>OX596274.1:67393503-70208503 GCA_951394225.1 Harpalus rufipes
GCAAGTGAAAAATATTTGAAAACACTAGAAAAACATAAAAACTGTTGAAAATAAACTGAGTTCCTGTATTTTGTTGTAACCAAGCAATGAGTTGTTGTTATGATGTAAAACAAGTTGATTGACAGTTTATTAATTGTACTTGTACTCTCAAGAAAAACCCGCACACATTAAATCTTCTAGATAACAGCAGTGATAACTACAGACTTAAAAGATTTACTCTCATTGAACTACCATATACCTACATATGTTTAATTAAAATAATATTTCTTTTATATAAGTACATATAGGAGTTCAATTTCAGTGGAAAATGACCTTAAATGCTAATTAACCCACAAAACATTTACCTATTGTTATATATGTATGACAGATTGTAAATTAACTTTTGAATAAAAAAAAATAAACAGTATAGCATTACTAATGTATTGTACTAATTACTAATTTTAAAGTAAAAGTAAGGAAAGGTACACCTAATGAGAATTAAAAAACAAATATTTATTGATTCTGAAAAAAAAAAATAAGTCTACAATATTTATTTCTAATGTAATAATTCTTTTCGCACAATAATTTATTATAATTTTAATAATTTGAATTTTGTAATTGTCTGAAAGGTTTTGATTTTTTTATATGGTTTATATTCAGTCGATATTAAAACAGAGAAGGTACACTCATATAATACGGCTTGCGCCATAGATTTTATAATATTTTTGTTTGAAAATACATATTTTGCATTTTGTCACAGAATTTTTTCTCCTGCTTTATACACTATTGTAATATTTTTTGATGAATGTATTAATTTTCCTCGATTCTTAATTGAAATAAATACCTACACAGTTTTGTTCTGTTATATACTATCTGCAAAAAGAACATATTGTAACGTCGCCGCCACCACAGCTCCGTAGGACAGGTCGCGGTGACGCGGTCTATTGTGTATGTTGTTTACCTCGCGAAGTGTTCGAGTAGGTACGAGTAGGTTCTAGAACTAAAGTCGCCAGGTATATAACCCGTCGCCAAAGCCAGCGAAGGCATTCTGTATTATAGAAGCAACGAGTAAAGAAGTCTGATATAAATAAGCGTCGTGAATAGTTGATGATATAAACAACAGTCGACAAGTGAACATAAATAAATGTAATTAGTGACATAAAGGTGGTGTTAGTTGTTTAAATAAATAATCTTAGTGTTTAAGTGTCTTATAATATTCTTAGCCTTTAAATTAGTGTTAATATTTGTTTATCATAGTGTTAGTTTAATTTATTATATTTTAATTATATTTTTAATATTTATTTATCGTTTAATTAACATTCTTTTAAATAATATTTCTGTTATTTGTACACTTCAGCCATATAAATAAAAACGTTACAATTGGTGTCAGGTGTGGGGTTGTTAATAACTGTGAAGTGTAAATAAAAATAAATAAAATGGCGACTAAACAATTAAAATTAAGTGAATTAAAAGTAGGTGATCTCAAGAGAGAACTGGAAGAACGTGATGTGGAAACAACAGGAAGGAAGTCAACACTTCAAGAAAGACTGCGGCAGGCATTAACCGATGCTGGTGAAAATCCTGAAGATTACCTATTCGAAATTCCGGGTGACATATCCGACATTGGTAAACAAATAGAACAAAAATTAGAACAAACTTCTAGTACATTAAAAGAAGAATTAAAACAGGAAATGGCAGAAAGTTCTAGAACATTGGAACAAAAATTAATAGAAATTTCTACAAAGGCAGAAGAAAATTCTAGAACACTAGAAGAAAAATTAATAGAAAATTCTAGAAAAGCCGAAGAAATTTGTAGAACATTAAAAGAAGAATTGACAGGAACATTAGAACAAAAAATTAGATGAAAATTCTAGAGTATTAGAACAAAAGTTAGAAGAAAATTCTAGAACATTAGAACAAAAATTAGAGGATAATTCTAGAAGTTTAGAAGAAAAATTAAAAGAAAATTCTAGAAAAACCGAAGAAGACCTGAAGAGCTTAAAAGATGAGTATGACAAGAAGATTGAAGAAATACAACAAAAGTTCATTAAAATGACATCGTCGTCAATGTCGAATTCCGAAGTTGTTAAGCCAAGTCTAATAGAAGGAAGAAAGGTAGTAAAACCTGATATTACTTCAAAAATGCACATAAAAACTTCGGAATTTGATGGGAAGTCTTCGTGGCCCAATTATTTAAAACAATTTGAAGCGGCCGCAAAAGCAAATAATTGGACGTCCGAGGAGAAGGCTACGGCGTTAACTGTCTCGTTGCGCGGAGAAGCTATCGACATCCTACAAACGCTGAAGAAGACTACGACCAACTAGTCAAACGGTTGGATATGTGATATGGCAATGCGCATCTGGAGCAGGTATACCAGACGCAGCTGAGGAACCGATATCAGAGTTCAAAAGAAAGCCTGCAAGAATTTGAAGCCGACGTAGCCCGTTTGGTTCGTCTCGCACATCCTACAGCTCCTGGCAGCGTTTTGGAGTTGTTACGGCAGACGGCGAAACATATTAGTAAATATGAAAATATAATTTTCATTAAAAAAAATTAAGTTGGCCAGAGACTCAATTTTTGAAAAAATATAGAAGACATAAGATCTGTCAAAAAATTGTTGAATTCCAAAAAACTAAAAGAAAAGACTAAAAAATCTTAAAGCGTAAAATTTTGTTACATACGATTTGTCACATAAGATTTATTACGCAAGATTTATCACATTCATCACTTCTGGTCGTATTATATTGTCATATTTGCTAATTTGTCAAGTTATATTTTTTATATCTTCACATTTTGTCAATTGTATAGTGCAGTGGCTCTCAACCTTTTTGGGATCACGGAACACTTTTAAGTGGTCTCGATTTTGGCGGAACACCATTATCATAAAATTTGTAAATCTAATGTAAATCACACAAAATAATTGGAAGATTAATATTTAATTGAAATAAAGATATATATTACATGGTAACTTATTTTAATGAGAAATTTGCGCTTGACGACCTTTACAAATTTCCTCAAGGTTGGGTCTTATGTAAGAGAGCGCTACTCTCATTTCTTCTTCTAAATTGGTAAGTCTTTCTCTTTTTTTGCTTTTAATATTTGTTAGAGTTGAAAATCCAAGTTCGCACAGATAGGACGTCGAAAAGAGCAACAAGATATTCAACGCTCGTTTTGCAATAAATGGATGTTCATTCTCGATGGAAATCCAAAACCTTTCCACTCCTTCTTCTTTGAATTTTAGTTGTAATGTTCGATCCGTTGATATATTAATAAACTCATCTGCTTCCTGAATAGAAAAATCTTGGTTCATTATATCAAATTCACCAAATGGATTTCGCGCCCAATCAAAGTCTTCAATATTAAGAGATGGAAAGTAATGAGTTATTTTGTCTTGCAATATTGACAAATGCTCTGCCACATTTGAAATCATTTCATTAATGTTAACAATATTTTCCGTTGCTAATAACGGAAACATATCAAATTTGCGATTTTGAGCAATACGATTTTTCCAAAGCAAAAGCTTTTTCTGGAAAGCTAGCAATTTGTCTGTGGATGTCAGAATATTTTCATTTTTTCCTTGAAGAGATGTATTGACTGAATTTAAGTAGCTGAAGATATCGGCTAAATATGCTAGCTTAGTACACCATGCATCATTTTCCAAATATTTTACGTATACATCATTACCCTCTTGTCTAAAAAAAACTAGCAATTCCTGTTTCAACTCATGAACTCGGGTTAGCACTTTTCCTCTTGAGAGCCACCTCACTTCAGAGTGCAAAAGCAAACATTCATATTTGGATTCCATGGTGTTACAAAGTTTTTTGAACATACGGGTTTTTAATGGTCTCGATTTAATATAATTCACCATATGTACGACTTGTTCCAAAACAGACTTTAAGTTTGCTGGTAGACTCTTCGAAATCAAAGATTCCCTGTGCAGAAAGCAGTGAGTAGAGACTATATTTGAATTTATTGCTTTAACTCGACTACAAAATCCCTTAATACTGCCACGCATGGCTGGAGCTCCATCAGTACAGATTCCTGCGCAATTTTCCCAGGATAATTTCCATTCTTCCAAATAAGATGATACTGAATTAAATATGTCTTCTCCAGTTGCGTGACCAATAAGTTCCTTGCAGAATAAAAACTGATTTATTATTTCAGTGTCGTCAACAAAGCGAATAAATCCGATTAATTGGGCTTTGCCACTTATGTCAGTGGATTCGTCAATTTGCAGCGCAAAATTTTTTGTACTTAATTTCGCCGTCACTGCGTTCTCTATAAAACCTGACATATCTATAATTCTTCTTTTTATCGTATCGTCCGAAACGGGAATTTTTAGGACGTCTCGCTGCGCTTCATTGCCAAACATAATCTTAACAATTTCTAAACATGCGGGCAAAATTAGCGATTCTGCAATATCATGCGGCTTTTGCTTCAATGCAATTAGTTCTGCCACTTTATAAGAAGCGATTTGCGCTTTATCCGAAATTGTAACGCTCTTTCGAAAGCATGTTGCTTGCACTTCTTGATTTTTCAGCAATCTTTCGAAATAATCTTTACCTTTCGAAGTTAGACAAGAATGTTTTGTTGAAAGGTGTCGCTGTAACTTAGCTGGGACCATTGCACTGTTAGCCAATTTTTCACCACATACAATACATCTCGGAATAGGAACATCTTGACTACCGCTCCATGTAAAACCAAACTTCAGATATTCTTCCGAATAATGCCGAACTGATTCGGATATCTTTTTACGTTTATTTTCGGCATTTTTGTTGCCTTGCATATCTCCTTCAATTGAAGAAGACCTGCTTGTACTCGCCCCAACATTAACCTCACTTTCAGTCTTTCTTTTCAAAAATTTGTCCATATTTCAGATTTAAAAGTCTTGTATAAATGCTAAAATAAGCAACTAAAAAAGATAAGAATACTGTTAAAACTACACAACTTGCATTTCATCTTACCAATTTCCAACAATATAAAATATATATATACAATAAAAAACACACTCACGAAAACTAGATATTTATATTAAATTATGGCTGAACCGCAGATCGAAATTGCGCTTTTGTTATTTACGTACGAAGAAAGAGAAACAGCACGAAATCAACACTACGTAGCGCTCCCTGCGTTATCGAGTACACTAGAAATTTAGTGGTATTCCCCGGAGTAACTCCAAACGACGTAACTGCGTCGTTCGATAATTACACTGTTAATATTATTGACTGTTCCGCGAAAATTTAGAATAATATTGAATATTTTTGCTAAATTTCAAATAATTAACAAAACTATGTAGTATTTATTTTATAGTAATAAAAAAATTTACTGTTTCTTATTATATTATATTCAAAATTTTCGCGGAACACCTGGGACAGCTTCGCGGAACACCAGTGTTCCGCGGAACGGCGGTTGAGAACCACTGGTATAGTGTGTTATAAATAAAGATTATGCTATGAGATTCGTCTAAAAAGGATTCAACAACAGGAGTGCTTGGCCACTCAATCAAGAAAAGGTGTTGGAAAACTAAATCGGGTTGAGGCGAAGGGGCAACTGTCGACCCGTAATCTAGTAGCTCCACAATCCATCAATTATGTCGCATCTCTTCAACATAAAGCCAATAGCATCTATGTGGATGGCTCTATTAACGGAAGGCCACTGAAAATGCTACTGGATATGGGAGCGACAAAAACTATAATTAGACCCGACTTGGCGAAGAAAACTGGCAAGACGCATCTTCAACCAACTAAGTGGCGATTACGCACAGCAACGGGAGAACAAGCTACCGCATTAGGAGAAGTAGATGTCACCATCACTATTGGAAAAACCTCATTCAAACATCGTGCGTTGGTAGCTGAAGTTGAAGATGAATTAATACTCGGAATGGACGCAATGACAAAGCATGGTTTTAAACTTGATCTGAAGAAGGGAGTGATGATGGTCAATGAAGAAGAACTCGTATTAAATCCACGAGATGACAAAGCTGTGCGCGTACTAATGGCCGAAGACGTTACCCTCCCAGAACGAAGTGAAACTATCCTGGAGGCACATTTAGATGGTAGTTTCTGTGAGGGAAGTATCGTTATGCTGGAGCCCAAGAATGATGATGCCAAGACAGGCACTGGAGTTGTTGTCGGAAAATCACTGGTCAAAGCCAGCCGGGTAATACCAGTTCGAATAATGAACGTAGATTTTTATCCTGTTGTTCTGAAGAGAGGAACAATTGTAGGAGAATGCATGGCAGTATCCTCGATTATTCGAACAGTGAAGACCAAGGAAAACACATCTCAAAAAGTTCCAGACATGTTAATCAATCAAATGACAACATCGTTTGAAGAATTGACCACCGACCAGAGAACCAAGGCAAAGAATTTAATTGGAAATTTTCAAGATGTGTTCCAATTCGACAAGAAAACCAAAGGGAGAACTAATGTAGTTTACCATAAAATAGACACCGGAGATGCAAGACCCATCCGTCAACCAGCAAGAAGACTACCACTGGCGAAGCGTGAGGAAGCGGAAAGAATAATCGAGGACATGAAAATGGAAGATGTGATTGAACCTTCAAGCAGTCCATGGGCTTCACCAGTGGTGTTAGTGAAGAAGAAGGATGGCTCTACACGATTTTGCGTCGATTATCGTCAACTTAACAACGTGACGAAGAAGGATAGCTACCCGCTACCTCGAATAGACGACACATTAGACACTTTGGCTGGCTCAAAGATTTTCTCCACTTTGGATCTAAAGAGCGGCTACTGGCAAGTGGATTTGGATCCAAAGGACAAGGAGAAGACAGCCTTCACCATTGGTACAGGACTCTGGCAATTTACCGTAATGCCGTTTGGGCTCTGCAATGCTCCTGCAACGTTTGAACGACTCATGGAAACAGTATTGGCTGGGCTATCTTGGAAAACCTGTTTGGTGTACCTCGACGATATTATTGTGGTAGGTAAGACATTCGAGGACCACAAGAAGAATTTGGAAGAGGTTTTCCAGAGATTGAGGAAAGCTAACCTGAAACTTAGCCCGAAGAAGTGTCACCTGTTTCAAAGAGAAGTTCATTACCTTGGACACGTGGTTTCCGGTAAGGGTATTGCAGTTGACCAGGAGAAGATAAAGGCTGTAAGAGACTGGCCAGCACCTAGGGATAAATACGAACTTAGAAGTTTTCTTGGTTTGTGTACCTATTATCGACGATATGTACTTTGATTTGCCAACATAGCCAAGCCACTGACAAGGCTTACTGAAGAAGGAAGAAGATTTATCTGGGAAATGGACTGTACAGTTGCATTTAAAGAACTAAAACTTGTCAAAACAAGCGCACCCGTCTTGAGTTATCCTTTACCTGAAGGAGAGTTCATTCTAGACACAGATGCCAGCAACGTCGGAATTGGTGGCGTTCTTTCTCAGATACAAGATGGGCATGAGAAGGTTATTGCCTACTTTAGTAAGACCTTGCCAAAACCAGAAAGGAATTACTGTGTGACCAGAAAAGAATTCTTGGCAGTCGTGAAATCCGTGGAACATTTCTACAAATATTTGTACGGAAGAAGATTTTTGATTAGAACTGACCATGCTGCATTAAAATGGCTGCTACAATTCAAGATTCCTGAAGGTCAGGTGGCTAGATGGATTGAAAGACTACAGGAATACGATTTCAAAATCGAACACAGGATAGGTACCAGCCATCGTAATGCCGATGCATTGTCCAGAAGGCCTTGCCAAGATGACTGCAAACATTGTAGTCGACTTGAAGAGAAACAGTCCACCGTCGGCAGAATAACAGTAGTCAACGATAGTTGGCAGCCCTATGGACTACGCAAGGACCTAGAAAATGACCCGACTTTGAAAATTTTATTGAAATGAAAAGCAAAAGAATACAAACCAATATGGGACGTTGCACCACACTCACAGAGTGTAAAAGCGTACTGGGCGCAATGGGACTCCATGGTGATTGAGGATGGCCTGTTGAAGCGTGTGGTAGAGAATGCTGATGGAACTGAGAAGAAAACTCAGTTGGTCATTCCTAAGAGTAGAATACCAGACGTGTTGAAAGAGATCCATGACGGATCTGGGGGCCATTTTGGAGTCACCAAAACCCTAGAAAGATTGCGCCAGCGGTTTTACTGGGTTAACTTCACTGAAGATGCTAAAGACTGGTGCAAGAAATGTGTGGTTTGCGCTGGAAGCAACGGCCCTCATATTCCTTTGGGCGCAAGGCGCAGTATGGTGTGACAAAAGAAGAACACCGAGATCTGTTTACCGTGTCTTCAGATTATTCCCTCGGCCACTGCGTATCAGAAGACTCCCGCGGCATAGCTTCAGTCTTTAAGGCGAAATATGGACGAATACAAGAATGTCCATCTGTTGGAAAAACGCTACGACTGAGAGATAGCAATGCAGACCATCAGCGGTACATCTACTACCTTGTTACAAAACCACGCTCGTACCAGAAGCCGTCGTATCACAGCCTATGGAACTCGCTGTGCGATTTGAGGGATCATCTACTGGAGAATGACATTTTGAAGCTAACGGTACCGAAGTTAGGTTGTGGTCTAGACGGTTTGAATTGGAGGATTGTAAGGAATATGTTAAAGATCCTCTTGCGTTTCACCGGCGTTGAAATTCTCGTCTGCAGGTTTAACCCTAATGGACAGAAAGAAGAAGTCGAGCGGACCATCGACTGTCACTTCTTTAAGAATTCGAAATGCACCAAGGGTGGTACATGCAGATTTCGTCATCACGAACTGTTCCGGGACGCAACAGTCTTAAGGAGGGGGCAGTGTAACGTCGCCACCACCACAGCTCCGTAGCTATCGCCGCCGCCGCGCCATAGCTGGCGCCGCTGTACCCCGCACGTAGCAAACTTGTTAGGACAGGTCGCGGTGACGCGGTCTATTGTGCATGTTGTTTACCTCGCGAAGTGTTCGAGTAGGTTCTAGAACTAAAGTCGCCAGGTATATAACCCGTCGCCAAAGCCAGCGAAGGCATTCTGTATTATAGAAGCAACGAATAAAGAAGTCTGATATAAATAAGCATCGTGAATAGTTGGTGATATAAACAACAGTCGACAAGTGAACATAAATAAATGTAATTAGTGACATAAAGAGTGGTGTTAATTGTTTAAATAAATAATCTTAGTGTTTAATTGTCTTATAATATTCTTAGCCTTTAAATTAGTGTTAATATTTGTTTATCATAGTGTTAGTTTAATTTATTATATTTTAATTATATTTTTAATATTTATTTATCGTTTAATAAACATATTCTTTTAATTAATAATATTTCTGTTATTTATACACCACCCATATAAATAAAAACGTTACAATATATTGAATTTCAATATTTTATTTACATATACCTATTTGGTAATATTTTAATCCAATAAATTAATTATAAAATTTATTCAATTTCTTATTAATATCGATAGCCATGGCATTTTAAGAAAAAAGCAAGAAATGTTTGACATTTTATGTGTCAGAATTCGTTAGCTATGATTTTTACCTTCCGTCACTATCGCGTGCGCTTCTTATCTATGTCGACTTCGGTTTCTCAATGGTTAGAGCAACGCTACAGAGTCATGAGTGCGCTCGGGGTTCTGGGATGGAAACCCACTAAGACATGGATGTTTGTGTATGTGAACCCACTCTGTAAATTTAATCTTGTGGAGGGGTTTAAAAATAAAGTAAAAATATGCAAATATGAGAGATAAATGTATGCCAACTTATTAATTCGTTCATGAAAAAGACTATCTTTATCGAACATTTTAAAAAAAATAATCTGCACATTAGACACTCGTCTATATTATTGATGTTTATAAGCTAGGGATGGAACTACCTAATCATACTAATATTTTTTCTCACCTGAATCAGGAAGAACTGGTCTTGCTGTAAGGCACAGAATCGCAAAGATGGCAGGTGAGGTTGTAACACCAAATTTGGAAGGTGTTGATAATTTGTTGGTTGTTCTACATAATTATAAAATTGTTATCTTATACAGCGTGTATTATTAATAAAAATAAAATATGTTACTCACCTAGATTTTGATCCGGCTGTATGTTTAGTAGATCCAGATTTTCTGTGATATTTCATTTTAATTCTTTCGAATGGATTGGAGACATTATACATTCTAAAAAGATAATGATATAACTAAACGAGTAAAATGGAAAACTTCATACGGTACAATACTTGTTAGATTTAACAAGCTTGTATAATATTTATCAAATTTATGAACAAAAAAAGAAGACATTGATATAACAGCATTTTTATTAGAAATATGTTTCTCTATTTTTCATAATTTTTGAAGGTATTTTAAATAGTAGACCAAAATCAGTTTTCCAATAGAATTTTCTAGTGGCCTAAGCTATTAAAAAACAATGGCTTTGTAAGGTGGAGCTTTAAACCCCATAGTCGTTGTCAATCCATTATAGTAAGCTTATACTTGTTCAATAATAATAAAACAATATTGTATCCCTCTTTATTATCTTTTTCCTTAAAATTACATTTCAAAATCAGTGAAACTTATTGACAAACTTTCATTCACGAATACCGCCTACAAACTGTCAAATCAGTATTGCTAGGTCCACAACACCACCACCACCTAGGGTGCGGTCCGAATCGTGCTATCATAGCTTACAGTGCTTAGAGCGCTCACAGCTGGTCCGATATGATTGAGCGCGCTGACGACTGTGAATACGTTAACGATTCGGACCGTTCGTAAGCGCGTTTACATCTTACTTGTCATTTGTGACATATATAACCTCTGCACAATGATTAACCAAGAAAAAATAGTTCTGATGGAAACAGTTTCCCTCATTTGAGAGAGCGATGATAGTGATTCAGAAATATTTATTGATTCTTCGAGTTCAAGTAGTGACGAAGATGATGAAAGAATCCTATACGTCGCTCTTGTTCTGGGATATACGAGAGATGAACTGGGACGGAGACCTTTACTTTGCTAACAACTTCCATGTATCAAATTGCAGTCTGATATTAATAACGTTTTCAATGGTCTTTAAAAAATAAATTGTATTTTAATGAAAATAAATGTCAAGTTATGAGTAATTAATGGTGTATCTGCATCGAGTAACTTCAGTAACATATTGAAAGGATGTTATCTGAGTCCTCCAAAAGTATGGGTTTTATATTGCGTAACACATAATTTTCACAATAAGAATAATTTACAATCTCTGTTTTTCGCAATTGTACGCAATAAACTCGAATATGGTTGCATAATTTTAATTCCATTCCATGTATATCAAATACAATTAATAGAAAATGTTCAAAAAAGATTTCCCAAAATATCTTACCACAGAATAAAACATGTATGGCCAAATTTGGATTATAAAGAATTATTAATTGCCTTTAATTTAGAATCGCTACAAACTCGTTGCGCTGGTCACCAAATTATGTTTTTGTACAAAATTGTAAACAACTTGGTTCATGATTCCACTCTCTTAGCAAGCTTAAATTTCTATTTAAAATCATGTAATGTCCGAAATACATCAACATTTTTATATAAGTTTGCTAGAACTGCTTTAAGTTATAATTTACCTCTAAATTCAATGTGTCTTGCATTAAATTTTGTAAGCGCTGAATTAGATTTTTCGGACACTTTGTAATTAATTTAAAAACAAACTTTATTCATTTATTAATAATTTGTAATATTACGATGGTTTATTTTAGATTTTGTGTCTTTTTCTACTGCTTCATTGTTATTATTTTTCTTTGTTTATTATTAAGTATTATGTATCTATGTATTATAATTATTTTTATAATATACTCGTTATAAATACTGCATATGTACAACCTGTATCTGTTCTAGTTATATGTAAAATTATTGTTATTGGGATTTATCCTGTATAATAATAAATATTACGAGTACATACTTCGTTGTTCGACGCGTAATGGCGTCAAATATAACAAGCGTGCTTACAGTGCTTACACTGCCTATCCTCTTCGACGTGAGCACTGTCAGCATGAAATGTTGACGTCACATCTGACGTCATATACCTCACAGCGCAAACTTTAAGCGTTGTGAGTATGATTCGGACCAACTGTAAGCGCGCTGTTGGTACTTACAGCGTGATTCGGACCGCACCCCTATATTAAGTACCAACAGCGCGCTAACAGTTGGTCCGAATCATACTCACAACGCTTAAGTTTGCGCCGTGAGGTGTATGACGTCAACATTTCATGCTTACAGTGCTCACGTCGAAGAGCATAGGCAGTGTAAGTACTGTAAGCACGCTTGTTATATTTGACGCCATTACGCGTCGAACAACGAAGTATGTACTCGTAATATTTATTTTTCTACAATATAACTCCCAATAACAATAATTTTACATATAATTAGAACAGGTACAGGTTGTAAATATGCAGTATTTATAACGAGTATATTATAAACATTATTATACCTAGATAACAACGTACATAATACTTAATAATAAACAAAGAAAAATAATAATGAAGCAGTAGAAAAAGACACAAAATCTAAAATAAACCATCGTAATATTACAAATTATTAATAAATGAATAAAGTTTGTTTTCAAAATAATTACAAAGTGTCCGAAAAATCTAATTCAGCGCTTACAAAATTTAATGCAAGACACATTGAATTTAAAGGTAAATTATAACTTAAAGCAGTTCTAGCAAACTTATATAAAAATGTTGATGTATTTTGGACATTACATGATTTTAAATAGAAATTTAAGCTTGCTAAGAGAGTGGAATCATCAACCAAGTTGTTTACTATTTTGTTCAAAAACATAATTTGGTGACCAGCGCAACGAGTTTGTAGCGATTCTAAATTAAAGGCAATTAATAATTCTTTATAATCCAAATTTGGCCATACATGTTTTATTCTGTGGTAACATATTTTGGGAAATCTTTTTTGAACATTTTCTATTAATTGTATTTGATATACATGGAATGGATTTCAAATTATGCAACCATATTCGAGTTTACTGCGTACAATTGCGGAAAACAAAGATTGTAAATTATTCTTATTGCGAAAATTGTATGTGTTACGCAATATAAAACCCATACTTTTGGAGGCCTCAGATAACATCCTTTCAATATGTTACTGAAGTTACTCGATGCAGATACACCATTAATTACTCATAACTTGACATTTATTTTCATTAAAATACAATTTATTTTTGAAAGACCATTGAAGAATGCAATTTGATACATGGAAGTTGTTAGCGAAGTAAAGGTCTCCGCCCCAGTTCATCTCTCCTATTTCCCAGAACAAGAGCGACGTATAGGTTTCTTTCATCATCTTCGTCACTACTTGAACTCGAAGATGAGGACGAAGAATCAAAAAACATTTTTTCTGAATCACTATCATCGCTCTCTCAAATGAGGGAAACTGTTTCCATCAGAACTATTTTTTCTTGGTTAATCATTGTGCAGAGGTTATATATGTCACAAATGACAAGTAAAATGTAAGCGCGCTTACGAACGGTCCGAATCGTTAACGTCTTCACAGTCGTCAGCGCGCTCAATCATATCGGACCAGCTGTGAGCGGTCTAAGCACTGTAAGCTGATAGCACGATTCGGACCGCACCCTAGGTGTTGTTATCCCTCCTACCCTTTTTCAAGATTCTTCACCGAGAGTGACGTCTATAGTTCGTATTCTATCTGACATTATCGTGCGCGCTCTTTTTAAAATGGCCGTATCAAGACGATATCGGTGTTGCTAAAAGTTACAGAATAGGGGTCCGCTGCAACGTGATTACAAACATCACCATAGACAGCTGATTTATGTTACACAATAGGAGAGTTTCACTATGTAAAATTTAAATGTTTTAATAATGTACCTAGCCTAATAATAAATATGTCAAATTTATATTATCTTGTAATTAAAAATCAAAATTAAAAGTATAACACGTTTAAAACGATCGCCTTGTAAAAATCCGGTTATGATGTATCCAGCCGAGTTTATTTCTCAAGATGGACGCTAGATTACTTTATTTAACAAGTGTCTGTCTACAGGTTACAAGTGAAAAATGATGGGTTTACACACTGGTAAAACAAAATTGTCGAATTAAAGAATTGTGGATTGCACGTTTAATTATTCACAGTAAAATAAAATTTTGAATACATATAGTAAACAGTATACATTTTAATGACAAATGACATGTAAATATAGTATTTATGTACAGCGCTTCGATTATATTTTGGCTTTTTTACGACATAGAAACACGGTATAACTATCCCTGTTTAATTGCTAACGCTTGTCATGCTACATTCCCATGCATTCCAGGGCCGCATACTGACTTCCTGTTGCCTGTTTACGCGGCGGTTCAAATTTTTAATATTTCATATTTTGTCCCAGTATGCGATACTTTATAAAAATATCTGTTGTGGCCAGCACAATACCTCTCGCCACTTCCTTTTTTGGTTACATAATACATAAGTATAGGGCACGAACAGTCATGTTACATTGTTGGCCTTGACAAGCAGATGTGGGGGCCCGTTTCAGAATGATAATTAGTAATTACGTACATAGATGTCAAATGTCAGAATTTTTCATTAAAAATTTCAAGATTTTCTAAATTCACATAGTTAATTTGTCACCAGGAGTGTGGAATTTACTTATCGAGGAAAATAAACCACATGGAATTGGAAAATCACTAAATTTACAATAAGAAATTATGATATTTGACATCTACAGGGTGATCACGCGAGAATGTACCAGCAATTATCTCCGTTATTAAGCGAGATAGCGATTATCTTCAAATAAACAAATTTACTATAGACAATATTTTTTTTTTTTTTTTTTTTTTTTTTTTATTTGCCATATAATATTTACAATCTGTTGAAATAACAATAAGTAAATTTTATAATCATGTATGTTACAATAACAGGAGGAAGTTAGCATCCATTGATGCTTCCTTCAATTCGCCAACTAAGTAATTAACTTATTTGGATTATTAACTAACAATTAAATCTATAGGGTAGGTCGAGGGGGCGGTATCGCTTTAATCTGGTGGTGTCTTCGCTGTTGTCTAGTAGATTTACTGCTGTGTGATTTGGATGGTTTTCCAGGCGTTTTATGTATTTTTCGCTGTAAATTGTTATTTCTTCTTTCACTGTCTTTATGTTTGCGTCATTTTGTATTGTCGAATTTTTGACGTACCAAGGTGCGTCGAGTATTGATCTGAGCGTTTTGGATTCAAATCTTTGGATAATTTTTATGCTTGAGTTGCTCGCGCTTCCCCAAAGTTGAACACCATATGTCCATATGGGTTTTAATATTGTTTTATAGAGCAGGAGTTTATTATCAATTGAGAGCTTAGAAGTTTTACAGAGCATCCAATACATCTTTTTGTATTTTAAATTAAGTTGCTTTCTTTTTGTTTTGACGTGGATAGACCAAGTTAGTCGTCTGTCGAGGTGTAGCCCTAGGTATTTCACTACATTCACTTGCGGAAGGGGTTGATTGTTCAGTACTACTGGTGGACATGTATATTTTCGGGTCGTAAAAGTGATATGTGAGGATTTTGTTGCATTAGCTTTAATTTTCCATTTTTGTAGCCAATTCTCTATTTCTGTTAAGTGGTCTTGGAGTAAGTTTGAGGCTACTTCGGGATCATTGTGAGAAGCTAGTATTGCAGTATCATCTGCAAACGTAGCAGTCATGGTATGTAGTGATGTTGGTAGGTCGTATGTGTAAAGGAGGAATAATACTGGTCCTAGCACACTACCTTGCGGGACGCCAGATAGGATAGGAATTAGGTTTGAATGTTCTTCATTGAATTTTACTTGGAAATATCTTTCATTAAGGTAGGATTTTAAGAGATGATAGAAGTCGTTAGGTAAGGTTTTTTTTAGTTTATACAGTAGGCCTTCATGCCACACTTTATCGAAGGCTTGCGTTATGTCTAGAAACGCGGCTGAGCAGTATCTTTTTTCTTCTATGTCGCTTCTGATTTTGTTCACTATTCGGTGTGTTTGTTCTATGGTAGCGTGTTTTGCTCTGAATCCATATTGGTAGTATGGGATTAGCTTATTTTTAGTTACTATTGGTATTAGCCTATTGAGGAATAGTCTTTCGAATACCTTTGATAATATGGGAAGCAAGCTGATCGGTCGGTATGATGCTGTATCTTCTGGTGGTTTTCCAGGTTTGTTGATTAAGATGATTAGGGAAATTTTCCATTGTGATGGGTAATGTTTGAGTCTGAGAATTGCATTAAAAATTGAGTTTATTACTTTTATAGCTCTATCTGGTAGTTCTTGGAGGATTTTACCAGTGATTAGATCGTACCCTGGTGCTTTTCTTGGATTTAAGGTTTTGATTACTTCTTTAATTTCATGTTTGAATATTTTTCCGATAGGATGGGAGGTTCGGTTTGGAATTTCTAATGATTCAAGAATTTCCTGTTCGTCTGGTGTATTATTGTTAATTGGGAAAGGTCGAAACACTTCAGTTAGATGTTCCGCGAATGTTGCGCATTTTTCTTTGTCACTTCTTGCCCAGCAGTTGTCTTGTTTTCTTATAGGTGGTATTTTTTGTGTTGGTCGTTTTAAGTGTTTAGTGGCCTTCCACAATGAATAATCAGTAGATTCAGTGTTTGTTAGGTTACTAAGGTATTCTTGTATGTTTTTGTTTCTCCATTCATTTAGCATAGTTTTGACTTCTCTTTCTGCTCGATTGAGCTGAGTTTTTGTTAGCGGATTACGTGTTTGTTGCCACTGTCTTCGGATGCGTCGCTTTTCATTTATGGCTTCTTTAATTTTGTTTGGCACGAAAGTTTTATTGCTTTTTTCTTCTAAAACGGGTGATGCGTTCCAGGCTGCCTGTTGTATTGTCTGGGTGAGTTGTTCAACTGCTTCATCGATGTCTTTTTCTTGTTTAAGTGTTGGGTTAGGATTAATGTTCTCATCAATCTGGTCTCGAAAATAGTTCCAGTCTGTAAATATATTGTGGAGAGTTGGTGGTTTTGTTTTTATTATTCCATTAGCATTAAGTTCGAGGAAGATTGGTGTATGGTCTGATGATAGTTCAAGGCTTGCTTTAACTTGTAGCTTATTTTGTGAAATATTTTTTGTTATATAGAAATCCAGTAGGTCAGGTATTTTGTTTGGATCACTGGGCCAGTAAGTCGGTTCACCTGTAGATTTAAAATCAAGGTTGTTGTTTTGGATTGTTTTTAGCAGTTCTCTCCCTCGTGTTGTTATTAGCCGCGAGCCCCACATGGTATGTTTCGCATTATAGTCTCCACCTAGAATATATTTGTTTCCAAGCGTATTTAGAAATTGTTCGAAATGCTCTTGTTTTATATTATGTTTTGGTGGGCAGTATATCGCGGATAGGGTGATCGGTCCTGCCCATTCTTCAATTAGGACGGTGGTTGCTTGGAGGTGATCCATAGTGTATTCGGGAAGTGGGTAATGTTTTAGTTTGTTTTTTATGATTATAGCAGTACCCCCGTGTGCTGTGCCATCAGGATGTTGTGTGTCATATATTGTGTAATGTGGTATTTTTAGGTGAGTCTGTCTTGTGAAGTGGGTTTCAGAAATGAGCATGATGTCTATTTTGTGTTCGAGAAGGAAGAATTTTAACTCTTGGCTATGGTTGGCCAAGCCATTAGCGTTCCATAATGCTATTTTTAATGGCTGCATTACGGAAGTTTGGAAATTAACGTTGTGAGTAGGTTAAGAATGGTGTCCATTCTTCCCATTAGTTGGACCATCATTTCTTCTAGTTTGTTTTGTGTCGGGAGGGTAGTATTATCCGGGAGTTGTGTTTCGTTGATTATTTGTGAGAACGTGATGTTCGGGTTTACCTTTTGATATATCCTTGCTTTTTCTTCAGGGGTGTGTCTTTCACGTTGTTGGGGATATTTTCTTTTGTAGATTTCTTGATATACGGTACATCCTTTGTAGTTTGCTGGGTGGTTGGCTTTACATAATACGCATTTTACTGGTGCGTTTTTATCTTTGTTGCAGTCTTTGGTTGCGTGGTCGTCGCCACATTTAACACAACGTTCTTGTCTTCTGCAATAGGTTTTCGTGTGCCCGTACCTCTGGCATCTGGCACATTGGGGGATTTCCTTTTTTGGTCTGGGTGGTTCAATGATAACTTTGGTGTTCTGGAGATAATTTATATCGTAAATTGATTTGTTGTTTGTGTTCTGCTCTAGCTCAACAATGAACATTGGCAGAGGATGTTTGTCAATTCTATGTTTTATATTGTAGATATTCTTCACTTTGTGTCCTTTTGATTCAATTTCGTTTTTAAGATCATTTACTTCTGTTGTATGGTGCATATTTTTGATAAATACTCGGTATGAGCGGTTTTCTTTAATCTGGTAGGTATGGAATTGTGTATTAGTTTTTTCCAAGGAATTGACAATTTTTCTGTAGCTTTCAGTGCTGTTTGGTTGAAGTTTTATTTGGTTGTTTGCTACCATTTTTATGTAGTAGTTGTCTTTAACCTCCTTGTCTAGAATTTTTATTAGTGGCTTGATATCTTCGATGTCTGGAATGAATATGGGTGGTGGCTTCAGAACTTTTGTATTTATTTCCATTTCTTCATTTTGCGTAGCGTTGCCGAGGGCTTGGAATCGGTTTTGCGTTGGTATTGGCTGAGTTTCTTCAGTGGTGTCTGTGGATGTTCTTGGTTTTACTCTTCTTATGTCGTTTGTATCGTTGTTATCTCTTTTGGTTTTTCTAGCTTCAGGTATTTTTTGCCATTGGCTAGATGGAGTTTGAGATGATCTCATATTTGTACAGGCACTTCGGCCAGAGGCCTCAGTGCTGTAATCACTTTACACTTTATACTATTAATTATTTAATTTAATATGTTTGTATTGAATTACTGACGTAATTTTAATTTTGATAGGATGTTTGTGATTATTTAATACTTTGGAGCTCTATAGAAGCACGTCCGTTCACTACGAGTGTCGGAAGTCGACTCTATAGACAATATGGGCAATAAGATATCGTATCAAGAAGCGTTCTGTTACTTCCGGTTCCGGAGTATGTGATACCAACTTTGAAATTTCAAATGGAACATTCTATATTTTTTATATTTTTGAAAAGTACACAAAATTTGCTTTACAACGGTGGTAAATTAGTAGTACATTGTATTATTAAAAAATAAAATGGCGGACGTTTGAAATATGACCATATTGAATGAAAAAAAAAATCAAGTGGGTGAGATTTTATTGTTTTTTGTCATAGATGATATTTTTTGAGATAAATTCATTTATATTACGTTACCTAGGCAACAAATCCAATAAAACAAAATTCCACGCTATTTTGGCTTATTTTGTAAGATATTTCAAACGTCCGCCATTTTACTTTTTAATAATACAACGTCCTACTTATTTACTATCATTGTAAAGCAAATTTAATGTACTTTTCAAAAATATAAAAAATATAGTATGTTCCATTTGAAATTTCAAAGTTGGTATCACATAGTCCGGCACCGGAAGTAATAGAACGCTTCTTGATACGATATCTTATTGCCCATATTGTCTATAGTAATTTTTTTTATTTGAAGATAATCGCTATCTCGCTTAATAACGAAAATAATTGCTGGTTCATTCTCGCGTGATCACTGTATATACATAACTACTAGCTATCATTCTGACATGGGCCCCCATATCTGCTTGTCAAGGCCAACAAAGTCACATGACTGCTCGCGCCCTATTGTATTGAACATTTCTTGTATACCCACACTCTACACCAAAAATTCTACTTATATCTATTCCTTATATGATGGTTTAATTTTAAATTCATTTCATGAAGAAATTTTGCTCTCTTCCAATTTTTCGAAATGTTTCCAATTCATTGTCAGGATTGACAGTATTTTTGCAGCATATATGTAATATATCTATAATTTTAAATATTTAACTATTAATACAATAAGAAATAGTATAATGTAGGTACTTCCCAGAAAAAATCTTGTGTAATGTCTCCGGATTTCTGATACTGACATTTATCTGTCAGTTACAAACATTTTAAATTTTCAACTATTTTCCATGGCAATCTTTCGGCTATAAAATTTATTATAACAGATTATTTTATATATTATATTTCTTTTATTTCTAAATCTATAGAATATATAATAAAATATTTAAATGTATCAGATAGAGAATTTAATTTTCTTTATATTACCAAGAAAAATTTTCAAAAAATGTTATTTAGAAGTTTTTTTTCAAGAATCTTCTACTTCCGGTTGTCCAATTGTTACCAAAACCTTTTCAGATCTTCCCATGAATGTCCGTTGTCCGATTGGGAAATTCGTAGTTAAACAATTATAAAGTCATAATTTTTAAATAATCGTCCTTCCAACATCCCACATACATACACACATACACACACATACATCCACACACACACACACACAGACATCATCGTAAAAATGTTAAAAACGGATTGTAGGGACTTTAAAACGTGCTTATTCAATAAAATCTGGATATGCGATTTTTAGCATGAATCCAATACTTCTCTTAGCGAGAGGTAAAAATAAGAAATACGTATCTCTTACTTTTTACTTGCGTGTGTGTATGTGTGTGTGTAGATGTATGTGTGTGTGTGTGTGTATGTGTGTATGTATGTGGGATGTTGGAAGGACGATTACTCAAAAACCATACGACTTTATATTTGTTTAGCTACGTATTTCCTAATCGGATATTCATGGGAAGATCTGAAAAGGTAACAACTGGACAACCGGAAGTAGCAGATTCTTGAAAAAATAATCTTCTAAATATTACTTTTTGAAATTTTTTTTTTGGTAATATTAAAGAAAATTAAATTCTCTATCTGATACATTTAAATATTTTATTATATATTCTATATATTTAGAGATAAAAGAAATATAATCTATAAAATAATCTGTTGTAATAAATTTTACAGCCGAAAGAATGCCATGGAAAATAGTTGAAAATTTAAAATGTTTGTAACTGACAGATAAATGTCAGTGTCACAAATCCGGAGACATTACTCAAGATTTTTTCTGGGAAGTACATACATTATATTATTTCTTAATGTATTAGTAGTTAAATATTTAATATTATAGGTATATTACACATACCCTTCAGAAATACTGTTACTCCCGATAATGAATGGGAAACATCTAGAAAAATTAGAAGAGTAGGATTAAATTTCTTCATAGAATGAATTTAAATTTAAATTTCTTCATAGAATGAATTTAAATTTAAAAAATCTAAATATAAAGAATAGATATAAGAATTTTTGGTGTAGAGTGTAGGTATACAAGAAATGTTAAATACAATAGGGTGCGAGCAGTCATGTGACTTTGTTGGCCTTGACAAGCAGATATGGGGGCCCATGTCAGAATGATAGCTACTAATTATGTATATAGATGTCAAATATCATAATTTCTTATTCTAAATTTAGTGATTTTCCAATTCCATGTGGTTTATTTTCCTCGACAAGTAAATTCCACACTCTTGATATTTTTAATGAAAACTTCTGACATTTGACATCTATGTACATAATTACTAATTATCATTCTGACATCTGCTTGTCTAGGCCAACAATGTAACATGACTGTTCGCGCCCTATACTTATGTAACCAAAAAAGGAAGTGGCGAGAGGTATTGTGCTGGCCACAACAGATTTTTTTATGTAGATTAACATATGCGTATAAAATGTTGAAATATTGTAAAAATCCTCTATTAGAGTGACCGTGCGTTAATACTTCATCATGCTTCCATAACAAATTGTGCACTGTTTGCTATGAAGTAGGAGGCAACCTATTTGAATACATTTTATGACAAAAGTATTTACCCATAGGGTTGTCCAGTTTCCATCCTCCAGAAGACGAGTTCTCCGCTATAGCTTCCTGTGACAAGCGTCTGCGGCAAGTATGTCGCGGCACACATTATGTCGTCCTCATGGCGTTTGATCCATGACTTGTAGTTACTCGAACCGATGTCAGCCACATCGGCGAACTCCGTGACCACTCGATTTTCACCCATTACCAAAATTCTTAATCACAAATATCTATTGGTTTATTTAATGATATACTTAAAAAAAAATCGGGTTGCGATATTTTGCCGATCCTTTTTCATAAAATTGACACAAGGCAACAGGAGAACCTTATGGGTCACGGGCTCACACGTGACCCTTAGTCTATAGCCAATCCATGTTTGGGGTGAGACTGTCACTTTGCGTTGGCGACAATTTGAATGTAGTGTTCTGAGTGTAACCATCATACTGACGTTTAAAAAGTTAGGTTGTTTTTTTATTGACTTGAAATTTTGTTTTTTTTTGTTTTGCTGCATTTTTTCCTCTTAGGTATGTATTCTGTATCGTACCATGTTAATTTTAACAGCCTGTTAAAATTTGAAGCCAATAGAAACACATTTATTATTTGTCATTTAATTTTTTTATTCAGTGTCTACTACTGTTATTGGTGAAAAATTTAAACAGGATGTTAAAAGTAAAGTGACAAGTTACAGAATACACACTTTAATGTGTTTTGTTTAATATTCTTTTAATTTTTATTGCTGCTTTGAACTTATTGAATATTTATTGTTTGTGTTGTGTTTTAGTATTTGTGATTTGTTAGATTAACTTTTGAAGTAAACCATGCCACACATAATAGGAGTTTGTCCGTTCTTGCTTAAATCTATACGACCTAGGTTAAAAAACATTAGTTTATACCATTAATAGACATTTATACTTTGTACCTTATTGGATGCTACACATCCTACTACACGGGACATGATTAACTTAAAAAGTCAATCTAACAACAAAACACAAATACTACAATACAACACAAACACAATATTAAGTAAATTGACAGTCACACAACAAACTTGGATTGGCTACAGACTACGGATCACATGTGAGCACGTGACCCATAGACTGTGTGATGTCTCGAAAAGAAATGCAAACTGCGCAATATACAAAGTGTTCATTATAAATGAGTTAAGATTGCTATCTCGAGAACTATAAGAGCTGCAAAGAATATTAAATGGGCAAACAATTTCTATTTTACAAGATGAATAGAAAAAAATGACTATACTGTATCTGGTTTAAGAATGCAGTGTAGGATGGTATAGGGACAACATTTCACGACTTGCGATTGAAGCCATTATAGTTCTGAGATAGTAATGGTAGTCCATTTAAAACTTTGTTTATAGTGGTGAGGATGTAGGTGTCCGTAGTGGAACAATAAGCCAATAGAAAGAAAGCATCGCCACTACTATGATTATTTAGCACTTCCGTTCTAAACATGATTTAGTTTACAGTTTACAGAATATTCCTCCTATTTTAAATAAAATAATAAAAATAGTTAAATTTACTTTTAATGAAAGTTTATTTAATTTGGTTTCATTTATGATGTTAAAATTATTGATCACAAAATATCACGTTTCATTTAACACAATTAAAAAAAAATACGTTGGTTATAAATTTAATTGATTGCTGATAAGACCGGCCTATATTGCTATATTGAATTAAATTTACAACCATTCTAATATATTAACACACACTCTACCTGTATTCTAACCACACAATCGAGTAAATTTCACAATTTTGTCCTATTGCCATGTTTCTGATACACGTTTTAATTATGAAATTCCATATCTAAAGCAAAGTAAATAAAAAATTTAAAAAATTAAATTATAAAATGTGTTAAGGGAAAAATATTTTCAGGATTAAGGCTTAATTTACATTAGTAATCGCGATCACGATACGATAATAATACAATGACGATAAAAAACGATACATGTAATTTACATTAGACGATATATCTACCAACATTTCGTACCGACAGAAAATGACAGTTCGGAAGATCATAGATATCCAAACAATATACAAAGTTAATTGTTAAACACATTAATATCAAATGTCCTTCCATTTATAAATATATACGGGAAAAGTCCCTAAAGCACTAAAATAACCCACCGAAAAGGTATTATCCCTCCCATCTGGTAACACTGACTGTTCGGGAGCAGCTCGAGAGCTACACACGAACAGTTCGCAAGCAAAACGTCCACACCATATGTTTGAATTATCAAGTTCTGCTCGCTACGTGCTCGCGAACAATTTGTTTGATCATTCCGCTCAAGTAGCAAACTTGTCTGAACAAACAAACCGAACCCGAGCTGCTCGTGATCTCTAGTACACACCTAGCACGTCATTCGTTCGCTAACGGCTAAAAGTTCGCGAACAATTCTCCAACTTGGTGTGTACGCGGCTTTAGCTGGCGGGCTCGTCGATATATTTGAACTGTAATTTTTTAAATCTGATCAAAACATGCAGAATTTCAGCATTTTAAAATACGCCGCTATTCGCACCAGCTAAAATATTAAAATACGATTTTTTTAAAAATAAATATACCTTTAGTGTTCCATCACTGGCTCCTGTAATAAGAAATTGTTCTGATGGATCAAATGCAGCTGCAGTGATTTCCACAGGTATGGTTACTCCATACATATGAGTTGTATGAGCATCACGAATGAATTGAATTGTTCTACCTATAATAAACATTTTAAATTTAAATTTCATAAAACATTAAACATTGTTTTAAATATATTTTCCTTGCCACGGATTCCAAATAATAATAAAACTGTCGAAACCACACGTAACAACATATTTGAATAAGTTGTTGTATAGAATTACAGATACTTCTTTGCTGTGAGAAACACCATCTGTATATTCTCCATTTAAAAGCGGATAAACCTTAATCCACACTATCCTAATACTTGCAACAAACAACTGTCGGCTGCATGGATTATAATAGGTACATAAAGTTGTTCGTTCCCCTAAAGAAGAAGGTAGTCCAAAATAAGTCTGCGAATAAAATAACACTAATTAGATATAGTAAAATTATGCTATTTAAAATAATTATATGTTATAAAAATGGATGTTCAAATAAACATACAATTAGGATCTCAGGAACGAAGTCTGTTAAATTAGACAAAACTTGCCCCAAGGAAACCATTTTAGTGGTGCATCGTTATTTGAGAAAATATGCATAAGTCACTAGATATAAGCGAAAATGTAAATTTTGCAGTTTTTACCTCCCGCCAACCTACATACATAGGTAAGGTAGGACTTATACAGTGTAAGCCGTAACGTAACGTACTGCGCCGTAACATAACATTAAGAATAAAACAATGCAAACATATGTGACAATTTATACAGACGTAAGCCGACGTAAGCCATAACGTGACGTACCGTGCCTTAACGGGTCAAAAACCCAAAGGTAGTTGTCTTACTACGTTACGGCACGTTGCGATATTACGAAAATTATTACTACCCTGCGCTATAGCCTGTTTATGTGTAGCTAATATGTGTCAAAGTTTAGCTAACATGTTAAATGGAAATAAATATTTAAAAACTGCATTACGAATACTGTTTTGCGTGCCTGTGACTGACATGAATGACATGTGTCAAGTGTCAAAGTTTAGATTATTATGTTAAATGGAAATATAATGAAATATAGTGTATTACGAATAAAATAACCTGTTAAATACAAATCTGACGTACACTTGTATCGACAGAGCATGAGCATACTTTTACGAAAATGTACCGTAAAAGTTCTAAATCAAGCGATACGTCACAATACGCCACGACACGGCACGTTACGTTGCGGCTTACGCTTAGAGTTTCACGGCTTGACTTGATATTCAAGTTACTTGACTTGACTTGACTTGAAATCAAGTCAATCTCAAGTCAAGTAATAGTAGCCGAAAATCAAGTCAAGTCAAGTAGTTACAATTTCAAGTACTTGAAAAATCAAGTAGTTATTTTTCAATTACTTGAAAAAATCAAGTAATTATTTTTTTAATTATCAGAAAAGTTTCTCCAAGACAACATTCCATTTTCATATAGTTCCTTATGTTTTATAACAATATCAATAATATACCTTGCAATATAAACTTTTATTCATAGAAATAAATCATACATTCAAATTTAAAAATTAAAAAAAAAAGATTTGAAAGTAGGTATATATGAATTAACAAACTATTTATAGTATATGTATTATGGTGGACCTTAAAAGGGGGCAAGTCGAATTTTAACTGGACCTAAAGTGGTTCCAAGTGCATAAAAACAAATTATACTGACAAAGATTCCGCTTAATTTTAATATTTGACCGTGCCTAAATGCACTTGTTTTTTCCCCATTTAAATAACATGGTACATTTTGGAACTTTATTTTTCTCCGAGATATTAAGACGTTTAAAAAACCCATTCATTAATGGAATATAGGTATACTAGAATGAGTCGAGAATATGTGGACAAAATCTGAAGACCCAATTATTATTCTTATTTCGAATAGAGTACAGCTTTTTGGGCTTTTGTGCGATAGTTTAACCATCTACAGTTAACTTAATAATAATGATTAGGACTTCAAATTTTGTTGACATATTCTCGGGTCATTCTAGTATATATTCCAATATTGCGTGAATTTTTTAAACCTCTGCACAGATTTTAACTTGCAGTAGTGAATCAGCACAGCATAATATGGCACAACACGCCGTACCACACACAGCTAGGTTATTACTTGATCAAGTCAAGTAGTATCGTTAGAAAATCAAGTCAAGTCAAGTAATGAATTTTTGAAAAGCTTGATTTTCAAGTGAAGTCAAGTAATTTACAAAAATATCAAGCTACTTGACTTGATGAAACCCTACGTATGCTGTATAAATTCACCATTATTAGGCAGTGGTCACACTGGACAACTGAGATCAACTGACGCCGATTGATTGCGATCGATTAAAAATTAAACTAACACTAGCTTATGGGAATGGTCACATTGCATGCATCCACTATGGTCGAACGATGTCGAACATCGACGAGCGGTTTGATATATCAAACATGTTTGATTTTCTAGTAGATCGACAGCGATTGATGTGTTTACGCATGCTCAGTTTTCTCATTTTTTTCATACCAATTTAACTGTTTTGACATTTGTGTACAGGTTAATTTTTTTTTTGTAAGAATATTACAGCCATATTACTAATATCATGAATGTGGAAAGTTAATGAACTGTAAGAAATAATGTACAATTTTATGATCAAAGCACACCAGGATACTGTAATAATTGTATGACAATGGATAAATTATGGATGCAAATTTCTCTAATTTTAAGAACAAAAAAGGTTTGTCATTTATTTAAATATTTCTGAAAAACATATATTTGCGGCGTTTCGGTGCAAGAAAAACTTAATATTCTTTCAATTTAAGTTGGTATCATTTTTGCGGAAATATTTACGTCGATTCATGCAGTGTGACATATTTCCTAAAATTTCGGTCGGTCGCTATTGATCTACAACAGTCGATCTTGGTTGATCGATTGTATTCTACTTAGTGACCACTGCCTTTTAAAAACCCAAAGATCGCCAACTTTTATCTTTCTACGTTACGGCACGATATGAAAATTGCGATATAGTCTGTTTTTGCGTGGCTAATATGTGTCAAAGTTTAGCTTAATATATTAAATGGAAATAAATATAAAAACTACTCCATTGCGTATAGTCTGTTTTGTGTGACTGTGACTGACATGAGTGGCATGTGTCAAGTGCCAAAGTTTAGATTATTATATTAAATGGAAATATAATGAAATATAGTGTATTACGAATAAACTAACCTGTGAACTACAAATCTGACGTATACTTGTATCGATAAAGCATCAACATACTTTTTCGAAAATGTACCGTAAAAATACTGTTTAAAGTAGCCTTATTTTTAATTCCTAATTTAATTCACAAAATTAAGTGTTGTGTATTTCAATTAATTTTAATATTTTTATATTGACGTCGTAGCGGGTATTTTATTTTTTGTTTAGTATCATAGCCACTTAGCCCTTTGGACTTGGTACATTAGGGACCAATAGTATGTAAATGCATTATTTGCACTGCAGTAAAATTTTCTCCGCAGGGAATGTTACCATCGTCAAAACTTGTTGAAATGGGTAAATATTATTCAATAACACAGGTTTTGATACCCAAAACGGTTTGTTCCAACAAGCGAGTTCATATTACATCGGCAAAATTAGGTGAATACAAAAAAACTATGTATTTAAAAAAGTACGAACCCTCTGTTTTCAGGTGTTAAATATTGCTCGATCTTTAGTTTTTGTTAGTTTGAACGATTCGCGCCATTGCTCTATTTTGGAACTGTCTGCTCCGTACGAGGTACGATTACTCTTACTTCTTCCACCTCGAACCACTGAACCGTATATATCGATAATTGTCGGGTTGTCGTTTGTATTCAATAAATCGAGGTTAAATAATATTTGTGTTATTTGTTCCACGAGCCCTTTATCAACCAACAGGTTATGGGCCTAGACACCGTGTTTAATAACATTGTATTGTTTATATCTTATATCAAGCAGGTGAACTGCAGGCACTGATCCGGCTATCGATTGCCACGTGTGTACCGGCCGCGCCGCCTCGAGTTAACCTCAAAGTGTAAAGTTACATATACGCCGCGCTCGCGTATTATTTAAAAAAATGACAAACGGATCGATTCGCATCAAGCCTCTATCCGCGGAAAATTATGATACGTGGCGAATACAAGTAGAAGCGCTGCTGATAAGGAACGGAACATAGGTGTATGTTTGAGCAAAACCACGAAACCAACCGTAAGCGGAGCCACGTCGACCAAAACTATGTCAGCACTGCAGGCTCAAGTGGACCAATGGGAAGCGCAAGACAGCCTAGTCAAATCGGATCTCACTCTCAATTAGCACGTCGCAACTGAAACACATCCGGAATTGTACCACATTTCACGAGGTTTGGCAATAGCTTGTAACGGCTATTTTTTACACTCCTGTTTCTTTTCTATTTTTTTTTACTTTGTACACCCCTGTTCGTTTCTCTTTCTTACTTTCTTGTGAGATTTTGTTTGTGAGCGCTGGTTTTGAACAAGACTTTTCGGTTTGAACCTCTCTCGGTGCCCAGCTATGAAGGCGAGAGCAAGTGCACGCTCTGTTGTCTATTTTTTTTTTTTTGTTCTTATCCTACGAAGTTTGGTCTTTTACCGCTCTAAATATTTCGTAGGATAGTCTTTACTTTACTGTAAGTACGTTCTGATTTGTTTTCTTACGTTGACTTATATTTTTGGGACTTATATTTAAATGTTTTTGCTTCGAGACAAGATAGCGTGCACCCACGTTTTTGTACGCTGGGTTACCAGTCTCTTTGGTCCGGATTGTGAAGGTGTGAAGTTGTTGGCATCAGGCTGCTGCCTGGCTGTGTGAATTTCCAATTAAATTTCACGATTTGTTTTGGTTTCTACCGCTTTGGAGAAGTCGTGGGACGATTGTTTGTCCTTTGTAAGTAATACATTTTCTAAATATCTAGTCCACAGTCGATTACTAGTGAACCTGTTTGGTTCACGGTAACTGCGCTGCAGCGTGGTGCGAACACGTGCTTCCACAGCCCGGATCCGAGCTTGTGGCCCTTTTTTGTGTAATACTTTTATATTCAAAATTCATATAGTAACAACTAGGGATATTTTCCCACATTTAGGCTTTTTTATTCAAAATTTATATAAACTTTTTTTTAGGCCCGGGCATTCTTAAACTCATTCCGTTTCATTAGCGAACCCAAATTAGTTCGTTAGGCCCCCTGTGCCCAAAAAAAGAGGCACTTCAACTTTTGTATATTTTTTATTATCAGTAGTTCAGCTTAAACATTCATTCCCATTATTAGCGAACATTATCCAGTTCGTTAGGTCTTCCCTGCGCCCAAGCTGAGGCACCTCAAATTTTGCGATTATCCCTCTTAGTAATTTCTGCTTAAATACATATTGCTGGAGAGCCAACCTAGCCTCCACCGGTTTTTTGTGTCGACGGAGACAGGTCAATTTTTGATTTTTTGTATATCACCAATACTTTAGTAATTCAGCTCAACTATTTCCTTTTGTTTACGCCCCTTTTGCGCAGATCAGTCCCCCATAACTTCACCTCACCTTCAGCCACGAAATCATATACATCCTCACTCATTGGGAATACTAACAATTTGGGTCATATACACACTTACTCATACATGCTGACACAGACAACCACACCTTCCTAACCAACCTTCTGGAATGAAAGGTGAATGAATGAGTGAGTGATAGCAGCTCTTCCAGCAGTTCTTACGGTCGCGTTCGCGAATTTTATTCTTGCTTTTGCAACAAACCGAGCCAAAGTCCTGTATTCAATTTGTTTGGTAACTTAGTTGTTTTTTTTTGGTTACTACAGGAACTTTTACTTTTGCTTTCTATATATTTTCTGTAGTGGACCATAACTTTGGCAAGGTCTGCGTAGATTCTGTTGGCGAGCAACAGCGCATTGCGTTTCTACAGCTCATTCCACTGCCGGTTGCGCTTTGCGTCTTTTCATCAAAATGTCGCAATCATTTCAACCCCATTTCGTTTTCATCACTTTCGCTTTAGTTAAATATTGTATGAGTAGGCAGTCGACGACTGCAACAGATTGTAAACCATTGCATTCATCATTTCAGGCGCTATAATTTTTTATATGTATTGTCTTGTAAACATTTTGCCGAGCTACACTAATTTGTTTTTTTTTGTGAAGGCAGTTAGTCGATATATTTCTTTAAATACTTTTTTGCGGTCATTTTTTGGACCTGTAGTTTTTTTAATAGTTTCCTTAGAGCTTGTCCTTTTGACCTGACTTCACAAGAAAAATACATATATTTTTTTGTTAAAAAAAGGATCAGTTTTCTGCCGCTATATTTTTTTTCTCAGCTTATATTTTTGTTCGCCCCGGCTCGGAGTGGTTAAGAACGCCAGGGCCCTGTTTCATAAAACTTCTACACTTGTAAATTACCACTGTAGAACTAATAATTTGACAAGTTTCTGTTTCAAAAACCTACAAGTGTAAATTACAAGTGACAAGTAAACTAGTCCGTTTCTACAAGTATATTTTTGCAGTTTACAAGTGTAGCGTTTCAAAAAATATTTTCTGGTTTTTACTACTAGTATTTTACAAGTGAACAGTAACCAGGAATGAAAGATTGGTCATTTGAAAATTACAAGTTGACAATTGAATTTTTTTATGACAATTAATTATAGCAATTTTCTTTTGCAATATTAGAAATGTGGTCCAGTGATTCAGAAGAGGAAAAGGTTTGAAACTATCTGTAACACCTATTCCACAAACGGCCGGGGAATCTTTCCCCAAAATGTCGAGCACTGCATTATCAATTTCGTTAATTTTACAATCTGTTGCTCCTGCGGAGCCAGTTTTCTTTGCATTATCCACTTTAGCCTGAACATTAAATATAAAAAAGTATGTTTAGCAACTACTTCGTAATTTAATACTTTTCAATAGTAATATTTAAAAGAGAGCAATTATTCCAATATTAAAAAAATAATTAATCTAATTAAATTGTTAAAAGAAAACATGACACTGAGTTTGTTGAAATAAATTAAGAAAATGGTTTATTATACTGCAAAGTGAGACTGTAACAAAAGCATTTACTAGTGTCCTTTTTTCTTAAATTTGGCCATAATGTATCCCGGCAATATTGCCAGTCCTTCTCATTTGAAATTAATGCGTGCGAAACAGCAAATTCATGGATTAATTTCCATTTTTCACATTTCATATTTTTTGTTAAATTTGTGGAAAAAGCGCCAATAGAATTTTTTGCCATATTAAATATAATTACAATTAATTGTAATTTTGCCTGCTTAACTTTCTTTGATTGCAAGGGTTGAATGTCAAAATGTGGACAAAATTAAATTAAATTATTTTAAAACGCATACTTTTTAATGTGATTAAAAATATATATTTAATGCAAAGGTTGCTGCATATTACATTCACTATGAAACTATGGTTTCAAACTTGTCAACTTGTAAAAATTCACTAGTAATATTGGAAAACTGACAAGTAGTCAAAAATCATTCTTGAAACAGAAATTACTAGAACTTGTCACTTGTACACTTGTCACTTATAACTTGTAACTTGTCGACTAGTAATTTTTATGAAACAGGGCCCTGGTGGTAGAGTAGGAAGTCTTCCTGGATTTTGGCAGACGGACTTCCAACGACAACAGGAACCCCAGGCGCGGCTCCTGAGAGACCTTCGCCTCGAGCTAAGAGATATACTAGCCAAAAAGTGGCCCTCCATTTAGGGCCTAGCCTTGACCACTTCTCGCTCCGTTTCCAAGTGTGATCTCGAGCCCCAGCTACACAACGCTACCGCTAGAGCCCCTGTGCGAGTTCCTACGGCCGAGCCCTATGCCGGCCTTACGTTTGCCGCCTGCCACCGCCGCCTCCGCCAGCTGCTCACCCCAGGCAGGCTTAGGCTACTCCGGCCCAGCTGAAGCCTCCCATCCTGCATAACTGAGTATTCTTTTTATTTTTTTGGTATTTTGTAAAAACTCTTGCATTTACTGACTCCTTTTTTTGGTGTCCTTCTGACACAGAATTTTTTCTACAACTGTATTTTTCTTGTATTAATTGTAGCCGGCAATAAATTTGTTCCAATTTTATTTTTCTCAAAATTTTTCATTCGAGTATCACCGGTGGTCTGGCGTCCACCGCTCATTCTGCCACCACCATTAGCGCCAGTGGCGCCCTTTTTGTTTTCACTCCTGCTCCCTTACATAATCACGACCCACGACCCTCGCTTACGACATTACAGCACCGGGCACAGTTATATGTGTATAGTGATCGGCTAGCCAGCAAAGGTAGGTGCCGTTTACGTCACAAGCTCGAGTCAATTTACGCATCGCAAGGTCCAACGCGCAAAGTTACGCTCCTGGAGCAGCTTTTATCTGAAAGATTGCGCGAAGGAGATGTACGAGACTATTCGTGATTCATGGCCGTTGTCGACAAATTTCAACAAATGAAAATCGACATCACTGGATAATTGTTCACAGACATCTACAAATTGATGAGTAAAATAGTCGAGGAAAGCTACTCGCGGCAATTTAAGGAAGAAGACATGAACGCCGCCGCCATGTTCACCCAGCGCTCCGACGCTAGGAAAACTCTACCTGGTGGGAATTCCATCAAAAAGAAATCAAATGGCGCGAGAAAGCCTATATCGAAGAAGAGATACCCCTACACGGCATCACGTAATGTTACAAAAAGAAGAAAAAGGACACAAATACTGCAAATAACGCGAATAAAACCGAAGATCTTTCTCGCGTGTGATAGTGTCGATTTTTCTGGTAATACGGCATACTAGGTCGCGTCCAGTGACTAAATGGTGTCTTAACAGTGGATGTAGGTCTCATCTTTGCAACGAAATTTCACGAGATGGCAGCACCTGAAAACAAGAATACCAATCCCGTATAGGATCTGCGGTCGATCGAGCAATTTGCCCAATCTGCACCGACGAAGCCATGAAGAGGCTTGTTGTCCTCTTTGTAGTGCAGACCATGGTGAATAGTGCCTTTTTGATAGCGAAGCACCCGTTTTGATGCTATCCAATGTTCCTGCTTGGCGCAGTTATTGAATTGCCCAAGCGAACTAATTGCATGTGCGATGTCTGGACGTGTCCCCAGCGCGGGGTCCAATCAACGCGCCGACGAGCTCTCTGTAGGGATCCTTGGTCAATTTGGTTCCTGGGGTAAGCGGGCAGCTGACAGACTTGCAGTTTTCCATTCCAAATCGTCCCAGGATGTTCTTTACGTATTCCGTCTGTGACAGGATGATACTCTCCCTGGTATATAATAATTGAAATTATATCTCTTCTTTCGTTCTATGAGAAATTTTGTCCTATTATTCTAATATGTTCAAAATTATTCAAATTCATTGGCGGTATTAGCGGTATTTCTAAAAGATATATGTAATATTAACATACCTATAATACATATTTAATTAATAAAACAATAATATATATTAAATGTACTCGTACCTCCCAGAAAAATCTTCCAGTAATGCTGATTTTTGACATTGACATTTTGCATTTATCTGTATTATATACTATATCTCCAAACCTATATGAGATATAATAATAAAAAAAAATGTGTCAGGCTGAGAATTTAATTATCTTTATTATTTGTAGTAACAATTTTTCAAAAAATAATATTTGGAATTTTTTTTTAGAAACTACCCCTTCCGGTTGTCCAATTGTTACCAGAACCTATTCAATTCTTCCCATTACTGTTAGATTGAGGAATCCGTAGTTTCACAGGTCTTTAGTTTTATAGAATTTTAGAAATCGTACCTCCAAATCCTCACACACACACACAGACGTCATCGTAAAAATGTTATAATCGGATTCTATGGACCTTAAATCGTGCTTATTCACTAAAATCTGGACATGAGATTTTTAGCATGAATCCAATACCTCTCTTAGCGAGAGGTAAACAGGGGTCCACAGACTGCATTTTTAGTGGACTGTTTTGATCGACGAACAAGTCTATACAATCAAAAACGACGAACGAAAATTACACACAGACTTCAGTTTTGTTTAGTAGTTTTAGTTTGGCTGAATATGAAGACAATATATTTGCGTGCAGCGGCGGCGACATTAGCCATAAAATCAATAAATCAAGTAAGAAAAAGAAACAGACAAAATGGGCGAAAGAATGGCTTTTAAAGAGAAGCCCAGTTTTCTCATATTAACTTTTTGATATGTTATTTTTTTTAATTCCCTTCTTCTTTTGTTGCATTCACTTTTATTAATTGAAAATGAAATAAGGAGACTAAAAAGAATAAAACATGAAATGGAAAACTACCTGAATTGATACCTCAACCTAGAGTATCATATTCTCTCACGCCTTAATCATTCCTCAAATTTACTGGTTGGCTGAATAAGCCAGTTGTAAATGCAAATATAACGAAAAAACTTTTATTAACTTTGCCAATAACCGTTGATATGCTTTGTCTTTATTAACACGATAGTTGTACTCGCGAGATTTTATTTTCTATAAACACGGAAGACTGTGATACAGTAATTCTACTAATCTGACGAAGATCCGTTATATTGAAACAATTCGTTTATCGATCAAACTCGACGGACATAATCGGGCTGAACCTGATTATTTTCAATAGCATTGTACTCGAGCAAAAAGTTGAGTTTTGCGTCGTTTTTGATCGAACATACTTGTTCATCGAACAAAATAGTCCAGTAAAAACGCAATCTGTGAGCCCTTTAATGCGTCGGACAATTCCGACCTGATACCTTATTTGACAGTTTGTTGGAAAAAATCATGAACATAAATATTGTTCTTAGGTATTGAACATCTAGAGAATGTATTACAGTAATTTTCTTTTACCTAGAAGACTTTTTTAAAAATGAAAATGCATGAAATTACCTGCAAGCAAACTTGTTCAGAGACGTCCCATATTTTGATACATTTATCATTATCGAGTGAAATGAGAATTTTGTTATCGTCTTGGATAATGAGAGACAAGATAATTGCGTGGTGTCCTCGCAGAACTTGTAAAGCTCTGGCCGTGATGTGTGGATTCCATACGCGTATTAAGAAGTCTGGTCCACCTGTTATCACCATATAGGCTTCGGTCGCGATAGTAAAACAAGTAAATCCCTAAAAGGCAAAGATGCATCAAAACCTTTCTTGTTAATTTAAAATACATTTATAAATGAAAATAAAATTATATCAAGTCTGGATATAAGAGGTTGATTAAAATGTTACCTATCTATCTATCCACTATCCATGAAATATGTACAAGACAGGCAATTGTAAATTTTTGTTGCCAAGTTACTGTAACATTAATTTGTCTGCTTATCAAGTTTCGTTCAAATTAAAAGATTATTGCAGTTTTTGCAAAAGTTTTAGTACAAGATATCGAATCATGTTCTTAACAAAAGAGAGTAATGGAGCAATAGTTATAATAATATAAATAAAGGATAATGGGGATGATGTGCCGTCATATTTTACATTATGATGTAATCATTTTTAATGAAGTCAGGAATTAAATAAGGATATTTCAAAATGCATAAAGCCTGTGTAAACAAGAACGGATAAAAATATAAAAAAGGTTGACGATTTGATTTTTAAAGAACGGAACATAAATTTTTTAATGATTACAAATGACGGGGGTTGTTAGAAGGAAGTTAATAAACTATTAATCCTAAGGGTTTGTTCAGAGAGAAAGCAGGTTACCTGTTTCCGATTTACCCGCTTTACCTGCTTAAAAAGTGTTCACAAGTTCACATGTTATCATCAGTAGGCGTTCAGAGTAAAAGCAGACAACTGCTCAACAGGCGCGTGTCGAGCAGGTACTACCCGCTTTTGCCGGAACGAAAGCTTCATTCCTATTGAGCAGGTTTAAGCAGACCTCTCAAAAATGTGTTCAGAAAATAACTTTAATGGATGTTCCAATATCCAAAGTTCAAAAAAGAGAAGCAATTTGGAATGAATTTCATAAATGCCACTCAAGTAAAAAAAAATATTGAAAAGTTATGGGGAGATATTTGTATCAATAAGATATGTAAAGGTATGAGACATAATTATCACCTGAAATAGTGATTTTTGTTTTGTTATGTTAATTACTTAAATACATTTAACTCATTTAGAAAATTTTTGGAAAAAGAAATGGGACCTTTTCGGTCGAGGTTGGAAAAATTCCAGAGCCATGTTCGGAGGATTTGACGAACAAAGTTTTTAAATCTAAGGGCCGGTATTTTCACTTGCGAATAAAGCTATAAATAAATTTAACTTTCGGATAAATATTTTTGTTGTCTTTTCACTTGCAAATAAATTTATTCTAAAGAATAACATCTGTTATTCTCGGAATAAGTTATTCGCTAGTTGGGTAGCGAATAAAGGATTTATTCGTATGTACATTACATTTCTACATAGTGCAGATTTATTAACAAAGTGGATATATTAAATATTTTTAATGATTCTGATGATTGTTTGAACTGTGAATGAATAAATAATGCGAGAAATCGAAAACGCACGATCAGACAGTGACCTAACCACACACATCAAGGAATTTTTTGACAGATTCCGATTATGAAAATAAATTGTTCTTATTTTATTATTACAAATTTGGGTTCGTATTTGATCTCAAACAGTGCATACATAGGTAAATCCCTCCTTGGGTAAATCATTATAAAGATCCTGACATATGATGCTAGTAAAATATATATTATAGGCGATGGGAAATAAGATCGCAACGCCAAAGTGGAACTAATGTTAACGGGATAATTTGACATTTACTAATTGTATTTATTCATTAAGTGTATAATATTAAGAGATATTACGTATGTAAACGTAAATATTATATACATAATAGATAACACTTGTGTTTATACATTCAAGAAAATGTCACGTGTATAATGTATCCCGCCAACTATAGTTCCGCAAAAATCACCAGATGTCATATTGCTTATTTCCCATCGCCTATACCTCAAACTGAAAGGACTATACAAAAATTATAAGGATAATTTTACAATATACATATATTTCGTTTACCGCGTATGATTACTGCAATAGATTACTTGTTAAACTACACTCTCCCGAGGCTAAAAATGCAGAAGGATATAGATGACATTAAGGATGTCAAAAAAATAATTGATAAGTACGGATTCAAAAGAAATTGACATATTTCATCTTTGTCTGCTTAACGTGGCTACGCAAAACTCCATCCTTCTCCACTGACACAAATCCACTCTGCAAGGTTACCAATTCACGAATGTTAAAATTATTCGCCAGATTGCTATTTGTTTTTGTCAAATGTGTGAAAAGACTCAATGGAGTTATTCGTTGAATAAATATATAGAATAAATTTATTTACCAAATACTTATTCGAAACTTTATTCGGAAGTGAAAATACCGGGCCTAAATGGCCTTAATTCAATTGTCTTTTACTTTTAAAAAAAATAGTAAAACCAAGAATATCGTCGGGTAATTTATTAAAATTTGGTATTTAGTTCACATGTTCAAAACATTCCTCAAGAAAAAAAACTTTTCGAACACGTGTTATGCGTATTCTGATTGTTCATAACCAGATTCGTTTATTTTTGCTATTTTTCTACCCCTATTAATATTTTTTCTTCCAATGATTTGAATTCCATACCTTTTGTTCAAAATCAAAAGTGCATAGATCTCACTTTATATAGTTTAAAACATTAATAAAATATTAATTAAACATTAACTAAGTTCTATGTATTCTTTCTCCGTCGTTTTAAATTATTTTCACAGCAGCGAATAAAATCTTCATCCGTGAAGCTAAGTCCCAAGATTTTTTTTTTATTTATTTATCAATGACACTAAATTTGACACTTGACAGAACGAGCAATAAGGCATGTTACTTGTTTTATATGTGAACACAACCTGCGACAGCCTTCCTCGGCTTATCGGTTTTACTCGCGCTTGTTAAGCTGAAGTGGGAAACCTGCTTCCTCTCTGAACGTGGCCTAAGACATTCAAATTCATGAACTCTCTAATTTTCCTCTATAAATTAATTAAATAAGGCTTAGACCACACTATACGTTTTAGCGGGATGGGTTTACCGAGAAGACAACAACTTATTGTTTTGTATGAATGAATCGACACCGATGAGGTTGCGGTCAGCCTACCGGATACTACCGCAACATGTACCGCATTGACGACGGTCAATTTGCCGGATGACAACTACAACACATTAACACATTGAAGATAATGCGAGCGTTCACACTTATCAAGTTTTACATTTTTATAGAAAACGTATACACTTTGAGCTTTACACTGATCGAATGTTGGCCCGACTGTGTCTGAATCGGGTTAGCATTTCAGCCCAGCCGCCCTGTTTAGCAGGATATATGTGGTCAGTGTATGGTCCACGCCGGTTAACCGGATGCAATATTGCCACTCCCGCTAAAACGCATAGCGTGGTTCAAGCCTAAATCTGACAGAAAATAAAATATTTCTAAAAAGTAGGTAACCCACTTTATACAGAGTGCCCATTTTATTTGTTCCCGCCTGAAAATTCATGAGTAGGCAACCCATGTTACTTTCCATAAGTGACTTGGTTTATAAAATTTTGTTTTACTCTTATACCTACTGTGATTATTAGATTGAGGGCCGGTATTTTCACTTGCGAATAAAGCTATAGATAAATTTAACCTTCGGATAAATATTTTTGTTGTCTTTTCACTTGCAAATAAATTTATTCGAAAGAATAACATCTGTTATTCGCGGAATAAGTTATTCGCTAGTTGGGTAGCGAATAAAGGGTTTATTTGTATGTTCATTACATTTCTACATAGTGCAGATTTATTAATAAAGTGGATATATCAAATATTTTTAATGATTCTGGTGATTGTTTGAGCTATGAATAAATAATGCGAGAAATCGAAAACACACGATCAGACAGCGATCCAGGGCCGTAGCCAGAGGGGGGCCAGGAAGGGCGCGGCCCTTCCTATAAAAACTTTCGCCCTTCCTAGGGCTGATGTCTATATAAATACTTTTATCTTTCATAATTTTATTTTACAAATAAAAATATTGGAAATAGTTATATTTTTTTGAAAAATAATATCGATGTTAGTTAGATACAGTAGCCGTGGATAAATAATACTGACATTTGGCAACAACGCCATCGAGCGTCACACTGTCGCGTCATCGTTTGAGCTTCGAGTTGTGGTAATGGTTTTGACCATAAGATATGCGTAGGTATACAGCAGGCCTATGAAACTGTTGTAGTAGGGGATGACTTGGCTATAGCTTCTCATTATATCTTGCCGACCGTTGAAAATGTTTACAAATGACATAATATTTCATGTAAATGAAATTAATTGATTAAATTAAATCTGCGTTGAAATTATAATGAAATGAAAATAAATTCATGTACGAAAAAAATTAAATTGCAAGGGTTAATATTTATATTTTTCCTATAATTTAAATTTTAAACAGTGGTTAGTTAAACATCGTTTCTTGAAGTATTATTCGAACACTAATAGAAATTTGTAACTCAAAGGTCAAAGCTTTAAATGAGAAATTATCAGTGCAGGGAAATATTTAAATTGCTGCGAACTGCGAACCAAAAAGAATCAGTCACAATATCTCGTCAACCAAAATTAGAAAAGAATATTTGGTTGAAATCTATACAAACGTCAAAATCATCGATAAACTGGGAGTAAACAGTAAACTACCACATCAAGCCGAAAAAAATTCCATAAGCTACTAAATCCACCTTTTGCATTTTAATTTAAATTCTGTTCATAGGGGCAGTGTAAACACGGTAACACGGTATTATATTCAACAACAGGCGTAATAAAAAGTTGCAACTATTTTAATGTTCATATTATTTGTATTATGCCCAGTTGGTCCGCTGACCCTTAAATTTAAAGATAGACTTAAACAAATAAATGCAAATCGAAATTTTGACAGCAATATTCAATTACTCATTTGACGTTTCGTTTCAATACGATATTGTAAATTTAAGAAACACTTAAAATTTAAGTGTCAGCGGTGCAATCGGGCATTACTCGTATTTATATAAATTAAAACAAACTATCAAAAAAAAAATGTTTGCCCTTTCAATAAAATATTTGGCCCTTCCCAGAACCATAGCCTGGCTACGGCCCTGCAGCGATCTAACCACAAACATCAAGGATTTTTTTGACAGATTCCGATTGAAAACAAACTGTTCTTATTATATTATTACAAATTGGGGTTCGTATTTGATCTCAAACCAAGAAGGGATTTACCTATGTAAGGACTTTACATAGGTAAATCCCTTCTTGGGTAAATCATTATAAAGATCCTGACATATAATGCTAGTAAAATATATACGAGTATTATAGGCGATGGGAAATAAGATCGCAGCGCCAAAGTGGAACTAATGTTAACGGGATAATTTGACATTTACTAATTGTATAATATTAGGAGATATTACGTATGTAAACGTAAATATTATATACATAATAGATAACACTTGTGTTTGTACATTCAAGAAAATGTCACGTGCATAATGTATCCCGCCAACTATAGTTCCACCTCAAACTGAAAGGACTATACAAAAATTATAAGGATAATTTTACAATATACATATATTTCGTTTACCACGTATGATTACTTCAATAGGTTACTTGTTAAACTACACTCTCCCGGGGCTAAAAATGCAGAAGGATATAGATGACATTAAGAATGTCAAACAAAATTTTGACAAATACGGATTCAATAGAAGTTGGCACACTTCATCCTTGTCTGCTTAACGTGGCTACGCAAAACTCCATCCTTCTCCACTGACACAAATTCACTCTGCAAGGTTACCAATTCACGAATGTTAAAATTATTCAACAGATAGCTATTTGTTTTTGTCAAATGTGTGAAAAGACTCAATGGAGTTATTCGTTGAATAAATATATAGAATAAATTTATTTAACGAATACTTATTCGAAACTTTATTCGGAAGTGAAAATACCGGCCCTTAAAGTACTAATATTTACCAAGTGACTAGTGAAATGTAATCTGTGTTGCCTATTATTAAAATTTCAGGCGGGAACAGATAAAATGGGCACCCTGTATTTGCTAACAAATTTATGCTGTCAGACTCCAGAATGTTCTGGAAAAGTTTTAGAATATACTGGAATGATATGTGAAGACCCATCCACACTGCATGTGTAACATGTTATTAACGAAGTTTTTTTAAACATTGTTATAGAACTTTCGGACGTCCACATCTGCTTATAACTTATACAGTTAGACAAGTTTTTGCGTATATCTAACATTGCTCTTTAGAAAATCGCACGAAGCATCATGTTTGAGTCGGCGGTTAAATCATTAATTTTCTTGTCCCACAACACCTCTTTTTCTTTATAAGTTTATGAGTAAAATAGTAGATTCCTTTGACCACTACATTTCTTTGCATACACTTTAGTTAATTAATAAACTTCAACCACACTCAAACGCACGCACGCACAGGCATACGCACACACGTACGCGCACATATTTATAACATTGTTATTAACACAAATTTTACTATATTATTTTGTTGATACTTCTGTAATAGGTATGTTACAAAAGATGGTTATATTACCATTTTATACAGCATATGTGGACGGGCCTTTAAGTGTTGACAGCTTGTACGATGTTTCAAAAACTGAGATGACTAGTAATGTTTTACCTCTATCAACTGTTTATGGTTTATTTTAGAGAAAAATACTTCCAATAAAAGTTGCGAACAATTAATTTATCTATAACTGTTATTTGAAGTTTTTTTTTCTCTAACATAAACCATAAACGATTGAAAGTTAAACACTGCTAATCATCTCCTCTCTAGTCAACTCCTAATCACCATTTATGCTACCAGCATTTCTTATTTTTACCTTAGGTACTTTAAATGAATGTCCACCTTGTGCACTCTTAGTTGTTGTACTGTAAACCAACATCGATTGTTTAGAACACGAAGATATAGAAACAGTAGAGTGAATATTATCATAATACGCTATTTGGCGGACCCAGTCTGTGTGTTCCGTAGGTATTTCTTTTACTTTAAACCCAGCTATTGTTCCCTGTAATAATTACTTAATAAATGTGAATATTTGAAATATTATTACTACTAAGTATATTGCTACAAGAAATTAACGCACCACATATTAATATTAAAATATCTCGATAATTTTAATTAATTTTCAAGCACTTAATTTTATTTTGAAATGACCTTTTATATTATGTTCAGACACAGTATATCAGATCTTACATGTCTGGGATATCCTTGGTAGGCGATCATCCAACCCAACCTAATAACATGGAGGAAGTGGAGCGCCGATTTATGGAATTATGGAACAGTCTGGATGAGAATAATATACGGTCACTTACATATTTTAAGTATGAATAGTCGGTCAAGCTGTAATCCAAAGTAAAGATAGTATTATAGGTATATTAAAAGTTTAATTGTTTTTACTTCCTTGTACGTAAGTAAAGGAAGTATTGTAATCGCGAAAAATTTCGGTTTTCAGATTTCAGCGGAAATATCCGTTTTGATCATCCCTGAATCCATTTTGACTAATTTCGTCGTGACGTCTGTACGTACGTACGTACGTATCTCGCATAACTCAAAAACGGTAAGCCGTAGAAAGTTGAAATTTTGTATTTAGGACTCCTATAACCTCCCTTTCTGGTTATTATACAATTTCCAGAAGTGGCACTTTACATGAAGCCTATAATAGATTTTAATGAAAAACTGTTTTAAATATAATCCAAAACTTTTCAAATTTGGTATACAAGAATTTTATGTCAATCGAAATAACATAATAGATTTTGGTTAAAATAGGCTAACCGGAAGTGGTACATTACTTGAAGTTGTTAACAGTTTTTCTTGAATAAAATCATTTTATTTTGATTTTAGAAATAAATGCTTCAAATAAAAGTTTTAGAGAATTAATTTCTGCGTCTAGCACATCAAGTATTATTAAATTAACCCTTTGTATAAGCGAGATATGTAAATTTAAAAATTATATACTTTTTTGTTTTTGTAATAAAGCTTGCTATGGATTAGGACACAAACATAAAAAAAAATGTTCATGTCAAATTACATTAAATACGTGCAATTTTATGATTCGTACAATAACAAATATTATATTTTTATTGTGAAATTAGTCATATTCATTGTTGTAATCAAATATTTCTTTGTTGTAATCAAAACTCTCTTTAAAAAGAACCGGGTTAGATTATGGTCGCTATATATCTTACGTTTTGAAGTTAAAATTAATATTTTGTAATTTATTTATTAAAAAAATATGTATAGTTTAATAATCGTACAAGGAAGTCATGTGGTGTCCACATCAGATTTTTTTTTTAATGGTGCGTTAACTTCTTGAAGCTGTGTATATCTAAAAGCAGGCATATTATATTTGAGTAGCACAAATTTATTTGAACGATTATAAAGCCGGATGTTAAACTTATACTTTAAGTAAGCGTACACGTTTATCCTATGGTAGAACTAACCCCATATAGATAGATAGTAAATCTGACAATAATTTTTGGTTTACATGTTTTCTATAAGAACTGGACTGGATCTCATTAAAACTGACCAATTACGACAAAGTTCAAAATTTTCTAAAAAACTAGAAATCAATGTGTTCTCTGGAAAAAATGTCACACCTGTCACAATTCACATATAAGATCATTTCAGACTTTCGTAATGAGAAACAAATAAACAAAATATAAATTATACGCCTATGCAAAAAACGTTTAATGCCAGTTTTGACAATCAACATTTTTTCCAGAGAACACAATGATTTTTACTTTTTTACAAAATTTTGAACTATGACGTAATTAGTCAGTTTTAAGGTACTCCAGTTCTTATAGAAAGCACATAAAACAAAAATTATTGCGAGATTGACAATCTATAGGGTTGTAGTAAAAATGATTAGGCAGAAGATGCACGTCATCAACCTGAAAAAATTTTATAAAATGAAATATAACTTGTAGAAATTATTGGGTGTTATTTATTTTAAAAAAATAAGAAAAAATACATAATATTAAATAAACGTATATATATTAATGAATTTACAATTATTTTTAAGTAAATCCTTATTCCTTTTATGAAATATAAAATCAAGATCATTCTCAGTAGTGCCAACGTATGGTACGAAAATAAACTACAATTATTTCAAATAATTTTATATTCTGTAAAACGAATAACGATAGACTTAGAAATTATTGTAAATATCATTCATATATGCATTACATATTTGTACAGTGCGGGTGTGTACCAGGCGTACACCACAGGGGTAGGCATCAATTTTGTACCATTTAATATTCAAAATATTTCTTTTGGTTTCGGTCGAGGTTCAACCCTGTTTTCAGACCAGACATTTAGACACGCGGCCACGGTACCCCATATAGAAATATTTTTCAGCATACAATATAATTTTATACGACACACACCGGTAGTCGTATTTATGGCCAAGCAAATACATTATGGGTAAAACCCATTAGAGCCCTAATAATATGTGTAAAGTAACAAAGTAAGTTTGCAACTCGTGAGTGAGGCGAGGCCTGCCGTCAAAACGTACATTTGCAAAAGTGCAGATTTTACACTTCGTTCAACGGAGAACGTGTACCTGTTTCGCGCAAGCTATAAAATTTGGATTGAGGAAATCATACCAGTTGTACTTATTATTATTAGTATTAGATTTAAATTATTAAAGTACTGTAAATATAATAGAAATAAGGAATACGAGCCCAACCCCACTGAAAGTAAAGGAAACTGACAATTCAATTAATTAATATATTAAATTTTATTGTTTTAGTTTTTTTTGCAAAATGATATTTATTTATTAAAGTAATTATATTAAAAACAAGAATAAATAAACTTCTGGATGCTATGATTATTACTCCAATTCAACAAATTTTGATATGGTGTATTAATAGAGTGTACAGAACTTGAATACATTGCTTATAATAAAATTTCTTAGGTTTAATAATTTATTTACAAATAAATCATTGTCTGCATTTGACAAATGTTTTCGTCTTTAATAATTCGTAAATAATTTTTATTAAAGTAATAAAACTTAAGATGGCAATTAATTGAGTATATTGTCAGTTACCTTTACCCTCAGTTTTATAGATAATACTAACATAAATATTGTATTATTTACTGTTGGAACGAAAAAATTTGGGACTTGTCTTTTGTCATATATTTGCCCGTAGATTATTGTTTAAATGAGAAATTGTATTGTATTTAAATCCAGTACACTTTATTAATACATAAAATAAAAAAATGCCCAAATATAGTCTTCACTATTGTAACCTATAAATTTATATTTTATTGCTGTTAATATATTTATTTCAGAGGGTACGAATACATTTGGGGTTGGGATCGTATATTAATAGTAAGAATAAAATAATAATACAAATTTGGTACGTGATCAGGCACGTTCTCTCGTTGAACGAGGTATAGACTAGTGATAGAAATAACTATTGTTGCAAAGTTATCAAATTAAAATCTTACCTTTATGAACTGAGTCCATGTTACAGTACGCAGGGGAGTTTTCGGCATGCTTTTGAAAGGACCTCTATCTTTACAATTAATATAAATTACTGTAACTTTTCCAGAAGAGTTTCCAATAATTAATTTACTCTCTTTAAGTACATCTTGATAGAAAGTATAATTCATTGCCGTTATCATATCTTCTAAACTTGTAATATAAACTCTTAATTCAAATTTTTTCGCTGTTATATCGTAAAATCGTAAATCTCGTTCGGTGCTGGAGGTACAGATCACACTTACGTCCGGAAGTGCTACGATGTCAGTTACCCACGTTTGTTGACTTTTTAATTTAGCTAACAACAAAATCATATTTATTTTACATTAATATGTTTATAACGGCTGTCCTGGGCAGATCGACATATAGGAGATTAATATGTGAAATCAGTTAATTATGACGTTGAAATTTTGTACTTAACCCAGCATACAGGTTGTTCATTTTATTTTGTCCACTATTGTTATCTCCAGATCTTTAAGAGGTTCGAGGTGGGTGAAATTAGCAAACAATTTATATTTTAGTAGCTCATTTTAATGAGTGTAAAATTATTTGCTTGCCAACCAGTGGTTTTCAAACTGTTGGAGCTAACTTTGTAATTTTAAATGGGACCTCATATTTTTTTATTTTCTCATTAGATACAGAATTTTATTCTGAATTCAATAATATAATTTTTGCATATCCTTAGATAACAATTTTTTTGAGAAAAATGCATGTTTAGATTTACATTATAGCTAAAATAAATGTGTCGTGGTTGATATAAGCAAATATGGATTCAGATTTTAGACTATTATTATTAACAAAAATGGAGAACAATCTGAGCAGAATTTGTAAATTTATATGTTTCTTGTTATTTGTTTCAAAATAATTGTTTTTCACAATCATTTGTATTGTCCATGACACACTTATTTTAGCCATATTAAAATAAAACTAAGATAAATCTAAACATGCACATTTTTCAAAAAAATATTGTTATTTAATGGTATGCTGGTATGCAAATATTATATTATTGAAATATATATATATATATATATATATATATATATATATATATATATATATTCATTAAAAAAAAAAACAAATTTTAAGCTCATTTGTGTGTTATATAATTTTATAACGCTAGATGTACGAAGAAATTTGTGTTTCAATTTTTGTATATAATATGTTTTCAACACAATTATACAAAGTATACTAAACATTTTTTTTAATTTGATGACTACCATTTGATTCTGAAATATCGGAAGAAGATTATGATTACTTTTTTAATGAATTTATTTGTTGAAAACCTTTTTTATTTTACATTTTACTGATAAAAGTAAAGTGCGCGAATAATTTTGTGAGCAACTGTAAAATTTATCCTCCAAAGCTTTGTACTGTTAGATGAAACATCCTGTATACTGTATAACATATAGATGAATTGTATTTTCAGTATTACAAAATTATGCTGGTGTTAGAAGGAAATAGGATTAGTTAACGATAGTTCAGTGAAATGAACAAAATTATAGATAGAAGTTAGCTGTTTTTAAGCTAATGGAAAACGTATTTTAATGAGTATAAACTTACGAGATTTAGAAAACACTGTTCTTTCTAGGTCCAAGTCCATAGACCAGTAATTAATAAGACCATCTCTACTGCATGTCACATAAACCCCATACATGTGATTAACTATTCGATCCTGAAAAGGATATTTAAATTTTGTTATTCGAAATGAAAACAAGTTAATTTCCATTCACTAAATTCCATAAACAAAATTAGCATACTAAGATTTTGTGGAAGGTTTACAGATTAAATTAGGTTCTCAAAACAAATACATTCCATTCTTTCATATGATTCATATGTCAAAAATGATTAATTATAAAACAGGTAATAAAACGATTTAACAGTGGGTGAATGTGATGAGTACCAGCTATACATATGTATACAGGCTGGCAAAAATTAATGAGCAACAGTCATTTTTTTCGTACAAACAATTAAATGGGTAAAATTTAATGGGTCTCTAATAAACTACATAAATTATGAATAGTGAAAAACCTTATAAAATAATAAAAAGTATGAATCTGTTTATCTTAGGTACCATTTTTTGTGTTTTATTAAGTTTTCATAAAATCTTATTAAACCACGTTATTCTGCGTAAAAATTTGAATAATAGTTATTTATAATATGTGTTAAAAGTGACATTTTATTTTGTAACAAGGAAGTTTGGAACACGACGCGAAGCGGAGTGGTCCAAACCATCGAACAAAATAAAATCATTTTTATCATACACTATTTTTTCTACAAAAACTATTTTTTTCATTTAAATTTGTATTTCTAATAAATTTTTGACATATGCCAAAAACGTCGATAGTGTTAAAAGCATAGACGCCGATTACGGGGGGCTCCGGGGCTACATTTCAACCATAAAAACAAACATTAAAAAGCCTACTTTTAGTAGATTTGTAAAAAAAAAAATTAAATATGAGTATAAAAGCTTGTTTGACAGTCATAAATGACTATAATTTTTTTAACAAATTTGGTAATAAATTATTTCATTGGAAACGAATGTTATAACAAATAAGTTGTTCTGTTCCATCAGAAATTTTATTATAAATTATGATATATGTATCTGTTGAACACGATCACAAAATTTTGTTAATGTCCGACCGTTACGTTATTGTTATCATAAAAACCCTGCTTTCAGGGTTGTTATATACCAAATAACACCCTAGGGTGTGTTATAAATTTGACGTTGTTGCTATTGGGTACAGAATACACAAACACTGGGGATTGAAAATTAGGGTACCTATATAATCAGGGTATGGCCATGACGTGGCTCGCGTTTCATCCGCCATTTGCGGGCCACTGTCATATTCATTGTTGTTGCGCAAATTATTATGTATTTTCGTGGTTATTTGTTTTATTTTAATGTAAAACACATTTAGATATACTTCTAGTATTTATTTAAAGTGTAAGTAATACTTTTATTTTATGTATTTGTGTATTTTCTTGAGATACTGACTACGATGACTGGCAATATTGAAAACACGTAAAAATTACCAATATTAAACACAAACATTTAAATTTTTAAAAGGTAAATTTAGAATATATACTTATTATGTAAATAATAACTACAATTATTAAATTAGATGTGGTAATAACAACCTATATCCTATGCTCTACATAACCTCTAAATGTATGTCATAATAATAATTATGTATCTCTTAAATAAATGAATTTTTATTGCCTTTATAGATTCATAGTGTGATTACTTAATATTCTGTTATAACATAATATTACATTTCTTGCAAATAGATAGGTAAATAAATACTCAGTATATTTGACATTGGCCCGCAAATGGCGGCGATCTTGGCCCATGGCCATACCCTGTATATAGAGGTACCCTATTGAAAATACGATCGCAGCGCCAAAACGGCTTTAAAAGGATCTAACGTTGATAATTGACATTTCATAATTTATTTTATACTTAAATGTGTATTATTTATTAAGAAGTACTGTATTTCTAAAAGTAATATAAATATAATGGATCAGATTATGTTTATATAACCAAACTAATGTCACATAATATTAATTCTACAACTCTATCAACGATAGTGCCGCAAAATAGTACCAGATTTCATATGCTTATTTACAATCTCCATATTATAAATCATATAAATCAATAACTATTGAAATCAAATTTTTTTTTGTTAAAGGTTAATACGAGTATTATAGTACGATTAATTATTTATATGAAAAATGCAATTTTCAAATCGACCAGACAATTCTAGGTTAGCATGTTGTTCAGTATTGAATCAACGCTTGCCATTATCTGAACAATCAATTTCTTTACAGTGGTGGTCGAGGTGCTAGTGTTGATGTTGGTACTAGTTTTGATTTTACGCGTGCCACAATTTTATGACAGATAGAAATATTGAAATAAATAAATCGGTATTGTAAACAAATAAGAATATCGCGTTACGTAGTTACGTTTGCAGTCTCTCTCTAACAAAAATCACAATGATAAAAAATATTTCGCCCGGACATTAAATGTTGAACGCACCACGGGCGTTAAACGGACAATAATGCCTTCGGTTAACGTACATACCTCGGGCCGGAGGCCCTCGGAAAGCACACTGTTGACCTCAGGCGTTATTGTCTTTATAACACCCTTGATACGTTAATTACTATAACATTTTAACATGAAGAAGTTTAAGCCAACCCATAGTTGTTACAATGATTTAAATGTTATAAAATTCCAGATATGTCTGAAATGTAAAACCAAAGATTGAACTAATTTTATGAACAAAGGATTGTAAAGGTTAACAAAGTACAAGTACTACTAAAATATTTTGACTCATACACCAAAAGGTCGTAAGTGTTAGCAAGTATTTAAACAAAATGGGTAAGAATAATTATACAAAAAAGTTGTTTAGTGCAAAATATTGTTTGTTGAGTCACTAAAACTTAAATGCTGCAATTACAACCTATCTATATCGCATTATCTTCAGTATACCTCCAACATTTCTGGTATAAAAATCATTTTTGAAATGGGAAGTCTATGACGGCTTCTGAATTCCTTCGGACTACTAGTAATTGGAAGTTCCAATTTATTGGTCTCAGTGTCTTTACTTTCTGAATCCAAACCAACTCTTAAGTAAGTCAAAAATTCTTCCCATCGTATGTCAGTCAGAGACCTAAATTGTAATAAATAAAATAATGTAATTTTTCTTATTTTTACAAATAACTCTTAAAAATAAAATAATATGGAATATTGGATTGCATTTTTTTATGCTCTTTCGAATGACGATGTTTAATTCCATTACTATTAGATGTTGAGTCATGATATAAAATAAAGACCATTTACTTTCGAATACCAAAATCTAGTTTAGTTATTAGATACAGGATTATTTTTTATATATTTGTATCATTTTCAAATAAGTAATTCAGTTTATAAAATTTAATTATATAAAGTTCCTTATGTATTTTGAAACCCGTAGACGAAGTTTGTTACTTTTCATTTTCATACGCCTATTACATGGCGACACTGAAATCTGTACATGCACTGTGGACCAATTTTGAAAAGATAAAACGTTAAGGATAAAACACGACATAAAATTTAGTAATTTGTTATATTATGATTATGCACATGCGCTTATGTTTTATATCTTATTCGTTATTAAAGTGCAAAAATCATCCTTTATTCACTGAATATATGTAGCTAAGCTGAATCTACTCTGCTCTGTAAGTTAGCTTTAAATTTAAATCACATGTACAATATGTATCCCTTTATTAAACTAAAATTTTAATATTTTTATTGTTTACCTAAAGGTGACGGAAGGTATTGTCTTAGGTCAAAAAATTCTATGATGAGTTTTTAGTGAATAAGCATGTTTTAGGGTCCCTATAATACGATTTTACCATTTTTATAATGATTTCTGTATGCATGTACGTGTGTATGTGTGTGTGTGTGTGTGTGTGTGTGTGTGTGTGTGTGTGTGTGTGTGTGTGTGTGTGTCTGTGTGTGTGTGTCTGTATGTGACGAAGTTTCGGATCGCATAACTTCAATACCACTATTCCAAAACTTATATTTTTTTTCGTATTCTTCAAGTTTACATCCAGAAGAACAAGTGATTAGATTTTGGTTATAATTGGTCAACCGAAAGTAGCCTCATTTGAAGATTTTAAGAGTTAAATATGATTTATTGACATTTAACGTTATTATAACTTAAAGAATATATTGTTCTCTATACGATTTGATTGCATTTTATACTTCATATTCAATAGAATCAGCCAGATATGCTAACCATGGAAACAGCTAATATATTCAGATAATTCAAATTGACAGATCTCAGTATCAATGAAAATTAAATGAATGTGGCAGAGATGAGGATGTTGTTGTAGATGTTGGGGAAGACACGGAAAGATACGTTAAGGAATGAAGAATAAGGGAAATAACTCTAGTGTTACAAGTTTCTAGAAAGATACACGAGAGACGATTACATTGGTTTGAACATGTCATGAGGAGAGATGAAGAATATATTGGAAGAATGAATAGCTTAGTAATAGAAGGTTGAAGAAATAGAGGAAGACCAAAGATAAGATGAAGGACTGTATTGTGGAAGATTTGAGAGAAAAGGAACTGAATAAGAACGACATGCAAAACAGAAACGAGTGAAAGCAGAAAATAAAAAATCTGATGTGACCAACACAATACCTCCCGCCATTTACCTATAGGGTATATTTTTATATTACTTTATAAATTTATCCATAGAATATACAAAAAAAGTATTAAAGCAAACCTGTAGAAAATGGAATAATCTTTAATTTTTATAATAACAAATTGCGAAAAAAATACATTTAAAGGTATTTTTTGAAGAAAAACTATCTTGAGCTTCAAGTAAACTGCCATTTCCGGTTATCCGATTGCCACCAAAATATAATGGCTTCTTTCCATATTAGAATAAGGTAGAAATACATGGTTTCAAAACTTTCTGAATGATAGTATTTGAGTTACAGCGTAAAGAGGATCCACACCCACACATACACAGACATCATCGTGAAAATGTTAAAAATGGATTCTAGGGACCTTGAAACGTGGTCATTTACCAAAATCTCGATATGCGATTTTTAGCACGATCTCTGTACCTCCCTTACCAGGGGTAGCAGGAGGTAAAATAGCGACCCCTAACGAATGGGAAAAGCTAGAGAAGAAGAAGAAGTCAGTGTCAAGTACAATTTACACCGTTTGTTTATGAAATAATTTTACTGGAAATTTAGAATCTTTTGCAAGAAAATGTATGTATGGAATTTATACATAATACATAGGATTGACGGAAGGTATTGTGCTGGCCACATCCGATTTTTCCTTAATTATTTCTAATATTATTAATTCTATTTTTCAAATAGATATTAAAAGTTAATTGTATGTATATAATTAAATTTATTTAAGTATTTCTTGTAAATGTATCAGATATTAACTTACTTGTGAAAATTCAGCTTTCTGCACATAGTGTCAAATTCCGAATCAGTTAGAATGATACGTCCAATGTCCATAATTGCTTTTCTAAACATTCTCTTGCCCATGTGTCTACCAGGTTGTCTTTCAAAAGCATCTTTCATTGCTACAATTTGCTTCACTGAGAGTAAGTTGTGCAATTTGACCGATTGAGTAGTATCATCGCCTTCTGAGGTACGATAACTTTGTCGTAATTTATTTCCATATGGATTACTACGTTTTGCCATAATTTATAATTTTTACAATAATTTAAGGTTTTAATCTTAATGACAGTTCGTTTGTAAGTTTACGTCGTGTTTGACTTCATCGATTGTTGTATCGCGTTACCTGGCAACCAATCATACAAACACGTGTTGAGGAGCGTTTGAATTGGAATTCTACACACAGTAAACATGGATCCAGTTTATAAAGCTCTGAGTCTCTTCAGGAAGAGAAAATATAGTGATTGTATAGATATTTGTACGGAGTTATTAGAGGTGCAACCATATGATCAAGCAGTGTGGACATTGAAGATGCGGGCTCTCACGCAACTTGTACACGTGGATGACATAGAGAGTGAGGAATTCCCTGAGGGAGACTTCTTGGATGACGCTAGAGTGGCTACAGCTCCAAGACCGGGAACATCTTTAAAAGTTAATGCTTCAAATTCAAATGCCATTAGGTACGTGAGTATAACATTAATTTCACGGATATTTGATAAACAACTTCATAAATTTTATTTGTTTCTTTATTACTTTTAAAAAACCATCAACCGATGTCTAGACAGTTTTCATAAACTATAAAAAATACATTTAATAAAGACAATAATATTAAATTACAAAAATAATGAAAATATTAATTTCATTGTATTACCTATGATGCAATCATAAAAGGTAAAGGATTTTTCTTGACTTGCAGAGAATATTCGGCAACTATTCGGTATTTAGCATCATTTTTACTATTCGGTCGAATACCGAATAGTAAAGCATTATACGGCCGAATACTGAATAGTTTAGATTGTTAAGAAAAGTAGATATTTGGAATATTTAATTGATGACTATAATACATATATTAAAATATTATGAGTAGGTATATAAAGTAGGTACATTTATTATAGTAAGAATAATACATTAATAATAAAATTAAAAATTACTCCTTAAAATTAGATGAATAAAAAACTAAATACGAACATATTTTGAGAATAAAGTTCTCGTCTTCAGTAATAAATTTTGTGCGAAACCGTAATAGAAAGGTGAAGAGAAATTAAGATTACATGTTAACCATGCCAGAGGTCTTTCTTAAAAGCCCTTTTCTTAGAGGTGATTTAGATTATTCAATATATACATCATCCCAGAGAAATGCGTGTTTAATTTAGTTTTTACTTTCATTTGATTTTAAGTTTAAGGTTATTTTAATTTTTTTTATGAATTATATTAGCCTTAGACATACATAATATTTATTCAATTATAATAATAATAATAATAATAATTAGTATTTATTGCCCAACAGTGTATATACCAATTACAGGACAAGATAATAAAGATAAATGTAAGAAATACAGAAAAAAACAATACAATTATTAACTAATACATAATGAAATATAATAATATTAATACTAATTTTTTAAATGTAAAATAAACGTTGCGAGCGACATGTTAAATAGATCAATGTTACTATTTAGGTTGTTGTAATTTTTTGACATTATAAATACAGGGGATTTAAGCAATATATTGGTTTTATGCGTTTTACAGTATTATCAATCAAAAAGTCTAGTTATATTGTGCAATAGATATTTTATGTGGTAGTAACCACTTCAATAAAAAAATAAAAATAGCATAATGCTATTCGGCCAACGAAACCGCCGAATATTCGATATTCGGCCTAGGGCCGAATACACTATTCGTTGCAAGTCTAATTTTTTTATAAATATAATTAAATTTTTCGTATACAATATTGTTTCTAATCTTGGGTATTTGCCAATATTAGCTATGACATTTATAGTTCTTAATTCTCTGTATAAATTTTATTAATTTGTGAATTAATATTATTTCAACAACAAATATGCTAAGATGGCCAGCATATTACTTCCCATCAGTTAATGTTTATTTCATTTAAACTCATTTAATAATATTGGTAAATATTTTTAAATACCTTATCACGTACAGTCCATACGATGTAACTTGGCGAGTTGGGGCAATTCACATTATCACTGCGGTAATGGAGAAGGGGAAGTTATAAAATCCATAGGCGTACCGAAGAAGAATAAAGTTCAATAAAATTTAGAATATTACAAAAAATATATATATATTTATACAAAAAAAAAATATTACAAATATTGAAATGAATTATTTATTATATAAATGATATTATAATTATTTTATTTTTTAATTAATTTAGTTAAGAAAATAAAATTTCTATTGCTATTGAAAAAAAAATGCACCAACGTTTATGTATGAATATAACTTCTTGGGTTGAAAAGTACCTGACACCCCGAGTTTGAATGTATTAGGGTAAAATTTGCTTTGTGTAAGGCAATAAAACATTGTAAAATCACTATTTCACTTCTGAAGCTGTGCGGCATCGAAGTAAAAGTAAATATTTGACAAAACGCAACTTAGGAATAGTGAACTGAATTACATTCTTTTGGCTCGCCAAGTTACATCGTATGGACTGTACTTACATATGTTCCAATTAATTCAATTTATTATCAATATTTTGTTCTCAAAACTACTATTATTAATTTAAATTTATTTATACTTTAACAGTGACGTTTATTTGACAATCACATAAGAAAATTTGAATATCTCAACTTTGTATCAAATGAAATGCGTGTAATATTAAGTAATATAAGTATAGCATATAGTAAAGAAAAAGTATGAATACAAAGTTGTAAAAAAATACATATTCTTTCATTTTTATTCAAAAAATAAAAGTCAATATATTTAAGGTGGATACTACATGCCAAAACAATCATAAAAGTTTATTATAAACATGAGTCCAGAGATGCTTAGTTTCTCAGTAATATCGTTTTTTTTTTGTAATATTTATAATAAACAAAAAATTGTAATGTTCTAAATGTCCTCCTCAAACTTTTACAGGGTGGAGGTAGTTAAGAGTGAACATAGGGATTTAACATAGGATTTGAAAATTTAATGAGTTTAATAAGTAAAATGTTGCAACGTTAGTTTTAAAAAAATTCTGGATAGTAGTACACTGGCTTGCAAAAAAATCGTGTCACCTGTTTTTTGCTGTACTGAGTCGGTCTCGATTGTTAACTTGTCAGTGTCACAAGTCAGTGTCATTAGTATCAATTAAGATGCCAAAATTATCAGAAAACGAGAAAGTTGTAATACTTTCTAAGTTAGAAGAGGGGTGGTCAATTAGATCAATAGCAGAACATTTTAATATTAATAGAAGTACTGTTATGAGGGTGAAGAGTCAGTGGGAAAATGAAGGAATTATAAAAAGGAAAGAAGGTTCCGATCGTCCCAAAATTTCCACCAATGATCAAGATGAAGCGTTTTTAAATCATTTATGGGAACATTCTTTGTAATTTAGTAGTAACTTAGCACAATGACGAACTTGCTCCACGAGACCTAAAATAATGACATTACAGTGACAACGATGACAACTCCATTGACAGTTGATATTAACCTATTTTAAAAAAATCGTATTTACATAGCTAAAAAATCTGATGTGGCCAGCACATAACCTCTCGCCGTATATTTTACCTGGCTGTATGCATAAAGCAAAGAATATTTTTATAAATACAAATAATATATTCATATAAATCTATGACGTATAAACTTCTTTATTATTCAATAATAGCATGTCTCAACAAAGATATTTTACCATAAATTATGTTACAATAAATTACAAAGTAGAGTTTACCATATATAAATATTAGGCTGGTAACAGCAATTTTCAATTCGAACAACCTTGTTTACTCTAACTTCATATTCTTCTAGTAAAAACATTAATTTTGGGCGGTCTAAAATGTATATATCTGGATTGTGCATCTATTCTTACATATCTTCTTTTACATTTTATTTTTTCATACTTGTTATATCTAAATAACACTAATTCCCTTTAATAAAGTGACGGATAGATTGCACTCCGATTATTCTTATATTGATGTGTAATTTTGTCAATATTTACAACTTACTTGAGAAGAATTTGATAGCTTTTTCGCAATTCAAAGTTACTCTAGTCTACAGTGCTGGTGTACATTGTCCCATAATGTTTGAAACAAATTTAAGTCCTTCAACCTAGACTGACATTTATCTGTCAGTTACAAATAATTTAAATTATCAACTATTTTTCATGGCATCCTTTCGGCTGTCAAATTTATTACAACAGATTATTTTATATATTATACTTCTTTTATCTCTAAATCTATGGAATATATAATAAAATATTTAAATGTATCAGATAGAGAATTTAATTTTCTTTAATATTACCACGAAAAATTTTCAAAAAATAATATTTAGAAGATTTTTTTTCAAGAATCTTCTACTTCCGGTTGTCCAATTGTTACCAAAACCTTTTCAGATCTTCCCATGAATGTCCGATTGGGAAATACGTTGTTAAACAAATTTTAAGTCTTATAGTTTTTGAGTAACCGTCCTTCCAACATCCCACACACACACATACACACACACACACACACACACATCCACACACACACACACACACAGACATCATCGTAAAAATGTTAAAATCGGATTGTAGGGACCTTAAAACGTGCTTATTCAATAAAATCTGGATATGCGATTTTTAGCATGAATGCAATACCTCTCTTAGCGAGAGGTAAAAAAGGTAAAAACTCGGTTACTTGATTTTTAAGGTGTACGCGATTTTTTTGCAAGCCAGTGTACTGCAGCATTAGAATTAAAGCATCCCACAGATATCATCGTTAAAATGTTGGAATCTGATTTTAGTAGGTCTGGTTTAATTCCTCAATCCAAAAAATCCTAACCTATTTAAAAAAATAATTTTATCCACAACTGTCAAATAATATACCCATAATTCAACCGATTATCAATTAATGACCTGTGTAACTGTTGCTAATTGAATAATATTGACAGTTCGATGGGATAATATTCAACCGTTTTGTCAAATTCAAATCCTACCTTTTAAAGAGTACAAACAAAATTACTTTTAATAAGTAATTGTATCCAGAAATACTTAGTACTCAACATGTTAACCATACCTAGAGGTCTTTCTTAAAAGCCCTTTTCTCAGAGGTGATTTAGATTATTCAATATGTACATCATGCAGAGAAATACGTATTTCATTTAGTTTTTATTTTCATTTTCTTCTAAAGCTTAAACTGTAGCTGAATAGTTGGTTTTAAGATTTCCTGTTAAATGTCAAATCACTTCATAATTTTGTTACAACAACAACGATAACTAGATTTGTATATGTAAATAAAAAAAAAATGCATTTGTCTGCGAAAATTTTCTACTTATTTTTCAAAACAAGTATGTCACTGATATGTTAATATTTGACAATTGTGGATGAAATATAGTATTCTATTCGCATGTAATGGCTATTACTCATTCGAATGATTTACATCAGTAATAGCATACATTACATGTTCATTGAATAATATACTGTAAATATTCAGCCTGTTTAAAAAAAAATAGCTTCAAAAACCTTTAGGTCCAAATTAATGCAAAATAACCACAATTTATTAAATATTAGTTACTAACCGAATAAATATGTACTGTGGTTTTAAATACCAAAGTCGGTAAATATTATCCCAATATACATACAATCAAAATTAATCTTGCAATTTAATAGTTAAAAAATCATGAAAAATTTGTTTAATTTATAATGTTTATATATTTAAAAAATAATAATATAAATTTCAATAAAATTGAAAAGCACAAGATTACTCACTAAAACATAAAGAACCACAATGAAACTGCTATTTTGAATAAAAACTTGGATTTTTGCTAGTCCTGGATTTTAGAGACTTTGGTCTTTAAAACATAAAATGTGTAAAATTTGGTATAATTTCTATACCACCCTTACCTAGGATAGGGAAAGATAAATATATTGGGAACTAGTTATTTTTTTACCTATTTTTCATGTATTAAATGGTTTGTTACAGTGCTAGACCTCGAACGTCAACTGGTCGACCCTTATCCGGCGTGGCTCGCCCTGGAACTCAAGCCCGGCCTGGTACGGCTCTGGAGAGACTGAAAACTTCCCGTCCTTTCACCAGCCAATCAGCCAGAACAATACGATTAGGCACAGCGGCAATGTTAAGTCAAAAGGACGGTCCCTTTATACAAGTCTCCCGACTAAATATTAGCAAATACTCGAAAATTACCAGCGTAGCAAAACCTCTGTTCGAATATTTGTTTTCTTACGAAGGAGACGTACGGAATGCCATGGAATTGGCAGTGCAGGCCACCCAGCATTGTCAGTTCAAAGACTGGTGGTGGAAAGTACAATTAGCAAAATGTTACATAGCGTTAAATTTAATAAGGGATGCCGAGCAACAACTAAGAAGTGCTCTGAAGCAACATCAACATGTTGAGACATTTATTAGACTTGCTAGAGTATATTTGAAATTAGGTAAGCATCAAAGGAAACCAGTGGCGTAGCCATAGGGGGGGTTTTAGGGGTTAGAACCCCCCCTGTGAGACCATAGTAGACCGCTTTTAACACTAATTTAATACATACTTGTTTGTTGTTCATATATAACATTATCTGAAGCAAAAAATAATTTTCGTACATACATACATACGCGTGTCCCACTTAGTGAGTTCGCACAAACCCGAAAACAATAAGAACAACATCAACATCATACAACAAATCCTTACTCTTAAACATATTAAAGTGACTGATTGTCGGTACCGAAATACCGCATCCGGATCACAATAATAGAAAACAATCATCCTTCGTCACTCATTCCTATCTAAGCAGACTTCTTTCGCCTCGGCCACACTTATAATCGCATTCATACATGCTCTTCTTCTCATCTTGGAAACTTTCTCTCTTTAAGCACCCAACCAACCACATGCATCCACTTACACACTGGTCGGCCACGCAATCGAAAACCCTCAAATTCACCAAGATATATACGCTTAACAAGTCGTTCATTCACCATTCTCTCCACATGCCCAAACCATCTCACCTGACTCACACCAACTCTCTTAATAACATTGTAAAAGAATATTAATTTTTGTAGAAATCTGTTTACAAGCAATTATTAGCTACAGTTTGTAGCCTACAGATACCCTTTCGCGCAATGTCCTCGTGAAAATGCAGAGCTTTACCGAAATTTACCGACAGCTAACAGTGAATCTCATGAGCTATGTTCTTGTTCTTGAGTAGAATACCTAGTTAATTTAATTTATTATTTTTCTTGTGTTTATACTGCGGTTTGTATAAACATATTTAGAATAAAAAAATGCCTATTAACAAAAATTATATTTATAAAAATATTGTTTTTGTTGATTGTTGTTATTAAGCCTATTTAACCTCATATTTGTTTAAAATTTATTTTCCTAAAACCCCCCCTGTAATTTTTTTCTGGCTACGCCACTGAAGGAAACAATTCAAAAGTATTTATTAGGAGTATAGTGTTTTACTTCCGTTTTGAAAATAGGCTTTTTAAGCGTGTAAAGCCTCATCCACAACATGAAATTAGTGGTTAGTGTTAGTAGTTAGTGCGGAAAGCTTGGCATAATTGTACTATAGTGTTCACATTAACTAAACTAGCGCAGCGCATGTCTGTGCCAAGTTTAGTGGCCGTGAAGACTCATTGTCAATACAAAATTAGTAATTAGTGTTAGTGGTTATTGTTAGTGATTATAATTAGTAGTAGTATATTGGTAAACAGCGTTCACAATATCTGAAATTAACGACTACGAATAACTATTTTTATTAGTACATTTGATTCAATTTTTTCTAAGAGCTTGTTTAATTTTATACTTCTTGTTTAACAGATTTGACTATTATTTAATATATTTTGTATATTTTTCTCTTTTTTTGTTTTTTATTTTATAAAAAAGTGTAACAGGATAAGTTTATATTGCCTATAACCTACAAAACTGATATTGTTTTTATAAAAAGACACACATTTAAAAAATGTTTATTTATAACAGAATGATAGTCAGTATTAAATTTTACTTCAATTCAAGACAATTGTGAAACTCAACAAATGTAAACGTCTTTCTTTTTTACAAAACTATTTCATTCTACTCTGTTCTGTGATTGGCTACTCTAGTAACCACTAACTATAAGTTTGGAGCTTACAAACACTTGCGCTAACTGAATTTAGCGCAGACCTGTACTGCGCTAATTTAGTTATTGTGAACGCTATAGTACATATAGTACATATACGTATTATACGTATATAGGTATGTGAAGCTTTCTACGCTAACCATAACTACTAATTCTAATCACTAATTTTGTGTTGTGAATGAGGCTTAAGAGTTTTAGAATTAAATATGTGTACTGTAGAAAACGGAAGATATAATATTTGTTGAGATTGACAGTTGTTTTAAAAGAAATACATTACAGTAGAACCTCTCATATCCGTCACCCACGGGACCAAGGAATGGTCGGTACAAAAAAAGGGTCGGATAATCCGAGGAATAAAAAAATACAAATAAATGATTGTTTATTAGTCAAAAAAGTTATGTAACAGAAATGTGTGTGTAAATTTATTTAAAAAAATTCAGTAATATTTTTTTTTGTTTAAAATTACTGTACTGACGGAATACTGAAGTCCATGGGCTCGGCACCGAGTGTGTACTATTGTTCCCAGACGGCCGCGTGCGCCTGTGATTCCTATAAATCCGGACGCTCGACAAGGGTCGGATATACCGTGGAGGCGGATATTGCGAGTTCGGATATGAGGGGTTCTACTGTATATTTGTGTTGAATTAAAGTAGAAATTGATAATGACTTTATTATTCTGTATAAACATTTCTTAAATGTGTCTTATTAAAGAAATAATATAAGTTTTGTCATAAGTATAGGCAATATAAGCAACAAAAAAAATCTGTTGTGGCCAGCACAATACCTTTCGCCATTTTCATTTCATTCGTTCATAGGGCGCGATTAGTTATGTGACTTTGTTGGCCTTGGCAAGCAGATATGGGGGCCCCGTGTTAGAATGACAGCTAGTAATAATGTACATAGGTGTCAAGTATCATAAGTTTATATAAAATTATGATTTTCCAAATCCATTTGGATTATTTTCCTCGACAAGTATATTCCATACTATTGGTGACAAATAAACATCAGAATATTTTGAAATTTTGAATGAAAAATGACATATTACAATTGTGACATCTACTATAGCTATAACTACTAGCCGTCATTCTGACACGGATCCTCATATCTGCTTGCCAAGGCCAACCAAGTCACATGACTGCTCGTGCCCTATAAGTAACGAATTTAACATTTCTTGTACACACAAATAATTGAAATTGTATCTCTTCTTTCGTTCTATGAGAAATATTCTTCAAATACATTAACGGTATTAGCGGTATTTCTAAAGGATATATGTAATATTAACATACCTATAATTTAAATACATATTTAATTAATAATACAATTATATATATATATATATATATATATATATATATATATATATATACATACAGGGTGTTTGGCGTAAGTCCGGCACCACGAATATTTCGTTTATTTTGAGAGATACAAAAAAATGTTAATAAGCAAAGTTAAACTAGACAAAGGGGCTCATAACATGATCATAGGAGAAATTTTGTATCACTTCCGGTTTTAGCGGAAATGGATACACCTTTAAATCTAGCATAAAGAATCGGTATTTTTATATTTTTTTTCAGAATGTACATAAAATTTGCTTCACAATGGTACCAAACTATCATAGTTTTACTTTAACCATTTCAAAATGGCGACCATTTATTCTTAAAATATGTATTAATAAAATTCCATACAAAATAAAACATAGCAAGTTATGAAAACAATTTTATTATCTTATAACAAAAGAAAATATTTTTTTTGTATCTCAAAATAATCGAAATATTCGTGGTGCCGGACTTACGCCAAACACTCTGTATATATATATATATATATATATATATATATATATATATATATATATATATATATATATATATAATAAATGTACTCGTACCTCCCAGAAAAATCTTCCAGTAATGTTAGTAAAACTGCTGACAATGACAGTTTGCATTATCTGACAATTACAAACATTTAAATATCTTAATTGGTTTTTGGCTAACGAGATTTATTACAACAGATTATTTTATATTATTTTATTCTATATCTCCAAACCTATAAGAGATAATATAAAATTTACATGTGTCAGATTGAGAATTTAATTATCTTTATTACTTTTAGTAACAAATTTTTAAAAAATAATATTTAGAATTAATTATTTTGTAGAAACTACCACTTCGGGTTGTCCAATTGTAACCAGTTGTATTCAACTCTTCCCATTCCTGTTAGATTGAGGAATCCGTAGTTACACAGGTCTTTAGTCTTATAGAATTTGAGAAATCGTACCTACAATGTCCTCACACACACACTCACACGCACACACACACACACACAGATATCGTAAAAATGTTAAAATCGGATTCTAGGGATCTTAAAACGTGCTTATTCACTAAAATCTGGATATGAGCTTCTTAGCATGAATCCAATACCTCTCTTCGAAAGAGATAAAATATATACAAAAATATTAAATAATAGTCAATGGTGTTAAACAAGAAGTATAAAATTGAACAAGTTCTAAGTAATAATTAATCAAATGTACTATTTGACTAACAAAAATAGTTATTCGTAGTCGTTAATTTCATGTATTGTGAACGTTGCTTATCAATCTTTAACTACTAATTATAACCACTAACCATAACTACTAATTTCGTATTGTGAATGAAATATGAAATCATTCAGAGTTTATTTTATCATTTTTTTGAGCAAATTTGAACGATTGTAGAAAAAATAGTGTACGTGTCACGAGCGTAAAGTGTTTTTGCCGCTCTAGAAAGATTCGACGAAGAATAACCATTGTTTGTATAACTTTGCACTTCAGACATATAAGTAGATACCGAATTAATCATTTTAAGTAATACGTAGAAAAATATTGCACAAATAATAATACTTCGCAATTTTTTTTTAGCACTTCTAGAGGACATTTTCGAACGGCGATGATCAATTTTTCTTATCACTGTTTGATTTTGAGTTATGACGCCAAAGTTGTAATTTTTATATAGACTCCATAGCGAAAAGTTACTCAATTGAAGATTTCTTATCTAATTTGTTTCAAACATCAAAAATTCAATAATTATTAAATTTATGGGACTAAAAAATATGGTTGTGTTGTGATAATGAAACAATGTAAACCCAATTATAGATTATATTTTTTTACTGTCATGTTAATTTTCTAATTTTGTTCTTTAAAGTTCAACCCAATTAATTTTAAGTATTTTAATATTTTTATGTGGACATTGAAAACGAATTTCGAAAAGTGTTTGAGCTGAATAAGTTAAAAATATTAATGAAAATGAAAATAAATTTAAAAATAAACAATTGATGATTTCATTTATTTTATTATATAATCATTGTTTTTAGCGCAATAAATTAAATAATTGTTGCTGTTTGAAACAAATGAACATAGATAAGTTATAGATAAAATCTTATAAATTCGATTGCGAAAGCTGTAGACTCATGGTGGAACATTTATGAAATAAGTTTTAAACTAAAGTTTTACGAAATATAATATTTATAAAAATTAAACTAAGCGACTGGTAGAAATGATGAGAAATTAAATATACGGGAATGCAGTCAATATAGATGGTATTTTTTTTTGGCGAACATCGACGGCTACGAAAGTCGATGTTCGTCCAAAAAATAATAAAAAAATCTGTTGTGACCATCAGAATACCTCTCGCGCCCTTTCCATTGTGGTATATATAATTATTGTATTTAACATTTCTTGTACACACAAAAAATTCTAATTACACCTAATCTTTATATTTACGTATTCTCTATAATTGTAAATTCATTCTATGAGCAAGTTTTCTCCATTTCTTCTAAATGTTCGAGATTTTTCCAATTCATTAACGGGATTGGCAGTACTTCTGAAGGGTTTATGTAATATACCTATAATTTTAAATGTATAATTAATAATACAATAAGAAATATTAAATATTGTTGCCAGAGAAAACCTTCTGTACTATCTTTGAATTTTTGACACTGACATTAGTGACATTTATCGGTCAATTACAGACATTTTAATTTCTCAAATAGTTATCATGGAGATGTTTGGGCTGTGAGATTTACAGATTTACAACAGATTATTTTATAGATTATATATCTATCTTTAAATCTATAGAAGGTATAATAAAAAAATGAAATGTATCGGATAGAGAATTTTGTTTTTTTTAATATTTGTAATACCATAAATTTTCAAAAAATAATATTTAAAAGATATTTGTTAAAATACTACTACTTCCGGTTGTCTAGTTGCTACCAGAATCTATTCAACTTTTCCCATTACTGTTAGATTGAGGAATCCGTAGTTATACAGGTCTTTAATCTGAATTGGAGAAATCGAAACAACCTTACACACACACACACACACACACACACACACACACACACGCACGCACACACATACACACACACGCACGCACACACACACAGACAGACATCATCGTAAAAATATTATTATCGGATTCTAGGGACCCTAAAACATGCTTATTTGCTAAAATCTGGAAACTGCAGTTAAGTATGTTTTTTACCTCTCGCTAAGAGAGGTATTGGATTCATGCTAAAAATCGCATATACAGATTTTAATGATTAGCATGTTTTAAGGTCCCTACAATCCGATTTTAATATTTTTACAATGATGTCTATGTGTGTGTGCGCGTGCGTGTGTGTGTGTGTGTGTAGTGTGTGTGTGTGTGTGTGTGTGTGTGTGTGTGGATGTATGTGTGTGTGTGTGTGTGTGTGTATGTGTGTGTATGTATGTGTGTATGTAGGTCGGTTGGAAGGACGATATCTCAAAAACTATAATACTTAATATCTGTTTAACTACGAATTTCTCAATCGGATATTACTGGGAAGAGCTGAAAAGGTTTTGGTAATAATTGGATAACCGGAAGTAGCAGATTCTTAAAAAAACTTCTAAATATTATTTTTTGAAATTTTTTGTTCTTGCTTATTAAAGAAGAGTAAATTTTCTATCTGATACATATAAATATTTTATTATACCTTTTATAGATTTAGAAATAAAGAAATATAAGGTATATAATAATCTGTTGTAGTAAATCTCACAGCCGAAATAATGCCATGGAAACCAATTGAAAAATAAAAAATGTTTGTAACTGACAGATAAATGTCAGTGTCAAAAATCCAGAGACATTACTGAAGATTGTTTGTGAGAAGTACATACATACATTATATTATTTCTTATTGTATTAATAGTTAAATATTTAAAATTATAGGTATATTACACATATCCTTCAGAAATACTGTTAATCCCGACAATGAATTGGAAACATCTCGAAAAATTAGAAGAGTAGGACAAAATTTCTTGGTAGAATGAATTTAAATTTAAAAAATCTAAATATAAAGAAAATGTATAAGCGAGAATACAGCTCGAAGGAAGACGATATTTAAATGTTATAAACACAACATGAAAGTGAAGATGGTCTCCACTCTGCAACGTAAAATACAGAAAAATTGTATCTTATCGAAATAACGAGTAATTCTTGATCTGTGACTATTATGGAGGTGACAAGTCTACATTGAAGGATTTAAATTTGTTTTGCACATTATGGGACAATGTATACGAGCACTGTAGACTAGAGTAACATTGAACTGCAAAAAAGTTATCAAATTCTTCTCAAGTAAGTTGACAAAATTACACATCGATATAAGAATAATCGGAGTGCAATATATCCGTCACTTTATTAAAGGAAATCAATGCGTTATTTAGATACATGTATGAAAAAATAAAATGTAAAAGAAGATATGTAAGAATAGATGCACATAACCAGATGTATACATTTTAGACCGCCCAAAATTAATGTTTTAACTAGAAGAATATGAAGAGAAAGTAAAAAAGAACGTTGTTCGAATTGAAAATCCCTGTTACCAGCCTAAAATTTATATATGGTAAACTCTACTTTGTAATTTATTGTACATAATTTATGGCAAAATATCCTATAGATTTTGTAAATATACGTGAAAATTGTTTTGTGTTGAGACATGCTCTTATTGAATACTAAAGAAGTTTATACGTCATAGACATGAATATATTTGTGTTTCTAAAAATTTTCTTTGCTTTATGCATACAGCCAGGTAAAATATACGGCGAGAGGTTATGTGCTGGCCACATCAGATTTTTTAAACCTAAAATTGTACATAGCGATAAGCTAAAAAAATCTCTTTTCAACAATATAACTTTACAACATCCATATAAAATTTAATACTTTGACATTATAACTTGAAATCCAACATTGATATAGTTATTTAAGTATTAAGGTCAGTAAGTGCTTCCTACCAGTTGGGAATGATTTTGGAGATCTCGACTTCGCCTTGATATCCAATATATCATACATTTGATACCGGTAGAAGAGTACTTACTGACCGCAATGCTTATTATGTTTCTTGTACGATCGACGCACAAAATTTTATAGAATAAGTATTCTTCTATGATGTTGCTTTCTCATTACAAAATTGTTTTTTTCAAGTAATGTTAGATTTTGATATGTAAAATTAAAATTTAATTGGAGAAGATGATGATTGGTTACATTATTTATTTTTTTAATATGTGTACTAGATGTGGTTTTGTGTATAAGAAGAGTAAATAAGTTTATGAATGGATGTAGATCAGCCATTGTCGGCGATGGAAGTGTGCAAAGCAGGTTTGGAGAGTTTCCCGAACGACGTATCCATTCTGACGGAGCTGGCTCGTTTGCATGAGGCGCTGGGAGACGTGAACGCGTCCATTAAACACTACAGGGCCGTGGTAGTGGAAGATGCGATGAACGTGGAAGGCATTGCGTGTATCGGCCTACAGCACTTTTACTCCAACCAGCCCGAGATGGCCCTCCGGTACTACAGGTATCCGTAGCCATACCAACCATATAATTGTCTCATTATGCCCACCAATTCAATTACCTAGAAATTTCGGCTTCCAGGCGAGTTCTGGCCATGGGCGCGCACTCCGCTGAACTTTACAATAATATCGGCTTGTGCTGTCTCTACTCCCAACAGCTGGATTTGACTCTATCGTGCTTTCAAAGGGCCTTGGATCTAGCCACAGATCCACAACTTAAAGCCGAAGTCTGGTATAATTTATCTCACGTTGCACTGGTAAGAATTTTTACCACATAATTAAATCATCACGGCATATTGTACATTTTTGGGTGTGCCAATCTGCTTTTATTAGTAATGACAATGACACAGTGTTTTCCAAGCGTTACCTCAAGCTCTTTCATAAATGGCGTAAAGAAAAAACCATAGAAGTCATTTGAAAATTGGAAATGAATAATAATCATAACCGGTTACATAACGCACACAGCCACATAAAAAGTAATCATAATAAAATTCAGTTTGATTCAAATTGATTTTTCATAAAAAAAATGCTCGAAAAACGAGTACACAATCCGAACAAATCAGGTAACATTAACATAAATAACATTAATCTCTAAACTTTATATTTAAAGTTATTTTTAAGAAACTCTTTAAATTTCTAGAATAGTAGGTACCATTGTTGATTTATTGACAGACACCGAAATCTACTGGACTTTGCAGATCTGTAAAAATATAAATGTCAGTTTTCAGATTTTTCTATTGCTACTACGCTTATATTTTAAAATTGCGTTTTCAGTACCATCCTTAATTTACCTACGAAGTTTGCTGGGGTTATAGTTTTATTATACGGCGTATTTCAGTATTTCCGTCCCACACACCAACATTCGCCGTTTTCACATATAATTTATGTGAAACCTGCAATAGTGTAATCCCTTTACAAAATAAGTTTTACAACAATAGTTATTTATGCTACAAGGGATGTAGATATCATGTACCATTCGAGGACGATTTTGCGCCCGAGTGCCCCGAACGATAACGAGGGCTGGCAAATAAGTTCGAAAATGTTACATTTACCAACATCTCGTGCTGCATATAAGATTTTTTCCATTTCTGATGATTTATTTTTTACCTTTTCATTTTTACTGCCCAGATATGTGAAGGAATATCGTTGATATATTGAAAAAATAATAATAATCTTAGTATTCTATGGAAAATTTAAGAAGAAAACGGTGTCATCTGACAAAATTTGATAAAAATTAAATTGAAAATCATAAATTATAAGAACGAACAAATATTTGACACTAATTTAAAATATCTAAGTGTTGGTATTTCACAAAGAGGGAGGTAAGTCCAGCTGCTTAGGGAAGTAAGGACAATTCTTACATCCCGTCGCTAATAGAAACCGATTCCTTGACAGTAATATAAACACTTACAATGTCCTAATAGCCTACGATATCGGGATTGGGAAAAAAATAATTACAGTAAAAAAAATTAAAGATGTCCGATCAAGGTCATCTGTATCATGAACGAAATAACTAACTGGCATACATTTATCACTCTCCTTTGCACAGGCTATAATCGTGTGCGGTAAGGATGGAAGTAACGCGCTAGTCCTTCAAAAAATCATATTGTTTCGGCTAACTTAGGACATTCCATTTTAAAACGATGCTCGTTGTTGATAATACTTTCGCTTTAACATAAGTTTATTTATTAATTCATTACCTTGATTCATAGCCGTACGAACAACGTTATTTTCTGTCAGTGTCACTGACAATGACACAATCAGTACCTTATTTTTCACATTTGGTTTTACATTTTCTAATAAAATTTCATATTGACTTATTTTTGAATGCTTTTACTGTAACATATATTTTTATAATAATAAAATAGCGATAGTGTCTTATGTACCCTTATAAAAACTAATCAAACGATACTACTGAATTTGTTAAAATGAGCGGAGCAAAAATCTTAATTCATAAAATTCGTAGATAACTTTGATCGGACTTCTTTCAAGAATTTTACTGTATTTAATTCATAAATATGAAGAATGTACTGAATGTATATTTAATTTTGAAATTGAGTAAAAATGCCCTTTCTTTCATTCGAAAATGAACAACAAAGACTGTGGCGGCTAATACAAGACATTTTGGCCTTTTTTGGACAACTGTATGTTTCTTTGATAATGTAACGTTTATTTATTTGGGTGGTAAAAAATAATAAAAATAACGATCACTATGAATAAACAAATATAAACACTAATTAAAGACTAAGAATATTACTAAACACTTAAACACTAAGATTATTTATTTCAATAAATGTTATCTCGTTGTCGACTACCTTGTAGACTATTTACTTATATCACCATTTATTTCACATCACTCAACTGTCTGACTTCAACTAACTGAACTGAACTGTTTCGCAAAGAGCCGCGTTGCCTTTATATAGCTCTGTATTCCTCTACAAAACTCTAGCATATTCCCAGTAACGTTCGAGAATAATGACATGACAAAAGGTCAGACGATCGCGATTAATTAAACATATCGCGAAGTTTGTTTACACAGCTGTACGTCCAGTAATTACGCTCCTGACTGTTCTAGAGTCTAGATCCGTCCGATCAGTAGTGTCGGTTGCGGGCTCGCTACACTTAGTGGCGTCGGGTGCGCGCACCTACAGTAATTTTTTTACATTTCACGTAAAATAAAATTTGGGTGTAATAGAAATGTTTTTTTATTATATTTAACCTGCAAGCTAAAATGTGGCACATAAGTAAAGTCGGTCTACGAGACGGATATCACCATAATGCTCTAGCTATATAGGCACGTCACCACTGAAAGGTTAATATATCAGAATCTTGCAATTTTGATGTAGTGTTCTGGACATGTGCACCTGCTTTTCCATACCTTTTAATATCTAAAAATTATTACGCGTAGGAATACTCAAAACAGATATTTTTTTGTTTTATACAGGCAGCTGGCGACTTGGAGTTAGCCCTACAATGCCTGAACCTATGTCTAAACGTGGATAGCAACCATGGTGCCGCGTTGAACAATCTGGCCGTGCTGCAGCATCGTTTGGGCCGATTGAATGTGGCTAAGGCCTACTTGACCACGGCTCACTCTCTGGAACCCGAGTTGCCTGAACCTCGTCATAATCTTGAAATCCTCGCGCAGGCTGTATGAAAACTTACTGGCACTTGAACTTTCGGACAGAACATTAATTTAAAAGTTTTTTAATTTTTATTATTTCCCTATTTTTTGGTTTAGTAAATTTCAACTACACACATTAAAATTATAGTCTAGGTATTGTTGAAAAATGTACAAATATTTGAAATGCCCACAGCCCGTGCTTATTTTGTAAATGATTTTGGTTATAAGATTGTAGTAGTGTTTGTGAAAAATGAGTGAGATGGTAACCTTCATACAGGACAGGAGTACTCTCTTTGCTAATGTAAATAAATTACAGGAGTTTATCAATGAGCAAATGTGTTATTATTCACACCATAAGAGTTCATAAAATCCTACAGGTACCTTAACGTAACAATTCTTAAAAATTTCTTTATGTATTTTTTTAACTTGATTTCTATAGGTACTTCCCTTAGTTAGGGTAGCCGAGAGGTAAAAAAAAATACCATCGATAGAAGAGGAAGGCTAGCAGGTGGTGCTGCACGTTAGTATACTCGCGAATCGACATCCGCAGGCAGGCTAGGTCCAGCTTGCAGTTCGCCGCTCGCACGTGCAGTTCCTTTTAAAGGTTTCGGGTGTGATTGTCCCCGCTGCAGGCCGCGCCGCGCACCCCTCGGCAGCGCTGCGGACTGCAGAGCTGATGGAATGCAGGTCCATTGTTGCGTGTCCTTATTTGACAAGTAACTCGCCGTGGCAGACCTACAATGACATCGTTATATCACAACACTCGATTCTTTCTACATATATGCTGTGTACGTGTGTATGTAAGAGTACGTCGCGCATCTTGGAGAGGAGAGAAATATGTGAGATAGGCAATCTGGTCGCTGGTTTTGCCGCGCACTTCTCCCATTGGCTGACGTTCAGGAATGCGGTTTCGGTTTTTTTACTCTTAATAATTTCATGTATATAGCTTGCATTCTTGTGCAGTAATCTGTGAGCATTTGACTTTTCTTGGAATCAATGTAAAAAGCAAAATAAGAAAGAAGAATTCACGAGGCGACGCAACCCCCGCAGTGTGCACGGCCACGCGGAGCCGCGTACGGCGCGTATCGTGTATCCCGCATCCGTACGGACGGAGTGCAGATGTGACTTGCACGTTACGATGGGTAGTGTGCAGTGAACTGCGCGTTACCCATGCCATGCAGCATGCTACGCATGTAGTCGTACTGGCACTAGTGTCGCGCGTCCAATTTATTTGATAGCGCCGAACTGTCCGGCTGGTAAGTACCCTGCTTCAAGGCTAGGTTACATTTCTCTGCGCGGAATGTTGCGCTTATTGGATGGAATGTAGCCTCCCAACAGGGAGCTGAACACACCTGGGTCTCATACAATCGTCGAAAGAAAAATCAACCGTATGATGCAGTTGTATTGTACGTAACAAACCATACTCGCGAGTCAAATATTTGTGTTGGCTATTGTACACAGCAGTTGACCAGCTGTTGTATGAGCGTGGCAGAGTCGCGAATCGCGCTTTCACATTGAGGTACGAGTTGGCTGGCTTGCATTCCAGTCGTGTTTCTCATCGGACTGTACCTGACCGTCTCTTGAAGCGATAGCTGGCGCGCGGCCGCCGCGGTCAGCCATTTAGCCAGGAGAGAGCGGTGCGTTGCGTTCTCCGCGCACACGTGCACACTCCACGCAGCAAGCGGTCTGCGCGAGCAGCGACTACGACAGCCAGCACTCTGGCGGCTACGTTCAGTTCGGTCGGCTGGCGCATGTTGTCTGTTCGTGCGTTTTCATCTCTTAATTTAACGGGTGCCGGGTTGTTGGTTCATGCGAGTTTCTCTAAATAAAGTGCCAGTGTACATTTGTGCCAAACGTTACAGTGCAACAGACGGCACGACCTCCGGTCATTGGATTATCACCGAATTCAAGTGCGTAGCCCTTTCCAATCTCAATCCGAACGCGAACTGGGAATCGGACGCTGCTGCAATGTTTCCGGTCGTATTTGCGCCATTCCCCAGATAATACAGCCACATGGTACGTACTACATCAAACACCTGCTCATCTTGTTCTTTGATATCCACGATAAACAAAATTCTTTCATTTCCCGTTGACGTCACTCGTAACATCAATTCACTTAAACATACATACAAACTTGCTTAAGCGTTTGCTGTATAAATTTCAAAGTTCGTTTTAGAACCCATGCCTTTAATAGCTCAATGGAATGCAAGGTTATTTGCTTCTGAACTATTCGAAATGTCTTGAATTAATTAGCTATTAAGTATCCAAGTTACAGTAGAATTACAAATAACTTGTTGGTCCTAGGTATATCTAAGTTAACCTCATTTTAAAGTTTGAAATTTGTATCGAAGCACATTAAGAAATATTGTTTTTGTAAGTATCGGCAAGCAATTAATGTATCTGATTACTCATAGTATAAACACAAACCATATCGATTAAACTATGTAAGTAGGTGTAGCATTATTTCTGGTATGTTTAAATATTAAAGTTTAAATTTGTTTATATCGAAATTCATATTGGTTTTAATTCAACAAGTTTGATCAATAAAAAATAAATAATGTAAGGTAATTTATGAGTAATTTGATTACTGATTCAAAGTCTAACTTATTAAAAATGAATAGTAAATAAATATGAGTGACTATGTTAGCTTGTTTACGCATTCCTGTGTCATTTAGAACGTGATTTTCATGGAAGTCACGGCATGTTAGTAGTCACAGTCTGATGGTTGCTTGGTATGCCAACTTCTACTGTTCAAGTGAATTTAAAAACAATTTGATTCATCAGTGCCGTAATTCTCTCTTATCTAGATGTATAAAAACCATGTTAGTAACTAGTTTCAAGTTCAATATTTTATAATACAAAACCATAAAATGTCACACGATACGGTAGTAAAAATGTGATGGTAGGTGTATTCAAAGCTATTAATGTTATGGTGATTAGTTTGAAGATATATTTAGAAATATTGTTATTATAAAAACGCAAAAAATTAAATTTGTTTTAATGTTTATTAACTTTTTTTATGATAAATTTGTAGAAAGAAACAAGAAACATTTCTTTAATTTTACAGTAGGTATCTTCTTACGGTATACTTGAATTAATATTTCTTTAGACTCCTACATGTAAATGGGATTATCATAGTGGAAAAATAAATTATAGAATCAACTAATGAAGAATTCCTATGTACATGTGTTTTTAAGTCAAGGTTGCACATTAAATTCTTTTAGTTATTCAGTTCATTTTTTCGTATGATGAAAGATTTTCCTTGTAAATGTCAATGATATTTATGTAAATTTATTATATTTTCCTAAAGAATTTATTTTTAACGACAAATATAATTTTAAATTCTTTTAAGTAATAAAATTGTAAATGTTAAAGGTAATGTAGAATACAGTTGCTAGTTGTTTTGTTTTATTTATACAATATTTTATTACTATAACTCTTTTGCAGGAATGCTGGAAATGTTTAATTTTAACTTAATAAAACAAAGACGAACTATGTAATATGAATACAGTTACAATACAATAATAGTACTGATTTTTCTGGTTCTGACTTACTCAGTAATAAAATTTTATGTACGTCGCTTATTCTCGCGATTCGCCATATACAAATTCTTTAATTGTAAAAACATACCTATATCTATTTGTAGGGATGCATTCTGGTCGGGCCGGACTTTGAGGTTTGGATCGACTCGACCCGACTCGAAGATCGATTCGACAAAAAAATAACCGGCCCGGTTCGAAAATTGATTCGAAAACGGGCCGGGCCAAACCTCGAAGTTGAATATATCCGGTATTTCTAATTATTTTGATATGAGGCAAAATCTGTATCTTTTTTCGGGTCAAACTTAAAAAAAACTACTTTCTTCGATCGTTCAACGTTCAACATTGGTTAACATAAGACGCTTCTAGTGCAAAATAAAAATTAACACTTTGTTTACCGAATGTGTTCGAAATTTTACACAACTTTTTCTAACAAATGTTGTACGATCATTTACGTAAGACCGTAAATGGCAGGTGTTGGAATCACCCTGTCATGTCTGGCGTCTTCGAAAGGAAACGTCATTCACAGAATTCGCAACCTTTTACTCATTTGAATTCTCGAAGTAAAATAACTTAAAAATTGTTTTCTTTATTTATTAAGATGTGAAGGTTATTGTTATTAAATCAGTTTGATCCTTTTTAAATCCATACATTTCATTAAAATATTAAAGAAACTGTGCATTTGATTTAACTATAATTTTTTTCGGGCCGGCCCGAATAGCTCGAGCAGGGCCAAAATCGAAAGTCTGATTCGCCACAATTTTTAATTGAAAATACAAGTCAGTATGACATTACATGGTAAAAAATATCAAAATAAAAATACTTATGGCATATTTGCAAAGTAAACATCGTACATAAAATTTATTATGAACCTTGATAACAACTAACATTGTTATGGTACTTCAGCTTGAATCTTGATCACAACTAATATTGTTATGGTACTTCAGCTTCATCTTTCGAGTCGAGTTTTCATTTTCAATCCTCAGGACTCAAACGCTAATATACCCCCTTATGAAAGTATATACTTTCAAATTTTACTTTGGTTTAATAAATGTTGTAAAATAAAAAATAAAAACATGCGGTGCCTAACTGAAATAAAGTTCGTGATTTCATATTAAATTTATTTAATTAATTATCTACTATCATCTTTAATTTTCGTATCATTTCTAAATAAACTCGTTTATTATATTATTATTTACTTTCATAGAAGTTTCAAAATTTAATTAATAGGTATTGCCCGGTATTACTAATTATCATTTAATTTTAAATATAAATTTAATTGAACCCTCCAGAGATTGTAGTCATAATTTTGTTTTGGATCGTGCTATATCTTTGAGATCCACAATTCATTTTTGCGGTATATATTTTTATTATGTTTTGTTTTAAATTCAAAATTATATATATTTTACGATTTTGTTTATTTTTAAGCTTTCAAATGTAATATATGTAATTGTTTACATGCGTTATAAAAAATCTTTCCAAATTTAAATACTTGAATAAATTATTCAAACAAAAAGTATACCTATTCTAGTTTTCTAGTGAAAACACAGAATGGATATACCGTGACCTCCATAAGGTTAATAACATGGTCATACTAGCCTTCCTTAAATTATATTATACATAGCTTGATCTATGTATGTATTATATTTTTGAAAAATTTGAACTTTGTATACAAAATAGCAATTTATAATAAACTTTTTACTATTTATAATTATATGTATAGTTTTTTTTTGTAGAGTAATTTTAATAATGCAGTTGTTTTGCGTTAGAAAGTACATTGCGCAGTGCATATTTTCACGTCTTTCTGAAAATCTGCTTGCTGGCAGTACTCGGTGAGGAATACCTTTTGCAAATAGCGCGGTGCGCAAGGCGTAACTAACCTTGGCATTCTCGATATGTTTTCAATGATTCCAGAGATTTTTTGTTCGCGAGATTATATTTTTTGCCACATGGGCTCATTTTGTTTTTTTGTAGTTAATTTTTAGTGCGGGAAATGAATTTAGATTAAGATCGGACTAGCACAGTTCTCACGCTGCACTCCTAATTCGTACGATGAAATTTGTTCCTTCGAAATTACTCAGTAATTATGTGTTTTTAATTTAAAATGGTTTACGAAGCGATAGTTCGTTGAAAGTGCTTGCTATGTTCTTGGTTTGTCTGTCTAACGTAACCTATTCTCTCGTTTAGTTTTTCTACTCGTTTTTTAGAAACAATTACTGATGGTATGAGAATATATTATTATGTAATAATATTTATTCTCGGAAGATGTAAACAATGTTTTAAAGGCACAAATAATTTTGCTTAATGTTCAAAATATTTTATCTTTACACGCTTTGGAATTTGCTTGCAGTAATTAAAGTGTTAGTCATATGACCTTTAGTTTTATACATTGTACTTGTTTTATATTTTTATTTCTCTGGAGTATTCTATAATTTTATAACACATTTTTATGCCATTCGTCCAGATTTGTTGTTATATTTACTTCTTAATTGTTGTAATAATTGCCTACTTATCATTAAAGAATGCGGTGATAAAAAATATTATTTATAATTATTTTTTAATTACCGTGTTAGTTAAAATGAAAGAGTCAAATAATAGGAATGAAATGTATTGGGCGATATGTGGCTATCAACATTCATTAAATTACGTTTTCCATTAAAATAGTATTTAAAGAATATTGATAAATTAATTAACATTGAGTATTATTTTACAATTAATACTAGTCACGTTATTTGCCTGGAATAAAAACAGAAAGCTGTATTTTCAAATTTATCAGTCATAATGTACACATAAACATAAACCATGATTGATAGTATAATAATATACTTTTTTACTTAACAAAACATCTCGTCCTTATTTAATATAGTATAGGTATAATGAAAATTTATTTTTACGGTGTAAGAGTAAATTTTAAAAAACTTATGCAATTTTATAGACCTCAGTATTTGCGAAAGTAAATAAAATACCAACGATTATGACATTATAAGAAAATTCCCATAGCACGACATAAGGAAGTTATTAACTGATATAAATGCTTATTTTATATTTCTTTGGATTGTGGGAATTTAAAAATTCGTTTTTATACTCCGTTGTGTAAAGTTGGTACTTTACACACTGTAAACAGTGTGTAAAATAAACGATTTTCATATTTTATTTATTTTACACATTACAGAGCTACCACCATCAATACACGTATGGAATTTAAGTTGTCTTACCTAAATTTAGCTTTTTCTGTACATCCATGTTGATAATTGATAGTCGGAAATTGGACCAAGGGAATTTAATAAATGAAACAATTTCTCAATTCCTGGACGTTTCGATTAAAATTTTAATCATTATCATAGAGCGTTGGGTTGAGATTGTGTTATATGTAGTGGTAAAAGTAACATTTGTAAAATTCTTAAAATTGAAATACATTGCTCACAAAACTGTTGACAGTCTGAGGAACAAATAAAGACTGGCGATAATACTGACTAAGTACTGTAGTATTCAACTTCATATTTTTTTATTCATTAAATTTCTAATTTGTTTCAAAAATGTTATTTAATGTCGTATAAAAAAAAATTATGCATAAAATGTAAACAAGCTTTCGGTCAATAATTTCGTGACGAGGCTTGCCAAGTCACGAAATACTTGATTTCATGTCATAAAGCTATTTTATTATGCACTTCAAGTTTTTCAAAAAGAAATAAATAAAATAAATAAATATTTCATCATGGCATATTACCCATTGCTTGGTGTGCCAATCTGCTTCGTACACAGATATCGGTAATGATGGAATATTTGTACCGTGCGGGCGCTTACCAGGCGTCACCTCACGGGTACTCATTGCTGGCGTGGAGAGTGCGCCACGGGAGTCAATTTTGTGCCATTAAAAAAAATAATCAAAATTTATTCAGTGTAATTGTAAATATTTTATTGAATTTTTGTTATAAATTTATTATTAATTCCAAAATATTTATATTATTATTAACTCTAAAATAATTTTTATTCTTTCCTGGACTTTCATAGTTCCTTTTAAATCACGGTTGGTCTGATAAAAATAACTTTATTTATTTTTATGTAAAAACAATTATTTATTTATTTATAAATATAGAGGGTATTAATAAATACTTGTTACAAATTTATAGGGTATGTAGGGGATGCAAAATTGACTTAATTTTTACTAATAAACTCATATCCGGCAACGCATCGTTTTCGAGCTACAGGGTCATAAAAGAGTTATTATCTACCTTAAATTTAGGTAGTTGCCCGCGACTTCAGGTTTTGTTTTTAAATAGGTTTATTCATTTTTGTAATTATTATTATTAAGCCTTTATTGTACCACCCAATTTATAATACATTCATATAATGCGTCTGAAATTCAATGGTTAGAATAAACAAAATAATACTTGAAGTGATAGTCACAGCCAACTAAAATTAAGATAGATAATTACTCTTTTAAGGAGACTGTAGCTCGAAAACGGTGCCTTTCGGGAAATGAGTTCATTAGTAAAAGTTAATCTATTTTGCATCCTCTACATACCCTATGAATGTATAGCATGTATTCAATAACACACTGTAGATTAGCGAAAATAAAAAGTAAAACTTATATAATTTATTATTCACTGATTCAAGTCAAACATCGTAAGAGGATGCACACGTAGATATACAACGATAAAATATACACAAGTTTATATTTATTTTTAGAATTTGGAATTTCAAGATTGTTTTTTGAAACACATCTCTTTTCTGGTCGATTACATTGTTTAATTCTTTCCTTGCATTTCATTACATATAGAATATTTTTTAATCAGGATAAAAATAACAAATACAGGAAAATAATAGTAAAAAGCAAAGCAAGTATAATTTATTAATCGTTTTTTCCTTACAGAAACTAATTACATGAACGAAAGAAAAAATATATTCATCGAAACAATATTGTGAACAATATTTTAGCGTTATTTGGAAAAATAGATGAGCAATTAATGAATAACTTACTTAACTTTAAAAATATATAAACATTATGTATGTAAAACAGTCTTGAAATTTCATTCATTCCTAACCTTTGACCTTATATTCATAAGTCTGAAAGCATTCGTTTCGTAAGAAGTGCAGATATCAAACATACATGTCACACCTACTCTTATATGTATGCATCTTTTCTTGAGAAGAATGCATAAAAAGTTGGTAAATGAATAAACTACAATTGTGATATCATACCGGAAACACAGCACAGCACAACATTCACGTCACCTCCCACATTCACGCATCAAAGTCCAGCGCAAGAATGTATTCACTTCCGTGACATCTGCTCTTTCCCACAACAACAAATGATGGCGCTCGTAAAATCTGCCTTTAATCAGGCCCTGTGTACATAATGGCTCGTTCACGTTTCTTCTGTCCGTCCGTCTAATGTCTAATTGTTTGCAATCTACGCGAAAACGTCCAACAGCCCGACATGAGAAATAATTCATCAGGCAGTAGATGAGAATGAAGAAGCAATGAACTGAACGATCTGAAGAATGCTGCATACCGCAAGGAATGCTATGTATATGCGCCATGCCATACGTTATTGTTTTCATACATCACTCTCAGATGGAATACATGATGGGAAATTATAATGTGCCAGATTTGTTGTAATTTGTTATACTCAATTATCTCGTAGAATTTTTAAATAAATTACTACAGCTTATGAAACGTGATATGCAATCTTACAATTTATTATATATAGTATTTTTCAAATCAAAAGGATTGTACCGCCGTACAGGCCCGTAGCCACGAACCATCAATAGATGGGACTATAATTTTTTCAGAGGGGGCTGAAAATTAATAAAAATAGTATAAATTTTTAGTAGTATATATATATATATATATATATATATATATATATATATATATATATATATATATATATATATATACATAGTATTTATTCAAAACAAAAATAATACACAAAAAAAAACACAAATATTTAAGTACAGAATAAAATATAAATATATTATCTTAAATTTTAACACTAAAATAATTGTAATTTTCTATTATTTAAAGCATTAAATTTTAATAAAACTTTTTGTAAATCAACATTTTTCGTGCGAGATCTTTCAAATGCAAGAAATGTTAAATTTGCTAAGCGTTGATGCGTCATTGATAATCTTTGCGGTCGATTTATTCTGGTTAACACAGAAAATGTTGATTCGCAAAGAGCTGTACTGCAGCCGAAAGTTCTAGCTGTTGCTAACATTTTATATGTATTTTCATATGCTGTTCTTTGTAAAAAAAAAAACTATTTTATCCGGGTCCATACTAAAATTAATAGCTGATAGCACAAGCCTTGTTTTAACTAAAACGCTGTTTTAAAAATTTCAAATTTCATTATTTAATAATAATGACAAATAATATCAATTTTTAAAAAATATGATTTTAAAGCAGAACATAATATTCAAATAAATATTTTTTTAAAAAAATCGTTCTTTAAACATAAAGGTAAAATTAAATATTGAAATTTGGATTTGACATTTCTTGAGATTCTAAGTTCATTAATATTTTAATAATACGATCTTTGAACTGCAAAACTTGTTCTAAGGTAGAGGAATAAAAAATAACAATATTTAGTGCTTCATAATAATATTATTAAAACTGCAAATGAATACTGGTAGCCTTAGCCTCTAGTGAGAAATGCTCGAACTAGACTAAACATATCTCTATCTCTAGTTGTCTCTTTCTGGCCAGCCGAAATCAAAACATTCATTGGGAGGATAGGGAATGATTTGTCTACTTATGTTTGGTCGTTGGTCCCAAACTCTTTCACGATAATCGACAATGTAGGTACTTAAATGTCAATAATACAAACAATTTAGTTAAGATATTTTTAAGATTTTTCTAGGTGGGGCTTGGTCAGTTCGTAGGTGGGGCTCAGCCCCACCTGGCCACCCCCTGACTACGGGCCTGCCGCCGTATGACAAAGAACCTTATTGTTTTGGTCACCATAAAACTTACCACTTCGTTACTTTAAAGCTGACGCGGTATATTAATGTATTTTTTAAATGAAATATAATAAGATAATGAAAGAAAAAGTTTATTTTTGACGAAAATTAAACAAATATTTTCACATTTTTAATAAAATTTCTACAATATATATGCACAAAAGTATAAAAATACAATTAAATGGATTAAACGTCACTATCATACCACAAACTATTATTTATTTTATTTAGTTTTTCGTATGCATAGAAATCAGATTGGCACACTTGGCAATGGGTAATATGCCGTGATGATATATTTATTTTATTTATAATAAATTCATTGAAATTTCTGAAAAGGACAAAATTATTAAAAAAATAACATATTTGTTCCAAATTTTATCTTAATTTAATCTACAGTTCCATGACTTAAACAGAATTGACATTTTTCTTTTATTTTGTTGCATATTGATCAACGCTAATTCGGCTAATTCATTTAAAATATAACATAGTTTCGGACCGGTTCTGGAATAGTCTGTACGTTTTAGGGCGGGTTCAAAAGTGCACAGTATCACAGTAATAAGACTTTTTGTTCGACAATTGGTAAAATTTCTAAATCGTTTTATGACAATATGGCCATTTGACTTGAAAAAGACTGGTTTTAAGAGAATTGAAATCAAAGTTTACATCATAAAAACACCAGAAAAAAATAATACAATAGTGTAATTGTTTCGTTTTTGTTTCTTTGGAAATACCATAGAATGAAAATTACTGGTGATTAATTTGTTGAAACATGTTAGGTCAAAGTAATTTGTAATAAAAAAATTGTTTGTATTTAGCGAGGTATTTAGTTATAAACATGGGTAAAGGACAAGGGTGAGTAATTCACAGTAAATAAAAACCAAAATTAATGTCATATCTGAATTTACTCTGTTTAGTTTAAAATACGGACGATACAGCAATTACTGTTTTTAAACTGTGCAACAATCAAAAGACCCTAGAGTGTAGGTACTCTATTATTATTGTGCAATACAATGTTGCATAATATTGACGCTCTTCGGTCTCCGCTCTCCTCATACGGTTCAATAAAATGAATTGAATACTGCAGTATTTCAGTTTATTCGTTCACTATCTGTAGTCATTTTTAAAATACATAAAACATTGTTCTTCCGGTATATACCTATAAAAGACAAAAGTGAATGTTCTTTTAGGTATAGGAATTCTCGAGTAAAATTAACGTACTGTGAAGGAGAGTGTTATATGTGATAGTTGATGATATTGTTGTTCATTTGGTTTGCTTTATTGGGTAGTACACTTTTATTTACTTATTCGTATCCATATTTATCCTTTTATACCTTAATCTTGATAAAATTCAGTCTTTTTCAAGACTATTTCCCGTTTTACCTTCATAACCTTTTTGCTACTTTCCTGTCTAATTTTCGTTTCTGTCATTTTTCTTTCCAAAAATGAATCTTAGTATTTCAAAAATTAATAATATAAACTGTTGTGTGTACGGTTCATTGTTCATGTCATGTTAGTTATTCCCGATGGCTATGCACAGGGCACAGCCTACTTACTGATTAGTTTTTTCCTTTTGTCTAAATTAAATATTATAATGATTTTTATTATTATTTATAAAAAAAAACATTATCTTAACTCACTTGGTGCGTATAAATATCTATTCAGGGGGTATCACACGTAAGCACATTCGCGCAACTTGTCACAGATTTTCTGCAACTTTGTTTATTTCATGCAACTTTTTGCGTATGATAAAGAGACTAGTTTCATGCAACTAGTTTACGAACATGTTTGAAAACTTCGTAGACAAGTTGCAGATATGTGCGTACAAACGATGTACGCATGCGTCATAGAACACTTGTTTATGTTTTGATGTAAAGTTTAAAAATGTGTGCCACAGACAATCATAAAATAAAATAAATAAATATTTCATCACGGCATATTTGGAAACGTTGATAAATGTAAGTAGAGATCAGGGCCGGATCTAGAACAAAAGTTGGGGTGGGCAAGATCTAAAAATTCGCCCCCCCCCTCCACACCATATTATACTGGTGTTCATTTTAATTTCTATTTCACAAGACAAATGTAAAGAAAAAAAAAATTGACCAGTGGTTCTCAAAATGTGGAACTTTTTATTTTAAATGAGAACATATATTTTTTATTTCCTCATTCGTTGGAGAATTTAATCCTGAATTCAGTAATATAATATTTTTATGCCCGTATAATATGTCGAGTATTTTGAGAAAAGAGCTTATGAAATTTTATTCTAATTTGATTAAAATATGGCTATAAATAAGAAATAGAAAAATAAATTCATGTTATATTTTATTATTATATTAAATGAATTATAAATGAATCATATGCTGTCATTTTTTTTTGTGAATTGCCGCCCCTGGCAAACTTTGGGGTGGGCTATCGCCCACCCCTAAATCCGGCCCTGGTAGAGATGTTTCAGAGTTATGGGATATGAGACGTGTAGAAAAACGTTACCAACATTAAATATGTAAATAACCTAAAATATATGTAACTCTGCGCACGTGTGATAACAAGAGTTGAGTATTTTGAAAAGTTGCGTCAAAGCAGTTGCGGATATCTGCATACGTGTGATACCCCCTTTATATGACTTTTTGCGAGGTTTTGTATTTTAAATGTCCTTTAGTTCTTCAAATATAAAAATGTAATTTATCGATTCTACAGTTTATTATTTATTTTAAATATTAATAGTTTTTTTAAAATAAATTTAATTGTGTTTACTTTAATTTAACTACTGGGTTATTCTTCTTTGATTGCCTTAACTGCATATTGTTATTCCTTGACTAAAACAATTATATAAGCTAAATTACTTACATAACTGTATTTGTTTGTCTAGTTTTGATAAAAATTTGTTTTGAATAAAACTTGTGAACTCCAATATTTAATCAAGTATTACTGTGCATATACAAATACAAATAAATTACAGTAGAAAGTGTTCAGAAATACTAGGTTAAGACATATGTGAAGATTTATTTTTCCTGAAATAAAAATTTGTTACACTTCATATATATAGATGCTACTACGTTAAATGTGCTGGATTTGAAAGATAGCATAGTTGAAAAATTTAATGGTAGCAACTTCTTAAAAATTAATTAAGTGTTACGAAGTTTGTTCAAGCAATTAATTTCCATACGTAAATTAGATAATAATTTATAGGTAGGAATGGTTGACTTATTTTCGATTAAATTATATACCTGTGATCAAATCGCATAATAAATTGTATATTAATTATAAATGGCAAGGGCATGGGATATAATTAGAAATATTGATAATAGTGGAACGCCTTGTCTTTTGTTGGCGTAAAACTAAATTTATTTATGTACAATTTTTGAAAGATGCTAAAAGTCCACAGTATTGTACATTTTAACGTATGTATTAAAGTTTAAAATTATATAAATCAATAATAAAATATTAGCTTGTGTTGTGTTTTAAATTTTTATTATAGTTGTCATAATATTTATAGAAAGTCATTAACAACAGTTCTTTAATTTATTACTAGTAGTATTCAATGAATATTTAATGAAAATAATAGGTGAATTTTATAAAGTAAAATGTCATTTTTATTCAATTTTGACGTTTTAAACTGTCATTATTAACTCCATAGCAACAACTATAAGTATCAGTTTATTTGCTAGTGAATTAAGTCACTCTCACAGAAATTTAACTCACTCTGCAACAAATAATGCATTTAAAATAACATCAGGCACGAAAATAAAACTCACCACAGTCTTTATTAAACAGATCAGCCATTTTTATTATTTTTCATGACACAAATGACAAAATATAAAGCTTGTTTATAATTTATAAATAAACGACTTGACGTCTATCAACGACGATTGTCGTGCACAGCCTACTAATTGATTTAGTTTTTTATTTTGTCAAAATTAAATCTTATAACTTTCTTATTATTTCGTCAAAATTGAATAAATTATTTTTTTCACTACTACCTACACAGAGGTACTTTATTGACCGAATAGAGTGCCGTGAAATTGAATTTCTCAATCCGTCCATGGTTACCGGTATATAATTTTTTATTACATATTAACCGATAATAAGTTAATAATGAATAAATTTACATTTTTTGATAATTCTGTGACAGTTTTAAATCGGAAATGTTTATAGCAAGTTTAAGTATAACCAAGAGACTTTATTTATTAATATTATATGCATTTAAACGGTTGTTTAAACAGCTTAATTCAATATTAAAAATTCGGATTAATTTGAATTAACAGTCACAATGAAATGATAAAATTTCAGTTTTTGTTTTAATAAACAATTTTACTAGGCCAACTATGCATCAATTGTGCCATCACATTTAAAAGTAAAATGACGTTATGGTGGGATTAATTTCATAAATAATTATTAAAATTACGTGCTAGTAGTGAAAAAAATAGTATATATACCACGCTTATGAAGAGCATTATTGCCCTCGCGAATTATAATCCCTCGGTTCCCTCGGGATTATAATCTTTTCGCTCGGTCAATAATCATACTCTTCACAACCTTGGTGTATAATATACTATTATAAACCACGTGAATTAAGAATGTTTATTCATTCAAAGAATTTAATCAACTTGGCCTACGGGCTCGTGGCTTAAACTATCTTTTCATGAGTAAACATTGCTGTATAAATATATATTAAACCCGTATGATACGATCGTAATATGTTAATAAATTTAATTTAGTAATAAATTGTTTTCTTGGAAACGAATATTTTGACAAATATTAAAATATTCTATTCCATTGCAAATTTTATTATAAATTATGATATACTTGAAATTGAAAACCAAAATATTCCACTTGTTAAAATGTCAAAACAGAACTAATTTACATTGTTATGATAATAAAATTTATTTCATTCAGTTATTTTAATTAGAAATGTTTTAATACTTTTGAGGTTTGAAGATTTACATCTTTACATGTAAGACTAATTAACATTGAATACAAAAATATTAAAACAACCAGTCCCCTGCCTATAGAGTTGATATAAAAACTCCAAAGTTCGATGTTACCAACCCACTCCCAATAAAATTGCCGAAATCCCGCCACTGAACAGAATAACAATCTAACAATACTGCTTGTTTTTAAACATTTTATATATATTTGGATAAGTATAAGGGGCGCTATGTAAATGAAAATAACAATGAAATTATATAGTCTGTTCAAGGTTTCATTTCTAGTAATTGCTTTACAGATTTACCTTCTAATAATGAGGTAAACATGGAAATATTCGTATTTGCATATAACTACCAACTTGCAAACCATATTTAAATATATTATGCGATTGTATGTATGCAGAAATTATTAACTATCTGTAACAGCTTTAATTTGGTCTATTAGTTTCGTTATACTTTTAAATAGATGATTCAGATTATAGTAGTTTGTATTAATACATTCAAATTATTTCTGAGGTAGAGGCACATACCAATATAATTATACATATGATTAGAATACAAAGTGTTAGTCTTAATGATATTACTTGTTTATAACCCGAAAGAAATATGATGTTTAAAGAGTTTCATGTGTGTTGAAATGAAAATATTAAAAATAATTTAAATTCTTCCACTTCAACATGATTCTATTAAAATTTTGTTTTCGTTACTATTTTATTTACTAGATTTAGAACAACATAATTTTGTTAATTATCTTTGTGCCAGTAAATTATTTACATAAACAAAATGAAATTATTTTTAAACAATCTCATTGTATTGTATTTAATTTTGAATAATGTAAAATACTAGTAGTGAAATAAATGAAATTTTTGTACGTATACACTATAAAACATATTATGCATTAAATTTTTAAATATTTGAAACATTGTAGCTTGATGGTATATTTATTTCATAAATTCACTGTTTAATTTAGACCAATGATGGTATATTTATTTCATAGATTCACTGCTTAATTTAGACCAATAAATATTAATATTACAAATTACAACTAAAAATTTAAATACCAGCTAAGATTAGATGTACTAACATTAAAAAAAAATTCGCAGATTATTGAAAATCAACCATGAAGTTATGGAAAATACGTAATAGTAACTATTATTCAAATAATTGTGTTTATGCAAAAACTAGGAGAAACTGAGAGACAGAAATATGTTTTAATAATGAATCAAATTACTTATAATTTAATAAGAATTTATTGTAATCTGTTGCAAAATGTTTCGTAATCGTTAGAAAATCATATGGGTAATGGTACTGAGACAAAATAAATTAGATTTTCTGGATCATTGGCTTATGTTATCCGATTAAGTGCTGAATTTATTACTTTCTCTGTCAAAAGGAGGATATAGTAAGAGTTTCATAATTATTAGGATATATGGACAATGTTTGCGAGACACAAGTTTGAGAATTGAATCGCTGATTTATGCCGTATTAACAAAACACTTCATAAAATTATTTAAATATAAGTAATGATTTCAATAGGGAAAGTATTTTAATGATCAAAATAACATAAACAGTTAACCGTGTCAGAAGAAATGTACATAAAACTGTAAAAATATAATATAAAGAATTAATATTGTATATTATTATGACGTTTATCGCAAAACAAAAACAAAAAAATCCAAGGCTACTAGTATTACAATTCCAATATTTTAATGAAATTTTTGTTATTTATTTGTAAGATTATTGTTATTATTTAAAAATTGAAGTTGTAGAAAAAAATAGTCGTATAATATTTTTATAAATCGCGAATTATAAAATATTTCTCTAAATTTACTTCAACATAATCTAACGCACAAAACTCGGTTTGAGTTATGAAGGTGTCAGTTTTGTTCGTTAGTTAAAGTATTTTGAAAATGACTGGGCGTTTTATAAAAAGATAGCTTGTGAATTGTGTTTGTGTTTTTTTTTACCTCTCGCTAAGAGACGTATTGGATTCTTGCTAAAAATCGCATATCCAGATTTTATTGAATAAGCACGATTTAAAGTCCATAGAATCCGATTTTAACATTTTTACAATTATGTGTGTGGATATGTGTGTGTGTGTGAGGTTGTTGGAGACACGATTCTATACGACCAAAGACCTTTTTGACTACAGATTCCTCAATCTAACATTAATGAGAAGAGTTGAATAGGTTTTGGTACCTATTGGAAAACCGGAAGTAGTAGTATCTTAAAAAAATAATTCTAAATATTATTTTTTTGAAATTTTTTATTGTTAGTATTAAAGAACGTAAAATTATCTATTCAATACATTTTAAAATTTTATTATATATTCTATACATTGAAATAAAAAAGTAATATATAAAATAATCTGTTGTAATAAATTTCAGAGCCTAAACAACTCTTATGTTTATAAATAACAGAAAAATGTCATTGTTAAAAACCAACAGTAGTTCATAAGATATTGGCAGCTCAATTCTAAAACTTGACCTTAAGTCTATTTTATCTAAACACATGACAGTGGATAAGAACCGATTCAGAATTTGTCATAGTACGAATGTGGTTTTATGTAGATTTTAGCTGAAAATAAATCTTAGATATCTTACAAAAAGTATTTAAATACAAACACAAATAATAAAAAATGTATTTTAAATAGTATTTAAATATCCAAATATTTACATATATACTGCCCAACTCTGGTTGTATAAATGTTATTCTACTAGCTTCTGATGCATGAAAATGATAAAGTAATAGTTGCTCATTCATAGTGAATATTATATACATGAAGAAGTTTATAAAACTAATAAAAAGAACAAAAATTTGTGGGAAAATTCATGTTCTGTGCAGCTAACCACAAAATTAGGTTGGGTTCTCAAGCTATTGTACATTATGTTCGTTTAAAGCCTACTTCAAATTCTAGTCCAGCGCGCAAGGAAGCCTAGTTAAGTAACCGGGTCCAGGTAACCCATCTTCACTGCATCTAGCAAGCTGAGCTAACAGACACGGCCGCGGCCAGTGCACGTTTACGTGAATTCATCATGAAGAGTGCTCTGCCTCTGCTCTGGACTGGTCTGCTAATGCAACTAGTCTGTAGTCCTAGTCGAAGTCGGTAGCCTAGTTAGTATTCTGTTCCATGCGTGCTAGTGCTGCTCGGCTGGACAGTTGGGCTTCGTTTACACGTTGGATTCTATGTTTCTAGGTTAGGTTCACTTCATGACGATTGACATCGAGTAGATGTTCACTATTAGGGTATAACAAAACATTTCAACCATTCAACAATTACAATGTAGCTTTTATAGTTTTGCTACCATTCAAATGGATTACTATTGTAATAATTTACAATAGCTTTACATTTATATAATAATAATTTGACGTTTGAACAAACGGTTGCCATGTATTTATATTTTCTAATTTAAATCACTTATTTATTAATATTTCTTGTTTGATATTATTTATACACAGTACTACTACGAGTATATAGGAAAAACGCAGAATAAAAATATTTATTCTGTTTGAGCATAACAGTAAAATAAAATAACAAATTCGTAATTACTTTTGGTCTGGCAATGGCAATATGTACAATTATTATTTTACAGATAATTTCTTCAATAATAATTTAACATATGATTATTGATTCATTAGTCACATTAGTATTTTTTAATCTGTTTGAAAATCGATGTTTAAAATGTTAAAATAATTTATCTTCGGACTTCTTTTGGAGGTGTATAGTATAGTAAAAATGCAAGAAAAGAAAACATCTTAAACGTACTAAATGTTTTAGAAACAAACAAGTTGTTTGGAAATAAATTTTAATTCAAATTTAAAAAAATCGCATATTGTCAATTTGTTTATTTTCGATTAGTATTTAAAAATTAAAAATGTACAAAAATATTATAAAGAATTAAAAGGAGGTGTATTTATAGTACTATAGGGTCTACTGGCGTAAAAATGCAAAAAATAACATATTACACAAATTTTCATTTTTTGTTGGGTTTATTTATTTCCATGTGTTTTACTTTTACCCAAAGTCATGTTTCGGTTTTATCTTGTAAAGGAAAATAATTAAAAAAAACTGTTATCAATTAATTATATCACATTTTCTACAGTATAAATTTTTATATTTTCACAATATTTTAAAGCAAAATTATTACATTATGAAATGTCAGATTAAGGATATAGATACATAGAATTAGGTAGGTATAACATTTTTATTTTCCATTTCGTTGAAAATAGAATAAAATGGGGACAGTATTCCTTTCACATTTACCTCAATATTTCTATGTTTCATATTTACTCCAGTTAGTCCAGTTACTATGTAAGAAAAACAAATATGTACTATTTTGCTGACTTATGTAAGTTAGTAAGTACATAAGGTAACTAGTATGTAGTAAAATTCATTTAAATAATAGTAGCAAATTCTGTTATTAATATTAGTTTTTTTTTGTGAAATACCAATAATAGTTATTTGTATATCAAGGCCGCGAAATCACTTTAGCGTACCGAGAGAAAAATTGTCGCCGAGGCCGCTTGCGGCCGAGGCAAGACAATCTCGAGGACGCTTAAGGATTTCGCGGACAAGGTGTACACAATATTTTTTGTGCTACCGTAAAAAATATGTAATTACAAATTTTATTAATTTTAAACAGTTTCACTGTAAATTGAAAGTTGGCTTTCAAGGTAGCTATGGAATTGACATTTGATAAACAAAACAATTGTCATAGTGATTGTTTACTCAATTTCGCGGCCATGACAGCGGCCGCGAAATGGATTTCGCGGCCGTTGCCATAACAACAACCGCGAAATTCAATTTCGTGGCCTATATTCCGGCTGCGAAATGCCTATTTCGCGGCCGGTTGCACAAATAATATATTTTGTTTCCATTATTTTACCGGTAAAATGTTGAGTTAAGATCTTTTCTTGTAAAATACCACACCAAATTTAATTATAATACCCATCGCTTCCCCTCCATCTTAATATTTTGATCACGATGTCATTTGTTTGGATATATTACTTACTCAACAATGTTTCGTAACAAAATTGCATTGGCATTCTAATGTTCCCTTGAAAATATTATAGTAATCAATTTCAAATATTGTAGTGACTGATTTAAAATTCCGTAAACAAATACACAGTAATGCTATTATTAACTCAGATCTTCAAAGCACGCATCCAATTCTGAATCTTTTGTGCCTGTAACTGCCCTTTTAAAAATCCAAATACCTGATATTTCTAAACTGTCATTTTTTTCATATTATCCTACTGTGCGCTCAACAAAAAACGCTCCAGATATTTCATTTTAAAAAGCGAAAAATTTAATCTCTGTAATTTCTATACATTTTAACCGTTTTGTTAAGCGATTCCCCCAGAGGGAATTCTGAAACAAAAACAAAAATGTGAAGAGAAAAAGAAGGTCGAACGGACACGACCGTATCTCCTGGGGCAGGTACCTGGCCGACCGCAAGAATTCGATGTAATCAAGGGCTCGTTTTGTTCCCCGAAACTCGGCCCTGGTCCTGGCGAGCAGATGGTCGCGCAGAGCCGGAATACAACCACTTCTTTTTCTCTTATTTTCTATGGTAACTAATGCATTTCAAATTTCTTCCAAGAACGTGCACGTAATCTGTCTTATTAAAAAATATTTTCCATGCATAATATTTACATTCGGTTACTTTTTTCTTTTGCTGATATAAACGATTTCTAGAAAAGAGTTACACCTCTATATATCAAAATAACTGATTTCACTTCAAAATTTCATATGTTCATATCAAAATATAAATTAATTATATTTTTATACAACAGTAGTAATTTATATGAGTAACAGCTGATTTGTATGTAATTTTTATTTTCTTGAAAACGTATTGGCATGTATTGGGGTCCTCCACCATAGTAACAAATTAGAACATGGGTCATTCATATTAAAACTATACTTTAAAATTATACTATAAGTGACTATTAAACTTTAATATAAGTTATTGAATGTAAAAAATAACGAAACAACGAAAGTAAACTAATACTTTTACATTTATATGAAAATGAAAGAAGTTGAATGACAGCCTGCCAGCGGTAATCAAACCTTGGACTTTAAACTATAATATACTTGGTATTTTTTTATTATTTTTTTATTAAATAGTTTTATGATCTACATTCATACATATTTCCAACGGTAGTTATTTTAAATATATTTAATATATTTTAGTAAGTTTGTGTGACTTCAGTAATTAACAAAACTCTACTATTTGAATATTTTTCATAACTACAGATTGTTTCGAACTTATGTGAAGTTTTTAAAAAATAACGAAGGATCCCTTTTTTACAGTGAAATTTATAGTACGGATCTGCAAGTATCGTATCTCCACGTAGACAAATTTCATATTATATTTCTCTACTTTATCATATGTTTGGCATAAACGTGATACGAATATCTTGATTATCTTCCTGTAGGAAACAAATGACATACGTCACTTACGTGACTTCAGATATCATGTTCAGTTCAAATGACAATGTCATTCGCTGCTTTCCTCTTACTTGAAATTATATCGCGCTTAGCTTTGAAAATGACATTAGAATCCAATTTTTACAGTTAATTTCACCGATAACTATCAGCGCTATGTGAAAATACTTTCCTTTTGCATAGCTTTAAAATATGTAGTAATTAACCATTAAGAAAATGTTGTAAAGTGGAAGAAAGTAGAATTGTTATTAAAAATGAAACTGTATAATTGTCAAATAGCACGAAACTATTTTGATGATTTGTTGTAGGTAGAAAATATTTTAATAATGGTCATTTGTAGGTAGTATGTTGCTTTTACAGTATGTAGGTATATTTAATTATTTGTTATGCTGAAATACTTTCATGTTATTTTACAAAATTACTAAATTTAACACTACTATGAACGTGATATACGAAACAAGTTGTTAAATACAATCTTTAAAGAAACATGTATTTGTTTTGGTTTTGTATAGCAAGTTAATTATATAAGGTAGAGTTTTTGTATGCGGGTACATATTTTCAGTTGTCCGAAATTTATGTATGGTATGAATAAGAGCTGGATTAAATTACACGGGCATATTTTAAGCCGACTTGTTCATTTTGGAAGTCCAATTAAAAAAAGTTTAGAAGCGATAAATTATTTGTGAGCGCGTAACACAGCGTCCCGGTAACAGCAATTAATAATAGAATTTTCGGGGGCATTATTAAAATCATAATAAGTATAGGAGCAACATCCAATCAGAAACGACGGGGTGTGTGCCTGTTGAATAGAGGTTTGGAACCACTTATCATCGTCAACCGTAGCCAGCGGCGGCAGAAAAAACAAAACAAACGGGGAAAAAACAAAATCATAAATACGACTGGCCAGCTACTGGTGTTTAGGGAGAAAGAGACAGCTGAGAGCGAAAGCAGAGCACGGACAAGGACGGGGCGATGCGAGATCTCCGTCTTCCTTAGCGTCAGCGTCTCGGTCTGTCTCACTGCGGTGCGGTCAGTCATGCGTGTGCGCCACAGCCACACCCCTGGTCCCTCTCATCATTTCGGGCCCCTTCTGGGGACGCACGCCCCTGACCATTGGAATGCAGGCGACCTTCGAGTCGCTACAGCACAACACGCGGTCGCGCGCGCACTCATACACAACACACTGACACTGCGCCCGTGTGCCTGTGTTGGTTCAACTTCAACATCCATAATACTACAATATACTATACTGTGTACATATACCAACCAGGATTAAAAAAACACGTGAACACATGGCGACGGTCATCTATCATCGGATGCTTTGGATTTTTATTGCGTAAATGTGTAATACCGAGAACACATTATGAAGAATGTGATAATAGGATTAAAGCGCTGGATAAAAGACGATAGACTACGGAGCATTTCATAAACGAACATAACTTTTCAGACTACATAAACTTCATACTAAATACGTATTCATCAAATGATTAAACTGTCAAATACATTCTGATTTACAAGACACGGCTTCTAGAATTAAGCATGCTTGACAGGAGAGACACATTTTAATCTTTTATTTTTATGAGAAAGTAGAAATTATAATGTACTCTCATTATAAATATTTATAATTAATTTAATAAAAGTATTTTTTTGCTTAACATTGAATTAAGCTGGTATTTAATAATGACTCACAACTTTATAATTATCAACAAAAAACTTGTTTGCTACGTAAGAAACTATGTAGTCACGAAATACCTCCAGTTTCGTATTCTCCTAGTACAAACACGATTCTATCATTTCAAAAACTGTAAATAAACATCAAGTTGTTGGAGAAAATGTTCGAAATCACTTCACAGAAATTTTGTTTCATATGATTTCTTGTTTTTATTTCAGAAGTAAAAAAATCATCTCGTGCTTGAGTACACTTTTTATATTTCAAGAAAGCATACTATAAGAGGCGAAAATAATATGAAATTTTTGGCTCCCAAAAATTCAGAATTTTTGACCTTGAAATCGATATGGTGCGTCTTCCGACTTCCAATGCACCACCTTGTAGAAGTCTATAGAAAATATTTTTTGACAGCTCTATTAAAATTTGTATAGCCTATTTTATTATAGGGATCTATGACAATGTTATTTCACACCCAAGAGATTGTCATAACAGTTATGAATGACGTATTTCCCAATTTATAAAAGGTTAGGAATCGACAGTACTATAATGATTGTGAATAAATACAAATACACTGGAAAGGAAATAAAAATACCCGGTATTCGAAAATATGGTATACATTTAAAAAAATATGCAGAATAAGTGAAAAATTGCATGAAGTAACCTTGTTTGTTTCTTAACAAGGTATAAATAATTGATAAATACATAGGTGTCTGATGTTTGAGTTTGTTTATGATTAAAATGTTAATATGATAAATACTGTTATGTGTAAAATAGATGTGTTTACAAAATGGGACATTTTGACAAAGATTGTGTTGTATTGCAAAGAAATTCCAAGTTGAAACAAATACTGCTAATCAGCGTTTATTGCAAAATTTGTTGCAACTGTAGAATTCCTAAGATTCCACATATCAAGAGGCCAAACTTCAGCGTAATGGACGATGATCAGCTACTTGAGTGTGTTTACAAAGGGCCCTAGAAAACAACAGGATCCACGTATCTCATTTGAAATTTATTTATACCAATGAAATTATGTAGATGAACTTCGAAATGTATATAGGTACCATATTTTCGGGAAGGGATAGTATTTTTTTTTCCAACGATGTATACTTTATCCATGTTCACTTTTTTCAAACAGCATAAATGCAACAATTATTAAGTTAATGGTAAAAATAATGTTTCATTATCACAACATTAATTTTTTGCAAGACTAATGGAAAATTTCATTTATCTTTTAATTATTGTATCGCTGTAATATAGTATAAAACATATTGAAAATATAAAAAAATATACACAAGTTTGTTCTATAATTTATAGGTTTCCAACATAGTGTAACATAAAAGACCATATTTCATTTCTTTCGCTATATGTCGGAAGTGTTGTGAAGGCCATGGATCATTCTTTACGTTTCGTTTGCATTTATTAAAAAAATAACATATTTAGATATTTTTGTGCATTTTCTAATATATTAAGAGAGTAAACATGATACACAAGTAAATTAATACAATGTAATTATTGTTATAATTATTGTTTATAAAGTTTAAAATTGTCAGCGGCTTTAGAAAAACAAAACTACAGAGATCACTGACCATGAACATTTTTCGAAAAAAAAATCTTTTTATAACCTATAAAAGTTCTTATGTTATCCTATATTACGTTACGTTTTGTAAACCAGTGCTTTTCAAACAATTTATGATTAATGTTCTGTCGTTCTGTAATGAAAAAATTAAATCTTAGTTAAATACAGCTATATTTTTACCGTCCGTCACCTTTAGGTAAAAGGAAGGTATTGTCTTTGGTCAAATAATTCAATGATGAGTTTTTAGTGAACAAGCATGTTTTAGGGTCCCTATAATACGATTTTACCATTTTTACGATAACGTCTGTATGTATGTATGTATGTATGTATGTATGTATGTCTGTGTGTGTGTGACGAAATGTCGGATCGCATAACTTCAATACCACGATCCCAAATATATATTTTTTTTCGTATTCCTCAAGGTTACATCCAGAAGAACAACTGATTAGATTTTGGTTATAATTGGTGAACCGGAAGTAGCCTCATTTGAAGATTTAACAGTTAAATTTGATTTATTATTATAACTTAAAGAATATATTATTCTCTGTACGATTTGATTGCATTTTATACTTCATATTCAATAGATATAGAGTTAAATAATTTTAAAGAAATTAAATTTTATAAATCAGCCAGCTATGCTAAACATGGAAACTACTAATATATTCATATGATTCAAATTGACAGATGTCAGTACAAATAAAAAGTAAATTCATGTGGCAGAGATGAGGATGTTGCAGTAGATGTTGGGGAAGACACGGAAAGATAGGTAAGGAAATCACTCTAGTGTTGCAAGTTTCTAGAAAGATACAAGCGGGATGATTATATTGGTTTGAAAATGTCATGAGGAGAAATGAAGAATATATTGGAAGAATGAATAGCTTAGTAATAGAAGGTTGAAGAAACAGAGGAAGACCAAAGATAAGATGAAGGACTGTATTGCGGAAGACTTGAGAGAAAAGGAACTGAATGAGAACAACACGTAAAACAGAAATGAGTGGAAGAAGAATATAAAATATAGCGACCCCTAACGAATGGGGAAAGCTAAGGAAGAAGAAGATGTTAGTGTCAAGTGCAATTTACATAGTTTGTTTATGAAATAATTTTACTGGAAATTTAGAATCTTTTGCAAGAAAATATATGTATGGAAAATACAACCTTTTTTAGTTTAGATTCTGTTATATTTATTAAATTAACGACGTTTCGGCAATATACACTATTGCCTTCTTCAGGAATGTACATGAATAACAAATCAACAAATACAAATAAATAAATAACAAAACATTAGCAACAGGTACATTCCTGAAGAAGGCAATAGTGTATATTGCCGAAACGTCGTTAATTTAATAAATATAACAGAATCTAAACTAAAAAAGGTTGTATTATTCTTAATAAAATATGAGTTCTGAAAGATTTTTTAATAATTTATATGTATGGAATTTATACATAATACACAGGATATTGACGGAAGGTATTGTGCTGGTCACATCAGATTTTTTACTTCCTTGTACGTAAGTAAAGGAAGTATTGTAATCGCGAAAAATTTCGGTTTTCAGATTTCAGCGGAAATATCCATTTTGATCAACCCTGAATCCATTTTGACTAATTTCGTCGTGACGTCTGTACGTACGTACGTACGTATCTCGCATAACTCAAAAACGGTAAGCCATAGAAAGTTGAAATTTTGTATTTAGGACTCCTATAACATCTAGTTGTGCACCTCCCTTTCTGGTTATTACACAATTTCCAGAAGTGGCACTTTACATGAAGCCTGTAATAGATTTTAATGAAAAACTGTTTTAAAATATAATCCAAAACTTTTCAAATTTGGTATACAAGACTTTTATGTCAATCGAAATAACATAATAGATTTTGGTTAAAATACCGGAAGTGGTACATTACTTGAAGTTGTTAACAGTTTTTCTTGAAAAAAATGATTTTATTTTGATTTTAGAAATAAATGCTTCAAATAAAAGTTTTAGAGAATTAATTTCTGCGTCTAGCACATCAAGTATTATTAAATTAGCCCTTTGTATAAGCGAGATATGTAAATTTAAAAATTATATACTTTTTGTTTTTGTAATAAAGCTTGCTATGGATTAGGACAAAAAAATAAAAAATAAATTCATGTCAAATTACGTTAAATACGTGTAATTTTATGATTCGTACAATAACAAATATTATATTTTAATTGTGAAATTAGTCATGTCATATTCATTGTTGTAATCAAGTATTTTTTTGTTGTAATCAAAACTCTCTTTAAAAAGAACCGGGTTAGATTAATGTTAATTTAAGAATGATAGTAGTAAATGAATTATTTTTTGTTCTATATCAAAATATTTCTCGGGCTTGGCTTAAGCCTGTCAATATTTTGTAATTTAATTATTAAAAAAATATGTAGGTATAGTTTAATAATCGTACAAGGAAGTCGTGTGGTGTCCACATCAGATTTTTTATTTATGCGGGCGTGCAACTGGTCTGTCATATCGCTTCCTGGTTACTTATACTTGTAGAAATACAATTTAAAATTCGTCGTTCTGAAATATTGTCATTTAAAGATTTGATAAAAACCTATATGAACTCGTAAGCAGGCGAAAGTGATGAATGCGCAGCAATGGCACAAGATAAATTATGTTCTTGTTGTTGTCACCTGTTACCTTTAGTCCATTATGAACGCATATACATTGAAATGGACCTCTGGTGTAATATGAAGGGAGTGTAAACAACAGCCGATTTTTGAATAGTGTCCCTCTAGTAGTGAACAAGGGATATGCAGCCGACGGATTTTGAGGATTATGAATTCGAACCAGAAATCTTTGGGCTGCGAAGTAGCATCGTTTCGGCTGTATTAATATCAATTACTTACATAGATAATTCTGCCGATAAACGTAATGTACAAAACGCGAGTATATTTTAACACCAGATTCGAATGGGACCATGTATTTATTTCTCGATATATTTTTTTATAAACTGATCAATTCTACCGTTTGTTACACTTTCCAAAAATGTATGCATATTGAAATATAATGCAACGACTTTTTATAAAAATGTGTCATCAATTTTACTTAAGTATATTGTTATAAAACTAAAATAGTTTTTAATCATAAAGTATTTTAATACAAAAAATGAAATCATAATTCCGGGAATTTATTTGCTATAACGTTTGTGAATTGTTGATACACGTGCACTACGTGTAGCGTACAGCGCAGTATGACAGAAAAACAATTTAAATTTACAGATTTTATTTTGGTTTACTAAGGACATCAGTTTAGGACAGAATATAAATTAGCGAAAAGGAAAATAGTCCTACATTGATCTACACACAGTTCACATTTTTGTCATTCGTAGGTCTGTCTCACAGCTGACATAATATGTACTTGTATAGGTATATTTTTTTTATCAAGATTAACATAAAAACATTCTTGAAATCCCCATTCGGGTGTGTTATTGCTGCCAGGTTTAAAACGGTTTGCGGACAATACTTTGAGTAGCACTGATCTAAACTATAAATCTGGTGTAACTATATCATAGGACGAGTTGACAAGGCACGAGTTAGGAGACAACACCTATCATAAGTTATCCTGTTCGGACGCGTGGACACTGTGCCGTGGACAGTAGCTGCACAGCAGGAAGCCTCAGGTGCACGCTGTTCTATCCATTTAACGCATTTTATCCTCCTCAACAGTAGCGTAGCGTACCCGTACTCTTCTACTGACATATTTTTATGTGTAGATGGACCAATTTGTAACAGGCTACGAATGTGTTACTGTCATTCTTTTCAGTTATAACTGAAAATATTTTCATGCTTTATACTCGTACATATGTTTTCAAAGAGTATAAATTATGTATTATAATTTTAAGGAATACGTTATGTATTATGAATTTTTTTACTGTCTGTGGTTTGTATAAAGTATTCCGAGTATAGTAATATTTAATACCGACAATTGAGCATGGCATTATGAACAAATATGGTTATGTTTAAACTTTAAAGTTGTATAATTGTTTCCTACTATTACTTTAAGTAACTTGAATTTATTACCTGTCGTTCTTTAACTACTACTTTCTTTTATAAAATGCTAGTTTCAATGTTCGATTAACAAATATTTAATCTGTTAAATACTAATAGTTGAACTATTTAGAATTCAATTAATTTTTCAACTAAGAAACGAAAATGTACTTATTGTTATGAAAATAATAAATGTGAGAAATAGTTATTTACACGAGCTAAGAAAGAGGGTTACTTTATAACGAGTGCAGTAATCACATGTGTAAGTGTATGAAAAGTTCTTTCTAGCGAGTTTTGTACACTATTTTTCTAACGACCACAAAAAACGGCACAATTAAATATATTTTAACCGCGAATTAATTAGTTGTCACCTGCACGATATTCGGTGGTCTACTGTGTACATTGTACATTCCATAAATTAATAGCTATGACTGTAATCCATGCACATTGTCTTTCCAAATAAGTTTTGGATATTGGATTAACCACGTATTCATTGTTTTATATATGTTCGAACGATTCTAACCTCAAATCAAATGTCAAATAACGCAAAGTAAAACGGAAGTGAACTATAGTGTCTGGTAGTATTACCTACTGTTCTCTTTATAAGTATATATCATAAATGTGAAATTATCGACTCAACTAAACTTATTATAAAGAAAAAAGGTTAAATTTACATATCACTCAGTCATATTAATTTCCATACTTTGATATTTAGCGATAGACAAAGTCAACGGTCAGTTGGGAACACTCATGTGAGTTATAATAACACACAAGTGTGTTTTGATACATGAACGATATTGTCAATTTTCGTATCTAGGCAATCGTGTGAAAAAAATGACCGCTAGTATGAACAAGTAATTAAGAGTGATTAACGAGCATTTATTTGACTAGCATTGTTTTATCTCTGCATACTTCAATAATAGTTATATAAATTATTTACACACATCTTTTATTTGAAGTAAACGATTGACAGAGATAAAACAATGCTAGTCAAATGCTCGCTAATCACCCTTAATCACTGTTCATACTCATACTAGCGGCTAATATGTTTTCGCGATAAAAATTAATTTTCATCCATCTAAATTCATTTATAATAGTATCAACAAAAAGTTATATTATTAAAATAAAAATGTACCTACGTGTATATTGGTAAAAAAACTGATGTGTCCAGTACATTACCTTCCGTCAATCCTGTGTATTATGTACAAATCCCATACATAAATTTTCTTCCAAGTTCCTATACAGCGCGAGGAGTCATGTGACTTTGTTGGCCTTGACAAGCAGATATGGGGACTCGTGTCAGAAAGACAGCTAGTAATTATAAAAGATTGTATCTGTTTTAAAGTTGTTGAATAGTAAATTGTGGTTAAACTATCAATTAATTTAACTTTAATTAATGTAAGTTTGTTTACATACCTGTCAGTCTGACACTTAAATGTTGCTAAAAGAACACTCAAAATTATCTGTTTTTTCTCAAACTTCTACATCGGAATTATTTAGTTCGTTCTTCTTGCTCTACTCACTGTTGAAACCAATGCCAATGGTTTGAAAATTAATTATAAAAAGCTAAGCAAAATTTTGAACTCTGCTATTCTACAACACGTCGGGAAGCTAAAAGAACAAAATTTGGCGTCGATATGTAAAACGGTATAGATTTGCATAGATGTCACACTTTCACTTTTATTTATAAGATTCTTATGAATTCTGCTTTGCAGTCTGTAATGTTAGTACTAATAAAAAGTAATATGTAGTTTAGATTGTAAGTTCATGAAATATTTTATTGGGCATTTATATTTTCTTGCAAGAACTTTATTATTATAAAAAATATATATTTACAGGAGGTAACATCAGACTTTTTCTTTATTGTTTTTGCATATACGATATTTTATATTTATAATTATTAGCAGTATATATTTCTATTACATATGATATCATTTCCGTTAAACGGTATTTTTTATAAATAAAAAAAACTGCGTTTAACTGCAAGAAATTCTACTTAAAAACAATCTAATTCATGGCTAATCACAAAATACGGCTTAAAAGCACTTTTAATTGCTGGTCGGCTTCCCGTTATTACAATTTTTTACCAATAAAACTCTCGCACAACGAATTCAATTTAAATTCCAAGGGAGCTGTACGTAACATACTATGGTATTAAGTTGAAATTAAATGTGTTTAGAGATCGAAGTAGGCTCGACAAATGCACTATAGCGTAGCAGATTGTCTGCAGCAATGCGCAACAAAAGCTATGCTGTTTTAAAACAGGCAAATTATTAGTCATTATGTTACCTGCTGTCTATGAAATTATGAAATAAAGTATTAGGTTTATTGCAATACTTGGGGTACGTACAATGGTGATAATGCGCGGCCAATTACATGCATTCACTATCAAGTTTCACTTTTGATTTTTATTTTCGTACATTGTGCAAAGAGGAAAACATGTAATTTGCAATATTACTTAACAAATACGTATGTCTTGGCATTAGTGGAATGTGGATAATATTTTAAAAATGTTTAATGAACGCGCATATTGCAAGACTTACCTAAAGCAGCGATACCCAAACTGTTTCTGGCAGACAAAAATCAGCTGAATCATAAATGTTTTTTTGTATATTATACACAAAATTAAATTATATATATCATCAGTTGTATTTTACAATTTCCTTAACATATACAGGATGTAACAGAAATAAGTACATTAAATTTAACCAGTGATAGAACGAGTCGTTTAGGTATTTCCATAATAATATGACCCAATAGCAATAACAATGTAACAATTGTACTTGACAAATGTGAGTTGTCAACTTTGTCAAATAAATTTTGACAAATCGACTAATAATTATTATAAAAGTTATAACGAGTAAAAATGCCTACCTTTACGGATAGCGAAAGTACAGACATTGTGCTGGCCCATGGGGAAGCTCAGAAACGCTGCCAAAGCCCCGCAAACGTTTTCCGAATCGTCATCTTCTAAACGTTCGCACCTTTGTACATGTATGTAATTAAAATAAATAAATCTCCCAGGTCATGAGTCCTTTAAGCCTGCTGCTCAAGATCGCGGTAGAACTCGCATTGATCATATAGAGAATATTGAAGAGGATTTTTTTGGTCAATGTTGAAGCTCAACCAGAGTCTAGTACTCGAAGAATAGCACTACAACACAGTGTCACATGAAAATTTGGAGGAAATTGAAAGAATAACAGTTACATCATTTCATCGAGGCCTTCAGTGCTGTATTGACAATGACGGTGGCCATTTTGAACATTTATTGTGATTTCATTCAAGTCTATATCACTTTTAATCATCTTTATGCGTTTTCTTGTTCCGTAAATTGTAGAGTTGTTCTTAGTCGATTGCAACCTATAAATGTTCTACCTTTTTGGGATGGTCCGACATGTTGTAACATAAAAATTTGACGTATGATTTTGTTACCTTAGTCGAGGTATTCTATTATATCTCTTATCTTTCCCGATTTGTGTATGGTTTCATCGTCTGGTGTATCTATCAATCTATTCACCAGTTTGTAAATTTTCTTTTGTGCTGACAATTCAGTCACAGTCACAACGGACACAAACCGGAAACAGCTGTTCGTTTCGTAGACGCACGTCATACGCATGCGCAGAATAGTCCCATTTTGAATTTTGGCATTATTCAACGCGTTCTACTTTCCCGCCATGCAATTGTTATTTTATTCTACCATAGGCGTGTAATGAAATTTGTGACCAAACTTTGAAGAATTTTAACTAAATATCTACAAGGTTTACAAGAAAAGTTATTAAGAAATATTGTTGCACTCGACGAGTTCTATCACTGGTTAAATTTAATGTACTTATTTCTGTTACACCTTGTATATACATATTAGATCACAAATAATGTTGTTAAAGACCCAAATTTTCAAACTAATAACATTACCTTTATACTGACTGATGTTGCTTCGAGTTCTAGGGGTTCATGTTTACCGCGAGAGGGGTTCAAGAGGGTCCAATAATATGTAGAAAACAGGGAGAATTGACAGATTTTTTTTTTTGTAATTTAGAATATATTTTTCAAACATTTATTTGGTTTCACGTGTTTGTTAGGTACAAACATTGTTATATATCCAATTTTAACAAACTTCCAGAAAACCGCTCGATTTGAGTCGTTAAAAATTACTTACACCCAAGCTTTTATTTTTTCCTTTTCAGTAGTACATTATAATAAAAACTTATTTTTAAAAAGATAATTTATTTAATCAATTTGAACCTTGGGGTCGTGGGTTCGATTCCAACCAGGGGCTTGGATGTTTGTCATCAACTCAAAGTATAAAACGCCGAATATATAAAAAATATATGCGAAAATTAACTCACATCCATTAATATCGATTGTAATAAGTTAAATATCAAACTTTAAATACAATTAATATTTTATCCTTTTTAAACATTCGGCAGTATGTAGTAGACCTTTTATTAGCGGTATTTCTTAAGGATATATGTAATATTAACGCTATGTATAATTTTAAACACATATTTAATTAATAATACAATAATATATATTAAATGTACTCGTACTTCCCAAAAAAAAATTGACACTGACATTTTGCATTTATGTATCAATTACAAACATTTAAATATCTCAACTGTTTTTTAGGCAACGAGATTTATTACAACAGATTATTCTATATTATTATATACTACGAGTATATCTACAAACCTATACGAGATATAATAAAAAAAATTAAACGTGTCAGATAGAGAATTTAATTTTTTTTAATATTACCAAGAAAATTTTTCAAAAAATAATATTTTGAAGATTTTTTTTCAAGAATCTGCTACTTCCGGTTGTCCAATTGTTACCTTTTCAGATCTTCCCATGAATGTCCGATTGGGAAATACGTAGTTAAACAAATATAAAGTCTTATAGTTTTTGAGTAATCGTCCCACACACATCCACACATACATCCACACACACACATACACATACACACACACACACACACACACACACACACACACACATACACACACACATACACACACATACACACGCACACACACACATACACACACACACAGACACACACAGCCACACGCAGACATCATCTACTCCAACAAAAACTTGGATCAGTAAGATCATATCACTTAAGATTCAAAAATGGCGGAAGCTGCGGAAGAATTTGTCATATTTTGTAAGTAAATCAAGACAAGAGCTTACATTTAAGGTTCTAAAAGAAATCTAAATGAGAATAAACAATGGTAAATAAATTCATCTGCGTCCCCGTGACCTGATCTGATCTAATCCATATGATCAGTTGGCTCTGATCCAACCCAGCGAAAGAATCCGGCTTATGGGTCACTATTGTCATCTACCGTCAAAATATTCAAATTTCTGGTTAATTCCAAATTTTTTGTGTTGTAGTTTTGTATAGTAAATCGCGTAAAAGTTATGTAATTAAGAACAGCTATTTGTATATTAAAAGCGCAAAATGGTACATTATCGATTGAGTGGTTGTCTCTCGAAATCGGCAATGTACATATGCGCTCGAAACACACGCAATACTTTTTCTACAGCCCTCACAATAAATTTAACATTGTCTAGACAAGGCCGGGCGTGATAAAGATAAACTCACTAGTTTATCAGAAATAGCTGCCACTATTCATTATGATATAATTGTCGACGATTTTTCAAAGATTAAAACTCGCCATGTCCCTTTAATTACAGATATATGATGCATATTATTATTTTTAAATTTTGTACTATAGTTATACCTTATTTCTCGTTTCATTGTTCTGTTGTTTTATGATTGATGAAGATTTATTTTTCAAGTATTTATAGGTGTAATTAATAGCTATTTCTATTTTTACCTTCCGTCTAGGTGGAAGGTATTGTCTTTGGTCAAAAAATTCGGTGGTGAGTTTTCATTGAATAAGCACGTTTTAGGGTCTTTACAATACGATTTTACTATTTTTACGATGATGTCTGTATTTGTGTATGTGTGTTCGTGTGTGCGTGTGTGTGTGTGTGTGTGTGTGTGTGTGTGTGTGTGTGTGTATGTGTGTATGTGTGTATGTGTGTATGTGTGTATGTGTGTATATGTGTGTGTGTGTGTGTGTGTATGTGACCGCGGTTTCGGCGGCGATATCTCCAATACTAGAATTCCAAAAATAAAATTCTTGCGTATTCCTTTTCCTTACAACTATATGCAGACTTGTTTAGATTTTGGTTATAATTGGTCAACCGGAAGTATCCTCATTTGAAGATTTTAACAATTTTTCTTGAAAAACTCAGTTAAATTTTATTATAACTTAAAGAATATATTATTGTCTATACGATTTGATTCCATTTTGTATTTGATATTCAACAGATATAGAGTTAAAGAAGAATAAAGATAATAAATTTCATATAAATTTCATAATTCAGCCAGCTATGCTAACTTAACCATGGAAACTGCTAATATATTCAGGTAATTCAAATTGACAGATGTCAGTATGAATAAAATGTAAATGAATGAAAGAATAAGGGAAGTAACTCTAGTGTTAGAAGTTTCTAGATATAAGAGAGACGATTACATTGGTTTGAACATGTCATGAGGAGAGATGAATATATTAATAGAAGGTGGAAGAAACATACTAAGACCAAACATAAGATGAAAAGACTGTATTGCAGAAGACTTGAGAGAAAAGGAACTGAATGAGGACGACACGCAAAACAAAAATGAGTGGAAGTAGAAAATAAAAAATAGCGACCCCGTAACGAATGGGAAAAACTAAAGAAGAAGAAGAAGATGTCAGTGTCAAGTGCAATTTGCATAGTTTGTTTATAAAATAACTTTACTGGAAATATAGGATCTTTTGAAAGAAAATTTATGTATGGGGCGCGTGCAGTAACATGACTGTTGACTTTGGCAAGCAGATATGGGGACCCGTGTCAAAATGACAGCAATTAATTATGTCCATAACTGACAAGTGTTATAATTTTCATTCAAAATTTCATAATTTTCTTATTTCATGTGGTTTGTTTGTTATCAGGAGTATGGAATTCAGTTGCCGAGAAAGGGAATCACATAATACCAAAAATTTAGAATCTTTTGCAAGAAAATTTATGTATGGAATTTGTACACAGGATTGACGGAAGGTATTGTGCTGGCCACATCAGATTTTTTATTAATACATGTAAATTTAAAAAAAATTGAGGTGCATTATTTGAAGTTTGCCTCAGTTGTTTCAAAACCATCGGCCGGCTCTGTGTTTAGAAACCTATTTTAAGTTTTCAGCGTACAGTAACATTTTTTAAAGATGTCCAATCAAGGTCATCTGTATCATGAATGAATTAACAAATTGGCATACATTTATTTTTAAAACAAATTTTCCACATAAATATAGTATTGTCATCGGAATTACGTGTGTGTGCAATATTTAAAGCCGAATTTATAAAACTACCCATATAAACAAATATAATAAGTAGTATTAAAAATATATAAAATCTTTTTATGTTGTTCGTGACCATGTGTATCTCAAATTCTATTTGACGGAAGAGTTTGAAATTAAAGTAAACATGATTTAATTTCCTTTTGGTAAACATATTCATTCCGAAGTAGTATACTTTTATCTCGTTTTTTTTACCTCTCGCTAAGAGAGGTATTGGATTCATGCTAAAAATCGCATATCCAGATTTTATTGAATAAGCACGTTTTAAGGTCCCTACAATCCGATTTTAACATTTTTACGATGATGTCTGTGTGTGTGTGTGTGTGTGTGTGTGTGTGTGTGTGTGTGTGTGTGTGTGGATGTGTGTGTGTGGGATGTTGGAAGGACGGTTACTCAAAAACTATAAGACTTAAAATTTGTTTAACAACGTATTTCCCAATCGGACATTCATGGGAAGATCTGAAAAGGTTTTGGTAACAATTGGACAACCGGAAGTAGAAGATTCTTGAAAAAAAATCTTCTAAATATTATTTTTTGAAAATTTTTCTTGATAATATTAAAGAAAAATAAATTCTCTTTCTGATACATTTAAATATTTTTATACATATTTTATAGATTTAGAGATAAAAGGAATATAATATATAAAATAATGTTGTAATTAATTTTACAACCGAAAGGATGCCATGAAAAATAGTTGCAAATTTAAATTATTTGTAACTGACAGATAAATGTCAGTGTCAGAAATAATGAGTAATGAAAGAAAAATGTATTTGGAGAATCCCTTAATTCTTGATCTGTGACTATTATGGAGATGACAAGTCTAGGTTGAAGGACTTAAATTTGTTTCAAACATTATGGGACAATGTACACCAGTACTGTAGACTAGAGTAACTTTGAATTGCGAAAAAGCTATCAAATTCTTCTCAAGTAAGTTGTAAATATTGACAAAATTACACATCGATATAAGAATAATCGGAGTGCAATCTATCCGTCACTTTATTAAAGGAAATTAAGGTTATTTAGATATAACAAGTATGAAAAAATAAAATGTAAAAGAAGATATATAAGAATAGATGCACAATCCAGATATATACATTTTAGATCGCCCAAAATTAATGTTTTTACTAGAAGAATATGAAGAAAAAGTAAACAACGTTGTTCGAATTGAAAATTGCAGTTACCAGCCTAATATTTATATATGGTAAACTCTACTTTGTAATTTATTGTAACATAATTTATGGTAAAATATCTTCATGTTGAGACATGCTATTATTGAATAATAAAGAAGTTTATACGTCATAGATTTATATGAATATATTATTTGTATTTATAAAAATATTCTTTGCTTTATGCATACAGCCAGGTAAAATATACGGCGAGAGGTTATGTGCTGGCCACATCAGATTTTTTTAGTTATAAGTGAATTTGTTTGTGATTTTCTTTAAGTAAATGTGCAGATACAATCAATGAAAAAAATGGCTTATAGCCTATAGCAATGAACAATAATAATCGGTAAATGAAAAGACAGAAAACGTTGCACTTTGCACACGACTCGTTCGTTGTAAGCAGAAAATCGATAAAAATATAGTGAAGCTTCCGTAAATTTTAAAAAATATAGTTATATCGAACTTATGGTTCTTCATGCCTTTAAAGTTCGTTATAAGCGGGTTCGCTGTTATAAGTGAACACCACTGTATATGTGATCATTGGTCGTATTGACCACATGAAATATTTGTGTAAATGCATATATACATATATTAGTGCTTAGGATTTTTTACTATATTACGATTTACCAGTAATCTTTTTTAAAAACTATATTTTCATATACTCATTGATGTTTTTTTATGTCATAATTTTCATATAGTTTTATTTTGAATGAAATAAAATTACGAACACTTCAAATTATTTAAAAAAAAGTTGTATAACATTCTACAACCTTTGCTCGTATCACAAAAAAACAGTAAATTTTCCATAAAAGTAAATCTTTACCAGCATATTCTAGTTATCTTCTAAATTCTTGGATATTAACAACATTTTATTTCTACGAAAATGCCATTCGTTTAATTATAGAGATAATAAATACAATGTTTCAAAGGTATTTTAATAGATAGGTAGTTCTATAACAGCTTATTAGAAACATTATTATTAACTCAAAAAGAGTATAATCAGATGGTAATCTACATATTTTAAAAACAAAAATTTACAAAATCAATGGAATGTGCAACAGTGTAATTAAATATTTTGTATTATTTGTTACATTTTAGTAGTGGTAACAAATGCGACGTATAATTAATAAATTGTTAATTATAGTAGTTTGTTATGTTATACATGTTTGTTATTTACTTAGCAATAATCAGCTCTATTACTAAGCACAAATATATGCAGTAGAACCAGGTTTCACACCTCATATAGTCATCTCAGATTTAATAATGGTCATAATACTCGTATTTAGTTTGCGTTATTTTGGAATAAAAACAACTGAATTCTCAGAATTTTGCATATTTATATAAACACACTTAACTTATAATAGAAATAAAAATTAACAAATAAATATATATCATCACGGCATATTACTCATTGCTAGGTGTGCCAATCTCTTTGTTTACAGATATCGGTAATGATGAAATATTTGTACCGTGCGGGCGCTTACCAGGCGTCACCTCACGAGCACTCATAGCTGGCGTGGAGACTGTACCACAGGGGTTAATTTTGTGCCACTAAAATTCGAAGAAATTTTTAACGTCGTTCGGGATCGAACCCGGGTCCCCAGAATCGCGACCAGACACTCAGGCACGGTATTAAATTTGAAACATCCCATAAATTTTGTATTTTCAAACCTGCCTATACCTAGATTCCTATATAAGCCTGTTTTACATTACTTATACCTTTTTTACCTTCCGCTACCCTTGGTAAGGGAGGTATAGGGATCGTGCTAAAAATCGCATATCGAGATTTTGGTAAATGACCATGCTTTAAGGTCCCTAGAATCCATTTTTAACATTTTCACGAAGATGCTGTGTGTATGTGTGTGGATCCTCTTTACGCTCTAACTCAAATACCTACTCATTCAGAAAGTTTTGAAACCATGTATTTTCTACCTTATTCTAATATGGAAAGAAAAATTAAAGATTATTCCATTTTCTACAGGTTTACTTTAATACTTTTTCTGAATATTCTATGGATAAATTTATAAAGTAATATAAAAATTATACCGTATAGGTAAATGGCGGGGGGTATTGTGTTGGTCACATCAGATTTTTTTTATTAGAAAGACTACTAGTCAATTATTTTCACATAGTATGACATAAGTTTTTGACTCGTAAAAACGCAAAGGAGGCGTAAGTTTTGTGCTTAAAATCGCATATAGAGATTTAGGTAAATAAGCACGTTTCAATGTCAGCATAATCCAATTTTAACATTTTCACGTTGATCTGGATGTGGATATGTGTGTGGATTCAGTTAATTCAATATCAACCAATCTGAAGTTTGAAAACTTTGCCTTCCTACTCAGTACTAAAATAGAAACAGAAAACAGCATTAGATTTTAGATCAATCGGAAAACCAGAAATGACACATTTACTTAAAGTTCTAATAAAATAGTTTTTTTTTATATTATTACAAAAATTAAAGTTTAGTTGAATATTGTACAAGCTTGCGTGATTTTAATCTTACATTAAATAAATATTTTAAGGAAAGATGCTAAAAGTGTGAATAAGTAAATATTTTAGATATAGTAGACCTCGTATTCGGAATAATGTGGACTGAGCTCTTTCCGGATACGCGAAACTCCGGATAAGAGAGATAAACACTTATTTTTAAATTATAAAAATCGCTGTGAATAAAATGCATTTTATGTTCAGGCATTATAGTTTATTTCACTCATTTTTTATAAAAATAGTCTGTCAACATCATCTGTTTTCTTATTGCTGGCAATCAAACACGAACTGTTACGTACCAGCGGTTCTCAAATGAAGAACATTTAGATAAAAAAAAAAAATACGTACAAATCTTAACCCCCCTCCTACCTTGACATATAATGTTTATAAATTTTAAAGAATATATTATTCTGTACACGATGTGATTGCATTTTAACTTTATATTCAATAGATATAGAGGATTAAATGATTAAGGCCTTGGTGATCCAGAAATAATTTATTATTCACAACAGCGGACGTTTCGGACCTTAGTGGTCCATCCTCAGCATTTAAGATTTTGTAATATAAATATGTGTGTACTAAATGTAAAAAAAAAACATGTAAAATTTTTTTTATCAATAAAAATTAAAATTTCTGATTACAATGCAACTTGTTAAACCCATATTTAACTTATGGGTGTTCGTGCAAAGCCAGTTTTCCTTCATGACAACAATAGATATAGAATTAATGTATTATAAAGATATTAAATTTCATATATCAGCCAGCTATACTAACCATGGAAACTGCTAATATATTTAGATAATTCAAATTGACAGACGTCAATATCAATGAAAAGTAAATGCATGTGGCAGAGATGAGGATGTTGAGATAGATGTTGGGGAAGACACGGAAAGATAGAGTAAGGAATGAAAGAATAAGGCAAATAACTCGAGAGATGATTACATTGGTTTGAATATGTCATGAGGAGAGATGAAGAATATTGGAAAAAGAATGAATAGTTTAATAATAGAAGGTGGAAGAAACATAGGAAGACCAAAGATAAGATGGAAGAACTAAAGAAGAAATAAACTAAATGAACTAAATGAGGACGACCCGCAAAACAAATGAATGGAAGAAGAAAATAAAAAATAGCGACCCCTATAGAATGCGAAAAGTTAAAGAAGAAGATGTCAGTGTCAAGTGCAATTTGCATAGTTTGTTTATGAAATAATTTTACTGGAAATATAGAATATTTTGCAAGGAAATGTATGTATGGAATTTGTACATAATATCTTTGAATATATAATACATATAATAATGGCAACGCGTATGGCCTAGCAAGATACTATATATGTCTCTTTTTATTCACAAAATTATTATAGATAGCTAGTGACTCCTACTACAAAACTGTGAACTACGATGAATCGTGCTGACAGCATTGCCAAATAGTACAGTTCACAGGTAACAAGTGTGCTGCATTCTGTACAGACAGAAAGTAATAGTTTTGTTTTTCGAAATAATTAAAATATAAACACAGTAAAAATTTTGAAATATGTCCGATCAAGGTCATCTGTGTCATGAACGAATTAACAAATTGGCATACATTTACCTCTTTCCTTTGCAAAGGCTATAAGCGTGTACGATAAGGATAAATATAACACGCTTCTTTCAAAAATTCATATTGTTTTGACTAAACTAGGACATTCCACTTCAAAACGATGCTCGTTGTTGATAATACTTTCGCTGTAACGTAAGTTTATTTATTAATTCAGATACATTACCTTAATTCATAGCTGTACGAATAACGTTATTTTCTGTCAGAGTCACTGACACTGACATTGTGTCAGTATCTTATTTTTGACGTATTTGGTTTTACATTTGCTAATAAACTTACCAGTTGATTTATTTTTGAATTTTAAATGCTTTTATTGTAACGTATATTTTTATAATAATAAAATAACAGTAGTATCTTTATACCCTCATAAAAACTAAGCATACGACACTACTGAATTTGTCATAATGCGTGGAGCAAAAATCTGAATTATTTGAATTTGTTTTACAGTAGCAAAGCAAACTTAAAAACCCTTTTTAAAATCTTATCTTTCTGTTCTAGCTACGTGGCAACACTGTACAACATCCATCTATTATGTATTTTTTGAACTAACTCAGAAATAATTCGTATATGGAGAGATAGATGGCACCTTCTCTCGAAATATTTAATCTGAATACATTACGTTGCCATTCTTATATGTATTATATATTCAAAGATAATATACATAATTGACGGAAGGTAATGTGCTGGCCACATCAGATTTTTTAAATTAAAAGGTTTCTTATTGTTACAAAATATAATATTCGTTTATTGAATTAATAATTGAATTAATTTAATAAGTAGAATTTCGAATACGAATATACATATAAAAGTTGGCGAATATCCGCTAAAACGAATACGAATGTTCGGAACATTCTTTTAAGGTACACAAACAAAAACATAATAAAAAAAATTAACATTACGTTTCTATACTAGTCAGTTTAAGGGCATTTACTCGTAAAATTTAAACTTACTTTATTATTTTATTTTATTATTTATTTAATTACTTCATTTGGCTTTTAATAATAATATTAATCTATTCTAATTTAACCGTAAAATTACTTAATTATTATTATTTAAAAATAAACTTGTAATTAAATAATGTATTTTTTCTATTTCGGTGTACTTACGAGTCTATAAAAACATTTCTAAATGTTCGAGGTTTTTCCAATTTATTAACGGGATTGGCGGTTCATGTAATATACGTATAATTTAAAATATATTATTAATAATACAATAAGAAATATTAAATATCGTTCCCAGAAAAAGCCTTCAGTACTATCTCTGAATTTTTGACACTGACATTAGTGACATTTATCTGCCTGTTCAGACATTTTAATTTCTCAAGTAGTTACAATGGAGATGTTTGGGCTTTGACCAGGCTGTGAAATTTACTACAACAGATTATTTTATAGATTATATATGTATATTTTTAAATCTATAGAAGGTATAATAACAACTTTAAATGTGTCGGATAGAGAATTTTGGTTTTTAATATTTGTAATAACATAAATTTTCAAAAAATAATATTTAGAAGATTTCTGTTAAAATACTACTGCTTCCGGTTGCCCAATGGTTACTCTTCCCATTACTGTTAGATTAAGGAATCGGACATACAACATCCTCATACACACACACTCACACACATCCACACACACACATCCACACACACACACATCCACACACACACACACCCACACATACACATCCACACACACACATCCACACATACACATCCACACACACACACGCACACACACACATCCACACACACACGCACACACACACAGACACAGACACACAGACATTATCGTAAAAATGTTATTATCGGATTCTAGGGACCTTAAAAAGTGTTTATTCACTAAAATCTGAATATGCAACTTTTAGCATGATTGCAATACATCTCTTAGCGAGAGGTAAAAACACCTCAATAGAAAAAATTGTATAAAAAACATGTTTCATAAGGCCTGTTAACGCACTCGTCCTTTGTAAAACTTGGGCTCGTACGTTAACAGATTGCCTTATGATACTTGTTTTTTCATACTATTTTTATATTGTGTATTTTGCAAATAAACTGTAGATAATTATTATTCTAAAGTAATGAGATATTTAACATTGTGAATAATTTGCAAATTGACACTTTTTGAATTTTTTTAGCTAATATCAAAGAACATAAATTAATGTAGATACTTGACTGTGCTAATATTGTATGTATGTATAATAATCTTATTTGTACATTATTTTATTTTTGATGTTAAGGGACAATGGTGACTATAATAACATTACTTTAAATTATATCTTTTGATAATTAAGGATAATATGTTTAGTTTCTCATGTAAATGTCACACAGTCTACTGACGGAGCAACCATTTGAAACAAAACGATTATATAGTTATTATTAAAAGTGTTTTTGACAAATAATAGAGCGATGAATAATTTGTTGTTTATGTACAAGTTTTTGGGTGTGTTACTTCTGGTAGTGATATCTGTCAGAGCGAGACAAATTAATAACAACGTAAGATTGTTGTACATACATATATACATACATGTATTTTAACTACCTGTGTACTGTTCATGTTCATTCAAATTTTTCATGGTATACATTTTTTATATTTGATTTATTCACTTGCTTAATGTTGTGTGCATGTTTCTAAATCTAATGAATTGCTTTCATTAAATTTAAAATTTGTATTTCCAAAAGATGTAATTTTTTATTGTATAGATATTTACTATACATATATACATAATACATTTGTATAAAACATTTAATAGTTATTTACATACCAAGTGCGGGAACGATTCCAAGAACCAAATTCACGCAATTTGTACAATATTTTTTGTACAAAAAGTATAAAACTAATAATTAGTAATTTTTATACAAATAATTTTATGTATTAAAACTTTATTACATAATATACATATACACTGCTTTTAGCTAATTTCAAAGTGATGTGTCAAATTTAAATTCCAATTATTTTAATATAATAAGTTACGTCTAGTTTCACTAGTTTACAACTACTGAGTCAACTCTGATGGAGCCATCGTCAGAAGACGGCCAGCACAACAAGTAACCACAGACGCGTTTCGCACTACTTGGTGCTCATCAGTGTAACGTAACATTGTAATTCTTATTATATTGTTTGTTTCACGCAATTTGCTTTTTGCTGTTTGCACTTGTATTATATGACTTTAGTCAAATTATCTCTCGGTAGAGGACTCTGCCGGTATTAACATACCTCTACAGGCTTTTTACCATCGTAGATGATCATATGATCACCGCCAGCACAACGAGTCATTGTCTCTGCTCCAGGAGTCTATTCACTGTGGACCGGACAGAGATCACAGGTTACACCACACTGATGAGCACTAAATAGTGCGAAACGCGTCTTTGGTTACTTGTTGTGCTGACCGACTTCTGACGATGGCTCCATGGGAGTCGACTCAGTAGTTGTAAACTGGTGAAACTAGACGTAACTTTGTAATTCTTATTATATTGTTTGTTTCACGGCGAAATTCGCAATTTGCTTTTTGCAGTTTGCACTTGAGTTATTTTAATGTTTATTTTTATGTAATGTAGTGTTAATCATGGTATGTAAATAACTATTTATTACTTACATAGTATTTCACTTGTAGTTTGTAGTAAATAGCAAATTTAAACTTAATAAACTTGTTAAATTTCTTATTGTTTTATTACAATGTACATTACGTTTGTTAGTTATGTGTTACCTACATCCCGGGTACTCTGTCTTGCCGACTCCCCCCGAGCAGAACTTGTTGCTAACATTATGAACCAAATGCACTAAATTCATTATTTTAATAATATTAAATTTCATTCAATATTCCTCCATTTTCTCTTATTATTATTAAGCGAAAGAGTGTTTGAGAAACTATACTTCTTTAGTATAAATATGGTTCTTTAAGAAATGTTATAGAAATAGGAGAGTGTTTTTTGTAAAATTTCCCGGTCACATCTCTGGTGGAGATCTGGGAAATTGACGTTTCGGACGTTGCTTAGGCGCCGCGAAACAACACATTTCAATACATGAGTACAAAAAGTATTTTTACTATACGTGTATGTTATTTTTTTTGTATTTAGATTTTTTATCCAAATGTCATACCTCTGGAATATACCTATACCTACCTACTTACAATACATAGGGTGAATATACGATAATCCGTGACATGGCGTTTAACATGGAAAAACAATATATTTCATAAATATTAATATAAAATTACAAAGAAAATAATAAACATGTAAGTAAATGCATATTCATAAAATTATAACAAAGAAAATAAATAAACATGTAAATGCATATTAAGGCGACAAACAAGAAAAACAAAACTATAAGAGCCCAAAAGTCAAAACGTATACCGGGTGTAGAATACAATGTTGTTTTTTAAAATGGTGATTGTTGCTTCCTTATTTTAAATTATACCAATAGTGTACATAAAAACTGATTAAAATTGAAAACTACATTCATTGCGTACTAACTTTATTTATAATTCTATCAATTTTTAATAATCTTAAATCTTGATGAAATTACAGCCTTGAATTATGTGTACCTATGTTTTTTTAACTATCTTATAGCCGCACAACTTCCTATGCTTGTTACATGTAACTGATGCGTTTAATAATTATTATCAATTAATTGAAATGAAAAAGACGAACACTAACATCTATGCCCTAGCGATATTTGAATCCGGAATCTTTGGGTTACGAAGCAACTTCGTATCTGGGCCGGCGAAATTTAAACTTAGTCTTATTCAGTTAGCCAAATAAATTGATGTTAATTCCTCTTGAATGATTTTTTAATTACTGTGTAATTTCGAATTGACTAACTGAATAAAACCAAGTTTAAATTTTAAGTGTTAGTGGTGCAACTGGTCATTCTACTGTTTGTAATGGAATACTATTTTTCAATTTTTCCATTCATCATATTTATTATTGTATAATATTTCAATTTGTGTATTATACAATATACATGTATGTATGAATTTATATATCGATAAAAAAATCAAAAATATGTTGTGGCCAGCACAATATCTCTCGCCATATTCATTTTATGTTGCATAGAGAGCAAGCAGTCATGTGTCTTTGTTGACCTTGGCATGCAGATATGGGGGCCCGTGTCAGAATGACAGCTAGTAATAATGTACATAGGTGTCAAGTTTCATAATTTTTCATTCAAAATCATGATTTGCTATCCATCAGAATATTTTGAAATTTTGAATGAAAAATTATGACATATAACAATTGTGACATCTATGTCAATAACTACTAGCCGTCATTCTGACACGGATCTCGATATCTGCTTGTCAAGGCCAACAAGGTCACATGACTTCTCGCGTCCTATAAATAACGAATTTAACATTTATTGTACTCACAAATAATTGAAATTATATCTCTTCTTTCGTTCTTTGAGGAATTTTGTCCTACTCTGCTAATATGTTCAAAATTCTTCAAATTCATTGACGGAATTTCTTAAGGATAATTTTAAATATTTTTTTTATTTTTTTTAAATACATACTTAATTTTTTTAAGTTAAATGTTTATTGTCAGGTCAACAATTACTTGTGTTATACATAGCATTGATATTTTATTACATGCACTTGAGTAGGGACGGTGCTAGGACTACAACCCCTTATCACGAGTTATACATGTTATTTTATTTACATTTTCGTATTATATTATACCTATTTAATATTATTCTAACTCATCTTCAGATTCGGAGAAGGGGAGATCTTGTGGTAGTCTTCTTTTTAGTCTTCTACTTTTGCTTTTTTTGTCCGAGTTCGTAGTGTTCGGTGCCCTCGCATGTTGTTAATTTGTCGATTTTTTTTGTTATTTTCTTGATGTGCTCTTTTATTGTTGGTATTTTAAGTTCTTTGTGCAGCGATACATACTTAATTAAAAATACAATAAGATATATTAAATGTACTCGTACCTCCCAGAAAAATCTTCCAGTAATGTTAACGAAACTGCTGATTTTTGACACTGACAATGCATTTATCTGTCAATTACAAACATTTAAATATCTCAACTGTTTTTTGGGCAACGAGATTTATTACAACAGATTATTCTGTATTATTATACAGGGTGTAAACGGAAGTAGGGAACGCGATTTTTCTCGGAAGTTATTAGAGATACAAAAAAATCTTTCAAATACAATTTTTAGTGTTTCTAGCAAGCTAATTAAATTAATCTAAATAAAAAAATAAAAAAAAATTCGGAGATATACGTATTTTTGACTTTTTTTTAAATGGTACATCCCATATATTTTTATACTATTTAGTAGGAAATAATTTTTGCTTTAAAAAAGTTTTTAAAGTTATACCTTCTAAACTTAATAGAATTCGAGATATTGAAGAAAATATTAAAATAGTTTTACTCGAAATTAAAGCTGGCTATGAAAACAAAATTATTGAGTTACGAAACATTTTAATTTACAAATGTACATCAAATTATTGTCTTACTGGTAACACTATAAAAATTGTTCAAAATTTTCACCGTTTTCTTGTATACAAAAATTGAGCCTTTTTAACAAATGTTGATTTACAGTATTATTAATTTTATTATTTAACAGCTTGTCTTATTCTATGTTTTTATTCTTCAAGTGTAGTAATGTGCGTAACATAAACTTTGTTTTTGATGGCACCCCGCAGAAAGAAATCTAAGGGCGATAGATCGGGAGACCTTGCAGGCCACATTGTACGTCCTCTTGTTCCAATCCAGGCATTTGGAAATTTTTGATTTAAATAGTTTGTTTCCATAGCCAGCTTTAATTTCCAGTAAAATTATTTTAATATTATCTTCAATATCTCGAATACTATTAAGGTTAGAAGGTATAACTTATGGAACTTTTTTAAAGCAAAAATTATTTCCTACTAAATGGTATAAAATATACAGGGCGTACCATTTAAAAAAGTCAAAAATAGGTATATCTCCGAAAATTAAAATATTTTTTTTCTGATTTACATTAATTTATGTAGTTTACTAGAAACACTAATAATTTTATTTGAAAGATTTTTTTGTATCTCTTATAACTTCCGAGAAAAATCGCGTTCCCTAGTTCCGTTTACACCCTGTATACTATATCTCTATACCTGTAGGATATATAATAAAAAAAATAAATGTGTCAGATTGAGAATTTAAATTATCTTTATTATTTGTATAAATTTTCAAAAATAATATATTTTTTTTTTGTAGAAACTACCTTTTCCGGTTATCCAATTGTTACCAGAACTCTTCCCATTACTGTTAGATTGAGAAATCCGTTGTTACACAGGTTTTTAATCTTATAGAATTTGAGAAATCGTACTTACAACATCCTAACACACATACACACACACATACACACACACATACACACACACACACATATATATATATATATATATATATATATATATATATATATATATATATATATATATATATATATACATATACAGATATCATCGTAAGAATGTTATAATCGGATTCTAGGGAACTTAAAACGTGCTTATTCACTAAAATCTGGATATGCGATTTTTAGCATGATTCCAGTAACTCTTATGGCTAGTGCACACGGAGAAACTTTTAGCTAAGTTTCCTGAAATTTGTCAATTACAAAAATTCTTGTTTATAAAAATTGTTTTATTTCAGTGTAGTTTATTCAGAAATCTTATGTAGTTTAGTTTGCTTCATAAATTTAGGTTGGTTAGAATCGTTAATTATATTAATTATAAGCACATTATAATTTAGCTTATTTCTCCATTTAATTTTAGTTAAATTTAATTCCTACAAGTAATTTTGTGTACTTCGTGTTCTCTTTCGAAAAAATAATTCTCCGAGAGCCTAGAGATTTACAGAAAAATTACCAGTTTTGAGGAAACTTTTATTTTTCTCGTGTGAACATACGCTACGTTGATGCAAAAGTTTCTCCAAAACTTCTTCGGGAAACAAATTTCAGAAAACTTTATTAAAAGTTTCTCCGTGTGCACTAGGCATTAGCGAGAGATAAAAAATCGATGGGAGTATTCAATTAAACGTTTTAGAGATCATAAAATACGATTTTACTATTTTATGATAATGTTTATAAGTGGCTCTGTGTACTTACGTACATTATATGTATGCTTTTGTGTGCGAGTGGTACCACAATTCTAAACATTATAATTCTTCATCTCGATATTCCACGTTTCTGCATTATTACGACGAGTATGTAATAATACAAATTAAATACTATTTGAGAGAATTAAATGTAGTTTACTTAAGTTCGTGAAAGAATTATTGTACTGCTATATTTTTTGTAAGATGCGGTATTGGAATTTGAAAAACAATATGTTGATGACCAATAAAATTAAAATAAAGAATAAATGAATATTTTCTAAGCTTCTCTTGAAAACTATAGATGCGACAGGAGAATGCATGAACATGAAGCGTATAATTTTGTAAATTAGTAGAAATTTCTATTAACTTGAATAACCATTATTGCGTGTAATTTTCAAATAATTTAATTTAAGTAACTGTGTTTTCTATTACTGCTTTCATCAGATATTTTTAAAAATGTTTAGTGCAGTGAACACCTATAGTTCTTTTCATTGTGGCATGCCGTAGCGTACAAGATTACAAGCTACAGGAATATAATTACTGTCGATGACAATGATATACATATATGTTAGACAATATGAATTCTACAAAAAAAAATATGTTGTGGCCAGCACAATACTTCTTGCCATTTTTATTTTATGTTGCATAGGGCGAGAGCAGTCATGTGACTGTTGACCTTGGCAAGCAGAAATGGGGGCCCGTGTTAGAATGACATCTAGTAATAATGTACATAGGTGTCAAGTATCATAATTTTTCATTTAAAACATCATGATTTTTCAAATCCATGTGGATTATTTTCCTCGACAAGTATATTCCATACTATTAATGACAAATAAGCATCAGAATATTTTGAAATTTTGAATGAAAAATTATGACAATGGGGTAGTTTCGCCTTTTTTATTTTTTTATTAGAAGCAAGTATTTTTAAATTTTCCATATTTTTTTATTTTGCACAATTTTTGTTTTTAAATGAGAAAAAAAATACTGAAAATACCGGACATATTTATTCCCGTAACTGTGACGTTACCCTTACTGTTTCCGTTGCAACTTAGTTCCGACGTGCTGCTCGAAGTATGACAAAGATATTTCGCGTCGTATGTCTTGCGGAGTAAGGGGAACTTGTTTGTTAGGTTAGATTGCTGTCAAGTTAGCACTTATTTTTTCTTATTTATTTTTGTTTGAGTAAGTTTGTAACGACGTTTTGTATTACAGTTGATAAATAGAAACAAGGTTATGTCCACGGCGGCAGTATCACCATCAACTGTCACTTTGACATGTCACATCCCATCGCTGTAAAACGACACTAGCGTCATTTGCGGCTTTAAATATATAAGAGTGACGTCACAGAGAAGAGGTCGATTTGAATCATTAATATTTTAAATAACTTTTTTGAAATATTTACATAATAAATGGCAAATTTTATTGCAGTATATATATTGTAAACAAATAAGAATTTCATTAAATTTTAACATATGGTAACTACCCCATTGTGACATCTATGTAATATCTAATAGCCGTCACTCTGATACGGATCCCCATATCTGCGTGCCAAGGCCAATTCAAAATTCTTCAAATTCATTGACAGTATTAGCGGTATTTCTTAAGGATATATGTAATATTAACATACCTATAATTTAAATACATATTTAATTAATAATACAATAGTATATATTAAATGTACTCGTACCTCCCAGAAAAATCTGATTTTTGACATTGACATTTTGCATTTATCTGTCAATTATAAACATTTAAATATCTCAACTGTTTTTTAGGCAACGAGATTATTATTTTACAACAGATTATTCTATATTATTATATACTATATCTCCAAACCTATACGAGATATAATAAAAAAAATTAAATGTGTCAGATTGAGTATTTGATTTTCTTTAATATTGTCAAGAAATTTTTTCAAAAGATAGTACATATTTAGAAGATTTTTTTTCAAGAATCTGCTACTTCCGGTTGTCCAATTGTTACCAAAACCTTTTCAGATCTTCCCTTGAATGTCCGATTGGGAAATACGTACATAGTTAAACAAATATTAAGTCTTATAGTTTTTGAGTAATCGTCCTGCTAACATCCCACATACACACACACACACACACACACACAAACACACACACACAAACACACACACACACACAAACACACACAAACACACACAAACACACACACACATACACACACACACACACAAACACACACAAACACACACAAACACACACACACATACACACACACACACACACAGACAGACACACAGACATCATCGTAAAAATGTTAAAATCGGATTGTAGAGACCTTAAAACGTACTTATTCATTGAAATCTGGATATGTGGTTTTTAGCATAAATCCAATACCTCTCTTAGCGAGAGGTAAAAAAAAGATCAATAACAATAAGTTTATTCTATCAAAGAGCAACCGCAATCCTCATACATAGATATAATGTCGATTGACGGTAACCTGATCACTAAATAAACACTGAGCGGCGCTGTGGTAGCACGTCTGGTTTTTTAATAGTCCTTACATCACAATCAGACCCTAATTAATTAAGAAACTATAAATTACTATTTGATCATAACAATATTAATCATCATAGAATGTTGTATAATCATTTCAGGCGCTCGTTACTTCATTCTCTATAGGTCGCGAGCATACAGCTGTTTTAAGTGTCCTTGAAAACATATGTGCAGGCGCCCACTTGTCATAGTGACATTAAAGCCATTTTGTTTGTTGTTTTGTGTTAGCGTATGATCTGTGGTGATTGTCGTTTGTGTTGTATTTTTCTGGGATTTTAGTGTGATCTTAGTGGGTGACTTCGTAATATTTAGTATATGTGTGTGTGTGGGTGGACAACAAATGTTGTATTCCGGGTTGTAAGACGAGCTCAAAAGACAAAATTAAAACTTTCTTATTGGTATCATCTAGGAATACTAAAGGTATTTATACGATTTCATGTGATTAGTTAATAAAAAGCACATTTTTACGTCACTTACGTCACTTTAAAATAAGCTGACATTCTCAACTCAAACACAATTTACAAAAAAACTTTAGGCACAAAATAAATGTTGTTTACACTACACCTCAATGTAAGACAGCAAACTGATTTCAACTTTTGAATTAGCGCTAAGGAAAACTATGACAGAACAGATGGCGCTGTTATCAGGGCGCCGGGACAGCTGATCGCAAGGTTACTGGAAACAGCTGAGTGTCCGAGCCCTATACACATGTTTGGAGTTGCTTTCTTACAAATCCCATTAAAGTTAATTGATTAAAATTGTTTTGAAAATTAGAAAAGTAAAACTATTCTTACTGTATTATAACCAGGACCACCTATCTCTACCACTCTGTACTATAATAGTTATTACGGTTAATTGGTAGAATTGATTATCTTACTAGAAGAGTTTTCCTGCTGTAAAACTTCTCGTAAATAATTTTCCTACAAAGACAGCATAAAATTTTACCAGAAATAATTATTACATTCGCTAAAATAAATAAAAGATTAATGTCCGGTGTCATAAAAGCTTGTTTAAATTTAACTTAGTGTTAAATGTAACAACGTGTTTTGTCATTATGACAAATTTACACATGTTATTAGATTGTAGAAATTAAATAAACTGTTTGAAAGTACATTTTAAATTAAATATGTAGTGAGTATGCCTGTGCGTATAATCCACCAAATGTAACTGAATTATATACACTAATAAGATTTATATATTTTTTTTACAATTTGATATGTGAAAATTTAACATGTTAAATTTAGCAGTAAGTTAAACTTTCATGAAACCGGGTTTGTAAGTTACAAGTTAATTTTGAGAAACATACACCTATTTAAATAATTTATTAGGTACGTTTAAAATTCTTTTATTTGTTTATATCATTAGTCTAGAATTTGCACTTTTGCGAGTGCGAGTGGTTGAGGTCTTTAAATACGAGCACTCGCAAAACAGTTTCTGGTCGTGTGATACCCAAGATCTTTTGTACTTATTTCTCCCTAAATTTCTTAAATAAATTTGATCTATTGGTCAAATATGAAACATGTATGTAATAAGGTCAAATATAATTAATTACTTATACATTTAGACTTAGCTTAACATATATTAATTTAAATTACAATTAACAATTTAATATTAAAAGTTGTAATTTTTTTTTTTAATTGTGTTAAACATCTTTTACCAGACGGAGGCACAAAAAATATATTTGTTTCAATTTTTTTACAAATAATATAATACATTTTTCATTATTATTTGTAATGGAGATTATCATGATTTTTTATTTGTTTTTGTATTTTCATTTTGATTGAAAAATATTATATCCCTTTTTTTATTTTTCCTACAAATTAATACATATATCTAAAAAATAATTTTTGGCGTAATACTTGTGGTGCAAGCGCCAGTGCCCCAAAAGAGAGAAATGCGTACTACTGTGTGAGACAACTAAGTGAATGAGGGAAAATTGAGGGAATGGAGCTATAAGGGAGAATTATTTTTTTACTAATTTAATTTAATAAAATAAGCCACTAAAACGTCAAACAAATACATTTACTGCAAACTAAATCAACAACAGTACATTTAGTGTTTCAAATGTGTATATAAACCTAGAAATATTGCGGCCGCTACGTCACAGCATTTATAAATTATTTTTAATTTCACTTCTTTAATAAAATACTACTTACCAGGCGGCGAACAGTCTTATTATGTACATGTGTATGTATGCATCACACATTTGTTTGTTTTTTATTTTAATTCTTTGGCTATCACTATTAAATTGTAATTGTAGAAATTTTCATATCTATTTTTTACAGTTATGTATTATGTACTAAATATACGAAATGAATTTTGTTTATAAATAGAATTTTATGCTCTACACATTTTTTTTTTTTTTTTCTAAAATAATTTGGGAATAAACGCGCAAGGAAAAACTTTTTTCATTGTTAAATACCTATGTAATTGATTTCGCGTGTCACCCGGTAGGTACAGGTAAATAAGATTTTAATATCCGCATTACGTGTGTTCCAAAGACAAGTAAAATTACTTTTATTTTTATGGGTTTTTATAGGTCATTACATAATTATTTATTTATAAACGTTAAATATTATGTTGTCACCTAACGTATAATCACCGTATCATCATATAATTTTTAATAAAAGTAATATGTATTAAAATGACGGAAGCATAAATCGTTTAAAATAATTCTCATAATTAATATTTTAATTACACGTTTCCTTTATAATGTATTTAAATATGTACATATATTGGCAATAAAAATAAGGAAAATTAAATTTTATATACTTATAGAAATAGAAACTATACATACGAGAATATAATTCCCTAGTCACGTGACATGTTTTCCGCCAATCAACATTCAGAATCTCCCTAGCTACGCGTTTATCACAGCGATGATAAAAAACAAGGAAATTATCACCGTATTTATAGTCGTTACTAAAGGATTTGTTTTCTTTATTTATGACATTGACAGTTAATTTTGAGTATAAAAATAAATGATAACAATAATTCAAACTCCGAAATATTAAATAAAACTCGTAAGTACCATGTTTTAATACAATATGAATATGTATATCAAAAGTTAGGTTAGGTTAAATTGCAAAAATTCATTATATTCTCTCATTAAATATAAGCTCGGGATATGATTAATAATCGAAGATATTGCTCGTGAAACCGAAGCAGCACATTTCAACTCGTCCTTCGGACTCGTGAAATCTGCAGCTCGGTTTCACTCGAGAATATCATCGATGATAATCATATCACTTGTTATATTACGTATGAGTATATACCTACATCCCAAGCAATCGTTGACATAGGCGTTTAACATGGGAAAACAGTTTTTTTTTAAATAAAATATGTCCGGCAGAAAATTAAGCCATGATATTAGACATGATAATAATACATTACCTCCTGTACTTTTTTATTATTAATTTCTTTATTATTATTATACAAATTAGAAAAATAAAATATATAAACTTATAAATAAATAATTGTGTCAATATTTAATGATGTAATATGAAAGGATTTTCAAATGTCTTCTGTGGCACAAATGGTTAGCGTAGCTGCCTTCGGAAATTTAAATTTAGCAGATTTGGGTTCAATTCTTCAGCAGGACATTTTTTTTTTGTAAAAATATTGAACATTTAAAAATCTATCTTTTATTTCCTATTACAAGCATTTAGAAATAATAATACCTTTGTAATAAATAAAGAGAAAAAAATAACAAAAATTGATTACAACAATGAAAACAGTGGTATAATAAAAATGTATTATATTTTATTTTTATGTTAATATAAGAAATAACAGAGATAGGTATAATGAACATGTGTGTATATCGTATTCTTACTGTATTTATAAAAAAGAAAGTTGCCGGACACTTTTTATGTACAAAAAACTGTTTTCCCATGTTAAACGCCAATGTCAAGGATTGATTGCAATACTCGGTATAATTATTTATAGTGATAAAATGTAAAATGATAGTATATTAAAGAACAAATATCATAATTGTCATTATTTTGTGAGCAGGAAGTTTGGGTAACGATGCGCAGCGGAGTTGCCCAACCCTTCGAACAAAATAATCGACAATTATGAAATGAGTTCTTTAAACTATTTTTTTCTATTTTGCACTTTTTATGCGCTTTTTAAATTAAAAACCGTAGTTTTAAAATTTAGGTAATTTTGTGTCAGTTGGTGATAATGCGACGTTTGGCGTTCAATAACGGAATTTTATTTTTGTAACATCAACTATGTACGATATATACTATTTCTTTCTAACTTTACTACCCTATTTCTCCTCTTCTTCTTATTAATACTTTTAAATTAATATTTATATACAAATAATATTCTTAACAATCGTTTGTGTTCGTTTATTTAGCGAGATTTGACATATTGACATTTGAATTTTTTTGACATTGATAGCCACCAACCTTAAAAAAATAAATTATACTAGTCTACTACAGCACTCGCCCGCACGATGTAAATATTTCATCATTACCGATACTGTGTACCCAGCAATGGGTAATATGCCGTGATGATATATTTACTTATTTTTTATTTTCGGGTGCTGTAACCGCTTTGTTACAGATGCAAAATAGAAAAATATACTTTTATTTTACGATTTAAATAACTACGCGGTACCATAAATAAATATTTCTATTACATAGGTATTAGCTATCAAAACTGGAAATACAATTTTTCTAAGGTAAGCCGTTTTTAGGATGGGATGTGCTTGTATAAAATAATTTTCCGGGAGTGGTGTGTACAATAATATACTCAAAATTATAATTACGATTATTGACTCGTAGTTACCGTAGCACCGCAAAAGTGTGCAGAGATTCGCAGGATTTCTTCGAAATGTATTATTTTCTTACATTTTAATAACAAAATGAATAATAATAATAATTATTATTATGTAATATCTATGCTATAACATATATAAAGGTGATTTACAAACTTTAACAGCTAACTTCTCAGGTAATTTTGAGTATTCCTTTCAATTAACAATGTACAAGAATTAAAAATTTAATAAATAACTGTTAATTTTTATGTTAATATTAAGATGTAATTGACCAAAAATCGGTAAATAAAACACGATATGGGGAACCAAACACAAAATAAATCAATAAAACATAAATAAAGTAAAACAAAATATAATGAAATAACCATATGCAAAATACTAATCGAGGACCATACACTCTGGGTTGTAGTGCTTGTACTCGCATTACCATTTACCAAATCCATAAATACAATAATATCTGTATAAATATTCAGCAACACTTTAAACATCATATATATAAAACTTTGGATTTCTGGTATTTTGGTAATTAAAAGAAATGGGAATTATGTATGTTTAAATGTAATTTTTCAATCGGAATTTTCTCCCCAACAAATTTTTAATTTTTATTATACCTGATCCTGATATAAATTTTCCTGTATATTTTTAACTAAGAATGTAGAATCCCTCTCTGAATTAGAGTATAGGTTATATCGTAACACTATTCCAATTTGATGTATAAAAAAAATGAATGAAAAAGCAATAAATTGTTGTGAAATGTGTGTGTTGGCTGGCGCCAAGGCGTCCAGCACACTAGTCCAGCGCCGGGGGCGTCACGGGGTCAGCGAGATTCTAGACTCTGCTCCGCTCGGTTCCTGCGCTAATGCTTGGCCCCCAGCTTTCCTTCATCACTCATTATTTACCAATTTTTCTCTTTGTTTGCATTGCTTATACTTGTGGAATACTCAGAAATTTAAAACTAACCTAACTGTATCTACAATTACTAGTTTGTTATACGAGTATTTCTTCTTCTCTTGCTCAGCTACTTTGTGTCTGTTCTTATACATTATACTTTCTCAGGCTAATATCTTGTTCCAATATTAAAACTAGATTTAAATAAAAAAGTGATGAGTTTTGGATTTGGTTATTTCTTGAAATAAAACAGCCTAGCAGTCTAGCCTATTCTAATACACAAAACTAGGCCCGGGTTTAACGATAGTTTCGGTTTCGTTAAAGAATATTTTTAAAAAATTCAAGCAAAAATATCCAAATAATCAAATATTTATTAAGAAAATGGCTATGCATTTTATATAAAAAAATCTGTTGTGGCCAGCACAATACCTTCCGTCAATCCTGTGTATTATGTATAAATTCCATACATAAATTTTCTTTCAAAAGATTTAAATTTCCAGTAAAATTATTTCATAAACAAACTATGCAAATTGCTCTTGACACTAACATCTCCTTCTTCGTTAGCTTTCCCCATTCGTTAGGGGTCGCTATTTTTTATTTTCTTCTTCCACTCATTTATGTTTTACGTTTCGTTCTCATTCATTTTCTTTTCTCTCAAGTCTTCTAAAATATAGTCCTTCCATCTTATATTTGGTCATCCTCTGTTTCTTTAACCTACTATTACTAAGCTATTCATTCTTCATCCAATACATATTCTTCATTTCTCCTCATGACATTTTCAAACCAATGTAATCATCTCGCTTGTATCTTTCTAGAAACTTGTAACATTAGAGTTATTTCCTTACCTATCTTTCTGTATCTTCCCCAACATCTACTTCAACATCCTCATCTCTACCACATTAATTTACTTTTTATTTATACTGACATTTGTCAATTTGAATTATATGAATATATTAGTAGTTTCCATGTTTAGCATATCTGGCTGATTTATAAAATTTAATTTCTTTAAAATTCTTTAACTCTATATCTATTGAATATGAAGTATAAAATGTAATCAAATCGTATAGAGATTAATATATTCTTTAAGTTAAAATAACATTAATAAATGTCAATAAATCAAATTTAACTGTTAAATCTTCAAATGAGGCTACTTCCGGTTCACCAATTATAAACAAAATCTAATCAGTTGTTCTTCTGGATGTAAACTTGAGGGATACGTAAAAATTATAATTTTTGGAATCGTGGTATTGAAGTTAAACGATCCGAAACTTTCGTCACACACATACACACCGACATACATACAGACATCATCGTAAAATGGTAAAATCGTATTATAGGGACCCTAAAACATGCTTATTCACTAAAAACTCATCATTAATTTTTTTGATCAAAGATAATACCTTCCTTACCTAAAGGTGACGGAACGTAAAAAAACAGTTTATACAATCTGGCTACTACATAGATGTAAGAGCGCAAATAAGAATAATTGTGGTACATATACACATGTAAACAAGCACAGTTGCATTATTATTCAAAAATAATTTTAACTTTGGGAAAACGGCAATTTTATTTACTTAAGGCTAATTTTGCAACCCTGTACCAGACGCTTAGTAACAGACGCGCGCGATTATACGCATTAGACGCGAAGTACTATTTTCCATTTATTAAACAGAGACGTTCAGATAGATCGTGCTTTTTGAGCAGTATAGCCGCGCAACAAAACGCGTCTGAGAGTGATAAGTATGTAGTTTGGTTAAAGTACATTGTACTTGTATATTGTATGAGCAACATGGCACGAAAAGAGGTATTTTTGAGGAAGTTGAAGATGAAGTTTTAGTTGTGCAGGTGCCAAAATTCCCCTGCATTTATGATATGAAATGCACTGCATTCTGTACATGGAATATTGTATCTTTTTTCGGTTAGAAGTTAGAATATCCTAAACTCATAGCTAATAGTAAATTATTATCTTCAGATTACTTTAGCAAATACATGGTTGCTAACTTCCTTTTCTTGTTACTTGTCATTGACCGAAGAGTATTGAGCTTTGATTTCTACTAGATTTCTAATTTTAGTAGAATTGAGATTTTTCTCCACTCCAGAATAGATTTTAAATTTTACTGATCTGGAAAAGCAGAATTTGTGCTTTTGAATTTCTTTCGTTTGTTTGATCATGCACGTACTGAGATGACGTCTAGAGAAACAGAGGGAAAACCCAATTCTAGTAGAATTTGAAATCCAGTAGAATTTAAAGTTATAAAATCAAGGCTCTGTTTGGAAATTTGATGCACCACTCGCGTTTTAGGAAAACAAAATATTCGTATCTACAACAAGCATACATACATCGCGCGCGTTTGATAGCACATGTTTGACGCGAACTAGCAAAATTTACTTTAAAACCCGATTCTATCACCTCTGGTTAAAGTGACAGTTTATGAAACATAAGTTCAGAATAATTAAACTGAAGGTTAGAAGCGATATGAAGAATTTCCAGTTGGCTCTAACGAAAGGTGGTAAGAACAATTATTTTCCAACTTAACTGTTGGTTAGCACTAACTGTCACTTTAACTAGAGATGGTAGGAGCGGGACTTAGGCCAGGTATTTTTTATCTCTGGTTAACCTTACTATCAGTTAAAATGCAAAATGTCGCATCGAAAAATTGACACGTAATTTTTACTTATATGCTATAATGTCGATGTTATATTTTTCGTTTTAACTGATAGTTAAAAGCCATTTTAACCAGAAATGTAAATACCGAGCCATAGAGACCTAGGTATATGCACTATTTGTACAATCCAGTAATGCTAACATAGCTTAAAACTCAAAATATTTTGTTTGTAAATATAACGAATTAACAAATTGGCATACATTTATCCCCCTCCTTTACAAAGGCTTTAAGCGTGTGCGATAAGGATGGATATAACACGCTTGTCTTTCAAAAATGTATACTGTTTCGACTAAGTTAGGACATTCCATTTTAAAACGATGCTCGTTGTTTATAATACTTTCGCTGTAACGTAAATTTATATATTAATTCAGATACATTACCTTGATTCATAGTCGTACGACTAACGTTATTTTCCGTCAGTGTCAATGACACTGACATTGTGTCAGTATCTTATTTTTCACATATTTGGTTTTACATTTTCTAATAAACTTACCAGTTGATTTATTTTTGAATTTTTAATGCTATTATTGTAACATATATTTTTATAATTACAAAATAACAGTAGTATCTTATGTACCCTCACAAAAACTAAGCAAACGACACTACTGAATTTGTCAGAATGGGCGGAGCAAAAATCTGAATTCATACAATTCGTAGATAACCTTGATCGGACATCTTTTAAAATTTTTACTGTAAATATAGTTTGGTTCACGAAAGATGACTATTCAAGGTCATTTATTAACCGTATGCTATAATATTACTAGCAGATAACTTCACTACATTCGTGTACATAAACGTATAACATGAAATATTTATGGATACATTTTCACTGAAAAAAATAAGTGTAATTTATTTGAAAATTATGTATCTTTTTAAATAATGCCATTCTCAAAGATTTATGCTCTTCATCTATGTTCCTGCAAAACACAAAACTATACAGAGTGTTTCCTTTAAAACAACCAGCGCTTTTTTGGGCGAACTAATGACTTTAGAGAAAAATGTTATATACAAAAAATTACCAGGATAAAGGGCTTAATTTATGAGGAATAATAAATAAAAAATTCAACCAGTGGTTCTCAAACGGTAGAATAAAATTATATTTTTTTAAATGGCAACCTATATAAATTTTTTGTCCATTAGATAGAGAATTTTTTTCTGATTTCAACGATATAAATATGATATGGGGTTGTATAACAATTATTTCGAGAAAAATGATATTAAAAATCAGAAATAATTCTACAATTATTTCGAACAAAAGTAGACTTTATGTTAAAGGACTGTAAGGCTATTTTCCTATACATACCTGGTAGACGTTTGATTCAATGCATGAATAGAGCGGCTCAAAAATATGGGCCGATGCCAAACAGTATTATACTACAGAAAGTAAAGGATATGCCGCTTTATCATAATTGCGATATTTATAGTTCATTTATAGTTTTATTACTGTACCCGACAGAGTCAAAAAATTTGACTATATATTTCATTTTAAGTAAAAAACTGTTTTGTTATATTTATAAATAGCACAAAAGTGACCCCTGTGGTGCAATTTTTCACGCCATCAATGAGTGTTCGTGAAGTGGCGCCTAGTAATCGTCCGCACGGTACAAATATGTCATTATAATTACCGAAATCTGTGTACAAAGCAGATTGGCACACCCAGCAATGGGAAATATGCCGTGATGATATATTTATTTCCTTTTTTATAAATAGCAGGTAACGAAAATATTTCCTAAATAATATAAAAATAGTGATCTCTTTTTAATCGTTGCATTTAATGACTGTTAAAATAGAGACATCTGAATTATTAAATATTTTATTATCTATTATTCGTAAGTTGTTAGTCATATTTTGACAGCCTAGAGCCTAGCCTAATTAATAGTAAGAGGAGGCCGGTCACTACCAAATTTCCCCGGGCAGGTTATATTTGCCAGTCCGCCATTGTATCTTAAGCTAGCTTCCTTAGACCATCAAAGATTTACATCAATAGGGTGGTTTCACATTTTATTATTTTATATGAAAAATTATACAAATTAATTTATAGTAAACCGAAAAAACATTTTTTTTGTTCATATTTTTTAAATTATTGAATTGAAAAGAATCGCTACAAAAACTACCCCTCCCCCCACTCTTATGACGTAAGAAGGCACTTAGTCCTATTGGCTGCCTGAAGACAAGCAGCTAGTGCCTTTTGACGTCCCACTATTTTTTTTAATCTCGTGATATATTTGAAAATAATGAAAATATGCATATTTTTTAACAATTAATAATTCATTATTTATAGGAATTATTATAATTTTTTCCAATAAATAATGTTTAAATACGCAAAATTACGAAGATATAATGTTATTTTATAAATACAAAAATTTGCAACCACCCTATTTTTATAACTTCGTATTGTACAGATTCTGGAAATTTAAACTTTCAAAGAAATTTGAACGTTCGACGTTTAAATCATTTGATCAAAAAATACCAACTTAGCGCATGTTCTAATGTCATATTTGTTTTTGTTTTGAATAAATTTTATAAAAAGGAAATGTGAACACAATATTAATACTCTCACTAGAGAGAGACAGAAAATTAAACCTCAAACGCACAAGTGAAATGTCAAACCAAAATAAACATGTACAGTATTTTTTTAAAGATGTCCGATCAAGGTCAACGAATTAACAAATTGGCATACATTTATCTCTTTCCTTTACAAAGGGTATAAGGATGGATATAACATGCTTATCTTTCAAAAATTCATATTGTTTCGTCTAAGTGAAGATTTTCCACTTTAAAACGATGCTCGTTGTTAATATTACTTTCGCTGTAACGTAAGTTTATTTATTAATTAAGATACGTTACCTTCATTTATAGCCGTACGAATAACGTTATTTTCTGTCAGTGTCACTGACACTGACATTGTATCAGCATCTTATTTTTTTACATATTTGGTTTTACATTTGCTAATGAACTTACCAGGTGATTTATTTTTTTAAATTTTGAATGCTTTTATTGTAAACGTATATATTTTTATAATAATAAAATAACAGTAGTATCTTATGTACCCTCATAAAAAGTAAGCAAACGACACTACTGAATTTGTCAGAATGGCGGAGCAAAAATCTGAATTCATACAATTCGTAAATGACCTTGATCAGACATCTTTCAATTTTTTTACTGTAATTATGTATTTTTAAAAATATCATCGCTAGCAAATCTACATTTTCATTCTCTTATTATGGAACGCCTACTTGCAAGGAAATTATGTTATAAATATTTGTTCAATAAAAGTTCTATTTAATTGATCGTCTAAACTAAAGTTAACCTTATCAAAATTATTCAAAATGGCAGGAAATTTCTTTAGCTGACGGCGACTTGTATTCTAATACAATTTTTTCTCTGAAAGTGACGTTATTTTTAAAAAAAATTATGAATATATTTCTGCATTTTCATTATTTGCAAGTAGTTACATGGTTAATTTTCATTACTTACTATATTTCTTTTCTACATAAGATAATTAAAATAAATGTTTTTTTTATAGTTTGGAATTAAATTTACAGGAATTGCATTCTGTTGTGTTGGGTATGAATAAATTTGTTACCTAGTTTAACTACTTCCCTTATAGTTATTTATTTTTTAATAAATGCAAAAACATTTTATTATTAATACAGCTTACCGTTTTAACAAAATACTTCAAATTTAAATATGGAATAAATTTATTTATAAATAGATACTAATAGCATTCAAGTAAAACAGAAATAGATTATAAATATTTGTGATCCATCCTAAATGTTTAAATCTTAGAAATGGGCTAATTGGATCCAGGAGAATTTAAATAAACGAAGAAAGAAATTGTGAAAAATTCATGGACCTCGCTGGGATTTGAACCCAGGGCCTTCCTCGATCCAATTAGCCCATTTCTACGATTTAAACATTTAGAATGGATCACAAATATTTATAATCTACGTGTGTGTTACGGCTTAAAGTTCACAATAATTTCTATATATGCGCATTGTTCGCGCTGAGTATTCATCTCTCCTGTTAGAAGAGTGTACACGTTACGATTTGTAAAAAAGACTTGTGAAATGTTCATTGACTTCGATGGGAACTCGTGGCTCAGTTGATTAGAGCGTCCTACTAGATATAGGCAGGCCCTGGGTTCAAATCCCAGCGAGGTCCGTGAGTTTTTCACAATTTCTTTCTTCGTTTATTTAAATTCTCCTCGATCCAATTAGCCCATTTCTACGATTTAAAACAAAAATAAGTAACATTGATTATTCATATAGTTTTACCATAGATTAAGGAAAATATATAGTAGAAGATTGGGTATCTCCCTTATAAACCGTGATAACAAGTTTATTGCCATCTATGAAAAGGTCAGAGAACTAAATTTGACAGCCGACAAGGTGGCGGGAAATATAAATTCATTTCGAATTGTTCTAAACTTTAAATTTCATTTCTTCATAATGTAATTAATAAAAAATCTATCGAAAATAGATAATTTATTAAAGACATTATCAAGAAATGTGAAATATATCTTGCACTATAAAAAATAATTAATATGTTAATGTCTTTATTTAAAAATGTATTCATTACACTATTTAAATCAAATAAATAATTACAAATCTCAAACTACGCGGTAACAACTACTAAAATTTAAGCTTATACTACCCAAGGAACCAAAAATTTGAAATATTATTCTTACAAGACATATATTTTTATTTCAAAAAAGGGATGTTAATTTAAATGTCTGCCAGAAATGCACTGTTTCTTTGACTCGTCATCGATGTTCGTTCCCTTTTTAACTAATTATCCTATTTTATACTCTTTTTTTATGAAAACTGGCACACCATACTATTCCAACATTCTCTGATGAATCTTATGAAGCTTTATGTCATTTTGCCAAAGAATCGTGATATCTTGCTGGTCTCTTACAACCAAACTTCTAAGAGCACCGCCATGATGTACATTCTCCTAATCCACTTATACACACCATTTCTTCTACTCGGCACTATCAACTGCTTCTGCAGGAATGTCTCTTCACTACACAGAAGTTACAAATATTTCATGTGATCTTTTTTCTGAAACATTGTTAATTTGTCTTTTAAGTTTTTATATCACCCCCTGTATAATAATACTAATATGAAAGATAATATACTTACCGAAAATATATTGTATGATAAAGTGCTGTATTGCTATAAAGATGCCAATTCACAAATAATAGTTTTAAATGTCAAAGTATTTCGAACGATGTAATAGAGAATTGTGGGAAATTTACAGCAGTTCTCAAACATTATGTTACCTTTTTATAGTATTTAGACATTAAAGTTTGAGAATCACTGTAAAAACTGTACTACTTATGACATCTATGAAAGGGTCAGGAAGTATTTCCAAACGCTACTAGATTGAAAACTTGTTATCACGTTTCTGAATTCAGTTTCACCCCCCTGAGTTTTACATATATTGTCCATTCTTTATATTTAATTGAATGTTTACGAATGATTTTATATCAAAAATTATCTATGATAATTTTAGTGTGTTTATAGGTAATAGTGAATATATTAAATTCCTAATCTCATCTCGAGCAGCTCTGTACATTAATTATCATCTTCATTCAAACGTTCGAGAAAACTTTTTTTATAAAAAACAGCCTCACTCATTTATTACGCAATATACTATTTCACTAACTTAAATTTTTACCACGGCGTTAAACAGAAAACTGTAAAACCCTGCAGTAATTACCGCCGTGTTTTTCGGTAAATGACAAACCTAATGTAAATCTCTAGTGGTATTGGAAAGAATATTTCTCAAATAGTTTATTTTAATTTAACAGTAGAATTTTAAGGATATTTTGACATTTTATAAAATCATTTGTTTACGTTTTCTATTGCAACAGGAATTTATCAGTAACTATTTGTATAAAGAATTTATAACGATGTTGACAAGAAATTTTTACGTAACTATGAAAAAACTGCCAGTTTAATTGACATGGGGGAAATAATTGTGACATTTTAATTTTTTTGATTTATATATCATGAAAATAAATTGGATTCAAGTAAATATTTCCCGTCTTCTAATTTGATTATAATTCTGAATTGTGGGAAAATACCTATATAATTGACAAGAAGAAAATTTGATATGAATTGTGAAGATAGACGATATTAATACCGCCGGTCAGGGATTGCTGAAATCGTGCAGGATTTGCTCCAGCTGTGCTTTTTGATTGATTCAACGATTCTACTAGGACGCTTTGATCTCCGAGCCGACAAGTTCCATCTTAATGATTTGTTTTGAATTATGAAACGTGTCGTCAATAAATTCCTGACTGATTCTGTAATTAATTGCTTTCAATATTTATTATTTACATTAATTGTTCAATGTTATAAATGAATTATCTCTTTCATTACTACATTTATGGGATTAAAAGTAATTGAAACTTTTGTAACGATATCAATAAATAGAGCATTTTTTTCTTAAGCTTTTAATAAAATTGAACACAGTAATAATTAACTATCAGTTTCAGCTTTGATGATGTTAGTTTTATTTTTCTGTTTTATTTAGTTCATTAAATATTTTTCTCTTTTCTCACAGTAATTACAAAAATGACAGATTTATGCAAGTTTATTACAACATAAATATGTCTGATATTAAAAAGAAATATAAAAATTAATAAAGACGTAATCAGATACAGTTTTTATTTATTGGTGTATAAAAAGATAATGTTTTAAGATCTTGATGATGTGAATTTTCTTCAGAAAGTATGTTTCTTTTCGATTTTTTAAATAAACTGTTATATATCATTCTTGTGATATTTACTGATCAATTAGAAAAAAATCGTTCTATTCTAGGAATTGCTACCGAACTATTTTACTATAAGTTTTTTATAGGATTTCCAGTTTGATTTCTTAAGAAATTATTTAATTTACTTTTTATGCATATGTATACCGTATAAACAAAAAATAATAAAAACTACAAATGACCAAAATATAATACAGTCGTAGTGATTATTATGCGATCTGAAAATTATATGAACCCAATATATTTTTAGATTCTATTCGTCGAAATGAATTGATCGGTGCCAATTTGAAGCCGTGGAAATGGAAAAAAAGAAAATGTCTAAAATTTAAAATAGTCTGTGTAAAACGTCTATGACACTTGGCCTTGGCACTCAAACCTATCCCAAATGCAATAATTTTATATACTAACCGCTACATTGGAGACCCGCCGGAAAGCAATCAGTTCGTGTTGGCTCCCATCGACGCTTAATATAACATCCGTAACTATTCAGAGATGGTAAGAACTCCATTAACCGTGGTTTTAACTGGGATGAAGGCGGGCTGGAATTAATGTGGAACAAAAACTAGTTCTGCATTGACACCGATCGACTCATTTTGATAATGTAGATTCCAAAAATATATTGGGTTCATATAAATTTCACATCCCATAAAGTAAATTATCAGCTTTTCTATTATTATTACTATTATTATTATCTATTATTATTTTTATTATTCGTATCCAAACCAGGCAAGAGTATACAGGCAACAGATATGCAGTTATGTATAAAGAGACAAAACTCATGTAAGAAACTCAAAAAATGGTTGCAGTAATTTCACTTTATTTATTTAATATCAAAATTTGTCTTAAACATTATTTTTTTATATGAAGTTGAAATTTTCATCGTTCTAAGCATGTTCTAAGTATAAATGGCTGTCATGTCAGTAAACACCTGTATATTGATTGATGAGTTGTGATTTCTAAATAATAAATACTTCATATTTTGTGTTGCAGGTATGTCGCATGTGTAGGCTCAAGGGGCGGAGCGCCGGAGCCCCCTGACGTGATGCGCGGGTCATGCGAGCCGGGCTGTGCACTGTGAGCGCCCCCTTGGCCGCGTGCAGCCCCACTGCGGCTGCCCACTTGCCCCCGGCAGCCAGATTTCTAGCGCTACATCTCCTTGCTTCCTCACAGCAGCAAACACTCTATTTTGTAGTTGAAGTAAGTACCTATAAGTTTTTGAACAATGAATTTCTATTAATAACCAAACGGTGTGTGACGTCACTTAGTCCAATCAATAGAATAAGATAAATACTGATCATGCAACTAGTACTAATGAACAAGGAAGCGATGATGACTTCAAGCACTTTACCTTAAGGGCTTTGGAAGTAACAGGCGCCACCGCAGATATCTTTAAAATTGTTGAATTTGCCATTAATTCTTAATGTCTTGCAGTTTCCCTACGAATTTAGAAAATTAAAAGTAAACCTTTATTGCAGAACATGCAGAAAGCTTTTTTTAAAATCATTATAGGTAAAGTAAAAAATTTGAAAGATGTCCGATCAAGGTAATCTACGAATTGTATGAATTCAGATTTTTGCTCCGCCCATTCTGACAAATTCAGTAGTGTCGTTTGCGTGGTTTTTATGAGGGTACATAAGATACTACTGTTATTTTATAAAAATATTTGTTACAATAAAAGCATTAAAAATTCAAAAATAAATCAACTGGTAAGTTTATTAGCAAATGTAAAACCAAATATGTGAGAAATAAGATACTGACACAATGTCAGTGTCAGTGATACTGACAGAAAATAACGTTATTCGTACGGCTATGACTCAAAGTAATGTATCTGAATTAATATATAAGCTTACGTTAAAGCGTAAGTATTAGCAACAACGAGCATCGTTTTAAAGTGGAATGTCCTAACTTAGTCGAAACAATATGAATTTTTGTAAGACAAACGTGTTATATCCATCCTTATCGCACACGCTTATAGACTGCAAAGGAGAGAGATAAATGTATGTCAATTTGTTAATTCGTTCATGATACAAATAACCTTGATCGGACATTTTTTTTTACTGTACTTAGTTTTTAATAGAGGTAGTAGCATGTCCTATATTGACATTTGATAAATTATTAGAGAAACAAAAAAATGTAAATTGCATATATTTAGTTTTTAAATATAATAAGTGGACCATGATAGGAAAAGAAGAAAATCATAATTAGTAACGATTTTACTTTAAATTAATTTTTATAAATTACTATTATGTTAAAAGCAAAATAAGAAAAAAAAAACTAAAATAGCATATACGAGTACCTATAACTACCTAAACTAAAATAATATAGGTATTCATAGCTAACTAATAGATTTATAAACTAATACTAACACATGCAAATAAAATCTTTCTTTACAAAAGTGTTTTTACAGACTATGAGTAGGGTTGCCACCTTTTAAAATTTGGAATGGAGGGCATAATGAATCACAGGAAATTATAAACACAAAGTTATAAACAATTATTATATTATTAATAGGTATATCGATTAAGTTTTCGCTTCTCGCACAACATTTAGACATAAAATAAATATAAAATTGTGCGCATAACGGCGTAATTGAGTCTTGCATCGTAGCATCCAACCCGGTGTGTACTACAGCGCCTACTCAAATATAGGAATGCAACCGGTACCGATATTTCGGCGATATTATCTCTTAACCTATATATTAAAATCGGTGATATTCATTTATCGATACACCGATACATTTCGAATTTCGCGTTTTCAACAAACCACGTAAAGTTACTACGATGCGTTAGAATTCCCATCATTTCGTTTCATTCGACTAACCCTCCAGCACTGACCCCTGATTCTCACAAAGAAGTCGAGAGATATCTGAAAGCCCCTAATATTGCAAGAAATTTTCCAGCGCTATGAATTTCTTTAGGCAAATTTGACAACAGTAGCACTTAATAATTGCAGCAGGTCTTATTCAGACAAACTTGCGAAATCGCTTGTCTCCGCACAATTTGATGATATATTTTTTAAATAAAAATCTTTTTAATGTTAATTTTATTTACTGACTTTCCGGTCAAGTATGGGCAAAATTTGTGTTTCTTAGTCAAAAATTATTTTGATTTCACAGGTAAATATACAATGCATTCAGCATTGCCCTTTCTTTTATTTTTACCTTCTAAAATTTATTTGTTGGTATTGGTATCAGCATCGCCGATAAATTTTATGTTATGGAGGATATTTTCATCGCAAAAGAGGACGGTGGACAATATTGAGTAAAGGAGGACTGTCCTCCCCAAAGGAGGACGGGTGGCAACTCTAACTATGAGTTACGGGCTCACACGTGATCTTTAGTCTGTAGCTAATTCATGTTTGGGGTGTGTCACTTTGCGTTGGCGGCAATTTGAATGTTAGTATTCTGTGGGTGTAACCATCAAACTGACTTTTAAAAAGTTAGGTTTTGTTTTGTATTCGCTTAAAGTTTTGTTGTGTTTTTATGTTTTGCTGCATTTTTTGACTCTTTTGGTGTGTATTCTGTATCGTACCGTGTTAATTTTAACAGCCTTTAGTGTATTTTATTGTTCGTTTAATTTTTACTGCTGCATTGAACTTATTTAATATTTATTGTATGTGTTGTAGTGGGAGTTTGTTCGTTCTTATTTAAATTTATACGACCTAGGATATAAGACATTAGTTTATACTATTAATAAACATTTACACCTCGAATGTCTTTCGCAGAAGGTATGCGGGAAAGTGACTTCTCCTTGTTGGATGCTACACATCCCACAACACAACAAACTCCTACTACATGGGACATGGTTTATTTAAAAAGTCAATTTAACAAAACACAAGTACTATAATATGACACAAACACAATAAATATTAAATAAGTTCAAAGCAGCAGTAAAAATTATAAAAAAACAATAAACAAAAAACACAAAAGAGTCAAAAAATGCAGCAAAACAAAAATCACAACAAAACTTCAAGTGATTACAAAAAAATCTGATGTGGCCAGCACAATACCTAATTCTGTGTATTATGTACAAATTCCATACATTTTTCTTGCAAAAGATTCTAAATTTTTGGTATTTTATGATTTCCTTTCTCGGCAACTGAATTCCATACTCCTGATAACAAACAAACCACATGAAATAAGAAAATCATGAAATTTTGAATGAAAAATTATGACACTTGTCAGTTATGGACATAATTAATTGCTGTCATTTTGACACGGGTCCCCATATCTGCTTGCCAAAGTCAGCAAAGTCACGTCACTGCACGCGCCCTATACATAAATTTTCTTGCAAAAGATCTTATATTTCCAGTAAAATTATTTCATAAACAAACTATGCAAATTGCACTTGACACTGACATCTACTTCTTTAGTTTTTCCCATTTGTTAGGGGTCGATATTATTATTTTCTTCACCCACTCATTTTTGTTTTGTGTATCGTCCTCATTCAGTTCCTTTTCTCTCAAGTCTTCCGAAATACAGTCCTTCCATCTTATATTTGGTCTTCCTATGTTTCTTCTACCTTCTATTACTAAACTATTCATTTTCTTCCAATATATTCATCCTCATGACATGTTCAAACCAATGTAATCGTTTCTCTTATATCTTTCTAGAAACATTAAAGTTATTTCCCTTATTCTTTCATTCATTTACTTTTTATTGTCACTGACATCTGTCAATTTGAATTACCTGAATATATTAGCAGTTTCCATGGTTAAATTAACATAGCTGGCTGATTTATGAAATTTATTATCTTTATAATTCTTTAACTATATATCTGTTCAATATGAAATATAAAATTCAATCAAATCGTATAGAGAATAATATATTCTTCAAGTTATAATAATATTTAACTGAGCTATTCAAGAAAAACTGTTAAAATCTTCATATGAGGATACTTCCGGTTGACCAATTATAACCAAAATCGAATCAAGTCTGCATATGGTTGTAAGGAAGAGGAGTACGCAAGAATTGTAATTTTTGGAATTCTAGTATTGGAGATATCGCGGCCGAAACCGCGGTCACACACACACGAACACACACACAGACATACACACAGACACACATACAGACATCATCGTAAAACTAGTAAAATCGTATTGTAAAGACCCTAAAACGTGCTTATTCAATGAAAACTCACCATCGAATTTTTTGACTAAAGACAATATCTTCCTTACCTAGAGGTGACGGAAGGTAAAAGCAACCTAACTTTTTAAACGTCAGTTTGATGATTACACCCACAGAACACTAACACTCAAATTGCCGCCAACGCAAAGTGATAGTCTCCCCCCAAACATGGATTGGCTACAGACCAAGGGTCACGTGTGAGCTCGTGATCCATAGAAATTCGATTCCATTCAAGATAAACAGTGCGATAAAGATGTGATCGTTGTGTACAAAAAATCAAAATATTGAATTACGCCGGATGTTTCCTCACGACTACAATGTTAAGTACAATTTTCTGTTGAATTGAACGGTTAAATAAAAAATGTAGAATTCCATGTAAAATAAGAAAGTTCCGCTTAAATCGGAAATGACAGTTTTAAAAATATTTTAGCTGAAATGAGTATTTTAATAAACCACTATAGTCAAATTTTTTGACTCTGTCGGGTACAGTAATAAAACTATAAATGAACTATAAATATCGCAATTATGATAAAGCGGCATATCCTTTACTTTCTGCAGTATAATACTGTTTGGCATCGGCCCATATTTTTGAGCCGCTCTATTCATGCATTGAATCGAACGTCTACCAGGTATGTATAGGAAAATAGCCTTACAGTCCTTTAACATAAATGAATAGAGCGGCTCAAAAATATGGGCAGAAGCCAAACAGTATTATACTACAGAAAGTAAAGGATATGCCGCTTTATCATAATTGCGATATTTATAGTTCATTTATAGTTTTATTACTGTACCCGACAGAGTCAAAAAATTTGACTATAGTTACTAAATTTTGTCAAATAATATAAAATAGTTTTTTTTTTTAAATAAAGGTCACGTATAATCGTCCAGGGACATTCTCTATAGAGGTGTTTCTATAAGTTTGCTTACTATTGGTAACTTTTTTTATTTTTAGAGGTACAAGGTTAGTTAAATGTGCAAAATTGTGCTATTTTGAATAAGAAAATTGGTGATATCAGAAAAGAAAAATTATCGATCATATCCATACAATATTCCAGTTTTTTACACTGACTTTTCCAAATCCAACTTACCAGTTTAGATAGACGATTGTAATTTCTTTATTAATCATTTATTTTTGACGTTAATACTTAAAGTATTTACTCATATCTGCTCTTAAAACTTAATACTTCTTTTATATTTTACAAACACAGTTTTTTTCTGTGGTCAATTCTTGATTTATTTTGCGTTTCAACCTACGGAATAAAAAGAACGGCCTGTCTAAATTTCTGGATAAATCAGTATGTTTTAAATAATTATGTTCATTAATTTCTTAATATGTGGAACCATTGATTTGCAGACCCGCAGTCTGTAGTCTAAATAAATTTCTTAATATTGTCTAGACTGTATATCTAGACTACTTTAAACTTTCCATTTAAATATTTTAGTATACGCTAATAAATAAAACATTGAAAAATGGCACAATAAAATAAATAAACGTGAAATAAATATTTAATTAAAGTGTTGCTGGTTTCTAGAATTTGATGTTATTTAATAGATTCAAAATGAAAATATGTATGCAAATAAATAGTGTACCTTATTTATTGTTTTATTAACGGTAAAGATAGTTATCCCTTTCAAAAACCCATTAGTAAAAAAATCGGTTGTAACCACCCAATACCTCCCGCTAATTTTATTTTAATTAAATATCGTATATGACATTTTTTTATCTGTTAAATACAAATATTTGAATTTCCCAAATGTTTTTCTTAAAGTAGTATGAGCTGCGAGATGTGTTACAAAATAGTGCACTGATTTCTGGCGTGCAAAAAATCGCGTACGCTCTATAAATTAAATAACCGAGTTTTTACCTTTTCTAATGCGATTATTTAGTCAAATGTGAATACAGTTGTCACCATTATGAATCTCATGTCGCTATTTTATCTATTGTAGAGCAAGTTCTTCATTTGTTTAAGTTACTATTACATTACATACATACATACATACATACATACATACATACATACATACATACATAAAATCACGCGTGTCCCACTTAGTGGGTTCGCACAAACCCGATAACAATATATATATATATATATTCCAGAAAAATTAAAGAACAACCAAGTACTCGTTCTTTGTTAATTTTGACATAATTGACACTAGTGACATTCACAAGTTAAAATATAAGATCCACTCAATACAGCAAAAATAGGTGTACCTACGCGATGTTTTACAAGCCAGTGTATATTAAAAAACAAGTTTCATAAGGCAATCTGTAACAGGCCTTATGAAACATGTTAATGTTGTAGTAAAAATCTGATGTGGCCAACACAATACCTCCCGTTTAATTTAATTTTTATTCATGTAAATACGTAAAATTAAATTTAAACACCGGGTTCGATCTCGACCGACGCCAAATATTTCGAAATTTAAATGGCGCAAAAATGACCCGTGGTGCACTCTCCACGTCAGCAATAAGTGCTCGTGAGGTGACACCTGGTAAACGCCAGCACGCTACAAATATGTCATTATCGTTACCGAAATCTGTGTACAAAGCAGATTGGCAGACCCAGCAATGGGTAAGATGCCGTGATGATATATTTATTTAATTTATTTATATACTTACCTATATTCATTGTTGGTGTGGAGAGTGCACCACAGGGGTCAATTTTGTGCCATTTAAAATTCTAAAACATTTGGCGTCAGTCGGAATCGAACCCGGTTCCCCAGATTCGCGTGAAGTGACGCCTGGTATATAAACTCCCGTACGGTACAAATGACATCATTATTGCCGACATCTGTGTACAAAGCAGATTGGCTCACCCAGCATTGGGTAATATGCCGTGATGATATATATTTTTATTATATTACTTATATTCCTACATATTTACTTATGCTGGATACTGTTGTGGCGACTATGATAATATTTTGGACACAAAAAAACCAGAACAATAACGATAGAATAAAAAAAAAAGTTTAGTTGTTTTGTAAATAGAGAAAAATATAAATATCAAAATTATCTCAGTTTAGTTTTTTCGTTTTTACAATTTAAAGTTTAGTTTTTTTTACACTGTGTGATTGCGGTTAGCATTCCTACATTGAAATCAGCCGCAATCACACAACAATGTACCACATTAAAGTACACTGTATTAAGTTCCTTTCCACATAATTATTGTTCCATTTACTATTTTCTTTTTAAAACGTAATATTATTATTTGAAATGATTAGTTTGTTGACAGTCTGGCAAACATTTGAGATATGATCTGTGTAACCATGGAGTTGTGTTTAAAGCGTAGGCTCCGGGATAAAAATTATAGATAATTTTAGAAATTTATCTATAAAATATAGGCATACAAAAAGTATTAACGCAAATCTATAGAAAATTTAAAAAACTTTAATTTTTATAATAACAAATCTCGAAAAAATAATATTTAAAGGTATTTTTCGAAGAAAAACTATTTTGAGCTTCCAGTAACGTGCCATTTCCATCCGATTTACTCCAAAATCTAATGGCATCTTTCCATATAAGAGTACGGTAGAAATACAAGATTTAAAATTTTTCTGAACGATAGTATTTGAGTTACAGCGTAAAGAGGATCCACACACATATACACACAGACATTATCATGAAAATTGGATTCTATGGACCTTAAAACGTGGTCATTTACCAAAATCTCGATATGCGATATTTAACACGATCCCTATACTTCCCTAACCAAGGGTAGCGGGAGGTAAAAATATTTGTAAGGCGCTTTCCTTTTTTACCTCTCGCTAAGAGAGGTATTGGATTCATGCTAAAAATCACATATCCAGATTTCAATGAATAAGTACGATTTTAACATTTTTACGATGATGTCTGTGTGTGTGTGTGTGGATGCATGTGTGTGTGTGTGGATGCATGTGTGTGTGTGTGTGTGTATGCATGTGTGTGTGTGTGTGGGATGTTGGAAGGACGATTACTCAAAAACTATAAAACTTAATATTTGTTTAACTACGTATTTCCCAATCGGACATTCATGGGAAGATCTGAAAAGGTTTTGGTAACAATTGGACAACCGGAAGTAGCAGATTCTTGAAAAAAAAATCTTCTAAATACTATTTTTTGAAAAATTTTCTTGGAAATACATAATATTAAAGAAAATTAAATTCTCAATCTGACGAATTGAATTTTTTTATTATATCTCGTATAGGTTTGGAGATATAGTATATAATAATATAGAATAATCTGTTGTAAAAAAAATAATCTCGTTGCCTAAAAAGCAGTTGAGATATATATATATATATATATATATATATATATATATATATATATATATATGTTTATAATTGACAGATAAATGCAAAATGTCAGTGTTAAAAATCAGGTTATTTGGGAGGTACGAGTATAGTTAATATATATATATATATATATATATATATATATATATATATATATTATTGTATTATTAATTAAATATATGTATTTATATTATAGGTATGTTAATATTACATATATCGTTAAGAAATACCGCTAATAGCGTCAATGATTTTGAAGAATTTTGAACATATTAGAATAGTAGGACAAAATTTCTCATAGAACGAAAGAAGAGATACAATTTCAATTATTTGTGTGTACAAGAAATGTTAAGTTCGTTACTTATATAGGGCGCGAACAGTCATGTGACTTTGTTGGCCTTGGCACGCAGATATGAGGATCCGTGTCAGAATGACGGCTAGTAGTTATTTACATAGATGTCATAATTTTTCATTCAAAATTTCAAAATATTCTGATGTTTATTTGTCATCAATAGTATGGAATATACTTGTCGAGGAAAATAAACCACATGGATTTGAAAAATCATGATGTTTTAAATGAAAAATTATGATACTTGACACCTGTGTACATTATTACTAGATGTCATTCTAACACGGGCCCTCATATCTGCTTGCCAAGGCCAACAAAGTCACATGACTGCTCGCGCCCTATGCAAGATAAAATGAAAATGGCGAGAGGTATGTGCTGGCCACAACAGATTTTTACACACGGGTGCAGCATTTGTCTTCCATATCATTGTTCTTTTTAAATGGAGTAGAGGTAGACTACTCTATCTACCCGCTTATCACGTCTCTGCCTGTTTCATTATGTTATTTGGTTTTGATGTTCTGAATGAATTAGTTCCTAACTTGTAATAAAAAAATTAAAGAGTGGGGGCCGTCTTCCCTTTCTTGAAAGCACGAAATTCGAAACGTATATTGGTGTATCGACAATTAAATATCGTCGATTCCGATACATCTTCTAAAAGACAATATCGCCGATATATTGGTATCGGTTACATCCTTACTTTTGGATTCACAATGGCCAATAAAAATTTAGCCGCTCTATACTGCTGTAAATTGCAAACATTTGAATTTCTTAACTGTTTTTCTTAAGCCCGTGATTTCCACCCCCTAATAAAGTTTTTAATAAATTTATTTAGTGAGTAGTTTCACCTCCTAATTGTTATTAGGTAGCTTACAAATACGATTATTTGACATAAAAACTTTCGCTATTTGAAGTTGCTAAAAAAAATTATTTTCCTGATAAATTATTTATTTGTCACATAGCTACATATTAGATAGTTTATTAGGAAATTTAAATCACGGCCACGGGCTTAAGAAAAATTGGTAAAAAATTAAAATGTTTCCAATTTACAGCTAAATGCCAATGTCAGAAATCAGGAGTAGTTTATATATATATATAATAATTTTGCTGGAAATAAAATGTTTAATACGGTCAGAAAATATTTTTTAATGAATTTATATAGAAATCACTGCAAGGAATATCCGATGCTTATATGTATCTATAGTAAAATTGGCGAAAGGTATCACGCTGGCCACAAACAGATTAATTTTAGTTTAAAAATAATGTTAATGTTTTCTTCTTACAATACTGTAAGATATTATGATAAATAAGGCTAATTCAGAAAAACCAACAGTGAAATAAACTGTAAAATTATTATAAAGATGCGTGTTTATTTGAAAAAACAGTAAATATAATTAGTTCTGTTGTGTGGGTTTTCCATGAAACAGATAAACAGGAAGTAATGGAATTTAAGGAATTTTATTGTCAGAGGAATGGAATGCAGAGAAATCACTCTACGGAAAACTGATGATGAAACAGTGTGATGAAATATTTAAAGTATGCTTTTGTGTGAATGAAAAGTTGAGAACAATTAGTAATTCGTTTTTTTATCATACTTAACATTTTAGCTTATGTTATAAAAGAAAATGTAAGTTTTTATAAATAAACAATACCAGTACCATTACAAATTCAAATGATTTATTAGTTGTCATATAATCGGTATATAATTAAATATATTATAATCCTATGTATATGTTTGCTACGATTGAAAACAGTCATCTCAGAAACCAGCCACGGGAAATTATCTGTCACTATTTTAATTTTAATTTCATATATTTGAAGTATATTTTTCCTTTCTACATACATACATTACACAACTTCCTCTGTATGTATTAAAATTTTGAAATATACATAATTTTAAATATATTTATCCGAAAACAATAAGGAAATGACTCATCAAAATATGACATTGACATTTGTTAGAAATTTTTAGAAATGTTTTGCAAAAATGTATACATTAATAGTATATATAGGTAATATATATTTTATATTATTTTTTCTGTTGAGGCTTTCATTTGCATTATTTTTTATAAAAATATTTGACAATTTCCATTAAGGGAAATTTTTGGTATAAATATTAGGTAGGTGACAGTGATTTGTGCTTCTTATTCGGTTCGTTGCCTAAATATCTAGTGTATTTATTGAAGTCATGCCAATCTCAAATACCAAAATCACACAAAAAAACGTTTAAATGAAGCTTTTTCTAACATCAATATGCGTGCTAGAATGTGACATTCTAATTCTGAAACAGAGAATATTAGTTTGTAGGTGGATATAATATCCATATCGCATGAGGATGAAGTTTGAGCACGACGCCGTATATGCACCAGTATATTCATCCGGAGTTGTCGCCGCCAAACTGCATGAAATGCTCCTCCACTCACCCGACCTGGCTCCCTGCGATTCCTTTTTGTTCCCAAACGTGAAGGAATAGTTCGCGGGAAAAAAATAACTCAAATGAGGAGGACATTGTCGAGACAGAGGCGTTTTTTGGAGGGGTTAAGAAAATGGCAGAGCCGTTGGGAGAAGTGTATATATCCAGAAAAGGGGCTATGTTGTTTTTTGAAAAAAAAATGGCGTCTTCATTACTTTTTAAACCGCCCTCGTATGTTTATTAGAACTTTTCTGCTGCAAATGGTTTACAACTTTTGTGATTTGGACACGACTATAATTATTATTTTAATTACTTATTGCGCATGTTGTAATAATTATAAATTTACTTTTGAAAACGAATGTATATAAATTTCTATTTGCCTACTTCTATAAATGTCATAAAACTTAATATCACGTGTTTAAATCTCTTTAAATTGTGAAACTTTGACCAGTCTCATTCAAGCGTCATAGGGTTCTGAACAGTGAAACCGGATCTACTAATATTATGTATAAGTAGTATTTACATTCCGTTCACTAATGCTAATAATATTTCAATGATTCATTTTAAAGTAAACGGCCTACGTACTCTCGACACATGCTTAAATAAATTACCTGTGCGCATGCGCATGAGTTATAAGACACTCGTAATCATTTTATTTCTTGTGCAGTTGTCTTCCTCATACACTCTCTCTAGCTTTACATGCAGCAGTATAATAAACTTTTTCTCGGCTTATACACTCGCTTCTGTTTCATTTGGATGTTAGTTCGAAATTTCGCCGCCAGGTGTTAGCGCTGGTGACTGTTCGTGATTGTTACTTGTTACGGTTCATCACTGAAATATGTATAACTGTTTTTAAATTCTTGGCATTATTGTTTCGGAATGCCGATTTTGTAAGGGAAATAGCACTGAAATTAGAAAATATTATTTTGAATATAATGAGATAATACATAATATTTTATTCTGGGAAAGGATATGTTTTGAAATCTTTTACGTTACGTAATAAATATTTTCATTCAACGATACTTAAATCATGTTGGTATTTCTAAATGAGTGTTAGTTTAAATTTTGATTGGCAAATAGTCTATTGTATATAATATCTTTAAATTGGTAATGTAAATAAAATGAAGGTTAATATAATTGAATGATTTGAATTGTTAACATATTTTGTGGTAGTTCTGTATGCGTCACCGGGTTCATTATAAGTTCTATATTAGTTACTTGTTATATGTCCTCCATACTTCAAAGTGTAATAAACCAAATCAAAATTAAAAAGAAAATTTTCAATTGAGAGTAAGTACCTATAGGGCCCACATTCCTTCTATGAATGAGCACCATTTGTACAGGGTGTGGGTCATTGGCGTTTAACATGGGAATTCAGTTTTTCTTCGCGCAAACATTACCAAATTAAATAAAATAAATAATAAATATATCATCACGGCATATTACCCATTGCTGGGTGTGCCAATCTGCTTTATACGCAGATATCGGTAATGATGAAATATTTGTACCGTGCGGGCGCTTACCAGGCGTCACCTCACGGGCACTCATTGCTGGCGTGGAGCGTGCACCACAGGGGTCAATTCAAAAGCACAGGTAAAAGTGAATGAATTAATTGCTTTTGAATCAATTCAGATTGTGCAGTTAAGACTGCAGCAATATACAAGATATTAATTAAAAATCTGGCCATAGGCGTGTAACATGGGAAATCAGTTTTTCCTTGCGCAAAATGTACCAGTTAATTTTAGGCAAAAATGTTTGAAATAAATAAGCCAGGCTTAAATAAAAAAATGCAAATCGAAATTTTAACAGCAATATTTAATTACTCATTTGACGTTTGTTTCGATTCAATATTGTCAATTTTTAAGGAACACTTAAAATGTGTCAGCGGAGCAACCGAGCAGTAGATAATTAAATTCTACTCCTAAAGCACTAAACAGATTTAATATTGCACGTTATTCACGTCCCGAGATATTAACTTTTGTTATTATTTTATTTAATTAATATTTTAATACAGAATATATTTTTCCACACTCCTGATAATGATTTTTGTTTTTACAAAATGTAAAATAGGACTGTGATTTTGATATTAATTAATGGGATATTCCGATGTAGTAAAATTTCAGGTAAAAAGTGACATATTTTCACTATCTTAGTTAAGAATATGAAAATATACGTAAATTATTAAGTATTAGTGAAAAATAAAATGTTTAAATATTAATTAGTTTGCAAACAGAAGCGATTGAAGTGGATTAATAATTAGTATAACGTATCATGTCCTACGCAGTTTGATTGGTTGTCTGATTTTAAAAGCGAGACTCTCGCGTCTTGTATGCCCGCCCACCGTGAAATAGTCAATAGACAAACACTAGCGCCACCTGCCGCCATAGTTTGTGTTACAATATTGTCAAACTGTTTATCATGTTCTATAATTTATTAGGAAAAAATGAATTTTATTTATGTTATTTATGCTTAATAATAATTTTTTCATGAATATAACGTATAAGTTTATACCGGGTGGTGGATTGATTTATGCAATATAGGAAATACAATGTTAATTTTTTAATATAATGATTGTTGCTTCCCTAATTAATTTAAAACTAAAGTGTAAAACAAAAGATATTCGGAATTAAAAATGATATCTAAAAAATCCAAATTTATTGATATAGTACATTCTTGTCAGGAAATAGACATAAATTAAAAATTTCAATCTTAAGTTGATATTAGAGTTCCGTGAGACAGCAGAATAAACTGTCATATATGTTGTGTGGTTTGATATTGAGATGTGTTTGTTTAATTTTTAAAAATTTTATTTTCATTTTATTTTTATTGAAGATAATAGACCCGCTTAATATAAATGATAAACTTAATTTGTGTAAATATTAATTTATTTTAAAGTAAGCGTCAAATTGTCATTTATTTGGATCTTTCATTTTATTTTATTTTCCATGGCAATCTGAAAGCAGCCTGAAAATGGGACATATTTGTATCTATTGTGTGACAAGAATGTACTATGTATATTCATAAATCAGAATTTTTTGGATGTTATTTTTAATTCTGAATATCTTTGGTATTTACACTTTTATTCTAAATTAATTAGGAAAGCAACAATAATTATATGAAAAATTAGCATTGTTTTTCCTATATTGCATAAATCCTCAAGATTTTTCTGTTATTTTTCAATGTATACCCTAGAGATATTTATAGTTATTTAACTATCAAGTGTGTTAATGAGGGCGATTAATGATCGAGACATTTTAACGCGTTCGCTACGCTCACGCGTTAATTGTTGAGATCATTAATCGCCAATTAACATACGCGTTAGTTACAATATTTTTTCGTTGACCGTATCTTACTTAAATGGAAAATCTAATTTTATTCCATGACAAATTTTTTTAGGTTAGTAATGGTTGACCGAACGTCAAATTTTACGTCAGAAAATCAATAAGTTTTGTCATCAATTGTTTTCAGTGGGTGCGTTCAGTTTACTTAATCCTAGACGACACAAGCGGTTGTTTATGTTATTTGAGGAATTTTATTCTTTCAAATTCATTTTAAAGGTATGCTACGTGAATATATACCTAGCTAGTAAGTGTCAAAAGCATGATTTTTAATTCTGTCTACCTTTTTGCTACAACTTAGCGTTAGCAATATATGCTGTGTTCCATGTGGTGAACGCACCCAATAAATCGTTTATTAATAAAAATCATGCATTAATAGGGGTCATTAATGAATGATTTTCTATACATTATGATAGCCTATTAATAAACGGTCGACGGAAAAATTCTTTAAACTTCTCCTTTTCATATCTATATTATTTTCTTAACTTCCTTCACCATTTTTAAAAATGCAATAAAATAATAAAAAAAAAAAACAAATAATACAATTTAAAATTAAAAAACCAAACTATAACATTACTTAGCGCACGAACTCGCGCCTGCAAAACTTTGTTTTGAACGTAAACGACACTCGTTAATTCCCGATGAGTGCTTTTAAGAATTGATGAAAACTCAAAAACGCCGTCTGGCGTCATGGGTGTCGGTATCGTCACATACCCATCGAAGTTGATTCTCGATGAATGATTTGACTAAAAAAATTTCAGAATTGACGAAAACTCAAAAACGACGCTTGACATCGCGACGTCAATATAAATTCATTGAAGATGAATAAGCATGTACAAATGTATTATTTTAATGAACATTAATTATTAATAATATAATATATAATAATATACAATTTATGAAAAATACTGACCATAAAATACTGTTCATTTTGAATAATATACGGAACAAAATTATTGCCGATAATAAATATGTAGGTAATAATTGTTAATAATTTGTACATGAGTGGTAAGATTTTGATGTTATAATTAATTATATATAATTATTCTAGGCTAAATCCAGAGTGAAAGAAGTATACGCACAAACATGTCTTCATTTTTCTCAACAAGGAATGCTAGACACCGATCTCTTCGGTTTAGCCCTCATTTGCGGTAAGTTGCTTTCAATATCAAATTAACAATAGTTCTAAGTAGATAGAGTGGAAAATATATACATGTAAAGCCTACATATTTCATAATAATCGTTTCAGAAATTAATTAATTTTAGTCGTATGTCACTGATAATATTAATGTACTATGTACGTAATCATCGTGTGGTGTGTATATATGTAAGAACATGAGTCCACTTTTGTCATAACAATTGTATTTAAATAATGGGTATAATATACTATAAAAATATTTTATCGTCCGGGTAGTCCTTGACACTAAATTATAGACAAGAGTGGTGTTGCAGCGTAGTGTTATGGTAAAATATGTGTCACTACTTTGGAATGTGAGGTTATGTCAATCATATATGTATTTCTAGAAGTTTTATTGTATTTCATAAATGCTCTTGAGCAAAATTGTTAAAAATATTTGGTTTTTATGTAACACTGTTGTCATAAATTTTGTGTTTTCTCTAGTAATGTTTGCGAAGTTATCTATTATTAATTTATTTCTTTATAAATGGATTATCTATTTAAATAACAAATAAGGTAATATGCTATGCTATCATTTATTGATAATGATATGTGTATATCTGTAGCAAATTCAATAATAAATACCTAGCCATTTTATAGAAATTATAGAAGTGGCAACTCTTTATGATTAATTTTTAGACCTATATTTTAAAATACAAAGTTGACGGCTAACTTGAATGCCGGAGTTCGCAGGGAGCGATATCAAATATTTATATTTTTTGAAAATAATTTAAGTTAGCTTTACTTACAATGATGCCAACTATGTAGGTACTTGTATTTATATCATAAATTAACTTATTATTATTTCAAAAATATGAAATTTTACTAAATTATCATTTAATGTACCTTTTGTTTTTTGAATTAAGAAAAAATATTTATATTTAAGTTTAATTTTACTCTTTATTAATTATTTGCATTTTCATCATAAATTAACTTGCTACTATTACTACTAGTAGTGGTACTTATTAATATTGCGTATTCTTCATTCTTAAATCCAAATGACCACTTGATTAGATTTGGATACAATTGATCAACCGGAAGTACCTTAATTTGAAGCTCTTAACTGTTTTACTTAAAAAAAACGCAGTTAAATACGATTTTTTAACATTTTATTTTATTATAAATATTAAAGAATATTTTATTTTCTATACGAATTGATTGCTTTATTTTCTTCATATTCAATGTATTTAGAGATAAAAATTTATAAAGATATATTAATTTTCATTAATTTGACAGATGTCAGTATCAGGTACAATTTACATAATTAACAGGTTGATCCCATGCGAAGCATTTGTGACTCGCATGGATCTTAACTATATGGGCCACGCCGCTCAGTTGTGTTTCGCACGTAGGATGTCACTTGGAGCCGCACACTGCTCATGTTGCTTCATATAATAATAGATATGTTATGAGGAAAGGTTACCCCTGTATTAAAATATGAAGCGAAAATTCAAATAAATTGTTCCTGTACTAGAATTATTAACATTTTAAAAAATTCAATACTAGACGTGCTTACTTCTGATACGAACCTGCGTTTTAAAAAATGTATTATTGAAATCTATTAGTATTTGACTTTAATTTTAATGGAAAAACGAGAAATGCTACTGAATTTTGGTATTTCCATTAAAATCAAAGTCTAGTATTAATATTTTTCAATAATTATTTTTTTAAAATGCAGGTTCATATCAGAAGTAACCACGTCTAGTATTGAATTTTTTAAAAGGTTAAGAGTTCTGGTACAGGAACAATTTATTTGAATTTTTGCTTCATATTTTAGTACAGGAGTAACCTATCTTCTTATGGGAGGATGAGAGTGAAACGCCCAGTGAACAATTTTTTTTTATTGGCCCGGTTTAAAGTGAAATAAAACTAATGCAATATATATATATATATATATATATATATATATATATATATATATATATATATATATATATATAATATTTAGTATTAGCCATATACATTTCTATTATCTTTTTTGCTTTTATTTGCATTCTTTTAGAGTATTCATCTATTTTATGCAGTTTTAATAAACAAATGCCACATTATTTTGTCGTATTCAGAGTGCATCGCACGGCGCCAACTTGATAAGTTTGTCTTTCAGGACATGCGAGGCACACTTGCTTTGTACTCAACTCAAAGGCCTAAAAAAATAATGGACGTCATATAAGTTGATTTTTGACATATAGTACTGTTTAAATAAAAAAGGCTGCCCCCAGATATGTCAAAAATTATTACCATTACGGTGGTCCACGTGTATAATTTTAGTGAAAATAACAAGATTTTTTTTGTCATTTTTAACTTCTAATGAATTAAGAAAAAATATTTATATATAAATTTAATTTAATTTTACTATTTATGATATCTCAGCTAATTTGAATCGTTCAAAATAATCAAAAACAAATTATACATCAGGTAAACGTCAAAATATATCTTTACAAAGGCGGTACAAATGTTATGGCTTAGTAAACTGATCCGTGAAAGTTTCAATAGGTATTTTAAAATATGAATTATGTGGCCAATTCCATTAAAAAAATTAACGATAATGTCGTTTCCGGCGTAATCGTTCCGATTACATGTTCCATGTGGTATTTAAGTTCATCTTCAACTTTAGAATTTAAACTATAGGTCTCAAATTGATAAAAAATACCCAATTTTTTTCAATCAGCTTTTATAATGTACTCGTATACTAGACTTCAGACAAATGCTCTAAAGTTATTCAAAAACACCTATAATAGACGTACATATATATTTCAAATTTATTTTATATACACATTTCGTATCATCGAAAAAAAATAATTTCTAAACATTATTTTGACGTTTGAAAATAGGGATAGGGATTGCACATTAATTATTAATAATTGCTGCAATTGTTTTCAAACTTTGAATAATTTTTTTCTAATGTTGAATATAAAGATTAATAATTATAAAACAAAATAGTAGTAATTCATTCATGAGAGCTTAATCGAAATCGTTTTTATGTGAGTCAAATTTAAAATCGTTGAATGAATTTCTGATTAAGATAGAGATTACTGAAAAACTCGAATCACTTGTACACTTTTTCCTACGCATTTAGCAAAATACTATGCTTCTTGAGCACGTATTTTTATATTTGTTTGTTTCTTATTCGTTTATTTATTTTATTATGCAAAGCCAATGTCAGTGTTTCCGGTATTGTAGTTTTTTGAATGACAAACTTGAATGATTTGACGTCACTTTAGTTATTTGCATTAAATTTCGTAAATAAAACTATTTTCAATAGTCAATTATAACGATAATTTATTTTTAATAGTTATGTTAATGTTTAAACTATAATTTGTTATATTTAATATAAAATCGATGAAAAATATTTCTATACATATGTATGTATTTATTTTTAACAGAGAAAATATAACATAAAAATCTGATGTGATCAACACAATACCTTCCGCCATTTAATTTTTATTAATTTAAATACATACCTATGGGGTCTCGTTGCTGCGTGCCTGATGTCTGGTTACGAATCTGGGGAACCCGATTGTATCCCGATCAACGCCAAATATTTCGAATTTTAAATGGCACAAAATTGTCCCCTGTGTTGCACTCTCCAGACCGGTAATTAGGTGACGCTTGATAAACGTCCGCACGATATAAATATGTCATAATCATTACCGAAATCTGTGTACAAAGCAGATTAGCACATCCAGCAATGGGTAATATGCCGTGATAATATATTTATTTATTTTTCTATTTAAATACATACCTGCATATTTACTAATGCTAGAAATTATGTATATTTAGTTCCTTTCCATATAACTATTGTTCTCTTTACAATTTTCGTTCTAAAACGTTACTATTATTAGTTTGAAATTATGTATATTAAGTTCCTTTCCATATAAATATTGTTCTCTTTACAATTTTCTTTTTAAAACTTTGCTGTTATTAATTTAAAATCATTATTTTTTTGACAGTGACATTTATCTGTCAGTTACATACATTTGAGCTGAACTGTGTAACCATGGATTTGTGTTTAAAGCATAAGTTCCGAGATATAATTTTTATATTACTTTATAAATTTATTCATAAAATTATAGGAAAAGTATTAATGTAAATCTGCATAAAATGGAATAATCTTTAATTTATCACAAATTACGAAAAAATTACATTTAAAGGTATTTTTTGAAAAAAAAAAACTATTTTGAGCTTCAAGTAAACTGCCATTTCCGGTTATCCGATTGACACCAAAATCTAATGGCTTCTTAGAATACGGTAGAAATACATGATTTCAAAAGTTTCTGAACGATAGTATTTGAGTTAGAGCGGCCAGAAGATACACACACGCACACACACACACACACACACACGCACACACACACGCACGCACACACACACGCACACACACACACATCCACACACAAACAAAACCAATAACATAGATCTCGAAAAAATAACATTTAAATGTATTTTTCGAAGGAAAACAATTTTCAGCTTCAAGTAAAGTACCATTTCCGATTATCTGATTTCGATCAAAATCAAATGGCTTCTTTTTATATTAGAATAAATTAAAAATACAAGGTTTCGAAATTTTCTAAACACATACACACACACACAGACACACACATACAGACTCGCAAACACAGACACACAGACACACACACACACACGCACACACACACACACGCACACACACACACGCACACACACACGCACACATACACACACACACGCACACACACACAACATACATGTCATGGCTCCAATTTAGCAAACTTCATATTCTTTGGCCTGTACACATCCTCTACTGTTATGTTTGTTTGACTTTATGTGCAGTGGCGTAGCAAGAAGTAAATGGGCCCGTATACAAAAAAAACACCGAATCTACAGCTTTTAATAGCCTATAAGTTCGAAAGTGTTAAAAAAATTAATACTTGTATCCCATGCGCCTCCTTGGCTTGTGAATCCGTGCCCGCTGCATCCTGATTGCTACCTACGCCACTGTTTACGCGTTTGTACTAATCGCTGTATTTACTCTGCTCTCTATTTTATTCTACTTCTAAGTATCTCTCTACTCGTACTATGGACATGACGTCTCAAGCAATTTTTTTTTTATTAATTTTGAAAAACTGATATTAATGATTGGAAGAAAACAATATGAACAATTTTCTATGAATATATATATTTCGGAATCGTTTTTAATAATAATAATATTTCGCGACCCTAAGGTTGAAAATAGCTGGTTTGGACCACTCCGCTTCGCGACGTGTTCTAAACATCCTTCTCACAAAATAAAATGTCACTTTTAATACATCATTAATAATATGTTGTGTACTAGTAATCAACCAAAATTCGTGATGTAGGTGGGTGGCAAATAGGATCAGTAGTTAAAAAAAATTTTTTTTTAATATATTTTTTTTTATTAGGACGTTTCGATGCTGGTCCAGCATCATCTTCAGCTTCTTATAATATAATTATAAATTTAAAAACATTGAAAAACAATAATTTTGACAATATGAAACATTATAAAATAAATTTTTTCATCTAACTAAGATAGATACGTCAAGAACAGGTTGTGACTGGTAATTAAAACAATTTTATTAAATATAATTTAAAATATTTTTATTAGGACGTTTCGATACTGGTCCAGCATCATCTTCAGCTTCCTATAATATAATTATAAATTTAAAAACATTGAAAAACAATAAAACATTAATGTTTTTCAATGTTTTTAAATTTATAATTATATTATAGGAAGCTGAAGATGATGCTGGACCAGCATCGAAACGTCCTAATAAAAAAATTAAATTATATTTGAAAAAAATGAACTACTAATCCTATTTGCCATCTACCTACATCACATCATAAATAACTATTTTTCAACTATATTGTAAAATAAACCTTTTTCGTACTAATAATTTGTTTTGTAGTCATTCATCTTTTTATTGTACAAACACCCTAATATTGTACGGAATAAAATTAAATCTTGTGTTTTTATCAAATCTTGAAATTAAGTTTACGCTGTTATTATAAACCTAAATTCGAAGATTTTTGTACCAAAAATTGCAGAATGGTAAGCTCTATGCTCTATAGTTTTATTTAAAACACGCTGCCCTGTAATTAAATAGGAAATAATGATAGCTAAAAATCGATTTTCCACACACGCACACTCGAATATTCTTACATATTTTTGGATTTTAGATGAACATTCTGTAATATATGTACTACTTTACATACATATTAAAATTAAAGATTAAATTCCACGTAGTTATTTGCAATATGTATGTATGAATGTATGTATGTATGTAACAAATTATGGCAAGTTAGCAAGTTAATGCATTGGAAAGTTTAAATTGGTATACCTACACACAGTAATGCGCTAGTAGAATTTCGCATGTACTGGGTCAGCATTATTTAGACCTTAGACAACCATAAGCTAGTAGAGTGATGGTTCTCCAGCCAGCTCCAACACACTCGCTGTCACATGCGGAATGAGGAAAGTCTCAACTGTTATGCGCCATTCCATTTATATAATATCGTAATCTTATGTTTTTTATTTTGTCTGTTACGTTGGAGTTACGGAAAACATGTTATGAGTAATTGCAAGAATTTCAAAAATTGAGAATAATTACTATAAGTTTGATTAGTTCCTTGTTTAGAATTATGTTAAATATAAAAATTCTTGGGAAACATAATACGTTTACTTTCATTGAACTCTGATTAATATAATGGTAATATCAATAATTATTATGATTGTTATTTTTATTGCTTCGCTCAACGACAGTATTACTAGACGCAGCATATACTGTTTGTTTTATTTTATTTATTTCTATAAAGTGCAAATATACAGCGCTGCTATCGTTGATATTAGTATACCTGTGATGTTTATGAGATGAAATATTTAACAAATATTTATTTAATATTAATTTATTGATATGGTATTCAGAGCAACAATATAAGCATAATATTGACATTGTTATGTTATTTTTCGATAAACATTTATATAATATTTTAGTTAAATATTTAAAATAACTTTTATGACATATTGTGTAGTAATTATATTTTCGTGACAGTTTTTATTCTGTTTGTGTCGCCGGTAAACATCTAATTATAAAACAAAAAATATTCAATATGGTTGTGTTAGTTTTCTTAAAACATATTTAGTCTATAAATTAAGCTTGAAAAAACAGTAAATAGCTTTTTATTATTATGCAAAACTACGTAGTGTATTCTTTTACTATTTTTTTATTTACTATTACACGGTTTTTTATTACATTCGTATAAGCGGTGATATGATGGTGATGAGACAGTTTTTTCTTTCAAGTTTTTTGTAACTTTGTACTTTCCATTCGTTGCTGATGAAAATGAATAATGAAAGGCACACGCGTCAGCCATGCCTTATCTTGGATTTGAACCCGGGACCCATGAAGCGTAAAGCGATAACGCTACCGCTACTCCACCTGGGTCGGCTTTTTATTATAAAATATCTGATTTCGTTATTTTATTTCTTTGTATAACAATTGAGGCCTTTTTTTACAAAACCCGAACATGTTCAAAATTTAGACAGATTTTCAGCTAACAGCAAAAACTTTCGCTTATGACTATATGGAAATTTTCTCCGTACATAATAGGCATAAAAACAAGATAATCAGTTTGAAATTTTATATTAAGGAGTATGGACCAATTTTTTTTTAATTAAGTAGGCTTTGTTTTGTTTTTTGTAATTGTCCGATGAAGAAGGAAATGATGTTAGATATTTTTCTCAACTCTTTTATTATTTTAGTAAAAAAAAACCTTAAACTCCTTACACATAGTCTTCAAATATAGCGAGGGACTAATTTCGTCTTGTAAAATTATAAATGTACAATCATATTGTTTGTATTTTGCTTGGTTTTAGACAAAAACCTTTAGCTCACAATGTGACGCGGCCGTAATCGATATAGCGCCACAAATCGGAAACTAATAATGGACTTGTTCGATATTTGTGGGAAACATTTCAATTATTTTTCTCGAACATTTATTTATTTTTTTACAATCGTGCGGGAAAAAATAAAAACAATTTTTTTGGTTTATTTATTTCTTATAATGGCTGCTTAAAAATATGCGTATTGAGCCAAGTAGCAAACGATATGCCAAAAATTTAAAATACATTTTGTAATTTCTCTTATTTTTGTGGATGATTGCAAAAAAACTTTGTTTGCAACTAATGTAGAAAACGTGATTCTGAAACTCCATGCATATTGATACAGATCACTCATTTCCTGCATTAGTTACAAAAACTATTTCTTGTCATTTTATAGGTCATGCTGAACTTGAGCTATCTGTTTAAATACATTTTATATTTAAATATAATTATATTTTTTCATATTTAAAGCTAATTATTTTATTTATATTTATTTACGTAAATGATTAAATACTTTTTTTTTGCTTAAGTTTTATTCTTGGTTAAATACCTCTTCATTTGTCAGGCGTGTACAGAAAAAAAATGTTCACACATTAAAGAGTGGAAATTTATAATGTATATTCAAGAACAATTGCATCGAAGTCTCACCTCACTAGCTACAAGGTTATATCGTAAGCAATATTGCAAATCACAATTCTAAAACGCCCTTTTCTTTCTGGAATGTAGTTACCACGCGACAATACCAACATGTTTTCTCACTTCGTTCATCCAACTTTGCAAGGATTATAATCATTAAAGTTGGATACGATAGAAGTACAATACACTATACACATAAAATTCAATACAATACAATGCGAGAGTGGATTGTTTTAGTAATTATATCAAAAACATAACTTAGAATATTTAATATAAATTTTGCACATTAAAACTCCAAAAATATACTTATAGTTTAAAAGTTAAATAAATCTACATATTTGAAGCTGCAATTTTTACATATGTTATAATAATTCAAACAGTATGAAAGAAATAAAAATTTGCTTTTTGAATTTATATTCTTCGTATTGTTATCTACAAGAAATACTTGAGCACTTGAAACATTTTCAGAAAAAAAATCTGTTGCAACCAGCACAAGACCTCCCGCCATTTCCATCTTGTTACTTAAGTAACGAATTTAACATTTCTTGTACATACAAATCATTTAAATATTTGTATCTTCGGGTATTTTTTCATTACATGAAAAATTTTCTTCTACTCTTCTAATATGTTCAATTTTTTTTAAATTCATTGACGGTATTCATATTAGCGGTATTTCTTTAGGATATATATATATATATATATATATATATATATATATATATATATATATATATATATATATATACTAAAGAAATACCGCTAGTTGAAAGTTAAAGTTTAGAATTTCTCTTAGTAATATGAAAAAAAAAAACGGGTATGTAAAAATAGTGTATTGTGTAACGAGTGCGCAAAGTAAGCGATTCGCGCGAGGCAAGTTGCAGCACGGAGCGAAGCGGCCCTAGGCTGGCCGTGATCGCATTCAGCGAGGGCTGCAACTCAGACGAGCACTAATCGCTTTGCGCACGTGATACACACGATATTTTTTGTCCAATTTGCATAAAAAGGACCTTTTGTATGCCTATTTTGCGTGCGCAAAGTGGTTCATTTCTTAACAGTGCGAACAGGCCGTGCGCAAAGTAAAAGATGTGCCACTTTGCAAACGCAAAATAGGCACGAAAGAGGTCACTTTTTGGGCAAGTTGGAGAAAAATGTCTTTACTCTTTCAATTTGTAATTTAATGTCGACTTGTGATGGAAGAGTTCCATCAATTGTCGTAGCATTCATAAAAAGATAGTTTCCCATATAAGGAAACCGAAAATATTTTATCTATAACATATTTAGAATATGTTTTAAATAATTATACATATTTTATTAAATGAAAGTGGGTAATTATATAACGGAAATGAATAATTGTGAATGGTTGATATGATATTTGAATATGGAATGAAAATAACAAGGTGGCCAACAGTTACGGAAAGTCGGAGTATCATGGAAAAGTCAGGGAATTTAATATTACCTAGAAAGTCATGGAATTTTGTTAACTGTTTTTATTTTCTTGTATGGAAATATATTTATCTTCTTATCCAGTCTTGGTTTAACCAGCCCGAGCAACGAAAAGATTATATGAATGGAGTAGAAAAAAAAATTATTTACATAAACAACTTGGTCTCCATCCAATTTTTCAATTTTACGTGTCGATAAATATTATTAATTTAATTATTATTTGTATTCGTTTTGTTAATTTAATTAATTAGAAATTAAAAATAACATTTTTGATGTTGGATTTGGTTTTATTTTTCTCTTTAAGATGCCATCAGTTTATCCGGTCATTCGATTATCCGACCGAGGGTCCAATTCCGTCATGGCCGGGTAAAAGGGTGTCTGTATTTACTGTACGTATTTTTAAACCTTTTTTTTCATATTTTTGTCTCAATTGAATACAGGGATGAAAAAACCCGGGTTTTATTGCGTTTTTGAAAGGGGGTGTAAACCAGAAATCAAAATTGTAGTATAAAAAATTCTAAGAACAAATTTTCAAACTGCATGTTTCTACTCGTATTGTTAAAGATTGAAGAATTATAAGTGTTTTAGAAACGCGTCCGCCGCTTGTGACGTCATATTGACATTAGCCGGCGTTGGCAGTAATATATTGTTTGTGTATGCATCCCTAACAGAAGCAATCTCTGTGCCTTACTTATATAATTATTACGCGTGTTCTACTTTTAATATAATACTCCAATAATTATCCACAATGACTTGCGGTTGTGAACCTAAATAAAGAAGGAAATGAGAGAAAAATCGAAGAATAATTTGCGAATTCCAAATGAAACAAATATTGAACGGCTAAACAATATAAAGTGGTTTCAATATTATACAAATTACGTCCAAATGACCGAAAATTATTTGCTCTTTGGGAAAGAAAAATAATGACAGATGTTAAATGCGACGATATATGTATTAACATTAAACGAAAGTTTTGAAAATATATGTAGTTTTAAATTTAGACTCTTTCTGGCAAGGCACAGTGAAATTTTAAAGTGTAATGCAAATAATGAGAAACAAAATTACCTTCTCGTCTCGATGTTACGACACCCGCTACAGTTTTTGTTTCAGATAAAAGGGAATGAAACAGCCGAACAGCAGTCTTATTTAATTTTGTCAGAACCTTTTCGTTTCACAATAAGTCCTTTACATATGTATTTATTTTCAGTCATCAGTTTTAAAATGTAAACTGCACACTAATGGTAATGGTTATGATTGGGAGCAAAATGCTTCCGATTCACACGATTTTTCCAAGCGTCATATCGTTGAGTATCTTTTTCTTTCCGGGGATAATTATGTAATGTTATTTTTAAGTTATTACAACCAATTATATAGCAATTAGGCATGTTAAACAACAAATAGCGAAGAATATATCGTTCACCGGCTGTAATAGCGGCACAAATCAAAATCTTCAAAATTGATTTAAGCCGTATTAGATTTTTGTCTAAGCGTAAACAACCCTAGATGGCACCAGTGCCACTTCTGAAATTGATGCGTTTTTTTAGTGTATGTCATTAACGGCATATTTCTAAATTATTTCACTACAAAACAAAGTTAGACAATAACTGAAAATTTAACAACAAACTACATCAAATTCGAAACAAAATTTTACAAGCTACAGAATTTTCTGTAATATATAAATTTTGAAATGTGCCAATATTGCAGCCGGTGAGCGAATGTTTTTTAGTAAATCTTGTAAGAAGTACACTACCGAAACTACGCAATCGCACTCATATACAGCGGGGTTTAACGTCACACGCTAACCTGTCACACATTCGCGGTTGAATAGCTCAAGAAGTATTGTCCCTAGCAAACTGAGGTTTTCATTGTTGCTCTTAGATTTTTTTTCTATTTTTTTAGTACAAAGTTGTTTTTACCTTCCGTCACCTATAGGAAAGGAAGGTATTGTCTTTGGTCAAAAAATTCGGTGGTGAGTTTTCATTGAATAAGCACGTTTTAGGGTCTTTACAGTACAATTTTACTATTTTTACGATGATGTCTGTGTGTGTGTGTGTGTGTGTGTGTTCGTATGTGCGTGTGTGTGTGTGTGTATGTGTGTGTGTGTGTGTGACCGCCTTTTCGGACACGATATCTCCAATTCTAGAATTCCAAAAATTACAATTCTTGCGTATTCATCTTCCTTACAACCATATGTAGACTTGATTAGATTTTGATTATAATTGGTCAACCGGAAGTACCCTCATTTGAAGATTTTAACAGTTTTTCTTGAAAAACTCAGTTAAATGTTATTATAACTTAAAAATATATTATTATCTATACGATTTGATTGCATTTTATATTTGTTATTCAACAGATATAGAGTTAAAGAAGAATACAAATAATAAATTTCACATAAATTTCATAATTCAGTCAGCTATGCTAATTTAACCATGGAAACTGCTAATATATTCAGGAAATTCAAATTGACAGATGTCAGTATCAATAAATTTAAATCAATGAAAGAATAAGGGAAGTAACTCTAGTGTTAGAAGTTTCTAGATATAAAAGAGACGATTACATTGGTTTGAACATGTCATGAGGAGAGATGAATATATTAATAGAAGGTGGAAGAAACATAGGAAGACCAAATATAAGATGAAAAGACTGTATTGTAGAAGACTTGAGAGAAAAGGAACTGAATGAGGACGACACGCAAAACAAAAATGAGTGGAAGAAGAAAATAAAAAATAGCGACCCCCTAACAAATGGGAAAAACTAAAGAAGAAGAAGATGTCAGTGTCAAGTGCAATTTGCATAGTTTGTTTATGAAATAACTTTACTGGGAATATAGGATCTTTTGCAAGAAAATTTATGTATAGGGCGCGTGTAGTGACATCACTTTGCTGACTTTGATAAGCAGATATGGGGACCCGTGTCAAAATGACAGCAATTAATTATGTCCATAACTGACAAGTGTTATAATTTTTCATTCAAAATATCAATTTCTTATTATTATTTGTTTGTTATCAGGAGTATGGAATTCAGTTGCCGAGAAAGGGAATCACATAATACCAAAAATTTAGAATCTTTAGCAAGAAAATTTATGTATGGATTTTGTACATAATACACAGGATTGACGGAAGGTATTGTGCTGGCCACATCAGATTTTTTTGGTTTACACCACCTGTAACAAACATCGGATAGGCCCATAAACCATAATCGAAATTCAACAAATTTATATAAAAATCGTAAAATACTTACTGATTAATAAGTACATAGTAAAGTTAAAGAAATTATAAAAATATTCTTCTGTAAAAAGTTATAACGAATTAAACATTTCTGATGTCATTGGTATTCCTATTGATTCTATTGGCCAGAAATTTAAAAGCTAAAAATCCTGAGTAAATATAATTCCATAACGCTCCGCCCAAAGCGAATAAAGATGGGTAGAACTATGAACTGTCACATTTCATGTTTGTTGGCATTTAAGGTTATATACGTTTGATTTCTTTTATTTGTTTCTAAACACAGCTAAACCAACAATGCAGGCTGAAGAAACAAGAAAAAATACTTCGTTTGTTCTGTTTGACGGTACTGTTGTTTACATCACTAGCGCAACTAATCTCAAACTTTTGTACAGCATTTATTCGAATATGAAGTAAATACCATAAAATTGAAAAAAATAATTTTATTCTCGTTTACATTAAGATTTAAAATTTGTAAAATATAATATTTATATTATAAAATATATAATATTTACTCTCATGAAAAAATATTGTTTCAGAACCACTGGTCGTCACACGTGATGATACAGACTTATTGCAAAACTTTAAAAAAATCATATCTTGCTTAATATGTATAAGAAATTTTTAATGTCGGCTTTTCAGTAATCGTTATATATTTGTACAAAGTTTCGTAATTTTTTATAAAAAAAATAGTTGAAGGGCCAATTGTGTCAATTTAAATTTTAATCTTGTTTGAGGTATTTGTTAAAATTTTCCCTGCTACTAAATGGTGGCATTTTTTTTTTTTTAAAAGCGTTCAAAAAGAAATGTTTCTCAGAAATATTTTGCAGATTCTTAATTAATATTTAGTCTTGCCTAAGCAGCAAGCTTTGCATCGATCGAGAGAATTTTCTCTTCAATTAGGTGCCGAGAAGGTTCAAAACTTATACATACTAATACAAAATTTGTACATACTTCAAGCTCGTTAAATTAAAAAAAAAGTGGTAGATATAAATTAAATTCATTATAATTATCATAAGTATATGTTTTGTATGTTATGTATATATTATGATTTTTGTTTATTTCCATATAAGTACTACATACATCATATGCCTAATCTAATATATGATTTTGTACAAGTGTTTTTTGTGAGTCGGGCAAAATTATAACAACCCTGATTGAATGTCTTCTAAATTGTTCTGTAGGTGTACGCCCTTTACTTTTTTAATTGTTCGAATATTTTGACATGTTTAGAATATAATGTGAATTACCATTACGTCTATAAACATTTTTTTGAAATATAATTATACGAATTTATGTACGTATTTGAAATAGCTATATTTTTATTCCTGCTCTGAAAAGTGAAAATACAATGTTCTGGTTTGTTTTTCCACGCTGCACACTTGTACCTGAGTGTCTAGTCGGGAATCTGGAGACACAGGTTCGATCTAGACCGACGTCAAAAATTACTTCGTATTTTAATGGCAAAAAAATGACTCTCCATGCATTGAGTACCCGTGAGGTGACGCCTGGTAAACGCCCGCACGGTACAAATATTTCATCACTACCAATATCTGTGTACCAAGCAACATTCAGCAACGGGTAATATGCCGTGATGATATTTATTTATTTTATTTATTTAAAAAAAAATCTTTATTTCATTTTTTTTTTTTATATTACAGGAGTAGAAAAAAATAATGTGTGTAACATATGTTGAAAGTCATTCGTCGAACACGTGTTACACACACTATTTTTTTGTATTTGTGATGCGCATCTATAACAATAACAACATTAAGTAAAATTAGATGCTAGGATACCGAAGCGTGCTGCAAAGAGTCGCTTTCAGCATGAAGAAGAAACCAGAAAATTGTATTTTCAGAGCACGAGTAAGAAAAAAAAATCATCAGGAAAAATAATTAAAATGTAACAGAATTTTAATTTTTGAAATTGTTGGTCTAATAAAATGTTTGCCGATCTGATGGTTGACCACTGATTTCACAAACTTGTGTGTTAATATAACTAATTACCATGTTTCAAGATTATGATGGTAAATGGAATTTTACGTGTAAATTTAACAAAAAAATATTTGCTGATTATTGCTGACTTTCAATTTTAGTATAAAAAATGTGATATGTAAATCTTTTAAAACTCCTACTGACCATTGCTGACTGACTTTGAATATTCTTGAACCTAACCTAACCTAATCACAACTTCATATCTTAAAACACTGGAGTTACTTACAAATTCGTGAAGTAATTTTTGGTTAGTATTTCATCTTTGGAAGGGTTGTAAGAGTGAGCAGTATGGAGTATGGAGCAGTAAAGCTGCGCGGAGCATTTTGGTTTAGGGTGAGGGACATGAAGGGCGCGGGTAGGGCTTAGGCCACGAACCTCTCCGTACGTCGTGAAATGACGGTTCTGCTGGCTCGTGACAAAGACAGACGAGAAGTGCGCAAGCGAGATAACGCGATAAAAAACGCGGGCAAAAAAACAATACATTGTCGTGGCTAAAGACAGGTAGCAGCGATGAATTAGGGAGCGGGGCAGACGGGGGACAGCTGGCGCGGATCATTTGTATACCGCGGGCCGCGGGTAGCGTCTGGAATGCGGCCTGCCCGGTACACTCCGCGGCAAAAGGCGTGAACCGGCGATCGTCTCTCTCGGGCTGCGCACTAATGCAACCACACTGCGCACACCCTGTCAAATACTACTACCACAATATTTGCTGCCAAAATATGCATTCATTCCGTAATAATTACAATAGAAAATATTTATATAGATTGGCAACCCTGCCAGCATTTGTGTAACACAGTTTGCGTGCTGTGTATTTTGCCATGCTACCATTTTTGACTATTTTACTGTTTAGAATTACTAAGATTAATATTAAACTGTTTTCACTTAAATGACTGAATTTTTATCAGTAATTTTAAATAGGTTATAAAATAATCTAACAATAAGGCATATCTCTTAAAAATAAATTTATAATAAAACATATTTCTCAAAACAGTGAGATGTACAAATAAATAAAATGAAATATGTTACTTAGTGCCTTACAATTTCATTTTATTGTAATTTAAGTGACATTTTTTTTTGTTTTTAATGATTAATTTCTATTTTTTTCTTTTCATTTCCAAAAATTTAAAATAATTCATTTATAACTGAAAATGAAATATTTCTTATCATTAGCAATGTACAAGTAAAATATATTTTTTTGAAAAAAATCAAGTAAAGTATCGCTTTCAGTTACCCAATCAATAGTAACCAAAACCTATTTTTTTGCTAAATATTTATTTTATCTTTTTAGAACATGTACTATTTATTTACTTGTTAACATTTTATTTTTATTTATTTTACCTGCATAATACAAAAAGGACAATCTGATTTTAATAAAAAATTGTTTAGGTTTTTATAACTTGTTAATGAAATATCCATAGGAAATGTCCATTATTATAATTTTTATATGATGTACATAAACACAAAACAATTCTTTTGAAAGTAAAACGTCAAAGCAAAATCTGGAGCATTCAACGAAACAAAATGTAGAATAGTAGAATGTATTTTCGGTATGTAGATTATCATTTTATTGCATAAACTTATATGACAATATAATTTATGTAATGTAATTAATATCTTTTATATTATATTTTCAAATTACTGCATTCCTACTTTCACCGCAAGGAAATAAATTTTAAATATCTTCGTAATCATTTTCGTCATATTCAAAGTTGATTGTTATGATATTATACAGGCTATAAAATTTTATTTGAAGGTACTTTGCATTATAAACGACAAGGTTTTCATATTTTAGTATTATTTACAACAGTTATATGTTAAAAATTCCATTAAAAGTACGTGAAATAATCTTTGCATTCTAATGAATGTCTGAAATTTCAAGTTTGCAGTAATAACAATGCATAAAAGGAGAATTTGCTGATAAATTCTACAAAACTTTAATTGTGACAAGGCTGCGGTTAGACGATGTACACTGTAGTGTTTATTGTACGAGTATAGTGTTAATTTATTATTATTACAGTTTACGATACGACTGTCCTTGAGCGAGGCCGCCTGCTTTACTGCACAAGTACTAAAACGTTAACGTTTTTGTGAGGTTATGTTTATGTTAGGTGGGTGTTATTGTGCATGCAAAGATGTCATGTTTTTGCAAATTCTTCTGCAAGTTCCATTTATAGATTTTTTTTATATCGTTAAACTTGTACAATGCAGAAACCGTAGGAGGAACATATGCTCATTTTTTGAATAATAACGACCAGACAGGTAAATTTTTAAAAATTGCATAATAGTGTTCACCTGTACGGTTACTAAAATTTCGCTAATGTTTACATTAGTTTGAATAAATTTTATATGAATATTTTTTTGTTTCCGCTTTAAAAACTACAAATTATTATTATAATATAATTTAATTAAACATTGTTTAGTTGATAAATCATTAAAAACTTTAAAAAAATATTATTTTTCTTATTTTGTTATTATCATTTACCGTATAAAATAAAACATACCTATAACTATAACGGCAACTTTAACTCTTTAAATTTGAGTATCACTTTCTTTTAATAATTATGGAGCAACTAATATCCTTTATTAATTCAATATTGTTATATATTTGATAATACTGTCTGTAAATGGTTTTTAAGAATTTATTTTTGTAATTAAATTTTGATCTCATTTATTATTTTCACTGTACGTATATTTATAATTTATAATTCATTACAAAAATTTATAAATAGACATTGGTAAGAAATTATAAAAATTATATACCATCACGGCTTATTATCTATTTCTAGGCGCTCCAATACGCTTTCTTTCGTAGATTCCGGTAATGGCGATATATCCGTAATCCGTACCGTTTAGAAGATCGTTGTCCAAGCGTAACCACGTAACCACTTTGGTTCTCAATGCTTTTATGGAAAGCGTACTACAGGGGTTGTTAATTTAGGGTATTTGAAAATATATTGTAATTACTTTTATTGCAGTAAATGGAAAATATTTTTAATATTAATAGACACAGAATGGACGTCACATGTAAGAGATATATAGAACATCTCGATACAGACAAACCTCCTCCCGTTGTCTTTTCAATCAGTCAGGTACTGTGAATGTCTGAGATCTTTATTTGTATTGCTATTGCCGTAACCTTATAACCATTATTTCTAAACAGTACCGCTAGATGTGCTATGTTGCATTTGTATGTCTATTCGAGAAAAATATTACTTTTAAGAATAAAAAATATTGATTGTTGTGAAATTTAGAAATCATACATAATTATTTTATTATGCGCAGAGAGTACAATACGATGATTTTTATTAGTGAATACATAACCTACAACAACAGTAAAGTACACCAATTATTGTAGTTATTCCAACATTGTATTTAAATTAAATATTTTTTTTAATTTGTATTCCATATCGATAATTTGTGATGAATGTTGAATGTTTTCAGTATCGTAACTTTTATTGGAATATTGTTAAATCATATTATAATACATAATTATGTCCTTCTGTATAAATATTAATTGTTCAACTTTCAACGGTTTAAAGGCTTTACAATTAGAAATCTATAAAATTGTGTGTATAGCTCTAAAAAATATTCCATTTGCAGCATTATCATACAACTTCCTTATAGTATAGTCAACTTAATATCTTCATAAACCATAGACTTATCTTACAGTGAGATTAATCGATGATATCACATTATGTGGAAAATATTTTGAAACGGAATATTATACGTCTTAAAAAAGTCGCGGTATGTATCTTAATATTTTTTGTATAGCGTTAAAAAATTAAAATCGTTCATTTCTCATTAGTGTATGTTTTGAATTTAGGCCACCAGGTTACTTTTCAGTTAAATTTGTTACGGCATAATTAATGTTAGTTCTGCCAAAATTCGATTGTTTTGTGACAATTTGCATTTTTTGCTGAATTGCAGACATTTATTATCCCGGGAGATAAATAGGCAGTTAAAAAACTCAATTTTAATAGTTATAAATCTGTTTTCACTGGCACTAACAAATGGCTGTGTTAGTTTCGTTTCCTTCCTTCCAAAAAGGCAAAATAAGTGAGTGAGTGTGTGATTTGATCGGGGCTGGGGCATGACACCCCGGCTGGCTTCGCGCACGCGGCCATCTGTCCTCTCTGTCTCGCACTCTCCCGCCAATGCGCGGCCTGAGGAATGCGGTCTGGGCTCTCGCCGTGGCATGCAGCAGTGGCAGGCCAGCATTCCTTGTCTAGAGATTGGTACAGTCTCTGCAGCAAAGCCAGCTGCCTCCCGCCGCCCCCTGGAGCCAACATCACCAGTGGCGGAGGAGCCACGAACCCAAAATATGTTGGGGGAACGTTTTCGTTACTAGGTTCATAAAATATAATGGGTATCAAATTTAGAGGAAATATTAATAATATATGTATTATTAATATAGAGTTCAAAATTACATAATACCCGCATTTTAATAGGATTCGAGAAAAACAGTATTAGAAATTCTGTGACGTCATCTGTGCGAAGTAACACAAGTAACGAGAGCAAGAGAGAGAGAGATAATTACGGGTCTATCTCTTTCGCTCTCGTCCCTTGTATTACTTCGCACCGATGACGTCATATAATTTCTAATACCGTCTATTAATCTATTAATAATATATTAATATTAAACCAATTTCAAAAATACGGGTATATTATTTTTAACTCTGTGCTTATGTATACGGATTCAACAAAAATTTGGTCACGTATCTCATTGAAGAATAATAAATTTATATTAAATGAACATTAGTGTAAAATAATAAGGTAATTAACTATTTTTAATTTTTTGTTATTCTTTATATAAAAAAAATAATAAACACATACTTTTTGTTTGTTCATATACCCATTTCGCCGACATTTTTTAAAAATTAAATTAACCCAATAACTGTCATAATGATGTAGGCATTTGCAATAGAGCTGATAACCACGCTTATAACACAACACTAGATAGCAACCAAGTAGTTAAAGAAGAAACATTTTGGCTTGTCAAGTTGACGTTTTGGGTTTAGAGGTTAGACTAGAATATCATTGTGTTTATAAAGTTAAAATAAATACCTTTGTATAAAATGTAATTTTGTGCCAATTCAGAATTTAATGATCTTAAATAAGAAAGTGAAAATATTCACAAATTAATTAATATTGATGAAATGAGAAAATTGTTTAAATATTAATTCATTCCCAAACAACCAACGATTGAAAGTTTGTGTGACGGATTATGTCATATCATAAGTAATTTGATTAGTTCAAAGGAGATGCACGCCCGTTCACTCATGGTCGCGAGGACAGAATATGTGATACGCCAAATTCTGTCGTTTGCAGTAAAATTCTATGTTCATTCTGTTCTCGCAACAAACCAAAGTGAAGTACAATAAATTTAAATTGAAATTAATATTAGTGTAAACTGTGGTGCACTCTCCACGTCATCAATGAGTGACCGTGAGGTGACGCCTGGTAAACACCCGCACGGTACAAATATATCATCATCATTTTCGAAATCTGTGTAGAAAGCAGATTGGCATACCCAACAATGGGTAATATGCCGCGATGATTATTTTATTTATTTAGTTAAATACATACCTACATTCCTACATATTTACTTATGCTGGAAACTTTATTAAGTTCCTTTCCATATAATTATTGTTCTATTCAGAGACTAAAAACGAAAAATATTTCGTTCAGTTCCTATCCGAACGAAACCGAAAAATTTCGTTTCCGTTCTTAATGTTCCCACCTAAATATTTTCGTTTTCGTTCACAGTAGTTAAATACCGGTTATAACTATTAATGAATAATAACTGATGAAACTATAGAAATATAATAAGTTTTTTTTTTTATTAAACATGAAAATAAAACATACGTCTAAAGGAAAGATAATACATATATAAAAATAAGAAGAAAATCTTATGCTATGGCCTGAATTTTTTACAATAAAGAATAAAACATTAATTACATTTTATTTCACCTAACTAATAGTACGTTTTCAAGCAAATCTTCCTTTATGTTAGTTCTCTTATATAAGTACTTAACATAACTAATAAGACGAACACCGACAGTGTGTGCAAATGAAAATTATCGCAGTCAGTGTTCAATAGATGAAACTACGAGTATACCGTTTAACCTAACACGTAACAGGGTTAGCTACTGGAGAGTTACTTTGAAAGTCTGCTTGTTTGCAACTCAAAAATCTGAAAAATCAATAATATTTGCGTGTAAAATATTTGCTGTAAATAAAATAAAATATTAAATAAAATAACGGTTAAAACCGGTAACCGATATTAATTATTTTGTTTTCAATCATGAACGAAAAAAATATATTGCGTTTTCGTTTCCGTTTTCGTTCTTATAGAAATTTCGGTTTATTTCGTTATTTCGTTTTCGTTCTCTATTTACTATTTTCTTTTTAAAACGTTACTATTATTATTTTGAAATGATTTGTTTTTTGACAGTGACATGTATATGTTAGTTACACACATTTGAGATCTGAACTGTGCAACCATGGAGTTGCGTTTAAAGCGTAGGCTCCGGGATGTAAAATATAGATAAATATTTAAATATTTTGTGAACACTTGGCACACTTCACAAGATTTCAGTCCTTGAATCAACCTCTCGGTCATTTATTAGAGACTGGCCCACTCAACCAGAACCACAGACGCGTTTCGCTGTATTTGCAGCTCATCAGTGTGGTGTACTAACGCCTCTTTCGAGGCACTGAGACTAATTGGGTGGACGGATGATAAACATCCCAAAAAGATTTCAAGCCAGCAGAGGCATCATCAGGAATTGTACATTGTACAGTTTTCTACTATTATTATTCTGCTAGCCAAGCTCGCGGTTTTCCTGATAGATGGCTTTGCATGTGGTTAGTTACCTCTGTTGGCTTGAAATTTTTTTGGGATGTTTATCATCCGTCCACTCAACTAGTCTCAGTGCCTCGAAAGAGGCGTCAGTACACCACACTGATGAGCTGCAAATACAGCGAAACGCATCTGTGGAAGGACTGAAATCTTGTGAAGTGTGCCAAGTGTTCACAAAATATTTAAATATTTAAAACAACTTCATCAAGTGTCGCAAATTTACATTGTACAGTTTTCTACTATTAAAATGTAGATAATTTTATAAATTTATTCATATACGAGTAATATATGGAAAAATTATTAATGCAAATTTAGTAATCTTTAATTGTTATAATAACAAATTTCGAAAAAAATAGCATTTAAATGTATTTTTTTGAGCTTCAAGTAAAGTGCCATTACAGGTTATCTGATTTACACCAAAATCTAATGGCTTCTTTCCATATTAGAATAAGGTAGAAATACAAGGTTGCAAAATTTTGTGAACGTTAGTATTTGAGTTAGAGCGTAAAGAGGATACACACACACACGCGCACGCACACACACACCAAACATGGTAATTTACCAGAATCTCGATATGCGATTTTTAGCACGATCCCTATACCTCCCTTACAAAGGGTTGATGATAACCAACTTGTAACATTTACACTTGTCAAGTTAATATTTCTTAGTAATTTTAGCTTTTTGTGTTTGGTGAGTTAAACTATTTGTATTGGTAAAGTTTTAAAATAAGTGTTGTTTTGTACCTATTCGAGTTCATGAACTATTGCTGCCATTCTACGCCGCCATTATGGAGTAAAATGGAACTATGAAATGTTATATTTTAAATGTACGTACCTTCAATGCCAAGTAAATGTTGTAAAGTTAAAAGAATGTTGTTTTGTTTTAAATAAATTTAGTTGTTATAAATTAATATTTAACAATATTTGAAATATTATTTTTAAATAAAAACATATTAAACATACAGGGTGTTCATTTTTATTTTGCGATCTCGAGAACTATAAGATACGAAGTTGGTTAAATTAACAAAGAATCTCTATTTTACATGTGTATTTCAATAATAAACTGAGACATATACTTTTTATTTGCTCATTTAATAGTTTACTGAAAGTTTATTGATAAAAATGGAGATAATTTTGATTTTTTTTTATAAATACATCATTTAATTTAAAATAAAGTTTTTTTAAGTATATATTTACGTTTTTCAGTAATGGCAATCTTATTAATATCATATTAGGGAGAATTAATTCCAAACTTTATTATTTTTTTTTCTAAAATTTTGTTAAAAAAATCTGTTGTGGCCATCACAATACCTCTCGCCACTTCCTTTTTTGGTTACATAAGTATAGGGCCCGACCAGTCATGTTACATTGTTGGCCTTGACAAGCAGATGTGGGGTTCCCGTTTTAGAATGATAATTATGTACATAAATGTCAGAATTTTTCATTAAATATTCCAAGATTTTCTATATTCACGTAGTTAATTTGTCACCAGGAGTATGGAATTTACTTGTCGAGGAAAATAAACCACATGGAATTGGAAAATCACTAAATTTAGAATGAGAAATTGATACTTGACATCTATATACATAATTACTAGCTATCATTCTGACTTAAGCTCCTATATCTCCTTGTCAAAACACCCTATTGTATTTAACATTTCTTGTATACCTATACTCTACACCAAAACTTCTACTTACATATATGTATCTATTCCTTATATTTAGATTGTTTAATTTTAAATTCATTTTATGAAGAAATTTTCTTCTCTTCTAATTTTTCGAAATGTTTCCAATTCATTGTCAGGATTGACAGTATTTTTGAAGGATATATGTAATATACCTATAATTTTAAATATTTAACTATTAATACATTAAGAAATAATATAATATATGTACTTCCCAGAAAAAAGTCTTTAGTAATATCTCCGTCTCCGGATTTCTGACACTGACGTTTATGTGTAAGTTACAAACAAATTTTCAACTATTTTCCATGGCATCCTTTCGGCTGTAAAATTTATTATAACAGATTATTTTATATATTATATTTCTTTTATCTCTAAATCTATAAAATATATAAGAAAATATTTAAATGTATCAGATAGAGAATTTAATTTTCTTTAATATTACCGAGAAAAGTTTTCAAAAAATATTATTTAGAAGAATTTTTTTCAAGAATCTTCTACTTCCGGTTGTCCAATTGTTACCAAAACCTTTTCAGATCTTCCCATGAATGTCCGATTGGGAAATACGTAGTTAAACAAATTTAAAGTCTTATAGTTTTTGAGTTATCGTCCTTCCAACATCCTACATACATACACACACACACACACACACATACATCCACACACACACACACACACACACACAGACATCATCGTAAAAATGTTAAAATCGGATTGTAGGGACCTTAAAACGTGCTTATTCAATAAAATCTGGATATGCGATTTTTAGCATGAATGCAATACCTCTCTTAGCGAGAGGTAAAAATGTATGAAAATTGTATATCGTTGGAATAAAGGGCACTATTGAATGAGCAAATAAAAAGTATATGTTTCTATTTAAAATAAAAAAAGTTTGTGAACCACTGATAGATTTTTTTTCAGTTTATCATTGAAAACATTTTAAAATCTAATAATTAAATATGTATTTTAAAATTTTATTTATAATTTACTTATTTTTATTTACCGTGTAAACGAGTGATTGAAAATAGTTATTTACGATACAAGTACGTAAAACTAATCTTTAATCACGAATGGATGAGAATTAAATCACGAGTGTAGCGAGGGTTTTAAGACCCGTGCCGTGAGAGACTAAAGATGCGTTACGTATGTGTATCGTACAATATTTTATCTACGATAGAATCTAAAAATCCAATAGATAACTTTTATTTATGAATTAGGATCACAATATTAACTTTGCCATGATAAAATATTTACACGGGTGATTTCACTTTTTACAAATTTAGCGTGTCTAATAAATTACTGAACAACCGCTTTACAATCTTGAAACTAACAACTAAAACGTGAATTTTACGCACTATCGTAGATAATAGCATATTTCATTATTCAGTAATATTTACATTAATTCGTTCTTATTTTACTATTATAACGAAAAATTCGATACCATTTCGATCTATAATCTAGAATAATTTTTATGGTTAGTTTTACTAAAATCTTCATTAACGGAGACATTACCTGAAAATTAAAAATTACAAGAAACTTCTCAACAAAAAATATATAAAGATCATCAGTTTCACTTCAAATGGAGCTCCTCAGTACATTCCTACTTATGTGACGTTCAGTTTTCTACTGCATGTCTACTACCTGTCACTAACTGTACAGTCCATACGATGAAACTTGGCGAAGCAAAAGAATGTAATTCAGTTCACTATTCCTAAGTTGCGTTTTGTCAAATATTTACTTTTACTTCGATGCCGCACAGCTTCAGAAGTGAAATAGTGATTTTACAATGTTTTATTGCCTTACACAAAGCAAATTTCACCCTAATACACTCAAACTCGGGGTTTCAGGTACTTTTCAACCCAAGAAGTTATAAGCGTTGGTGCATTTGTTTTTTTTCAATAGCAATAGAAATTTTATTTTCTTAACTTAATTAATTTAAAAAATAATTAATTATAATATGATTTATATAATAAATAATTCATTCCAATACTTGTAATATTTTTTTTTTGTATAAATTATTTCTTTTTTTGTAATATTCGTAATTTTATTGAACTTCATTCTTTTTCGTTACGCCTATGGATTTTATAACTTCCCCATTACCGCAGTGATAATGTGAATTGCCCCAACTCTCCAAGTTACATCGTATGGATAGTATACTAGTTTTCATGTATACAATGGAATATTGTACGTCAGAAAATACATTTAGGTTATTTATGGCGAGAGTATTGAACAAATTAATTTCTTTACTTTCTGTTGAAAATTTTCCAACTTGTAGTTTTCGAGCATTATACGTAATATACTTTGTGAAGAAAATGTGAAGATGTTTATTTCTTGTATAAAATCTGGTGTTTATTTTATCAATGTTTTTTCCACGAACCATGGACAAATTATTTATCTGTCTTTGATTTGAAAGTAGATATGTTTTCATAATTTTTAAATGAGAAAGTAATTTTTTTGAAATTACTCCCAAAAATTCTTGGTTTTACGATATTTTTACTCATCATTAACCAAAAGGGTGGCCAGCAGTCATGGACTTTTTATTAATAATTACCAGGAAAATATAATGGGAAAAACCAAATTTTGTCAGTGAAGTGGAAGTCCTGAAAATGTCAGGGAATTTTAGTTTTTGAAAATGATGGCCATTTTTAATATATTGTTGATAACAGATAATGTAGTGTGCTTATGCTTTCCATGTCCGGAAATTCGTTTCACTTGATTTGGAGGTTTGCATGACCCGTCTGCGGTTGACTCTCATAAATTTCAGCGACCTCTACATTTACTTTTTTAAATAAAAAGGTAGTGCCGCTAAATGGCGACATTTCAAATTTATACGCGACCCCGGCATATAGTTTTAGATTTTAGAACCAGACAGGAGTTGTTAAATTGAATTCTTATTTTATAAATAAAACCTTATTTTAGTGTGTGAAAAAGTGAAGTACAATCATCAGTCCATTATAAAATATTGTATTTCATAAATATAACCTCACTTTTTATTTACTAAAAGAGACAAAACATTTCAAAAGTTAGTATTTTGGGGACCAGAGATAAATAATACCAATCATAATTATTTGAAAAACGAAACAAAAAAAACCTAGCGCTTTTTGGATAGTATATTACGAAATTTTATTGTGAAAAAAATTTGATGTGCTTTAAATAAAGTATTTCTTCCGGTTCATCGTTTGTAAACAAAATCTAATGAATAGAAAAGTCTATAATACAAAATTTTGGATTATATTTTATTGTTTTTCCTCGAAAATCTGTTGAGAGCTCTAAATTAAATACCACTTCCGGTTTATTATATATAGTCCAAATCTTATATTGTTGTTTCAAATTATATACGAGTTTGAAATACCAAATTTGAGAAGTTTTGGATCATATTTTAATATTTTTTTCAAGAAAATCTGCTTAGAGCTTCCAGTAAAGTACCACTTCCGGTTTATCAATTTTAGAAAAAATCTAATATATCGTTCTCATTAATACAAAAGTCTTAAATACCAAATTTGAAAAGTTTCGTATTATATCATAATATATTTTTCACGAAAATCTGTTCTGAGCTTAAGTATCACTTCCGATTTTAGTTAAAATCTAATTTTGTTCCCCTTGATATAAAAGTCTTAAATACTAAAATAAAAATTTTGGAATATATTTTAATACAGCTCTTCATTAAAAACTGTTATGGGCTAAAAGCTTCAAGTAAAGTATCTCTTCCGGTTGTCCAATATTACCCGAAATCTAATCAACTCTTTATATGAATGCAGAAAGCTTAAATACGGAAAATATATTTTTTTGGAAATTCAATATAAGAGAAAAAAAATCATCGTTCCAATTACAATTAAAAGGTTAAAAGTAAAACTACCATATTCATCAAAAAATACAATAATACTAAGTAGATATGGTAATTAAATTAAATCGAAGTGTAAGTGCGGAGTACTTGCTAAAACTGTGAATCACTTAATATGTATAAAAATAGTGAAAGAAATAATTTAAAAACTCAGATAAATAACAATGGAGATATATGGCTGATTGAAAACTCTGAACTAATTGAAAAACATTTGAGGAACTTTATTGAATTTATAGAAGCGATTTGATGATTTGTTATAAATGTTCCATGTAATTAATAAATATTAAACAAGTTCAAAATTTATGTAAAATAAAATATCAATGTAAGAATGTAACTAACTTCGATATTCACATTTTTACCTTCCGTCACCTCTAGGTAAGGAAGGTATTGTCTTTGGTCAAAAAATTCGGTGGTGAGTTTTCATTTAATAAGCACGTTTTAGGATCTTTACAATACGATTTTACTATTTTTACGATGATGTCTGTATGTGTGTGTGTGTGTGTGTGCGTGTGTGTGATTGTATGTGACCGTGGTTTCGGCCACGATATCTCCAAAACTAGAATTCCAAAAATTACAATTCTTGCGTATTCCTCTACCTTACAACCATATGAAAACTTGATTAGATTTTGGTTATAATTGGTCAAAGAAAATCATTGTAAAAATAGTAAAGACGTGTTGTGGGGACCCTAATTCGTGCTTATTCACTAAAAACTCACTATCGAATTTTTCGACCGAGAACTTTACCTCCTGCTATACCGTAGGTGTGGGAGGTGTTGTTTTCGATGAAAACCTTACAAAAATATTACTACTAAATAATAACTGATAACAATGAATATTATTATCGTAGCATATTTTTCACTTTAATTTTTTTATTGTTTTTTTATTACTCTTTTATGTTAGTGTATTAAATTACTAAATAGTCAAGCAAAATTGCCTTAAGATTGTTGAATTATTCGCTGTAAGTTATTTCTATGTCCGTTCCTTCCGAAACTCCGAAGATTTTGTCAGTACAGCAAAACGAGGGTTAGACGATGCCTCACTAAAATTATTATTGAGAATATAAAACATCTGGTTTATATATATATATATATATATTTTTTTTTTAGAATTTTACTTTAAATATGTTCAAAATAATTCTCTTCAACACATAATGCACTTCATCATTTTGTCTTTCCACTTTATAAAAGTCCCCAGCCTATTTTCTTTTAAAATGCTCGAAATTATCAAATTAATTTCAGATGTTTTAAAAACTGCCAAAGTTGTCTTTATAATTACCGGGGGGCCTTAAAATATCAAATTAATTTCAGTCTGATTTCAAAACTGTCAAATTATAAATCATTAATCGAAAATACTCTGGTCAGTTCTATCACTCACAAAGATAATTTAAAAATTGATTAACTTCTAATTAACTTCACTTTCGCAACTTTATTTCAAATTACGAACGAGTAAATAACTATATTGAAAATTTTGTTTTCCACAACTTACCTGATTTTCCAATTCTCTAACATGACCCTCGTATTTGATTATCAAACTGGTAGAAATTTACAGGAAACATGTAAAATTAATTGAAAATTATTTATTTATACTTATAAATAACCGTTTTAAATATAAATATTTGTTGTCAGTTAAAAAGTGTGGTTCAGTGAATTGAACTGCCTACATGTTGTTGGTAGAAATAGTAGGCCCCATTTTTCCAATGTTAGTCTCCGCTACTGGTGCCGTCCACTCCACCATCGGCCGCGAGGATTCGATTCACTCTGTTTTTTCGATTAATTGACCAATTAGTTTACACGATTTTGGACATGGCATTGCTTTGGACTCAGGTCATGATGAGTTACTAGCAGAGATAATCATCTTTTGTTGTAAATTTCTTAACATTATGCGTATTGTTACGAAACGCTCCGGAATATTGTTACAAAACAATCTACCGGGCCTATTCAGTAACAGATTGGTTAATTTTTAGCAACTCGTTAAATTGTTACCCTATAGATATGGATTTGACAACTAAAAATCTTGTTTTTAGTAATAAATCAACATACTTAATTACAGAATTTTTTTAACAAGCTAAAAATTAACCACAGTCGTCCCTGGTTTCATACCGAACGACTTCAAACTTGAAACTTATTTTCTACAGTGTTCTCTCCAATACAGCTATGAGAGCCCGTGAGGTGATACCTGAGCTGTTTTTTCGCGATGCATTGGTTTGAAACTATTTTGTAGCGGTTTGAACTAATGCAATTTCGTGTTAAACGGTGACGTCAAAATCGAATCAGTTTCGTATGTTTTTAAATCGCTCGTTGTGGTCGGTTTAAACCTGTTTCGTTAGAGTGGGGAGTCAGTGGGGTTAATTCAACAGCTGATCAGCTGAAAATTTTATATACATAACTTGTGTTGAATGAAACTATGTATTTTTAATTAATAATGGATAAATTTAAGGAAATGGTGGAAGTTCATTTAGAGAATTTTAAAATAACAATTCATTTATCTGTTAGATTGACACTTCTAAAGGTATATTCGAAAAAGGAACCACGCTAACCGCGGTTAGATTTTTCAGTAACCGTTACAAGTTTGAACACGGTTCATTTGTGTGACAATTATGGAGATAAAAAAATGTAGCAATAGTTATATTCGAAATAAACTTATCACGGGCATAACCTCTGAATAAACAAGGAGTATAAGTTCACCTGAGAATAGGCATTTTCGTTGTCGCTTTAGTAAAAGAAGAAAAATTATTAGAAGAACTACTATCAGTTAAAATAAACTCATTAAAGAATATCCACGCTTCTATAATTTCAATGTATCTTTCAACAAAAAATTAATTTAAATTGACAGTTCATGTGACAAATGATCAAGGCCAAAGCATTCCTTAGTCATATCTGGTAAACGGCGTCAACAGTATAGATATCGTCATTATCAATATCTGCGAATAGAAGCAGATTGACACACACACACACACACACGCATAAATGGATATATATATATATATATATATATATATATATATATATATATATATATATATATATATATATATATATATATGTGCTTCTCTTAAGACATCATGTATTGGTCATAAATATTATTTTGTTTAATATAATGCGTGTGTTGATTATAAAATTTGATTTACTTCTGTTTATAAATCAGGAGTAATAAAAAGGAAATATAATTTTAATATGTTGCTCATCGAAAAATATTTGTTGATATTTTCTTAACGATTATGTTCAGCAAGTTAATAGTATGGCTGCAGATAAGTGAAATATGTGTTATTTGTTTTGTTAAAATATTATTGTATACTCAAAATGTTTGCATTCTTTCTTGCGATAATATTTATAGTTTGGATTTTTGTGAGAAAATGTAAAATAAAGCTCGCAAAGTATTTTACAAAATAGTTTATATTTCACAATAATTTAAGAAAGATATTTATTCCACTATTAGGTATTTCGTATCGTAGGCAGAGATCATTATGTCCAAATTGACAGTTTGTAATAATTAGCATTTAAAATTCAAATTATTACTTAAATGCAGACTTGTTCAACATAACGTGTAGGGTGTAGGCATACTTTATGCATATTAAGATGTAGCAACTATATACGTATAATAAGATTTATCAACTTCAACACTGCTCTGTGCGTTAACTAATGGATTTTGAGTAAGTTTTCCCAGTGTAACAAAATGGGTGTTAGATTTTTACTTGAATACTCACAATAAATTTGAATTTGGGTGCGGAATTCTACACGCCAACATTTTTTTGTACGATGCAAACTAATACCAGCTATAATACGGCAAAACATTTTACGAGTGGAAATATATAGACCTACAGTGGCGGTGCGTGAATTTAGAGTGAGGTTAGACCAAATACTGAAAAAATAATATTCTTTTTCGGTTCAAGGTCAAACATTTTTGAACGCTACATAGATAATCATCACACAATTAGATATTATACCTATTATAAATGTACGGAAAATTAAAAAAAACAAATACATATAAATATAGTACGAGTATTGCCAAAGTGATTTAACACCGAAGGTCAAATGGCGTTGCAGTGGTTCCTTCTTCTGCTATATGACATGACAACTATGTCATATTTGGTTTTTAATTGTTAATAGTCGCTCGATTGCACAACATTTTGCAAATATTTAGAACAAATTATGTATAAACGTATTAACTATAGCTAACAATGTTTATAAAAATAAAAGTTTCAACTTAAAAAAAATTATAACCTTCAAACGTAACACTTAACAAATGTCAACAATCAGCATTCAATATTCAAAATGGCTGCAGAAGAAGGAAATTTTAGTTCCACAGTGGCGGCGTTTCGTTAACTTTACGAAATCATTTGTATATTAAATCAATTCGGCGTTCTTTCATGTTAGCAAATCTGTTGATTATGTCATCGTAAAATTGTTCCTTTTTTGATAAGTCTGTTAAGGGGATAGTATACCTAGAGCAAAAGTTTGATTTCAGAATTGCCGTAACTGAAGTGTAATGGGACGAGGGGAAGTGTTTAACTTGCTGCATGTACGTATACTGTTAATATGTTTAATAAATTCTTTCTCTACTGCTACTATAGTCAAATTTTTTGACTCTGTCGGGTACAGTAATAAAACTATAAATGAACTATAAATATCGCAATTATGATAAAGCGGCATATCCTTCACTTTCTGTAGTATAATACTGTTTGGCATCGGCCCATATTTTTGAGCCGCTCTATTCATTTATGTTAAAGGACTGTAAGGCTATTTTCCTACACATACCTGGTAGACGTTTGATTCAAGGCATGAATAGAGCGGCTCAAAAATATGGGCTGATGCTAAACAGTATTATACTGCAGAAAGTAAAGGATATGCCGCTTTATCATAATTGCGATATTTATAGTTCATTTATAGTTTTATTACTATACCCGACAGAGTCAAAAAATTTGACTATACCGACGGTTTGATAGTTGTACTGTAGGGACTGTAGGCTCACGCTCAGACAACACAACTCCATACAGCTAGGTAAACGCATCAAGGATGGATCCGCAATCGCAGTAGTCTAGACATTATCTGGGCAATAAAAAGTCTTTTAACTAAAGTTTATAAAACAAAGATTTAAATATTGCAGAGTAGGGCTATTTTTGCAAATCACCAACAAGATTACATACATTTCTAAAAAAAATATACGGCATGTAATGATTGTGATATTTTAATATTTACGGTTAATTCAACTTATTGCACTTACCTACTGTACATATGTACCCTTTACCCCTTTACATGATAGAAAGGCTATCTTGTGCGCAACTAAAGTGTACATTTTGTTGAGCATAGTGATGTACACGAGATGAGACGACACGAGAAATAAAAAAAATCGATCTCGTCTCATTTTTGGATCTGTAATCTCGCTCTCGTTCTCATACAAATTTTTGGGCCTTGTCTCGTCCTCGAGCTTTTGAAAGTAATCAAGTCTGGATATTATAAATAGTACACAAAAATGCCAGCTTGAATGATATAGTTTAGTTCACGAAAGATGACAATTCAAGGTCATTTAATAACCGTATGGTATAATATTACTAGCAGATAACTTCACTGCATTTCGTATACATAGACGTGCAACATGAAATATTTGTGGATACATTTTAACTGAAAAAAATAAGTGTAATTTATTTGAAAATTATGTTTCTTTTTAAATAATGCCTTTCTCAACGATTTATGCTCTTCACCTATGTATTTGCAAAATCCAAAACCATAAGATTTGACAAAAACCATGGAATAATAATTTGATTTAAATGTCAACGTCACTGGGTAACTATTAGGAAAGAGGGTAGTGCAGTAGATAATTAGATACCTGTAATTCTACGACATACGTCATTATTATTTGTAATGTGTTAGAAAGTAATGTCACCATTTACGTACATATATCTGTCATACACCATAAACTATATAGACATACGTCAAATAATCTTTCTCTTTCTAACATGAAATGTTGCTAAACTACTACTGTATAAAGTGCTGTGTATTCTTTCTTCGAACATCTTTCGTGAACCAAAGTATATTAGGGAAATATTGAAATTACGTAAATAGTGACCTATTTTATATTTAATTCTAATATATCTGCAAAGTGGAAGTAAATGTGCATTTGTGGTTGTTGGTGATTAACGATTGTGTTTCGTTCCAGATGGAGAATATTTGTTCGCGGAGCCCGAGAGCAAGTTGTCCAAGTACGCCCCGAAGAGTTGGCGTTCCTCCCACACCCATGTGAGTATTCGAGTGCACGCCCGCACTTTCCAATTCCTTGTACGGCGCTGGCCGCGATCGCGAGTTCAGTCCGTCCACATTCGCGACGCAACGAGATTCCGCATGAAATCGACTCAAATTACTGGCCGTTGCCACTCGCTGTGGAATGCCGATTGCTTCTTCTAATCTTACGTAATTACCTACTTTCTGCGATGTGCGTTTCTTAAACGATTCCATCTTTTTCTTCGTAATCGCATCGCATCGCGTCGTCAAGACCACGTTCTTTCTTCTTTGAATATTTACATTTCTTTGTTTTTCTTTCTCTTGTTGCACAATAAAAAGTTGAGTTTATTTTTAGATGTTATCATTGCTGTAATTATTATTTTAATAACTATGCTGTAATATTTTATACTGTGTCCTGAGTCCCATTTTTAACAATTCAATTGCCGCTATTGTGATCTTGACTTGACAACTATGCTGCTAGATAATAACAAAAAACAGATTTTATTTAATTTTTATCAAATAATTTTTAAATTATTATTATTATATATATTAATAAATATAATATAATAAACATGTTAAGCTTAAGAAAATAAGTTATTTTACGTCTAACATAAATCGAACAAGTCCATTTATTGAAATCCTTTGATTCCGTGGCGTCAAGTAATGCACTAAAATATAAGGGCGTACGTTTGTAATACTAACCAAATAGTCCGTTCTATATTTGAAAATAATTAATATTTTGTGCCGGGTTTTTTTTTAACAAAATAAATAATTGGAAAATATACGTAACTTTATTTAAACATCATTTTCTTATTTTCATAATTTCCATTTGAAAATATAAAATTTCTACAAAAACCAAATAAATCCAGTATTTTAGATTTTTTATTTTTTTAATGAAGGTGGATCCATAAATCGTATATTATTACGTAAGGGATTATGGCAGTTATTATTCACGAAAATGACGTTTGCGTCACGAGCCGGAGGCGAGTGATACAAATCATCCCGAATATAATGCAAAACTTTTTCTACGCCTGTAAAGTAGGAAATAACTTGAATAAATATTTTAGAAACAACTATACAACTTCACAATTTATTGGAACAATATTTAACAAAGAGAACATTAATTTGATTTCTGATTACTATTTATTATGGGAACTACCTACTTATTGGCGATTGAGCGTGAAGATATATTGTAAAATTTGTACAATTGGTACGGGGTGGTAAAATCAATTGTTAAATTCTCACTCAATTATTTCTGGTGGGGTGCTGTCTTCATCGCTCTCAGTATCAATGTTAATGTAGTTTTAGCGCTTTTCAAAAGAATATAATGATAGAAATTGGATGAAAAACGTGAACACAAAAATACAAAATGACGAGTGACAACAGTGACAATGCTAAAACTGTGAACTGCCAGACGGTCGTAGAAAGGGTCTCGCGGCAGAATTAAAATAAACATGAATAATTGATATCTGGATTTGTAATTGGACGAGAAGAATGAATTATGCGTCCATAATTAATTGAAAAAATCTGTTGTGGCCAGCACAATACCTTCCGTCAATCCTGTGTATAATGTATAAATTCCATACATAATTTTTCTTGCAAAAGATTCTAAATTTCCAGTAAAATTATTTCCTAAAAAAACTATTCAAATTACACTTGACACTGACATCTTCTTCTTCTTTAACTTTTCGCATTCGTTAGGGGTCGCTATTTTTGCGTGTCGTTATCATTCAGTTCCTTTTCTCTCAAGTCTTCCGCAATACAGTCCTTTCATCTTATCTTTGGTCTTCCTCTGTTTCTTCAACATCCTATTACTAAACTATTCATTCTTGTTCCAATATAATTTTTCATTTCTCCTCATGACATGTTCAAACCAATGTAATCATATTTCTTCTATCTTTCTAGAAACTTGTAATACTAGAGTTATTTTCTTACCGTATCTTTCCGTGTTTTCCCCAACATCTACTTCAACATCCTCATCTCTGCCACATTAATTTACTTTTTATTCATACTGACATCTGTCAATTTGAATTATATGAATATATTATTAGTTTCCATGTTTAGCATAGCTGGCTGAATTATAAAATTTAATTTCTTTAAAATTCTTTAACTTTCTATCTACTGAATATGAAGTATAAAATGTAATCAAATCGTATAGAGAATAATATATTCTATAAGTTATAATAACGTTAAATGTCAATAAATCAAATTTAACTGTTAAACCTTCAAATGAGGGTACTTCCGGTTCACCAATTATAACCAAAATCTAATCACTTGTACTTCTGGATGTAAACTTGAGGAATACGAAAAAATTATAATTTTTGGAATCGTGGTATTGAAGTTATGGGATCCGGAGCTTTTGTCACACACACACACACACAAACACACATACATACATACGTACATCATCGTAAAAATGGTAAAATCGTGTTATAGGGACCCTAAAACATGCTTATACACTAAAAACTCATCATTGAATTTTTTGACCAAAGACAATACCTTCCTTACCTAAAGGTGACGGAAGATAAAAATTGAAATAATGAGAATATATTTTTACAGGAGTAGAAAAATAATATTTTAAACTGAACTTATTATACGTATGGAGAAAAAATGCCAGTCATACAATAAATGGTTCTGAAATAAGATATATTTTCCTAAAAAAACTGAATTTTGGAAATGTTCGGCATTTGTAAGAAAAAACCTTAATTACGTCTATTAATTTTCGATATACAATTAATTATAATATTTTAAAAAGGCATTATTAATTTTTGCCTCAAATAATTTTCTATTTTTTATAAGGGTTATATATGATTATTGTGTTGTCAGGTCGCATAATAATATTGCACATTTATGTCTGCAATTATCGTGCATGACCATAAATTTTCACTATTTCATCGGTAGTAAGGATAATGAAGCTATTTGTAAATAAGGAGTATTAAATAAAATTCTGTGTTTCCTGTAGATATCTGTTCTAATTAAATGCCTAAGGCAGTTACCTCATCTATCTCTGGTGAAAATTGTGTTTTTATTTCTTTGAGTTTATGAAATAGCAATAATTTTAAATTTTTCACATTCTTGGGAATTATACTAATAATTTGATTGACGTAAATTACGTACTTATCTACGGTAGCAGATATGTATTTCTTTTTATAGACACATGCTCTTGTTTCATGCTGTATAATGAATAATATCTCTTTTTCGTATGATAATCATAGCTCTAGGATAATAAAATATCATTTATAGTGGATGACTGCTATCTTTAAGAAGTGGGTACTGTGCCTGTATTCGTGATTGACCACATTCTGGATTTTTTTGTAAACAAAAATCTTAAAAAAAACTGAGAGAATCTACTCAAATGGACATTCACCAAACTATCTACAGCCTTAATGTACATACGAGTATGTACATTATATATCCGGATTAAACAAATCATAATACCCAAAAATTTTGTGATTTGTCATCTTCATTATAGAAATTGTTAATTACAGTAAATAAATCGGATGTGGCCAACACATTACCTGCCGTCAATCCTGTGTATTATGTACAAATTCCATACATAATTTTTCTTGCAAAAGATCCTATATTTGCAGTAAAATTATTTCATAAACTATGCAAATTGCACTTGACACTGACATCGTCTTCTGCTTCTTCTTCTTCTTCTTCTTCTTCTTCTTCTTCTTCTTCTTCTTCTTCTTCTTCTTCTTCTTTAGCGTTTCCCAATCATTAGGGGTCGCTATTTTTTTTTCTTTCTTATTCAGTTCCTGTTCAATCAAGTCTTCCGCAATACAATCCTTTCATCTTATCTTTGGTCTTCCTCTGTTTCTTGTACCTTCTACTACTAAGCTATTCATTCTTCTTCGAATATATTCTTCATCTTTTCTCATGATATCTTCATACCAACGTAATAGTCTCTCTTGTATCTTTCTAGAAACTTCCATCACTCCATCCATTTCCATTATCCTTTAAATCCTTACCCTATCTTTCCGTGTCTTCCCCAACATCTATCTCAAAATCCTCATCTCTACCACATTCATTTTCGTTTCATTGACATTGACATTTTCAATTCGAATTATCTGAATATATTAGCAGTTTCCATGGTTAGCATAGCTGGCTGATTTATGAAATTTAATATCTTTATAATTCTTTAACTCTATATCTTTTGAATATGAAGTATAAAATGCAATCCAGTCGTAGAGAGAATAAAATATTCTTTAAGTTATAATAACGTTAAATTTCAAAATGATATGTAACTTTTCAAGAAAAACCGTTAAAAGTTGAAAATGAGGGTACTTTCGGCGAACCAATTATAATCAAACTCTAATCATGTCTGCATATGGATCTAAACTTGAGGAATACGAAAAAAATATAATTTTTGGAATCGTGGTATTGGAGTTATGCGATCCGAAACGATCGTCACGTACACACACATACACACACACAATATACAGACATCATCGTAAAAATAGTAAATTCCTATTCTAGGGACCCCAAAACGTGCTATTAATTGGAAACTCACTATCGAATTTTTTGACCAAAGACAATACCTTCCTTACAATGGTGACGGAAGGTAAAAAAATTATTACAATTTGTTTTTATTGTAATTAAACATTTCTTTTCTGTTGGAAACAAAAATTTTCAACAAATAATTAGAAGGGACATGCTTCATATGTTGCTAAATAAAATCCAGTGGCGAATCGCCTGAAGCTTATAATTTTTGGATGCCCTTTTCAGTTGTGCATCGCAAAAAAGAAATTAAATTAAAATTGAATGGAGAACCATATATTTATATGAAATAAATATTTTAATAAGTAAAATAAATGTTTTTTTCATCTTTGAAGGGATATTGCTAAATCATAATTTTAACATTGATTTTCCTTTTCGGAAAAAAAGTAGACACCCGGTATTTAAATATATATCAAGCTTGAAAATCGGGGCATCGGGGGCCCCATTTACGCGGGGCCCAGATATAAGTAAAATAGAATATTCTATTTAAATTTTAAAACAATTTTAAAGAGGCAGTGGCGTATTAACCTACTTTGGCGAGTCCATGCGCTGTTCGCTTCGTTTTTTTTTCTTAGCTTCCCCCAAACCTAATAATTGTAACCTTGGGCGGCTCGTAGATTTTTTGAGCCCTCTATAATATTTTGCGCCGCAAGCCAGGGCTTTTTAAGCTTCTGTAATAATACGCCACTTCGAAAGAGACCCGGTTACCCCTGGGTCCCAATATAATAGCGACCTGGCCACCCCATCACTGAATGTTAGAATGTTTAGTTCAGCTTGGTTATTTTCCCCGGTTTCATAAAGGGCAGAGTAAATTTACTTACAAATTCAAATAAATTTTATTTATTTTATGGCGTGTATCATGTATCATTTTAGACTGTCATTTGAAGAAATAAATTTTATTTTTATTTTTGGAAGTATATTTATCTGTCGTTTATAAAACCAGCCATAAATATAAAATTTTAATCTTCATTTATATTACATTATACGATTTTGGTATTTATTTTAGACTATTTCAATATTAGCTTTTCTACAAACACACCCACCTAAATTGTCCTCGAACACCTACTCAAATTGTCCACGCAAGCACCCACTCAAACAACCATCCACCCACGTGGAAGGTATAAAAGAAAAAGAAAAGAAGGCGCATGTATTATCTATACAGCAAAATGTCAAATTTAATAAACTGACACATCATAAATCTAAGGGTGTTTTTGTGAATTTGCGCATATTACATTTCATTCGACTTTTTAGTACATGCACTAATTGACTAATACATCCACCCAAAATGTGCATGAATAGTTTGTATATTTTTTTAAGGAAGCGGTGAAACGATAAGATTTAATAAGTTGACAAAACCTAAATTAAATTTAATATTGTTTTATGTTTTATTTATAATAATATTTATTGTAGGGTTTGGACGCAAACGGCCGTCCAGCACTGGCCTTTTACTTCCGTGTGCAGTTCTATGTGGACAGCCCTCTGTTGCTACGGGACGAAGCGACGCGACATCATTACTACCTGCAGCTGCGACACAATGCTGCGTCGAGGGCGGCGGCAGAGCAGGCGCTGGGTTTGGCCGGACTGGCCTTGCAGGCCGATTTGGCCGATCGCGCCGACAACCCTCCACCCGGCTACTTCCGCCCCGAGGACTATGTGCCTCCCGCGCTGCGAGGACCATGGGCTGTGCAGGCCATTGAGAACAGCCATCGAGATAACAGAGGTGAGAAATGTTTTTTAGTAACCATTATTGTCACCGTTCTTTCAGTGATACTCGTACTCGTAAATTTGCCCTCTGCTTACGAGAGAATATTTTTTACGTTCTAAGAAATATGTATACGTATACAGCGTGCTAGCTGACGAGTCCTTGTCCAAAATCTGTAATGAGCTGTCAGAAAAAAAATTAATAAAAATGAAACTTACGCCTAGGATGAAAAATTACTTTTTATTAATTATTTATCTACCCTAATTAGAGTCAATTTTTCTCCAGACCAAAAAGACAATCAAGTTTTTTTTTTAAATCCCTTAAAAATCTATAAAAGAATCTAGTAAATACAAATTCATTACAATATAAGCTAATAACGACTGAAATTATAATATATTAACATACAAATTAACATTTTTATACGGGTATCCGGATTTCAAAGGCCACCATTGGGATCTCGGAAACTATAAGAGATAAGACTTCGGTTAAATGGGACCTATTGTGCGCCATTTTGGTCGAAATTTTCATATCAAGTAGTTCTTAAACAATTGGTAATCTAGAAAAATGTTTCAAATAAAAAAGTTTCATGAAATTTTTTTTTTCAGCAATTTCATTAGTTTTTACACCAATCAAAAGAGAAAAAAAAAGTATTTTTTTAAGCAAAAATCATATATGGTTTCCATTTAAAAAATGTAAGTTTGTGTTATCCCACGAAAATTTACCGATAGAAAAATTATTTTCGTAAATGAAGAAATTCGACTAAATTCGGTTTTTCGTCAATATCTAGTAACCTATGAAAATTTTTGACAAAGGCACATGTCCCATTTAACCGAAATCGTATCTCTTATAGTTTCGAGATCCCAATGGTGGCCTTCGAAATCCGGGCACCCGTAATACAAACATAAAGGTTTTCAGTATCAATAGTCTGGAAATATTTAAGCCAAGCTAACTATACAATTCAAATTAATCTTACAATTTAATTAATTTAAAAAATTTTTTTTTTTGCCGAATGACATTAAAAGTGCGATTTTTTTGACAGCTAACAGTCTGTAAAATGTCACTTTTACTGCGGAGACATAGCAACCGCCCAACAAACGCATAGAAACATAATTTGATGGCGACAACTTTTAAAATAGATATTAAAAATAGTCACTAAATTAATATTGATTCTAAAGGGTTTTCCAATAAGAGGTGTTATTTTGATATTCAAAGAAAAATGCCATTTTTTAATATAAATGATCGGATGTTTATTTCATTATAAAGAGGAAGGTATGCCGTTAATAGTGGAAAATAACATCAGGCAAATGACCACCACGACCACGCTGACAGGACAATATCCTTTTCATGAATTTTTCCATAACCAAATCGCAAAGTGGCTGTCCTATGTCCTCGATAGCCTCACGAATTCCATCTTTGAGGTCTTGAGTCGACGCTGGGCAGTTGGCGTAGACCTTCTCTTTCACGTGGCTCCAAAGAAAGAAGTCGCAAGGTGTTAAATCACAAGATCTCGGTGGCCAATTGTGATCACCTCTTCGAGAGATAACACGGTCCGGAAACTTTTCCCGTAAAAGATCAATGGTTTCGTTGCTTGTGTGGCACGTAGCGCCGTCTTGTTGAAAGTAAACGTTGTCCAGATCAATACCATCCAATTCCGGCCATAAAAAATCGTTAATCATCTCTCGATAGCGCAATCCATTCACCGTAACTGTTGCTCCAGCCTCATTTTCGAAAAAGTGAGGTCCAATGACTCCGCCGGACCATAAACCGCACCAAACAGTCACACGTTGAGGATAGAGAGGCTTTTCAACAATAACTCTTGGGTGGAAATGGGCCTCATCACTCAAGATGATTTTTCGATGGAATTCCGGATCATTTTCATGCATTTCAACGACCCAATCAGCAAAGACACGACGTTGTTGATGATCGGCCGGCTTGAGTTCTTGTGTTAACTGGACTTTATAAGCCTTAAGACCCAAATCTTTATACAAAATACGGTGTAATGACGTTTGTGGAATGCCTAATTCCAAAGAACGACGAGGAATGGACAAACCTGGGTTTTCTTCAACACTTTCGGCTACAGCAGCAATATTCTCGGCTGTTCTTGAGCGACGTGCACGGGTTTTATTCTTCACATCACTAACTTGTCCCAACAGCTCGAATTTTTCCACCAATTTCTGTATTGCGCTCCGACAAGGTGCTTCACGACGACCCAAAAATTGTCGAGTTTTACGAACCGTCTCTGCCAAATTTTCACCATTTTTATAGTGAATTTTAATAATTTCAATGCGTTGTTGAAGCGTGTATCGTTCCATTTTTATTAATGGTGTAGTTTCTACTTGTCAAATGTCAAAAAATGACAGCTTCAAAAGCGACATCTACCGAAATAGCGGGCTATTCAAAATAACACCTCTTATTGGAAAACCCTTTATAATCGAAACGGCATCAAACACAGGTTTACAGCTTCGACAATGAAACGGCAGCCTCAGCTGTATATCTGGTATATAAGTGCCTAGTAATAGTAATAACTATTATTTACAATATTTATATTAACAATTATCCTATGAAACCAAAAAAACGCACTGGGTCGGTTTTTTTTAATCACTTTTTTTTATTTCCAAAAACAAATTAAGGGCTTTTCAAATTTGGAACATAAGTCGGTACCAACGACTCACCACTGTGTAACTCTGCACCGATAGATACGAAGAAATCTGTATAATCTCGACACATCGAACCTTGCCTAAGTTATACAATGCCGAGTTGTTTTGAGCCAAAAAAACCGCTAGCAAGTTATGCAACCAATTCTTTATTTCCGGTACGCTGTACTGAGAATCTTAATAGTGTAATTGTTCAGCTGAGTAGATTGTACGCTGGAATTAATTACAAAATATTTTGTATCTAATTTTTTTTATCTAACCCACTGCGCGCGTAATAATGTTGTTGGTTTTAAAACTTTATATTCTTTTTAGGTTTGACTCGCGCAGAGGCAGAACTGCAGTATATAAGAGAAGCTTGCCAAATGACTGAACCCATCAATGCTCATATCTTCCGTTTACGTGCTAATAAACATGAAACTCTTCCGGGATCCATAACATTAGCAGTGTGTGCTCATGGAATTCGAGTGTGTCCAGACAATAATCCAGCATCCACATTTCTTTGGGGCTCCATCGGCAAACTTAGTTTTGAAAGAAAGAAATTTGAAATTAGGACGGGGCATGAAAAGCTTACGTTGTATACATCGAGCGATGAAAAGAGCAAGTTATTACTGGCATTATGCAGGGATACGCATCAATTTTCTATGGCTGTTGCACCGCGCTTAAACGAAGCTCGGAAGCAAGAGGAAGAACAGAGGAGATGCTTCCGAGATTGTTATCTGTATTCCCGCTTACCATGTAAAGCAGGAAGACTGGATCAAAGGGTTTCTGTTATTTCAAGTACCTCTTCTAATACAACATCAGGAATTGTTAGTGATCGAGTGCATTCCGAAGACGAATTAGAGATTATGATTACTTGCCCTCCAGCTCCATCAACCGAAAGCCTCGCTTTAGCGCATTTATTAGACAGTAATCCTATAAGTAGACAGTCTTCTTCAGCTTCAGCGCCAAATTTTGATAAGTCATTATCTCTTGCTAACACAATAGAAAATATATCAGTACTCGCAATAAATCAAGAGAAGGAATATGAGTCTTCAGATAGTGGTAGTAGTTGTAGTGATAGACCTGGTAGTAAAGAAACAAATAAGCAAGTAGATAGCGAGAGCTCAGTGTCACAGAAGACGACAGGAAAATGCGCTGGTTCGCAGTGTTCTTCTTCGTGTAGCACAGTGGTTGTCGCAGAACCAAAAATAAGCAGAAGGGCTTCCACAAGTAGTAGTTTGGAATTAGGTTATAGTCATACTGCTCAGAACTCTACAGTTAGTGATGCAACGTGCATAGAGTTAGATACTAGAGAAAACACTTCCGGTGTGTATACGCTTGATAATGCTCACACAGTAAGCAGTCAGACGTCGGGCGTGTACACCATGGGGTCTAGTCAACTGACCGCAAGCAGTGAAACTGCTGGCACTAGTTCACATCTCGCAGCTTCTAGTCTGGCTTCATTTGAAGACTTGGACCAGTTCACAAGTATTGACCAGGTCGATAGTTTAGAAGTGTTTCGAGATAGATCTAACTCCAATGTAAGCAATTCTGGATCATTCCGAGGTGATGGCAGCGATCCAACAGACAACAAGCAGGCCTTATTGTCCGCAGAGGAACTGTCTGACCTCATTGTAGGTCGAGGAGTGTACCCTTCTTGTAAGACTGTTAGTAATACTTTAGATTCAGATTCCGATTATGTTACTTTACCTTTGAGTTATCAAGGTGGAGGGTTTACTCCTGTACCACCTAAAAGAGTAGATAGCAACATTCATAACAATACTCTTCTTGGAATTGTGGATTCAACGAGCAGTATAGATTCCGAGTCAATGTCAGCATGTTTTAGACCTCCACCTCCATATCCAAATAAACTTGATTTATCTAAAACGCTAGGAACAGGGTCAGTTACTGATTTCGATGAATCGTCTTGCATGGGCGAGGATATTATTCCGCCACCACCATTAAGAGATCCACCTCCATATCCGGCAAGTCCTCAACAACTAAGTAGTATTCCACCTCCACCTATGTATCCATCTGAAGAAGCAGCTGCTAGATTTATAACAACTAGACCTCAAATAAATATTCTTACTGCTCATACAAGTGTAGTGGGAGCTAGTTCTGCACCTAGTTTTGCAGCACCCACATTAAATTCAACGGGACCAGGTTCCAGTGGGCAAAGTAATGTAGTTCCTCCTATTCCTCCTAAACAGCCAATTCCCAGACCACCTCCCAGTTATCCTACACATGAAACTAATCTAAAACCTGTTGGGAATGTTCCTGTGGCAGCTATTATTGCACCTAATAACTACCTGGATATTGCTGCTAGTAAAGCCAGTGTGTTACTTCCGTACACTTTCCTTCCACCACCTCCTCCTCCTGCCCCACGACAACCCCCGCCACCACCACCTGCTCTTGCTACTGTGTACACCAGTCAGTTATCTCGCTCACAGATAGAGCAGTATCAGCAACAAATGTACAGCGACGTCGATTTTGTTGTATTTCCATTAAAAGAACCAGCAATAAGCAAACAAGAGTATTTAGAAGCTAAACAAGGATCACTTCTTGCAGCACTGGCTCAAGGTCCACCGCCTTATCCTAACAAGGGACCAATGTTTTATAGGTCAACACCTTATTTACCTGTATCTATACCGACTGCTAGATATTCTTCTAGCCAAAACTTGTCTGATACGTATGTTCAATTGCCGGTATACAGCGCTGCAAGTTTATCTTCAACAAGTAGTTTAGAACCGCCTCCGCCTCCACCGCCTCACAGACCGCAAACACTAAACCGCTTTATGAGAGCTCGCTCCGACGATAATATATTAAAATCATTTGACACTCCTTCTTCACAACCTCCGAAGTTTAGGCGGTTACCTCCACCTCCGCCTCCACCTGTCACGGAAGTTCTGGAGAAGAATATTAAATCGATTCCACTTGAAACGCAACAAGATATAACGTCAGCTCCGCAGTCTTCGCACCGAACGAAAACTAGTGCTGGAGCTGGTGTTATTGATATCCGTACTCTAAGAGAAAAAAGTAGAAACTTGGATCTTCCTCTCATATCAGCTTTATGCAACGATAGGTCTCTGATTAAGCAGACCAAGGCATTCGTAATGCCGAAACACCCATCGGGTGAAACTCCGGTACGCCATCCTGGAAGCAGCAGCAAGTCCAAGTACCCGGTGTCGGGGCTGAGCAGCACACAGATCAACAAACCGATTCGCAAGCCGCCGTCCAGCCATCGGCACCCAGGCGATAAACTGCCGGAGATTCCGCGTGCACCTCCCAATAACTACGTACTGACTGACCCGCGGGGAAAACACAAAGCTATGCAGTCGCACTCGTAGCGATTAACGGATACCGGCTCACAATGTAAGTGAATGTAAAGACGTTTGAAACGACAGACTGTAATTCAGTGTTCATTGGTGACATCCCACCGATACATTCCATATGCAAACTTTATTCCAGTGCTATAAATCTTTTACAAAGCTCAGGGTGCCATTATTTCTGAAATGCAATAATTTCTCCCTAATTAATAATGATGTAATAGATTATTAATTTTGCTAAGACTAGCATTAAAGTGTATATATTTTTATAATGAAATAGTGATTAATTTTTATATCTTTATTACATATTATGTGTATTTTACACACTTGCTCAACTCTAATAATAAATACTGATATATTTTCATGTTTTTAAAACTGAATTGTTTATGATTTTAATTTATTTGTCATTCCCAAAATTAGGTGTAATTTAATATTGTAAATTAGACGTCAGTGTCTTATAATGGTGCTCTGCATAACAACATTAGCATTATTTGTATCATGTAAATATAAAATAAAACATTTTCATAAATATATCATAATTTATTTTATTAATACAATTCAACTACAACAGATTCCCCTGGCCAGAGGGATAAATTTTTAAAAGAAATACTTTCAGAAACAGAGTTAGCATGAGGACCTACAACAACCTTACCAGAGTAAAATATCTTGGATAGATCAGCACTAAATTTCTCAACTCCTAAATTTGAAATAATTACATATGAATTCCTTCTAGGATACCAGCGTTGAATGATTAGAATATCTTGTTCTGAGAATTTAATTTCCGCATTCGCTTTACTTATCCCATCTTTCACGATTGAATTCACATAAATTGCGGGTGACGTCTCACGCAACTTGATCATTTGTGTAATTAACTTTCTTTGAGAGAACGTCGAGCTTGTTGGCATTCCATGCATCCACGGCAGAACATCTCTGTCGGTAAATTGTTTTTCATTTTTATCCCAAGCCATTGCCGCCAGTTGATGGATATGCTTCACGTCTTCGCGTTCTCCTTCTGGATCTAACACGTCGTGTAATCCAACCTCGTCGCCGTAAAACAAGCTCTGAGTTCCCGGAAGCATCAACTGCAGCAGAGTGGCGCCTAGGGTAGCATTCCCGTGTTGTAATCGAGATGCCAATCTGCGTGTTTCCACGTCTCCGACGCTCCAGTGTACCCATGGCGCCCCAGGTTTGCTGAATAATGTACCATTTTGAATTGATTCTACTTGATGTCTAATGGCTCCAACTCCATTTTCTAAATCCAGTTTTACGTCTACAAGATCTACTCGATTTAATAAAATATTTAATACTGAATCTGGAGCTGATTCCAGCACATCATAATTAATAATTAGAGCACGATTAGGACCTATAATTTGTTTCCAAGATTTTACAGCCTCTCCAAAATATTCGCTAGACACGTAATGTTCTAACCCTTTAAAATAAAATCCATCTACTCCTCGTTGAATCCAAAATTCAAGAGCATCGGTTATTGGATCATTTTCAAAGAAATCACTATTTCTGAGATATTCTTCGACAATATTTAATTCATCTGTTTTATTATAAATGATTCTTCTAGACGGACCTAGATCTTTTACTAATGGCCATAACGGTAAGTCTAATATCAACGAAATATTTTTAGAGTGCAAGCTGTTAACAAGAATGTTAAAATCACTCATAGATCCTAATATTGATTCAATACCCATTAAAGTTGTAACATTATGAAACCCTTCTGGATAATGTTGCGCTGGAAATATTGAGTTCAACTTCACAGTTCCTATTCCCAAAGAACTGATATAATCAACTCTTGATGCTAATCCTTTCAAATCTCCAATTCCATCCCTATTAGAGTCTTGAAAACTTGCTGGGAATATTTCATACATTAGAGATCCTTGGTACCATTCCACTGGAGGGTTGCAGGTTTTGGGTAAGGTAGCAACCATGGCAATAACTAGCGCAAGGCATGCGAAAATGCCTGATAGGAACACCCACATACATGATTTTCTAATTATCGGCCAATTCCAATTCACAAAGAAATAATCTTCAGCACCTTTTCCGCAAGATAATTGCAATGATGGTTGTTTTATTCCATTTTCCTGAAAAAGAAAGCAATACTAATGACTTAAATAAAGAACAAAGCACTTAGATAAGAATATTTTGATACCGTTACGTTAATATGTACAAGTAAATAAAAAAGTACATGACATAGTGAATATTATATTTTTATCAGAAATACGTATATTGGGAAATATAAACATATTAAACTATTGAATTCATATAATTATATCATTTGTCAATAAAGACCAAAATATTGTTTTAATTGATTATATGGGGAGAACCAGTGACGATTATATGAATTTAGCCGGGAGAGTACATTTAAAATTGTTTCTAGAAAAAAAAAAACAATATTTTTTATTGTATACAAGTGATTCTCAACTTCAGGTACGCATTGAAATGGTATACAGGTTTCCTTTAAAACAACCTGGCTTTTTTGAGGGAACTAAAGACTGGAGAAAAATGTTAAGTATATAAAAAATGATCAGGAATAAGAGGCTAATATATCAGTAATAACAAACTGAAAATTCAACTAGTGGTTCTCAAATCTAGAACAAAATTATATATTTTTAAATGGCAATCAATATAATTTTTTAGTTTATTAATTAAAGATTTTTTTAGACGCGTTATAATTATTATATATGGTTATATAATAATTATTTATTTATTTAATCTGGGGAACCGGATTCGACCCCGACCGACGCCAAATATTTCGAAATTTAAATGGCACAAAATTAACTTCTGAAATACTCTCCACGCCAGCAATGAGTGGCCGTGAGGTGACGCCTGGTAAATACCCGCACGGTACAACTATTGTCATCATTACCGTTATCTGTGTACAAAGCAGATTGGCACACCCAGCAATGGGTAATATGCCGTAATGATATATTTATTTTATTTTAAAGAAAGTTCCAGTATTGAAGTAGGCAATGCAATATTATTTACAATACTATTGAGAATCATTCTGTATATATAGGTACATATACAGTATGTCCCATTTAGAGCTGCTACCATTGGGATCTCGAGAACTATAAGAGATACAATGTCGGTTAAATGGACCTTTTTGTTCACCCACTTAGAATAACATAATTCTTTAAAAAACAAGTTCTAATTTCTAATAAACATGCCTGATCTCGTCTCCTACAAAAAGAGTACCAACTTCTTGACTTGAAGAATAAAGACCCTAGAGATGTATATTTTGGTCTGTAATTTTAAAACGGTTATACACAAAATTATGAAGCTCGGCATATTTATTACATCGTACACGTATTATATTATTTTATAACTTTTTAAATTATGTACAACAATCGATTGGTAGGAGTATGGAAACTTTGTTGTTTTATAGTTAATAAAAATTTAATTATTACTGATTTCAGATAATATTTTATTGAAAACAAATTCAATAATACGAGATAACCCAATAATTCATTTAAATTCATGTCAAAAAGAATTATTCATTAAACTCAAATAATAAAAAAGTTTAGTAGAACTTTTATTATTTAAAATAGTTTAAAGTACAGTTGGGAAATTCCCGGTAATTTTGAAACTGGGAAACTTTCCTCATCAATGTTACCAGAAAATTTTGGAAATTTTTCCAAACCTAAAAATTGAAATTTTGAATTGTTTAAGCGTTTGAAGAAACAGATGTTATTGGGAAGAAAATATTTAATAAAGATAATACCTATAAGAAATACATTAGAATCTCGATTATCCGTGCGCGGTTTAACCGTACCAGTATTATTCGTGCATCCACAAAAAGTCAACCGTGCGACCGATTATCAGTGAAAAATTGTTAGTGGCGCTCTGTTGTGAATCCTTATACTTAATACTCGTATAAGAGTATTTAGTTAGTTTACCAAATCGTTGCACACTATTATCTATGATTTTTATATTATGATATATTATGCATGTACTATGTATTTATTAAAATTAATTAAATTTTATTTTCTACTATGTAATTTTTTATAAGAAAGCCTAGAATGTATGTATGTATTTTGGGAATACATATGTAAATGAATTTTATTCATTCATTTGCTACATTTTTATTATTCGTGTTTTTCAATTACCCATAGTATGCTCGATCCCGATGAACGCGGATAATTGAGATTCTACTGTAAATAAAGCTATTTTATCTTGTGAAATATATATATATATATATATATATATATATATATATATATATATATATATATATATATATATATATATATATATATATATATATATATATATATATATATATATATATATATATATATATATATACAGGGTGTTTCCTTTAAAACAACCAGCGCTTTTTTGGGCGAACTAATGACTTTAGAGAAAAATGTTATATACAAAAAATTACCAGGAAAAAGGGCTTAATTTATGAGGAATAATAAATAAAAAATTCAACCAGTGGTTCTCAAACGGTAGAATAAAATTATATTTTTTTAAATGGCAACCTATATAATTTTTTTGTCCATTAGATAGAGAATTTTTTTCTGATTTCGGCGATATAAATATGTTATGGGGTTGTATAACAATTATTTCGAGAAAAATGATATTAAAAATCAGAAATAATTTTACAATATTGAAGTAGGCTATGCAATAAACAACTATTAATACGACTATTGCCAAGGTTACGATAGTATATTATTTTCTTATATCTAAAATAACTTGTTTTACTAAGAAATTCATAATAACAAATGAACTACATAACGAAGAAATATCAAAAAATAATAGTACTAACATAAAGCCGTGAAAATCTTCGTATCGTAGAATTTAAATTTCTTTCACACTCTCCATACATAACAGTAAGATTAAAATAGTCTAAATTTGTTAATTCTTGCAACTGCAAAGCCATTTTTTATTAATAAGTAATTAAACAATTACGAAAACAAACACTTAATAACGTAAGTAACAAAACTATCTGTCACCTGTATCATTTGTTTGCATTTGTTTATTGCATAGCCTACTTCAATATTGTAGAATTATTTCTGATTTTTAATATCATTTTTCTCGAAATAATTGTTATACAACCCCATATCATATTTATATCATCAGAAAAAAATTCTCTATCTAATGGACAAAAAATTTATATAGGTTGCCATTTAAAAAAATATAATTTTATTCTACCGTTTGAGAACCACTGGTTGAATTTTTTATTTATTATTCCTCATAAATTAAGCCCTTTTTCCTGGTAATTTTTTGTATATAACATTTTTCTCTAAAGTCATTAGTTCGCCCAAAAAAGCGCTGGTTGTTTTAAAGGAAACACCCTGTATATATATATATATATATATATATATATATATATATGTATATATATATATATATATATATATATATATATATATATATATTTCACAAGATAAAATAGCTTTATTTACAGTAGAATCTCAATTATCCGCGTTCATCGGGATCGAGCATACTATGGGTAATTGAAAAACACGAATAATAAAAATGTAGCAAATGAATGAATAAAATTCATTTACATATGTACCATATTTCACCAGTTCATGGGAAAGTTTCAATTTATGCATAGTAAATAAAAAAAATATCATCACGGCATATTACCCATTGCTGGGTGTGCCAATCTGCTTTGTATACAGATAACGGTAATGATGAAATATTTGTACCGTGCGGACGCTTACCAGCCGTAATGCTGGCGTAGAGAGTGCACCACAGGGGTTAATTTGGTGCCATTAAAATTCGAAATAATTTTTTGGCGTCCTCAGATTCGCGATCAGACACTCAGGCACACGGCCACGAGACCCTATATTTATGCAAAGTATTAATACTATAGTAGACGTACTTTACCGGTAAATTTCCTTTCTATGTAAATTCATTTTTTGGGTATTTTCCAAATGCCATCTCAATTTTTCGTGGAACACCCTGTACTTTTATTGTACTATTACTATTATATATTAATAATTATAATTCCCAAGGTAAGGGGGGATCGCCCTATTCCCTCCCCCTGGATCCGCCAGTTGGGAGAATACACAACCATTTTCATTATTGAGATCTCCAGGTCAACTATAAGAAATGCGAAGTCGGTAATAGGACTTTTTTGTGCATATTTATAGATTTCAAGAAAAGTATTGTAAAAGTACCAAAATTGGGATGAAGCAATTTTTTTAAAGGTAAACTTGATTTTGATTTCGTTACTTTTGTAGTGCAATTTCCTTTCCAGATATAATGATATATATATATATATATATATATATATATATATATATATATATATATATATATATATATATATATATATATATTAGTACCGAAAAAATATAAGTACATATGTATATAAAGCAAAATGGCATGCACATTAGATGATAAGCTATGCCACAATGGTATTATGCATTTTTTAAAAACAAATTTGGTTTCTGTATAAATATGATATAAGCTAGTTTATCGAAAATTTACCAATATAAAAATTATTTTCATACATTGCTAGATACCAATTAAAATTATCTAACGTTTTTATTGAATGACGACTGTTATTCGATTAATGATGATTTATAATTATTTTAAAGAGGAAAATACGACATAACTTTTTTGTGATTAGTTATTAGTCTATAATAATTTTGGAAAGTAAAAGCTCATCTATAATGAGATGACCTTTCATCAAAGGCCTACAAAAAGTCACATTTGATTGAATTTGTATCTCTAATGCTCAGTTGCACCGCTTATAAGTAGTTAAATTGTAACTTGTTGTTAAACTGATAATATCGTACCGAAACGAAATGTCAATTGAGTAATTAAATATTGATATAAAAATTTCAATATGCATTTTTTTTAACCAGACGTTAAGAATCTTGAATATGAGACATTATACAATATGAAATACGTATAAATAGTGAGCACTTTATTCCAGCATACTGCAAAATATTTAATTATTTTTAAAATGAAGTAGTTTTTGATTTGTTTAAGTTCTGGGTAAAAATGACACATTATTTTATGTAAAAATAAAACACCATGCTAGTTAAAAATAATAAAAAAAAGCAGAAACGGTATACATCTAACCATATTTTTTTTTTGTATATCAAGAAAAGTACTATTACTGTTATCTATAAATACGAGGTAAAAACTAACCAGATTAAAAGACATTTGAGATACCGCTAACCAAAAATAATATGTTATAATGCTTACACAAATTTTATGAAAATTGTGTTCTCTATAGTGAAAACAACAGGACACCGTTGTAAGCATTATAATTCTTTGTCGGTGGTTAAGTCATACCACCGAGCGACATAAAACTTGCAATATACCGCTTAGCTCGGAAATACCTTAGTGGGGGCAGATGAGAAGTAAAGTTTGGCAAAGGATTTTGGATATGACCTGTGTAAAAGTACTAGTGGCGCCTTCAGAAAGCATTCAACGGGTGTTATGAATACTAAGGCTTTTACACCAATGTGAAAAGTATTCAAGTCGCTATTTGTATCCTTGGTAAAAATTTGCATCATTTGACATTTAAGCTTTAATAAAAGTTTTTGATTCTTCCATTTAATTTTTTTTTAAACTTGTCACAGATTTTTGCACATTTTGTGTTGCCTCATTTTACTTAATGTTGTCTATCTCTTTTAAAAAAAAAGGTCTATTGTATTTTAAGGCATTTCACCAGTGGTGTTTACTTTTCCCTAAATCCGGTTAAATTTGAAAGTTGATTTCGCTCTATTTTCTAATGTTTAAAGATTGGAACGTAATACTGATATAGGTATTGCTATTCCACATAATTTTTAATGATATAGTTACGGACACGGGACACCTTGATTATTTTATTTATTATTGAGAACAGAAAAAAATCATTCAAATAAAAGTTGTAGTAGATCGAGGGGAATAATCAGAAAAAAAAATAAAAAAAAATAAAACCACTGGTTCTCGAACTATATCATAAAGTAATATTTCTTTTAAATAGGATGGTATATATTTTGTAGTCGCATAGAGTATTTTTTCCGAATTCAACCATGATTATCCTTATATAACAAAAATTCAGTTGAAATTTAAATAAATTTTATTTTTATAGGTATATTTCAGTAGGCTATGTACGAAAAAAATTGAGCTTGAATTAAAATGAAACAAATATTTGTTAATAACTTTGTAAATAGCAGTAATAGGAATTGTGCACTGAATAATTCAATTGGAAAAAATTAAAAGTTTTTGTTTTTCATACATAGCCTACTGAATGATAACTACACTGACCGGCACGAAAAGCGGGCCATTTTTTTTTTAATTATATCCCTCCTTTAGTTTGTATAATTATGTATTATTTTTAATTAGAGTATGGAAAAGTATAATTCGCATTATTAAAAGATAGTTTTAGGTATCTAAACGTTGTTTATTATCAAAAAACACAAATTTAGGCCAAATTTACAATTATAATTCTTTAAATAATGTGTTGAATAATAATGAATAAAGACATAATAAATGTTAAAATTACAAACTAATAACGCGTATTGCCCCCGCGAACCTGTATAACCTCAGTTATTTGTCGAGGCATACTACAGATGAGCTGCCTAATGTCCTCTTGAGGAATATCATTCCACTCTTGTAAAAGTGCTTTCTGAAGTTGTTACAAGATGCTGGGAGCAGGCACACCATTCCGATTTTTTCTGCCGAGTATATCCCACAAATGTTCAATTGGATTCAGATCCGGACTCCGCGCTGGCCATACCTTACGATGGATGTTAACGTCATTTAAGTAGTCGTTCACGATTGCAGTGGCATGTGGACGCGCATTATCATGCAATAGTATGAAATTATCACCTATAAAAGGAGCATATGGGACTACATATTCGTCTAGAATTTCTCTAATGTACCTATCGGCGGTCAGTGATCCCCTAGGTACAATGTATAAATCCGTTCAGGACTCAATAGATATCCCAGCCCACACCATAACTGATCCTCCTTGGAAACTAACCGTGTTGCTGAAAGTACACGGTGCGTAACGTTCTCCACTTCGTCGCCACACTCTTTCACGTCCATCTGAAGACCTCAAGCAAAATCTTGACCCGTCCGTAAATAATAATCGACTCCAATCGCCTTCATACCAATTTATGTGATCTCTAGCAAATTGCAATCGAGCTACTCGGTGTTGTCGTAGGACTTCTGGTCCCTTAGCGGGCCCGCCTTGCTCGAAGTCCTGCTTCTTCCAATCTTCTTCGAATAGTACGTTCACTTACATTGACATTTCGTACTTCTTGTAGTGTGTTTCGGGTCTCCACAGCAGTTGCATGGCGATTTCGGAGTGTTGTCGAAACAATAAAACGGTCGTCTCGATTAGTGGTGCGTCTTCGAGGACCTTATCCAGGTCTTCTACAGTACAATCCAGTTTCCAAAAAACGCGAGTAAACGCGCTGAACAGTACTTCGTGCTACGTTGTATGTGTTAGCAACGTAATGTTGATTTCTTCCATCTTCAAGTAATGCGACAATAGAAGCTACAGTTTCTGCGCTTAATGACATTTCGAACGCATTAAAATGACAAACAAGTAATAAAACAAATGATTGAAGCAAATAAAACCAGTATAAGCGCCAATTACGCATTTTATGAATTTCATTATTTCGTTGTGATACGGAAATAATAGGAATAGTGTATAAACAAAATTTATTTAAATTTCAATTGAATTTTTCTCAATATTTTTGTCATATAAATAAGGATATAAAATGATTACATAGTAAAATTCAGAATATATATATATATATCAAATGAAAATCACTGGTTTCTTTTTTCTTCAATAATTGAAGTCCGCCTTTATCTACTATAACTTTTATTTGAATGTTTTTCTTCTACTTGTAATAACAAAGAAAATAATCGAGGTGTCCCATATATCTGTATACAAAGTTTTTGTTGTTGCACTTTTACCCTGGAAAAAGAAAATTGAAATACGTTAATATACCTGAATAGGTCCATCTTCTGAATTCTTGGTGAGATGATGATAATGATGATGATGATGATGATTCAATAACTGTACACACGCCGGCTCTGCTGTGATGGAAGAATTTGACGAAGTTGAATCACCGGCGTTTGGTTCATCTTTGTAAAATAAATAATAGTTTTGTCAATATTATGTATCTAAACTGTATACTATAATTTATCATGTAATTTTCCTTGTTTGTATACTCATTGATTGTATATAGTACAGTTGACTAACACATACACATGTGTTAAAAACATGATACTGATTATTGGAATTCAATAATAATGATTAAAAAACATTAAATATTAAGTTCGTGCTGTAGCTTTATGAACTTGTAAGAAAGAAAATTTTTCCATTATAAATATTATTATTGTTATTTTGATATCTCTGTATATGATATGAGAAAAAGAATAATAATTTAATTATTTTGAAAATAAATATAATCACAAAAATATAAAATATTTTATTTGTTGGATATATTTGAACTGCAATAATATTCTGGTTCATGTAAATTTTGAGATAAATTATTTTGGGTATTTTCCTTGAGAATATTTTTAAATATACACAGATACAATTCAAAATAAATAATCTATAAAATTGTTTATAAATTTGTCTCTAATTACAAAAGTTCATTAAACTTACGAACACTAGTAAGGATCAAATTTATTGTAATTTATTGAGCAAATATCGATGAGCAATAAATTCCAATTCTTCACCTACAAATACGTAGATGCGTAGCAACAGATAAAATTAGATTTATTGTATTTAAGATATTTAAGCGAAGTGAAAACATAACTTAAAGTCATACATTTCTGTAAATCTGTAAATAATGAACATAATCGCAACGACATCTGGCACTCTTATGTATAATTTTATATTAATCAACAAGAATAGATGTGTTTTTGTTACTTTTTTACAGATTTACAGATCTGTAAGACAGAGTATTGAACAGAATCGACCCATTAATCTACAAAATTCTGGAAATGTCGTATTATTGTACAGTTAATTTTTTTAAAGATGTTTGACCAAGGTCATCTTTGAATTGTATGAGTTAAGATTTTAGCTGTGCACATGATGCCAAATTCAGTTAAATTGACAATATTGCATCGAAATGAAATGTTAAATGATTTATTATGCATTGCTGTCAAAATTTTGATATGCATTTTTTTGTTTTTGTTTAGGGTCGCTTAAATTGTAAGTTGTGTTGGTGCAACTGGGCATAAGTGCCGCCTGATACATATTTCAACAATAACGCAATAATGACATAACAAATTATAACGTAGACAGAATGACAACTTAAGTAATTTGTACTAACCTTCAACTTGTTTCAGTTTATTCGCCAATTCATCGCTAGGTACAATGTACGACGGTCGCTGATGATCTATGATTGGGTCCACCAGAGCATTTGTCGGTGGTGAAGGGGTCAACAATGGACATGTTGACACAGCATCATCAGCCACGTAGTTTCCAGCTGGAGCCAATTCCACCCGTAACATATTCGAGTCGGGGATTAAGTCCATACTCTACAAAATATAATACAATACTATCACGCTGATGTTGGAGTGCATGTTATTTTAATTACCTTTAATTGAACTGAATTATATTTATTTTCGTTGGAACATTATAGCGTGCTCGTAAATGGCAGCAGTCTGTAAGTGTAGACAGTCGAGTATTTTTAGAGAACGACGACAGGCGTCTCGACGGCGTCGCCAGTGGCGTAGCATAAAATAAATTATTGGGACATTATAATTCATCCATAGTTTATAGGGGTGAAACTTGTTTATAAAATATTGCGTATTAAGTCCGGAAATACCATTTTAGAACACATGGATACGCAAGAATAAAACTAAAAACAAAAAAAATATTAGAATTGTACATAGGTAGGTACTAGTATAGTTTACGAAATAATTATTAATGTTTACCGGTAGGGATTCCAAGGCAGTATGGGTTTTATTTACAAATTACTGATCGGTAAGTGATGTGAATCACTTACCGATTAGGAGGTGGAGGCGGTAAGTAAAAACAACAACGATCAAAGTTTACTTTAAAAATGACAATTTTTTTTCGTCAAAATAATTTTCAAATTTTATTTCATTTCATTTATTATATTATCAAATTTTCTGCGCCGATCGTGCCAAAAACGTAATAAGCATTGGGGTCAGTAAGTGCTCTTCTTCCGGTATCGGTTGTATCATCATTCTCAACAAACTTTACAAAACACTTACTGACTTTAATACTTAAATAACGATAAGATAATTAATGCCCCGATTATGGTCTTCTCTTTAAGAATTATAGAATTTAAGCTTAAAGAGTTGTCTTATAGAGTTTCTTAAATAATTTAATGAATTCTGATTATGGTCACTTAAATTTAATTTCTTAAATTCGAAATGTCATTTTATAGAGTAGCTAACTTCATTCATGTTATGTTGCTGTTATTGTGGCATATAGGTTAGAAAATTAAAAATATTATATAATTTATCATATACAAAATATGGATAATTTTAGTTCATGGTAAGTAAAATATATCACGTTATCACACTAATATACTTAATATGTGTATATATAGATAATATAAAATGATTCAATTATTTTAAATGTTTTTTTGCGGGAATAATAAAAAAACGTGTGAGGCATGCCAATACATCTACTGAACAATATGAAGATATAAGAGCTATGGAAAGTGATATTGGATGGTAGTATGAATGGTGATTAGGAGATGACTAGCAGTGTTTTAACTCTGTCAATCGTTTATGATGTATTTTAGAGAAAAATACTTCAAATAAAAGTTGCGTACAATTATTTTTTCTATAAAAGTTTTTTTTTTCGAAAATAAACCATACACGATTGAGAGAGTTAAAACACTCCTCCCTAATCATCTCCTGACCACCATTCATGCTACCACCCAATGAGTTTAGAACCCAACTTTGTTTAAATGAAAGTCTTCAATAAATTTATTTTCGGGAAATTCAGAAGGATTCATAGTATCCCTTAATATTCTTCGTTCATTTCTCGTTTCATTCCTACATAAGAAAAATGAATAATCTAATTTGCACAATTAGAAAAATTTGTACTTTTTACCTTCCAACATCTTCATAAAACCACAAAAATTGGATTATTGTTCATATTTTGCTTAGGTTTTTGATTACAAAAAATAATAATATGTCGCATTAACTTTTATAGCGAGGTTTCTATCACTGTAAAATTTATAGAAATATTTAGTAACTAAATATTTAAAGCCATGACCATAATTGTTTTCAAACTTTAAATCTTAAATTCTAAAGAGTTAAGGCGTAAATATTTAAAGTTTTGTCCATAATTGTTTTCAACTTTAACTCTTAAATTTTAAAATGTTAAAGAGTTATAGAACTATAATAAGCGACCATAATCGAGGCATAAACTTCAAAATTTAAAATGTTTATTTTTTTACTCATGGTTCGGGTGATAGTGGGTTTATGCTATTTTTCTATAATTCTATTAATATTTAGTAAATATTAAAAAGAAAAACACGGGTATGTTATTTTTAACTCTATATATTAATAATATTTGAACGTCATGCACGTACCCCATACTATACAACTTTTGCTTGGTCAATAGTACTTCAAAATAATAATAATTTTAAATAAAAATGTTGTACCATACTTTTGTATTTGTTCATGAAGTAGTTAATTTTGAGGTCATTATGTAGGGTGTGGGTTAATACTTACACCAGGGTGCTCTAGTCTCTAGCGTAACGATCATTCGTTAAGTTTTATTTAGGAATAATGGGGATGATATTTATTAGTTAAATAATTATTTTTAAACTAATTTATGTCCATGAATTGTAATATTAAGAGGGAATATCACTGGATATTTACCTCATGCATGTTATGTTATCACATTTGCTGGTTGCCCATTCATAAAGATCAGTTGTAAATAAAATTACCAATAGAAAAAAAATGTTATTACTATTGTAACGTTTTGTTTATTTGGGTGAAGTGTAAAAATAAGAGAAATAATATTAGTTAAAATAATACGTTTATTAAACGTTAATTAATTAAGATAAACATTAAAAAGATGATGAAAGTAACTAACACTATGATTAAATAGTTATAAACACTAAGAATACTATTAAATACTTAAATACTAAGATTATTTATTTAACCAATATTTATATCACTAAAGTTATTTATATAACTACATTCATTTATGTTAACAACTCGTGGAATGTTTATTTATATCACCTGTTGTTCATTACTCGTTGCTACTATATATCAGACTATATCTCCGCTGTCGGTCGAACGGTATTTATACAGCCCAGCGTCCTTCTGGAACCCTCCGACGCTACAGTGATACGGAGCACAATAGATTTAGGTCATCGGTGTAACCAACACGTCTCAGCGCGTATGTGTTATTCCGTCGCCGGGATTACGTCATCGCTCGGGAACATTCCACCAGTAGCCCAAATACTCTTCAGTCAGGGGCGCACGTTACACTATTAATAATTTTTGAATACACACCTGATTGTGGCATGATTATTAAAAAGTGATACTAGCCGTGAAAAAGATACATACGAGTATAAAAAGTCCAGGGATAAAACAATAAAACTCCATTTTTTCAGTTTTCAGCTTGAAATGCTATCTAATAGCACTTTGTTACGAGAAGTTTCAATTGCCGCATTCAACAAACGGAAAAACATGAATAAGCATTTTTAAGGTAAAAGATACGTACCAGGAAAGAACAATAAAATATCAATTAAAAAAATCAAGGGCAATTTATATATTAAGTTGGTATAATTTTGCAAATAAAAAGTGTAGTACTCGTATGATAAGAACTATTTTTTAACGGAATTATAAACAAACTTTTTAGCAGACTTGAAACATTCTTTTTACTCTCCTGTAATGCTAGTCAATATGGACTTTTACTATTTTCCCCTGAACCCTTCATACTCGTATTATAAAATGACGCCTTTCTTAACTGAGTTGATATAGGAAAAATGATCTAGCAGAAGATGCACGTCATCAACCTGAAAAAAACCTTATAAAATGAAATATAACTTGTAGAAATTATTGGGTGTTATTCATTTTTAAAAGAAGAAAAAAGTACTAATATTAATGATATTTACAATTATTCCGAAGTCAATCGTTATTCCTTTTATGGAATATAAAATTGTAGTTTATTTTCGTACCATACGTTGGCACTACTGAGAATGAACATGTTGTGTCAAATAATTTTATATTCCGTAAAAGGCATAAGGATTGACTCAGAAATAATTGTAAATTTATTAATATGTACGTTTCTTTAATATTAGTATATTTTTTCTTCTTTTTTTAAAAAATAATAACTAATAATTTCTACAAGTTATATTTCGTTTTATAAGATTTTTTCAGGTTGATGACGTGCGTCTTCTGCCTAATCATTTTCACTGTATGTCTTCTCCATAATTATACTCGCAATCAATGATAGATAAAAAATAATGAAAACTTATAACAAGTATTCTGTTTCTTTTGTTAATTGACAAATGCATATTATTTTCGTACATGCGACTTTTTTGTTTATACGACCTTTGCTACCGTTTCTCATTAAAAATTCAAATACTAGTTATATTCGGTTTTTTCATACATCTGACGAAATGTATAACTATTTTAGATACGGTTGAATGTAATAAAAATTAAAATGATATTTTTTTTGTCATTTTCTAAGAATATATTTTTAATTAGATTAAATTATCTTTTAACTATAAATATTTAGTTTTATTCGTATGTTACGCCACTGAGCTGACAACCACGACGCATGCCTGGCGCTAGAGTATCAGTCGATATGATAATTGAATGCGCGACTTTTAAACCAAAACAAAAATATTGATATTTATACCTTTTGTTATGCTTGAAGAGAATTTTATTTATAATTTTGTTTATGCAAATGTCTGCCTATATATACTAGCAAATATCTCGCTTATTACTATAGTTTTATATATAATTTGAAATATTTATTATATTATTCTACAAAAGCGTGAAAATTCACAAATTAATTGATAATAGGTTCTTTTAATTTTGAAATTTCAAATACACAGAATGCCCATTTTATCTGTTCCCGCCTGAAAATTCATGAATAAGCAGCCCATTTTACTTTTCATATGTGACTTGATTTTAATTTATTTTTCTTTTACCTATTGTACTAATTTACATGAAGTGGCTAGTGAAATGTATTCTGTGTTGCTTATTCTTATTCAGGTGGGAACAGATAAAATGGGCAACCCGTATGTACAGCGGTAAGTACTAAACCATAAAGTTAAATGTTTTAAAAATGACATCATTGACTATATATATACTACGTTAGTATATATAATCAATGCTGACATCTACCTAGAGTTAAATATATCTTTTCATGCTACACTTAATTGTTTTAAATAGGTATAATTAGATTTTAAATTTGATTCTGACGAATAACTATTAAAATAATATAAGGATTACAGTATTAATTTTAATAATATAATTACGTATACATTACTATCTTATTTGTGTCTGCTAACATGCTAACTTAAAATTTTGTAGTAGATATCTTTTATGAAATTTTAATTTGGTAGATATCAGGTATACATGACATGATTAGTAGATGTTCATTACCTATTTACGTGTATATCATCTATCCGAAGATAGATGTCAGGTTCGAGCAGATATTTCGTACTTGCGAATATCAGATTCAAACATGATCATCATAACATTTCATGTACGTACATCAATACATTACATAAGCGTAATAAAATATTTAAAATTTGAACACACTATTCTACGGTAACGTCTCCAATATTACGAAACAAAATTAAAATAGGGAGATAAAGTTGTAGTATTAGTAGACCATTTTTATGATGTACACATTTATTTTTTTGAAGAAATGAATACTAGATATTAAAGATGATGTGAATTAGGAAAATTTAGAGATTTACATTTTCGTAAATAACTTCCGAATGTAAAGTAATAAAAATCTTTGATTTGCGTTCTTTTAGGACACTTTTGAATTCTTTCAAATGTAAATGATAATTGTAATTTTTATTACCTTTCGATTTTGAGCTATAAGGTTACAATGTATAATTTTTATACGACCATCATAATTATGGACATTAATACTACAGAAAATAAAATCTATTGTGGTCAGCACAATACCTCTCACCGCTTCCGTTTTTGGTTACATAAATGTAGGGCGCGAGCAGTCATGTGACATTGTTAGCTTTGACAAGTAGATATGGGGGCCCGTATCTGAATGACAATTAATAATTATGTACATGTCAGAATTTTTCATAAAAAAAATTAAAGATTTTGTATATTCACGTAGTTAATTTGTCACCAGAAGTGTGGAATTTACTTGTCGAGGAAAATAAACCACATGGAATTAGAAAATCACTAAATTTAGAATAAAAAATTAGGATATTTGACATCTATGTACATAATTATTAACTATCATTCTGACACGGGCCCCCATATTTGCATGTCAAGGCCAACAAAGTGATATGACTGTTCGTGCCCTATTGTATTTAACATTTCTTGTATACCTACACTCTACACCAAAAATTCTACTTACATCTATTCTTTATATTTAGATTTTTTAATTTTAAATTCATTCTATGCAGAAATTTTGTACTCTTCTAATTTTTCTAAATGTTTCCAATTCATTGTTGGGATTGACAGTATTTTTGAAGGGTATTTGTAATATTAATTTAACTATTAATACAATAAGAAATAATATAAGGTATGTACTTCCCAGAAAAAATCTTCAGTAATGTCTCTGGATTTTTGACACTGACATTTATCTGTCAGTTACAAACAATTTAATATTCCAATTGGTTTCCATGACATCAGGCAGTTGAAAGAATGACCTTGGGACAATGTTAAGTAGTTGGTTTTAGTTTCACCGGAGAGATGGCGCGAGAGTAAACTTTTCGCATGTATTTAAGACAGGAACTAGTTTATAAGTTATCTGTGCATGACATTATTTGGGCTGTGAGATTTATTACAACAGATGATTATGTACCTTATATATCTTTATCTCTAAATCTATAAAAGATATAATAAAATTTTATATGTATCAGATAGAGAATTTACTTTTCTTTAATAAGCAAGAACAAAAATTTTCATAAATAATATTTAGAAGATTATTTTTAAGAATCTGCTACTTCCGGTTATTCAATTATTACCAAAACCTTTTCAGCTCTTCCCAGTAATGTCCGATTGAGAAATACGTAGTTAAACAGATATTAAGTATTATAGTTTTTTTCCTTCCAACTGACTCACATGCACACATACATACACACCCACCCACACACACACACACACACACACACACACACACACACACACACACACACACATACACACACACACACACACACACACACACACACACACATACACTCAGAAATCATTGTAAAAATGTTAAAATCCGATTCTATGGACCTTAAATCGTGCTTATTCAATAAAATCTGGATTTGCAATTTTTAGTATGAATCCAATACCTTAGCGAGCGGTAATATACATATTTGTATTTATGCATGTATGTGTATTTTGTCTATGTTATTTTGTTTTAAGCAGTAATAAAACATCTTAATTTAATAGAGTTAAAAAATATCAATATTACGGTCAAATAAAAATGTAACGGTGATAGCAAAATATGAGCATTTTCTTCCCAAAGGCAAATACGTCATTAAAATGGTCTACTGATGCGATAACTTTTGTCTAATATCTAATAACCAACTCCGTATTTTCAATTTTCGAGATCTGAATAATGCTAAGACAAGTTTGAATACATGTATCCATAAAAGTAAAAAATATTCTAAAAAATACTGCGAAACATCAAATTCCATTCTTATGACACCCGTAAATCTCCACCCTTATGTAAATTTCTCTGCAACTGCAAGTATTGTTTTTGATTTCTATAGATATAGAATTTACTGCGGAAAATATGCTGATTTTTACATAAAAATGGAAAAGCTTTCTCTTATCTTCAATTGTGCTGCTGATAAACAGTCACTCAGTCACGTATGTAGTTCAACAATGTCCACTACAAGCATAATGCCGGCGACCCGCAGAACTTCCTAGAAGCGACTAAAGAATCTCTTAATTATATTTATAAATCAAATATTTGTTTGTAACTTGCGATACACATGACTTGATAATTTCTGTTGTTTATAGAATATATAAATATGTGACGTAAACAAATCATACGCTAAATAAATAAATATAGGTAGGTATACGTCATGATGAAATAATTAAACAACGCATAAAATTGGGACTCAAAGAATTAAAAATGTAAAATAAATAAAAACAATATTAGTAAAGTATTCTTTCAGTTTGCTGCTGTATAGAAAAGTTGATCAAATTGACATATTAAGGAATAGGGTAAAAATATGTAATTTCATGTTTTTTTTTTTCTTAGGGTACCTACCTAAGTAAGTGGACCAAGTCCGTTGTACCTCATATTGCGAAAACTAGTACCTATTTAAGTTATCACTCGACAATCAATTCTAGATACTTTAAAACCACATTTAAAATTTCATTAAATGCTTTTCATGGATTAAATATGATACTGAGTTTTTTTTTTTTAAATAAAAAGTTAATTTTGCGTTTGGGTGGATTGTGCTCTGAAAACTTTCTGCTCAAGATTGATAGAATACAATGAGTAATTTTTATTTAATACATTAACGGCCGAATTCACCATTAATCCGTTGATTAATAATCAACTGGTTAACGAATCAAGCTGATCTGTTGATCACCATATGTTCTAATTCACCAACTTGATTCTGAATCAAGGAATCATGATCAACAGATTTACAGTTTTGTTTTGGTTTTTGACATTTAATGTAACTGTCAGTTTTATTCGTGGTAATTGTACTTTCCGTTAAAAAAGTATTAATATGTAAGTTTTTCATTTATTTATACCTATACCTAATATATTTTACAATTTCCCTGTAATAATATATTTTTATTTTGATATAGATGAAAGTACACTGATCCCAATAAAAGGGTGTTTTTAAATATAATGAAAATGTAAGATATAAAAGTATATTTGAAAATAATAAAACTAATGCGATTTTAAATAAAGATAAAGAAGAAGCATGGGACAAAGTTACAAATGAGAACAACAGCCAGAATGTTGACGTAGCTATAAATGCTAAAATTAAGTTTCAAAGATGTGATCAGTCCTTGATTCATGGAATATGACGAATCAGTTGATCATTGAATTTGATCAGCAGATTAGCTTGATTTTTAATGGTGAATTGGATTGATTCAGAATCAGCGTTGATCTGTGAATCAACTCATGATTAAGGAATGGTGAATTCGGCCGTAAAGTAAACAAACAATAAAAATGTGGTTTCATGAAATTGTAAACACAATATTATGTAGTAAACACAAATATTACTACGAATATACGCTATAAATAAAAATAAAAAAATCAATTAAAGAATGAAAGAGTGTATTTTTTTCACACTTTTTGGAAACGGTTTATAAAACTGATTTTAATTTGTTTCGGTTAACAATTACCCGTATTTTAGTATATAAAAATATCGGTATTCGTTTCAACTGAAAACCACGATTTGTTTACAAAAATATCTATTGTGACCTGCACAATACCTCTCGCCACTTCCGTTTTTGGTTACATAAGTATAGAGCGCGCGCAGTTATGTGACATTGTTGGCCTGTACAAGCAGATACGGGGGCCCGCACCAAAATGACAATTAGTAATTATGTACATATGTCAATTGTCAGAATTTTTCATTATAAATTTCCAGATTTTCTAAATTCACGTAGTTAGTTTGTCACATTTGGCCTAGGCAAGCAGATAAGGCGATTTCGGGCGACAACCGTTCACTTGCGGTATGTTGCGTTCAGGTGCGTTCACACATTCGGGCGCTAGGAACAGCTTACCCGGTATGCTTGGATCAGTGTTCGCCTATATAGAGGCCCTTGTCAAAATGACAGTTAATAATTATTTACATAAATGTGAAATGCCAATTTTTCACGTGGTTAATTTGTCACCAGGAATGTCGAATTTACTTGTCGAGGAAAATAAACCACATGGAATTGGAAAATCACGAATTTTGTGATGGAAAATTAACATTCGACATCTATGTACGAGGTGTGTTCAAAAACTATCGCGAATTTTGAATTTTCGCGGGTTACGTATATTCGAATTTCGATCTTTTTGTGGCTTTATGTTGGTACTCATGTCTCTCACTTATGTCGACAAGCTCGGCCATTTTGAATGTTCACTTACTTGTTGACAGCTGCTTTGCTTGCACGTGTTTTGGATCGTCTTCGATTTTTACCTATTGTGCTTATTCGTTAAAAACTGACTATGAATTTTTTGACCAAGACAATATCTTTCTTATCTAAAGGCGACGGAACGTAGAAAAAAATAATTCATTTAAAATTTGTCATTGTCATAAAATGTTTTTATCAAAGAAGTTATTTCATTTCTACTCGTAGAAATGAAATAACTTCTTTGATAAAAACATTTTATGACAATGACAAATTTTAAATGAATTATTTTTTTCTACGTTCCGTCGCCTTTAGATAAGAAAGATATTGTCTTGGTCAAAAAATTCATAGTCAGTTTTTAACGAATAAGCACAATAGGTAAAAATCGAAGACGATCCAAAACACGTGCAAGCAAAGCAGCTGTCAACAAGTAAGTGAACATTCAAAATGGCCGAGCTTGTCAACATAAGTGAGAGACATGAGTACCAACATAAAGCCACAAAAAGATCGAAATTCGAATATACGTAACCCGCGAAAATTCAAAATTCGCGATAGTTTTTGAACACACCTCGTATACTATTATATACAATATCTCCAAACCTATAGGAGATATAATAAAATTTTAATATGTATAGAATAGAGAATTTTACGTTCTTTAATACTAATAATAAATATATTAAAAAAAAAAAATTAGATTTTTTTTTAAGAAACTATTACTTCCGGTTTTCCAATTGGTACTAAAACCTATTTAACTCTCCCCATTAATGTTAGATTGAGGAATCCGTAGACAAACATGTCTTTAGTGAGTCTTTTGAGATATCGTGCCTCCAACACACACACACACATCTTCGTAAAAATGTTATAATCGGATTCTAGGGACCTTAAAACGTGTTTATTCATTAAAATCTGGATACGCGATTTTTAGCATGAATCCAATACCTCTCTTAGCGAGAGGTAAAAATAGAGTAGCTGTTTAATAATTAGGATCTAAATTAAGGTGGCATTTTTTTTCTGTAAAGGTAATAGGATTTAATGCTTAGTGATAAAATGGTACATTAATAGTTATTTAACTATCAAGTGTGTTAATGAGAGCGATTAATGATAGAGACATTTTAACGCGTGAGCGTAGCGAACGCGTTAATTGTTGAGATCATTAATCGCCAATTAACACACGTGTTATAGTTACAATATTTTTTCGTTGACCGTATCTTACTTAAATGGAAAATCTAATTTTATTCCATGACAAATTTTTTTAGGTTAGTAATGGTTGACCGAACGTCAAATTTTACGTCAGAAAATCAATAAGTTTTGTCATCAATTGTTTTCAGTGGGTGCGTTCAGTTTACTTAATGGTAGACAACACAAGCGGTTTTTTTATGTTATTTTAGGAATTTTATTATTTCAAATTCATTTTAAAGGTATGCTACACGTGAATATACCTAGCTAGTAAGTGTCAAAAGCATGACTTTTAATTCTGTCTACCTTTTTGCTACAACTTAGCGTTAGCAATACATGCTGTGTTCTATGTGGTGAACGCACCCAATAAATCGTTTATTAATAAAAAATCATGCATTAATAGGGGTCATTAATGAATGATTTTCTATACTTTAAGATAGCCTATTAATAAACGGTCGACGGAAAAATATTATATTAAAGCATAAGTTACAGAAAGCAACATATTCTAGCAAGAGTTACAAATTCGCTCACGTGGGTGACAATTATTTGTGTTTTTTTATTCTTGACGTTGCCTAGATATTTAGTGTAATTATTTCAGTCATGCCAATTTCAAATAACAAAATGTCACCAAAAATCGTTTAAGAATGAAGCTCCTTCTAACATCAATATGCGTGCTAGATTGTGATATTCTAATTCCGAAACAGAGAAGTTTTATAAAAGACGAGTGCGATAACAGACTATGAAATATTTTTTTATACTATTTTTTCTATTCAGGTTATAATTTTATTAGTTTTTTTTAATTAGGTGTTTTTGATCAGTTTTGGTAGCGCTTCCCGTTAAATAATTTAATTTCACAGATGAAAATTCATTGTTTATAGAGAAAGTGCACGTGACGTAGACACCCATGTCAAAATCATCTGAGTGGAAATAAACATCTGCTTGTAAGTAATATTTTCAATTTTTGTCATCAAGGTGGATCTGCAGGATCTGGTATCTAACGTGTGATATGATTCTGACGTTTCGTTATAAAAGTCATTTTTGTGTGACTAATGCCCGGTAGCAGAAATGTTCATCAACACTTTATTTAATTAACGTACCATTAAAATGAACAAATTCGAATTAGTTTCCTTGTTCTTATGACATTTAAATCATTGCAGTCAAAAATCGCGTTGCATTTGTTCATTTTGATGATCCGTTTAAACAAAGCGTTGATGAACGTTTCTGCAACCGGGCATAATAATAAATCTACTAAATTAAAATCATAAAATACTTTACATATTTTAAAATGACCTCAATGTAATAAATTGCTTCAAATATCAAAAAATAAAAATATGTCACATGTCAATCACTTACTAGCATATGTTTATTTCCACTCAGCTGGTTTTGACATGAATGTCAACTTGACATGCACGTACTCTATTGACATCAATTTGAGATTATATGTCAATCATCTGCCAAGTTTGAAAATAATCTTACTACAGTAAAAAATTTAAAAGATGTCCGATCAAGGTTATCTGTATCATGAACGAACTAACAAATTGGCATACATTTATCCCCCTCCTTTACAAAGGCTAAGCGTGTGCGATAAGGATGGATATAACACGCTTGTCTTTCAAAAATTCATATTGCTTCGACTAAGTTAGGACATTCCATTTTAAAACGATGCTTGTTGTTGATAATACTTTCGCTGTAACGTAAGTTTATATATTAATTCGGATACATTACCTTGATTCATAGCCGTACGAATAATGTTATTTCCTGTCAGTGTCACTGACACTGACATTGTGTCAATATCTTAATTTTCACATATTTGGTTTTACATTTGCTAATAAATTTACCAGTTGATTTATTTTTGAATTTTTAATGCTGTTATTGTAACATATATTTTTATAATAATAAAATAACAGTAGTATCTTATATACCCTCATGAAAACTAAGCAAACGACATTACTGAATTTGTCAGAATGGGCGGAGCAAAAATCTGAATTCATACAATTCGTAAATAACCTTGATCGGATCTTTCAAAAATGTTACTGTACATAGAAAGCGAAACGCGCCAAAAACAGTTTAACAGGTGTTTTCAGTGCGTTTATAGACTCATAAAGACATCGAAATAGAAAAACATACTATCAATTGCGTTATTGGACATATATCTCGCAATAAATAATTAAGTGAAGGTGACAAAAGCTATTACATGGACTAGATTTATTTGTGCTCTAAAAGCAATAGAAGTTTTACACCTCACTGCAATACTGCTGCCATAGCTGGCTAAAACTATGGACTTAGTTTGATATAATTCTCAAAAGTACTCGTACTCAGTACTTACTTTTTATGTTGTAGGTATAAATTAAATTTCACGAAGATGAACTTGGTCTACTTATGCTCTGAAATCGAAAATTTATTATACAAGTGACCACAGACACATAGACAGACAAATATAAACAGATATTTTGTTTCATGTTTTTAGGACTTCAATACGTGCTCATCTATATAAATTAAGAGGTGTTCAATTAGGTGTAAGCACAATATATTTATTTTATATTAACTTGGGTAGTCGGTAAATACGAGTATATATTATAAAACAGCATGTTGACGAATACTTTTTTTGTAATAATCAGCGAGAAATAATAAAAAAAATCTGTTATGGCTAGCACAATACCTCTCGCCATTTTCATTTTATGTTGCATAGGACGCGAGCAGTTATGTGACTTTGTTGGCCTTGGCAAGTAGATGTGGGGGCCCGTGTCAGAATGATAGCTAGTAATTATGTACATAGGTGTCAAGTATCATAAGTTTTCATTCAAAACCATGATTTTCCAAATCCATGTGCATTATTTTCCTCGACAAGTATATTCCATACTAGATATTGATGACAAATAAACATCAGAATATTTTGAAATTTTGAATGAAAATTTATGACATATAACAATTGTGACATCTAGGTAAATAACTACTAGCCGTCATTCTTACCCGGATCCTCATATTTTCTTGCCAAGGCCAACAAATTCACATGACTGCTCGCGCCCTATAAGTAACGAATTTAACATTTCTTGTAGACAGAAATAATTGAAATTGTTTCTCTTCTTTCGTTCTATGAGAAATTTTGTCCTACTATTCTAATATGTTCAAAATTCTTCAAATTCGTTGACGGTATTAGCGGTATTTCTTATTATGTAATATTAACATACCTATAATTTAGATACATATTTAATTAATAATACAATAATATATATTAAATCTACTCATACCTCTCAGAAAAATCTTCCAGTAATATTATTAAAAATGTTAATTTTTGACACTGACATTTTACATTTATCTGGCAATTACAAATATTTAAATATCTCAACTGTTTTTCGGGCAACGAGATTTATTACAACAGATTATTCTATATTATTATATACGAGATATAATAAAAAAATTAAATGTGTCAGATTGAGAATTTAATTATCTTTATTATTTGTAGTAACAAATTTTCAAAAAATAATATTTAGATTTTTATTTTAAAACTACAACTTCCGGTTGTGTAAATGTTACCAGAACCTATTTAACTCTTCCCATTACTGTTAGATTGAGGAATCATTAGTTACACAGGTCTTTAGTCTTATAGAATTTGAGAAATCGTGTCTCCAACAATCTAACACACATCCACATACACACACACACACACAGCCATCATCGTAAAAATGTTATAATCGGATTCTAGGGACCTTATGCTTATTCATTAATATCTGGATATGAAATTTTTAGCATGAATCCAATACCTCTCTTAGCGAGAGGTAAAAATGAAATTCATAAAAGCGAAAACGTAGAATCACTTATGTAAGAATGTAAGGTCAATAATATTAGTTCTCGATTTACGTATTAACAGGAAAAGGAGTATCTTAGTAAGATTAAATATTTAAAAACATATCTATTTTATCGTAGGATATCATTAGGTTAGAGTAATATCAACTGAGAAAAAACTATTAGTTTTACTTACATATCACTTCGTTATCACGTCCAAAAAGATCAAAACTGCGAAAATTGTTTAACAAGGACATTTCAGCAACTAATGTTCACATGCCCAGCGCGTGGACAGTACTGCAAAGTTCATGACACTTTCGTAACATTACGGCTAGTCAATCCAGTCATATTTAATAATAATATTTGTATGTCATGTTGGTTTCATTTCAAATTTGTCGATTTTCAATCGATTGCTAGCGACACGCAGAATCACTCTGTAACTTCATCTACAGTGTGTTCCTTAAATTATTTATTTTCTTCTGCAGACTATCACAAGATTGATAAGTGAACTGCCGATCGTCTATATACTTTATTGATAATATTGTTTTATCTCCCGTCCGGGTTAAGAAATGACCCTTAACAGTTTGAGATTTCTGGTCTTTTTCTGTTATCATATGAATTCTGGTTCAGTTTTGAGCAGTCGTCCGTTGTCCAACAGTCGACTAGAAGAGCGGTCACTTGCTTGTAATTGTTTACTTTTTGTGATTATGTCTAACGAGTTACAAAGTATTAAGAAATTAAAAATACGTGATTCCGGAGAGTAACGTAAGTTCTATAACAAAAATTTATTTGGGAACTGTTTCTGACATATTATATTTTTTAGATTTTCATTCAGGTTTGTGTGTACATGGATTCAACATATTTCACAGACTTAATAGCACTCTTAAGTCAAATAGGAAGTTTTGTATCGTTGTGGGATATTCTTCATCGTTTTTTAGTTGAAAATCTAACTTGACAATGGCTCTTGACTTCGCTGCCGGCTGTTTAGGCGGTAAGTTCCTTTTATTTTTGGTACATTTTAATTACTGAGACGCTTAATTTTAAACAATAGTTATCTCTAATTTTTCACAGTATAAAATTGTTTATTATCTTCTATTTAACTAGCTTTGCTTTAAAAATTGCATTAATTAGATTTAAATGTTTGTCAAACACACAAAATAATAAAAACAGTATTCAGCAAATGTTATTGTTAGACAATGTTTATTTTTGAATTTGTCAGCTTCAAAATTTGCAAAAAAACATTATCTCAATGATTTATGATAAGGTCAGTGTTAGAGTTAGCGGGTTATCAAATTGCGCTTTTTTATATATAAAAAAATACTTGTACAAACCACTTGTTCTCATTAAAAATCTAAATGTTTATATTTACCCTTATCTGCTTGATATTGATAAAAAACTAAATACAACAATATTCTATTGTAGGTTGCGCAGGCGTTGTGGTTGGTCACCCATTTGATACCATCAAAGTTCATTTACAAACACAAGATGCAAGTAAGCCGATTTATCGTGGTACTATGCATTGTCTGCGCACTCTAGTTGCCCAGAATGGAGTTAAAGGGCTATACCGTGGCATGTCCAGTCCATTAGCAGGAGTTGCGGCCATCAACGCCATCGTATTTGGCGTATACGGTAACGTGCAACGTCACCTTCCGGATCCTGATGCTATGCGAACCCACTGCTACGCAGGCGCAGTAGCGGGTTTCGCGCAGAGCTTCTTAACCAGCCCGATGGAACTCGTAAAGACTCGAATCCAGATCGCTGGCTCTGGGAGCCCCTTACAATGTTTTCTAGATATAGCTCGGAAGGAAGGTTATCGAGGAGTATTCAAAGGTTACGGTATCACAGTTATGCGAGAGATACCAGCTTTTTCCAGTTATTTCCTCACTTACGAGTACTTAACAAGGAATGAGGACGGCTTGCCCGTATCTACTCCTTGCATGCTGTTCGCTGGTGGATTCGCAGGAACTGTTTCTTGGGTTTTAACTTATCCCATAGATGTTGTCAAGTCCAGATTGCAACTAGATGGTATGACTGGTGCAGCCAAGTATACTGGCACGTGGGATTGCCTACGGAAAAGTATACACTCTGAAGGTTATAATTTTTTGACGAGAGGTTTGACTTCTACCATCTTGAGAGCATTTCCATCCAACGCTGCTTGCTTCGCAGTTGTGACTTGGACATTCCGGTTATGTTCTCCCTTGGAACAATCTGGGCCGATGATTATTCATGAACATGTGAAGGAGACTTCCGTTTGGGAGCGTTTTAAAATTGCTGTGCGTAACTTTAAAGAAAGTGAAGCTATTACTGCCTAAGTTTTCTACCTCTTATTATTAAAAAATATGTATAACGTTGCACTGAACTGAATCCTGTTTACTTATAAAGTTAGACGTATTTACAGAATGTACAATTTTGATACATTTTAATATTATATACTGTATATGATTTATACTGCAGTATATAAATAAATTACTGTTAAACAGTTAAATACCTATTCCTTCTCTTATACTTTTCCGTGTTTATACAAAAGTATTATATAAATTATTATTTCTTATAGTGTACCTATGTTTAAATCACATTTTATGTTAGATTTCTAACTAAAGATGTAATATTTATTTTAATTTTTCTTCTTCCATTTCAATAAAATGTAAAAATTTAATGCGTAAGTTTGACAACAGATATTTTTCTCCTCAAATCAATAATTTTCGTTCCTTAGTAACAATCATTTTTTATTAAAATTCCAGTTTGAAAGTTTTTGCATCAAATCAATCATCAAAATTTATCGTAATACACTAAACAAAATTCAAAAAAAAATCTAAAAAAAGGAAAAAATATTAAATGGCTGGAACTGGTGAAAACACGGAATGGACAGACCTGGCACGAAAAGACATTTCCCTTGGACAAGGTAGGGCTATGAGCGAACAAGCCATGCGAGCCTTATATGAGTTACGGGAGAACTGCCAGCTTTGTGATGCAATAGTTCGGCTGGATGATGGTACAACCTACAATGTCCACAGAGCAATATTATCCGCATGTAGTCTATATTTCCGGTAAATAAAAACTCTTTTTACCCATATTTTTATATTTAGCTTTCTGCCTTAATGTAGATGTAGAAATAAGTCTTTCCGTTATTATATTAAGTGACACAATAACTTTATATCCTTTTGAAATAAGTTTGACATTGACATTTTATCTATCAATTTTTTGACATTTCAAAAGTCATCTGTTTTTCTTTTCTAAAATACCATAGGTTGCAAGATTTTAATATATAGGGCATATTTGATAATTTTTATCTCGATATAACGTAATTGGCCTATTCGTTATTATTACTCCTATTATTTATTATTCCGCTTTACTTTTTTCACTATCAGCAATGCTGGGAATTTTTGACCTGTTTCACTGTCTTCCAGGATATGGCACTGGAAAGACGTAGTGTGAAGCTAAGCGCGGATGAAAGGCCAAATCATTATAGGGCACAAACAGACACGTGACTTGAGCGACCTTGAAGTGCTTGGAATCAGTTGATTTGTGTGTGCGTGTCACTTTGACAAGAACAATGTTACTTTGACAATATTAATGTTTTAACTTATTTTGATTTTGAACTTCTAAAAAGTGATTATTTTACAATTTTCAGGCAGTAAAACACATGAAATTCAAAATATTACATTGTTCTTGTCAAAGTGATAAGCGCACATAAATCAGCTGATTCCGAGCACTTCAAGGTGTCTCGAGTCACGTGTCTGCTCGCGCCCTATAAAAAATGTTATATCAAAAAATATTAGTAGACAATTCAACAATATTTTAAATATTAATTGTGGAAATTGAAATATTTTTATTATAAAACAAAATTAAATAAAGTTATGTACAAAAGCTTCTTTCTAGTTACTCCATAATTTTTATTATGCTTTTAAATCACATAATTATATTGGTTTAGTCGTTGTTTAATATAGTATAGTTCACGTTCATTCCTTTGACTTTTTAATCCGTAACATAAATAAAATACAAATAAAAATGTCATCACAGCATGCAAGGGATACATGCCCATTGCTGGGTATGGTATTCTGCTTAGTACACAGATATTGGTAATGATGATAACATATTCGTACCGTGCGGGCTTTCAACAGGCGTCACCTCACGGACACTTATTCCTGGAACGGAGAGTGCCAGCAATATACCTATTAAACTATATACCATTAAAAGGTACACAAGAAATGTGCGGAACACTTTGCACTCTTCAAGCGTGGACACGGCTCCTTGTGAGCATGCGCCAACTGCAATTTGATTTGTGATTCGCTTACCGGCTGTCACGTGTCCGAGCACTAAACAAGGATGTATATTTAATATCCCGGACATTTCCCTCTTATACAAGAAATAGGGGTTCAACGGTATATGGTTTAATAGTTATATTGTGCCAGCACATGGATCACTTTTGTGCCATTTAAAATTCGAAATAATTCTAGTATCGGTTGAGATCGAACCCGGTTCATCAGATTCGCAACCAAATAATCAAGCACACAGCCATGATACCCCTAACCCGTTACATTAAGATAAACAATATAATCCCCAATTTTACAGGTCAATTTTCAGAATTCCTTGAAGCGTAAAGGATTATAAACGTAAGCAGTATGTAAGTAATATTTTCTTTCGCTGTAAGTTTCCCATTTGTGGTTTTTTGTATTGTTATCCTGTTGTTACGGTTTAAAAAGAAAAAGAAATGAACGTGAACTGTACCATATACAGTGGTACCTCGGTATAGGCCATTATTCCGTTCCAGATCCTTGGACTTATACCAGACTGGGCGTATACCAAACGAACTTTTTCAATAACACAAAATCTGAGTTATAGCGCGGATTGTTTACTGATTAGTAGCAACAGGCGTACTAACATTCACGGACAGTCGTAGTGGTTGTAGCGTCTCGAAAAAAGTAAACATGGGTAGTGACTCATCGAACTCGAGTAAAAAAAAAAGAAATATCGTATATCAAACAAAAATTTTCACATACAAACAGAACATATCGAACTGGACTTATTTTAAACGGACGTATACCGAGGTTCCACTGTATCCTATTCAAGAATCATTCTATTTTGTCCAATATTAAAATGAGTTCGTTACGCAATCAAGTAAAGCGACATTATATAAAAATTGTATAAAATTTTTAATTGCCTGAAGAATCTTACCAGCTATTTATCCTGAAAATCAAAACTGCTGCTAAGAGAAATACTTGAGCTTTTAACAAAGTAATAGTTTAGGGTCTACCAAACACACAGGCACAGGTGAACACGAAAATCTGTGGCTGGCGTAACATATGGGTTTTAACAATTTTTTTTTGAAAATTTTCAATTCTTTCAATATGTATAAATTATTAAGAGAGTACGGATGTTTGTAATATCTGCCGATATTCTTTTCAAGAAACCTAATAATTGTAATGATTTATATATTATTAAATAGCAATTTAACATCTAATATAATTCCAAGATCTCTTATAGAAGAAACTAGTTTTAAAGTTACATTATTTATTTTATAAAGGAAATCAATATTTGTCGTTTTCTTGAAAACCGCGTATGTTTACATTTTTCTAGATTAAGTTCAATGAAATTGTTTTTACACCAGGTGTAAAATCTAACCAAATCTAATTGTAATTTGGCACAATCATCAAGAGTTCCAATATCTTTATAAATTAAGGTGACCACACGTCCCGATTTTGGCGGGACTGTCCCGCTTTTAGGAGGACTGTCCCGCGTCCCTACGATTTTTAAAAATGTCCCGCTTTTTATAAAATATCTGCATTTATTATTTTAAATGTACTGGAAAAATATATTACCTATTATTTATTAATTATTCTAGCGAATATAAAGAAATAAAAAATACATAAATAATAAAAAAAAAGTATGCAGAGTAAACAAAATTAGGCGCCATTAAACGACAACTGAAAAAACTCAGTTGAACATTAAAACTTTAAAATCTATATTAAGCGTAAAATATAATTTGACCAATTCATGTGAGAAATTTTACGACATTTTAATAAATGATCCGAATCTATTGCAAAGTATTCACTCGGATCAAAAATATGACCGTGAAGGAAAATCATATTTTTTTAAATAGAAAATTTAAATTGATTATAAATCATAATGTCCAAATTACTGTTTTTTACAAATATTTTTATAGCTACCAATAATTAATAATAAATACATTTTTGTATATTTTTAAACAAGTATATGTATACAATAAAATATCTTTTTAAAATTATTGGTCTGCTTTCATAACTAAATTATAATTCTCATTTCATCCCATTTGTCCCGCTTTGTCTCAATGAAAATGTGGTCACTTTATTATAAATGCAAAAAGATATTGTTTTGAATATAGTATAACTGTACGCAAATCGTTAATATATAAAGAGAAAAGTAAGGGCCCTATATGCAAGCCCTGTGGAACGCCTGAGCTAGCGTTGATTATTTTAGAAAAAAATCCATTAACATTTGTGTTCTGCTGACGAGATAAGATTCTAACCAATTTATTTATATTATGGATTTAGTATGCATCATTTCAAGAAATGAGTCTTGATTAACTGCCAAATTACCTATTTTAGACATATTACTTAGTTTCACAGTTTGTACGACATTAATTTTTAATATATATATATTTGGATACTAAATCCTATTTAAATAATGTTTTATTTGATTATTTGGGCACTAAAAATGCAAAATTTAAAATGTTGGTGCTGAAAAATTCCGAATTTTATTCTCTAAATTTTCATATATTATACACCGCATAAAATTTTACGGGATAGATAATATTTGAAAAAACGAATTCCCATATTCAGCCTTGTAATTTTTTTAAAGAGGAAATTGATGTACGTGTTGACGTTATGAGTATATCCCAAAGAATACCTAAACACCCAATGATATCTAATTTTGGCCACCATAGAAATCAAAACTTAAAATATAGTAAGAAATCTTGTTATTGCCGGTCAGTACCAGATATATTTGCAATGAATTAGCCAAAACGCGAAAAACATATGTATGTTATAATTTATTAGTAGATTTTGCACTTTGGCTGTCCAATTTTCGATATGACCGATAAGAGCTAAGTGAAACAAGCAATAAAAATGAAATAATGTAACCTAACATTATTAGTATGACAAAACTATGCGAATTATGTCATTTGGGATAAATTATGTTAAATTAAATTTAGTTCGATTAAATACTGCGGACATTTTTTAAAGTTATGTCGCCTAATACTGGCCCATTGAAGTTTTTTTTAATTAGTATGAATACATTTCTGGCTTTCTGCCATATTTGGAATTTGCCAGCCAGCACGCGAGATAAAAGTGGCATTTGAACATTAAATATATAAAAAAGTACGTAATAAACGTGTAACAAAAAAATAAAAATCAACAGAAATTCTTTCGTGAAGTCAACTACTAAAAAAATGTGGTACAATATATACGAATATAAGTTATAGATTGAATTTAAATTAGGTATAGATACTTTAAGCGGCCATTGTACGGTCAATATTATTGTGCATACTCTCTAGATAGACCAATAATATTGTATAATAACAAATAATATGATAATTTTAGAACCTTTAGGGCCCGCTATATTTGAATAGTATATTACATCCTGGGTGGAATATGTTTCATGTTTTATTAATAGTAATTTACGTAACAAGACCTGAAAGTGGTATAGTTTGTTTCAAGATATTTGCAAACGTACCTGCTTCGACTTACGCAGCGGGTGGCTTCTTAAATGGGCTTGATGGGTAAAATGACAGGGTTCTAACAAATTATTTGAAATCCAGCATACGAAATATTTGTGTAGAATTTAATGTTTCACTTGAATTTTAAGAAATGCAGAACAAAGAATATAAAATAAAAAGTTATCAACACATAAATAGAATTTGCACAAAACTGAAGTTTCTTTGTCCCATGGTCGCCACATTTTTTTCTGTAATTTCGTCTGAATTTGCACAACCGCAACTGAACAAGTCAACAATCGAATGGCATTACACCAAATTTTCACAAATTATAAATACAAATAGGTATATTAATTAACGGGATTTTAAGAAAGTGCCGTTACAAATTTTGCTAATCCTCCCCTGACGCATACGAACATTTATACCATGCTGTTTTGCGGTGTATCGAGTCATTACCAAGGCAGGTAGATTTGCAAATATCTTGAAACACACAATAACAGGGTGAGCATCAGTAAGCATATTCCAGATCCAGAGCGAGCCGTAGGCAAGCTTTGGATGCTTGTGAGCTCACAGTAAAGACACGTTGAGGTCATGTTAGGTACAATTTTTTTTCGTGATACTGAAAAAATTAGTAAATAAAAATCTTTAGCCATACATTATTTTTTCTTACGAGGACATAAATAAATAACTGAGTACCATGGAAATAACCATGTAGGGATTGGAAAGTTACTTTTCCGGTCCAAAAAGTGATCATAAACAGTTCATTTTCTAGACGATTGCGAAAAATATTTTTTCCAGGTTTATTAAAATTCGTTTAGTCTACTTTATTATAGAGATCTATAACAGTGTCACTAGGCAATCCTATATAAAATTATTTCCCACCCATGTGGGGAAGCTTGGTCAATCATTTCCTACCCATGAGATTATCATTGCAATTAGGAAAAATGCATGATGTATTTTCCAACCTGTAAAAGATTAGGAATCGTAATATTACTATAATGATTATGAATAATTATTATTCGATTTTTACATATTTTAAAGTACTGTATTTGGATAGATAGAAAAATGTGTGGCGAAGGATGATATTACATGAACTCATTGAATTATAATATAAAAATATTATATATCGTTTATATAATTTTCTTTTATATGTTAATTAATACTATGTTAACTTTTATCTTGCGTGCCAAATAATGTCGGGCCCCCCGATGATCCTTGCTTCTGACGTAGTTTCTGATTTCACATCTTCTCGGCGGCCCTGCCCTAGATATTACTTAAATTTTAAATTCATAGAAATAACTCAAAAATAGGATACCAGCTAATACTAAGATATACAGGTCAGTCAAAAAGGTGTCACCACTTACGAGAATATTGTCATGATAATCGAAGAAAATGAGAATCCGTGACAGGTTTTTAACATGCGGAAATAGTTTTTTTTTTTAATTATTATCTATCCCGTTAAACTTTATGATGTAATTTATCCATAAAATTTGTAGAGAATTAAATTCCAAATTTTTAAATGTATTTTACTTCAAGAAATGTATTCTCATTTTTGATATAATCTAATACAAAATCTACTTTTACCATGTTTTTAAATTAAATTTACTCGGGCAACAACAGGCTAGATTTCAAAAATTTTGGCATTAAAAATTTAGAATTTTATTCTCTAAAAATGTGTAAAAATTAGAGACAGATAATATTTGAAATAAATTACTTTTCCATTATACCTATGTCACGGATTTTCATGTTGGTACATATATGGAATGTTATTAATTATATTAATTCCAAATTAATGAATTCCTTCTACATGCACTCACAGGTTCTCAATGTAAACGTAGCATGAACAAGTGATTGAGGGTGATTAGCGAGAAGATGACTAGCAGTGTTTTAACTTTGTCTGTCGATTGTGGATTATTTTAGAGAAAAAACTTCAAATAACAGTTATAGAAAAATAAATTGTACGCAACTTTTATTTGAAGTGTTAGTGCTAGTCATCTCCTCGCCATTCACTCGTTGACACGTTTCTATTAGGTATTTAGAGGATAATGTTTGTAATGTATCTAGAAGTAGATTATCCTCCACAAAATTTTGTAACATATCCAGTATATGTGAGTGGTTTTTTGTACGATATGCACAGTACTTTACATTTCCATAAAATAACTTTGATTACTTATCACGGTGTACTAAATATACAAAATTCTTAAAAAGTGATAATATTTCTGGGAAATATCTTTCCACATCATGTGATGAAAATGATTTTTAACATTTTTACACGTGCTTTATTATATTATAATCCGTTGATAAAGAAAAAAAGATATAAAATCATGTATAAATTTGTATAAAATTGTGAAATAATTTATCATTCTAAATTTACGAACAATTAGCATTTATGATTAGTTTTTACACATACTAGACTAGTTGATTGATAAACTCAAAATTAAATTTTTAATTAGAAATATTTTATTTATATTAAATAAATAAATAAATATTTCATCACGGCATATTACCCATTGCTGGGTGTGCCAATCTGCTTCGTACACAGATATCGGTAATGATGGAATATTTGTACCGTGTGGGCGCTTACCAGACGTCACTTCACGGGCACTCATTGCTGGCGTGGAGAGTGCGCCACAGGGGTCAATTTTGTGCCATTAAAATGCGATGTAATTTTTGGCGTCGGTCGGGATCGAACCCGGGTCCCCAGATTCGTGACATGAAAAATAAAAGTAATAAATCAAATATAATAAATGCAGTTGAACTCGTCTATAATAAATATGACTTGACTAATTATTTCATCGTTATAATCAATATTCATTATCACTGTGAAAAGTAGAAATAATAATTAAATTTTCATACCTATTCATAATCGTATTCATTAAATCAAAAATAATGTAGATGCATCCCAAAAACAAATATTGCATTACGAGGCAGGCTTATGGCAGTATAAAAAATAAACCTCATAGCTGTAGGAAAAACCAAAATTATATAAAGAAACAAGCCTAATAAATTATCTTAAAATTCAAAAAAATAATTATCTGAGAAACGGTGATCATAGATACAACTTTTTTTATCAGGAAATTTTTAATTTTAGATTAAATTTTAGTTTCTCGTTTTAACCATAAATGTCAACGTTGGGAATACATGTATAGAAATATTTTTTTGATTGACATTAGTGCCTTTGTGGCAAATTCGCTTGTAACATACATTATAAATAAATTGAAACTTCATAAAATATTTCGATGAGGAAATTTATTTTAGCGTAAATTTAAACATAGTTATCGAATTTATTATTACATTTCGAATAAAAGATTTATAAATAAATATAATGCATTAATTTTGATTACTACTAATATAAATTTAGATAAAAAAGAAATAGTCCTAATTAACTAATAGTAATTTGTTTAATAAGGTAAAAAATCTGATATGGCAGCACAAAACCTTACGCCAATCCTGTATATATATATATATATATATATATATATATATATATATATATATATATATATATATATATATATATAACTTAAATTTCTTTATCGATCGATTGGGTTTTTAATAGTTATTTAACTATCAAGTGTGTTAATGAGGGCGATTAATGATCGAGACATTTTAACGCGTGAGCGTAGCTCACGCGTTAATTGTTGAGATCATTAATCGCCAATTAACACACGTGTTAGTTACAATATTTTTTCGTTGACCGTATCTTACTTAAATGGAAAATCAAATTTTATTCCATGACAATTTTTTTTAGGTTAGTAATGGTTGACCGAACGTCAAATTTTACGTCGGAAAATCAATAAGTTTTGTCATCAATTGTTTTCAGTGGGTGCGTTCAGTGTACTTAATGCTGGACAACGCAAGCGGTTTTTTATGTTATTTGAGGAATTTTATTCTTTCAAATTCATTTTAAAGGTATGCTACGTGAATATACCTAGCTAGTAGGTGTCAAAAGCATGACTTTTAATTCTGTCTACCTTTTTGCTACAACTTAGCGTTAGCAAAATACATGCTGTATTCCATGTGGTGAACGCTCCCAAAAAATCGTTTATTAATAAAAAATCATGCATTAATAGGGGTCATTAATGAATGATTTTCTATACATTAAGATAGCCTATTAATAAACGGTCGACGGAAAAAAATATTTATTTTTGTGAATACAAGTTATGATACTTTAATATGATAATACAGGTTGCGAAATACAGACTGGCTTAACTTAAGAGTTACATATGGTTTTATACTACTGTAATATGATATTGTCACGTTCTGTCACATCAACACTTGTTCATTTGGTTAACACTATAACTCCTCCCTCCTCAGATTCGAGCCTCCTGGGGGAGTCGAAGTTCGATGCCTTCAGGGGTGCGAGACTACCTCCTCTGCATGGCTAGTTTCCTCTAGGTTTGGATGTTGATTGGATTGGCATTTGATGGTGATTTTTTCCTCGTTTGGGAAAACAGCTAGGTACATGTTGATTTCTGGAATCACTTCGACATGATTTTCTATTAAGTATATTTTTGTATAATGGTAATGACTCGAAGTTTGATTTTGGAATATTTCTTCTTCGCACATCGCTGAGAAATGGGCGTGATATTTGTGAGGACACTGATATATTTTTGCTTGAACGCACATATCATTCAGGGAACGATTTCCTTATCAGATTTAAGAAGATATTGCGTATTGGAGATAATTGTAATAAATTTTGATTCGTATTTGGTTGGAATAGGGTACATTATAGTAGAGTTCGAAAGTTTTTTCGAAAATAATGGGGGTGGAAATGAAATAGATTATTTGAGTTGCTTTTAATTTTACAATTTATTTTTAACAAGGACTCGAAGTCTAATAGGTTGTCTTGTCGGGGTTCAAATGGTAACTGCAAGAGATAGGATTTTGATATTTGTTTTAGTTCTGCTAGTAGCTCCATGGGGTGTATTATACTAATGCAGAGTTCTTAATTTACAAAAGGTGATTGAGTTTTCAACGACATTTAATATAGAATTGTATAATATAACAAGTTGATCGTAAATGTTTTTTTCCATACAGTATACTAATGTGCGTACTATTTATTATTTAGAAAAGTTGTAAAATTTTGGATTTTAATATTTCTTCGTTGTGCTGGATGTCTAAGATGGCTTTATTAAAATTTTGAATAATTTGGTGGTTCAGCGAATACGAAAGGTTGAGTTGATTTTCCAAATTATGCTCGTTTTTTTTTGCATGTTTGCGAACATCTAAATTTCCGGTGATTGATTTGAATATTTTCCCCAATCCATCTATTAAACCACGTTTAGTTTTTTGATGATCAGAGTGAAATCCGATATTATTAATTTTAGTGTCGCTATTTGTCCCAATAAATTCTATTTTTTTTTTTTTATTATAATTCGTTGAAATACTGTGAGTTATTTGATATGGTCGATTTTAGTGTTGAGTATTGTGTATTTAAATCGATGTACTATTTTAGAAGAACTTTGAGATTGTAGTAGTGTATGAATGTGAGTCGTCTTTTCGAGTTTGGCAGGACCGAGATTGATGGGAAGGATTCCGAGGTTTTCTGTTATGTTCCTAATTATTGTTCCGTGTCCCAATGCGAACAACCTGGAAGTGGTTCAAAATTATAAGTTTTTTGTCTAGGGCGTTTAATGTTAGAGAGGTGAATGTTCTCTGTTGTATTACCGTGGGTGGTTTTTATTTTTCCTGTTTTAAGATTTTTATTAACTTTTGTTAGCTTTTCGGGTTTATATTTGTTTTTCGTTTTTTGTTGTTTTTGTCTATTTTTCACGTATACCTTTTCGGGGATTTCGGGCAGTTCTTCTCTATTTGCATTACATTTGCTTATTACTTTGTCTTTATTCGTTTGGACTTTGTCTCTAATTGATTCGTAAAGTAATTTAGTTTTATTCTTGTGATTTTCTATATAATTATTGATAAGTTGTTTTTCGAGGTCGAGATTAAATGGAGAGTTAGTGTCTAAATGGCCGGTAATAATTTCGCATGGTTTCAGTTTTGTGACTGAATGAATTGTGTTATTATATGCTAATAACGCATAATTTACTTTGGATTCTATAGGCTCAGTTTTGTATTCTTTTTGATTATTAAATAGTCTGATATGTTCTATAAGGGTAGAGTGAAAACGTTCTATAATGCCATTAGATTCTGGATGTTGTGAGCTTATGAAATGTATGTCGATTTTGTGTAGTGTCAGCAATTCTTTTACGACTGAGTTTTTGAACTCTAGCCCGTTGTCTGAAATAATTTGTTCTGGAATGCCGTGATGTGTAAAATATTTTACTAAGTTATTACAAACTTCTATGCCTTGTCCTGATTTTAATTTGTATGCTTGTGCATATTTTGAAAATGAATCTACAATAGTTAAGAATTTTGCTTGTTCTAAGGTGATGCTGTCTATATGTAAAATTTGGAAAGGTTTCGTAGCGGTAGGGGTGATGTTTAAATTTACATTTAGGATCGTATTTTGTTATTTGACATATTTCACAACTGTTAATAAATGTTTGAATAGATTTTCTTAATTTTGGCCAATAATATTGTTGTTTTATGCGTGCTTCTGTTTCGTCGATACCGCGGTGATTAGTTTTGCCACAATGGTAATTCGATATGATTTGTGTGATTTCTTCGTTATCGGTAACGTCTCTTAAATATTTTGTACATTTTACTAAATTTAGTTGAGAATTTTTGAAATAATTTTGAAGTATTAGACTGAATTTCTCGTATAGTTCATTTTGGAAATAAATGTGGTATTTTACTTTTGGTACAATGTATTCTTTAATGAATGCAATCATTTCATCTTTGTAATTAAATTTTGAAAAATCAACTTCCAATCGTAATTTTTTATTATCGTATAATTTTGTAATTTTTACTTGTTTGGGATTAAAATCAACTTCTGTTATGATGATTTGATTTTTGCCATAGTTTACAGGGCATTCTACTATTGGGATTCCGACAATAGGATTTTCTTTACTTGAATGTATTGTGATATCGCTATCGCTTGTGTCGTCATCGTTTATCTCATTATGATGTGAGTCACCTACCTCGACTGCAAGGGATTGAATTGTTCATTTGGTTAACACTATAACTTATATATATATATTCATATATAAATTTTCTTGCAAAAGATTCTACATTTCCAGTGAAAAACAAACTATGCAAATTGCACTTGACACTGACATCTTCTTTTTCTTCTTTAGCTTTTCCCATTCGTTAGGAGTCGCTATTTTTATTTTCTTTTTCCACTCATTTCTGTTTTGCGTGTCGTTCTCATTCAGTTCTTTTTCTCTCAAGTCTTTCGCAATACAGTCCTTCCACCTAATCTTTGGTCTTCCTCTGTTTCTTTAACCTTCTATTACTAAGCTATCCATTCTTCTTCCAATATATTCTTCATCTCATCAAACCAATGTAATTGTCTCTCTAGTATCTTTCTAGAAACTTCTTACACTAAAGTTTTTTCCCTTATTCTTTCATTCCTTACCGTATCTTTCCGTGTCTTTCCGGACATCTATCTCAACATCCTCATCTCTGCCACATTCATTTAATTTTCATTGATACTGACAATTTGTCATTTTGAATTTGAATTATCTGAATATATTAGCAATTTCCATGGTTAGCATAGCTGGCTGATTTATGAAATTTAATATTTTTATAACTCTTTAACTCTAAATCTATTGAATATGAAGTATAAAATGCAATCAAATCGTATAGAGAATAGTATTTTTTTGTTATAATAACGTTAAATGTCAATAAATGATATTTAACTGTTAAAATCTTCAAATGAGAGTACTTCCGGTTGACCAATTATAACCAAAATCTAATCACCTCTTCTTCTGAATGTAAGCTTGGGAATACGAAAAAAAATATAATTTTTGGAATCGTGGTATTGAAGTTATGCGATCCGAAACTTTCGTCACATACACACACACACACTTACATACATCATCGTAAAAATGGTAATATCGTATTATATGGACCCTAAATCGTACTTATTCACTAAAAACTCATCAATGAATTTTTTGACCAGAGGCAAATACCTTCCTTACCTAAAGGTGAGGAAAGGTAAAAAACAGCAATAATTCACTGCTGTCTACTACGGCAGCGATTCAAAGACGAGGCGATGGCAATCTGAATATTTTGATGTGTGTAAAGGCCTAAAAGTAGTATCTCTGACTATTCATGCATTATCCTTAACTTCGTTTCATATCGCTGACTTACTTCAGTGTGATAGCAACAAGGAAGTCAGGGCTCTTGTCAGATAAAATAGAATCGGTTTCATTTTCTCTATTTATCGCTGACTTCTCTATTGAGCATGCGCAACTGTCTCTGAAGTACAGGAATGCAACTTTACGGAGTAAAATATAACTGCTGAGACGAAATTGCCAAGTTCCAAAATGGAATGGTCGAAATTAGAATGTGATTTAATTAATTGTGTTAAAAAATATATACATACAATTGGGACCTTAGAAATAATTTATTATATCAAACAAATTTGAAATATGCTGTCATTAAACAAATCATATCATAACCAAGTTTAAGTATGAAAATCCACTAAAAGTCAAAGAAAACGGTTGTTCTAACTTGTAATGTGATAGATAGATAGGAGTTGGGCATACAAAATAAGTCAGCGAAAAAGAGTCAGATGTAATGTGATAAGCCCTTAACATGATTTTTTTCGCCGATTGTATAGAATTAAGCCTGTTTTAGATTTGTCATTTTTTTCATCAATTTTAAGAATTCGGCCAAGTTCTTGAAATTGAGCTTAAAACATTTGTCAATTTTGAGTTCTTAGCAAGTCCCTGAATAAGCTGAAAATAGACCGTGTTCTATTTTTCCATCAATTTTTTAGTACTTTCTAGTAATTTTAATAACACACTTATATGTCAATTTAAATGTATGACTGTTACAGTCAATGACTTTTGATATTTCAATATGAAAAAAAAAGATAAATGTATACAGTTGACTAGAAATATTGACAAATGTAAAATAGGCTTAAATATGTATTAATTTTATAATTATTTCAAATGCTATTTCTATGGTAAAAATAAACAGGCTGAAGACGTACGTCATTAACCTGAAAAAAAAACAAAATGAAATATAACTTGTAAAAATTATTGGGTTTTAAAGAAGAAGAAAAGAACATACTAGTATTAAGTAACGTATATATTTGCTATTATTCAATTGTCAATCGGTATTCTTTTACGGAATATAAAAATTATTTGAAATAATTCTAGTTGATTTTCGTATCATATGTTGGCACATCTGAGACTGACCATGTTTTGTCAAATAATTTTATATTCCGTAAAGAAATAAGGATTGACTTAAAAATAATTGTAATTTTTCTTCTTTTTTAAAAAAATAAATAGCACCCATTAATTTAATTTTATAAGGTTTTTTCAGGTCGATGACGTGCGTCTTTTGCGTGAACATTGTTACTATACCGTCGTTGCCACTATTTTTTCAAAGGGCTGCCATGGAAAAACAAATTTGAATGATGTTATTGACAGTTACAAGGTAACAAAATTCACATTGTAACTGCCAACAAATTAATAAGATTAATAATAATACGTTTATTTAAAGAGGCAAAGTTTAGCTAACTGCTTAGGACAATTGCACAGCTTATAGCTAAGGTCTTAAACCAAAGAGGTTAACAAAAAGTGCGTATCGAAATTTTGACAGTAATAAATATTTAAATACTCATTTGACTTTTTGTTTCGATACGATATTGTCAATATGTTATTTGTGTGCCATTTTTACCTCTCGCTAAAAGAGGTATTGGAATCATACTAAAAAAGGCATATCCAGATTTTAGTGAATAAGCACGTTTTAAGGTGCCTAGAATCCGATAACATTTTTACGATGATGTCTGTGTGTGTGTGTGTGTGTGTGTGTGTGTGTGAGGTTGTTGGAGGTACGATTTCTCAAATTCCATAAAACTAAAGACCTGTGTAACTACGGATTCCTCAATCTAACAATAATGGGAAGAGTTGAATAGATTCTGGTAACAATTGGACAACCGAAAGTAGTAGTATTTAACAAAAATCTTTTAAATATTATTTTTTGAAAATTTATGTTATATATTAAAAACCAAAATTCTCTATCCGACACATTTTAAAAAAAATATTATACCTTCTATAGATTTAAAGATATAGATATACAGGGTGAGTCACCGAAATCGCCGTCTTCGATATCTCCCTTGTCGTTAGAAATACTACAGCATAAGCTTATTAACAGAATTTATTCGTCTACTCAAGGAGCATAACATAAAATTATTTTCACATATACAGGGTGTTGCATTACGGCTCTGCGAGAATTGTTTGTCTTTTTTTAAATGGAACATCCTATATATTTTTATATATTTTGAATTGTATTTTATTCACCTATACGAACATATGAATTTTGTTTTAGTTTTCCACGGCGTTGCCAAGTTATTCCGTTTTTTTCTCTAAAAAAGACCGAATACACGCATTACTTTATAAAGGCTTACTGAAGTTATTTTAATAGTAAGAATTAAGAATTTTATTTTCTGTATAACTGTAATTATAGTCTATGTTCTGACAATTTTTTTTTAAAATGTAATTATACAGGCTGTTCAATAAAGCGAATCAAATGTGCTCAATTTCAAATGACTATAACTCGTCATTTTAAAATGGAACACTCTATATTTTATTATTCAGTTGTATGTATTTTTGTATGTTATTAAGGGTATCCCATGCCTAAAATTAACAATTTTGGAGATTTTCACCATTTTTCTCTAAATTTATATATTTAACTAAAAATTAAATCTTGTATACCATGGATATTGTTTTTTGAATAAGAAACAATTGCAGTAATGATAGTATTTTCATTGTTATTAATAACAGAGGGATTATGTAAATTAGTTTATTAATATGAGTCTCTCGCAAGAAGAACTTACGAATATGGTGTATGCTGGTCAGGCCAGGCGTCACCTCACGGGCACTCAATGCTGGCGTGGAGAGTGCGCAAGAAGAACTTAGGAATATGGTGTACGCAGTTGAAGCAGCGGAAACAAACCCTCTTTTGGCATCAAGAATTTATGCACAACGGTTTCCGGGAAGACGACATCCAAATCCGCGTTCTTTTAAAAAACTAAGGGAAAGGTTTGAAAGAACTAGTCATGTTCAGTACGACAAAAGAGGGTTTCTTTCCGCTTCTCTAAGTGCGTACACCATATTCGTAAGTTCTTCTTGTGAGAGACTCATATTAATAAATTAATTTACTTAATCTCTCTGTTATTAATAACAACCTGGCTAATGAAAATACTATCATTACTGCAATTGTTTCTTATTCAAAAAACAATATTCATGGTATACTAGATTTAATTTTTAGTTAAATATATAAATTTAGAGAAAAATGGTGAAAATCTCCAAAATTATTGATTTTAGGCATGGGATACCCTTAATAACATATGAAGATAATACAAAAATACATACAACTGAATAATAAAATATAGGGTGTTCCATTTGAAAATGACGAGTTATAGTCATTTGAAATTGAGCACGTTTGATTCGCTTTATTGAACTGCCTGTATAATTACATTTAAAAAAAAATATGTCAGAACATAGAGTATAATTACAGTTATACAGAAAATTAAATTCTTAATTCTTACTATTAAAATAACTTCAGTAAGCCTTTATAAAGCAATGCGTGTATTCGGTCTTTTTTAGAGAAAAAAACGGAATAACTTCACAACGCCGTGGAAAACTAAAACAAAATTTATATGTTCGTATAGGTGAATAAAATACAATTCAAAATATATAAAAATATATAGGATGTTCCATTTAAAAAAAGATAAACAATTCTCGCCGAGCCGTAATGCAACACCCTGTATATGTGAAAATAATTTTACTTTATGCTCCTTGAGTAGACGAATAAATTCTATTAATAAACTTATGCTGTATTTCTAACGACAAGGGAGATATCGAAGACGGCGATTTCGGTGACTCACCCTGTATAATCTATTAAATAATCTGTTGTAGTAAAAATATCACAGCCTGCTCACAGCCCAAACATCTCCATGGTAACTACTTGAGAAATTTAAATGTCTGTAATTGACAGATAAATGTCACTAATGTCAGTGTCAAAAGTTCAGAGATAGTACTGCGGGCTTTTTTTGGGAACGATATTTAATATTTCTTATTGTATTATTAATTATATATTTAGAATTATAGGTGGTATATTACATGAATCCTTCAGAAATACCGCCGATCCCGTTAATGAATATAAAATTATAAAAAATACGTAAATATAAAGATTAGGTGTGATCAGAATTTTTTGTGTGTTCAAGAAATGTTAAATACAATACTTTTATATACCACAATGAAAAGGGTGCGAGAGGTATTGTGATGGCCACAACAGATTTTTTTATTTAATATTTTTGCAGAGAAAATAAAAACTTTCTATCCCTATTTTTTCTTTTGACAATTTTTTTATTATTTAGCCAGAAAAAAATAATTAAATTTGTATATTTAAATTACCGCCATGTACGACGTAGAATTACGCCGTACCAATGAATGACCGTCAAGCCATAGCATCGATGCGCTCACAAAGCAACCTCATGTACGGATTATTTAAATATGACAGATCACCTGTTTAACGTTTGAACAATAGTTTGGAGGTTAATATTTTAGTTTGTTTTTTAATCTTTACGAGTATAAACTAAATTAAAATCCTCGAAAATCCTGCTTAACAAATCGAAATACCTAATAAAAGTAACAGAAATCTTGCAAATTGTAAATAATAAACTAGGGAGACAGAAAGAGAGCAAAATGAATTAATGCCAAATTCAAATTAAAACTATCTCGCCCGCCATCTACAGGTTACATTCTTATTTCTCCAGTTCAAAATAATGACGCCACAGAAAATGTTCTGTCTTAATTTACTAAAAAACATATATTTTTTTTAAATAAAATTTATATTTTTATATACGTTTTCAAAATAACATTAGGTATATAGTGATAGATATCGGAAATTCACTACCCCGCAAGTAGCCCATTGGGAATTACAGCTCAATCGAATTAAAATAAATTAGTAAAAAATAGTGAAAGTACATGCTTAATAATGAATAATAATGAAGAAATAAAATGATATAATCAAAATAACTCGGAAATAAGGTTTTTTTTTGTTATACCGCCTTGTCACGAATATTAATTCTATATACAGGGTGAGTCACCGAAATCGCCGTCTTCGATATCTCCCTTGTCGTTAGAAATACAGCATAAGTTTATTAACAGAATTTATTCGTCTACTCAAGGAGCATAACGTAAAATTATTTTCACATATACGGGGTGTTGCATTACGGCTCGGCGAGAATTATTTTTCTTTTTTTAAATGGAACACCCTATATATTTTTATATATTTTGAATTGTATTTTATTCACCTATACGAACATATAAATTTTGTTTTAGTTTTCCACGGCGTTGCCAAGTTATTCCGTTTTTTCTCTAAAAAAGACCGAATACACGCATTGTTTTATAAAGACATACTGAAGTTATTTTAATAGTAAGAATTAAGAATTTTCTTTTCTGTATAACTGTAATTATACTCTATGTTCTGACATATTATTTTTTAAATGTAATTATACAGGCTGTTCAATAAAGCGAATCAAATGTGCTCAATTTCAAATGACTATAACTCGTCATTTTCAAATGGAACACCTTATATTTTATTATTCAGTTGTGTGTATTTTTGTATTATCTTCATATGTTATTAAGGGTATCCCATGCCTAAAACCAATAATTTCGGAGATTTTCACCATTTTTCTCTAAATTTATATATTTAACTAAAAATTAAATCTAGTATACCATGGATATTGTTTTTTAAAAAAGAAACAATTGCAATAATGATAGTATTTTCATTAGCCAGGTTATTATTAATAACAGAGGGATTAAGTAAATTAGTTTATTAATATGAGTCTCTCGCAAGAAGAACTTACGAATATGGTGTATGCTGGTCAGGCCAGGCGTCACCTCACGGGCACTCAATGCTGGCGTGGAGAGTGCGCAAGAAGAACTTACGAATATGGTGTACGCACTTGAAGAAGCGGCAACAAACCCTCTTTTGGCATCAAGAATTTATGCACAACGGTTTCCGGGAAGACGACATCCAAATCCGCGTTCTTTTGAAAAACTAAGGGAAAGGTTTGAAAGAACTGGTCATGTTCAGTACGACAAAATAGGGTTTCTTTCCGGTTCTCCAAATGCGTACACCATATTCGTAAGTTCTTCTTGTGAGAGACTCATATTAATAAATTAATTTACTTAATCCATTTGTTATTAATAATAACATGGCTAATGAAAATACTATCATTACTGCAATTGTTTCTTATTCAAAAAACAATATCAATGGTATACTAGATTTAATTTTTAAGTTAATATATAAATTTAGAGACAAAAGGTGAAAATCTCCAAAATTATTGGTTTTAGGCATGTGATACCCTTAATAACATATGAAGATAATACAAAAATACACACAACTGAATAATAAAATATAAGGTGTTCCATTTGAAAATGACGAGTTATAGTCATTTGAAATTGAGCACATTTGATTCGCTTTATTGAACAGCCTGTATAATTACATTTAAAAAATAATGTGTTAGAACATAGAGTATAATTACAGTTATACAGAAAAGAAAATTCTTAATTCTTACTATTAAAATAACTTCAGTAAGCCTTTGTAAAGCAGTGCGTGTATTCGGTCTTTTTTAGAGAAAAAACGGAATAACTTGGCAACGCCGTGGAAAACTAAAACAAAATTCATATGTTCGTATAGGTGAATAAAATACAATTCAAAATATATAAAAATATATAGGGTATTCCATTTAAAAAAAGAGAAACTATTCTCGCCGAGCCGTAATGCAACACCCTGTATATGTGAAAATAATTTTACGTTATGCTCCTTGAGTAGACGAATAAATTCTGTTAATAAACTTATGCTGTATTTCTAACGACAAGGGAGATATCGAAGACGGCGATTTCGGTGACTCACCTGTATATTATTTTGATTGGTGACTAAAAGACCGTTCATAAATACATAACGAATACCGAGGTAGGAGGAGGGTACTCCCAATGGAAGTAAAGAAATTCAAATAGCGGAGGTGTAGCCATCTGTTCGGTAATGCAATTCTTAAACAGTTTATATTGAATATAAATGTCTTGCTTTAAACTTAATAATTTAAATACACTTGTAATTATTAAGTATGTGGACTTAAACAGTGTTATAATATTCATTTATTTTTTATAAATATAATTTAGAAATAGAATATATATTTCAAGAACATTTAGGTCCACGAAGAAAACAGATTGATACGAAAACTTATATTCGTGACGTCACATGCATTTTTTCAAACTTCATGAGACAATAACTCGCTTTTTTGACTGGATTATCATCAATAGTCTTAGTTTTACTTAAACTTACAGATCAAATTATAAATAAATGGTGGAATCCCCTATTTAACCAATTGGTAAAATTTATCACATAAATTCAAATAATCAATAAATTAATATTAATTCCAAACAATCAGTAATCATCATTACCAATATCTGTGTATAAAAGAAGATTGGCACACCCAGCAATAGGTAATATGCCGTGATGATATATTTATGTATTTATTCAGTAATCGGTGAAAAAATAATATGTTCAAAAATGTAGATTCACTGCCTCGGTTATATTCAGACTCGGCTTCGTCTTGTCCAGGAAACACCGTTGCGACAGTGAATTTGCTATTTTTTGCCTTTTTTTTAAAGAAATAATTATTTTGTTATAAGTAGCCGATACGAATTTTTGAGAAAATAAAACTACAATCTAAAATTGTTTTTAAAGGTTCAACCGAAGTCATTAGAAAATTACGAGATCCCAATGATGTAATAAATTTAAAAAAAAAGATTAAGATTTTTTTCATTTTTTGGACGTCATTAGAAATATGTACGCTTTTCAAGAATTTAGATAAAATTTCATTTCATAGACTAATTTTAATCTATTACATACAGTTTAATATTAAAGTTCACTTCGAAATTAAACAACTTATATTATTCTTATTTTATAGAAAATAATATTTTAGTCAGTAAACTGTATAATTACACCAATTTATTTTGTATCATAACCAATGAAATATTTTAATTTTTTTTAGAATGAAATATTAATTAAAAAACACACTTTTCAGTAAAGTATAATAATTTTATAATTTAGTTTAAAATGGTTTTGAATAAAGAATATGTATGTATGTATGTTATAAATCTTTACTGGTATTAATTGGTTGGTTATTTTAATAATAAATCATCATTTAATTAAAAATAGAAGAATTTGTGACTAAGTAAAATGATAAAGTTATTGCAAAAAATATACCTTGTAATATTCAGTTTATTTCGTAATATAAACAAAAATATTTAATGTTGTTTACAGATATCAATTTAAAAACTGTGATTAAATTATCGCAAAAGATAAAAACAGAATATGAGGAGCAGTGGGTGTGTCGCAATGTCATATACGGTATTTACTTTTTATTACAACAAAATAATATAAATTTATTCCATTAACAATTGAATATTTAATCAACTGTCAATAAGTTAATAAAATTTAATGATATATGCGTCAATTAACTTTTAGTTTATTTTTAAACAATACATATACCGGGTGTTGCAGACAGTCTTACACATATCTAGCAATTTAACGTGGGAAAACAGATTTTTTCAAATAACTTCCCAGTAAATTTTTATGATGGGCTTTATACATACCATTTTAGAGCATAAAATTATAATTTTTTTGTTACCAAAATTTTCGAATTTACGTCTTTGATGACCGAATAAACTTAATTTAAAATCACTATGCGATTATTTCGAAAAATGAACAACTTACCTATCAAACGCCACTTGACACATGGTTTGACACATAAGAAACGTTCCTTTTTTTACCTCTCGATAAGAGAGGTATTGGATTCGTGCTAAAAATCGCATATCCAGATTTTGATGAATAAGCACGTTTTAAGGTCCCTACAATCCGATTTTAATATTTTTACGATGATGTCTGTGTATGTGTGTGCGTGTGGATATATGTGTGGATGTGTGTGTGTGTGTGTGTGTATGTGTGTGTGTGTGTGTGTGTGTGTGTCTGTGTGTGTGTGGATGTATGTGTGAGTGTGTGTGTATGTTGGAAGCACGATTTCTCAAAAACTATAATAATATCTGTTTAACTACGTTTTTCTCAATCGGACATTACTGGGACGAGCTGAAAAGGTTTTGGTAATAATTGAATAACCGGAAGTAGCAGATTTTTGTATTTGTTTGTATTAAAGAAGAGTAAATTCTCTATATGATACATATAAATATTTTGTTATATCTTTTATAGATTTAGAGATAAAGAAATATAAGGTATATAATAATCTGTTGTAATAAATCTCACAGCCCAAATAATTTTATGGAAACCAATTGAAAAATTAAAATGTTTGCAACTGACAGATATATGTCAGTGTCAAAAATTCATAGACATTACTGAAGATTCTTTCTGGGAAGTACATACAAACATATATTATTTCTTATTGTATTAACAGTTAAATATTTAAAATTATAGGTATATTACATATACACCGACCGAGGTGGCTTAGTGGTAGCGTATTAGGTTCACGTGTCAGCGGTTCTGGGTTCGAATCCTGGGTAAGGTATGGTAGTTTGTGTACGTCCCTGTCATCATCTGATATTCATCAATGAAATGTGTAAAAATGAAATGTTACAAAAATGCAACGAAATATCGACACCCGCATTATCAATTGTAATAACTTAAAAAGTTAATATACAATAAAGAATTATTATTATTATTATATACCCTTTAAAAATACTGTCAATGAATTGGAAACATTTCGAAATATTAGAAGAGTAGGACAAAATTTCTTCATAGAATGAATTTAAAATTAAAAAATTTAAATATAAAAAATAGATATAATAATAATAATAATCTTTATTGTATTTAAAGTTATGTACAACTTATTACAATTGGTGATTAAATGGGGGTGAGTCAACTTTCTTTAACAATTTTTTGTAATCTCACAGTTTTATTATTCGTTGTGCTGATGGAGATGAGATGAGAAAGACGCCACAAACATCCAAGCCCTTGGTGGGAATCGAACCCACGACCCCGGGATCCGAACGGTGATGGTCTCTTAGAGCGCTGTCTGAACCCGCTGCCTCAACACGCTCGGCCACCGAGGCGGCTAAATAGATATAAGTAGAATTTTTGGTGTAGATATACAAGAAATATTAAATACAATAGGGCACGAGCAGTTATATGACTTTTTTGACCTTGACAAGCAGATATGGGGGCCCATGTCAGAATTATGTACATAGATGTCAAAAAGCATAATTTTTTATTCTAAATTTATTGCTTTTCCAAATCCATGTGGTTTATTTTCTTCGACAAGAGATTTCCACAGTCCTAGTGACAAATTAACTACGTAAATTTAAAAAAATCTTGAAATTTTTAATGAAAAATTCTGACATTGGCCATCTATGTACATAATTACTAATTATTATTCTGACACGGGTCCTCATATCTGCTTGTCAAGGTGAACAATGTCACATGACTGCTCGCGCCCTATACTTATGTAGCAAAAAACGAAAGTGGTGAGAGGTATTGAGTTGGCCGCCACAGATTTTTACCTCCCGCTACCCTTGGTAAGGGAGGTATAGGGATCGTGCTAAAAATCGCATATCGAGACTTTGGTAAATGACCACGTTTTAAGGTCCCTAGAATCCATTTTTAGCATTTTCTTCAAGTTTGCTTTAATACTTTTTACCTCTCGCTAAGAGAGGTATTGCATTCATGCTAAAAATCGCATATCCAGATTTTATTGAATAAGCACGTTTTAAGGTCCTTACAATCCGATTTTAACATTTTTACGATGATGTCTGTGTGTGTGTGTGTGTGTGTGTGTGGATGTGTGTGTGTGTGTGTGTGTGTGTGTGGGATGTTGGAAGGACGGTTACTCAAAAACTATAAGACTTAAAATTTGTTTAACAACGTATTTCCCAATCGGACATTCCCGGGAAGATCTGAAAAGGTTTTGGTAACAATTGGACAACCGGAAGTAGAAGATTCTTGAAAAAAAATCTTCTAAATATTATTTTTTGAAAATTTTTCGTGGTAATATTAAAGAAAATTAAATTCTCTATCTGATACATTTAAATATTTTATTATATATTTTATAGATTTAGAGATAAAAGAAGTATAATATATAAAATAATCTGTTGTAATAAATTTGACAGCCGAAAGAATGCCATGAAAAATAGTTCATAATTTAAATTATTTGTAACTGACAGATAAATGTCAGTGTCAGAAATAATGAGTAATCAAAGAAAAATGTACTTGGAGAATCCCTTAATTCCTCATCTGTGACTATTATGGAGATGACAAGTCTAGGTTGAAGGACTTAAATTTGTTTCAAACATTATGGGACAATGTACACCAGTACTATAGACTAGAGTAACTTTGAATTGCGAAAAAGCTATCAAATTCTTCTCAAGTAAGTTGTAAATATTGACAAAATTACACATCGATATAAGAATAATCGGAGTGCAACCTATCCGTCACTTTATTAAAGGGAATTAGTGTTATTTAGATATAACATGTATGAAAAAATAAAATGTAAAAGAAGATATGTAAGAATAGATGCACAATCCATATATACATTTTAGACCGCCCAAAATTAATGTTTTTACTAGAAGAATATGAAGAGAAAGTAAACAAAGTTGTTCATATTGAAAATTGCTGTTACCAGCCTAATATTTATATATAGTACTCTACTTTGTAATTTATTGTAACATAATTTATGGTAAAATATCTTCATGTTGAGACATGCTATTATTGAATAACAAAGAAGTTTATACGTCATAGATTTATATGAATATATTATTTTTATTTATAAAAATATTCTTTGCTTTATGCATACAGCCAGGTAAAATATACGGCGAGAGGTTATGTGCTGGCCACATCAGATTTTTCTATATATTGTATGGATAAATTTATAAAGTAATATAAAAATTATATACATAGGTAAATGGTGGGAGGTACTGTGTTGGTCACATCAGATTTTTATATAATGGCATACTACATTTTTTTACTATCTTTAAATTAAGTTTACTCAGTTACCAAAGACGTACATATACGTATTATATTAAAAAAAAAATGGTATACAAATTCAGAAATTTAAGCTCTAAAATTCTATGCAAAGCACATCATAAAATTTTACGGGATAAATAATAATTGAAAAAACCTGTTGACCGATATTAAATTGCTATCAACCAAAGATTGCTTAAAACGAAAGTAGATTTTACATGTGAACTGCAACCCACATAACATTAATGTAAATCTGTTTTTTCTTCTCAGGGCTTTGTTTACAACTTCACTTCATGGTGCAGAAGTCCGTGATGTCCGCTTATCAGGGATATCAAAAGAAATAATGAATCAATTAGTAACCTATGCTTACTTGAGACAAATCGATGTCAACAATGATAACGTCCACTCTCTGCTTATAACAGCAGATTATCTTAGTATCCTCGGAATTTTAGATATCTGCTGTGACTTTTTACGTTCGTTACTAAAACCAACGAATTGTATAAGTATCATGCAGTTCGCTAAGAACCATTTCTGCATGGATCTCTCTAAAGTTGCAGAAGTATATCTGTTGAGAAACTTTGCTGACGTTGCCATACAAAGCGAAGAGCTGCTTCAGTTAAATTTGGAAGAATTCAAGTTTATTGTTAGTCATGACGACTTAAATGTGAAAAGTGAAGAAACTGTATGGGAAGCAATTTTACGATGGATTGATTACGATCCTGAAAATAGGAAGAAACATATAGTAACATTAATGCAAACTATACGGCTTGGTTTGCTAGATACTCAATTTTTTTTAGAACATGTGAAAGACCACCCATATGTTACTAGTTCTGACGAAAGTCGTCCTCTTATTATTGAAACCCTTCGGTTCCTTTACGATTTGGAAATGATTACTCATCGAGATGGAGAAGTACCCACTCCGGAAATAGCCCGTCCAAGAGTTCCCCACGAAGTTCTCTTCGCTATAGGTGGCTGGAGTGGTGGGTCGCCAACCAACTACATTGAAACTTACGATACAAGAGCTGATCGGTGGGTTAAAGTAGATGAAGTAGATCCAACTGGACCTAGAGCATACCATGGAACAGCAGTGATCGGATACTCTATCTATGTAATTGGAGGATTTGACGGTATGGACTATTTTAATTCATGTAGATGTTTTAACGCTGTGACTAAGCATTGGAGAGAAGTAGCTCCAATGAATGCCAGAAGATGTTATGTGAGTGTGGCTACGCTGAATGATATAATTTATGCAATGGGTGGATATGATGGACACCACAGGCAGAACACAGCTGAAAAATATGATTATAGAACAAACCAATGGTCGATGATAGCGCCAATGAATATGCAAAGATCGGACGCTAGTGCTTGCACTTTAAATGGTAGGTAATCATATGTTATTTATGTATTATTTATACACGGTAACAAGTTGTTAAAAAACGTAATTTTTAATAGTGTATTTGTATTTAATTATAACTGGGTAGCGATGTTTTGTCAAGTTGTTAGTGTTAATGTAGTAAATAATGAAGAATGATTTGTGAAAAATTCACATTTTACAAATCATTATAAATAAATAAAACATATCATATGGCATATTACCCACTGCTGGGTGTGCCAATCTGTTTTGTACACAGATATCGCTAATGATGAAATATTTTTGTACAGTGCGGGCGCTTACTAGACGTCACCTCATGGGCACTCATTGTTGGCATGGAGAGTGCACCACAGGGCCATTTACAAATCGAATTAATTTTTGGTGTCGATCGGGATCGAATCTAAGTCCTCAAATTCGCTATCAGTCACTCAGGCTTTACGGCCACGAAACCCTACTTAATTTTTTTACTTAATTCGTAACATTCATGTTATTGAAATTAACTGTCGATCGAAAAACAGTCTTTTATAGTAAATATGTTGTTTTTTATGTAGGATCATAAACTTTCATGTTTTGATTACAATTTACAATAAGTGAATTTAGAAGACTTGCAGATAATACATAAAATGTGATAAAGTTAGTTATATCCTTTTCATAAAACATAAGTTTTAAAGGTTTTTAACCAATGATAAAAAATATATTCTTGTTTGGCCGATAAATACTACCATTTAAAATACTCCTACTGATAAATGCTATTAATGTCAGAGATTTTTAATTATTAAATGTAATTTTATTTTGAATACATTATTTTCATTTACATATTAGTATATTACGCCGTGGTTTATAAATTTTAATTTAATAAATGTAGTTACTTTTGTACGTTTAATAATGGCGACACTGAAATCTGAGTTTGCGTTGCTGAGACGTATTGACATAAAACATCATATTAGCTATGTGTTATAGTTATATACCTTATGCTTCATTTTCTTCTTAAACTTCAACTACGATTTTTTTTATAAAACTAGCCTTAATGAATAGGAGAGAGTTGTTACCTCGGTCGTTACTATGTGTCTACCAAATTTATTTCATGAAGTTTTAGGCAAACTTTGCTAAAAAAAATAAATAACAAAAGTTCCAAATATTTAAAACAATTCTTTTATGTGTACATTATTTATGCTTAGCTTAATATTTACCTTTGTACATAAGCTGAGTTCGAGAAAGTGCGCGTAACAGGTCCGTAACTTTACATTAAAACTGTTTAATAAGTAATATTTCTTATTAAATAATTAAAACGTGCATACGATCGGTAAGGTAAGAGCATAAAATTCTAAAAACGAAAAAATTGCTATTTGATGTCAGTACTCACACTAGATGACGCTAAGTGGTGCCATCTATTTATGAATATACTTTGACGGTGTTATGGAGAAGGCAACTAATCCACAATTTTCTTTCTTCTGTTTCTGTTTTTGATGAAATTGGATGAACAAATTCAATTTCTTATTATGCAGAAAAAATCAAGTCTATTGGTATATATATACTTCCATCGACGAGGTCTGTTCAGAAAATACCCGAACTTTTTTGTTAACTTTACGGATTATTGCTCTTTGTTCTCTTCAAAGTACTCCCCTCCCCTATTCATATACTTTTCCCAGCGGTGTTTCCATTTCGCGAAGCAGTCTTGGATAGTTTAATTTGAAATGGATTTTAAGGTCTGTGACGAATTTGCTTTGATGTCATCAATGGTCTGAAAACGGCGTAAACCCAGTTTTCGTTCTCCCGCCTTTGCATGAATGTTTCATCGTCATCGGCTTGTTCAAGGAGTTGCCGACAAACATCCACTCGATTTTCTTTCTATTGTTCGGTCATCAAACGAACAAATTTTGCTACAACTTGATGCATGTTCAATTTTTCAGTTAATATTTCAAGGCATGACTCAGTTGAGATGCTAACAATTAACCTATTCTGCAATTTCTCTGACAGTCAATCGGCGATTTACACTCACCAGATCGTTGATTTTCTGAACGTGGGAGCCATCAGTTGAAGGCCTTCCTGGCCGAGAATCATCTTCAACTGAATGACGACCACTTTTAAATCACGAAAACCATTTATAACATTGCGTACGTCCCACAGCATCATCTCCGTAAGCTTGTTTCAAAAGTTGGAACGTTTCTGTGAGTGTTTTTCCCAGTTTCATGCACATTTCAAAAATCGCTACTAGCACTTAAACATGTTGCACTCATATAACAATAGCACTTAAACTAAACGAGATATCAATAATCCAAGAATATGTGGTTACAGACGAGGTTATGCGCAACGCAATGCTGCCAATCGTATATCACTAAATATCTTCGTTGGCGCGTAATTCAAAATGTTCGACTTACGCACTTCACCGAGTTTACCTTAACTCTTTTAGTTATAACAGAAAGTTCTCTGAAAACTTATTACGTTTTAACGGCATAATACATTAGGGAAAACGTAAAAGGTTCCCCGTGTGCACTAAACAGTAAACATTAGCTGTTGTTTTATGTTATTTAAAACATCATTGAAGTTATGGTAATGGATGTTTAATTAAAATAAACCTTTGAAATTTTCAGACAAAATCTACATCACCGGTGGCTTTAATGGTCAAGAATGCATGCATTCGGCCGAAGTGTATGACCCGGATGTCAACCAGTGGACTGCAATTAATGCTATGCGCTCGCGAAGATCCGGAGTATCCTGTATAGCTTATCACGGATGTGTAAGTTACTATGTTTGGAATGTCTTTTATTAAATTGTCAATTTTAAGATAAACAAAGATTTTTTACAGGTGTATGTCATAGGTGGTTTTAACGGAATATCAAGAATGTGTAGTGGAGAAAAATACGACCCAGCATCCAACAGTTGGACCCAAATCCCGGACATGTATAACCCGAGGAGTAACTTTGCTATTGAAGTTATAGATGACATGATTTTCGCTATTGGGGGATTCAATGGAGTCACTACCATATATCATGTTGAATGTTACGATGAGAAAGCGAATGACTGGTATGAAGCAACTGATATGAATATTTACAGGTAGGCACAGTAAAAATGACAATTTTATAATAATTTTTGCAACAATTGTTATTTTCATATAAATAAAACAATTGGCATGCATTGCTAAGCGATATGACATCTTTTTTTTTTTATTTCCCATATTTATTTACAATCTGTCAAAGTAGACAATAAGTAAATTTTTTAACAAATTTAAAATATCATGTAGAAAACATGTCCAGCGACATATTTTCTTTATGCTAACATAATAAATTAGTAACGTAACTTACATTAAAATAAACTGTGTAACGTATATACAATATTAAACAAATCTGAAAGGTAGTTCTAGTGTGTTATGTCGTTTGAGTCTGTATGTGTCCGTACTATTGTCCAATAAATTTACTGCTTTTTGGTTTGGGTGTATATCAAGTCTTTTTAGATATTTTTCACTGTATTTTTTTATTTCTTCTTTTATTGTATTCATTTGCAAGTCATTGTGAATAACAGTATTGTTGACAAACAATGGAGCGTCTACTATTATTCTTAAAATTTTGGATTGAAAACGTTGAATTTTGTCAATATTAGAGTCACTAGCTGTCCCCCAGAGTTGTATCCCATAAGTCCAGATTGGTTTCAATATTATTTTGTACAAAAGTAGCTTATTTTCAACTGACAATTTAGAGTTCCTATTTAGTAACCAGTACATTTTCTTTACCATTATTCCTACTTGTTTGCGTTTTGTTGTTATGTGTGTCGCCCATGTTAATCTTCTTTCTAAGTGCATTCCTAAATATTTTACTTTTTCTGCTTGGAGTAGCGGTTTGTTGTTTAAATATACTGGTGGACATGTTTCTCTTCGTGTTGTAAAAGTTATATGAACTGATTTTGATTCGTTTACTTTTATTTTCCACTTTTTGAGCCAAATTTCCATTTCTTGCAAATGTTCTTGTAAGTTTCTGGATGCTATTTGTGGACATTCATTGGTAGCCAAGATAGCAGTATCGTCCGCGAATGTAGCAGTTGTTGTTTGAGGAGATAATGGAAAATCTGCAGTATATAAGACATATAATATAGGGCCTAAAACGCTTCCTTGTGGAACACCTGACTGAATTTTATGTAGAGTAGAAAATTCACATTGGAACTTCACTTGAAAGTATCTTTCCGTTAAATATGATTTTATAATTTGGTACATGTTATGGGGTAGAGTTTTTTTAATTTTGTAAAGAAGACCGTCGTGCCAGACTTTATCAAATGCCTGAGTAACATCCAAAAAGGCTGCGGAGCAATATTTTTTTTCTTCTAAAGATCTTTTTATTACATTCGTTACTCGATGAATTTGTTCAATGGTTGCGTGTCGTTGTCTAAATCCAAATTGATAGTCAGGTATAATTTTTCTTTCTGTCAGTATTGGTTTCAGTCTTTTTAGGAGTAATCTTTCAAAAATTTTGGATATGATTGGTAGGAGACTAATGGGTCTGTATGACGTAACTTCATCTTCCGGTTTTCCAGCTTTATGTATTAAAATAATTTGTGCAGTTTTCCATTGAGGAGGGTAGTAACTGAGTCTTATGATGGCATTAAATATGAATGTTATAAGTTTAACTGTTTTTTCTGGTAGTTCTTTTAGAATATTTCCTGTTATGAGATCGTAGCCAGGTGCTTTTTTAGGATTAGTTAGTTTTATTTCTTCTTGTACTTCAGATAAACTTATATTTTTCGAAGGGAGACACAGCTGATTTGGAGAGTCAAGATATTCTTTTATTTCGTTTTCTTCCTCTTCATTATTTCCTATTTCAAAGTGCTTGAAGGTTTCAGTTAAGTGTTTGGCGAAGACTTCACACTTTTCCTTCTCTGTTCTAGCCCAGGTTCTATCTATTTTTCTGATTGGTGGCATTTTATTATTTGATCTTTTTAAATACTTTGTTGCTTTCCATAACGAGTAATTTGTTGCTTGTGTAGGTGTTAGATTGTTTAAATACTCCTGTATATTATTATTTTTCCAGTCGTTTAGCATTTTTTTAAGATCTCGTTCAGCTCTGTTTAGACGAGTTTTATCTTGAGGATTTCTATGGTTTTGCCATAATCTACGCAAACGTCGTTTTTCTACTATTGCTTGCTTTATGTCGGCAGAGTATTTAATATTGTTTTCTTTTTGTAGAACAGTGGGTGTTGAATTCCATGCAGCATTTTGAATAATTTGTATAAGGTGTTCAAGTCCTGTTTCTATATTTTCTTTGGTTTTTAATGGAATTTTTAGATTAGTTTCTTGTTCTAACATCTCTTTGAAGCTTTCCCAGTCAGTGTGTTTATTATATAGTGTAAATGGTTTTGGTGTTTTTATTATTTGTGTACTTAGTGTTAATATGATGGGAGTGTGGTCTGAGGTTAAATCTAAATTTGCTTCGGTTTTTAAATAGTTTTGAGAAAAGTTTTTTGTTATGCAGAAGTCTAGTAAGTCAGGTATCTTATTAAGGTCAGTTGGCCAATAGGTGGGTTGTCGTGTAGAGGAATATTGTAGGTGGTTTTCTTTTATTGCTTTTAATAATTCACGTCCACGTGTTGTAATTAATCTGGAACCCCATTCGGTGTGTTTGGCGTTGTAGTCGCCTCCTGCTATAAATTTGTTTCCTAATGTATCAAAAAAGGTTTCAAATTGTTCTTTCTTTATTCTTGGTCTGGGAGGACAGTAAATAGCAGATAAGACAATTGGTCCTGTCCAATTTTCTACTACTACTGTTGTCGCTTGAAGATAATGCAATCTGAATTCAGGTAGTTCGTAATGTTTTATATTGTTTTTAATAATTATTGCAGTGCCGCCATGTGCTCCGCCGTCTGGATGTTTTGTATCATACACTGTATATTGTGGTACTTTAAAGTAGGATCTGTCTGTAAAGTGGGTCTCAGATATTAACATAACATCAATTTTATTTTCAATTATAAAACATTTTAACTCTTGACTACGTTGAGCCAAGCCATTGGCATTCCATACGGATATTTTGAGGAATTGAGTCATTATGACATTTTCGAAACGAGTGTTGTGAGAAGGTTTAAGATAGTATCCATTCTTCCCATTAGATTTATCATCGCGATATGACATCTGATGGCAAAATAATGAACTATTGGTTGACTTATTAGTAAAGTATGTAATTTTAGAAATTTGTTAAATATTATACGTATTTGTGTATCCAAATTGAGATATATATTGTAATATGAATAACAATTATTGCTGCTTACTTGAGTGCACATTGTTATGCAATTAATTATGTTGTTATGATTTCCCGCGTAAACGAAAAGTTCGTCTTTACATAAAAAATATGCTTGACCGGATGAAAAAAATATTACAGTGCGTGAATCAGAAAATTATAAATTAATATATTCGTCTTGTATACTTTGAAGATTTATTCATTATATTTCAAAGAAAACTTTGTTTCAAAATGAGGTTAGTTTTATAAATGTTCACAAAAATATCATTTAAGTTATCTTCACTTCCACGAATACATCCTATACTAATGTTCATAAATGAATACGAAATATAATCATAAAATTTTGCTATTTTAATTATTTTTTAAAGATATCATCTAAAACAGAAGTGGTTATACAATTTAAGTTAAAGTTTTATAAAAGTGTACTAGGAATTTACATTAATTTACCCTTAATGGACAATATAAAATCTACTATAAAATAATACAAAAAAAAAAATTAAATATATTACAGCATTATGAGAAATACACAATTCTATAAATTATGTGTTTGCCCATTTGACAGTAGGTTAACGTCGTATCTCGTTCTACCTGTGGTTCAAAATTTGCCACTCCAGCGCTGCGATCATAAAAATATATACCAATAAGCAAAAATGTAATATGGATACGGGCTGGTCACTATCAAGGGCATACGCAGAATTTTTGCTTATTGCGCATTGTACTGAAGTCTCAAGTTTAAATTTTTGAGAGTTTCATTTTAAAATAACATTTAAAATATATTTAGAAGCTTACTTTGTAAATTATCAAATATATCCCTAAGTTTTTAAGAACAGCTCAATTTTTCAATTAACTATTGTAAACATAAAAAGAACACCCAAAGACGATATTCGACTGTATTTGGGATGGAGATGGAAACAGGTAGTAACGATGTTTCAGACTAGCTGTCAATAATAAAATTTAAAATCGTCAAATATTTAAAAAAAACCTATGATGGATGTATATAATAAAAATGGATGAAACAAAAAAAAATATACAACGTAACATTTACACATTTATTTAACATAAAAGACATGGACTAATACTGTTAATTTTATATTAATTAATGCATTAATTAATCTAAAATTTACGGACGATGTATTGTATCAGACATATTTATAAAGTCCCAAAAATTGTGTAGATCTGCATTATCTGCGTGTGTCATCGTTGGTCTTCCGAATGTGCATGACTACATCCACAAACATCGCGAACGCCTGATGGAAGAAAAGCGACAAAAAATGTTAGCCCTGGAAAGCCAACGACAACTTACTACCAACCCTGACAACAACAACAACGTACAACAAGCACATGTAGGTGCTGTCCAGATTGTACAGGTGAAATAATCATCTTATAGTATTATTTCTATATTTTGTACGATAAAAAAAAAGTAGACTTATTTGCGCACTTATAGACAACGAAATAAGAGTTGATCGGTCAGAAAGGGAGATATAGGAAGGAACTAGTAACTATAGGTGTTTTCGACCTTAAATGTAAATTTAGAGGACAATTTCCTTGAGGATGTCGATCCAGGGATTTAAATAATTTCAATTGACAGATGTATCAGTTTTATTTAAACCTTATTCATGAATCTGTGTAATCACGGTCACTAACAAAATGGTTTATATAGTTACATAAAAAGTAGGTATCATGGATATAATTGGACAAAAGAAACATATTCTAATTGCTGTTTTTTAAATGTACTTAATTTACAAAATGAAATAAGAAAATTATTATAAAACTTACCAAAGAAATATATACAGGCTGTAGTTTTTAAAATGGGTCATAGGGCTATAACATAAAAATACCGTTTTTTAGCTGACAAAAGGTTCTATATTAATTTAAAAAAGAAATGGTGCATATACGGAAAAAAATTGGGAATTTTTTGATACCAAACACGTTACATTTCTATTTCATACAAATCCACAAAATAAATTAAAAAATTTGGGAAATTAAGAAAAAATCTCATTAACCATGTAACTTAAGTTTGATTAATAAAAAACTAGAACAAGTATTATTTTTCTGTACATTTATTATTTTACTAAACATTTATTATTAACACTGAACCTTTATAAAAAATACTGAACATAAATTACTGTTCATTTTGAATAATATACTGAACTAAAATTATTTCCTTTAAAAAAGAATGTAAAATTACATAATAAATAAAAATTTACCCATAATTCTTCCAAAACCTAACATACAAAAAATAATTAGCTACATATAAATGATTAAAGATTTTTATAATATGTTTTAAAATATTCAATATGTATTTTTTTTTTTACTCGTCGCCTATGAATTTCTCAGTATCGTGTATATGTACATAAATAATATCCAAGTATACAGCATAAATTTAAAGACCAAGTGGCAAGTTCCCTTGCAAACTTTAGTGCACATCTATGAAGTGGGTAACAAAATAGTATATTAATAGACCGTTCAGACCGATAATTTCTTATTTCGACAACTATATAAAATTTATACGTATTTAAAGTAATCTTAATCTAATCTTACCTAACCGAACAAAACCTATCGCATTTTTCGCACACACTGTTCATAAAAATATTAACTTCTGTAAAATTTGATTTCATATAACTAAAGAGGATTTTGGTAGACATAAGTTGACTGATTTAGTATGGTCTTTTAACAAGAAAAAACTCTACAACCAAAGTGAATAATTTGTGACTGGAAAATAAACATATTCGACAGTTTTTAATTATACTTACTAATAAAACAATTGCTAGTATAATACATAGATTATTGACATTTCTTGTTTTCAATTTTATTCTTGCATTCTCACATTTCAGTAACTATTTTACTTTTGAATATCTTGTCCATGGCAAGAGGTAGCGGAGTTTCTAGGACTCGCATACGGTTCGTCCTAAATTCCGACCTCATTTAGTAGAATTACATTTACCGGACTTGACACTTAAAATAATAGTTTCTGAAATAAGCGTTGTATGATATATGAAAATTAAATTTCGCTTCTTTTACCCATAAGCCATAAACATACAGGATGTTTCCTATAAAACATCCAGTTGTTTTTTTGGGCGAACTAATGAGCTTAAAGAAAAATATGTATAAAAAATGTAAGAACAAACGGAAAAATCCAACCAGAAGTTCTCAAACGGTAGAACAAAATTAAATATTTTTAAATAGCACCCTATATAATTTTGTAGTCCATTAGATAGAGATTTTTTTCTGATTTCAATAATATAAATATTGTATAGGGTTGTATAACAATTATTCTGAGAAAAATGATATTAAAAATTAGAAATATTATTACAATATTTAAGTAGACTATACAATAAACAATTACAAACAAAAGATACAGGTGAGGGAGTTGCTATGTTGCTCTTTTAGATATAAGAAAATAATATACAAAATTGACCCCTGTGGTGCACTCTCCACGCCAACATCGAGTGCCCGTGAGGTGACGCCTGGTAAGCGCCCGCACGGTACAAATATTTCATCATACCGATATCTGTGTACAAAACAGATTGGCACACCCAACAATGGGTAATAGGCCGTGATGATATATTTATTTATTTATTTATATACTAGGTCTGTTAGAAAAGTATCCGACCACATTTTTTTTGCGAAAGCCTGATAGATTTGAATCAAGCGCGCTTGCATGAGCCGACCTTGAACCTTTGTGCGCATGCGTGAATTTTTTCCCGCCTGTCGATAGCGTTTGTTGCTGGCAAGCAGCATTTGAGTGAGGTAGTGTGTAGTGCTCTCGTCGGTTTTTCATTGCAAGGAAAATGACGGAACGACTGGAGCAGTGCTATTGCATCAAATTTTACCTAAAACTGGGTGACAGCCAGGTGGAAACCATTCGGAAGATTCGGACGGCTTTCGGTGACGATGCTATGGGCATCACACAGATTAAGAAGTGGTAAACCGGTTTAAAGACGGCCGCACATCGGTGGAGAGCGAGCCACGCTCCGGTCGGCCATCAACATGCCGGAATGATCAGGTTATTGCCAAAGAGTACAGGGATGTCCTCCGTCGCCTACGTGGTGCTGTGCGGCGCAAGAGACCAGAGTTGGTGCTCCAGCACATTCCTCGCATTTGATTCAGACTTTTTTGGCGAAAAACAAGACTCCTGTGGTTCAACAGGCTACTTACTCTCCTAATATGCCCCCTGCTACTTCTGGCTGTTCCCCAAATTCAAGAGGTCATTGAAAGGAACGCAATTTCAGACAAGAGAGGACATAATGGTTGCAACGACAGCCGAGCTAAACTCCATTCCGAAAGAGGCTTTCTCGGAATGCTTCCAACAATGGCGGCACCGCTGGGAGAATTGTGTGGAATCCCAAAGAGACTACTTTGAAGGTGATTAGGTTTCCAACGCCCCAGGTATGTCAGTTTTTTCCCCGGCCAAAGGTCGGATACTTTTCTAACAGACCTCGTATTAGCGAAACCTAGACAGCAGTCATATCAACAATTGATATTACATAGAGTACTTCAATATTGTAACATTTCTAATTTTTAATAGCATTTTTCTCGTAATAATTGTTTACAACCCTATACATTATTTATATAATTGAAATCAGAAAAAAATATTTAAAGGAGTAAAAAATCATGTTACCATTAAAAAAATATAATTTTATTTTCTTGTTTGAGAAACACTGGTTGAATATTCGTTTCGTTATTACTGATAAATTAACCCCTTATTACTGATCATTTTTTGTATACAGTCCATACGATGTAACTTGGCGAACCAAAAGAATGTAATTCAGTTCACTATTCCTAAGTTGCGTTTTGTCAAATATTTACTTTTACTTCGATGCCGCACAGCTTCAGAAGTGAAATAGTGATTTTACAATGTTTTATTGCCTTACACAAAGCAAATTTCACCCTAATACACTCAAACTCGGGATGTCAGGTACTTTTCAACCCAAGAAGTTATATTCATACATAAGCGTTGGTGCATTTTTTTCTCAAGAGCAATAGAAATTTTATTTTCTTAACTTTATTAATTTAAAAAATAATTAATTATAATATGATTTATATAATAAGTAAGTCATTTCAATATTTGTAATATTTTTTTTTGTATAAATAATTTCTTTTTTTTTGTAATATTCGTAATTTTATTGAACTTCATTCTTCTTCGGTACGCCTATGGATTTTATAACTTTCCCATTACCGCAGTGATAATGTGAATTGCCCCAACTCGCCAAGTTACATCGTATGGACTGCACATGTGACACTAAAAAACGGGCCACTCAAAATAACTTTATTTATAATTATTTTTTAATTTTCTTTACATATTTGTAAACTAGGCTTAGGGGTTCACATATCGTGGTATTTGGCATGGTGATATTAACATTTATATTTCAAATGGGGCATCCTATATATTTTTATATATTTACAACCTACGTAAAATTACGAATTTAGCGATATGTTTATTGAACATCCTGTAGAATCTTACAGAAATAACTTACTACTTTAACAATTAAGTTAAATATTAATATTTTGTCAACTGTTTTCATAGCCTACTTGACACGGCTTACCAGGTTAATTATTTATAATTTTCTCTTACTTTTTCGTAATTTATTTCTTCAATAAACATTCACTTGAAGAATACTATTGAATTCGTAAATTTATGTACATAGATTCCAAACATATAAAAATATATAGGTGTCTCATTTGAAATATGAAAGATGTCACTTCCGGTTAAACCGGAAGCGCTATCATCTTGCCAAATACCATTATTTGTGAGTCCCTAAGGCTAGTTTACAAATATATAATGAAAATTTAAAAAAAAGTTTTAATCTACAACATCAAAAATATAATTTAAAGTTCTTTAGTAACTTAAATGTTTATAGGTTTTCAGAAAACTTTGTATTTATATTTGCATACATATTCAGTTCCATTTATTTTATTTTATTTTATTTTTATTACAATATTTTTATGTAAAGAGTGCATATTATTTGTTTTACTTGCAGGCTCAGAATATTTTACAACAACTAAACGACGATGCCAATGCCATGCAGATAGATGACATCGCACCAAACGTACCCCAAGATCAAAACAACAACAATGTTGATCGTTAATGTAATTAAGAAGAAATCCCTTACTGCGAAAAAGATTTATTTATTCTAGGTATAATAGACTACATAGTAACTAATTTCAAATGTCATTAATAATAATATTTTTTACAATAAGTCGCATTAATAGTATTTTTATTTTTTATGATATATTGTAATACCTCTCAAATTCTAAGTTAATTGCTTACAACTGTAACATAGAAGACAATATAAATTTAAAATAATAATTTTACAGTTAATGTATTATTGTTTCCGTCTTTTTTACCATTCCAAAAGAGAGGAAACTAAATGTAAGAATTGGTTGGGCTGAGGAAAAAAAATATTAGTTTTTTTCACTTTTAGAAGCTGAATGCTACTCAGCAACCATGATGTGTTTTCAACTTTCACATATCAGCAGATCAGCACTCATACTTCCTCCAGCTGTGACCAGACGTACTAGTTTACTAGAACATGTCCTCTTTTTGGAGGTGTCCTCGGACATCCTCGAGGGTTTTTACAGTGTTTCGGATAATTAATTAATGTTTTTAAAGTTTTTAAAGCATTTTATCAAAAAATATTAGATAAAACAATTCTTTATTGATATAAATATTTTATTGTGAACATGAATTCTATATTTCTGTCTTCAATTTATAGAATGCATGTTTCTTTTTAGTGCCAGTTTTTGAAGAATTTACTTTTGGTACCTGTATTTTTTCATCGCCCAGTTATTCTTAAATACGGAAGTGTAGAAGGGCCATACGAAAAATATTTTATTGTTAATATTTCATTTATTTTCTTGAAATTTCAACTTTTTAAAACTTCGCTCAAAAACAAAAGAAGATAGAAAATTCCTATGGTGACTATTAAACTTCTCTTACAAAGTTGACTATGGAATGTGTAAACAGTTTTGCTCTATCGTTGATATTTCCCGAGATACCTAAAAACAAATATCGAAAATGAGACACCTATACATCACCTTCTGTCAGTTCTATGTATTTTGTACAAATTCCATACAGAAAGTGTTTAGCAAAATATTCTATATTTTCAGTAAAATTTGTCAATTAGATTTTTAATATAGTAGATGTCCCCATGGCTATAGTATAGCTCGCTGCTTTATGAATTTTAATTTCTTTCTTTTAACTCTTTATCTATTGAATATGAAGTATAAAATATAATCAATTCGTATAGAGAATAAAATATTCTTTAATATTTATAATAACATTAAATGTGAAAAAATGTTTAACAGCTTTTTTTCAAGACAAACTGTAAAAATCTTCAAATGAGGGAACTTCCGGTTGATCAATTGTAACCAAAATCTAATCAAATCTGCATGTGGATGTAAGGAAGAGGAATACGTAAAAATTGTGATTTTTGGAATTCTACTATTGAAGTTATCGCGGCCGAAATTATAGTCATACGTCCACGCACTCGCATACAAACACACACGCACACATACACATACGCACACTCACGCACATACAGACATCATCATAAAAATAGTAAAATTGTATTGTAGGGACTCTAAAACGTGCTTATTTATTGAAAACTCACCACCGAATATTTTAACCAAAGAATACCTTTCTTACCTACAGGTGACGGAAGGTAAAAATACATTAAATTCAGTTTTCTGCCATTATCTAGTAACCTATGAGAATTTTTGGCAAAACAAAGGCACATCTAAGATGCCCCTCTAAAGGCGCACTACGTGTCCCATTTAACAGAAGTCGTATCTCCACTGGTGACCTTCGAAATCCAGATACTGCCACTCAATGAGGTTTTATACTATACTGTATAGTATAGAACCTCATTGCTGCCACTGGTCGAGACGAAATTTTTAATAAAAATAATTACGAATTAATTTATTTGCAACTTAATATCAGTTGCGTGATTAGATAATTCATTATTTTCAATAAAAATTCGTGTCGGCCAGTGGCATTCAAAATTTTGGGAAAAAAAATCTTTTTGATTTTCAGCTAATTATTACCAAAATCTAATCAAGTCTACATTTAGATGTAAGACTGAGGAATACGAAAAAATTGTAATTTTTAGAATTGTAGTATTGCAGTTATCACGGACGAAACGATCGTCACGCACACACATACACACACACACACGCGTGCGCGCGCGCTCGCACTCACAAACACACGCACACACATGCAGACATCATTGTAAAAATAGTAAATTCGTATTCTAAGGACTCCAAAACATGCTTATTCATTAAACTCGCCATCGAATTTTTTGACCAAAGACAAAACATTCCTTACCTAAAAAGGAGAAGGAAGGTTAAATTATTATACTTTTCATACAAAGCCTACTGAAAAATAATTATAAAAATAAAATTCATTTGAACATCAATTGATATTTTCTCAATATTTTTGTCATGTAAGGATATAAAATGATTACATGGATGAATTCAATTGTTACACCCTGTATATATCATGAGAATTATTAAATTTTAAACAAATCTAATTACACTATGTTATTCTACGAAACAACCCTATAAAAAGATGATTTATTTTCAAAATAAGCAAAAATCAAATTTTAGCCAGTAGCTCAAAATCAAAGACGATTGAAAATTCATGTAGTGACTGTTAAATTTATTTCAAAAAGTTGCCTCATAAACAAATATATCAATTTTTTGTAGCGTGAACAATAAGAAAATTTTTCATATAAGGAACTCAAATTTGTTCCATCCTGAACATTTTTTTTATTTTCATCAATAAATAACGATTGATCAGAATACTTAGCGTCGTCAATATCATTTAATTGGTCATTTTCCATTATGCTGCTAGTTTCTTGGTATGCTTAAATTGTCTTCATTTCATATACAACAAATTTTCTAAAGCATATTGTTGCAATTTCAAATAAAGATGCCTTGAAATGATTCACTTCCCTGAAGTATTAATTAAACCTAGAAACCGTTCATAAAAGTAAGGTTATTTTTCGGTGTATAATAATGTAGTTGTCTGCGTAATATGTTTTGTTTATTTCACATCAATTTCACATATTGATATCTTGTTGGATGAGATTTTAGTGACTTTGACATAAGAAAATATCGTAAATATGCAGGTGCAAACTATAAAAATTCTTATACAAGTTTTCTGCGTCTATGGTTTTGTAAGTAACCTGTTATTTTTAGTTTAATAGTTATTGGCCGTATTTATTAATTTTACTTTCAAAATCATTCGCTGACAGACAACAAGCATCTCCTTGTTCCTTTTAATTTGTCTAGAGGGAGTTCAGTGCTACTCACCCTTTTTGTGCATGTAAAAGGAAAGCACGTTTTATAGAGTACGTGCACGCCACGTTGACGTTCATGTCAAAATCGGATGAGTGCGCTGAGTGGAAGTAAAAAACATGTGCTGGTATGTGATTGTCATGTGACATGTTTCTGACTTTTTGATATTTGTCATTTAGTTAAACTATAATGCATTTGTTTTTCCAACATTATGGGACATTATAAACTGAAATAAAGCGTGGTTATTTAGAAGAAATAAGTTTAACTAATTATATGGACTAATAGCGAAACGTTAGAATAGAATAATAGCACAAGTCAATCAACAGACTCTGCAGATGCACCTTGATGTCAAAAATTGACATTATTCCTTACTATACAGATATCCCAAATTAAATGGCCTACCATTGGGATCTCGAAAACTATAAGAGCTACGATTTCGGTTAAATGGGAGATGTAATACGCTTTGGGGGGCTGTCTTAGATGTGCTTTTGTTCTACAAATTTTCATAGGTTACTAGATAACGACGGAAAACAGAATTTGGTCGATTTTTTTCATTTCTAAATTAATAAAATAATTTTTCTATCGGTAAATTTTCGAGATATAATACAAAATTAAATGGAACCCACATTTGATTTTTTCTTTAACAAAAACAATCTTGGTATAAAGGTTATTATATTTTACCCCTGTAGAGCAGGAGGGTGAATCTACATTCAGGAATGTGATAACAAGTTTTCAATCTAGTAGCGTTTGGAAATACTTCCTGACCTTTTCATAGATATCGTTAGTAGTACAGATTTTCAGTAATTCTCAAACTTTAATGTCAAAATACTATAAAAAGGTAACATATGTTTGAGAAATGCTCTAATTTTCCATAATTCTCTATTGCATCGTGCGAAATTCTTTGCCCTTTATAACTGTTATTTGCGAATATGTATGTGTATTGCAATATAGTACTTTATCATTCAATATATTTTCGGTAAGTATATTAGCTTTCATAATAGCATTATTGTAGGAGTGTGATATAAAAAATTAATAACAAATTAATAATATTTCAGAAAATATTTGTCTATCTTCTGCATAGGAAGAGACATTCTTGCAGAAGTTGACGGTGCTCAGTAGAAGAAATGGTATGTGTAACTGGACCAGGAGAATGTACATTATGGGGGTGCTCTTACATGTTTGCACCTTAGGAGAGCAGAAAGAAACCATAATGTTTGACGAAAAGATATGAAGCTTCATAACATTCGATAAAGAAATGTTAAAATAGTATGGTGTTGTCACTTTCAATAAACAAGGTGTATAGTAGAGGATAGATTTGTTCAACCCTGGACGAACATCGATGACGAGGACAAAGAAGCAGTGCTTTTCTGGCTAACATTTAAACTAACATCCCTTTTTTGAAATAAAATTGCCTTTTGTAATAATAATAATAATTCAAATTTCTGTTTCCTTAGTAGTATGTGCTTAAATTTTATTAGTTGTCACCATGTACTTTCAGATTTTTAGATATTTATTATTTGATTTAAATAATGTAATGTATAGGTACATGTTTAAATAAACACATTAACATATTAAATATTTTTATTATTTTTGTACAGGGCAACATATATTTCTCATTTAATGATAATGTCTTTAATAAATTATATATTTTCAATAGATTTTTTATTAATTACATTATCAAGAAATGAAATTTAATTTTCAGAATAATTTAAAATGAATTCTTATTTCCCGCCACCTTCTCGGCTGTCAAATTTAGTTCTTAGACCTTTCAGACGCTTTTATAGTACAGAATTTACAGTAATTCTGAAACTTTAATGTCAAAATATTATAAAAAGGTAACATATTTTTGAGAACTGCTCTAAATTTCCCACAATTCTCTATTGCATCATCTGAAATTCTTTGACATTTAAAACTGTTATTTGTGAATTTGTATCTGTATTGCAATATAGTGCTTTATCATTCAATATATTTTCGGTAAGTATATTAGCTTTCATATTAACTTTATTATAGGAGTTTGATATAAAAAATTGACAACAAATTAATAATATTTCAGAAAAAGATCACATGAAATATTTATAACTTCTGCGTAGTGAAGACACTTTCTTGCAGAAGTTGACAGGCCCATTAGAAGAAATGGTGTATGTAAGTGGACCAGGAGAATGTACATCATGGTGGTGCTCTTAGATGTTTACACCGTAGGAGAGCAACAAAATATTACATTCCTTCGCGAAAGGACAAGATTTATTACAACCACGATAACAACAGATAATTCTATATTATTATATACTGTATCTTCAAACCTATACGAGATATAATACATTTTTTAAATGTGTCAGATTGAGAATTTAATTTTCTTTAATATTAAGTACTAAGAAAAATTTTCAAAAAAATATTTAGAAGATTTTTTTTCAAGAATCTGCTACTTCCGGTTGTCCAATTGTTACCAAAACCTTTTCAGATCTTCCCATTAATGTCCAATTGGGAAATACGTAGTTAAACAAATATTAAGTTTTATAGTTTTTGAGTAATCGTCCTTCCAACGTCCCACACGCATACACCCACGCTCACACACACACACACACATATACACATACACACAAACACACACAGACATCATCGTAAAATTGTTAAAATTGGATTCTAGGGACCTTAAAACGTGCTTATTCATTAAAATCTGGATATATTCATAAATCCAATACCTCTCTTAGCGAGAGGTAATAAAAAGGAGAAGAGAACAGACGAAAAGGGTAGATTTGTTAAAAAGTGGACGAACATCGATGGCGAGGTCAAAGAAGCAGTACATTTCTGGCAGACATTGTAATAATAATAATTCAAATTTTTGGTTTCTTGTGATATTAATTACATTATCAAAAAATAAAATTTAAAGTTTAGAATAATTCAAAATTAATTCATATTTCCCGCCACCTTCTCGGCTGTCAAATTTAGTTCTTTGACCTTTTCATAGACGGCACTAAAATTTGTTGTCACGGTTTATACGGGAGATACCCAATCTTCTACTATATATTTTCCTTAATCTATACGTGGACGTCACGTTGATACCCCTGTCACAATCAGCTGAGTAGAAGTAAACATCAGCTAGTAAGTAATAATTTCAATTTTTGGCAACAAGGTGGATGTGCATGGTCTGTATCTGACGTGTGATATGTATTCTGACGTTTCGTTATAAAAGTTATTTTTGTATGACTAAGGACCGGTATTTCCAACTGCTGATAAAATGCGGAATAATAAACCATAGAATAGATATTTTAATATAACTAATACTGAAATGAGCATATTAATTGAAATAGTTCTTGATTTCAAACATATAGTTGAAAATAGAAAAAAAACCGATGCAGTAGGAATTAGGAGAAAAATGAAGTTTGGAAGAATATTGAATTAATTTTCAAATTATCGTAGTTTTATGTATTTCTATGAAATCTCGAATTGTATACATGCTACACTTACACTCTATACCCGAAATTTTTTCTCGGGACTACATAGTTTTGAACACTTGAAAATATCCAAACCCGGTTTTACCACTTCAGCGGATATTACAAAAGCATTGTGTCCGTTTTTCGCGTTTGGGCATTTTCAGGAGTTCAAAAGAAGTTCTAAGAAAATTTTTCGGCAAATGTCCGAATTCGGGTTTAGAGTGTAGCATACATACCGTTTGTTTCATCGAATATTAATTAGCAATTAATAATTGGAGCAGTGGTGGTAGGTTCCTACTACCTACTGTATGATTTCTAGGGAAATAATTTGAAATTTGCATCTACATTTTTTTATCTTCGTGGACCGATTATACTTTTCTTGACAATAAATAAATTACTTACTCTTCTGAATGCATAAATGCTGAATTTGATAGGCGAAAACGGTTAATAAGTTCTATATTAATCCAATTATTTAAATTTATTAATTTCGTGTCCAAATCATACAATACTCGTATAATGGATATATAATATACAATATAAACAGATGGAGTTCGAATAGAATGAATGTATATTTGCCCTAGAATCACTGATGTAGCTATAGGTTTCTTAAGGGGGGGGGGGTTCTGGTAGGGTTGGATGAAAAATGTATGAAAAAAAATATATGCGCCGCAGGCGATTTTTTGAAAATTTTCAAGGTCAAACGTGTTTTAATGCAATGTAAGATAATATAGAGTTCTTTACAATGAAGCAAATTTAAGAAATTCTTAAAAATTAAAATCCATATTTTATGACGAAAACGCGTATGTATGCTCCAAAAGCGTATAGTTGACACTTCTACTAGACTTTATGATGCGAGATGGGAGCATAAGCAATAACTACAAAAACAGAAAATACAATGTTGCATTAAATTAAAATATTATATTACTGAGTAGTAGCAATATCATTATTCTATTGAACTGCTCAAAATAAAATGTATAATAATTAAATATTAATTAAATTGCGTTCCTCACAAAATACGGGACAATTGGGCGTCCCGAACAGTACTTTACAGGACGCTCAAATGTTAGCTAAAATATGGGACAATTCCGTATATATGGGACGCCTGGCAATTGTGTTCCCACCGGCATTGCGGCCCATTTTTGGTTTTCATTTTAAGTAGGTACATAATCCCCCAATTTTGTAAGAAAGTTATATCCAGCTTAATATCAAACGTAACAAAATACAACCGATGGGGGGGTGAACCCCCTAACCCCCCCCCCATATATATGTCGGTGCCTAGAAGTTGTTTTCATTCTTTTCTTCGTTTTTCAATTATTTGTTCTGAATGTCAATAAAGTCTTTCCAATTATAAGGATTGTCCGAAGGCAACAAGCAAGTGGTAGCAGAATAAATTGGTCTAAAAGGAGACCTTCCTGAGTCGCGATAAATACATTTCTGCTATGACCAGAGGGATTATAATATTGTTAAAATACTATCATTCCGACGTAATCAAGCTTGTTATAATACACAATAATATTTTAAATAATACAAAATAAAAATACAAAATAATTTGACACATGTCAAAAATAATATTTTCTTGAATCTAAATTATCTGATTAATATATAGGGTCGCAGAACATAATTAACCATTTCTTCACCATTATCGACCAATATGTCTTCGAAATCACTGTCGATAATTATAAATATATTATAAAATTAATTTAGCTACGGAATAAATATTTATTCGCTGTCAGGTTGAACGTTTAAATTTATTCTCGAGATAGCGTATTTACCCCTGGAATAAACAAAAAACAAGATTGGAAATATAGCATTTTGTATTTAATCCGGATATAAAGTTTATTCTAGGAATAAAAATATTTAACTGAACTTGGAAATACTGGGTCTAATACATTCAATTAAAATTATATAGTACATTATATACTTTAAAATGGCCTCAATATAAATTACTTTAAATATCAAAAAAATCTAAAACATGTCACATATCAATATACTAACCTATGTTTACTTCCACTCAGCTGATTTTGGCGTGAACGTCAACGGATGTGCATATAGTCCATTTGCTGACACGAGAAGATGTGGAACTAATTCTTAAACAGAGACGAGTTATTCTATTTGTCAAACGAAGATTATTCTAGTGCCTAATCAATTGAATGACTTGTTTCTGTTCTAGAATCAATCCCACATTCTCTCGTCTCAGTGAATGGTATATAGCAAATGTTTACTTCCGCTCAGCTGCTTTTGGCATGAACGTCAACGTGACGTGCACGTACTCTCTCTGTAAAGCGTTTTTTATTCTTGTTACCGGCTTATGTATGTTTAACCGGGCAGTTAGCTTGCTAACCTCGTGTGAATAAAATATTCTCGGTTACTACAGATGTTTCTGTCAAATTAATGTTTTGGGCGTTTAAATAAATAACTCGTCACTTCAGAATTTAATAATGACATATTGTAAATATAAATTACAAGATATATTTTTACTTTCTTCTACGTCTTGATTAGACTTGACTAACCAAAAGTTTCTAAGTTACTGGCTGGTATCTTGTTTTTATCACGCGGTCAATCCTGGTATTTCACGTCCTCGTGACTGGTCTGGTAGTCCTGCAGGTATTTCTGTCGATTCTTCGTACGTCTAGGTCGTGTAGTTGTCTTCTCTTAAATATGATCCTTCTCTTGAGCTTCTGGTTCTTGATTCATGTCTTCTTCGCCCTCCGCTTCCTTTGTTTGGATATTTTCTTCTTCCAGCGTATATAATTGATCGTGATTTTTATACAGTTTTAGCTGCGATGTGTGTGCGGACCCTATGTACGATCTGTGTTCTTTAGGATTTAGGTGGTTTAGTTTGTACACTGGCTTGCAAAAAAATCGCGTACACCTGTTTTTTTCTGTATTGAGTCGGTCTCGATTGTTAACTTGTCAGTGTCACAAGTCAGTGTCATTAGTGTCAATGAAGATGTCAAAATTATCAGAAAACGAGAAAGTTGTAATACTTTCTAAGTTAGAAGAGGGGTGGTCAATCAGATCAATAGCAGAACATTAAGAGTAAATAAAGTACTGGACGTTGATGGAGCGATGATAAATTACTAATGTTACTTCGTCCATAATTTGTTTCAGTCATAATTTTTACTTATTTATAATCCATTTAAAATAAATACTTGGTTGTTCTTTAATTTTTCTAAAATATATTTGTAATTTAGTAATAACTTAGCACAATGAAGAACTTGCTCCACGATACCTAAAATAATGACATGACAGTGACAACGGTGACAACTTCATTGACAGCTGATATTAACCTATTTTTAAAAAATCGTATTTACATAGCTAAAAAAAGGTAAAAACTCGGTTACTTGATTTTTAAGGTGTACGCGATTTTTTTGCAAGCCAGTGTACGTGTTACTCCGGAGTACACAAATTATTATATAAGTACGGTCCTTTGTATCGGGGTTGGGTTTTCGTCGGTTCTCTTATACTCGTCTGGTTTTTTATTATCACAATGTCGCCAATTCTATACGGCGTCTTTGGTCATTTTGTTGTTTATATTTTCTTTGTTCTTCTCTTATCTTCGCTTGTTTCTTCTTGTAACCTTGCTGATGCTGTCCAATCATCTTTGTCTTCATTTGCTTCGTGTCTCAACAAACCATCAACATAACTCGGCGTAAAAACATATAACATCTCGAATGAAATTTTATTACAATGTAATTTAAAATCACTTGAACAAAGAAGATTCCAAGCTGATACGCGTTTCTTATTTAAGTTGCTAAATAATTATATTGATAACTACAATATCATTGATTATGTAAGAATTTATATTGCAACTATTCATACACGAAATAGAACCTTATTTATATACCAAAATATGTATAATACGATTAACTATCTAAATTCACCCTTGGACAGAGTCATGAAAACTGATAATCATTTATATTAACATATAGACATTTTTCATTTATTTTTAGCTCATTTTAAAGGTATTTTTCATAGCGATACTTATGTTATTCATGCTTCTTAATGTTTTCCATGTTATGAATTTACTATTATATTATTGATTGTGTGACTCTGTACTGCTTATATAATATGTTGTTGTTAATCAGTGGAAGACTTAAATTGGGTAACTGTTGACTTCTCAAATATTACAAATAAAAAATAAATAAATCATATTCTTGCAGTAAATGACTTCACCTTGCGACCTGTGGATTCAAGGAACGTTGTATGTTTCAATAGCAAGTTTATCAATCTATCAACACACCACACAATTGGCATAAGCCCGAGCTTGCTGTTGTGGTGGCGGCTTTCGGTGTCATTTTCTTTGACACACAAAAACGAGGCACATTCTGTCATCTCCTCTCTTCTGTAACATGATTTATGCTAGTCTTGCTGCACTTGCATCAGTGTGAAGTTCTGTGTAGGCTTTCGGGTCATACAACCTCAATACTGTTTCGCTTGTGAGTGCTTGTTTTAGTTATTTGAATACCTCATATTGTTTCTTCGTTCAGGGGAAGCTATTTGTTTTCTTCGTCCCGCTTTCATCGAATGTGATGAACGCTGTTTTCAGTTTCGCTTCTTATGTGAGCGGTACTTGTAGGTACCCGTGCACCATATCAAGTGTCGTGAAGCCGGTGCAACCAATTAACTGTTCAAACTGTTCTTCTAAGCTTGGAATAGGATAATTTTTACGTTTTATTTGGTAGTTTAACTTTCTATAATCAATTACTAGCCGTGGCTCACCAGTGTTTTTCCTAACATCACGGGACTTGCGTATGGTGAAGTCGTGTCTGTGGCTGACTCATGTTGTCGCCATTCTTCTATAATGTTCTTTGTCGTTTTCCTGTATTCTAGTGGCTCTTTGAACGGCTTACTGGTAACTGGTTCGTTGTTGTCTTCGATATTCATTTGCATTCGATTTGTGCAACCCAGTTCCGCTAGCGTAAACGCAAAACAAACTGACTAGTTTTTCTTTATCCGATTCGTCAATTTCTTGATCATTGTTTATCATATCTTTGGTTAAGTTGTTGCATGTTATTTTCTCACTAGCTAATTTACTGACTTTAAATGTCATTTTCGTACATTGACTGATTATTTTGCTTTCTGTAGTGAGTTTCGGTTCTTTTGAATCGTTTCGGACCGGTACTTGGATTTTCGATATGTTACTTATCGCGTTCACAAAGTTTATATCATATGTAAATTGCTAATGCGCACATAAGTAATTTGTGATAATTCAGTGAAAGAACGCCCCACTGTTTCTCGTTTCTGAACATCATTCGGCACGACGTATAATGCGATATTTTCTTAACGTGACATTCGCAACCGCGTCTCACTTTACCAAATTTCCATTGCCTTTACCAAAACCATAGAGAATTGGTTTACATACGAGTCTGAGTTTGTTTGCGCAACTTTTTAGTATGGTGCATACTCTGTCTTTGTCTATGAATGCTTGCACTTCGTAGTAATCATTTACGGTCGCTGGTTTCAAGAACTTTTTATGATCCGGTGAAGGCCGTTTCGATTAAAAATTCATCCAATTGAATCTCTGTATTTCTGATCACGTGTGCAAAAGTAACCAGTCTGGGTAGTGATCCAAAGAATACGCTATGATAGCGTAGCGACAAATAACACTTCGTTTCTCTAACAACCGTGGAAATTGATAGGAAAGGGAAAGTAAAACGTAAGAGGTATTATTCGCTGCGCTATCATAGCGTTGTCTTGGGATCCTACCCCTGAACAACATTACCCGGATAATGTTCCGGGAACATTATCACTTATATCATTAGGGATACGTTCGGCATTAACATTTTTAGCGCTCAGAGCCCTCTATTGCGTTCGGCATTGACATCAGAGCGATCTATAGCGTTCGGCATTGAACTCGTTGAGCATCTAGAGCTCGCTCTGTGTGCTCGGCGCTTGGTCATCGAGCATGATGAGCTCTCGATTCTGAGCATGCGTATAAGCCTTAATCTGAACTGTCATTTCTGTAGCGGGTCAGTTAAAAATTCCCGCGTAGATATTGCCGAACAAAAATTTAAACCGGCGAAGGGTAGTTCTTAGAATTCTTGACAATGTTGTCACCAGATGTGTTCCAAGGAATTTGAACTACTAATTGACTCAGTTCTACGTTAGTAGCCAGTCAGGAGTAACAGTTAAAATGAATAAAAAATTGAATTTATATATGTGCCCTTTATGTTCATTTAAAGCATGTTTTATGGAAACATGTGGAGAAAGACCATAAAGATTGCGAATGTATAGGTAAGCCAGAAAGTTTGTTCTAAAAATTTCGCAAAACACATCATATAACATTTTTTGTCAGAAAGCTCGTATTCACCATCGCCGGTATCCCCATCAGTTAATACAGAATTAATTGATGAAGGTAATCATAAAATGTATTATTAAATTTATACAATTTTATTTTCCAAACTTTAACAGCAACAGCAGCAATGCATATGCAAATTTTATAGTCTTTTGAATTCGTCCGTAGTCATGTTCATGTTTTTATTTATTTTATAATAATACCTACAAAATTAAATTTATATATACTACGGAAACTTTTAGAAATATATATTTTAATACAATAAAAAACAACTGTTTAATAACTTACTGAAAACAGCCCTACTTACACATTTGTGGATTATAATTTCCCGTCTAAACTATGAATCTGGATCGTTCGGCATTAATATTAACATCTGTGAAATCCGTCACGTGACCTATGAGCTCTGAGCAATCCGTAGATGTCAATGCCGAACGTACCCTAGATTGCTAAGTAACAAACTGTTTTTGATAGTTAATTGTATAGCAATTGTTTAATTTAAAAATGTCGTTTTCACGGTATGTCAAGAAAATAATTATTCAAGCATATGATGCAATGATTCAATTACACAAGAAAATACACAAAAATACCGTATTAAATAAAAAATACATTTGGAAAATATTTATGGGATTTTGTTTATGTCTTGTCTTTTTTTTCTCGTTGACGTCTTATTTTCGTTACGCACTTCACGTTGAACAGATTCATAGCCACGTTCATAGCTACTGCTGGACGATGTTAAATTCGAGTATATCAAAATTCTGTCAAATACATATTCTTTGCAAATTTAATATTTAAACTGCAAAAAAATCTCAGCGAATATTTCTCGATCAATGATAAATAGTTTATAATTTTATCACAACTTATTCAAGTACGTTGCTTTTTGGTAACACCCCTCCTCCTTCGGCGTTGGGCGGTTATCAAGCAATGTGATTTCGGTAACTGTCATAAAATAATTTAGTAATTGTTAATGTCCTCGGGACATTATAGCTGAAGAGCTCCTTTCAGGCTGTCAGTTGACGACACTAATGAACTAACATCCTCGTCTTGTATTACCATTGGCGCCTGTAACTCCTGGTTTTCTTGTAAATTACTTATCTTTTCTTTTGTTTTTCTTCTTTCTCTCCAGTTTGCACAAACTTGTTAACCTCGCTTCCAATCGGTTCAACACAATGTAAATAATAGTATTTTACTGGTATATATCCCACTTTTGAATTGTTCTGGACGTTCAAATAAATAACTCGTTACTACTTTAGAGAAAATTATTAAATTTAATTTGACTATTAAAGTATAATATTAAATATATTTATTATTATTATGTTGGATAAAACATTATATTTACATACGTGGGTTAATTGGTATGACCATTTTTCTCTAGGTGCGTAATATATTACTTAGTCCATTTCTACAGTAAATACCTATTAAGGGGATAGTATACCTAGAGCAAAAGTTCGATTTCAGAATTGCCGTAACTGAAGTGTAGTGGGACGAGGGGAAATGTTTGATTCGCTGCATTCACTGTTAGTATGTTACAATAAATTATTTCTCTACTGCTACTACCGACGGTCTGAATCGGACCGTCTGATAGCTGGCTATACTGTAGGCTCACGCTCAGCAACACACACGTACAGCTAAGTAAACGCATCAAGGATGGATGCGCAATCGCAGTGGTCTCGACATTATTTGGGCAATAAAAAAGTGTATTACAAGGTGCATTTTTTCTGTTTAAGTAACTTTAAAAGTGTCTTTATAAGTGACCTTACAAGTCTATTTGTAGGATTAAGTTATATGTGAACTAAAATATCCAAGTTAAGTTTGTAATGCGGGAAAGCAGTAATACGTAAGCGCACGGCCAAATCTTATAGGGACAAAGTAGCGCATGTTGTAGTTTTTGGTCTTTAGTTTTAGGTCGATACATGTATCGCTTTTGTATTTATATCAGTGTGCAAAAGAGAAAACTTTTAAAGTTACTTGAAAAGAAAAATTTCATCGTTTAATTCACGCTTAAACCATAAACCATGTCATGTGATAAGTCATGGCTATTGTTAATAATTAACAGAACTTTTAATTTGTTTGAAATTACGAAGAAAGAAAATATATAATAATAGTTATTTATTATACCAGACTATTTAACTATATAGTTTTTTTACCGTAAAATGAAAAGAAGAGCAGGAAATAAAACTATAGATCATTTACACTACTTAGTACAACATGTTCCCGTTAGGTGCACATAGTCGAAGTTGGGTATATAAATGGATGGATTATCGCGTGCCTATTCCTTATTTTTTTAAGAATGGATATAAATTCTTGTTGTAGTATAGCGAATAACGTTGTACTTTGTTTGTACCATATATGTAAAAGTAGCCTTTATATTCGTAATTAAAATTAGATAGATAGGCGCTAAAACAACAGGTCTGAAGAAATTAGAACGGCGGTATTATTTTCAGTACTATACTCCGTTCGCTGAAACGAGAGAATTGTGGAAATAAATCTTACTTCGGATTCAAAATTATCCGCTTTAGACCAATAGAATGACTTGTCTCTATTCAAGAATTAGTTCCACATTCTCTTGTTTTAGTTAAATGAAACTAACTATATTTTAGATATACAAATATCATGTACACGTATTATAGCTGCTGTTTCTTAAATGATTTCTCTGTATTACAGTAATACCCCATGATTAAAACTTTGCACAAATCAATTTTACATTTATTATAATAAAATTAAAAACAGCTTGCGGATGCTGTTTGTTAAAAATGTTAATTGTTGAAATCTAAGTTTATTTATTTAAGGATAAAAGTACCTTTACATTTATCATCTTCATCATACACATTAAAAGCATAGTGAAATTTCACAAACAACTACGTAAGTCGTGAGTATTTTTTTTTTATTTATTTACAGCCTCTCATTCGTTTCATTTAAGTAAGCGAATGATATTAACGGAGATCTTTCTTGAAATATCTATTTTTTATTTTTTCACTACTTTCGCAACTACTATGGACAACAAAATTTTCATTTATTACAGTATCACTATTCATATGATCATCAACAAACATTCTTCTCTAAGTATTTAAATTTAGTAAATTATTTTGGATTTGGTAGATTCTATATTTTGTTTAAATCAATCAGCAAGCTTACTAACTGATATTTTCCTATCTAAACTTACTGATAAACAATGGAAAGATAGTGTAAATATAATATTTGTAATTAAGTTTTTTCTATGTAAAATAAATAGTAGGTAAGCTTAGCTTTCATCAATTTAATTGCTAACATCTATAAAGCATTATCCGTGGGAACATAATATTTTTGACTGGTAATAGTTACTCAAATTTTAGTCATCGTAATTAACTAATTACCATGGCTACCATTTATAAATACAATGCTATTATGACTAAAGAACAACAGAATTTGTTATTTTAGTCATAATTTAACTTAATTACCCCTGATAAAAAGTAAATACCACCAGTTTTATGTTTATTGAACCAGGGCCGGCGTAACATAAAATAATGAACCGGGCAAAATGCAAATTTGGCGCCCTTTTATATTAAAACTCATAAACCCATATACGTTTTAGAGTTTCTAATATGTATATGTTTAAACCACAAACTAAGCAGAATCTGATATAACACCGAAGACCGGGTAGTAATTTTGAAATATATCAGCAGGCTAAATGTTAAATACGATACTTGTGTAACAAAATGGAAATGGCGAGAGATATTGTGCTAACCAAAACAGATTTTATTTTTTATTGCATACGAGTATGTGAAACCAATACATCTTTATTAGCTTTTTTTACTTCAGTGTGTGACGATACGTACCTCGTCTCAGTATTGTTGTTGTTTTGAAACACAATTGTAGTCGGCCACAAACGATGTAAGATCGTAAATGAATCGCAGCATGTTGGAATTATAACCTATTCAGAGATTTACAAATAAATGGATGTTTTCACTTAACTATGTACTGTAAAACCGTGATACCAAGCTTGTACATTGTTGTTTTACTGTTTATTGGTTATAGATAGGATCTGTTACACACTTGTGTTCACATTTATTTGACCGCTAGAAATGTCAGTAGTTTAGGTTATGTATTCACCGCCGAGCAAGGAGGACCAGGAGAAATTGGGGTACCTATACAGGGTGTATCAAGATAATGGAACAGTGTCATTTACTCGTGAATATGAAAAGTTATAGAAAAAAGTTATTAAGATATTTTGTAAAGCATAGAGGGGGACACATTTTGGCATAACTATTATTATTTTAGAGCCAGTGATACTCAACTTATGGATCAATGTTATATTTTTTTAAATGGCATCATATATTTTTTATTAACTCATTAAATAGCGAATTTTCTTCTGAATTCAACAATATAATAATATCATACCCTTACGTTGCGAAAAAATTGATAAAAATTAATTCAAAGTTAATATTTTAATATTTTTAAGTAGGCTGAACAAACATTCACCAAGTAAAACAAAAGAAAATTATCTGTCATTTTTGTATGTCTTTGTTACGTATTATATTATTTTTTAAAAAATGTTCCAAATTTCGTCATTTTTTTATTTCGCATAATTACTATTTAGTCTTGCGTAGGATAACTTTGTGCAAATAAATTGCATGCTAGGAATGCATTTCGATGGGTTTTGCATCAAAAAATAAAATCAGTATTTGTTGAAACTGCTGCTATTATTAAATTAATTATTACAAAGGTAACGAAAATTACTTTAATTAAAATAATAAATAATATTGAAATACGAAAATGACAGATAAATCTCTTTTGTTTTAGTGATTAAACGTTTGTACAACCTACTTAAAAAAAAATTCAAATGAAATACTAACTTTGAATTAATTTTTATCAATTTTTTCGCAATATAAGGGTATAGATTATTATATTGTTGAATTCAGAATAAAATTCTCTATTTAATAAGTTAATAAAAAATGTATAATGCCATTTAAAAAAATATAACATTGATTCATAAGTTGAGTACCATTGTCTTTAAAATAATAATGGTAATGTCAAAATGTGTCCCCCTCTATGCCTTAAAAATATCATAATCACTTTTTTGTGTAACTTTTTATATACATGAATAAAAGGCACTGTTCCATTATCTTGATACACTGTATACTCAGGGTATGGCCATGACGTGGCTCGCGTTTCATCCGCCATTACCGAGCCACTGTCATATTCGTTGTTGTTGCGCAAATTATTAAGGCGCGTATTCACTAGAGCGTTTTGCCCCGAATGAGCGTCGCATGAGCGGAGATTTGAATAGTGAGGACGGCGAGCCGAGCGTGAGCTGAGCGTGCGAATAGTAGCTCGGCCCGATCCGCATGGTGTCGGTACATCAAAGTGAGCACGTGTGCGTTTCGCGCTCAATGTGGACGTGTTTTTGTAAGTAGTTGTTGTGTTCGGGTTCAAAATGGAGTGGGTACAGGAGGACATCATAAAATTGATCGAATTATATCGTAAATTGAGTTTAATAAAAATAAAAAATCTGTTGAGGACATCCTGGCGAAATTTTTAAATTGATCTGGTTCAGCATTTAAATTGTTTAGAAATATTTGATTGCTTCTGCTAAGGTATATTTTCTTCATCCACCAACGTTTATTTTTTTTTTATTATTTTATTTAATAATGTATGTAGTACAATAAAACTGGCACTAACTATTGCAATTCTTTTATTCTCCATATATATTCTATAATGTACGAACGAATCTCGTACGAACCTTTGGATCAGTGCTCATGCGGACCTCAAACGGATTTCTTGCAGTCCCGCATGAGCGGCACATGCTCTTAAGGTGCGTATTCACCAGAGCATTATGTATTTTCGTGGCTACTTGTTTTATTTTAATGCAAAACACATTTAAATATACTTCTAATATTTATTTAAAGTGTAAGTAATACCTTTATTTTATTTATTTGTATATTTTCTTGAGATACTGACTACGATGACTGGCAATATTGAAAAAAAAACATAAAAATTACCAATATTAAGCACAAACATTTAAATTTTTAAAAGGTAAGTTTAAAATATATACTTATTATGTAAATAATAACCACAGTTATTAAATTTGATGTGGTAATAACAACGTATATCCTATGCTCTACATAACCTCTAAATCTATGTCATAATAATAATTGTGTATCTCTTAAATAAATGTATTTTTATTACCTTTATAGATTCATAGTGTGATTATTTATTTACCTGTATATAAAGGTACCCTAGGAGAAATTAGGGTACCTTTATATACAGGGTATGGCCATGGGGCAAGATCGCCGGCATAAGCGAGCCAATGTCAAACATATTGATAATTCATTTCACTATTTATTTGTAAGAAATGTGATATTATATTATATAGGAATATTAAATAATCACACTATGAATCTAAAAAGGTAATAAAAATTCATTTATTTAAGAGATACACAATTATTATTATGACATAGATTTAGAGGTTATGTAGCGCATAGGATATAGGTTGTTATTACCACATCAAATTTAATAACTGTGGTTATTATTTACATAATAAGTATATATTTTAAACTTACCTTTTAAAAATTTAAATGTTTGTGCTTAATATTGGTAATTTTTATGTGTTTTCAATATTCCCAGTCATCGTAGTCAGTATCTCAAGAAAATACACATATAAATAAAGTAACAGTATTACTTACACTTTAAATAAATATTAGAAGTATATTTAAATGTGTTTTATATTAAAATAAATCAAGTAGCCACGAAAATACATAATAATTAGCGCAACAACAACAAATATGACAGTGGCCCTCTAATGGCGGACGAAACGCGAGCACGTCATGGCCATACCCTGAGTATATAGGTACCCTAGGAGAAATCACTTATACCCGCCATGATACCGTACAGCGCTAATGGAATCGGAACAAACTAATTTATGACACTATCGGTAAAGTAGAACGCGGCATGATCCTTCATTTTCATAGTGATTTGTTTACGTTTGCTTGTTTTTGTTTACCTTAGTTGCCTTGTTTTGTATATAATTCATCCGTGAATATTCTGAATTTTAATTTCTGTTCAATTTTTATAACTCTTTTCGGGATATAGATATGAGGTAAGTTATTAATTATTATTACTTTGAGGTACAATGTATTATTTATTTACTCATTTGCAGATATCAATGAAATGCTGTATAAAATCTTGGTTTTTCATTGAACAAAACAGTATAGTTTCCAAACCCAAGGAAGTGTTGTGAGCAATTACAGGCATGTATTGGTGCAATTAGCCTTGTTTAGCATGAATATTAAAATTGATGGAGAACAGAAGGTCCTCTAGCCTCACAAATAAGAGAAGGAAATAAAAAGAAAACAGGAAGATGCTTCATAGAAGGTAAGAAAACTTTAACGATATTTCACGTTTTCAAATAAATCTACATTTCGACGATTGTTGTATAAAACTTCATTTGGACCTGAGTACCAATGAGGCACATACGCGGGAGGTGATGTCACGATTGATGAAATGATTATTGTAATTTATGAGAAAGTACAAGTAAGGGGATAATAAAATATAATCCGTTAAATAAGTGACCTTTATCTCAAAGTATGCTTTTGATGGAATTAAGTTTTTATTTTAAAATTTTATATTTATTTATAATTACTAATGTTTACACGTTTCTATATATATTGTATTATATTTTATGTAAATAAATATTTCTATGTACGTAAATACTTTCTATTATTTTAAAATTATTTGAATTTATTGCGGAATCGGAACAAACTATATCAAACCTCGTTGCCATTACGCTTGTGGTATCCTAGAATTGAATACTCACTCCTGTGCCGAGAATTGAGCAGCGTTTGTCAATAACATGTTCAATTATTATTATTATTATTATAAAATATTTTATAATATCTGTTATTATATATTTGATGTATTTTACGATAAACTGTGACTGCCTGAAATTATTACGATTTCTATTAAATTAGTTTTTGTTGAAGGAGCGCTCACAGCGCCACCAGTCATCTGTTAAAGTTTAAAGTTTTGCCCCTGTTAAATATATGGGAGATTTTTCTTGGTTTACCAAATCTCGGGTTTAAAAAGCCGCGCATCGTCCAGAGAAATCAGTTCTTCCGAGTCGAGCTTGGCAACTGAGCTCCTTGGCTAGAACGTCCGAGTCGTAGAGTTGTACCGCCGATGTTCTAAGTCGTGTTTGGAGATTGAAATTCATCCGAGATAAACCGCCATCCGTATCTTCGATACCTTACGTAGAGGAGTCCGTTTGTACTTTATCTTTATTAGATATTTTCATTTGTTATTTCATTTTTACTTACCGCCGTCAAATCCTGTGCTATTACCGCATCGCTGGAGCAATAGTTTGCTAGTATATTAAACGCAGTGCCGTCACAGTTTTCACAAAAGGTTTTCATTATTTATTTATTTATATTACATTTTACATACGTTGGGGATAATAAACTAGTTGGTTAAGATAACTACGTGCTTTTCTGAGACAAACTCTGACGTACATGCGTAGAAAGCTATCCAGCAATCCCTCCTCTCTTTCAGCATCCGCCGCCGAAGGCGCCCGAGTAAACCGATTCCTGCCGACAGAGAGATCTACGTCAAGATGACGCCTCACCCAACTAGGGCAGCGTCACATACATTAAAAAAATAAATGTGGCACTTTTCCTAAGCAAACATAGACAAGGCGAAGTTGAATTTTTTAATTTTTAAGTAGTGAATTTTCATTTTTTGCCTTGTTGAACAAGTAATTTTTTCACCTATTATTTAGAACTACCTAGTATTAATTTTACATGTTAGGTCGTTGCATTTTGCATACAGGAAAAATGTACAAACAAATTTTAATGATTTTAATGATACTTATTAGGCAATAAAATCATACTTTATCTGTCAACAGCAGTAAAAGTGAAACTTTATTCTGTAGCAACTGTAAATAAAATCATACTTTTAATGCAAATCGGCGAAATAATTTTTATTTATTGCGACGGTTGGGACACTATTTTGTTCATAAAATTGTCAATGATTGGGGAAGTAACCAATATTTTTTCTGATATTTTTTTCATGGGCCTACTCTTGGGCCAGATTCGGTAAGTTTTGATAATAGTCGTCCCGCACCGTAGGTTGCACATAAATGTAGTATGTATAATTGTATATTATGATTATTTCTTTTATTCTAATATGATCAAAAATCGATATCGTTGTCAAGACGGCCCCCGGCGCCCTTTGTCACTGGCGCTCCGGGCTGTCGCCCGGTTTGCCCGCCCTTTCCGCCGGCCTTATTTTGAACAAGCAATAGAGGTACACAACAATTGTGAGGTATGGCGCTAAATTATTTGATAATTATAAAATAGAAGATAAATGTACAGCTACAAATAATTTGGTTATGTTTTGATATTCAACTTCGACAGTAGCGTCATCTACGTATAACTGATCTATTGGTATTGGTCTATTATGTGGCAAATCTCTATGTTCACATTTCATCCATAATCGTCTCGCTACTTACGAAGGCATAGAAAGGACATGAAAGAAAAATATTTATAATTGCAAGTTTTAGGCATAATTGCAACTTTAATCTAGCAATTAGGCTTAATTGCAACTTTTATCCTGCAATTAGGCGTAATTGCAACTTCTGTCTTGCAATTAGACTTAAATGCAACTTTTATCTTGCACTTATGCCTAATTGCCAGATTTGTATTCCAATTATATTTAATTGCAAGATTTATATTGCAATTATGATTAACTGCAAGTTTTATCTTGCATTTATATCTAATTGCAAGATAAAAGTTGCAATTATGCCTAGTTGCAAGATAAAAGTTGCAATTAAGCCTAATTGCTAGATTAAAGTTTGCAATTATGCCTAATTACAAGATCAAACTTAATATTATAAATATTTTTCTTGCATGTCCTATCTACGCCTTCTTACGCCACCACCCGGTATATTACCGTATTTTATTTTCTATTTTAGCTCGTTGGTGTCGTTTACATAGCATTGGGAGTAGCAACAGCCGCTGATTTGCACAAGAATCACATTACGCAACTATATCTCCCTCTCTTTGTGATGATAGTTGGATTACTGCAGGTTATTATTTGCATCGTTAACCTCATTTTGATGGAATCCGGCGTCAAACTGAAATTAATAATAGTAAGATTTGTATGGATATGGGTGCACATCTTCCTGCTGACTATTTTAATTCATTAAACTTTAATCGGTCATTAATAATGAATAATTTTCCGTAAATCTAATATATTGATTGTTGAAGGGATGAAGGACCAACCGTTGATGTCTGTGTAATAACAAGGCTTATGTGGTTCACGTATGTTTACACTTATTAAAGACGTTTCGGGCCTACGGCAGGCCCATCTTCCGCTATTACAAAGTTTAAATTACGAATGGGTTTACATGAGATAAGCAGATTGAAATGTTGTATCTTAAAATTTATCAACGTAACTAAATGAGATGCATGTGTCTAATACAAATTTAAAATTGTTGTAAAATGTAATTTCACCATTTAGGTAAGAATTTTGTAGGTACTTTTGTAAAAATTATCTCATGTAAACCTGTTCCTAATTTAAACTTTGTAATAGCTGAAGATGGATCTGCCTTAGGCCCGAAACGTCCTTAATAAATGTACACATACGTGAACCATATAAGTCTTGTTATTACACTTTATAAATATAATATAATTGCTCATTATATTAAATTTATGAAAAATATTAGTGAAAAAATAGTTGTTTTACCTTCCGTCACCTTCAGGTAAGGAAAATATTGTCTTTGGTCAAAAAAATTGGTGGTGATTTTTCAATAAACAAGCACGTTTTAGGGTCCCTAGAATACAATTTTACTATTTTTATGATGATGTTTGTGTATGTGTGTGTGTATACATATGTGTGCGAGTTCGTGAGTATATGACTATAATTTCGGCCGTGATAACTTCAATACTAGAATTCCAAAAATTACAATTTTTACGGATTCCTATCTATATGTAGATTTGATTAGATTTTGGTTATAATTGGTCAACCGGAAGTACCTTCATTTGAAGATTTTAACAGTTTTTCTTGGAAAAACGCTGTTAAACATCATTTGTGTGCGCGCGTGTGTGTGTGTGTGTGTGTTGTGTGAGCGTCCGCGTGCGTGTGGGTGTGACGATTCTTTCGGATCCGATAACTCCAATACTACAATTTAAAAAAATAAAATTCTTTCGTATTCCTTTTCCTACAATTCAAATAATTACAATGGGGTATGTGACCATATTCGAATATCTATATAAAAGTCATAAAATTATAATAATAAAAACTAAATATTAGTCGATTGGCGCTCAAGAGTGATAGTAGTACGTTGAGATCCTGCTTAAGTTTTCGTAAATTTAGTAAATTTTTGTGCGATTTTTAAACACCCATTTTGGGGATTACGATTTTTAAAGTTACTTGGAAGAGAATTGGTATTCTCTCGGGATTTCCCGGATTTTAGAACTCGCGAGCCATCTAAATTCTACACAGCCACACAACACCTTAAGGCTGTTTGTTCATCTCGGATGTTTGTTCATCTCGATATTTGTATATCACGAATTACTGTTTGTGTCCAAGTACTGCTCATATCGGATTACTGTTCGTTTTGGGATCACTGTTTGTTTGGGACTATTTGCGTGGAGCTACTGTTGGACTACCGACTGTTGGGAACTATCAGCCCCGGACCTTATTCTGCCGTACTGCCGAGACGTATTTTTGCTACTGGTTCCGGTCACCGACTCAGATCCTGCCATATCGACGCGTGAAGGACCACGGGGCGACACGGCCATTTTGTTAAGGACACCACCCGGAGAGCCCAGATAAGCCCAAACATTTTTATTAGTCTGCTATTTATATTAATCTTTGTTACCGTTATTGTTTATGCTATTGTTGTCTGCCCTACCGAATGTGCTATATGTTCATATTGTTACTGCGATTCTTTTATATTGTTAAGAGTAGTGACTCACGCGAGAACACGTTGGGTATTAGTTCTGGAAGCCATTACGCCATTTTGTAGAGATTACGTTGAGAGGAAAAGAACTAGGACTTGCCTTTGTTTCATTGTGGTTATAGCACAACATACTCGCGTTTAGTATACCAATCGACGGTCTATGTTAGGGTTTTGCGCTATATGTATATATATTTTTTAAGAGTTACGTCCCCGCGGTCCTCAACCTTTCGACCACACTGCGTCTTCCCTACAGGCAGCGGTTGAGTAAAGTGGTCCTTTTTTGATCATCTTTGTTTGCCAAATCTCGCGCGAGGCATTGCCTCAAACCATTTTACACTGTACATAAACACGACTACGAAAAGGCCTTTGACCGCATAGACAGAAACAAACTGTAGTCAATAATGAGGAAAAGAGGCTTCCCAAACCATCTTACAAAAGTAGTTCAAAGTTTATACACAAACACAAAAATTGTAATCGATACTGGTAATGAACTGACAGAGGAAATAGCCATCAATAAAGGCGTAAGACAAGGATGTAGCATGTAGCCAACATTATTCAACTTCTATTTAGATGACCTGATAAGAATATGGCAAAATCAAAAATTATCAGAAAGTATAAATATAGGACGCCACGAATATATAGATACAATGTTATTCGCTGATGACCAAATAATAATGGAAAACAATGAAGACGATCTACAAAGAGCAATATACAAACTTCATGAACTAAGCCAAGATTACAACCCACATATATCAAAATCAAAAACTAAAACGATGGCATTCATGGGGAACCAACCAATAAGAACTAAAATAGTGATCGACGACCACACACTAGAACAAGTATCACACTTCCAATATTTGGGATGTGACATCACATATGACGAAAACCAGGACATAAACAATAAAGTTAACACCTACCAACGAATATGTGGCACAATAAAAACAACACTAAAAGGTAAAACTACTAAAGAAACGCAAATAAAATTTTACAAGGTAATGGCCATACCTACTTTACTGTACGGAGCAGAATGCTGGGCACCTAGAAAAAATGATCTCAGGAAAATAGAATCATCAGAAATGAAATTTTTGAGATCAGTTAAAGGAAGCACAAGACTAGACAAGATCAGAAACGAAATCATACGTGAAGAACTAAATGTGCTGTTACGGTCTAAAATTCATTTTAGAACATTTTGCTCCAGAATATTATTGCCCTAGATATACGTACCTTCCTGTCGTCTAAATCTGGTTTCCCTCGTCGTATTGTTATTATTATTTTGTCGATCCATCGTGTATCTTTATATATTTATAGTGTTTCGTCCAATAAATTCTCTCTGCCTTATTATTGTAATTATATTTCAAATGTTCCTATAGTGTTATTTATGTAAAATATGTTTCACTTCGAATCTGTAACTTACCTAAATCCCTTTTCTGGCTATTTTCGCCCTATTTCTAAATGTATTCTTCAATAGTTTATTCTTTGGCGACCTACAAGGTTATTTGTTTACCTCACTTGACATGTTTTAGTTGTAGAATTGCGCCAGTGGCGTGGGTGAATTGTTTTTATTGTATTTCTTCTTTTTATTTTGTCGTTGTTTTTTTTGCGCCATCTTCATCCGGCAAAAACTTCTTGGTTCCGGAAAAAGTTTTTGAGCATCGGGGATTCTGGTACAGGCTCTGTTATGGGGTAGACGTGTTTTTTTACGAGTGTTTTAGTACGTGGTTGATGGTCGGCGTGATTTAGTTTTGACGCGAGTGGAGTACCTGATTGTTGTTTTGGACCAGTTTTTTGGTTTCGCCATTGTTCCGGATTTGTACGACATCGGGGGTGCTCGAATGACTTTCCAGTGTTGTGTATTTTGGTGGGTGCTTCGTGTAGTGTCACGAGCATATTTTTTTTTTTGAGTTCTGGAAGTCATCTCTCTTCGGAGGATTTGCGACTCTGCCGTCAGCGTCACCATTGTTGTGGACACCTTCTACATTGTGCCCAGTTGCTGTCCCTCCGCCGTCACCATCGCCCTACTTCATCGCCGCCTACAATTCCCCCAAACACGCCGTATAGATAAGTACCTTTATTTAATATCGTTCTTCCTCTTTTTTTTGGTTTATTTTTGTGTTGCGAGGAAAGAACTTAAAGTTTAATTGTTGCTTAGGAGGACTGTTGTTACAGTGTCCTCACTGTAAAACTTTATTTGGCGCTTCTTTGTTGAAGTAATATTGTTGTATGTAATTCATTGATTGATTGTATTCATGTGTTTTTATATATAGTCAATTTAGAATGTAAATATTTCGTATTATTGCAGATGTAAATTTGAGCCTTCAGCTCATTGTAAGTATTGTTTTATGTAAAGTTGTATTTTTCGATATTTTATTTTGTTGCATTGTTGCCCATTGTCGGGACTTGTAACTCTAGAACGTGCGTGCGCTCCAACTGGCATGTACCTGCCCGCGCTACGAAGTTGATCAATTTCACGCTGCGTAGATGTAATGCTTGCGCCCGAGACTGGGTTATAGGACTCCGGGTATAATAATTTTTTTTTGTACATTTAACATTTTACATTCTTTGCTTATACAAATTTTACCTTCATTAAATTCTGTTTTATTAAATATCCTTTTTTTTATTTATCAGTCCTAAATCGTTTTCAGGCAACAGTTACGGTAGGTAACTTATCTTTATTTATCGTTTTCGTACCGTCCTTTTCGTAATTTTACGGATAAAAATTACGTGGCGCCCTTTTTAACCCTTATGCGGTTTCAACCCTGCCCGTCTCCACTGTATAAAAGTTAGCGGCCGCACACCAGAGCATCTAGGGTGCGTTATGTAATTAATCACGTTGCGCGAAGCATGTTACAGTGCAACCGATAGCTGAAAGAGTTAAATAATACAAATAAAACTGGAAACAACATGTCACACGTATGTCACCAAAAAGAACTCCAAAGAAAGTTATGATCTACAAACCAAAAGGAAAAAGAAACATAGGAAGGCCGAGGATAAGATGGTGAAGCCGGAACAGGCAGAGTGCCTAATCCTGGAAGGATAGAAGAAGAAGAAGACATAAACACTCAATATAGTTCGCATTTCGGTATCCGTTTTGTATTTATTTAGATTTTGTTGCCCTATATCCCGTCACATTAGGTTCACCCATTCCCGAGAGCTCATTACTCGGCAGTTTGGAGGCTACAGAGTAATTGGCGCCCTGCTCATCCCTTTAGGCACAGTAAGAACCACCCCGTCTTCACTGAGGCTAGCCGGCGCTCCAAACTACTCGGGAGTTTGGGATATCTTATAGATTTTGCCGTTATAAACTCAATGATTTATTCTAAAAATTATCGATTTAAAAAGAGGATGATTGTGAATAAAGTAGTATACATATCTCGGTGGGAGTTTCACCACAGCCTCGCGCTGTATCTCACCTCGAGTCTTCGCCTCTCGATAATAGACATAAGCCTTCGGCTGTAATGAAACATATCCCACCTCGGATGTAATATACTATTACTGTACAGTACAGAGTAGATAGAATATCTCTATTCAATGCATTTCATTATTTCAACAGAACGGACGAGTTGGCATTAATTTTTAGGATATTTGGAATTGACTTATGTCTATTTTATAACTTTTTATTGTGGGTTGGGTAGTGTAAGTAACTATCCGTCTACTTTTGTACAAAACATCCTTCATTACATATGGTGTATGTTTAATAATGTTAAATAAACTTAATCCTACAAATTAATATCTGTTTAAATACGTATGTATATGCTTCACAAATTGTATGAGTAAAAATCAAATTTTTGTTATTTGTGTTCTAATGAAAAAGATAAGCAGCAGTACAAATAGGGCGACGATTGTAATATTTCTTTTATTACTTATTTTTTAATTGCTTTATATATTCTAACTTTATGCGGTACCTTATTGTTATTTCTTGCATTATGAATGAAGTAAGTGCGCTTTTGCGCACATCGTAATAGGGTATTCTCGCATATTTTTTTATTTATTTTTCTTAAAGAACAGGTATTTCTAAGAGTACCTGTGAAAACCCGAGTTAAAAATTCCTTTTAATAAGCGAGATATTAATTTTTAAAATTTAATTTTGGTGGGTCACGTGATACGTGACGTACTAGTTGTACGTACCAGCGGTGTTCAATCAGTGGTTCATGAGTTTTCGAGATGGTATTCAGTAAATGTTGCAAAAGGTAGGAAATCAAATATATTTAATTGTAATCTTACATATTATTACTTAAAAAAGTAAAGATAATTATAAGAAAACCATTTTAAGTAAATGATTACATTTATTTTCTTGTACTACAAAAACATTTTAACATTCTCTAACTATATTGGTGGCCACTAGGTGGCGCTTGTATCGTAAAAGTTAACTCAGAAATTTTGAATTTGTTTGAATTAGTTCGAGTTTATTTCTTATGTTTGTTGCTTTGTTTCTTCTGTTCGTGGAGTTCTATTGCTATTATTTCTTACTGAAATACTCCTGTGCTGCTTAATTCTTTGTGGTAAGTACTAAGTACACATTCAAATCATTTATCAAATTCTGATAAAATTGTATTGCACTTTATTAATGGTTAGATTTGTCTAAATAATTTTGTCACAGTAATTCTTATATTATATTATATTATAAATATTACAACTCATACCTTTATTCATCTTTCACAATCGTACAACAAAGACTTTACTAATAAATATTTTCTAGTAGATACGCAATGGAGGCAGGATTCATTCAAGCAGATTCAAGCAATTTGCCCAAAGTTGATATGCAAATGATTATGATTTATATGTCGGAAAAATCCTGTAAGCACCCGAAACATTTCTTAATTCTTTCACTTGCAGTTTTCATATTTAAACAATAATTAAAGTTATGATGAAAAATGAAAATAAAACACAAAGCACAAAGCAACGATTCGATAATGGACGTCAAATGACAGCGAATAACACCAAAAAAATACAGACCATACCTACAGCTGTACTACGAATACTCCCGAACGAACCGAAGTAGACCCGAGCATGTACGTACTTAAGATGCGCCGTGTTATCATATTCGAGCATGTAGTAGGGAATTAGGGATATCAATTGGTCTCCCATTGGTAGTACAACTAGTACATCATCAAAATTTTAATGCTTTATATCTTTTGCAACAATCAATTTATAACATGTTTTTTTGCTTTTTCTCTCTCGTTTACCAATCAACTTTAGTATTTTAAATAACTTTTTAATATTTGTAATCATGAGAGAATACCCTATTTAAGGTACCGTGCAAGGTGCGCGTGCGGCGTGCGTGTGATTCACAATTGCGTTGCTTGTCTGTGGTACTGAGCTTACGAAACGTATGGGTTTTGGGATGTTTTTACTTTAATTTATGAGTAAGTACATATTAAATTAATGTATAAGTATTATTTTTATTTTTTAAACACATTTTTACAGAAACGGGTTCATTTATTTATCGAATTTCAAAATATCAAAAAGAAAGTGTGTTTATAAAGAAGACGAATATAAAAAAGAAATGAAAGGGGAAAAACATGCAGCTTCACATCCCTTGACAAAATGCAACTTTCAATTATAAGGCATTTGACCTTGAATGAAAAAAAAATTTCACCTGCGGCGCTTATTTTACTGGATACCTTGCCTCACCAAGGTTTTGGTGTACGAGCCGCCACTGGTTTTATAATCCTTTAAAAAAATGTCCCGGTTTTGCGATTTATAAATCTGGTCAGCCTAAGTACAAAACATTTTTAGTGGCCCACCTAAAAATTTTTTGGGCCACCGCTGGCCCACCCTACAAAAATATCCTGACTACGTCCCTGTGTAAGGCACTTAATAAAAGTTGCTCTGTTGCCAAATGAGTAAGCAAGTTTGACAGAGATAATTTAATTATGAATATAGTTTGATGGAGTGAGCCGCAAAATAATACAAAACAAAAAACAATAGTTTTGACGTTTGTATCTTTGTGTCATGTGCTATAAAATGAGTAAAAGAAATAGAACAGCTAATTTTAATTTCTCAGAAATAAGAATACGATGTAATGAAAACTTATATAAAATACATCAAGTTAGTAGAAAGTAAAGCAAAAGATGCAAGTAATTGGATAATGAAGAATGAAATATGGGAAAACATTACAGTGGAATTCATTCCCAAACTGAAAGTATAAATAGTGAAATAAAAACACTTCGATTGAAATATGATGCATTTCTAATAAATTATGCAGATCTTCAAGATAAATCTAAAATTTAGTTATGAAATAATATTTTAGTTCAAGTTGAAGTAGCTACATATGCCAATAAATTTATAATAATAAATAAAGTAATGAAATCCCTTACATCAGATTGAAAATACAAATTTACTTAGTTTAAACTAGTGCTGTGAGGATCCAACAAAACTTAGATCCGAGAACCCGGATTTCAAAATATCTAGATCATCGGATATCCGACGTTCGGATATTAAAGTGGATGTCCGAAAATTTATTCGAATTTGGATCCGGATCTGGACTTGAATCCGGATTCGATATTTTGTTTACGGATATGGATCCAAATTTTAATTTTGGGCCTGTTTATCATACAGCGGTCTGTAAAAACTAGTAACCCACTGGACAAGAAAACATCTCAATTATGTTACACAGATGTTAATATCACAGTTGCGATGTTTCTCCGTTTGTTCAACTAACGTCACCTAGACATCTATAGAACCATTAATGTCCGCCCTATAGGACTTTCGATTTCAACTATCCAGCGTTGTTGCGCATGCAACTTTTAAAATACATTACTTATGCGATGTACGCAATATGTTTTTTATGCCATATCTGTGCGCTCTTGATCTTTTTATGTACATAAGAGGTCGAATCTACCACATCTATAATAACGTCTTTCATAAACTTCCGGTATACGTTTCGTTTTTAATGTTTTATATAATTACATGCAATTTCAATAACAAAATAAAACAAATATGTGTAGGTAAATGTTATATTATATTTTGTATCTATACAGTTATAAAAATCTGATGGGACCAGCACAATACCTTCTGTCAATCCTGTGTATTATGTACAAATTCCATACATAAATTTTCTTGCAAAAGATTATAAATTTTTGGTATTATGTGATTCCCTTTCTCGGCAACTGAATTCCATACTCCTGATAACAAACAAACCACATGAAATAAGAAAATTATGAAATTTTGATTGAAAAATTATAACACTTGTCAGTTATGGACATAATTAATTGCTGTCATTTTGAAACGGGTCAAAGTCATGTTACTGCACGCGCATACATAAATTTTCTTGCAAAAGATCTTATATTTCCAGTAAAGTTATTTCATTAACAAACTATGCAAATTGCACTTGACACTGACATCTTCTTTAGTTTTTCCCATTCGTTAGGGGGTCGCTATTTTTTATTTTCTCCTTCCACTCATTTTTGTTTTGCGTGTCGTCCTCATTCAGTTCCTTTTCTCTCAAGTCTTCTACAATACAGTCTTTTCATCTTATATTTGGTCTTCCTATGTTTCTTCCACCTTTTATTAATATATTCATCTCTCCTCATGACATGTTCAAACCAATATGTAATCGTCTCTCTTACATCTAGAAACTTCTAACACTAGAGTTACTGCCCTTATTCTTTCATTGATTTCATTTTATTGATACTGACATCTGTCAATTTGAATTACCTGACTATATTAGCAGTTTCCATGGTTAAGTTAGCATAGCTGGCTGAATTATGAAATTTATATAAAATTTATTATCGTTATTCTTCTTTAAGTCTATATCTGTTGAATATCATATATAAAATGCAATCAAATCGTATAGGCAATAATATATTCTTTAAGTTATAATAACATTTAACTGATTTTTTCAAGAAAAACTGTTAAAATCTTCAAATGAGGGTACTTCCGGTTGACCAATTATAACCAAAATCTAAACAGGTCTGCATATGGTTGTAAGGAAGAGGCATACGCAAGAATTGTAATTTTTGGAATTCTAGTATTGGAGATATCGTGCCCGATAACGCGGTCACACACACATACACACGCACACACACATACACACACACGCACACACGAACACACACACACACACACACATACAGACATCATCGTAAAAATAGTAAAATCGTATTGTAAAGACCCTAAAACGTGCTTATTCAATGAAAACTCACCACCGAATTTTTTGACCAAAGACAATACCTTCCTTACCTAGAGGTGACGGAAGGTAAAATGGCCTTTTGTTAACACTTTGTATACATATTTATATTGTTTTATACTCCCTTGTAACAGGTTTGTAAGCTGAAATATGTACTGAGTAAATATAAATTATTTTTAAACTGTCAAGTCTCTTAAATTTATATTTACTTATAAATGTTTCAACGTATATCAATTGGTTTACTTATTTCTAAAGTTTTACGCTAACCGCTCTCGTATGAACGTAGCAAAAAAAAAGCATATACATATACAGTGTGTTAAAAAAAAATCCTGATTCGGAGTAGGCTATGGAGAGGGAAAAGTATGCCTCAATTTTGAAAGTATTTAATTAAATGTCAATTTGACATGCGATTTTGTCAAAAATGTCTAAAGAAATCAGAGCTTTTCTTTAGAAAATGGCGATGACCATAATCTTTTGATGTTTGCTACAATGAATTTCAGAAAAAAATCTTAAATAAAAATAACGACTTTTGAGGTGAATAATGATCAGAAATACGTTTCTCTGTTCATAGCCTACTACGAGTTAGGTTTTTTATTGAACAAGCTGTATATATAACAAATTACAGAATACAACTTATGTAAATAAGTACAGTTCTGGTTTCTGTATCCTTTTGACATGGATTTCCCGGTGGGACAATCTGCAAATGTAGGTTAGATAAATTAGAAGTCACTTTTTACGTTAAATCTTTGTGATATATGTATATATTCACTCACCATATTTATTATTGTAAGTTAAAATATGTACACTTCTAATTTCTACTATGGGCCCAACAAAACAAAACACATACACCACACGACTAGTAACGCTTCGATGGCTTCGATGTTACGAACAAGAAGGAAAGTTGAAAATCGCTAAATCGCATGCGCTTGTCACACGAAAATGCACGATTTAAAACGAATGTATTTAGTTCCCAACGTGAACATTGCATTGATATCATTTATGTGACATTCACAAGACGTAACTTTACGAAGTTCTATAGATGCGATTATTTTAATGTTTGATAACGAACATCTTTGCAAAATCATTTTTTAAAAGTTCTGTACACGTTACAAATATTACATCTCAAAAAAGTCACCTTTGTCACTTCCTAAAAAAATGTTTATCCAACGTAAATAAAACATCACAATAGGGTGTTAATATCTAGACAGATATGAGACATTTTGAGATGTCGCAGTGAAGAAACGTGTCAAGCGGGAAACAAACAGTAATACTGTAACGTTTTTATTTATATGGGTGAAGTGTAAAACATAGACAATTATTATTAACTGAAAGAATACGTTTATTAAATGGTAAATAACTATTAGAAATATAATTAAAAGATTATAAAAGTAACTAACACTATGATAAACAAATATTAACACTAATTTAAAGACTAAGAATATTATAAGACACTTAAACACTAAGATTATTTATTTAAACAATTAACACTACTCTTTACGTCACTAATTTATGTTCACTTGTCGACTTGTTTTTATATCACCAACTATTCACAACGTTTATTTATATCAGACTTCTTTACTCGTCAGTTCTATAATACAGAATGTCTTCGCTGGCTTTCGCGGTGGGTTATATACCTGGCGGAATTATTTCTAGGCTCTTCTGGATAAGTTCTAGAGGTAAACAACATCACACAATAGATTACCGCGACCAGTCCTAACGAGTGCGTGGCGGCCAGACACTGAGGTGCCTGGTAGCGCGGCGGCGGCGGCTGCGGGGGTTACGTTACACTGCCCCCTCCTTAAGACTGTTTCGTCCCGGAACAGTCCGCGGTGACGAAACCTGCATGTGCTACCCTTGGTGAATTTCGAGTTCTTAAAGAAGTGACAGTCAATGGTCCGCTCGACTTCTTCTTTCTGTCCGTTAGGGTTAAAGCTGCAGACGAGAATTTCAATGCCGGTGAAACGGAAGAGGATCTCTAACATGTTCCTTACAATCCTCCAGTCCAAACCGTCTAGACCACAACCTAACTTCGGTACCGCTAGCTTCAAAATGTCATTCTCCAGTAAATGATTCTTCAAGTCACACAGCGAGTTCCATAGATTGCGATATGACGGCTTCTGGTACGAGCGTGGTTTTGTTACCAAGTAGTAGATATACCGCTGATGTTCAGTATTGTTATCCCTCAGTCGTAGCATCTTCCCGACGGATGGACCTTGGTTGGCCAGTTCTTGTAGTCGCCCATATTTCGCCTTAAAGACTGAGGCTATGCCGCGGGACATCTTTAAGTCTTCTGATACGCAGTGGCCGAGGGAATACTCTGAAGACACGGTGAACAGATCTCGGCGTTCTTCTTTTGTCACGCAATACCGCGCCTTGCGTCCAAAGGAGTAGTTCTCCATGAAATCTTCAAAAGTTGGTTCTTGAGCTATGATTTGACGAACTGTTGCTCCATTATGGTCTTCGTGGTTGTCTCCGGCAAAAGGGGCTAGCCGATTAAAGTGTACCACTCTCGGCTTCCCGGTAGGTCGTTTCTTAATTCTATAAACCACGTCGTTTATTCTTTTGACTACCTCATAGGGGCCCTCCCAATTCTTTTGCAGCTTTGGTGATAACCCGCGGCGCCTTTGTGGGTTGTAAAGCCACACTAAATCCCCAGGTTGATATCTACCTTTTTCGGCTTTGATGTCATACCGGTCCTTCATTCGGTCGCTGGCAGTTTGAATGTTCGTACGGACTTGTTCATGAATGTGATCCATTCTTCTCCGTAAGCCCGTAACGTAGTCTTCTCCGGCCAGATCTTCCCCAGGTTTGCTGCCGAACACCAAATCGCATGGTAAACGCAACTCACGTCCAAATAAGATGTTCGCAGGAGTTTGCCCTGTCGTTTCATGCACGGATGAACGATAAGCCATCAGGAACAGATGAAGATGTCGGTCCCAGTCTCTTTGGTGGTTGGAGACTACCTTCGACAAATATCGGTTGATCGTTCTGTTCATTCGTTCAACCATGCCATCGGACTGCGGATGTAATGCAGTTGTCCTTGTTTTATTAATTCCTAATATCTTACAGATATTTTGGAAAACGGCAGACTCGAAATTTCTTCCCTGGTCGGAGTGAAGTTCACGTGGTACCCCGAATCGGCATATACATTCTTTAAGTAAGGTTTCAGCGACCGTGGTGGCTTCTTGATTGGGTAATGGATAAGCTTCAACCCACTTGGTGAAGTAGTCCATGACAACCACGATATATTTATTTCCATCGTCACTTTCTGGGAATGGTCCGGCCACATCAATCGCAATGCGCTCAAATGGACTGCCAACGTTGTATTGACGCATTGGAGCTTTTCGTCGTCTATGAGGGCCGTTGCTTCCAGCGCAAACCACACATTTCTTGCACCAGTCTTTAGCATCTTCAGTGAAGTTAGCCCAGTAAAACCGCTGGCGCAATCTTTCTAGAGTTTTAGTGACTCCAAAATGGCCTCCAGACCCGTCATGGATCTCTTTCAACACGTCTGGTATTCTACTCTTAGGAATGACCAACTGAGCTTTCTTCTCAGTTCCATCAGCATTCTCTACCACACGCTTTAACAGGCCATCCTCAATGACCATGGAGTCCCATTGCGCCCAGTACGCTTTTACACTCTGTGAGTGTGGTGCAACGTCTTCCCATATTGGTTTGCATTCTTCTGCTTTCCATTTTAATAAGATTTTCAAAGTCGGGTCATTTTCTTGGTCCTTGCGTAGTCCATCGGGCTGCCAACTATCATCGACTACTGTTGTCCTGGCGACGGTAAACTGTTTTTCTTCAAGTCGACTACAATGTTTGCAGTCATCTTGGCAAGGCCTTCTGGACAATGCATCGGCATTACGATGGCTGGTACCTATCCTGTGTTCGATTTTGAAATCGTATTCCTGTAGCCTTTCTATCCATCTAGCCACCTGACCTTCAGGATTCTTGAATTGTAGCAGCCATTTTAATGCAGCATGGTCACTTCTAATCAAAAAATTTCTTCCGTACAAATATTTGTAGAAATGTTCCACGGATTTCACGACTGCCAAGAGTTCTTTTCTGGTCACACAGTAATTCCTTTCTGGTTTTGACAAGGTCTTACTAAAGTAGGCAATAACCTTCTCATGCCCATCTTGTATCTGGGAAAGAACGCCACCAATTCCGACGTTGCTGGCATCTGTGTCTAGAATGAATTCTCCTTCAGGTAAAGGATAACTCAAGACGGGTGCGCTTGTCAAAGCATGTTTTAGTTCTTTAAATGCAACTGTACAGTCCATTTCCCAGATAAATCTTCTTCCTTCTTCAGTAAGCCTTGTCAGTGGCTTGGCTATGTTGGCAAATCCAGGTACATATCGTCGATAATAGGTACACAAACCAAGGAAACTTCTAAGTTCGTGTTTGTCCCTAGGTGCTGGCCAGTCTCTCACAGCCTTTATCTTCTCCTGGTCAACTGCAATACCCTTACCGGAAACCACATGTCCCAGGTAATGAACTTCCCTTTGAAACAGGTGACACTTCTTCGGGCTAAGTTTCAGGTTAGCCCTCCTCAATCTCTGGAAAACCCTTCCAAATTCTTCATGTGGTCCTCGAATGTCTTACCTACCACAATAATATCGTCGAGGTACACTAAACAGGTTTTCCAAGATAGCCCAGCCAATACTGTTTCCATGAGTCGTTCAAACGTTGCAGGAGCATTGCAGAGCCCAAACGGCATTACGGTAAATTGCCAGAGTCCTGTACCAATGGTGAAGGCTGTCTTCTCCTTGTCTTTTGGATCCAAATCCACTTGCCAGTAGCCGCTCTTTAGATCCAAAGTGGAGAACATTTTTGAGCCAGCCAAAGTATCTAATGTGTCGTCTATTCGAGGTAGCGGGTAGCTATCCTTCTTCGTCACGTTGTTAAGTTGACGATAATCGACGCAAAATCGTGTAGAGCCATCCTTCTTCTTCACTAACACCACTGGTGAAGCCCATGGACTACTTGAAGGTTCAATCACACCTTCCATCTTCATGTCCTCGATTATTCGTTCTGCTTCCTCACGCTTCGCCAGTGGTAGTCTTCTTGCTGGTTGACGGATGGGTCTTGCGTCTCCGGTGTCTATTTTATGGTGAACTACATTAGTTCTCCCTTTGGTTTTTTCATCAAATTGGAACACATCTTTAAAATTTCCAATTAGATTCTTTGCCTTTGTTCTCTGGTCGGCGGTCAATTCTTTAAATGATGTTGTCAATTGATTGATTAACGTGTCCGGAACTTTCTGAGATGTGTGCCCTTTGGCCTTTACAGTTCGGATAATCGAGGATACTGCCATGCATTCTCCTACAATTGTTCCTCTCTTCAGAACAACAGGATAAAAATTTACGTTCATTATCCGAACTGGTATTACCTGGCTGGCTTTGACCAGTGATTTTCCGACAACAACTCCAGTGCCGGTTTTGGCATCATCATTCTTGGGCTCCAGCATAACGATACTTCCCTCACAGAAACTACCATCTAAATGCGCTTCCAGGATAGTTTCACTTCGTTCTGGGAGGGTAACGTCATCGGCCATTAGTACGCGCACAGCCTTGTCATCTCGTGGATTTAATACGAGTTCTTCTTCGTTGACCATCATCACCCCCTTCTTCAGGTCAAGTTTAAAACCATGCTTTGTCATTGCGTCCATCCCAAGTATTAATTCATCTTCAACTTCAGCTACCAGCGCACGATGTTTGAATGAGGTTTTTCCGATAGTGATGGTGACATCTACTTCTCCTAACGCGGTAGCTTGTTCTCCCGTTGCTGTGCGTAATCGCCAGTTAGTTGGTTGAAGATGCGTCTTGCCAGTTTTCCTTATCAAGTCGGGTCTGATTATAGTTTTTGTCGCACCCGTATCCAGTAGCATTTTCAATGGCCTTCCGTTAATAGAGCCATCCACATAGATGCTATTGGCTTTATGATGAAGAGATGCGACATAACTGATAGATTGTGGAGCTACTTGATTACGGGTCGACAGTTGCCCCTTCGCATCAACCCGATTTAGTTTTCCGACTCCTTTTCTTCCTTTGTCGATTCCGTCTTCTTTTGCATTTTTCTGCAAAGTCTTCGCGGATGACCCAGTTCACCGCAGTTCCAACAGCGGAGTTTCTTTCTTCCAGCAAACATTTCATTTTCAATTCGCCGTAACCTCTCATCTAAATCTTCTGTTGTTTCATTACTCTCAGCATCAATATTTCGCACTCGCGTTTGATTACGTGAAGCTTGTTTGGCAGCTTCATGCTCCAATGCATATGAGAGTGCGTCAATTAAAGTTTTTGGGCGAGCCAATCGTAGTGCTTGCTGAGTTTCGCTGTCTCGAATCCCGTAAATGAATGATTGAGTAGCCAGGCACTCCAAAACGTTGTCAGGAGCCGTAGGATGTGCAAGATGAACTAAACGAGCTACGTCAACTTCAAATTCTTGAAGGCTCTCTTTTGAACTTTGATACCGGTTCCTCAGTTGCGTCTGGTACACCTGCTCCAGATGCGCATTTCCATACCGCATATCCAATCGTTTGACTAGCTGGTCGTAGTCTTCTTGTTCTTCTTCTTTCAGCGTTTGCAGGATGTCGATAGCTTCTCCGCGCAGCGAGACAGTCAACGCCGTAGCCTTCTCCTCGGATGTCCAATTATTCGCTTTTGCGGCCGCTTCAAATTGTTTTAAATAATTGGGCCACGAAGACTTCCCATCAAATTCCGGTGTTTTTATGTGCATTTTTGAAGTAGTTTCAGGTTTTACTACTTTTCTTCCTTCTATTAGACTTGGCTCAGCCACACCAAAATTCGGAATTGACAACGATGTAATTTTAGTGATTTTTTCTCGTAATTCTTCTATCTTCCTGTCACACTTTTCTTCTAAATTCTTCAGGTCTTCTTCAGTTTTTCTAGAATTTTCTTCTAATTTTTGTTCTAATGTTCCTGTCAATTCTTCTTTTAATGTTCTAGAATTTTCTGCCAATTCTTCTTTTAATGTTCGAGAATTTTCTTCTAATTTGTTCTCTAATGTTCTACAATTTTCTTCCGCCTTTCTAGAACTTTCCTCCAACTTTTGTTCTAGTATTCTGGAATTTTGTTCTAATTTACCAAATTCGGATAGATCAAATAAGTAATGGTCAGCATTTTCACCAGCAGCGACTAATGCTTCCCGCAGACGAGATTGTAGAACGCTTTTCAGTCCTGTCGTATCCAATTCTCGTTCTTCCAGTTCTCTCTTGAGATCACTTACTTTTAACTCACTTAATTTTATTTGTTTAGTCGCCATTTATTTATTTTTATTTACACTTCACAGTTATTAACAACCCCACACCTGACACCAATTGTAACGTTTTTATTTATATGGGTGAAGTGTAAAACATAGACAATTATTATTAACTGAAAGAATACGTTTATTAAATGGTAAATAACTATTAGAAATATAATTAAAAGATTATAAAAGTAACTAACACTATGATAAACAAATATTAACACTAATTTAAAGACTAAGAATATTATAAGACACTTAAACACTAAGATTATTTATTTAAACAATTAACACTACTCTTTACGTCACTAATTTATGTTCACTTGTCGACTTGTTTTTATATCACCAACTATTCACAACGTTTATTTATATCAGACTTCTTTACTCGTCAGTTCTATAATACAGAATGTCTTCGCTGGCTTTCGCGGTGGGTTATATACCTGGCGGAATTATTTCTAGGCTCTTCTGGATAAGTTCTAGAGGTAAACAACATCACACAATAGATTACCGCGACCAGTCCTAACGAGTGCGTGGCGGCCAGACACTGAGGTGCCTGGTAGCGCGGCGGCGGCGGCTGCGGGGGTTACGTTACAATACATTTAACAATACACTTCTAAAATAGCCAGGTAGTTTGTGCAATTGTAAAGAAAAAATCTGTTGTGGCCAGCACAATACCTCTCGCCATTTTCATTTTATGTTGCATAGGGCGCGAGCAGTTATGTAACTTTGTTGGCCTTGCCAAGCAGATATGGGGGCCCGTGTCAGAATGAGAGCTACTAATATACATAGGTGTCAAGTATCATAAGTTTTCATCCGAAACATTATGATTTTCCAAATCCATGTAGATTATTTTCCTCGACAATGGATGACAAATAAACATCAGAATATTTTGAATGAAAAATTATGACATGACAATTGTGACATCTATGTAAATAACTACTAGCCGTCATTCTGACACGGATCCTCATATCTGCTTGTCAAGGCCAATAAAGTCACATGACTGCTCGCGCCCTATACGTAACGAATTTAACATTTCTTGTATACACACAAATAATTGAAATTGTTTCTCTTCTTTCGTTCTATGAGAAATTTTATCGTACTATTCTAATATGTTCAAAATTCTTGAAATTCATTGATGGTATTAGCAGTATTTCTTAAGGATATATGTAATATTAACATACCTGTAATTTAAAAACATATTAAATTAATAATACAATAATATAAATTAAATGTATTCATACCTCCCAGAAAAATCTGACACTGACATTTTGCATTTATTTGTCAATTACAAAAATTTGAATATCGCAACTGTTTTTCGGGCAACGAGATTTATCATAACAGATTATTCTATATTATTATATACTATATCTCCAAACCTATACGAGATATAATAAAAAATTTAAATGTGTCAGATTGAGAATTTAATTATCTTTAATATTTGTAGTAACAAATTTTAAAAAATAATATTTAGAAATTTTTTTTTTTAGAAACTACCACTTCCGGTTGTCCAATTGTTACCAGAACCTATTCAACTCTTCCCATTACTGTTAGATTGAGGAATCCGTAGTTATACAGGTCTTTAATCTTATAGAATTTGAGAAATCGTGTCTCCAACAACCTCACACACACACACACACACACAGACATCATTGTAAAAATGTTAAAATCGGATTCTATGGACCTTAAATCGTGCTTATTCAATAAAATCTGGATATGCGATTTTTAGCATGAATCCAATACCTCTCTTAGCGAGAGGTAAAAATGAATTTATACTTTCACAGAGTCCTATTTAGTAAGTTGTCAATAAGAAATCCAAATTTGTATATTTTTACAAATATACAGTAACATATTAATATAACATGAATTTCATTAATTTAGTATATACTTTTGATGAAACCCGATGCTAATATTTGAATGTAAGGTTCAACACTGAGAATATTCGAATCCGAGAACCGATTCGGATACTATTCCATATCTAAAATCCGATACTCATACTCATATACAAATCTAAGGTACGATACTCAAATCCGTTTCCAAGATTCGATATTCGGATCCGGATTCAAGATCCGATTACTCAGATTCGGATTCAAATTCTAATACTCAGATTCGAATTCACAATCCGATGCTCAGATCCGGATCCAAAATCCTATACTGAGATTTGGATCTGAGATCCGGATAGTTCAACATTCAATAATCCGAATATCCGGATATTTTTGGATTTGAAACCGAAACTATCCGGATTCGGATCCCACCACTAGTTTAAATCCATTAACGCAATTATTTTTTCTTGGAATTTTCAATCCTTTTCAATATGTATTGTTTATTACTGTAGGAAATTGATAAAGTCAAGCGACATTTTGAGATTGGCCCATATAGGGTCTATAAATATGACCCGTCCTTAATTAAGGACGCTGGGTTGTTGTGATAGTAAAATATACTGGAATCATATTAGGAGATATTATTCATAGGAAGGTAGTGCAATAAAAAAACACGATTATTTGACGAAAAATAATTTTAATTCTTGTAAATAGCTGTAATATTATATAATTAGTATAGAGAGCCCATAGATTATAGCTTTAATTTTTTGGTTTCTTGTTTATAAACTGTTTGAAGCCAGAATGACCATAGTAATGACGTATCATTTCATCTACAGATGTTCTTGAAATACTTTCCATCTATTGAAAATTTTGTTGACAAGTTCGAAAAATATAGTCCTATTTTCAATGTGCTATCGTTTTTATTTTTTGAAGACTGCGTATTATCTTGAAAGTGAAGATGAGATTTTATTTCATAATCTCTATTTCTGTTAATTGCTTTCTTCACTATATCTACTCGTAAATCTTCATCGCTTGACCATTAATTTCTTTCCTGGGAAGTGTGTGGTACCTCGAAAAAAGAAAAATATTGAATAACTGCTTTCATTCCGCTTTCACACTAACAGCAAACTCGTGTTTGTTTTTTTTTTTACTTCTTTTGTTTATTTTGTTGTTTGTTGCTGATCCAGATTATAAATTTTTTCAATGAAATATATGGTTCAAAAATTTCCAAAGGAGTTTTCCTCTTACATCATCGGCCATATTTTTGTAGTTAGTTATTAGTATATTTGACACGTCGTCGGTGAGTTCATCAGCATCAGGTGTCAAAACAATGATATTTGTATCAATTTCAGCCTAAAAATAGTATTCGTTGGCCTTCCATCGTCTTAAATATTTTATGTGACATTCTATTTGTAACTTATTAGCGCCGAGTATCTTCATTTGAGGACGGGCTTGTTTTAGACCGCCCAGAGATATACTACAATATCTTTTGCTGTACCTACTTAAGCTGGATTCAGAGATTGCGTAGTAAACACAGCATAGGAATACACAACACAGGAAAACATAGAAACTTAAAACCAATTCAGAGATTGTATAGAAGTTTTATTTAGCTGACACTTCTTAAATAACTATAATAAACACAACTACAATACAAAATAACTTAAAAGTTGTCTTAACCAAACTTCAAAACAAATGTCAGCAAGTTGTGAACATTAACGCTCTGTAGAAGTAGGCGTGGTGTAACTAGGAATACTCACGAAACATAGCACACATGGCCGAACATGGCAAAACATAGCTTCGAAATAAAATATGACCAATTCCCCATGTTTTGCTGTGTTGTGCTATGCTATGTCTGTAACTCTGAATCAGTACACGCTTTTCCGTATGTTCATTTTCTATGTTTTTCTGTGCTATTCTATGCTATGTTTACTACGTAATCTCTGAATCCAGCTTTACACTGTTCTTTAAGTGTTACACTTGCTGTATAATAAGAAATATTATGCCTTTCTGCAATAAAAAGTGTTTTTCATAACGACTGAAAACTGGATTTTTTTGTGGTGAATATGCGTTTTACATCTTTTTAAAACAACAACTCAAGTAATAAGTTTTAAGTTTAACCCTTAAACTTTAACCACTTGTTAAAAATCCATTTGTATTTCAAATATAACCTATTCAAAAACTTATTCAAATTTTGCTGTCCTCAATTGAGGACACTGGGCATTATGGGGATATATTATACTTTTGATTAGAATGTCATGTAAAATATTCAAGACAAGGGAATAGGCCCACGAATACTATTTTTCGACTGAAATTGATGCAGATATCATTGCTTTACCACCTGACCATAATGAACTCACCGACGATAAAGATGATTATTGGAGTCAAATATACTAATAACTACAAAAATATGGTCGATGATGTGAGAGGAAAACTCCCTTGGAAATTTTTAAAATATATTTCAGTGTAAAAATTTATAATCTTGATCAGTTATTCAATATTTTATTTTTTAGGGGTACTACACACTTCCCAGTGAAAGAAATTACTGGTCAAGCGAAGAAGATTTACGAGTGGGTATAGTGAAGAAAGCAATTAGCAGAAATATATATCATGTCTTCACTTTCAAGATAATATACAGTCTTCAAAAAATAAAAACGATAGCACATTCAAAGTGAGATCATATTTTTCGAACTTGTCAACAAAAGTTTCAATGGATGGAAAGTATTTCAACAACATCTGTAGATGAAATTATAGAGCGTTACTATGATCATTTTGGCTTGAAACAGTTTATAAAAGAGAAACCAAAAAGGTTTGGCTATAAACTATGGGTTATATGTGGTCAAAATAGGTATTGTTATAATTTTTCTCTATACTTATTATATAATATTAGATATTTACAAGAATTCAAATTATTTTTCGTCAAATAATCAATAAGAAGTTGATAAGTTATTTGGCAAATAAATGTATTTATAAAGTACATGACAAAACAGATGAAACTACATGAAATTTATTTATTAGCTAGATAAATTTATTAGGAACTTTATTAGCAAGTGCAAATCATGGCCCTAAAATCGTTTGATTTATTGTCAATAAGATGGTTTAGACTTATTGTCAATAATTTGCTTTAAGAGTTGGGAAATCATAGAACACTTGGGAATAAATCTATGGAGAAATTGATGTGTGCCAAAAATTCACATAAAGATTTTGTGTTTTTTGTTGTGGATAAGAAATCTGTGCTCGAATAACAAAATTAGCATTTCGCTTTATTAATATACCGAACTTTCCCTGGGCGTAATTTCCTATCCAGTACAACCTTGGGCACCATACCAACTGGTATGAAATTTAAAAATTTTGCACGCTTAGCAGGCATATAATTTGGTAGCTATTTTGCTACAGGAAAAGTAGTTACAAGTGATGCTCTGATTTGTGTTTTAACATAATCTAACCTAACGCACAATTATACACATGTATTTTATCACTCAGATGTCCGTCGCCCAGTTGATCGTGTCCCACCATACACGTTTATTTTATTTTTTAATGTGAAAGTAGTATTAAATATTGTAATACATTAATATCAAAAATAAAACACGAGCTGTATACCGGGTGTCTACTTTTTTTGTGGACCCAATGGTAAAATTTTCATATGGCTGCAAATCCTGCCCTATTAATCGTAGAACTAAAGTGTAAATACAAAAAATGTTTAGAATGAAATACTGCATCAAATGAGCCTCAAATTATTGATATAAGTTCTTGTCATAAGATAAACATAAAATAAAATATCCGTCTTTAAGCTTTTTACTAGTGGTGGAATCCGGATCCGGATAGTTTCGGTTTCGGATTCAAAAATATCCGGATTTCCGGATAATTAAATGTTGCACTATCCGGATTTCGGATCCAAATCTTAGTATTGGATTTTGGATCCGGATCTGAGTATCGGATATTGGATCCGGATCTGAGCATCGGATCGCGTTGATCACGTGGATATTCCTTAACAGGCCCCGCCCCGCCTTCATTCATTGCTACGTTCATACGAGAGCGGTTAGCGTAAAACTTTAGAAATAAGTAAACCAATTGATATACGTTGAAACATTTATAAGTAAATATAAATTTAAGAGACTTGACAGTTTAAAAATAATTTATATTTACTCAGTACATATTTCAGCTTACAAACCTGTTACAAGGGAGTATAAAACAATATAAATATGTATACAAAGTGTTAACAAAAGGCCATTTTACCTTCCGTCACCTCTAGGTAAGGAAGGTATTGTCTTTGGTCAAAAAAATTCGGTGGTGAGTTTTCATTGAATAAGCACGTTTTAGGGTCTTTACAATACGATTTTACTATTTTTACGATGATGTCTGTATGTGTGTGTGTGTGTGTGTGTGTGTGTGTGTGTGTGTGTGTGTGTGTGTGTGTGTGTGTGTGTGTGTGTGTTCGTATGGGCGTGTGTGTGTGTATGTGTGTGTGTGTGTGTATGTGAGTATGTGACCCGCAGTTTCATGCACGATATCTCCAATACTAGAATTCCAAAAATTACAATTCTTGCATATTCCTCTTCCGTACAACCATATGCAGACTTGATTAGATTTTGGTTATAATTGGTCAACCGGAAGTATCCTCATTTGAAGATTTTAACAGTTTTTCTTGAAAAACTCAGTTAAATTTTATTATAACTTAAAGAATATATTATTCTCTATACGATTTGATTGCATTTTATATTTCATATTCAACAGATATAGAGTTAAAGAGTTATAAAGATTGTAATAATTATAAAATTTCATATATCAGCCAGCTGTGCTAACTTAACCATGGAAACTGCTAATATATTCAGGTAATTCAAATTGACAGATGTCAATATCAATAAAAAGTAAATGTTGAAAGAATAAGGGAAATAACTCTAGTGTTGGGCGTTTCTAGAAAGATATAAGAGAGACGATTACATTGGTTTGAACATGTCATGAGGAGAGATGAGTATATTGAAAGAATGAATAGCTTATAACATAAGTTGAAAGAAACATAGGAAGACCAAATATAATATGAAAGGAGAGAAAAGGAACTGAATGAGGACGACAAACAAAACAAAAATTAGTGGAAGAAGAAAATAAAAAATAGCGACCCCCTAACGAATGGGAAAAACTAAAGAAGAAGATGGTAGTGTCAAGTGCAATGCGAATAGTTTGTTTATGAAATAATTTAACTGGAAATATAGGATCTTTTGCAAAAAAAATTATGTGTAGGCCGAGTGCAGTGACGTGACTTTGCTGATTTTGGCAAGCAGATATGTGGACCCGTGTCAAAATGACAGCTATGAATTACGTCCATAACTGACAAATGTCGTAATTTTTCATTCAATATTTCATGATTTTCTTATTTCATGTGGTATATTTATTATCAGGGGTGTGGAATTCAGTTGCCGAGAAAAGGAATCATAAAATACCAAAAAAATAAATTTTGAATGAAAAAATTTGACATGAGGATGACCCGCAAAATAGAAATGAATGGAAGAAAAAAATAAAAATTAGCGACCCCTAACGAATGGGAAAAGCTAAAGAAGAAGAAAATGTTAGTGTCAAGTGCCATTTGCATGAAATAATATTACTGGAAATTTATAATCTTTTGCAAGACATTTTATTAATGGAATTTGTACACAGGATTGACGGAAGGTATTGTGCTGGCCACATCAGATTTTTTTATTTTAATTTAAAAAATTCTTTATAGAAATTCTTTGAATACTCCTAAACTCTAAGAATAAACGATTTTCATTTCTTTATTTTACAACTGACTATAAATCGCAAAAATCATCTTAATTGTTTTTATAAAAAGCAAAAATATTATACTAAACAAATATTCTAAATAAAAAAATTGTATCTTTAAAAGACAGGGACTTCACTCTTCTACAACTTTTAATTTTTGCAATTTATAGTCAGCTGTAAAATAAAAAAAATGAATTCGTATTTTTTTATAGTTAGAAAGTATCCAGATAATTTCTGCAAAAAAAATTTTTAATTCGAAATAATAGGTAATAAAAAAGTTAGCCATTTATTAACACTTCTTTTCAATCATTCTGTATAAATTACTTTATTGTTTCATAATCATTATAGTAGGTAATTTTTATCGTCTTAAAAAACGGAAAATATCTTTACGTTACAATAAAATATTTATTTATAGTATTATGTATGTATTTAAAAAACTACATGAAATATTTAGTTCACTCATTTTTACCAAAAATTACGAAAAACCAGCGTGAATATTGAACCAATAACTTCTACCAATTTTACGTAATAACATCCCCTATTGAAGTAACGTTCATTAATACCTGCTTTCTCTTGTGGGCGAGTCCTTTACGGGCTAATAGCGTACAAGGGTTCTTACTGATCACGTGAAAATGCATGCAATAACTTTGGCATATATTCGGCGAACAGTATATAGTGTTTTACTGTAATATGTCATTACTTTTTTATATTCTGATGTGTAAAGTTGATAGTTTACACACTGCAGACAATGGACAATGCGTTCAATGGAGCTAGCAAATTTAGCAAATGCTTACTTAGCATTTGCTATCTGCTAGTGCGTGCATTGAACGATCTGCTTGTTTTGCTACGATCGAACTGTCAGATGACTGTCAGTCAGTGATGTTACGAAAATTGAAAACTTTCAAATATTGAATTTTTGCATAGAAGATTACACTGATATATTGAATGCAGTGTCAGATAAATAATAAATAGAAAAAAACTCTCAATGGTATTAATTACATGCATAATTTAATTTTAGTAGGATATTCCACGCAAGTGAACTCAAATACAAATATTTTATATTATTTTTACGTATTTCATTAATTTTCATTAAAAATATATTCAAATATTACAAATGATATTTGAATTTGTGCGCCATATTTTTACATCCAGCAAAACAAGCGAGAAAATAGTCGCTTGCTTTGCTTACTTAGCAAAACGAGCAAATGCTAAGTTAGCAAGCCGTTCAGTACATTTTACTTCCGCTTTGCTCGATTTGCTAGCTTCATTGAACGCACCTATAGTGTAAAGTAAACGATTTTCGTATTTTATTTCCACTTTACAGAGCTACCACCATCAATACACGTTTGGCATTTAAATTGTCTTACCTAAATTTAGTTTTTTCTATACATTCATGTTGGTAATACTGACAGAACTGCAGTATTCAACGTCAGATCTATTATCTGTTAAATGTGAACTCGGTATTTGGTGTGTTCAAATTGTCGTCTGCTCGTCTGTTAAATTTCTAATTTATTTCAGGAATTTTATTTAAGGTACTATAAAAAATATCGTATGCAACTCAAGTGTAAACAATCTTTATGACATTCGGTCAATAATTTTCATGACTTGGCAAGCCTCGTTACGAAATACTTGACCTCATGTCATAAAGATTGTGTTTACGCTTTTGTTGCATAAGTAACTATTTTGCAATAGTGTAAAACAAAGATCCATATTACGACAGCGGTTTTATTACAACTATTATCAAAAGTGACGTTTAAACCCATATAAGAGCATAATGTAAATGCGCGCTTTATATTAGCACTATTATTATAAACATGCGCTCATAATATGGGTCAAAATGTTCTTTTTTAATGATCACAGAAAAAATATTTGTAATTAGGATATTTTAGCAGAAAGATATTGACCCATTTTAAATGAATTTGTACCTATACCATATACCTAATATTGTTTTATAATCACTCTTTTGTTGCAGAATGCGATATTATTAATCGCCTTCGGTTTTCTTATGTTATTCTGTTACATTGTTCCATATGTTACTAGCAACAAAATCAAGGAGAGTATTAGAGATGATTTAAGAACTCACGTCAGAGCTTATTATAAGGACAATACTTCCATAGAAATTAATGATATTCACAGTTCGGTTAGTACAAGTCATAAACAACAATTTTTACTAAAGTTTATTTTTAAAGATCACAAATTTATTAACTTTTGAAACTAATAAAGACAAGGTTTTATCATCAATAAAATATAAATAAATAAATATATTATCACGACATTTTACCGGAGCCTCCGATCTTATAACGAGCCTGGAACTAGCTTTTGTGATGACACAACTGTTGTATTTGTGGGTGATAGTGTAGGTATAAAATAAATATGGGTGACTGAGACTATACGATGTTTATTCTTCGACTACTTATAAACTAATGAATTTTTACACAAAACTGAATAACTTGTTTCCTGTCTTATTTCGTTCATCTCTGCACATTGGCGTCTTTGACCTCGGAATAAACAGATAGGTATATTTGAATAAGTGCGCGAAATATATACATTCATAAATATATAACAACAACAGTGCCTGAACTTTACTACAGCGTGCTCAGTATAAGAAACAAACAGTAGGGACACTTAGCGTCGGCTCCTTTGATGTTTCGGTAGGAAATTTTAATTAGGGCTATGTTTTAGGAGTACCTTTCAGCGCGAAATTCAAACTTAAAAGAATGACAGCTATGATATAAAACTATTTCTTATTAGTAATTTTAAAGCATTAAACAAGTTAATTCCCCTTGAAATACGAAAATAGATTGTCTTTTGTAAAATAATAAATAAAGAATTACAGTAATACAGAAACAATGTTTAGAAATTTTAATATAACATGATATATCAAGAATGATATATACAACAGTTGAAAAGTGATTTTAATCTTCAAAAAATACTGATTTTATCAGAAATAAGAGATAAGATTCCAAAGAACACAAAAACAAGAAGATGAACAAAAGCACAAACGAGGTCTGTCTTTTAACTTTCCTACATGTGTTCATGTATGTTTAACGTTTGACAGATGGAAGCATAAGCATCGTTGAAATTATTTACATATCCGTTTACGTATTGCAATTAAAAATAGGGCCAACAAATATAGACAGTTATTATTACAATATAAACATGTCTCCTACTTTCTTATTTTATAATTGTTTAATTATATACTCCGTTATCCAAATTTTTAATAGCAGAAGTCCCCAGAACATGCTAGAAAACGACCCCTTCTATCGTTCTTTGAAATAGGGTAGTGATGGGAGTAGGCAGGCACCTGCAGCTTGCAGCTTCACATCTGGTTAACAATATTACAAGATATGTAGTTGCAATGTGTTATTTTCAAGTAAATTTTCAACAAATTTTGGTTTCATTAGATAAAAAAAAAATTGTTGTGGCCAGCATAATACCTTTCGCCATTATCATTTTACGTTACATAAGCATCATATTTAATATTTCTTGTACACATAAGAAAAAATCTAATTTTATCTATTCTTTATATTTATATTTTTATCATTTTAAAACAATTCTTTGAGGAATTTTTCTCCTACACGTTAAGTTCGAGCCATTTGCGTCATCAATCGTCAAGTGCACGTTAAGGGGAGAGTGACGTGGATGTTCATGGTTGGCTGCAATCCGAATCCATAAGCTTGACAGATTTGTTTAAAGCTGGGGGCTATTTACGTTCCGTAATAAAGCATTTTTTTGGGCCGTAAATTTAAAAATATAGGAATGTATTTAACGGTAATTCAATTAAAAATAAAGATTTATATGAGCAAAAATAATTTTAATAAAGAAAAACATACAAAATAGTAAATTGATTTATTAGGATTAAACGTGTCATTTTTTTAACGAGTAAATTTTACATTTGTCAGGCGGAACGATGACACTAATGTTAATAGCGACGGTAGATCGTTATTTAACTATTATCTTGTTGCATAAAAACTATGACATTATTTATAATATCACATCCCTGACTCCTAATTCTTTTTCCCTAAACACCAACATTTTTTGAACACATTTTCATATAATAATTTTAGCTAAAGAACCTCTCAGAATATCACTCTGAGTGAAAATGACTGACTGAAGTTACTAAGTATCGACAAGCAAGATGTAAGTTGAAACATGTGTCAACACATCTCAAATTGCCACTGAATCATCATTATTTCTAGAATACTTTTTCAAAGAAGTAGGAAAATAATATATAAATAAATTTAATTGTAGGTCGGAAAAGTACTCGTCGTATTAGGAATTTTATAGTACCTACGATCACGCGCCGAGCGCCCGACGCTGCGTTCTTTCGTAGCATAAATTGATAATAACTCGTAGTGTTATAAGTATGTAAAATTTGAATACAATATCTCATACAGTTCCTGAGATATTACAAGATAAACATTAAAAATTGTAAGATTAACCGACTTACCTGTAAGGAAGGTTGATCTCAATTTTCCGAGCTTGTCCTCCGATATAATTACATTGTAGTATCGCGTTATATCATACCTGTCGGTACATGTTGAAAGTTATATCATCAAAAAGAATGTATATAACCCCCCCCCCCAGCTGCTAAATTAGTCATTTCGTTATTTGTATTAGCCCCGCACTTGGGGTGAAAAAGGGAAGGGTGGGTTCCGTAATTATATCGGAGGACAAGCTCGGAAAATTGAGATCAACCTTCCTTACAGGTAAGTCGGTTAATCTTACAATTTTCCTTCGCTTGTCCTCCGATATAATTACATTGTAGATGTTTAAAGTAGAGAAGAAAAAATAAGTGCGGGTGCATAAGAAAAGATTTTATTACAAAAGGAATTCCAATACCAACAAAAATAGTAATTTTACATTTATGCTACCCATATTGTAATACATATTTAATTCCCAATATTTAATATACTATTTGCGAAGGCTGTGTTTTCTGCCTTGACAGGTTTGTTATAAAACACATTAAAACCACTGGATTTCTGACACCACCCTGCCGTATTCTTGATAATTTCAATGCTCACTCAATTCGCTGCAGACGATGCTGCATGTCTTGTATTATGGCTAGAAAAAATGCTTGTGTCTATACCACTCTTTTCCAGTACTATCTTAATCCATCTGCTAATGGCTTGAGGGGATGCTGCATGATAAGGCTTCTTATGTGTCAGGATTAAGTAATTTTGATTATTTGGTCGGTGCTTCGATGTGACAAGTATGTAATGGTTTATTGTTGACGCTATACATAATCCTGGTTTATCATGAAAAACTGGAAACACTAGCAAGGGCTGTGGTCTATTTGGGGCCGATGTCTTTATTCTATCTGTAATTCTTATTTCAATTGCATCCTGAGATCTGATAAAATTGTTCAGTTTAATTTTTGATAATGTCTGGACTCGATGTGCACTAGTAAGTGCCATGAGGGTGACTAATTTAAAAGTGAGATCCATTATGTTTAAGGATCTAGGGGAGACAAGTTTTCCAAATACTTGAGTACAGGTTTGGATCCCAAGTGAATGAATACTTAGTAGTGCTAGGTCTCATATTAAATATACCTTTAAAAAATCTTTTAATGATTGTTACGTCTTTCTCTGGTACTGGAAAAATTAGGTTCAAGGCAGCCCTGTAGGAATTCAGGGTAGAATAAGCACAATCCAAATTAAAAGATGACGTTACAAAGTCTAAGGAATTTTCCAGGCTATACGAAAAAGGGTCTAAATTTTTTGTGCTACAAAACAGCCAATATTTTTTATAACAATTACTGTATCGTTTTAAAGTGCCTTCTGATAGGGAAGCGATTAAAAAAGCTATTGCGCTTTCTGAAATGTTTCTTTTAAGGTATGTTTTCCGGATAATATTCCTGCTATTAGGGCAAGTTTCTTGTAAAGGGGGTGCGCTATCCTGAAAGATGATAAAAGCAAGAGTTTATTTGGGCTAAATAATAAAGCGGTTTCTACTAAAAGTTTATTAAATAACGGATACCAGGGTTGTGAGGGCCAGTGTGGAACTACCACAATTCCTGTAGCTTTGTCCTCAACTATTTTTTCTAAAACTTTCGTAACTAAAGCGAAGGGTGGAAATGCATAAAATAAAAATTTGCCCCATCTTAATATAAAGGTATCTACTAAACAGGAATCTGGGTCTGGACGCCAGGAAACAAAAAGGTTGCATTTTCTGTTAATTTTTGATGCGAATAAGTCAATCTCTAGATTCCCAAATTTAGTCACTATGCTTTTGAAGGCATAAATATTTAATTCGTATTCTGTTTCGGTATACATACGTCTACTTTCCCTGTTAGCGTTGAAGTTGTCTACTGACGGTATATATGAGGCAACAACGTATAGATTTCTACGTTCGCACCAATTCCAAATAACTCTAGTGATGTTATTTAAATTTGGAAATTTTACACTACCCATGCGATTAATGCAAGATAAGACCGTCACGTTATCTATTCTAAGTAAAATGTTAATCTGTATAATGTTTTGTAAAAGATTTTAAGGCATAAAAGGCTGCTAATAATTCTAAGCAACTAATGTGGAATTTTAATTCATTTTCATTCCAAAACCGATGTGTATTTAAACCGTCACAAGAGGCACCCCAACCCGTTGTTGGGGCGTGTGAAAAAAGTTCTAATTCAATTTTACTTTGTTTTATGTCACGTACTGAAAGCAATAAGTTATTAGACCACCATTTAAAATCCTGTGTTAAATAACTTGGAATAATCATTTTTTGGTTATAATTTTGGTGATTTTTACGTAATACTAAGATTTTTTCTCTTTCGAATTTTTTTTTTTTGTGTGTACCCAACCAAATTTTAATGCTGGAAAAGCAGCAACTAACATCCCAATCAATTTCTAAAAATCCCTAATAGAACACATTTATTTTTTAATAATTTTTTGAGAGGGTAGTAGTAATATTTTTAATTCTTTCTTCGGGTAAGCAGAAGGCTATATTGATTGTTATATATAAAGTCCAAAAATTGTATCTCTTGTGTTAGAACCAACATGCTTTTCTCTTTATTGATAATAAAGCCAAGTGATGTTAATAGTTCTATTGTTATTGATACGCCAGTTTCGCATTCATAAACATCCTTACCTATTATTAAAATGTCGTCTAAATATATAACTAATATAACTCCTTTTAATCTTAATTGTCTTACAACCGGTTTCAATAATTTCGTGAAAACATAAGGGGCTATATTTAAACCGAAGGGCATACAATTGAATTCGAATCTTATTTCTTTGAAAACAAATCTTAAATACTTTCGAAAGTTGCTTTTAATTGGCAAAAGAAAATAGACATCCTTTAGATCTATTTTAGCTAGATAGCAATTTTCTGTTAATTTAGTGACTGTTCTAGCATCTACTAATTTGAAATGGGGTGGTTCCATGCATTTGTTTACTTCCTTCAAATTGAGAATAAATCTGTTTTTCCCATTGGGCTTTTTAACCAAAAAGAAAGGGGATAAGAATTCCTCTGGTGTGAAGGAGCATCTATATTTAATAACTCTTCGATAACCTGTTCGAAGGGCCTTATGTGGGATTTATGAATTACTGTTCTGGGTATTATTATCTGGTAAGGTTTTCTAATAAAAGGTAGTGTTAACCCTTTTACCCAATCAAGGACAACATTGTCCGTAGTAAGATTCTTCCAATTACACTTGTAATTGTATAAGGAAGCAGCGTGTTTTCTTACCATGTGTACTGTCGATGTCTGTCGCAGGGAGTTTTCGGGTGTGTCATGTTCTTCTGCTGGGTTTGGCTCCTCCCTCTCCTCTCTTTTAGTCTGCTGCTGGGTCGTTGGCGCTGGTAGTTTAAATGATTATAAGCTCTATTCATCGTGTTGGGTCTTCCACTTGACCGACCCGCTACCGGAAAAGGTCGAGACTGAGGCTGCCACTGCCCCTTCTTTTTCAGGTCCAAGCTAGCCTTCTTCATGGCTTGACTTGTTTTCAAATTTTCGTATAATTTTTTGCTGAAAAGGAACTCATCAATATCGCAGTCCTCAATAACTTTTCTACTATCTGTATTTAGATGAGGAGTTATTACGTATCTTCTATGGACTGATACAGCATTATGAATGTTAGCAAAAAATTGAGAGGCGTCCGCCAATTAGTTAAAGTTTCATTAGTGCTTTCAATTTTGTTATCTAAAATGCTAGTAATGAATGACCCCATTGCTGATAAGCCTCCGGCAAGAAGGCTTGGATCTGTCCATTTAACTTTGGTGGTTGTAAGGCTGGACAGTTAGCTGCTAACGGGTATTTCTCTGCTAGTTCCTTTTTTATGTCTTTATCTAATCCTTTTTGAAGAAAATTTGTCCAACGTACGGCTAATTCTTCATGTAAATTCTCGCCATTTGTTTTATTCTCAGCAGGCTTTGCACTCAAAAGCTGACAGCAAATCTTCGTTTAACTCCTCGTTTTGGTTAACGAAAGATTCATCACTAGATGAACTACTTTCATCTTGCCCACCATCTAGGAAGGGGCGGGAGAGAAAGAACAATAGTTAGAGGTAAGGATAAACACATGTTTATCGGGATCTAAAGTGGGTAAGTCACGTGACTACCAGATCCACCTCTAAGGCTGTGATGCACACGTGTCATCAAGATCTGTAAGGTAAGTCACATGACTACCAGATCTATAGCCACCGAGGAAAATTTTTATTACTACCAGAAGATAACGAATCTGACTGAATTGCATTCAGTTTAACATTAAGATGCTTTAATTCTAATTCCAAGGCAGCATAGCGTTGTCTCTTTAAAGATCCTCCATTATAGCCAGGTGAGGCAAATCGCCTTTTTCCCATTTTCACTTAAAGCACTATACTGGTCAATGACACTATAAACATGTACGTCCATACTCGACAGGTACAAATAACGGAATGACTAATTTAGCAGCTGGGGGGGTTATATACATTCTTTTTGATGATATAACTTTCAACATGTACCGACAGGTATGATATAACGCGATACTACAATGTAATTATATCGGAGGACAAGCGAAGGAAAATTGATATTTTTTAATTTGCCAAAAATTGTAAAAGTGTCACTTTTACTCCGAATGAAACGTATTTTTTCTTCAAACGTAAATATTTAAAGAAAAATATCTACTACTTGACGTTACAATAATTAAAAATATTTTACATAAAGTACGGTTGCGATTTCAATTGCCCTTTTGCTATGGATACTTATTAGTTCACCTTTTGTTATAAACATAAACAATGAAGTGAATTTTTCACGATTTGACGTTTAAATAAAAACTGCAATTTATATCCTCCTTGTGTGCAATTATGTCGGAATTTGAAGGACTATAATGTACGCCCCGTGAAGTTGTTCAATCGGATGGATAACAGTATGGGTGCAAGATATGCCCAGGAATCACTACAAAACAATATAAACTATTCTTATCATTTTAATTCTAAGTATTCTTATGTTCATTATCGTCCCTGTTATCAAGTGTGTTACTGACATTTTGGGCAATATTACAGGTTTCTTTTGTACAAGTTACTTCTTATTCGTGGATTCTGTACAGTTTCTATGGATATTTATTTATTTTATTTCTACCTTGTGAATCAAGTCACAAAAGATGCTACTCTTGTGACGTTTGAAGAAATAACGTATTTTTTGAGCTTATTCCATTTTGGATTTTTGTCAATTTTTCATGAATAGATATTGCACAAAAGAGTCTTTTGACTTTCCTGATTTTTTTTTTGCAAGATAGAAGCGCTAATATTGTACATGCCATTAGACCATTTGTTGGAGGCGTGGTCTGTAGAACTCAGTCGTGACGTAGCCGGCTTGATCTTAACGTTAACGGAGCTAGTATTTGTAAAAAAAATCCATTTTATTTGAATTTATTTGTAAATATTTACATGTTTTTAATTTTCATTGTTTAGAACGTGCGTTTTTCTCTGTTTTTAGTTAAATATTAATGTTTAATTTTATACATATAATTATGTATGTTTTACGTGATTTAACACCAAAACAGGCAGACTTTTTATAAATTTCTAAATGAGAAAACAAAGAGTCAATATGTATTTTTACATATGTTATTTTATATTCTTCCTACGATAAAACGACCGATTATAGATATTCTCTATTAAAACAGAAATAAAGTACATTAAATTTACCAGTGATAGAACTCGTTGAGTGTAACAATATTTCTTAATAACTTTTTCTTGTAAACCTTGTAGATATTGAGTTAAAATTCTTCAAAATTTTGTCAGAAATTTCATTACCCGCCTATGGTATTATTATTATTAAATAACCTAAGCTTCAGCATAGGTCAGCTACCGTCAGCACAATATATGTATACTCGTTATCCGTAAAGACAGGCATTTTTTACTGATTATAACTTTTATAATAATTATTAATCGATTTATTTGTTAAAATTTATTTGAAAAAGTTAATAACTCGCTTTTGTCAAAAACAATTGTTTCACTGTTATTACTACTTGATCAAATTATTCTGAAAATACCTTAACGACTCGTTAATATATGGGGGAGGGGTAAAAATGCTAAAAAAATGAGATTTCGAAAAAAAAGTTATTAAGAGTTATTGTTGCTCTCGACGAGTTAAATTTAATGTACTTATTTCTGTTACACTCTCTATGCATAAATTTTTTCATATCTGTTATATAGTTTCGCAGTATTTTGAAAAAAGTGTGTATCGTCCAATAAACGCTGTAGTAAAGTTCGGCCACTAGCCTTGTGACGTCACAACTGGAGTGGGGATACAGTTCCAGGCTCGTTAGAATTTCGGAGGCTCCGATTTTATCCATTACTGGGTGTGCCAATCTGCTTTATTATACGCAGATATCGGTAATGTTGATGAGAGGGTACCAGAGGGGTCACTTTTGTGACGATTCGAAATAATTGTGGTGTCGGTTAGGATCCAACCCGGGTTACCAGATTCGCGACTAGATACTCAGGCACACGGTCACGACTCATCATATAAAAATTTTCATTATATGACAACGTTATGCATTTAACCGAAAAGTCGATATTTGGATTGATGATCTGATTATTTCAGTACCGGTGTTGCGGCGTTTGGGGCCGTGAAGATTTTACCGAGGAAGGGTTTAAGGTGCCGGATTCATGTAGGTCCTTTACATATGGTTGTTACATTCATATATATCACCATTACAACAAAATTTTGTTTGCTCCTTTGAACTACTGGGGAATTCATTTTCTATTTAACGTAAGTATTTCTGATTGGCTCACATTTCATTAGGCATATTTTATTGGTTTTACTTAGTTGAATTGCTGTAGAAACGGATCAACTGTGGATTAGGTTATTATATCGGCTTAATTGTAAATAAAATATTAAATTTATCTATCGCTAGTTGAGATTAGTTATGCACTAAGCTAAGTAGCTTGACTTGAAATAAAACTGCTTAGCCTGGCTTATGTTTGATGGAAATAAAGCTTGTCTTGGGCTTGAAAGTTCATGTCTTTAAAATTTTAGGCTTGACATGATTTTCAAGCTTTATCAATCTTTTCCAAGCTGTTCAATCCTTTGAAGCTTTGTACATACTCATATTGGAACATATTTACGAATATGCATACGATATTTATTTTATTTCATTTACTTTTACGGTATATAATATAAATATGGCAGTGGATCCCGGCAGCCTGAGTAAGAACAATTTTTCAATTCCCACTTCTGAAATTCATTTTTAATTGTATTATCACTTGTAGGAAGAGTTTTAAGCAGTGATGGGCACGTTATCTACCTGATGTAATTTATGTTATTCTTTACATGTAGACTACACGTAGATTACACGAGTTATGGATTACATATTGTAGACAAAGAAAGTTAAATTTAAGTCGTCTATTTTATTTTTAGTGGTTGGATTTTTCTTCTTTGTATCTATGGTGGAAATGATTAGGCGAGGACTCATGTTATCAACCTGAAAAAAACCTTATAAAAAGAAATATAACTTGTAGTAATTATTAGTTCTTATTTATTTTTTAAAAAAGAAGAAAAAATATACTAGTATTAAAGAAACGTATATATTAATTAATTTACAATTATTTGTAATTATCAATTAACACTTACCTATGAATACTCAGACGTGTTAAAGATGTATTTTTCAAGTTCTCTCACAACACTTCATACTTAATACCGCGTATAACTCTTCGGTCGAAGCGTTTTGCAAGAATGTTAGTTTTACAACGAGAAACAAGTTTGACAGCGTAAATAACCTCGAAAACTGTTGTCGACGTATTATCTACATAGTCTACGTCAACAATGTAATGTAATCTATAATAGATGACGAGTCCCATCACTGGTTTTAAGCACTTTGCCAGGATTCTTATTTACCGTACCGATACTATACCAATTCAGTTCACAATCGATACGACATAAATTGAAGTAATTTTCTACCAATCCTCCCTATAACGTTATTTTTTGCTGTAAAGCACTGATGTAGCATAGGGAAGGTAAGTGAGTTGCTGACGTCTAGTTCGGCGAAACAGGCTGAATGGGTATAAATTTGATACAAAAATGTTCAACCATTTAAGATTTCATAACGGTGTGCCTTGCGCCCTGACAAAGGGTACTTTTGTCAGCAGCCTGATGCCGACTTCTGTTATGAAATCTCATTTGTGACAACAGAAATGGTTATCTAAATATTACAACAATAACCTAACTCAAAAAAATTCAAACATGTTTATATATTTATTACAAGTGTTGAAATAGATCAATTTATGTGATTCCATCTATTAACGAATTCCATAATAAATAATGCATAGGCATATCCATTCATAATTAGAAATAGAGGAACAATTTATTTGTAGATTATTGCTGGATTAGCGGTTCTATACGTGGCCTTTACAAATCCAGATGGCTTTAAGCTTAAGGAAGGAATAGTTGAGAATGCTCGAGCACAAGGGAAAGAACATGAGAAGAAAGACGCAGAACGGGAAGCTAGACGTAAGGAACGCGCCGAAAGACGAAAAGAAAAACATAAGGAGGAAGGCGGCCAAAAGAAAGAAAAGAAAGGAAAGAAAAAGAAAGCTGCCGAATAGTTATCATACATTCGTATTTGTTATCAATATTTCATTTCATCCAATTACTTTCAATAAACATTAAGATTTTTTATAGTTACTATTCTTTATGTGTAATTATATTTGCACTGCTACATAAGTAAATTCATGAGCATGGAATTTAATTGTATACTTTATGGTTTCCTACCAGGGGCCTGTTTCTCAAAAAATACGGGACTAGTAATACTAGTCTCTACACTAATAATACTAGTGAAGTTTACTAGTTTTTGTTTCTGAAATATACAAGTGTAAAATATTAGTTACAAGTTGGGAACTAGTATTTACTAGTGTATTTGATAAAAATTACTAGTATTTTGTTTCTCAAAATATTTGTGTTGTCTGTCAGACTTGTAATTTAGTAGAGAAAAGCTAGAAGTGTCACAAGTCTTGTAAATTTTGAATATACATTTTACTAGTCGTATTATTTTATAGTTTGTGTTTTTTTTCCTTTTTTCATAAGTAATTCAATGATTCTTTGTTAATATTTATTTAGTTCCATATAATGTTTGTAGTTGTTTAGTGTTAATATATTTTAAAAAAATTGTATAATAATGTGGTCAAGTGACTCTATGTCCAGTGATGAAGAACTAATTGTGCGTCGTCAAAAACTATTTAAAGCAAGAGTAAATTATGTCCATTCAGTAACCTCATATGAGTTCAACGAGAGGTTTAGACTCACGGCAAATACATAATTAATTTATTTGGACCTATCTTTACTAAACCAAAACGTGACAAGTGTAGTAAAGTCCATCCTTTACGTACTTAGTATATTATTAAATTGTATTTATTAGTCTATAAGTATATATTCAATTAATTATTCACATTATATATTATGTTTAATCCTAAGTTAGATTATGTTAGCTGTTCTCATCAGGGCCGGATCTAGAACAAAAGTTGGGGTGGGCAAGATCTAAAAATGCCGCTCCCCCCCCCTCCAACCATACAATAATATACAGGTGTTCATTTTAAATGGGCCACCATTGTTATCTCGAAAACTATAAGAGCTTCAAAGACAGTTAAATGGGCAAGCAATTTCTATTTGACCAGACAAATTTAAAGAAAAGAAGAAATATTTTTTTCGACCAGTAGTTCTCAAAATATGGAACCTAACTTTTTTATTTTAAATGAGAACATATATTTCTTATTTGCTCATTCGTTGGGGAATTTAATTCTGAATTCAGTGATATAATATTTTTATACTCTTATATGACTATATATTGTTTTCTTCTTTATTATCTTTTCTCTTTAAAATTACATTTCCACGTCAATTTTTTACAACTTGACTTTTGAATTGAATAATCAGATAAGTTTCTTTGTTCATAGCTTACTCCGAGTTAGGTTTTTAACACATTGTACCTATATTAATATTATTTCTCAATATTTTGGAGTCCATGGTACTAATATTTTTTAGGTTAAATAAAAATGAAAATGTTGTATTAGTGGAGTAAAGGAATTAAATGCAATGTCAAATATTTTTTTTTGTGAAATGCCGCCCCTTGCAAACTTTGGGGTAGGCTACTGCTCACCTCGCCCACCCCTAAATCCGGCCCTGGTTCTCATGTATGTTCACCTTGTTTGACTTTTAAATTTCAAGAATTGTTTTTCATTATTACTTTCAGACGTAATTCAGAATTTTGTAACTATTTATCATATAATTCGTGCTCAACTGATCCGCTCTGCTATCGTCATGTCCGTTCTTAGTATTGTTTGTTTCAACTTATGGTTTTTGAAATTTCTTTGTTCCTTTGTTTAAAACTCAAAATCAGCACTTTTCCCTACCACCAATGCGTGGGTAGAACGCCGCAAAAAGGCGAATGCAGGATAGAGACCAGAGAGTACGCGGTTAGTCATGAAGTAGTGTAGATATAGAATTAAACATTATCTGACGGTGGAGAATCGCTCTCCAGATGTAAATCCAACGTAACAATAAACCTATTCACTGTTATTTATATAAACCTGTATTTTATTTGAAGAACCTAAATTGATTTCAGTTATCCGACCGAATAGCCAGTGACGTGTCATAGGAAGGTAACTATTATATGATTGTTAAGTCGTCCGACACCAGCGATTTACGACACAAGTTTGGCAGATTTTTGTCCATTCATTTACTTTATCTGTTTTAAACAACTTATTACGTAATTCTCCAAATAAAATACCTTTAGTATCTCGAATCATCCCCAAAACAGTTAAATTCGCATCCAGCATAGACATTTGTGATGTATTAAGGTTTATAATAAGACGTTGCAGGCGTTAAATATATCTTCATTTACATACAACAACGCTACATTTTATATCTGTACAATACTCTTACGTTTGCGTACGTGCTGACCTTGAGTGGTCGCTCTCAGCTAAAACTCCCTAGTTTTTACCAGTGTTGCCACTACGCTACAATCCTCCCTTACAAGATAAAGAATATACTTAAACATAAATTTACCCTTATTTTTATCTATTTGTATAATAACAATAAGAAAATAAACGCGATATTTTGATACGATTTAATATTACAGTGGTCATTTATAAATTTAACCTATTTGGTGGTTTAATGATTCGTCTAGTTCTACCAATAGCAACTGATTCTGATTGTTTAATACCTGTCTTAATATTATCAGACGTAATACTAGTATTCGTAACTTCTGGTGGAGCGATCTTTTGAGGACTATTCTGCACACTGGGAAATGTCTCATCCACCCGCGTGTCTGGTTCTCCCGGTTTGCTTTCAAAACTCAGTGGTTCATAATCAAAAGTCCTTGGTATCTCTACTGGTATAGACTCTGTTTCTAGTTCATTTTTTTGTTCGATTTTATCAAACTCATCCTCGAAAAATCGTCCCACCTTGAGCATTTGATTAACATGTCGCTTCCAACTCAAATGGTTTTCTGCAACAGGACTACAAATATAAATTCTATCACCTAACTTAGATTTAACAATCGCTTTCTTCCATACCGGTTTATTGATATTACGATAATCTCTTACATAGCACATTTCGTCGATCTCGAATAACACCTCTCTCGATCCACGATAATTTGTAATTTGTCTGTTTCGAAGCTTATTCGCGATTGGCTTTCTCAGAAAATCTAATCGAGTTTTCGGGTCCCTACCTAACATGAGATTTGCAGGAGTTTGCCCCGTATAACAGTGAATTGTGTTCCGATAAGTAAACAAATATCTATTTAGTAATGTATGAATGCTCACTCCGGTGTTTTTATCATCTGCTAACGCTTTTAATAACCCATTTTTGAATGACTTAACCGCATTCTCTACCGCTCCGTTGGTGGCGGGATGATATGGTGGAGATGTCTTGAACTCAATTCCGTTTACTTTGCAAAATTTGACAAATTCATCTGATACAAATTGTCTGCCATTATCCGTAATGATTAAGTCAGGCAATCCAAACCTGGCGAACCATTCTCTCAACTGTTCTAACGTCGTACTAGTATCCATTCGAGACATCTCTGCCACTTCTGGCCATTTTGAAAACGCATCTATCAAAATAAGATAACACTTTCCCTTAAACGGACCAGCGAAATCGAGATGAATTCTTTCGAAAACTCTTTTCGCCTCATCAAATTTTATTAATTTCGCTTTTGGTGGTTGACTTGCATGGCTCATACAAGGATTACAATCTTTAACATATTTTTCAATCTCTTTATCGAGATTTGGCCACCAAAAATACTGACGTGCTAACATCTTCATTTTAACCATACCTTGGTGTGAATTGTGTAATTCCTTTAATAGTTGTTCACGAAATTTATTTGGAATCAGTACCCTGTAACCCCACATTAAAATGCCGTTCTCAATGCTTATTTCACTCGACCGAGATTGATAAAGTTTGAGCTCATCTGATACCTGATTTGGCCAACCATGCTTAACATACATATAAACCTTACTTAGAATTTTATCCGTTCTAATACCTGATCTAATCTGATCCGCGTCCAAAGGAATGTTTTCCTCTGTTATAAAGTGAAAATAGTCTAGCTCGTTATTCCCTTCCATCTTCTCCATATCATTTATAGGAAGCCGTGATAACCCATCAGCCCCTCCATTTTCTTTGCCTTTTATATACTTAATTTTGTACTTAAAGCCACTCAAAAATAAAGCCCAACGCTGTAATCTACCTGCTGCCATCGGAGGTATACCTTTATCCTCCCCAAATAAGGCAAGTAACGGTTTGTGGTCTGTGACTAAAATAAACTCGTTACCCATTAAATATTGGTAAAATTTTCCCACTGACCAGTAAATCGCGAGAGCCTCTTTGTGGATTACGGAGTAATTTTGCTGTGCTTTCGTTAATTTTTTTGACGCGAAACAAATTGGCTTTGTTGATCCATCGTCATAAACGTGGAGTAGCACCGCCCCTAATCCTACTTTCGATGCATCACAGGTTAACATCAACTTCTTGGAAGGGTCAAAATGGACTAACGTACTTTCCGACGCTATTATCTCTTTAGTCCTTTTAAACGCCTTATCACAATCTTTATTCCAAGAAAAATTCTGTTCAGATCCCGAAATTTCGTGTAGCGGTGTCAAAGCATCTGATAAATTTGGTGCAAATTTCGCGTAATAATTTACCATACTGATGAAAGCTTTGACCTGCGAGACATCATTCGGAATTGGTGCATCGATAATAGCTCGAACTTTGTCTGGATCTTTATGTAATCCCTCTTTGTCAATAATATGACCTAAATATTTAATTTCAGTTTGGAAAAATTTGCATTTACTAAGATTTAACCGCAATCCCGCTTTCTTTAATCGTTCGAAAACCATACCAAGATTGACTAAATGTTCAGCCAAATCAGCACCAGTGACAACAATGTCATCTAAAAAATTTTTTGTTTTCGGTACACCCTGTAAAACCTTTTCTACGAGTTTCTGAAAAATCGCACATGCCGGCTTGGTGCCGTAAGGTAATCTATTCGGAACATAAATACCTTTATGAGTGCTCCATGCAAGTAACTGTTTGGTTCTTTCAGTTAACTCTAACTGGTTATACGCATGCGAAAGGTCGAGTTTCGTGAAGAATTCACCCCCCTGTAAACTCGCGAAAAGCTCTTCAATACGTGGTAATGGGTGTTTTACATCTATCAAGAACTTGTTTATGGTAGTCTTATAATCGACACATAACCTTATTTTTCCATCCGACCGAATTACAGGTACTAGCGGAGTTCCCCACTCGCTATTTTCTACCAAAGTGATAACTCCGCTTTTTTCAAGTCTTTGTAGTTCCTCGTCAATTCGTTCCTTTAGCGCAAATGCTACCGGTCTAGGCTTTACAAATATGGGTTTGACGCCAGTTTGCATCTTTAATTCTACCTTGCCATATTTGTAGCAACCTAATTTATCATCGAAAAGCTCTGCATATGAATCTAACAACTGCTGAAGTCCGTTTGACTCAGAGCCCAATGAGTATACCTCCGAATTTACGCGTGTTATATCCAGTGAAAACTCTTTCATAAGGTCACGTCCGAATAACGGTCGACTGCCTCCTCTAACTATTATCAAATGCGCCGAAATTGTCTTTCCGCGGTGTTTAATTTGTGTCCTAACCTGGCCAACCGGTACAATGACGTTGCCGTCGTATGTGCGCAGCCTAACAGACGTTGGTTCGATTTGACAACATTTAAAATTATCCTTCAAAACCTTTTCGGGAATTACCGAGACGCCCGCCCCGGAATCAACTTCCATTTGTAATGTTTTATTGTTTACCTCAACTTCAATAAGGATTGGCTTTAACGCGTTTGTGTTCGCTAAGTTTAACATATCGACGAAATCTAGCCCGGATTCTTCCTCTTTCAAATAATGTGTTTTAGAATCGCCCGCCGATTTGCAAACTCGCGCAAGGTACCCGACCCCGTTACAATTCTTACAGCGATATTTCCGATACTTACATTTGGAGAAATCGTGATTTCTCTTACCACAATGCATACAGTCTTTATTTGTTCGGTTGTTGCTGCCAAGCTCATTTCTGCTCGCTGCCTTCTGGTGTCGTTCATCTGGCCTCTTGTTCCTCTGCTGCTGCTGCTGCTTGCTGCCCGTCGTCTTGAAGCCTACGTTGTTGACTGGGATCGCCGATGCTGTTGATAAAGAAGCCTCCTTCTTCAACGCCGCGTCATATATAGCTGCCAGCGTGGCCGTGTGTTCTTCTTCGCATACTCTGTCTAGGATCGGCCCTTTCGATAACCCCGTTACGAATTTATCTTTTACCTTGTCCTCCAGTTGCCCACCAAACTTGCAGTTAATCGCTTTATTTTTTACTCGAGCGTACCATTGGCTTACTGACTCATGTTGACGTTGTTTTTGTTCGTAAAACTCAATTCGTTCTTTGAACACTGAAACCCTCGGAGAAAACTGCTTTTTTAGAATTTCACACAGTTGCTCGAACGGCTTGCTTTTAGGTAGATCAGGATCACACAAGTCGCGAAGGATTTTATACGCCTCCGGCCCGATCAATGTCAGTAAAACCGATACCTGTCGCTCCTTTGGTACTAAATTTGCGTCAAAATATTGTTCCAACCGCTCCTGATACAGGTTCCAGTCCTCCCCAATTTTAAATTCTGAGAGTGAACCGATATTTCCGTAAACTTTAATGGCGGCGTGGCCTGATGCTGCTTCTTCTGGCATGTTGTCCTTGTTTCAGACTTAATTGCTCTTACACACTTATATTTTTTATTCTCGTCGCCACTGTGATGTATTAAGGTTTATAATAAGACGTTGCGGGCGTTAAATATATCTTTATTTACATACAACAACGCTACATTTTATATCTGTACAATACTCTTACGTTTGCGTACGTGCTGACCTTGAGTGGTCGCTCTCAGCTAAAACTCCCTAGTTTTTACCAGTGTTGCCACTACGCTACAACATTTTTATTGAAAAATAATTTAATTTCATTATAACATATTTGAATATATCAATGTCAGTCCTAAAATTAAATTACTTGATTTATAATATCTGTATTTAAAAAAAAAAAACTAGTACACTATTGAAAATGTTTCAGAAACAATATTTTACTTGAGTAATAAAATATCACTTGTAACTAGTAACTTGTGAACTAGTAAAATACTTTTCAAAAACATTCTTTCAGAAACACAATTTACTAGTACTATTAAAAATTTCACTTGTAACTAGTAACTTGTAATGTAAACTAGTATTTTTTGAGAAACAGGCCCCTGGGGACATGGGCGTACGCAGGGTGGGGCAAGGTGGGGCAGTTGCCCCCCCCCCCTAAAGTTTCCATATAAAAAGTAAAATGAAAAATTTACTGTATATATGTATATAAAAATAAAAGTATTATACATTATATATTGCACATGTATCATACATACGTAAAATACTGTATAAAAATATAATATACGTGTATGAAATGATATAATATGATCAATACTAAACTGCTCAAACGGAATAATACGTTTTATACAGTATGAAATGTATAATACATGTGTATTGTACAGGTATAATAACATACAGCATTTTTTTTAAAAGATGTCCGATCAAGGTCATCTCTATCATGACCGAATTAATAAATTGGGATACATTTATTTCTTTCATTTACATAACACGAAGCGTGTGCAATAAGGATGGATACAATACGCTTGTCTTTCAAAAATTAATATTGTTTCGACTAAGTTAGGGCATTCCATTTTAAAACGATGCTCGTTGTTGACATTACTTTCGCTGTAACGCAAGTTTATTTATTAATTCAGATATATTACCTTGATTCAAAGCCGTACGAACAACTTTATTTTCTGTCAGTATCATATTTTTCACATTTTTGGTTTCACATGTATTAGTCCATTTCCGTTTTGAATTTTGAATGCTTTTGCATTAACATATATTGCTATAATAATAAAATAACAGTAGTATCTTATGGACCCACATAAAAACTAAGTGAACGACACTACTGTATTTATCGGAATAGGCGGAGCTAAAATCCTAATTCATCCAATTTGTTGATCGAACATTTACAATTACATTACAGTACATTTTATAATAACCAAGAACATATACTTTTACACGTATAGAGGTAGAAGTGACACAAAGATTTTCTGAAAATCCACTACGGTTAATATTTTAGAAAGTTTAAATTCACTAAATATATTATTAATTTTTATTTGTTCTTTTTTAAATAAAATGATTATCTTTGGTATTTACTTTAAATAAACCTTTACCTTTTAGCATTTTAAACATAATTTCTTCTTGCCCCCCCCTGAAGAAATTCCTGCGTACGCCCATGCCTGGGGACTGTTTCTCAAAAAAATCTAGTTAATAAATTAATTAATGTTTCTAACTTATTTGCCGTGACTAAACCTCTCGTTGAACTCATATGAGGTTTCAGTATGGGGATAATTTACTCTTGCTTTAAATAGTTTTTGACGATGCATAACTACTTTTTTCTTCAAGTGTACAATAATATTCATATTATGCTACTATACACACACTATAGAAGATATTCATTTTATTACTAGTACAACAATATTGTTCATTTTTGTACTAGTAAAAAAATGTTAGCCTCTTAGTTCACCGCTGGCGGCAGCAGTCGTCACAGCAACACAGACCATATTGAAAAATTGTTATTTGACAGTTGTATCGTTTGTGTTTTGTAGTGTACACAGCCATGACTGAAATTGCAAACGCTATAATTAAAACAATTCTAGAAAAATATTTAAAAAAATCCAGTTTTCTTTGAAACACTTGAAGAAAAAATAGTATATGTTATTCGGAGCAGAACGCCCTTTTGGTGTTTTACCCAGCTTGCCTGGCCTCGGCTGGCGCCTCGGCCGCAATAGCTGGGTTCAACACAAAAAGACCGCTTTCTACTCCTAATAACATAATATACTATTTTATTACTAGACTCAGAGTCACTTAACCACATTATTATATTAACACTAAACAATGACAAACACTACATGAAACAAAATATACATTAACAAAGAACCATTGAATTACTTTTAAAAAAGAAAAAAAAAACACAAACTATAAAATAATACTAGTCAAATTTATATTCAAAATTTACAAGATTTTTGACATTTGTAGCTTTTCGCTAGTACATTGGCAGTCTTACAGACAACACACATATTTGGGAACCAAAATACTAGTAATTTTTATCAAATACACTAGTAAATACTAGTATGCAACTATTGTTTGAGAAATAGGCCCCAGGGTTGTCGATTTTTGGAATTTTGGTCTTCGGATATTTGGAGACAGAAATATTCATATTCGGACATTCTAAAAACGGAATAGTCGAATAACCGGATATTCGACTTTTGAGATATTCGAATACTCGGCTATTTGGTTACTCTATATTTCACATTTCAGAATACGTAGATAAGGTGAACTCTCCGAAGTCAGTACTACTTTTTTCAAAGTTTGATTTTGCGGCTCATATATTTTTCAAATTCTAAAACAATTAATTGTATGTTTTATATCTTATTTGTTGAGTCTTTCCAATTGTATTAAACTGTGTATTCTTCATTGGATTCACCATTTTTTTTGTGTGGTTTTTAAATGTCTGCCGATAAAAGTCTGATGGAGGGTAAGTGCGTAACATGTCCGTAACTTCATATTAAAACGTGCAATACGATCGGTAAGGTATGTGCTAAAAAATTCAAAAATATATGCTCTTAAATGGCAGGGTACCTCTATATACAGGGTATGGCCATGGGCCAAGATCGCCGCTATTAGCGGGCCAATGTCAAACATACTGAGTATTCATTTCCCTATTCATGTAGTTATTATTTACATAATAAGTATATATTCTAAACTTACCTTTTAAAAAATTAAATGTTTGTGCTTAATTTTGGTAATTTTTTTGTGTCCAAGCTTTTCGTTATTGTAAACTTGCTTTGCGGTATCGTAGGCCCTATCTGACTCCTAACTCTATTCTTATCTGAAATACAGTATAATTTCTACACAAATAGAATTCTCTCACCCCTTTCTCTATCAATGTGGCTAATTTTTGGAAGCGGAATACTCAAGCCATAAGCTTTTTTATTCCTCGCATTCAGAAACATTCTTTCCTTCAATAGGCAAGTAATACTCGTATATAAGTATAAGCAATGACATCAGTTCCTTTCACTTACACGCCGGACTACTACACAGTAATTGTAAATAGCTGGTGATGAGGTTGGGGATGTACGTATTACCATTGATTGAATAATACTTACCAAGTATTTTTTAATCAATGGTGTTACCCATATATTTGACTACTCGAATAGGATAGGATTATCAGAATATACGATTATTCGAATACGTATTCGATTATCCGAATATTTGATTGTTTGGATTTATAGTTATCCGGATATACGATTATACGTATTATACTTATATCCGAATGATTCGGGCATGAAATTGAAAATATTCGTGATATTTATGTTCGCGTACTGAAATACTCGAATATTGTGGTGAACGGTATTTCATACAGAAAATTAATTGCAACAATAGGTACTTAAAAACATTTTACTATTTAAATTCAATTTTTGTCTGGGAACGAATCGGGGCTTTCCTTCTGAATTACGTTTTATGAAAAGTGTGTGAGTTGGCTTTATCATTAGGTTTAGTAAAAGTACGAAATCTTGAATAAACCCTTTCTCAGAGGAAAGGGAAATTTTCGAATATGGATGGATACCAACGAGCTGGGCAAATTACTTTCAAAAAGTAATGAAATACAATTACTTTAACCAAAATATAATCAAATTATTTTTAAAAAGAATTACTGTTAGAGAAAAAGTAATTTAATTACTAATTACTTTGGAATTGTAATTGTCATTTTAATTACTTTTTCAATTACTTTTCTAAAAAAATCATTCATTTTACATTAATAAAAACTAAACAAAAAATAATACTACATTGTCTAATGTGAAATACAATAAAAATAAAAATAATAAGAGTAATAAAACAAATTTATAAAGAATTGCCGACACAGGTAGCGTACGCGTACACTGTAAATTTTTAATGTAGTTGCAGCTACCTCTTTGGGTTGAAACTATATGCAACATCAAGGTTGAACATTTCTTCATTTTTAAAAGGTCGATGTGTTACAGTTAAAGTATCAACTTAGTCAGTGCATACACTGTCTAGTTGATGTATGCTTCCACTAGCTGTTTTAGTGAAAGTATACATTATTTTATATAGTGCATACTTTATCTAGTTAATGTATTCATTGACTAGTTAGTGTATACACCTTCTTTTGTCACTGTCTACCTAAATCCGAGTTCTGTGCGTTAGGTATTGTTTCTGTTTGTTTTTTTTTTATAAAATTTATAAGCCTAGATTGTTGGGTGGGCAGTTTGGGTGGTTATGTTACGTGGGCAACGCAATAATTTATACTTTCACTAAAACAGCTAGTGGAAGAATACATCAACTAGACAGTGTATGCACTGACTGAAATGTATACTTTAACTGTAACAGATGCACCAATATTTGTTTAGGGTAGGTAAACCTACCTCACTCCCAGTTAGCCAGGTAGATACGAAAGTGACTCTTCATATATGGTGGAAATGATTAGGCAGAGGACTCACGTCAACAACATCAAAAGAAATATAACTTGTAGTAATTATTAGTTATTTATTTTTTAAAAAAGAAGAAAAAATACTAGTATTAAAGAAACGTATATATTAATTAATTTACAATTATTACAAGTTATCCTTATTCCTTTTACGGAATATAAAATTATTTGACACACCATGGTTATTCTCAGTAGTGCCAAGGTATAGTACGAAAATAAACTACAATTATTTCAAATAATTTTATATTCTGTAAAAGGAAGAACGATTGACTTGGAAACAATTGTAAATATCATTAATATATATATATATATATATATATATATATATATATATATATATATATATATATATATATATATATATATATATATATATATATATATTACTTAATACTAGTACTTTTTTCTTTTTTTAAAAATAAATAACACTTAATAATTTCTATAAGTTATATTTCATTTTATATGTTTTTTTTTTCGGGTCGATAACGTGAGACCTCTGCTTAATCATTTTCACTATAGTGGGATGCAAATGCTTTAAAGTGATTTTGAATTTCCGTAACACAAGTTACCCATATACAGGAAGAGTCTGGGAAGTTGCCTCCCCATTTAACTTCTTTATTATAAGTAATAGAAAAAAAATATATAAAAGTTTTATTATTTTTTTCTATAGCTGATGTTAAAGTGTGCTTTTATCTACTCAAAATAGTAGATATAGTAGAACTTTAACCGCAAGGGTAGATAAAGTAGCATTTTAACAGAAAGGGTAGATAAAATACTTTAATTCTTATTTATTTACATACAAAATCCATAATAACCTATCTAAGTACATACTGGGATTTGTTTATTTGTAGATGGTATTTTCTATATTTTGTTTTGTTTAGTGTCTACTATAGAAAAAATAGAATTTTATACATGATGATAAAATTAAATTATCGACTCGCGAAATAGTATATTATACGCCAAGGTTGAGAAGATAATCATTATTGACCCAGCGCCAAGATTGTAACACGAGGGCGAAGCCCGAGTGATACAAGGCGCCTGGTCAATAATGATCTTCTCAACCGTGGTTTATATACTATTTTTTTCACTACTAGCTCCTAAATTCTATTTAACGAATTTTATATTAATAATAACATAAGAATTTTGACATTAATATTTATTAATATCTATAAAAACTAAGTAGGCAGAAATAAAATTCTTTTGTTTTTAATATTGTTTTTAATATTTGACATTTCATTTTGATAACAATTAGTAAACATGTTTGAAGAAAGTAATACGGAAAATTGTACTCCTCCGGAAATTAAAGAAGCGGCACAAAATGTGCAGTTTGATACATTGCTGCCAGAAAAATCTAAACCGATATATATGAAAGTGTATACAAGTTTTAAAGAATGGTGTCTAACAAAAAAAGTGACTAAAATCTCGGAAAATGTACTCCTAGTATATTTCCAGGAGCAAGCACACAATAAAAAGGCTTCAAGTTTATGGGCCATATTTTCTATGCTGAAATCGACTATTTCATTAAAAGAAAATATAGACATTTCAAAATATTATAAGTTACTTGCATTTTTAAAGCGCCAAAATGCTACATATAAGCCAAAAAAGTCATCTGTATTTTCTAAAGAAGAAATTAATAAATTTCTCATAGAAGCTCCAGGTGAAGTCTTCTTATCAACGAAGGTATCCTGTTGTGGTAATAAAATTCCAAAAACTTACTAATTCATACTTTCTTAGGCTATTTTTGTGATTGGAGTGGCTGGCGCTTGTAGAACCGATGAGCTTTGCAATATGCACATGAGAGATGTCGACGTTCGGGATGACATCATCGTCATAAATATAACGAAAAGCAAAAATGGATCCTCGAGAAAATTTGTCTTGGTAGAAACTTTCTGGGTTGAAATAGTTAAAAAATATCTAAGTAAGAGGCCCACTCCTGACATGGCAAAGGTGTTCATTACTTTCCGACACGGCAAACCTACGAGACAAAATATAGGACACAATACAATCAGCAAGGTGCCAAAAATAGTTGCAACATTCTTGAAATTAGAAAATTCTGAAACTTACACGGGGCATTCATTGAGACGTACTTCCGCTACCATTTTAGCTGAAAATGGTGGTGACATATTATCTCTAAAACGTCATGGCGGGTGGCGGTCTGCCACGGTAGCGGAAGCTACATTGAAGAGTCCCTCGCTGATAAAATGAGGATTGCTGGAATCACTCCCTTCAGCCCCATCAGAACCGATTGTTCCTATAGCCAGTGAATGTGAGACTACGAGCCCTTCAACAACTTACTGTCCAAGCCCCATACCTCAATCAATGATGCCAGAAATTCAAAATGCGACAAAAAATATAGGAAACACTCAAACCTCATTGAATACTGGGTCTGCAGCAATAAATTTGACTTGTCACAATTGCACTATCAATTTCAACTATAAATAGCAAATAAATGTTACCTGTTTTGTGTTTTTACATAGAAATGTAATTATAACCCTAAAAAATGTACAATGTAAGATAATTGAAATAATGTTACAATACACACTTACCTTTTCATAGATTTAACAATAAATAAATACCTAAATTAACATTTCGCATTGTAAATATAATGCCTAGTGCACACGGAGAAACTTTTATCTAAGTTTCCGAAAATTTGTTTCCTAAAAAGAAGAAGTATGAAAAGTTTCCGGAAAGTTAACGGCGCCGTTAAAACTTGAGAGGTTTTGTGGAAACTTTTTGACGTGCACCTAACTTCTCATCTATTATGACACTTGTAAAGAAAAAGAGGTTAGGTTCACAAAAACTTTGATTTTTGGCGTCGATTACAATAATTCTTGTTTATAAAAATTGGTTTATTTCAGTGTAGTTTATTCAGAAATCTTATGTAGTTTAGTTTACTTCATAAATTTAGTTCTGTTAGAATTCTTAGTTATAAGCACATAATATAGTTTAGTTTATTTCTCCATTTACTTTTAGTTAAATTTAATTCCTACATGTAATTTTGTGTACTTCTTGTTCTCTTTCGAAAAAATAATTCTCCAAGAGCCTATAGATTTAGAGAAAAATTACCAGTTTTGAGGAAACTTTTATTTTTCTCGTGTGAACACACGGTACGTAGATGCAAAAGTTTCTCCAAAACTTCTTCTTCTTCGGGAAACAAATTTCAGGAAACTTTACTAAAAGTTTCTCCGTGTGCACTAGGCATAATGTGAACGCATGAAAAATTTGATAAGAAATAAGATCATAGAATATTAAGATTTTTAATCTGAAATTTAACTATGCCAACTTGAAATTAGGCGGCAAATTTAAATATAATGTTTTCTTTGCGTTTAATAAGTTAAATAAATTCAGAAGCTTGAATTTCTTTAAAAAGTGACAGTTCGCATAATTAACCATGGTCAATAATAATTCATTATTAACCGTTGTTAAGCGTTGCTAAGGAAGCGGTAGAGAAAAACAATTTCACAACTCAATAACAAGTCAATAATCGTATGTTTGTAGGCTAGTAGTGAAAAAAATAATTTACTCGCGAAATCGCTCGTGAATTAAACTTTGTGCTCGTCGATTAAATATTATTTTATCGTCTTGTATAAAAAATAACTATTAAATATACTATTTGATGGCGGATGTAGATATTTTACATATAAGTACTTTATTAAAATATAAATCTTTTTTTTCTCTTTTCAACAATGCAAAAGTTTGTACATTAAAAATATGAAAAAGTCCGAGAAAAATAATATAAGGTTTGTTATTTTGTTGAATAAGTTGTGTATTTGATGTTCAATTGTTTTGCATTTTTCACCGTTAAATTTTTCGAATAACATCGCTCAACTTTATCCATTTAACCGTCTTTCTATCTCTTCAAATAAGAAAGTTAGCAATGATGGCCCGGGTACGGCAAACTCTCTGAACAAGAAATGTTAAATTCATTACTTATGTAAGCATGAAATAGAAATGGCGAGAGGAATTGTACTGGCCCCAACAGTTTTTTTTTAAATTAACATTTAAAACTAGGAAGAGTGTTTTACCGCAGTGTTGGAAAATATCAAATATTATTTTGAACGAAAATAATTTTATTAAATATATACGCGTGGATTCATGTGCCCAACAAGTAATGTTTTGATCTTGTTTTTTAAAGAAATAAATCGCCTGTCACATATGTTGATCCGCAATACATATCTTTTAAACAATTTGTATAGCCTAATTAATAAAATTCCTGATTTAGTTTTCCAATGAACTATATAAATAAAAATTCAAAGTACAGTCGAATTTCAAGGTCCGCAAAATTAATTCGAGTTAAAAATTTCAAATTAAATAAGAAACATAGGTACCTTTTGTACATACGAGTACACATATTACGCGTTAAAAATTATTCTAATTATGCAAAATAAAACAGTATACACGGGTTATGGTATATAAGTTTTTCATATAAGGAACTCGATTTTTTTTTAGAAAACTACGCAGATTACATGCTACGTGCGCGGTGAAAGAAACTCGATGAATGTAGGCAACCAATCAACCATACACGAAATTAAGTCCATTGGTGCCTCCTATCTCCTAACGTGCAAATATTTTACCGAAAGAGTTGATTATTGACACTAAAAAATCTACTTATAGAGATTGCTTTCGGACGTGTTATTGGCGTCGAATTATACAGATTCTCTAATTAAAAGAAATGCAAGTTTGAGAGATAAAAATACATGGCAATTATACAAAATGTACAGGAAAGGAAACAACAGTATACTTCGAGTTATCGAAAATTTCGTATTGTGGAGGTTCGAGTTAGAGATTTGAGTGTATTATTAAATATTATCTATATTTACTTTAAAAATGCCAAATTTATAAAGCAATGATTACGGACGATTTCTATATTGAATTTTAGTATTTTTTTCTATTTCCCTAATTGCATTGGATAAAAATCTGCTGTGGCCAGCGCAATACCTATCGCCACTTCCGTATTTGGTAACGTAAGTATACGGCGGTAGCAGTTATGTGAAGTTGTTGACCTTGACAAGCAGATTGGGGCGGGGGGCAGTGTCAGAATGACAAATACTAATTATATTCATAGATGCCAAATATCAGAATTTTTTGTTAAAAGTTCAAGATTTTCTAATTTCACGTGGTTATTTTGTCACCAGGAGAGTGGAATTTCCTTGTAGAGGAAAATAAACCACATGGAATTGGAAAATCACGAAATTTAGAATGAAAATTTATGCCTTTTGACATCTATGTACATAATAATTACTAGCTATCATTCTGACATGGGCCCCCGTATCTGCTTGCCAAGGCCAACAAAGACGCATGACTGCTCGCACCCTATTCTATTTAACATATCTTGTATACCTATACTCTACACCAAAAATTCGACTTATACTCATTCTTTTTATTTAGATTTCATAATTTTAAAATTATTCCATGAAGAAATTTTGTCCTACTCTTCTACACTGAGAAAAATGAATATTTGGAAGTAAACAGTATTATTAACAATTAATGTATGATCATTTTGAATATGGCGGAACGAATGAAGCTTTGCAAGTAACGTATTATAAGTTTAAAATATACGAGTATACAACATTTTAAGGAAATTTATAATGATTTAAATCAAACAATAAATATTTTAATAGGTAAAGTATATAATTTTTCTAACATTGAATAAAGGTATTTAATAAAATATTATTATTTAACTATTAATGTTTACATTTTAATTGATAAAGTATACCGTTAATTGTAATTTTCAAAAGATATTGGTAAGATAATGACTATTTTACAATTAAAAAAATACTGTTTTAAATAAAATAATATATTTTTAAATGAACACAGAATTTAATAGTTAATATATTAATTCCTTATAAATGAATATTATATATTATCGGCAGGTGAGTTAATAGTTAATAAATTAATTTATAAATATATCGTCTGGCTATTAGGATTTGGATGTAGGTTATAGAAATTCATAAACATTTGGTAAATACATTTATTATAATATAAAATATGTATACAATATATATTTATAATTACAAAACTATTAAAAACAACTAAAATTCTGAAGTACATCCAGCAGTAACACAGTATCGAGTTCAATAGTTATACACATCTTACATCATATTACCGAACTACTAACACTGTATAATTGAAAATGTTTATCGATCCTACAAACTTGGTTATTATTTTGTATAAGTAAATCATTCTTCCATCAGCCTACATAATATTATTTATAATATCAAATTGGGAATCTCCATACTTATTTCTATTTATTTGTGTAGATGTAATTGAATGGAACTAAATTCAAAGTTGTCCTTAAATGATTTTTATATATCTATGTGAAAGTTTTCAGTGACCCTATAAGAGCTGTTTGCTGAAATATAAAAAAAAAGTTATACATTTATGAACGTTAGTTTACGTATTTTACTTACATAAATTAGGGATATCACTCATTTTTCTATTTAAACTCAACAGAATTTAATAAAAACACATTGAATCAATGGTACACACGTTGACGCTGCAAACAAATATGTACGAGTATGTCTTACTGACCAGTGTGAACTAGTTGCTTCCATATTTTATGTGTTTCCTATTTTTTTAAAATTAAACAATCAAAGAGAGATTACATAAGTTTAAATTAAAATACACATAATATTAAATATATAACATTTTATATGTACAAATAATTCGTTAACTGTTAAATTACTACTTTACCTATTATAACAGATTAAGTTTACCTAAAAAACGGATGAGGGTATATAGTAATTTACAATATGTATAATAAGATGTTTGATATATTAAATAAAATATAAATTTGTCATTATTTTCTTGTTAAATTTGTAGATTACATATAACAAAATAAGCTGTAAACAAATTATTCATTATATAGTAATATCTTGAAATTTTAGTATTTAAAATAATACTGTTTCAATTCAGATATGAGAATACTATTTAATTTATTATATTAAATACAAATAAACTATAACCAAACCTCGCATATGTTAAATATTAGAGGTTTTTTTCTCTCAGTGTAATTTTTCGAGATGTTTCCAATTCATTGTCTGGACTGGCAGTGTATTTCTAAAGGATATATGTAATATACCTATAATTTTAAATATTTAACTATTAATACCATAAGAAATAATGTATTTTATGTACTTCCCAGCAAAAGTGTTCAGTAATGTTTTCGATTTCTGACACTGACATTTATCTGTCAATTACGAACATTTTAATTTTTCAATTGGTTTCCATGTTGGGCTGTGAGATTTATTACAATAGATTCTTTATACATTATATTATTTTATCTCTAATTAAATAAAAGATATATTAAAATATTTAATTGTATCAAATAGAGAATTTAATCTTCTTTAATATTTGTATGAACAAAATATTTCAAAAAATAATTTTTAAAAAATTTTTTTTTAAGAATCTGCTACCTCCGTTATCCAGTTGCTACCAATATCTTTTCAACTGTTCCCATTAATGTCCGATTGAGAAATACGTAGTTAAACAGATATTAAGTTTTATAGTTTTTGACAAATCGTCCTTCCAACATCCACACACACACACATACATCCCCCCCACACACACACATACACACACACATACATACATAGACATAATCGTAAAAATGTTAAAATCGGATTGTAGGAACCTTGAAATGTGTTTATTCATTAAAATCTGGATATAAGATTTTATTCAATACCTCTCTTAGCGAGAGGTGCAAATACAAAATTATGTTATGTTAATAACTATTAAATAATAATAAAAAAAAAAATATAGAGGAAATATTTTTAAATACTCAACTTAAGTTTATGTGTTAATTTCCTTGAAACTGTTTTGGATCTAAGTTTTAGATTAAGAGGTAAACCCAAATTATTACAACATGCATTAAATATATTATTTTATCGTACCTACACTAGGGGTTACTTGAAAATGTTGCATAGATACAAGATGTACATACCTTTAAAAGATAGGATTAAGTTACATTTATTTTATTTCATACTGTCCGCACTATGTATTACTTTACGTATCTAATTTGAGTCCGGGAAATGGCAAGTTATTGCATTAATATAAGGCCGGGAAGCGGTGCATGGATACATTTCCCGGACTGTTTATTGTTACCGAAAACACACGTCTGACAAATTTAATGTAAATAACACAATTTGAAACTTGTGAACGATTAATATGGTACATTTAGAATTTTTACCAATTCTAAAAGTTGATATGCCCCATCGGTGATTACTATGGCGGTGGAAACTTCTTTCTGTTGGACACTGTACAAGTACAAAATTGTAAACTCTTCGCCAGTCACAAAGCAACCGGTATTATTTTGGACGACTTTGGGGAACAAGGTTCCCGTAGTCCCGGCACATCTTTTTAAAAATTTACTCAAAAATCACAAATATCACCAGGAGAAGATGCAGCTTAAATTTTTGAAAAACAGGACAAACAATACAAATAAAACAAATACACACGTAACCATATCAAAGATGATGTTAAATTGATGTTTTGAATTAATTTAAAAGTTATTTATGCTATAAGAGAGGTTAATAGTATTTACCAGTGGAGGACGTACTTGACATCCGAGCGAAGTGAGGCTGGCCAAAGATATTTACCTATCAAATTGCATTTAAGTTTTTTTCTACTCCCGATGAATTATTATTTACCTTTTCATAACTGCCACAAATATCAAGGAATACCTTTTAATATTGAAACATTGAAACAAAGGATCATAGTATTCCATGAAAAATTTAAAAAGAAAAACACTGTCATCTGTCACAATTGAAATGTCAATGGTAACCTTTAATGCCCGGTTTTTAAGTCAGGGTTGAAACCAAAAATTTGGCTTAAGTTCAGGGTTTAAATTGTTTTTCAGTCTGGTTTAAACCGTGAACTCAGCTCAAATTTGACATGAAATTGAACCGCCAACATTTCTAGCTTAAGTTTTGAATTTTTGGTTCAGTGGAATGTTTTGACAGTAATTTTATAATTTATTTATTTTGCCATCTTCGGTTGATATATTGATGTCTTGTCATATGTATTGAAATTGGAACAAGGTATATTAAAAATGGAAACATAATATTAAGAATGAAGATATTGTTAATTGTATTGAATATCTTGGCCAATATAGGATATCGAAAATAATACAGCATAGAAATATTCAGTTTTTTCAATGATTTTGATATTTTTGTAAGATATTGATTGAAGAAATGAACAGTTATATGAATACTACAAGAAATTGTACCAAATACGTTCTCGTGTTAATTATACGGTAAAAATGTATAAAATACATAAATATATTAATAAGTAATTCAATAATTCAGCGATGACACATGAACAGATGTTACTTTTAACATTGGGTTTTATGCTACAATTCTTGTACATATTTTATTATCAATTACACTGGTAGGTGAAAATTGAATACGAGGAGTGCCACTAGCAGATTTAAAAAAAAAATTTCGTTTGCAAATTTTATTTTGAGCTTTTCTTTTAATTTTCATATTTCTCTTTAAACACTACAGAATTTCAACACTTATGTAATTTAGGTTGAATAGTAATTTCTTTCCAACACTTTTCCTTGTCCTGCCATATATTTTATCTGTCTTTCTATATTTCTTAATAGTTTTTTTTGTTCTTTTTACTATATTCATCAAAATGTCTATTTCTTTAGGAGAAATATTTGTTTCTTTCTTATTATATCCATCATTATTTTCTATTTGTAAGTACAGTTTAATTCTTTAAAGATGTTTGATCAAGTTCATCTTTGAATGGAGTCCTCCACAATAACAAAAAATCTGATGTGAACAACACACGACTTCCTTGTACGATTATTAAACCATACATATTTTTTTAATAACTAAATTACAAAATATTAATATTAACTTCAAAACGGTAAGATATATAGCGACCATAATCTAACCCGGTTCTTTTTAAAGAGAGTTTTGATTACAGCAAAGAAATATTTGATTACAACAATGAATATGACTAATTTCACAATAAAAATATAATATTTGTTATTGTACGAATCATAAAATTGCACGTATTTAACGTAATTTGACATGAACATTTTATTTTAATTTTTTTGTCCTAATCCATAGCAAGCTTTATTACAAAAACAAAAAAGTATATAATTTTTAAATTTACATATCTCGCTTATACAAAGGGCTAATTTAATAATACTTGATGTACTAGACTAAAACTTTTATTTGAAGCATTTATTTTTAAAATCAAAATAAAATTATTTTATTCAAGAAAAACTGTTAACAACTTAAAGTAATGTACCATTTCCGGTTAGCCTATTTTAACCAAAATCTATTATGTTATTTCGATTGACATAAAAGTCTTGTATACCAAATTTGTAAAGTTTTGGATTATATTTTAAAACAGTTTTTCATTAAAATCTATTATAGGCTTCATGTAAAGTGCCACTTCTGGAAATTGTGTAATAACCAGAAAGGGAGGTGCACAACTAGATGTTATAGCAGTCCTAAATACGGCTTACCGTTTTTGAGTAATGCGAGATACGTACGTACAGACGTCACGACGAAATTAGTCAAAATGGATTCAGGGATGATCAAAATGGATATTTCCGCTGAAATCTGAAAACCGAAATTTTTCGCGATTACAATACTTCCTTTATTTATGTACAAGGAAGTAAAAATCTGATGTGGCCAGCACAATACCTTCCATCAATCCTGTGTATTATGTACAAATTCCATACATAAATTTTCTTGCAAAAGATTCTAAATTTCAAGTAAAATTATTTCATAAACAAACTATGCAAATAACACTTGACTTCTGTTTTGTGGGTCGTCCTCATTCGGTTGCTTTTCTGTCAAGTCTTCCCCAATACAGTCCTTCCATCTTATTTTTGGTCTTCCTCTGTTTATTTCACCTTCTATCACTAAACTATTCATAAAATAATTTTACTGGAAATATAGGATCTTTTGCAAGAAAATTTATGTATAGGGCGCGAGCAGTCACGTGACTTGCTGACATTGGCAAGCAGATGTGGGGGCCTGTATCAGAATGACAGCTATTAATTATGTCCCTAACTGACAAATGTCATAATTTTTCATTCAAAATTTCATTTTTTGGTATTTTATGATTCCTTTTCTCGGCAACTGAATTTCATACTCCTGATAATAAATAAACCACACGAAATAAGAAAATCATGAAATTTTGAATGAAAAATTATGACACTTGTCAGTTATGGACGTAATTAAAAGCTGTCATTTTGACACGGGTCCCCATTTCTGCTTGCTATAGTTAGCAAAGTCACGTCACTGCACGCGCTCTATATATAATTTTTTTGCAAAAGATCTTTTATTTCCAGTAAAATTATTTCATAAACAAACTATGCCAATTGCACTTGACACTAACATCTTCTTCTTTAGATTGTTCCATTTGTTACGGGTCGCTATTTTTTATTTTCTTCTTCCACTCATTTTTGTTTTGCATGTCGTCCTCATTCAGTTCCTTTTCTCTCAAGTCTTCCGCAATACAATACTTTCATCTTATATTTGGTCTTCCTATGTTTCTTCTACTTTCTATTACTAACTATTCATTTTTCTTCCAATATATTCATCCTCATGACATGTTCAAACCAATGTAATCGTCTCTCTTATATCTTTCTAGAAACATTAGAATTATTTCCCTTATTCTTTCATTCATTTATTTTTTATTGATACTGACATCTATCAATTTGAATTTTCAGAATATATTAGCAGTTTCCATGGTTAAGTTAGCATAGTTGACTGATTTATGAAATTTAATATCTTTATAATTCTTTAACTCTATATCTGTTGAATATGAAATATAAAATGCAATCAATTCGTATACAGAATAATATATTCTTTAAGTTAAATAATATTTAACTGAGTTTTTTCAAGAAAAACTGTTAAAATCTTCAAATGAGGGTACTTCCGGTTGACCAATTATAACCAAAATCTAAACATGTCTGCATATGGCTGAATGGCTGTAAGGAAGAGAAATACGCAAGAATTGTAATTTTTGGAATTCCAGTATTGGAGGTATTGTGGCCGAAACCGCGGTCACATACACTCACACACACGCACACACGCACACACACACACACACACACAGACACACACACATACAGACATCATCGTAAAAATGACAATACCTTCCTTACATATAGGTGACGGAAGGTAAAAGAGAATAAAAAGTTCAGTTTATACTCAATAAATAACGACTAAGATGAAAAAATCAAATGCAATAAAACTAACAACAATTAACACTTTTTAATACTGCGATGGGACGGAGAAATGTTTTGCCTTTCTCAAAGATAACTTGATTTTTATTTTGAAACGTCTTGTACAATTTTAACCTTTTCTATAATAGTCTCCTTGAAAATCTACGCATTTCTGCCAACAATACTTCAACTTTAGAATTCCATCTTTATAGAAGTCTACAGTCTGTTCTTCCATCCACTGGGTAAGTGTACTTTCGACACTTTCTTCATCTATAAAATGCGTTCCACTTAAAGACTCTTCAAGTTCTTGAACAAACGATAATTAGAGGGTGTCAAATCAGGTGAATATGGGTGATGTGACAATATTTGCAAACCCAATTCGGCTGCTTTTGAAGTGTGAGACAAGAGACAACGCATGGTCAATCTGCAGCAGGATTCCATGACTAAGTATTCCCCTGCGTTCAATATTTTCCATTAATAGTTAAAAGAGATGAACAATAATCTTCCGAAACTAATTTTTCCACTTTCGTCACCATTTTTTCATTTTGAGCAGTTGCAGGGCGCCCATTTCTTTCATCCTCTAAGTTTATTATTCCATGTTTAAAGTCTTTTGACCAACGTATAATTGTAGATTCTTAAAATACAGACTCTCCATATCCCTATATTAACGTTCCGAAATTTCCGAGAAATGAATTTCTTCTTTCGTGAAATTTTTTATTTCCTCACGGTATTTGTTTTTTTCCATTATCGATTACCCTGTAATATTTTGTTTTATAAAACAGACGTTAATAAACAAAATTATATGAAATTTACTGGCATAATTACTAAAACTTTGAAAATTACGTTAATCAAGAAATATTCTGTTTTTCCATGGCCTACCGAGATTGCCAAAACTTTTCTCAATTCCCTGGCACGAATTGTTTCAAAATTAACCGAACTTTCATATAAAATAATAAAAAAAATCAGAGTGCAGGACCCCATTGTATGAGTTAAGATTTTAGCTCCCTTCAATCTGTGAAATTCAGTAATGTCGTTTACTAAGTTTTTATGGGAGAACATAATACTACTGTTATATTGTTACTATAAAATAGTATATTAAAAAACAAGTTTCATACGGTAATATGTTAATGTACGAGACCACGTTTGGAAAACGAACCGCTTTGCGACGAGCTTTACAAAGGACGACTGCGATAGAAGGCCTTATGAAAAATGTTTATTTATGCTATTTTTTCTATTAAGGTAATTCTATATATTTTTTAAAATATGACTTGGTTTTTTATCAGTTATGTTGGTAGCGCTTCCCACTAACTTCACAGTTGAAAATTCATTATTGACTGACAGCAATGGTATTTTAACAGTTATGTTGGTAGCGCTTCCCACTAACTTCACAGATGAAAATTCATTGTTGACTGACAGCAATTTAAGGGTTTGTCATTTATTGGTCAGTTTTAAAAACAGTCATACCACCTTTATAAAACGAAAAGCGTCAAAAACAGTGCGGTTGTAGACTTTCTTAATGACATATTTTCAGTGCTTTTATAGACTCATAAAGACACCAAAATGGAAAAATATACATATGTTTCAGTAAAAGCATTCAAAATTCAATAATAAGTCAACTGGTAAGTTTATTAGCATATGTGAAATGTCAGATACTGGCTCAATGTCAGTGTCAATGACACTTATAGAAAATAATGCTATAAGCATGGTTATGAATCAAGGTAATAACTGAATTAATAAACTTACGTTACTGCGATAGCATTGTCAATAACGAGCATCGTTTAAAAAACGCACTTCCTAACTTAGTGGAAACAATATGAATTTTTTAAAGACAAACCTGTTATATCAATCCTTATTGCACACGCTGCTTGTCATTTCAAATGAAAGAGATAAATGTATACCTATTTGTTAATTCATTGTGTTTTATTAGCGGTTTAGAATCCTCTACTATGGGTAATCATAGAGAAATAATACCAAAGAATATTATTTAATGAATAATTGAATATAAATGTTCAAACTTAATGAAAGCTTCTGTGCAAAGAGTCAGATGTAGCAGGAACGGGAACGGGTTGTCGGTTGTAGGTAAGGAAGCACGAAGCAGAGGCCCCACATGTAAGTGGACGTCCACATTTATCGTACAATTAATCTTGAGCTGATTTATTATTTGTATTTACGACTGAAACGCTCATTAATCAATTTGTTCGCACAGTGCTGGAACTCGCATATTTTTTTAGAGCAATAAATAATTTTTAACTGCTCTTATATGAAGCCCTGTTTATGTGTATATATCGTATCTGTGTTTAAAACTTACTTTTTGCATATGTTCACAACAATTGCATATATAATAAGATTTCCAATGCTCTTATTTTGCAGAAATATTATTGTTATTTAAGTATTAAGGACAGTAAGTGCTTTCTACCGGTTGAGAATGATTTTGGGGATAAGGTCAAAATCGAGGTCTCCAATACATCTGATACCGGGTAGAAGAGCACAAACATTTTTGGTTGTCATTTTTGAAGTAAGCGTTGATCGTCGTTTTTTTACTAACAGCCTCCGCCTCCTGATCAGTAAGTGATGTAAATAAAACCTACTGCCTTGGAAACCCTATCGGCAAACAAAAAAACAACGGTGTGAATAAATTTCTTTATCTACAATTATTGAATTATAAATACATTATGTAGCTAACTCACAACAAAGTTTCCGAAGAATTTTCGCTAGACGTGGAAGACCGCGAATTGGGTATAATGATAATGGAACAATTTCGTCGGAGTAAAAAATGTTCTAAGTGTTGTTGACTAGACAATAATTAAACAGTATAGTGTTGTACGACAAAAAGACTGGCGTCTCAATTCACCCTCAGCAGCCTGGTGGGAGCAGTTATTTGGACTTTTGAAAAATTTACTTCGGAAAATTTTGGGACAAGCGTGTCTTCAGTATCAATAATTTGTCACTGTGTCGTGTGAGTGTGAAGCCGTGATGAATAACCGGCTACTAACATATATCAGTAGTGAACCAAAAGACTTAACTCCGCTGACACCCGCGATGTTCATGCACGAATTTTATAGTGATCAAGTTCCTGATCTCGGGTCAATAGACAGTGTTTCTTTAAATGGATGTTATGTCGCGAATCTGGGGACCCGGGTTCGATCCCGACCGACGCCAAAAATTTCATCGCATTTTAATGGCACAAAATTGACACCTGTGGCGCACTCTCCACGCCAGCAATGAGTGCCCGTGAGGTGACGCCTGGTAAGCGCCCGCACGGTACAAATATTCCATCACTACCGATATCTGTACAAAACAGATTGGCACACCCAGCAATGGGTAATATGCCGTGATGAAATATTTATTTATTTATGTATTTAAAAAGGGTGCGAGATGATTTGCGTCGTCGATTTCGATCCGAATGTCTAGGACTTCTAAAACAGAACTTTCGAAAATCGAAACGGGCTGTGGTATTGAACGAACTAGAGTTTGTTGGTGAATATATCAGAAAGCGAATAAACTGGCCCTTGGGTCGCATAATTGAGTTTTTACCAGAGCAAAACGGAATTACACGAATAGTACGCTTAAAAACGACGAAAGGCGTCTTGACGCGTCCTAATCAACGGTTGGTTCCGTTGGAAGTACCAGTACCATCATCTCCAGAGGTGGGGTATCTGCTCCAACATCTCCTCCAACTCCAGAGTTCACTGCAACACTATCGGTTCCAGTAATAAAGAGGATAGTGATAGTGAAGAGCATGTGATGCGTAGTCAGCGAAGAGTGAAAGTGTCAATTAGGTTTTAGTAAATCAGTGTCCATTGTTTAATATTATGTGAGGCACTAAAACGTTCCTCAGGTTGGGGGATGTCAAAGTAATAGACCCTGATAAATTTGGATTTATTTAAGTTATATATTTCATGACATTTCAATGTGTGAGTTGGCATCGTAGTTTAGGGAATTTTATTTGTAACTAAGTTAGTAACACTGTAAAAGATATTGGCGCACAACGTGGTGCCAAGTTGTGTGTAATGGTTGAGTGATAAGTGTCCATGGTGAGTTGTCGTTGTAATGAGTTGTATCAAAAACAAGTGTAATTTAGTTTTCCGACACGAAATAAAACTTGAAAACATCAATCAGTAAAAATGACTGCCGTTACAAATAGCGAGTATACAGACATGGTGAAGCTCAGGGAAACACTGCAGAGCTCAGCAAATTTATTTGGAACGTTTTCATAAACGTCATATTCTAAACGTTCGCACCTTTGTACATGTATGTAAATAAAAAAATAAATATCCGAGATCTTGACTCCTTTAAGCCTGCTGCTCAAGATCGTGGTAGAACACGCCTTGATCACATAGAGAATATTGAAGAGGATTGTTTTGGAAGAATAACAGTTACAACATTTCGTCGACGCCTTCAGTGTTGTATTGACAATGTTAGTGGCCATTTTGAACATTTATTGTGATTACATTTAGGCCTGCATCACTTTTATTCATCTTTATGCGTTTTCTTGTTCTGTCAATTGTAGAGTTGTTCTTGGTCGAATGCATCTTATAAATGTCCTACCATTTTTGGATTGTCCAACTTGTTGTAACATAAAAATTTGACGTATGATTCTGTTTGCTACCTTAGTCGAGGTATTCTATTCTATCTCTTATCTCTCCCGATTTGTGTATAGTTTGATCTTCTGGTGTATCTATCTATCTATATATTTACTAGTTTGTAATCTTTCTTTTGTGTTGACAATTCATTATTTTATTGTCACAACGGAAACAAACCAGAAACAGCTGATGGTAGACGCACGCCATATGCACTCGCAGAATAGTCCCATTTTGAATTTTGGCATTATGCAATGCGCTCTACTTTTCTGACATGATGTTATTTTATTCAACCATAGTCGGGTAATGAAATTTGTGACAAAACTTTGAATTTTTTTAACTCAATATCTTTCTAGAAGGTTTACAAGAAAAAGTTATTGAGAAATATAGTTGCACTCGACAAGTTCTATCGCTGGTTAAATTTAATGTACTTATTTCTGTTACACCCTGTAGTATTCTTTTAATAATTTTAAGTAAAAGTTTTAATAAATATATAATATAAAAATCTGATGTGGCCAACACACGACCTCTCGCCATTTCCATTTTATCTTACATAAATAAATAATTAATAAATAAATATATCATCACGGCATATTACCCATTGCTGGGTGTGCCAATCCGCTTTGTACGCAGATATCGGCAAATGATGAAATATTTGTACCGTGTGGGCGCTTATCAGGCGTCACCTTACGGGCACTCATTCGTGGAAAGTGTACCCCAGGAATCAATTTTGTGCTATTAAAATTCGAAGTAATTTTTGGCGTCGGTTGGGATCGAACCTGGGTCATAATTAATGAATTTAACATTTCTTGTACATACAAATAATTTAAATTGTATCTATTATTTCGTTCTATGAGGAATTCTTTTCTACTCTTCTAATATATTCAGAATTCTTTATATTCACTGACGGCATTAGTGGTATTTCTTAAGGATATATGTAATATTAATATACCTATAATTTTTAATATTTAATTAATACAATAAAAAAAATTAAATGTATTTACCCAGAAAAAAAGCCATGTGTAGTGTTAGTAAAACTATTGATTCAGAACAGATTATTCTATTATTATTATATAATATCTCTAAATCTATAGAAGATACAATAAAAAATTAAATGTATCAGATTGAGAATTTAAAGATCTTTATTATTGTATTAACTAAATTTTCAAAAAATAATATTTAGAAGATTTTTTTTCAGAAACTACCACTTCCGGTTGTCCAATTGATACCAAAACCTATTCAACTCTTCCCATTAATGTTAGATTGAGGAATCCGTAGTTAAACAGTTCTTTAGTTGTATAAAATTTGAGAAATCGTATCTACAATATTCTAACACACACACAAACACACACACACACACAGACATCATCGTAAAAATGTTAAAATCGTATTCTAGGGACTTTAAACGTGCTTATTAAATAAATGTGGAAATGCGATTTTTAGCATGAATCCAATACCTCTCTTAGCGAGAGGTAAAAAGGGTATTTTTTTGAAAATATACATATCGATGTGCTTATTTTCAATCAAAAATAATTTTCTAAAATTGGGAAATATTTTTGATTGAGAATTGCTCACCGGTCAGTACATAGAAATGTATTAACCTCTTGAAGATGACCCACGGAGTATGTACTTTATTGGTCTATAATTTGAAAACAGTCATACATATAATAAATATAAAATCTGTAGGTTCACATAAAAACTTTATTTTGTAAGTATATTATTCAATTTTTTCGCAACACTTCTTGGTAGCTTACTTTAGAGTGACGGAGGTAAAAAATGGATTTTTTTTATTTTAAGGATTTAATGATTTTTTTTTTTGACTTAATTTTAAAGAAAATGTACTCTCATTCACATTTGACTAAATGTACCGATTAAGAAGTATTAGAAGTTAAACATTTTTTTCGGTCTTTTAATGATTTTTTTGGAAATTATTTCAGTAAAGTATTATATGATCATTACAAAAAAATATTCGGTAAATGACTATTTTCTAGGCGTTTGCAAATAAATACTATAATTTACGAATACTAAATTACTATTACGCATTTTCAAATAAGGCTAAAAGGAAACATGGCAATAAAAGATATTTCAAGATGTCGGCGTATTATCACGATATCACTTAAAAGATATATTATCGTGCACTTACTGCTCGATTCAGAAGCGAAGGAAACGGACGAGTGGCAGCTCATTCCGATTTGGAAATGGGATGATAAAGATCAAAAGGCAGACAGAGGTAAAACAAAACAGTCTTACTGTAGGCAGCATGATAATTAGTTATTTCATTACCGTGATGATTAACATAACAATAAGAGATCCATTTTCGAGCTGTCAGTGAGCGGGGCTCCAGTGTTTTTGTACCATGCCCGGGACTAGGCTGCTTCTGCTGCTACTCTGCTCATTAATGTCTGAATGTTATATTATAAGTATATAGACTAGATAGTAGAACATATCGTGAAGTCGACAACCACTGTATCAAACATCCGTAACATCAATAAAAGGTGCTAAATCGACACATCCCTCCGGTACTATGTATATTCGATATAGCAGCGGATCATCTAAATATGTGGACTGAAATAATTTAATTGCTTAATGTTAGATAATAATGCTATTAAAAATAATCGGCTAAAATTACTAGTATTTTTTGAAACTCGTTAAATATTTGGTCTGTTCTTTTTCGCTATTTTGCATCTACTATTTACTGTGTACTTTGTATGGATGCGGCAGTAAACCATACAAAGTATCGAAACAAACAGACCTTTGAGAAAAACTTGTTCATTAGAAATATTGAAAGTTCAGTATTAATCTAAAATATTTAGCATTAATTTATATAGACGTCGCGACGCCAGGCAAGTTTTCATCAATTCTTAAAACCATTCATTGGGAATCAACTTCGATGGGTGTCCGATGTGTGTATGACAAAAAATTCTCCTTCGATAACTCAAATACTACAATTCCAAAACTTATGATTCTTTCATATTCCTCTTTTGTACGGCCATTGAAGACTTGATTAGATTTTGGTTATGATTGGTTGACAGGAAGATCCCTAATTTGAAGATTTTACCATTTTTTCTTGAAAAAAACGCTGTTAACTATCATATTTTGACCTTTTATGTTATTATAAATAGAAGAATATGCTATTCTGTATTCTATCTAATTATTTTTTCTTCATATTCAATGAATTTAGAAATGAAGAATTATGAAGAAATATCTTGCAACCAAATGCTACTTAAGGCTGCACCATGGAAATAGTTAGAATATTCAAATATTACTAATTGGCAGATGTCAGTGTCAAATAAAATTTACATAATATCTTTGTGAAATGATTTTACTGGAAATGTAAAATAATTTACGGTAGCAAAACAAATCACATAAATAATTTAACATAAGCCAATTCAGCAGATTATTATGTTATAAAATATAAATATAATGCTGTATATGTTTTTATTTTCTACTTCTTATTTTAAGAAACATACTGTTCTTTTTAGGGGTAGTTCAGTTCAGCTAAATACGAGACGAGGTAAGATCAGTTAATTTCTCCCCTAAAAAGAAAACGCATATAGAATAGTTTAACAAAAAAATTCCGTGTGCAATTTGCACAAAATAAGTAGAATTGACGAAAAGTATTGTGCTGGCCACATTAGATTTTTTTTAATTCACTAGCAAATAAACATTTAATGTCAAAATTGAATAAATAATATACGTTCCTAGTTAAAATAAAAAATCTGTTGTGGCCAGCACAATACCTCTCGCCACTTCCTTTTTTTTTGTTACATAAGTATAGGGTGCGATCAGTCATGTTGCATTGTTGGCCTTGACAAGCAGATGTGGGGGCCCGTTTCAGAATGATAATTAGTAATTATATACATAGATGTCAAATGTCAGAATTTTTCATTAAAACTTTAAAGATTTTCTAAATTCACGTAGTTAATTTGTCACCAGGAGTGTGGAATTTACTTGTCGAGGAAAATAAACCACATGGAATTGGATATGCACTAAATTTAGAATGAGAAATTATGATATTTGACATCTATATACATAATTACTAGTTATCATTATGACATGGGCCCCCATATCTGCTTGTCAAGGCCAACAAAGTCACATGACTGCTCGCGCCCTAATGTATTTAACATTTCTTGTATACCTACACTCTACACCAAAAATTCTACATATATTCCTTATATTCAGATTTTTTAAATTTAAATTCATTCTATGAAGAAATTTTGTCCTACTCTTCTAATTTTTCGAGATGTTTCCAATTCATTGTCGGGAGTAACAGTATTTCTGAAGGGTATGTGTAATATACCTATAATATTAAACATTTAACTATTAATACATTAAGAAATAATATAATGTATGTACTTCCCAGAAAAAGTCTTCAGTAATGTCTCTAGAGATTTCTGATACTGTCATTTATCTGCCAGTTACAAATAATTTAAATTTTCAACTATTTTCCATGGCATTCTTTCGGCTGTAAAATTTATTATAACATTATTTTATATATTATATTTCTTTTATCTCCAAATCTATAGAATATATAATAAAATATTTAAATGTATCAGATAGAGAATTTAATTTTCTTTAATATTAGCAAGAAAAATTTTCATAAAATATTATTTAGCAGATTTTTTTTCAAGAATCTTCTACTTCCGGTTGTCCAATTGTTACCAAAACCTTTTCAGATCTTCCCATGAACGTTCGATTGGGAAATACGTAGTTAAACAAATATAAAGTCTTATAGTTTTTGAGCAATCGTCTTTTCAACATCCCACACACATACACACACACACACACACATACATCCACACACACACACACACACACAGACATCATCGTAAAAATGTTAAAATCGGATTGTAGGGACCTTAAAACGTGTTTATTCAATAAAATCTGGATATGCGATTTTTAGCATGAATCCAATACCTCTCTTAGCGAGAGTTACAAAGTTAGTACCTACATAATATAATATACGCTTGACGGAAGTTAGTATGTTGTCTATATCATTTTTTTTTTGCCGTGATATTATAATTTAACTATAAATGAAATAGTGTGCCACCCATATTAATATTTGACACCATAATATATCTTTCCTTTGAAATTATACACTAATTATAAATAATAAAACTTTAAACTGTAGAAGAAGCCTATAAACATCCATTAGAGAAATATGTTAATTCAAAATGAAGTAGTATTAATCAAATATGAAATTACTTACCATCAATGTATACTGTTAATGTCTCTATTTATTTACGTGTTTTCCATCAGACTCATGAAGCTGTCAAATTTTTATATCGTTTTATACAGCCATATACCTACCGACGACCGGCCAATAAAAGCTGCGTTTCGAGTAATGGCCACTGTAAATTTCGTGTGGGACGTTAACGCTTAAAGATTCTTAACTGCTTCATTCAAACTTAATTAATGGATTCTACTAGCTGATGATTATCTTATTCCATGTTTCTTTCTGTCTTGATTTTAAAGAATCACTCGCTGTCACGACAAAATTCACAGTCAAGTAGCAATAGACCAGCGAGAGTGAGCACAAAAAACGAAATCATATGGTCTGTTCGGCTTCGAATTCCCGTAATGTCTAGTACGTGCTATATGAAAGAGCGCTACACAATAAGAATAATTGAATGGGTTTTTAATGCCACGACACTTCAACGCAAGATGGATGGTTATTTTGTAAGCTTAAGTTACTATTTTATTGAATAATAGAGTGTAAAAGTGGTTAATATCGAGTTTTAAATCTCGTGTCATTGTTAACACTTGAATTGAATGCAATAAACAACGTCAGGTGCTACTGTTTTTGTAATAATAAGAAAAAACTAAGCTCATTGTAAAAAGATTACAAATTCCGATGTTACCGCTACTGGTTGTGTAAGTTCAGAGTTTTAGTAGGTTCTGGCTTCATCTAAACGTCGTGGTTAGCATGAGCTGTCAATCACTCAACAGTAAAATCATTTGTTCTCTTCAAGACAAAGTTGAAGAGTGCCTATTTCGAAACTGACATTTGGCTGTTGAGTGCGTTACTTATCTTGATTGTGAATACTTTCTGTACTAATCACTAAAAATTCTTCCTTATATAGTCTCTCTTTGATATCCGAGCATTATCTTAGCTCATATGTCTCAATTAAAATTGTTAATTAGTGCTTACAACATGGTATTCGAATGAAAAAATATTTGTTAAGATGAAGAATAGTTTTATGTGGTCCATAATAACTGTAAATCTTCCATAATTGTTCACTATTTTTTACCACATGGAATACCGTTTTCTACGATTTTTTATAGATTTCCTTTTTACCTTCCGTCACCTATAAGTTAGCAAGGTATTGTTTTCGATCAAAAAAATCGATGGTGAGTTTTTAATGAATAGACACGTTTTAGAGTCCCTACAATACGAATTTTCTGTTTTTATGATGATGTCTATATGTGCGTGTGTAACAAAAAAAAATCCTTCGATGATTCCAATAATACAATTCCAAAAATTATAATTCTTTCATATTCCTCTTTCGTACGTCCATATGAAGAGTTGATTATATTTTGGTTATGATTGGTTAACCGGAAGTACCCTAACTTGAAAATTTTAACAGTTTTTCTTGAAAAAACGGTGTTAAATATCATTTTTGTCTTTTTATGTTATTATAATAAAATAATTTGTTATTCTCTATTCGATTTAATTATATTTTTTTCTTCATATTCAATGAAATTAGAGATAAAGAATTATAAAGAAATATCTTGCAATCTAATGTCAGCATTAGAAACAGTTCGAATATTCAAATATTACTAATGGACAGATATCAGTGTCAAATAAAATTTACATTATATCTTTGTGAAATGATTTTACTGGAAATATAAAAATGTAAAATAATTTAAGGTGGCAAAAACAAATCAGATAAGGTCATACAACAGATTATAAACATAAACCAATTCAGCAGATTATTATGTTATAAATATAATGCTACATATGTTTTTATTTTCTACGTCTTATTTTAAGAAATATACTGTTTTTAGGAGTAATTCAGTTCAGTTCAGTTCAGTACGAGGTAAAGATCAGTTCATTTTAGTGGTGGGCGCAGGTCGTGATTTTATCAGATCACGATAGTTCACGACTTGACCCGCGTGATCGTGAATATATTTTAAATTTTGCTTCGTGATTGGGCGTGAGCGTGAGGGCCTAAAATATATCGTGAGTGATCGGGCGTGATTACAATTTATTCAGACGTGAGCAATATGATTATTTTTTTATCTAAAAAAGTTGTAGTTTTTATAATATCCATATTTTACGTTGTATTCTTATTAATATTAGCATATCGAACGTGACCCCCCAGGCGTGATCGGGCATGATTGCCAAAATAAATTCGTGAGCGTGAGTGACCGTGAATTAAACATAAAAAGTCGTGACTAACTGGTCGTAATTACATTTTTAATTTCGCGAGCGTGCGTGATCGTGAACAAAAAGATTCTCACGCGCCCACCTTTAGTTCATTTCTCCCCTAAAAGGGAACACACGTATCGTGGTAATGTTCATACATCGCCCCGTTTATTTTTTATTTCTTGTTTCGTTCAGTTTCCTAACGTTCAAAACTTGACCATGAAGTTGGCGCAGATGAATTTCGAGCACTCACAATTTAAAAAATACACTCCGGAATACAAAATGTACATGATAAATATTTATTGAATCGCAATAGACACAGTTATTGTTAGTATTTTTAATTTAAAATTTGTACTGCGGAATGTAATTTTTAAATTGTGAGCGCGCGTTGTTCATCTATGCTAACTTTATTGTCAAGATTTGAACGTTAGGAAACTGAACGAAACAAGAAATGAACTGGGCGGTGTATAAACATTATGACGCTGCATACCTAGCCCCCTAAAAAAAGAAAACGCCCATTGAATAGTTTACAAAATATTTTCTATGTGGAATTTGTACAAAATACGTAGAATTGACGGCAGGTATTGTACTTTCATGTTTTCATTTTAACTAGTTCAATATTCAGGCACTGCTTTGCATATTCATTCAATATAAATTCATTAAAACGTCTATCTATAACTGTGTATAGTGCATTATACCTTACAGAAATTACGGAAGGAGTTTACACCCAGTTTGTAAATAAGTACTTTTGAGCAGAATTTACACGTACAATATTAATTGTATTAGTTTATTAGTATAGTGAAAATTATTAGGCAGATGATGCACGTCATCAACTTGAAAAAAACCTTATAAAATGAAATAGAACTTGAAGAAATTATTAGTTATTAATTTTTAAAAGAAGAAGAAAAAATATACTAGTATTAAACGTATATATTAATAAATTTACAATTATTTCTAAGTTAATCCTTATTTCTTTTACGGAATATAAAATTATTTGACCCAACATGGTCATTCTCAGTAGTGCCAGCGTATAGTATTACAAATAATTTTATATTTCGTAAAACGAATAACGATTGACTTATATCATTAATATATACATTACTTAATATTCCTGCTTTTTTTCTTTTAAAAATAAATAACATCCAATAATTTCTACAAGTTATGTTTCATTGTATAAGATTTTTTGGGTTAATGACGTGTGCCTTCTGCCTAATCATTTTCACTATAGTAAAATACATAAATAGTAAAGAAAAATACATCTATAACTTACCTGAGATTCGAACCCGGAACCAAAAACTTGTGATTGTGAAACAACTACGCTACCTGTGTCGGCCTTTTTATAAATGTTTCATTACTCTTATTATTATTTTGTTGTATTTTATATTAAACAATGTAGTATTTTTTTTATTAATATGTAAGAAGAATGAATTAATTGAAGAAGTAGGTATATTAATAAGTAATTTCGTTACATGTTCGTTAAAATAATTGTAATTGTACTTATTAGTTTTGAAAAGTATTTTGCCCAGCCCCAGATCTGATCGATCATCTTAAGTGGGTTTATGCTCGCAATATTTAAGAATAAGAAATAAGAATATTGTGAAGTTAAAACAGTTGTAATATATGAGTCGGTTTATGCTGCAGAAATAAGAATAAGGAATAAGTAATAAGAATAAGTTGATTAACTTTACGCCTTATTCTTATTCCTGTTAGCGCAGTGCGCATACATGTCAACTGCCAAATATTTTTAACAAAATATAATACAGTGGAATCCACCTATAATGAACTCGCCTGTAATAGAAACGCTGTTATAATGTACCCTTTTTTAAAATCCCAGTACAAACACGTGAAAAATCCTCGGTTAAAAATGAACTCGATTATAACAAACTTTCGCCTATAATAAACCCAAATTTGTAATTTTGCCCATTACAAGCGGAGCGATTCGGTACTTAAAATAAAGTCAAACTAATTCTAGATAAAGGTTATATAGCCAAACCGTGGATCCAAATAAACAGAACTAAAACTAAAAAGGTTGTATTATTTTAATTGAATTAATTATGAGTTCTAAAAGATTTTCTAATAATTTAAAACTAAATATGAAATGGTAAATATATGCGAGTATGTCTGTGTTACAATAAGATTTTCGCTTTTACTTTCGTGTTTATGTATACCTATATACGAGTAGGTACATAATTTTATGTTGTATCTAGTTAATTTTTCTTAATAAAAACATGATAATGAAATAACATGAATAAGCATTTGTTTAATACTCATTATTCTGATGAGATGAACACTTGACTATAATGGACTATTTTCCTTGGTCCCCTGAAGTCCATTATAAGCAGATTCTACTGTATATCGGTGTTAGTGAGACATAATATGCCAGACTTACAAGTTATGGAATAATAATTTGACTGTACTCCATGCTGACATCAAAAAAATAACAATATAAAAATTATAAATGTCAAATCAACGCAGCTACCAATATTAGAATAGTAAATATAACTACTTTTTACCAACCTAAAAAATGTAATATCACAATTTTTATTCTTATGCTTATTTTTGTAATTGACAACATAAACACCACTTATCGTTATTTTTAAAATGATTCATATCACTATTCTTATTCTTATTTCTACTCATAAATTTTTGAGTATAAATCCACCTTTACATCAACATGAACAGTGCCGATCCTCTCAGAAAAGCAGGACTAAGGACAAGGAAGAAAAGAGGGTACTTCTCAGGCGACTAGGAAAATTGTTGTAGGTAGTGAATGTCAGGTGCCACTTTTATGTTATTTGAAAATTAGAAATAATTTTCTAGTTTGACGTTGACTAAATTCGATCCCCGCCAGCAGAACCACAATCGGTTACTAACATGAACGGTGCTTGTTTAGAAAATAGAGAATTGTATTTATACACATGAAGCTCTAATACAACAATTTTAATACAATTGAAAAAATCTGTTGTGGCCAGCACAATACCTCTCGCCATTTTCATTTTATCTTGCATAGAGCGCGAGCAGTTATGTGACTTTGTTGGCCTTAGCAAGCAGATATGGGGGCCCGTGTCAGAATAACAGCTGGTAATATACATAGGTGTCAAGTATCATAAGTTTTCATTCGAAACATTATGATTTTCCAAATCCATGTGGATTTTTTTTCTCGACAAGTATATGCCATACTAATGGATGACAAATAAACAGATTATGAAATTTTGAATGAAAAATTATGACATATGACAATTGTGACATCTACGTAAATAACTACTAGCAGTCATTCTGACACGGATCCTCATATCTGCTTGCCAAGGCCAACAAAGTCACATGGCTGCTCGCGCCCTATAAGTAACGAATTTAACATTTCTTGTACACACAAATAATTGAATTGTTTCCCTTCTTTCGTTCTATGAGAAATACTTCAAATTCATTGACGGTATTAGCGCTATTTCTTAAGGATATATGTAATATTGACATCTGCAATTTAAATAAATATTTAGTTAATAATACAATAATATATATTAAATGTACCTACTCATACCTCCCAGAACGGACACTGACATTTTGCATTTCTTTGTCAATTACAATTTTTTTTAAATCGCAACTGTTTTTCTGGCAACGAGATTTATTACAACAGATTATTCTATATTATTATATACTATATCTCCAAACCTATACGAGATATAATAAAAAATTTAAATGTGTCAGATTGAGAATTTAATTATCTTTAATATTTGTAGTAACAAATTTAAAAAAAATAATATTTAGAAATATTTTTTTTAGGAACTACCACTTCCGGTTGTCCAATTGTTACCAGAACCTATTCAACTCTTCCCATTACTGTTAGATTGAGGAATCAGTAGTCAAACAGGTCTTTAGTCTTATAGAATTTGAGAAATCGTGCCTCCAACAACCTCACACACACATCCATACACACACACACACACACACACACACACACACACACACACACAGACATCATTGTAAAAATGTTAAAATCGGATTCTATGGACCTTAAATCGTGCTTATTCAATAAAATCTGGATATGTGATTTTTAGCATGAATCCAATACCTCTCTTAGCGAGAGGTAAAAATGTAATAAAATAAATACTGAAACTTACTTGTTTTTATATTTAATGATAATAGTACATAACAGTATCTTAGGGTTATTAAAATATTAATAAAAAATAATTTTTTACAGAAACATTTTATTATAAAGCAAAGTATATAATAATTGAGATATATGACAAAAATACAAAAAAAAGTACAGGGGCATTAACACATTGTTGACAAAGTGACTAGATAATACAATTAACCTGGCTAAAGAATCGTAAATAATTAGAATACATGAATCTGTTTATGTACAGTGTGTAAAGTTACTTGTAACCTTAATTGTTAATAACAATATTGAGCAATATATTAATATTTGTCATTAATGAAAGTAATTTCATTAGTGACGCCTTGAAAAATAGAAGAATGTAGAAGATTTGTACCTACGTCACTATTTTTACAGAAATCCCTTAGTTAAATTACCGTTTAAATACAAATTCCTTCTTCTATCTATTGTCTTTAAGATTGTTAAGAATAATTTATTTGGCTAAATATATGTAGATTGGAAAATTAGTACATTAATCATTGATAATAAAATAATATATAAACTTGTGCAGCCTCTCATATTACTCTAACTATAACCACATTTTTACACATATACAAAAGTGAAAATTCACTGGAATTAAAATACATTGTAAAATGTAAACATTATGTTCTACCAGATATTTTATAATAACTACCATAAAATGTATGTAAGCACATTATCATATATATCAGGTTTAATATTATATCTATGGACATATCAAGAATAGAACATTATTTGTTTGAATTCTTTTCAAGGCACTGGTTATTATTTTGGCACTTATTCTTATGAAATTGATTTTTAAATAATGAAATATTGGATATATATTAAAAATAGGCACAATGTAAAGACGGGAATACTTCTTGTAAATGTATGTTTTAAATTTGAATTTTTTTTTGGCACAACAGTTGTCGTTGAATTCAGGATCTTGGCCTGAAATTTACTTATGAGAAAAATAGCAACAAGTATATTTGCAATCATGTCTTATACTTCTATTCTAGCACTGTTTTGTAGTAACTAGTATTATAAATAATCGTATGTTTATTTTTATTTTCAGCAGGAATATATGTAAGTATCAAAAAGTTCATAAAAGGTTTCATACATAATTGTATATTGCACCCAAAAATTAACTGCAGTGAATGAAATAGTAATTTACGTTACAAGTCAAGAAAGTGATCTTTTACAGAACGAGTAGGCATTTTCCTCGCTTACGGCTCATACTGGAAGCCTGCGAGTTTTGTAAACACACTTTCCTGACGAAATAGGTATAATTTTTTCCTGAAATCGCTTAAACCTGAAATTATTAAAAATTATTCATAAATTTTATGTCATTTTGACAATTATATTAAGAAAAAAATACATACAATCAAGACCGTCAAATTTTGTACCTATCGTGAAATTTTCCATTAGGCCCGGTGTACACCAAAGATACATCAAACACACACCATGCAACATAAGGTAAATACCGGGCATATGCTTGTGCCGCATAAATGCTTTGTAGAAATACATAGATATCGTCGAAACTCGAAACCCTCATACAAAATTTTCCTCGTGTTGCATGTTGCGAGTATGATGGTTTCGACGATATGCATTTCTATAGCTTTTATGCGGCACAAGCATACGCGCGGGATTTACCTTACGTTGCATGTTGTGTGTTTGAGTGTTTGATGTATTATTGGTGTACGTTGTACGTCCGGCCTTACAGTACTCAAAAGTCCAGTCTGAAAGTTCAATAATTTAAATTTATTGTAAATAATTTATATAATTTATTTATTTATTACAATACATCAAACTTTTGAATTTACTCCTAGTTTAAAATAGGATATAACATATAGTAATGCAAATATGAATTTTTAAGACAAAAGAAGTCATGAAAATTCAATTTTCTTAGCGGTTTCGAGAGAAATTAATAATTAAAACAGCACAATATTGAAAAAAAAAACAATAAAAATTTGATAAATATATGGCTAAAATGGCATCTTCTATGAACTTTTTGATATTGTGGAAACTGATACAATAGTTAAATGTCACTCAAACTTGAAAAGAATAATACTCTATCATTGCAATGATGGTATGGTTTATTTTTATTTGGTGAAAACAACAAGTTAAAAATTCTTTAAACAGAAAGTAAGTAAAGATGAGGCCTCAAGGTGGCTGCACAATTGCCCGCGAACGAGAACATACCTCACCTCATTTTTTTTTAAGGGAAAACATGCAAAATTTACTTATGCTTTCTTCAGAAGACTGTCTTAATTGGATAGAAAATTTGGGTATCTTTATAAAAATTCTTTGTATTTCATCACATTATATTGTTTTAATACTATATGTTGTATTTTTGTATATTTGTTTATTGTATATTGTCGTTTGTATTATGTATGTATTTTTATTCTATTTATTACTATACAATAAATAATAATAATAATTATAATAATAATAATAATAATACCAAACGAATATATTCATATAAAATTAATACTTTAGGCAATTTTTTAGTACAAATAAATTATTTTCATTTATTTTTGCATGTTTTCTGTATAATTCAAGCAGTTCTAGCAGCAAATAAAAATTTTGATGTTTTGACGAAAACTCCGTTCTCGTTATCTCGTTCTTTCTTCTCTGTGCAGCCACATTCAATGTTATATATTCTTAATAAAGAGATAGAATATCTTTTCACTTGCATCTAACTTAAAAATAAATATTTACCCGACAATTATTTGATGGGAAAACAACATTTTACGGGACTAGATACGAAAATTTGTATTTTATTTGACTGATCCTGTAAAGTCACCAAAATGTGCATTTCTAGACAATTTGTGAGAACCCCCTTGTAATTTAACTTTTTTTATTTTTTAATGACTAGCAGTTGTTTATTTATTTCTTATTTTCTTGCAATAAAAATAAAATAATGCATACCTGTAAATTTTTATTTACCCTTTTTTTTCAGGACCGTGAAAAATATTATGTACCAAACATGACCTGAAAGTGTCTTTACTGGGCTCACAAGCTTCCAACGCTCGCCTACGGCTCGTCCTGGAATATAGTAAAGTATCACTTTCAGGTCTTGTTACGTAGACTACTATTTTTAAAATGTAAAACAAAAAAAAAAAAATTTGAAGGGCTCGTTAATAATTAATACTGGTTTATCATCAAATATCTAATATTTAATGATATCATTGAAACTATTCTTTTATTTAAAAAAAAATACCCCGAAGAATTAAAAATTAAAATCTGTGGGCAATAATGTTTACTATTGCCCTAAAATTCTTAAAGACTATTAACTCGTGGTTTTCACAAGTAAAATAACTTTAACCTATTCGAGTATTATTCCAATGAAGTTAGAATGAAGTATAGTTAGACGCAGAATTCCAGCATAATGCACGTCTCACAGACAAGGCAGAGTTAAGGTGTTGTGGCAGCGATTAAACTAATCCATCATATGATCGCCCACGATGGCGGCTTAGAGACAAGAATATGTCGGATGTCCAATCAATTAGATACGTCAGTGACGTTTAATAAGGCACGGTACCGCTCAAGCGAAAAATTAATAAGATAAAAACGTACTTGGTACAAGGCACAAGGCTCTGTCTCACGTTTAAGACAAGAGGGAATATTCTCTCCCTATCAAAAATATGTCAACTGCTTTCCGCTCTGCAGTACGGACGTCTATTTCTAATGGACGGCAAACCAAACATCATTTGTCATTCGTAGGCTTTGATTGGTTTTAACGAGATAATTTTGTTCTTTTCCAGAAAAATGTTCGGGATATATCTTTAAAATATGAGATAAGCAGCTTTGATTTATTTACTGTGAATACCAAAGTAGTATACCACATACAAAATTTTATTTAACAGTATTATGATGATATGAGTACTGATACTGAAAAAATCTTTTAATACCTGTAAATATTTATGAATAAATTTGATGTTTAATGATTTATTTAAAACATAGGCGAGGCGGTAGATAAATAAAAACAAAGGCCAAAGCTTACTTTAAAAATAACTATTTTTTTAAGATGGGGTCTCGTGGCCGTGTGCCTAAGTGTCAGGTCGCGAATCTGGGGACCAGGGTTCGATCCCGACCGAAGACAAAAATTACATCGAATTTTAATGGCACAAAATTGACCCCTATGGTGCACTCTTTACGCCAGGTAAGCGCCCACACGGTACAAATATTCCATCATTACCGATATCTGTATACAAAGCAGATTGGCACACCTAGCAATGGGTAATATGCCGTGATGAAATATGTTTTTATTTTTCTTATTTAAAAAAAAAATCAAATTTAATAATTTTTAATTTTGCTTTGATCGTGCAAAAAACGTAATAAGCATTGCGGTCACTCAGTATTTTTCTATTCGATTTCGTCTCGATCTGCAAAATCATTCTCAACCGGTAGGAAGGAAGTACTTATTGCCCTTAATACTTAAATAACTATTTTTTAAATTTTGATAGTCCCTATCATACAGTTTTAATAAAATTTACTAATTTTTCAATTTGTTAATATGGTGGAGGACCCCATTGCTATTCGCCAGAATACTTGTTTGGAATCAATTATAAATCGACAAATTACTTTTACTGTTGCGTTCTGTGAGACCTGGTCTACAAAAATCTGTTATCCATAAATTTAAAGTTTAAAGATTTACAGGAAGAAGACCAGCATACATTCATTAACAAATAATGTTAAATATAATTTTTGTGTCGGTTTATGAATATTATTCGTATAGTATGCAAATATTCGTACCTAAAGGTAAAGACTAACGTCTGCAAAGCAAGTTATTCGTATAGTAATAGGCAATAAATATTGGCGTTGACAGTGATGTTAATTTCTGAAGCAAGAATCAGTTGATATCAGTATTATTGTAAAGAAGTATTAATAATTTTTAAGGATTATTTTTCAGATTTTATGTTTATATTTAAAACAAAAATTGTTTTAAGTCAACTTCGTAAATGTTTGATTTTAAATCTCTGTCTTTGAAGTTATATCCCAAACTAGTAAAACACCTATGGAATTTCCCATTGCCCGCGTTGGTGGGACAGTGTACCGAGTTATAATCTCCCACGCATTTCAACACGCGATGAAGACTGGAAAGTGAAAAGCAAAGTCCGAGTTGAACTATCGATGGGGACAGACAGCCCTGCGATCGTCCCTTGTTCACAAGTTTTAATTGGTGGTCGCGATGCACTAACTCGATAGCGTCATGCGTCCGCCGAAACACGAACACGGACAGACGACAGTCGCGTTTCATACGAAAACCACCGAAACTAATCGGAAATGATTTGCTGTGAAGATTCTTATCGATGATGAAATCTGGCATTCCGTAATTAATTCGATGTATGTAAGCACGTGAAACTTGGTCTATGTTTTTTCCAACACCGGAAAAAGTGACACAGATGTTAATTAATAATTGAATAAAGAACTATTTAGTTCATGCCCACGTCTTCATTATGTCAGGAAATAATCTATCTTTTCAGTGCAAGCTTACTTTAAAATAACTTCACAAAATACAACATTCTTTGTAGAAATATCATATTAAAATAGATATGTTTACTGTTAATGTTTTGTAGTCATTTTAAAATTTGTGTTACATTTGATTTGTATCTCATTTTGCTTAATATCAATTTGTACCTATTATAATAAATTCTACGAGTTATTATAAAACACAATGGCTGATTCAGTCCTTACACATATAAGTTGTGCTGGCAAGAAAGTTACTCAATAAAATCTGTGTACATGATAATAAAATTATGATTAGACTACCTACACTTTAGAATAAAAATATCATTTTCATTATATCATTATCATAATAATTTTATGGACGGCTATAAATAAAGATAACACTTAAACAATAAAATATGTATACTTTTTAAATAAAAACTTATAAATAACAACCTAAATTTAATTGTCACAGTACGGGTTACTCTATACAAGAATCACACATAACCAGGGTTTGTCTCTTAATGCAGTATTGAAGTCTCCAGGTGTACAATGAACATTACTCTGGAGTGCCGTTGCTGTCTTCTGTATGCGTGCCGCACGAGTCCTCAGCGGAGTCGGCGGGAGGGTGGGGGGTGTTCTGCCCTCTGCATGCGGGGCATAGCCCCGCAGGGCCCCCAGACAAGTACATTTTGCCGCAACGAGCGCACTCTTCTTGTGGATCACCTGGGAACAAAAATTACATTGTTTAACTGACTGGAAACCATATCAATACTTTTGTTTATTTTCTATTGAAATTTAATATACAGATTGTTTAAAAAGGTAAAAAAATTGAGAGTTCATTTCGATGTGCCGATTTTTGAAGTGTATATTTTTATTGCCAATGGCTGACACGAAACTTTTAATAAAAATAATACTTAATTATCTGCTATTCAAAATCATTTACGTGATTATACAATTCATTTTTACCTCCCGCTACCCTTGGTAAGGGAGGTATAGGAATTACGTTTTAAGGGTATTAGAGTCCAATTTTAACATTTTCGAGATGATAATGATGATATGAAAAGAAGTTATTAGATTTTGGTGTAAATCAGATAACCGGAAATTGTACTTTGCTTGAAGCTCAAAATGGTTTGTCTTCGATAAATACCTTTAAATGTTATTTTTTCCAGATTTATTTTTATTATAAAAATTGAAGATTATTCAATTTCCTATAGGTTTTATATATATTTTATGGATAAATTTATAAAATTATCTATAATTTATATCCCGGAGCCTACGCTTTAAAAACAATTCCTTGGTTACAGAATTCAGATCTCAAATGTATGTAATTGACAGATAAATGTCAATGTCAAAAAACTAATCATTTCAAATTAATAATAGTGATGTTTAAAAAGAAAATATTCAGTATAGCAATAGTTATATGCGGAAAGGAAATTAATAGTTTCTAGCATAAGTAAGTAAATAAGTAGGTGTGTATTTAAATTAATAAAAATTAAATGGCGGGAGGTATTGTGTTCGCGACATCAGATTTTTTATAAAAAATTCGTGTCGATCAGTGCCACTAACAATGTATATTTCAAGAACCATTGCTTTAATTTTGAGAATTTTGAAAATAATGTTTTTGTCTGAGAATTAGCACATTTAAATGTATATTCATTAGTTATATAACAAAAGGTTCGAAAATAGTCGAATCGAATATAGTTGTGAGTATGAGATGTGTTCCTAGAACACACAAAGATACCGTAGGTGGAGTTGTGTTTTCAGGTAACACAGCGAAGTACGCAAATGGTACATATATTCAGATGATTTTCGAAGCTCGAGTTGTATATGTATATGACTATACAATGAATTTTTACAAACATTTTACGAAATATCAAAAATATTACTTATATCCATGGGTGATATGATTACATATGATTCATTTGTTTGCGACTGAAATACGCCAAGAATTGTGTTTCACGAAACACAACATAGCAACGCAAATAACCGATGAGATGGTGACCATGGTGACCCTTTTTACATGCATTAAATAAATAATTTAAATTCCTGAAACCAAACTTTGTTCATAATAAATATTTTTATTCCATTTTGACTCAAAGAATTTAACCCACTCGCCCTACGAGCTCGTGACAAACTTTCTTTTCACTCACTTGGTGTACAACAAAACATGGTTAAACATTTATACATTTCATTTAATAACTGACAACTGACAAATGATATTTTTTCCAGTTTTGTGAACTAGGTTTGCATTCTGACCAGCCAAAGGGCAGAATTTATATTCCTATCTAAATCAATGTTATTTTCTTACGTGAAATGAAGTATAGAACCATGTCAAGGATAGCACATAGTTTAGGATTGTTAATAAAACCAGTGTTGCCTAGTATACTGATTAAGCCGAAAATGTACTGACATCATGTTCAATAAATTGGGCTACATTATTTAAAATTGTTCAATATGATTAATTTCTTTACTTGTTTGTAAGATAAACAATTTAAAATAATGAAGGGAAATTTATTGAATATGACTGTCAGGATACTTCTGTTTAATCAGTTTATTGGCAACACTGATTTTTTAACAATCCTGTAGTATGTGTCAAGTCGTTGGCATGGTTCTAGTTGACACCCGTGTTATATAAATTGCTAGTTTTGCGTTTCTGCCTTTTTCTTTATTTTTCTGTCAATATTTTTAAACAGGTTAAAGCCGGAATTTTGAGGATATCATAGTAAAATATTAACAACCCAATATAAAGGACGGAAAAGGAAGACAAAAAAGACTAATGAAATGAGATTTGGATGCGATAGGGTTGCGGAAATGAAGACCTACAGCAAATAAGAAATGGACGGAAGTACTTAAAGAAAATCAATAACTCATAATAATATTTCTTTTAAAATGAATGTGAATGACACCGTGTGTAAAAGTAAAGTAAATTTAACAGCTATTGTACACAAATAAATTATTTTCAATGTTTATTGTTTACAAGTACATAAAGGTTAACAGTGCTTATTTGTAAGGACGATGTGCAGCAGACTGAAAACGTAAAAACTTAAATGCCATGTAATTCGTTCACAACTTGTTTTTACGTCTTGGAAAACAATCCTTTTTTTTTGGTGTTTTCAATGGGAACAGATAATCAAAATGTACTTGATGCATTACTTACACTGTAAAAATTTACTTTCTCATAAAGCAAAAGTAAAATTGCAAAATAACAGAGTGAGAAAATGAAGGACATTATGTCATTAAATAACAATATTTCTCCAAAAGTAAACTATATGTTTTGAGCAGGTATTGGCAGAAAATTGCAACATGATCGTGGGGACCAATTCATAAGCGAGATTTAACAGACAGGTACGTTTACGTAAGTCACAATACCACATGGGAAATTAAATGACACCCGCTAGACCCGTAATCAGAAGCAATTACTGGCGACCGCTAGAACTGTTTTCGTCTAGTCGGATTGTATTAGCCCAGTCTATGATTCTAGCCTTAGGTAAGGTTGTACCGATAGGCCAATTTATATTGCATTAGTAACCTATTCGAATTTGTGATTATAATAAGTGAAAATTGCAGGCCCTATGCGAGTCAAGTACATGGGAGATTTTTAAGAAAATAAATAAAGGATGCCGAATCTTGCCCGTGGTCATGATTTGCAGACAGATTGGATCCATTAGTGTTACTAAAGAATATTATGATACTATTATATATGACTTGATCTTTAGAGAAACACAACATGAACCTATTTTTTAATCAAGTAAAAATAATATTATGATATGAAGTTATAAGAATATGTTTATAACGCATGTCCACTTGTTTTTGGACCATAGGAAATACAATGGTAAAATTTTCATATGGCTGTAATTTCTGCCCTAATAATTTTAGAACAAAAGTGTAAATATGTATGTACATAAAATGTTCAGAATTAAAAATTGCATTAAATGAGCCTAAATTTATTGATATGATAGGTTCTTGTCAAGAGATAAACATACCATGCAAGACAAAATATATAAATATGTATAAAAATTTAAATAGTTGTATATATTTCCATTGGGCTTTTTCTGCAATGGTAATTTCAAACAATTTTTATAAGCAAATTTAATTTTTCGCACTTAATTTTAATTTAATTCTTGTTACAAAATATTTACATGTAAAACTTGTTTACAAAAGTTTGTTTTAGTATCCAGTTCTTAAGCTAGATTTTTGCTCTTTGATAAGTATTTTCAAAAATATTTGATTGACTCTATACAAAGTAATCAAAAATATTTTTTTTAATACATGAATTACACTTGTCAACTAAAACGGCAATTTTACGAAAGTATCAACTTTTAGAAAATGAATTTGAATTTATTTCTATACGCTGTTCACTTTGTTGACAATTTGTAACTCTTCCATAATTATCAATATTATCATATTTTTAATCAATATTTCATTTCAAAATTTTCAAAACAGACTAACAGCGGATGGTTAATTGCACTGACAATACATTGTTGGTGATCCACGAAATTATTTAATATATTCATTACGGAGAAAAAAGTCAAATTTTGCTGTAGTGCGATAAGTACATTGAACCCAAATGTACCAAGTCCAATTCTACGGTAAGGGTTACGTCGTCCTTAAGTTTTTAATTTATATACATATTCCAATCTAACGGTATATATGTTGCCTAAATAGAGAGGAAAGATTTGAAGGTTGGGAACAAAAGATTTTACATTACAATCATTAGACAAAATGTTTTAACGCTTCTTCTGCTAAAAGCAGAATCTTTTGATACATTTACTTATCTCGTACAAATGCGGATTTGAATTGGCAAAATATGGGTATACGGTATATGATGCAATAAGTTTAATATTCGTTCAGGACTAAACGCTTCAAACAAAATGAACTATAAAATACGCTTCCAAATGTTCCCTTACTAACTTGTCATTTTATTTAATTGTTTAAAATTAAACTACTGAAAATACTACAGCATAATTAGTTTTAATATCAGCAGATACATTTATAAAAAAATCTGATGTGACCAACACAGTACCTCCCGCCATTTACCTATGTATATAATTTTTATATTACTTTATAAATTTATCCATACAATATATAGAAAAAGTATTAAAGCAAACTTGTAGAAAATGGAATAATCTTTAATTTTTTATTGAGAAAAAAATAAATTTGAAAAAAAACTCTTGAACTTCAAGTAAACTGCCATTTCCGGTTATCCGATTGCCACCAAAATCTAATCAGATATTTCCATATTAGAATAAGGTAGAAATACATAGTTTCAAAACTTTCTGAATGATAGTATTTGAGTTAGAGCGTAAACAGGATCCACACATACATACATACATACATACGTACATACATACATACATACATACATACATACATACATACATACATACATACATACATACATACATACATACATACATACATACATACATACATACATACATACATACATACATACATACACACAGACATCATCGTGAAAATGTTAAAATTGGATTCTAGGGACCTTAAAACGTGGTCATTTACCAAAATTTCGATATGCGATTTTTAGCACGATCCCTATACCTCCCTTACCAAGGGTAGCGGGAGGTAAAAATAATTGAAAACAAGATAAAATTCAGCGTTTCAAGAATCCTCTCCTGTCATTTATGATATGCTACATCAATTAAAAATCCTAGAAGACTTCTAGGAGACACTGCGCAACTATTCGTTCACGTCAATTATAAACACGAGATTCCAGAGCGGATAACATCTGTGTGACACAATATTGACACACGTCATTCATTATATTTATAAAAGTACGTGAACGAACGAGATCCACTTCGGCACGCGTGGGTAAAGGATGCAGGATGCTCCAACTCCAACGGAACGGAAATTACATGTGACGTCACGCAATAAAACAGATGGGGGTTTATGGTTCATTGCATAATATGGTGTTTTTGCCTTTATTACAGCCCGCATAAAGGCGTGCCGAATCCTTCCTTGCCTTAATCGTAAATTAAATGAAGTTATGGTAAACCCGAGATAATATTTTGCAATTCTAGAGAAATAGACCGTTTCAGAATATCGCCATCTGTGGTAAGAAATAGTTTTTTCCAATACCTATAAATCTATTGCGCTTTTCTTTAAATTTAACAACAATAAATAATTAAAAGTAGAAAATATGAAAGAAACAGTCAGTGGGAGTAGGAAAATTAGCCTTTATAAAAAATAAATATAAAAATGTATATTATTCGGCATATTACCCATTGTTGAGTGGGCCAGTTTGATTTATACGCAGATATCGGTAATGATGACATATTCGTACCGTGTGGGCGTTTACCAGGTGTTACCTCACGGGTACTCATTTTTGGCGTGGAGAGTGCACCACAGGGATCACTTTTATGTTATTTAAAATTCGAAATAATTTTAGGGTTGCTTGGGATCGACCCCGGGACTCAGATTCGCGACCAGACACTCAGGAACACGCCTACGAAACCCCATTGCAACAATAATTATAAATTTTGGCACAAATTTCAACAATTTTTACCTCTCGCTAAGAGAGGTATTGGAATCATGCTAAAAATCGCATATCTAGATTTTAGTGAATAAGCACGTTTTAAGGTCCCTAAAATCCAACAATAACATTTTTACGATGATGGCTGTATATATATATATATATATATATATATATATATATATATATATATATATATATATATAATGTGTGTGTGTGTGTGTGGATGTGTGTGAGGTTGTTGGAGGTACGATTTTTCAAATTCTATAAGATTAAAGACCTATGTAACCACGGATTCCTCAATCTAACAGTAATGGGAAGAGTTGAATATATTCTGGTAACAATTTGACAACCGAAAGTAGTAATATTTTAACAAATTTCTTCTAAATATTATTTTTTTAATATTTATGTCATTACAAATATTAAAAAACAAAATTTTCTATCCTGCACTTTCTTTTTATTATACCTTCTATAGATTTAAAGATATAGATATAATATAATCTATAAAATAATCTGTTGTAGTATATCTCACAGCCTGCTCACTGCCCAAACATCTCCATGGTAACTATTTGAGAAATTAAAATGTCTGTAATTGACAGATAAATGTCACTAATGTTAGTGTCAAAAATTCAAAGATAGTACTGAAGGCTTTTTCTGGGAACGATATTTAATATTTCTTATTGTATCATTAATTAAATATTTAAAATTATAGGTATATTACATGCCCCCATCAGAAATACCGCTAATCCCGTTAATGAATTGGAAAAACCTCGAACATTTAGAAGAAATGGAGAAAATTTGCTCATAGAATGAATTTAAAATTATAGAGAATACGTAAATATAAAGATTAGGTGTAATTAGATTTTTTTGTGTGTACAAGAAATGTTAAATACAATACTTATATATACCACAATGGAAAGGGCGCTAGCGGTATTTTTGTATGTAATACAAAATGCATTTACTTAAAGTTTTGTAATACTTAATAATTAACTGTTTCACAAGTAACACATTTATGTACTTAAATTAAATAACGATGGGCGTGTTCTTGCACAAGGCCTCACTTTCTACGGACACCTATTATTGGGCTTTGGACGCTATTTACATCGATTTCTCGAACTTCACTCTGAGCAACTCCGAAATTAAGGGAAATGATCGTTTTTTATATTGACAATTTTGCAGCGGTCTATGATAATGTCAGATATAAACAAAAGGCCAAATTCGCAGATAAGATATTGGTATGGTGCGTTATTTCCACAAGGGTTGTATCAAGACCTTATGTGGGCCCAGTGAGGTGAAGCCCTGGATAGTCAAACGTACGTCTAACAAAATTGGTCAATTTTATTAAAGAAGAACACTCAAAATTGGCTAACTGACCAAAACGTACCAATAGTGAAACGACAATCCCATAACCTTCCACAGGCTCGTCCCGTAGAACGTTTTTGGGCTTTTCTTTATCTTGAAAAGTTCACGATGTAGGTTGGGAAGCCCAAAATGAGGACGAACTTCAACTCAGAATATACAGTAATTCAGGAATGTCCGAGAAATCGATATAAATGTCATCCAAAACTCAATGCTAGGTGTCCATAGAAAGTTGCGCCTTGTGGAAAAATACGCCCATCTTTATTTAAGTTCATAATTTTGTTGCTTATGAAACAGTTAATTATTAAGTATTACAAGACTTTAAGTAAATGTATTTGATACTGCAAAAAAATTGTTTTAGGACATACCTTAGCAAAGGTGACCTCGATATTTTAAAAGCAAATTTAAAGAAAAGCATCGAAAAGTTGGACTGAGGAGTGAGAAGACAATTTTAATTTCATGGATGACAACGATCAGAAATATAATTCACGTCTAAAAGAATTGCTATTATTATAACCAAAAATAAGATCAATCATTCTTCCACAGGCATTGGACAAACCCGACTGAGTATGTGAAAAAAACGAAAATATAACTTATTAAAACAAAAAAAAAACTAAATTACGAGATAGAAGCACAATACTGACGATAAAAAAATTGACAGATACAATGGTTTTTTCATTTAGGTGGTGTTATAAAAGCCAAAGAAAGCCCAACCAAATACTTTTATATTTATTTAAAACAATGTATAATTAGTTTACAATTTAATGTTTTGGTTATTGTAGGGAGACTTTTTTGTAATAAAATTATGAATAGGTTCTTTCAATATTTACCCCATAAAAAAAATAAACTTTCTTATGATATGAAGTATTAAGCTTGTTATTTTGAATTAAAAAAATATGTTGGGTTTTAGAATATTTTTTCCAAAAATGAAACTATTGTACGGAGACTTCTATGTATCACTGTATATGTAATTAACGAAAAATAATGTGCTGGTCTTACATCAGATTTTTTTGTAAATGCACATATGCCTATGTAGTAATTATTTTAAAGAAATTATTTATCATTGGTATTATTCAATTTCAGTAGTTACATATAATATGATAAATTAAAGCGGAATATAGTTATTTATAAACTTTATAATGAGAAATTACGCGTATTATTCATTTTTACAATAAACTTGATATTGAATTAAAATTTCTGTGTCACCGGATGTCTATAACGAGACAGACAAGTTTATTTCAATTGTAACAATTTCTTGCGTCTAAAATGATAAAAAACTAGTTTGATACCGTAAACAAGGTGATAGAAATAAAATAAATCAGTTCTGTTTCAACTAAATTAGTCTAAAATATAATGTATGTTCTGTAAATAAGTTATTATGAATGAGATTAATTCATGGATTTATTTATATTTGTTTGGTAGGGATTTGAAATGGTGTTATTCAATAATAAGCATATCCTGCTTGTTTTACTTACCTTCGTGCGTCTTCATATGGGCACGTAAATTGCAGGCGAGTGCAAATTTTTTGTGGCATAAATCACAAGCGTGCGGTTTGTCACCTGCAAAAGAAAAAAAAAGTGTTAGTATGAGCTGAAAGTGAAGTTATTTTAAAAATACTCACTACGCCTTAATACTAATTAACTTCGTTTAATTAATATGAAATAGCAAATGCCATATGCTGATTTATTCACTAGATCATTCCATAACCAATTATTATAATTTTATGCGTCGCACAAGCATTCCTTCACATTTTACAAAAACTTTAAGATTTTTTGTAAGAATAACTATGAGAGGAAAAAAAGAACTGTGTCGAATTTGAAATGAACGATATTGTTTCTCAGAAAATATAATTACTAAACATTGAATATAACTAAGCGTGCTGCTGTGCTCTGTTGAATTATAAAACAAGCTAGAAAAACATCGCTCCAACATAAAATATAGTCCATGTCAGACAGTTGACAAAAATTAGAATTTAAAATGACTAGTTAAAAAAATAAACGAACGGTTTGCAAGAACATTACCAGGATGAAAACATGCTGCGTTATCACCAAAAATATCTTACACATTATTCCGACATGTTCCGAAAAAAAGGTAGAAATCTAATAGTTTAAATAACCTAAAAACGTAAAATAAATCCGACTTGACACATAAATTTCATCGAGGACGGTCTTCGAATCTTAAAACACGTTTAGTTTTTTAGGCGCGCGGGTGCGTTCAGAATTCGGATTGTGCGTTAAGCTGATCAGCAGCAGCAGCCGACCAAAAAGCGAATCGCGTCTTGGAGTCAGACGAAAGAAATAAATACAATGCCCATCTTTATGGATTTGTTGCAAAATTCTGGTCGGGCCAAGGTCACAGGGTAACGGCTGTCCCTGTCGTGGTCCATTGTTATTGAAACTGATAGTGGATACCGGGCCCGACGACGGCGAGTGACGGCTGTGATGTATTGGTCAACGTGAGCGGATTGGCACGATGTCACCGAATTATCTACCTTTCTACCAGGGTCGGACTCAGACTCAGTATAACGCAATTATTTATATATTTGGATGTCGGTATCATGGTGTCACATGTTAATTAAGAAAACCACTATTATCAGTATCGGATATGATAATAGACATTTTACAGGGATATTAGTGATTCTGAAACGAATGCAAGTTTCCGAGACGAGCTTAGCGAGTTTTGAAATTTGCATATGTGTGTAATTTGAATGAAGATAGTTTGTTAGACAGATTATGAATACTTTAAGGATATTTTTTTTAATAGTCATCATCCACACCACAGTTCCTGTAGTATATTGAAAGACAAATATTACAATGATCCTTATTGTAATACGAGTAGGCGAGTTACGCAAAGTACGAGTATTACAAATGGACTATTTTTCCTATTTCGCATTAATTTACTTTTATTTTAAAATTATTATTGAAAGAAATATTAAAATATCATGGTTGGTAACACTGACAGTTACAAGTTAGGTTAGAATTATAATTTAGATTATGTTATGAACCTGCATATAAATTCTTTGAGTTTTAATTCATAGGAGTGCTTTATTGTTTAATATAAATATTTTACTATAAAAAATCAAAATTCATTAATTTTTCATGAGTAATGACCGGTAATGACAACTAAAATGAAAGATATTTATTTGACACTTAAACTAAGTTACCAATCCCCAAAAATCTTTGTACACAATTTTTTATTGTATCACTGTTTTTGATAAAAACAGTTGTACAAATTTCACTTTATAAATGCGAAATAGGAAAAGTTTTTTATAGTGGCCAGACAGAGATCGCTGTGGCGAGTGGAACCCCCTCGCACTTCGATAGTGACAGAGCAATGACCCATGTGTTTTTTTTTCCTTTTATGACAATTATGTGACGATTTTGTGTTAGTGTCCAGTTTTTGATTAATTAATTAATAGCATGTTTGGATTATAATGTTTAATCATAGAAGTTATTTATGTTTATAGGAATCAATCTATTAGCTCAGACGCTAAGCCAGTATTATGATAGGAAAATGAAGTATACTCTTTTTCCTTGGCACTGAATATCAGCATGAAAAATTGTTTCTGTATTTGTTGTATTTTAGGTTTGTTTGTAACATCGTATGTTCTTATGTTTATTTCGTGTTTTCGTCGTGTTATATTTGTTTGTAGCGTCTAATATTTTCATTTTTATGTGTTTATGATATTTGTTTGTAACTCTTATGTTTTTAGGCTTTTTGTGTATATTATGGCATTTGTTGTTGAGGCGGGGGGAGGGGGTGTGATTGTAGCAAAGTAGAATTTAAAATGTGTATTATCTTGGGGGGTGAAATTTAATAACTGTTTTTGTGCAGAGTGCAACCTAGTCGAGCAAATGATATGCATTGTTAGGTTCGTGTTATTTGCCTGACATTTTTCATATTAGTGATTCTGAAACGAATGCGTTTCCGAAACGAACTTAGTGAATTTTGAAATTTGTATGTAATTTGAATTAAGATACTTTGTTAGGTTATGGTTACTTTAAGGACATTTTTATTTAAATTAGTTATTTTCACATACGAGAAAAACGAATATTTAGCTCTTGTCACATAGGTTAGGTTAACATGGCTTAAGTTAATTTACATTAGGATTCCTTGTACAATAAAGTTAGTTTATAAAATAAAATATACCATAAAGTGAGAATTAGAATAAAATAAGAGTTAATCATTAAATACAGTGTGCAAATTATATTAGGTAGTTAAATAAATATTTATTTATTTCTTTCAGTTCTTTGTGTAGTTAGATTCTGCCCTGCCATAGCGAACAAAATCTCTAGATTGTATCCAGTTGTGAGCTATAAAATATATAACAAGGGGCTTGCTCAAATTTCAGCAAAAGGCTCGCTATTTGTTTCAAAAAAATGAAAACGAGAGATTATTCGAAATTTAAGAGTCAGTCACGACAAATTGAGAGGATATCATTCTACTTTGTAGCTCAACTTACGAAAAGAAAATGTTTTTAAGAAATTATATGTTCTTTTTGCAAGAAAATTAGAACTCATTACAGTCATCAATTTATATACAAATGAACTTTATGAATATCCTATATGCTAAGCGTAATTAATTTTATCAAACGTATAACCAATATTTATTCAACGTCATATTTTATAATTGCAAAATTCATTTAATTAAGCAGCGAGGAAAAATCTTATAAACACATCAGCATGATGTTCTTCTTAATACTCTTTTAGTATGACAAGAGCATAATATTAATTGGCATGTATGATTCAGTTAAATTTGAATTATTTCCAGTTATTAATTAACTATTTATTCCCGCATTACCACAGAGGAAGCCTATTTCCTAACTGTAGTCAAACGATAATTACAATCGATTAAAAATAAAATGATGTACAAGATAATACATTACTTTATCTTCCTTGAATTCTCAAAATTTGCTAAAAAAATCAATATCTGTTTTTCTTCAAGCGACAAATTTTTAAAATTGCCTTCCTTAAATATTTGAAAAAGTGCATTTCTATTTTGGCCATAGTACCAAAGAATTGTGATTGTAATAGAATTGTAAAGAGATCACAAAGTACAAAGACCCCGACGTTAATTCTTTACAAACTATTTTTAATGTGAAAGTAATCCCTGTAGTGCATATTACTGCTATGAAATCTAAGTAAAGAATATTGATGCAACCAGTAATGGGTAAAAAGATGTTAGATATACGGTTTACATATACTTGTTACAAGCAGGTATTGTTCATCCAAAGTTTATGGGAATAATAATCGTTGAAAATTGATTATGAGGATACAAAACCGAAAACTACATATTAAAAAATATTGTAATAAAAGCAATCTTATTCTATTCCACCGATGTTGCCAATTGTAATAAATTTCAATGCTAATCACCAATTCTAATAATATAAACTTTTAATACTCTAATAAGACCGAGCAGTTTTGACTTACTATATTCCGAGCGGTAATTTTCTTCAGAAGCTTTTTGAGTTTAAAAAGGTGTGAATAAAATTAATTAAATGATTTTTAAAAGTTTAACAAAATATATTTACAACGATAAAGATATGAATATAAATACAAAATAAAATTATAACTATAAAACATAATTTAATAGATATTAAATTTTGAATAGTCAAATACAACAGCAATTTACAACAGCATATTTGAATGACAAATTACAGTGAGTTCAATCCAAAAAATAATAAAAAAAAAAATTTCAAAAAAATTACATAACTTGGATTAATTATCTCGGGAACAACAACTATTTGGTGAAATGATATCACAAGAAATTACCAACACCCCATCCCTATCGTTTCTCTCTCAGCGTCATTCTCTCATTTACGCTGATTTAGCATAATGGTTCGTCTCTCATCTCGTAAGGCTAAAGCAAAACTAATACAAATACAATTTCTTTTACAATTTAACATACATGTGAAATATACATTTTTTATCCAAATTACGAATATTAGAAGTAACCTTTGCAACCATTACAATATTTCAATAAAAATTATAGTAATCTCGTAAAAAACCGGAATTAAAACTAGAACGCAAATAACCAGTGATATATTAAAATTCAAATGTGCATGTGATTGATTTTGGTTACAGCATTTGGAAAGCTTTAATTAGATTTGTTCCACCATACAAGCAAATCAGTGTGGAACTGTCCTACACAGACGAAATATTAAAATGGAGATCAAAGTACATCAAACTGAAATTTTCATTGCTAGTCAGACGTACCAACGCGATTCGGACCGAATGCAATTCAGTTTGGAACTATTTAAAATAGTCAGCAGACTGGAGCATGTACTAACAGTCAGAACATACTCGTAAGTAGTTAACAAAATTTTGTCAGTTGTGAATATGTAAAGTTGTAAGTTTACTTGGTCTTCAATAATTTCACTGTTATATACAGAATTTTATAAAATTTCATTCCTACGAGAGATTTCAGTAATGAAAGTAGTGATGTGCCATTTGAAAGTTGCACATTGAAAGTTACAATTTTAAACTTTCAAAATTGAATGTTCTAAGTTTTAAATTTCATGAAACTTTCAAAACGAACCTAGCCACTATACTTGACGTGCTACGAGCAAAGCTGGGCTAGCAAACGGGCATCCTAGGACTTATACAATATTTGCATAACTTTCAGCGAACGGATTCTGCAGAAATTTCAATGTCACGAACATCTGCCGCTTGGCAAAAGACAATAGTTGGTAGTACGACCCATTCTTGTTGTACAATATTGCCATAAATCGGGTTTGTAATGTATAGTGTTCCTGATATTCGTCATCTGATATATTCCCCTATTTGATCAAGCCTAGAGTGATGTTTTGAATAATGTGATTATCTTCACCTGAAGTTTCTGTTCAGGTTTTATTTTCCGATAGAATTTTAACAAAATTATTCACATTCAGTATTATAGGTACTAAGAGTGTAATATACTACACACCAAGAATCATTAACCAGCGATACTTGAAGATTTTATAGTTAGGATTGAATTTTTGAAAATAGATAATTTTGCACAGATTTAGTTTTCTTTCTTTTTCTTAAAAAATAAAGTGTTTGCTATATACATTTGTCTTATTTTTAATCTTACTTTACAGTATAGTTGTTCATATTTTAACATAAAAATAACAAATAAACCCGATAAAAAAACTTATTTTGGTGTCTGGTTTTTTTTTGGCCACGAGTGTATTTTGGAAATTAATTAAAAAAATTAAAAAATACTTAGATCGTCAGGTGTTCATTTATGGTTAAATTTAAACTCATAGATGCATATATTTTTAAATATTTGCAGTCTTAATTAAGGCAGTTGCTACCCTACTAGTTTAGTCCAAATATTCATAATTCGACTTCCCTTTGACTTACGTAGTCGTGTACATTAGTAGAATGAAAATTAATTATCGGCATAATAATCATAAAAAATAAGATAGTAATAATAAAATAAATTGAGCCATGTCTATTTTATTTTATTATTTTTTTTTATCGTATATTCCAAAAAATACTATATTTACAATCAATAATTGATTTATTCAAAAAAAATATATATATATCAACACATTTATTATTTCTATTACAAAAAGTTAATTTAGGTTGACGGAAGTACCTTTTTCCTATAAGAATACGTTATATTTTTACAAACTGTCTCGTTTCATTTTCGCAAGTATCTCTGGTTATAAACGGTGCAGTGATTTAAAAATTTACAAACGTCTTACTTAATAGCTACAGAATATATTAAGTTTAATCAAAAAGTCAACGTTAATTATATTTGAGTAGCAACTACCTAAACTATACTTATACACACATTATTTTGCTTTTATTTTGAAAATGTAAAGGATGACTTATTGTAACATTAATTATAATTTTGTGTACTCCCAAAATGGTAAGAAATATTTTTCATTTTGACATAATGTGTCAAAAAGTATTATAGAAGATACGATAATATGCAGCGAAAAAAGAATAATAAAAACAAGCATAAGAAAAACGAGCAAGGAGAAAAACTTTAACAAAATACATACTTGTAATTAAAGCATAAAAAATTAAGAAATGAAAATAAATTAGTTAAAAAATCTATTAGCGAACCATTAAAGTGGCAATTTGCGACGGACATTGTGCATATAGCACTGGCTGCAATGGTTGGTAATTGAAAAATACCTCAATGTCATGCATGTCAAGGTGCAGAGCTGCGGTAACCCTCCTGCCCTCAATGCAAATGAATGCCGGTCCCGTTCTTTCATAGCTTTTACGCCACAGTCTAATTAGCGATTACGACGCTTTGCACGAGAGCGAAATGACACTGGTTGTGGCTTGTGGCCGTTAGTACATTTACGAGCAAGGTGATGTTACCGACATCTCTCCGGAGAGCGATTCATTAACTCCGAGTACGACGCCGTGTTAAACAATCAAGATGGTTGTGATGATGTGATGTGATTGCGATTGTGATCATGATCGATTTCTTTATATTGCTTCAAGCTTTTGTTTCTCTTGCTTTATTTCTCTCTGATAACATCTATTCTCTTAGAGTAGGTTTTGTTTTGTAAAATTGTTGTTCTCCGGTAGTAATGTATTTTTATTATAGGCATTTGCTTTATATTATATATAGAGATAAATTCTTTAAATGAGATATTTAATTTAAATGCGTGAGAAAATTTTGTTTTCATTTCAGTTTATCGTACTCGTACTAAAGTATTATCATAGATTGTATTTTATTTCTTTATAAATCATTTTAATTTTTTTATTGCCCTTGCATGTGTAGTAAATAATTCGGAATCATAGAGCAATATTCGAAATTTAATAATAAATAATTCAGAATACGACTTAAATCGAGCCATTTGGAGGAGGGTATGCAAATTTGTAGACCCTGCAGTGACGGAAGACAACAATATGTTGTTTTGTCTTATTTGTACATACTTTTTAAATTATAGTACCTATTCTTGACAAAGAATTGCATTGCGCAATAAAAAGTGTATGATTGTTGAAGACTTACGTAATTGAAGTTATTTCTTTTTGCCACACAGGTTATAGAATCAGTTCAAAAGGCAACGTATGTCGTAACTCTGTTTAGGAATTAATTTGACACTGTTCACATAGTCCATATACATTGGTGTTTATTGTAACATTTTTGTGTCTCGTATTGCTTTACGTGATTACGCCATAACGAAACTAGAGAAAAATATATATTCCTAGTATGTGTCAGCACAGATTATAGAACGAATTGACCAACCTATAAACGAATTATTATTGCGCAATGCGATTCCTACGTGAAGAATAAGTACTATAGAAACCACCTGTTGCAAGCTTAGCGCAACTTTAAGAACATATTCTTCTAATTTTGGTGTTTAAATTTCGACTCAAAATGTTAAATTTTTGCATTTGCAACTTAAAATGTAATATATAAAATTTGTAATGTTGATGTTAAAAGTTGAAAATTAAACAAAAAATACACTTGAAATATTTTATGTAAATCCGTTTAGTGTTGAGTGTGAATGTTTAGTGAATGTCAAGAAAAGAAATATTCACGTTCATATTAATATTAATTATACAACGAGTAATGGAATGGCCCATATTCCACACGAGCAAAAAGTTTGTGGACCGAGGCGAAGATGCGGACTACGGCTCGCGAGTGTGGATATGCCATTCCGGACGTGTTGTAGACTATACTTTCTCCAAGAAAATTTTAGAAATTATACAAAAAATGCTGCCTGGTTATAACAATATATTATCATATACCATCATACATTTTTTTTTACGTCAGTCAATAAATTGTTTGTAATAACACCATTCATATCTTTCTTTTAATTTATTTGGTAATATTTGGCCCACTGCCACTGTATTATTAGCAAGTTCCCTTATTTCTGATGGCGTACATTCCATATCTTATCTTCTTTGCCACTTGCCATTTTTCTCTACAAAAAGTTAGTTAGTTGTTTGGTAAGAAAATATATTATTATTTAGATAAAAAGCAAAACACTTGAAAAGTTAACAGAAAACTCCAAAACTGTTCAAAACTTCAAAACATCGAAAACGAAAAATAAATATAAAACAAATAGTCATAACCATAGTAAGCGAACCAAGATATATTTGATATACCGCGCTAATATGCGGCTAAACAGATTCTGATTCGTCGAAAGTCGTGCGGAATTATTCCAAACGGCGTACGGAATTATTCCACATGGTTTGTTGGAATAATATTAATTCAAATATAATTTTTAGTTGTAGAATGTGTAGTTTCCAAAATAGTGTTAGAGGAAATAATTTCCATATAGCTGTTTTATTTTTCCGTAAGAAAATGTTGAAAAAAAACTATGTACTAAAATTTTTATTAGGTATATGGTCTTGAACTTCTTGGTTTAGAATATATTTTTTACCAGCTAATAATAAATATAAAAAGCGTACAACAACTATGATATAAAGCAATTAATCTTATTTGGTAAGTTAAAACTGACTACTTACTCGACAGGAATGTTCTTTCAGTTCTAATAATACAGGAACGATTCTAATAGTATCATTAGTTACTACAGAATTATTCTGAAGAGAGTATTTTGAATTTTAGGACAAAACTTTCTTTATACCTGGGCAATTAGTATTATTTCCATAAGAGTTGCAAGCAACAGCAACAAGTACTAGTAAGTTGGTTGCAGTTGCAGAAGACTGACGAATGTTTGTCGTGTGACATTCAGAGCTTGGTGGTCCTGCGCTTATTTGAATATAATAAACGTTTAAGTGCGTTCCTGCTCCATCTTCCTTCATTCTCTTATGGTAGCACTCGCGCACACATACGTACTACGCACTGCCTTGTCTTAAATCCCAATAAGAGCAGACCGCGTATTATAACAGACATACAAACCAACTTTGTTTATTATTTCATTGTAATGTCCCGATTAAAAATTACCATCAGCCTGCTTTTTAAGACTCCGTACCTGAATATCGCCATTAATTGTCATTAACAATGTAATGTATGCAAAAGTATTCTATGTGTTAATCAGCTGATCTACTTATGGGGGGAACAAGACAACGGAATTGATGTTTCGCTGATGTCCGCAGTCACTGCTCGATTTTCTAAATTATTATATTATTTTCAGATTTAATTAACCATTCGGTAGCCTTGTCACACCGTATCTGCTTGACTAACTTAAAAGTCATTAACGAATTACCATTAAAACCGTGTTGTTAAAGATAGTTAAAAAGATCTATTGTTTTAGAATAGTTAAACACAACAGTAAATTATTTTTCTCCGGAGCGCTTCCAAGACATAAAAATAACCGCAAGGTAATGAATATATATAGCTGCAGAAGTGAAACATAACCTAGCATTCTTTGACACTTCTCATTTGTTTCCTCTTTCGAAAATCTAATTTCCATCTGCTCATTTTCATGACGAGTGTTTAACTCCCGTTTACGGGTATACCCACACAAACATAAATGTAAGCAAAGTAAACATTTTCCCTTGGGCCACTCCTCTGACTTGAGAAAGAAGATGGACGACGCAGGTTGTTGTGCTATCTGTGAACGGGCGAGCGCAACATCGTCAGACATACAGCGGGCCCGAGGCAGATAACCCTCAGACAGAGTTAATTAAGAAATGACGCTACCGAATCGCCTAATGAGAAATCTCCTCTAACAGGAATTCCGACCAAGGACATAAAACACCTGGATGGAATGGTTCAGCGCAAAAACTGCTGATACTCAACTTATCACAGCTTGCTTGATTTATTAATGCCAGAGTACATTATCAGAATGCTTATAGCCTACTTGAGACTTCTATATCGGCATAAGATTTTGTTAAAAAAATATGTGCATTTAAATTTAAGGACAACAATATCTCATAAAAATTCATAGTATTATAAATGAAGGAAAATGTATTCAGTTCTTTATTAAATTTGGACTTCTTGTTCAGTTCTGAAATAAAAAATATTGAATATGTGGAAAGAGTGACTTGAAATGCAAAATTTATGTTCTGAAAATACTAGAAAATTCAATAATAAAATTACATGGGAAATTTCTAATTTAAAATTTAATTTTTAAAAATACAATAAAAATTAAATTAATTTCTATGAAGATTTTTATTTATTCCAAAAATACTACATAAAAAATCTGATGTGGCCAGCACATAACCTCTCGCCGTATATTTTACCTGGCTGTATGCATAAAGCAAAGAATATTTTTATAAATACAAATAATATATTCATATAAATCTATGACGTATAAACTTCTTTATTATTCAATAATAGCATGTCTCAACATGAAGATATTTTACCATAAATTATGTTACAATAAATTACAAAGTAGAGTTTACCATATATAAATATTAGGCTGGTAACTGCAATTTTCAATTCGAACAACGTTGTTTACTTTCTCTTCATATTCTTCTAGTAAAAACATTAATTTTGGGCGGTCTAAAATGTATATATGGATTGTGCATCTATTCTTACATATCTTCTTTTACATTTTATTTTTTCATACATGTTATATCTAAATAACACTAATTCCCTTTAATAAAGTGACGGATAGATTGCACTCCGATTATTCTTATATCGATGTGTAATTTTGTCAATATTTACAACTTACTTGAGAAGAATTTGATAGCTTTTTCGCAATTCAAAGTTACTCTAGTCTATAGTACTGGTGTACATTGTCCCATAATGTTTGAAACAAATTTAAGTCCTTCAACCTAGACTTGTCATCTCCATAATAGTCATAGATCAAGAATTAAGGGATTCTCCAAGTACATTTTTCTTTCATTACTCATTATTTCTGACACTGACATTTATCTGTCAGTTACAAATAATTTAAATTATCAACTATTTTTCATGGCATTCTTTCGGCTGTCAAATTTATTACAACAGATTATTTTATATATTATACTTCTTTTATCTCTAAATCTATGGAATATATAATAAAATATTTAAATGTATCAGATAGAGAATTTAATTTTCTTTAATATTACCACGAAAAATGTTCAAAAAATAATATTTAGAAGATTTTTTTTCAAGAATCTTCTACTTCCGGTTGTCCAATTATTACCAAAACCTTTTCAGATCTTCCCATGAATGTCCGATTGGGAAATACGTTGTTAAACAAATTTTAAGTCTTATAGTTTTTGAGTAACCGTCCTTCCAACATCCCACACACACACACACACACACACACACACATCCACACACACACACACACACACACACACACACACACACACACACACACACACACAGACATCATCGTAAAAATGTTAAAATCGGATTGTAGGGACCTTAAAACGTGCTTATTCAATAAAATCTGGATATGCGATTTTTAGCATGAATGCAATACCTCTCTTAGCGAGAGGTAAAAACAATATGCAGTATTCTACCATTTCCTTTCAAATTCTGATAATATATAAAAATCTAAGAATATTGGTAAAACACGATTTTTAATTCGAATTAGTAAGCGAGATATGAGTTTCTGAATGTCTGAAAATATTTTGACGTCTAGTCCAAAGTTGGTCATGCTTCTCAAACAGTTATTTCTAGGGGTATCAGTATTGTCTACATTAGGCATATATTTTCATTTATTTTTATTAAAACTTCTTTCCCTTGTCTAATAAAAAGAAAAATGTTTAAAATAAATATTATTTCAACCTATTTCATAAAACATTGTCACTAGGATGACAGTTGTGTTGCTATAGTTCTTAATTTGAATTCAAACAAAAACAACAAATAGCAGGTCCAGTTCGCCCGAATTCATCCAAAATTTTACGATAATAACCGAATAGAGACTGTGTCGTTGCGTCTACAATAATGAAGCATTTTTATTACAACCAACAAAGTAATATTTTATCATTTTCATTTTACTAAAATTCTTAGTTTAAAGTAAGCTACCTTATAATTATTGAAGTGTACTATTTCTTTACAATGGTTGAATATCCTATTCTTTGTGAAAAAGTAATAAGCATGTATTTTTTGTTGTTCACACAATGACCCATTTCGATTTTTTTTGTTGAAAAGCAAGTCATAATGACGTATATGCATATGCAATAGCACTGTTGACACCACAACAGAGTGGTTAACGAAGAAACACTTATACTTCTCATCTTGACATTTCTAATCATTTCTGCCATTTTGTGATTGAAGGTTATAATATAAACTAGAGTATCATTGTAATTGAAAGTTTTGAATGACGGGTATAAAATATTATTTAGTACGAAACTGAGTAAATAATTCGAAAAGAAATATATACTGGTAACCCATGTAGCGGAATTTCATTATAGTGATATCGCTTCACTCGTTTTGGCAAATATTATGTTCATCAAACAATATCACTCTTTTCATAACTGTTTATGTAAATAACTATTGTTAAACTGTAAAATTTAATTTATTGACATACCTTTTTAGAGTGATTATATTTAACTAATAAAATTTCGTGTTTAATTGTCGTTGCTTAAATTTAGAATTTGAAATCTTTAATTTTTGCCCTTTTTCAAAAATTGTTATTATGTTAATTCATACAAATGACATCAACGAAAATTTATAATATTTTCCTTATGTAGACATACGGAAGGTTAAAAAACATTTTTTTTACTGAATTGAAAGTTATATGAAAAAGGTGATGTTAAAGAAGGCAGTTCTTTAATAAGAAGCAGTTTCTCTGTGTCGGCAACAATATGTCAACGCAGAGTGACATGAAGATGATTTTTTTTGTTGTGAAGGTAATGTGGTGAAATATATATGTCAACATTACAAAATCATGACTTGGAAAGGCAATATGTATCTGTATGAAGCAATTTATCACCACATCTCATCAAAATTAGAAACACATTTCATCTTCTTTTATGGAAAGACGTCGTCCATTTAAAGCGATTGTGTCACCAGAAAACGTCGAAGAACTGTTAACAAGTCTCGCAGTATCGTTTGTAAGTGTGTGTATGTGATGCATAAAAGCGGACTTTATGGATGTCCAACATGGAAAAAATAGTAGTGAACCAGTTCTGGTCGCGGCCATCCGCATCCATATCCACATAGCGCCCGCGCGGGACTCTCGCCCTTATCGCCGCGGGCATAGTCCCCACCGATCCGGTAGCAGGTATACTTTAATTGCACTTCGTTCCCATGGGCTGTCCATGCTATACAAATGGCCTGTGTGCTCAGCCGCCTAAGATAAATCACGGCTTTCGACTGTCTTTTTATTTCGATACGCATACGGCCATGCGAAGATCTCATGCGTTCGGATGCGTTCGTTTTCGGATCAACAACTGTCAGGCTCTCAACCAAATGGTCCAATACAAATTTCATACTTTACTTTCAACTTGAGTTACAATCCAAGGGGTACAATTTATAGTCACAACTTGTTTATGAAATATGTTGCCAGTGAAAGCGTCATTATTATAACACCTAAATCATAATAAAATAACAAAATTCAATTGTGGTTAAAAATGTGTATTATTCTTAGTGAAATTCGTATGCCTTTAAATTTTAAAGACGAATGTTCTTCATATTATTCCTGCAAATATAAACGATGTAAATTGATAAAGGTTTCGTACAATATAAACCAACATAGTGAGGATTAGGATACCATACTCAGTATTATGCTGCCATTTTTTATTTATTTTTACTATTTAATATTAAATCATTTCTTGCTTAAATGACAATTAATTTTTGTCAGAAATGTTTAACATACAATTAGCATTTATTAAAACCAAAAATACTTTAATTGATATCGAGATGTTTCAAAAATCGAAGTCTGGGATTTGGGAGGATTGAGATTTTTTTAAATTAAATACGATAAATTAAAGAATATACTAACTTTATTTTTTAAACTTCATTTCCTTTTTTATTTTAATAAGTTTCATCTGCTAAATGAAAATGTCCTACAAAACTAAATAAGTTCAGATTTTTTAAAATATTTCAATAAACGATGGATTCATAAAAAAAATAAAAATGGACACTAACTGGTAGTATTAACTTTTAAACATGGTTGATTAAAATAATAAATTCCGTTGATTTTTAACGATACCTACGTATTTTCCAATGGTAGTTATGTTAATTAATTAGTTGATGAGCAAAATTTTGGGTAAATACTATCAAATATAGTTTTTATGTTCATTATATGTACAGAGAAAAATTGTCAGCTATCATGACATTTTTTTTGTTTCCTGTAAATTTGAATTTCGGGACACGTTCGGATTAAAAAAAAACTCAATTAAATTGTAATGACTATACGTGTAAAATTTGATTCAAATTAATTATTTCTAGTTATTATTATTTTTTTTTAAATACGAGTATGTACTTTAGAGGAAGTGTGTCTATTTATGCTCATTTGAATGTTATAGTTATAAAATGCAGAACTCATTACTAACAAATAAAACAAAAAAAAAAAATTAGTTCAAATTCTGTAATTTTATTTAAAATGTTATAGGTACATACATTAATACATATACAGGATATCCGGATTTCGAAAGACACATTTGGGATCTCCGAAGAGATACGACTTCGGTTATGCGGGACATCGGTGCGCATTTCAGGGGCCGATTTTGGTCGAAATTTTCATTTTCAGATAAATCTTACATAATTGGAAATCTAGAAAAATGTTTCAAATAAAAAAGTTAGACATTTTTATTGTCCATCCAGCGGTGTACGAAATTAATTTTTTTATTATTTACTGGCAATATAACAAAAACTTACATTTTTTAAATGAACAACATTTGATTTTTGCTTCAAAAAATACTTATTTTTCTTTCGATTGGTATAAGAGGGTCAAGGGTTATTGTTTTAAATTTATTTTACCCTTAAAATACATATTAGATTTTTCATTATGTTTTTTTTTTGTTTTTGTCAGTAATTTCTTTCGTTTTTTAAAATAGTATTTTATTTTAGTAGATGTACCAAGTATGAACTAAAAAAAAAATTAAAAACAATAGTCCTTATACCAATCGAAAGAGAAAAGTCGTGTTTCTTATAGTTTCCGAAATCCCAGTCGAGATCTTCGAAATTCGGACATTCTGTATACATATTAATCTTATTATGATTGTTTACAATATGGTTATAAATCAGCTTCACTTACAAGTAGGCGAGAGATAAAAATACATCAGAAAATAAAAGTAGATGTACATATTGAAAGTACTAGTTTCCTTGTATGAAGGAAGAAGTTTTTAGTTAAACAATTATGTTGTTTGTTAGGTAACTGACAGCATACTGAGCATTGAATTTAACATTCTAATCTTGTGCTCGTGCCGCGTTTGATTTCAGCGGAATTGCATGTTTCTCGGATCTATCAATTAGCAGAGAATAGCACCGGCACTGAGACTGGCACGTGCACTGCAGCTATACAGATACTCCATCTAGATTTGGTATCAAGAGCGGGAAGCACGTTATTCCTAACACCCAATCTACTCGCTCTCGCACTTGCAACCACTAAACTCTGCATGGAACTATTCCGCCACAATAAATGTGCCTTTCTAGATATGGATGCTCATTCAAAATGTAATTCCTACATAAATACAGCTTAATTCAACGTAGAATAATCACGCCAAGCTAACCAGTTCTCAAAACGGTCCACAGGAATTTGTTAACAGCATCAAGTTATGCGAGTTTGTGATTGATACAACATTGTATTAGGGTAAATATCAAATTTTACTCCCATCCTTTAATTAAAGAAGTAAAATTAATCAAAATTAACATTATAATCTGAGTTCGCACTGTAGCGTATATTCCAAAGTTTCAACTAAGTTAATACAAAGAGAAATTTTTCAGTATCTCAGTAAAATTATCAAAAATTATAATTTAAAATAGTATTAAAATCACCAGCATGTACATCTAGGTAGTAAACATTTGTTTTATATTATTATATATCATAGGTTTCAGATACAAATATCAACTGGGACCCAATATACTATTCCGTTCAAATGTTTACCAATCAGCATTTTGTGCTTTTACTTTTCATGTCGAATCTGTTGTTCGAGTAAATTTTTATTCACAATTGGTTAGTAATAAGTGCGTTTCTAATCTCCAAAAGATTTGAGAAGTGAGTCATTGTTTACTTCATTGTCCAACTAGCTGGATTTTTTCCTCTGTTTGGGAATAAAGAATAAGAATGGCATATTCTAGCACGCTTATTGATGCTATAATAATAATAATAATAATAATATATCATTACGGCATATAATAAACTTAATTCTTAACCGTCCAGAACACGCATTAAATTTCGACACATAAGCACACGCACCGGTCTAAGGAACCATTCGCCTAAGAAACGAGGTATGTGGCCTTATGAACAAAATAAGCCCTAGTAATTGTTAAACGGTTATAAATTAACTGTAAATTATGTTTGAGTTTTTATAAATTATTAATACATTCTTTTTAAATCACACTTGAGATTACAGAAATAATAGAAATTTAACTATCGTTGGTCCTTGAGATTGGATGCATGTGCTGAAAGTAAGTTATTTATTATACAAAACGATAAAGAGGTACTTTATCGACAAGTGGAAGGTCTTAGTTCACGAGCGAAAGCGAATAAACTATCTTTCACGAGTCAATAAAGACTATTTATTATTATGTATAATAAATATATTATTTTGTACCTGATGTTTTCGATATTAAAATGACAAGCCGCAACTTTGTTCCTAAACTTACTATTACTAATTTTACGCGGGTTTGCCAAAATTATATATTATAACTTTTCTTTACATTATGCATTGTTATTTTTATAAAATGTAGATAAAAAGTCAAAGTCTAGATAAAAATTACTTTATCTACTGTTAATTACTTTATCAACAAAAAAATGAATGCAGAAAGCCTACTTTTAACATCAGATATAAAATAAACATTTTTTTGTGACATTTTGTTATTTGGGATCGGTTTGACTGCAATTAAATTAACAAAATATTTAGGCAACGGACAAAATAAAAAAAACATAAATCACTGCCTCCAACCTAAAAATTCTACCACAATGTCCCTTAAGGGAAGAAATATTTACTCGTAAATTACTGACAGAGAAAATATACAGGGTGAACAATAAAAACCGTGACATAGGCGTTTAACTTTAACATGGGAAAACAGTTTTTCCCAAATATAGCATAATGTTTACCCACGTTAAAATGGCATTGTCATTTTTACGAATCAAATTGTAATAAAAATGTCCAGAATAAATTTACAGCTAGAATACTGTAATATGTGCCAGACTTTTATCGACGTGTAAGATGAGATACGAGTGCTACATTGAAGTCTTCATTGTTATATATTGTAGCTTCTGATGTGTTGTTATAGCAATGTATATATTAGTGTTTTTGAAATAAATTAACCATATTAAGGCCTGGTATGTCAATCTTCGATTCTAACAAAGTTCCTCATACAATTATCTGTCTAATAAACTAAAAACTGCTTGTCAAAATTAATATTTAAATTGCAATAATTTCAAGTCATGTCATTTTTCAATGCGATATTTTTTTATTTATTAGGAAGTTATATTTATCAGCCACTTTGTTAGGAGATTGAAAATCCGGACCCTAAAAAAATAAAAACGTAACACTAGATTATATAATTTTTTTAAAACATTTCATTTAAAAACAAGAATACATCTACATGTGTTAATGAATTTTTAACGGGAATGATTATAAATAATTATTCTCATCTTATCGCATAAAAATGTAAATGGAATAGAATAAAGACAGTAAATCTTGTTTGAAGAAGAAGCAGCGCAGCAGCAATAACATAGTAGTATTGTGTTGAGATTTTACTACCGCCGCATAAATTATTGAATCGGTAATATTGGCTGTCGAGTTGCAGTGTTGTTAGGCCATGATATATTATCTCAAATTGAATCTCTGTGCTTGCAGAGGCGCTAACACGGTCCCGTGCGGCACGGCGCGTTCCCACAGCCACAGCACAGTCAAGGCAAGAACGCAAGGATGCCAGGACTTGTTGCTTGCTGTATGATGCTGGCTGGTTGTTGCATATGCACAACGATGTTGTGACTCGGCGATGAAGAATAATGAAGAGAGAATCCAACTGGCATCAACTCATATCAAGTAGTATCAGTGAAAAATAATATTCACGAAATTATTTACTTTGAAAAGTTGACAGATGACCGATTATAGATTTCCAAAGATATCCAGAATCATCATTATTAATTAAATGTGATATTTCTCTCGGTCACAAGAATCTGCAGAAGCAACATGAGCATAAGATCACAGTAGAAGAAAATTACATATTACTGATACTCTAATTTAACTATTTTTATCTACAACTATAGTATTACAAATAGATTATACAGCTAACTCTAAATACAATATGCTACTCATATTACACTAGTGTAATATGAAATATTCATATTCCACGGTAAAACTTTTTGTATTGTATTACACTTACTGATATTTTTATATACATTTTTAAGTAAAAATTGGTTGTTAAATTTAAAATATACTCATGTCAAGATGTAACATGAACATCTGACATTTAACATATCATTGTAGTTTCTGGTGAAAAGTTAATGTGTGTGACATCAACACATAACCGTAGAAAACATATTTATTATTTATTTATAATCTGCAAAAGTATACTCCCATATAATGGTTATATTACTCTCAAATGATTACAAACAATACTACGGCTCGTATTCTAATCTTCACTCTCGTGTAATATAGCCTACACTATATGCTTGATTAAATAATATACTATAATTTATCTCCTAAATGTCCTAGCTAGACCAAATCCTTTTACAGTTTAGAGTAGAAGAAAAACTGCGCGAACTGAAGAAAATAAAAATACTTCACTATGTACAAAAGAAGTAAATTATAATGATTTTTTTTTGTTAAAGTATTTCTGATCACGTGTGCAAAACAAAAGTAACCATTCATAACAACATTACACTGATAATGTCCCGGGGACATTACTTATATGCTAAGTAACAGTTTTTGACATTTAATTATTAATATTAATTGTTTAAATTTTAAAATGTCACACGATATGTCAATGAGAATAATGATTCAATAACAAATATATAAGAAAATACACCAAATACCGTATGAAATAAGTATGTACATTTGGAAATTATTTGTGGACTTTTATGTCATGTCTTAACTTCTTTTCGTTTATCTCATTCTCGTTACACACTTCATACTGAACATAATCATAGCCACGAGCCACATTCACGTTCATAGGTACTATGAACATCTACTGGGCTATGTGAGACAAATAAAAACTATTAAGTTATTATGAAACTGTAAGATTTTACTTTTAAGTGTGACAATATGGAAGTTTTAACAATTATTATTTTTAAGCAGTAATATTTTTTGAAGTTATTTATTCACGCAAAATATTACATTAATGTAAAATTATACTTTTGTAACTCTTACTTTCCTAATTCTTTCAGGTAAAAAAAGCTTCCAATAAAAGTTGTACAGGATTAAATCTTACATTTGAATCAGTAAGCAAAATTAATTTTGCATGCTTTCTAACGTAAGAATTATCATTGAAAATTTATTGAAAAATTGCTCCAAAAATACCGATAGCCATGGAATTTACCAAAAAAATTAACAAATGTTATCGATTTATCTGTTAAAATTAGGTTAATTTATTTTTATTATTATTTTTTGTAATTTCTATCTCTATTTTTAAGGCAAATTTCGATATTTTCATACCAAAATTCTGCTGGTACAAAACATGCAAAATGAATTTCGCTTACTAATTTCGATGCAGAATTTGATGCCCTACAACTTTTATTTGAAGTAAATTACGAAAGTACGGCTGTAAGGTCATCACCCTAACGATTCTAGCCATACAGCATCCCGACATTAGTCAATATATTTACATGCAACTTTTTTTTACTAATAATTTTATTTGAAATACAAGATACAAATTTGATCGCAGGGGGGGAGCCCCGGAGCTTCCCCGTAGTATGGATGAAGGTATAAGTATAAATTGAAATTGTCGATTTTATAAGAATAAATGCTATACGACAGATTTGTTGTCCCAAAAACAATTTAGTTATATGTATGACTAACGTATTAGTTTTACGTTTCCATTATAATTTACTACGTAATATCTTGTTCACAAGTCAAGTAATATAACTATGTATATATATATATGCATTTTTCACGGTTAATAAATTTCAAATTTTTACATCCTACTATTAAATACCATAGTAATATCTCACTACCGTGTACATAAATATGATAAGGGATACCTATCACTTAAACGAGGCAATCATTCTACGGTAGAGCGCCCACCCTAGGTGAAATAAAATAGGTGCTAACATGTTTACAGTTGTTGGTTTTGAAATGATTTAATAAAATCAACAGTTACTTTTCTATCAATCAGTTGTCAGATTTGTTTCAAAAGGTCGAAAACACTGTCATTCAAAGTGATATATCCGATTAAATTTCCGAAAACAAACAAGTTGTACACAAAAAGTTCAACAAGAAACAAATAATGAGAATGACACAAAATAAATCAGTGCATGTCTGGGAGAAGAATAAACATATCAAGTGACAGGTCCCAGTGGATCATATTCGACAAACCGCAGATTCGAAAACCATCAGCCACAGACGGAGGCTGTGAAGTGAGAAGAAAGGAGAATTCAAGACATTCCGTACGTATCAGATATAAGAAGAAGATTCAGTTTCAGGTAGCATCCACTTGACCGAACAGTGTAAAATAAAACTTGGGCTTCGCACGTTCGTAAGCGATATGCGACGGTCACACACATCCACCACCTACAGTATGTTCCAATAATAATCTCTGCTCAAAAAATATACTCGTATGATACTTTTATTTCAAACAAAGTTAAAACACATAAAACCATGATTGGAGATAAAATTCCTCGATACAAAACTATATATCTATGTTTAGTTGTAGCGTATAAAATTGAATTCTACAACTTGATTAATTGTTCAAACTACATATTCTAATAGTAATATCAGATATAACACAAGGAAAATATGACAATTGTGCATTTATTTTTACAGAAACTGTTTTATTTACTTATCTCCGAAAGAAACTAGTACGAGCATAACAGTTGATACACCAAAAGCAAAAAATGTAAATATTGAAGTTTATTTTTGTTTGGGTGTAAACACGGCTTAACAATGGCTAGTTAGAAAAATAGTTCATTTAGACTAAAACTATTCCATTGACATCACTAAAAACGTTTACACTGCTTGTCAAGAACTTGTTTTATTATTATTATTATTAAAAATTCGAAGCATCTCAAACAGTAGTATTTAAAAAAAAAATGCTGAAAAAATAGTTGAAGGTGCGAAGTATATTGCAGAAAAAATAAAAGAACTTTTTTTACTATTCTAGTTTAGAAATAAAATAACAAAGACGAATTTACACGAGTATATTAACTAATACAAGTTACTAAAGCAAGTAAATAAATTTAGCTATACTGGCGTTGTGTGCACGTTTCAATTTAGTACTTGAGGTGGTAATAATTTAGTATACTTGTTAGTTAAGTGAACTGAATAGAATTGACAATTGAATCTTATTTATTAGTCCAAGTGCGTACTATCCTTACACATATCGTAAATTAGATATGTTCTTTGTTGTTTCTGGTTTTGGCATCTTTCTCTTAAAGCGTGTTTTGCGGTAGTTCGGTAAATAATTGTGCCTTCGACATTCTCATAAAATTTCTACATTTGTTCAGATTTCCATTAACATACATAGATCATTACTTGAATTTTGTTCGGTTTCAATCGAGCCATTGCTCATCTCTGCTTAGATTATGATTTTTTTACTCCATGTAGAAAGGATGAGTAAGAAAAAGCAAGCAAGTATGGTGATAATTTTCTTTAATGAATAAAATATTTTTATTTTTTTTCAATTCTTTAAGTTATATTTAAATGATCTGCTAACGAATAATTTTAATTTTTGTGAAGATTTTCATCTTTATTGCTACATCATCATCATTTATTATTTCGTTTTCTATCAAAAGATCATTGCTTTTCAAACATTTGTTTCTCTATGATAGCTCTAAAGTTTTGATAAGTTCCTTGCACTACATAAAAATTACGTTTGTTTGTATACGCTCCGAGTAATTGCTGAAATCTGATCTAATCGAATAAGAGAATAACATATCTCTAGAGTAAGACAAACGAACAGACCTGTCAGTACAAGGTAGCCACGTAAATGATAATTTACAAAAAATTTGCCGCATGCTTTAGCAACATACGTTAGCTGCTATAAGCTATACTCTCGTAAATTTGATAAAATATTAAAATGCAGTATCAATTAAAAATACTACTCCTACGAAGGTAAATCGTTTATAGACTACTTGAAATCTTGACTGTTTAAAACAGTTATCGCACAGATGATATTTGGATCTAGGTATTACGATTCAAATTAAAATATTACTATAACAGTTAAATTTAAGTGGTAAAAAGATTGCCGTTTATTTATTATTTCTCGAAATAGAATAATGAAGCAGTTCTCCGAGATATACATTTGTATTTGCTAAATCAGAACAAATTTATTTTTATGTTTTTGATCTTGTAATACTGATAATTTCTTCACGAACACCTGTATAAATCCTAACAAGATGTTTAAAATTATGGGTTGATTCAATGTATTGATAGATTACAACTATTCTGTTTGTAAGATTTCGAAAAATATATTCTTGATTACTATCAAATACCTGTTTGAAACTGTAGAAAGATCAAGACGTAATGCAGTCTTGTTTATATCATTGATACACCTGTGATATTTTAAGTGCTAAGTTGTGAAAATTGTAGCTTGTAAAACGTGAGTGATTGTAGGAAATATAATCTGCCTAGAAAAAGAAACATGATAAGGTATTCGTTCTACTTTCAGAATTTCGGAAGAGCTGTATATATGTATATTGATCAAGGCCCACCACTTGTGAATTTATAAGTTGTCATTTTAATCAACACTTCTGGGAATCAAGTGACGAAGCGTGCTGCCCAACTGAATTTGTAATCATATCGGTTTACGAATATTAATGGTCGACCTCACTGAGAAATCGCCAAAAACAACCATTGGGTCGCGCGATAAAGCGATGCTCTGCAACAAGATGTATTGAGAGATTTATCTAGATAAATCACTCGCCTAATTGTATATGAATTTGTCTCGCTCTACCAGGACTCGAGAATATATGTAAATAAAAGGGGCTATTCGCATCTACATAAATAAAAATATGTTGAACTGTATTTTTTATCCATTCTAATAAAATCACATTAAATTATTTTAGGTGTTTACCAGTTGATCACATAAATTAATTGATAATTTTTTTTTTTGTTATGACTGTATTACCTATTAGCTCTGCAATAGTTGTGTTTGTTATTCTTATTAGTGCACTTTACCTGCTACAACCAGTGTATTTCAAAGTATTTTTTTTTAACCTTAAACCGTAGTAAGTTTATAGGAGGTTTACTACAAAATCATTCTTGATTTTACTGTATTGTTTAATATACTAATATTTTAATTTAAATAATAGGGTATTATAATATGATATAATTTAATATAAAAATATTTAAATTTGTGAGTTACTAGAAAATAACAAAATAATTTATCTATGTACCACCAAGGCAATAAAGTTAACTTTTTTACCAACAGTGTAGGAACACGAGTGTTAAAAAGAAACCTTGATATCGAGACATAAATTAAAGTTTTTTTGAAATTCAGATTAAATTGTCATTCATTTTCGCTAGATATGCTAGGTGTGAGCGATACTATTTTAGCCCGCTACTTCTTATGTTATTGTTGCAATTACAGGGCTATAGCTATTTGTGGAGTGATTTTCGACATTTTCATATCTAATTTCTGCGGTTACAAGACACACAAAATGGATGTGTCTATGCTCTTTGAATTTTTTGTACGATGTTTAATAAATTAACTGAATGTTTTGTACGAATGTATTTTGTGTACATGAATTGTAACAATTTGTAAGATCTTACTACCCTGAAGAAGGTGCAAGGGTGCACCGAAACGTTGGTATAGTAAGAATAAATGCTGTTTGACTGAACTTTATATTTCTATATTAAATTATTGTCAAAATAATATAATTTCAAATTAGGTCATCCAAAATAGCGGGAGTATTATAAAATGAAAATAAATATGTCAATTTTAATATGATTATTTAAATAATATTTTCAAAATAACGAGTAACAGCTGGCTTATCACTTTACGCCTCTAGCGGAAAAAGCAAGGAAAGTGAAACAAGCAGTAGTATTTTAAATCGAGATTGTCATATATTGTATCTGTCACGATTAAATGTACGCCTTTTCCTTGTCTTAGAATGAAGATTTGCAATTATTAATTACATACAGGTTGTTAAAAATGGTATTTTTGTGGGTAATATACATTTCGATGTACTGATTCTCAATCAAAAAGGATTTTTTTCAAAATTCGAAATTGATTTATTATTTTTCCTTTAATTCTTTTTTACTGCGCCACTGCTGATATGCAATTTTTATTAAACATAATGAATTATCTAATCACGTAACAAACGTTGAGTAAAAAATAATTATGAATTAATTTATTTCCTTTTCAATATATATGCCCGTCAAATTTTTTACCCTTTTCTGTAATACCCTGTGTATTTATTTACGATTAATAATATATATAGTAAATACGTGGCTTTTGCTAAATGCCATTTATAAATCTCGCAGGGAATAATGATCAGGGAATAATAGTCATGTTAATTACACAACAGTGACATCTTTCAATTAGAATTTTCTTTCTATACTAGCTATTTCCATGGTTATAACATAGCTGACTGCTTTATGAAATTTAATCCCTTTATAATTTTTTAATTGTATATCCACTGAATATGAAGTATAAAATGTAATCAATTCGTATAGAAAATGAAATTTTCTTTAATATTTATAATATCATTAACTGTAAAAATGATATTTAAAAGCGCTTTTTGAAGAAAAACTGTAAAAACCTTCAAATGAGGATACTTCCGGTTGACCATTTATAATCAAAATTTAATCAAGTCTGCATATGGATGTAAGGAAGAGGAACACGTAAAAATTGTAATTTTTGGAATTCTAGTATTGAAGTTAGCGCGTTAGTCACACACATACGCACACACACACACACACACACATACACACACTCACCCATAAGGATCCTAAAACGTGCTTATTCATTGAAAATTCACCACCGAATTTCTTGACCAAAGACAATACCTTCCTTATATAAAGGTGACGGAAAGTAAAAAATAACACGTTTCCAATTCGAACAAGGAGTAGAAAATAAAATTAAAACATAGTATATCATACTGTGGACAGTAAAAGAGAAAATAAAATTTATATTATGACGATGAATATAATACCAAACAGGTTAAAAATGATATTTTATGGAATGTGCAATATAGAAAATTTATTTACGTAGAAAGTAGTAAAGTGGAACATACAAGTGATGATATTTTCTTGTTTCATATATACATAATTTAACACCTCATTTAGATGATTCAGAATGAAGTGAAGTTAATTGTTGTTGATTATTTGTTAGCACTCGGCGTGTAGCAGTGGATAGCCGGGCCGGAGAAAGACAAATCATCGGAGTTATTGAGTTCGGTGATTTTTGCAGGGTTAATAAGTCAGATGAGAAGTTGATCGATGTTGAAAGTAAACAAACATGCAAACAGCAAAGTGAAGGGCAGGTGAAATTTAGTTGTTTAAAAATCACAACAGCTCCGCTAATTATAAAAGCATCGCTAATTAACAACGTGATGTTTTTAAAACGTGCACGAGCACAGACGTTACAGTATTAATAAGCGAATGGACGGCCAGTCTCTGCAGATATGTGCATTGTCATAGCCAGTAATCGAACGCGGTACCTTTGCAGGTCTAATCATCCATAACGTAACCTCATTCGGCCGTAATTAAAAAAGTAAACAAAAATTATACACGCCTAGCCATGAAGCCCCCGTCTGATGATGTTTCATGGTACAGTTTCCATATACCGCCGGCCTATGGGAATGGGAATCTCTCTATACTCATCATGGAAATGAGTTGCTAAACTTTAAATTTAATTATGGGATTTTTCCATTAATTTATTGAATCGCCAGACAGTAATTTCCACAAAAAATATGTAAAAAAAGTCTTTTGTTTCAATACTACCTCGCTAAATTGTTCTTATTCAGATTAAACGTCCGTTTTTATGTAAAGGTTAAGTGAAACAGCTTTATTGTATGAAGTACCTATTCGTACAAGTGTAAAATTGTATTTAGTATATGTAAAAGATTTTAACTGAAGCATTTAAAAGGCCTATTCAAGTTTTTTTGATTCCTTAATATATTATTAAACATTAAGAATGTAGTCCTCCATTATAAAAAAAAAAATAATGTGACCAGCATTTTGTACAAATTCCATACAGAAGGTATCTTGCAAAAGATTTGGACGTTTAGAATAGGGTCCGGGTCCGATTTTAAAATGCATTTTTTTAAAAGGACACTATTCTTATATGTAATTACATTATATATCCAATAAAATTATAACACAAACACACAATGTAAATTATTGCATTTTCCATTGACATCTGTCAATTACAATTATCTGAAATCTGAAGATGGTTATATTATACCATATCTGGCTAATTTATGAAATTATTTTTACCTTCCGTCACCTATAGTAAGGAAGGTATTGTCTTTGGTCAAAAAATTCGGTGGTGAGTTTTCATTGAATAAGCACGTTTTAGGGTCTTTACAATACGATTTTACTATTTTTACGATGATGTCTGTATGTGTGTGTGTGTGTTCGTATGTGCGTGTGTGTGTGTGTGTGTGTGTGTGTGTATGTGTGTATGTGTGTGTGTGTATGTGACTGTTTTTTCCTGCACGATATCTCCAGTACTAGAATTCCAAAAATTACAATTCTTGCGTATTTCTCTTCCTTACAACCATATGCAGAGTTGATTAGATTTTGGTTATAATTGGTCAACCGGAAGTGTCCTCATTTGAAGATTTTAACAGTTTTTCTTGAAAAAATCAGTTAAATGTTATTATAACTTAAATAATATATTATTGTCTATACGATTTGATTGCATTTTATATTTGATATTCAACAGATATAGAGTTAAAGAAGAATAAAGATAATAAATTTGATATAAATTTCATAATTCAGACAGCTATGCTAACTTAACCATGGAAACTGCTAATTCAAATTGACAGATGTCAGTATCAATAAAATGTAAATCAATGAAAGAAAAAGGGAAGTAACTCTAGTGTTAGAAGTTTCTAGATATAAGAGAGACGATGATTACATTGGTTTGAACATGTTATGAGGAGAGATGAATATATTAATAGAAGGTGGAAGAAACATAGGAAGACCAAATATAAGATGAAAAGGCTGTATTGTAGAAGACTTGAGAGAAAAGAAACTGAATGAGGACGACACGCAAAGCAAAAATAAGTGGAAGAAGAAAATAAAAAATAGCGACCCCCTAACGAATGGGAAAAACTAAAGAAGAAGAAGAAGATATCAGTGTCATGTGCAATTTGCATAGTTTGTTAATGAAATAACTTTACTGGAAATATAGGATCTTTTGCAAGAAAATTTATGTATGGGGCGCGTGCAGTAACATGACTTTGACCGTGTCAAAATGACAGCAATTAATTATGTCCATAACTGGCAAGTGTTACAATTTTTCAATCAAAATTTCATAATTTTCTTATTTTATGTGGTTTGCTTGTTATCAGGAGTATGGAATTCAGTTGTCGAGAAAAGGAATCACATAATACCAAAAATTTATAATCTTTTGCAAGAAAATTTATGTATGGAATTTGTACATAATACACAGGATTGACGGAAGGTATTGTGCTGGCCACATCAGATTTTTTTATATAATTTTTGAACTCTATATCTATTGAATATGATATATGAAATGGAATCAAATCGTATAGAGAATAAAATATTATTTAATATTTATGATAACATAAAATATCAAAAAATGATATTTAACTGCGTACTTCCGGTTGACCAATTATAACCAAAATTAACAACCTCTTCGTTTGGAAGTAACCTGAAGGAATATGAAAAACATTTTTTTTTTTTGAAATTATGGTATTGGAGTATGCTATCCTAAACGATGATCATATATACACACACAAACAGACGCACTCACGCACACACACACATAAACACACACACGCATGCAAGCATACCTGGTAAAAAAGTAAAATCTTATTCTAGAGATCCTAAAACACGCTTATTCATTAAAAACTCACCATCGAACTTTTTGCCAAATACAAAGACGAAAGGTAAAAAATCTGTTGTGGCCAGCACAATACCTTCCGTCAATCCTTTGTATAATGTATAAATTCCATACATAATATTTCTTGCAAAAGATTCTAAATTTCCAGTAAAATTATTTCATAAACAAACTATTCAAATTGCACTTGACACTGACATCTTTCTCTTTAGCTTTTCCCATTCGTTAGGGGTCCCTATTTTTGCGTGTCGTTCTCATTCAGTTCCTTTTCTCTCAAGTCTTCCGCAATACAGTCCTACCATCTTATCTTTGGTCTTCCTCTGTTTCTTGAACCTTCTATTACTAAACTACTCATTTTTGTTCAAATATAATTCTTCATTTCTCCTTATGACATGTTCTAACCAATGTAATCGTCTTTCTTGTATCTTTCTAGAAACTTGTAAGACTAGAGTTATTTTCTTACCGTATCTTTCCGTTTCTTCCCCAATATCTACTTCAACATCCTCATCTCTGCCACATTAATTTATTTTTATTGATACTGACATCTGTCAATTTGAATTATATGAATATATTAGTAGTTTCCATGTTTAGCATAGCTGGCTGAATGATAAAATTTAATTTCTTTAAAATTCTTTAACTCTGTATCTATTGAATATGAAGTATAAAATGTAATCAAATCGTATAGAGAATAATATATTCTTTAAGTTATAATAACGTTAAATGTCAATAAATCAAATTTAATTGTTAAATCTTCAAATAAGGCTACTTCCGGTTCACCAATTATAACCAAAATTTAAATACTTGTTCTTCTGGATGTAAACTTGAGGAATACGAAAAAATTACAATTTTTGGAATCGTGGTACTGAAGTTATGGGATCCGGAACTTTTGTCACACACACACAGATACACACACAGACACACACACAGATACACACACAGATACATACATACAGACATCATTGTAAAAATGGTAAAATCGTATTATAGGGACCCTAAAACATGCTTATTCACTAAAAACTCATCATTGAATTTTTTGACCAAAGTCAATACCTTCCTTACCTAAAGGTGACGGAAGGTAAAAATCAAATATGGTTCCATTTAAAAAATGTTAGTTTGTGTTATTATTGCTGACAAAAAAATAATTTCATACGCTGCTGAATGAAAAATAAAAATATCTAACTCTTTTATTTGAAACATTTTTCTAGATTTCCAATTGTGTAAGAGTTATCTGAAAATGAAATTTTCGACCAAAATCGGTCTATCGTCGTTATATAGTAACATGAGAATTTTTTGAAAAAATCTGATGTGGCCAGCACAATACCTTCCGTCAATCCTGTGTATTATGTACAAATTCCATACATAAATTTTCTTGCAAAAGATTATAAATTTTTGGTATTATGTGATTCCCTTTTTCGGCAACTGAATTCCATACTCCTGATAACAAACAAACCACATGAAATAAGAAGATTATGAAATTTTGATTAAAAAATTATAACACTTGTCAGTTATGGACATAATTAATTGCTGTCATTTTGACACGGGTCAAAGTCATGTTACTGCACGCTCCCCATACATAAATTTTCTTCCAAAAGATCCTATATTTCCAGTAAAGTTATTTCATTAACAAACTATGCAAATTGCACTTGACACTGACATCTTCTTCTTTAGTTTTTCCCAGTCGTTAGGGGGTCGCTATTTTTTATTTTCTTCTTCCACTCATTTTTGTTTTGCGTGTCGTCCTCATTCAGTTCCTTTTCTCTCAAATCTTCTACAATACAGTCTTTTCATGTTATATTTGGTCTTCCTATGTTTCTTCCACCTTCTATTAATATATTCATCTCTCCTCATGACATGTTCAAACCAATATGTAATCGTCTCTCTTTTAAAATATAAAATGCAATCAAATCGTATAGAAAATAATATATTCTTTAAGTTATAATAACATTTAACTGATTTTTTCAAGAAAAACTGTTAAAATCTTCAAATGAGGGTACTTCCGGTTGACCAATTATAACCAAAATCTAAACAGGTCTGCATATGGTTGTAAGGAAGAGGAATACGCAAGAATTGTAATTTTTGGAATTCTAGTATTGGAGATATCGTGCCCGAAAACGCGGTCACACACACACATACACACACACACACACACACGCACACACGAATACACACACACACATACAGACATCATCGTAAAAATAGTAAAATCGTATTGTAAAGACCCTAAAACGTGCTTATTCAATGAAAACTCACCACCGAATTTTTTGACCAAAGACAATACCTTCCTTACCTAGAGGTGACGGAAGGTAAAAATAGAAAATTGTTTATTTATATTAAAACTAAACCTTAAAACTGGATGATAGGGACTATCAAAGTTTATAAAAGTTTTTAGATTATAAAATATTCGAATTTTTAATGCCCGTAACGTCTTCGTTACAGAACTGCTAAATCTTTTCACTTCTCTTGCTCGCACATCTACTCTATTCTAAGTTTTTACTATTTTCAAGCTTTTTGCTGTCGTCTATTGGACATCCGGAATCCATTTTCAAATAAATGAATGCATAACATAATTAAACAACGAAAATAAATCAAGTAACATTTGTGAGTTTAGCACGTCAGGCAAAAAGCAAGTGCGGTTGTATGGAAATGAAAGATTAGGTTGTTAATGAGGAATGATAGACAACGACATCGTGTCATTGGTATTTAAAACTTGCACTATAATATACGTAGTTCTTTTAAATAATTATTTTATTGAATTGCGTATTATCATGTCCATTTCTCATTGGTGATAACGAAAGTTATGTTTTGTGCAACCGGGCGCGAACTAAACATTTCGCGGACGCAATACAAGCCGCGAAATAAGATGTAACCTAAAAACATTTACAATGACAGTGACGTTTCTAAAATACGTCAACAATAACTTTCTCGGTTAGTTGTTTTTAAATAAATAAAAAATAAAATATTGATTGTAAAATAGTTATTTTATATTTTTTACGGTTGCACAAAAAACAATGTGTACATAACACCTTACCCGACAAATCCTTTAGCGCCATCGAGATTATCCGGCTTCGGCCGCGAACGGCCTCGGCGACAATTTTTCTCTTAGAACACTAAAGTGATTTCGCGGCCTTGATATACAAATAACTATTTTGGCAATGTTATGCGACATGTGACGTAGACTTCACTTTGATCACGAAAAAACGAAAAACGTTATCGTTAAAATATGATTTAAGCTTCGATGCTTTATTATAAGTAGAAACGAAAATTAATAGTGGTAAAATAGTTATTTTTTTATACTGGGTAGTGACCGGCACAGCCGAACATAGGACATGTAAAATCATACTTTCATAATTGCTGCTTCCGTAATTATTTTACGTAAAGAAGCTTCAAACAAAACGGGTAGAGCATCTGAATCACTAAGCAAAATTAATTTTGCTTGTTTTGTCATAGGTACCAGAAATAAGGTATGAAAATGTCAAAAACCACCTGAATAATAGCGATAGCTATGGAATTTAACAAAAAATTAACAAATATTTAACAATTTATCTGTCAAATGAGGTTAATTTATTTTTATTATTTATTATTAATAAATTCTGTTCTAGTAAATAATTGTCTATTAATATACAAACATTTATTTATTATATTAATTATTCACTTGAAGATAAATTATAAATAATAATAAAAATAAATTAATCGTTACGCATTTTTTTTTTGTTAAATTCCATAATTATCGCATTTTTTTAGGCGACTTTCGACATTTTCATACCTAATTTCTGCCGTTACAAAGCATGCAAAATTAATTTTGTTTATTGATTCAGAATTTTATGCTCTACAACTTTTATTTGAGGCATTTTTATTTTACATAATTAGGGAAGCATGTTAAAGCCCTATGTTCGGTCACCACTCTTTATATTACTATGTATTTAGATATTTTGCTATACACTGTAACAAAATTACACATATATTACATAACAACCATGATAGAATGTCTAAAACACACGTGTGTAGTTCTGCTTATAAGCAACACTATAATATAAAACACGAATTCCTAACTGTATTATATTGTCCTATAACTAAAACAATAAAACCCATTTTTATAGGATGATAGAGCACTTGAATTTGTATTTTATAATGCACATTCGCTCTTCATCACAGCTTCCGCATACAAGAACAAAATTATACAAAAGAATGCACTTCATTCTCTACCAATTACTAAGTTTAATTTGTAACATTCGCATACTTTTATTATTATGTTTTACGACAGGTAAATAAAAAACAACTATTATGCACGATTTAATGACTTTGTTATCAATTTATCAGTTTATGACAAGTGGAAGAATTTTTTTTATTGCCTGAGAGAAACAAATTGTGAGGATTCCTGGACCGATTTATATTTCGAATGCACGAGGCCGTGTTATATATTGTCGCCTTGCACGACGATTGCATATTTTAAATTTAAATATTTCGATCTGTTCCAGTAATAAACTGAGAATTGTGAAAGATTCAGACATATAATTCAAGAGTAAAAATGATTCTGTCAACACTTCGTTCACGCAAATAAAACGACACAGATTTGCAGTTTGAATTACGAGTAACAAAGGAATTATTCTTCTCGTACCAGTGGTGTATCTAGGAATATTCCTAAGAGGGGATATTAAAAAAATTATGCAAAAAATACTACATAAGTTATATTGGCAAATATATCGATAAAGTTATTTTTGTAAATGTATTAGGCTAGATATTCATACAGATAGTCGAATTAATCTAAAAAGACTTTCTAGTAAAAAAATTCTACGTATCTTAGGTTTTTCCTAGCCTGAAAATATTCTAAGAATAATGCTTATGGAACCAGCCTGTGGGGTTATAAGTTAGTGGCGGAAAACTTTTATAAAATTTTATAAATTTATACAAGCACTTCCCTATGCGATGTCGCCATCGTTGTAAGCCATTTTTATAAAATTCTGGGGTTTGTGATTGAAACCACTGCATTACAGCACGTTTCACTTCAGAAATAAATTCTCAGCGAACACCTTTCAATTTTTTTTTTATAATTTTGTGAATAAAAAAAGTCTGACGGGGCCAAATCGGGGCTATATGGTGCATGTGGAAGCAATTCCCATCGATATTCCAGTAAAACAACTCTTGAAACAGTCGATAAATGGGCGGGCGCATTGTCATGATGAAAAAGGACACGACTGTGCAACTTTCCAGGACATTTTTTTTATAAGTGCATCATGCTGTTTTAGTAAAACTTCTGCATAATATGCTCCAGTGACAGTTTTCTTGCCTTTTAAAAACACATAAAATTACGCCCTCGCTGTCCCAAAACATAGTCGCTAAAACCTTTTGAACTAACCTGTCTGCGCGAAATTTAATGGGCCCACTTGAACTTTTTGGTAACCACTATTTTGATTGAATTTTGCCTTCTGGGTCATATTGATACACCCATGTTTCATCATCTGTTACTATCCGAGAAAGAAAATCGTCAGGGACCCATCGTACAGAAAGCATGCTCAGTCCTAATCTGTGTGTTACAATTTCTTGAATTGATCCATATGAGATGTTTAATTGTGTAGCTATTACTTGTAGCGAAACACGTCGATCTTGTTCTAAAATTTCTTGTACTGCCGCCACATTTTTAAGGCTTTCCACTGTGATCATCATATTTAAGAGATTCTCTTCCCTCTTTGAATCGCATTATCCATTCATAAATTGCGTTTTTTTTCGGTGAATTTTCACCGTAAACTTTTTCCAAATTTTGAATAATATCCGTTGCTTTCCACTCAAATTTTGTTAAGAATTTCACAACCGTACGGACTTCAAATTTATAATGTCATACCGATTGAAAACGAGTAAAATATATAATTATTTTAAAGAAATCGTACGCTACGAAATGATCAACTTTTATAGCACTAATATAGCAAACATGTGCCGGCGTAAGATTGCAGAGATTATGTTTCGCATTTATATTCAGTGGCTCAGTAAAAGAATCTTTCCGGGAATTATTTGATATACCCTCGTATATTAAATTATGTGATGTGTACATTTAATATAAATATAATTAAAATATATTTTTACCACATGGGGAATCTATTTTTCCTTGCGCAAAACACCCCAATTTAAATTTGTTGTAGATAATTATATTCTACACTTAAATCAATAAACAGATTTGATTTAGCACCTTTTGTAACTTCTAAAATCGAATTTGAAATTTTATATATACTGCTTATTTGTAGTGATTGCCACGGAATTTAAACAAAATTACAAAAAAATGCATATTATCGTTTGCAAGGTTTGCGCAGTCAAAATCTAAATACATACGTACACAAGAACCACTTTTACGTTTGGAGTGCCTGCATTTTATGTTTAATATTGTGACGTGCGCCCCTGAGAGAAGAGTATACGTGCGTCGCCATTAAAGAATATACCAGAGCGATGATGCAATCCCCGACGACGGAATAACACATGCACGTTGAAACATGTTAATTACACCCTGACCTAATTCTTTTGTACTCGGTATCGCTGTGGCGCCGGAGAATTCTAGAAGGATACTGGGCTGTAAAAATACCGTCTGTTTAATTAAAAATATTTATTTATAGTATTGTTGTTATTCCGATAAAGGCGGCACTTCGCTGTCGAAACGTTTTTTTAAATAAAATTTAAACAGAACTATATCAAAATATTGTTTTATTTACATGTTATGAGTTTCCAAGCCTTCTGTCAGTATTAACTATCTCAGGAAAATGTAAATATGTATACATTTTTAATTGACCGACTTATTACAATGTTCGTAATATAACTAAAATGTTAGGGCAAAATTATTGTTTTTTTTTTTTTACTTTCTATGGGTGTACATGCGTCGGTGCACCCACATAGTTTACGTCCCTGTTAATATTTAAACTTTATTAAAAACGAATAAAATTAGAAAACAAAATATTTTACATATCTCCTACTTGAAGGCACACGCCACAAGAGCATGAATATAGTCTACTTCTTCAAAATTTACAACAGGTTTACCGTAAACTTTTCTTTCAAATAGTCTCCAAAAAAGAAATCCAACGGGTGCATGCCCCTAAATAGCCCGGCCATATCTATGGCAAGTTTTGATTTCATTTTATTAAAATTTATTCATCTATTATCTTTATCATGATAATATCTAAAATTTATAGGTAAAGGTGTCCTAATAGAAAAAATGTCTATATAAATAATTAAGACATAAATGTCAGGAAATATTTATTTTAAGTAGGTAGATTGTGCTATCGCTCTTAGATTAATTGGAATTATTAAGAATGTAACTGTTTATGGCATCCATCAAATATCGCAAAGAATATCTTGGGAAAGTTTAATAACAGTCACCTGCGTAAAATAAAATAATGATAAATCGATATTAATGTACATGCATTCCTAGTCTTATTTAATTAAGTTACAGTTTATCTATAAATATAAAGATTTATAGTGTCGTTGCTGTTATCATCACGATATTTTCCAGTTGAGCAATTATTTCTAGACGAAATAGGCACAACATATCACTGATTAACACGTGTTTGTAAGTTTCAAGTGTAGAAAAATGTAGATAGGTCATTGTACAAAGATATACGTACATCGTACACTGTAAAGAAGTACAAATATGGAATTTAGAAATGTAATTTTTCATGCAGGTAATATATTGTGTACATATGTTATAATTAATATGTGTGTGAAATTAATAAATTAATGAATGCAGATTACAATTTCCAAACAAAGTATAACAAATTGTTACATTCATACAAATTTCATACAATAAACAAAAACAAAATTAATTTCTGAAATTAAGTTTCATTTTAAGATAACTTTATTTTAGTCGATATCGATGAAAAACGAAAAGCCATTCTTTAATTTTCATGTAACCACACCAACGTCTTGGTCTTTTATACTTTTAATTATTATTTTTATTTCTTTTGTATAGGAAAAAGAAATTTATAATTTTCCTTGACTAAGTTTATATTTTAAGCATTTCTTATTTACAATTAAAAAATACGATTTAGTTATTGTCTTTAAAGTGTGCGATACTACGCAATATTTAGGTGTTTTTTACTATTTGTGATGAAGGTATAAATAGGTACATTGAAGAGTAATAATAGTTATAAAGATTGATTGACTGTAATTACAGCAGCAGATATATTTTCACTAATATCTGAACATACTTTACTTAGGAAATTTGTGTTTCGTTTGCTTGCATTGCTTTCCATTTATTATTAGAGGAAAGAATACAAAATTTGAGAGCATATATCGAAACTATGTAAAATTTATGTATTTAGGCCTTTGGTGACAGAATAAATTTAATTTGATAACTTACAGATCTAGAATGTGTAATTTTAATACATCTCGCTAAGAGAGGTATTGGAATCATGCTGAAAATCGCATATCCAGATTTTAGTGAATAAGCACGTTTTAAGGTCCCTAGAATCCAATAATAATATTTTTACGATTATGGATGTGTCTGTGTGTGTATGTGTGTGTGTGTGGATGTGTGTGTGTATGTGTGTTAGGTTGTTGGAGGTACGATTACTCAAATTCTATAAGATTAAAGACCTATGTAACTACGGATTCCTCCATCTAACAGTAATGGGAAGAGTTGAATATATTCTGGTAACAAATGGACAACCAGAAGTAGTAGTATTTTAACAAAAATCTTGTAAATATTATTTTTTGAATATTTATGTTTTTACAAATATTAAATAACAAAATTCTCTATCCGACACATTTAATTTTTTTATTATACCTTCTATAGATTTAAAAATAATCTGTTGTAGTAAATCTCACAGCCTGCTCACAGCCCAAACATCTCCATGGTAACTTTTTGAGAAATTAAAATGTCTATAATTGACAGATAAATGTCACTAATGTCAGTGTCAAAAATTCTTATTGTATTTTTAATTATATGTTTATAATTATAGGTATATTACATAAACCCTTCAGAAATTACGCCAACCCGTTAATGAATTGGAAAAACGTTGAACATTTAGAAGAAATGAAGAAAACTTGCTCATTGATAAATTTAAAATTGTAGAAAATATGTAAATATAAAGATTAGGTGTAATTAGATTTTTTTGTGTGTACAAGAAATGCTAAATACAATACTTAATACCACAATGGAAAGGGCGCGAGATATATTGTGATGGCCAGAGCAGATTTTTATTATTGTTGAGGGTTTTAAGCGCTAGTTCCTTTTTTCACTACGACCTATAAGATCTATCATGGCCTTATATTATCTTTCTGGAAGCAGACTCAGAGTTCTCATGAAACCAGTTACTGCCCCAGAAGTCATTTGCTTGATATCATTTGCCGTGAGACACCTTTTACTTAGATTGTTAAGTCTACTTACGACCACAGCGGGACATTCACATACAATTTGATCCGAACTTTCCTCGTCCTCTGTACTGTCTTCATCCCATCCATATACTCTCAAAACATCAGCTCTTGCCCTGTCTTATTCATGCGCCGAGTATGCTGCTTTAGTAAATGGGAGAAGTCAGCTAATGTTAAACATCTGGATTCTTCAAACTTGCCGTATAATTATCGGTTGCTTAAAACCTACAACAGTAAACCAATTATACCTGCTTAGTGGTAAAGGTCCAAAAAAAATTAGACGATCAACGGCCAGTATGGTAGAGCGCTCCAAACAGTTACATGATCCTCGGCCAAGAACCAGCTTGGTCAAAACTAAAATCCAGACACAGTTTCCTTAACTCTGACATAAACCAATACTGCAACAAGACGCTTAATGCGGGGACGTTGAAGCCATAGAAGATATGAGAAACTATCACCAGGTAATAACCAGAAATGGCCCATTAGGAAAATTCCTACTAAGTCAAGTAGGAAAATGTGGACTAAACATGTTTAACTGGGGATACCAAGTAGAACCCACTTTATGTTATTGTGGTCACATGCGCCAACTTAGAAGAGGAATGCACGAGAGAGGATCTGGCTAAGGCAACACCAGCTGTTCAAACTGTGCATTTTTCTGGATAAATACAATTTAGCTACGCTACTTCTCTGTCAGTTTTTGCGCACGGTTTTTCCTGGCGTGAAGAAGAGAATCTCTGGATAAAATTCATTCTCCCCGTCCTAGTTAATGCCGGGCGATGCATTAGGCCTAGTAAATTATATAATTACCAAATTTGACGATGTTTATATGAGTTTATTTTGTATATGTTATGCATACATACATCCATAGCTAACATAAACCAGAAATTAATAATAAAAACAAGAGCTCAGCTGACACATTCCATGTGGTCAGCATGCGGTATTTCGCTAGCAAAATCGGTCACTTTAGTATGTAAAGGGTAAAGAATATGTGTTGCATGATTAGTAACACTCTTGTTATGTTTTATACACACCGGGGTTTTTTTATTCAAGGTGCACATAGGAGATAAACATGGGAAATCACTTTTGTACAGACCCCGTTTTAAATGACAAGGATGGTTGTTGTATCAATAGAAAGATTCTGCATAAAATGACACCAAATACATGTAAATTATGTAATATTATGGTCTTATACACTAATTACTGAATTTATTCAATTTTGTATTAATAGCAAATAGCCATGGCATTTGAACAAAAAGATGAAAAAAATGACATTTTATGTATCAAAATAAAATTTGTTAGAACCTATAACTTATGTAAATTTTATTTTGTTATAATTTTATTAATTTAATTATGTCAATCATTTTCTAATCTGTTATAAAACATTAAAAAGAAAATAACACAAAATATCACAGATCACATTATACTGAAAGATGTGAAAGTCGTGTATAAAATCGCGGTACCGTGTTTGGACTGCCCCTATGAACATATTTCGAATTAAATGCATTTAGTAGCTTATGGAAATTTATAGTTGTAAATATTTTATAGACATACAAAATTTGAAATAAAAACCACTGATTTAACTGTAAATAAATATTTATTTTATCATGTTTTTAGATTACCTATTATCATTATTTTATCTTAAAGTTTGTTCGCGGTTCTTTTACCCGCTTGTAATATTATTCATTGGTTTGATCATGTGGTAGTTTAAAGTTTATTTCCAGTTTATCGATGAATTTGAAGTTGTATAGATTTCAACCAAATATTATTTTCTAATCTTGGTTGATGAGATACATTGACTGATTCTTTTTGGTTCGCAGCAGATATTTAAATATTTTCCTGCACATCATGCCATTCCCCCTTTATTATCTATTGGTAATAAAGAGTTATAAATTTTCATTAACTTACCGCTCTTTAAAATATAAGCAAAACAATAAATTAACCCTATCACTTTCCATTTTTTCATACATGAATATATTTATTTTCGTTTGATTATGGTTTCAACATGGTTTCAATTCAATTAATAAATTTCATTTACATGAAATGTCATTATGTCATTTTGGAACTTTTTCAACGGTCGGCAAGGTAATTAGAAGCTATATTAGCGCCAAATTGTCCCTTATCAACATACTTCGAATTACAACAGTAGTTTCATAGGCCTCATAATTAACAAATTCTGACAGATAAAATGTTAAACATTTGTTTATCCTTTTGTTCAAAAATGCCATGGCTCTTGCTTGTTGCTATTAATTCAAAATTGAATAAATTTAATAATTAGTTTATGGGACTAAAGTATTACATAATTTACATGTATTTGGTGTCATTTGATGCAGAAATCTTTTATTGATACCACAACCATCGTAGTCAGTTGAAACGGGGGACAGCCTGCAAAATACTGCTTTCCCATGTTACTCTCCTATGTGCAACTTGAAAAAAAAGCCGATATATATTATGTATTTTTAATGTGCACATATATGGCTCGGACATGAAAAATAAAAATCTGTTGTGGCCAGCACAATACCTCTCGCCACTTCCTTTTTTTGGTTACATAAGTATAGGGCGCGAACAGTAATGAGCTAGTTTACACCCATCGTTTTGGCCGCGTCCTATACCCTATATTAGACCTATACCTTATAGGACGCCATGCTGTAAACACTTAGTAGGCCACCTGATCTAGCTTAGGTCAGGTCTCTTTTTCATGTGACCTGACTTAGTTTAGGCCACGTTTCAAACTGCGTGTAAACGCTTTGGTGACCTAAAGTGTTGGATGAAAACCCTGTAGGTGGCGGTTAACCAGTATTGTGATTTTGTTGACATCACATTTTGTAGGTTGTGTAAGTTAAATTAGTTGAATTATTACGGAAAAAAAACTTATGTTCCGAAGCTGAATCTCTTGATCCTTGTGAAGTTCACAATGATACAAACGAAGAAAGTCAATAAGAGCACATATTTCACTAGTGACATCGCGTTAATATACCAATAAAACATTTTAAAAAATGCATGATATTTGGTGATGCTTACATGACCTGAAATACTTTTATCAACCGGCATATAAAATTGCAGTTTAAAAAAATTAAATGTGATTGTATTTCAACAGATGGCATTGACTCGAGGACTATATTACACCTATATTAGACCTAAATTTATCATAGGTCCCCATGGTGTAAACGATTTGTAGAAGACCTATTATAGGACAAGGTATAGGCCAGGTCGCATGAATAGGATTGGGTGTAAACTAGCTCAATGTTACATTTTTGGGCTTGACAAGCAGATGTGTGGGCCCGTTTCAGAATGATAATTAGTAATTATGTACATAGATGTCAAATGTTAGAATTTTTCATTAAAAATTTCAAGATTTACGTAGTTAATTTATCACCAGGAGTTTAAAGTTTACTTGTATGCCTTAGATATTTAACATTTAATTCTGCTCCACATGGAATTGGAAAATCACTAAATTTAGAATGAGAAATTATGATATTTGACATCTATATACATAATTACTAGCTATCATTCTGACATAGGCCCCCATATCTGCTTGTCCAGGCCAACAAAATCATATGACTGCTCGCTCCCTATTGTATTTAACATTTCTTGTATACCTACACTCTACACCAAAAATTCTACTTACGCATATATCTATTCCACATATATTTAGATTGTTTAATTTTAAATTCATTTTTGATGAAGAAATTTTGTCCTCTTCTAATTTTTCGAAATGTTTCCAATTCTATTAATACATTAAGAAATAATATAATGTATGTACTTCCCAGAAAAAGTCTTCAGTAATGTCTTCGGATTTCTGACACTGACATTTATCTGTCAGTTACAAACAATTTAAATTTTCAACTATTTTTCATGACCATTCTTTCGGCTGTAAAATTTATTATAACAGATTATTTTACATATTATATTTCTTTTATCTCTAAATCTATAGAATATATTGCAGGGCTGTAAACCGCTGCTAAAATGGGTTCGGTTTTGGTTCGCGGTTCGGAGTAGTTTACCGGTTCGGTTTTTGTTCTGGTTTAATGAAATTTAATTCTGGAACGGTTCGTGTACCGGTTCATAAGATCAGTTCGGTTTGGTTCATCTTATTTCATAAATATATTTTCATTTTCCTCTTACCAACCATGATAACAGCAGTTTTAAACATGTGTAATTTTTTGTCGATTTAAATAAGTAAACACTTATTATTCAGCCTTTTATTTATAAAAAAATGTATGTAATTGAACAAAAAGTACAACAGTTAAAAAATAAACTTGTAAAACATATTAATTATTCTTTGTAATGTTTAATTAAAATTAAACAAATTAAATGAAAAATATATATAATTTTTATTGTTTATTAAATATCTCGAAATATCGGATTAACATAATCTTTTCAAGAATCGAACTTGTTAATGTGGCTCGTTGAGGAAACATTATGAATTTTAACCCGCTAAACAGCCTTTCCACGCTTACTTGAGTTGCTGGAGTGGCTAGTACATATGTGGTTCAGTTCATTTAACCGGTTCAAAATAATCGGTTTGGTTCGAGCTAGTGGTTCATATAAAATGTCCGGTTCGTTCCGGTTTCGGTTCAAGTTCCGGTTCGGTTCGAAGCCCTGATATATTGTAAAATATTTAAATGTATCAGAAAGAGAATTTATTTTTCTTTAATATTATCAAGAAAAAAATTCAAAAAATATTATTTAAAAGATTTTTTTTCAAGAATCTTCTACTTCCGGTTGTCCAATTGTTACCAAAACCTTTTCAGATCTTCCCATGAATGTCCGATTGGGAAATACGTAGTTAAAAAAATTTAAAGTCTTATAGTTTTTGAGTAACCGTCCTTCCAACATCCCATACACACACATACACACACACACACACACACACACACACACACACACACACACACACACACAGACATCATCGTAAAAATGTTAAAATCGGATTGTAGGGACCTTAAAACGTGCTTATTCAATAAAATCTGGATATGCGATTTTCAGCATGAATGCAATACCTCTCTTAGCGAGAGGTAAAAATAAATAGCTATACCAATCGTACATAGATGTTATTTCGGAGGACAATGACCAGTAAAGATATATCATAAATCTAAGGTCCTTTTTGCTGACAGCTAAAAGTTGATACTCACCAAAGGAATAAATTCATAAATTTTGGTATCAAAATATAAAGAATTTATTCTTATGATACTTTGCTGTAAAATTAAATAAAGAACAATGCGATCTAATGATCTGACTTCCCAGCTTAAATTCCTATGTTTAATGTTTGAATTTTTGATAAAAATTCTCTATGTATTGTGCATAATTTATTCTCAAGCAATTAAATAATACTTTTGAACATTGAATAGTTAATTTAAATACCTATAATTCCACGTCAGTAGTTCTTTACCGTATTATACAAATAATTACCACACGCAAGTTCATTCAAAACTGTACAAACTCACTTTGCAACAACATAAAAATAGCAATTTCCCATGTAAGTATACTTCTGTGCAAATCATCGTCCATAACTCAGCCGTGGCTGAGTTGCTGGATCTCACGCGCACGCTATCACGCACGCACACGCGCAGACGCTCACGCAGGCTTCGCGATGCGCGTCCGCCTGCCCTACGTAGCGTCATAAAGAACGCGGTGACATCGGAAAATAAAGCAACGGCAGTGCAGCGCAGCGGCATTTGATTATTCAGTATTCAGCAGCCTCGCCTCGAACGAGTATTACATCTTACTTCGGCTCAGCCATCGACTGACAACGCACACACTCAGAATGTGAGGAGTACGAGGGAAGATGCAACTCCAAGATGAATCACATTGGAGGATTATAATTCCTGGATTAGAGGAAAGGAGTACCTACAAGTTATTTCGTTCATGGTATTTTATTCGATGACTAGAGACATCGAAGTCCTGTTTTAAATAAAATGACTTGAATTTACAGATATTGTGAATGTTGAGATTAAATATTCCAAATGTTATTAGCTTTGTTTCTATACATTGTTTCAGTTAGAAATGGAGTATATAGTGCTTTAGAACTGATCGGTTTTACATGCATTAATAAATAGCTCCGGTTTTGGAACTTTTCCCAAGTCTTTTAATATTCTATAATTTATTACAAAAAAAATGAACAATTTGTTATTGCTGCCTGCCTGATATGGTTTACCAGGTTAATTATTCATAATTTTCTCTTACGTTTTTGTAATTTATTTCTACAATAAAAATTCACTTCAAATATATAACATATATCGTTGAATTCTTAATTTTACGTAGGTTCCAAATATATAAAAATATACCAGTGTCCCATTTGAAATATGACAGTTAATGTCACGTATCGTTAAACTGGAAGCGCTACCATCATGCCAAATACCATGATTTGTGATTGTGTGTTCTTAAGCCTAGTTTACAAATATAACAAGAAAAATAAAAAATAATCATAAATAATAAAGTTATTTTGAAGGGCCCGTTTTTCAGTGTTACTTATTTTTTTTTTTTGGTTATAAATGCACAAGTTCGCGTAACTGGCGCGGTGCAAACTGTCCTAGAACTTGTAAGCAAGCATATCACCGGTCCATCACAGATGTAGTTGCACCACAACAGTATTTCGATGATGATATTACTTCGCAGACATGAATTACTTATTCATTTAAATTTTTCGTAATAAAATTTTGAAATTTATTCATATTTTTTTATTATAATAACCATAAATATTTATTATTTTCAAATGTGAATATTTCTGAATGTTCAAGGACATAATTTTGAGCAAATTTTACAAGAAAATATTGCATTATTGAATTTAGTACAATAAACGAAAATTAAAAAGTGTTGCTCTATTGTTCGAACTAACGAAAGTCATGGATAAATATAGGATGACTGATAAATTCTTTTATACAGGGTGTAAACGGAACTAGGGAACGCGATTTTTCTCGGAAGTTATAAGAGATACAAAAAAATCTTTCAAATAAAATTATTAGTGTTTCTAGTAAGCTACATAAATTAATGTAAATCAGAAAAAAAATATTTTATTTTTCGGAGATATACCTATTTTTGACTTTTTTTTAAATGGTACGCCCTGTATATTTTTATACCATTTAATAGGAAATAATTTTTGCTGTAAAAAAGTTCCATAAGTTATACCTTCTAAACTTAATAGTATTCGAGATATTGAAGAAAATATTAAAATAATTTTACTGGAAATTAAAGCTGGCTATGGAAACAAACTATTTAAATCAAAAATTTCCAAATGCCTGGATTGGAACAAGAGGATCTATAATGTGACCTGCAAGGTCTCCCGATCTATCGCCCTTAGATTTCTTTTTGCGGGGTGCCATCAAAAACAAAGTTTATGTTACGCACGTAACTACACTTGAAGAATAAAAACATAGAATAAGACAAGCTGTTAAATAATAAAATTAATAATACTGTAAATCAACATTTGTTAAAAGGCTCAATTTTTGTATACAAGAAAACGGTGAAAATTTTGAACAATTTTTATAGTATTACCAGTAAGACAATAATTTGATGTACATTTGTAAATTAAAATGTTTCGTAACTCAATAATTTTGTTTTCATAGCCAGCTTTAATTTCTAGTAAAACTACTTTAATATTTTCTTCAATATCTCGATTTCTATTAAGTTTAGAAGGTATAACTTTAAAAACTTTTTTAAAGCAAAAATTATTTCCTACTAAATAGTATAAAAATATATAGGGTGTACCATTTAAAAAAAGTCAAAAATACGTATATCTCCGAAAATTAAATTATTTTTTTTTGATTTAGTTTAATTTAAAACACTAAAAATTTTATTTGAAAGATTTTTTTGTATCTCTAATAACTTCCGAGAAAAATCGCGTTCCCTAGTTCCGTTTACACCCTGTATAAACCGACATGTTTTGATAACCGACCTGATTTTACTAAATTTCTATATACGAATGAATGATTTTGTAATGCTTCGCTCTTCGCTAGTTTTATTTACGTAATATTTCAAATCTTATAATTAGATTTCTTTCTTTTATTTCACTTTTTACCTTCCGTCACCTTTAGGTCAAAAAATTCAATGATAAGTTTTTAGTGAATAAGCATGTTTTAAGGTCCCTATAATACGATTTTACCATTTTTGATGTCTGTATGTATGTATGTGGGTGTGTCTGTCTGTCTGTGTGGGTGTGTGTGTTTGTATTGTGTGTGTGTGTGTGTGTATGTGTGTGTAACGAAAGTTTCGGATCGCATAACTTCAATATCATGATTCCAAAAATTATAATTTTTTCGTATTCCTCAAGTTTACATCCAGAAGAACAAGTGATTCGATTTTGGTTATAATTGGTCAACCGGAAGTAGCCTCATTTAAAGATTTTAACAGTTAAATATGATTTATTGACATTTAACGTTCTTATAACTTAAAGAATATATTATTCTCTAATACGATTTGATTGCATTTTATACTTCATATTCAACTGATATAGAGTTAAAGAATTGTAAAGATATTAAATTTCATAAATCAGCCAGCTATGCCAACCATGGAAATTGCTCATATATTCAGATAATTCAAATTGACGGATGTCAGTATAAATGAAAAGTAAATGAATGTGATAGAGATGAGGATGTTGAAGTAGATGTTGGGGAAGACACGCAAAGATACGGTAAGGAAATAACTCTAATGTTACAAGTTTCTAGAAAGATACAAGAGAGACGATTACATTGGTGTGAACATGTCATGAGGAGAGATGAATATATTGGAAGAAGAATGAATAACTTAAGAAGGTTGAAGAAACAGAGGAAGACCAAAGATAAGATGGAAGGACTGTATTGCGGATACTTGAAAGAAAAGGAACTGATTGAGAACGACACGCAAAACATAAAATGAGTGGAAGAAATTAAAAAAATAGCGACCCCTAACGAATGGGAAAAGCTAAAGAAGAAGAATATGTCAGTGTCAAGTGCAGTTTGCATAGTTTGTTTATGAAATAATTTTACTGGAAATTTAGAACCCTTTTGCAAGAAAATTTATGTATGGAATTTAATTTATACATAATACACAGGATTGACGGAAAGTATTGTGCTGGCCACATCAGATTTGTTTTATTTTGTTTTCTATGTAGATTTGTTAAAAAAAATTTTCAATAAAATCATTTATGTAAATACAAGATTTTTTTTATCGTTACGTATTTTTTAGTTTGATGTTTTAGCTTTGCATGTGTATTGTTTTGTATTATCATTGAATTGTAAAGTGTAATTAGGTAGCTAAAACCCTGATTTAATTTTATTATTTGAAAAGATAAGAATATTGTCTAATAAAATGCAGGTTGCTCACATAGTGTAACACTAATCGGTGATGCTTTACCCATTTGAGATAAATAAAGCGACTTTGTACATTTGTAAGCCATCAAGAGCAGAAGTGGCAGGACGTAACGCACTCTTGTCTGTATAACATGGTTTAATTCCTACTTACGGGTTCCAATTTCCGATTAATGAACGTGTGCAGCACTTCGCACATCCTTGAATATGTAACACACAGTGTAGCAGATCGTTTGATTATTTTTAACAACACTTTACCGACTACTCTACATCCTGTTTTATCGACGATGCAGCAGCTGTATTCCGAATGTGAAGGAAATTATAAATATCTATATGAGTATGTCGTTTATGAAATTATTTTCGGATGTAAATATGAATTTATATCGCAACGCCTTTTTTAATTACGAGTTAATCTTGGTCGCATGCACGACAATAATTTGCAATTAATACTTTTAATTTGTTTCTAGAAGAGATATTTATTACTTTAATAAGGATAAAAAACAAAAGTAATATTTTTTGTTTCATTTAATTTCAATGAAGATAAATAAATTAGTTTTCTTTACATAAGAGTATACTGACTTTTGGAATATGTATATTTGTATTTATTAGAAATTTAACACATACAGTAAAAATTTTGAAAGATGTCCGATCAAGATCATCTACGAATTGTATGAATTCAGATTTTTGCTCCGCCCATTCTGACAAATTCAGTAGTGTCTTTTGTTTAGTTTTTGTGAGGGTACATAAGATACTACTGTTATTTTATTATTATAAAATTATATGTTACAATAACAGTATTCAAAATTCAAAAATAAATCAACTGGTAAGTTTATTAGCAAATGTAAAACCAAATATGTGAAAATTAAGTTACTGACACAATGTCAGTGTCAGTGACACTGGCAGAAAATAAAGTTATTCGTACGCCTATGAATCAAGGTAATGTATCTGAATTAATATATAAATTTATGTTACAGCGAAAGTATTATCAACAACGAGTATCGTTTTAAAATGGAATGTCCTAATTTAGTCGAAACAATATGAATTTTTGAAAGACAATAAGCGTGTTGTATCCATCCTTATCGCACACGCTTAAACCTTTGTAACGGAGGGGGATAAATGTATATCAATTTGTTAATTCGTTCATGATACAGATGACCTTGATCGGACATCTTTCAAAAAATTTATTGTATATATTTATATATTCAAGCTATTTCCAACTGAACTCGCATGGCGGACCTTTCCTACACCACAGAGTGAAGCTATTTGAAGAGTGTTTTTGGCTGACTCGGAAAACTTCACCTCCAACGAAGTTAACCGAATAAGTCTTTTGTGCTGTTTATGTCAAATCTTTGAGTCGATTAAGTTTATCGGATAAACTTTTTTTTAGGTTATGAATAAAATGCCTATGTATTGTATTTGCTGTTTTAATAACTCATATGAAAATGATTGTAGTTTTCTTAGGTAAGATTTATTACTTATATACAAAAGAAATTAAAATTTATGAAACAAACTTTACTTTTCAGATTTATGAAAGATCCCGTGGTTCGTAATCAGTGGTTAATAAATTTTGGGAAAAGAAGGAATTGAAGTACAATGTAATAGTAGATTGTGTTCTGCACATTTTTGGAACACATGTTTTTCGACATTAAACGACAAGATTTTTTTAAAGAAAGGTGCCTGTCCTACTACCATTGGCTGTCATAAAACTGAAAATAATTCTACATTTACTTCTACAGTACCTTCTTCTGAAACTATAATTTTTGTTTCATGTTAGTTTTTAAGCTTCAATATTATTCTGTTTTATAAATAAATTAAGAAAATATAAACTGTTAACTATACGTTAATTTCATTATTCTGTTTCTTTCCACTGTACATAGTTACATGCATATTTAAAAAAAAGTTCAATAATTTTAATTTTATTGTTTCGGTTTTCCGAATGAAATAAAAAAAATGTTTATTTTTTTATATAAATATATACCTACACATTTGAGATCTGAACTGTGTCACCAAGGAATTGTGTTTAAAATGTATGCTTCGAGATTTAAGTTATAGATTATTTTATAAATATATGTTACAAAACTTAATAATCTTTAATTTTTATAATAGCATAAATTGTGAAAAAATAACAGTCAATGGTATTTTTCGAAGAAAAACTATGTTGAGCTTGAAGTAAAGTGCCATTTCCGGTTATCTGATTTAAACCAAAATCTAAATACTTCTTTCCATATTAAAGTATAGCAAGAACATACGGTTAAAATATAATTCTCGGGACCTTAAAAAGTGCTCATTTATCAAAATCTCGATATGTGATTTTTAGCACGATCGTTATACCTCCCTTTACCAGGGTCAGTGGGTGGTAAAAAGTACCAGAACGACGTTCCAGCCCTAAAACATCACAGTTTACATGCCGTATTTACTTATTTTTCAATCTCTATGTCAATACGTCATCTCCTATCATCATCCTACTCAAATATAAAAATCCATTTGCTTGTTCAATCTCACTTCATCAATCAACACATTACATCTAATCACTCAACTCATTCTTCTCATTTATTATTCTTTTTCAAACAAAACAACTAAATTTGAGGTTATATAAATGCAAGGTACTTTAACAGTGGAAGTTAATGTTTGGACCATATTGTTATAAGAGTAAAAATTAAAAAATAAAAGGAACCATAGCTGGGTACAATTACGAATCAATCGAGGCGATTGAATATCGCTGGCGCTGTCGAACGGTAGCAGTACCAGCACCAGCACATTCTGAACGCAACAAAACAAAGATGCATAAATCTTGAATCCTACAAGTTCGTCTAATTTACATAGTACAAGCTCGTAATCTGAGACATTAAGGTCTTAATTGTAGCTTGCGTGCGGAACACTGAGTTGTGAGAATGTGAAATCGCAGTCCGGCGTCTGCGTTCAAAAATACTGCCATGCTTTACCGGATGATCACATTATGATGTCGGTGCAGAAACAAGTTCGACACGCCAGTGCCGCACGTTACCACAATCGTAAATATTTTCATATACATACATACTCTCCAAATAAAACTATAAGAATAGAAATAATAAGAAGGCGTTGAACAGATTGACTAGATTCAAATTTCAATTCATATATTTTTTTTTCACAACAAGAGTAAGTATATTTAAAATTTTATTTGACTCAAAAACGATTTTAAGCATATTTTTGACCTTGTAATAATAATAAATTTTAATATAACATCACAGGAAATCTACAACTGCCAAGTGCAGTGGCGTGACTATGTAGAATTGTGCGCCCCCTCGGGACTTAAGATTTGCGCCCATCATTTATGTAAATTATACGTAGATACTATTGATTAAAAATGAAATATGCAATGTCTTTTAATTAACTTTTCTATTATATGTAACTAAAATTGTAAATATGGAAATTTTGAGGAGAATATAGTAACAAAATAATTAGATTAGATCCGGCATATTAAAGAAAATATATCACCTAAGATAAGGTAGTACAATGAGAATTTCAACACAACAGTTGGCCCACCCTGTTTAATATCATTTTATTTAGTTAATATGATTTTTATTAATATTACAGACATTTTGTCGTTCCAATGACAGCAAGAGAAGTGTGAAGTTTTGGTTTTATTAAACAAAATGTCTAAAGGAATTACATAATAACAAGCAACCCAACTTTGGTAAATAATGTAAAATTAATATATCGATTTGTGTTAGTTATACCGATAAATTTTTAATCTTTAGCTAAAATTTTAATTTAAAATTACGTTATAAATGTTGAAAATCTTCATTTTAAATAAAAAAAGATTTATTTAATTATTATTACAAATTCTATTAGTTAAGTCACGATAAATGAATTTTTAACCAGTGGGCCAACTAATCTGGAACGGGCTCATAATATAATACATAATTTAAAAATTACATTTCCGATATCGTTCATGATAATTATAATAAGACCTCAACTGGTGAAATATCCTGACTAGTACAGCAAAAATCGTCAGTAATGATGAGGGTGCCCAAACGCAGTGAACATATTTTATTTTCAAATATGTCCTTACTTCGATACTGGCTACTGCTTTAATCAGTGGCGTGCATATGTATGAAGACCATGACCTTCCGCTCCGATGAAAAAGTTTTATACACAGCTAATATTTTAAGTAAAAAAGATGCGCCCTCTGGATGAATGCGCGCCCCCCCCTCCCCCCGCATCACTAGATCTGTGGAGGCGGTAGTTACGCCACTGTATAAGTGACTCAAAAGTGACTCCTATGCTATTAAGATTTGATTCAGGGGACTAAAACAATTCGAAAATTAAGAGTGGAAACTTTTTTGTTTGTCTTTCGTTATCAAGTTGTTGATACAAAACAAATATTAAGAGTAACGTGTAACTGTATCAAAAAACGAATGATCACAAAATTCGCACGATTTATAATAGCATCATTAACGATATATAGCGTAGATGCATCATTAACGCTACAGCAGCGTAAATACGAAAATCGCGACCAGGGATGGAATAACGTTAGCGAATTGTTACGTTATTTCATAACGTTATAAAAAAAATAATTCGTTACATAACGTCATAAATAACTTAATAAAAAACAAAATAACGTTATTTATGTTTCGTTATTATAACGTTATAATAATCGTATTTTTCTGAAGTTTGTAATAAAAATTCATTAAAAATTAAAAACAATATATTAAAAAAACTTACACACATTTTACTCTAGAAATGAAATAAAGTGTTCTATATTTGTATTTGACCACTATAGAAATTTATTTACTATAAAACTTGGATAACGTTTTAGCGAAACGTTATTTGTTATGTTACGGTTATATAACGTTATTTTATAATTATAACGTCATTAAAAAAATTAAACGTTATTATAACGTTATCGGGTATCGTTACGTTACGTTTTCCATCCCTGATCGCAATAGTCATCATATTTGTTTGTTACACAATTAACTGGAGCGACAGCGACCGTACATTATATCACCATGCCTCTAGAATAAATCACGTAAACGACTGCCTTCAAGTAGGAGCAACATATTTTAATACATTTTGTACAGTCTGACCAGCGACTCAAGACTGATTAGCTAAATGCGCAGTAGCCTGGCCTTAAAATTGTGGTGGGGATTTCATTCGCTTGCTAGCAACTGTAGAGTGGAAGAGTTAACATCGAGAAATACATTTTGAGACAGAAGTATGGAGTTTAAATCCAAGTTGGGGGGACGCATAATTTTAAGTAAGACGAGAAACTTGTGTCTTGAAGTAACTAGCTGTCTCTTTCCCGTCTATTGCGTTCTCTCTCTGCGCACTACTCATCCTCACAGCTCACGATTGGCTGGTCAGACTGTAACAGAAATGAGGAAAATATCTTTTTTACCTCCCGCTACCCTTGGTAAGGTAGGTATAGGGATCGTGTTCAAAATCGCATATCGAAATTTTGGTAAATGGCCACGTTTTACGGTCCCCAGAATCCAATTTTAACATTTTCACAATGATGTCTGTATGTATGTGGATCCTCTTTACGCTCTAACTCAAATAGTATCGTTCAGAAATTTTTGAAACCTTGTATTTCTATCTTATTCTAATACGGAAAGAAGCCATTATATTTTGGCGTAAATCAGATAATCAGAAATGGCACTTTACTGGAAGCTCAAAATAGCTTTTCTTCGAAAAATACCTTTAAATGATGTTTTTTGAGATTTACAAAAATTAAAGTTTTTTTAAAATTTTCTACAGGTTTGCGTCAATACTTTTTGTATATATTTTATGGATAATTTTCTAAAATTGTCTAAAAAATTAATCCCGGAGCCTACACTTTAAACACAACTCCATGGTTACACAGTTCAGAACTCAAATGTATGTAACTGACAACAAACTAATCATTTCAAATAATAATAGTAACGTTTTAAAGAGAAAATAGTAAATGGAACAATAATTATATGGAAAGGAACTTAATACAGTTTCCAGCATAAGTGAATATGTAGGAATATAGGTAAGATAATAAAAATATATAATATATATTATCACAGCATATTACCCATTGCTGAGTGAGCCAATCTGCTTTGTACATAGATTTCGGTATGATTATGACATAATTGTACCGTGCGGGCGTTTACCAGGCGTCACTTCATGCAAACCTGGGGAACCGAGTTTGATTCCGACCAACGCCAAATGTTTTTGAATTTTTAATGGCACAAAATTGACCCCTGTGGTACACTCTCCACGCCAGCAATGAATATAGGTAATATATAAATAAATAAAATAAATATATCATCACGGCATATTACCCATTGCGGGGTGTGCCAATCTGCTTTGTACACAGATTTCGGTAACGATGATGACATATTTGTACAGTACGGGCGTTTACCAGGTGTCACATTACGAGCACTTATTGCTGGCGTGGAGAGAGGTCATTTTTGTGCCATTTAAAATTCAAAATATTTGGCGTCGGTCGGGGTCAAACCCGGTATATAAATTTAATTTTAAGTATTTACATGAAAAAAATTAAATTAAATGGGAGGTATTGTGTTGGCCACATCAGATTTTTTCTCAAATTATTTGTTTTTATTAAAGGTTAAATGCTAATTTTAGTTATTATTAATTTTCGATTTGTTTCGACAAAAGCACAGGAGTCACATTTCAAATATCCTGTATTTATATCGTGAAGGGTATCATTTGTTGGGCAATTAAAACTTTCATTCCCATTCATTTATACAAATTTAAAAAAAAATAATAGAATTTTGTTTTCAGTCTCGAGTCCCCAAATAACAACCGATCAGTTAATATATTTAATTAAGTCTAAGTATATAATATGTCATATTGTTATTAAGTATCTGTTACATGTAGTTAGTTACACTTCTAGCAAAAGCATTGTAAAATTAAATTAATTGTTATAAATGAGATTTTTCTTCGGCAGGTGTAATACTAATATTCTTGTATAATATTTAAATTCTTTTCTATTATTTGTAATTGCAGAAATCAACTTCATACACAAAGAAATGATTAGACCAATTAACAATAATTGCAAATTCTAATTAAGTAATACATTTGATGATCACTAAGATGCAACCATTCTGGTTATCAGTGATATTTTCTTAATTTTTTTCATTCTTTCTCGTCTTCTTATTCGTTTTAATTTCATAAATTGCTCTTGAAAGTAATTACAGCTTTTTGTTTGATAATTATTAAACCGTATTGATTGGAAGACCCCAGCGAATTAAACACGAGATAGTCATCTATCGACTGATCTTATTTTTATCTATTTCTTTACAAATTAATGATCACTAGCTCAAGTAGTAAATACAAATTAATTATCTACAATCTCTGCTTTATTTTATTCTTAATTGTTAAGGCTCGTTTGTTTCGTGAATTTTATTAATTAGAAATACTTATAATTTATTTTTTCTTTCTTATTAGTAACATTAATTTTATATAAGAAATCAATTTCTTCATGGTTCATATATTTTAGAGTTTTATTTTAAATAAGTTCAAAGTAGTTCCTATCAACAATTATATAATTTACCAGTCTTTTCATCCATTTTTTAAAAGCTTCCAACCAATCTACTTTGGGTTGCTTTCAAACTAATTTCTGTGAAACTTAAAAACTGTCATATTAATTTCTGATGAGTAATAAACTGTCAAAGATTTTAATCTAATTACTGGAGGACTAAAAACTGTTAGATTGATTTCAGACTGACTTAAAAACTTTCAAAGCTACCAATTTATTAATCGTGATTCGAAAATACTCTTTGGTTAATTCCCTATTTTCACTCACAACGATATTTTCAGAAATTAATTAACTATGACCTAATTAACTTAACATCCACTACTTAATTGCAAGTGACAACTGTTTAAAATGAAAGTGTAAATTTTATTTCAAGGCCTATCTGATTTTTTATGTTATGAATACATCTAGCGTGTCCCTCATATATAAAATCGACACTGTCTAGGAACTTATTTACCCATTTTTGTAATTATTATAATTTGTTTTTAATATTTGTCAGCGTTTTCCAATCTTTTCAGATAGGGGACCGGTATATTTTGCAGTAAGACTATCTTTTCGCAAACTCAATCTAAGGCCCCTTGTATTTCCATATCACCGGAACTTGAAAAAGTCGTTGCATATCTGGCCCTCAGTCTTGAAATTTTTGTATTTTATTTCAATGTATTTATGATAATTTCTCATGTATTCTCTGAGGATTATAATTATTTTCCCGCGAACCATTAATATGCAGCATATACCATACACAATTTGGGAATCGCTGTTCTATATGATGTACATATGTCGGTGACAAATAGAATGAAAACTAGGTACATATAATAAAATATACCTTAACCTAGGTAATTTTTATAATATTTATTTAGCTCTGTGGTCTACGGTATATAAGGAATAATATCAGTATCTTTGATTGCTTGCACTGAGTACGATTATATGCAGTCGGCCTCTTGCGGTTCGTAATTGCTATCCTGCAATCTGCAGTAGTGATCTGGAGCACCTGTAGATGTACTTATATAGAATATAAATATTTTTTTAATTGCTTTTAATTGAGCTGTACACTGATTTTGAATTATATATCTACTTATTTCTCTGACTGCCCGATCATTATTAACTATCCATTCAAATTGTCTATTTGCATTTTAAGATTCGTTCATCATTACTTGTAAGTTTAATTTGCTCGTTTAAAGATGATTTTTATAACACTGTCTGCTTCAACTTTAAATTGAGCCATTAAGCTATCTATTTCGTTTGTTTTATTTCATAATTAAACTTGGTGCAGTATTTTATAACTATGGAGGCACCCGGACGCATTAAAACTGGAAGTTTTTCTCTCGGGAGAAAGATTAATTTTTGGTCTTAATCACCAAGTAATCCGACGTATACAGAATGCTTAGCATTCACCAAGTGATTTTTTTGTCCTATTATTACATTTCGTTCTTTTAGGACATGTTTCAGATTAAATCTTGTTTTACTACATATTAATATTTATAAACTGTATTAGAAGATACTTAGAGACATTTAATGTAATATGAAAAATATTCAAATTAATTAATGCAAGTACATATTAATTTACACAGATATGCATTTAAATATTCGTTCGTATGTTAATATAAAGCTCACTAATTGGAGAGTACATAATATGTGGTACACAGAGTGCATGAAGCAATTTAAATTGATAACTACGGGTCCATGTGTTTTATGAAAATAAAATTAGAGAATAGTAAATTAATTTATCTGCAAAAAAATAGATGTACCTACTCAAAAAAAAATTAAATACAAGAAATAAAATATTATTACCTAGACTGAAAACTAAAACGTTCCCGACAGTTTTCTTAACGTTAATTTAAGTCATGTTTGCAGCATTAGAAAAAATTCTATTTTTCTTCTAACAACTTTAATCTACTGTGCATTTAATCTCAAGAATAATAAATAATTGTAAAAAGAGGTTATGTGACAACTAAACATCAAAACTTGTATTTGGGTTTGTCCACTTGTCCACTACCTAGTCAGAAGCTGAAATGGTACTACGAATATATGAATTTACTCCTCTTAGTTTAGAAACGAAGTATAGTCGTGTAAAATTTCAAAACAATGGTATTATGATAAAACGTCAATACAAACTATGTCCTTTTGTTTTCAATGAATTGATTTCCTACAAAAATCGAACAAGTCCATTTATTGAAGTTCGCTGTTTATGGCGCCATATCGATTGAATCCGGTCGCCTTACATTGTTATACATTATGACTTATGAGCAATAAGATTTTATTAGGAATACGTTTACAAGAACTAAGTTAGTCAACCTCTGCATTTTCATTTTTAATAAAGTAATAAAACATTGAAAAATGTTGTTTATTTTTTAAATATCATTTTCATCTTTATTTCTAGTGTTGAGGTTGATCTCGTCTCGGTCTGAGTCTTAACAAGGGTAACGATTTTTCAAGGTTAAATTATTATAAAGATTTCTATTAAAAAAGTAGGTACCTGTATTAAATAAGTACTCAAATATCCGGCAAAAAGATTAAAAGAGTCTCATTGACAATTTATAAAAAGAACATCATTTGTTACATACGTTTAATATTGAATTTCAATTTTAAAATTTAAGGCCCGCTCCTACCAATTCTAGTTAAAGTGACAGTAAGTAATAACCAACAGTTATGTTGCAAATTGTTCTTACCACTTTTGGTTAAAGGTAACTGGAAGTTAAAACTGTTGTAATTTTCTTCCACTCGAAGATCTGGTTAATGGTAGTTATCTCCTGTGAGATCTCAAATAATTTTACATATAGTTAAATTTTTTGACTCTGTCGGGTACAGTAATAAAACTATAAATGAACTATAAATATCGCAATTATGATAAAGCGGCATATCCTTCACTTTCTGTAGTATAATACTGTTTGGCATCGGCCCATATTTTTGAGCCGCTCTATTCATTTATGTTAAAGGACTGTAAGGCTATTTTCCTATACATGCCTGGTAGACGTTTGATTCAATGCATGAATAGAGCGGCTCAAAAATATGGGCCGATGCTAAACAGTATTATACTGCAGAAAGTAAAGGATATGCCGCTTTATCATAATTGCGATATTTATAGTTCATTTATAGTTTTATTACTGTACCCGACAGAGTCAAAAAATTTGACTATAGTAGCCTGTGGTCGGGAGGTTTTTCGCAAGAAAACATACTATTTTCCATTAAGTTGAATATAGCGTTGTTTTTACAATTAGCTGAAATTTGAAAACAGTTTACCCAACTTTTCGCGTTATAGTAAGTTTTTAATTCTTGTGGAAAAAAATTAACAATGAACCGAACTTACATAAATTTTTAGATCACATTACGAGTATTACAAGAAAATTTATAAATCACTTCACAGGTATTTACTTCGTTATGTGTATTCACAAAGAAAATATTTTGATGTTTCAATTACGTTGGCATAACCGTATTGCGCGCACAATGCGCAGATTTAGTGTGAAACTTGGATAGAAAATAGTATCCGAAAAATTAAAATATTGGAAATACAAGTAGACAGCCAGAAAAGTTTTATATATTCAAATAGTGCTTTATACTTGTTTATTTTTATATAATCCAACGTGCGTAGGAATCTTTGAATATCAGCGGATTGTACTCATGTTATTTATTATCTTACTGCTTAATACTACGACGGATAGAATAATTTGATAATTCCGGTAAATTTGTCAAAACGACTTTCTCAGAGACGCAGCTCGAACAATCCAAGATCCATTTGTGTGGATATTAAAACTATATTAAGTCGAGACATCTTTTTCTGGGGCAAAAGAGCGAAAGTCTGTCATTAAAAAAGAAGAAATCCCGGCGACGATAGAGTTCTCTAGCAGGAATTATGTTAATGATCAACCCCAGCCTTGGGCTCTCGGCAGCATTCTGAGCGGCGCCGTTGCCACTTCTGATGGCAATATAATCGTGGGAAATGTTCGTAAAAATAACTTCAAAAATCGTCGTCGTAAACGATGTCCAAAAGGTAATAAAGTTCTCGGGATCGCTCACCGTTCCCTGCCCGGGCATCCCATCTCGAACTGGCACTGGTGCAGTAAACATGCTTGCGCGAGCTGCATAAACTTTATAGCGAATATATAAACCTCCCGGCCACAGGCTACTATATGATATCGCAGTATTTATCGCCGACGCCCACTTGATATCATTATACCCTTTTATTGTTATTGCGTGACTGACTTAATTAAAAACCGTGCATTTATTTGATTAGTAATTAGTTTTGGATTTTATTTGGATTTATCTGCATTTACTGAATGAGTGTCATTTTTTATTCGAGTAATGTATCGAAGATATCAGCCTATTTATAGAATAATTGGACAATTAAACGTTAATGCTGACATTCTACAGTCAAGTGCAAGTTTTATTTGACTATGCTACTAAGTAGATCTAACTTAAACATTCCTGGCGCGCTTCTTAGCAAATAGTTTTTATATCCGATATTCTTGTAAACTATTAATTTACCTGTTCAAAAATGTTAAATATTAAAATAACCATATTCATGTGTCTGCATAGATATAATGCTAGTATGTTCTAATTTATTTTAAACTATTATTTGAATCTCGTATTAGCTTTTACTATATACAATAAACAACCTAAGAACGCGAACGACATTTCCAATTTCACTTTTTAGCTGCCAAACAAATATTTAATATAATAATTTTGTGTATACATGGTGTGCGCCTATAAATAAATCTGACTATACAACTTATCGGAAAATAGACCAATTAGATAGCTCAATTTTTCTTAGTTACGCTGTATAACATCGGGTTATTTGCATTGGTAAGTTGTGTTTTGCGTATTTCGGTCACAAACAAATGAACCATATGTAATTACATCATCCATGGATATAAATACATATAAATCTATATTTTTTATTCGCTGATTTCGGTAATGACGACATATCTTTCCTGTACCGTTGAGGGTGCTTACCAGGCGTCACTTCATAGTCTCTCAAAGCTACCGTGGATTGCGTGCCACGGGGTTTACTCTTGTTATATAAAAATTGAAAATAATTTTCAAATTTCAATTTTGACGTTGGTCAGGATCGAAGTTTTGATGTTGGAAGCATGATAATAGGAAAAATATCTGAATTTTACAAAATGTCTACAAATAGTGAAAGAGTGAACTGAATTACTGCATAATTTAATTCATTTAATTATAGAAAATTATATTTGGTAACTTTTTCTCTATTTTTAGCCTCAAGTAGGAATGATGAAACTATGCCAAATATTCGTATTGAAATTGTCGAACAGATCTTGAACAAGTGCGACACACCACGAAACCCGGTTCGAATCCCAAGTCGAGCTTCTAGTCTACTTAGTTAAGATAAAGCGGCACGATAAAGCCATGTAATAAACCTGTTAATTGCTCTGCAACCAATCAGGCTCCCTTATTGGTTCTTACTGGCTTTTATAATAAGACCGCGGTAGCCCATCGAACTGTTGAACCGCGCTGCCTGCAAGCTACATTCGCTGAGTGGCTGGTCCAGCGTATGTGCAATAAATAGATAAGACCTGTAAAATATAGCTCGCAGTCGTGGTCAGTTCGTTTGGGAATGTTAAGACCTAGTGATGATTACTACCGTTCTGTATCTGATCGTAGCTTTTGCTGCGGTAAAGGACAACTGAACTCAGGTTATGTGTTATTGTAGCCTTTATCTACAGCAAAAGAAGTAATGTAAACAAGTAATTTGCTCTGATTGCTCACAAGTTCTTTGTTTCTATACTCGTAGTCGTACTGAAACAAATAATGAAGATAACAGTGAATGTAAAACTTTATAAAATTTGTAGACCACAACGGCGACCTTCAGATTGATATCAAACAGTGATACTGCAGTGATATTGTAAACATTTCAAAAGTTAAATAATCCTGTTAAAGCACTGACATATAAAAGCTTTGGAACCCAGATTTGAAATTATTTCTAACTAAAATGATAACTACAAGTTAACTATTGCAAAATATATATATCTGCTATTTTATTACCTGAAACTCCTGCGAAATGAATGATAGTCTTAGAAAAATATTGATAAATAATATTTTTACGGTTTACATAGTTCTCTACAAGTCTGTGAAATATTTTACTAGAAATTAGTGATGTACCGATTACGGTTTTGGCCGACTAACCGAAAACCGATTATTCGGCCATTTTAGAAGCCGATTATTCGACCCGGCCGACTAATATCAAGTACCTGTCACTAAAAGTTGTTTTTTATTGATATTCATTTGTGTCCAATGTAGTGTGTCACTTTCAAATGTGCCCTTGTCTAACATTCCTTCACTACAATCAGCCGTTCATTAATAAATAATGAAATAATTGCATCCAATGGTATTCACTTATAACGAACCCGCTTATAACGAACTCTTGCTTATAACGACCCACTTTTAAAGGCATGAAAGAAACGGCTGTAAGCTTAATCTTATTTTTCGCACATAAGGAATCCGTATATAACGAACTTTCGTATATAATGAAACGAACAATATTTATATTTATTTTTCGCTTATGAACCAGGATATAACGAACTATATTACATCGATTTTTCACTTATAACGAACTTTCGGGTCCTGTGCAAAATGTAAAGTTTTTTTGTCATTTTTTTGATGGCAGGTAGTGGTTCGTCCGAAGCGGATACTACTGTATTAATAACATGTAATCTTTCCTATATACAAATCTAATAAAAGAAAATTGTCGTATTTTTTGTTTTATTTTAGAGTTTTCTTTTTGTTATACTCAGACTTATACTAAATAAATATTTTTACTAATTAATTTACTAATAAAAATTGTATATTATATTAGGCACAGGCCTTATCATAACTTATCAAATTGTTAGCCGTTTAATGTCTTTGTACCGACTCTTCGCGGACTAATCGTCGAGTAGAAAAATGGCCGGATAGTCGGCTTAACCGACTAATAGTCGGTAGTCGGTATATCACAACTAGAAATACATTTATTTGAAATGAAATAAAAATCAAATTGTAGGGAGGCTATATGCTGGTCTCATCAGATTATTTTATGCAAAATCATTATTTATATTATACTTTTAATATGTTATTCAAATTGTTTTGTTCAATGTATTGTAAGTGTAAAACATACTATAAAACTGTAATTATAGAATACATAAATGTTTCTTTCACGCCATGTTATTTACAATAGTAAACAAAAGACGTCATACGGATAAAACATTTAACTATACATTGTAAAATAAATTCTAGAACAAACCTTTGAATACTTGTAAAATCCGTATACTACATATAAATTATTATGTTTTGTCCGAGGAGAATTTTTTAAGTAGTTTACCTAACTATTTTGAATCTAAAGAAATTACTTACAAAATTGGCGAAATAGTGTATTAGCAACGCATTCATAACGCATACCGCGATGCTAACTGCAAACTACTATAAATCAAGTATTATAATAATCACGTGATTCAAATTTACCATAAAATTTCAGATTTTGAAAAATGATTGACTCATTTATTTGGACGAACACAAATTGGTTACAGTTCAGTTTGATCCTGAAGTCGCGAAATAAATACAGCCATAGTACTAAATGTTCCTACATCGAATACACTAGGTACAGCAAGTAAGTCTGTAAATATATTATTCATGGAAATGGAAGTGTAGAGTACCCGTACTCGTACTATATGGAGCGCTTCCTTATTATGCGAAGCGAAGAAATGTAGTGAGAAGTCCGAAGCAAGCCAGCCGCAGCCAGATTTGGCCATATAGATTGCGGCCTGCAGAAGTCCTTAAGAGGGAAGAGATTCAGAAGCGCGGCCAATTAAACAAAGACAGAGATAAATTTCGATTGAAGTACTTAATTAAGATTATAAGTTCATTTGTTTTGATTTCAGTTTTTCGTTCAGCCAACGTTGCACCTGACTCACCAATTGCGGGTTAGTAATTGCAGATAAATGATCTATTTATTTAGTTCTTGTGCGTCTGATTCGTCATTAACGAGTGCAGTGCTTAATCGTCTTGGTCGGCATGGAACAGACAAACGAGAATCGCAGATCGCAGCCCGCTACCAGCAATATGAACGTGTTCATTAGACTTTTATGAAGTGCACTAGTTTAATTGTGCCTGCAGAAGCGATGCACCAATCATTTGCCAGTGAAAAATATCAGCGGATGCCACAGTATGCAGTAGCCATACTATGCAGAAATGTTCCAACTTTATTATTTGATTAATTGTTCTTCATATAGTGATGCTGTGATATGGACGATTATTAATTTAAATCGTAGTACTTGAGCACTCTAATTATTGCTTTTAATTTATTCATGACTCTTCAAGACGTAACAAATGGATGGTATTATATTTAATTTAGTGTTGACTTCATTTAGCTGTGCATCAAACAAACTTCAATGATGCCTTGTGCCACAAAACAGTCACATGGGAGGTCTAAATGCAAGTACGGAACAAAATGTCAATAGGCTTTAATATTTAAGTAGTATATCGTAGCAGTGACATTCAGGTAAATCAAGTTGTTCTTCTCAATATAAAATTTGTTTATGCACTTATATGCACCACAATCACTTTTATTTGCGCTCTTATATGTATTTCGCTAATGCTGCGACAAATGATTGTTTTTACCTTCCGTCACCTCTAGGTAAGGGAGGTATTGTCTTTGGTCAAAAAATTCGGTGGTGAGTTTTCATTGAATAAGCACGTTTTAGGGTCTTTACAATACGATTTTACTATTTTTACGATGATGTCTGTATGTGTGTGTGTGTGTGTTCGTATGTGCGTGTGTGTGTGTATGTGTGTATGTGTGTGTGTATGTGACCGTCTTTCATGCACGATATCTCCAATACTAGAATTCCAAAAATTACAATTCTTGCACATTCCTCTTCCTTACAACCATATGCAGACTTGATTCGATTTTGGTTATAATTGGTCAACCGGAAGTACCCTCATTTGAAAATTTTAACAGTTTTTCTTGAAAAACTCAGTTAAATGTTATTATAACTTAAAGAATATATTATTCTCTATACGATTTGATTGCATTTTATATTTCATATTCAACAGATATAGAGTTAAAGAAGAATAAAAATAATAAATTTGATATAAATTTCATAATTCAGCCAGCTATGCTAACTTAACCATGGAAACTGCTAATATATTCAGGTAATTCAAATTGACAGATGTCAGTATCTATAAAACGTAAATTAATGAAAGAATAAGGGAAATAACTCTAATGTTTCTAGAATGATGGAATTTGTACATAATATACATGTTGACGAAAGATATTGTGCTGGCTACATCAGATTTTAATGATCTGGATCTCTTAATGTTTACGAAACTGGTATTATTTTATATTGACATATTCCTTTAATAATTTAATACTTATTTTAGTTCGTTTTCACTACCTGATTGTCAGATTCGTGGACAGCATATCTTCTAGGATGAGAGTGAAGATAACTTTGATTGTAGACAATTCCGTTTCACGAAAATATGTTCATATAAAATGTGGCTAACTAATGAAGAATTCTTTAAAAAAATATATTATAGTCTATTCAGAACTTTTAGGTTATGACTTTGACTTTCTAGTGGATTGTGGATTGACCGCATCCTAACAGGGGTAGCAGTACGTGCTACTCAGCCGAAATATTCTTGTACGTTAGTGTACACTTTTTCTTTAATTGACGCATTATTATGATAATGATAATTTTCTTAAATTACAGATTAAAGAATATGATTCTAATGCAAAACTTTGGAAATTCACTTCTAATATCTTATCTTTGGATTCGTATTACCTGTTTATATTGATGGTACTCATAACGTGTTCAAGTGTAATATCAAATTTGGCATGTGCAATTTTTAAATTGCAAACATTAAAAGTGTATAAAGGAATATATACAAAAATTCAAATGCAATCCTAATATTTTTGACCTTTGCTCTTATGAATAACATTTCATCTTAATAACAGCTACCTACTGCGAGGGTAATTATGGCCATAATCTTAGAGTGTTAGTTAGAGTATACTATCTACTGTATACCTACCCAAGTCTTCCTTAAGAAAAGGTTGAGAATATCATAAATAATTTTGTGACCGTGTCAAATAGATTATAATGAAAACGGTTCAGAAGTTCGAAACCACAAAACAATAACGTTCAAAAATTACTAATTGTAAGATATCTGTGTGAACTACAATTTACGTAATATATTCGTGATATAATTTTACTGGATATACATAATCTTTTAAAAGAGACTTTCTGTATGTATGAGATTTATATAAAATATATAAAAATGACGGAAGGTCATGTGCTGGCCACATCAGATTTTTTAAATTATTGTACTTGGATTAAATTTGGTACCGAAAATGTACAGCTAGACCCTTTCAGTTTTTTAACCGTATTTACGCTTGCCCATACACATCCAAAATTTATAATCTTTTCAGACAAAATTCAGTACGTTGGGTCTCCAATAAATTTCATCCAAACGCAATAAATGAAAAAATCGACTTATGGCTTTTTATCAGGAAAGTAGCGATTTTTGTCGGTCAGAAAGTAAAATATATTTTTATGAATCTTAGTAATTTTGTAAGAAATTTTGGACATTTTAACTTGAAATTTTTCAGAACATACCTTAATGCTGTGGTGGGGAACCTTTTTCTGCCAAGAGTCATTTGGATACTTATAATATCATTCGCGGGCCATGTAAAATTATCAACTTAAAAATTAGTTTCTTCTCGTATTTGGTCAAACATTTAATTATTCAACCACTAATGTGTTGGTTGCCACTAACTATTTCTCTTCAGTGATGTGTGTTAACATTAACTGTGACCCTTGAATAATTTATTTCAAATCCGAGGCGAGCGCTAGTGGGCATTATTTTAAAGGACATCGACATAGAAGAAACCTTTATATTTGCTAGTTGTAACTGTTGGGCAATTGTCATACTTATATCCAAGACATAAACCAAAATACAAAAAATACCCAAGTAATAATCCTTATTCCTTACTTTGAAATTTGTTAGCTGGTATTGGTAATGTTGCTACTTGCAATTTTTTTTTCCTATATTTGTCGAATTTTAAGTTTAGCTTGCAGGCAACACTAAATGGTGATGCGGGCCTTATACGGCTCGCGGGCCGGACGTTGCCCACCCCTGCCTTAATATTATCGTACGTAAAACGTATGTAGTATGGGAAATCACTGAAATCAAAATATGTACCTAATTTTAGAAACTGGTAAGTTTAACTGGAAAAATCGTTGGCTTTATCGTTTGAAAAACTACATTTTTTTTCGGTTGAGGTTCAATGCGTATAAAAAAATGTTTGTAAACAATCAAAAGGGATTTTTATGTTATTATTATGCACAATAAAGTTAAAGCGTACAAAACAAAAATATAAATAAATGCAATTACATTTTTATCAGTATTAAAAGATTTATAGTTTAAAAAAATCTTTATGCAAAAATTAAAAAGTTATCTAACCTATCATACCTAACCTAACATTTTTTTGTTGTACAATAATTTTCAATTTTGTTGTAGAAATTTTTTTTTCATGATAATTTTGTTAATAGCTTTTTATATGCTTCGATTTTACTGTTAAATTAACTTTCTTATGTTAATAATTTATTTTTGTACACAAAACAATCTTCTTAACGTCTAGAACATACTAATATTGTACGAAATAAATTTTAGTCATATTTTTTGTTTTCATTACAATTACAATGATTTTTTTGTGTTACTTTTGTATGATTGTAAATATGGATCAGTGCATAACACAATAAAATTATGAAAAAATATAGGTATAATGAATTGTGTATATGGCATCACTTCTGAATTTTATAAACTTCGTGGTATAGGTACACTGAGATTTATACTTTGTGATTAAAAAACAATTACAAAAATGTGCAGCATTAATAAAGATGTAAGTGCAATTTATAAATAATTAATTAGTGTAACAGGTATAGTATACAGCTTTTCTGAAGATGGAGAGAATAAAATTCCATGGTGGTCGCTATGAACATATAATCCATTCAAGGTAACATTTCATTCCTCTTTAATAATTTTTCCGTTACGTTTCTAGCGAAATAACGCAAAGCATTTGCAGCCGATTTAGTATTAGTTCAGCTCCCGTCTTCAGCGTTCCAAGAACGACATAAACCTTCGCAGTATAATTTAAATTGCCTATGCATGCACGCGAATCCTAGCTATGTGCTCTGCGTTAATTAATTGAAATAAATAGTGGTCATTTTTAAATGGCCGACAAGCTGCCAACGTGCAGCAACAAAAATCTTCCTTAATGGCGTAATTATGACGATCGTTATCTTCTCGAAATAGATTATCCGTAATACTGAGATCGACATCAGTCAATCAGTCAGGACCAGATGGCAGCAGTTTCGATACGCGTTGTACATTGCCTTCGCATCGCCTCCAATTGACTGATTGGGTTTGTGCAATAATTGTCACACATGTAGGAAGCTCGACGACTAATTAGTTTTTATATTGAATTAATTCGTTTTTTTACTTAATCATATTCTAAAAGATAGGAAACGTTATTCCGTTATAGAAAGTATGGAAATTTTAATACAACATATCTAGTAAATTTGTGCTTGTGAAGCATTAAAACGTCCATTACATATAACATATTGTAGCGCGCGCCAACCCGAAGCGCCGAATGCTTGCGCCGCTACTGATAGCATGTTCGCGAACGATGACGTAATCCCTTCGCCGGAATTACCCCGATGACATAATCCCCCAGGGAAAACCCATACGCGTTCTGACTGGTCAATTACATCCAGTTGAGTGAATACTCTGTGTTCGATGATGGTCGCGTCAGAGAGTTCTAGAAGGATAATGGGCTGTATAAATACCGGCCGAAAGAAAGCGGAGAGATAGTCTGATATAAATAAGCGTCGTGTTATGAAGAGTCTGTGATATAGAAGCAACGAGTAATGAAGTCGGTGATATAAATAAGTAGTCTACGAGTTGTTAACATAAATAAATGTAGTTATATAAGTAAATGTAGTGATAGAAATATTGGTTAAATAAATAATATTAGTGTTTAAACATTTAATAATATTCTTAGTCTTAAATTAGTGTTATTTAATCATAGTGTCAGTTACTTTTATCATGTTCTTAATATTTAATCTTAATTATTTATAGTTTAATAAACGTATTATTTTAACTAATAATAATTCTCTTATTTTTACACTTCACCCATATAAATAAAACCTTACAATATAATCAATTTCTCGCATACCTTTCGGATTGGGGGTAGTTTGCAAAACACATTGCAGCAATTTTTGTTTTTAACTGCAAAATAGTAGTGTTTGTCGCATTCAACATGAAGAATTTTCTACAGGCTTGCATTAATACTTTTTCTATATATTTTATGGGTAAATTTATAAAACTATCTATAATTTTAATCCCGGAGCCTACGTTTTAACCGCAAATCCATGGTTACACAGTTTAGATCTCAAATGCATATAACTGACAGATATATGTCACTGTCAACAAATTAAGAATTTCAAATAATAATAGTAAAGTTTTAAAAAGAAAATAGTAAATAGAACAATCATTATATGGAAAGGGATTTAATACAGTTACTAGCATAAGTAAATATGTAGGAATATAGGTAAGTATATAAATAAATAAAATAAATATATCGTCCCGGCATATTATTACACATTGCTGGGTGTGCCAATATGCTTTGTACACAGATTTCGGTAACGATGATGACATATTTGTACCGTGCGAGCGTTTACTAGGCGTGGAGAGTGCAACACATGAGTCATTTTTGTGCAAAATTCGAAATATTTAGCGTCAGATCGGGATCGAATCTGGTATTTAAATTGAATTAAATTTTAAGTATTTACATGAATAAAAATTAAATTAAACGGGAGGTATTGTGTTGGTTACATCAGATTTTTATTTATAATTATTTTTATTTTTCTTGATATATTTGTAAACTAGGCTTAGGGGTTCACAGTCCATCTACGCAAAATTACGAATTCAATGATATGATTGAAATGTATTTTTATTGAAGAAATAAATTATAAAAACGAAAGAGAAAATCATGAATTTGACCCAGTGAGCCATATTAGATAAGGCTATAATAACAAATTGATATTTTTTGTAACGGAATGTAGAATATTACAAAAATAACTTACTATTTAAACAATTAACGTAAAAATCACTCAATCGCTATAAATGAGCAATCTTCAAAATACTTTAAAATTGATTTTCTCCGTTATGAAATGTTGAAAATAAAATCTTATTACTAATTTATATGCATAATTTAATTCCCTACTACATTTATTTAAAGTATTTTTGTCTAAAATAATTTGGGAACTTTTGCGCAAGGAAAAACTGATTTCCCATGTTAAACGCCAGGGTTTTAATATATACTCTTAGAAAGCGTCAAGGTCATCATACAAATGTAAATTAGCTAACTTCTATACAAATGCGATCAGCGATCAATCACTTCTTTAATTTCAAGAACTTAGTTCTGCTAATCCATCCGTAATGATATTTTAATTTTTTTGTAACAAAGTTTTATTATGTTCTGCAGAAAAATGGTCTCAGTCTCAGTATTTATATTTAATGAGGATGCATAAATAACGAACGTCGCCGGAAATCTGTCACTTGTTTTTCCATAGAACACTGATTTGTTGTGTTGTAGAAGAATTGTTTCCGTGTAAACCAGTATCAAAAAATTCATTTACATGAAAAAACGAAATGTGGTATAGCACATTAACAAAGAAATGATATAGAGGATGTATTAGTGAGAACGTCAATTAGTGAGCTAAACGGATATCATTGTTAGAATTATGTAACTGACTTATGTTCATACATATTTCAAGAAATCCTTTCCAATTATTTATCGTTCAGAAGTAATTCCTATGCTGCGTAAAAATTGTATATTATGTATTTTTGTGTTAATTTGATCTAATATACTTCATTTTGGAATGTAAATGTTACATTTTAAGGTTTTTTTCAATATTTAAATATGATCGATTAAATGTTATCAAAAAATTAAATTTTACTAGAATGACGTAGTTTTTCCAATAACAGTTCGAAATTTAAAAATATCATTGTTTTTGATACCTGTTTGGTAGGCGGAGTTTGTTTACAGGTAGTAAATGTTTGAATCATTATTTATTTTATTGATGTTTGATGTTTAATTAGTTATCTATATTGTTTATAGTTTAATTTACGTGTTTATAAAACAAAAAAACAAGATATTTTTCATGGAAGCGTGATGAAATTTAAAAAACGCACGCTCGTTTCAATGGAGGATTTATACAGAGACATATTTTCGTCCTGCCATCCATTGATATTTTCATTGAATTACGATGAAATACACATGTGACTCAGTTGTGCTGTCATGACAGTTTCAAGATAGTGCCAAATATGAAAAATGAAGTGTGTGTATGATTTATAGATAAATATATCATCACGGCATATTACCCATTGCTGGGTGTGCCAATGTGCTTTGTACACCGATATCGGTAATGATAAAATATTTGTACCGTGCGCGCGCTTACCACAGCGTCACCACACGGGCACTCAATGCTGGCACAGAGAGTGCACCACAGGGGTCAATTTTGTGCCGTTAAAATACGAAGTAATTTTTGGCGTCGGTCGGGATCGAACCTGGGTCCCCAGATTCGTGACCAAACACTCAGGCACACGGCCACGAGACCCCATATACTCGTATAACGTTCCATTTGAAAAATACATAATTTGTAAAATGCTGATACAATTATTTTTGTCGAAATGACCAATTTTGTAATATAAAATGGCATAATTTTACTCATCGTTAAGTTACCAATAGCAAGCAAGCCTATATAGATACCCTGTATTACAACATTACAGAAAGAAATATAAAAACAAATAGGTACACCTAAAAACAGGTAATAAAGTATATTCCATTTTAAGCAGTCACCAATAAACACTGACTTCGGTTAAATACAGCCGACTCTCTCTAAATCGAATTCGTAAGGGGTATTTGAATTTGTTCGAATTAGAGAGAATTCGAACTAGAGAGACTAAAAGAAAATGAAATGAACATTTGTATAAATTACATGGAATATATATATGAAATAGAAAAAAAAGTTTATTCAGTTAATACATATAACGGAAAAATAAAAATGTAATACATACAATTACAGAGGCTTGAAGATATTTGAATTTTTTGTTTGTTTTAAGATTTTGTTCTAAGCTTGTTCTTCAAAGTACGCTTCTACTTTTTGGAAGTTTTTGAAGATTGTATCTAATTTCGATTTATAGAGAGTCGAATTTCATTGAAAATTATGACAAATGCCTAAAATTTAATTCGATTAATGGAAAGTTCGAATTAAAAAACAATCGATTTAAAGAATAATTTTTACATATAAAAGTTTATACAGTTGTACGTTTCAAAAATATAGTTCGATTTAGAGAAAAATTCAAAATAGAGAGAGTTTGAATTAGAGAGAGTCGACTGTATAACATTTTGTGAACCTTGGTGAGGAGATTCTGTAATGTGTTTTTATTTTCCCAAAAAATTTCTGTCTAATAAATAGATAATAACAAAAAGTTACGTTTTGATCAAATTTTCTTCTTCTTCTAATAAAATTACTCACACACTTTTTATTGGCTATCTAGGGGTGTGTAAAATATCCATCTTCAAACATTGTTTCAAATATTAATTCTGTAAAAATATTGTTCAATTTAAATTTAGAAAATTATGCACAACAGTTTAGTGTCCTTATGGGAAGTAAATCATTTTCAGTATTACCTATTATAGATGGTAGAGGATTTTATAGTTCTAAGTTAATTTTAGCAGGCAATGTAGATAAACACCATCATTTCAAAATGCATTAATTCAACAATAATTTAATGAAATATAGTTGCCGACAAAGTTGAAGTGATCATAAAATGCTTTCGATGAAACTAACAAGTGCATACGTAAGTAAATGTCTTGCCCATGTGAACATTATGATTTTATGTCCAACCAAACGAGAAATCAGTTTTGTTTTTTATGGGTATCTTGATCCTAAATATGCCACTGCAAGCATTAACGACAGAGGGGTGACTATTTTTATGTATTTTTGGAAGTGAGCATCTTCCAGCCCATAATTTTTATTGTATTTTTACGTCAGCTCTCGTATTATTGGATACATAAAAATGTCTGTAAATTAAAGAATATCGCGTGTTTATTGGGTTCTTTTATAATGAAGATAACTTTTTTTTCAGAAATATAAAAAGCGAAGAGATCTCCAATTTATATTTTACATATGTGATTGTTTTGATGCAAGAAATTTTATTGCTGCATAAATAAATGCAATTTTATTTTATAAAAATAATTCTGTTTTTATTGTTCATATGACAATGAAAACTTGACAAGATTATTAACATAAAAAAATTACTAGATCAATCTAGAGTAAATGTAAATTATTTAATTTTTTTTAATGTTATAGGTATACGAGTGCTTGGAGAAATAAAATAGTATATTATGTGGCAAGTGTGTGAAGCTGAAATTTTTACCCGAATGTAAAATAGGCTTCACACACGTGTTACATACTATACTTTTTCTACGACCTTGCAATAAAATATATTTTTTTATAAATAAATTATAAATTATAAACACATTTCTCATGAAGTTGTTATTTCTACGGACCATTTACCAACACATGATTTACGTGTATATAAAGATATTCATTGTATGTGTTAAAAATGAACTATTTACTTCACGCACACTATGCGTGAAGTGACACTTCACGCACAGTGTACAAAAAATCAAGCTTCACACATAAAAATTGATACGTGAAGTATCCACTTCACGCATGGGAGTAGAAAAACAAATTTTTATACACGGTAGCAATTCCGATGTAGGCGTCACACGGCGTGCGGCCGTGCTTGTTCGTCAAATGGGCCGATATTAAGGTATGCAGCCGTGTTGTGACTGTATTGCAGTCGGGTATAATTTTTACATGGGTCAATAAAAAGGTTGATACCTTAGTGTTGTTGCGAGACTCGAGACCAGTCTCGGTCTCGTCTCGAAGTTAAATTCGGGACCGAAACGAGACCGACCCCAAGTCCTCATCTCGACTCGTCTCGCAGCAACACTAATTCGAATAAAAATGCAGATTGGCATACCCAGAAATAAACCGTGAAGATTTATTTTATTTCAGTTATGTATTTCTTCAACTTGTTATTGCTATTTTGTTAAAAAAATCAAACCCCGTATAAAAATATTTTCAAATACGTAGAGGCACTTATTTGTTCTTGTAGAATAAAAAATCTGATGTGACCAACACAAAACCTCCCGCCATTTAATTTTTATTAATTTAAATACATATACCTATGGGGTCTCATGGCCACGTGCCTGAGTATCTGGTCGCGAATCTGGGGAACCGGATTCAATTCCTACTATCAAATATTTCGAATTTTAAATGGCAGAAAACTGACCCCTGTGATGCACGTTCCATGCCAAAAATGTGTACCCGTGAGGTAATGCATGGTAAACGCCCGCACGATACAAATATGTCATTATCATTACCGAAATCTGTATAAAAAGCAAATTAGGTCACCCAGTAATGTACACTTGTAAGCTCTACATTCAAAAAGAATAATAAAACACCATTTAACCCCAAAAACAAACAATTTATATTCTTAAATTACAAACAATAACAACTTCAGGGATTTAACATGACCGTTCTCTTCGACAAGCGACTTATAACTGCTCAATTCTGTTGGCTCGTTGTTGCCTTACCAGGTTTTTGACAAACATGATTACTCACAATGTAACGCGTCAGGGATCAAACGTTATGGCATCATAAACCGGAAACTTTAATAAATGGAATCGTTAGATTTTTGTGCGAAATCCCTTAATTTGAATAATCCGAACATTTATTAAAGGACACTGGTATAATAGTTTTGAAAAAAATAGATTTTGAAAATGTAAATTTTGAAAAATTTCTTCTGGTTGTATGTGTACCAAGAAAGCAAATACAATTTACTTTGCTTAAATAATTTCGTCCTTATATTAAGTAAGTAAATAGCTGTATTTATATTTATAAAATACATGTTTGAAGAAGAATATAATTTAAATTTATTGAATAATTTAATATCTATAATGTATAAAATAATGATGATTTATTGTCAATAAAAAGATATGTATGAAAGATTGAAGACAGTAGTAAGAGTGGAATACAATGAATACATAATTAATTTTCCTTCAGTAAATATACATTATTCCTATGGCAAGAATCTAATTACACAGTAATAAATTTTCACTGTACTCTAGAGTAACACCCATTTAAAAAACTGCTCCCATAGAATTTACATAGATCGACAATAAAAATTACTTAGCTGAATAAAATCAGTGTTTCCCTGCTATAATCGACGTTAAATAAAATCCTTATCAACGAGAGATTAATCGCGTGGGCTGATACACTACTAGCAGATAGCGTTCCGTTATTTTAACGAACCGGTAAACCCATAATGAGCCATTAGGTAGCAATGGTTCCTTGATTCCGATCTTCGGTCAGTTTCATCACTCGCAGTCGATAGGCGATTGCGTGGGTCGCCTACGCGGATGATGTGGATGTTACAGCAGTCATTGACAGTGATAGTGACATTCACACTACACACACGCCTCATAAACAACTTGTCAGCTATTTATGGCTTACTTTGCATCTCAGCTTCCTAACAAATGCATTTCATGTATGTCGATGACAATATCTACAGTTGCAAATGATCTAGTAGCCTTAGCTGCATATCAAATCAAATTTGCAATGTTAAAGGATCAAGAATGGAATAAATAATAATGTCTACTCGTATTTAGTTATTTATTTTGTCACAAAATATTTTTCCAATTTTTATCCAGCGTTTCAAATGTGACGTCTTTTCATTTGTGAATAAATAATGGATCCTTAAAGTTCTACATTCGTTTAAAGAAGTTGACTTTTTTCATTAAAATCGTTCATAGTGTATGTATTTTTTAAACAATATGGCATTTTTTCATACAAAAAATGAGTGAAACTCATGAGTGAAGTACAATTTTTTACTCGAAGGATATGCGCACTCACCTTCGGCGAAATGAGATGTTTTTTTGTTCCTTTGTAAAAAAAATGTGTTTCAATATTTGGTCTTATTAGCAGGATATATCTGGTCCTTCTTGAAAATAGTTGTATCATTTTGACAGAATGATTTTCCGAGCCATTTTTTACAAGAAAGAAATTAAACATATGCTTAAAGTAGTAGTTTTAAATTATATCCTTGAATAACTACGTTTATCTCGACGTTTAAAGCCGTTTGTATTTAATAAATCCTTTATCAATTTTCGAAGTATACGTCCGAGACTGATATTTCAAGCAACTTAAAAATATCAAGTCAAGCTTATAAAATAACAGGCTTTGATCTATGAAGCAGCTTGAATTTGTCGAAATAAACAGCGAAGCTTCAAATAACGTAACTACGCATGCGCACATCCGCAATATGTTACATTGTTATTAAATTCATATCATTCATTGGTTGTTTCCAGTCTACCTTATTTTATAAATTCGCGACGTAAACCTTTGTAAAATTGTCCAAAAACAAAATATTTGGAATGAAGTAAAAACAAATCTTTTTTTAATGTTTTTGAAAGAGAAGACAAATGGCGACATGACAATTTTTAAATTACGAGGTTATGTATCCTGCATGAAATTAGCTCATATACTTCTGTCTGTCTGGCGGCATAAACTAGAATTTAACTATCTTTTTTAATCAATATGAATTTAAAGAATATTGAAAACAATTCAATCCTGTTTCAATCCGCTGGAATAAGCCAATAAGATATTTCAAGTAACAATATATTTGAAGTTGTTTGAATTGTCGAGATAAATATAGTTAATGTTGTCTGAATAGGTTGTTTACAATCTAAGATTTTTGTAATATATTACTTGTGGTCAGAAAAAAGGTGTTACGTGCTATCTTTGTTATTTAACAAAATTTGAATAACATTTGGGTGCGCTCAATGGCTCAATAAATATAAATGGTTCAATTACCTTGCATTTGAAATATGACATACTTAAGTCCACAAGATCTGTATTCCATTACATTTTGATCAATATTTAATGATGTTACGAATCTCAGATTTTTTTCGTTTACAAAAATTATCGGGAGAATTTATTTTGGTAAGTTATCAGACATATGCACCTACCTTTTAGAAATAGTGAGTCTATATTTATAATATATCCTTCTATAGGATGAACCGTCAGTGGCAAAAACAAATTGATTACACTTTTGCAATTTAGGAGTTGTTTCGAATATCTGCCGAGTCTTATATTAAAAGAAAATTCTAGAAAAATAATTTCCAGTAAAAAACGTTAGACACCAACCGAATTCCAGTAATCCTTATATCATCATCTGTATGTTCACGTGCTATGCTACACATACACGTGCGAGTGTATGGCAAGTAGACCAATCAAGCGACGCAGGTGCCGTGTTACACCTGTCTTGGGCGTCTAATAGGGTCCCCGCGCGTCCTGCAAGGGCTCAGACTCAGGGCCGCACACATGTTCGCATGCATGTGAGACCAAGACAAATACAGCAGTGTCTTCGCAGAGCATATGTTACGCCCGAATGACCGTTGGTGGACTTCGCACCCGCAAAAGGGGGATGGATACCGCAACTCAACCGCGGGCTCATAACGGATTTCTAAGCGCGTATGTGATTATTTTCGCATTTTAAAATATTTGGATCTGCGATGAAAATTGGTAATGATAGTTTCGGGAGTCGCTAATTGACGGTTTATGATGTATTTGAATTTCAATTTAAAGTAAACGTTCAAAATGACTTTAAAATCTTAGGTAAATAAATTTTAAAACGTGTGTATACTGAAATATTGATATATGATTGGATGCTTTAGTTAATTTATATAGATACATTTAAAAAATATTAAACATTGTAGTATTTTATATCGTAACTATAATTATTAGTGACTCACTTTCATCCAAAAGTAACTTAATTTACTACCAAAAAAATTCTTTAACTTCAGTCTTCTTATAAGATCTCCGAGTAGACGACAGTAGTTCTAACTAAACTATAGACGAATACAAATTATATTACTGTAAAGGGCAAGTATATAATGTCTACATTGGATACTTGAGCTAAATATATAATTTATTTTGATAAGCATAAAGCCACTACTTTAAAAAATGGTTTGTAAGTGTAAAATTATTTTTTTATTGAAAACTAACATAAAAAGCTTATACTTTTTATGATCATGTATTAGCCCATAGAGATTTCGGTAATGATGGTATATTTGTTTCGTTTATGAGCTGTCGTGAAGGAAGCACCACAGAGGCACTTTAGTGCTATTTGAAAATTGGAAATAATTCAAGTTTCAAATTTTACATCGGTCGGTATCGAGCCTGAGTCGTCAGAATCAAAATCAGTAACCGAGTTGCACAGCCACGCAAGATGCATTATAAAATACCGGAGACTATACCATATAGACTACTTAAAAAAATGAAAACGAAAAGGGAAGTACTGAAGATCAGACCTATGTTGATTAAGTTTATTTTACTGAATTTGGTCAGTACTATATATCCTCAATGTTGTTTACCCTTTTTTATCACCCTCTATATTCATAAATCTACTTCGTCTGGAGATTTGAGTAAATGACGGTGATAGACAGTCAACCGGTTTCACATGTCTTAAAAAAAATTAAAACGTGAAACCAAACTTTGTTTATACTTAGACTAATTCTGCATGCGAACATTTCGAGATATTGCAACGAAAAAGAAAAGTAGAAAAAAATACTGTTAAACTTACTCTTTAATAAACTATTATTTCTACATTATCCTGCAAATAATTAATTCTCACACATCGTAATCATGTGGTATTGCGTGTATTTTAGCGAAACAGAAAGTTTTGCGAAAAATATATAAGCAACATACAGTAAAATTTTTGAACGATGTCCGATCAAGGTAATCTACGAATTGTATGAATTCAGATTTTTGCTCCGCCCATTCAGACAAATTCAGTAGTGTCGTTGGCTTAGTTTTTATGAAGGTACATAAGATACTACTGTTATTTTATTATTATAAAAATATATGTTACAATAAAAGCATTCAAAATTCAAAAATAAATCAACTGGTAAGTTTATTAGCAAATGTAAAACCAAATATGTGAAAAATAAGATATTGACACAATGTCAGTGATACTAACAGAAAATACCGTTATTCGTACGGCTATGAATCAAGGTAATGTAACTGAATTAATATATAAGCTTATGTTACAGCGAAAGTATTATTAACAACGAACATCGTTTTAAAGTGAAATGTCCTAACTTAGTCGAAACAATAGGTTTGTTCATAGAACGGTTTGAAACCATCAGCAACCGTCAGAGTCATGCGCAGTTACATAAAAGCGTTCGCAGAGTCACAAATTTCCAACTCTAATTATTAGTTCAATGTTCATAGAAACTTTCTGACTGGTTGCTGATCGGTTGCCAACTATCAGAATAATTTGCAACTCGGAAGGAAATTTTAAATTTGAGGCTTGCGCACTTACACTGTTTTGGCAAGACATTTGTATTTGTTTTGATTACAGGTTTTGATTTCATTTAATGTTTGGTTATATACTTACAAATAAAATAAATTAGTAAAATAAATATTTTACTGTAAGTAAATCATTGTAAATTAATGTAATAAAATAATAAAAGACTGACTCACTGACAAGTGTCACTACAGTGATCGATAATATCAATATATTTACTACCAAAATTAAGCAGAGACATTTATTATTCATTTTAAAAAGTTAAGTGACATAATGCTGTTCACAGAAGAATTCAAACAATTTGATTTGCAACCAGTTTAAAACCACGCTTGCGCACTTAAATTCAAACTCCAACCGTTGGAAATATGTTCTATGAACAAACCTAATATGATTTTTTGAAAGACAAACGTGTTATATCCATCCTTATCGCACACGCTTATAGACTGCAAAGGAGAGAGATAAATGTATGCCAATTTGTTAATTCGTTCATGATACAAATAACCTTGATCGAACATCTTTAAAGAAATTTACTGTACAAAAGTGTTGATTCCGAGAGAAAATCAACCTTTCCCGGGAGACGGAAGAAATATTAAAATTGAAGTTTCATTTCGGGAGACTCTGGACTACATATTTTTATCTAAATAATGTACACTTCTTGAATATTAAAAATTACAAAGATAAAAAACTGGTTAATTAACAATTACTACTGTCAATTTATTTGACAGCTGACGGCTGACATTTTTTTCATTTCTAAACACGATTCGCGTTGTGACCAAACAAAGGAAAAACTCATTTATTCTTTCTTAAACGATGTATAAATTCTTGAGCATGTATCTCAGTGACTAACAGGTTGCGATTCTAACGGTCCTCCGATCAACGTCATACTGCAAAACTATATTTAATTTTCAAATTGCATAAAAGTAATATCTGCTGCGTACTCTCCCAAACCCGTGAGGTGCCACGTGCCACCTAATAAACGCCTTTTGGTAAACATATATCGACATTTATCGAAATTTGTGAATAAACAAGATTAGCATAACTATCATTGAGTAACAAACCAAAAAAGTCATTCAAAAAGTATAAGATATAAATGAAAAATTAAAAGAAATTTAAATAAAATATGTAAAATAGATTAATGTTGTTTTTCCGCATCCACTTTTATATTATAAATGTTCGTTGAATTCAGTTAAAACTAATAGAATATTCAAATGAATCAGATAATACTAGAACCTGTAGAGAACTTTCCGTTACAAGAAAGCACCTGACCTGACGGTTACGTATTTCAGGATCATCTGCGAAGATGGATACCAGCGATAACGCACGTCCACACTAACACCAACGGCCTAATTAACTCAAAACTATTTCACTCCTACAGTTACATCCAAATCTAAGACGGAAACTATTTTAAAAACAATTTCATTTACTTTACGCTATTAGCGGCATAAAAAAATCGCTCAATTTATTGAAGAAGTAGATGCGGAGCTTCGATCTGAATATAAATTTCAATGCTAGGTCAGACAGGAAGAAGTATTTCGTTTTTATCGGATTTAAGTGTTGCTCTTGAAAGAAGTGACTGACATGCGATATAAATGAGATGCTGACTCATTAGTTTTGATAAATTGTCTGCACTGCGGAGAGGAAAATGATTTTTACGGCGGAAAGAGGAAGGAGGTGAAACGTTAAACGTAAAATCCATTCAGAAAATGTGACTCATATAAACTTGACTTTTAATTAGCTGAGTGTTTAAAGTAAACTAAGCTATAACTTGGAAGAACTCGTAAAAACTGAATTCCTTTGCCTGCAAGGTATAAAAATTTCAATAATACATAAAGTTCATATAAAATGAAATGTTTCATTCAACGTTCTCTTATTTTGAACTATAAAACATTTAGGTACCATCCTTTTATTTTCTTAATTTCATTTTCACTTAATTAAAAGTTGTGTTTTAATTAAGAGCCGCTGTACAAAAGTTTTATATTAATTGCACATCGAATGATGTCATTTGATTGACCAATTTCTAGTGATTTATTAAAAATTACAAAAAAATCTTTCACAAAATCTTTGTAAAATTGAAATTATATTATAAATACTAATGAAGAAGCGATAAATAAAATAAAAACTATTGGACACGAGTACAGTTGTGTTCAATTTACAGGAACAATGAGGTATTACACGATTTTTTTCTTTGCTTTAGTCGAAAGAATAAGAAAAAAAAACATTTTACTGGTATTTTTACATCTCGCTAAGAGAGGTACTGGAATCATGCTAAAATCACATATCCAGATTTTATTGAATAAGCACGTTCTAAGGTCCTTGGAATCCGATTATGACATTTTTACGATGATGTCTGTGTGTATGTGTGTATGTGTGTGTGGATGTGTGTGTGTGTGTGGGGGGGGGGGGTTGTTGGAGGTACGATTTCTCAAATTCTATAAGACTAAAGACCTGTGTAACTACGGATTCCTCAATCTAACAGTAATGGGACGAGTTGAATAGATTATGGTAATAATTGGAAAACCGGAAGTAGTAGTATTTTAACAAAAATCTTCTAAATATTATTTTTTGAAAATTTATGTTATTACAAATATTAAAAACCAAAATTCTCTATCAGATATATTTAAATTTTTTATTATACCTTCTATAGGTTTAAAGATATAGATATACAATCTATAAAATAATCTGTTGTAGTAAATCTCACCGCCTGCTCAGAGCCCAAACATCTCCATGATAACTACTTGAGAAATTAAAATGTCGGTAATTGACAGATAAATGTCACTAATGTCAGTGTCAAAAATTCAAAGATAGTACTGAAGGCTTTTTCTGGGAACGATATTTAATATTTATTATTGTATTATTAATTATATATTTAAAATTATAGGTATATTATATGAATCCTTCAGAAATACTGACAATCTCGTTAATGAATTGGAAAAACCTCGAACATTTAGAAGACATGAAGAAAACTTGATCATAGAATGAATTTAAAATATAGAAAATACGTAATTATTAGATGTAATTAGAATTTTTTGTGTGTACAAGAAATGTTAAATACAATACTTATATATACCACAATAGAAAGACCGCGAGAGGTATTGTGATGGCCACAACAGATTTTTTATTTTCTCTTGATTCATAAAAAAATTGTCTCTAAAAATACAATATTTAAATGCCACCTTTTCTGTTGCCCGATGACGTCATAAAACTACTCGCCAATAAGGGTTTGGCTTATATTTGCCGCGGAGTGACAGCCGTGACAGCTGTCAATTATATACTAGCTACTAGTTCTATCCATATTACTGACTTTTATATTTTGTAAAGACTCAAAAATGGTATAGTATAATTTTGAATTGCTACTGTGTTTAATATATACAGAAATTTGAACATAAAATCATATTTACTAATACTATAAAAGATACTTATTCGAATTTAAGAATAAAAAAGATATGTTTAATTTTTTTTGCAACACCTCATTGACAATAACTTTATAAATAAATTAAAAATTATGCAAAATATATAAACGTTTTTGTAATTTATTTCTTCAATAAAAAATCACTTTAAGCATATCGATGAATTCGTAATTTTACGAATATTCCAAATATATAAAAATATACAAGGTGTCTCATTTGAAATATGAAAGTAAATGTCACTTCCGGTTAAACCAAAAGCGCCATCATCATGCCAAATACCATGATTTGTGAGCCCCTAAACCTAGTTTACAAATATATCAAGAAAATGAAAAAATAATAAATAATTATAAATGAAAAAGTTATTTCGAGTCTCATCCTGTATAGTTTTTTTTTTAATTATAATATTAGTAAATACGAATAATTGAGTAAAATATATATTTTTTTTTTATAAGAGCGGAAAATAAAATGTAACATTGTTTGTTATTTTTATATGAATTTGATTATCTAATTCTAAATCATGCATAGCATATTTATTTCGGTAAAAAATAAAGAATAAAAACTATTTCTGATAAATAAAAATCAATTAACAACAAAACCAATATTGACAAACTTCCTCTCTTAATTCAGTAAACAAAACCTGATAAAAAATTGTACAAAAACAAATTGAAGAGAAGAGGATGTTAAGGAATGTGGGTTTAAAATTCAAAAACTTAATTGGTTCAGTAGCTGTAACGTTTTCTCAATCATTAAACTGCCATATCACGTTTCATTGTCATCGCAGATCCTATGATTGTTAGAGATCAGCCACTGTTGATTCTGTGGAGATTATAAAATGGTATGGCATCGGGACAACTGCATCTCGTACCTTATTAGGTGCAGTTTTCGTGAAGCCTGCTTTACATCGTAAAATTATCTCGTAATGACTGAAGTTTCAAGGTAGAAATTTTTATTGATGAGTAGATTAACTCAAGATATTTTTGACAAGGTTAAATCAAGATGGGAATTATTATTATGTTCGATCTGTTTTGTGAGACTTTATAGTTTTACGATAATAAGTTTTTAAACTAGAATTTTAAAAGTAGGAGATCCACCAGATTTTTTGAAAAATCCATCTCAGCTCCGATTTTTTTAATATCAACTTCATGCAGAAATTAATAAGAAAGTAATAACCATAATATAAAGTACCTAGGTACAGTCGTACAGTACACATATGTTATTTATAATTTTTATAATCCACGAAAAGTAAAATAAAATAGTAAAATCAATGAAACTATAAATTTTAATAATTAATACTGTCAATAATAATAATAAATAATAATAATAAAAATAATAACAATAATGATAATAGTAATCATTCGTTGTGAATTACAAAGCGTTGACATATTTATTTATCATGTTAGCGATACATTTAATTATTTTTTTATACATTCAGTTGATTAACTATTTTATTCATGTCAAAATTATTAATTGATACTTCTAATTTTTTCTTATTTATACACAATTTAAAACAGCGGTGAATATTTTATTCATTTTCTTGAATTCGCCGATTTTTACACATTTTTGAATAAAATTATAAAATAAGGCATTAAAACTCCTTTTTCTGTTAAACGACATAGTGGTTTACGATGTTTACATATTTGACAGCTCTTATTAGTCGCCATTAATTTTAGTTTTTTGAAATTCCGCTAGAGTCATGTGGCGTGTGGTATTCTATAGGTTTTAAAGGATAGTGTTGATAACATTTTTTGTTAGCAAAACAGTATTTTTTGTATTATATTAAATGCATTATTTAGTAAGTTCCATCGATTATTATAATCTGTACTCAATATTTGTTGTCATGTTATCATCATCATAGTTGTCCTGGTAATAACCACGAATTTAGAAGTATAGGGCAATTCTTCATAGATTGCTTGTTAGCATATGATTGATCAAATATTGAAAATTGGTTAATATAATATGTGTGCATGATGATTTGCTTTTAAGGAAAGTTTTTTTTTAAATAAAATATCCACTGTTTATTTAGTTTTAGAAAAAATGACAAGCCTGTCTTAGATTTAAGATTTTTCCAATGAAAAATGTTTGAAACATAATTGAATGAACGATGGAAGTTAAATTATTATTTAAAACTATACATCAAACAAAATATCGATTGGTATCTAGTGACAAGAAGTTTGAGCTCCTGTTATACTAAAAATATAACGGTATTCATCTAAAATATATTAACTAGCGCATCGCTGTAATAGGTGGAGTTAAAAGACCATTAGAGAATGGTCGATGTATTTCCTATACTCAATAGATATCTTGTAACCTGTCACAATTTATGTACAACTAATTAACTATACTGATAACCGACATGATACGATACACTTACAAAAAAACAACTGTGAAAATATGTAAATACTGTTATGAATGCAAATGATCAAATTTGCAAGCTGAACTTAGAAAAATGCACTAATAATTTGAGATATTATGTTTAGCGATGAGTAAATTCAAATTTGGTGAAGAAATGAGATTGTGCGAATAAATAATTCATGTCGTTTCGTAATAAATTATGAAGCTGCAAATCAAGTGTAGCACATGCTAGAAATGACATCTAGTTTCTGCATAGACAAGCTCGCTCTATGAATCACTAAGTTATGTTAATGACTGGCTCCGTGATGTTTAGGAGCTCAGTCGCTAACGGAAATTAAGCGGTTATTCTAATTTACATGAGGAATGAAAATCAATTAGCACTCTGAAAGATTTTATCATATGACTTCTTGAGATTTAACTCGTGTTCTGGAGCCTTATCTACGAGTTTACCTTTAGATGTTGATATAATACAGCCAAGACCAAAGAAGTAATAATGAAATTCCTGTGCTCAAAATAAAATTTATTATTACTATTTAGCTCTTATTTGTTTTCAAACGAGAACAGTGTGCGTATTAGTAGTGACGTTTTCAAAGAAGTGTTGCATGCATGATGCATTTACATGTACATTACATTATTAATAATATTATTAATTTATATTACATAAAATCATAACATTAATGTTTATAAGTATTTATTATTATTATCATTATTATTTAAAATTAGAATTACATAAACTTTTATAGTCTAATATCTCCAGATATTGTTCATAATGGGATTTTATAAATTTATAATTTTAATTTAAAATATCAACGTCAAAATAAATAACGTGAACGCTATAGCTTATTTAGACTTCAATGCGCATGCGTAAGTAATTTTTTACGGTATGTATATAGCGTTTAACCTTAAGGCCTATTTATAACAACGCAACGCAAAACGTAACGCAAACGCAATAGGTAACATATGGAGTTAAAACACATACTTGTAATAGGAGCTATTTATATCACCGCAATGCAGTAGGTAACGCAATAAACGACACGCAAGAGATGGCCAACTTTCAACTTTCTGCGTGATGCCTTGCGTTCCCACTTGTCAGTATTTTCACAGGAGTTGCGCGCAAGTGATTCTTGTACGGTAGAGGTTATGTAAACGTCAAATTTCAAAAGAAGTCCCGATTTGTACTATGCTTTCTGATTGGTTACAAGCAGCAAAACTTAGCGTGGTTATAAATTACACATTTCGCGATTGCGTTACCCACTGCTTTGCGTGCTTGCTTCGCGTCTTGCGTTGCGTTGATATAAATAAGCCTTTATTTGTCCGGAAATAGCGTTCGTCGAAAACTATTGTATATTTGACGTTAAAGCAGACATAACCTAGCTTTTAGACAAAAGTAGCTGCAATCAGAAACAAATTTTCTAATTCAGCTTCCATTTTTGTTATTTGACGTGAAATAACGTGTACGGTATATGAAAATATATTTTGATGTACAAAATAAGGTTTATGTTATTTTGAATAATAACGTTTACGGTATCTATTTTGACGTTATGTGAAATCTCTTTAATGATAAAAACGTTATTCAAGGTAACATGCCATTTTTTGTGTTAATAATTATATAAATTACTCATGATCATTTGCTGCAACCATTTAAAATGCAACAATTATTTAATTTGTTGTTCATTTTCATTCATATTTGTTACTAGATTAGTACAATGTCTAAATTTCGTTTTGAATTATACCATTTCATACCATGACGTGCATATAGTCGCAAAAATATTAAAATTAATTGAACCAAATGAAATTTTAATAACAATTTTTTTGTTTGTACCCTATAATTTTAATAATTGTTAAAACAAATAAAAATGGATAAAATCTACATCGTTGGAATGTGAAAAAATATATTCTTTTCATTGGCGTGACTTTTTACTAAACCATAATTCGGTATTATAATATTATATATATGTTACAGTTAAAGTATACAGTTCAGCCAGTGCATACAGTGTCTAGTTGATGTATCCTTCCACTAGCTGTTTTAGTGAAAGTATAAATTATTGCGTTGCCCACCCAACAATCTAGGCGTATAAATTTTATAAAAAAAAAACAAACAGAAACAATACCTAACGCACAGAACTCGGATTTAGGTAGACAGTGACAAAAGGTGTATACACTAACTAGTCAATGAATACATTAACTAGATAAAGTATGCACTATATAAAATAATGTATACTTTCACTAAAACAGCTAAGTGGAAGCATACATCAACTAGACAGTGTATGCACTGACTAAGTTGATACATTAACTGTAACATATATACATTATACAGGTTGGTGACCGGCACAGCCGAACATAAGACGTTAACATATAAAATTTTAGGTAAAAAAACTTCAAATAAAAGTTGTAGGGCATAATTAATTTTGTATGCCATGTAACGGCAGAATTTAGATATGAAAATATCGAAAATCACCTCAAAAATAGCAATAGCCATGGAATTAGGACAAAATCAGTAAGATTTATCTGTTATGTTACGGTAATTTATTTTTATTAAGTATTATTTCTAATTTCTGTTCCAGTTAACAATAATTATTTATTAATTTAAATTGATATTTGTTCACTTGAACAGAAATTACAAATAATAATAAAAATAAATTAACCTAGCTCTTTAACATTTGTTATTTATTTTGTCTTAATTCCATGGCCATTGCTATTTTTGGGGTGATTTTCGATATTTTCATACTTAATTTCTGCCATTACAAGGTACACAAAATTAGTTTTGTTTACTGATTCAGATGCAAAATTGTATGCCCTACCTAAAATAATTAGGGAAGCAGGAAATTATGAAAATCTGATTCTATACGTTAAAGTCCTATGTGCCGGTCACCACTCTGTATGTACTTGGAGATTATTTGCAAAATACTCGTAAAAAAATGTAAAATTTATATTTTCGCCTATAGGGTGGGTGCAACGACGCAGGTGAATTATATCTGAACTATAAGTACAAACGACATCTAAGGAAAATAGGGATTGAGTTTTGTGTTAGTAGTATATTGCAACCAACGGTTCCCATTCACTTTCAAAATAAGGTATGTTATTTCATTTTATTTTCCTACGCCTTAAATTTTTTCATGCATTTATTGAAAATTTTGACTAAAATTATTATAGTTGATTTTTATAGATTTTATTGGAACATGAAGGTAGTAAATACATAAAGTGGTATTCTAACCTACAAATTCTTTGTTGTGTTGAAGATTCGTGGGTGTCAACATGCGCGCCATCTCTCCCTCACCAATCGGGAGAGTTGGCAAAGGGATACATGCCATGGCATACAAATTTGTTGTAATTAATAATACCTACTATTCTCTTTGTGCGTTATAAATGAAAAGTAAATTGTTGAAGAGGCATATGGACTGAAAATGACAATAAAATAAAAAAATAAATAAATATATCATCACGGCATATTACCCATTACTGAGTGTGCCAATCTGCTTTGTATACAGATTTCGATAATTATGATGACTTAATTTCGGCCATAAATACTATTAAAAAGGAAATGTCGGTGTAATTGAAGCATTCAGATATAAAATTACTTGTATTTCATTATGAAGACGACAACGCCATGGAAATAGTGCTAAAGGAAGTCTGAGCCCAATATCCATGTTTAGAAAGCAAAACGAATTAAAATTAGTAAAACATATATGTCGGGTGAATGGGTTTTTTTAATAAAAAAAAATGTTTTTTTTAGTTATATTAACACTGAATTATTTAAGTTATGTTAACATGTTAAAATTTTAGAGAGCGCACAAAAAACGTGCACTATTTCTACCGATTTTACCCTATCTAATGAGCTGTGCAATATTTAAACAATACACTATTAAAATGGTCTCCTACAAATAAGATTGAAAGATACATTTTTTCCTTGTTATGTAATATAATATTTATCTTCTACCAAATACAATGATTCATATATACGAGTAGCATGCAAGTTTATTATAATTACAAAATAATATTTTATGATTAATTCCGACATGAATATAACAATAATTTTTCCTTGGATGAGTCAACGTCGTAAAACGTTTGCATTGCAATGTATATCTAATTGTATGTGCGTATTCGTAGTTAGCAGGCCACGCTTACCTATAACTCGATCTTTTTTGTGAATATTAATATCTTTATTTGCGTGTAAAATCGTCAAAGGCAGTTGTAGAGCAGGCTGTCGATGTTACAACGATATGACTGAAATAAAGTACGCCTTGCAGTCAAGGAGCTCTGCGCTCTCGTTCTTTAAGTTTACATCAATGTCTCGTTCTCGTTGTGGAAGATTCCCGCTGCCCGTATGCAAATCTCGCGAGAATTCTCGCATATATTCGACTCGCTTCGACCATATTCGACCCATATATCTGCTTTTATGTCCTGTTCGAGTGGATGCATACACGATACGAATGATGGCAGGATGTCTTGTAATGATGCCACTTCAAATTGCTATACACAGCAGATTTTCTCTTATTAGAGGAAGTATTTTGTAACGCCTGTTACACTATTTTCCAAATTATACAGACTGTAATTTTGTTATTACGGTAATTTTATAATTTTGAATACGTTACTATTATCTCTGTAATACATTTGCAATGCATGAAGTATTTTTATTTTAATTTTATTATTAACCATAAAGCATATTAGATTCACCAATAAACTCAAATTATATATTTTTATTTTGTAAATAAATATTATACGGGTATTATTAGAAATAAATTTACAAATTCTTAGGAAACTGGAATGAATTAATGCATAAAAATACCGTAAGTCCATTTGTAAAAGATCAAAATTCCATAAAGGTATTAGTGATTATTTGTTTAAATGTTTTATCTGGAGAATAAGCTCTTCAGCCATTTTTATTTTATTTTTCAAAAATAGATGTTAATACAGTAGAGACTCTTTAATCCGAAGTGCTAAATGCAAGGGGGTGTTCGGATTATGGAATATTGAATGTCATGTATTATGAACATTGGGTTTCATTTGGGAGAGTGTACTAAACTTTAATTATCCCCTGTTGGAACCGACAGAATACCGTGCGATATCAGCCGAAATTTAAAGAATTAAATTAACGATGACTAGTAGGATCAGTCTAAGACATATTATGTAAATATGAGAAATCATAATTTCGTTTAACAGGAGAATAAGCTCTAATGCTTAGCTTTTATAATTTAATTTGAAAATGAATGAAAAATGAGTGAATTAGAGAAAATGAACATAATGTACATCAATAAGTGAAAATGTTATGTTAAAGGTGTACGAGTGCAATAAAAATTGGTGAAATATTATTTCATAATATTCGTCACGGAAGAAAAAGCTGCTTGATTTAATAATGATAAATAATAGTTATTTATATATCAAGATACTGAAATTCTACTTTTTATCACGAATATGGAATTTAGTTATCGAGGCCGCAGGACCAATGAAAATAAACCATATGAGTGATAAAAGGAACTTGAGTGCCGAGGTATATATTAAATTTTATTTGAAATCGAAATTTTATGAAAATGAAAGGAATATTTATATTTATAGGTTATATACATTATATCTGTCAGTCCGACACTCAATGTTACTAACTTTCGGATATTGTGGTTATCGTAAAGAAAGCACGCAAAATTATGTTTTATATTTCAAACTTTTTCATCGGAACTATTTAGTTCGTTCTTTATGAACATATTTCTTTGTCATTTTACATACAAATTAACTATTGTACATCGCAAATTATCTTACATGCACCATAATTATAATAAGGTTGGTAACAATGCATTTGTATGAAATTGTATAATGGATTACTTTAGTGCCGATTTATGAACTTTTAATGACGATTTTTGTGCTCTTTAGTGACGATTTCAAATAAAATTTATAGTTTCATTGATTTTATTATTATTTGATCCATTTAATATTGCGCGAAATTTTGTGAAACAAATATTATTTCAAGTCAGAATTGTCGCCACAAGTAGTACCTAATAAAATTAATCCCGAATTTATAACTTTTGTTACTGTCCACTTATGTATCTTAAAGAAGAAAGCAACTGAACAAACATATAAATACTGACGAGTTGAAGTGATATAATTTTCTGGGTTAGAAAGTACTGACAGCGCCCCAACGGATTCTGCGGGTCTCAAATGAAAATATTGTTAACTTTTGTTTTATTTTGTTTTTATTGGCTCTATAAACTTTAATGATGTAAAAAAAATCTTACACTTAACATCTCCTGATATCTACTTCAAAAGTTTCTGTGACCAGAAAATTTTAAATAAGCCGATAAATAATGGAATTTTTGCGGTACTATATCTGGGTGCAAAGTAGAATAATTTGAGGAGCTTATTTTCAGAGTGCAACACGATCATTATTACTAATGAAGTTATACTCGCTAAATTTAGCTTATACTTACTTCTTTCAAGGATACTTATTGGGATATATTTGACCAATGCGAAACCTATTTATATTTTACAAACTGCAGTAAGTTCTCAGCTTCAACTGTGATTGTGACCAGGAAGAACTCGAGACCAAATCTCTACTAATAAATTTGTTTACTTACCAATAAACTTGTTTACCAAATAATTTATTTCAAAACATCACCAATTTCATTTTTTGTTATATTGTAAAATTATGCATAAAATTCGATAACCTTGCAATTGATTTACAAAAAAACTGTTTTTCATCTAAAAATGAAAATTTGCATTGAACAAAGTATTGCATCTAAAAAGCAACAGAGAAATATGGGAATAAAAAATTTAAAAATAGACTTAATGCACTTGGACTATCCTGATCGTGTGTATGCAGGAAGACATTTATTGTATGTAATATATAATTGTACGTTATGAAGTGAATATAAAATTATCTATAATTGTTCAAGAAAAAAACTTGTAAATAAACGGCTGGATGTGACATCAAAATTGAAGTGAGTGTAGTGGAAGTAGTGATTATAATAAAGAATGAGTGCAGTTCTCGTAGTGGTGTAATAAGTTAAGACGAAGAGTTGAAATAGTAATGAAGGCGAGTGGCCGTTATTACATCGTATCCTAATGGCAATAGTGCGCGTCCTGTGCAGTAGCAGCGACCGCCCGGTGGTAATAGCAGCATCTCCTGCAGCCGCGCAGGAGCTTTGATATCGATTGGGAAACTGTGATCCAAACAGACCACCGGCATTGAGATCTCTGTTAGAGATACGCGTCCAAAGACGAGCGAGCAAGCAGTAAGTTAATAGTTTGTACGTATGTAAAACGTTCCAGCGTTTCCCGACCACCGTCTATCAATCACTCAATTGTTGAGCGCTGAACGCTCACCCGTGCCCCTGTACCCAACGTGACAGCTGACCTTGACTCACACTGACGTCACTTCACCTGTTACATCTACTGACAAATGAACCCCTTTCTCAAATAGCCTCATAATCTAACTATTTTAGTTAATGAAGCAAAACTATTTATAATTTACTTCGTTCGCAAATTAAATTCGACTGAAGGTTTGTGTTATATGATTGTCTGATAAATTTCATTGTTTACTTCATTTTAAATGCGCGCCTCTCAATGAACTGAGATAAATGAATTAAAATCAAGCTACACTAGCGCAAAATAAATATTAATAAAATTAATTAATATGATTCTCGCTCCACGTTAGAATTGAAAAGCCGTGGAGTATGATGTCTATGGTAAGCGCCCTCAACGATATAGATATGACGTCATTACCGAAATATGCGAATAAAAGTAAATTGGCTCATTTATAAACCATGATGATATACTTGATATGGGTGGTGGCAGTTTGGGGTCAACATAGAGATTTAAGATATGATATAAGTTTTATGTGATTTACTGGACTATATATTCTACTATTAAAACTCATACGAGGGGCTACGCAAAAATAAGGATAATTATTTTCTGGACACCCTTTTAGATTTGTTGCCTAAGCGACATCCTTGGGGAAACATCTGAGCAGTCAATGTAATTTTTTTTTTCATAAGCGGTGTTTGACGTGGCTGGTGATTTTGATATGACGGAAAAGCAACATGTAAATAACAAGTTCTGTTTCCTGTTAGGGAAATCAGCAGCAATTCTTGGGAGAAGTTACAAAAAATCCAGATCAATTTCTGACTATTCTTTCAATTCCCAGCACATACTCAAATGGTATGCTCTCTGGTCGTCGGAAAACACGCCACGTTTCATCTTCAAATTTTCAGTCAAAATTCGTTGGCATAAACTCAAGGATATTTCAAAGTTCCTTCAATTGATCTACAACGATCAGACATGATTGCATCACGATTTTTTCAGAGCTTCCAGACGTTCTGGAAGTCGACGGACATCCCGATCAGTGGCCGTTTTCAATTAATATTCAACCATTTTTAAAACGACAAACCACCTATAAGGCTTCCTCCCTGTAAGCCCTCCGAAACATTACGATAGTTTCCGCTGCCGAATTCCCTAATAGGAAACAAAACTTTAATCTCTGCTATTGCAAAATCGCAGAACCCGCCATACAGCGCTTACTGAAAAAATCATACTGGCCGCTAAAATATTTCCCCAAGATTGACGCTTATGCAACAGATCCAAAATAGTGTCTAGAAAAGATGCCTAGTGGGAGAACTCGTAACTAGCGTCCTACTACTCACCAAAAAATAATTATCGTTATTTTTGGGTACCTCCTCCTAGAATAAAATATCACGTGAAATTCTAAAATCTAAATGTTAAGTCACATTTTTACTAATTTAAGATTCATTCACTATACTTGTATTTGTAGTTTAGTGTTAAATAGTTATGGTTAGTGCATAAAGTTTGACATACGTAACAGTACAGTACAGTGCAAGTTTAGTGCTAAGTAGGGTTAGCCCTGGAGTTTGTAAACTCCAAACGTAGTTAGTGATTAACAAAGTAACCAATCACACAACACAGTAGAATGAAATGAGTATATTGTAGAAAAAAAAGAAAGCTATTACGGTATTAACATTTGAAATAAGAAATTAATTTCATTCATGTTGAAATGAAACAAAATGAAACAGAATATCGACTTAATTATTCTGTAACAAATTAACAATTTTAAAATGTGAGTGTCTTAATGTAAAAATAATCTTTTATATGTGTTATAAGAAATAAAACTTCGTCTGTTGAACTTTTTTTACATAATATAAATTGATAAACAAAAATTTGCTAAACAAGAAGTGAAAATAAAAAAAATTAAACAACAAGCCCTTAGAATTACTCGTTTTTCCAATTTTGTACTATTTCACCGTCAAAAAAGTTATTCGTTGATTCGTAGTCTTCATGTATTGTGATCGCTGTTTTTCAATCTCTATCGACTAATTATAGCTATTAACCAAAAGTACTAATACTTACTTCTAATTTGAAATTGTGAATGGGCCTTTAAATTATTTTGTTTATTAAAACAATATTTAATAAACCATACAAACTTCAGTGAACCTGTTACTAGTCACAAATTGTTCCAAACTCAAATCTTCACTTGCACAACATTACTGTTAAGTTTCACTCATCAATTATCATTGAAAATTGGAACATTTTATAGTTACACTCGTAATTTATATCGAAGAAAGTGATCATTTGACCACAAAATAGAATTTTATATTTTTTACATGGTATAAACCGAGATAAAATTATGATGCTGGGCAGTAATTAAACTTTATTTGATTTAAAGGTGGTGTTAAAGTCTTTAAATTATAGCTTCTATAACTTGCTCGGTCCAAACTCAATTACACGTAGCTGTATTAAAATTTAATATTAACCAATTTTTGACTCATATAAAAAGTGTATAAAAAGGACTTAGTTTTATGAGTTCACAGTGAATATTAAATAAAAGAACAGGTGCAAGAAAACTTTAATTAAGAAATTATTACCACTCAATTTAATAATTTATATTTTATTGCACTATTACCGAGCAATCAAACTGAAGCAGAAAAAAACAGAGCTGTAGAAATAGGTATTCATATTGAATATATTAAACTAAATTACGAATAATGTACTCTTTTAGAAAATTCTTCCTATAATTAGAAATACAGTTTACCTTTACGGTTACGAGTCGGGAAATTTATTAGTCGTTTTATAATCATGACATACAGATAAAACGATGAACATTTTGCTTATTCTTAATATTTTACCTAAACAAGTGTGTAGTAATAAAAGGCATTTTCTGATACTCTATGATATTTATTCAATAGGGCGTATTTGTCTTCGCAATATGGAAGCTCGCTATGTGACTGGTTGTAGTTCTGACTTCGATTGACTTGAATTATGTATTTTTAATTTTTATAAACGATGCAAGCAATCTCTGTGGTGTGGTACTCTTCCCAATCCAGTTATAAGACCCCGTGCATTGTAATACTCTCAATTAAAGATTGTGAATTCTCAATTACTTTTTATTCCCGAAATTCAGGAATGTTAATCAGCAATATACAGGTGTCCAACTATTATTAAATTTATAGATTACAAATAATGGTTGCTGCAAAAAAACTTCTGCATCGCTATTAGGAAGTACACGAAAAACTGCTTTAAAAGGTGTGCAAATTACAAATCCAGTATTATTTCATACTTGAAAGTTATTTGCAAAAATAAAAAAATCTGATGCGGCCACCTTTCCGTCAATCCTGTGTATTGTGTACAAATTCCATTCATAAATTTTCTTGCAAAAGATCCCAGTAAAATTATTTCATAAATAAACTATGCAAATTGCACTTGACACTGACATCTTCTTCTTTAGCTTTTCCCATTCGTTAGAGGTCGCTATTTTTATTTTCTTCTTCTACTCATTTCTGTTTTGCGTGTCGTCCTCATTCAGTTCCTTTTCTCTCAAATCTTCCGCAATATAGCCTTTCCATGATACCTTTGGTCTACCTCTGTTTCTTCTACTTTCTCTATTAACTATTCATTCTTATTCCAATATATTCTTCATCTTTCCTCATGACATGTTCAAACCAATGTAATCGTCTCTCTTGCATCTGTCTAGAAATTTCTATCACTCGAGCCATTTCCCTTATCCTTTAAATCCTTACCCTATCTTTCCGTGTCTTCCCCAACATCTATCTCAACATTCTCATCTCTGCCAAATTCATTTTCTTGTCATTGATACTGACATCTGTCAAATTGAAATATCTGAATATATTAGCAGTTTCCATGCTTAACATAGCTGGCTGATTTATGAAATTTAATATCTTTATAATTCTTTAACTCTATATATATATATAATCATATCGAATAGAGAATAACATTCTTTAAAATATAATATCATTAAATGTCAATAAATGATATTTAACTGTTGCGATCCGAAACGATCGTTTTACACACACACACACACACACACACACACGCACACACACACACACACACACACACACACACACACACACACATCATCATCAGACATCATCGTAAAAATAGTAAATTCGTATTCGAGGGACCCCGAAACGTGCTTATTCATTATCGAAATTTTTGACCAAAATTTTCACCTATATCTAGTGACCTATGCATTTTTTCGCAAATAACGACACCTCATTAAAATGGTCTCTTAATGAGGCAACTTCTATCTAATTTAACCAACTTCGTAAGTTCTCGAGGTCCGCATGCTGGATAAGTTATCCTGTTTTCCAGTTGTAATTGAGATTCTCGAGAATTTTCGGGATAAACATAATAAAAAAAAAGAATTAACGCGTATTATGTATAGTACCAATGTTTAATTTAAGTTTACCATCCTTGTTAACTTAAGAACTATAAAAAAATCGACGTTGGTTAAAATCGTAATGAAATACAATTTTGCAAGACTTATTACAAAAATATTGTAATTTTTTTCGTGTAGTTGTTCTCAAAATATGGACCCTAACTTTTTTAAATTTTAAATGAGACCATATAACTATTTTTTATTTAATAATTCCTATTATTCTGAATTCAATTATATAGTCGTAATATTGTCACCCCTGCATAACGATTTGTTTTTAGAAAGATGCGTATCAATTTTTTTATTAATTATTTATCGTTTCATAAACTTTTATTTTAATAAATATTTCTCTGATTTTTACACCACACAAATAAATAAACGTTACAATATGTTACTTTTAGATAAAAGAAACAAGGTTAAGGTTAATTTTTATTAATGTAACTTGATGAACTATTGTAAATTTCAACTTAAATTAAAATTTTAATAAATTTCAAATTATTGTTCTATCTTAGAACTGTATGAGTAAATAATAATTTATCTATAATAAAATTTAAATAAAGCGGAATGGCACACCCAGAAACGACTAAATTATTTATGTTATATTAATTTGAATATCAAGAATAGATACTTTATATACAATCTGCATTACTTATCTTATATGTATACATGTTTTATCAAAAATATGTGTCTTCCGTATAATATAAGTAGAGTTTTATTACAAGTAGGTACAAATGAAAGATAAAGTTGCGGTAAAAGTCACATACCACGGCACATCCCATAAGCTCGTGTGTATAGAGATGAGGTGAGTTGAGTTGCCGTGCAGCGTGATACCGTTCCGATATGGGATTTGCATCGTTTTCCAATAAACAATCTGATATGTTTATTTGAAGGCCGGAGGATTTTACTGCGGAACAGCGGGGGCCGCGGCAAGGGAGGCCCTGTCGCGCTGATTGCAATGTTATATGGCTGTTCGCGGGCCACACCAGACTTATATAGATCTTAAATCCTCGCTTTTATGGATTCAACTGGATTATGGATCTACTATGTAAGAAATATGTATATCCCTCATTGCTACATATACATAACTATGGTAGTGGCGCACACACAGGCTTTTACTGTGAACTAATGGGCACTTGCACAAATGTCAACTAAATTTTAAGTGTTCTCTAAATTAACAATCACACCGATTTTGTTACAAAGTTACTAAATATGCACTACACTGACACAACATCTAATCAACAATAAATGCAAACACTGCATAAAATATGAAAATGATAGGCATTCCATTTGTTCCTATTAGTTACAACTTTCAACATTGTTAGTACCTTTGTTATAAAATTGGAGTGAATATCATTGCGACATGATATTTCAAATAAATTATTCAATATAAAAATAAATTTATTATCACGGCTTATAACCCATTTCTGGGTGTATATGCAATCGGCAGAGTATGAAATTCGGTAATGTATATAATGCCTAGGTATAATGATATATTTCTTGATTTTTGTGCATTAGGTTAGATTATTGTTGCTATATTTAGAGAAATACTCCATTATTATTCAGCAATATTGTATTTATTACCGGATTTTATACTCTACTGGCAACATATACAATGTTTATCATGCGTTACTTCACGGAAGTTGAGAGTACATCATAGGGATCTTTTTGTGCTATTTGAAAATTGGAAATAATTTTCATAGGACAGTTGGATTCGAACCTACATAGAAACACAGCCGGTTATTTTACACAGGTTGTCACATGATTCCATATTATTGAATATTTGTGCTAATTACACATTTGGATTTTATAGAAATACCGCTTGAGGTTTGATTTAAAATGCACGCTTTTTCGGATATAAAACTGGTCGTAGCAAAATGGTTAACACGTGAACATTGATTCCCCGTTCTAACAATTTTTATAATGAAAAACATGCGCTGATAAAAACAATTTTTATTATTAATTTCAATTGAGTATACTTTTAACACTTGGTAAAACACATTTTAATAAAATTTCTGGAGTAGCTTTACAAACTTATTGATGTGATAAATATATTGATTCCGGTTTATGAAACCATCTTTACAGATATAGTTTAAAACGTTTTAGTTGAATATGAAGTGATTAAATCGAAAAGTTTTACTGTTTACTACACCAAGAAGTTTTTGAATTTTGTTGTTATTTCATATAAATTAAATAAAAGATTTCCAATTTGTTATTATTCAAACAGATCACATGAAAAGCGATACACATATATGTATACAAAAGTTGAAATAAAGGAGCATGGTGTTTTAAAAACTTTATTTGCAGTAGAATATTGTAAACAAAGCTAGATACGCTAATTGTTAAATGAAAAAAAAAAGAAAAACAACGCCTGGATTTTACTTTTAGATTCAATATTCTGCATAGTGATTGATTCTCAATGATTATGTAATAAAATTTTATGATATCATGATTACGCATGTAAATAATTAACGATTAGCAGCCATAGCCAGTAACCAAGAAAATTTATTTATTTATTATCCATTGACAGTTAGTTGTTTATCCTTGAAATTACATGTAATATTTTTCCACTATTTTAAATAATTTCGACAACTGCTGGATTTTGAATAAAAATAAGTTATACAATAACTATTTATCATAATATTGATATTAGAATTTAAGCCTCAAATTATTAAGATATGAAGACTTGTTAATAGCGTAATCGTTTCCTGACTGAAGAAAACTGGCTATAACATATTTAGCATCGGAATTCTGTATTATTTAAATTTATCCCCAATGAAAAAATTCGCGGACGTTTAAGTTTATAATTCAGTCGGCTTGTTTGCAAAGATACCTTGATGAGCGCAGCACGCGATTTGATGACCGTGCCAGCAGCGCTGCCATCTTTATTACGGACGATAAGAATTTGTTGTTTGCTGCTCAATTAGCGTAAATGCAGTACTATATAAAAATCAGATGTGACCAGCATATTACCTCCCGTCATTCAAATTCTTATTTCATATAAACACATATTTACCGAGTTAGGTTGCATCCCCGTGGATCCGCAACCACGTGTTCGTAATACGTGATTTACGTACGTTAAAACTCATCGTATCATAAAAAAGGAAAACAACAGATCACCTCAAGCCAAACATTATCTATTACTTGTCAAAAATTGGATAAATTCAAATTTTGTTTCTATATGCATATATCAAATTATCCGTATCCGTGAAATGTTTAAATAAACCACAAACGAATCGTTGCATCATTTCTCTGTTTTCAATGGTTGTACATGATTACGGAGACGTGAACACGGATCCATATGGGGATGCAGCCTTAACGCAAGCAAATTTTATGGATTCGATTCTAACATTATAGGTACTATACAGAGTAATCATGTATTACAAATACTTTTTGTCGAAACATTTCATTATTTGTAATTTAATTTAATAAATTTTGCATTTTTTCTGTTCGAAACAAATGAACATGATGAAGAAGTTATACCTACATAATTGCAAAGCTAAAAAAATTCTCTTGTCAGTGGTGCACCTTTAAATATGCCGTCTATATAAAAATTAAAACTGTCATTGTATCTCACAATCTATAATTTGAAAACGTATGAAAAAGTGCCATATAGAAGTGTAAAGTAAAATCTAATATTATCTCAAACTTAGAAGTTGTTCGCAAAAATATGAAATTGCAAAATTTACATTTTCGCCTATATCTAGAGACCAATGCATTTTTTTAAATAACGATACACCACTATAATATTCTCCTAATGGGGCAATTTTTTTATAATTTAACCGACTTCGTATCTCTTATAGTTCTCGAGATCTCATGCAGGGCGCGTTTTCGGGAAATTTTATATACAGGGTGTTTCAGGACTAGTATAACAAACTTTAACAGCTTATTCCTGAGGTCATTTTGAGCCAAAAATGTCATATGAATATAGGTCCTATTCCTTCTAGTTACCAAAATACAAGAGGTTGAAGTTCTATAAATAACACGAAATTTTCTAATTTTTGTAATCAAGGTACTTTCGGACAACAAGAGTTATTATTGAAAAGTCATACCTTATTTGTATTAATTAATTAATTGTCTTAATTAAAAATTGTTGTACTTTTGATTGTATTTTAGTTTCATAATAGATGGTTATAGTACTGCTGAATATGCAGATATGATTTTGAGCACTTGCTGTAATATTTTTTAAATTTGTTATCTTATTTCATATTGTGTTAACCTATTCCATGTTGTTCTGTGTTTAGAATTTATTTATTTGTCTATTTAATAATTATTGTGTCATCGTATGTTTTGTTGTCCAAATCGTATTCGTTAATATTAATAAATAAAATTAATAAATACAAATAAGGTATGACTTTTCAATAATAACTCTTGTTTTCCGAAAGTACCTTGATAACAAAAATTAGAAAATTTCGTATTATTTATAGAACTTCAACCTCTTGTATTTTGGTAATTAGAAGGAATAGGACCTATGTTCATATGACATTTTTGGCTCAAAATGACCTCAGGAATAAGCTGTTAAAGTTTGTTACACTAGTCCTGAAACACCCTGTATATTTCGTGATTAGTTATTATGGCAGAAATTTAGAGGTATATTTATTGCATTAATGAAGAGGAGGTCGTCCTACAACTTTGTGAATTTTTTAAAAATTATATTTTAAAATAAGAAAAATAAGCATTTAAATAAGGGCGTCTAAAATCGAAACGAACTAAAAATATGCACATAACAATTGGTTATTAAAATAAACGTGTCTAAAGAATTATACCGAGTTTGGTTTTGCTATCCAAACCACTAATGAAGCATAACTAAACAAGCGAACAGTGATATATGTTACAGATGGACGCTTGACTGGCCACGTGGAAAAACATCACAACTCAAAACGCGCCCAGGACGACTATAACCATTACTTTACATTGAGATAAGGGTGAAGATACTCGGAAAAAATTGGCACCGTTCTTCAAGCGTGCTCATTGCTGATGACAGCTGATAAGCAAGTATTTTGTTTTGTTTTAATTATTTAAGTTCGTCATGCGTTAAACAATAACGGAGTTTTGATTTTTCACCGTAAATGAAAATAAGAAGTGTATATTTTGCTGTAATGTTTATGTTTGCGCCGTACAACTCTTGTAATTATATTGACGCAGGTATTGAGGTAGAAGTGATTGCACCTTGTGATTATAAATAGCAAAAATTTCCAGTTATTATAAATATTTATAAAACGAAAATGATAATATTAATTGAATATTTTATCGTGTTCACCAAAGCACAACATCCAAATAAACAAACGGCCATTTTTAGAAGTATGCGAGTTCAGTGTCAATAAAGCTCATTTTGGTTAATTACAGAAATTCTATAATACTGGAAATACATATTATTCTTAATATTAAAGTCTTAGTGAGAACTTGTGGAGTAGTATGATATAAAGGAACTGCAAAGAAGAGGATTAATAAAATATGAAAATATTGTGCGTAATAATAATGCAGACGGTTTGTAAATGACTATGATTAAATGTTTAATAGCTATAATTATTATATGTATAAATGATATTGTATTTTTCTGAAAGTTCCTGAAATTATTTAGATATTTTAAAAATAAATAAGTAACTATACAGAATGTTTCAAAAGTGACGCTTGTGCTTTTAGAATTTGATTCAGGGAGCTAAAATAAATTGAAAACTAAGAATAAAAAAATTCTGATTGTCCTTCGTTATCAAATTATCGATAAAAACAAATATTAAGATTTTAACATTATTTAAAACGAATAATATTAGAAAACAAGATATTTTCTACATATTTTGATACAAAATGTGTTCAAATATCGTATGTTACTTCCTACTTGTAGAACAAACATTCGCACGATTTATCATAAAAGGATGAACGCTCTATAGCATATTTTTGACTATATCATTCATTAAGTTATAAACCAATAAGAGTGTGTGATTTTCTTTAGTTACCAAGTATTACAACGATTATTATTAAATAAATATGGTGAACAAATATACAAACCTTTGTATATTCGAATATAGCAACATTTGTACATTCACTTATAGGTACGTTTGGCTATTTTTTGTTCTAGATACTCAGAACTGTCAATGTAATTATGAATTCTATTATATCTATAGTATAGAGTACAATGTTTTCCCTTTGAACACAGTATCAGGTACATAAATGAATCTAGTTTAACTTTGAGGAGAAAAATCATGCTATGTGTGCTTTAAGTAGACATCTAAAATGACACTGACAGTGCCGAATAAATGAACGCACCTATTATTTGATACCAAGGCATTATTGAAATAAAAAGTCCAGAAACTGCCCTGTTAGTAATGCGAATTTATTTTGAAATACGAGCTTTTCAATATAATATAAACATACAGCAATATTTAAAAACATAAGCTATGTAGCACATAGTTTGACGTTTCTGTCAGAATACAGGCCTACATTAAAATTACTGTCTACGTTTTATTTTAATTTTTATTCATGATATAGTCTACCTGTATACATCTCGACGATCGCAAATTCTCGACATACTCGATATGTTGCCTATAGGCAACACGTTTTCGTATAATCGAGAATTTTCAATCGTCTTGTATAATATACATGACTATTAACGCCACAGCAGCGTGAAAGAGGTGGGAGCGAGCCGTGAATTTTGTAGGATTACAATGGGTCACGACGTGATCTGCGTGAACGCGAAAATATTTTAAACTTTGCATTCTGGTTGGACGTGAGCGTGACGGACTAAAAATGCACCATGAGTGATTGGACGTGATTTAAATATAATCGGGCGATGATACTTTTCCTAATTCATTTATGTTACAAAACTTATTCGCAATTCAAGTTAAGCAAACTCTATTTGGTGGCTAAATTTTGAACTAAAAATATACCCAAATATATTATTTCCTTCCTTTCATAGAATTTTTGTGGAGTTTTCAAGCCATTTTAATAATTTAAAATATCTTTTAACACAATGTTCATGTTTTTAAATTACTTTAAAAAGTATAAAATGCAGTATCAGTGACAAATTGACAGCTCGTACATCCCAATTGTGAGGTCACAATAGGGCTATATAACGGCGAGAAAAGTTAATTAGAAGCGCCAACAGGAACAAGCGTGCTTTAGAATTTTTATTTTTCGATTTTTTTACCTTCCGTCACCTCTAGGTAAGGAAGATATTGTCTTTGGTCAAAAAATTCGGTGGTGAGTTTTCATTGAATAAGCACGTTTTAGGGTCTTTACAATACGATTTTACTATTTTTACAATGATGTCTGTATGTGTGTGTGTGTGTGTGCGTTCGTGTGTGCGTGTGTGTGTGTGTATGTGTGTGTGTATGTGTGTGTGACCGCGTTTTCGGGCACGATATCTCCAATACTAGAAAAATTACAATTCTTGCGTATTCCTCTTCCTTACAACCATATGCAGACCTGTTTAGATTTTTGTTATAATTGGTCAACCGGAAGTACCCTCATTTGAAGATTTTAACAGTTTTTCTTGAAAAAAATCAGTTAAATGTTATTATAACTTAAAGAATATATTATTGTCTATACGATTTGATTGCATTTTATATTTGATATTCAACAGATATAGAGTTAAAGAAGAATAACGATAATAAATTTTATATAAATTTCATAATTCAGCCAGCTATGCTAACTTAACCATGGAAACTGCTAATATATTCAGGTAATTCAAATTGACAGATGTCAGTATCAATAAAATGAAATCAATGAAAGAATAAGGGAAGTAACTCTAATGTTAGAAGTTTCTAGATATAAGAGAGACGATTACATATTGGTTTGAACATGTCATGAGGAGAGATGAATATATTAATAGAAGGTGGAAGAAGCATAGGAAGACCAAATATACGATGAAAAGACTGTATTGTAGAAGACTTGAGAGAAAAGGAACTGAATGAGGACGACACGCAAAACAAAAATGAGAGGAAGAAGAAAATAAAAAATAGCGACCCCCTAACGAATGGGAAAAACTAAAGAAGAAGAAGAAGAAGGAGATGTCAGTGTCAAGTGCAATTTGGATAGTTTGTTAATGAAATAACTTTACTGGAAATATAGGATCTTTTGCAAGAAAATTTATGTATGGGGCGCGTGCAGTAACATGACTTTGACCCGTGTCAAAATGACAGCAATTAATTATGTCCATAACTGACAAGTGTTATAATAATACAACGTCCTACTTGTTTACTATCATTGTAAACCAAATTTTGTGCATTTTTCAAAAATTTAAAAAAATATACTATATTCCGTTTGAAATTTCAATGTTGGTATCACGTACTTCGGAACCGGAAGTAATAGAACTTTTTTTGATACGATATCTTATTGCCCATATTGCCTATAGTAAATTTTCTTATTTGAAGATAGTCGCTATCTCGCTTAATAACGGATAATTGCTGGTTGATTCTCGTGTGATCACCCTGTATAAGTGTAAAGTAAAATCTAATATTATCTCATACTTAGAAGTTGTTCACAAAAGTATGAAACTGCAAAATTTACGTATGGAGCGCGTGCAGTAACATGACTTTGACCCGTGTCAAAATGACAGCAATTAATTATGTCCATAACTGACGTGTTATAATTTTTCATTCAAAATTTCATAATTTTCTTATTTCATGTGGTTTGTTTGTTATCAGGAGTATGGAATTCAGTTGCCGAGAAAGGGAATCACATAATACCAAAAATTTATAATCTTTTGCAAGAAAATTTATGTATGAAATTTGTACATAATACACAGGATTGACGGAAGGTATTGTGCTGGCCACATCAGATTTTTTAGTACCCGGAATCAAATGCCAAAAACATGGATGCCACTTTTGAGACATCCAGTATCCTCACGGGTTGTTACTAATTGCTAAATGTACTAATCTGCAATCTGTTTCAATTTTCTGATTTCGGCAATAACTATTTTATTCTTCCTGTCCAAACCATATACATATACGTAATCATTAAAAATACATAATATTCGGTTTGTTCCAACATACTGAAAAAAATGTATACGGAACTGTCCAACGAATGCGCAGTATTAAAGAATCGTTCCAACATACATCAATCTGGACTTTTGACTGCCATTCAAGCGTTCTAACATACTTCGGACCGATCTCTAGTCAAAACAATCAGCAGACTGAAACATGTAATGACTGTCAAAACATACGTACTTAAATTTTTTATCAGCTGTGCGTTTTTAATGTTGCATCTTAAATTAATGTTGAATAGTTTTGCTGTTTTATATAGAATTTGATCACATATCATTGTTATGACAGGTTTAAGTAAAGAAAGTGATTTTCAGTCGTTACAATCATGTGATGACGAATATAATGATTTGGAAAAGTCGTCATCTGCCATTTTTCAATTATTTTATTGTAGCTTAAAATTATTGTAGGACAGTTAACCGTCAACGATCCGTTCCATCAAAGTTTGGATTGACAAACAGTTTTAAACTGATCCACGTCGACACACGGTTTCGAACCGATACAGAACTAGTCCAAAATTGGTTGTCGGGACATATCTAATATTTGTAATATTGCTCATTAACCACAACTCAGTTAATGGGCAGAAAATAGACATCCATAATGGGATGTATATTTTGTGCAATTTGAAAACTGAATATATTTTTTCTTAAATTTTGATGACGGCTGGATTCGAATTTATGCTGTCACAACCTCTCACCTAATGACCTCGGCAATACATTTCATATTTTAAGCACTATGAATTACTAATTTTAAAATACAATTATTGTATCCTGCGTCTACAATAAAATACAATTATCATTTTAAAACCAGCATTAAATTAGAAATATGTATATAGTTCATTGACAAGGTAATCGTATATGTGCATATTTTGTTTAGCTGCAGGTGCCTAGTATCAATTTAGTGTTACTAAAACTTAAATTTAGATAGAGAATATATTTTTTCATGGCTGGGGTAGGGGTTCATTTTTCTTAAAGTATTTCTTTATCCATCACAATCAGATTTAGTACAAAGAGTGAATGTGCCGACATTAATGGCCTAGAGTAGATGGGAAGAAGCTAGCAGGTTCATCTGTCCCACTTTATCACAATTAGGGTAGGACCATCAGTATGTAACAGGTTGGAACTATACCTGGCATAGTCACCTGCTGCCTGCCACCGCACCTGACCTCTAGTGGAAGTAGGGTGAACCGCCCCTTCCAGGAGATCTTATTCATTAGGCTACGATGTTATACTACGATCAATTTCTAAACAAAAGTAGGTACCAGTTAAAAAAGTCAACCATATAACAATTCAATTGATGTTCAATATTCGTGCGTAGTAAAAAAATGCGACACGTGAATGAATGCGTTATGCAACCGATTATAATTTTGAAGGCCGGATTCAAATCCGGCTGAATTTAGGTTTCAGTAGCTCCTTTTTTCCTTCAGAAAAATTAGGAAGCAAGTTTCTCCTATTTGCTTGGAACTGAAATACAATGTAAATAAAATTATGTATTACCTAAATATTTCAGTTTTTTTAACATGTGGGGTAAAATATTTACAATACTCGTATTCCACTAGCGGTAAGTAAATACTTATAGAAATGTTTAATTTTAAAATTTTCGATGCTAGAGCGTCTACTAACCAATTCGTTATATATAAACGTGTGTTTCCAACTTTACATTTTTTTAAAGTTTTACTATATTGAGACCCGCAAATCCATTGGCTGCGCTATAAGTCCGCCTATCATAACGCCTAAGGATCTGTCAGATATGTTCACATTTTGACTGATAGCTGACTGATAGCTTTCTGGGCAAAAATTAATGTTGACAATTAAATTCAAGATTAATTATTATTTGTGGCGTAACTCACCTATGACGATTCTGACTTAGAACTGCAATCTGTTTTAGTGACTGTAAATTCAATGAATTTACAAATTATATTTATCAACACTTTCAATAACTGTAAAATTTTATCGTAATTATTCTTTGTGAAATGCAGAGAGTACATATATTTACGAGTATTTATCATGTTAGAGTATTGCATTCAGTTAATCAACTTTTTCTTCCTTACCAAATTGTGTCTAGCGTTTGACGATTCTCACATATGTATTGTCATATATTTTTGTACTGTACCAGGTTAGGTGGAAGAACAGCCTAGGGCTGAATCTCGCCTTCTACTTAAATGGTAATAAAGATTATTATTATTATTATTATTATTAAATATGTAATTACGGTATTGTAATATATTGTTAATATAAATTTATTACTAGCGGGAACCTATAACTGGTTAGAGAAAACTGTTGGTTCTCGAAAAGTTCATAAAAAAAACGCTCGCACGGTACAAATATGTCATTATCATTACCGAAATCTGTGTACAAAGCAGATTAGCACACCCAGCAATGGGTAATATGCCGTGATGATATATCTATTTTATTTATGGAATATTTCTCGAATTTTTGTTGTATTCTACATTATTTAATACAGTACTTTTTGATGTACTCATATATAACGTTCCGTTTTCCTTAATTTGCCTATTATTAATTCATTTTAAAATAAAATTATAAAAGTATGAGAATTTTTTTTTTCTGTTAAACGGAAACAAAGGTTTGCGATGCTTACATATTTAATACATCCAACTAGTCCTCTTTAATTTAGCTTTATTATTAGTGTTCCGTGGTCATATTCCCTATTTTTAAAATACATGCGAGTACTCTCCACACAAGCTTTTAGTCAGTTGACAATAGGTACACATAAATCGTTATTACTGGAATCTGATAAAAGACTACATATATTGGCACACGTAGCAATATGAAGTAAACCACGATCCACGATGATATATATAGTTTTTACAAATTGCAATTTGAACCATAACAAACATACAATGATAATGTAGGTAATAAGAGATGTTTTCTTTTTAACTGAACAGACTATATCTCGATCACTACGGGAGAGGAAAGAAAAGAATGAAGATGTGTTTTAGTTTTTTTGTTTCTATTTTTTATTTCTTTTGATCTTAAAAGGAAGTAGATCTATTTATTGATATCTAAGAATGGATATGAACTGTAGTATATATTAAGCTGTTAGAAGTTTACAAAAAAAGTGATTAATATTCTAAGTGTTACAATTCTTGCAGAATGGTTTGATTAATGAATTTTTTTTATGTGCTTGCTGTTTTAATCAAAAGTAGAAATAAATAAGATTAATGGTAAAATACAGTTATTCGAAATGACAAACAGGTACATTTACTGAAATTTTCTAAATAAAAAAAAGATCACATTAAATTTGCGTAATACAGATGATTAGACTTGGTCGTATTTATAGCATAAGAAAAAAATCTAGACCGAAGAATCTAATTTATTTTATGACTGAGCGATTTAAATTTTTCCATAATAACAATAATTAACCGAATCCCCCGACAGGTTTAACTAGTCGCTGTGTTTTATCTACGGGAGCAGTGGCTGCGTTAGTGGAAGTGGCCAGTGGCCGAATAGGAACCTGTAAAAACTAATGCAGTGGACACGATTTCGACTTGTCATCTTCTAATATTCATTAAGAGAACTGGTTCTTTCAAGAGCTCCACACAGTTTGGATCAGTGTTTTTCAAACTTAATTCTATTTATGACATCATGTATTTCATTAGATTCTGCATTTTTTAATTATGGTTTTTTTTGTCTGATTAATTTGCAATTTATTAGCGCAGAATTTTTTAACTTGTTTTTGCGTTGTGATGGTATTTAATATATAATTCGTTACAAGCAGCAAATTGATAATGTAAATTATGAAGTAATATTTCAACTGAAGACATAACGGAATTCATTTTTGTTTGAACTTGAAATTGAAATATTAATCACGACATATAAAAATAAAATAAAGCGAGAGAGATTAGTTTTTGATAAAAAAAATCAAAACGAATTTTCCATGAATATGAACGTTTTAGGGTTCACTGCATAGGAGTTATATTTCTGGTAACTTTAATATTACAATTCCTAAAATCCTAATTCATAATATTTAAGGTGTACATGTACGAGATTTGAAGAGCTACTTAGTATCGATTATAAATGGACAACTGGAATTGGTATTTATGCAATATAAGTAAAAAGTATAGTCATATTTCAAGAATAGGAAAGTTTGACCGTATAAGCCGTAGGCGAGTTCGTCAAATTCTATGAGTGAAATAAAACACTTTTTACTCTAGTTGCATACAAATTGTGCCATAGCTTTTCATTTTTGCAATCGTTTGCGTTGAAAAAGTGCATTTTATTCACAATATTGTGTTAAAAAGCTTATTTTATAAATCCATTTTAATAAAGTTTCTTGAAAAAGCATGTTTAAAATTACTATTTTCTACAGTAGCTTTTATTGTACACTTTTCATATTGTCAGTGCAGAAAAAAAATTACTAAATAAATATTTTTATATTGTGAACTGAGATAAAAACATACCTATTGAGAATTTCTGGTTTTGATGCGTGTTATTTTCAGTGGGCAATCGAGTATGAGAGCAACGATTTGTCTAATACCGCTTACCGTCTAAGATACTGAATGTCAAAACAGAATTAATTTCTTAAATTATTGTCTTGACCAGATTGTCTCGCATAACTTAAATATACAGATTATTCACTATATTAGTACTACTAGTTGACACTGGGGTCCATAATTATTTCAGCAGCTTCTCCATAAAAGAAGCAATGAATAATTTCCTGCATTAACATAAATGAATCGTATAGTTTAAAATTCAGAATTCTGAAGTTTTAAATAGATTGGATTTATGTGAGAATATTTTGAGTTAATTTAGAAATTAAGATGATCTCCAAAGAGATAATTAATAAATTAAGATTAAAGATATACTCATTTATATTATTAACTATTATTTTAGGATTATTAAATATAAAATTCAGTGGGAAAATTTTAAATACTTTTATTTTTCTAAATTATAATTTATGAAAGACTACGCAACTGCTTTGGTATACAGCTTTATAAGGTGATGAAAAACACGATATTTTATGAGATGCAAAATCATGTCTTCTGAAAATCCTTAGGTTGCTCCCTCTCACTCACAATATCGCGGATGGTAATACATTTAATAATAGGAAATAAAAATTAAACATTAACAAATTATCTATTTCTGGATGGGCCAAATTACTTTTATTCGCATATTTCACGAATGACTATTGAGGACGTTCAAAAGATGATGTTACATTACAGGCTCTTAAAGCTGTCTTGCTATTGAAAATTAGAAGTAATGTTAAGATTCAAATTTGCATTTAGTTGGAATGAAACCCAGGTTGTCCGAATCATAAACTGTTACTTGGCGCACATAGCCAGACAATCCCATAGCGTAAAAAAAGCACTTAAATTCAAAAGTGTTCCATAACTAATATTTTCTCTTTTATAAATATTTTTATATATTTTGTTTAAATAAATACATGTTAAACACTCATGATATTCAGATGTGGCGGCATATGAATCAAAATATTTTGATAATTCTATTTACAATGACCAAAATTTTATGACACCTATGTCACTTTTATAATATTGGCTTTGTTTATGCCAAAGTCTTATGCCATAATTTTTGGCATTAAGTTTCATTTAAATTTAAATGCTTTAACTATAAATAATTTATAAAACAGTATTACGAAATTAAAGATTTATTAAATAACAATCTTTGATTTATGTATATAAATTTTATGTAAATAACGAAGACAGATTTGTGAAAAATTCATGGACTATTTCAACCTGGGGCCTATTTATATCTAGTAGGACGCTCTAACCAATTGAAATCCGTGCATCTTTCACATGACACAAGGGATCTTGTGGCTTAGTTGATTAGAGCGTCGTACTATAAGTAAGCTACACAAACTCACTGTTATAACAGTCTTTAATATATATATATGGGGATATATGTGTATAAAGCAGATTGGCGGGTAATATACCGTGATGATATATTTATTTATGTATTTAAGAAAAATAACAAATTAGTAAATAATATTATCTCGATGCAAATTATATTTTATAATATTTGACAGATAAAATGTTATTATATTTGTTTGTGATTTTAAATCAATACCATGGCTAACGAAGTAACTTTTATAAAATTATAAATTCTATTTGCTGGGTAATGAAACGTGTAAAATAGAATGTGATTGCCGAATTAGATGCAGAATTTAATTTTCTATAATATTTATTTGTAGGATTATTGATTGTCTAAAATTATTAGCTTTTACTCTTGCCCGATATCATGAGGGAGGGGGATATATCCCCCCTCTCCGATAAATACGCCACTGGCTAGAGATCAGACTAAAAACGGATATTAAGAAAAATTCTAAAACATGTTATTAAGATGTTTATTTTTATGCGAAGTGCTTTAGATTTTAGTGATGTCATAATTAAATAATAATTAATTCAAAATTCTTCATAACTTTTATTTACAAAATTCTTTATTCCCTATTGAATTATGATTAAAATTATAAAATAATCCGTATTTTATTGTACTAGATTTTTATGAAATGTGTAAATTTAATTAAAGAAAAGCTATTTAAAACTGATGCAATTCTATACTTTAAATAGAATATCCTCACCACAAGTGAACAATAATGAATTAGCGTGTAAAGAAATAAATCTACTTGTGGCTTTATTTGCATTTCAGGAAATACCAATCCTCATAACCCATATGTAGGTATTAATTCCTAACCTATATCGCTTTTCCGTTCGAAGCACAAGATGGTACGTAGCATAGCATGTCTCTGCTCCATGTATTTGTAAATTGTAATGCATCTTTGAGCTATAATTCACACGTGTATCAAGTGTCTAGTCGCGGCTGACGTATTTCAATCGCATATTGCAGTTAATTACTTGTGGTTGATGATAAAAACTTTGCTGATTCAGCTTCTGGTAATGAGACAACCAAGGTTGAATGTTATAATATTGTTGATTTTATATTTAAGTGTAATTATTGGTTAGCAAGAAAGGCAGCAATGTAAATTGTATGAATTGAGATACGAAGAATACATTGTTTTCTTTTCTCAAAGTTAACAAATTATAGGGTGAAATAACGTTCAAGGGAGCTTACAGTACAGAAAATAATAATAAAAATAATTAAAGCAAGTGTCTATAATTATTGCCGTGCGTGATATGATGGTCTATTATTATTATGTTTTAATAAACGCTGAAATTTAAACATAAATTATCACATAAGTTCATAAATATAAAATATATAGGTGTTTTATATGGAGAAAATTTCTATTCGTATAATTCCACCACCATTACTGCATTACGTATGTATAAACTGATATTTGTTAGTAATGACAAATATGCCATGTACACTCTACATCGAAGCTTATATCAGTTAGTACTGAAACAGTAACGTATATCTATTTTCTCTTCTTATGCTGTAGTGTAAAAACTTTAATATGAAGCGAATATCAAATAAATGTTCCTGTATTCGAACTATTAATATTTTTAAAAAAATCTGTTGTGGCCAGCACAATACCTTCCGTCAATCCTGTGTATAATGTATAAATTCCACACATAATTTTTCTTGCAAAAGATTCTAAATTTCCAGTAAAATTATTTCATAAACAAACTATTTAAATTGCACTTGACACTGACATCTTTCTCTTTAGCTTTTCCCATTCGTTAGGGGTCGATATTTTTGCGTGTCGTTCTCATTCAGTTCCTTTTCTCTCAAGTTTTCCGCAATAGAGTCCTTCCATCTTATCTTTGGTCTTCCTCTGTTTCTTCAACCTCCTATTAATAAACTACTCATTCTTGTTGAAATATAATTCTTCATTTCTCCTCATGACATGTTCAAACCAATGTAATCGTTTTTCTTGTATCTTTCTAGAAACTTGTAACACTAGAGTTATTTTCTACCGTATCTTTCCGTGTTTCCCCAACATCTACTTCAACATTCTCTTCTCTGCTACATTAATTTACTTTTTATTGATTCTGACATCTGTCAATTTGAATTATATGAATATGTTAGTAGTTGCCATGTTTAGCATAGCTGGCTGAATTATAAAATTTAATTTCTTTAAAATTCTTTAACTATGTATCTATTGAATATGAAGTATAAAATGTAATCAAATCGTATAGAGAATAATATATTCTTTAAGTTATAATAACGTTAAATGTCAATAAATCAAATTTAACTGTTAAATCTTCAAATGAGGCTACTTCCGGTTGATCAATTATAACCAAAATCTAATCACTTATTCTTCAGGATTTAAACTTGAGGAATACGAAAAAATTATAATTTTTGGAATCGTGGTATTGAAATTATGGGTTCCGGAACTTTTGTCACACACACACACAGACACACAGACACACGGACACACAGACACACATGCATACAGACATCATCGTAAAAATGGTAAAATCATATTATAGGGACCCTAAAACATGCTTATTTACTAAAAACTCATCATTGAATTTTTTGACCAAAGACAATACCTTCCTTACCTAAAGGTGACGGAAGGTAAAAATATATTAGACAAATATACTACTGATATGAACCCGCATTTATAAAAAGTATTGCTTAAATGTATTAGTATTTGACTTTGATTTCAATTATACTTTTCTTAAATGCAGGATGATATTTGAAGAATGTACGTCTAATGTAGATTTTTTTACAATGTCAATAGTTCTAGTACATGAACAATTTAGTTGAATTTTTGCTTCATATCTTAGTGCAGGGTACCCATTTCTCTTAAAGGCTCTTCCAAACCAACGAGAAAGATTCCCAGAGGTGGCGACAGTGACAATTTCGTGTTCATTGAGGCAACGAAATTCCCGTGTATCCATACCAAAACGTCAGTTTTATGGTAGCATTTGCGCACATCAGATGATGTATGTGCACTTTTATTGATTGCTTCATACTTTGGACGATGTCAAGTTTCTGTTTGTATACCTCTTTAAAATCATATACCTAATATCAGGAGAAAGAAAACAAAGTGGATTGACTCATAAAAGCAAAGAATAAATTTCGGAGAATTTTATACAATGACGCCAAAATTTCGACAAAATAAGCAACGGTTTTATGTTTACATTACAAAAATGGTTAAAAAATTAAGTATTTTATTATCATTTCAATCTATTTTTCTCTAAATGTCATAATAAAATCATTATAGCGAATAACCAGTGACGATGATAAAAACCGTGCAAGCAGCGAATTTAAATAAATCGCTCCAGTTTCGCGAACGTTTGCGCAATAACTTCTTGTCACTAATCTGTCACTTGTCGCTGCGAATATTTCGCGTTGGTTCGGGAGAGCTTTAATCTTATCGCTCCTGCAAGGACTCACACATTTTTCATAATTCCACGATAAGAAAATTTATGGTTAAAATGCGATATGCACTATTATTAGTTTGTAATTGCGCCCCCGATCTTTTGAAATTAGCGCAAAATTTAAATTATAGGAAAAAATCTGATGTGGCCAGCACATAACCTCTCGCCGTATATTTTACCTGGCTCTATTCATAAAGCAAAGAATATTTTTAGAAATACAAATAATATATTCATATAAGTCTATAACGTATAAACTATGACTCAACATAAAACAATTTTCACATATACTTACAAAATCTATAAGTGTTGCGACACTTGTGCTGATATCTAGTGATATCAGATATAGAGTCCTAGATATTAATATGTAAAAAATAGTACTTCACGTTTTGTTTTCCGATTTTGATTTTGTGACATAATTATTGAATTAAATTGATTGAATATATGTTTGTTATATTCTGTATTTGTATTTTGTGAACTAACCGCGGTATAATAAAAGAATCTGTGATAGACAGTTTAAGACGGGTAGTTTTATTTGTCTATTCTGTAACAATAAGATATTTTACCATAAATTATGTACAATAAATTACAAAGTAGAGTTTACTATATATACCTGCTGGTAACACGGATTTTCAATTCGAACAACGTTATTGTTTACTTTCTCTTCATATTCTTCTAGTAAAAACATTAATTTTGGGCGGCTAAAATGTATAATCTGAATTGTGCATCTATTCTTACATATCTTCTTTTACATTTTATTTTTTCATACATGCTGTATCTAAATAACACTAATTCCCATTAATAAAGTGATGGATAGATTGCACTCCGATTATTTTCTTATAACGATGTGTAATTTTGTCAATATTTACAACTTACTTGAGAAGAATTTGATAGCTTTTTCGCAGTTCAATGTTACTCCAGCTACAGTGCTGGTGTGCATTGTCCCATAATGTTTAAAACAAATTTAAGTCCTTCAACTTAGACTTGTCACCTCCATAATAGTCACAGATCAAGAATTAAGAGATTCTCCAAGTACATTTTTCTTTCATTACCCATTATTTCGATGAGATACATTTTTTTCTGTATTTTACGTTGCAGAGTGGAGACCATTAATAGTATTTCTGAAGGGTATGTGTAATATACCTATAATTTTAAATACAATAAGAATAATATAATGTATGTACTTCCCAAAAAAAATCTTCAGTAATGTCTCCGGATTTCTGACACTGACATTTATCTCTCAGTTACAAACATTCAAATTTTCAACTATTTTTCATGGCATCCTTTCGGTTGTAAAATTAATTACAACAGATTATTTTATATATTATATTCTTTTTATCTCTAAATCTATAAAATATATATAAAAATATTTAAATGTATCAGAAAGAGAATTTATTTTTCTTTAATATTATCAAGAAAAATTTTCAAAAAATAATATTTAGAAGATTTTTTTTTAAGAATCTTCTACTTCCGGTTGTCCAATTATTAGCAAAACCTTTTCAGATCTTCCCATGAATGTCCGATTGGGAAATACGTTGTTAAACAAATTTTAAGTCTTATAGTTTTTGAGTAACCGTCCTTCCAACATCCCACACACACACACACACACACATCCACACACACACACACACAGACATCATCGTAAAAATGTTAAAATCGGATTGTAGGGACATTAAAACTTGCTTATTCAATAAAATCTGGATATGCGATTTTTAGCATGAATCCAATACCTATCTTAGCGAGAGGTAAAAAATCAATCATACAAATAATGTTCGCACCTGTTTTGACGTGACACGAAACGACATACCCAGCACGTTTGTCATATTCGTTTCACTCAGCTATAGAAACGTTTGTAGATGACATCACACGTGCTGTCGATTTCCTCGGGCCTCACTTATTGAAATTTTAATCATTTTATTCTGGCGTATTAGAAACTCTTCGGTGAAAAAAAAAAATACGGAACTAATATTTTTATGTACAGATTAACATATTTAAAAATGAAAAATACTTGGAGACTTATTATTTAGAATTGTTCCCGTTCAAAAAGCACCTGGGGTTCCGGGACTCGTACCAAGGATGCTTCTCCTTAAATGTGCCACTGCATTTCATTTCACTGTGTCTTGAAATATAGTACTCGTATAATGGATTTTCAAATTCATAGAAAATTCTTTGGCTCGTATTACGAAAGCACTATTATAATAATAGCGCTATTACGAGTATAAAGCATGATTTTACATTATACTCTTGAGGTTAAACATTACTTTTAACAATGAAAGTGGGTTCGTGATACGGGCCTTTTTATTTTAGGTTTGAGATTTCTTTGCGTTCTATTACTAGCCAGGGACTAAAAACGAAAATTATTTATTTCGTTTTCACTCGGAACGAAAATTATTTGTTTCGTTTCCACTCGGAACGAAAACGCTTCGTTTTCACTTCTTTCGCTCTTTATTAACAAAAAATCGTTTATGTTTTCGTGAATCGAAATGCAAACCGGTTAACACCGTTTTTTTTTTTAAATTTATTATTATTACTACATATTTTAAATTATTTGTTGATTAATAAAACAATTACACACATATTTATAATATAATGTTATATTTTTGTGAAAATTTGACAAAATTAAATTTTTAACGTAACAGATAAGTCAGTGTGTGCAAATGAAAATTAACGCAGTCAGTGTACAATAAATGAAACTACGAGTTTAACACATAGTCGGCGCCTAGTCTGTAACTCAGAGGTTGATTTTTAACAACTGGTTAAAAAAATTATCCAATATATATATATTGATTTGACAATTAAAAATCCAATTTTTTGTTATGTGCCAACATACTCGATTGGTTATAATAATTTTTAACCAGTTAAAAATTTACCACAGAATAGGCGCGATTATGATAGATACTGTAAATTCAATAATATTTGGGTGTAAATCATTTGCTATAAACTAATTAAATATTAAATAAAATAACGATTAAAACTGGTACCAATATTAATTATTTTGTTTTCAATCATGAACGACAAAAATTATTGCGTTTTCGTTTTTATGAAAATTTCGGTTTATTTCGTTATTTCGTGTTCGTTTCTATTTCGTTTTTAGTCACTGTTCCTAGAACAACTATACTAACTTAAACCGCAATTGTCAGTCTCTGGGAAAGTTTGTCAAATATCTGCGTCTTCATTGAAACTATAGGTTATACATCTTAACAAGTGCGAATGTGCTGTACTTTTAAATTTATTACAATGTACAAAAGTTGTATTACGTAGCAACTATGTATAAACATATTAATTCCATGTGAACATCTCGAAGGAAAAAAAACTCTTTATTCCCAAGAAAATGGTGATAACAGAGCACGCGCTTTTGTATTTAAATTCTCTTCGCTAATTATTACTAATTAAAACTTGTTATTTGCCATATAAATGAGTCAGGCACGCGCAATAGATGATTAAAGTAGATAATTCCAGATTGTTATTAAATATTCATATATGGGTTTTAAATGTTGTTAGTCATGTATTTACTTATATAACACTTTGTACAGATATTCTTTAAGAATACAGTTAGTCATACAGGAAAAAATATATAATTGGATTGAAGGTTAAAAAAAAATATTACAGTATAGTCTGTTAAAAAGTACGGTAGGTATTTATCAAATTAAAATTATAAATATTATATATTCGGCTATAAAAAACAAAATTTGATTGAGCATTTTTTATTAATATATGATAGCACTATTATTTTAAAAATAATTTACCGTAGTCGGCTATGTTGGTGGTCATTGTATTAGTAAATCTGCATTGTAAACAATAAACTTTATAGTTAAACAACAATAGTGGATAATTAGCATGTGTTTTTTTGCCATATATCATAATTGTCAACAAGTGATTCTTGGAGAATGTGCACCGACGCCTACTCATTTGTACTTGGAATTTTAAATACGTGACATACTACCACACATTAGTTATTCCGCTTGTTCTAGAATAAAAAGCACATATTTATTCAAAGTAATTTCTTTGCCCTTTACTTTTTAATACGGTGACTAATAAAGTTATTTGTATACCAGTTCTTTATATTGTTCAAGGAGTGAAAATTAAAACACAAGATAAAGAGCGCGGGTTCTAATACATTGAGGAGCATAAAATCGAACTTGATATATAGAATATTACGTACGACAGATACATTTACATTCATTGTAGATATGCCAGAATGAAAAATTGCTAACTAGTCTCACAAATTTTGACATTGTTTTGACTAACTGACAGGTAATTTGAGTTTAAAATAAATACGTAAACGAAACCATAACAAGTCGACCATAGTATTTTAACATGTAAAATTAGAGTTTCCTAATTTCCTGCTTCCCTAATTATTTTAGATAGATTTTGTATGCCTTGTAACGATAGAAATTAGGTATGAAAATGTTAAAAATCACCTGAAAATAACTATAGCCATGGAAGTAAGACAAAATAAATAACAAATGCTTGACGGCTTTTCTGTCAAGTTAGAGGAAGTTATTTTTATTAAGTATTATTTCTAATATCTTGTCTACTTAACAATTAGGTACTTATTGATTTTGCTCACTTGAACAGAAATTACTAATAATAAAAATAAATTAACCTAGTTTGACAGATAAATCGTTCACATTTGTTAATTTTTTGTTTCAATTCCATGGCTATAGCTACTTTTATGGCGATTCTTGACATTTTCATACTTAATTTCTGCCGTTATGAGGTACATAAAATTTATTTTATTTATTGATTCAGATGCATAATTTTATGTTCTACATCTTTTATTTAAAGCTTTTTTCCCAAATGTAATTAGAGGAGCAGGAAATTACGAAGGTCTGATTTTATATGTTAAAATCGTTCGGCTGTGGGTCACCACCTTGGATATGAAAATATTAATATTGCCTAGTTTTCGTTTTGTAGAACGAATTTCGTGAAATCTTGCACAAATATTGTCAGCGTATATCTTAAAAATCGTTCATTTTTAAGATAGAAATAAATAAATTTTCTTAATTCTGTTTCATAATCTCAATTATTTATTCATCATTTTGATTGTGAAAATGACATTGTTTTTCCAAATTAATTCAGTGTGAAGCAGGACAAAGTAGCTAACCACTAATAAGACAATACACTTTCATTCTGTAAATGTTGAATTTAAATGGAATTAAAAAATAAACTTTGCATCTATGTGATTTGATGCAAATAGATTTTTTCTCACAGGATGCGTTGTCAAATTTACTTCGTTCATTTGTCTAGTGCGAAAAACTGAACACATAATTAACTTATACTCTATTCCTACTCCTATAATAATTTCAGGAATGACGATATATTAGGCGTCATTTCAGGGGCTCTCAAAACTATCATGGGGAGCGTTTTTGTGCAATCTGAAAATTAAACCCGGATCAAAATCACAACCGGTCATAACGCACTTAACTACACATCTCATTCTGAAACAGGAAACGTGTAATTGGAGGTAGGTAAATCAACTTATTAATCAAATAATACGTATTAAATTAATGAAAATATTCCTATCTAATCGAAGAGGTTAGAAACCAGAAAACCACTGTAACCCATATGGCTTTCTAATAACCAAAATAGGTAAAAGTAATGTTCGTACGGAAACAAAGGCAGTTTTTGTTCTTCACCCTATGTAGTTGGAATTAATTTATTTTATTGCAGCAACTAACTTGTTAGTAACTATACGAATGTTTTTTTCTTAATACGCGTAAAAGAGCTTTCCTGTATGCAATTCTGAATGTCGACAAAGCAAAAGTTGGAATGAATTATAATATGTAGCTTTATTCTGAACAAATCTGTAAGACTGGCAGATCTGTAAATCTGTAAATAATGAACAAAATTGCAACGAAAGCTGCAATTCTTATGTATAATTTTATACTAATCAACAAAATGTGTTTTTGTCATTTTTCTACAGATTTACAGATCTGTAATACTTACAGATATGTTCAGAATTGACCTATAAATTTATATTTTCAGCAAAATTCTTTGTGGAAAATGTCGTAATTTTATGTATATTACAGTTATAATTTCATAGAGATGTAGCTGATTGTAGTGGCGCCGCTTTATCCATTTTGTACCTAAACGCATATTTACAAGTAGATATGAAAATGGCTTGCATCGACATTCTGCGTTCAGCTAATGTCACTTATATATCATTATAGACATGCCCATAGCGTAGCGTAGGAATACACTAATATCGCTATCCTGTGTCACAATGCAAATGAACCTGTGTTTCAGAACACTCCGGAATATTACACCCTGCTCCGTTCCACGTATATGTGTGCTGCTTGATTTAAACGGTGTGTCAGAGTATATAGCTGGCGGGTAAATAATATACATCGCCCCATATAGATTATAAACCTATTTTACATACTAGCAGCACTTCAGGGGTATTAATATATCATTACTTTGAGAAACGCACTGCAAGAATCGGATCACATCGGGAACCTTCGGAAAGAGATTTATTTATTTTTTAAAAATATCTGTAGTAGGGCATACAAAGAATATTTGAAGGATTTTAAAGGATATTCAATTATCTATTCTTGGATATGCCAATCTGCTTTCAATCACATATTTCATTTCAATTCAAAAAATGTATGGCACAAGTTTCAAAATGCTTTACATGTATATTCTGAAACATATTGTGTACTCGTAGATAGACTACGCAAGTAAAACAAAATTTATGTTTTAGACAAAACCATATGTACGTAGTGAGATTTGAGTCTACATCCTATCAAAGTGAATGCGCAAATTATTTAATTATTAATGTCTATAAATGATGTTACTCCTATTGATTAGCGGAATTTATTTTAAATATAGGTACAATATTTCAATTGTGTTGAAGCTAATAAATATTGGGCTATTTTCAAGATTTTGAAATAAAGTGAAGATGAGTTTCAGCATATAATGCTTACAACATATTCCCATGTTCATAACTAAATTGATTACAAAAAAGCAATATAGAGATAATGGTAGCTGATTTATCTAGATTCCGATCTTGTCCGAGGCGGTTTGGTTTTGGCTTGGTGGCTGGCTCGCTCAAGGTATTAATTGGTTGCCAGAACGGTAGCAACTCTGCCTCGAGTGCTGTTCCATGCCACCATGTGATTACGGCGCTCGCTATCGTCTACCATCGAACTACTGTCCACTGACTAATTACACGGTGTAGCTGGGTGCACTGCCCACCGCGCAGGGCCGCGGGCAGACCGCCGCGCCGCCACGCGGACGCTAACTGCACCTCCCCGGGCCCGGCATGGCACTGGCACTGGAATTGAACTAAATGTTTAGTTGCCGGCTGTTTTTCAAGTGGTTTTTCTCTAACTGCCATGCCTTCTTCAATGAAATATAATTTCACTGGAATGGAATGGAGAACTGCGGTGAGGCTTAAAATACTCTTTGGGGCTCCAACAATAATTACACTCTTTTCCTTTTCTTTACTTATTTACACCACAATATTAACTAAATAATACGTAAGGGACATACATACATACACTGTTCATGCATTTAATCACAAGTCTTTAAAATGTTTAATTTCGTACTTTTACAATTTCGAACATTTGGAATTCTGAAAAAATAAGAAAAATAATAATTTAATAAATATAAGAATTATCGTCCAAATAAATTTTACGGTTTCGAGAACCATAAGAGATATGAAGGCGATTAAATTAGACAAATGTTGCCCAATTACACTATTTTTGTATCGTTATTTGAAAAAAAATGCATAGGTCAGTGGATATAAGTAAAAATATAAATTTTGCAGTATTTTATTTTTGAAAATTACCTCCTAGTGTGAAATAATACTGGTTTTGGTTTGAACCTCATACTCTTTCTAATAGCGATGCTCAATTTTTTTATCACTATTGGATTTTAAGTTATGTTGCCAAAGTTTTGATTTTTATATGGACGCTATATAAGAAAGTTACACTATTGTAAAGAAAATATCTTTAACTTTCCGACGATGTGTAATTTATCTACGTTCACTTGTTTCAAAGAGCAAAAGTGCAACAATTATTAAATTTGTAGTTTAAAAACAATGTCACAAACATTTTCAACTATATCTATTTTATAGAAAATATTCAATACAGCAGTTTTGATATACATGTTGAAACGATTATAATACCTAGCTATATTTAAATGAAATATTTACAATAAATTCATATTTTCAATTTGAATTATAAAATAACTTTCCATCGCCATTGTATTTTCTAATAAAATGTCCTACGTGCATACATCAAATTAAAAGAAATACTATTTTTTACCTTCCGTCACCTCTAGGTAAAGAAAGTATTGTCTTTGATCCAAAAAATCGGTGGTGAGTTTTCATTGAATAAGCACGTTTTAGGGTCTTTACAATACGATTTTACTATTTGTACGATAATGTCTGTATGTGTGTGTGTGTGTGTGTGTGTGTGTGTGTGTGTGTGTGTGTGTGTGTGTGTGTGTGTGTGCGTGCGTGTGTGTGTGTGTGTGTGTGCGTGTGTGTGTCACCGCGGCCGCGATATCTCCAATACTAGAATTCCAAAAATTACAATTCTCGTGTATTCCTCTTCCTTACAACCATATACAGACTTGATTAGATTTTGGTTCTAATTGGTCAATCGGAAGTACCCTCATTTGAAGATTTTAACAGTTTTTCTTGAAAAAACTCAGTTATATATTATTATAACTTAAAGAATATATTATTTTCTATACGATTTGATTGCATTTTATATTACATATTCAACAGATATAGAGTTAAAGAATTATAAAAATATAAGAGAGACGATTACATTGGTTTCAACATGTCATGAGGAGAAATGAATATATTGGCAGAAGAATGAATAGCTTAGTAATAGAACGTAGAAGAAACATAGGAAAACCAAATATAAGATGAAAGGACTATATTGCGGAAGACTTGAGAGAAAAGGAACTGAATGAGGACGACACGCAAAACAAAAATGAGTTTAAGAAGAAAATAAAAAATAGCGACTCCCTAACGATTGGAAAAAACTTAAGAAGAAGATGTCAGTGTCAAGTGCAATTTGCATAGTTTGTTTATGAAATAATTTTACTGGAAATATAGGATATTTTGCAAGAAAATTTATGTATAGGGCGCGTGCAGTGAGGTGACTTTTCTGACTTTGGCAAACAGATATGGGGACCCGTGTCAAAATGACAGTTATTAATTACGTCCATAACTGACGTATCATAATTTTTCATTCAAAATTTCATGATTTTTTTATTTCATGTGGTTTATTTATTATCAGGAGTGTGGAATTCAGTTGCCGAGAAAAGGAATAATAAAATACCAAAATATGAAATTTTGAATGAAAAATTATCACATTTGTCCGTGTCAAGTGCCATTTGCATAGTTTGTTTATGAAACAATTTTACTGGAAATTTAGAATCTTTTGCAAGAAAATTTATGTATGGAATTTGTACATAATACACAGGATTGACCGAAGGTATTGTGCTGGCCACATCAGATTTTTTGCTTATGAATATGAATATAAAATAAATATACTTCATGAACAATAAAATATTTTGTAGATATATAATTTTTATAGTTCTGCATCTGTAAATACAGACATACTCACATACTTCTCATACAAACATAGAATATATAGGAGATTTCAATTAGCGGTTAGAACACAAGAGGCAAATAGCAAAGGAAACAAACTACAAATTAAATTGAAAACTCATATTTGCTCTGAATAGTATACATCTATCTAATTATATCGTCCGTCTACTTGTTTATTTCTTCATTTTTCAGATGACACAATAACTTTTCAAGCAGTGAAATGCACTACCTGGATTAATTAATACCCACAGGAAATTTACACAAATCATTTCTCTCCATCCGTCCGCCGAGAAAATTATGAAAATCTGTATCAGATAAGAGTGAGATGAATAAAAAATTGGATGTAGCAAAATGAGTCAATATCTCTCGGTTATCTGTGATGCCCATCAGATGGCTGCTCAGATACTACAACCTGCAAGCTGTCGGGAACACATGTATACAGGGTGACTGAACACGATTCAAGTTTTGATACAAGCCAAAAAGAAATACAGCAATTCATTAATAAAATTCAAAATGTTTCTAAATTAATTTGCCCCCTATAATATGAATATGTGATATATATTATTCATATTAATATTTCTTATAAATTTTCCTACTTGAGTACAATGTAAACTGAAAAGTATATGGCGGCCATAAATGAGCTTATAGCTAATCTTAATACTTAATTCATGTTGTCTGTTGGTATTTTTACAAATTCAAACAAAATTTCGGTGAAATTTAATATAGGTAGTTTGTAAAATATGAAAATAAAATTAGTCATATATTAACACTGTCATATACAAGAATTAACCTATAGTTAGCAATTCTAAATGTTATTGGAGACATTTATAGCACGACCGGCAATTTTAATTGTTGTTTTATTTTTAATAGTAATTACTTAAAATAAACATACCAAGTGTTTCATAATTACACGAAACAAAAATATAATAACGCTATTTTACAATGAAATATAAGAAAGACTCTTAGTAAACTTTTGTTATATGTAGAGACATTCGTTTCTGATATTTTTGATTAAATTTAAAAAATAGTAGGCTGTAATTTAACAAATTTTATAGTAGTTTGAAATGTCGAATGATCCGATAAGTCAAAAGTTTTTATATTTTACTGTAGTATGACGCTTTTATATTTGCTCCGTGTAATTAGGAAACAATTCGTGTATATGTATTAGGTTTCATTAAAAGAAAAATATAGCTTAAAATTTAATACCTATTTATAATTATGCCCAGTTATACAGGATGGTGAGCGGCATAGCTGACCATAGGACTTCAACGTGTAAAATCAGAGTTTCCTAATTTCCTGCTTCCCTAATTATTTTAGGTAAAAAAGATTCAAATAAATTGTAGAGCATACAATTCTGCATCTCAATCAATAAATAAAGTTAATTTTGTGTACCTTGTAATGGCAGAAATTAGGTATGAAAATGTCGAAAATCACCCCAAAAACAGCTATATAGACATGGAATTGAAACAAAAATTAACAAATGTTAATGCATTTTTATTATTTTTTGTAATTTGTGTTCCAGTGAACAAATATCATTTAAAATAACAAAAAATTGTTAATTGGAACAGTAATTAGGAATAATACCTAAGAAAAATAAATTACCATAATAACATGACAAATAAACCGTTACACATTTGTTATTTATTTTGTGTCAATTCCATGGCTAATGCAATTTTTGAGGTGATTTTCGACATTTTCATTCCTAATTTTCTGCCGTTACAAGGCATACAAAATTATTTTTGTTTATTAGTTCAGATGCAGATGCTCTACAACTTATTTCAATTTTTTTTACCTAAATTGGTTAGAGAAGCAAGAAATTAGGAAACTCTGATTTTACATGTTAAAGTCCTATGGTCGGTGTGCCGGTCACAATCTTGTATGTGTATGTATATATACAGGGTGGTTATAAACTTAATATCATATATTTAAGGGTAAGTAGTATGGCATGTGTAGATTACAAAATAGAAAGATTTTTTTTAAATTCGAAAAAGAAAATTCGACTTTTCTTATGGAAACTTTTTTTACTGCTGTTTTAATTAATATATCATTAAAAATATGGTTATCAAAAATACATTCAAAATTAGTTGTATAAAATATTATTCTTAATAATTAAATTAAATAGCATTTTTAACGAAAATAATTATGTAATAGATAAAATAAGGAAAATGTGTTGCCAGTGACTAAAATTTTTAGAAAACTACCCTTAAATATGCGAATTTTTAAAAAATTCTTTCTATTTCGTAATCTATACATATCATACTACTTGCCCTTAAAATTATGACATTAAGATCATAACCACCCTGTATATATATATATATATATATATTATAATAAACTGCATGCTGTTTACCGATTTTTTTCTGCACAAACAGTAAAAAACGAGTTTAATAATTTTAACAAGTTATGGATTTTCTCATTTAGTATAATTTATTATTTATCATACTGTGCACTCAATTGTTTTTATTTTCAAATGAAAATTTTAAATAAAATATACCGAAGAAATAAAAATAAATTTTAAATGTGTATAAATACTGTAATTGGAAAAAATAATAAAACTATTCATGGACTTTTACAGTGACTTAAATATGATCACAATGATTGTTTTAATTTTTCCGGCGAAAGGATGAGCCACATTTACCTATTTACATTAGAGGAAGAAACTTGTTAATAAATAAATATACACATGTTAAAAAAATAGCTAAAAAAGTGTGTAAAAAATGTATAATCACACGCAGAAGCAGTAACACGGCAACACCCTGTATAAAACAACAAACAACGTTGGTTGCGGAGCCAACAGCCAACGTAAGCTCAGGATAATTAGATGTTGCGCATGTCACGCGTCGAGCAGGCCGGTGTAATCACAGCCTGCCACACCGACATCGTCCTGGCTTACTCCTGCACACCGACAATTACAGCTGACGCGAGAGCAGACAGCTCTTTCAGAGAGAGATGCAGCTACGGCTACGCTACCGCCACGGTGGCTGATGAGAATGTTCAATGAATTTAAAAATAAGTGAAACAGAAGCCGCACGATAATTTCCCCTGCATTGCAGTGCAGTGGCAGTGGCAGTGGCCAGCGAGAAGTGGTGTTTAATTCGGAGCACCATTAAGACTTGCGACCGAGCTACTCGGATTCGCTACTCGCCACTTGCTACTGATGGAATTTTCAATCCTGCATGACGTGCCGACTATGTAATTAATTTCTTCTTCTGATGGAATTTTTCGTATGAATATTAAACTAATTAACGGTAGCAAGGAATTTTGAACTTCTTGGTGTGTTGCATTGTAATGAGAGAACATGAGAGACATGTACGACTCTTCAAGAGATACATACCTATACGACTTGTGAAATTACAAGATTCCTCATCGTAAACGCACGTACATTCGCATTAGAGAAATTATTATATACGTTAATACTTATATCTTTCATACTTCATACCATTTTTAAACCAAGCGGAGTTTATTTAGTTAAACTTAATTTAAAAAAAACAAAATATGTATGAACAATAATTTTAATTAAACTTTCAAACCCAATAATAAAAACAAAGAAAAAATAGTTTTTATAAATTTCTTTAACTGATTTTTTTTTATTTAAATCACACAAAAAAATTATAATGTATAACTAATTTGTAAATAATTAAATCTTATTTTAAAAACAAGCTTTTATTATGAAAAAAAATATTCTTAGACTTTCTGCCTCGGTAAATAAAAAACATTGACGAAATCACTGAAAACATAGAGCAATATAAATATTTATACAGCCTGTTCCAAGATTTAACAATGAAACTTACTTGTGAACTTAAAGCAACTAAAAAAAGTAAACATGTGTTCATTTAAGCAAAATCTTGCAAATGCTTTCATTTCAGTCAGAGATATTTGCATGAGAAGTGTAAATAGTTTTAGTTATAATAAAGAAATATGAATCAATTTTAAAATTTTATTGTACAAAATTAAGTATCACAATATTTTCTTACAAAATTTGCTCAAAATTAAGTCCTTGAACCTTCAGAGATATTCGCATTGGAAAGTAGTAAACGTTTCTGGTTACCTATAACAAAAAAATTTGAATACAATCATTTCAAAATTTTATTTTGAAAAATTTAAATACAACAATAATAATTCAGGCCTACGCAGTAATAACACCAATATAGAGTAATGCTGCTACTTCATCTCCCATGCTACAGGTTCAAAGACATCCATTTGATCAAATTTTGTAAGAAAATATTTTGATATTGAAATTAATTTATTTTTCATTGTTGATAACTAAAACTATTTCACTGCGAGTTAAGCATTCTTATGCGAATAATTATCTCTGAAACGAAGAATTTGTGAGATTTTATTTACATGACTTGTTCACCTGTTTTTTGGTTGTTTATTCAAATTTTAAGTTTGGTTGTTTAATATTAGAGTATTAGATAAAATGAATATTTCTGTATTTACGGCCACGATTTTATTTACAGCTCAGAAAGCCTAGGAAATATGATTTTTTCTTATTAACGCATTTTAATAAATGCTTGATTTAAAAAAATAGTTTGTTTATTTCATTCTTTTAAATCTTTCGGAAGTGTGTTATTATGTAATATTTTCCTGACAATGCCATTTAATAATCTTGGCCCATATTCCTTCCGATGCCAAATGTTGAAATATCTATTTTATTCCAAATTAATATTAAATAACGGTGGACTGTATTACAATACACCTACTGCATTTTAATTGTTGCCTCATTAAAAGATTGTATTAATAACGAAACTATGTATGCGTGCAAAGTTTCAAGTTGATCAGATGTGTGAAAATGTATCAAAATTGTATTACTAGATTTGATTATAAGTGAAGTTAAATAAATGTTTGTAAAAAATATTTTAACAACTAAAAGTCAAAATGGAAATGCATTTAATTTATAAACGGAGTATAGTATACAGAAAAATAATAAGACTGTTTTTTTTTTAAGTTTTAAACGTGCGTTCACGTATTTATTGCAATCATTGTGAGAAATATTTAACAATTTTTAAGTAACATATATTAATTAATATTAAAATAAAAAAAGTATATAATTAAATTTAAATGTAAATAAAAATTTTATAACTTAATTACATTTACATACTTTGATATTATTTACGACCTTATGACTTTACATACATAGTATAAATTGATAAAATCATAAGTAATTAATATAAAATTATTGCATTTATTGCCTTATCAATTTAAATTTATGAATTAATCAAGCATTTTTCTTACTTATTAAATATATAATTATAAAAATCTGTAATAATTGCATTAATATCTAGCATATGGCATTGTTTAAACAAAAATAATTGTAAGTAATTGCACAATATCAATCAATAAATATGCATGATCTAATACGCAAACAAATTAAATCAGATCATAATAAAATTATCGTGAATTATTACCTATTGCAGACAAACAATTTTATTCAAAGACAATTGTTTCTTATTAGCACCTTTCCCTTATGTTTCATAGATAGAAGTTTACTCACAATCAATGGGATACATAAACAATATTTAGTACAATATTATTATTATTATAGATATGTATATGGAATATTAAATTAAAAATTTATACATGTTTGTCGCGAAAATCATTATAGGTCAAGGTTTTTAGAATCCTGCAGTACTTATGTAAAAGTATCTAAGTACTGTCAGAATATTGATTTACAATGGTTTTTAAACAATAAATTATTCGATAAATCATAACTAAAGTGACATTAGAGATTTTTTAATTAATTTGACTAAGATTTATGAAGCATCCAACAATAGTAACAAGTAAGTTCTATTAAATAAAAATAATAACCAATATAGTGCCTACATAGTAGGTATATTGAAATTGTCAGATTTATGACTGTCTACATAAAATAAATAATATTTTTACTATCTTTTGTTTCTTATTATTTCAGTAATAAAGAATAAAGCATAAAATCCACCAGCGGGTTATTTCATCACAAACGAATTTTAAAAATATTATTCCTGGAAATTAGTACTAACTGACTTGTGATTGCCAAAATTATAATTAACTAACATGTGTTTTAATATTGGCGATTAATAACCGAGACATTTTATATATTACTTATTAATAGTTATTTAATTATCAAATGTGTTAATAAAATTAATATTGAGACACGCTTTAAATGTTGACATCATAAATGTCAATTAATACACGTGTAAGTTACAATATTTTTTCGTTGACCCTATTTTACTAAATTGGAAATTCTAATTTTATTCCATGATATTTTAGTTGTTTAGTAGTGGTATGTTTGGTTACTTATTTATGCTTAATTTTTTTTTTTTTAGTACAAAAATAATTCATTAATAGAGAAGCATTTATTAAAAAACGATTTTTATGCACTATTTAAACTCGTAAATAAACAGCCAATGGTTTTTTTTAATAATCATTAGAGAATTATTGGATTAATAGATATGTAAAAGATTTAAAAATAAAAGTACCTTAATATTCATTAAATTCAATATAATATATAAATCAGATGTGACATATTAGTTATAGATGCAAGGGTCGGTTACATAAACATTCAGTTAAATTTACTGCCAAGGTCAATTTAATTATATTAACAAATTCGAATAAGTTTCCACGTTCCTTTGAAATTAAAAACATTGCTATCAAAAACTCGCGTTGCATTTGTCCGATTTATTAAATTTACTGTGGAAGTAAATTTTACTGGACGTTTATAAAACAGCTCCTAAATTTGTAATTTGTATATGCTCTGCACAAATTTAATTTAAATATTTAATCTCATTTCTTTAAAAAAAAACCTCTGGCACCACATTGATTATAGATATTTAAATGGATAAACCTTTGTATACAGGGTGTTCAAAAAATAGAGGTCACGGATTTAGAGGTGGATAATACATCTCAAAACAATTAAAATAGTTCATATAAACATATATCCGGAAATGCCTAGTTTCAGAGCTATAGGGATTTTAATATTTTATTTCTGACATACACAACTCATTGTATACGGCCACTATGATTTTATTGTAATGTTAAAAGTATGAGTTAAATCCGTGACCTCTATTTTTTAAACACCCTGTATATTGTCGTTTTAAACAATTGTTTATTTTTAACTTTATATTAAAGGCTAATTTCTATATACATAAATCAGATGATGAGTGTGAGTAAACTTATTGGTAAGATATTTAGTAAAGTTACTGTGACTTACCAGTGTGTAGGAAGAGGTGGTTCTTGAGGTTGGTATGCTTGGAGAAGCCGCGACTGCAAATGTGGCACTTGAAGGGCCATGAGCCCGAGTGCACGTACATGTGAGAGCGCAGGTCACCAGGGGTCGGGAATGACTTACTGCATAGGCCACACTTATGGGGTTTATCCTGTAACAAACATATTCTCTTAATGATCATAATTTACTACAAAGTAGGCATACATCATAGTACTATGTCTTGGGGCAATATACACCCTCCATATATTTTGATAACATACAAGTATACCCCTCGATACACCCTTAATTTTAGTAAATCTTTCAAAATAAATAATAGTATATTACATCCGAGGTGGGATGGATATGTTTCATTATAGCCGAGGGCTTGTGTATATTACCGAGAGGCAAAGCCTCGAGGTGAGATATAGCGCGAGGCTGCAATGAAACTACTACCGAGGTATGTATACTATTTTATTCGCAATCATCCTCTTTTTAAATCTATAATTTTCAGAATAAATCATTGAGTTATAATCTTTAATTTTATTAATGTTTTTTGACAGCTCTATTAAAAATTGTTTAGCCTACTGTATTATAGAGATCTATGACAATGTTGCTAGGTAACTCCTACATAAACATTTCCAACCCGTGGGGTGGATGTGAAATCTGTTATTTCCAACCCAAGAGATTGTCATTGCAGCTAGGAATGACGTATTTCCCAACCTCTAAAAGATTAGAAATCGACATATTACTATAATGATTGTGAATAAAAATATATATCATGGTGACTTATTAATCTACTTCTGGACGTGCCAATTTGTTTCTATTCGCAGATTCCGGAAGAACGACCAAGCGTCTCCTCAATATAGTTATTTACAGAGTGTTACGTAAGTAAACGTATATAACTTAATAGAATATTGAGAAGACTGCCAGGAACCCAAATAATAGGTATTTGAGATTTTTACAATAAAAAAGTACATGTTTATTATGAAGGTAATTGGAGTTTTGATATTCAATACTTATACAGAATATAATTTATACGCCAATGCAAAAAAGCGTTTCACTTCAGTTTTGACAATCAACATTTTTTTCAAGGAACAATTGATTTTTATTTTCTTACAAAATTTTGAACCATGACGTAATTGGTCAGTTTTAAGGGGTTCCAGTTCTTATAAAAAGCATCGGCGGTTAAACGATGTACACTTACTTAAATAACACCCTGTATAATACGCAGATCAGGTTTAAAAGAGCTGTATTGGGATTCATATAAGAGAGAGAGAGAGCGAGAGATATTATTTGTTGGCTGTGAGACAAATTAGAATAAAGTCAAACATAAACATAACCATACACTTTTCACAGAACCTTTCTTCATTGATCATGTGTTTTTGTTTATTTTGCATTTACTTAAATCAAAACGTATTATACTCGTACTCGTACTTGTGTTAACATCTGGGGTCTGTTCAACTGCTCAAGAATATAGAAACTACTATAGAGGCAGTATACCCTGATTTTAATGGTGAGGGGAATGAAGCCATGAGGTGAAAGGGGAATTTCAGTGATCCCTATACAAATGGCAGACAAAATCACGCCGAAAATGAATATTTAATTCAAAGAAACTAAGTTTTTTTTATTAACAAGACAAAATATAGTAAATAAAAGAAAATAATGTATTGTATTTAAAAAAATGCTTAACAATATTACATTTTTTCCTTTTGTATAGATTAACAAAATAGATAATTAGTGAATAAATTTGAAAGAGACAATTTTATTAGCCACTAAACTGTATTATATTTATTAGTCTTATATTAAAATACTGTTTTAGAAATTGCTCAAATTAATTGAATCCTATGATTTTCAATAACATTATTCTGGTGCCCATAAAATATAAAATAAAGATACACGGGATGCTGTCACAAATGGAACGTGGTCCCTAAATAAATGGCGGACACTAGTTGATCACCTGATAGAACTTGGCTTCACTGTTTGCCATTCACACTCCCTTCATAGTATACTTTGGTTTCACTTATCATATGCAAACTTTGTGTGACCATAGATAGATACATAATTTTGCAAATGGCATCCACAAAATTAAATTATTCATATAAAATTTGAATTTTTTATTCCACTCTTGTTATAAATTTCTTTTTTCTTTTATAATAATTATTGTAAAAATGTGGCGTTACAATACCATACTTAAATTCCTAATTTAAGAATTGAATTATAATTTTTGTATAAATAAACAATATTTAAGTTTCTTTGTAACTAGGTACCATTGATATACATTTTTTTTAAATCGGTATTGCTTTGGGAATTCTTATTATCAAAATGATTTATAAACAGTAATTTGATACATGTGAAACTAGAAAACTTTAGTCAAAGTATCTCTCGGTAGAGGGTTCTGCGAGTACTAACATACCTCTACAGGCTTTTTACCATCGTAGGATCATATGATCACCGCCAGCACAACGTGTCGTTGTTTCTGCTCCAGAGTCCACTTATGTGGACCGAACAGAGACCACAGGTTACCCACACTGATGAGCACCAAATAGTGCAAAATGCGTCTGTGGTTACCTGTTGTGCTGGCCGACTTCTGACGATGGCTCCATTGGGTGAAACTAGACGAAACTTTGTATTTTTTATTATAGTGATTTGATAGTTTAAAATTTTCGGTAATGGAAGTAAACGTTTCGAAATAACTTTAGCGATGGTCGACTGTAGAAAGGATAAGGGTCCAGGGAGAATAATCGGACAAGCAGTCGGCATGAAATAAAATTTTCATCAGTAGACTGCTTATCTGATTATTCTCCCTGTATCCGTAAACGTTTCTGTTCCTATAATTTTTAAACTATCCATTTGTATCGATTAATATCATATGGAAATTTATTGGTATTACTTTTGTATAGAACATGTTTGATTATGGTTGGTATACATGTACCTCTAGATAAACATAATAATAATACAACACTCTTTTCTTCTTAAAAGGATAATTACTAATGTACTTAAAAAACCACATCAAAGTAGTAACAACGTACAGTGAATATTCGGACTGTCAATAGAATGAGCTTAACAGATAGTGGAATTAGAAAGGTACATCTGTATCTGTATGAACTTATGACTACAATAAATTTAAATAATAAAAATGTGCTACAGGTTAATGTAAACACATTGTATAAGTTGTAACTCTAATAGCTACTATATAGCTAATGCAATAAACTGTATTAATAAGGAAATTGTGTAACAGTACAATCTATATTTTTCTGTTTCCAGTTGAAGTCATGGAGCATTTGAACTTGTCATACAATACTGTTAGGCACTTCACTTCACTTCGCTTTATAGTTTAATATTCATGAAGAGATTAGCTTGTAATTTTGTTGTAAAATAAAGCGTCAAAAGGAATCACAGCATTGGGAGTCTCAGCCGGTAATGAAGATGGTTTCCTGTGCAGCATCTCCATCTCGGAAACGGCAACGGTTTTTATTCGGGTGAGTTGGATTCTGTGTTTGGTTGGACGCTGAGCGCGTTATTGTCATGTCGTAAACAGGATATTAATTAAAATGAGAAATGAGGCAAGGAATTATTCATGCACCGGTACACCTGTTGGCGTTTTTTCCTGCACGCGCGAACGCTGCGCTGTTTTGCTCGCGTCCTACACCAACCTGCACTGCACTGCACTGCTTACCCCGTGCTGAGACCACTGCAATACTCACTACACACAATCATACTAGAGTATGCATATTTAAATAGGATATTTCATGCACAGCAATTATATACAAGATATGAAACAAATTCTCAAATAAATCAAAACGAGTAACCTTTGAAAACTCTGCCTCTTTCGTACGAACAAACCATAAATAAGAAACTAGAGAAATAATATTGTATATGATTTTTTTTCGTTAATAATAACTAATCTCAATGCAAAGAATTAAAGAAAATTCAAGACAACGAACATAACAAATGCCGATTTTATTGCGCCGTAGTAATACAATTTATATCATATATAATAAATATATTCCAAGTACTTTTTTAACAATTGATCTACTTTGACATATCAATAATGAGTTTTAATTGGTTTTTTAATGCAAACTCGAAAATATATTTAAACAAAAAATTACGGATGCTGTTTTGATCATTAAATAAACATTTAACTTTTCGTTTGCGGTCCAATTAATATGCTTCAGATATAATATTTTCCTCATTTTGTTTTTTTATAATTATTGTAATTGGAATACCTACATATTAAATATTGTCCAATAATTGTTAAAACTATAGTCTATCTAATACACACAATTGTCTGTATTTAATAAAATTTTAGTCCTAAAAAATTCATAATCTGGACAAATTTCTTTGGTCCAAAGTCCAATTCATGTGCGGCTGGGCTTATGTCTTGTTGTCATGTTACATAGTCTCAAAAGTTTATATTCAATGAAGGAGGTTAGCACAGATTAATTGTCGGTCATTACTGATTGTAAAAAAGTGATAAACAATGCCACATATCAACTCTCTCATTAGACCTGTGTTTGTGGATTTGACTGAAAAGTGAGATGCATAAAGCAGAAGTGAACATTCGAGATGCACAAATTCATTGTATTTTGAACCTTGCAACTCGCATAAAGGAACATCAAGATGAACTTGAAAACACAACACGCGTTATTGATAAATAATAAACTTAGAGAATGTTTGGAGATCTATAGATACTCGTACATGGAAATTTATTATAGATTAAACACTTATGGCACTGTAACTCTAAATAGTATATTAAGAATGAATGTCATAATTGTCGTTTTATTTTGTGAGAAGAAAGTGTGAGTCACGACGCGCAGTGGAGTAGCCCAACCTTTCGAACAAAATAATCTACAATTATGAAATAAGTTATTTATAATATTCTTTTCATGTTGCACCTTTTATGCCAATTTTAGAGAAAATCGTATTTTCAAAATTTAAGGAATTTTGTGCTGGTGGTGATACTAATGTGATGTTTCGAAATTCATTTCACTTTCAACAACATAACTCTAACCTTATTTCTGTAACACCAACTATACATATACAATATATTCTATTTCTTTCTAACTTAACTACGTATTTATTTTCTTATTCTTATTTTTTACTGTTAAATTTAAAATTACATATATGAAAATAATATTCTTAACAACCGTTTGTGTTCGTTTATTTAGGGAGATTTAACATTTCATATTTTTTGACATTCAGAGCCACCAACCTTAAAAAAATAAATTGTACTAGTTTATTATAGCACTCCAATGAGCTATTAACCAACTCTTTTGGGCGCTATAAGCTTTAATAGCTTTGTTATAGCGCAAAATAAAAAAAATAAAATAAATATCGGACTATAAGTTTATAGTTATCTATGTTTACATATTTTATTTATCACTTTAAATTATTTCGCACATCTTTATTGGCTTTAAATTAAAACATTTTATTATTTTTGCACTAAAGTGACGCCTAAAAAACGCTTTCTACAATTTTATTATTATTAGCTCAAGTGTTATTAGCAAGAAATTGCCTAGCAGTGTTTTATCTTTGTCAGTCGTTTATGGATTATTTTGGAGAAAAATAATTCAAATAAAAGATGCGGACAATTAAATTTTCTGTAACTGTTATTTGAATTATTTTATTCTAAAATAATCCATAAAGGATTAGCAGAGATAAAACAATGCTAGTCAACTGCTCGCTAATCACGTTTAATCAGTTGATCATGCTACCAGCGATTGTTGTAGGCATTTGAAAATAATTTGTCTGTCATTTATTGGTATAGGTATAATTAAATTAGAAAGAGTCTATGGTTAAATTTATAGCTAAAACTAGGATTAAGGGTTAGTTTTAGTTATTGATATAGGGTTCCATTTAGAAACATTTGTACATACCACCCTCATAATGTTAAATGTAAGAATGAATTTACCCCATAGTGAGATGGTATCTAAACACTATAACGAGAAGTGTTGATAAATGATTACCATCTTTCTTGTCTTTCGACTATCCTTATTAGCAAAATAAGCTATTTGTGGAAAGAAGTAATTTGCATTCTGTTACCTCAGCAACAGGCAGGTTCATTTATAAATGGAAAGGTGCGTGTGAGGAGTGAGGGTGCAGAGAACACTGCTACATGCACACCATACTAAACCATACTAACAATGGTACAATATTGATTTCGAAATAAAAACCAAGCTACAAAAACATTGAAATGGGTTATTTTAATTGTTCATTGAACCATGATGTACAAATAAAACTAATTAGAAAGAACTCTTTTGTAATACAAATTATAATTATAATAGCCTTTAAGTCCTTTAAATATTTTTTAATACCGTATTTGAATTCACCTTTTGTTTCTTGCATTAACAATGAATATAAATATATACTCACATTATACTCTATATTTATAGCTATACATATGAATACTTGAAAGCCAAACATAGCACGTTAACACGGAAAAATAGTTGTTCGCAGACTGTTGCTCTCAGTTTCAATTGAAAACAATGGTTGCGATATCATTAAAAAGATAAAAAAAAATCGACACCCAATGACAGCAAATACCTGGAACTTCTGTCTTATTTTAATTCCATAATTAATTTTTAAATTTATTCAATTTCGTATTAATAGAAATAGCCATGGCATTTGAACAAATAGATAAACAATTATTTGACATTTTTTCTATCATAATTTGTTAGCTATCATTTTTACCTCTCGCTAAGAGAGGTATTGGATTCATGCTAAAAATCGCATATCCAGATTTTATTGAATAAGCACGATTTAAGGTCCATAGAATCCGATTTTAACATTTTTACAATGATGTGTGTGTGTGTGTGTGTGGGTGTGCGTGCGTGCGTGTGTGTGTGTGTGTGTGAGTGTGTGAGTGTGTGTGTGCGTGTGTGCGTATTTGTGTGTGCGTGTTTGTGTGTGCGTGTGCGTGCGCGTGTGCGTGTGCGTGTGCGTGTACGTGTGCGTGTGTCTGTGTATGAGGTTGTTGGAGACATGATTCCTCAAATTCTATAAGACTAAAGACCTGTTTGACTACGGATTCCTCAATCTAACATTAATGGGGAGAATTGAACAGGTTTGGTACCAATTGGAAAACCGGAAGTAGTAGTATCTTAAAAAAATCTAAATATTTTTTTGAAAATTTTTATTATTAGTATTAAAGAACGTAAAATTCTCTATTCGATACATTTTAAAATTTGATTGAGATAAAAAGTAATATATAAAATAATCGGTTGTAATAAATTTCAGAGCCTAAATAACTCCATAGTACCCATCAGATGTTTGTAAATGACAGAAAAATGTCAGTGTCAAAAACCTACAGTAGTTCGTAAACCTATTTGGGCGGTATTGGCAGCTCAATTCTAAAACTTGTCATAGTACGAATATGGTTTTATGTAGATTTTAGCTGAAAGTAAATCTTAGAATTTTTATTTTTTGGCAACAGTAGTAAAACGTCAAATTACGCTTTTACGTTAAATAAAGAAGTTTAACTGACATTATTGATATATTTCTGTGATATTGGTAAGTTTACTATTTCTTGTTGTATAGCAATAATAACAATTAAATATTTAAAATTATAGCAATACACATATACTCATCAGAAATTCCATCAAGAAATTCGAACATTTAGAAGTGTAGGAGAAAACTTCCTCAAAAAATAAATTTAAAATTATAAAAATAATCTAAACATAAAGCAAAGATATGAGAAAATTATAGGGCGTGAGCAGTCATGTGACTTTGTTGGACTTGACAAGAAAATATGGGGGCTCAATTTAGAATGACAGCTAATAATTATGTACATAGATGTCAAATGTCAATTTTCCATCCCAAATTTCATGATATTCCGATTGCATGTGGTTTAGTTTCCTCGACAAGTAAATTACACATTCCTGGTGACAAATTAACTGCGTAAAAAAATATGACATTTGACATTTATGTAAATAATTACTAACTGTCATTTTGACAAGGGCCTCCATATCTGCTTGTCTAGGCCAAGTATAACAAACTAATTTACGTGAATTTAGAAAATCTTGAAATTTTTAATGAAAAATTTGACATCTCTGTACATAATTACTAATTGTCATTCTGACACGGGCCCCCATATCTGCTTGTCAAGGCCAACAATATCACATGACGACTCGCGCCCTATACTTATGTAACCAAAAACGGCGGTGGCGAGAGGTATTGTCCTGGCCACAACAGATTTTTTGTGTTATTTTCTTTTCAATGTTTGATAACAGATTAGAAAATGTTTAAGAAAAATGAAATTAATAAAAATATAATAAAATTAGCACAAATAATAGGTTATAACGAATTTGTTTGTCTTTTTGTTCAAATGCCATTTAATAATTAATTTATGGGTTTGTAAAAGTACATCATTTACATGTATTTGGTGTCATTAAATAAATAAATAAATATTTCATCACGGCATATTACCCATTGCTGGGTGTGCCAATCTGCTCTGTACACAGATTTCGGTAATGATGGAATATTTGTACCGTGCGGGCGCTTACCAGGCGTCACCTCACGGGCACCCATAGCTGGCATGGAGAGTGAAGCAGAATTTATTTTTATCTTTCTATTAATACCACAGCCATTGTTGTCCGTTAAAACGGGGATCAACAGTCTGCAAAAACGATTTTTCCGCGTAATTGGGCTATGTTCGGCTTTCAAGTATTCACCGTGTACGAGGTCTGTTAAAAAAATATCGAACCTTTAGTCGGCAAAAATACAATTATTCATTTCGAGGTCTGGAACCCTAATCCCCTTTAAATGGTTTTCTTGGTACATTTCTCCTAGCGATCTGGCCATTGTTGGAAACATTTCTGGAATGGTTCTTGTGAAATTGTGCAGTCGCATTTTGCATAATGTCTTCTATTGAATTTTCCGAATGGTATTCGTCGCTTAGGTTTTTGGCAAAATTTTATGGAATATCGCTGCTCTAGTCGTTCCGTCACCGCAAAAATTGAAAATACGATAAGCGTTCACTAAACTTACATATTCATGGGCTGACTACCAGCAACGCACGCATTCTGCGACAGGGAAAAGAATCACGAATACGCATAAATGTCCCCTACACATCTCCACTGAACGACACCACCCGTACTTCATTTGTTTACGCAAAAAAACTCAATATTTCTTGAACGCACCTCGTATACATATATACAAATTATTGATATCAAAATGAACTGAAATATACATTCTGAGTTTCTAGCTGGTTATTTTTTTAGTGAAGACCTTATAATACAAATCGATATTTAACCACGTTAAAAAGATATTAAAAAAATAATGTAATTGCAATGTTTATACACTTACGAGAATATGCACAACAAATTACTTTAATTTGCGCTAAATTCTAAATGATGAGTTTTTGACTTGGCTATTTTTTAAATATACCTTAACATAACCTAACCCAACGCACAAAACTTGGGAGCATGTGTGTTTTAGGTTACGCGTTATGTTATGTATAGAAAACTGCAAACAAAAATGTTAATTTGGAGAGGTGAAATAATGGAAATTCAGTCCTTGGTTAAAATATTATTTAATGCTAATATTAATTTGTCTATAAATTTGTTTTGACAATGCAGTGTACTTATAACAAAGTAACAAACTTGATTTATTTTGTATCTATTTGTCAAAACTTAATATGGGCCAAAGAACACAATGTAACATAAAGATGTTTTGGTAACATCGATATTTAGCTTTCGATGTTCGATGTTTACCTTGATTTTATTTTTTTCGATAACATCGGTCGACATCGATGTTTTTAAAACTATATTTCTAAGATGCGGATAAATCTTCAGAAATAACACAATATCTTCAATGCCATTTGCGGAAATTGATAAACATCCGTTGATGCTGTGGGAAAACATGAAGGGCGTTTACCCACATAACCACAAAATATTTAAGTGTTGTCAAAATTATTATTTTTACATAGTTGCGATTCGAAGTTATTTTAATTTTTGTATAGTGTGTTATGCACCTATATTTTTATTGTTTTACTATTCATAAAATATGGAAGCTCATTTTTAAGTATATAATTATTATTTTCATATTGTAATTTGTATTACATTTTCCCAATTTTATTATTTCAATTTTCATATTTAAAGAATAAATAAGTCGAAGACAAGTACGTTTTTTTTTTAAAAAAATCGATCGATATTAACATCGATGTTTTAATAATTTTGCGCATCCCTAGTGAATATGTTTTTTATGTATGATTGTGCACTTTTAAATAAAATATGAACTTCTTTGACAATAGAAAAAACTTCTTTGTGATATATCATAAACAACATAATTAAACTTGTGCATAACTACGATTCCTGAAATGATTCGAAGCATAGCCAATATCCACCAAAAGAAGTTTTTCTTGTGTCTGGGTTAGTTGTTAGTGCTTTGATTATTCTAACAGAAAGTAAACAAACCGCGACGGTAGGACAAACACCAGCGATGCCCAAGCGCAGGGAAGCAGAACCGCTCATCAGACTAGGAATGCGTGGTTTTATTCAGTATTTAATAAAACACGGAGCGCAGCAACAACGGCTTACTTGTTGGATTGATTAACCGCCTCTATAACACGAATGACGAGTACGATGGGAGATGAGCGTTACACTTCAACGCGCCTAACTAATTTACTTTTGATTTGAATCTACTAAATGAACGCCAGTCTAGGTGACAAATACAAATAGGAAATATGCAAGAAGAAAATTACTTTTTAAAGAAAAGTTTTATTTTTGCTAGTTGTTCTCAGAGCAATTTTAATTACCTTTTATTTGTATATGAACGATATGGGATGTTTAGCGAAACTATTTCGATGAAGTTACTATGGATACGGAGGCACCATTTCACCGACAGAAAATGACATATTTGATTTAAGGAGTATATCAACATATTATACACGACACCCGTATAATTACATACTACTCCACTATAAACTTGAACGGGAACGTTGTTCTTTAACGCACGCCGATGATATAGCCATACTTTTTAACTCTCCATAAGACGTTAATTTTAAACTTGCCATACAAGAAAATAATCCGATTTGAACCAAAACTTACTCTGTTAATACCAATAAAACGAAAATAGTAAAAAAAAATCAAAGACCGCAATAAAAATTGTACCATCAATTTTAAATATAAAGTATATAATATTGAAATAGTACCAGTTTTACTCATCTGGTAAATTTGCATTAGCTGCTAATGAAGCCTGTAAAGTGCTAACCTGGAAATTGCAAGCGTTAATATATACTTAATTACACGCGGTAAATCTAGAAAATGGAACGAAAACGAAAAACTGTATCGTGCGATCATCGTAGCCACAGGGTTGTACGGTGTCGAAATTTAGGCTTTAAGATATTTAGACAACACAAAAATATATTCTCCTATGCACTCGCTCTACAGCAAGCAATATGCGAAGAGCTGAATCAGGTGTATCGCATATCGAAGTACACTCCTGTGCAATAAAATTAAGCACACAAAATATTTTATAGTTTAAAGTGGACATGATAAGATGCCTAGCAACGAAAATATGTAAATTTGTCATTTTTCTCATTAATGTCAAAATTTCGCGTCACTTAGACAGTAATTCTAAGATTAGATTTATAACTAGAATAGAAGATGGTTTCTCTATAAGACTAATCGCTCGACTGATGTACATCAGTAAAGACACCGTCTTCAGAATTAAGAAACGCAAAATGCTAAGTGAGTTTTTTCCATTTATTTTTCTATTTTGATTCTTTAATATGTACTTTATGAAACCCATTTGGATGTCATAAACTATTTCTTAAAAGAACTCAAAACTAATTTCTGTTAGGTTGGTACATATAGTCAAATTTTTTGACTCTGTCGGGTACAGTAATAAAACTATAAGTGAACTATAAATATCGCAATTATGATAAAGCGGCATATCCTTTATTTTCTGCAGTATAATACTGTTTGGAATCGGCCCATATTTTTGAGCCGCTCTATTCATGCATTGAATCAAACATCTACCAGGTATGTATAGGAAAATAGCCTTACAGTCCTTTAACATAAATGAATAGAGCGGCTCAAAAACATGGGCCGATGCCAAACAGTATTATACTACAGAAAGTGAAGGATATGCCGCTTTATCATAATTGCGATATTTATAGTTCACTTATAGTTTTATTACTGTACCCGACAGAGTCAAAAAATTTGACTATAGTACCTACATTTCTAGACATGTCATTTGAAAGTAAATATTATTTCTAGCCTAGAAGACCCCACTATTGAAATGAAGTAATAATACATATAATTAAATATATTAATAATTATTTTGTTATATTTTAAATATATTAATATTGTATTTTAAATAAGAATGGTTTATACTATCCTGTAAACATAACCTTTTCGCAGAACTTCGGATGCAAATAAGTTTTTAATTGTTATAATCAGTTTTGTGGTAAGTATGGTTGCTTATTTAATAATATAGAAGACTACATCTATAGTTTAGTTTAATATAAAACAATTCACAATTCACAAACACGACTTTCACAATTTACTTTAAATTGTAAACAATAACAATGAAACGTCATAGTTACGAATATCAATCACTGTTACTGTTACCAACAATCAAATAAAAATTAAAATATTCCTAAAAATGAAATCACGTATATTTGTAAATATTTTTTTGACAAAAGGACCAAAATAGAAAAAATAGTATAAAATACACGTTTCATAGAACACTTGTCCCCGTTAGAAAACTCGCGGCAAGCCGCTCGTTTCTAACAAAGACGCGTGCGCTAAAATCATGTCTTATGAAACTTGTATCTTAATGTACTATTATCAATTTTATAGCGATCAAGTATGGTGTTTGTCATTCATTGAAACTAATGCTAAGCAATTAAAATAAACAAGAAATACACAACTAAAATTTGCGAAAACATAGTCGCAAAACTTGAGCTTAATACTAATATAAACCTACAATTCTCAATAGGTAACTGTAACTTAACAAATAATGTCATAAATCCGATTTTAGATCGGTTACGAAACTAAATTGTGTAATGAAGATCTAGAAAGGATTGTTAACTCAACTTATAATTCATATTTAATTTTTTTAAAAACGTTTATGCGACTGAAGTTTATTTCGCCAACATCGTAATCAATAAGACAAGAATTAATGCTCAGATAAGACTTGCCAATCCCTCAGGACTGATAGAATACCACAATGGAGTAAAATATAGATGAAATGCTTGTAAGGAATGTACTATATGCAATCAACACCGAATGTAGAACTTTATTTCGTTTCTTTTTTGCCCATCCTCTTTATAATAATTCATAATGGAACGCATATTTATAAAAAATCTTGTCCCCAGTCTTTCTTTAAAGATCTCAATCTTGATAAAATAAATAGGATAGTTTATTATATCATTAATGCTCTCAGAACAAGAAGCTTTGTATTATTATGTAAAAATTGTATGTATTTTGACAAAATTGGTTCAGCTTTATAACGCTACTTTTTGGATTAATTTCTTTATTGTTATGTAATTATAAAAATAATAATTTTGTATTGTTTTTGTCTTGTTGAAGTATAAAACTGATCTCTTGTAGTGGCAGCTCGCACTTTAAAGCTCTATCATAGAAAACAGGCGAATGCGATTTTACTTTTGCGAATCTTGGTAGCATGCACTTTAGAATTCAACTTTTCGTTTCAGGTATTTTCGGGTTTTATACTTTTAACATAGAAAATATTATGACATTTGTGTATAATAAATTTATAAATTATATATAAATTGTCTTTGAATTGAATTGGGATGTTAGTTTAATACTTTCGCCTCTAGTCGTACGCTTGCAGGCGAATATTTTGAGACATGCATGCTACCAAATTTTCGCTTCGCGGCGAAAAAAGAAAACAAATGCATTATTTGATAGTATTCTAAAATGCGTGCTGCCACTATTGGTGTTATTTATAGAATACTTATATATTTTTAAAGGTTTGAAATGTTGAAAATAAATGTATCTCAATCACCTTTGTAATAAGTGAATCTTTCACTTGATATACAAATAAATGATTATTATCATCCGCCCAATTACGTACTACTATAAACTTGAACGGGCTTCTTCAATCAGACAATTATTCCCTCGACCCTCGACTAATGTAACTCAAGTACGTAATTTTAAATCGCTTAAATTTAATACATTTTTGAATTTGAGATATACGATATACATATGCTATATAATTTTGTATGATAAATTTGAGCATTATGCATTAACAGAATCTACGAAAGCTAATCTCACAGATTTAAAACCTAACCTAACTTCATGAATTTAAAATTTATGTCAGGGCATATTACAAGATTTTATTTACCTTCACTGTTTTTTTCAAGTTAGTTAATTAGTAGTTTTATTTAACTAGGCAAAAAGCCTTGGATTTTTTCCCTTTTTAGTGCTTTTTAATAGAAATTTGTTAATAAAAAAGTTATTTTTTATTGATTACCCTACATTGCAAATGTCTGTTTAGCCTTAATAAAATAGTAGCGGGAGCCAAAGGTTACTCGATTAGGTACAAGAAACATCAATGTTTATCTATTCAAACTAGAACAAATCTATTGTATTAATAGCAGACCTGGCTTTTAAGGATCGTCGTGCAATGATGTTTTATTTTTTGTTCTTACATAAATAAAAGAAGCTTGTTCTTCTTGCAATTCCTTGTAATAAAACGTTCAGGAGAATGGAAGTCAGGTGAAATGCTGTGAAAAATGATAACGGAGAATAAAATTATCTTTTAGTCAGGAGACCATAGATCATCTCAGTTTCACAGCGTTGTTCTACACATTCAGAACATTACAATCGAATTAGTCACACGACATTTGTAAAAGCATCAGGTCGTCGGTCATCTCGGACATTCAACATCATATCTCGCTTACTTCCTCACTCTCTTTCAGATGTAAATATTTATATTTTATCTCTCTTCTACACAGGTACGATCGGGATTCCAAAAAGGGCATAACGAATCACTATTTGTAAGAAACGTCAAAATCGTGAAATGAGAAATGTTTGCTTAGCGTATGATGACCAAAACGTGAGTGTTGATTCCCCAGGCATTCACTTCTCTCAAAGCGTAATTATCTGTAGTTGGATATTGTCAATTTAAAATAGAATAGAGAATAGACAAGTTGTTTGGCAGAATATTTAGTTATGTGTGGGTATTATGAAGTTCGTCTCATAATTAAGTTATTATTCTTGATTGATAATAATTTTCTTATTAATTATATGAAATTAAAATAAATTACAAACATCCACAATCAATCCTTCAAAAATACACATAAACGTTGCAATAAAAAAATTCTAGTATCTCACGTATTTCTTTAAACTTTGTTTTTATACCAAGAAAAGTCAATATAAAATATTTCTAATACCATATACTCGTATATTTCGGACAACCAAACAAATTTTTCCATTCTGACGTTTATGCTTATGCTTTATTTCTAAAGGAATTTATTCACATGTGAATTTCTTTTTGTGATGCGATATTTCCATAGTCAAATACAAACGGCTAAAAGTACAATGTCGTATTATTTATGCAGAAATTTCATTTAAATTTGTTGTTAATAATTTTTCTATATTGTAAATCTGACTTTCGTATTGACTTGAATTGATTAAAAATAGGGCCTTTTACACGGTCAATTCAGTTGCCCTTACCGTATAATTAAATAAAACCTTTTGCATCAACAGAAAAATAGTTAAAAATGATGTTTCGACTTTTCTATAAATAAAAATCTGATGTGGCCAACACTAAACTTCCCGCCATTTAAGTTCGTTTCCATATAACTATTGTTCTATTTACTATTTTCTTTTTAAAACGTTACTGTTATTTTTATGTAAAATGGTTAGTATTTTGGCAGTGACATTTATCTGTCAATTACATACATTTGAGATCTGAATTATGTAACCATGGAGTTGTATTCATAGCGTAGGCTCTGGGATTTAAATTATAGATAATTTTATAAATTTATACATAAAATAAATAGAAAAAGTATATACATAATGTAAACCTATAGAAAAATTAATAATTTTTAATTTTTATAATAACATAAATCCCGAAAAAAAATAACGTTTAAAGGTATTTTTCAAAAAAAAATTATTTTGAGTTCCAAGTAAAATGCCATTTCCGGTTATCTGATTTATTCCAAAATCTAATGGTTTCTTTTATATTAGAAAGTAGTTTTTTTTAACAATACTATATATATATATATATATACAGGTGTCCCAGAAGTCGACTATCAAACTAAATGGGGTGATAGAGGAGATCATTTCCAATCAAAATAACTATATAATATTGTAATGCAATTGTTGATGGTTCAAAAGTTATTGCAACTTTTGTAGTTTCTCCTAAAAACGGCAAGGCGTCCAATAGAATTATTATTATTTTTATTACGAGACGTTTGTTTCTCTTTTTCTTTTTTATTGTATGCACCTGAAGGGTTCTACTTGCTAATAAAATCTTTTTCTTGAACATGAGTACCTTCTATTAATAATAAAAATATTGTTTTGTGAAAAATTTTTTTACCGGAAAAATGCTACTTGGTTTTAAAGTGACGCTGACAGAAAAAAATGTCCTAAAAAAAATTAACCAACTATCAGAAGAAGTTGTGTATTTAATGTAGATAGTAGAACCCTTCAGGTGCATACAATAAAAAAGAAAAAGAGAAACAAACGTCTCGTAATAAAAATAATAATAATTCTATTGGACGCCTTGCCGTTTTTAGGAGAAACTACAAAAGTTGCAATAACTTTTGAACCATCAACAATTGCATTACAATATATATAGTTATTTTGATTGGAAATGATCTCCTCTATCACCCCATTTAGTTTGATCGTCGACTTCTGGGACAGCCTGTATATATATATATATATATATATATATATATATATATATATATATATATATATATATATATATATATATATATATATAATCATCGTGAAAATGTTAAAATTGGATTCTAGGGATCTTAAAACGTGGTCATTTACCAATATCTGGAAATGCGTTTTTTGCACGATCCCTATACCTCCCTTACCAAGGGTAGCGGGAGGTAAAAATACGAGTATATCAGCACGGCATATTATCATTGCTGGATTGGCACAATCTACTTAATGCGCAGATATCGGTCATTATAAATGATATATGTATTCAATCCGTGCGTTTACCAGGCGTGTAGAGTGCAAAGGTTATTTTGTATACTTTTAAATTCGAAGAAATTTTGGCGTCAGTCGCCGCATGCACACAAAACTTAGATCGAAATCAGCTCTATGGAGTATGGAGTTTTGTAAACGTGAGTTGTGTAACTTTTTCTCGTTATTTACACGCAAAAGGTCCCTTTTGAATGTTATTAATCTCAGCGCCACTTTTGACTATTTTTCCTGTTGATTGAATGCGAAAATAAATAGGACGCAAAAGATTTAATTCAATTCTGAGGTTGGTAGAGCTTTCCAAAAGTTCATGAAATATTTATATTAACTACATTCTATTGTTTGAAACATGTACTAGTAAAATGAAATTTGTATTTTTATTTTTGTGTTTCTAAATCCATCGAACATAAAAAAATTCAAAGAAAATCATATTTATTTAAAGATAAAAAAATATAAATACAGAATTATTTGCGGTCTACCATTTATTACCAAGAACTAATCAATTCTTCGCAAAAAAAATATAGAAATCTTAAATATCACATAATTTCTTTTATTTATTTTTTAATATTTGCTTAGTCATGTCTCCTCATTCAAACCCACATACACGTATAATCACATATTCGTAGAGAAAGCTTTAAAATTGTATTCTTGGAATCATATTTTTTAATTTTTGATTAAGAATTTTTACCGCAATTTCCTTATTCTCTGTGCACGGTTGATCTGTAGTGGTAAGAAGTATGCAGCAATAATTTATATTATGTAAGTAACACATGGAACATGATTTCATTTCTCTGCATATCATGTGTAAATTCATTTGAGAAGCACCCAAGTCGTTACACATCGTAACTTTTTTCTCATGAATTTAACAACTTGTACTTAAATTTCAAGTAAAGAAAACAAGCCGCTATAAACTTCTCGTGATCCCACAATTTCCCATTTAATTTGAAACGCAGTATCGTTATGTCTCCAGGTATCAATAACAAAGTCTACTGCTTGTAAATTTTCTTATAAATAAGTAAATCGCACGTGGAACAAGCCGTATAAAGTCCTGAGTAATGCTGTTACATGCTTAAGCGATAACGCGTTACATGTATTAAACAAGTTGCTCGTCTTGGCAATGTGTTTTTGACTTTGACGAACAATGTTTCCGTGCATTTTATTGTGTCAACCTGGGCTTTTATTTTCTCAGGGCAAGCCGCCATGTTCGTCAGGACATGCGAGCAGAGCCGTGACCTCCTGGGCCTTTCAAGGTCAAATGTCCGCTGGTCACCCAACCGAAGAAGTGGATTGTGTTTATGTGATATACCAGTAATTAGTGGCTTTTAAATACTTAATTTACAAAAGCCATTTACATAAACTCAGATTTTAATATGAAATGGAAGAATCATAGCATTTACTGTGGGAAAGTCATTCATAAATGAAATTTATGTAAATTCTTGAATGGAATATAGGGTAACAAATATTTAATTTATACTCTACTGTTGCACTTTGTAGGACTATAATTTTGTAAATAATAGGTACTTTTAATTATTTTAAAAATACTTTATGTGGAGGAGAGAACTAAATATTTTCATTCACAAATTTTATGACTAAAAGGGGTATCACACGCAAGCACATACGCGCAATTTATAAATTTTCTGCAACTTTACCTATTTTAAAGGGGTATCATACGTATGCAGGTATTGCAACTGATTTGACGAAACTTTTCAAAATACCCAACTCTTGTTATTACACGTACGCAAATACGAGTTACAAATATTTTAGGTTATTTACATATTTAATGTTGATATCGTTTCTCTATATGTCTCAGATCCTATAAATCTAGAAAATCTGTAATTACATTTATCGTGGTTTCCAAACATATATCCAAATGATTATTTGTGGAACACATTTTTATACACATTCGCACTGAGTCGGGGGTGGCAACCTAAATTTAAACAAATGTTATTTGATTTACTACCGTGGTTTTTTTGTTATTTTCTGCATTCATAAACATGAAAATGGATTCCGTATTTGAAAAAGGTGATAGCAGAAAGCTTAAAAGTAGTGATAATTTGGAATAGAGTAAACTGTGTGCCGTAGATATAATGATGAGGAAATGGTATTAAAAACTCAAATATTTCAAAAACTAATAAAGTTTTTTAAAATTTGATATGTCTTTAACATCCAGTTTTAAGGTCTAGTTTTAATATAATTATCCATGTTATAATTTGTTACTAAGGTGGAGGACCGAAGACCTCATTGACGCAACTTTTCAAAATACCCCAACTCTTGTTATCAATCCTGCGCAGAATTATATATATTTTTGGTTTTTTACATATTTAATGCTGGTAACGTTTTATCTAAAGTCTCATATTCCATAATTGTGAAACATCTCTAATTAAATATATCATCATTTCTAAATATGTAAATGACTGTCTGTGGAACACATAAAAACATAAAAAATCGTGTTTAGGGACTTTTAAGTTCTTTCGCACATGCGTACATCGTTTGTACGCACGTATCTGCAACTTTTCTACGAAGTTTTCAATCATGTTTGTAAACTATTTACATGAAATTAGTCTGTTATCATAGGCAAATATTTGCATGAAATAGGCAAAGTTGCAGAAAATCTGTGACAAGTTGTGCGTATGTACTTACGTGTGAAACCCCCTTTATCCAACTTTATGCGTATGATAAAAGACCGCTTACATGCAACTACTTTACGAATATATTTGAAAACTTCGTAGACAAGTTGCAGATATGTGCGTACAAATGGTGTACGCATGCGGGATAGAACTTAAAAGTCCCTAAACATGATTGTTTATGTTTTAATATGAAGTTTAAAAATGTGTTCCACAGACAATCATTTGCACACATATTTGAAAATGATGATATATTTAATTACAGATGTTGCCGCCGTGTTGAGGCGACAGCGCATCACCGTTCGGATCCTGGGGTCGTGGGTTCGATTCCCACCATGGGCTTGGATGTTTGTGTGTGTCCTTTCAGTGTCTCATCTCCATCATCGCAATGTATACAACGCCAATGTAACAAAAATATGAAGCAAAAACTGTCTCATCCCAATCAAACCACATTGTAATACTTGATATACAATAAAGAATATTATTAAAAAAAAAAATTACAAATGTTCCGGAATTATGGAATATCAGACATGTAGAAAAAAGTTACGAACATTATATTTGTAAAAAACCTAATATATACTCGTATAACTCTACGCAAGTGTGATAACAAGATTTGGGATATTTTGAAAAGTTGCGTCAATGAAGTCCTCGTTCCTTCACCGTAATAATAAATTAGAACATGGAAAATTTATATTAAAATTAAAACTTACAACTGTATATTAAAAATATATCAAAGTTTAAAAAAAGTTATTAGTTTTTTAAATATTCGAGTTTTTAATATCAGAGTGAACCTAGCAGCCGAATCGGAGCGGCCGATTCGATTTAAAGCAAGTGTTGCATAGCCCAGACAGTAAATGTACTACGGACATCAAAAGTATTGTTATTTTATGAAAAACAAGAAATTAACTTTAACATATTCTTATATATTTTATCAAAAAAGTAGTTCATATACCAACAAATATTGTAAATAATATATTTTATTTTGGATAATTAGCAATAATACTCTGATTCATTTAAATATTTATCAACAAGATAATGAGAAATGAATATGAAGGGGTAGCCGTATCACGTACATATTTGGTGGGGCAGTTACCATAGCACCTCTGAGTAATATGATGTATATTTTGTTTAAATAATAAAAGGATGAATATAATTTTTTTGAGTTTAGTGTTAAATATTATTGGCACATATAACCTCCGCTATCAATTTAAGAACAAGCCGTATCACAACTATATTTGGTAGGGTACTTAAGACAACCCCATTGAGTAATTTAATGTACATTTTGTGTAAATATTCAGGGGGTAACATATACATTTTTGAGAGTTTAGAATATCAAAATATTATTTGAATATGTAACATCCCCTATCAATTTAAGGAGAAGCCGTATCACAACCATATTTGGTAGGGTACTTAAGACAACCCCCCTGAGTAATTTAATGTACATTTTGTGTAAATATTCAGGGGATAAGATATAAGTTTTAGAGAGTTTAGAACATTAAAATATTATTTGAATATGTAACATCCCCTATCAATTTAAGGAGAAGCCATATCACAATTATATTTTGTAGGGTACTTAAGACAATCCCCCTGAGTAATTTCATGTACATTTTGTTTAAATATTCAGGGGATGAGATATACATTTTTGAGAGTTTAATATATCAAAATATTATTTGAATATGTAACATCCCCTATCAATTTAAGGAGAAGCCGTATCACAACCATATTTCGTAGGGTACTTAAAACAACCCCCCTGAGTAATTTAATGTACATTTTGTTTAAATATTCAGGGGATGAGATATACATTTTTAAGAGTTTAGAATATCAAAATATTATTTGAATATGTAACATCCCCTATCAATTTAAGGAGAAGCCGTATCACAACCATATTTAGTACGGTACTTAAGACAACCCCCCTGAGTAATTTAATGTACATTTTGTTTAAATATTCAGGGGATGAGATATACATTTTTGAGAGTTTAGAATATCAATATATTATTTGAATATGTAACATCCCCTATCAATTTAAGGAGAAGCCGTATCACAACCATATTTGGTAGGGTACTTAAGACAACCCCCCTGAGTAATTTCATGTACATTTTGTTTAAATATTCAGGGGATAAGATATACATTTTTAAGAGATTAGAATATCAAAACATTATTTGAATACGTAACATCCCCTATTAATTTAAGGAGAAGCCGTATCACAACCATATTTGGTAGGTTACTTAAGACAACCCCCCTGAGTAATTTCATGTACATTTTGTTTAAATATTCAGGGGATGAGATATACATTTTTAAGAGTTTAGAATATCAAAATATTATTTGAATATGTAACATCCCCTATCAATATAAGGAGAAGCCGTATCACAACCATATTTAGTACGGTACTTAAGACAACCCCCCTGAGTAATTTAATGTACATTTTGTTTAAATATTCAGGGGATGAGATATACATTTTCAAGAGTTTAGAACAACAAAATATTATTTGAAAATCTAACATCCCCTATCAATTTAAGGAGAAGCTGTATCACAACCATATTTGGTAGAGTACTTAAGACAACCCCCCTGAGTAATTTCATGTACATTTTGTTTAAATATTCAGGGGATAAGATATACATTTTTAAGAGTTTAGAATATCAAAACATTATTTGAATATGTAACATCCCCTATTAATTTAAGGAGAAGCCGTATCACAACCATATTTAATAGGTTACTTAAGACAACCCCCCTGAGTAATTTCATGTACATTTTGTTTAAATATTAAGGGGATGAGATATACATTTTTAAGAGTTTAGAATATCAAAATATTATTTGAATATGTAACATCCCCTATCAATTTAAGGAGAAGCCGTATCACAACCATATTTAGTACGGTACTTAAGACAACCCCCCTGAGTAATTTAATGTACATTTTGTTTAAATATTCAGGGGATGAGATATACATTTTCAAGAGTTTAGAACAACAAAATATTATTTGAAAATCTAACATCCCCTATCAATTTAAGGAGAAGCTGTATCACAACCATATTTGGTAGAGTACTTAAGACAACCCCCCTGAATAATTTCATGTACATTTTGCTTATATATTCAGGGGATGAGATATACATTTTTGAGAGTTTAGAATATCAAAATATTATTTGAATATGTAACATCCCCTATCAATTTAAGGAGAAGCCGTATCACAACCATATTTTGTATGGTACTTAAGACAACCCGCCTGATTAATTCTCAAAAATGTATATCTCATCCCCTGAATATTTAAACAAAATGTACATTAAATTAATCAGGGGGGTTGTCTTAAGTACCATACAAAATATGGTTGTGATACGGCTTCTCCTTAAATTGATAGGGGATGTTACATATTCAAATAATATTTTGATATATTAAACTCTCAAAAATGTATATCTCATCCCATGAATATTTAAACAAAATGTAGATTAAATTACTCAGGGGGGTTGTCTTAACTATCGTACCAAATATGGTTGTGATACGGCTTCTCCTTATATTGATAGGGAATGTTACATATTCAAATAATATTTTGATATTCTAAACTCTCAAAAATGTATATCTCATCCCCTGAATATTTAAACAATATGTACATTAAATTACTCAATATATATATATATATATATATATATATATATATATATATATATATATATATATATATATATATATATATATATATCGTACCAATATGGTTGTGATACGGCTTCTCCTTATATTGATAGGGAATGTTACATATTCAAATAATATTTTGATATTCTAAACTCTCAAAAATGTATATCTCATCCCCTGAATATTTAAACAAAATGTACATTATATTACTCAGGGGGGTTGTCTTAAGTACCCTACAAAATATGGTTGTGATACGGCTTCTTCTTAAATTGATAGGGGATGTTACATATTCAAATAATATTTAAATGTTCTAAACTCTCTAAAATTTATATCTTATCCCCTGAATATTTACACAAAATGTACATTAAATTACTCAATGGGGTTGTCTTAAGTACCCTACAAAATATGGTTGTGATACGGCTTCTCCTTATATTGATAGGGGATGTTAAATATTCAAATAATATTTTGATATTCTAAACTCTCAAAAATGTATATCTCATCCCCTGAATATTTAAACAAAATGTACGTTAAATTACTCAGGGGGGTGGACTTAAGTACTCTACCAAATATGGTTGTGATACGGCTTCTCCTTAAATTGATAGGGGATGTTAAATATTCAAATAATATTTTGATATATTAAACTCTCAAAAATGTATATCTCATCCCCTGAATATTTAAACAAACCGTACATTATATTACTCAGGGGGGTTGTCTTAAGTACCCTACAAAATATGATTGTGATACGGCTTCTCCTTAAATTGATAGGGGATGTCACATATTCAAATAATATTTTAATGTTCTAAACTCTTTAAAATTTATGTCTTATCCCCTGAATATTTACACAAAATGTACATTAAATTACTCAATGGGGTTGTCTTAAGTACCCTACAAAATATTATTGTGATACGGCTTCTCCTTAAATTGATAGGGGATGTCACATATTCAAATAATATTTTAATGTTCTAAACTCTTTAAAATTTATATCTTATCCCCTGAATATTTACACAAAATGTACATTAAATTACTCAATGGGGTTGTCTTAAGTACCCTACAAAATATGATTGTGATACGGCTTCTCCTTAAATTGATAGGGGATGTCACATATTCAAATAATATTTTAATGTTCTAAACTCTCTAAAATTTATATCTTATCCCCTGAATATTTACACAAAATGTACATTAAATTACTCAATGGGGTTGTCTTAAGTACTCTACCAAATATGGTTGTGATACGGCTTCTCCTTAAATTGATAGGGGATGTTAAATATTCAAATAATATTTTGATATATTAAACTCTCAAAAATGTATATCTCATCCCCTGAATATTTAAACAAACCGTACATTATATTACTCAGGGGGGTTGTCTTAAGTACCCTACAAAATATGATTGTGATACGGCTTCTCCTTAAATTGATAGGGGATGTCACATATTCAAATAATATTTTAATGTTCTAAACTCTTTAAAATTTATATCTTATCCCCTGAATATTTACACAAAATGTACATTAAATTACTCAATGGGGTTGTCTTAAGTACCCTACAAAATATGATTGTGATACGGCTTCTCCTTAAATTGATAGGGGATGTCACATATTCAAATAATATTTTAATGTTCTAAACTCTTTAAAATTTATATCTTATCCCCTGAATATTTACACAAAATGTACATTAAATTACTCAATGGGGTTGTCTTAAGTACCCTACAAAATATGATTGTGATACGGCTTCTCCTTAAATTGATAGGGGATGTCACATATTCAAATAATATTTTAATGTTCTAAACTCTCTAAAATTTATATCTTATCCCCTGAATATTTACACAAAATGTACATTAAATTACTCAATGGGGTTGTCTTAAGTACTCTACCAAATATGGTTGTGATACGGCTTCTCCTTACATTGATAGGGGATGTTACATATTCAAATAATATTTTGATATTCTAAACCCTCAAAAATGTGTATCTCATCCCCTGTATATTTAAACAAATTGTACATTATATTACTCAGGGGGGTTGTCTTAAGTACCCTACAAAATATGATTGTGATACGGCTTCTCCTTAAATTGATAGGGGATGTCACATATTCAAATAATATTTTAATGTTCTAAACTCTCTAAAATTTATATCTTATCCCCTGAATATTTACACAAAATTACTCAATGGGGTTGACTTAAGTACCCTACCAAATATAGTTGTGATACGGCTTGGTCTTAAATTGATAGCGGAGGTTATATGTGCCAATAATATTTAACGTTAAACTCAAAAAATTATATTCATCCTTTTATTATTTAAGCAAAATATACATCATATTACTCAGAGGAGCTATGGTAACTACCCCACCAAATATGTACGTGATACGGTTACCCCTTCAAATTCATTTCTCATTATCTTGTATATAAATATTTAAATGAATCAGGGTAATATTGCTAATTATCCAAAATAAAATATATTATTTATAATATTTGTTGGTATATGAACTACTTTTTTGATAAATATATATATGAATATGTTAAAAACAGAAAAATATCATTTTTTGTTAATTTCTTGTTTTTCATAAAATAACTATACTTTTGATGTCCGTAGTACATTTACAGTCTGGGCTATGCAACACTTGCTTTAAATCGAATCGGCCGCTGCGAATCGGCCGCTAGGTTCACCCTGATGTTTTTAATACCATTTCCTCATCTCTATATCTACGTCACAAATTTACTCTATTCCAAATTATCACTACTTTCAAGCCCTTCTATCGCCATTTTTAATATGGTATCCATTTCCATGTACATGAATGCAGAAAATAACAATAAAAATACAACGGAAGTAAACCAATTAATACTTGTTTAAATGTATGATGCCAATGCGTTGGAATGAAAGTGAAAGATATGTTAAATGATATACCTAGGTTACCAGTGGTAAACAAAACTTGGACTATAATGTACGTAGTTTTATTAATTCATTATTTTATTAAATTGTTTATTATTTCCAATTATTGACCATAAAAGTTATTTTAACATACATATTTATATATAAGTGCTGAAAAAGCTACATTTTTGTGTCTCCAATTACATATTAGCGAAGTCCACTGTTTTAAAATAAAATCGACTCCATATCTACGTCACAGAATATTATATATATATATATATATATATATATATATATATATATATATATATATATATATATATATTACGGCTTAACGAATTACAATAAGTGTAGAATTATACTATTTCAATACTTTATTGAATGTCATATATACATGTCAATCATCAAACATAATCATCATAACAACTGCTCTCCTAAGCTAACTATATATTTCCCTACATCCCTCTTTCTATTTCAAGCCATAGATCTTCGGATCCTCGTCAGCTTGACAGGGTAATTTTTTCAGGAATCTTCTGTTTCTTCTAATTACTTGTTTATCAGTTTCTATAAGATACGACCGAGGTTCTTCTGTTTTATTTATTATTGTTCCTTCCTTTTTTTATCAACAATCCAAACTCTGTCTCCTTCTATTAATTCAAATAAATTTTTGGTTGTATGCCTGACGTCATAATTTCTTTTTTGTTTATTTAGATCTTCTTGAATATTTTGGCGTATTTTGTCGTGATTAGGTAATTTTGGCTTCAAGTGAGTTCTTGTTGAAGGTAAAATATCCCTTAAATTTCTTCCCATTAACCTTTTGGCTGGGGAATCACCTGTTCTTAAAGGTGTATTTCTGTAAATTAATAAAGCTGCATAAAATTTTTGCCTATTCTTCTTTAATAAGTTTTTCATTACAGCCACATTGTTATCGATCTTGTTGATTGTGAATGAAACGGACTACTAGTTGTCAACATTATGTCATAACTTTTACAAAAAAAATTAAATTCTGCGCAGTTGTACTGTGGTCTATTGTCACATCTGATTTGTTCTGGTATTCCATGTCGGGCAAATGTTTCTTTCATTTTAAATATAATGTCGCTACTTCTTTTTCTACTTCATTTACATCCCTTGTTCTGCACATTCTTCCATAATGACCCTTTAAGAAACATCGGTAACATTTTACATTTCTGGCATTACAATTTTGATAATCATGTTTTGGTTTGATTCCACATCTTGTACACACATTTTTGTCTATTTCTTGACTTTTATTCGAATTATTACAGTTTTTCTTATTTACATAAGGCTTTTTATTGTTTCTTATATTATCAATTTCTTTCTGATTAACTTGTCTTATTTCTTTATTTTGACTTTTTATTAATTCTGACTGTAAAATTTTGTCAATAGTAACTTGTAAAGTGAGTTTGTCGTTTAATTGCAATGATTCCGATAATTTTGTGTCTTTTATGCCAACTATTAATCTGTCTCTTATTAATTCATCTTCTAATGAAACGTAATTACATTTCTTCCCTAATTCTATTATTGATGCGATATATTCTTCAGCAGTTTCCGTTTCAAATTGATTTCTTCTGTTGAATATTGCCCTTTGATATATTATATTAGATTTTTTTATATAATAGTCTTCAAATAATTTTACTGTTTCCTCATATGTCTTTAAGTCATCTTCTTTTTTCTGTAAAGTGGCCAAAATTTTATTCACCTTACTGCCCATATGCAGTAAAAGATTATTAATTTGTATGTTCTCTTCCTGCTTCTCTAACTTCACAGCTTTCCTATATCTTTCATATCCTATTATCCAGTCTCTCCAATCTTCTCTTTCAAAAGAAAATTTCTCAGGAACTGGGGCCGAAACTGTCTGTGACTAGGAAGAAGGTAGTGAATGTCATATATACATGTCAATCATCAAACATAATCATCATAACAACTGCTCTCCTAAGCTAACTATATATTTCCCTACAATAAGGACTTTCTAAAAATACAAATCGCTTTTAGAGAACCCCATTCAGTTGCAGATACCTGTGTGTGATACCCTCTTAATGCACACGGAGGAACTTTTAGCAAAGTTTCTTGAAATTTACTTCCAGAAGAAGAAATTTTGGAGAAACGTATAGCATCATGTGATCGATCACACGAGAAAGAATTATCCTCAAAATTTTTAGGTCTAGGAAAATTATTATTTTGAAAATGAAAAAGTAGTACATTAAATTACATGTAAGAATTTAAGTTAACTAAAATTTTAATTTTAATTAACATAATTAAGAATTCTAACTGAAGTAAATATAAGTAAAACCAGTAAAACTATATTTACAAAGTAAACTAAACTATGTATAAGAGAAGTATATCTATATAAACTAAACTGAAACAAAAAAATCTAGTAAACTTTATAAATGTTGTAGTCAAAGTTTATAACTTGTAACCGAGGCAAAACAACATAAACAACACAAAGTTATAGATATCGGTAATGATGGAATATTTATACCGTGCGGGCGCTTACCAGGCGTCACCTTACGGGCACTCATTGCTGTCGTGGAGAGTGTGCCACAGGGGTCAATTTTGTGTCATTAAAATTCGATGTAATTTTTGGTGTCGGTCGGGATCGAACCCGGGTCCCCCAGATTCGCGACCAGACACTCAGGCACACAGCCACGAGACCTCATAAAACATTATTTTTAAAAATAATTATGTCCCTAAGAAATGTAAATGATAATATATTTTCTTTTGGCAAATGTTTAGTTTTAATTATATACAAGTAGTTATTTCGATTGGTCGTCAATATTTTTTTCAATTCAGAAACAATCGTTACCCTTCACTAGTTTTCAAAGTATTGACAGCTAAGATTTTATTTATTTTGTAAAGCCGTTCAAACATCGATTTAACCTGCGATTATACCTGTCATTCCGGTACAATTAATCAACTAGCTACAAACAGATCCATTGATTCTATAAAATCAATCAATTTCTTTGAGTAGCGAAAAGCGAGTAAACAATTAAACAAGTATCAGTGATCAGATCGACAAATAACTTTCCATCCAACATTGAGCGACGTAAGAAACCTCTTGTTCTGACGTCACAGATCTCTGGCTGTAATCAGGACGAAGTATCAGCCAGCTAGGGACAACAGGACGTGGAGACAGGAACAGGCAAGCAGGACACGAGAAGACGCGAGTGGCATAAAGTGTCTTGTTACGATGTAGCGCATTAGTCGCGGGCTGGTCGAACGGCGGCACAATGATGGTGTGACACTGCACTAGACACATGTCTGTCAACGGAAAAGAAAACAAGTGTGAACTGTCAGACAGAAGGAGGTGATGTTGATGTTGTGCTACTTTAATTTCAAAATTGCAAATTGTTTGCAAGCAAGTATTTGTCTCTCTTGTTCTAGTTCTACAAAAGCTATTAATGTTTTTAAATAAATATAACAGAAGAAGTGTTTATAGTCTCACAACAGAATTATTAAACTAATGTAACGTCTTTTATCTTTTATGCATGGCATTAATGTCTGTTTTTCATAATGTTTCATAGTTGATATCTTCTTATACCGTAAAGGGAAAGGGCGACAAATGGCTTTATGAATTCTTAAACGTGATTCATGTTCTTGATAAATATGAAAAAAAATCAACGATTATTTATTTACGTTTCAAACGAGATGTGTAACAATGTAGGAAGTTTGAGAAAAGTTATCTGTGTATCAAGGCTGTAAAAAAGAACTTTTAAGCCGAAGAACACACAACATTTTACACACACACACACACACACACACACACACACACACATACATACACACACACAAACACACACAAATACACAGACATCATCGTGAAAATGTTAAAATCGGATTCTAAGGAAAGGTGGTCATTTACCAAAATATCTATATGCGATTTTTAGCGATCCCTATATCTCCTTTACCAAGGGTAGCGGGAGGAAAAAAACTAGTACCGAAGTATACAGGGACTTAAAAAAAGGTATTATTAAGACATATAGTACTGACCAAAAGGAGTAAAAAACTCTAATAAACATTGGTTTGATCTGCAATGGGTTCCAAGAAAAGCAGTGAAAAATGAGTTTTCACGGGGTTTATCTCGAAAACTGTAAGAATTACTACTTCAAATCCCTCCATGATGGACGCGATTTGCGGTCATAGGTTATATAATAGTTAAACACAAAAGTAAACAAAATAAAATAATATATATATATATATATATATATATATATATATATATATATATATATATTAACAAAAATATGGTAGATAAAAATACAAACATATTTATTTGATATTATATAATTAATGAACGATATTTAGCAATATACTTTTCATACGTAGGGGTTGACTACCTCTGAAAGTTCTACGGTGTCATCTTCAGCGTATTTAATTATAAATGGAATCGAAATCACATTGACTGCCCCGCATTTACTGCCCTCTGACTGACCTCAACACTCTATTTATATAAATAAAATGCAAGATTGCAATAATTTTGCTGAATGACCAGTACAATACTCACACACATAACCAAAAAAGATTAATAACATTCAATTAAAATAACTCGCAAATAACTTTGATAAAACGAAATACTTAAACAAACCTGGTTTGTTACAATTAAATACGACTTTTTGTTTACCTTTCAAAAAAATCGGTGGTGAGTTTCCATTGAATAAGCACGTTTTAGGGTCTTTACAATACGATTTTACTATTTTTACGATGATGTCTGTATGTGTGTGTGTGTGTGTTCGTATGTGCGTGTGTGTGTGTGTGTGTGTGTGTGTATATGTGTGTGTGTGTGTATGTGACCGTTTTTTCCTGCACGATATCTCCAATACTAGAATTCCAAAAATTACAATTCTTGCGTATTCCTCTTCCTTACAACCATATGCAGACTTGATTAGATTTTGGTTATAATTGGTCAACCGGAAGTACCCTCATTTGAAGATTTTAACAGTTTTTCTTGAAAAACTCAGTTAAATGTTATTATAACTTAAAGAATATATTATTGTCTATACGATTTGATTGCATTTTATATTTCATATTTAACAGATATAGGATTAAAGAATAATAAAGATAAAAAAATTCATATAAATTTCATAATTCAGACAGCTATGCTAACTTAACCATGGAAACTGCTAATATATTCAGGTAATTCAAATTGACAGATGTCAGTATCAATAAAATGTAAATCAATGACAGAATAAGGGAAGTAACTCTAGTGTTAGAAGTTTCTGGATATAAGAAAGACGATTACATTGGTTTGAACATGTCATGAGAAGCGATGAATATATTAATAGAAGGTGGAAGAAACATAGGAAGACCAAATATAAGATGAAAAGATTGTATTGCAGAAGACTTGAGAGAAAAGGAACTGAATGAGGAAGACAATGACAAAAATGAGTGGAAGAAGAAAATAAAAAATAGCGACCCCCTAACGAATGGGAAAAACTAAAGAAGAACAAGTAGATGTCAGTGTCAAGTGCAATTTGCATAGTGTTGTGATTGTGACTAAGATTAATCACTAGAATACGCTAATTATTACAGAAATAGAACCTTAGTATCCTTTTAACACTATTTAATTAGATCGAAATATACATTACATTTTATGACATTTATCTACAATTTATTATTATTTGATTGTTACCATGGAAACCTAAATTGACAGATACAACAATTCTCCCCCACTTGATTGAAAGCATTTTTAAAAGTTTGTAATATAATCCTGAAGATATTGAGGGATTCTTCTTTGACGTTCAGATCTTCGGAGTTGAGTTTCTGGGATAGTCTGTGCTTGATCATTGTTGATAGCTAATTCATTTTCAAAAGGGTTGTTAGGTGCTGAAGTTTCATGTTGCAGTGGGTCGAATTCAGTCGTGTAATTTTGATTTTTATTTGGTTCTATATTTACGGTTGATTCTTCGACAGCAACTGTTTTATTATAAACATCCGATTTCCGCAGTTGGTTTATATGACGTTTAATTGTTCGCCCTTCATCTAGTTTGATAATATAATGAAGTTTCACTAGCTTTCGAATGATTGTTCCAAACTTCCATAGATATTTATTATCAATGAAGAAACGTGTTTGTACTTTCTCCCCCACTTGAAGAGAACGTGTGCGTGGTAGATTTGGTTGATCAGATTTATTTTCGTGATATGGACGAATTGCATCTAACTTGATACGGATAGTTCGATGTAAATACATTTCAGCTGGTGATTTGCCGTTAGCTAATGGTGTAGCTCGATAACGGAGTAGAATTTTTAATATTTTCTGATTGATAGAGATATTTTCATTTTTCATAGTTTTTAATCGTTCTTTTAGTGTTTGAACATTTCGTTCAGCTAGCCCATTCGTTGCTGGATGCCCTGGTGCAATGAACTTTTGTTTAATTCCGTTCATTTGGCAGTAGTTTTTAAAAATTTCGCTAGTGAATATTGTTGCGTTGTCCGAAACCATCGCAAGTGGATATCCGTGACTTGAAAATATTTCATTTAATATATTAATCGTATTTATAGAATTCGGAGCGTCTTTTAGTACTTTAATTTCTGCCCAACGAGATTTAGCGTCTATTAGAACAAAGTAATAAAACCCTTGGAATGGACCCGCATAATCTATGTGGATGCGGTCCCAATTGTTAGTTGGAGGATCCCAATGATGAATAGGAGCCTTTATAGGATTATGTTTAATAGATGAACATGTTTCACATGATTTTACTAACTTTTCTATGTCTTTGTCGATATTTTTCCAGGTACAATATCGTCTAGCCAATTGTTTCATTTTTGTTATGCCCAGATGTGTAGAATGTAGATCATTCAATATTTCAGGTTGAAGACTTTTTGGAATGACTATACGATCTCCTTTAAATAAAATGTTATTATTTAAGGTGTATTCACTATCAAATGTTCTAGATTGTAGGTCCTGTTTTAATTTTGATAATATTTCATCTTTGTTTGTTTCTTCAATAATCCGTTCTGATGTTAAATTTGGACTTGATATTTCAAACACTGTCGTTGCATATACTTGATTTACTTCTTCATTGATCATCAAGTCAGTAGACATGTTATTTTGTTTTAGTGGTGCTCTTGACAAACAATCAACATTTTCACACAAATTTCACATCGTAGTCGAAACCTGTTAGAAAAGTTGCGTATCTTAAAAGACGAGAAGATGACATTTTAGGCAATTTTGATTTTCGATTAAAAATTCTTGTTAATGGTTGATTATCAGTCCATAGTGTGAAACGTCGTCCATAAATGTAGTCAAAAAAATGATTTACGCCAAAAACTATTGCCAGAGCTTCACGGTCTAGTTGTGAATAATTCTGTTCTGCATTAGATAATGAACGCGAAGAAAATGCAATTGGTCGTTCTTCATTATTGATTGAATGTGATAATACGGCGGCAATTCCTGTAGGACTTGCATCGGTACATAATACAACTGGTAGATTAGGATCGAACGGTACTACCACTTGATCGCTAGCTATTTCTTTCTTGAGTCTAATAAAAGCTGCTTCACATTCAGTTGACCAAATAAATGTCTGATTTTTTCTTAACAATTTTCGTAGTGGGTAGGTAGTGGTTGAAAGATCTGGTAAAAATCGAGAATAATATGTGACCATGCCCAAGAATCGACGTAACTCTGTAACATTCTTTGGTTGTTGCATGTCGATAACTGCTTTTACTTTCGATTGTGATTTTGATATTTTGTTGTATTGTATTTCGTGGCCAAGATAGTCAATTTTTGTTTGAAAATACGTACATTTCTTTTTATTTAAATGTAAATCATACTCACGTAATCTTTGTAGACATGCAAGAAGATTTCTTTTGCAATCTTCCAGTGATTCTCCGTGTACGATAATATCATCAAAATACGCAATGGTATTTCGTAATCCTTTTTAAATTTGATCTATTGCTTGATTAAATTTAGCTGGTGCCGTTTTAATTCCAAAACTTAATCTGTTCATTCGAAAGGTTCCTCGATGTGTAGATATTGTTTGTATAATACTGCTTTCTTCATCCACTTTAAAATGAAGGTATGCTTTAAATAAATCCAGTCGACAAAAATATTTTGAATTACGTAAGCTGTTTATTACTTCTTCGATTTTCTTTATTGGATAATTTGCGTTTATTAATGAGTCATTTACGCCAACTTTATAATCTACGCAAAGTCTTACTGTTCCATCTCCTTTTGGTATCACTACCAACGGTGATCCCCAGTCACTGGTAACTGATTTTGTTATGATGCCTGCTGCTTCTAGATTATCTAATTCTTGTTCTACTTTTTCACGAAGAGCAAATGGCACATTTCGTTCTGGTGTATATCTGGGTTTCGCGCCTTCTCTAAGTTGAAGTTTGATTACAAAATTTGGAACACAACCAACTTTTTGTGTATAAATTTCAGGAAAGGCATTTTCGATTTCAGTTTCGTCGTTTATTGATAGAATTTGGTTGTCATTAATTTTGTTCCAGTTTTCTTGATCGATTTCCTCTAAATTTATTTTTAAGTGCCTTACCCATACTCTTCCTAAAATAGGATCGTATCCATTCGGAATGACATACATATCCTCATGAGATACTCGATCTTTATATTCGACCTTCACTCTAACTTTCCCCAAAGGATAAAATATATTTTCTGTGTATGAGCGAAATGCAATATTTGTTGGTTTCATTGATTTATTTAAATTTAAAATTTTGAATTGGTTTTCTGGTATCAGTGTGTAACCTGCTCCTGTGTCGACTTCGAATTTTTGATATTGATTTTCAATCTTGACAGAGGTGAAGTATTTTTTCGTATCTTTCGCTATATTTGATATGTGTTGATCATATATGTCGACAATTCGATTAACTCCCAAGATTTTCGTATATATTGACTTGATTTGTTGATTTGATATTTGATGTTTTAGCAATGTTTTGCTTATTTTTAAGAAGGGTTTTGATACATACTTTTGCTATATGTCCTGTTGCATTACATGACGAACATTTTAGATTAAATGAGGATGTTCGACAATTTGTTGAAATATGATTATTCCTTCCACATCGTAAACAAAGATTATTGATTCCTAGATGTTCATAATTTATGCGTACCTTTGATTTGGATCTGATGTATTGATTTTGATTTGATTGATTGAATTTATGTTTGTTTTGATTTTGTTGTCGATAATCTGACTTGTATTTTTCTCCTCTTGATTGTTGTTGATTTTTTGATATCTTCTGGATTGAGTTAATGGGGATATTTGATGGCTGCGTTTTTGATAATACAAGACTGTCTATTTTTGATGCTTCGAGAGCAATTGCCTTTGTTACAATATCATTAAAGTCGGTTAATTCAGATTGGAGAATTTGTTCTTTGATCCAACATTCTTTTATTCCACGAATAAATTGTGCTCTGAGGAATATAACTGCCGCTGATACATTTTCTTTACATTCGCATGTCACCATAAAGTCGCAATCAGCAATATCACGACGCAATACAGCCACATATTCTGCAATTGTTTGATGTTCACTCTGATATGTTGACAAGAAATAATGTTGAGATACTAGCGGGCTCTTCTTTGGAGATAAATGTTTTTCTAATTGATTTATAAGTTCTACATAATCGAGATCTGCTGGTTCTTTTGGTGCTACTAATAATGCTAAAATGTTGTAACTTGATGCTCCAATAGAGTTTAGTAACATTTGTGCGCTCTTTTTCTTATCTTGATTTAAATTTTTCATTGAAATATAATTTTCAAACCTTTGTCGGTAATATTTGAATTTCTCCTTTTTCGGATCAAAATTTTCAAACGGAGGTATATTCGATACATTAATAATAGATTGGGGATGTTGCACCTGTTTACCTCCACTTTCAGATTTAACTGACGACAATAGTGTGTCAATAAGCTGCTTTTGATTCCTGTTCATATTTTCCAATAAGGCTTGTAGTTGTGTAGAATCCATTTTGATGTAAAATATATTATTGATAAGATTGACAGAATCAAAAATAATAATGTCAGTTTACCTCGTCGCCAAAACTGTTGTGATTGTGACTAAGATTAATCACTAGAATACGCTAATTATTACAGAAATAGAACCTTAGTATCCTTTTAACACTATTTAATTAGATCGAAATATACATTACATTTTATGACATTTATCTACAATTTATTATTATTTGATTGTTACCATGGAAACCTAAATTGACAGATACAACACATAGTTTGTTTATGAAATAACTTTACTGGAAATATAGCATCTTTTGCAAAAAAAAAATATGTATAGGGCGCGTGCCTTTGGCAAGCAGATATGGGAACCCGTATCAAAATGACAGCAATTAATTATGTCCATAACTGACAAGTGTCATAATTTTTCATTCAAAATTTCATGATTTTCTTATTTCATGTGGTTTGTTTGTTATCAGGAGAATGGAATTCAGTTGCCGAGAAAGGGAATCATAAAATACCAAAAGATTAGAATCTTTTAGAAGAAAATTTATGTATGGAATTTGTACATAATACACAGGATTGACGGAAGGTATTGTGCTGGCCACAACAGATTTTTTAATACCTGTATAAGAAACTAAATTGTATTAACATATTCTATAAATAAAAGGAAAATAATAATTTAATTGATAATAATAGGTAGGTAGAATGTTCATAACGGACAACAAATTATCTAAAAACCAAAACTAATTGTGTATAGGTATATATGTAAGTAAGAAGCGTGTTCAAAGAAGCGAAACAATACGTGTTGAGTGTTCAGTCAAGTAAAGCACAAGACATAGCTCCTCACCTTAGACACGTAACGCGCGGCTGGGTCGTCTGGGAACGTGGTTCAAAGGGCGCTCTCGGCCTCTCAGCAGAGGCAGATGGCTCTTGTCTTGGCTTGGCCGGAATATAATTACCCGGCGGAAAGGAAGTGACCCTATCGCGAGATGCAGATAATGGCCAAGCGGAGGAAGTGAGTTATGGCGCACTAAGCGGGAGGCCGAGGAAACATGTGGGATTTTTGTGATCTTCTGCTGTTTGTTTTTTTATTTCCCGGAGGTGTTCTGATTTGAATCTAAATGCAAATCAACATTGGAAATGAACTCATGGCATGAGAGAAGATTTATTTGTCCTTTCCTAGATTTTCATTACTACTGTGTCTACAACAATGTATGTAGCTACTGCAACTATATAAATTATCTACAATTAAGTAAATTATAATGAACAAAATGGGTTCGTCTCTAAGTACGTTAATTGATAAGTTGTTATGGAAAGTTAAAAATACTTCCAATAGTACTTAAATTAAGCGATCCTAGCTAGCGCGCTCCATTGAACAAATAAATTAATAAAAATGTGTTCCTAAATGATCCATGTCAACAGATCCCACAGTCAATTTTAGTATGAAGTGATTCACTTCTACCTGACCATTGAACTGTCAATAAGTAGGTAGGTATTTTTTATTAACAGTGGGGGTCATTTTTTAGGGGGCTAGTTTCATGAAATCCTGTGATAAAGCATATTTACATCTAGGAAGTCAAAGGGACAGATACAAGTGAATTACTTGACACTAAAATCAACTGTTTGGTCAGTTGACGTAGAACAGTAGAATGCACCATTTCCAGTATGCGTTAAAAATAAGTATTAGTGAAAGAACTTTGTTTAAATATTAATTAGTTCGCAAGCTACAAGCGATTGAAGTTGATTAATAATTAAGATGACGTATCATATTCTAAGCAATTTGATTGGTTGCCTGATTTTAAAAGCAAGACTCGCGCGTCTTATATTCGCGCCCGCCGTGAAACCATCAATAACACTAGCTCCGCCCGCCACAATAGTTTGTGTCACAATATTGTCAAACTGTTTCAATGTTCTATAGTTTATTAGGAAAAAATCCATTTTATTTGCATTGTTCATGCTTAATAATAATTTCGTCATGAACATAACGTATAAGTTTATATATAAAAATATTTCAGCTACGCGAACATGAAAAATTTCTATTCTCTAGAACTAAGTTTGTCGACCACTACCACCAAGACAAGCTACGTCATACGCCAAATTCTAAATTATAAGTCGCGTTTACACTAAAATTCTTAGTTCGACTTAATGTAAATAATTAAAAATTACTTGAGATGGGATCATTATTTTAATCATAATATTGTTATATACTACGTAATATATCTACATGTTTATCAATTCGTAATTATTTTTTTATACATACATTTGGTTTTTGGCAATGTTTAATTCACCATTTCATCGTAGTAAATTGATATGATTTGTAAACTAATACATTAAATTTAAGTTATATCCTAAAATGTTTTACCATTTATAATAAATTCAAAAAGATGTTACCAAATTTTAAATAATCTTTACATTCGTCACAAATGCACTTTTTTAAAAATGAGTTCAAGTATGTAGTTTTTTATTCAAACGTGTGAAAAAATAAAACGCTATGACGCTTTTATTGTAGACGCACAAAAAAAATATTTGCAATTAAATTACACATAGTATCTTATTTCACTCATGTTACTTAAACAACTATTATTTGATAATAAATATGCTAAGTTTTGCAGAGAATAAATGGTGAACTAATAGGTCCTATTGTTCATAATAATTTGAATATTTGTTTATTAAATTAAATATTACAAAAATTCAAAAATATATTCAGCACTTAATAGTATGTTTTTGATAAACATCAAAAGTAAATCTATCAGCGGAAAGTAACAGTTATTTAAATATGGGACATCAAATTAAATTCCTAGGTATAATTGATATGTCTACTCGGCATGTTTTGAGGCAAAGGTCAAATTCTGGCCACATCAATTTTTTTCAAATTGTTTATTAATTATATCGATGACAGTAATTAATTAGATATGCTAAAACAGGTTGACAAAATAGCTACCAAAAACAGATCAAAAAAAAAACTACGTAAACAAATACAAATATCAAAAGTCACATGAACATAAAGTGTACAATTAATCGTAGCATAAAACCACAAAACGTCTTGAGAATTTGTGAAGAATAAAGAGTAGGAATAAATATCGTAATAACCGCAGTTATTGTGATTGTCAGGGGCGGGTTTAAGGCGGGGGCCGAGCGTTCTCAGGGCCGCAGTGTAGCTGCCAAGGTCTCGGCTTTGACTTGAAGAGTGACATGTGTTGTGTTCACCTGACCCGAGGTCTTAGCTCAGCGGACCATGAATTTCCTTAAGTTTTTCTCACGAGGTGTACCCTGCGTTACATACTGCCCCATTTACACGCCCCGCCGCTGCCAGACCGTTCCGCGAATTCACAACTTGTCTACCGAATTCCAAACGGATGAATCGCGGTACGGAAAAACAAATAAATTATTTTAACACTTTTATAAAAAGTCTGCGGTTTTTCTAAGATGTTTCCATTAGCTAAATGGCACTAATCAGTTAAATATATAACAAAGAATTTCTAAATTATGCAATTCAAATTACTGAATATTGGTGAATACCAGATTTGTTACATCCAGTATATAATTATTATTACATACGTACATAAATATGTACCTTCTTGTTTTAAAAATATAACCAAGTACTTATACATACATAGTTTAAATATGAATTATATTTCTAGAATGAATCAAAAAGTTCAACGATAATACACAAACGTCAAATACAGTTCCAATTTTATTCGACACAATGGAAAATGTGGGATAACTTCATTCTCTGTAAATTCTTACTTGTTTATTAAATACGATGAAAATTAAGTAATTTTACAGAAATTTAGAAACTGTAGATATTAAATAGGATATCATATTAGTCTTCAATGTCTACGGGTAAATATACAGGATGGTGACCGCGACCCCGGAACATAGGACGTTAACATGTAAAATCATACTTTCATAATTTCCTGCTTCCCTAATTATTTTAGGTAAAAATGCTTCAAAAAGTTGTAGAGCATAAAATTCTACATCAGAATCAATAAACAGAATTAATTTTGCATGCTCTATAACGGCACAAATTAGACATGAAAATTTGGAAAATTAGTTCAAAAATAGGGATAGCCTGGGAAATAAAACAAAATTGTAAACAAATGATTGACGTTTTTTTCTGTCAGAAGAATATTTTTTCCTGTTATAATTTATAATTCAAAATTTGCATTTCCAAGGCTCATGAAACAAGAAGATAAAATATCAATCATTTGTTTACAATTTTCTTTCATTTCCAAGGCTATCCCTATTTTTTTTATAACTAATTTAATTATTAGTAACATATATCTGTATTGTTTAAAAAAAATTAAGTAAATGTACAAAAGTTTGACAGACACTGGTCTATACTCGTACTATGCTGGTATGCGCCTTGTGTATAAATATTTATGAAGGTACCGGCGGATTCAGGCATTAATATTATTATTAAGCTGGCCTTGACGGCATGGGAAAATAAGTAAAATTATATTAGTCTACGTAAGGAAACTTTCGGATATTGAACATTTCGGAACTGCGGTCGTCAAAGGTTTATAACACAGTACAAGCTAAGACTTAATTGGCTGTAACTAACTGTTAAAAACCTGATTCTTTCCAAAATTAATTAGTTGTTATTAAATCATAATAATGTATTACAATTAATGAATAATAAAGTTAATTTTATACTACTCGACTGTCATTTGCAATTTAGTTGTAGATTCTAATTATGCAAGCAAACATGAATCATGAACTTGGCTTTACACATAATTTAAATATATTTTTATTATTATTTAAAACATATGGCGAATAATTTTAAATAATAAATAAATAAATAAATAGGGATGTTTTTTTTCAGTTTAATCATGGTTGGATTTGAGTTTACTTTTAAAATATAATAATAATCGTTTGTTGTATATGAATTTTTTTTACAACTTATTACAATTTGATATATGGGGGTGAGTAAATTTTGCCGTACAATTTTGTTACCTTATATTTGTATTTATTACATTAATGGAGATGAGATGGCACACACAAATAAACCACAGGGATCGGTATATCATGGTATTTTTTGTTATGAGTAGTCAGAAAATTTGACTCTGTCGGGTCCAGCAATAAAAATATAAATATCCTACTTATGACAAGGCGGCACATGAATGCCACTGCATGGTTTCATATTGAATGCCAATGTGCCATTATTTACGCCGCTTTGTTAAAATGAAGACATGTATTGAATGGATTCTCTGTCTACTTTGTATGGTAAAATGGTCTTACTGTTCCCTTAATATAAATTCTATTTTTGATAGAAATATTTTCTTATATGAATGAAAACTGCAGTTCATGATTGTTTAATACCTACTCATAAAAACTAATTTTCCTATGCCCGTTGACTAAATAGGATATCGTATATCCCCGAACCATAATGCTACTACCGCCATGATCCATGATTGACTGTTGCATTTAATTTTTACCTTTTAATTATTTATATTAGGTTTTGTCGGAAGTGTTTACCTACTATCTGATCCGTACTTACTAATCTGTTACAAAACCTAGTATCTACAGAATTAAACGTAAAAACATTAAAAGCAACAATTAAATACGGCGGTGATAGCAGTTAATTAGTCAACAGGAGTAGGAAAATTAGCTTTCATTGCAACAATTATAAATATTAAAGGTTACCACGGACTTTAAAAGAAAATTTAAAGCAAAACATCGAAAAGATGAGCTTAGTAAGCAATTTTAATTTCGTGCATGAAGTTCGTACAAAATATTGTGAAATGTTAAATACTTTTCACAATACAATGCTTACCAGAAGTCATATCAACAGCAATTATAGAATCCAAGAAAACCTAATAAGACAGATACTTTTTTAAAGTAAAAAAAAAATATGATGTCAAATTCGAATTCAAAATATCTTAACTACTATCAGTTTCTTGAAAGTTTCTGACTATGTACTCCATTAAATAATAATCATTTTTTGATAGTTTCCATTTATTTTGATAAAAATTGTTATTCATTAAATAAATAGCAACGTTGAAAGGCAAATAGAAAACAATTTATCAGCGATCAATCGCTATAAAGTATTACAACGGAAACAATCTGTCAAGCACTACAAATAAAAGATAAAGTATAAGGAATTGAAAAGAAAACATAAGCCACCCGTCTTCGTCTTCATCTTGAGTCCTTTCTTTTCGAATCAAGCAGGTGTTCAGTGATACATCGCACCCCGTATCGTAGTTCCCTGTTCCGTACCGGCATATGGCCGTCTTACGTCATAATTACAATAATTTTAGGCTCTCTTTGTTGACGGCATTAAGTGGGGCCATATGGGAAGGCAAGGAGTCGACCTCAGAACAATCGTAACTCGTCACATGTTACCGAACTCTTCCAGTTAAAAATGATGCCTGAAATTTGTTATTTCAGAGGTTGAAGGGGGTAATCCTTTCCACGCTAGGCTGTGATCCATGAACGGAAGTCGTGTGTTTTGATTGTCAACGCTCGAGTGTTATCTTAATCGAGGAGGCGATGACTCTTTTAATGCGTTTGTCGTTGAGTTGTTGTAGCTCATATTGTTATTGTGAGATTTTATTTCAAAATTTACATTTAATCACACAATCATATGCATTATGAAAATTGGGTTTACTTCTTCATTCAAAATTGCAAATAAATACCTATGTACGTGCATTTAATGCAAAAGGTTAATTTCATTGAGATGTCGTCACTAATAACGTTTGTTTCGAAACGTGCAGCAAAACTAAAATTATTATTAAATAGTTGAAATTTGGAACATGAATATAAATGGAGCAAAAAGCAAACGCATATACAGTCCGGATAAGGAATAACAAGAATATACAAACAAATTTGTAATATATTCTTACAAAATAAAATCTTTTGAAATCAATATTTTTTTTTCTAAAAATTTCTGTAGCGATGCACCGTCAAAGAAATATTAATACCAATTATCTTATGTAGATAGTTATGTTTTAATTAGAAAACAGGGGTAGAGTTGGTCTTATTTATAGTGTGATTTATATAAAAAAAATAACAGATGGCGCTTGAGAGCCTATACAAAACTTTGTCAATTTTGACAACATAATAAAACCAATTTTTTTTTAAATATTATGAATTGGATTTATTAAACTTAAATTACTCATTACGCTGAAAATATTTATTATTACAAATATATTAATTATAATTTACGGAATGTAGAAATTTTTGCACTTAGAGTTCGACTGTATTACCGAAAGTAGAACAATTGACAACCATTGTCATACATAATATCATAAGTGGTAAATTTTTGCCAGAATTTTTTTCCGATTGTTACGAGAGCTGGTTGCTTAGTAATTTATCGAGTGGCATTGACAAAAAAATAACGAGCTGTCAAGCGAGTGATTTTTGATCAATGTCACGAGATAAATATTAAATAAATAAATAAATTAGCAATACGCTCGAGTAAAGCAATTGGACAATTTTGCCAGGATAAAATTTAACCACGAAAAGTATTCGGATGACCATTTTCATAATAACAATTAGGTAATAATTTTGAGGTTTTGAGGTGTTTTATTTAAGATTGCTTTTTCAATGTTCTGATTCCGGTCCGGATTGACTCATTTTTAATAAAAACTGAAAACACTGAAAATATACACACTTTCATAGGTATATAAACAATATGTTTCCAGGCACTCTTCAAACGTGAAAAATTTTTCGTTTATCAAAACTCAATTACTTATAACAATACAGTATCTTATTGCCTTAAAGGATGCGAAAAGGTTTTAGTGACGGTGCTTCGTCGAATTAAAACTTGGTAACTAACTAGGTAGAATCATGAATTTGGATTGGGTTTATAAATTTATGAGTGAAATGGTCAATACTAAATATTTTTATTTGTAAAAATATACAATACCTGGATAGTAAAAATAACAAAGCGAAATCAAACTATCAAACATATGATTAAATATCAGTTACTCACTCTGTTTTAAAACAGATAACTGATACCTGACAAGTGACAATTTTTTCTCTTTTTTGTGAATTAGGTGTGCATTTTGACCAATCTGAAGTTAGAATTTATTTCCCTATCTAAACCAACGCAATTTTCTTAGCTGAAATACACCATTGAAACAAAATACGAGTAAACTTGATAAGTTAGGAATGTTAACATCAAACATTCTGTCTTAACAAACCTCTATGCATAAATAGGTAAAGAAAGAGAGTATTCTTCTTAGGTAAAATCGCAACTACATATTATAATCCTATTCTGTTATATTTAAGTCTTTTAGTTCATAAATATTTCAATTATTACATTAAATTTTGAAACGTGAAGGACAATAATTATATGTTTATTTTACAGTATTTGTTTATATACACACGTATTTCAATTTGTTTACCTTTCAAATGAAAAACAACAGGATATAAGTAATCAAATTAAATAATATATCGTACTTGCAATTTATTTAAATTGCTCACAAATCAATAGTTGTAAAAAATCATCAAGTGTAATAACATCTAATTAGGCGACATAAAAATATTTCCTTCGAGCAACTTCTACAAAAAATGGAAAAATTGTCTCGTATGTTAATATTTCCTTCAGGGCTAATTCAGTAGTACAACAGTAAATCACCGGTTTTACCAGATCCGTGGATAAAACAGGTGAATGTAGGCGAATAAATGCTACAATTATTTAATATGTATATTTAGAAAATAATATACAACAGATGCATTAAATTATTGGTTATTAAAATAATTGTGAATTATAGAGGGCTACCAAAATTCCTGAATTCTTATTTAGACCATGATTTTAAATAGGTACTATAGAATTCGCCTTTTTATGACAGTAACCAAGGTAGAATTGGTATTTTTAACTCATAGAATAGGCTGTTCAGCTTTTAATATGTTAAATAATTATTTAAGGAATGTAAAGTTTTTTTTTATTTTCCCACAAAAATGTCAAGGAAAATATGTAAAATTAATAAAATTTTGTCGCGAATGCAAATACTTTAGCCTTATTAAAAAAGAAATAACAAACATTTATTTACCTATATCGCGTGTATTATAATAACACATGCGAAATACATTATTTATTTGATGAGTGATGCAACAAATATAACTTCATTTGTTAGAAATGTTACTCAGTTGACAATCTTGACGAGCATATTCCAATCAGTGTGGCATATTATTGCATATTTTTATAAATTTATGAACAGTAAGCTTGTGGCCTGTGTCTAGGGTAGTTAGCATATCTGTGATATTACAGGCTGCACAAAAAAAACGTGGTTTATTCCTAGTGCACACGGAGAAACTTTTAGTAAAGTTTCCTGAAATTTGTTTCCCGAAGAAGAAGTTTTGGAGAAACTTTTGCATCTACGTACACGAGTAAAAATAAAAGTTTCCTCAAAACTGGTAATTTTTCTCTAAATCTATAGGCTCTTGCAGAATTATTTTTTCGAAAGAGAACAATAAGTACACAAAATTACATGTAGGAATTAAATTTAACTAAAATTAAATGGAGAATTAAACTAAACTGTATGTGCTTAGAACTAAGAATTCCAACAAAACTAAATTTATGAAGTAAACTAAACTACATAAGATTTCTGAATAAACTACACTGAAATAAACCAATTTTTATAAACAAGAATTGTTTCTTGTTTCTTTACAAATGTCACAATAAATGAGAAGTTAAGTGCACGTCAAAAAGTTTCCACAAAACCTCTCGAGTTTTAACGGCGCCGTTAACTTTCGGGCAACTTTTCATACTTCTTCTTCTTGGGAAACAAATTTCCGGAAACTTAGCTAAAATTTTCTCCGTGTGCACTAAGCATTACAGTCTAACTAAAAGCCAAAGTCTGAGATGTGGATTGACTGGTGGAATTCCGGACCTATATATACCACATATATTGATCCGCAAGAGACAAAGAATTGAAGCTTTGTCATTCATAGAGCTCGCGACGCATGTTTCGCGGGCAATTTGTAAATAGTGTGTAGGGACTTGTTTGTTCAAAATCGATGTGTAAACAACGTGGTTCGTCTATTCGCAGTGGCTGTCCATTAACACGAATCGCTGATTCAACAAAGTTCGCGTTTAATTCATACCAGTTCTTTAATGCGCGCTAGGCGCTACTTCGTGAAGTTCTTATTATGGCCCGAGAATACTCTAAGTCTAAAGTCCCAACAAGAATACAAGTAGTCTGACCACAATTTGCGTTGTTTCCGTTTTGGTTTTGATTTCTCCTTCTTCTTTTGCGCCATGATAACGTAAATGGCACTAGCTATTGCCAGATCGTCGTTGCTCTCCATTTTTTCAGGTCAGAAAACTGTGCATCTACTGAACGTGGATTTACAATAGCCGTGTTCCTTCGGGTTGTGATTGCGATTTTGTGAATCCTTATTAGTTTATTCGTCATCCTTATGAATCATGATTTAAAAATTATACCAATAAAACAATTTGAATAATATAAACACCACCTATAGCGTCAAATGTCATATATGTAGACCAATGCAAACTAACTTATTTTATAAATAAACTACTGTCAAGTGTTATAGTCAGCATTAATAATGGATCATATTGAAGTAAAATCTTTTATGTAACATATTTTCTTTGTTTTCAAAAGTATGATGGGTCATTACAGGCTTTATAGGAAAATCATATATCCTTTGATGCAACACACCCCACATTGATTAATTTCTACGCTCGAAAAGCTATTGTCGTCAGCCATTTTTAAATTTGCTCTGAAATGAATCCGTGTGATCACTCAAAAAGGATGATTCAGAAGGGTAAGGGGAAGGTTGTCTAGTGATCACAAAATGAGAAAGTGGGGATAACGAATAGGAAACTAAAAAACATACTTCTTCTTAATCATGAACATTTGATCATTTAGATTGTGAATCACAGCCCGCAGGAACATAGCTAATATACCGCATAGTATGCAGGTTTATTCACAAATTAATACGAACACAACGAATCATGTCCACATGCATCACGAATCGCGAATACACGCATAGTCTGCAGACTTTAATTTACAAATTACTTCGAACTACAACGAAAAATCACGGATCGCGCATCGCGAATACACACAGTCTATAGCGGCCTTAAAGAGGGATACAGTATAATATAAAACTGGTTTTAAAACAAAATACAAGGAAAGTTGTGATTCACAAGTGGAGGCGCATTGGAGTTACATATTTTAGTTATATTATAGCTAATTCGTAAGAAGTTCTTACCTTGATGTGTGTCATGCGATGGTAATAGAGATTACTGGAAGCGGTGAATCTCTTGAGACACACGGGACACTGGTGAGGCTTTTCGCCACTGTGAATACGTCTATGTGTATTGAGGGATGAACTCGTGCTGAATCCTTTCCCGCAGACCAGACATACGTGTGGCTTTTCACCTGAGAAACATGATTAAACAAATTCTGTAAGTACTAGTTGGTGGTAATAAAAAATTAAATAAAGAATGATAGACAAAAGTTATGTTCATTGATATTGTACTTATCGTTTTGTTTATCCAGAAAAAAAAATCATAGGTCACTAGATATAGGCGAAATTATAAATTATGAAGTATTTTAAACTTCCAAGTAAATAATACATGGACATTGATTTTCAATAGACCTTTTCAATTTCAAGAGATAGAAAATATGCGCAATGAGATCTGCGCATAGTAAAACAATGAAAGGTTAGAGCTATGGTTACATGTTTCCTTGATGAGATCCATAGGGGTTTTTTTTTCAAATTTCAAAATATTTGACAACTTTAAAAAACTTCTCGATAAAAGCTTTTATTAAAGCTAAAATGTCTAACGACGCAAATTTTCATCGAGAAAACTGGTATTTTAGTGACTGTAATATTTTTGGTATTTTGTTTGACAGCCCAGTTGGCAGTTGCAGGCGCCATTTTATTTACTACGTGCAGCGATAGAAAGAGATAGCTGCTAAATTGAAAAGGTCTATTCTATTGAGATTTTTTTTAGGCTCTTTCGAATGGTGTTACTCATTTTTTATTACTGTTGGATTTCGAGTTACGGTGACAAAGTTATAATTTTTATATAATATAAAGTTATATTATTGGAAAAAAAATATATTTTAGTTTTGCAACGATATAGTTTTATTATTCTTCATTTATTTTGAACAGCAAAAGGCTAACAAATTTTGTTAAATTTGTATGGGGTAAAATCAATGATTGTATGACTGAACCAAAGGTAAAACAATGTTTTTTTTTATGGAATAAAAATATACAACACTAAATGAAGTATCTTTTATCTAATTTATATTCAACATGAAAAGCATATATTAGGGGTGCCCAAACAACGGCCCGAATGCGACCCACAACGTCTTTTGATGCGGTCCGCTTTACAATATTACTTAAATGTTTTGTCAGTTTGTTTAAATTTTAATACTAATAAAAAATGCATACCCTTTTCCTGAACTTCTGTGTCCTTTACATGTCATTTTGTGTGTTATAATATAAGCAAGATTTTCATTTTTCCTTGGAAGGAGACCTTTTCTGTAGTCACCGTTAGTCATGTTAAAAATATCCGTGCAGTCCGCTAATAATATTGTAACGTTTTTATTTATATGGGTGAAGTGTAAATCGTAGACAATTATTATTAACAAAAAGAATACGTTTATTAAACGATAATTAATTAAGGATTAAATATTAAAAGAATAAAAACAACTAACACTATGATTAAATAATTATAAACACTAAGAATATTATTAAATGCTTAAACACTACGATTATTTATCTAACTAACATTTATATCACTGCACTTATTTATATAACTACATTTATTTATGTAAACTGTTTATTTATATCACCGAGTTCATATCTGGTTACTGGTATATATGAGACTGTCCCCCCGCCTTCTCCCGGCCAGTATTTATATAGCGCGTAACAGTCTAGAAGCCACTCGAAGCCTTCCACGCGATAATGACCGGCACACAAAGGAACGAGGTCACGGCGCAATTAAGAGTCCAGCCGCTGCGGCGCCAGGGATTGCGTCATCGTTCTCGTATATTCGTTCAGTGGTGGCGTTGTATACTATTCTCTCGGGGGCGCACGTCACATTGCCCCCTCCTTAAGACTGTTTCGTCCCGGAACAGTTCTTGATGACGAAATCTACATGCATTGCCCTTGGTACACTTTGAAGTCTTGAAGAAGTGACAGTCGATGGTCCGCTGGAGTTCTCCTTTCTGTCTGTTAGGGTTAAAGCTGCAGACGAGAATTTCGATACCGGTATAGCGGAAGAGGATCTCTAACATGTTCCTAATAACTCTCCAATCCAAGCCATCTAGTCCACAGCCTAACTTCGGTACTGCCAACTTCAAAATGTCATTTTCTAGCAGATGATCCTTTAAGTCACACAGCGAGCTCCATAGATTGCGATATGACGGCTTTTGGTACGAGCGTGGTTTTGTGACCAGGTAGTAGATATACCGCTGCTGTTCTGTATTGTTATCCCTCAGTCGTAGCGTCTTCCCGACGGATGGACCTTGGTTGGCCAGTTCTTGTAGTCGTCCAAATTTTGTCTTAAAGACTGACGCTATGCCGCGTGACATCTTTAAGTCTTCCGATACGCAGTGGCCGAGGGAATAATCTGAGGACACGGTGAACAGATCTCTATATTCTTCTGTCGTCACGCCATACCGCGCCTTGTGACCAAAGGAATACTGTTCCATGAAGTCTTCAAAAGTCGGTTCCTGAGCTATGATCCGACGAACCGTTGCTCCATGCTGGTCTTCATTGTTGTCACCGGCGAACGGGGCTAGCCGATTAAAGTGTACTACTCTCGGCTTTCCGGTAGGTGTTTTTCTAATTCTGTATATCACGTCGTTTATTCTCTTAACGACCTCATATGGACCTTCCCAATTTCTTTGTAGCTTTGGTGATAAACCTCGGCGCCTTTGAGGATTGTAAAGCCACACTAAATCCCCGGGTTGGTATCCACCTTTTTCTGCCTTGATGTCATACTGGTCCTTCATTCGGTCGCTGGCAGCTTGAGTGTTTATGCGGACTTGTTCCTGAATGTCGTTCATTCTTCTCCGTAAGTCCGTTACGTAATCTTCCCCGGCCAGATCTTCCCCAGGTTTACTGCCGAACACCAAGTCACATGGCAGGCGCAACTCACGCCCAAATAAGATGTTCGCAGGACTTTGCCCTGTGGTTTCATGCACGGATGAACGATAAGCCATTAAGAACAGATGAAGATGTCGGTCCCAGTCTCTTTGGTGGTTGGAGACTACCTTCGACAAATATCGGTTGATCGTTCTGTTCATGCGTTCAACCATGCCATCGGACTGCGGATGTAATGCAGTTGTCCTCGTTTTATTAATCCCTAATATCTTACAGATATTTTGGAAAACGGCAGACTCAAAATTTCTCCCCTGGTCGGAGTGAAGTTCACGTGGAACTCCGAATCGGCATATACACTCCTTGACTAAGGTTTCGGCGACCGTAGTAGCTTCCTGGTTGGGTAATGGATAGGCCTCAACCCATTTGGTGAAGTAGTCCATGACAACCACGATGTATTTATTTCTGTCTTCGCTTTCTGGAAATGGTCCGGCCACGTCAATCGCAATGCGCTCAAATGGACTGCCAACGTTGTATTGACGCATTGGAGCTTTCCGTCGTCTATGAGGGCCGTTGCTTCCAGCGCAAACTACACATTTCTTGCACCAGTCTTTAACGTCTTCCTTGCAGTTAACCCAGTAAAATCGCTGGCGCAATCTTTCTAACGTTTTGTTGACTCCAAAATGGCCACCTCCAGATCCGTCATGGATCTCTTTCAGCACGTCTGGAATTCTATTCTTAGGAATAACCAACTGAGTTCTCTTCTCAGTTCCATCGGTATTTTCCACCAAACGCTTTAACAGGCCATCTTCAATCATCATTGAGTCCCATTGCGCCCAGTATGATTTTACACTCTGTGAGTGTGGTGCAACTTCTTCCCATCTTGGTTTTCTCTCTTCTGCTTTCCACTCCAGCAGTATTTTCAATGTCGGGTCATTCTCTTGGTCCTTGCGTAATCCATCGGGCTGCCAACTATCGTCGACTACTGTTATTCTGGCAATGGTGGAATGTTTTTCTTCCAGTCGACTACCATATTTATCTCTATCTTGGCATGGCTCTCCGGACAATGTGTCGACGTTACTCTCTTTTCCTTCTACTTCCTGTCTCTGTCCCTCCGTGTGTCTTCCAGGCGTCTTAAATCTTCTTGAAGACATCGACACTGCTTCCCTTTCCTTCACTTTTCTTTGTCTTTCGTCCTGTAAGGCAATCATTTTCTTTTGCGGTTTTCTGTGAAGTCTCTGTGGATGATCCAATTCACCATTTTTCCAACCGCGGAGTTTCTTTCTTTCGGCAAACACTTTACTTGCGATTCGTCGCACTGTCTCTTCTAAATCTTCAGAGTTTTTGTTTTTCTCAGCCTCATTATCTCGCACTCGGAATAAGTTGCGTGAAGCTTGTTTGGCAGCTTCATGTTCTAATGCGTATGAGAGTGCGTTCACTACAGTTTTTGGGCGAGCCAATAATAGTGCTTGCTGAATTTCGCTGTCTCGAACTCCGTAGATAAATGATTGAGTGGCCAGGCACTCCAAAACGCTGTCAGGAGCTGTAGGATGTGCGAGATGAACCAAACGGGCTATGTCGGCTTCAAATTCTTGAAGGCTTTCTTTTGAGCTCTGATACCGGTTCCTTAGTTGCGTCTGGTACACCTGCTCCAGATGAGCATTTCCATACCGCATATCCAATCGCTTGACTAGTTGGTCGTAGTCTTCTTGTTCCTCTTCCTTCAGCGTTTGTAGGATGTCGATAGCCTCTCCACGTAACGAGACAGTCAACGCTGTAGCTTTCTCCATGGTCGTCCAGTTATTTGCTTTGGCAGCCGCTTCAAATTGTTTTAAATAATTCGGCCACGAAGACTTCCCATCAAATTCCGGTGTTTTTATGTGCATTTTTGAAGTAGTATCAGCTTTCACTACTTTTCTTCCTTCTATTAGACTTGGCTCAGCCACACCAGAATTCGGAATTGACGACGATGTAATTTTAGTGAATTTTTCTTGCAGTTCCGCGATCTTCTTGTCATACTTATCTTCTAAGTTCTTCAGGCCTTCTTCAGTATTTTCCATTAATTTTTGTTCCAAATTTCTAGAATGTTCCATTAATTCTTCTTTTAATATTTTGGAATTTTCCTCTGATTTTCTGGAACTCTCCTCCAATTTTTGTTCTAATGCTTCTGTCAATTCGTCTTTTAATGTTCTGGAATTTTCTTCTAATTTATTTTCTAATGTTCCTGTCAATTCCTCTTTTAATGTTCTAGAAATTTCTTCAGCTTTTCTAGAACTTTCTGCCATTTCCTGTTTTAATTCTTCTCTTAATTTACTAGAAGTTTGTTCTATCTGTTTACTAATATCGGATACGTCACCCGGAATTTCGAATTGGTAATCTTCAGGGTTTTCACCAGCATCGGTTAATGCCTGCCGCAGTCTGTCTTGAAGTGTTGATTTCCTTCCCGTTGTTTCCATATCCCGTTCTTCTAGTTCTCTCTTGAGATCACCTACTTTTAATTCACTTAATTTCAATTGTTTAGTCGCCATTTTATTTATTTTTATTTATTTACACTTCACAGTTTAACCACCCCACACCTGACACCAATTGTAACGTTTTTATTTATATGGGTGAAGTGTAAATCGTAGACAATTATTATTAACAAAAAGAATACGTTTATTAAACGATAATTAATTAAGGATTAAATATTAAAAGAATAAAAACAACTAACACTATGATTAAATAATTATAAACACTAAGAATATTATTAAATGCTTAAACACTACGATTATTTATCTAACTAACATTTATATCACTGCACTTATTTATATAACTACATTTATTTATGTAAACTGTTTATTTATATCACCGAGTTCATATCTGGTTACTGGTATATATGAGACTGTCCCCCCGCCTTCTCCCGGCCAGTATTTATATAGCGCGTAACAGTCTAGAAGCCACTCGAAGCCTTCCACGCGATAATGACCGGCACACAAAGGAACGAGGTCACGGCGCAATTAAGAGTCCAGCCGCTGCGGCGCCAGGGATTGCGTCATCGTTCTCGTATATTCGTTCAGTGGTGGCGTTGTATACTATTCTCTCGGGGGCGCACGTCACAATATTACAAAAATCTAAGTGGCCTGCGGCCAATAAAGTTTGCTCACCCCTGGCATATATTATTATTATTATTATTATTATTATTATTATTATTATTATTATTATTATTATTATTATTATTATTATTATTATTATTAATAGTTGACGTTTAGAAAAAAAAACGTAAATCATTTATTCAGGAAATTCGAATTACAAAAAATTGAGATTCTAAAAATTAAGTATTGACCTTGGCAAATATGAACTTCAGTTGAATAATTATGTAATGGCTTTGGGTTTGGGCAAAACCAATGGACTAACTCAAACATTATGAATTTTATACAAATAAATTGTTTTTTATTCGCTTCTATTTCACTAAAAATAAATCCCAGTTTATCTGACCTGTATGTGTTCTCATGTGTCTCTTGAGCAGTGAGGGTCTGTCGAAGGCCTTGGAGCAGACACCGCAAGGCAGAAGCGCCCTTTCACGGGGTCGGGCTCGTGGTGTAGGGCCTGTAGTGATAGGTTCGGGAAGGTCACCCTGCGAGCTGCCACCTGATGATGACGCGCTGCTGTCGCCAGACACGCTCTTGTGCTCGTCTTCGGCAGCTGAAGGAGGGGAGCTGGATAATGCTCTGGAGAGAAGGGACATGGATAGGTCCAGTGGGGAATCTGCAAACATAAAAAATAAAGGATTATTAATGATCATATTGTTAAAAATAATTTCAGAACAAATAGATCAGAGATTTAGATACGGCAATAATTTCAATCCTCTGATTTGTTGTATGAGACTTCGAAGAAAAATATTTAGTACCTACATAATAAATGGCAAGACTTATGTTTTTGATTTTGTTGTAATTTTTTCAATGAAAATCGACTATATATCAGCTTTTACTCCGTATAGAAACGAAATGAAGTATTGTTCATTTGTAAAATAAGTAAATAAAATAAAATGGGGTATTTCCAAAAATAAAGTTCGATATTTTTTTGTTCATAATAAAATTTTATGTAATTTGAATCACGTGTCATACAATATTTGTCATATTAAACTTTTGGTTCATAATTTTGTTAATAAAGTTCTGTGGCATCCATTTGTGACGTCACTGAACGATGAGTCCTGTAAATATGACCAAGTTGGATGATATAGCTTATATATCATTTACTTTTCCTTTTTTATTGTTGTTAATATGCTTAATAATTATTTAATTTCATAGACATGTCAACTATTAATGAATTAATGTCAGTTACTGCTTCTTTGTGAACTATAAAGAATATCGTATTTATTAACTTTTCTTTTTACCTTCCGTCAACAGGTAAGGAAGGTATTGTCTTTGGTCAAAAAATCGATGGTGAGTTTTTAGTGAATAAACACGTTTTAGAGTCTCGAAAATATGATTTTACTATTGTGTATTTGTGTGTGTGCGTGTGTGTACGTATGTATGTGTGTGTATATGTGTATGTGTGATGATTCTTTCATAGACGATAACTCCAACACTACAATTCTAAAGATTATAATTCTTTTGTATTCCTTTTCTTTACATCCACGAGAAGAGCTGATTAGATTTTGGTTATAATTGGTCAACCGGAAGTACCCTCATTTGAAGATTTTAAGTTTTTCTTGAAAAATAGCTGTTTAATATCATTTTTTGACATTTAATGTTATTATAAATATTAAAGGATATTCTAATATCTACACGATTTGATTTCAGTATATACTTCATATGCAATGGATATAGAGTTAAAAAAATATATAAATAAATTAAATTTCATAAATCAGCCAACTACGCTATAATCATGGAAACAGCTACTATATTAAGAAAATTCTGATTGACAGATGTCAGTGTCAAGTGTAAATTACATAATACGTTTGAGTTCTAATTTTACTGGAAATATAGAATCTTTTGAAAAAAAAAACTGTCTGTATGGAATTTGTACAAAATACACAGAGCAAAGGTAAAGTAATGTATTGGAAATATAGAATCTTTAGCAAGAAATTTACTATATGGAATTTGTACAAAATACATGCGCTGGCCACATCAGAATTTTTACTGTCACTCTATAGATATGTTTGTAAAATGTCATATATAATCAAACCTTTAATTGTCAAATACAGTTCCTTCTTGGTTACCTGATTGTTTGACCATTGTTAACATGTAGCCTTATAAATTTATTATAATGGTGTGTGTAAATACAGCGTGTCCAGGATAACTTGTCCAACATGGGGTCTATGCATTTTTTCGCAAATAACAAGACAACATTAAAATGGTCTCCTAATGGGGCAACTTTTGTTTAATTTAACAGACTTCGTATCTCTTATAGTTCTCGAGATCCCCATGTTGGACAAGTTATCCAGAACACTGTATACTTGTTGCAGATATTTTTTTTTTGTGAAGTATTGTATAGTACTTTTAGATTTGACCACTGGAGGGTAATGCTGCAGCATCGTTAAGTGATAACAAGATAAAATTGAAATTTTATTAAAAATTTGAAAAATTCATAGTTTAAATATTATGTACTTCTAAAAGGTAAAATATGAATCTACATTAATGATTTTACTTCCATTTTCAGGAAAAATAAAATAAAATAATATGGGTATACCCCATTACAGAACATTTTCCTGTTCTAATTAGAATTAATTAGAACGTATTGATACGAGTATTTCTATCCTGCACAAAAAAAAAATGATTAATAGTCAACGAAACCTTAAGAAAGTAGAAACTAAATGTGACTTAATTATTAAACAAATAATTAATCAAACATTATCAATCACAAATAATAGATTAAGAATGTTATTAACCATTAAAAAGAAAATTAAAATCATAAGCGTTCAAAATAATGATAAATTATTCTGCTTTATGTAAGGTTTGCCTATAAGGATTGACAAAAACAAGCTCGGAGAATAAATTCCTGCGAGAAGGTTCAATATAATGAAAAGCAAATTTACATTTATCTAGTCCATTTGTGTGTGGGAGGACATATTTATTTAAATCCGCCCTTGTATTCAGAATAAAAATGGCACTGCACAGACAACTATATTTATCTTTGTCAAGATTCACGGAAAGATAAAACTTTCGCTTCCACATAACAAAAGAAAAGCTGCAACCGTGTTACTTGATCTGCGATCCCGGGCAATTAGTTTATCGATGACGTCGGCATTGGCTACTGTTCATTGTGCACAGAAAGCAATCCGCCTCGTGTAGAGATTCTTCCACAGAACGTTAAATGCGTATTCATGTCATCAAACACGTAACTTATGTCACTTTTTTATGCTTGCAACACGCATTTTGAATTTTATTTACAGGAGAGAAAAGTAAACACACGTGTTGAAAATTATAGTAATTAAGTACAAAATTTAATAGATTTTTTAAATTAAAGGTATTTTTAGATATCAGTAATTATAGCTAAATTACAGTACTACTGTTTTATGTACTATTAAGGCATTTTTCTTGCGTACTAATTTTTTATTTAATTAAAGTACATAACAGAGCTCAACAAGGGAACATTAAATTTGTTATACTTAATTCTAGGCTTCTGTAACAACACACGCTAATTTCTATATAGAAACATACATTTATTTTTTTATATTAAACTGATAGCAACTGTTTACTTAGCACTGTGTTTGGTAAATACGTCTTTACAGCCCATGCTGGTAGCACTTATAAACATTTTTTCTTCAAACGTCATAAAAGTAGCATGTTTTGTGAGTTGATTCACAAGGTAGAAATTTAATTTCCACGCCGCCGGAATAGAAGTAACTAATAAAAACAAAAAATATTCATAGAAACTATACAGAATCAACGAATAAGAAGTAACTTGTATAAAAGAAACCTGATATCGCCCTAAATGTCACTATAACACACTAGGTAATCTATGAATAAAGTTACTAAATACCATCAACAGCTGTCAAATTTAAATAAATAACCTATGAATTGAAAAATAAACAGAGTTTACTTTTGAGGAAATAACATATTAAAGAATAACAGACTTACAGATTATAGTTACAGGGACGGAAATGAACATAAAAATACTTAGAATTAAAGTGAAAAGAAAAGTTTATATTGTTTTGTAGTGATTCCTGGACATATCTTTCAGCCACATTGTTAGATTTCCATCCAACTGAACAAATTCAGTGGGCGTACATTATAATACTTCAAATTCCGACATAATTGCACACAAGAAGGAAATAAAATTGCACAGTTTTTACTTAAACGTCAAAACGTGAAAATTTTCACTTCAATGTTTATAAGTAACATATAAGTATCCATAGCTACAGGGAAATTAAAATCGCAAAAGTAATTTATGTAATTTATTAAATATCTACGTTTGAAAAAAAACATAATGTGTCATTCGGAGTAAAAGTGTCTTTGTGTGCCTCGCGTGCAATTGTCCAACTCGCTCGTCGTGCAAACTTCCACGCTCGCCACACAAAGTATCACTTTTACTCCTAATAACACAATATACTATTGTTTTGATATTAGAATTTTAATTTTAAGTATCTTTTAAATATTATAAAACTACAAAATAGGCATATAACAGTAAATTTTACAATTTAAAACGGTTTTTTGAAATTTTTGATAGCTTGTCAATGTAACATATATCAGAATTATTTGTTTTCATAATGATTCTTGTTCAATAAAGCTTTATAATATAAAAGTTTATATGATACATGGCCGGTAGCCGCATTTATAAATGCTTGGCTACCGGCCTAAAGTCGTAAAGAACTTATTATATCTCGCTTTCCTATATAGATGAGGATAAGATGTATTATAAGCAGACTAAAAACGAAATGAGAACGAAAACGAAATAACGAAATAAACCGAAATTTTTATACGAACGAAAACGGAAACGAAAACGCAATATATTTTTTTTGTTCATGTTTGAAAACGAAATAATTAATATCGGTTACCGGTTTTAACCGTTATTTTATTTAATATTTTATTTTATTTACAGCAAATATTTTACACGCAAATATTATTGAATTTTCAGATATTTGAGTTGCAAACCAGCAGATTTTCAAAGTAACTCTCCCGTAGCTAACCCTGTTACGTGTTAGGTTAAACGGTATACTTGTAGTTTCATCTATTGAACACTGACTGCGATAATTTTCATTTGCACACACTGGCGGTATTCGTTATGTTAAGTACTTATATAAGAGAACTAACATAAAGGAAGATTTGCTTGAAAACGTGCTATTAATTAGGTGAAATAAAATGTAATTAATATTTTATTCTTTATTGTAAAAAATTCAGGCCATAGCATAAGCTTTTCTCCTTATTTTTCTATATGTATTATCTTTCCTTTATATTTATATTTTATTTTCATGTTTAATAAAAAAAAAACTTATTATATTTCTATATTTTCATCAATTGTTACTCATTAATAGTTATAACCGGTATTAACCGGTATTTAACTACTGCGAACGAAAACAAAAAGATTTAGGAGGGAACATTAAGAACGGAAACGAAATTTTTCGGTTTCGTTCGGATAAGAACTGAACGAAATATTTTTCGTTTTTAGTCTCTGATTATAAGCGTTCTCAAAATTAATATATTACATTGTTATCTCCTTCTATCCTTGGTAAGAGAGATATAGAAATCGCATATCAATATTTCGGTAAATAAGCACGTTTTACGGTCTCTAGAAATCGATTTTAACTTTTTCAAGATGATGTCTGTTCTGTGAGTGTATGAGTGATGTGTTTTTGTATACTCTAACAATTCAGGCACCGGTAACCTTTTTTGGCTGTGGGCCAAAATCTACCAAAATGTAGCTATTTAGAAGACGTTTCCGGTCAATGGGTATTTTCATTTTAGAACAGTCTTTATAATGCACAAATAAGATATTGAGACGCTATAACAAAAATCTCCTTATTTCTGAAGTATTTTAATTATATTATATCATTTTATTTCTTTATTAATATTTATTATTAAACATACAGGGTGTTCGGTAAACAGACGGCCATCTCTTTAGGAATGGTAAAGGTGACCATGTCAAAATTTAATATTAAATTTATCCCGACTGGCCTTTTGTAAAAACTATAAGCCTTGAAAGTTACCCAGTCGGAAGTTACGTCGGGTTGTAGTTTGTAATCATGGATCCAAGTGACTTAAAAAAACAATTAATAGCTACAGTCAGTGTGATAAGTTTGATCTATTGAAAACAGTAGCGTTCGTTCCCTGTGTATAGAATTTGAAACTGAGAAAATGGCCGAATACAGCTTCAACGAATTAGCTAACATGCATCTTATCTATGGTGAAATTGGAGGCAACAGCAGAGCTGCAATGAGGTTGTACCAAGAAAGGTTTCCAAATCGCCACGTTCCTTTTAATAAATAAATCACTTTTGACAAGATTAGTTATTAATTATTTATTGGTACACCACTGAATTATGATTGACATTTGACGTCAGATATGACAGTTTTTCGTTTGTTCCCAAACAGAAGACTCGATACAGCAGAACAAGCGATAATAAAAACTGTTCTCTCATTGGTCTTTTTTTTTGTAAATCAAAATACGATTAGGTATATACAAATGCTGGTAGAGTACAGATGATTTGCGGAACCCAAATGGGTTACTTGAAATTATTAAATGGGTCACCTGGTGACCACAGGGTCCCGACGCCTAATTTAAATTTTATATCATTCAAAACAAATCGGCTCCAGTGGCTCTATGGTTAGTACAACCTTTTAGTCGTGAGTGCGCTCGGGGTTCTGGGTTCGAGGCATAGATTTTTGTGTATGTGTACTCACTCTGTAATTGGGATTTAATTCTGTTGAGTTTATAAAAAAATCTCTTGTAATCCCACTCTGGAAAAACTCTATTAGATTTTAGTGTCGATTTTTGTTATAATAAATATTAATGGTAATTAAAGGTTCTTCGTGTTTTCATTAATACTTTTTCTACATTACTCTATAGATAAATTTAATCCATTTTTATGAATCCTGCAGCCTATGCTTTGCAAATAAACACAATACATATTAATAGGTAATACATTGAAAATTGAAACAATACTTATATGCAAAAAACTTAGTACATTTGCGACGCCACTGACTCTAGGAGCACGCGACCGCCGCCGCTGGTCGAACGTGCTACAACGACCGCCGCGCTGGGCGATGACGTAATCGAGCGAGCTATTGGTGTAATAAACACGTCGTGACGTGTTTAATTACTTAGGGTCACCTGATCCTTTGTATTCGGTGTTATTATCGCGTCGAATGCTCTAGAAAAAGTATGCCGCGCTATAGTATAAACACGTCAGGGAAGCCAGCCAAAAACATTATGTTATAGACAAGCATTTTGAGATGAACAGTTGATGATATAAATAAATAGTCTACGAGTGGTGAACATAAATAAAGTTATATAAATAGTGAAATAAATAGTGTTTAAGTATTTAATAATGTTCTTAGTCTTAAATTTGTGTTTATAATTTTTTAATCATAGTGTTATTTTTTATTATTTATATCTTAATTATTTATCGTTTAATAAACTTTTAATTTTAATTAATAATATTTTTCTGCTTTTTACGCTTCACCCAAATAATAAACGTTTCAATACATTTATTTAAATAAATAAAAATTACATGACGAGATACTCATATAATATGCTGTCAGATTTTAAAAATTAATAATTACGTTTTTGTAAAATTTTAGAACCTGAAGTATTAAAAATCGTTTCACAATAAATATAATAATCTTTTTGTATCAAACACTGTTTTCAATTCTTATTTTTGTATGGGCAAACAGCATTAAAGTTATTGTTAAACAGAATAAGAAAATGAACTATTTGTAAAAGAGTTTATGTTGAAGAAAGTACAAGTATTTTGTGGTACCCAAATAACAATGTTGTCATAAAAACAACAAGTGGCCACATAAACGACAATAACTATGGAACAATAGCTAATTTCAATGTCATTATCACATCAAGCAGAATTTATTGTGGACAATTCGAAGGTTAACATGTTGATTGGAGCAAAATTTAGGATCAAAGTTTGCGCGCGCACAAACAAAAAACAAATATGGCCGAGGAAAAACATATGATCGGTAAATTAAGGCAGCTGTGATTATTATATTGTTACGTTATGCGGCGTAGAACGTAGAAATTTCGCATAGTTTGGGACACGAAACGACCGAAATAATCGTCACGCGAGGATGTGGAATGCAGCAGCAATGACATCGGAGGCCGCGCAATACCGGGCGTGCGAGCACAGCCATCCACTTCGAGACGTTCAAATATTTGAAGCGCGTTGGGCATCACTTATAAATTACGCTTTTTTACTCTTCCCAGGGTTTTTCGGAACACTCCGCTAAAAGTTGTTTGGGATACGTTGCCCTTTCATTTCACTGCATTGTTTCATAGTGCTTGATGCGTGATAGTGAAAGCAGTAGATGAATGACTGCTGCGGAAATGAAGTATTGCCAAAAAGAATATCTTCGTTTATTTAAATTCTCCTCGATCCAATTAGCCCATATCTACGATTTAAACATTTAGGATGGATCACAAATATTTATAATCTACGTGTGTGTGACGACTTAATGTTCAAATCCCAGCGAGGTCCATGAATTTTTCACAATTTTTTTCTTCGTTTATTTAAATTCTCCTCGATTCAATTAGCCCATTTCTACGATTTAAACATTTAGAAAAGAATATACATATTTAAGAAAGGTCATATACTAGTATAGATGACTTTTTGCTCCTAAATATTTAGATCAATAATAATGGTGCTTTATTTTTAGTTCTAATTGATTATACTTATATCTACCTACATGGAGATAAGAATTCTTGTTCTTATAAAATATGTTTTATCAAATTTCAGTTGGGGAGACAATCGACAGTAATAATATTATTTTATAAGGAGCTAAAGTGATACTTTTTGTGACGAATTTGTGGACGTTGACAATAACAGATGAGCCCCAAAAATTTACATAATTTTTTTTTCTGCAAATGCTAAAATATTTTACCTATATCCAATAATCCGATTAAACATTTTTGTCACTATTTTGATTGGAAAACTGATCTATATGTAATTTATATTCAACAACGAAGTAGCCTTTGTTAATTCATAATTTGGAAACCTGAACAATAACAATTACCTTCAGTATACATACATAAGCCTAATAATATTTTTAAAAACACAATTGTTCATGGAAATAAGACGTATGATAAATGCTCACAAACGCTAATCTCTGAGGAACGTTCAAGTTAAGATCATGTATTGTAACAATACATGCGTCTAACTCTAAAAAATGTACACGAAGCAATATTTAGGAAAAGAACTTGAAGGACATTATACAGACCAAGAAATTTAAATACAGCAGTTATTATTACTAAGCATTACAAAAATTATTTATTATACTTTGACGAGTATAAATAAAATCATATACAAATAGTTCTTACAAATACGTGTCCAAAATCATAATAGTTTCGTCGGTATAAATATTTTACCTTAATGACATTTCAAATATTACAAAAAACAAAATACATATTTTATTCTTACAAAAGTATATTATTACCGTAAAATATACAATTTCAGCTTAAATTAACAACAATAGTTTCGATAACAATTAGGCTTTAAACTATATTAACTTTAACATACGAATCAGAATAGTTCGGCCACTTATACTGTTGACAAAACAATTAATACATTTATAATTCTTTTTATTTTTATTTAAATACATTGTTGATATTCACAGAAAGCTTGACATTTATTGTAAGTGATAAGTTTTTACACTAAAATGGCTCGAGGTAAGTCAAGATTTAAAAAAAAAAATCCATAATTAATGCCCATATGAATGGCATTTCGATTTCACATTCGATTCCGTTTTCGACAATATAATTTGTTTAAATAAAATTTAAAAAAATCTAATTATTATCGAAACTATTTTCTTTTTGTTGTTTACTTATTTAAGCTGAAATTGTATATTTTACGGTTTTGTAAAAATTAAATATTATTGAGTCTTTTGTAATAAAATGAAATGTAAAATATTGTGCCGGCCGAATTAATATGATTTTGGGCTCGTAAATACTTGTAATCTCTGTATGAAATTATACAAAGCGAATCAAATGGAGCTATTATTTGAATTTCTATACAAAATTCAGCCTCATAAAAATTTTAGGACCTGGTGTTTATGAATATGCATATTCGTATAAATTTAAAAGAATGAAAACGCTGCGCTTTTAAAATAATTTGACACGTTTGAAATAAAAGTGTATTCAATTAATATAAAACTATACGTGATCAAAATACAAGCAAGAAAAATAAAAAAGTGCATAGCATCCCATAATCCGTTACGATGAGAGCGATTTGCCACGCACCATGCTTTATCTACACGAAATTAATATCAGGAGACGAAGCGACGTGCTTTTGCTTGCTATCCAGCCTGTGGAGCTTATGCAACGGCGTAGGCCTGCGGAGGAGCATGCAGCGAAAAATTAGACTTTATAAAACTCCCTGCGCAGCACACATGTAGCATAATGAGACGTTCGAAATTCAAATGAACCGCCAAGCCAACTAGCCAGCGTTTTAAATAACTCAGGTTATGTATGGTTTAATGAGTGACATCGGGGAAATATCTACAATCTGAATACTGAATATTTAGCGAGAAGAACATTTCTAAATCTATATATGGTTGTGATTGATTAACAAGATGGAAATTAATTCGTTAAATTGTTTTTAAATTATTATTCAGACACAATTATAGTTGACTAGTTAATTGGAAGAGATTTATGGATGGATGAGTGTGTTTCTGACTGAGTGACTGGGAGACTTTTTGACGGTAGTGTATCGCTTATATCGAAATGCAACATGATCCGACTGGAGGGAAGAAGAGACGATCTAAGGCGGCTGCAGCCACTTTGAAAGGGATGCCGTGAATGCCGACAACGACATACGACAGTACAATGGTGCATGGGCGACAGTGGCCAGTGGCGGCGGGTGTACCTACCAGTGGCGTACACAGCAAAAAACTAAACAAACACACGCATACACTACTCTCTCACGTAAATTCTGTGAAATACTTTAAATTACTTTAATACGTAATTATTTCCGTATACCCATATCCTTGCTTGTCCATAATTCTTTCCTGTATTGAACATTTTCAAGTTTTAAAAACGATTTTTACTATGCCATGAAACATTTAAGCATTGATTAAATAATATGTAAAGATTGACCAAGGCAACCTTACGAGTATTTGCGTAGCACACTGTGCTATTATTATGCTGCCGTCTTTGATTAATTTACTATTTTACTGAAAATTACATTAAGGTCCCTGAGGCATATAAGGCCCATGTACTGAAAATCACATTTATATTAGTTGCACCGATGTGGTTTTCTCGTAAATAACGGTAATATAAAGGTAAATTAGAAGTACCATTTTTTTGCACTGCCCTATTGTCGTTGCTTCGTGTATGCTGTGAGAAGTTGTTGCGGATGTTCCATTTTATAAAAACTGCCAACAAACAACTGTAATTTTTTTTTAATTTTCTATTTTGTTTATGTTTTTATTATTCCTTGAACCTTTTAACTTGAGAAACAAGATCATTGTTATTGCTTTGAAAAAATTAATTAAGAAACATATGCTTTATTTATCGTACTACCCAGGGGAAAGTAAGGCTCAGTAAATTTGGGGCCAAAAAAATATGACTCAAGCTAAAAATAACAATCTAAAAAGAGCATCGGAGACATGGTTTTGCCATAGCTGCCACAAATGGCACCATGAAACTTTATCCAAATCTAGCTCCTACGTAAAAGAGTATTATTACTTGTTGATTTTTCTCAAAATGTTTACTTTTTTTCAGTGACCTTATTATACTACCACAGTTTAATAAGGCCCAAATTTTATTTTTTACGGATTAGTTTAAAAAATGCTCTTTTTTTAACTTTCTCAGATTTATGATGAAACAAAATTTAACATGAACAAAGGTTTTTAAATAAAGATTACTAATGCCCGATTGCATCGCTGACGCTCAAATTTTAAGTGTTCCTTAAACTGACAATATCGTATCGAAACGAGAAGTCAAATGCGATAGTGAATATAGCTGTCAAAATTTCTATATGGACTTTTTTTAAGCCTAGCTTAAAATTTAAGTGTCAGCAATGCAAATGGGCATAATTATCCAAAATATTTAATTTTTAATTAGGGTTTGCTTCCATGACCTTATATCCTTATAATAATAAATTTTATTATTCCACGCAGATAAATTGATATTTCTGATTGTTAGTACAGTAGGCAACATGTCACTTCCGGGATTCTAAGTATAAATAGTTATTTTTGTAATAAGTGTAGGAAAATACTGATTTTGAAACGATTGCAAGTTTGCTGAATCACGTTTTTCACATGTATTACAAACAATAATCTACTACTTGAGTGACAATGAAGGGTATTTTTAAGTGATCACCACAATTGCATTCATGACAACATAACAAAAAATTATGTTATAATTATTTCCAGCCTAATTCGGAATTTGGCTAATTTGAGAACTCTTATTTACCGCACGATTGCAGAAAAACATTTTTTATTTTTCTTAATTGTTTTTCCGAAATATATAACTTATAGCATCTATTATCATATTGGAAACACTATATTCAGCAAATTAAGCAAAATAGCTATTTTTAGAACTATATACATAATTAAGAAAGTAATTTTTTTATCGACGTAATAGCCAATATGATATTAAAAATTTAAATAATTTGTGTATAATAATAAAACAACATGTGTAAGTTTTTACAGCTATTAGATTCTTCTTGAAGTAAGAGGTGTAAATTTATTGGTATCGAATCAGCAGTAGAAAATATTAATTATATCCACTTACTAAAATCAACGACACAAATTACATCCCATATATCATAGGAACTAAACCCACTACACTGTTCATGTTAACAGAGTCTAACAATGAAATAAAATATTAGATAAAGTCGCGGCTCGACACTAAACCAGACAAAAACGTGATTCACAAAGCGTTAGAAAAATGAACAAGCAGCTACCATTAAAACCTAATATTTCAAACATAAATTTAAATAAATACACCACTGAGAGTTTCCAAAAACAGCCGCATAGAGCGCACAGTCGGCAATAAAGAATTGGATTTTAATCGATGACAGAGCCGAACTCGAGCCCTGGTAATCCTATGAGAAATGATGCCTCTATTAGCTGCTTTTAGCCGCGACGGTAGCCATAAAGAAGTGTCAAATACTCACTGTCAAAATGTCTTCATCTAAATGGCTGATAAATTCTATTTTGAGTGGTCAGTCTCGGGCAACATTAGAGAACCCGTTTCTAATAAATCGCTCTTTTAACTGATCAAATTGAACGTGGGCTGCTGGATTTACTTTTGATAACAATATTAAATTCAAATCTTGAAGCGAGAAAAATTTTAAGTGCATATTAATTTATTTTATTGATGTGATTGAAAGGAAATTTATGATGAAATATTTATTAACCAGTGGAAAAGATAAATTTACGTAATTATGTAGATTTAAAACACCTGGTATTAATTATTTTATTAGAATTCTCAATGCCAGCTTGGCAGTGAGTGTTGCAATAGTTTTCAATATTTGAATGAACGAGTAAAGCCGGTAAACCTTGCGACAGGTTGTTATTTATCTGTTCTATATGGGAATTGACTGCTATAAATCAGTAATTGCTAGAAATAATAATATAATACCAGGAATTAATAGTCTGTCATTAGCTTAACTACTTTTTTTTAAATATGGAAAATTATATCAAGAAGGTTGTTATTTTTTAATTTTCCAAGGAAAGCGAACATATAAGTTTGTATTATTAACAAAATTAACTCGAGAAAATGTCTACTTATACTTCTAATTATCAATTAGAATTGGATAAATTGTAACAAATTGAATATTTTCATTTGGGTCTACAATTCTGAAATGAGTGTATGTTTTTTTTTTCATTTTAATTGTATCTTACATAATTACACATTTTTTATAAGGTTGTTTCAATTTATCAATTATTTAAAAAATAACTAACGTGAATAACATAACCTGGTAATTTTAATAAAATTGCTTGTCAATAACTTGCTGAGTAATAATGAGTATAATGAAAAGTCGTGCCCATCATTTCAGTACAAAATCTTGCAGTTATTTATGTTTTAGAGTAACATTCTATAAAATATTTGCTGTAGATCTTTTATATATTGTTAGTGTAAAAGGGGCAATAGTAGATTATTATAGCTGCCGCGCGTTAAGTTGAGGTTGACCTTGTATGCACAAAACCTAAAATTCGTACTTGGAAGGGGGGGGGGTTAATGTCTATTGACGTTTAGCCGAATGTTTACACTAATTTGTAACCTATTTATTAGTAATTATTATATGCTATATTTCGACGAGGAAAACACTTAAAAACTTATTTACTAACAGTATATGCAAGCACATATTAAGAATATCATAAACGTCAGTTTATAGGTAGGCATGTATGTTTATCTTAACGCGTAAATTATATAAAATAAAAATATTGAATTCATTATTAATATTAGTGCTAAATCACAGAATTCTCTGATTAGAGAAGGTTGTGGCTAACCGGTACAATTCTATTCTACATTGTACATAAGTTACTTGAGAAGGACGTGAATCATATAAATTAAAATACGATTAAGCAAGTGGTTAAAAGAAACGTTACTTTATAAGGACCTTACATTAAATAAATGATAAAGGATGACTGATTTTGCTCTATTAGGTCTGTTCTTTTCACTATTTTGCGTCCACGGTTTACCGCCGCGCCCATATAAACTGACTGGACGTTGCAGTAAACCGTAGACGCAAAGTAGCAAAAACAAACAGACCTATTGAATATATCTACAGGCATTTGACATCTAATCAGTGAACAAAGTCTGTAAATTCCGCTGTATTAACTACTTGATCTCTAAATATTATTCATTGGTGGTCGCGGACCAAGTTTTCAGTCCGGACTTGGTACAGCGTGTTAAATATTAGAAAATAGTGTCCAAGAATAAAATTCCAAAGTTTCCTTACAAAGAATGATTAAACTGTGTTTTAAAAATAATATTTATAATATTTAAATTATAAATAAATAAATATATTATCACGGCATATTACCCATTGCTGAGTGTGCCAATCTGCTTTGTACACAGATATACGGTACGGGCACTCAATGCTGGCGTGGAGAGTGAACCACAGGGGTCAATTTTGTGCCATTAAAATTCGAAGTAATTTTTGGCGTCGGTCGGAATTGAACCCGGGTCATAATTAACTAAATTGACTGATGAAATAAAGACTGCTAAACACCCTTATTCAGTACTAAATTATGTAGCAGAAAACAATTTGGCGTTGGAATATCTTAATACTGTACATATGAAGTGAATGGTCCAAGGGAAAACAGTAAAACTCAAATCTTTTCTTTTTTAATAAGAAGAAAAACGTTCAAAGTATCGAGCTTTTAAGTTAAAAGTAAACAGGGGAAGAAGTATCAAATTTATGACTCGTGTAGAGACCAATAATCAAATTCCAACATAGCTTGTCCTCATCATTTGGTTTTATCAACTTCAAGCCCTTATTTTTTAGTGCACAGAGCAAGTAATGATTGTTAATGGCAACAATAATAGATGTAAGTAACAATAACCGGATTAAGAAACAATTTTTTTAATGTTAATTTTTGAAAAGTTTTTGGCACCTTTCGTGTGACTTTTTTCGGTTTTTGGGAAAGAACAACCAAATTCCACGTCCATGAACCAGAAATACTGTTCTTCCCCATTCTGATAATACTCGTATAATCTGTTCCGCTGAATTATATAAAGTTTATTTCCAAGTTGTTCCACGTCAAAATTGACCAAATATAAATTATTCCACAAATAAATGCATCATAATAGCTTATTACCCATTTCTATTTTTGCCAATCAGATGTTGGTCCATATTTTAAGGAGCTAATCAGAAAATCCGAATAATGGGGTAGTTTCGACTTTTTTGATTTTTTTATTAGAAGCAAGTATTTTTAAATTTAAATTTTCCATATATTTTTTTTTTATTTTGCACAATTTTTGTTTTTATATGAGAAAAAAATTAATACCGGACATATCTATTCCCGCTACTGTAACGTTACCCTTACCGCTTGCGTTGTAACTTAGTACCGATGTGCTGCTCAAAGTATGACAAAGATATTTTGCGACGTATATCTTTGCGGGGCAAGGGGAACTTGTTTGTTAGGTTAGATTGCTGTCAAGTTAGCACGCATTTTTACTTATTTATATTATTTTAATGACAATCCATAAATATGTATATTTTTTTACTTACGAGAAAGATAGAATAAGTGCCTAAGAAACAAATAGAAACAAGGTTATGTCAACGGCGTCAGTATCACCATCAATTGTCACATTTACATGTCACATTCCATCGCTGTAAAACAACGACACTAGCGACATTTGTGGCTTTAAGTATGTAAGCGTGACGTCACAGGGAATAGGTCGATTTGAATCATGTGATATTTTAAATATTTTTTTTGAAATATTTACATAATAAATGGCGAATTTTATTACAGTATTATCTTATTATGAGTCATATATTGTAATCAAATAAGAATTTCATTAAATTTTAACATAAGGTAACTACCCCATTATCAATTTTATTGTCGACCAGATATGAACCCGGCTTGTCGAGTAACGTTCTTAGTCACAAGATTCCGTAAATTATTCTACCGTCCTCTCTTTTGGTCTAGGTATGCAGCATCATAATGTGCATGCATCAGTATGTAAATTCCTTGGTGGGTACAGCGTCACGACGTAAAAATCTTGCCCAAGAAGTTAGCGGCGGTGAACGTTGAGCGTTCATAATTTAAAAAGTCCACTCCGCAGTACAAATTGTAAATAAAAATAATTCCAATAACTAAACCTATTCTGATTCAATAAATTATTTTTATTTACATTTCCTACTGCGGAGTTAAACTGTAAGCGCGCGAAGTTCACCTGCCTAATTTAATAGGCAAGATTTGTAAGTTGTTATAACGTAATACACAGCAAGGCATTTCCAGGGCGATCCATGCATATTATGACGCTGCTTGTGTTCCCCTAATTTGCCCAATAAGATTTAAACATTGTCCCTTACCTTCAAGTATAGAATCCATGGTCTGTCTATAGAGAGATGCCCGCATCCTGACGAAGAATAGCTCTTCGGGGCGTTCAGGTAGGTAATACACCAGAAGCTCTGTGTCTGGCGCGATGGGTTTCACTGCCTCATACACGGGCTCACCGCGAACTTTGGTGGCCACCAGGTTCACGGCGGGGGTGTAGGCCGGAGCCACGCGTATGAAGCGCACCCAGTTGCAGTGACGCACGCGTCTAGACCCGTGACCACTGATTTCGTCGTAGCACCCAAAGCGGTGGCGAATCTAGAAGGAAATATTTTATTAGTAAAAATCAAAGTAAAAAGTTCATTGAGGTTTGAACATGAACCACGAGTAGTATATTGTTTGTTTATGTCGGAATCAACAAAGTTTTATAAGTACCTAAGCTATCATATCATATGAATTCAACGTATGTTAGTTTTTGTCGTTTATCGCAGTTATTTATAGTTATTATGTTTTCCATATACACGGCAAATGTGTTTGTACTAATTAAAATCCTTTCATCTAACAGATTATAAATTTTTCAACGGTCTCCAATTTAATCTTGAACAATTTATTAACATGAGCATTTCAGGTTAGTTTTAGAAACTTACCAACAACGTATTTTTTGCCATAATTCATTTCCCAATATTATTAAATAATTTGTGATAACTAATATAGTGAACAGGAAATAGAGTTCAAATTTCACTCACATAAAGTGATACCCTGGCGTTCAGTAATTTTTCACATACTTGTTATTACATATTATTATTGACCTTCCGAAGGAACATACATCTAACATATGTGCAATATATTTTACCAAACAAAAATATATTTTACAATATGTGAAATACTTGTCTATCTAAAAGTATTGGCGGGTAATATGCTATAGCATTTACGTACAAATTTTAACACTCGAACCATAGATACCTAACAGAAAAAATGTAAATTAATATATATTGGAGATTGTAAAGAATTAATCGACATTCGTCATAAATTCATAAATAACAAAAATATTCATATTAAAAAAATTACAAAAACTTAAAGTTTAAACAATGTGTTCTAAGACGTAACGCTCTATGCCAGCTGTATTATCAGTATCGCTACTCCCGACATTTTAAAATCAAATCACCTGTAATTTAAGGGTGACTTGCGGATACTGTAAAGTGTAGACAGATTTTAATAGAGAATGCAGGAAAAAATGTTATTGAATCAGATTCAATATCTGCTTCACATTCGCTTATAATTAAATTGTTAACCGTTTGTTAGATTGACAATATCGTATAGAAACTAAATGTCAAATTTGTTGTTAAATATTACTGCCAAAGTTTCGATGCACACTTTTTTTTTGTTAATCTGTAGTTAATACATTAACTAGAAACTGTGCAACTGGCTGTTAACAAGTAATATGTAGTTTACAAGAAACATATAATATTAAAAATTTCACTTGCTAGAATCACTACAGCAACATTATATTCCAGAGGTTCTACGTTTAAACTGTCAACTTGCACTAAGTGAATGTAGCCAATGATTTGCACTACTTCCTGTTTGTGTTCCTTAGTGGAGAAAGGGTGCTAATCATTATCATTATTATTTTATAAATATTGTTTAACTATAAATGCCTTAGTTTATTTACTATTTTATAATTATCAGCTTCACATACTTTCGCTCGATAAGTGCTCTAAAAACTTAAAAATATCTCATTAAATTAGTTATCGATATATGTAAATAAATAATTTAATTAAATATTATTATTTGAATTAATTAGAGAAATCAGTCATTTCAGAAGAAATATCAATAATTTAATAAAAATTTACAAAAAATATCGAACAGTCAGGTTGTTAATGGCCTTGCCGATCTTGTGACATTAGCAAGGTGAACTAGAGCGAAACAGAAGGGCTTATTGGATAAGTGGGGTAAGTTAAATTTTAAACAAAATATCCAAACAATCAGTCTGTTCTCTGTTCGTTGACTTGCACAAGGCAGTTACAGTGTTAACTTTTTAACACTAGAACATTTTACGAAAAACGTGCAATTTGTACACGCTGTACAATGAGAAAAATTTCAGAACTAGTTCACACTTATCTGAACCGATTTGTGAAGTAGTGTAGATAGTGCAAAGATTGGAGGCGACTGAATTTCAGATTTGAAACTGTTTTGCTTAACCTGATATTTGTTATTTTAAATTGAATATAATGCACGAAAATTTGACATATTTAAACATTATCATTCGCCTGTTGAACTTTTTGTGTTCTTTGACACTTGTAAATTGATGCACGCTGTACTGACTTGCATCACAGTACACTAACATACACTGCACTTTCAAAATACTCATCGAATAGACCTATTAACAGACACTTTTTCTATAAGTAAATACTGTTTAGACATCGTTTCTTACACTTATCTATTTTTATTATTTATTTATTTTTTATATAACAATGCGCTTAGATCACTTTTCCGAATTCCAAATTTCTGAACACACATTTTAAAATGTCAATAACCATATTCTTTTTCTCGCCTCACTAATCTCAAAATGAGGTAAGATGAAATGAGTTGAAATAGACAGTAAATAGAACGAACTGAACAAATACAATAATTTGCATCACATTTTTAGGTTATTGTATCTTTCAAAGTTAACGCTAGTGCAACTAGAAAGATACGTCAGAGAATTGTCAGTAGAAGAACTGAAAATAATTCTTCTACGTCTGACTCTTCGTTATAAATTAAAAATATAACATTCCACTACTTTATAAACTATAACAAATGTGTCATTGCAAGATAGTAAATAATCACCAACTGAGCGCCAAATTTGTGCAAATTTTTGATGCCAAATACCCAGCTATACGATCAAGAAATAAAACGGTTATCTGGTATCCGGTACCCGGTATCACTGCTTATAAAACTGCACGAACAGTGCGGGATATGTGGCAACTAACTAGTACAATAGAATTTATAATCTTAACTAACGTGTAAATATTTTTCGAATTTCTATAGAAACTTGTATTTAAAGTTAAATAAGGATGTGGACAATAATAACATGCTGGTAGTGGGGAGAATTTGAGCGTTGCGTAGCCAGTAGCATTGGTTTGGAGGAGAAACACGCAACAGCAACAACAGCAAGAGTCTTGGTTGTATGAGACCGCAACGCAACAAGTGGTCGCTTTGAGCGCGCCGGCCCATTGTGCACCTCCGCATTATTTGCGCAAGATGTCGCCGTTTGTAGCCGATTAAGTCACCCGCAAGCCGCGGCCGCGGCTCTCCTCTCAATTCGGCTTGTTTGAGGATAATTGCGTACCTTTTATTTTTTACTTTTATGCATTTCATTTTGGTTTATTTATCTTGCTCCATTGATTCCATTCAATGTAGTTTAGAGTAAAATGGTATGGTCAAACAATAGCCTCATGTAGATGAATTCGCTACTTAGTTCCAGGATTGTCTTTAAACTCCATTATGTAGTAATAAATTTGTAAATCACTATTGTTCAATAAATCAGCTACCGTCAATACATTTTCATTTTTATAAAACTATCACTACTAACTAAAGTCAAAATTATCATATGCATATCTCATAATATCGAGTTCGTTTATTAAACCAAAGATTCTAGTTCGGTAACGTATGAAGTAGTATGTTAAAAGTTGAGATTTATGTAGCTCAGAAACATGTTTAGGTGTAAAATTTCATAATCCAGTCCGACGTCTAACTTGGAAGTCCGGGATAAAATGATCCTTGGCTTACACTACGGCTAAAATACGGTACGCGACAGAAACTTAAAAAATTGCACGCTTATAGCAGACAAGTAGACATACAATTTAGCGGACTATATCATTCATTAAGTTGTAAACCAATAAGAATGCGTGATTTTCCTTAGTTACCACGTATTACACAGGTTATTATTAAGTAACCATGGTGAACGAATATACGAATCTTTGTATATTCGAATATACCTCCTTCGTATATTCACTTATAGGTGCGTTTGGTTATTTTGTTCAATGTTATTTTGAATTATATTTATGGAGCATAAAGTATGATCTTTTCCTTCAAACACAGTATGGAGTACATAAATGATATCTATAGTTAGACTCTGCGGAGAAAAATCGTGCTTTGATTGTATACTTTAAGTAGACATCTTAAATGACAGTGACAGCTTCAAATGTACCGAAACAAATAATTGAACGGACCTATTATTTGACAGAAAGGCATTATTGAAGTAAAAATTTGACAATTATTTGGATCGCAAGTCTAGAAACTGCACTGTTGCTAGTTTATTTCAAAAATGAGCATTTATTTTGAAACACGAGAATTTCAATGTAACATTACATACTACAGCTATATTTAAAAATCAAGGTTATCTAGCATACAGTTTGACGTTTCTGTCAAAAGAAAATAGACTACGGGCCAACCAATTTATCATTTACTTTTTAATTTTTTTTTTTATTCATGATATAGTCTACCTGTATACAACTCGACAATAGAAAATTCTCGACATACTCAACGAGTTGCCTATTGGAAATACCAGGCAACTCGTTTCGTATAATCGAGAATTTTCAATCGCCTTGTATAATATGTGATTATTTTGGAGCAGGAAAAATTGTTATAACAATCTATTTGATATTTTTTTTAACGAGTTATTAAAATCTATCCACTTTGTTAAAGAATAGGTCCATATATGTGGTTTAGAGGAGATGATAAGGTAGGAGTGATGTAGATCAATGGGGAGAAAGTTGCTAGAGTCTAAGAGTATCTAGGATCTTATGTTGATCAGAATGGGGGACCAGAGAGAGAAATAAACCACATGATTCAGGCAGGATGGAGGAATTGGAAAAGAGTATCTAGGGTGCTGTGTGACCGAAACAGTGTAAGAGCAGTCAAAGGGAAAGTTTTTAAAACAGTGGGAAGGCCGGCTACGATCTACGGCAGTAAGACCTGGCCTACAAAGAAATCCAATCAAAAGAAAATTAATGTGGTAGAGATGAGGATGTTGGGAAAGACACGGAAAGATAAGGAATGAGATGATGAGGGAAATGCCTCAAGTGGTAGAAGTTTCTAGAAAGATACAAGAGAGAGGATTACATTGGTTTGGACATGTCATGAGCAGAGATGAAGAATATATTGGAAAAAGAATAAACAGATTAGTATTGTACAAGACTTGAGAGAAAAGGAACAGAATGAGGACTACACGCAAAATAAAAATGAATGGGAGAAGAATATAAAGAATAGTGACTCCTAACGAATGGAAAAAGCTAGCGAAGAAGAAGAAGATTATACTGGGTATACCTACTAAAAAAATAAAATAATCTCTGCTCTGTTTTATACTTTTGTTTCCTGTTAATATTGAAGTTCACATTCTAATCGAAATTATTATACAATAACCGATTATTATAAATTTTCCCAGATAGTTTTCTAAATCACATTAGCATGTAGTCAGTATCCTTTACAGAAGCAGTCTATAATTATCCTATCCACACGCTTTGTGAATATTAATCCAAAACTATGCAAGTAAATACATACATATTACCCGAATCTGATTCCTCACTTCACTGTAGTGAAAGTCTAACGCAATTCAATGTTAATCAAAGCAAAGCAAAGAACATTTCAACACGTATATGTTATCTTAATAGCGTTACTGATGATCTCCAACTTCTGATATACTTTGAGTTTGTAATTATATACACTATACCTACAGCGGGAATCCACTCTAACCAGATTATAGTGATTAGATAAAAATAAACAAAATGTGTGCTGACTTATATCTCGACTTTCGACGGGACAAAAAAATGTGATGTGACATGCACATTACCGACCGACAATTCCATATATTTTATATAAATACTATTTTCAACAGGTGTTAACAATTAGCTCAAATCTCTGTCAAATAACATTTATTCTCTTGCAACACTGTTTCGATAAACACTTGCACCTTCTTGTGGGTAGGTAAGATCTTACTAAATATTACATCTCATGTATACAAAATACATCGCTTCTTTACATTCATTTTTACAACATCGTACAAAAATTGAATATAAAGAACGAATGTATTTTGTATACATGAGATGTAATATTTTGTAAGACCCTACCAACCCAGAAGAAGGTGCAAGTGTGCATCGAAACATCGATGTTGCAAGAGAATAAATGCTGTTTGACTGAGATTTAGAATAAATGTTAATACCTAATCCATACCAAAGTCGAGAAATTTCCTACATTTGAAAAAAAATGTACTTAGTTATCAATAAATTTATTCCATGACTATTAAGTGAACTTGTAAACTATACTTGGCACTGATATTTATATATCAGAAACTTGAATACTTCAACTTGTTTCGTGTTTTTCTTTATATAACTTGGTAAGGGAGGTATAGGGATCGTGCTAAAATGCGCATATCGAGATTTTGGTAAATGACTACGTTTTAAGGTCCCAATAATGCAAATTGAACATTTTCACGATGATGTCTATGGGTGTGTATGTGTGCGTGTGTGGATTTTCTGGGCACTCTAACTCAAATACTATCGTTCAGAAAATTTTGAAATCTTGTATTTCTACCTTATTCTAATATGGAAAGAAGCCATTCAATTTTGGTGTCAATCAGATAATCGGAAATGGCAGTTTACTTGAATCTCAAAATAGTTTTTCTTCAAAAAATACCTTTAAATATCTTTTTTTTCGCAATTTGTTATTATTAAAATTTAAGATTATTCCATTTTCTACAGGTCTGCATTAATATTTTTTCTATATATTTTATGGATAAATTTATAAAGTACTATAAAAATTATATTTCGGAACTTATGCTTTAAACACAAATCCATGGTTACACATTTAATCTCAAATGTATGTAACTGACAGATAAATGTTAGTGTCAAAAAAAATAATGATTTCAAATTATTGACAGTAACGTTTTAAAAAGAAAATTGTAAATAGAACAATAGTTATATGGAAAAAAAAATTAATATACATAATTTATAGCATTAGTAAATATGCAGGTATGTATTTAAATAAAAAAATAAATATATTATCACGGCATATTACCCATTGCTGGGTGTGCTAATCTGCTTTGTACACAGATTTCGGTAATAATGTTGACATATTTATATCGTACGGACGTTTACCAAGCGTCACCTCATTGCTGGCGTGGAGAGTGCAAAACAGGGGTCAATTTTGTGCCATTTAAAATTCGAAATATTTAGCGAATCGGGCTCCCCAGATTCGCAACCAGACATCAGGCACGCGGCAACGAGACCCCATAGGTATGTATTCAAATTAATGAAAATTAAATGGCGAGAGGTATTGTGTTGGTCACATCAGATTTTTTAGTTTTAAATTCATTTACAGTATATAATTTTTTCGACGAATTACATAAGAAAAATTGTTGTCTTCAGTCGCACAATCACAACCAAATTCTTTTTCTACAAGAATCGAATAAGATCATTTATTGAAGTTTCCGGTTCCTATGGCTATATTATACGTTTCCGGTCGCGTTCCATTGTGAGCAACAAGTTAAAGGCGTACGTTTTATGTTTGTAATTCTACAAGAATCAAATTAGTCCCACTCTATATTGGAAAATATTTTTATCGAATAAATGCAAAATTCCTACAAAAACGAAACAAATCCAAATGTCTTTTTTATCTTTTTACCTCTCGCTAAGAGAGGTATTGGATTCATGCTAAAAATCGCATATCCAGATATTATTGAATAAGCACGTTTTAAGGTCCCTACAATCCGATTTTAACATTTTTACGATGATGTCTGTGTGTGGGTGTGTGTGTGTGTGTGTGTGTGTGTGTGTGTGTGTGTGTGTGTGTGTGTGTGTGTGTGTGTGTGTGTGTGTGTGTGTGTGTGGATGTGTGTGTGTGGGATGTTGGAAGGACGGTTACTCAAAAACTATAAGACTTAAAATTTGTTTAACAACGTATTTCCCAATCGGACATTCATGGGAAGATCTGAAAAGGTTTTGGTAATAATTGGACAACCGGAAGTAGAAGATTCTTGAAAAAAAATCTTCTAAATATTATTTTTTGAAAATTTTTCTTGATAATATTAAAGAAAAATAAATTCTCTATCTGATACATTTAAATATTTTTATACATATTTTATAGATTTAGAGATAAAAGGAATATAATATATAAAATAATCTGTTGTAATAAATTTGACAGCCGAAAGAATGCCATGAAAAATAGTTGATAATTTAAATTATTTGTAACTGACAGATAAATGTCAGTGTCAGAAATAATGAGTAATGAAAGAAAAATGTATTTGGAGAATCCCTTAATTCTTGATCTGTGACTATTATGGAGATGACAAGTCTAGGTTGACTTAAATTTGTTTCAAACATTATGGGACAATGTACACCAGTACTATAGACTAGAGTAACTTTGAATTGCGAAAAAGCTATCAAATTCTTCTCAAGTAAGTTGTAAATATTGACAAAATTACACATCGATATAAGAATAATCGGAGTGCAATCTATCCGTCACTTTATTAAAGGGAATTAGTGTTATTTAGATATAACATGTATGAAAAAATAAAATGTAAAAGAAGATATGTAAGAATAGATGCACAATCCATATATACATTTTAGACCGCCCAAAATTAATGTTTTTACTAGAAGAATATGAAGAGAAAGTAAACAACGTTGTTCGAATTGAAAATTGCAGTTACCAGCCTAATATTTATATATGGTAAACTCTACTTTGTAATTTATTGTAACATAATTTATGGTAAAATATCTTCATGTTGAGACATGCTATTATTGAATAATAAAGAAGTTTATACGTCATAGATTTATATGAATATATTATTTGTATTTATAAAAATATTCTTTGCTTTATGCATACAGCCAGGTAAAATATACGGCGAGAGGTTATGTGCTGGCCACATCAGATTTTTTAATAAATGGTGGATCAATAAAATAAAATTTCAAACAGAGTACGGTTTTTTATATCTTTAGAATTTAAATTTTCGGATATACTCGGTTTAAAAAAAAAAAAACACCAAAAATGTAACACAGAATGAGAACAGTAATTCTGATATAAAACTGGGGACCATGCTTCATGTACTCATTTAATCATACTAAAGGAAACAATGAAAGAGAGGTCATCCAAAATATGGAATACCTACAACTAGATTTATTTTAAATTCTCTTTCACTTTCAAGGATAATAATTGGAATATTATACGAAGAGTAATGAAATAATTTCTCAAAATGCAAATAAATGAATTCCACGTTAAAATAGTCGTCCAAAGGATTTCTAGTTGAAAAGTTTGGATTTTAAACATACATATTCTCAATGTATGCTTATTTATTAAAAATGCACTATATTTTTTTTATCAAATACATACATACCTCGCCTACATAGGTGACGTCACGTAAAAAGTACAAATTATTTCATCTGAATAATAATTTCATACATTTTTTACATATACCTACATAATTTTTAATGCAGTTGACGTTTATATTATTGTATACAATAAGTTACGTAGCATAAGAGATTTATAAAAAAGAAACTCGTACAATAATTATGTTTTGAAAAAAAGCTTGCTAATAGATGGAAATATACCTCATTAATTATCTATAATAATAATTTTACAATTAATTCAATGGAATTCACTACATTAAAATAAATTCTATACCAATAAATGCAATGGTGAAGAAATGAACAAAAACGTAGTAAAACATTGAAACGGATACAGCTCATTACTCACTTGTATTGTTACTGTTTTTACGTTTTTAATTAGCAAAGTTAAACGTAGAACTACAAATAATAATAATTATTATTAATATGACATTTGACTTTCTATAAAACGATAGCTTGCGTTGATAAATACTTTCAGTTTTATTCGCAACAATGTCACACCTGGACAAACGAGATAAAAAGATAAACCTGATTTCCTTTTCATTACAAGCATTTTTAAACCATTAGTCAATAAATACTACTGTTTCTTCAGATGAAATGAAGATCAAACAAAAAATTGGAGCGATTTCCTTTCAAACAATAATTTTTATACTATTGATTAAACATGTTAATGTTCTTTTTTAAGAAATGTATTGCGCGAATTATTATTTCCTTAATACCGAGCTGTCATCATTAATTTGTGAGTCTATTTTACTTCTTTCATTGCCGCTCCTTCTTTAATTGCTGGAAAATTGTAACGACTGCCTCTGAATTTATCGCGAACAAATCCCGTTAATCATTTATTTGAATGCCAGGTTTTTTTATATCATCATTTGCTGGGAATTTGAATTTATGTGCATTTCTAACAAAAAACTATAATTACGGCAGATAAATCAGTGATGTTACTATGTGCTTCTCTGTTACGTTAATTATAATTACCAATGAATACTTTGAATAATACGGTAATATGTTACTTATTTGTCAAGCTTGTATATGTTATATTATATGCTCTACTTTCTGATTTATATACAAAGTGTCTCAAAGAATTGATACATAGGAATCCATTGTATTTAAATAAATTTTCTAACATAATCTACAAGTACGGGCAGATATAATCGTTAAATTTTTAAAATTAGTATTTTGTATAAATTTTCGATATGTGATATTTAAAGCCCTATACATACTTTTATTACCTAATGTAGGCAAAAGGTAAAAAATATAGTAAGCACCGGGTCTAATTTAGACATTTACGGACCACAGGTAAAACTATTTTTCGCGCGTTCATCGAAAAACTAAGACCTACAATTATTGTATTCGTGATTAGCATATCCATTTTCAATAGTGTAATCATTTTTTTTACCTTCCGTCACCTTTAGGTAAGGAAGGTATTGTCTTTGGTCAAAAAATTCAATGATGAGTTTTTACTGAATAAGCACGTTTTAGGGTCCATATAATACGATTTTACCATTTTTACGATAATGTCTGTATGTATGTATGTCTGTGTGTGTGTGTGACAAAAGTTCCGGATTCCATAACTTCAATACCACGATTCCAAAAATTATAATTTTTTCGTATTCCTCAAGTTTACATCCAGAAGAACAACTGATTAGATTTTGGTTATAATTCGTCAACCGGAAGTAGTCTCATTTGGAGATTTAACAGTTAAATTTGATTTATTGACATTTAACGTTATTATAACTTAAAGAATATAATAGCTATGCCAAACTTGGGAACTAGTAATATATTCATATAATTCAAATTGACAGATGTCAGTATCAATAAAAAGTAAATTAATGTGGCAGATATGAGGATGTTGAAGTAGATATTGGGGAATACACGGAAAGATACGGTAAGAAAATAACTCTAGTGTTACAAGTTTTTAGAAAGATACAAGAAAGACGATTACATTAGTTTGAACATGTCATGAGGAGAAATGAAGAATTATATTGGAACAAGAATGAATAGTTTAGTAATAGGACGTTAAAGAAACAGAGGAAGACCAAAGATAAGATGGAAGGACTGTATTGCGGAAGATTTGAGAGAAAAGGAACTGAATGAGAACGACATGCAAAAATAGCGACCCCTAACGAATGGGAAAAGCTAAAGAAGAAGAAGTTGCCAGTGTCAAGTGCAATTTGAATAGTTTGTTTATGAAATAATTTTACTGGAAATTTAGAATCTTTTGTAAGAAAAATTATGGAATTTATACATTATACACGAGAATGACGGAAGATATTGTGCTGGCCACAACAGATTTTTTATTATTATTGTACTGAAGCATTCCTTTATTGTAATCAATATTTTCATAAACTGAAGGATTCTAATTAGAGAATCATATATTCACAAAATTATCTGCAACCTTGAAACGCATATACTCTTGACTCATGCTCTTATTAAACTAATACGCTTGGCATTAAAATAACCAAAATAATATTTTCCGGCTTCCCTGTAAATTTTGAAACATTGAACGCTGTGTTATATTAAAATATTATCTTCTCGTGGCCGTGTGCCTGAGTGTCTGGTCGCGAATCTGGGGACTCGGGTTCGATCCCGACCGACTCCAAAAATTACTTCGAATTTTAACGGCACAAAATTGACCCCTGTGATGCACTCTCCACGTTAGCAATGAGTGCCTGTGAGGTGACGCTTGATAAGCGCCCGCACGATACAAATATTTCATCATTACCGATATATGTGTACAAAGCAGATTGGCACGCCCAGTAATGGGTAATATGCCGTGATGATATATTTATTTATTTATTATGGATGGAGATCCACTGTTAAAATTTCAAGATAATTAGACATATACGGTTCGACAGTAGCCTTTGATTGAAGTGGACTGCTTTCTTGTACTTTGCCAGAATTATGTTAGCATCAATATAAAAATCTGTGTGAAACTTGAAAACCCCGCTACTGTAATGTTGAAGAACGTTTATGGTGATAAATAATTATCTATCTAGTACTCAAGTTTTCGAGCAGTTTAGAAGGTTTAAAGATTGTTCACGTAGATTGGGTGCCTGAGGGGCAGTTCATTAACCAGGTATACTACAAGGAGGTTTTGATAGCCATTCGTGCACGGGTGAGAAGAAAAAGGGCTGAAATGTGAAAAAATGACTCATGGATTCTCCATGAAGACAACACACTGGTACACGATGCCCTGTCTCTCAAGACATTTTTAATAAAACAAAAAATCACCATGTTAGTACATCAAGCGTACTCACCTAACCCGCCACGTGACTTTTTTATTCAGGAAGGAGGATACATTGAAGATGACAATATTTGTCTTGAATAATTGTTTGAATACTCAATGTTAAAGATCAATCTCGTTATTGTATTGCCACACCTTTATAGTAATAGTCATTTTTTGTGTGATTGGTAATTTTCATTATTGCATTAAAATTTTCTTTAATGGAATTGCGCATTTCTTCATTATAATCAAATTTTAAAAAATGAGATATAATCAGAGGGACATAGGTATATTCACTAGATTATCTGCAGCCTTGATAAAGATACATATACATACACATATTATGTATGTACATACGAATCGAGTATATCCGTATTAGAGTAAAAGCATACAGTCACTATTATTAAAAAGTGTGATTAGTAATTTTCATTACTGTATCAAATTTTCTTTATTGTAATTAAATATTTTTATAGTGTTATTAGTACCTACTACGTAGATTTAAATAAAAGTTTACGTTTCGCGGATTACGAGCCCTATTGTCTACGAGCCTTGGGCAAATTCCTTAGTAGCCGTGGACTAAATTAGGCCCTGAAGTACGCATGAATAATTTCTTATTTTCCCATTGCAGTATATGTTAGATTATATTAATTTAGATTAAAATTATTTAAAATATGTACTTTGGCTTGAAATAGTAAAATACTGATAGATGACTGCGTTGAAAATTATTCTTTTATATTCATGCATGTGCGAGAAACTAATTACTCATACACAGAATGTGCAAGTATAATCATTCTTCTGTAATATCAAATAATAGGAATGGTACAAAAAATTGTTAATAAAGTAATTAATGATTTACGGTTCTGAAGAATAGATATTTACTGCCGATCTGCCAAAAGAAGATATATTATGAATGAGCCTCACATCTACACTGTCTACATATGCAGCACAACAAAAGATATTGGAATTGTTCTCACCAGTTCCAGGCCCAGGCAGAACCAATTATCGAAGCAATAATAGTATTTCACTGAATGCGTACTACATTATTTATTAATTTATTAGGTTCTTTCCACCGTGGTACACGGGCTGCTTGCACCATCGGCCTGTGTTGTTCTGGATCCACGCGGCGCTATTAGTCTATTTGAGATGCATGTATGCAGTAGCTCCACTCGTCCAGATAAATACTGACTTTCTCTTCGCAACAATAAGAGGACAGTAGCACTGTCCAGCTGCTCTCATTGCCTACAGCCGGGTTTTGTATTTATCATCCAGTTTATTTGATTATTTTTGTTTCGCAAACTACAAAGGCTTTTTGTAAGGCATATTTTAACTAAACTAAATCGTTATGGGAGCCAGCGGCAGATGCTTATGAGCCTTGATTGGGTTTTAAATTTGTTGATTGGAACTCATTGACTAGAAGAGGCTTCATGTATGGCGCTTTATAGTTACTTCTGTCCACAAAGAACGTTTTGTATTGAATTCGGCTTCAGGTTTATCGGCACTAGAATCGTTTATAAATTATGTTCATTGCTTTTAACGATTAAGCTCGAGATTTCGATTAAAGTAAAATGAGACGGGAGTGAGATATTATATTTCATATGCAGGCAAGATTGATCGAGTAAAGATTAGATATTAGAAGTAAATTAGTTACATAACTTAAATAACATCGTAAGAGTTATTTACACAACGAGTTGAGAAAGGTCATCGCAACAACCACACGTCACAAAAGTGTATGAAACCCTCTTTCTAGCTAGTTTTGTACACTATTTTTCTCACAACCACAAAAAACGGCACAATTTAATATATTTCTAACCTCTAATTAGTTATCATAACGAAATCGTTATTATGAAAATCGTTATATCTACTAAACGATAATCGTTATCTGCGTTTCTGTATTCTGTAACCATTTTAAAAAATAATAATCATGGGATCAAGGTAAGAACTTTATTTCCTAAAATCAAATTATAATTTTAAATGACATATCTAAAATAATTCAATATCACACAAAATTTCTAGGTTAGATTAGTTCTGATGGGAGTCAGCTGACAACCTGTCAGCTGTCAGGCTCTTTCCTCTTGTTGTTGTGGGCTATGCTAGAGCTACTACTACCATCTGTAAAAAAATTGAGAAGCTTGCGCTAGGAATAGATACTTATTAAATTATTTTAATGTTACCTTGAAAAAAACTATAATATGACGGATTTTTGAGATCACTGTTCAACATAATAGCAATTTTATTTTGACACGAATAAAAATACTGAATTATTGACAAAACATTTATATAACGAATGATTTTTCCAGGCGTTAAAAATAACGTTATTGTTAACTTTTTTTTCGTTATGTAGAATTAATTAAATTATGGTTTACAGAATAGCACTTTAACGATTACCGTTATAATAACGATATAACAATGCATAATGTCATAACGAAGGTTTACAGAATAAGCCTATTAAACGATTTTCGCTATTATTATAACGATATAACGTTTTAACGATTCGTTATGTCATAACGATGCTTACAGAATAGCTCTATTAGTACTTCCGGTTGACCAATTCTAACGAAAATATAATCAGCTCTTCATATGGATGTAGTGAAAAGGAATAAGAAAGAATTATAATTTTTAGAATTGTAGTGTGGGAGTTATTGTCTATGAAAAAAATCTTCACACACACACACGCATACAGACATCATCGTAAAAATGGTAAAATCATATTCTATGTTGACTAAAACGTGCTTATTCACGAAAAGCTAACCATCGAATTTTTTGACCAAAGACATGAATTTCAATGTGAACGAAAAGTGGCACGAACTTTACAATCTTTAAGTAAAAATTGTGTAATTGTGATGGACAACGCCCCATTCCATTCCGTTAAATTAAAACATGAACGACTTGGAAAAAAGCTGATATAATAACATATCTCCAATAAAAAGGAATGAAGGTAGAGAACAATTACTAAAAGTAGAATTACTGGATATGGGAAAAAATTATGCAAAAACTCATCCAGTTCCTTACAAAGTAGACGAAATGATTCGAAATACACAGCGAGAGGTTTTACGTTTGCCGTCGTATTACTTCAAGCTGTACCCAATTGAAGTAATTTCGGTTCAGGTGAAAGAATTTGTTACAACAAATAATAAACATTTAAAATATCAGATGTTACAAATCCGGTTCATGAAGGTTTGGTTTACTGTTTGTACTTTCTCTACTCTTTGTATAATTGTGATTATTATAAATTATTAAAAAATTTCTGATATACAAATATATTTGCTAATTCTTTTAAATTACTTTTTATACTCCGATGTGTAAAGTTGATACACTGCAGACAATGTGTAAAGTAAACGATTTGTCTTACCTAAATTTAGTTTTTTCTATACATTCATTAGTGTTCCCAGATGTATATCTATATTTTTCCTGAGATTTTAAGAAAAAATTCCTTATTTTTCCTAAAAAATCCTGAGAAATGGTTTTTTTGAGAAATATTAGTTTTTTTTATGTAAATAGTGTCCAAATTGAAAAAAATATTGAGGCCCAAAAACATATATTTCTGCACAAATATACTTAACTCCATTAAGTTGGCGTCTACACCCATACTTCGTTATGAAATAAGAATGGAGTACTTTTGATAGAAATTTTATATACCTATTCAATATCTTTAAAATTATTCAACTATCATATTCAAAAATTAATAAATATGATATAAAATACACATTTTATTTTAAAAGCCATTAGATAAAATTGGGTTTTATGTATTTATTTTCATTATTTGCATTCATATCTGGTTCCCGCCAAATTTATTCTTATTTCCAAACACTATAACATTTTTATTTATTTTATAATCATTAACTCATGTATCTTAAACAAAAGTCAAGTATAACTTTTTAAATTATAATCGAGGAAAAGTGAAAACGTATGGCAAGGTATATAAAAATATTTCTGGTTTTCGCCTACGTTATTAGGTATGTATATATTAAAATTACTTGATATAATAAAATCTTTAAATTTCCTGAGTTTTTCATTTGATTTCCTGATTTCCGTAAAAATAAAAAAAATCCATAGAAAAACGGAAATTTCCGTAGGTCTGGCAACACTGACATTCATGCTGGTAATACTGACAGAAATGCAGTATTTAACTTCAGATCTGTTATCTGTTAAATGTGAACTCGGTATTTGGTGTGTACAAACTGTCGTCTGATCGTCTGTCAAATATCTAATTTGTTTCAGGAATTTTATTTAAGGTCATATAAAAAATAATGTATGCAATTCAAGTGTAAACAATCTATGACATTCGGTCAATACTTGATCTCATGTCATAAAGTTTGTGTTTACACTCTTGTTACATAAATATCTATTGTCTCATTCCTTATTTTTTTTCTTTATGTAATAATTTTTCCTGTAAGTATTTGTTTTAATTGTTATTCATTCATTTTTTCGTCATTTGATAGTCATAATTTATTTCGCTCTATTATTTTAAATTACAATTTGTTCTAAAATATAAATATTTATGTGGTCTTTATTTTAACAATTAATTAAATAAATACTAAATTACAATTTTCATATTTAAATGTAATTACGAGTACATTACTAAAATTTAAAAAAAAACTATATTGGAATTTTGCGTCAAATTTTATAACTAGATTAACAGTTTGTCACATTGTAAATCACATTATAAGTTATTGCTTTCTTATAAGAAAATAGAATAAAGTAAGAAACTTGCATGTGTTTTGTCATGTCATGTTTTACATTATACTTTTTTTAAAAATTAAACTCTAGTTTCTTATTAGAATTTGATTTTAGCCTTAATTAATAAAACACACAATTTGTTATTCTTAATTTGAGATGAATGCACCAAAACTTTGCCTTTAACTTATACAAAGATTCTATGGATTTATGAATGAAATTTTCTATCATTCTACAAATCTTGGATAATGAGAAAGCCATCAGTAAATCTGCCACACACCATCTTTCATAAACTCATTTAAAAACCGTCATTTCTGGCTCAAATTACTGACATGAAAACTATAACTCACAATCATCAGCTACATCAAAATGGACTCACATCGCCTGCTACGATTTCTTGCACGCACAGACATCGCCCGAATATCGGTAGCTCAATTAACATGAGTCTAATAAAGTATCGGGCGCCAACAGGTGTTTTTACTCCAACATCGTAGAACAAGGACAGAACTACGCAATCTGCGTGTGCAAGAAAGAGATGAGATGAGAGACACCGATCCAGATTCCAGACTTTTTACCAAGTGCTCTCAGGTACGAAGAACTGCGCGTGCGCTTGCACGAGTCTGCGTGCGTGCAAGGGCCCTCTGCACTAATTATGAAATATTTTCAGCGGGAAAGTCATTCATGCATTTTGATAATTAGTTTTGAGTGTATAAGTTAGGGAAAGTAATATTGATTCAGTCGTTTAAAATATTCAGAATATATTAATTTTGTTTTAAATAGGACATTAACCCATTTTTTTTAGGTAGAAACAAAAACGTAATATATTATATTTATTAACTATTTTAAATTACTGATATCATAAAATATTTGATTCATTATTATTAATCAAATGCCTATTAATTTTACTTGAATTGGTTTTATTTTTACAAAATAACATTAAAGGCAGATGCACAAAAACCCGGGAACGAGAATAAAGACGGTAACGGATATATTTTCAACAAATCAAAACTTTTATTTGGTGATGAAACTTACAGAGAATATATAAAATAAATTGAAAATTATTTATTTAAACTCAAAATTTGTCTAAAACATTAATTTTTATATGAAAATATTTATTTCACAGACAAAAAGTGAAGTTGAAACAATTGTTTTTTGTTCTAGTTTCCGGGCTATTTTCGCAATCGTGCAGCCTGGTTTTATATATTATTGTCTATTATTATAAAAATCTGATATAACCAGCATTACCAACTAGCAATTTCAATTTGTTTTAATTATCATCTTGGATATTAGGTAACAAACATACTTATATTTTCACTATAATTATTTCATTAATGGTATACTTATAGGAGTCTTTTTTTTAACGCATCAGGTACCTGTTAATTATAAACAATTAAATATGCCACCTGTTCTTCTTAAAATGTATACATATGTCGTCATAAGTCACGATAATTATAAATAAATATTATTTTGTAATTATAATTTTAAAAAATGCAAAACAAAATAGTCTACATATGTAATTTAGAAAGAATATTAAATATTATATTTAAAAAATAATACATACGCATTTTTAGTTTTTTCAAACAATGACCCATTTCATTGCTTTCTTTTGTAAATAATGACGTAGCCATATGCAATACTCGTAGTATTATGGTAACTAGTACCAGTAGTATCTAAACGAAGAAATACTTTATTTCTATAGTATTTGTAGCTCTTTGTGCATCGATGTACTAGAAAATCATTGTAATTGTAAACGTAAACACAACGTATTACAACTTCGCCATCTAGCGGCTTTTCATCGTAATATTGTCAAATGGTGACGTCTTTCTACGCTGCCTTTATACAGACTATATCAAAACGATGCAAACATTAATATAATTTAAAAATTAAGTTACAGTTAAATTATATAACTATAAGTATAATTGTAAACTTTGATGTATGGTAAAATACTCTATTATTACCAAAAACTAATATTAAATAACAGATTTCAGAATTATTGATCCTCGCATATTCGCCATGAATAGATATCATCGTAAAATGTTAAAAATCAAATTGAAAAAGCCTTAAAACCTTCTAAAATATCTCATTATTATTGACCCAATATGCAATGTAAAAGGTTACTGGTAAATAAATGGAGTTGCAGTCTGGTGATAAATGTTTATTAGGATTTAATTTAACATTTCCTACGTTTCGGTTCCAAATGAACCATCTTCAGGGATAGTTAATGTGTAATTGGGATACAATTCATTACAAACGAGAATTTAAGTAAAAAAGGATGAAAATGTCGTCAAAAGTATCAAGGTAATAAAAGCGTGTATATACATCAGGAACGATTCAGTAAAACTAATGTTTAGTTTTACTGAATAAACATTTATCACCAGACTGCAACTCCATTTATTTACCAGTAACCTTTTACATCATACCAACAGTCAAGAAATACCCAAGAAATTCCAATATGCAATGTTTAATAATAATATGATCACTTTATGTCCTTTACAAAGAGTGAGATAAAAATGAAAAGAACTCCTTTCTTTTATTGTATATTTTGCTCACATGTTCCCCACATCAGATTTTTATCTTCTTTTAATATGTAGTAATTATTAACATATTCTCTTTATTTTTATTGAAAAGTCAATCGTTTATTGAATATAAATACGCCGGCTTTAATAATTAGTCGTTAATAATACAGTTTGCAAATTATTGTTTGATACAGTGCACTTAATGATTACCTTCGTGTATTTACTATGTAAAATTTTAAATAAATTTTATATTTACACGTAAGCGCATGAATATTAATGGCGATATTATAATCGATTGCGTGCTGTATGCATATCAGCCTTCCTGCACTTGTTCGCCGCGCCTTCTCGATTTTGTGGTTCTTGTAGCTAACAAGGACTGAGTTATTAACACCTACTGTTTTATGATTCTTAATGATGGATGTGGAAGAATTTAATCATCTTAATGAAAACCTGTCGAAATATTGCTGCTAGACTCCATAGACTTCACTCACTCTACAATAACCACAAGATTTAACGTGAATTTCTTCCAATATGGAACAACGTACAAAGGAAGGTATTTAAAAATTGAAGATGAAGTAACATAGCTATTAAAATTTTTCATAATGAAACTTGATTGGCTATAGTAGATAAGTATTTCTAATTAAAATATATGATGGTAGAATGTAGGTAATGTGTAAGACAGAGAAAACAAGAGTAGCAGGCCCAAGATAACAATCGCGATTCAATCAAAGTTAAACAATACGTCTCTGACAATACCAAACTTGGTCTTGTATAAATGAATGTGTGATGGGAATATTTTTTCGGTTTTTATTCTAGTCAACTCCCTAGCAAATCGAATACCATCAGTCTAATCGGGAACTTTCGGAACAGCGCTGCGAATCTACCCGAAAAGGACTATGTCCTTTCGTAAGGATCCCATACGAGCGCAGAGGAAAAAGTGTGTTGGAAGTCTGGTCCTAACCGAAATCATTGTGAATGACAGAACACTATATCGTGAATCGTTTGGCTTTCGGGCGGGCAGCCGCCGCTTAGCTTTGCTACAATTTAAATGCTTACTCCATTATTCAGGGACATTATACGAATGCGTTGGTAAAAAGACGAGAGGAGCAAGTTTGACAGTCGGCCATCTTGTCTTGTTAGCGTGGTCGCAACGCTGATTTATTCCGATTCGGGTATTGTTTTGCGCTAAAACCAGTATTTACATACGTTGAACGTTATGCATCGCTGATATTTCGATGTGCATATCAAAGCGCCGCGCGGCCGCTTCTGTTAACTGTACTCGCATCGCATCGGCATCGGCATCGAATCGGTCCAGACCAGACGTTCCTATATAGATAATAAACGTAAATGTAACGTTCCATCGCCGGATGTTGATTGTGGAGCTCTGACAATCAGCGAGAACTCGAACGCAATGCGAATCGTGATCTACCAACGGTTTGTGGTTGCAGTGAGATATTGAATTGTATTGTTCCCAAATTCTATCACTGTATAACGGCCAACATTCTTTCATCACATTAAAGCAATAACAATTTCACAAAATTACTTGTTTTAAGGCCAGGACCGGTACTGACATTTTTATTTCAATATGTTTCTAGATGCTCGTACATTTTGTAGTTACCTGATGGAAATATATCCAAGAATATTTTATGATCAAATAAGGAAAATAATACAATCCACTTACTTTAAATTTGAAAATATATTAATACAAACAAACAAATGCAATAAAATTTGGAAATATTTTACTAAATAGTGTTGAATCACTATACCTACTTGACCCATCGCCCTCAAATAAGTCAAAATGAATATCAAAATAATGAAGTTAAATAATTCTTTATTTTGAAGTTTTGCTTTTCCAGTTTTTATAATGTGATTGGTTGTATGAAATTCATTGTACTAAACAATATCTTAACCACAATTTGATAAGCTGTAGCTTTAAAAGTATTGGATACGACGGGGAACTAGTTCTTTATTCCTGCTGTCTTAATTTGCAATCGTAGATGATATCTGTATGTGTGTGTGTAACAAAAATTTCTCCTTCGATAACTCCAATACTACAATTCCAAAAATTATAATTCTTTCTTATTCCTCTTTTGTACGTCCATATGAAGAGTTGATTAGATTTTGGTTATGATTGATTAACCCGAAGTATCCTAATTTGAAGATTTTAACAGTTTTTCTTGAAAAAATGTTGTTAAATATCATTTTTTGACATTTTATGTTATTATAATAAAAGAATATGTTATTCTCTTCATATTCATTCAATGTAGAGATAAAGAATTATAAATAAATATCTTGTAACCTAATGCTGCTGAAAACTGCAACATGGAAACACTTAGAATATTCAAATATTACTAATTGACAGATGTCAATGTCAAATAAAATTTACATAATATCTTTGTGAAATTATTTTACTGGATATATAAAAATGTAAAATAATTTAAGGTGGCACAAACAAATCACATAAGGTAATACAACAGATTATAGCCATAAACCAATTCAGCAGATTATTATGTTATAAATATAATGCTATAAGTTTTTATTTTCTATTTTTTATTTTAAGAAACATACTGTTCTTTTTAGGAGTAGTTCAGTTCAGTTCAGTACGAGGTAAAATCAGATCAATTCTCTCCTAAAAAGAAAACGCCCATAGAATAGCTTGCAAAAAAAATCTATGTGGAATTTGTACAAAATACATAGAATTCACGGAAGGTATTGTGCTGGCCACAACATATTTTTTATATGTACATTTGCTCCGCTCGTTTAAAAAAACACGTGATTAAAGCGACGTTTATAAAATTTGTTACATAATATACTATGTATTTTTCTGTTTTGTTAAAATCTTCAAGCTTTAAGATTTAATATAATTTTGAACTAACTTATAAGATACAAAAAAAATCTTATATACCTGATATACTTCGACCATCTGAGGGTTAAATACGTGTACACTTGGAGTTGGTTGCATTAAAGAGTTAGGAGTATTCCCTTCATTGGGTTAGTTACACTGGTAATCAGAATATGTTATATAAATAGCAAGATTCAAAGCACTATCTGATTTATAATTGAAGTAGAGTTTATTTTTATTGTGAAGTACGTCCCTGGGTTGCAAATAGCACTGATCAAAATACCAAATTATGAACGCGTATCGATGGTACTGAAGGTGCTGTGCTATAGAGTGTAATGATGATATTTCGTAAACCACAGAACTCGAACGGTCGGGAGCTCCGCCTGGTCTGGAGATAAACAGCAGTGAGAGCAGCAACTACAGCAGCTTGTTCCACAGCGTCAAGTGTGCGTGGCCTCTCAAGATAATACGGTGGCGAGTTATCCAAAACCAAATTATGTGGTTGAAGAACGTGCACTCAATTTTAACCAGGTGTTTCGCGCTACGCTACGCATAATGGCTGCTCCTGCCGAGAATCGAAGGCCGAACCACTGCCCAGGGCGAACCTGTAGGGTATGAGCGATTGCGATCATGATCCCGACTTCGCTCGCCAAATTCCAATCATTCGGGATTGGAGCGCATATTTTTGGTTTGTGGCTACATGATGAGAGTGATTTTCGGTACTTTATTTTTATGGGAGAAAATTGAAGTTAAATTGATATCTAAACAATATTTTGAAACACGCATATGATAATTTGTTCAATACTGTTATGTGATGTAAGAAGTACTGGTATAATGGTTGATAGTCAGAAATTTAATAAAACGGAATTTAACACATTTATCAAGAAGGATTCACAAATCACTACATTAAACAAATTCGATGTTACATTTCCTGTCAATAACTTTACACATATGATAATTTATTATTTGTCTATATTTTCAGAATTCATCTATCATTACCACCAGTATTTTATTCAAATGAGCAATGATAAGTTATAGAAATCATTGTTGAAACTCAACCCAGCAATACGGCTATTAGGTACGATTTGATCGTTTCTATCCTTCTGAATTTGCGTTAAAATTTGGCGCCTGTTTGCAATAATATTGATGTAAATATACTTATATTTATTATTCAATGTATAAGTATAAAACACTTTTAAGATTTATGTACCTATTCTGTAACTTAACCCTGAGAAACGAAAACCGTTCGTAAACAAGTTACCTCTAACTTTTTGTCGAATGTATGTGAACGAAAGATTCATTCTCCAACCAACATTTATCAAAGACAATTTGGTACAAAGCATTCGTTTATAAACTAGTGGTCATATAGCTGTCGTTCGAAGATGAAAACATAAATTCTACTGTACCCTTTATTCCGTACCCACGTTAATCCGAACATCCAGTAATCCGAACATTGGGGAGAAAATAGGTAATCCGAACAAAAACTCTTAAATCCGAACTTCGGGATAAAATTTCTCCGAAAACAACAAAAAGCACGTTTTATTTTTGGAAAAACCTATCAAAATTTTATTTAATTTCCATCCCTGGAGTGCTGGGATGTGAATCAATTTTACTTCGATATTGTAATTGGCGGATGTGTGTACATACATTGTTAAATAAATAATAATGCATGATACTTCAGCCACTGGCGAATGGCCGGAATAAACACCCGAAAACAAACAAAAAAAAATCAATTTTTCAGATTTAATTTATTATACAACAGGATGCTTACATCCCAATTACAGAATAATATTACATAGCAATATTAAGAGATAAAAAAATAATTGTAATTTGATATGACATTTCATTTCGATACGATATTGTTAATTTAACCAAAAGTTAAAACTTAACTGGCCATTAATTTCAGCGTTATTTGTTTTTTGAAGTACCGTAATAGAAGTTTCAAATCTTTGACGTTATTTACACATCCATACAAATTCAGTATTCCGACCAAATCGTTAGTCCGAATACCTTCTCACATTTAGATTTCGAATTAAAGGGTCTTAACTGTACCTATATATTTTGTTATACTAAATATTGATCACAATTTGTAGAAAATGAAAGAAAATGACATTTTAAATATAATATTAACCGAATTACATCTTTTTTACCTTCCGTCACCTATAGGTAAGGAAGGTATTGTCTTTGGTCAAAAAATTCGGTGGTGAGTTTTCATTGAATAAGTACGTTTTAGGGTCTTTACAATACTATTTTACTATTTTTACGATAATGTCTGTATGTGTGTGTGTGTTCGTATGTGCGTGTGTGTGTTCGTATGTGCGTGTGTGTGTGTGTGTGTGTGTGTGTCTATGTGTATGTGTGTGTGTGTGACCGCGGTTTCGTCAACGATATCTCCAAATACTAGAATTCCAAAAAATACAATTCTTGCGTATTCCTCTTCCTTACAACCATATGCAGACTTGATTAGATTTTGGTTATAATTGGTCAACCGGAAGTACCTTCATTTGAAGATTTTAACAGTTTTTCTTGAAAAACTGTTAAATGTAATTATAACATAAAGAATATATTATTGTCTATACGATTTGATTGCATTTTATATTTATTTATTCAACAGATATAGAGTAAAGAAGAATAAAGATAATAAATTTCATATAAATTTCATAATTCAGCCAGCTATGCTAACTTAACCATGGAAACTGCTAATATATTTAGGTAATTCAAATTGACAGATGTCAGTATCAATAAAATATAAATCAATGAAAGAATAAGGGAAGTAACTCTAGTGTTAGAAGTTTCTAGATATAAGAGAGACGATTACATTGGTTTGAACATGTCATGAGATGAATATATTAATAGAAGGTGGAAGAAACAAAGGAGACCAAATATAAGATGAAAAGACTGTATTGCAGAAGACTTGAGAGAAAAGGAACTGAATGAGGACGACACGCAAAACAAGAATGAGTGGAAGAAGAAAATAAAAAATAGCGACCCCCTAACGAATGGGAAAAACTAAAGAAGAAGATGTCAGTGTCAAGTGCAATTTGCATAGTTTGTTAATGAAATAACTTTACTGGAAATATTGGATCTTTTGCAAGAAAATTTATGTATGGGGCGCGTGCAGTAACATGACTTTGACCCGTGTCAAAATGACAGCAATTAATTATGTCCATAACTGACAAGTGTTATAATTTTTCAATCAAAATTTCATAATTTTCTTATTTCATGTGGTTTGTTTGTTATCAGGAGTATGGAATACAGTTGCCGAGAAAGGGAATCACATAATACCAAAAATTTATGATCTTTTGCAAGAAAATTTATGTATGGAATTTGTACATAATACACAGGATTGACGGAAGGTATTGTGCTGGCCACATCAGATTTTTTTGTTATAATAATGTAGGCTATTTTTTGAGATTTTTTTCAGACATAAAAATAATTTGATAATGAGACAACTACGAGATACTAGTAATCCGTTTAATACAATACTGGATGATTTAAAAAAATCAATTTCCTAAATATCTTGCGCACGATTTATTTTTGTAAATAAATCCGTTTTTAGAAGATGGTGTGCGTATCACAAAAGGTTCTCACGGTAGTTTAAGTTCATTTTTTATTCTAAATTGTTAACTGAATCAGTTAATATTTTTTTATGTTTTAGTAGTTCATCTTTTCATTGCATTTTTATTCTCAACGGCAAAGACAGACATTGTCCTTTTTCTCGGGCTTCAGTAAGTCGTTGTTTACGGAAAGTCACTGGCATAACTGTTCAAAATTTTTCACAAAGATACATAAACTATCTTGAAACTATTGACGAAATCGCAATTATTGTAAAAGATGAGTAACTTTAAAATACTAGAATGTTAACGGTAGTACAAAAATCCCAAAAACATGATAAATGATAAATATTTTTGTATAAATTTGTTAGCCTTGAAAACTATAAGAGATACGAAAACGATGAGACAAAATTTGCTCCATTAGAGGCTATTTTAACGGTATATTGTTTATTCGGTAAAAATTCATACGTTATTGGATAAGGCGAAAATGTAAATTTTGCAGTTTTTATTTTTGTAAATATCTTCCAAATACTATGTATTGATGTATGAGTTCATTTTGGATGAAAAATACATCACAAAAAGAAATTACTAACTGAGCAACTTTTGTCTAATGATTTGATTTGTATTTCTTTTCAAGATCCCCATGTTGGGCACGTTATATTGGCCAGCCTGTATACTCATTACACCGTATAGTATAACTGGTAACAGCATGCATACTATATATTTTTGAGTAATTTACAATTTATATTTGCAGTGTAGTCAGTCATTTATTTAGCGCGACCTTCGAAGAATTTAATTTTTTTCATGCATTTGTATTTTATTGTAAACAGTTAAATGCAAATAGTAGGTAAAAATAATTTAAACTTTAGACCTTGCTCTTGAGAGAATTGTCGTGCCATTGATTATGCCATGTTGTAGTAGAATTTGAGATTGTTTTTCAAAATATTCACGGTCATTACGAAAAATGTTTGTCCCCAAATTAAGAACAAATTTGTATTTAATTGTGGTAATAATTCTGTCAACGGCACATTAAAATTTGAATAAATATGAAAGTTACCAGGCACATCAGTAACGTATTTCAAGATCATATTACCAATTGATGAGTCCAAATTTAAACCCGATTAAATTTCAAGGTAGTCTTCTGGGAAAGTGAATCCTAATTCAATGACCATAAAGTTTTAAGAAAAATTCTCACGGAATTCCAGAATGAGCGTATCAAAAAGGCGGAAATACACGCTGTGTTTTGACACCGCTAACGGTCAAGAAACAGAAATCAAAATTATTAGCCATCTAGAAAATATTAATGACTACTTAACAGAGATCGTATATCATGAGCCAGAACGGCACAAAAAAGACTAAGACGGTGACAGTGAAGCGCAGGGAATAAGACAATAATGTATCAATCAGGAAAAACTCTCTGGTTTAATTTATAAACGTCGCTGAAGAATGACGACGATGTAAACAATTTGCTGAAATAGCGTAATTTCTTCACGCACCAGCTCTACTTAATGTTGTTTGTTTGAGCGGGATATTCAGATGATGTCATTACAAGAATACTAGTTTTTCTTGATGATTTGCCTCGTCGCACTTGCTCTTGTAGGTCTGTCTTTACGAGCCAACATGCCTTTGCGTATACGGTTAGAGCAACCAACTACTGATTTTCCGCGTTCTATAACTGCGTGAATTATCGTTTCTCCATCACTTTTTTTCAGCAAAAATAAATGTTCTTGCTGCACTAGTTGCTTCATGTTTTATCCCAGAAGACTTGATCACTATTATTCTATGTTTATCTTTTTATTAGCATTCTATGTTTATATACTGCCTTTATTATAATTTCTTGTCGTTATCGTATAAGTTCATGTACAGTATATACATTATTTTAACATTGAATAATAATAGAATAACATTTTCGATATGATCTAAGATCTATGTGATTGAATATTATAATGTTCCGCAGCAGATGTTTTGTAGTTTGTAGTTATAGAGAAATTTAAAAATCTCATGTGGAAAACTTATTATCTCCTGTTATGTAATTTTTATTCATTTAAATAAATGCTGACAATTTTCAGTATTTTATTAAAATTTTCTTCTACAAATATTTCCCATAAGTTCTATTTTTTTTTATCATAGTGATGTTCATTTCTTACCAATTATAAATACAGGCTGTTGAAAAAGGATGAAATACTTTAAAGGTGCCTAACATAATAATTATGAAACATAAGTTTTTGAGAAAATGTGGAATGAATGATTGTGGTTTAAGGAAAGTATATATTAAATCTGCTTATTACTACTACAATTAACATAGTTTTGGCTTTAACATTCATATTTAATAAAGAGTTAGTGGCTCGTTTACTTATATACTATGAAGTTTAGTTCTGCTTTGCCTCATGAGTCCTTGGCTGGTTTTAAAATTTATTTTGCGTACTTTTTGAAAAATCCTGGTCCTTAATTGTTTTCATTTTGGGGCTCCTACACATTGTATATTTTTGCTTCCAAGCACTGCGTTGTTGTTCGGGTATAGTTGCATGAAACTGGGTCAGACCAAAACTTAATATCTTCGTATGAATATTGTAAATTGATGAAATCAAATAACTTCGACTGGCATTTTGTGTAAAAACCTCCTTTTTGGACGTTACTTACAAGAAAGATATACAATAAACTGTAGAACCCCAAAATGAACACATTTAAGGATGAGTATTAGGGTTTCACCAAGTCAAGTAGTTTGATATTTTTGTAAATTACTTGACTTGACTTGAAAATCAAGCCTTTCAAAAATTCATTACTTGACTTGACTTGATTTTCTATCGTTACGACTTGACTTGATCAAGCAATTTCAAGCAAATTCAAGCTACTTGATAACGAACCGATTATGTACGAAAACGCACGAATCAGTAGAATCGTAATCTAGCTGTGTGCGGTACGGCGTGGCGCGCCATCGCCATATGCTGTGCTGATTTCCGAAAACTTATGTTACATATGTTATTCATACGTTTCGGTTTATTAATGTATGTTTCTAAGGAAATTATTTAGAGATTCAAGTAAAGTGCAACTTTCGTTTATTCGATTTACACTGAAATATTATAGGTTCTCTCGATATTAGTTTAGAAAAGGAATATAAGATATTATAAGTTTTTAAATAATATTATTTGAGTTAGAATGTTTACAGGATCAACACAAACACACGCCCACTACATCAGACATCATCATGGAAGTGTTAAAATCGGATTTAAGGGACCTAAAAACGAGATTATTCATCATAATGTCTATATGCGGTTTTTAGTGCGATCCTTAGATATCCCTTGCAAAGGATAGCGACAGATAAAATCTGTTTTCACATCACATTAATTTTTTTATCACTAAGCGCAGCTGCCTGAATTTACATATAATATGCGTTGCAAAGTACAAACAATGAATGCAATTAAATTTGGATTATAAGTAATTTTCATTTTATGGAAAATGCGTAGCGCGTTCTTGGAAAACGCTAAGCACAGAAAATTAAACGTTACACGGAGTATGGTGGTCAAAATTCGGTACTCCCGTCTATGGTGATTATAAACGATTACCGCCATGAATAAATGAATATAACAGCATCGAATTTCAATAAATTACATGTGTGTATGACAGTAATATTTCATTATTTTGAAATTTTATAAAAACAAAAGTAGTGGTACGGTAGCTGGAGGGCAACAGACGGTATGTAAATGGCACGATTACCGTGAAAATTGGAATTGGTGCTCGTCATTAAATCACGTTGCTGCAAGGGTTTGGCAAAGTGCAGCCGCAACGAAATTACAGAAATGAGAATGTATTTTTATAAGAGCGCGACCGACGCATGATCTATATAAAATTGGGTGCCATCAGCCAGCCCCAGCTTCAGTTGTAATGGAATTATAATTAATGGTTGCAGGGTGAGGTCGTTGTTGTTCAGTTAGACACGGTATGGCTCGCTAAGGCTTCGCATCGCACTCAACCTTGTACTGCCACTGTGAGTTGTATGTTATATTGCACCAGCATCACAAACAAATTCCATTATAATCTTATTAATTTATGTATTGCAAAATGAATTACTGGACTTATTTGGTTTTTGTAAGAATTTTGCATGTATCCAATGAAAATAATGAAAACGAAGAAGGAAAAATGTTTAAAAAATCTGTTGTGGCCAGCACAATACCTTCCGTTAATCCTGTGTATTATGTATAAATTCCATACATAAATTTTCTTGCAAAAGATTCTAAATTTCCAATAAAATTATTTCATAAACAAACTATGCAAATTGCACTTTACACTAACATCTTCTTCTTCTTTAGCTTTCCCCATTCGTTAGGGGTCGCTATTTTTTATTTTCTTTTTCTTACATGTCGTTCTCTTTCAGTTCCTTTTCTCTCAAGTCTTCCCCAATACAGTCCTTCCATCTTATCTTTGGTCTTTCTCTGTTTCTTCAACCTTCTATTACTAAGCTATTCATTCTTCATTTCTCCTCATGACATTTTCAAACCAATGTAATCATCTCGCTTGTATCTTTCTAGAAACTTGTAACAATAGAATTATTTCCTTAACTATCTTTCCATGTCTTCACCACATCTATCAATTTGAATTATATGAATATATTAGTAGTTTCCATGTTTAGCATAGCTGGCTGATTTATAAAATTTAATTTCTTTAAAATTCTTTAACTCTATATTTATTGAATATGAAGTATAAAATGCGATCAAATTTTATAGAGAATAATATATTCTTTAATTTATAATAACGTTAAATGTCAATACATCAAATTTACCTGTTAACTCTTCAAATGAGGCTACTTCCGGTTCACCAATTATAACCAAAATCTAATCAATTGTTCTTCTGGATGTAACCTTGAGGAATACGTAATTATAATTTTTGGAATCGTGGTAGGTATTGAAGTTATGCGATCCGAAACTTTTGTCCCACACACACACACAGACAGACACACACACACACACACACACACACACACACACACACAAATACATACATACAGACATCATCATGAAAATGGTAAAATCATATTATAGGGAACCTAAAATATGCTTATTCACTAAAAACTCATTATTGAATATTTTGACCAAAGACAATACCTTCCTTATCTAAAGGTGACGGAAGGTAAAAATAAAGTCTTTATTATTTTGTTAAAAATATTCAAATCACTTGCAAAATTATATTCAAATACACTAATATAGAATGAGCCACACTTTTCGTCCTTTCAAAACTATATTCTGTATTTATCTTTATCTAGAAAGAGATATAGGTTGTCTGTTTGCAACAGATTTACATACGGAAATTTTATTTGAACCAGTTTAGAAAATCAACATATTTTTCGGATAATATTTTACGAATAAGTAACATTTTAAGAGACTATAATCCCGATAAATCCTGTTTTACTGAGTTAACCTTGTAAATATGAAAATATGTTCTTTGTTACAAATGAAAAGTCAATAAAATGTACCTCTGATTTTATTTATTTTTTAATAATATTCTTTCGTATCCCATTTCAGAAAATATTCTAGGCACATTGCATAATTTGACAGGTAAATATGCCAGTTCTCAAGTACAAGGTATATTGTAAATAAATTTTAAAATGCTTCCAGGGATTTGTTATGAAATTGTTTGTTTTCTCTTCAAATTGAATCGCAATCACCAATTCCACTCCCCGTTTACTTACTATTCTAAAAATCGTCCATACTTAAGTCTGTTTGACACGGTTATAATTTTGTTAACAAGTTTGTTACCAAATTTTGTGATCTTAATTTATAATGAAACTTGTTATGCTTCACTGCCATCATGTAGATAGATGCCTTGCTCAAATGACAAAGATGATTAATTTAAGAATATGACAAGAAAAGTGAGATTAGGTATGATTTGTTGAACGCCATACTGTGTCACAAATTTGTTAATAAAATTATGATTGTGTAAAATCAAGCACCTTTACGTTTAATTTGTACTATAACTCTGTTCTTAATTTATTGGTATGTATTCGCGATTCGTGATGCAATTTTTGAATAGTGTGTTCGTTCAAAATCGATTCGTAAGCACCGTGGTTCATGGGTTCATAGGAGGGGGTAAATTGGCATAATATAAATTCAGATTCAACGACGTTCGCGTATGATGCATGCCAGTTCTTTAGTGCGTGCTAATTCGTGAAGTTATTCTTTATTTTATTAGTTCTAGAGCGTCTCAAAGGTTCCGTGTATTGCTTGTTTTAATAATTTAGTCCCAACAAGAATACGAGTAGTCTGTCCACAATATTGTTGTTTCTGGTTTGGTTTTGATTTCTTCTGCTTTGCGCAATGTAACGAAAATAGCACTGGCTATTTCCAGATCGTCATCGCAATCCATTTTTTCAGAACAGAAAAATTTGTGCTGAATCGCTGAACGTGAATTTATAATATATGTATCGCATAGTATGTAGGCTTTTTTCACAAACTCCAACGAATTAATACGAACACAACGAATCATGTAAACGTGCATCACGAATCACGAATACACGCATAATCTGCACTATTTTTAATAATACTACTGTAATAAAATAAAAAAATAAAGTGCAAGAAAGCGCGTTTGTACTTTTATGGTAGGTTCTCGTATATGGCATGCGCTGAACATATATTAAGTTTTTACTTACTGCACTTTGCTTGTAAGTAAAATGGTGACAAAAGTGAAAAATACAAAGTGCTAAGCAATTTGAAGCAATAACACAATCGCAATTACTGTAGCAACAAGTGAGTGCAGTGCAGGTAAAACCACGCGCTGTTAATTTACAATAAATCAAACAGCGTTGCGGAGTGTTGTGAAAAACGTTTCAGAAGCCGGGAAGAGGAAAATAATAGCAACAAAACAAAACCGAGCGGCAATCTGCTGCGCGAGCCCTGAGCAACGGCAACAGCAACAGCAACGAACGGCAGATACGCGAGTAATTAGCTGGGCGCGGCGGCGGTGGCGGCGACCATCGCCCAGAGATATTAACGGCAGTGCAGGCGAGGTGCGTCGCTACCTGTTGCCTTGGGGCGGTGCACTGCCACTGCCGCTGGCGATACGAGCGCTGGACAGGGAATGCGAGCGCAACACAATTTATTCATTTTTTATACACAATACGAATTTTGTCAAGCTGCACATTTTTAATGTTTAGAGATTTCAGATAGGTACCTACAGAAATTAAAAGATTTAATATTATGCGACTATGAATTTTTCAAAAAAATAAAATATTATGGTATATAAGTCCTAATATTTAGTTACCAGTACGAAAACTTGTACCAGAAATATTCAATTATCATTAATCTTGGTACTCTTATTATATCACTGCACGTATTATTTTTGTCTGATCTATTGTTGTCAATCTCTTCAGAAACAAATTCACCTTCAGGCTTTATTAGCGTCTCTTTTCTACAGCTTCCTACGAATTTTTCATCTTGGTATATACTTCAGAAATTGTCATGCACCTACCTTTGGACCATAAGACGTACTTCAATTTCAAGTACATTTTTCTACGTTAAAAAAGTCCGTTTCATAGTCCGAAAAATAAGGTACGTATCTTTTTAGATAGTACGTTTTGTATTGTCCAAGACTTTTAATTATTTTAGAGCTTTAATCCAGAAAAATAACAATTTGACTGGGTATGAAGCAACGAAATTTATCTGTCACTTCAATATTGAATGAAATCGAAAGTTTGTGAGTACCTTAAACTTGCTCAATCTAAAGGATACTAGCCACTCAAGAACTGGAAATATGAAATTAGTAGTTTATGGATTCTTCCAATAATATTCACAGTGACTTCTAGAATATATTCTGGAAATATCATTAGATACCTAAAAGCAACTGAATAATGTATAGTGTTTGTAAAAAGGTTTTTCTTTTCTTTATTATTATTATTATTATTATCCTTTATTCATTCTTAAAAGTTACAAAAGCCCTAGGTTAATATATTCTTTATATTTAAATTATAATAAGATTCATTACTAGTATGTTGTTTTATGTTTCCACTAATTACAAATTTTCAGTCAAAATAAAATTTGCATAGGTACTAATTTGAGAGTCTTTGGAAATTCCTCCAAAATTGTGGGTTACATAAAAAAATTACACAACCAAATGACGTTTCCAATTCATAATATAATAAAGAAATGAGATGACTGAATATGCAGGATTTGTTTACAGAACAATAGAGTTCACTTGAGTAAAGGACTTAATTATGCAAAAAGTAGTTCTTATCAAAAAATTCTGAATATGTAAATGTTTAAGGTATTAATGGGAAGTATATGAAATAACTAGTCTCCAATTTTAGTACAACTGCGTTACTTATTATTTAAGGTAATTATTTAAATCAAATCTTTAAAACCCGCGATCACCTGACCCGTTACATTTTAATAATTTTCCGCATAATTTCTTATTTTTTTTTTTGAAATTAAACTTCGAGATATGCCTTGGGAAACATTTTCACAGCGTAGTAATGACCTTAATTGGGGGAAGGAGCACTCACATTAAAAGAGGAGATTTTTATAACTCGGTGTATCCGTTATGTTAGATGAAATCCAACAGTCAAGTCAACAAGATAATGCTTTTTGCCATTTGTTAGTATATAAGTATAGCCGAATTTACATTTTTTTTTTAATATTTATATACTTTTATAGGTATATCAAATAGAATTATTATATTTTTTATTCAATATATTATTTTAATTTATATATATTTTTTAAATATGAATATTTTTGAATGTGAATATTGTGAAACGGGGAACATCAAAGCCAAGATCTGCATGCATATTGCCCATAAGGAAAAATAGATATAAACAACATATTTATTAAAACCTCAAAATGTAAAGAATATACCGAAAAAAGTGACTATATTTTGTACGGAGTGTAGAGCAAGAGGAAATGCTTTTAAAGATTAAATAAATCAATAATATGTATGTTTTACATGTGTTCAATGTAATAAATCAAATAAAAATATTAGTTTTATTAATTTGAGTTTTTTATTGAAAAAAAATGTAATGTTATATAAAATATTATAGTCGGGTGATCGCATAACATTTGAACAGTCGGGCGATCGCGGGTTAAGAAAAAAAATGAACTAGTTAGTTCTTAATTTTGTAGTAAATATTGATTTCTGTGTGCTTTCCACAACCTAACCATTTGGGTATCTTATTTGGTGAAAATTTGTGAACGTACAGTTTAACAAAAAAGGAAAATAAAATCAAAATAATAATAGAGTACCGAAAACTTGTATATGTATCCATTAAGCTTGTGCTTGTGTAAGTGCTTATTTAGCAACAATGTATAGCAGGAATGGTATGTTTGATTTCAAACTGTTTATACTCTTGTTTCTTTCTTTAACACTTTGTTTTTCATTACTTTTTTGTTTCCGTAATCATCTCTACTGGGTGTGGTTATATGAATTATGTCTTGTGTTAAGGTGTATAAAGCATGTACTAGTTTCTATGAAATATAAGTTTCAGACCCGTAATAGCTAGATTTGTAAGTTGTAAATATTTTGAATCTCATGATTTGTAGATGTTTATATTTTTTTATACATTTGTATTTTTTTATATTACCCATGTTCGTTCGATTATTCGACTGAAGTAATGAAAATATATTTATTTTATCATAAATTCACTGAAAATTATAAAATTAAATAAACTTAATTAAATTTTAGTTCACATTTAAGATTCCTGAAGAAATTTTCCGTAGATAATTTTTGTTGTAAAAATTCTCAAAAAAATTCCGGAAATATTTCCATAACAGTCGATTTCGGAAATTGACCCATCACTAATACGTTACATTATTTGGCTTAGACATTTAAATACTCAATTAATAATACATATTTTGAGGACGCTTTTTTTTAAATAACATATTAGAGACTAGAGAGATAAATATTTCATAATATATATTTGTTCTGTAACTAAGTAGTTAATTTTTAGCAACTTGTTACAAGTTATAACCAATCAAGGATGTTGACATATAACAAAAAATTTAATTTTTAATTGTCAAATCAATATCTATTGGATAAAGTATTTAACCAGTTGTTAAAAATTTACCACTGTGCTACAAAATACGCTCGATTGTCAGAAAACTAAAGTCCATATTCTCACCACAAATATCAACTATTATAATTTTAAAAATCTGATGTGGTCAGCACATTACCTTTCGTCAATTCTGTGTTTTATGTACAAATTCCATACATAAAGTTTCTTGCAAATATCCTATATTTCCTGTAAAATGATTTCATAAACAAACTATGCAAACCACTTGACACTGACATCTTCTTTAGCTTTTCCCATTCATCCTTTTATTCCTTACTTATCTTTCCGTGTGTTCCCCAACATTTATCTCAACATCCTTATCTCTGCCACATTCATTTTCTTTTCATTGATACTGACATTTGTCAATTTGAATTATCTGAATATATTAGTAGTTTCCATAGGGTTAGCATAGCTGGCTGATTTATGAAATTTAATATGTATCTTTATAATTCTTTAACTCTATATCTATTGAATATAAAGTATAAAATGCAATCACGTCGTATAGATAATAACATATTCTTTAAAATATAATAACATTAAATGTCAACAAATGATATTTAACTGCTTTTTTTCAACAAAAACTGTTAAAAGTTGCAAACGAGGGTACTTCCGGTGGACCAATTATAACCACAATATAATCATGTCAGCATATGGATCTAAACTCGAGGAATACGAAAAAAAATAATAATTTTGGAATCGTGGTATTGGAGTTATGCGAATCGAAACGATCGTCACATACACACACACACACACACACACACACACACACACACACACACACACACACACAGACATTATCGTCAAGATAGGAAATTCGTATTCTAGGATCCCCAAAACGTGCTTATTCATTAGAAACTCAATCGATATTTTTGACCAAAGACAATACCTACCTTACCTAAAGGTGACGGAAGGGAAAAAGAAAAATTGAATTGTAAATACCACTTAATCTACATGTCGATTCAAAAAATAAAATAAAATATTGAATAAACGCTGCTTCGGATGGTAAGTGCTACTCCAAGCAGTGAGAATATTGGCCAGTATATTTCAAGTTATTCATTAGAAATTATAGTAAATTATTATTTCTTCTTATCCTATAATTATTAAAAATTATTCAGCACTTTGTACAAATGGGAATATTAAATTTTCGAATTTTATACCAGTACAAGAACAAGTACTTTCATCTTGAAAATATTAGTATCTCATTCAGTAAATATGCAGATTTATTGCACAAGGTTGACAAGAGGTAAAAATTAGTAATGACATATTATAGTATATAACAGTATATAGCAATTATGGACATAGTATGCAGTAAGTATTCTTATGATTCTCGTTACTTCAATTATCAGAATAAATTATGTGACCATAATACGTGTACATTTTACATGCAGCAATAAATATTTTTAGGAATGTAATTCACATAAAACTTTTGCAATTAATGGTACAATTAAATAATCTTAAATGTTGGAATTCCTACGAGTTAATTAAGTATATAAAATATATTTGACATAAATTTACAATGTCAATAAAATATAACAAGATCACATTTCAGCATAAAGCACATTAAGATCATAGAATACCGTTTAGTGGATAAAATACACACTTACGAGCAAAGATAAGCAACAGGAAGGAATCCATCAAGTCCGGACCTGTAATCCCCGGCAGCTACTAGAGTCGTGATCCATGTTAATAATCATTTATCTACCACAAGTAGTTGAATATAATTTATTTTTATATCGTTTCTAATCATCTGGCAGTCTTCTACTCTTACACGGTCATCAACAATGCACGTACGTGTAAACGGGACCGGTTAAATTACACAAAGGGAGAGCGTGGACGCGGACCAATCCAAATACTGAGCCGTTAGTTAAATATGGCCTGATAACAGCTTTACTTCAGGTATCAATGATGGGAATTCGAAATTAAATCGAGATTTAGTCCATTCTATTGGCAAGCTAGTTACCTTCAATCTAAATTAGTTCGATATGAGGTTAATTATACGTGGTCGAACACATTACGTCAAGTTCAGGAGAGTTTTCTATGTAATTTAGTACTAATTAATTTTATAACCCTTGAAAGCTTATTAGAAATTTGATATGTAAAGTAATATAAAATATCTACTTATAAGACCGTATAAAAAATATAGTTACTCTCTGTTTTAAATATGGTGATCCTCACGTCATCAGCCCCCGAATCAAGAACCAACATCCATGCCCATGTCTGACTATGTCACTCACATTCTGAGTGACAAAGAGAGACACGAACATGATTGTCCATTCCCAATGTTGGTATTTTTTACAATAGACACTTACAGAATTGACGTCAGACGCAAGAAAGAGATAGAACATCTCGATTCAAACAAACCCCCTCCCGGTATCTTTTCAATTAGTAAGATATTGTGAATTGCTGACAGTTATTTGTTTGTATTGCCGTAACCTTAGTAACCATTACTTCTAAACAGTGCCGGTAGATGCGCTATATACAAATTGCATTTTTGTATCTATTAAAAAAATCTAGATTACACTGAGCAAAGTTTTTTTGTAAATTGGTGCTTAAAATATAAGAGTAGGTATATTGACTTGTGTTTATTTTTCATTTATTTGTTTTATATGTCATTCCTAATAATTTAAAGTCAAACCTGCCAACTCCGGCGCCGCACTTGTGGTTGCGGTTGCATTGTCATATTGCGGTTCAGCCGCGCGGTTGTGCAAATATATGGAATCGTATCGCATTGCAGCTGCTTGCCGGATAACCGCGACACGTTGCGGTTGTACATGCGGTTGCGGTTGCTTAGCAGAAAATATGACACCCTTCCATAAGACACCATGCATTATTCCAAACAGCGGTTGTAACCGCGCGGCTGCAACCGCGATCGCAACTGCAAATTTGGCGCTGGACTAAGCCGGAATCGTGAGGTACCAAAATATCATTCCGACTTAAGCAGGTTTCCGGAAATAATTTTTATTTAAAATTTTAATTATAATTTAGAACAAAAATATTTTTATAAACGTAACTACCTATAATACTGTAGTAAAAACACAATAATAATGCAATACATAATAACAATGTAATATTTATACAAGGTGGTTCATCGATCTGTTTTTTTAATAAGTCGATTATTTTATATCATGGAAAATATTTTCAAGGAATGTTTATTTTAATTTAAAATGTCTACAGTGACGGTTTTTCTATCGGATGTTTTATTACTCGTATCAAGCAATGATACATAACTTTATATTATCAAATGGAACATCCTATATATTTATTCAAATTTGAAAAATACATGAAATTTGCTATCCATTAAGCATAAAAACAATTATATGCTATATTATTAAAAATACATTGGAGACTGATTTAAATATTACATTTTCATTAAATGCACAAGACTTATTTTTTAATACCGTCGATTTTAAGGACAGAGCAGTTCTCGTTCATGCTGACGAATCTGTTTTGGCTATGAAGTAAATATATAATGTAATAGCGATGGAGTTCGACCAATCATCGTTGCTCAAATACCACGTGATTTTTACATGCAAACGCTCGCTTCCGTTTTGTACAGGTTTGTTTTTACCATGGAGGTAGGAATAATATGGCGGGACTATATGCAATCGCTAGTGAAGCCGCTTCCCCCTCTACATTGTGACCCATACCATTTTGAAATTACAAGGTTATTGCTGTCAATTGTGCATTGTATGTTTTTGTACGTCTACGTTCGTTAAAGAAGTATTTGCCGTTTGCCACTTTTTGATATATTTTGTATTTTATATTGGTTTTTCTTTAATGTTTCGCGAATCCCGACTACAATGTGTACTAAACAGTACCTGCGTCCCTACCCACCAGGTTACATTCCCCTTGCCAATAGTTGAAGTTTATGCTCTCTCCATATTAGTCCTACCTCCATTATTTTCCGCATATGAGTTAAGCAGTTTCCGGCTTGAACAGATCACATTACATTGTAATTCGTATTCAATGTCGCGAGACTTTTCTAACATTCTGCCATAGGCATGATTCCGTCTTATTGAGAGTGTCCGGCTTAGACAGGTTTCACTGTAATAATATAATAATGTAATTTTCGGACTATCCGGAATCCCGCCGAGCCTTGGTCCTGTCAAATCTGGATAAACGGGTTTAAACTGTACATTATACAAACAAATTCCTTCCAAGCAACTTTCTTATTATGCACGTTACAGAAAATTGATATGTCTTTACAGGCCAACTTTTTGAGACAATTTTAATAGGCACCACAGGAATTTTCGATCGTCTTTTGTTTTTGAGCTACCGGTTAAAACTTGATTTTCGCAAGTCTAATTTTTTTTTGTTTCACATATGAATAAAAGAATAATTTATTGGTGAGAAAAAAATTTAAAATTATTAAGAAACAATTGAAAAAATCAATTACAGATTATCTATTATTTATTTCTAATGTTATTTTCTTTATATTCATTTTTCTAATTTATATTCTTCACAAAACAAATTAAACCACATTTATGGAATTATAATTGACTGAAAATCATTTTGAAAACTTAATTAATAGACAGAATGGATGATTTTTTCGTTTGTTTCTTAATAATATTTTTCACCCCAAAAAATTAATAATTCCATCTTTTGTTCATGTTTGAAACAAGTGAATGTAGACTTTGTTGTACATCGTTGAAAATCTTCTAAAATAAGGAAATAATACGAGACTATTTTCAATATATATATATTCCCTTTTAAAAAATATTGTTCGCGTTATATCTCGAGTATTATTAAGTTTTGAAAAAACCCAATTACATCACGATATTCTACGTAAAAAAGGTATTTTCATAATCAAGTTTTAGCCGATAGATCAAAAATAAAAGACGTTCGAAAATTCCTGTGGTGCCTATTAAACTTGTCTCAAAAAGTTGACCCATATAGATCTACATCAATTATCTGTAGCGGGCATAATAAGAATTTTTTTCATATATAAGGAACTCAAATTTGTTCTACCCGGTACATGTATATATATCATCTATAAGAAATTTAATTTAAATGCGGAAGCAATATTTTAAAACAATTTTTTTACCAAAAGTAGGTATCTGCAGGTTGAATCAAGGTAATGACATTTAATTACAAATATTGTAGAAATTTTTTTGTCAAGAAAATATACGAGTATATACCTATATATTTTTAATGTAATGTCGGCGTGTAGGCACCAACAAAAACCTCTAACATTTGCCATGTAAATTAGATTTAGAAATATGTGTTATTATGTTATTATATGGATGTTTGTGGTTGTCCGCTTAATAATAATTTGCAGATAGTTTCATATCCGAAAACAGAAGTAGGTTCGTCTCAATAATTGACAATCAATTTAGAATGGTCTAGAAAACATATAACTAAGGAGAAATTTCTGTACGCTCATGATCGATTTCCTGCAATCTAAATTGCTCGAGTTAAAGGACGGTATACATGGCTAATCTTAAGAAATAAACGTTTCAGAGCCCGAAGCACTTTTTAATTTAAAAATCGTAAACGAAAATGCCGATCGAAAGATAGTTATTAAATATTTAAACGCTTCTGTGTATAACGGCCTATATGTAGTACCCCGGGCAAATCATTCCATAACTGCCGCACTCCCATAGAGCACGTTGTTCCACGAACTCAATCTATCATTACAAAAATTCAGTTTGCTTGATATGGAAAATAAAATTAACTGGCATCTCGTCTGACCGGAGCAGGTAGAAATCTCATTGTGGTGCGGTGAGCGTATTCATATTCTGAAAGATAACATGCTACTTGGCAGTAATCTGAAAGCGCTATCTCTTAAATCACAGCAGAAAGGAAATAGGTGTGTTGCTAGTGTGAAGTATGTGTTAAGTTCTATCACAGTTTTTTCATGTTCTTCGATACGGTCACTAAAATAAATAAAAACAGAAACGAAATAGATTACAAGTTTTTTTTATCTATATGTTTTTGTATATAACTAGTTATTACTTATTTTTGAAGTAGAGGAAATTGTTTAGCTTGTGAAATTAACTGATGATACAAATAAATTAATGAAAGATATACTTCTCTCTTGCCAAAGATACATATTTGGATTTTGGTAAAATCGTACTATGCGGTTTTTGTGAATAAGCACAAATTAAAGTTTCTGGAATAAGATTTTATTTTACATCTGTTTATGTATGTGTGTGTTTTGTATCCTGTATCACGATTTCTCAAATAATATGAGACTAATATTTTAAATGTTTCCTGTATCTATGCAATATGCTAATTAGATTTGGTGAAAATAGATGTATATAATAATTAAAAAGTTTAAGTTATGTCTGTAAATGGCATGAGTGGAAAAGTCAAACTTAAAAAATATAACTTACATTTAAACGTTAAAGAACGAGTTTTATAAGACATGTTTTTTTTTCGCATGCGTCAAAATTTAGAAAACGAGCTCTGGCGAGTTTTCTAAACAAGTGCGAAAAAAGACTTTTAAAATGAGTCCTTTATACTATTTTTTATACTTTGCGTCTTTTGTATACTAAAATATTTTTTAAAAAATTGCAATATTAAACTGAGTCGATTTAGGGAAATTTATTTAAGTTTAAATTTTATTTTTCCCCTTTATACTCGTGTTATTACGAGCACAATAAAGGATGTTTTATTTCTTATACTACGGTTTATCTGTCTTTTTCTGTTGCTCCATTTATTTGTAATGTATTGGTTGAAATGACAGAGTGATCAATAATAAAGATCTTTGTTAAAACAAAATTTATTGGTGGACGTTTCGGAACCGAAACTTCATCAGCATTAGCACTAAAATAATGTATGAAATTTAAAAATGATTCTATATTGATTCAAGGTACTCAAACTCATTGTGTTGTAAAAAAATAATTGATGCATGATGCTCAAACGCATGGAGAAACAAGTACAAAAAATTGTTGAAGATGATAAACAATTTCAACAACTTTTCTTTTTCCTCTTATTTTAAGTCTTATTATTTATCCCACTACCACTAGTCCTAAACACATTACCTAAACTAAACTGAATTACTCGTAAAAGAACAGCATTTTTTTGTGGTAAATAAAAACATATATAGCATAATAATCTGCTGAATTGGCTTGTGGCTATAATCTGTTGTATTACCTTGTGATTTGTTTTTGCCACATTAAATTATTTTACATTTTATATTTCCAGTAAAATCATTTTACAAAGTTATTATGTAAATTTTATTTGACACTGATATCTGTCAATTAGTAAATTTGAATATTCTAACTATCGCTAAATTCATTGAATATGAAGAAAAAATATAATTAATCCGAAGAGAGAATAAAATATTCTTTAATATTTATAATAACATAAAATGTCAAAAAATGATATTTAACAGCATTTTTTCAAGAGAACTATTAAAATCTAATTAGGGTACTTCCGGATAACCAATCGTAACCAAAATCTAATCAACTCTTCATACGAACGTACAAAAAGGGAATATGAAGGAATTACTCGTATAATTTATGGAACTGTAATATTTGGGTTATTGTAGCAGTAATTTTTGTCACACAAACACAGGTACACAGACACACACACAGACACACACACACACACACACACACACACACACACACACACACACACACACACACACATACTCACACAGACAGACATCATCGTAGAAATAGTAAATTCGTATTCTATGGACCCCAAAACGTGTTTATTCAATGAAAACTCACCATCGATTTTTTTGACTAAAGACAATCCCTTCCGTCACCTTTAGGTAAGGAAGGTATTATGAATTTTTACGAATATCCGTTATGAAGGAGAGTAATGGACAAAAAATTATCATTGTGAGCACATTATTACCGTGTATAGGCAGGATACATCATTATATTTTAAAATGAAATTTGGATGTATAATGAATTTCGATTTGTCGAGGAATCGGCTGATTATGACCCAGTTTCAGGAATTGGAAATGAAATGGAGTGTGGAGATATTAATTTCCTAAATGCTGAGGTAGAAGCAGATTACCTAAAAAAACTCCCTTCGTATTTTGAATAATGATAATTGACATTTTTTAGTACAATATACATCTTTGAACAAATATTATTTGTAAAAATTTTAAATAATGTATTTTTACTGAAGTAAGATATTATTCATGATATTTTTATATACATGAAAGAACAATACTCAACGTCCTTGAGCGATATCCCTTGTTCTATCTATAACGTTAGTTACCACTAATTATATTGGACCGATAAATCACCCGCTACCAACGTACGTGGTCCGTAGGTGTAAATTACAGGTGCGAAGAATGTCGATTAATTAACTGCGCTGCTTGGACTTCCGCCCGCGCCTGCGCCCTGCGTTCTTCGGCAACGTCCTGATTTATTCCGCGACACAAGATATATGACTCCTGTAATTTGTTACAACCAAACACACTGCTTTGCAATTTTCTATTTTTTCAACTTGCATATTGTTTCAGTCGTACGTACATATGTACGAGTTACCCATTTCTAATAACTTGTCTTGTAAGAAAATTATTGTTAAATGCATATGTATTTTATTCACTGTAGTTATTATAATGTATTTAAATTTGTATTAAACATATTTATATTACGTTTCGTATGTTACGGTAAATAAAAAGAATTCGTTAAGTATAATAAAAAAATAAGAACAAATTAATAATGAAGGGAATTCTATTCAACATTATGAAACATTGCTAATAAAAAAATAAATGCTATACATATGATAAGCTCTTAGCTAACCTAATTTTACTTAACTCTAATCCAGTCGAACCTTCTAATCCTAACACCCGACTTAACGTTCCACATTCTTTCCAATGTGAATTTTTCTTTTACTCCTGCACATAGCAAATGTATTTGTTACTGTAAATGCCCGATAATGGGTAATCCTATAGGAATTAATAAAATTTCGGGTGTTAAATCGTAGTAGTGCAGTTACGAAATTGGTATTGTTTTCTTTATACATATATGTCGTAGCCATATTATAAAGTTGTCTTTTAATTAAACGCGGTTGTAATGCGGCCAAATTGTGAATCCTTTGGTAATTTAGCTAGTATATTTCTCTAAATATAATAACAATAACCCAACCTATCGCACAAAAGTCACCCTTGGAGAATTCCGGTCGAGTTTTGTGCGTTAGTTTGAGTTATTGTTGTTATATGTAGAGAAATATGCCATTTCCGTCTTGACATTGGTCCGAAATTATATTAATTATACAATTGTTCGTAGATTTACTGCATAAAATTGGCAAATCCTAGGTTTTACACGTCAATTCTAGGATTTACCGATTTTCAGGTATTTATAGTAACATACCATTTACTTAACCTTCCGTCGGGCGCGGGGTCGGGAGTAATAAGAACGGGCGCGGTGTATCAAAATGATCACGCTACAAAAATGTTGGTTTCCTGGCAGGATTTTCTAAATAAATTATCTATTTAACTTGGAAAGTGAAGTATATTACAAAAAGATTGGAAGGAAATAATAAGAAAATGCATAAGTACATGAAAAAACGCAAAAAAAAGTTATATTCAAATAAAATAACAAAATCATATTTTCTTTACAAAATTTGAACTCTCTTAATAAATTCTTATAATAAAATAATGGAAAAATAAACAGAATACTTATAGAAACATGAAATGGAAGTTATAAGATAAATATAGTTATAAAGCTAGTCAATTATTGTTCGCAGCTTCGTCCCGCTGCTGTAAATTCTTTAAAAAGTATAGTGGAGAATAATATCTAAAATGTCATCAGAATAAATGCAACTCCAGCATTCAAGAGGCGTTCGTGCATCTTTTGCCGTCCGTATTGTGCCTGGCAATTTTTTTATAATATTGAAACTTCGGTGGCGTACCCTTTGCGACAAAGGGTTTTTATTCCACTTTGTTTCTTTATCTATCCCTAAAAAATAATTTTTATCGTCATCAGGTCTGCTGTTTTCATCTTCAGGTGCCGTTTCTTCTTCTAGTCCGGATTCTCCTGAATCTTCTGGAATTTCTACATGGTCTTCACCATCCGTGTCGTTGTCGTCTTGAAAGTGTTCTAGTAATTCGTCGTCGTCTTCTTCTAAAAGCAGTCTTCGTAACTCTTCAACATCACTGTCTTTATCTAAATTATATTTTTTTGTGTATTTCGCCATAATCAGGGTATGATAAAATCTTAAAACATAAAAAAGAAAATTGTCATAGACGGGAGCGGTGTATCTATTTGATATTTGTTCAAAAATAACGTCTGAATTATTATATAACTAAATAATACGAATTTTACGTGTATAACTACAGTAAATGTTCTCACCAAAATAAGTAAAAAGCAATATTTAAATATTATTAAATTATGACGGGAACGGGCGCGGTGTATCAGAATGATCAATCTTGACCTATGGTGACCATCACACTGTTGATCGAATATTAACTGTTGGCTCCATATAGGGGGACGGAAGTTAGGAAGCTACTGAGACAGGCGCATTAATACGTCCAGTTTTAAAAAAATGCAGGAACAAAATATGAGCGGTGTATCAATTTGATCGACCGCGCCCGACGGAAGGTTAATTACATTCATTTGTCGTAACAAAGTCGTATGCATATTTTTTAATATGGTTGCATGTATCAGAACTCATCTCATGATCCTAAATTTGTCATGCAAGTCATAAAAACGAAGTTAATTAAGAGCTTATATGGACCTGAATTTCTTATAATTTAAAGGATGCAACGATACTCGGTTCTGCAGATATAAATTTTAGAAGTTAAAAATAAAAGAAAGACAAATTTTGCTCATACTCTTCGTAAAGTTAGTAAATAAAATTAAAATTTAAAAGATTTTTATTTAAAAAATATAGCATCCTCAAATTGTGTGGAGTCAAGTGTTTTCGCAAGTCTGTCTGAATGAGATCTGCTGTTGAGAACAGTCCCTTGAATTCCACAGAACTCATCTGGAAACCAGGGATTCGTAACGAAAAGATTTTTCGTTTCGGTTCAGCTCCAATAAAAATAATTTCGTTTCGGTTTTATCGTTCCTTCCATTTAAACAAAAAATAAATTTTGTTTCGAACCGGTTATTTCGTTCCAAAAATGTTTTTTTTAAAATCCTTATAATAGTATATTAAAGAACGAATGTCATAATTGTCATTTTATTTTGTGAGAAGGAAGTTTGGGTAACGACGCGTAGCGGAGTTGCCCAAATCTTCGAACAAAATAATCGACAATTATGACATGAGTTCTTTATACTATTTTTTCTATTTTGCGCTTTTTATGATCTTTTTAAATAAAAAGTCGTAAATTCAAAATTTAGGGAATTTTGTGTTAGTTGGTAATAATGTGACATTTGAAAATTCAATTGATTGAATTTAAAATTGTCTCGTGTTGTTTACAATCAAATTCATATCAAATTAAAAATGAATACAGACGATTTTTTGTGTACTCCACCTAAAATACGTGAAATTACGGAAAATACATTTTATAATTATTCCAAAAACAAATAATGAAAAAAGTCAGGTTTCATAGTCATAACCAAATATAAAATTTTTACAAGTTACTTACATTTTATTGTATAAAATTATCTGAAAAGGATGTGGAAAGTGTAAAACTATATAATTATACACATCTTATATTTAAAATACTATTTTCTTATAAATAAACACTTAATTCTTGTTGACATTTCTCCTCTGCCGCCATTTTGCTTTTGTCTGAACTACTACACAACCTGCGTAACTTTGGCTATGACATCAGCGTCAAAAAGCTCGAACTAATTTACCGACAGAGTTCATAAATAAATAAAAATAAATTACAAATTTTAAATATCAATAATTAATAGTGTTTTGAACTATTTATACCCTAAATATATATATAAACAAAAATAAAAATCTTAACAATCGTTAGTATCGTTTATTCAGTTAGGTTTGACATTTGATATTTTTTGACATTACATTTCAGCTATGCTACCAACTTTATAAAAATAAATTGTACTAGGCTGTTACAACACTCAAACGAGCTATAACGAACTCCTTTGGGTGCTGTAATAGCTTTGTTACAGATGCAAAATAGAAAAACATATTTTTAACAATTTTATTTATTGTTATTATAATAATGAATAATAAAAATACATATTTCGGTAAATTTTTACCGACATGAGACGTATAAAATTTAAATTCTGTGTGTATTAGGAACAAAATAATAACGTTAATAACCGGAATATTTTTTTATTTCGGTTATATCGTTTTCGCTTCGGCAATAAGATTAAAAAAATCGTTTCGTTTCTGTCGCGTTTCCGGATTTTTTTTTTGTTTATTTCGTTTCTGTTCCGTTCCGGGTCTTTGCTGGAAACTGCAGTACTTCTGTGTTACTTGCAATATTAGAGGCTCTAATATCGCCTCCTTTTTCGTGAGAATTAAGGAAAAAAAACAAGGGACCTTCTTTTGCTGTTGAAACGAAACGAGATGCTGGGTTTCCCCTCGCTTCATAATAACTCGGGTTAGTCTAAACGTATTCGTGCATCGGCAAATAAATATCGCTAATTCCGAAATATCGGCTAAAAACAATATCGATGATATATTGATATCGGTTGCATTTCTAAATTTTACTGCACACGCAAATGTATGTTTAAAGTATCAAACAACTTCTGTTACAAGTAACAGCTTTCAAAATTTGCTAAAAGAAATTTCAAAATTCTTTCAAAATATAATTGACAATTTTTTAAATATGATCTGTCATAAAACCGTATTCATTACAATTAGTTCATTATTTTGTATCACAAGGTAAACAATTATTTCTACCTAAATTTCCTTTCTTTCCTTTTGATGAAAAATGATAGGTAATGTAAAGAGTAAGTATATTTTATATTATTGTCTGATTTAATGATTTTGTTTATGAATACAAAGTATACCTTCGAAATTTGACTGAATTAAAAAAAAAACATCCTGTGGTGAAATGAGCTGCAAAATATTTTATTAATTGAGCTTCCTCTGGATGAAATGCTAATAATACATTATTATTGCCTTTTAAGGAAAAATGTAATTATACATTTTTGCTTTCCACCCTTCATTATATCAAGGCCAGTGTATTTATAATGGCAATTAGGGTACAAAGAGAATCAAGTGCATTCTTGTTATTTTTTGCAGCAAGCTAGTGCATTATATGCTCGAGAATCCCGACACCTACATCTCATAAGACACGCTTGATTTTTTCACATGTTTTGAAATGTTTTGAATGAATCTTATAACGATCGTATAAGCTTGACATTTGTCCATAAATGTTCCGCTTGATTTTCAATACAATGTAGTCTAATTTTCCGTGAATAATTCTTATTGTGAACAGCTTTTTGTATAGTTAACATCCCTCGTCGATGGGGTGTGCATTGTGTTGAGTATCTTTCTAAAGAGTGCCGTTATTTTTTAATAAAACACAAATTTAATTATAGTACCAGATTAACCGAAAGATATTTTATATAAACTGAAATACTTTTTAAATTAGCTGTAAATATAATAAAAATTAATAATGAAAGAGATAACTAATTTTTTAGTCATTTAAAAATTTATTTAGATGACTTTTATTTTGAAAGTAATAATAACAATAATTTAGTTCAACCTAATTTAATGTTGAACTAACATTAGTGTCAATTTTTTCCGTAAAATAATGGGCATTTCATTCTAAATAATTTAATCTAATCGTAATATTATTGGTCGAATAAATCGAGAAAGGTAGCCATTAAAGAATGTCATCTAGATAAAAAACCAAACTAGAAACAACGTTATTAACATTTAAGTAAATGCCGCAACAAACTCAAGTCGTTATAGTAGATATATTTTTTTTCTAATGATGTTACAGTTAGCGCCGAAGATGTGGCCGTATAAAAATCGGCGTTCTCTGCGGATGCTAATATTATTTTCTCACAGTGCACAGTGTGACCACCGTTGACCACGGGCCACTCCTGCTAGCGCCCCAGAATCCTGCTGGGGCAAGACTTATTAACCAACGACCAGTTATTGGCACTCATAACTTACCTTGTAACTTACCAACGCCATGTAGGATCTTTTTCATACATCTCTACCTCAACTAAGACACTTCTTACTTTACCACTTAATATGATAATGAAATTCTTAAAAGTATATTCACATATTTATGTTAAAGTATACTCGTATAAACAGAAATTAATAATTTAAAAAAATGGATGCTAGAGATGTATTTTTATCCCAAAATTTAGTTTTTCGTTTGCCGAAAGTGACACGTTTAAATAAATAATAATAATCACTACTGCTTATTACCCATTTTTGAATGTGAAAATCAGCTTCTTTTCGCATATTAGACAGGGGCAACACGAGAATCCGTATCACGTTTAACATGAGAAAACAGTTTTTTTTCAAATATTATCTGTCCTGTAAAGCTTTAAGCGGTGTTTTTTACTTCCCGCTACCCTTGGTAAAGTAGGTATAGGGATCGTGCTAAAAATCGTATATCGAGATTTTGGTAAATGACCACGTTTTAAGGTCCCTACAATCTATTTTTAACATTTTCACGATGATCTCTGTGTGTATGTATGTGTGGATATTCTTTACGCTCTAACTCAAATATTATCGTTCAGAAAACTTTGAAACCTTACTCTTATATGGAAAGATACCATTAGATTTTGGAGTTCAAAATAGTTTTTCTTCGAAAAATACCTTTACCGAAGATGTCGGTAATAATGATGACATTAGGCGTTTACCAGGCGTCACTTCACGCGAATCTTGGAAACGGGTTCGATTCCGACTGACGCCAAATATTTTAGAATTTTAAATGGCACAAAATTGACCCCTGTGATGCACTCTCCACGACAGCAATGAATATAGGTAAGTATATAAATAAATATATCATCACGGCATATTACCCATTGCTGGGTGTGCCAATCTGCTTTGTACACAGATTTCGGTAACGATGATGACATATTTGTACGGTGCGGGCATTTACCAGGTGTCAACTCACGAGCACTTATTACTGGCGTAGAGAGTGCACCACAGGGGTAATTTTTGTGCCGTTTTAAAATTCAAAATATTTAGTTTCGGTCGGGATCGAAATTTAATTTATTTTAAGTATTTACATGAATAAAAATTAAATTAAACGGGAGGTATTGTGTTTGGTCACATCAGATTTTTTTTACATAGAGATTTAGAATATAAAAACGGATTTAGTACGCGATATTTGAAGAAATGACCGTCCTTTAAATGTTACTCGATCTGACAGTTTACTGGACTTTCATTTTTTAGAAATAATAGCATACTAAATCCATTTTTACGACTTTAACAACAAAGCTTAAAGTCGAAACTTTTAGTTCCTAAAAATTCAGAACATCCCATAGGTCACATTTGTGCTGTTTGAAAAATGGAAATACATAATTATAAAGTTTCAAGTATGGCAATGGTTGGAAGCAAACCCAGGGCGTGCGAGTCACATTCGGTCACCTAACGCATAAAGCCACGCACATTTTTTTTAAATAGATATATATTGTAAATTGAGGCAAGCCGTACTGGAAATATGTATATAAAAAAACAGAATAATCGTGAACTTCAATCTAGGATTGTGAACCGAATGAAGTAATTTATATTTGTGGTGTGGTATTCATATTGAACAGTAGTATTCGACAGCTCATCAAGAAGCAAACAATGTTTGAGAATGGAGCACATAACCTGCGGAGGAATTTAGTGCAGGAAAAAGTGAGTGGTATGGTCCGGGTCTGAACATAAGAACAGACGGACAGATTCCACGGCCACACTTGATTAATCTCGGTCGCCATTATCCGGTAATGAATCCGGTGGCTTGGGGTGCGAGGGGAGCGCGAGCCAGAGCCACCGTTGTGCCGTCACAATGCCCGCGGCCCGGCCCATTGTCTCGCGTGAAAGAGGTTCAGATACATTTTGATTAGGTTCCTCCGATTCCTTTTGTGCTCTTTTTGCTTCTTTGTTGCGCGTCGTGAGCTCCCCTGCTGCTCCTGTGTTGATGATGGAAGCTAAAGCAGAGCTGCGCAATGCGCTTCATACTGCAACCATTTACCAACACTATACAACTACAATCACAACTCATTTACACATACCGAAATCCAACTACACATTCTTTCTCATATGGGTCCCACACGCTCCTTCAGATGAATCCACCAACTCCTTTATTTGAATTTTTACTGGAACTTACAGAAAAGTAAATTCATTGTTGTATGTGCCAGTCTGCTTTTTTATTCGCAGATGTCGATAATTACGATATTTGCAGTTGAGGGCGCATGACAGGTGTCACCACAAGGACTCCTATAGAAATTACCTCGGGCTAGGGGATTACTTTTGTGCAACTTGAAAACTGTAAATACATTCAAGTTGAGTTCCAGCCGAATTAGAACCTTGACCATCAAAATTAGGTACAACCAGTCACGTAATGAACGCTCTAAATTATATAAATATATTACAGTAAATTATTTGTTACAAGAAAAGCAAATTCATCATAAAAACGTCGAAAAAAATTGCAATAAAAACAGTAGAAAACTTCATTTCTTCCCTGTTTCTGACTACTGATCTCCAGTACGGTCCTATATTTTACTGCTTCATTTATCCATCGTTTTTTTACCTCTCGCTAAGAGAGGTATTGGATTCATGCTAAAAATCACATATCCAGATTTCAATGAATAAGTACGTTTTAAGACCCCTACAATCCGATTTTAACATTTTTACGATAATAAAACAGTTGAGATATTTAAATGTTTATAATTGACAGATAAATACAAAATGTCAGTGTCAAAAATCAGATTTTTCTGGGAGGTACAAGCACTTTTAATATATATTGTTGTATTATTAATTAAATATGTATTTAAATTATAGGTATGTTAATATTACATATATCCTTAAGAAATACCGCTAATACTGTCAATGATAATAATACTGAATGAATTCTAACACGGTCCCTCATATCTGCTTGCCAAGGCCAACAAAGTCACCTGACTGTTCGCGCCCTATGCAACATAAAATGAAAATGGCGAGAGGTATTGTGCCGGGCACAACAGATTTTTTTGCCTACATTTCGACCTTACTCCGATTATTTTCGAAATCGGTTGTTTTTTGGGCATTCTGTTATTGTTCATATTATATTTGTTTTTAAATGTATTACATTCTATCAAAATTAGATTGAATTATTTGTTACAAGGAATTATGATAAAAGAATAAAATGTAAAATTTATTTGTATGTAAAAAAAACTATCAACTATAAAGGTGGCATTATATAGATAAAACTGAATTAGTATTAAAAATGGTACAGGTTACAATACAAGTATAATTATCATCGCTTCTCGGTCTTTTCTAATGTTAGTGCGTGGATAAAGCCGATTAGTGTTTTACATCGATGTTTTTTTGCAGTTATAGTTTAATTCAAATGCAAAGCATAACAGAATTTTATCAACATATGCATGTTGTTATTTAATATTAAGAAAATCAATGTAAAACAATTTTGTTTCTTTATTTATTTCTGTTCTAATTCCATTAGAGACCAAACAAGTGGTCGTATTCACTCAAAATTTTAATTAACTTATTAAGGTGGTTACCAATTACAACGACTACTGATAAAGTTAATTGAAAAAAGTTCAAAGATATGTTTAATGCCTACAGTTCAGGCTGCATATTCGAACAGTTGCTCACATACATAATGGCTTATACCACAGGTCTTGTTTTAACTAAAACGCTGTTTTAAGAAATGTCAAGTTCAAATTTCATTATTTAATTTCACCCTTATGTTTAAAGAACGATTTTTTTAAAAAAATATTTGTTTGAAAACAAACTATATTTTACTTTAAAATCATATTTTAATCAATTTGATATTTATTATTATTAATAAATAATGAATTTATTGAAACAGCGTTTCAGTTAAAACAAGGCTTATGGTACCAACCAATGCTTTAAATAATTGTCCTCATATAAAAGACAAAACAATTGTATCTACGATATATTACATTCCAAGCATCGGTTCCTACATTTATTTATCTGATATGAAAATTTTAACATGTCCATCCAATCTGCTTATTTGTAACGCAAATTCCGTGTTTTCTTTCTTTTTAGCTAGTTATAATGATTTTTTTTGAAAAAAAAGACTGCTCTATGCTGGCCTAAAAATAAAGGATTTCCCTTTAAAATAATGAAATTTTGGTCACCGTAAGTATGTATGAATTTAAATTTTTATTTAAAGCTTGTAAAAACGGTCGGTTCTCAAGTGCCATCTATTGGTTTTTAAGTGAAACGATGGAAGATATAAAAATAAGAAATGAATAAGACAAATCAAAATAATAAGTTAAAAACTACCTGTACTTGTTTGGATTACAATATACCATTGTTGATTTGTTCATCTACTACAATAGTTGAATAGTATATTTAATTACAATAAGTCGAATGATGATAGTGCTATTATAAATTAAGAAGATAATACATTTTGCATAGCAATTTATAACTATATAAATTAACATGTACGCTATTACTGATTACTTATTTTATACCACACGATGGCCGTATTAACTAAGATTACAATCTCCTGTGATTTTACAATCAATTCTAATTAATCTTGATAATCTTACTTGTTATTAAAATTTTTTGCAGATCTGAACTGATTGAAAGTTGCCTAGCAGACGGAAATTTTTAGTTAATAAATTACAATTAACGATGATAATGCATGTATCCATTCTATAATATAATATAGTAATTACTCTAAAATACGGAAATTGCGCGAAATAGGATTAGCTTGCTGTACGAGGCTGAAGCATGTGTGGTGGTGCATCACACAAGCGCATGTGCCTGTGCACGTGCGCATGTGTTGGTTACGAATGCGTGGTGCGCTCAGCTACACATGTAACAAGCGTGTAACATTGTTAAACGCAACATAATGGCGCGTTTAACCATCAAATTATGAAAATCCGTGTTTCGATGCTTGAACGTTTACACGCTTGGTGCCTATAGAGTGGGCCCTGGTCATGCTCGGCCAACCATGGTCAAGTGGATTAAGAGAATATTCATTAAAATGCGGAAGCATAAATTAACAAAAATGCCATTTTTATAAATTTATAGTTTTGCTTTAATATGTGGATGTGAAAAACATGAGTATGGAGTATTACATCTATTACGCAACATTAAATATGTAAATTATAAATTAATTGTCAATTATATTACTTATAGAATACCAAATGCTTATTTTATAAGAGAATTAATGATTTATATTACTAAATTTATCGAAGTGTGGCACGAATAGCACCTTTATCACTTGTAACTGTTCTATAATGATAATAAAAACATACATACATCTTATTATCTTCTAAAAAAATATGTTGAATAGCTACGTAAATACACCTATGAGTAGTTCTGTAACATGTTCATTGTGAAGAAAAATTTCAAGATTTTCTGTACTGTGATTACATACCTACGATTGGACACTAATGTAACAAGACCAATGGAGTCATCCCACATTTTCCAATTAGCTGTTTTCTACAAAAATCTTTTTAATTTATACATTTTTTTAATTTATTGAGCTACATCAGAGTCTCATCACATTTCCTCTCTCTGTCGAATAAAATTCGAATTAAATTTAAGAAGTTTGTGTAGTACTGATATTATTAATATTGTATTTAAATTATATTACTAATTTAGAATATCACCTGTTACAAGCACAGTTCCACTTTGCAAAGTGTAGATTATGTTTGTAATGTTAGGATAAGTGACAGCTTTATTATTCCTAAGGTTATCCCAGTGCCGGATTGAACCCAGTGGAGGCCCTTAGACAATTGAAATTTCGCCCCCCCCCTAATATTAGGAATAACCTATTTCCCAATCTCTAATATGTTAGGAATCAACACATTACTATAATAATTATGAAATAAAGTATAAATAATATAATATACTACTATTATTTTTTTATTATTGTAATCAAGTTTCTATTATTGAAATTAAGCATTTTATTGTTGTAATCAAAATTTCTTGATTATAATCAAGAATTCCTGTGCTTGTAATAAAAAATATTTGCATAATTGATTCTAAACTTTAATAAGAACAAAAAGATAGTATTAATTGTTATGGCGATCTGACGCCCCCTTAACGAGACGCTTTTTGCGGTGCCCAACCTACACTCTTTGGCCCTGAATATTACTATTCGGAATACAAAACAATTTTTATCGTTACAAATTTCTCTGTACTTAATATTTAGCGTTTTACATATTTTTCTTCAAAATTTTGATGCCACAAAAATCTTGCTTTCACGGTAAAAGCAGTGTGAAGTTTTGTTATTCATATATCTGTTAGCCCTAGTAGCCAATATAATTATATTATATGCTTCATTAGCAACAGGACGACTAGACTTCTACTTAAAATGACAGTTTATTAACCAGTAGTTAAGAATTAAACTGAAGGTTAGAAACGATGCGAACAACAGTTTTAACTTCCAGTTAGCTCTAACCAAAGGTGGTTATAGAACAATTATGCAACATAACAGTGTTTACCAACTGTAATATTGAATCTTTGAACTAAGTACAAAGTGTGTTTCTATGAGTTTATATTTTTTTTCTATCCTTGGAAAACAGCAAACCTTGCTTGCAATTTTCTTTCAAAATTAAATCGATGTTATTTTCATCTATTGTCGCGGGCCCCTAAAAAGCGCGAGACCCATAGGCAATTGCCTACTCTGCCTATTGGGTCATCCGGCACTGGGTCTGCCACACAATGAAAAAACATGAACAGGGACAACATGACCCTTAAATGTAATGAACGTGTTAAATGAATACCATTACGTAAATTTGTGAAATTTTAAACAAGTCACCAGCTACAACATAAGGACCTAATAAAGTTTTGCATTTTAAATTAATATTGTATGCCTAATTAATTTAAAGGTAAATGAAGACATTAATAATAATATACCTTTTTTACATTCCACTTAAACTGACAAATTAAAAAGTCCATTAAATGTATATTTAAATATAATATCATATCTAAAAATTACGAGAAGATTGTGAAGGCATGTCGCGGTAGAAATTTCAGGTTTACTTAGCTAGGACTCGATCGTAAAACCGCGAGGGTCCCGCGGTATATTAATTGTTGATTAAATAATTATCGGTCACAAAAACATCAGTTTTATCTGCGTATAAAAAGAGTTTTTATGTGCAGTCAATGTTTCATTCCAGCGGTCGCACGGCTCTCGTAAAACTGCAGGCGCCGCCATCTGGATTTTGCGTATTTCATACATTTTATAAGACCGTAACACAACATTTACAACTCAATTGATATCCAGTGTAAAATCCAGTATTATTTATGCATTGTACCGTGAAGGCATGTACCTTAACATTTCAATTCAAACATATACAACGTTTTTACGAGAAAACATGATTGGCCAGCAAGTGAAGCCGATAGTCAACAGGAAATAAAAGCACAAAGGACAAAAGATTATGAGAGAATGTGCGTTATTATCAAGAATGGCGCCAGGGTGAGTTTTTCTGTCGGCATATGCAGCTTCTGGTACATGCAGAAATTAAATTCCTGATAAGAAAACCCATATCGCTGATATTGTACAAATGTATAAATGCCTTATCTTCTCGCTTAATCAGGAAATGGCGCTTATATTGTCCTGCGCCTATGATAAGCTTTATATCTCTTGTTTCATTTACTTTTATGTCTTTGTTTACAGTAGCTACAAAATTCTAGTCGCTTTTATAACATCACTTCGTTAGTACCTACCTATGTGCCTTCATTACTTTATTAACTTACCTTGATTACGAAAATTGTAATAAAATTTACATTGTTCATATCAGCACTATTGAATTAAATTGAACAATAAATAACAAAGGACTCTTTATCAGTAAATAAGCATAAAATTTCAATTTCAGGAATACCTGCTTTTTATGTAAAATCGTAATTTACATGTTGAGCAAGTAAACTTTCCTGGTCACAAAGATAGTTAATTACACCGAAAGTATTCTGAAACCTATAAAATTTTCGAGATGGAAAAAAGCTTACACAAGGTGTATTTTATTAAATTTTTATGTTTACACTTTAATCAAAAATTTGGTGCAAACTAACTTTAAAGATAAATAGATATTTGAAATGGTTATTTATATAATCTTTAAGAACTCGAAATCTATTTTCAAATCAAGTAGTCAATTACTATTTTATCCTGGTCGAGTAAGTTTCACTTCCGCGATTAGAAACACCTAGCAACGAGGGCCCTGGCGTTTAACTTACGCATTATTTAAAGTTTAAACAATCGCTGTGATAGACATGTAACTAGGGAGATTCTGAATGTTGATTGGCGCAAAACATGTCACGTGACTAATGAATTATATTCTCAGTATAATAATGACAAGATTGGTTAAAACGCGAGCACGTGACAAAAAAGAAACATTTCATTGGTTTTAAAAAATGTCAAAAAATAATCAACAAAAAAAAAATTGCAAATGTTTAAAAATATTGTGGTTCAGGATTAAATCGCTGATTGTAATTGAAATAAACACATTTCAAAGTAAAGTAAGTATATTTTAATATTTTCATCCCAAAACACTACTTACCATTATCAATTTCAAATTAATTCTTTGAGACTGGTCTGTCAGTTACATACATTTGAGAACTGAACTGTTTAACCAGGGAATTGTTTAATGAAAGAGTTCATGTTACTGTAATTTTTTTATTTCGTTATCGGGCTCTAGTTTCGGACCTAGGTCCGACATCAGCTCATGTCAAATTACTAAAAATAGAAAGGCAAACATCTAAGTAGATAGGTACAGTTGTTTTGTCTTTAAAGCATTGGTTCCGGGATTTATAATATATATTTATAAACCAAGTGAGTTAAGATAATGTTTATTCATAAAGAAAGTTTAAGCCACGAGCCCGTAGGGCGAGTGGGTTAAATTCTTCTAGTGAATACAATCTTAACTCACAATATTTTATTGAATTTTGACCAAATAATAATAAAAACCATTTTTACCATATTTAATTTTGAAAAAATAAAAACTAATAAATTAGTTGGCTGTGCATGACAATCGTTAATAGACGTCAAGTCATTTATTTATAAATTTAAAAAAGCTTTATTTTCTATCATTTGTTTCTTGAAAAATGATGAAAATGTCTGACCTCTCTGATAATAGTTGTGGTGAAAGTGTTATTTTAAATGTATTATTTGTTGCAGAGTTAAAATTCTGATTTAATTTTTTTTTCAATTCACTACCGATATCTGTGTACAAATCAGATTAGCACACCCAGCAATGGGTAATATGCTGTGATGAGATTCGAGTAAAGTGACTTTCGGTTATATGATTAACACCAAATTATTTTTTATTATATTCTATATTGTGTAAATTCTACTTTTAATATACTTCTAGGTCAAAAATAGAGTATAGTAGGTATGTATTTTATAATATTTTGCATTTTTAAATGTTAGTAAATTTTTGAAAAACAGTATAAATGTTGATAGTGAAGTCTAACAAATTGGAATCTTACGTTAAGCCTGTTTTACATTATCATAAATTTACATGCATTTTTACAACTTCGTATTTGATCACAAAATTTCAATGATTACAATTTACAACTTCTTATGGTACCATACGATGTTGTAAAAAATTCTCAAATAGGGCATGTTCTAATTTTGAAGGTCATTTGCTTCACATTTTGGTGATATTTAGGGTTTTCATTAAACAAAAGTTTATATTTCATGTGTAGTTGCAGGTAATTGGCTACTCTGTTCTATGAAACTTTTCACAAAACCAAACGCACCAAACGTCAAGTTCAAATCAAGAATAATGAATAGAAAAATTAAAAAAATAATTGTAATTGTCGCAGTTGTTAATGCACGAAATAAGATTTTGAAGCGTAAACGAATTTGGGTCAAACCGTGGATTCAAAGGCGACAAAATCGAAGTATATTAAAATTAGTACAAAATGAATTGTTGCACGAAGACACTGAAAAATATAAAAATTATATTTTTGCACAACACTTACTCCACAACTTAGTTTACAAAAACGATCGCGACACACAGATTAAAACATCAGCTGTAAACATTTGAGAAGTTAGTAAACCGTAGTACCACTGTTACCAACATTTTTATAAAAAATATTTTTTGTAGCTAATAAAAAACAGCACAGGAGAAGCTAAAAACCAACAACCTGAATGTGATAAATCATTTGCAGGAAGTGTCAAACATGGTAGGAACTTGGCAACATCTAATTAAGCAAAGGTGGCATGGACCGGGTCCCACGGACGAGGACGCAGACGATGCGAAGACCGAAGACCAGTAGTGAACCACCAATTGACGGCATTCCTGGCGCTGATATCCCGCGACATGAAAACACTCTCAGTTCGGTACTGTCGCACTCGCACTGTCTCACGCAGTCCAGGACCCGTCTCATCATTTATTACCCTACTTGACGTACGAAGGACGATATTAGATATGGATAAACATTTACACCAGACAAAACAAAATAGAAATCACTCGTTAGGTGTTCATTTATGCAATCAAGGAGGACTGAGATTGACAAGAAAATGTTGATCAATTAATTGCAATTAAGGAGGACTGAGAATGAAAAGAAAATGTTGATCAATAGATCAATGGTAAAGAAATAAAACTGATTAGTGATCAACATTTGTTCTAATTTGTCAACCAGATTTCTACTTTCCGTTAATAAAAATAATATCAGATATATTTAATAATTTTCCTGTAATAATATATTTTTCAGATGTGAAATGTAGAAATGTCAACGAAATTTGGAAGCGATGAATAAATAAAACACAGATTCTTGGTTTTTCCACTTTATTTCAAATTCGTGACGGCCGTTTCGTTCTTTCGAACATCAGACAGTATACAAGAATTTTATACACGTATATAACGGTGAAACAGAAACTTCAACCCATTACAGATATTTTTCCTAAAATTACTTGAAATATATAAAAGTATTTTAGAAAATATTAATGCGGTTTTTAATAAAGATAAAGAAGAAGCATGAGACAATATTACAAATGAGTACAGCAGTCAGATCATGGACACTGGCTTAACTAAAGATGTCAATATTAGGATCAAAACATGCGATTAGTGCTTGATTCGTAAAATTATGACGAACCAGTGGATTCTTGATTCTGTTTTCTAGATAGCTTGATTTTTAATGCTAAATTAAATTGATTTAGGATTCAATTTTGATATATGGATCACCTCTTGATTAAACAATAGCCTAAATGAACTAAAATCATTGTATTTTTGTCTCAACAGTGTTTACTTCAATTCAAAAAGTAAAAAATAATTTTCTGTATACCACGTGAAGTTAGAATTATAAAATAGTAATCTGTATTACCTGCTATGTATGAAAACTTTATTGGTCAAGTAGGTAATTTATCAGACCAAGATAATTACCGAAGTTTGTAATACCTCAAAGTTACAAAAGGCTTACAAAACGAGATTATATTATTGTTTTCTACCATCGGCTACAATTTAATAAAAAAAATGATTTATAATAATTTTGAATAATAAATTTGACAGTATTTTGATTGATTGTTGATGGCAAATAATATAAACCAAATAAACAAAACAAACGTTTGAATTATCTATCAATATTGACAAGTTTCTTTTCACAGTCGAAAAAGGTTAGTTGTATGATTCTTATAAACTACAGTTGAATGATTTAGCAAAAATGATTGAGCTATAAATATAAATTATCTATTTAAATATTATTTAAATTTACTTTCGTGAGAATTAAGTAGAACACTGCTTCGTACCCAAGCTTCATACAGCTAGGTTCAAATTAAAAAAAAACCCATGTTAGTTCGGGAAAAACATTAGTAAAAGGCCATTAAAACTATGGCAATAAACAATAATCTATATAGGGTTCGGTTTTTATATGGATAGTCGGTGTTTTTACTTTTTACCTCCCGTTACCCTTAGTAAAGAGGATGGAGGGAATGGGGATTGTGCTAAAAATTGCATATCCCATATTTAGTAAATTTTAAACAAATTTCAGTTATTTCTTAAACATTCCTCTTATCTTTTTCTATATAGGTTATCTACAGTCACGGCAGTTACTTAATTACCCTTTACTAAAATTAGTTATTATTATATTTCTAAGTAGAACAATCAATTCTAAGAAATTTCTATAGTATTGTTTTTTTCAAATATTTACTAACATTTTGTTCACTATAAATCAATGTTATTAAACATTTATAACCCCAATATAAAACATTTATTTTGTTCGTTTAAGAATTATATACATAACATATACCTACTACTTATATATTGCTTATTGTCCAGCAGATTTAGTGGTAGCTATTATTATTTGCATAAAATTTTAAAGTAGGTACCGTATATCGTCAAACGAATTATTACTTTATTGTTCTACATTCCTATTTCATGTACGAAAATTCGTTCTTAATAAATTGTATATGTATTAGCAATCTACTACAAAATACAGAGGCTTTTTTCACAGGATGTTCAAAATAATGGTTTCTAAATTATATTTAATATATTTATAAATTATATTTATTTCGACGATTTTTTGATTTTTTTATGTCACTCGTAATAAATTTATATAGATCCTTATTTTCGCTCAACAACAGGTCACCACTTATTTTAAGTTTCAATCGTCAGTTAAGGGTTGAGGCTAAAATCAGAATGTAATTCACATTTTATAAAAGTTTTGGAATTATTATCAAAGTTCCGTTAACTTCCGGACAAGTCTACTCGTATAGTTTCCAAATTAACTTCTACATTTATTTATTTATTTATACGCCACTAATATAGGAAGCAGTGAACAATCCTACCTACTTATACTCATCAATCATCTCTTTCATACATAATAATTATTGTTTCGTGCATATACGAAATTCATGCTCTAATTGTAAGATATTTGCTTAGAGCAACCAATAATATAAGTAGACAAATTATTAATTTAATGTATGATGAAATATGAAGAAGTAGAACAAATACTTTTTCGGAACTGGAATGAGGACGTTAGTTTATAACACCTGAGTCTTCACCGGTCCAAATAAGTGCAAAAACAGCTTCTAAAATTTCTCCGACTGCATCATGCAAACTTCACATTCCACAGGAAAAAAGTTTTTATGATTGCTTTGTGGATATGTGGAGTAAATTTAATTATGGAAACATTTTTTCGTAATTTCTTGTGACCATTAAATCACGTTACATTTGAGAATATTATAATAATAAAAACTGAGGTATATTTAGATGAATGAACAATATTAGAGAGAATGACATCCATGTTTTTCTTTATTGTAAACTAAGAATATAATGTGTGTGTGAACTGTTCGCAATAAAAAGTATAACAAGAACACATGTTCATTTTGAAATATTAAATTATTATTTACAGAGTTATAAAAACTTTATGGATTTGTAGACACTCTTCGTGGGTTGAAAGACGAGGTACTAAAACTTTTTATTTTGATTGTAGTCATTTACATATGAATTTTTATATTCGCAATTGAGTATTGACAGATAAATTAATTTATTTGTATATTATTTAATATAATTACTGGTACATTAGTATTTTATATTCATTTTATGAGTAAATTGTAAATTGTTAGATACAAAATATGCATAATTGCATTTACAGATATTTATAGGTTGGTGTAAGAAATATTTTCAGAAACTAATAAATATAAACATGTCTGTTAAATTTACAACATTGTTGAAATTATGATACACGCGCTATTCTGTAGTATCATCTTCACTTTATTAATTTACAAAATATATCATCATAAATCCAAATTTATTGCCCTATTAATTCTAGAAATTCGATATTAAATTCCATTTTGCATTAATCAATAAATCGAATTAATTAAAAAGTTGGAATATTTCGGAAAAGATCTGGATTAAATTACAGTTAAAATGTTAAACATCAGTAAAAAAATATTTGCTATTTCTACTGATCAGTAGGCACTGGTTTTGACACCGGTCATCTTTAACCACAAGACCCATAAAGGTCAGTTTAGCCGTAAAAGAAACTCGATATGATATAAATCATCACGAGAATGTGAACTCCAAAAGACGAAACCATGGATGTGAACATCAGTAGTGGCGCAACCTAAACTAATATATCATTAATTCCCTTTAATTTTACGATGTATATCCTGACTAGTAGTGTCAGCTATAAGGCGCTCTCAAACGAGTGATATCATAAAAAATATTAATGTGTCAGAATACAAAATTTGATGATATCCTTACGCAACTATTAAATTGAATTTGTAATTTATTTGGACTAAAATAGTTTGACATATGGATAATTGGAGATAATGAACCGAATAAAAATTCTTTTCAAAAATTAGTTTCTTTACATTATGACAAATTTTCTATTCGCTCAAAAAAAACTTAACATAAATTTCTGATGGTGCTTGTTTAAAATTAGATACAAATTAATCAGGTATAATTGAGAAAATAAGAAGCTAGGTTGTATCAAAAGATCAATCGAATTTATGATAATTTTTATTGCTTAAAAATGTACATTTTTTGTAAAAGACTTCTACAGTTAAATTATATTGCCAGTATTAAATTTTACATCAAGAAAATGGTAAAACTGTCATAATAATAAATAAGGAAGATAATGTAATAAATCATTAATTTATTTATGTTTTAATAAATCATCTACATTGTGAATTAAAAATATCTTATACCCAGTTGCAATGGCAATCCTTAAATTTTAAGCTACGTTTAAATAAACACAACCATACATTTATCATTTTACATACGGTTTCATAAATTTAAAATACATTTAAAAATTAAGCATTAGCGGTGCAACCAGGCATTACGAACATACAAGTATTTATGTTCCAAAAACATGGGTTACTATTGTTACTACTTGTAACTAAATAAAAATGTAAACTTTTCAATTTATATACTATCGTACATATTCTGTAATTTCGGAAGTAAATTAAAAGAGAATTGTAGTTTGAGCTTATGCTCAAATAGCGATATTTCGTTTTTTCAACGATAAATAATCTTTGTCTAAGTTTTTTTTCTTATTTAACAGTAATAAATTATTATATAAATATGGAACTAATGAAACAAATAAAAAAAATATTGGATTTTCATAGTTAAGTAAGAACAATAACTAAGATGAATCATGAAACATTCTCTTTGTAAGAAAAAAATTGTAAAACTAATATAAGAAATAATATTTTTCATTGGAAATAAAGACTACTCCAGATATAAAGTTTTCGTTAGGTATATGTTATAACGAACGAGGTAGCGTAATAGTAGCGTTGCCGCTTCATATACCGAAGGTCCCGGGTTAGAATCCCGGCTAGGGTACGGATGTATATATGCGTCTTTATTATTACATCTCAATCAACAACATTTAAGAAACACGACGCTTATTGAAAAATTGTATCATTTCCATTTATCACCGCTTGCAAACTAAATAGATTGGGTCATTATGAAAATGTAGACCTCGGACCTGTTCCACCAACCTTTGCACTTTGCACTTTTCATTTACAAATTTTACGGCTTCATAGTTCTAAAATTTGGAAATGTCAAAATTTATTGTCAAAATACTCTTTACATAAAATCATATGTCTTCAACAAAATTTACAATAATTACTATAAAGAAAAAAAACCTGTAACGATGGCAGAACAAAAATTTTAAATAAAGAATAATTTTTATTTTTTGTATGACATTTCACTTTATATTTTCAAAATTAAGTATGAATGGTGCCACAAAATTTTCAAATGAAAAGTGATAAGTGCAAAGTTTGTTGTAACAGGCTCCTGAACCCTCCTAGGAACGAAAAATGCTTGAGCCTAAATCAAGGTACAATAGTGGTCAAACACTACGGTTAATAGGCTAATATAACGCTAGTATAGACGTAAATCATATTTTGATATTGAGAATTAAATTTTGATTATGATATAAATGTTAATTTTATAAAGTTGATAAGTATGTTAAATACATATTTACGAATTGATGATATCAGAAGTAGATAAGTTTTTGTTAAGAATTAAAGTATTAATTACCAAAATATACCATAATCCAATGATTCTGGCGGTAATGAACTTGGAACAAAAATTTCCTGTTCAAATTAATGAGAAATACATTTGAGAGAGCTATGTATGGGTAGGAGAGCGTGTAATTTGGCCGGACGAGTATAGAAAAAGTGTATAGTAGTAAAAAAGGTAGCGTCTTTGCTAGTTTCGGGCAACGAGTTTCGGTTTTTGCCTTGTGTACATCACGCACGTGCCTGGTTGGCATCGCCGTCACCGCGCTGATTAGTTCTGCGTGCCTCCGCGGAGCTGCGTGCACGTCGCGGCTTGCCCCGGGCGCCAGCTTGCTGTTGCTACTCTACTCCTCACATGTTTACTTCTTGCTTCTTGCCCGTGGATCACTGCTACCCAATAATACCACTATAATTTCATACCAAACAAAAAAGGTAACAAATCATCATGCAAGCACACGCGAACGTTAAAAGAATTCATTCGCCTTCATTTCGTTCATTTTTTTCAAAATTAACATTACAAAAGAACTGTGGTTTGAGTTCCATCCAATAATAGAAAACTATCGCTTAATACCAGTGTACGTATTAACGTTTACGAGAAATTCTTTATAAAAGCAACATATGTTAACCATTACCTGCACTGCAATTTGGTAAAGGTAATACGAGTAGTTATGTAAATGGACGGTAGCCTATACTTTTGATAAACAATATTTAGGCAAAGGCTTGAATAGTTATCAGTTTCGACATTTGAAAAATACAAAATTTTAAATATGTATATATAATTTTATGTATCGACTTTCGATTTTAATTTGATTTTTTTTAGACTGAACACAAATATTCAAAAAAAGGATTAAAATATTCAATTATTAATTTTTTTACCGATTCATAATGGAACTTAATGATTTTTGCAGGGCCGGATTAGTGTACTTTCGGGCCTGAGGTGCTAAGTTTCGGATCTCTACAAGAACTTCGGATAAATATGATATCTGGTGGGCCTTGGGGCCCCCTCCCCAACTTTGTATGGACGGGGGCTTGTAGGGTTACGGTTGTCATGTAGAAGGAGCTTATATGGTAACTGATTTTCATCGAAATTTAATTTTTCAAATAACTTTTAAACAATTGGTAATCTTGAAAATGTTTCAAATAAAAAAAATATGTTTTTAATAATTCATACAAGCGTACGGAACAATTTTTTTAACAACTGGTTAATTTTTTTAACCAATCAACTACGTTGATATATAACATACAATTGGATTTTTTGTTGTCAAATCAAGAGCTATTGGATAAAATTTTTAATGAGTTGTCAAAAATTAACCACTGATTTAATAGAAATAGGTAAACATAAATAAATACTAATTGTATCTTCACGGCATATTGCCCATTGCTAGGTGTGAATCACAGATATAGAAATTTATTACAAAAGTTAGATATAAATAGATATGATACTTTTGTATATGTTACTGCAGGAAAATACAGCTTCTCAATAGGTAAATAGTATTTGCCGCAACCATTGTTGAGTAAATGCAAATAGATTTTTTTCCATACATAATATCATGTGGTAAATTTTTGCCGTAAAAAATTTCAGATGACGAGAGCTAGTTGCCTAGCAATTCATCGAGTGACATTGACAAAAAAATCACGAACTATCACGTGAGTGATTTTTGATTAATGTCACGAGATAAATTAGCAGCTGGGTCGAGTAAAGCAAACGGAAAATTTTGCCAGGATAAAATTTAACCACGAATGGTATTCGGATGACTATTTCCAAAATAAAAATCCGGTAATAATATAGTTTTTTGACAAATATCTTTGAATTTTTATTGTGTTTTTGAAGTTCTGAACATATTCTTGTCCGAATCGACTCATTTTTAACAAAAACTGAAAAGACTAAAAACATACGCACTTTGACAGTATAAACAATATGTTTCAAGGTACTCTTAAAACGTCAAAAAATAATTCGCTTATCAAAACTCACTTGTAAAAATACGGCATCTTATTGCCTCGAAGGATACGAATTTTTTTTTTGTGACGGTGTTTTGTAGAAATAAAACTTGGTAACTAGGTAGAATCCTCAATTTGGATTGGTTTATAAAATAATGAATGAAAGTTCTATAGATTCTATTACCACTATTTGCTTAAGAAAATAGCCTTTGAATATAAATGAGTATTAGAAAGATATTTGCCCAAATATATTGTCTATTAAAATGCTATTTTCCTGATATATTAACTATTTGCCTACGTCATAAATTTGCAGCACAAAATTAATTTGGTAGGAGTGCCATACCAGATATTATTACTTGTAATTGTAAAGAGAATATCACTGTAAATTATTGTTATACATTAATTATTCTAGTATTAAACTGAATTCTAGAAATTGTTAAGCACAGCAGTTGGTAGTATAGTTTTCACTAGAGATGTAATAAATGATCATGGTAAACATTGTATTTAGACAATGTAATACAGACAATTTTGTACTGAGGCTCGATTTGAACAATTACCTCGTTTAATAAAAACTGCTTCAAGTGACATGATAATGTATTTTGCTAATTTTAGTTCAACCATCTTGCTAATTTTAGTTCAACCGCACTTTTACGTTCATTACGACTATACCTCCTTGTGATTTATATGCTGTAACAGTTACTGAAAGGATTTTTGTAATTTATATTGGAATTATGATTGCAGCCATTACGCTGGAATGAAGAAAAATATCAGGAAATAAAAGCTTCATCTTATTTCACCAAGAATTTATGTCTGTGTTTAAAAACCGGGATTAATTAAATTTTGAATGTTATTAATAAGAAATAAAATGAACTGACAACACATTCATTCTAGAACCAATATATTTTCGGATACACGAAACTTAATTAAAAGTGAATTATAATTATTTCTAACTCATATAACACTACCACTATCAACTCAACGAAAACGTATAAAACAGGTGGAAGTCAAAACATTCTTTCATATGTTAATGGAAATAATTTTCACATCGTTGGTCACGTTAGACATATCACAGCATGAAATTTTCACATAAAATTCAAGTCGGATACCATACAGAATAAGCCAAGTTAACTTACAGCCATTAATTTCTATAAAACATATATAACCAAATGTTTGTATTACTAACTACACAATAACATAGTTGTCTATTACTTTGTAGCTGTCATGTAGAAGATTAAATTGCTTATTCCACTCTAACAGTTTCGTATTAGATGAAAGGCTTATTAAAGACATGAATAGGAGCATATTACTACGAAGAATGATTTTTTTATTATTATTAGAGAATGGAACATAAGATCGTTGATTCCACTCCCGAGCATAGTAACTATTAACTAAAAATAGTATTGTACTCAATAATCATGAATTACTTTTATAAAAAAGTGAAAGGTAGAGCAAAAAAAGGTATGTCCATCTTATATTATAAATATATTTCAATAGAAATCACGGAAATCAGAATTATTCTTTTGTGTAGATATGTATGAGTAAACAGAACCTATAAGACTTCCATTTATAGTAATAAAAAATTTAAAATATAATAAAATTTTAAAAACTGTTTTTCGAATTATTATAATGTGATATATTGTAGGTTGCTCCTTTTTCTTGTGCTATTTACAAAATTACTATAAATATATCTATCGTTAAATACCAAAAGCAGATATGTCAATTTACGGTAATTTTCTGTTTTTAGTTACATGTATGTCGAAGAAAAAAAAACAGTGGAAAACTGTACAACCTAATCAGAAAATGTTCCACGAAAGAATACTTAAATCAATTTTAAACAATTTAGAAGAAAAAAGGTACTCTTATTCGATAAAATGCGCCGCCAATTTCGAAAACGGTGCATTTTATCAAGTGTACATTTTACCTTCCGTCACCTTTAGGTAAGGAAGGTATTGTCTTTGGTCAAAAAATTCAATGATGAGTTTTTAGGGAATCATATAGCGACCCCTAACGAATGGGAAAAGCTAAAGAAGAAGAAGATGTCAGTGTCAAGTACAATTTGCATAATTTGTTTATGAAATAATTTTACTGGAAATTTAGAATCTTTTGCAAGAAAAATTATGTATGGAATTTATACATTATACACAGGATTGTCGGAAGGTATTGTGCTGGCCACAATAGATTTTTTTCTTTAAAAATGAGAAAAAAAAATAACAAAAGGAAGAAAAAAATCATTAAACCCTAAGAATAAAAAGTTGCTATTGTTTATACCCCCATCAATCTTCAGTAAAGAATCAAGAAGTGTTATGAATAATTAAATTTTCTACAAAATATATAAAAATGGAACAAGTGTTGAATTACTTGCCGTTCACCAGAAATGTTCATTGACTAATTCTTGTTTTAGGTAATTAAAAATAATGGACGTATAACGGATGCATTATTATGATAATATCGCTATTATGAAGCGAGCTTTTACATTATATTCTTATGAAGTTAAACGCCATTTTAACTAAGGGGCATTGTAAAAGTGAGTTTATAATACGGGCCATTATATTTTAGTGTTAATATTTTCTCTACATTAGTTAAAAAAATGTAAATGATAGTAGTATTAAAATATGTTCAGTTACATTCTCGCTTATCCTCTTACTTATAAAATAAAATGTCGCTTTTCAGACTTGCATTATTATGTTAAATTAGGGAAAACATTTCTACTTTCGCATTTCATTATTTCTGTATCACTACTGAAAGTAAATGAAAAGTACTACGTAAAAAAATGAAATGAAAGTTTCCCTTCTATTCGGTCATTGAAATCCCTTTCCTAACTCACCCTAGCGTTACAGTAATCAAAGCAGGCGAAATATTCAGATCAAAAAGAAAGAGACTACTTTCCTTGCACTACTTTATTCCAGCTACATCCTCCTAGCGCAAAGTCTAGCAGTATAAAATTCTAGTTAATACGATCGCAGATGACATTCATCATATGAATTGGTACCGCACCTGTTAGGTCAGCAGACCGCGACGAGGAGCAAGAGATGCCGCTCCCGTGCGCGAGAGAGAGACCACAGCCTCTGGTCAAGTGAAGGGCCGCAACAGGCCGTGATTAATGATGTCACTTGGCGAGAGAAGATCGTAAAGGTTCATTCTCAACTACGATCAATAGTAAAAAGCTCGTAACAATCTTTTTGCTTCAGCAAATTTCAACAACAAAAACCATACATTATTCCTCGCAATCGAGATAAATAAATTGTTCTTTATATGAAAATAATGTTCCTACGTAGTTAGATGGTGTTAAAAAGATCAGTGAGTGATTATATGTTGTAAACAGTGCTTTAGCTATGTTGTTTGCTGCCGGAACTCCGTGCTTTCGTATTAATCAGATCAAAATATATTTTGCGATGGTCTGTTTAGAAGCAGATGATGTCGGGATACTCGTGAACTATACTCTATAAAATCGCTACCTACAATACAAAGAGAGTAATGGTTTATAATAAATTTATGGAAATAAGCAACGTAACACAATATTGCAATTTGCAAACATTCTACATGGGTAATTTGTTAACAATTCATATTTATTACCTATACATACATGACCTTGGTATGTACATATAAGACGGGACATTGTTTTATATTCTTATGTAGAAAACTTTTTATGCATTTTTGGAAAATTGATGCAATTCTTCATGGCTCAACTTTTTGTTATAATAAAAAGCTGATATCTCTAAATCAGAGAAATTTATCATGCATGATAAAGATGTCCTAATAAGAGCGCAGAGATTAAATTTCAAACAAAACATCTTTTTAACAAAAGTACAACAACCAACTCTCGGTTAAATAATGTTTAATAAAGAATTATAAAAACACTCATGCACCATGTTTCCTAAGATTTCAGCATCTTAATCAACCTCTCGCCCATTTTTTTAGATCTTGTGATACGCGGAACGCGGAGAGTGTTTTTCTAATTCTTTATTAAATCTCTACTTGTTTAATTGATATGACTTTCGTTTAATATTAAGGTACACATGTTCCGAATAATAATGGAATAAAGTGTCATTCAAATTTCCGTTTCGGCTCTATTTCCCATACTCTAACCCTTTTCATAAAATTTTTAATTCACTTTTTTGCTCAGATGTGGTTCATTTTAGAATTTAGGAAGTGTTTGCGAGTTATTGGTATAAAAAGTGCGCGTGGAGTTGTGCATATTTTGGCCTATAAATGAATGCTCTTTCCCTTTATACCAATGGGCTACTTGCATGATATTAAGAATATATTTTTTTTTGGAATATATATAAAATAAAAGACCCCCTATTTTTTTCTTTTTTCAAAATTTTGTCACTTACGGCTAAAAATAAATATTTTATTTTTATGACGTCACAATCACGGATGACATACGTCCTAGTTCTGTAGTTTGGGAAGACAGAGACGGAGATAGTGGAACGTTGTCTGATCCTCGATCTTCCCTTCACCTCTCCCACTCACATTAACGAATCAAATGCTAGTGATTGTGTCGTCATCAAGATAGGAAGGATACATTTATGTTAAATTTATTTAATAATAACACAATGTATTTGAAAAATTTATAATGTAAATAATGTAGTTGAGTAAACTAAACTTGAAAAATATAATAGTTTTCAAAATCCTCTTGTATGCAAGTAGCCCATTTTAGATGTTAACGGAGTCTTTTCCTACATAAAACTATATCTTATTATAATTACATTTTGACTTGTCCAAGTATGAATTTTAGGTTTTGCGTCTCCAAGGTCAATCTAAACTTAACACGCGGCAGCTATACAGACCTATGATTTCAAAAAAACCCACAAAAAGAAGTCGCATGGCATCAAATCACAAATACTGTATTCTGAAAATGAACCACGCTAACCGCGGTTACTTTTTCAGTGACCGGTTTTATTTTCGAAACGCGTTAGATCGGCGGTTGTGGTGCGGTTAAATTTTGGCGTATGATAGATGAGCATTTGTATGCACGTGTCACGTGTTTGAATTTAACTCATAGATTTCAACTTTTCTAGTACAAAAATTATTATACAAGGTAGCTGTTAGCGAGTTACCAATTGTTAAGTAAAAAGCGTCCCATTCTTCCAGTCCGGTGTCGGTAAAATTATAAGCGCGGTTAAACCGAAACAATTTTCAGTGGTTACCATGGTTTAATTTCATAATACATTAAAAATCTTGCTGGTAATTTGATGTTCGTTTTTCAGGTCGCACCGTCATGCTGGAACCATATATCAATGAGGTTTCATACCAACTAGGCAATGCCAAAAGTATCTCGTAATCATCTTACGATAAGAAGCACCATTTGCCATTACAACGTTTTCGTAATAATAACGCGTTGTTATTTCGTGAAACAATTCATCATTACTAATCGTAACAATGCTAGATTGCAATTATAAATTTCAAAGTTTCAGAGATATCAATTAATAGTATATTCGAAAAATTAACCACGGTTCGGTGCTGGTTTCAGGTGGTAACCGCGCGGTTTTATAGCCGGGCATGAATAAACGCATGCTTTGGCCTTGATCATGTCACATGAACTGTAAATTTATTTTTTTATTGAAAGATAGATTAAAATTATGGAAGCGTGGATATTCTTTAATGAGTTTATTTTAACTGATAGTAGTTCTTCCAATACAGGTCAACTTATACTCCTTGTTTATTCGGAGGTTATGCCCGTGATAAGTTTATTTCGAATATAATTATTGCTACTTTTCTTATCTCAATATTCTAACCTAATTTCTTATTCTAACCACCGTAACCGCCAACTTCGCATGGTTGCTGCGGTCATGCAAAAGTAACCACAATTTTCATGAACCGTATTCGAATTTCTAACCGGTTACTGAAAAATCTAACTGCGGTTGGCGTAGTTCGTTTTTGAATATACCTTAAACAGAAAAAAATGGCGCCAAATTTAAATCCGGCGCTCTTGTTGGGACACCTTTATATCAGTTTTCCATATGTGGAATTAATAACTAAAATTATACAAGAGCTTTTTAATATTCAAATAAATTTTTAAATATCTGTGAAGCCTGCTTTTCGTGGTACCATATAATTTCACTGTTTTTCAAATTGTTTAAATGATATAAATTGCTCAATAAGTAATAATAAGGAAAATTTCTTTTTATACGTTATTAAAGCAATAAAATTATTTCGACTTGAAACTTTGTACACAAACGTGTTTTAATAACAATATACTATTTTCGATAGAAATAATGAATTGCTTTTTTACATCCGCTCGACTTAAAATTATATACACATAACGTAGATTTCCTTTTAGAAAATTTTAATAAAAAGCTTGTTTTCTTTTTAAATAAGAACAAATATTGATTATGTATTTATTTATGACTTTCTTTACATAATTATCAAGTAATCAAGTAAAAAAATACTTATAACATTTTTTCATATTTGAAAATTTGCAATCGTTGAATATTGTTGCATTATTTGACCAGATTGGAATACTCGTATAAGTTATTATAAAATCATTGCACAACAAAACAAGAATATCGAATTTATTAAAAATTTAAGAATTATTACACGAGTAGCTTAAAAATATGAATATTTATTCTATATAATATAATAATTTATAAATTAGTTCTAAATAGTTGTTATTCGCATTTGTAACAATGAATTTGGTGTATAAGCTTGTTCTGCAAAAATTGTTTCGTAAATAATAGTATGTAGTATATTTTCTAATTAGGAAATTATAAATGTAAAATACCTTTATCAATATTCCAAATATCGGATTCATATTTAATAGAATTAAAAAAGCTTGTCTAACAAGATTCCTCTAAATGAATCAAACATTTTATAAAACTAAAAATAAATTTAGATTGGAACACAATCTGTCGAAAGGAAAACCAATAGGTGGTCCTGTAAACACATTCGGGTTTCCAACTTCTTGATGATGTGTTAACCGAACAAACTTATTATTTATTTAACGTGTTTAGTTTTATGATCGATAAAATATGATTCCAATTAGAGATGGCATCAGCTTGTAAGCTATTCGTGTTGAAACAGTGAGACCGGGGCTACCAAAATGACAAACATAAATAACTTTGATGCTTGAGAAATCAAATTGTATTTCTCATCTTCGACATGAAAGTATCCGTATAAATACATACGGTATATTCTAAAATGATGAATTGTATTTTGATTAAATTTTTTTCGGTCCTTAGGTGTCCAGTATGGAACTCAAGTACACGTAATGAACAAATCAATATTTATATAATTTATGGTAGTCAATTATCCTTGCTTGCGTTTTTATACAAGTTTATTGAACTCGGAATTGAAGTACGATGTCTGACTTATAGTTTATTTGTAGATTATTCCAAGATTAATTAGTAAAAGGAAAGTTTGAAAAATGGAAAGATAACACATGTGCTGCAGCTAGACTTTCAAGAAAATATTTTATCAAACTAGGAATAGAAAGGGCTTCATAAATTGTTAAATTTATATCACTTTCTTGTTACCTTTCAATTCATTGGATAGTACAGGATATAAAAAAATATTATCCTAGAAATCTAATAAATAAAATCATATTTTAAATGGAGAGATACAATTTCTTAAAAATTACTATAAATTTTAAATTCTGCGGATGTAATGTAGAATTACCCAATGTAAAGTGATGCACACTAATTTCAAAATATAAATATTACTGCCTTCGTCCTATAAGTAGTTTTACATATCTCTAAATCATCCAGAAACCCTTTATTTTTCTATGGTTATAATGCCCAGTGCTGGTGAGATGTCAATTTCTGACTAGTTTCTATTCAAGGATTAGCAAAATAAGAATATGTAAATTTTTGTAAGATCTTACTTAGCCAGATGTACAAATGTGTACCAAAACAACAGTTGTGTAAGAGAATAAATGCTGTTAAATTGAGATTTCGCGTAATTGTTAACACCTAATATTTACCACAGTCGAGAAATTACTAGTGATGAGATAATTAGAAACAATCTGTCATCCGATTATTGAAATACAATTCGATTATAAAATTCAATAATTTGAATTAAAAATAATCGGCAATACAGTTGGAATAGAATTTGAGAAAGACAGGACTAAACTTCTGTTATCTGTGCGATGTAATACAAGGAACGATAGCGAAAGAGGAAAGTCTTTTCGAGGTGGGTTAAAAAAAAATTGGTCATATACCCCATTCTAGAGAAATCGTTTTTTACCGCTTGCTAAGAGAGGTATTGGATTCATCTAAAAATCGCATAACCAGATTTTATTGAATAAGCACGTTTTAAGGTCCCTACAATCCGATTTTAACATTTTTACGATGATGTCTGTGTGTGTGTGTGTGTGTGTGTGTGTGTGTGTGGATGTGTGTGGGTGTGTGTACGTGTGTGTATGTGTGTGTGTGTGTGTGTGTATGTGGGATGTTGGAAGGAAGGTTACTCAAAAACTATAAGACTTTATATTTGTTTAACTATGTATTTCCCAATCGGACATTCATGGAAAGATCTGAAAAGGTTTTGGTAACAATTGGACAACCGGAAGTAGAATATTCTTGAAAAAAAATCTTCTAAATATTATTTTTTGACAATTTTTCTTGGTAATATTAAAGAAAATTATATTCTCTATCTGATACATTTAAATATTTTATTATATATTCTATAGATTAGTTGAAAATTTAAATTATTTGTGACTGACAGATAAATGACAGTGTCAGAAATCTGGAGACATTACTGAAGACTTTTTCTGGGAAGTACATACATTATATTATTTCTTAATGTGTTAATAGTTAAATATTTAATATTATAGGTATATTACACATACCCTTCAGAAATAATATTTCTCCCCACAATGAATTGGAAACATCTCGAAAAATTAGAATAAGACAAAATTTCTTCAAAGACTGAATTTAAATTTAAAAAATCTAAATATAAGGAATAGATATAAGTAGAATTTTTGGTGTAGTGTAGGTATACAAGAAATGTTAAATACATTAGGGCGCGAGCAGTCATGTGACTTTGTTGGAGTTGACAAGCAGATATGAGGGCCCATGTCAGAATGATAGCTAGTAATTATGTATATAGATGTGAAATATCATAATTTCTCATTCTAAATTTAGTAATTTTCCAATTCCATGTGGTTTATTTTCCTCGACAAGTAAATTACACACTCCTGATGACAAATTAACTACGTGAATTTTAGTAAATCTTGAAATTTTTAATGAAAAATTCTGACATTTGACATCTATGTACACAATTACTAATTATCATTCTGAAACACAAGTGCAGAAAATTTTGCGAGTACACATATTACAAGTCCTCGCCCGCGACTCGGCCTGTGTAAATATTCTCACACTCACAAAAGTGCAGTTTCTAGATTAGTGAAACAAATAACTATTATAAATTAAATTCATCATAAACTAGCTACTGCGTTACACTCATAGTGTTGTCAGGTAAATAATGTTTCATTAAAAATTTATAAATTCAAAATATTCAATACGACCAATTCTTAAAGCATTATAAATTAAGACTGGTTACGATAACAAAGAATTAATAATATAGTTATGTAATAAGAAATAAGAAATTAAACTGGTAGAACAATGGTTATTGCTAGAAATAAAATGTATCAGGATTTGCTTGACTGAATTTATAGAGTAAAGCTTTAATTATTCTATTCAAGCACCTTTAATTCTTTCGAGATGTTTTTCGATGTTTAATTGCTGAAACAATTAACCTGAAAGAATAAAAAATAAAAATAGTTTTATGCGCTATTGCACACACAAGACGACGACGACGACGACGACATAGTAGCTCTATAACAATCTAAAAGAGCGTTGTTTTTTACCGCTTCGTCCAGGTAATTTATAATTTAAGTACCGCGTGTATCCCGGCATTAAAGTAATACTTGGAACAGATTCACGGGTACCGGAAAAAGCTAACGAGCATATATCTTAATACGTACGTATAGAATTATATTATGAGCTCGTGGATGGTGAATTTCTTATGCACGGACAAAAACATCGTCGTAATCATTAGCTCTTCCTGTCACCGTCCATCGCCGACGCGTGGACAGCGCGTGCGCTCTATCTCAGCTAAACTGCCAGTTAACTATTTGCATATAATTTCAAACTTCAAATTATGCGATCACCATGCATCATTGAACTGAATATATCAATTTTGTAACGGCTACTTTCGAACCTAAGTACTTAAAAATATAATAACTGCTCTCTAAGTATCTTCGTACACGCGATTATTTTAAATTAGTTATTGAGGATAACATGATCGAATTTTATTATGTGCAGAATTATGCTACTGTTATTTCTAGTTATTTCATCCGCATGATAATGAAACGAATGAATATCTTATACGGATTACCCATTATCTCTTGCCAATTACTTTTTCATTAAAATACGTGTTGTGACTAGTGCTCGTATTATTACACAGAAACGTATATTTCAAATAAATTAATTTTAATATCTTTCTATACATATTATGGTTAGGTATGTACATGGCTATTTGCACTTACATATCAATTAGAAATATATGAACCAATCTCCTGCTTTTCTATGATTTTTTTAATGCAACATAAATTTCATTATTAACAAAAAAGAACAATTTTATTATTTTATAATTTAAAAATCGAGTAAGTAAAAATTACCATTTTTGGTTAAATAATTACAACTATTCAAAATTATTTCGCATATGTACGTGGAAGTACCTAAAAATAACGAGAATTATTTTGTGGTGGGTTGTAGGGTTTTAGTTTTGACTTCTCCCCCTAGATGTCTTTACTAGACACCCTTTGAATCTGTTTCTCAATCGTGATCCTTGGGGAACCATCTGAGCGGTCAATGTGATTTTTTGTAAGCGCTGTTTGACAGGGTCGGCAATTTTGAAATGGCGGACATTAAAAGCAATATGTTAACATCAAGTTCTGAGTCCTATTAGGGAAATCAGTAACAATTCTTAGAAGAGCTTACAAAAATCCGGATCAATTTCTGACTTCTTTTAATTCAAATGGTTGACTCTCTGGTCGTCGGAAAGTTCACATGGAACGAATTATGCTGCGCCATATTTGATCTTCAAATTTTCACTCAATGGCATTACAGTAAGTTCCTCAAATTCATCGATTATTCTACGACGAACAGACATGATCGCATCACGGATTTTTCAGTGCTTTCAGACATTCTGTAAGTTAAGTGACGTCTCGGTTGAAGCATTGCGACAGTTTCCGTTGTTGATTTTCCTGGCAGGAAACAAAACTTTAATGTCTGCTATAGCAAAATCCCCGAACACGTCAAACAGCGCTTATGAAAAAAATCATACTGTCCGTTCAAATGTTCCTCTAAGAATTACGTTTGGGCAACAGATTCAAACAAGTGTCTAAAGACACCTATCAGATGACGTCGGATCTAGAGCTCTACCACCCGCCAGAAAATTATTCTCGTTATTTTTGGGACCTCCTCGTATATGTAAAAATATTATACTAATTTTTTTTTGTAGCTAATAATATCTAATAAATAGGGTCGGCATCTATTTTTCTGGAAGTAGACACTCTTTTTTTGAAATGCAAATGTATAATTAGGTGTTAACAAATTCTTTCTCAAAATGTCAGTCATACAGCATTTAGCTTTATTCTTACAAAACCGACAATACCTCAGTGTATACTGAAGCGTTGTTTTTTTTTTCAAGAATAAATGTCGTATAACTGAGATTTCGAGTATTTGTTAACATGCTATAACACTGTAAAGATATGAAATTTGCTTTTCATTAAAGAAAAGCGAAATTTGTTTTGTAAAGTTATAAGAACTTTTTAATTTTACTGTAATGATGTTCATTTTCTCGATAACATTTTGTGTGATGACAGCGTTGTCAACTGCTGAAATGTACATGAAACCCATGAAACTCATCGCTAGTGACAGTTAAATGGTAGGCAGTGTAAGGAGGGTTGGTTTACAAACAATAAATATCTGATTCATTTATTCGATGTTCACATTAGTTATCCATGTTACTTTTTTTTTTTTATTTCACGTGTATGTGAAATGTACAACCAACGTGACGAAGCACCAAAATCAAACACAAGGATCAGATGGAGTTGATAACTCATCAATAGCTTATACGAGTATACAGCTTCCGCTTTACAATTCATTTGTGTTTAAATTTTTTAAGAAGCTATCAGAAAAACTACGTCTCATACCATGTCGTTACATTATATTCAGCAAAAGAATCGTAATAAATAAAATAATAAATAAACTATTTTTTAATCTTTTTCTATAACACTAAAAGAGTTTTACTTGTAAATTTTTGTATAGTAAATAAATATAGCAAAACAGTTATCTCTAAGGAAAAAGTTAAGAAATGCTCAAACTTTCAGAAGTCTTCAATATTTTTTTCATAACACAAAAGTGTAACAACTTTATGCAAACATTTTAAACTTCACAAATTTCGTTTTAAATTTGTTTTCATACAAAAAAATTGGTTCAGATGAGTAAGTTTATATTATAACTTCTATAAGTTTCATTGTTAATATCCTCTTAGTAACAACAAAAAATGCTACTCTTGTTTTACTATACATTTTATATGAACACAGCAAGAAGTTTATTAATAGACAAGACGGCAAGAACAAACACCTCGTTTTTCATGCAAGAAGTAGTTTTATCATTATCATATTTCCTAAACTTTCTTTCATTAAAACAACAAAATAATCACATAATTCAACGTATTCTCCTCTGTACAAAATTGTACAAAAACGATATAAAAACTGAAAGAAAACAACATCTCGTCAGTCTACATGACATCCTGAGGCTCGAAGCATCAGCAGCAGTTGGTCACGCATAGCATAGCTTGAGGTGAGCGGGTTTGGGCAGGATGCTGCGTGCATCCTGCGAACGTGCGCAGGCGCGTGCGGCACGCGCAGGATCCAGAATAGTTTGCATGAGGTTTCCGATTGTAAGTGATTGTACAAGGAAGGAACACCAGGAAGTGGATTCAGGCCAGGTGAAGTGAATTGAACCTAGTTGCTTACTATTCAAGCCGGATACATACAAGTGGATTTATATTAGATTTGCCAATTAATAATCTATAAAACCTTTTATACCTATGACAACGTAGTGTGATATTTTTTTTTGTTATAGAATAGTCACTTATTTATGACGTCGAACAAGCCTGCTCAGACATGCCGATCATATGAGTATAGCCATATTGTGATTGCAGTACGTGCGCAGTGAAAAGAGAGAGAAAGAGAAATAAGGATTTTAAAAAAATCTCAAATTGCTTTTGTAGTAGATCATACTTGAAAAAGTAAAACATCGACAACAGTTTTTGTCATAATCTAGTAACAGTAACCTATAAGATTTTTGGGGCAACAAAAGAACATTTTATATTGCTACCAAAATACATATAAAAAGTTACTACTTGAGAAAAACAAAAAAATCCACATAGAGACCAAAATATACACCTTTAGAGTCTTTTTCAACTAATGTATAACATATATTTATTTTAATAAATTATGTACACATTTTTAAGAAGTTATAGGTATTGTTGTGTTGTATTAATGAAGTCTTTATTTTAAAAGTATTAACAAAAGAATATTTAAAATTTCGACCTTTATTATATGTTATAAGAAAATAAATATCAGAGTAAATCTACTACTTACAAGGAAGTTATCAATATTTCTAAAAATGTTGTAATGCATTAATGCATACAGATGTTCTGACATTAATATATTTAAATAAATTCAAAATTCCACAATTTTGAAATGTTGTAGACAAAAACTAGTAGACATGCGGCATGAGGTGCTTGGAGGAAATACGTTGTAAAAGCAAGTGATTACGGCCCTGGGTGTGTCCGTCTTCATTCCGGCGCTCGCTAGTTATTAAAGGTGAAGCTTGAAGAGTTATGACGGGAAATCGTTTGATATTTTGGCTTCTGTGTTAGTTAGATGAATGAGCAACTACTGCAAGTAATAGCGGATGCGATTGATCTTGTTTGTGACTCGTGTTCGGATTTTTATTTCCATTTCAAATCGCACATCGACAACAAATCTTTTCTTTCACTTACGTTACGTCGGACATTGTCGATTGATCCTTATTAGCATAATTACTAACTAGGAAATGGAATTTTATTGAGTTACTTAACTTTATTTGTTTACTTCGGTTACGAAGACGTGTTTTTTGAAATTCCAGCTCACACATTTAAATAGGTATTACTTTAGAATTATTGGTTTCAATAAATATGCAAATTGTGCTGCAATTTTTGTAGAGAAATAATTAATGATTATTTAAGACAACATAAATAAACAAATACACACTGTTGGTCATTTTAAATAGCAAATTAACAACAGTTTTATATTTTACTGTTGTACTTTACATTTCTAATTAAATGTTAATACTGGTAGATACGTTACTCATAGGGATAAATAAGTATATTAACACTATCAGTGACAAGATATAATTTGTAGGGCCAAGTCCTCGAGTATTTGCTATAGGGAGTCTTTAATTTGTACAATACCATTGATTACTGATGTAACTAAACGAGTACCAACCAGCAATACTCACGCAACCAAGAGAATATTTAAATTTACATGGGGATTTGAGAACTGTAAGAGATATGAAGTCGGTTAAATATACAAAAAAATTCCCTATTTAGTGGCCGTTTTAAAATTTATCTTATTTGAGAAGAAAATGCATAGATTAATAGAAGTAGGCAAAATTTAAATCTTGAGACTTTTTACTAAGAAGTTCCAAATGTGAAATAATACTATATTTAGAGCACATTTTTATGTTCTTTCGAATGACGATTGTCAATTCTATTGGATTTCAATATCAAGGTTTTAAATTTTTTGTGGACGCCATATTCAAAAATTACACCATTGAAAAGAGATTTTGTTTAGATTGCCAACAATGTGTAACTTTTCTAAGTTCATTTGTTTCTACCAGCAAAAATACAACAATTATTAAATTTATAGGTTGAGCAATGGCTTGTTTATTTTTAAGTTCTACTTCTTTCATTTTAATTTTAAAAAAACGAGGCAAACCAAAATTGAGTATTATTTCGCAATAGGACTTTAACGGAAAAAATCTGCAAAATTTACATTTTTGCCTATATCTACTGACTTCTGCACTTTTTCTCCAATAAAGTTACACCATTTAAATCAGGGTTTCTGAGCGGGCGATTTCCGATTTGTAGTAGGCGGCAGAATTTATTAGTATATTTCTGATAATTTGAAAATTGAAGAAAGAGCAGATTTCGATTTTTTTAACTAAACTAAAACCAAATTTAAAATGTTTTTCCTACTACCGATATAGTTAGCAATTAGGACGTTGTTTGTAAAAACGTACATATTGTTCATAGGTACATTTTACCGTCAAGGTATCGATATCTAATGATAACGGGACGTAAGTAGCTCCCTTACATCCCTACGCAGCTCCCTTACGTCTTTATTTTGTTAAATATTTTTAACTTGTGTAAAATTATTTGCTCATTCTCATAATTTACGGTTTTAGGTTCAAGTTCTTTTAAATTGTCATCATTTCGTAAATAATGTGACGTGTCAAATATGGCAGATGCAGCGTTTTTCTTCTTAAATTTTTTGTGTCAATGTATAAAAGATAAAAAATAATTTATAAATAACTTTTTATAATCTTTTCTAAATTATAGTTTCAGGAATAATATTTCAACTTATGTTTTTTAATCAAAATTATGTTTAGAAATAGTTATCATCTTCTATTAATTGAATGGTTTTTCTAGCTGTTAGAGACCTTTGGTAGTTATTTGTTGACAATTAAGTCTTTAACTTATTAAGCATACGTGAGCGAGACACAGGACAACATGGGTGCCAATGATAAGACTTCACCCCGCGCTTTGTTTTAAGTAGGCTGTCGTAGATACTCACGTCGACGAGACATGTAGTCTGTTTTAGTTTCTGGCTGGTTTATGTTTTTATGTGCTTAGTTAAGTTTAGTGTAAATGTAAATATGTGTGAATAAAGATTTTAGTTTAAATACCAAATAATGTCTGTGTCCATAATGTAAGTGTTCATTTGTCATCCAAGATAAGTGAAAGTGTGTTTCCTCCTCCTTATTCAAGTGGTTGCCGACCATCCAAGCGACCACCAGTCAGACAAAGAGGTCATCGTTGGAAAAGCAGTACGGCCACGAGTATAAGCATCGGCCGTTTCACCCCCCTCGTGTTACAAGTGTCTAACTTAATTGCCAACCCTTGCTTCCCTCGGGTGACAAAAAGGTTCAGAAACTCTGTTTTAAATGGTCTGCTATAATATGTAACATGTCTAATTTAACAGACAATATATCTCTTATAGTACCCGAAATTTCCATGCAGGGTGCGTTTTTCGAAACGTATTTAAGATAGACAACTGCTCACATAGTCGCGTTAGAGTTGTGATTCTTGTTTGTTATACTGGTATTTAGACCACATCGATCTAAAGATACGAACCGATGTACTTCAGATCCGATCAGTGCTTTCTTGCGCGATGATAAATACAATTATTAATGGATCTATTATGGGTACAATGGATATTAAATCATAATCCAATAAATGGAAATTGTTATAGTTCTCTATAATACATTTGTTCAAAGTAACATATTATTGATAGCTTCATAAATCAAATAAAATAAGTAACAATTGTTTACGAAGTAATGGATTAATAAACAATTAAACCAGACTATTAATCAATTGTGTAAACACTTAAAATATACAGTAATATTTTTAATCGACAAATAACTTTTAAATCCTTCATTTACTAATGGCCATAGAAAATAAATTTTCTAATCTAAACTGCATTGGAGTAACATTAATATAATCACTTCAGATGTCAGAGAAGCTGACTAGTATTTATGTGAAGTGAAATAAAAATAATCTCATTAATAAAAAAAAATCATCATGCGTTACATGATCCAACATGGAACATCACAACATTTAAACCATAATCCTGAATCCTTCGTTGCTTGACAAATCTCCCGTCTTGATTTACATCCACGCATCTTGTCAAATTATAAAATAATTACAAATAAACTTAATTCATCTGGCAGGCAGGCTCACACACATCGACATATCACATCACACTACCACATATGTGTGTACAAAGGAAACATGCACACACACATCTCGAGAAACAACAAGACTAATAAAGAATAAGTCCATTAAGCCTACACAGGTAAGAACAGCAATCGTATTAACAGATGATCGGATCAGCAGCAAGCACTAGTGCGAGTTAATATCGACAATAAAAAACGCCAGGATGGCATCAACATCAGCTGTCAATGTGGACTTGTTAGGGCTGTCAATGCACTACCAAATCCCATTAAGGAACCTCGCATGATTGCAGATACGCGAAGCAGTCTGCAATAATTTCGCGCTTATGCCCCAGGCCAAGCAAATGTGAATGCATCCATGATGTATGCACTTTTAAACACGCACTTTCAGTCACTTGCTTGCTTTTTGCCAGCTTGCTGTGTTGCCTTATTCACTATTATGTTGAATTTTTGCAGAAACCACTGGATTTGTTTTTGTTGGTTTTGGTTCATTGGTTTCCTTAGGTTTTAAAAACTTTTATGAATGGTTTTGTATATGATCCTTTTCTTACTAGATACTCTGCTGTATGCATATTATGTATATTTTGTATTAAGTAAAAACCATTTGTGGTTTATGGTAAACGTATAAAAATTGTTTTGCTATTAACTTTTTTCGTTGAAATGATATTGGTATAGTTTAACATTAATTGAATACTACTGCTTAAAGGAATTTACTCAAATGCATCTTATTCGTATTTTATTTTATACAACACATTCAATATTTTCGAATTATTTTTTTATCAAACTATATATTTATTACATAGAAAAACAGTATATGAAATTATAGAAAAAGAATTGATCCATATATTATATAGAGAAAAAATACGATTTTTTTGATACCAAACGCGTTACATTTCTGTTTCATGTAAAACCATAAAATATATTTAAAAATTTGCGAAATTAAGAATAGTATATTGTGTTATTAGGAGTAAAAGTGATACTTTGTGTGGCGAGTGTGGAAGATTAAACGATGAGCGAAGCGAGTAGGATAAATGCACGCGAGGCACACAAAGACACTTTTACTCCGAATGACATTATATTTTTTCTTCAAACAATATTTAAAGAAAAATATCTACTACTGACGTTACATTTTACGTAAATTACGTTTGTGATTTCAATTGCCCTGTAGCTATGGATACTTATTTGTTCACTTTTTGTTATAAACATTGAAATGAAAATTTTCACGTTTTGACGTTTAAATAAAAACTGTGCAATTTTATATCCTCCTTGTGTGCAAATATGTCGGAATTTGAAGTATTATAAGGTATGCCCCCTGAAGTTGTTCAATTCGATGAAGTGTGGCTGAAAGATATGTCCAGGAATCACTGCAAAACAATATAAACTATTCTTATCACTTTAATTCTAAGTATTCTTGTGCTCATTACCGGCCCTGTAATTGTAATCTGTAAGTCTGCTATTCTTTAATAATGTTATTTTCTCAAAAGTAAACTCTGTTTATATTTCAATTCACAGGTTATATATTTAAATTTGACAGCTATTGTTGGTATTTAGTAACTTTATTGTTACGGTACCTACCGTGTTATAGTAACATTTAGGGCGATATTACAGGTTTCTTTTACTAAAGTTACGTCTTATTCGTTGATCTGTATAGTTTCTATGGATATTTATTTATTTTATTTCTACCTTGTGAATCAGGTCATAAAAGATGCTACTTTTATGACGTTTGAAGAAAAAATATCTTATTAACCATGAAATTGGCAGTAACAAAACATTGTCATGTTTTACTAACATGACGAAAAACCAAAATAATAATAATTATAACAAATAAAATGCAAATAAATTAATGAGTTGCCTTAAGATAACTGTATTTTTTACTATCAGTTACATGGGTAATGAGATTTTTCTTAATTTCTCAAATTTTTAATTTATTTTGTGACTATATGAAACAGAAATGCAATGTGATTGGTATCAAAAAAAATTTTTTTTCAGTAAATTGGTATAGAAACTTTTGGCTGCTAAAAACAGTTTTTCTATGTTAGAGCCCTAATGACCCGTTTTAAAATATACACCCTGTATAAATAAATATACATATTATGTCATAAGTTTCTAATTATACAAAAAAAATGTATTAATATTACAAAACAAATACCATACGTAGCTACAACAAAGTTCCATGATATTATCTCTCTCTGCCGAATAAAGTTTTAAACTTGGCATATTTGTGTCATCTCGAAACGTTAACAAAAACAAGTTATTTTGTTCCTGCTATACCTACCTTATATTATTAATTTAGAATATTGCATTATTTGCAAATACTTTTTAAATCAAAACTACCGGTTGCAAGTTTAACGTCATTTTCATAATTATACGTTATTAAACTATACGTGTATTATAAACTGTTTTTATACAGTTATTTTTGTAACAACCAGAATTTTTTAAAATAAGAAGAAAGATTTTGTTTCTAAGCTATGGTTTTTTTAACCATCAAATGTGTTGCGCTATTAGATAAGTAGGTACCCAATGCTCCGAATAGGATTGTAAGATGGTATACCCATCTCAGACTAGCATTACGACTACTGAAAAAATCATTAATTTCAGGAAGATTTCATAGCTCAGTTCATAGAACGTCCTATTAGACATAGGGAGGTGCTAGGTTCAAATCCCGGTGAAGGCCATGAATTTTTCATAAAGTCCTTTGTCCGTTATATAGGTATGTTGGTTATGTTAAAACACCAGTAACAGGTCTCTAATCTTGAATACTACTAGGCTCAGAGCTGATATTTCACATACAAGTATGTATGTATTAAACTATGATGTCACAGAATCAGGCCTATGTATATTTGTAAGTAAATAATATTTTAACTGTAATTTGGATTTGAAGATACATTTTCGAAACAACCTTTTAAGTTTCTGGTCGACTAATAGGGCTATTCTGTAACCATCGTTATGACATAACGAATCATTAAAAGGTTATATCGTTATAATAATAACGAAAATTGTTTAATTGGCTTATTCTGTAAACGATCGTTATGACATTATGCATTGTTATATCGCTATTATAACGATAATCGTTAAAATGGTATTCTGTAAACAATAATTTAATTCTACATAACGAAAAAAAGATAACGATATCGTTATTTTTTAACGACTGGAAAAATCATTAGCTACTAAATGTTTTGTCAATAATTCAGTATTTTTATTCGTGTCAAAATAAAATTGCTATTATGTTAAATAGTGATTTCAAAAACCCGTCATATTATAGTTTTTTGCAAGGAAATATTAAAATAATTTAATAAGTTTTTATTCCTAGCGCCTAGCGCAAGCTTTCCAATTTGTCTACAGATGATAGTAGTAGCTCTAGCATAGCTCACAACAACAAGAAGAAAGAGTCTAGCAGCTGATAGGTTGACAGCGACTCCCACCAAAACTAATCTAACCTAGAAGTTATCTGAGTGATATTGAATTATTTTAGATATTTCATTTAAAATTAAATTTCATTTTAGGAAATAAAATTCTTAACTTGATCCCAAGGTTATTATTTTCAAAATGTGTTACAAAATACGGATACAAAGATAATTATCGTTAAATAAATAGATATAAAGATTTTAATAATAACGATTTCGATATAATAACGTTACGTTAAGCGAATATTTTACAGAATAGGTCTGTAAATAACAATTATTGTATCGTAAGTCCTGCTAAGTTCGGTTATACATGAGATTATTTTCGTAGAAAGAGAGCCGGAGACCCAACAGATAAGAAAGAAGAATTTCCATAAAAAATTGGAAAATTTCGTGTAATAAAAGATTGTGAAATTATTATTAGAAATGAATTATCTTCTAGCTATATATAATTACCTTACACATTTATCATAATTATGCAAAAATTCTTAGAACAACCGATTCAACAGAAAAAAATTAGGTACCTACTTATAAATATGATGATCGCAAATATTTTTAGCAGAAGAGTAAATGCTAATAAATGCAGGCAATAAAAATGAAGAAATGTTCCTGTTTACGTTAATTTCTAAAAAATAATTTAATGTTTGGCCAGTGACGTGTGCTGAATCAACGTGAGATATTTATTTGTAGCATATTAATAGCTGAAATATAAACCTATAATTTAGAAAGTTAATAATTTATGGATATTAATTATCAATTTTATATTTCTACATCTTTCCATAAAATATCCTAGAATCTTTTTCAACAAAATGCCGAAAATATCTTTTCAATAAAGCATCATAAAGATTTTAATAAATTTTAATTACCATGAAAATTCATCATTAACCTTTCACTACAGCAGAATTATTATTTAATTGGTAATCAATAACTTTTTCCCATATAAAGACGTTTGAGAAATAATTATATATCGAATTTTAACCGGTAAAAAAATATTTTTCGCTTGATTAAAAAATCGGTCCCGCTTGATCTGAGCCGTAAACTGCTTAAAATCTATATTAAGCAGTGACCCAAGTCGCTCTCACAGTACGTGATCGTGTTACGAATAAGTTTAATCTATGGGTCAAGACTCAAGACCAAGATCCAAGAGTGCTGTGCTTGTCTATATACCACGCTTAAATTACAGTACAAGGCGCTAGTTGTAAGCGTTAGTGACATGAACAACGTGTTCTCTACGTGATGTATATTAATCTTGGTACAACTACAGTTCGTATATTTTTGTCCATTTATAAATCAACACAAGTATACACGAATAAATTTATTTATAAATAATAGCACTGTTTAACTAAATTAGTAAAAAATTGATTGTCAATTCAATTTATTATTTGTATGCAAAAACAAATTTCATTCTTTAATTACTTAGCTTTGGTGTAACTATTTTATAAAGCGATCTCTATAGATGTTTAGTAAAATATACTGTAATATTAATAAATAATATTGTTTTCCGCCTAATAAACTTAATTGATAGACACTAGACACACAACTGTAATTTGCACATAGCGCATCTAGCGGCACTTCGTAGAAGTAATGGTTGCTAAGATTACGGCTATACAAACAAAGAACTGTCAGCCATTCACAGTATAATTTAGTTCACTCTTACTATCCAATAGTCATTTCTTGAAATTCACACTATTTCTCCTTTTACAGAAGATTAAAATATGTAATTAAACATCAAATATCACAGTATGGCTTAATAATACCTGCTTGCAGACCCGCACTTCACACAATATGCAAAATATTTCATAAGGTTGACGAAATAATGTATAAACGTTCATTATATCATCCAGATGATTAATAATGTTCAATAATAAATATTTAATCTATTGTAGTAATTGTTTTACTTATTAGCAAATTTTTAGAACATAAATAATCGCCAACTTTTGCAAGAAATGACATTTTATGTAGCAATTTCTTGGCGAAAAATATTACTTTTTTGGAGGTTACTACTTTTTACAGGTAAAACTTCTTCGGCCGCATACTTTTTTGGTTTAGTACGACTAGAGAATGAAAGATTTAAATTATTTTATAGATGTGTTTCTTTTTGATAAATTTGTCCTATGATTTGAATTCGGAAGGAAACTGAGATTTATGTATTCAGTTAGAGAAGATTAGAATTGTACATAAAACCATTGGTATACTAGGAGGCATTTAAAATGACCTTAGCAACAGGCAGTGGCGCACACAGGAATTTGGATAGGGGGGTGCACTAAATAAATTTTCTGTTCAAACTTTTACTTTCTTGTAAATTCTGTTTAATTATAAACTTAAAAAAATTATAAAAAATAGTATATTAAAACATAAGTTACAGAAGGCAACCTATTCTAACACGACTTAGAAATCTGGAAACGAGTCGCTATGGCGAGTGTGCGTATGACCGAGTGCTCGAATAGCTTCCATTATTTATTTATAAAAAAGTTGACAATTTCCATTAAAGGATATTTTTGGTTATGTTGGTGACACTGTGACAGTGATTATTTTGTCCATTGCTTAGATATTTTTTGTATTTAATGCAGTCACACCAATTTCAATAAACAAAATATGTCATCAAAAATCATTTAAGATCAATAAAAGTGCTAGAATATGTCATTCTAAGTCTGAAACAGAGAAAAACATATTAATATATTTTTTTTTTGTTTTTCAATTTATCGCCTTGTCTGATCCACGAACCGACACTTGCACCCCCCCCCCCTGGGTGTGCCACTGGCAACAGGATTCAGGGATGTATTTAAAAATTTCAATACCGCGAATTATGGCTCGTTCGTCTCATGTGAAAGCAACCCTAGAATCGAAACTACTGTTAGTGGAAATTAAAAATAATCCTGTTTTATAGAATTACCAAACTAAATATTTTAAAAGTCAAAATATTTTGTTATAATCAAAAGAAAAATATTTTAAATACACCCCAGTTTTATTATTCTGCTATTATGCAGGTACCGTAGTCATCCATCTATTTTAAGCAAGACATTGTAATGTATTTCTGAGATTTCCTAGTCCAGTATTTAAATGGTACATGCAAATATTCTACACCTGAATATTTCGTACAATTCTATTGCTCATTAAGTTAACAAAAGAAACTACATCTATAAAATAATTTAAACGTTAACTTTCATTCGCAAGTCGTACTATACGCTAATTCTGATTTTAGTACTGTACATATTTGTGTGCATTACCGGGATGATAAACAAAAATTTGTAATTAATAAATCTTTATTCTATTGGATTTATTTAGAAGTAAATACCTGCAAGATTATTCATTAAATTAAAGTATATTAATATTTCTTATTATTATTATTATTATTATTATTATTATTATTAAATCCGAAGTCATAGTAGTTGTAATATCGTGTTCCACCTTACCAATTCAGTGTTGTAGAGAATAGGGCTTATTTTAAACTCTCTGATTGGCTGAAATTGGAGCCAAGGTTACGCAATGTAATTTCAGACTAGTGTCAGTATACATGACATGTGACATTTCGCGTCATTTTTATGTGCAATGTCAAGTACGAGTATAATCTTTGCCCGATTTGGAAAGCAGGTTAATAATACTTTATATTTCATACTTACTGACTAGAATATACAAAGTTTCAATGGCATTATGTTAACTTTTTAATATTTTAATATAATGTCAGATGACAGCAGTTGAATACTGCCATTTTTCAATTTCGTCGGATTAAAACTGGCACCGATGTGAGCGCCATCTACCGATTTGGTTAAATGGAACAGAGTATAATTTAGGATATCGTAATAATTATGGAACTGTTTTATACAAATGACAAGTGACTTCTGTCAAATTGTGCTAAAGTTAAATTTTGAATTGTGCTGTTGTAGTAATCTAGTAATATTGACGAAATAATTTAATATGTACCTCGATAAAAAGTGCTGTTTAAAGCCTCGGTTATACCTCGGCAAGCAAACTCATTCGACTATAATAGCCCCTTTTTTGTTCTTGATACATATTAGTTAATTGTATTCTTGTGTATCAAGGCTATAAAAGTGATCTTTTTTGCCTGCATCTGAAGTTTGAAGCCGAGACGAATTTCGAGACTAGTAAATCAGATGATGCTAAAAAAAACATTTAAGCTAAAACGTACACAACTATTTTTGGCCGATTATCCTGAAAAGTTGAATTTTTTTTTAATAAGTTTCTCATAATATGATTGATTCATACATGTTACTTACAAAATGCTTTCCTATCATCTAGACAAAAACTCAAAATAAATACTACTTACATTACAATTATGAATATTGAATTATAATAATAAAAAAAAATCTAACATCTCAGTTTCAATAACCACAATAAAGCTGTTATTGCATTTCTATTATTTAAATTAGTTATAATTCATTTTATTTTCATAAAAAAATCTTCTATTAAATTTTTGTCAAATTGATAGTAAAATGTTTCGATATGCTTCAATCAAAATCAATCACAATGTATATACACGGTTACACATTAAAGTAAGAATCATGCTACATTTTGCTTGATCTACTATACTAGGTGCGTGTCAAATAAAAACAAATGAATATATAGTAGTTCTAATATTATAAATTCGAGCACTGTTGGACATCAGAATTATTTTTTTATGCTAATTCAACCAACTGTATACGACAAAATAATTAATATTTTGAATAATCCATACATAACCTACACAAAAAACTCAATTCCAAGTAATAAAAACTCGATAATCAAAATCTATTATCTGTTTTCTAATCAGTCTGCAATGGAACTCATAGATCAAAAAGCCGTTAAAACGTTGATAAATCATTTATTTTCATTAAAATAATCGAACTCGTCAGCGGTGTTTTTAAGTAGGCGCTGACACGAGCGATGGATGGAAGACAAGTCATCAAGGAAGGCTTACGGAGTTAGGCTCAGTGCGCCTACATGTCTTACAACGATGGATCGATATTTAATTATAATACCGAACTTAGGCCACGAATCCAAAAATTTAATTTACAGACAGTTACAAACATCAAGACTTTAATTATTAATCGCAAGTGGGGAACAAGTTTTTACTTAATTCATTATGCTGATTCCAAGAATTGCATCAGTATATTAAATGTTTTGCTTGATGACTACAGAAACTTTTACATACATGTTTATTAACGCATGTCATGAAGTTAATATCATCAAATATTAATAACTGTATTGAACATCCAATAATTTAATTACACGTGTCAATATTTAAAAAAAAAGATTGACTGTATAATTTTATTTGCTCTGCAATGAAAATAAATATTTTTTGGGCAATGTTAAAGCGAAACACTCTAGGAAACTAACTGGTCCCGGATATTTATATTTTACTAAATACTACACCATACTACGCTTAACTAGGAAAAGAAAATTCAAAAGTCAAATATACACCCTTCAAAACAAAAACAAAAAAATATAATAAATTTAAAATATAGTAATCACAATAATGCAATATAGTACCAGGGACCTGAAACTGAACCCGAACCTCCACTGAAAACCCGAATTAACCCGAATTTTGGATTAACCTAAACCGAATCTTTATTTGCCAAGTTCAATACATCTGAATCGAGTTTAAACCGTTTTAAATTCAGATTCGGTTCAGAGGTTAATTAAATGTACAATTAAAAATAGTTTTTTAATGTGATTTTAAAATTAACAAATATAATCATCTTGTGTCTGTAATCATTTATTACTCTGAACCGAAATTCGAACCCGAACCCAAAACCAATGAATAGTTATAATTTTTAATTTCTTGAACCGAAACTGAACCTGAATCGACATTTATTTCCTGAATCTGAACCGAATCTGAACCATAAATAAATTTCGGTTCAGGTCCCTGTATAGTACAGTTTTACTTCTGTAAGAATTGTGAATGTTTATTTTAGAAATATCACAGAATCACGTGAATAATTTGTTAAAGGAGGTTATGTCAAAATGACTAAAAGTTAAGATCGAAAATGTATTTCTTATTGCGTGTTGTAAACTGAATTTTAACTATTAAAATACGTATATCGTTCTAAGGATATTTAAAATTTAATCCTCTTAGTTTAAAAATAGTCTTGTAAAACTTTTAAAGAATGTACTTTGCTGGGCAATGAGTAAATAATATTATGGGCATGTTGACATTCTCCCATTTTAATTGTATACGAGTATGTACTTGCTTGTCCGATTTTATTATTTTATTCCACATTCATACATACGAGCCAAAAATCATAATAGTTCGGCCGGCATGAAAGTTTACCTTAATGATATTTCATATATTATAAAAAACTCAATAAATATGTTATTCTTACAAAAATTATATTATTACTGTAAAATATTCAATTTCAAATTAAATTAACAACAAATAGAAAATAGATGAGACACAATTAGGTTTTAAACTAAATTAATTTAAATTTAATACACGAATCAGAATAATTCGGCCATTGATTTAATATTGCGTTGCGCCTCCTTTATTAACTATATAGCTTTAATTTTGTTAGACATTGTATCAACTTTGCACACACATCAGGTTCAATATTATCCAATACTTATTGCAATTTTGCTTTTAATTCGTCTATACTACTACAGCTGTGCGTGTCGGATTCTTACGCAGTTCCTTTTTCATTTTATGCAAAAGGGACTCAATTGGCAACGAATTCGGAGTACTTGGAATCAGGGCATCGAACCCTTACCTGAACCGGAACCAAACCGGAACATTTTAGCGAACCCAAACCCAGAACCGAACCTCAGATATACTTTTCAATTGAATCCGAGTCGGAACCGAACCGGGTATCAAAATTTTGGTTCTGGGTTCAGTTCCAGTTCAGGTTCAATTTCAGTTCGAAACGTAAACGTAATCGTAACACTTATAGCCGATCATCGACGATCGACGCCTTCTGCGTTTGCGTCGCTGTATGTGTTGATTGTTCGTGAAAAATGTGTTCATGTTCTTGTCTTGCGTTGCATTAATTGTAAATTCCGGGACGCATTTTATATTATTTCTATATAAAGATTGTTATTCAAAAAACATTAATTCAAGTTCATTAGGTCGAACCGAACCTGAACCCGGAACAAAACCGCAAATTTTATTACTCTTCCTTTTATACTCATTATATTTAAGGAAAAATATGCCACAGTCATTCAATGAGATTTTTTTTTTGTTTCCTGAAAATTTTAATTTTTGGACTGTTTTTGAACTACATGTCATAATTATAGAATAAAAAATTAAAGGACGCCATGATGACATTTACATGCAGTAATCCGGTATGTGGTCTTTACTGAAAGCTTCATTAAAATTAACATTTAACGGACAGCATAATATTTTTCATGCAAATAAAATTAAAGTCTTAATTATAACATGGTCATTAATATCAAACGATTTCTCTACGAGACCATTGGAAAGGAAATGGTTCCTTAATGCTAGACATATTAGATTCATTTATATTTAAATTAGGCATATTAATTGATATTAAAAAAAGTAAATATATGTGTCTGTGGCAGTCATAAGAATTAATTGTAAATAGAAGTATTTGTCATCAAATAAATTGAAAAATATTCTAATTATTTAAAAGTAGTTTGATTTCCATGGATATATTAATTTTATTCAACAGTAGTAAATTGATTTTAATTTTCTAATCATTAATAAATTGACGAAAATAATATACAGTTGTAATTAAGATCGTGTAAATTAATAATAATAATAATAATATAATACAGTTTGTAATGGTGGTAACTCAGGTAAATGAAGTTACAAGCGAGTAGAATTTTTAATTTTCGATAGGAATTTGCACTTTTCGATCTGAATATTCACGATTTTTTTTAATGTGATGTGAAAAAAAAAATAGAAATAAATATCATTACAGTTAAAATGTCTAACATCAGTAACGCCATGTTTATCCAATCACAAAAATTGTGATTGGCTCATTCTCTTTAAAAAGCATGTCGAAAGTGATATGCGTTTTCTTGTATTTTCCGCGAGGTGGAACGTGATAACGACCTTACTATTGAAAAAATAATGAAAACAATATTTATAAAAAAAAAACTTATTACCTATAAGGTATTTATTTACATATTTCAGTACACCTTTATTTTAAATTGCGATAAAAACTTATACAGAATGACACTGAAAAACGGGCAAATCAAAATAACTTTTTTATTCATAAATATTTTTTAGTTTTCTTGATATATTTGTAAATTAGGCTCAGGGTATAACAAATCATGGTATTGGGCATGATAGAAGCGCTTCCGAATTAACCGGAAGTGACATTAACTTTCATATTTCAAATGGGACACCTATATATTTTTATATATTTTGAATTTACGTAAAATTACGTATTCAACGATATACTTGAAATGCATTTTTATTAACAAAATAAATTACAAAAAAGTAAGAGAAAATTATAAATAATTAACCTGATAAGCCATATCATGTAGGCTGTGATAACAAATTGATAATTTTTTTGTAACAAAATACAGAATCTTACAAAAATAACTTACTATTTAAACAATTAACTTAAATATTACTCAATATTATGTCAACTGTTTTCACAGCCTGCCTGGTATCAGGGCTTACCAGGTTAATTATTCATAATTTTCTCTTACGTTTTTATAATATATTTCTTCAATAAAACTACACTTTAAACATGTCGTTGAATTCGTAATTTTGCGTAGATTTCAAATATATAAAAATATATAGGGTGTCCTACCTGAAATATGAAAGGTATTGTTACTTCCGGTGAAACCGGAAGCGCTACCATCAGCCAAATACCATGATTTGCGAGCCCCTTACCCAAGTTTACAAATATATCAAGAAAATTAAAAAATAATTATAAATAAAAGTTATTTCACCTGTATATAATTTTTCGAGTAAAAAGTTACCTAGATATTATATATTTAAGTTTTAAAATAAAATTTATTCATTTCTTATATTTTGTTTACAAAATGGAGGGTCGTTAACATCTACTGCATCTAGCGGACAATATTGGAAACGAGTATCAATCAGAAGAATCATACCTGATCCTGATATTGACAAATAGCATAACCATAAACCGTGGGTATAACAAAAGAACCAATTACTATGAACTAAGCTTTGTTTCATTATTGGAAATAATGTATACAACTAAATAGGTTTTTTTCCTATTGTATTTTAATTGATTATTAAGTTTTCATATCTTATTTAATATTGTAAACTTACAAAACTTTGTCGTGTTTCAGGGTACAGCGGAAAAACTGAAGAAAGTACTCACCTGTAACAGAAAAAAATATGTTAAGTAAACCATAAAGAGTACAATAAAGTGAATATAACATAAACATAAAGAAAACATAATGCGAGTAACAGTAAAAGAGTACCTACATAACTATAAAATTAGTTACATATTCTGACTGCAAATTGGAATCTCGAACACAAAACACTTTAACTGCCTTCCAGAAACATTTAGTGGGTAAGTTATAGCACAATACTAATTACCACTTTAACTGTCCATTATAATCATCGGAGACGTACATAATTAATTAACAGGTCGCAAGTAAAACACAAGGAGAGTGAATATCCATTGTATAGCATGCATGATCATGTTAGTGACTGTACCGGAGTGTTAAATGGCCATTACTCGTCTTTTACAATACATTAGTAATGTACGATGCACATATAAGATGATGGACGAGCCAGTGACGTTCGTCTTTCATTATTTTATAGATACCTACATGTCGTGATTAGTTATATATGAGTTTCCTTTCCCTCTTTCTATGTAGAACGTGGGGCCGGAATTTGATTTTTTAAGAAAAACGATATCTAAAATCATGGTCAACGCTTACTACCTATATTATTATTGGGAAAACAGTACTAAATATCTAGAATATTTTATAAGTGGCTCTTTAAGGTATAATTTACTAGAGGGTATAGCAAAAAATTATACCAGATCACATCAATGTCAATACCATTTACCATAATTATATTTGTATATTCAGCTTAACACTAGTAAGACGGTTAAATTACAGAAAATATTGCCCCGTTAGAATACCATTTTATTGGTGTACGTGTACCGTTAATTGAGAGAAAAATGTACATTTTGCAGTTTTTTTAATTTTTGCGAATCACTCTCTAATTATGAAATAATACTGCGTTTCGGATTCACCATACGGCACTTTTTTTCGAAAGGCGATGTATATATTTCTTACCACTCTTGAATTTTGATTTATGATGTAAGTTTTAATTTTTATATGGGCGCCATATTGGAAATTGTACCACTGAATAGAAAATTTTATTAGCTTTCCAGCGAAGTGTCACTTATCTGTGTACTTTATTGTTTTAAACATCAAGAAATCAACAATAATTATTAAATTTAGATTAAAAATAATGGTTAATGAAACAATTGAAAAATACAATAAAAAATAATATTTTGGTTATTTCTAAGTTTATTTTCTTCATTTTAAATATGACATTAGCTACTATAACTAAAGGTACATATGACGTCCATATAAAATTATTATAATTAAGTAAAATACATAAAACTATATAAAATTTTGAGTACTAAATTCGGAAACTGGTAATGAAGAACCTTGAAAATGAATGAAACTCTTAAAAAAAGACAGTTATGCCAACTATTTTCCTAAAATATTATTTACACAGCCGACGTTTCGGTATACACATATACCTTCATCAGGTAAGTAACATCTTACAGTTTTATAATCATACTCGTAAATTCTTCCCCTCTGATTGACTAGTATTTAAACGTGTTATTAACCAAAAATAAATAAAATTATTCATTTTTAAAATAAGCACTTTTTGAATTACTAAAGTATTTTTGAAATAAAAAAAAAACAAATTTACGTAAAAACTAGTTTCAAGGTGTGGTTTTGTTAAGTTTGAAAGTTTAAATTTGTTGTAATATTTTACAACTTTTGGTACTTTTTTGTTTGAATTTTAGTTTGGAATATTTCCAATGTCCATAAACTAACGACAATAATCAATGAAAATTAATAACCTTCGTTTTTGCCTTAAGTTTATGTATACAGTCAGAAAAATTGACTGTCGGGTCCAGCAATAAAACTATAAATACCGTAATTACGACAAAACGGCTCTCTGCTTGCATGATAACATTGAATGCAAACGGGCCATTATTTGTGCCGCTCTGAAATGAAGACATACTCTGTAGGTATAGGAAAATAATCTTACTATTCCTGTAACATAAATGCTATTTTCAAACAAAAATAGCATGTACTCGTATATTAAAGGACAATAAAATTATTTTACTTAGTAGAAGTACCATGCAATGCATGTCCTTATTCCAATAGCGCGGCGCAAATAATGGTCCGTTGGTATCTAATCTTATAATGCAGGCAACCTATGACCCGCGGGTCATCAAGTGATCCATTTGATAATTTCAAGTGACCGACCTGAGTTCCGCCAATCACCTGTAATCTTCCAGCATTTGGCAATAATAGATATTTTTAGTTACAGAAAAAGTATTGTATATAAAATTAAATTATAAAATACAAACATGAAAAGAACACTGAGATTTTCGTCACATATTTAGCATCAGGGAAGCCAAGAGCCACTAATAACGAACAGAACGTGTATTTTATTTGTGTTTATGATAATTAGAATTATAATTTTGTTTTTAAATCTTTAAAGTTTAAAAAAATATTGTTATTATGTTTTCAATAAAATTTATCTTATTAAAAGACTGTTGAAATGAAAACACCCGACGTCTTCTTAATAGTCACATTTTGGTTGATTTTGGCCCGCAGCCAAAAAAATGTTGACGACGCCTGTTATAATGCTAACAATGAGCGATATATCACTTTGTCATAATTAAGATATTTAGTTTTATTGCTGGACCCGACAGTCAATTCTTTTGATTATATCAAAGTCAATTTGCTATATAGCAAAGTAAATTTCTTATATAACAAATATATAATAAATATAAACAAATTTTATGAATATAAAGCAAATGGTAAATTTTAATTGCTTATGTGTATGCATGTATATGATTGCATTCACATTTAATATAAACTACATTACTTTAGCATTTTATTTTTTACCCGACATTATTTTTAAGTTACATCTTTCCAAATGTAATATTTCTGTGACCATTGATACACTTTTCCTGCATGGAAAGTTCCTGAACTGAAAGTAACAATTTTAATGATTTTGTGGAATTTTGTTAATGGAAAATTTATTTTCGCGCATGTTTCAACTCAACGAACAACGAGAACCGACAGAAAAATCCATAATATTTATATTTTTTATATTTATTTGTCTGCTTGATTTTGAAATATCTGGATTAATAACCTCACCACTACTGCATAAAACCACAGGAAAATTCTATGAAGTTACTTACGTGAAACATGCAAATGTATAAGAAAAGTAAATGTATTGTCCGTACTCGTGACTGGTATTTTCCCAAGTCCAACCACGGTTTAGCGCTAATGGCTGGTTTTCAAAATAATTTACTGCGCTATTTTCCCGAGAATTGATTAAGCCAGTTGGTACTTTATATCGCACAAATAATACGTTCAAATGTAATAAATTCTTGTCACACTTATAAACTGATGTTTCGAAAACAGTTCTATACTATAATTAAAACAAAGGTCGGCCGGCAAAATTGATCGCTGTTACTACAAATGTTATTGTTGTACGTGCAAGACATTGAGAATACTGCATTCAGCTACTTGTTGCTAAAAGTAAATTACGTAGGTAGGTGCTTGCAATTAAAGACATTTCTCTTACAACAACTTATTTGTATAGGTATTTAATTTCTAAATTCGCGATCTAAATTATAAATGTGAAAAATACAAATTAATAATATTATGTGTCACATAAGTTGCCGGGAAAAAATTAAATGAACGATACCAATGAACCTACTTATTACTACAATTATTAACACAGTGTAACGTTTTTATTCATATAGGTGAAGTGTAAAACATATAGACAAATATTATTAACTAAAAGAATACGTTTATTAAACGATAAATAATTAAGGATTAAATATTAAAAGATAATAAAAACAACTAACACTATGATTAAATAATTATAAACACTAAGAATATTATTAAATGCTTAAACACTACGATTATTTATCTAACCAATATTTATATCACTACACTTATTTATATAACTACATTTATTTATGTTAACAACTGGAAAACTGTATATTTATATCACCAAGTTCATTTCTCGTTGCTTGTACATCATAGACTATCTCTCCGCTTTCTTTCGGCCGGTATTTATACAGTTTATATCATTCTAGAACCCTCTGAAGCGACAATGACCTGTATACAAAAGAAGTAGGTCAGAGCGTAGTTAACCTCTAGCCGGCGCGTCGCGGGGATTTCAACATCTGGGAAATTCCGGGATTACGTCATCGCTCTGGTACATTCTTTCAGCGGCGCACGTATACTTTTCTCTCCAGGGCGCACGTCACAATAGCTTAAGCTTTAACACTCATATTTAATATAGAGCTAGTGTCCATTTACTTGTACACAACTATGTTTCGTTATTACTTGCCCCAAAAGTCTTTGGTTCCTACACATTGTAGTACACCTTTTTTGTAAGAAAAAAATTCAATATTTTGAAAAATCCTTGTCCTTAGGGCTGCTACAGATTGTTGTACATCTTTTCTTATAAGTAACGACCCAAAATTTTCAATATAGAATTTAAAGTGGACATATTTTTCAAATGAATGATGTATGCTGCAATTTTGGAAGCATATATCTACAGGCAGTACCTACGTTGCATGTGCTAGAGGTTTATACACAAAACTGTTTGTCGAAGTTACTTGATTTCATCAATTTACATCATGTAAATGAATATTTTAAATTTTGGTCTGACCTAGCCTCACGTCAGGACGCCATGCCCGAACAACAACGCAGAATGCATTTTTTGGAGGCAAAAACATACCATTCGTACTCCGCGAAAACAATCATCCTAACGTACCCGGGCGAGGCCTATTGAAATTTTTTAGGAGTTACATACAAGACAGGTGTACAATATGTAGGAGCCGCAAAATAAAAACAGTTAAAGGGCAGGGTTTTTTAAAAGGTATGCAAACTAAATTTTAAAACTCGCCAGACTCATGGGGTAAGTAAGAACTAAACTTAGTCGTATAAAAGAAAACGGGCCACTAGCTCAATATTAAATATGGATGTTAAAGCTTAAGTTATGGTAATTTTTGTAGTTACAAGCAGATTCAATACACTTTCCTTAAACCACAGTATCGCCAATTCATTTTTTTACCTCTCGCTAAGAGAGGTATTGCATTCATGCTAAAAATCGCATATCCAGATTTTATTGAATAAGCACGTTTTAAGGTCCCTACAATCCGATTTTAACATTTTTACGATGATGTCTGTGTGTGTGTGTGTGTGTGGATGTGTGTGTGTGTATGTGTGTGTGTGTGTGTGGGATGTTGGAAGGACGGTTACTCAAAAACTATAAGACTTTAAATTTTTTTAACTACGTATTTCCCAATCGGACATTCATGGGAAGATCTGAAAAGGTTTTGGTAACAATTGGACAACCGGAAGTAGAAGATTCTTGAAAAAAAATCTTTTAAATAATATTTTTTGAAATTTTTTCTTGATAATATTAAAGAAAAATAAATTCTCTTTCTGATACATTTAAATATTTTACAATATATTCTATAGATTTAGAGATAGAAGAAATATAGTATGTAAAATAATCTGTTATAATAAATTTTACAGCCGAAAGAATGGCCATGGAAAATAGTTGAAAATTTAATTTGTTTGTAACTGACAGATAATGTCAGTGTCAGAAATCCGAAGACATTACTGAAGACTTTTTCTGGGAAGTACATACATTATATTATTTCTTAATGTATTAATAGAATTGGAAACATTTCGAAAAATTAGAAGAGGACAAAATTTCTTCATCAAAAATGAATTTAAAATTAAACAATCTAAATATATATGGAATAGATATATGCGTAAGTAGAATTTTTGGTATAGAGTGTAGGTATACAAGAAATGTTAAATACAATAGGGAGCGAGCAGTCATATGATTTTGTTGGCCTTGACAAGCAGATATGGGGGCCCATGTCAGAATGATAGCTAGTAATTATGTATATAGATGTCAAATATCATAATTTCTCATTCTAAATTTAGTGATTTTCCAATTCCATGTGGAGCAGAATTAAATGTTAAATATCTAAGGCATACAAGTAAACTTTAAACTCCTGGTGATAAATTAACTACGTAAATTTAGAAAATCTTGAAATTTTTAATGAAAAATTCTAACATTTGACATCTATGTACATAATTACTAATTATCATTCTGAAACGGGCCCACACATTTGCTTGTCAAGCCCAAAAATGTAACATTACCGTTCGCGCCCTATACTTATGTAACCAAAAAAAGGAAGTGGCGAGAGGTATTGTGCTGGCCACAACAGATTTTTTTTCAAAAACTTATGAGGCACATGTTAATAGGTAGTATTTTGCAGATTATTAAAAGGAGAACACGTTGTTAAAGTTCACTTTATTTGAGGCGTTTAGTCTTTCAACGCATTTTATAAAAAATATAAATTTTATGTGTGATTTGAGAAGATTCATCTTTTGCACGTCAGGCGTCAACACAGAATTTTCTTCTCTTCTCCTTCTTCTGTTTCTAGGACTTCTTCCTGTTCGGTATACTTTTTAAGTCTCTTTGGATATTTCTTTTAAGAGTTTTCTTGGGATCACGACAGCTCTCCATTTATCTTTCAGGTGATCCATCTGGTGGTTTTAGTGTATACGTCTTCGTTATCTGAGTTCATCCTATCAAATCAACATGATCTCTTCATTCTTAATTCAATACCTCTAACTACGTCTCCTACTTAAATTCTTCTATTATACGTAATGTTTTTACATGTTTCTGCACGGGTTGTTGTGATATTTGTTTTTCCCTGTGACGTCTGTTAGACTGCCAAATATTTTTGTTCCTTTGATTAAAATTTCTGCTATTCGTTATTTGAATCTTCTTTAATAAATTCAACTTTGTAATAAATTTGTTAAGACTTTGGAGAAGCTTTATTTAGAGAATCATTATTTTTTTAAGTGAAGTCAAGATACAATGAGACTAATTTAGGCTTAGGAAATGTTGAAATATTGTGTTACATTAATAAGTGGGTAAAAAACATGCAAATACTTATTTTATTGTAATCATAATTAGAGTTACTTCCAAATTAGAACATAACGGATTTTTTAATTCTTAGGTGTGAACCTCAATTCATTAGATTTAATATTTAACCTGAGGAGTAACGCAAGTATAATTATACATCAAGAATAGTTATTAATTAAAGTTTATGAAAGCCTAGGGAGCATATCTTAGTATAATAAGTCCGGATTCCGTGTCCTGGAGGCACGAGCCGCCTCTGGGCGCGTGTTAAGGTCACGTGCGCCTCTGACTGATTGTATTTGTACGTGTCAAGCGGCGCTCACCGCTCGCAATCATATTTCAAAAGCACGAATGTGAGATGTGCGCGGCATAAAATATTAATTACACTACTAAGTGATTTATTTGACCACAGAAGGATAATAGAAACTGTCCATTCAAGATTTCTATGTCACGCTAAGAAATTATTCCAAAAATTCAAACATACATACATTTATTAATGTTGCTGTATTTCAATTTACTTATATTGTAAATAATGACATTATGTAAGAGGTGCGCTAGTGTTAGACACAAGACATTAATTACTACCTGTCACAAAGAATTTTAATTTTATCCGCAGAAATGACAGACTGTCAATTTTTGCAACTATTACCGCACGACGCAGTAACCTTTGATTAAAATTCTTAATACAAGAACACATACGCATAAAGGTTTAATTTCTATCCATTTTAAAAATATATCACCAAGAGAAAACAACTTTTAATATTGCACGTTCAAGATCTACAAATCAATTTTTTTATATAAAATAAAACACAGTAGCGTGAACATTTTCTTATTATCTACCTTTATAATATATAACGTCTCAATTAAATAAGTATATCACGATATATTACCCTTTGCTGGCTGTACCAATCTGCTTTGTACACAGATATCGGTAATGATGAATATATTTGTACCGTGCGGGCGCTTAGCATGCGTCACCTTATGGATACTCATCGATGGCGTGAAGAGTGTAGCACATGGATCAATTTTGTGCCATTTAAAATTCGAAATAATTTTTGGTGTCGTCTGGGTTCGATCCCGGGTCTTCAGATTCGCGATCATCCACTCAGGCATACGGCCAAGCACACGGCCACCAACGGCTCAATTAGATATTTTATAAATATTTAAACTTTATGACAAAAAGGCGAACGAAGTGAAGAGTTACCGAAGGAAACAGAATATTGGGGAAGTATTCATTTCCGCAAAAGTGAATCTTCGAAAGGCGATACTACGCTTTCGAAGGAATTCGATCGGGATGGTTTTGGATTGATGAACGAGGTCGATATAATCGACGAGATGGAAGAAATCTTTTCTTCGATTGCAGTTATAAGAAAATTAGTGTGCCAAAAATTCTTCTACATTGGGAGTCTACGACATGGAAGCCGATGTTTAAAGAATATTGCAAGGCCTATCTGGAAGATTTTGCCAGTGCAACTTTTGCATGTAGTTGTATGCTTAATTTAAGATATTGTAACGTTTTTATTTATATGGGTGAAGTGTACAAATAACAGAAATATTATTAGTTAAAAGAATACGTTTATTAAACGGTAAATAAATATTAAAAAGATAATAAATTTAACTAACTCTATGATAAACAAATATTAACACTAATTTAAAGACTAAGAATATTATAAGACACTTAAACACCAAGATTATTTATTTAAACAATTAACACTACTATTTATGTCACTTCTTGTCGACTGTTTGTTTATATCACCAACTATTCACGACGCTTATTTATATCAGATTTCTTTACTCGTTAGTTCTATATCACAGACTGTGTTCGCTGGCTTTGGCGACGGGTTATATACCTGGCGACTTTAGTTCTAGAACCTACTCCAACCTACTAGAACACTTCGCGAGGTAAACAGCATGCACAATAGATCACGTCACCGCGACAAGTTAGAACTTGTCAGCTACGCGCGACACAACGGCACCTGCTATGGCGCGGCGGCGACGAAGGCTACGGAGCGGGGTGGCGGCGACGTTACAATATGTTTATAAACTACCTAGGTATTTTTATTTTTCTGCATTCTACCAATGTACTATGCAGTCAAAAATGTTAATTTATATTCATATTTTATCAATAAATCTGTAAAAAACAATGTATTGTCACGTTAAATTGTAAATTGAAATGTAAATCAAAATATAAACTCAGTTAATTTAGCTTTCATTTTATTAACTTGAAAATCGTAAACATCAAAATATATTTTTTATATCAAATTTATTTAAGTTAATTAAATGTAAATTATTTTGTGTTGATTTATGAATAATAGTGTTAATCTGTGAGTTTTGAATAACACCTTTGAAATTTAAATCAATTAATAATTTATAGTGTGTGAGAAAATCGGCACCGATAATCGAATGTTTGATATTTGCTACAATAAATTTCCAACTAAATTTATTTTTGAAACCAAAATCCAAATTTAAAATTTTTGTTCCATAAGTTTGTATTGAGGAATTGTTAGCAGATTGTAAAGCTAAGATTTGTTTTGATCGTCTTTCACATAATGAAATCTTGAGAACACTTACTTCAGCTCCCGAATCTACGAGGAAGCGAAGTCTCGAGAACTTATCCGTCAAATACAGTAGATGTGAAGATGAAGAAATGATGTTATTGCTAGAAATTGATTGTAAAGGTTGTTTTTTAAAATATGAATTATAATATTGCTGATTGTTAACCACCTTTGTATTCTTAATAATAGGATGTCCTTGACATGGAGGAATGAATTTCCTAGCCTTGAGTCCAAAGTTCTGATGATACCAGCAAAGAGAAGACGATGAAGGTGTTAGAGCGGTAACTTGATGCTTAAGCTCTTTAAGTTCTTGTGACAATGTTGCAGTGTAACTGAATCTTGACTGATTGAAGATATCGAAGGTTGACTAATGTTTGCAATCTTGTCATCTACTTCTGCTTTTTCGTCCAAAGAAGAGTTGACCAATGAAGAAAGGATAACTTGAGTGTGAGTTGGCAATTTTTGAGGAAGAGTTCTTGAAGGATTGTATTGTCCAAAGATTTAGTGCCGATTAGTTGCTTCATGAATCGTAAAATTTGTGTTGGCTTCTTGTCTTCATCAAAGGTAAGATTTAGTAATTGCTGCAATTTTTCTTTTTCAGATGAACTGATTCGTTGAATTAAGGAATTTTTAATGGTAGTATATGGAGCATCTTCTGGAGGTGCAACTATGATGTCTCTAACTTCTTTAGCGTATTGTGGACTTAAGGCACCAATGAGCTTGTAAAATTTTGTGAATTCGGTAGTTATCCTATGAGAATTGAATATGGCTTCCAACTGTAAAAACCATGATTCAGGATCTGCGGGCCAAAATTCAGGTATCTTAAATGAAGCTGAAATGGTTGAAATTTCTATTGCACTGTCGTTGACTAAAGGTCTCTCTCCTGAAAGGGCCATAACTATAAAAGTAAGATGCGAGTACTTTTGCTCGTGGTCACCAATGTAAAAATACAATGTATTGTCACGTTAAATTGTAAATTGAAATGTAAATCAAAATATAAACTCAGTTCATTTAGCTTTCATTTTATTAACTTGAAAATCATAAACATCAAAATATATTTTTTATATCAAATTTTAAAGTAAACAAACCGCCTTGGCGACCAACGCCAAGTATCTCAAAATAAGTATAAATATAAAATAAGCGGCTAGATGCCGGGACACTACAAATCATTGGTATTTGCAGAAATAATCAGAAAAACTAATAAACATTAAATTTTCAAGACGCAAAAACGAGTTTTTAATAAATAAATTTACTACACCAAAGTGTCTATCAATTATTATCAAATAATTCAATTTTTTATAGTATTACGTATTTGTCTGTGTTAAATATAAATTTCACGCCTATAAATTGGTTTTATAAATATAAAAACTAGTTATTATAAAATAACTGAAAATTGCCAAGACGAATTTTTTTCGCAAATACCTTAGAATTCTTTAATCAAATATTTTTTTCTGACATGCTTCAAATATTTTTAACCATTATAAGAAACAGTGTAAATAATTTTATTGACTGAAATCAAAATCTTATTAATTAAATTTCATGGCCAGGAAGGAACAAGAGATTACTGCGCGAACAACGGGCTCATAAATTGTGGGCTTTGCGTCCGCAATAACGACTAATAATATAATTAATCCTGTCGCACTCATTAAACGGTTAAATCCAGGAAACGCATGCGCAACACCAACCAGGCTAAAGCGCTACTCGTGACAGGAAATAGAAGATAAGACAAATAGTTCAACTACCGTTCGTGTATTCATATTACTATTCTTTTTGTTTCAATCAAATACGTGTGTTGACTTCCTTTACTTAAAAGCAAAAATAAAATGAGACTACATCAACACTAACAAAAAGTTGTCCACGTGGATGATTATGTGCAAGCATAAACACGAGTATTGATATTTAAACTTTTTACATAAACATAAAATATAGTAATTTTTTTTGCAAGGATGTTTTAAAGATAGAAATTATACTTCTTAACCTGTAACCCATGTTTGCATTTATATTACTTATTTTCAGCAAATATTTTATTACATTTTTGGTAGAGAAATTGAGTCAGTATATTTTAAATAAATGCTCAATAATAAATGGTATATAATTTATAATTGAAATGCAACTTCTCATCCAACTTAATTAAACTAAAGTATCTTAATCTTAATGTTGTCTTTAGCGAGCCTATAACCTAATATGAAATTAATAACTTTTTCTTTTTCAAAAATATAAATGTTTCAGAGCCCCAACATGTTTAATCCGGCCCTATAAGTTCTTTAAAACAAAAAAAATGTATCTAATTTGAAAATAAAATTTTCAATCGAAACAATTACTATTTATGATTGTTTCAATATTTCCATATAATCTTCCAACGAAAACGTCAGTAACGAAATAAATATGTTGAGGTAATTTCCAATGCTGGCATCATCTCATTTACATACTAAATCAAAATTAGAACTTATTAGACACATAATTACTAATACAGAAAAAAATTTCATCATACTTGTAACCATACTAGTAGCAAAATCTAATCGGGATAAATATATTAATTATCCGACTATCTTCATAATTACACAGATTCTATGCAAGCTTCGAATAATTTTAAAAAACAACGAACAACGATCTACATCCGGCCTTCGCACCGTTTCTTCATTAAAAGAGTGGAGAATTCATCTTCACTCTGACCGGATACAAAGAAGAAATACTCACACATGCGCATACGGACTGGATGGTCCACTTAGGCTATTAAAGTGGCAAAACGCAGACACTGTACTTTGCCTAGTAATGAGTTTTTTTCATCGCGTTATCTATCGATCTGTAGATTGATTAATGGTTCTGCTTTTCGGTTATAATTAATTAGATGCTATGCTTGCCAGAATTATGTTAGAAGTAAACGATTAATGTGCTTTAATTAATATGTATTTGCATGATTCAAAGCTGAATGTTTTCGATGAATGCGTGCAATTTATCCATACCAAAATGAGACATGACACGCATCAACGGTAGATTCAACTATAGAAATTGTATTAGAGGTGTCAGTTTCTATAATTTGCTATGGGATCTTTTGTTTCACAGTTATTTCATATTTTAATAAAAAAAACACGGTTGATGTTGAAAATAAGGGGATACAAAAATGAACTACTAACCTAAAAAACAATCGGATTGAAAAATGGACTATTCTATAAAATGGATACAAGAGCTAGCTCTATAATTATTAGTATTTCGCAAAAGTTACTGTTTTTGTTTTCAAAATAAGAATTGCGTTTATATATTACTGATTTTAGAGAGTGATAAAATTACGAATCATGAAAATGAGTAAATTAATTTATCGAATGTGATGCATATGTTTTTCATTCGTTATTGACAGTCGTACTAAAATTAAAAAGAAAAAGAAAGAGTGCCGTGAAAATAGAATTGAAATTTATAAGCTATTGCGATGATTCCTCGAAAAATTCATAATTGATTTTATGGCAGTGGTACAATGACATATCACCTTCAATATGTACACATACCACCACAATTTAATCATTTTAATTTATTACAAAATTGTAATATTGCTAATTGTAGTCACAAAATCAGATTTAATCTTGTGGTGGTATATTGGTATAATCATCAAAAACATTTCTTTCTATAAGTAATACAAATGGCAGTTTTTATCTAACCCATAGTTAGTTATTCTGCACGAGTATTTTCACAAATCGTTAACATCTATGTTATCTGGTGAGGCCAACATAATACCTCCCGCCATTTATTTTTTCCATATAGTTATTGTTCTATTTACTATTTTATTTTTAAAACGTTACTAGGTCTTATTAATTTGAAATGATTAGTTTTTTGACAGTGACATTTATCTGTCAGCTACATATATTTGAGATCTGAACTGTGTAGCCATGCGGTTGTATTTAAAGCGTAGGCTCCGGGATTTAAATTATAGATAATATTTAATTTTATAAATTTATCCATAAAATATATAGCAATAGTATTACTGCAAACCTGTTTTCGATGAAAAACTATTTTGAGCTTGAAGTAAAGTGCCATTTCCGGTTATATGATTTACACCAAAATCGAATGGCTTCTTTCCACATTAGGATAATATAGAAATACAAAGTTTCAAAATTTTCTGTATGATAGTATTTGAGTTATAGGGTAATGAGGATACACAAATACACATATCATCGTACCTACATACATACATAAAATCACGCGTGTCCCACTTAGTGGGTTCGCATAAACCCGATAACAATAAGAACAACATCAGCATCATATAACAAATCCTTACTCTTAAACATATTAAAGTGACCGATTTTCGGTAGCGAAATACCGCGTCCGGATCACAATAATAGTTAGGAAACAATCATCCTTCGCCACACATTCCTATCTAAATGTTAAAATGGGATTCTATGGACCTTAAAACGTGGTCATTTACTAAAATCTCGATATGCGATTTTTAGCACGGTCTCTATACCTCCCTTACCAAGGATAGGTCTACATTAACATCAGAGAATGCAGAAAAGTACACTTTACACCGCATAATTTTAATCAAAATGTATTATGATTATTAGCAAACAATCATACGTTTTCTGTTTTAAAGAACACGTTTATGATTTTTCTTTAAACTCTAAAATAATAGTTTTCTCCTTTCTCAAAAAATTTGGCCAGATCTGACCAAATCGTAAGCTCAGGTCGGCCGAAACCGCAGTTTCAGTTTTTAAGTTGGATCAGCCGGATTTAGTGGTACCGCTAAATATCTCGTCCAAGCCGTAGTTAGAAATACTAATAATAAATATGGCTTTTAAACTACACAACAAGAGCCTTGCTAAAAAGCACTAGGTCCTTTGTTAACTCTATAAATATTAATTATTTAGATAGAATTCCTGCTGTGCGTTAACTTAAAAAAATATTATTCATTTTGATAATAATAATTAGTTAGGTAATTATTAAATTAGGGTGTATTTTTAAATTTCTTTTGTTCTAGTGCTTGTTTCTCAATTTACTGAAAATATTTGTGTAATTAAAAATAATCTTCGTAATTTTGTTATTGTTTTATTTCCGACTTTCTCTAATCTAAAAAGTGTTTTATTTATTTAAATTAACATTGTTATTATTATAAAAGAATGCGCATGTATATACGAATAATAAAACTACTCATACAACGCAGAAAAACAATGACGCATAAATGAGTGAAAGTTCTACACATATAAGATAAATAATAATATTAAATCGTTGGGAGGATGATTAAATTATAACATGAAAAACTACACATATGGATTAAACTGTAATTGTTTTTAAAACAATTTCTACTCAACAAAAAGTTAAATTACTATCTTAGTAAAAAATGACGTAAAAATTTATAACTTTTTTTTAAAACTATTACAATACAATATTTGCAGGTTCAATGACTCTGATTAGATACACTATATTTTTTACTGTTTCCAATACATTTAAAATTGTAAATCATTTTAACAATTTATTCCCGTAACGCGTTAATACATAATGTGCAAAAAATCTCAATAAAGAATCCAAACAATTATTTTAGTATATTGTTTCAGAGTTTTTATTTAAACGGTTTGACCAAATTTGGGTTATCGTGTTTATACAGCGTAAATTTATAGTTTAGAACAAGTGTATAAAAACTAGCTTTGATCGAGTTTCGTAAATCACGACCAGTGATTAGTTAGGAAAAGAACTTTTTTCTAGTTCGTGAAGAGGAAATAGATAATTGATAGCACACTATTCACTGAACTAGATATTTAATTTTCTTTCCCTGGGTCATCTAATGATATCACGGGTTAAATGCTTAGCTGTACTTACGATAATTTCCTCTCCAAACAAATTACTTTATGAGTGTTTCGCGAATTTAATTGCTCTGTAGAGTGAAGAAAATTAGTAAAATAAATGTAGCATGATTGAAGATGATGAGGATGAAATGTGCCATCACCTCCTTTTACTCATTATCACGCGTTTTCCTTCAAAATCAGGTTGTACGAAAATAAATCAAACTCGAAGATTAGAATAAAAAGATAGTAACTACATTTAGGAATATACCTGTGGCTTAGTGCAAAAACATCCAATTTCAACTTATGACTAAAATGAAATTGATCGTATAATCAATTAAAAAAACGCTGCATTTTTATACCTCGTACAAAAACAAACATCTATTAAATCAATATCATTTCATAAAACAGTAAAATATTTATTGCTATAATAACCAATGTAGACATGCCAGTAAAATTTCGAAAGGTTTTAATCCAATAGAGTTTAAATTTCAGAATTAGTGACATTTGTAATCAATATTAATTGTGTAGAATATCAAGTTTCACAGAGAGGTACATACTCTCGGTATTACAGAAAGTTTCTTGTTAATTTTAAACCATGTATATATTCCCAAATCAAAATTAGGAAATAATAACATTGATTATTCTTAAGTTAAGCTACAGATACAAAAAATGTACTAACGAACAACGATACTCGCCTGTAGTAAGACCGCAACACGGCTGTACGCCTTGAAATATCTGCAGTACGACTACACCACGACCGCATTGGGTTCGTTTGGAGAACAAATACGTTCACATGCTATGTCACGTACACAGTATATCTACACCCTAATTGTAGTGTAAGTTCTATAGTGTCAATATAAAAATTTGTATCACAACTTCAAATCCAATAGTGATAAAAAATTGGTGTCTTTGTACGAAAAAAGAAAAAAAGATCCTAAAAAGGTGTAAACCAAAGTTCTATATTATTTCATGCTCAAAAGTTGTTTTTGAGACAAAATTCAGCAAAATTTGTAACGTTGTATTTATCTAGTGATCTACATATTTTGTAAAAAAACAACAAATATATCTTTAAAATGGTGTACTAATGGGAGAATTTTGCCATAATTTGAGTTTACATCGTTTAAAGGTAACCAAAAGGGTAATGGTGACGGTCTAAAAACGAGCATCTTGTATTTCCAAAACATAGATGTTATGTTTCAGCAAAATGTTTTTTATAGTGAAATTTGTTGTTTAAATTACTCTGTCTCATAAATCCTTGTTAGTAAATTTGTTAATTTCGGAAGTTACGAAATTTATTATCATCTAAAATAGGCTTAAGGCTACAATATATTTTAATACACTTGTCATAGTGTGAATCATTTGTTATTAACTAGATCAATTTACTCTACCGTATATTTCAAAGAGACGTGCGTTAGATATATACTCAAGGCTAACAAGTACTAACAAAGTAATAATGAATGAATGCTATCAAGATACATGTTTTCAATTTACTATTCTCCAACTTTCTTTTCGGTGGATGGTATCAGATGTAGCCGAAACAAAATTCGATACACAACTAGGTTATCAAATAGCGTAGCAATTTCTACTATAAAAGGAAGTTTCAAATAACCTGCACATTAACACCTCAGAGCAACAATTCCATTCGTTCACGGATCATCTCGCAAGTAACACGACTGAAGATCACGCACGTGGACATTGGATACGTTTGCGGTTGCTGCGACCTCATACACACCGTCCCATGAAATCAGAACTCCACTGATTGATACCTGATCACAAGAACGAACGATCTTTATTGAACTTGAACTTCTTATTAACTGCGGGATTATTTATTTTTTGCTGCTTGGAATTTGATGATTCGACCTACTTCAAGAATTTGATCCTACTTTTTAGAGAATGTTACATTTAATGTAATCTACTGATATACTTCTTATATTCACTTTTACATCATACTTCGTTTTTTTTTTTCAGCAAGTTGTAAGAAACTAAAGGTGCATTTACAATCAAATTTAAATTCAGTACAATTTTACGTTGGCATCGATTTTGAAGTGAAATGCGAATCGAAAATTACAAGTTGCACAGTTTCTCTTCAAGTCGGGTAAATTTGATATTTTTTTATAATTAAAAGAAGTACAAATATTTCATAATATTAAGAATATTAGAAATATGTATTAAACATGGTAGCATAATATTTTGTATTGCCTGGTAAACGCCGCACGGTACAAATATTTCATCATTATTACCGAAATCTGTATACAAAGCAGACTGGCACACTCAGCAATGGGTAATATGCCGTGATGCTATGTTCTTATTTTTATTTGTATAAAAAATGACGTCAAGATTGTTCCCATTTTCACGTTTTCTTTGCCATGGTTGAAAATTACAGGAATTCTGCTTTAAATAGTATAAACTGTTGACAGTAACATTGTGTGTGTGTTTATAACACATGTAAACATAAATATAAATATTATATTTAATTTTTTTATGAGTATAATATCAAAAATTATAGAATTGAATATTATATAACAAGGCTATTAATTCAGGAAAGCGAAATTAGTATCACGATTCGCACGCGAATGTTGTAATTTGTCCAAATGAGTTATCAGCAATTGTATTACTTTTCCTTTCCTGGATAAATAAATACATGATAATATCATCATAGTTACAAGTCTAACTTCAACGGCATGTCATTTTTATCCTATCATAAGTGTTACAAGTTTGATATATGTATATATGTACAGTCGAACGGAATTCAGTGGACAAGAAAATTTTTACATCTTTTTAATAAAGTCAATCTTTATTTTAAAACCATATTAAGGAATTTACAATATTAAAAATTTATACTAAAATTTTGACAAAATTTTTGTTTGATTAATTTGAGAATAATATATAAAATTTGAACAACAAAGTTTAGAAATTTTGACGATAATTTAAATTTAGACAGAATTTTTTTTGAAGCTGACTAGAAAAAACCAGAAATTTTGCAGAGAATGGTGGCGGCGTAGTGTAGGGAAAGAAATATGTTTTAAATATATATAAATTACGCATATCCCACACCCACATAGTAGGTTAGCACATTCATTCCATTTTTTTACAATATTCTTACTAACCGTACACCAGTGGCGTAGCTAGACCTTACTTTCGGAGGGGGTTCCTCACAGTTGCATAACTAGACCTTACTTTTGAGGGGGGGGTCCTAGCCTCATCGTATTTAGCGTGTCAAACATGCACTATATGCGCATTGCGAGTTAAGAATATTTTTTCATGCATATTATTATATTCCATTAAAAAATTCAGATTAATTTTATAGAAGTATTTTATTTATTCTTACAGTCACTCAATTATATAAAATTTGAATTATTTCCATCTTTATAAAAAAAAATTCGGATAAATATTTTCAATAAATAATTCAACATCAACTAAAATTCGTAACTATACTATGGATTAGAAAGAGTTATGGATAGACAAAAACGGATTGCGCGGAACTCAATTCAGTTCTGTTCGATTCAAATATACATTGCTTAAACAAATTCAGTTATTATTTGTCGGTTGAGATTTCATTTATTTCCTTTTGCTAAACGAAGTGTTGAAATTCAAAAATAGTTTGTCTTAAATTAAATTCAGTTTTATGTGTCGATTTATATTTTAATTATTTGGTATCGTTTTGGATTATTAAAATATTCATGAAACGTTCATATGCAAAAGAATTCTTTTAAAACAAAAAATTCTGTTTTCTATTTAAACAATTTTTAAGACTTTCCGAATATTTCGGGGGGGGGGGTTGAACCCCAACCCCCCCCCTTAGCTACGCCACTGCCGTACACCATACAAATATTCCTCACTCTTAAAATATTATAGTGACCGATTTTCGGTAGCGAATAATAGTTACGGGACAATCTTCATTCGTCACACATTCCTGTCCAAAACACACTTCTTTCGCCCTGTCCACATTCATCATCACATTCATACATACGAGCTCAGCTATTCACTCCACTCTCCTAAGACCTAAGAACATTCTCACTAACCATACATCTTCATACAGCAAATATTCCTTACTCCTTAAATATTAAAGTGACCGATTTTCGGTAGCGAAATACCGCGTCCGGATCAAATTAATAGTTACGGAATCATGGCCACACATTCCTGTCTAAGCATACTTCTTTTGCTTCGGCCACATTTATAATCGCATAATTCAGTTTGTGATTAGCTTAGAAATGGTGTAGTTATAATTATAGTTACATTATTCGCTGTTACCAGATTGTGGTTATTACAATGGTATTCAATCTTTTGCACTATGTGAGCTACTTTTTTATGCCAAAGTTATTCGACGATTTACTGAGATATCAGCCAGGCGACATGATTATGAATTATTTCATGTATTTAGAAAATGATTTATATGTAGATATTATGTTAATATTTTAGGGCCTGCTAGTTTGGACTGATTTTGAGATCCATTAGAAGTCGTTTGGCGATCAACTGGACGATTATTTATTATAAAAATAAATAATGTAAGTATATGTTTGTAATCTAAATAACAATAAATTTGGAATATGTGAAGTTTAAACAATATATTCGTAATACTTTTTAATATGTACGTATTGTTATTAATTAAAAATAAATAAAATTCAATATTTATCTTTATGACTTTATTTCCAGTGTGCTTAATAAAGATATTATTCAAAATCCGACGAAAATTTTTTTTTTTATATAATTTAATAAACCAAAACATCGTACATTATACGTGATGGGTGAAGTAAAAATGTAAAAAGTATAATAAACATACATTATTATTCATAATACATTTCTGCGGTTGATTTTAATTACTGTTAAATTTTAATATCCATAAATTTACGATTTAAATATATACATTTTTTTTCAATAATGAAATAGTTCTCAACTAAAATAATGTAACCGAACATTAATGTTTTAAAATTGTACCTACATTATTTAAATAAACAGTAGTGATTCAGCAGTTATGCTTTCAATTCGAATAAGAAATACATATTAGCTTTTTTCCAGCCGTTTGGACAAGTTTGCAACATGTATCTGAGTTTTTTTAATGCGCATGCGTGTACATAAACTAAATATTGACAAGTTTGAAACACCTAAACATGGTACGCTGAATGAAATGGTGATGGACCAAAGCGACTATTTGTTGCCTACAAGCTAGCTAATTTGAAAAGTAAATAAATTATTTAACAACAACAAATATTTTCGTCGGTCATTTTTCTAAAAATAAAATAAAATTATGTTATAAGAAAAACATATTAAATATGTTTTATGGTTATCTAACAATTTAATTCTAATGAGTATAAATTTTATCCTCTCTTGACAGATGAAAAAAAAAACTAACAATCAATTTGTAATAAGTACACAGGCTTTGACTCTAAGTCAGCACAAAAAAGTTTTGACTGTTTAGACTGTCAGCAACTAGTTTATGTTACTCGAACAGTACGCGCCGAAACAACTAACCAGTAGTTGCAAACTTGTCAGTGATTCGGTTGGAACGATACTGAACGATATTTTGTTACTGCGAATGATTCTGACAGTAACTATCAGCAATGACAGGCTGGAATAAAGCTAATAGGTACAATATCATAAAATTATTAATATTTACAAAAAAATTAATGATTTCAAGTAATTTGAAGATCACTATTACTATAAAATATGGATCGCTAAGAAAACTTCGTGTTTTTCCTTATAATTAAATGTTCGTAGAACAAGGAAAATGCCGTGAGGCATAATTAATGATAACTGAACACAATTTCAAATAACGGAGACGAGTGATTAATATTTCTTTTATTCCCTGACAAATATCTTCTGTCAAGTCCGAAATGAAGACGTCACCTTATCCTATAATTAAAAACACATAAATATTGTATATTCTTATCTTTGCGATATGTTCATTCGGCTAAGGTAAAGAAATAGATTTAGGCATGGCATGACAAAACACACAGACTCTCTAGTATTAACTCATCTTTTCCAGTCTCAAATTTTGTTTTTTAGTGGCCACCAAACAGCTGTAATTCATTACCGTCGTATAACTTGTCGTACCTACATCCGTATAGCACTCAACAGATTTTATCTATAAACGTAATTATTGATTTTATTTCAAATGTCAAAAGAGAATTTTAATTAATGAAACCGTAATTGGACACATTTGTTTATATTTTTATTGGAATTAGTCAAATTCTGCGCCCATAAATATTACATTTATCGCACTTAACTATCTACTAGTTTCATCTTTTAAACATTCTCATCAGTTTATTGAACATTGGTTTAAAGAAGAGAAATTTTAAAATAATGCTACGTTTATATTTACGGGTCAGGTTACACTTTCTGAAAGATTCCAAAACAGTATAAGCGGCAAAATTCATTTATTTAAACATATTTTAAATAGGAATCAATATTACCATAAATATTTACCAAAATTTGTAATTTTATTGAACTTATAAAAGAATCAATATGATTTTACTTTTTCTATCTTAGAAACAATAAAATCTAATGAGACCAACACAATACCTCCCGCCATTTATTATTAAAAAATTTAAACTGTATTCAATATCTTACCATATAACTATTGTTCTATTTACTACTTTCATTTCAAAACGTTAATATTATTTATTTAAAATGATTGGTTTTTTGACTGTGACATTTATCTATCAGTTACATACATTTAAGATATAAACTTTGTGAACAAGGAGTTGTTTAACGCATAGACTCGGGGATTTAAATTATAGATAATTTTATAAATTTATTCATAAAATATATAGAAAAAGTATTAATGCAAACCTGTAGAAAATTTAATAATTTTTAATTTTTATGTTAGATGGAATGAACGACTGATGCGAATGGGATGAAATAATAATTTTTATAATAACATAAATTGTAAAAAAAAAGAATTTTTCACAGAAAAACTATGTTGAGCTTCAACTTTCCTATCAGAATAAGAATGAAATATACGGTTTCAAAATTTTCTGAATGATAGTATTTAAGTTAGATCGTAAAGAGGATCTACACACATACACACCTACAGACATCATCGTGAAAATGTTAAAATCGGATTCTAGGGACATTAAAACGTGGTAATTTACCAAAATCTCGATATGCGATTTTTAACACGATCCCTATAATTCCGTTACCAAGGGTAGCGGGAGGTAAAATGTAATACAAAACGCAAACCAATTCATCTAAACTTGACTTTATTATCTATAACTTAATTGAAAATATTGACATACCATTAAAAAAATAGTAATAATAATATTATATACATCAATGAGAAAAAATCCAATAGCGAGATTCAGCGAAGGGTGATCTTACACCTTACCAATTACAAAACAATACAAAATATAAGGAACAATAAAATTTAAAATAGCTACAAGCATTTTAAAAACTGGAAAAAGAAAGCATAAGGGGAAGTAAAAAATTATAGTGTTTTATATGACCGGTGACTGATTATGTTCTAACTGTATGAGTTTAAATCCGCCCAAACTCAAATTTAAAAGTAACAGTACAAAAAAAAAACTCAACATGTAATGTGATAATTTAAATTTGGGGTTATGTTTTATATTAACAAATATGACAACAGACGGCATTGGAGCACACCATTTTTTATGAAAATCGAAGAAATAGCAAAAAATGTATTACTTTTAAGACTATTTTGTTGTAGAGTGCCCGGAAAACCTGTACTTTTTGCAAATTTTCCCGGTAGTTCACTTCCAAGGTTGTGAATAGAAAAAAATCTAGAATTTATATAATATAAAAGTGACTTCTATGTTCTATAATGTACTCTGCTCGAGAGGCTTCGTTAAAGTAGAGGCTCGGGAAATGAAGCCAGATAAGCGCCCTCAACCGAACAAATATGTCATTATTATAGAAATCGCGAATAAAAATATATTGGAACAGTCGGTAATTGGTAATAGCGATGACATAATGAAATTACGAGTATTTTATAATGAAGTTCGAACAGTAATGAACCATTTCAAGAATCAACCTCCTATTAACATTATTGTGCTTAACATATTCGTTATTATCATTTAAATTAGAATATTGTAATACATTCAAATTACGAAAGAATGAATTATAATGTCCCCTAAATAAACTACATCCTGTGCATTGCTTTTTGTTACAATAAGTTAATAAATACGAAAACCAAATTACAACAAAGTTGAGAATAATAATATACTATCATTTTCAAATGCCCTACCATATTCTTAACTTCTTGTCGTAATAAACAAACATGATAGTTTTTACATTCTTCAAAAGGTAATTACAGAATTTCCACATAATAAAATCTAGCGTGTGCCATGCGTGTGGCCAGATGAAACAAAAAAAAACATCACACATTCTCCAACACACTCGCGACGACCCAGAATGAATCTCATTTTATAGATTGAGACTACGTATGTGTGAATTTGGCAAAAACTCGATCAAGTAAACAAGAGTGCAAATCGTAGGTATGTGTTGCAACTTTCACCGGTTACATCTCATACACGTACAATTTTTCTTTTTGTTCGTGGAAACTTTCCTACCATTTATATTGTTGGCTGACACATATGTATCATCGAGCTAGCTTCGGAGAATTTTAATTGTGAAGGTAATTGATGTACGGCTTCCAGTTAAAGGTAAGAAAAATTACTAGAAATCTGTTTGGAATAGTAATTCCTTGATTGTATTGTCATTGTTTGTAAAACTTTCTTTATTATGAATCACATATTTGCATATTTTTTATGATAAATAACATTATACAATTAATAAATATTCTTTTCATAGTGAATATAGAGTATATTAATAAATAAAAGATACAAATCAATATGGCTTATTACCAAATCGGATTCATAACTGTTCACATAACGAACTCCAAACTATATGGAATTTTTTTTTTTTCAAATATTTATTTATTTATGATCCCTCGTAGAAAAGTTGGAATTAACAATGACTGGAGAATATATTCAGATTAGTGTATTAAAACACAAGTTACAGAACGCAACCTATTCTAGCACGAGGTAGAAGTTAGGACAAGAACCGCTTAGCGGCGAGCGAGGTACGAACGAATGCTGTAAAAATATTTACCAAAAACTGTATAAGAACGGAACTCATTCTAGCAATAATAAGCGTGCTAGAATTTGTTTCCGAAACAGAAAAAATTAAATACTGATGTATGAAAATAACAACCATGAATTTTATTAAATTGTTTTCGGGGAAAAAAGTATTCTCTGCTTCCCTCAGAGATTTCTTCCACTTTCATACGTTTCGATTCTATATTTGAAAACTCGTTCAATCTGTTATATTGTTTTCCCGAAATCATTAAGAAAATAGAATTTTCATGGCTCGTACTGGAATCTATACCTACACGTACTGTAAAAGATCACTTTTCTGACTTATAACATAAATTATTATTGTCTTATTGTTTGAGATGTGATTGGGAAAGATGGGTGGAAAGAGAGAGACGGGAACGAGTTGTTTAGAAAGATTGAAGATCAAAGAAGAATTTTGAAAAAAACTAGAAAGAGGAAAGGTAATTGGATTAGACATATTTTAAAAAGGAATGGTATATAGAATATTATAATTGAAGGGAAAATAACTGGGAAAAGGGGAAGAGGATGAAGAAAATTTGGAATGTTAACTGAAATTAAGGACGAAGAGAATTACGAGAAGTCGAAGAGAGAAGCGCAGGACAGAATAGTATGGAGGGGCATTACCGTTGAGACCTGACCAAAGTTAGAATCCACAAATGATGATATCCGTTAATAAAGCATACAATTTTCTGTATTATCCGGACTTTCGATCACCTCAACCTGGCTTGGTCCACAGTCAAGTCCAGATGAACGAGTTTTCGCTATACCAATATTCAAAAAATCTGATGTGGCCAGCACATAACCTCTCGCCGTATATTTTACCTGGCTGTATGCATAAAGCAAAGAATATTTTTATAAATACAAATAATATATTCATATAAATCTATGACGTATAAACTTCTTTATTATTCAATAATAACATGTCTCAACATGAAGATATTTTACCATAAATTGTGTTAAAATAAATTACAAAGTAGAGTTTACCATATATAAATATTAGGCTGGTAACTGCAATTTTCAATTCGAACAACGTTGTTTACTTTCTCTTCATATTCTTCTAATAAAAACATTAATTTTGGGCGGTCTAAAATGTATATATGGATTGTGCATCTATTCTTACATATCTTCTTTTACATTTTATTTTTTCATACATGTTATATCTAAATAACACTAATTCCCTTTAATAAAGTGACGGATAGATTGCACTCCGATTATTCTTATATCGATGTGTAATTTTGTCAATATTTACAACTTACTTGAGAAGAATTTGATAGCTTTTTCGCAATTCAAAGTTACTCTAGTCTATAGTACTGGTGTACATTGTCCCATAATGTTTGAAAAAAATTTAAGTCCTTCAACCTAGACTTGTCATCTCCATAATAGTCACAGATCAAGAACTAAGGGATTCTCCAAGTACATTTTTAATTCATTACTCATTATTTCTGACACTGACATTTATCTGTCAGTTACAAATAATTTAAATTATCAACTATTTTTCATGGCATTCTTTCGGCTGTCAAATTTATTACAACAGATTATTTTATATATTATACTTCTTTTATCTCTAAATCTATGGAATATATAATAAAATATTTAAATGTATCAGATAGAGAATTTAATTTTCTTTAATATTACCACGAAAAATTTTCAAAAAATAATATTTAGAAGATTTTTTTTCAAGAATCTTCTACTTCCGGTTGTCCAATTGTTACCAAAACCTTTTCAGATCTTCCCATGAATGTCCGATTGGGAAATACGTTGTTAAACAAATTTTAAGTCTTATAGTTTTTGAGTAACCGTCCTTCCAACATCCCACAGACACACATCCACACACACACACACACACACACACACACACACACAGACATCATCGTAAAAATGTTAAAATCGGATTGTAGGGACCTTAAAACGTGCTTATTCAATAAAATCTGGATATGCGATTTTTAGCATGAATCCAATACCTCTCTTAGCGAGAGGTAAAAACAATGCTGGATGTTTTTCGTAGAGTTCACAAATATAAATTTTGTGCGAGAAATAATTTACAATTATGTTCCTCTTGAAACTTTGTTGCTACTAGGTTTTTCAACAATAATACCAAAAAATCAATTGAATGAAATTTACTACTTTATGCGCACATAAATAAATCAAAACTGATCTTCTTATCCCACACAAAGAAATTTAAATAGAGCAGTAAAGTTGCAAGTATTTTATTGCCAGGAGAATAATTAATTTAGTTGAAATATATGACATAAAAAGTGGTTTATATAGGAGAAACAGTGCGGTAATAAACTGGTAATGTCTGTGCCGTAGTTCATTGAGAATCAAGATGAAATTTAAGCGGCGCTCAAACTGCCCAGCGTAAGTATCGTTCAGCGGGATTTATGTTCGAATAAACCAGTTTCTACGCGCTCCCGGATGCAAGAACTTACAGATGCTATTAGAATTTTTCTGCTCGTTTTAATGCACTCTCATATAGAGCTATTATTACATTTCCGCCCGCCGCCACTGCCACGAGAAATCTCACAAAAAATGTAAACCACTATTCCTAACTACCCAATATCTCTTATTAAAAGTAACATCCTTAATGGACTGGGTTATCTTTATTAAATTAACCTCTAGCGGTATTCGCACTAGTAATCTTAATGCTGCTTTAATATTATTTTAATTCAAGTTTATGGGAACGACCCAACCGCGGTGACATCTGAAAAATGTGCGCTACTAAAAATTCCTTTTAACGATCAAATGAAATTTATGAACATCAGCGAAAGAACCGAACCGAGTTCACCAAAACTACTCTACTATTTACTGCCAAATGTATAAAAAATAGACACACATATTGAATGCTATCGCTGATCCCGTTAGGTGATATTGGCCGGTCTCAGTGCCGTACAACTCCGCTTTTTCTCACACTAATCACTTAGCCGAATTTTTACATTTATCTTTTTATACATAGACACCATGATTTTAGAAATCTATTAGTATCAGAATACAAAAAAATATAAATAATTACATTGTATATATTATCAAACATCTTTAAGCTATTTTAATAGGGTCTCGTGGCCGCGTGCCTGTGTCTGATCGCGAATCTGCGGAACCGGGTTCGGTCTCGACCGACGCCAAATATTTCGAATATTAAATGGCACAAAAGTAACCCCTGTGGTGCACTCTCCACGCCGGCATTGAAAGCCCGTGAGGTGACGCCTGGTAAACGCCTGCACGGTACAAATATATCATCATTACCGATATCCGTGTACAAAGCAGATTGGCACATCCAGTAATGAGTAATATGCCGTGATGATATATTTATTTTATTAATAATGATACAGCATCTTGCACCATTATCATCCCTATTATCTCATTATGTATTTATTTTAACACTTACTTTATTTCAAAATAGTCAGAATTTCCGTGCGCGGCGCCTATGCATGCTCAATATATCCCGTAATAAATTTATAGCTACTTCGTAAAGTGTTTCGTTAACGTGTTTCACACGTTAGTCAAGCTCACAAAAAATATAAATATTTAGATAAATTAAAACTAATGTGTTCTAATAGATTACCGTCTTACCTAGGTTTTTTTCTCATCTGCAAGGGGCCTTAATTCAATAACACGCCAGTGATAAGTTTTTGACAGCCAATTAATAACGAGTCCAACAGTAAATATGTGGTGAGGTACGCGTAAATCACAACCAATAAACCTGGTGTATGAGGAACCGAAGTAGTGAGTGAGAACGAACTTGAATCTCGCGTGTCCGGACGCACTTAACGTACCACTGCAGGTTGCTGGCAAAAAACGCGTGAATCCATAACCTAACTAGCGGAATTCGAGAGGAAAATGCGATTTCCGGGAGTCAGACGGGACTCCCATTCGCAACACACGCAACCTACTATGCGATTTCCGGGAGTCAGACGGGACTGCCATTCACAGCACACACAACCACTAAGAAATTTGATACTGGAATATCAGTTTTCTTAAGAATTCTTCCATTTTTTTTTTTTTTTTGAATGAAAATACTACCAGAAGTTTTCGGTAAAATATAAGTATGAATAATTTATTGAAATAACATTTTGTCCTTAATGTATTTGTAGTGGTGTTGACCATTCATTCTGTTTACTGCCTAGCTGAACAAAAGGATCAGACAAACTCGTATGCCATCATATGTACTTTTTGTTGTAAAAACAAATCGTATCTGCTACTGAAATCGTAAAATTGTAAACAATTTACTGTCTTACGGTTTCAAGAAATTCACATTTCACAGTATAATATATATTTATTTATATAGTTATGATATCGAAAATTAACACAAAATAGCAACATAATTCTAAAAAAAAAAACAAACAAAAAATAATCACGTCGTATAGTGCATGACTATAGATTTTCATGTCGAAAAATTCCTACATAAAATATCTTTTATCAATCTCGTGACCGACTGAGAATCGAATAACCTGAATAATACAAGCAAACACAAATGAAATTCTACTTACTCATGAGCTATGCGCAATTCAAAATCTAAATATGCAAAAAATAGTACAAATGTATGTACACACTTTAATAGTTTTGCTATTTTTTTTTATCTGAAAACTTATAGACAAACGATTAAATTTTAAAAAAGCAACACTTTTATACACTGGTATTATAATTTAAAACAAAAGTACATCAAGTATGTAAATTATAATCAAAAATAACATTTTAATTGGAACTGGATAAAAAATAATCTCATTAAAAAACTTTCTTTATGGTTGCTGAAAAGTTTATACATAATTCCTATTTTAGTATGCAGGTAATTGCGATGTAATTTTATCTAATTATTAGTCAATGATAATGATAGCAATATTACTTCGTATATCGAAGGCCCCAAGTGGGAAATTCAACGGTTTCAAGAAAAAACTGTTTCATCTATGTATATCTATTTCCGATTCTAAGCCGAATTTTTTTTAATAAAAAAAATATTATTTTCATATATTTCTTTATTTCATGAAATTTATCTTATTATTAATAATTACAGAAAATTGAATAAAATACAGTTTAGTTTAAGTACCTACGATTTTTTAAATATTATTTTAATCATGTTACGCTTAAAATTTAAAAAAAAGTGATTTGAAATTGTATTTAATTCGAGCCCTTTTTTTCATTTTTTACAAAACAATTAAATATAGCGATATTATCGAATGTGAAACTAAAATGAAAATTGTGAATTTCCTGGCCATCTATCGAATACGTTCCAAATGAAACTTGACCAGTAATGTAAATACCATAATTGATATATTTTTTAATTAATGAGATCGAAGCAAAAGCGCTAAAAAATTTAATAGAGGAAGGGAGGCCAAAACATAGTTTCGTCCTTTCTATACTTTGCCCCCCCCCCATAGTCGGTGCCTATGAAAATAAGTATGTATATAACAGAATATCACGATGGCTGTATCCATATTTTTATCTTATTTTTCATTGGGCAAGCATCTGTTCGTAGTCGATTTCCAATATAACAATCTTTCTCAAAATGCTTTGAGAATATGTATAGACGAGTTTTTGTTGGGTACGAAATTAAGACAATTGATGGTTTGCAACCACATACGTTTTCGTTCCTCATCTATAGGAAATCTTAAATCATTGTCAATTAATAAATTATATTGTAGAGAACTTGAAGAAAAACGTTATGAAACGATATCTGCTTTCTTATACACTGATTCTTCACGACACGACACATACACGAACCATTTTATACAATCTTATTTACCAAAAACCAAATAACCAAGTTAACAAACAAGGAACACGCTTGATGCTTGCACTTTTCAAATTTGTAAACAAAAGTATGCATATCACGATACAGACTGTGCAATACCGCTGCGTCCCACCCCTAGTTCTAACGTCGTAACAAACTGTGTTGTGGTATAGGCCGCGTACGCGCTGGGTCTGCGGTAGTTATAATATGTCATTGCCTGTACGCATGTATTATACACAACGTAGTAGTAGTAGTAAGTTATTTTACATAAAAAATAATTTGTATGACTTATTCTTGTGTTAAATACACACGTATCAGTAAGTTAGTTTAATTAACAATTCTAGTTTTAAAAATTGCGACACTTCTTACCTAATTATAACCATATGAAACTTGATATAGCAAAAAAAATTACGGTGTAGACACAATAACTAAATTTTTGATCTGGTTAAAATATGTATGGTGAAGTCATAATATGGTATCACGCTGTAAACCAGGCCAGTCTGCAGGCTTACAATACTAGAGTCGCCCTAGTGCGGGTGGCTACGCGACTATTTGAGCTTTCGTACAATGTGTAATGTATAATTATCTAAAAATGTATTTGCAAATAACCTGTTATATTACTAAGTTATCAGAACGATTGAACTTGTGTAAATAATATGTCTCAAAGGAGCGTGGAAAAAAAATCTGTTGTGGCCAGCACAATACCTCTCGCCACTTCATTTTTTTGGTTACATAAGTATAGTGCGCGAACAGTAATGTTACATTTTTGGGCTTGACAAGCAGATGTGTGGGCCCGTTTCAGAATGATAATTAGTAATTATGGACATAGATGTCAAATGTCAGAATTTTTCATTAAAAATTTCAAGATTTTCTAAATTTACGTAGTTAATTTATCACCAGGAGTTTAAAATTTACTTGTCGTATGCCTTAGATATTTAACATTTAATTCTGCTCCACATGGAATTGGAAAATCACTAAATTTAGAATGAGAAAATATGATATTTGACATCTACATACATAATTACTAGCTATCATTCTGACATGGGCCCCCATATCTGCTTGACAAGGCCAACAAAATCACATGACTGCTCGCGCCCTATTGTATTTAACATTTCTTGTATACCTACACTCTACACCACAAATTCTACTTACGCATATATCTATTCCTTATATTTAGATTGTTTAATTTTAAATTCATTTGATGAAGAAATTTTGTCCTCTTCTAATTTTTCGAAATGTTTCCAATTCATTGTCAGGATTGACAGTATTTTTGAAGGATATATGTAATATACCTATAATATTAAATATTTAGCTATTAATACTTTAAGAAATAATATAATGTATTTACTTCCCAGATAAAGTCTTCAGTAATGTCTCCGGATTTCTGACACTGACATTTATCTGTCAGTTACAAACAATTTAAATTTTCAACTATTTTCCATGGCCATTCTTTTGGCTGTAAAATTTATTATAACAGATTATTTTACATATTATATTTCTTTTATCTCTAAATCTATAGAATATATAATAAAATATTTAAATGTATCAGATAGAGAATTTAATTTTGTTTAATATTACCAAGAAAAAATTTCAAAAAATATTATTTAGAAGGTTTTTTTTCAAGAATCTTCTACTTCCGGTTGTCCAATTGTTACCAAAACCTTTTCAGATCTTCCCATGAATGTCCGATTGGGAAATACGTAGTTAAACAAATTTAAAGTCTTATAGTTTTTGAGTAACCGTCCTTCCAACATCCCACACACACACACACACACATACACACACATCCACACACACACACACAGACATCATCGTAAAAATGTTAAAATCGGATTGTATGGACCTTAAAACGTGCTTATTCAATAAAATCTGGATATGCGATTTTTAGCATGAATCCATTACCTCTCTTAGCGAGAGGTAAAAATGATAGTAATGGCAGCAATTACGTTACCAAATAAATTAATAAATTTACACTTGTTTGCCAGTGAAATAAACTCCGTGTATCAGGTATCAATTCGTGTTGAACATTACTCGTAGTGTACCCGTTACACTTCGCTTGTCAGTGTAACGCAAATTAAGAACTATTATTTCTTTTAACGCTTTTTGGAACTTTTAATGGTTTGTAAACAAAAATTTACATTCACCCAATTAAGAATCACTTAAAACAATATTTACCTTCACGGTTCATTTTCCCCTATTTTGCCGACCAGCCGAAACCCAAACATACCGGTTTGAATGTCTCCATTTAAAACGTTACATTCACATTTGGAAGGCAGGAGTTTGTGTTTAGAATTTCAGTGATACGGTTCTGGCAAGTGGTTTAATGGTCGATTAATTGGTTGGTGAACGGTACGCGAGAGCTTGGACGGCATGGGGTGTAATAGATGACCCATGATCGTGACCTTGGAGCTAAACATTGCGCGCTGCAGGCAAATTAAGGAATTACTCTGGGGCTCCACGCGATGCGAGCACGCATGTGCTCATGTGCATGTGCGCGGGAGCATGTGCAACTGCACACGGATTATAATATCTCACACTTTAAACCCATTATTCTTGCTGTGTACTTATCTTGTATTTAGGAATCGAAATTTGTCTGAAATGATGATGCTGCATAACATGTAAGATGATTACTTTATTCATATGAAATCGAGTATGAAATTATTTCATGGATATGTATTATGCATTATGAATACGATTATTTTAAGTTGTACAAGATAATGGGATGTTCAATATTGAAAGAAAAATACATGGTTATCTTAAATTTGTTTGATTATCTTTAAAATTGTACAACATAAAGGCATAAATTACTAATATTTCAACCTGAAATGCATATTATGTATATTAAGGGATTATTATTTTAAGACTAAAATTGTTCATATGAAATATTGTTTCCTTTATGACATTCCAGAATAAACGATTATTAATTTAAATTATTCTATTAAAGAGAAGAATTGGAGCCATTTAACAATACATTATCTGTATTTTTATAATTACAATTTTAATTAAAATTATTTTAACTTATATTTGCATATTGCGTTTATGTATAAACAAAATAATTTTATTTGTTATTCATTTGTAAAATTCATTTATTGATACAGCCTACTACTTCTACTAAATTAATCCTTACTATACTCGCTGTCAAAAGCATGGATTGATGCTCAACATATTCCCTTCTCTGCACCATGCCCCTTTTCCGGCGATATTGCTGCTACTGCAAGACGGACCTAGCATTTTGAACATGACTACTGAATTGACAACAGTGTACAAATCTCAACTCCATACTTATTTGACACTCATACGAATGTACTTAAAAAACTGATCGCTTCATTTTTTATAAATATTTTTCGAAGAAACCACAAATTTTTGTATTTTTATTTATTTAGTAAATCCGCCAACGACAACTTCTACGCCGACATTCAATACTTTTAATATAAATTACTAAAGTATCAAACACTCATCAGTTATAATATAATCAATTGGCAGTCCATCTCGCAGATATAAATAATAATTATTTGTTTATCATAAACCATATATTTGTCAAAATGGCATATCTACTTCACAATAATGAAATTAGCGCACAATAATGAATATTCAATTTACTGTAAAAGTCACATTTTATTCCATTCCATGCAAACTATAAATTGTCTTAAAAAATTTCTATTCATATTTTATTCCATTTTATTCTATGCAATGTATAAAGCAGGCTTAAAAGTATTGTTATAATTTTTAAGTGACAGTATCTGTTGTCTACAAAATTAATTATAATTATATCTTTTATCATCATCATCATTTAGTAAATTCTGTTCTTGAACAGGTCTCAACGGAAATGTTGTCTCCAAACTAATCTGTCCTGCGGCCTCCCTCTTCAGCCTCTCATAATTCTGTTCGTCCTTAATTTTAGTTAACATTCCTTTTATATTAATTTAAATTTATTTTCTGGTAGTATAGTTCTTTTCTTATTCCACAAAATAAGAATGCTTTATTAATTAGATAGGTAGATTCCTATTTTATTAATTCATATTTCTAATATTTTCTTCTCAAAACCATTCCTTTATTCATATACAATATTTTTTCAAAAGCGACATTTTTTCAATTATGTACAATAGAGTACCTAACCCAAACTGTTGTGTTTTCAAAGCATATCTACATAGTAGGTAAAAGAAAAAGTATAAATCCAAACCTGCACAAAATTTAGTAATCTTTACATTTTATAATAACATAAATCGAGAAAAATAATACTGGAAGGTATTTTTCTAAGAAAACCTATTTAGAGTTTCAAATAAAATGTCACTTCCGGTTATATAATTTACACCAAAATTTAATTGTTTTTTTTTTTCAATATTACTATAGAGTAGGAATATAATATTTAATAGTTTTTTGAAATGAGTTTTTATTGTGAACAGAGGATCCATAAATACACAATACACCCACATATATCATCACTAAATATATAAATTGGGTTGTAGAGTCCCTAAATCGTTGAACCTCGATTTACGATTTTAAATTTTTAACGCGATCCGTAGGTACATATACCTCTCTAATCAAAGTCAGCGGAAGATAATAAGCATTGAGATATACCAACAACGTGCATTATAATAATAATCTGTATGTATTAAAATGTAAGATAAAATTTAAAAAATATTTTGATGCTACTCAGTGAGCAGAATTTTAGTTCAAAATTGTAAGAATGGGGAGTCAAAAATGGAATTAAATTTAAATAGCTGAACATCAGCTGTTGAGGCTATTATACAATACAGTCATTATCAATTCCACAGCAACAACTGTAAGTAAATATTTATTTACTAGTGAATTAAAAAAAAATTAAGTCAATCTCACAGAATTTTAAGTCACTCTGCAACAAATAATGCATTCAAAATAACATATCAGGCACGAAAATAAAACTCATCACAGTCTTTATTAGAGAGATCAGCTATTTTTATTGTTTTTACGACACGAATGACAGAAAATAATGTTTGTTTGTAGGGGAGGTAAAAAAACATATAAATTAATTGTTGCAAAAGATATAAAGCATTTAAATATTGCAGATATACTAGTTGTACTACCAATGGGAGACCTGTTGAAATCCCTATTCCATGTTCGAATGTGATAAGAGGCCGCATCTTAAGTACGCACATGCTCGGGTCTACTTCGGATCGTTCGGGAGTGTTTGTGTACAGCTGAATTACCATGTATTGCTAAGCGATATGCCATCTTGTTATAAAATAATTAACTACATGTCAACTTGTTATTAATGTTTGTAATATTAAAAAATTGTTAAATACTACGTGCAAATACGTATTTGTGCATCTAAATCGATATACGGGTGGTGTTCGAAATCCGTTACATAAGCGTTTAAATGGGAAATTAAAATATTTTGAATATTTACTTCCCATTGTTCGTGAATATCTATTGCTATTTTAATATAACTAATTTTATATGATTATATTAATAAATATGATGAAAAAATTATAAAAATCCGATAGATTTGAACCCATCACTCTTAATATAAGAAGCAAACTCTTTACCACCATGCTACGAAACCACTTTACTCATACTCTCTTTTACACAAGATAACAATTATTACTTTAAATTTGCTATAACGTTTTTTAATTTTATTTAATTATTCCTTATTAATTTTTGACAATTATTAATTGTAATAAAATTAATTTTGGATATAGCATAATACTAAATACTAATTCGGGCTTCGCAGGCTCCGGCGGTATGCGGAGGGTTAAAATATAGAAAATAATGCATAGCAATAAACGAAGCTAGACGGAATATTTGTTTGATCTGAAACACTAAAATTTATATTACTCTCTAATAAACTGTAAAGCAATGCATGAAGCAGAACAATGTTATACATGGGACAATTTTGCGCTTAGAAATAATTAACCTGTGTAGATGCGATGCGAGAATACAATCACATCCGGTGTACGAACTAGAGCGGCGATGGCATGGCGATCCCTATTAGCCAACGCTGAGTTGACCACGAGCTGCACCTGAAGAAAGTTAACGGGAACGCGCGCGGCTGCGGCTGCGGTCCGTAGGCGAAAAAATCGACCATCGAACACCTCAGGGAAGATATTCGTCCACGCTCCATAGCCGCCTAGATACCAGATACTCAGTCTAACCTGATGAAACTGTTTTTCTTTTCTTTTCTGTCGATGAGTATGTGACTTTTTCCGATGGGTGTGGATTGATTAAAATTTGGAACACTTGTTTGTTTTTTCATTTTTTTATTAGAAATTTTTAATTTACTTAGATGGTTTTGTTTGATATTTTATATTCAGAATATTGCTTCTTGTAACATTCGAATTTTGATTTCGGAATAAACTCGTAATATTTTTATTGCGAACAATAAAAAATTTATTGTTCGTTAATCATTTCTTTCATTGTGTTTATTAACACTACTTCATTAATAAACGTTTCTTTTCATTTTGTTTTGTATCAAGTTCAATTATCTCACTGTTTATTTAAAGTTTCAAACAGTGCACAGCGCAGAATATTGAACATAATTCATTTTCTGATAATTCAAAATAATTGTAGACTAAATTCATTTGTACGAAATTGTGCAAGGTAAATGAACTTAAAATATTTATTATTCATTTAAACAACAGGTTAATAAGAGAATGTTGAAATTTCAAATATTGAAATCAATAGCACTTCAATAATTACAGCGTAAAATCCAATATGCTAGAGCCTTTTTAATTATATAGTATCCATATACAGTCTGTCCCATTTACAACTGCCACCATTGGGCTCTCGAGAAAAGATACGATGTTGGTTAAATGGAATATATGTACGCCTATGGAATGCCATCTGAGATGTGCTCTTGCTTTTCCAAAAATTCACATAGTGCACTAGATAATGACGAAATACTGAATTTTGTTCGTTTTTTCTCTTTTAAATAACGTTTAAAGTAGTAGTAAACGAGATAAATGTTTAAAATAAAGAAGTTAGATTTTTTTATCACCAAACTAGCGTACGAAATACATTATTATATTCATAAATTTCCGAGATATTATACAAACTTATATTTTTAAAATGAAACCCATATCTGATTTTAGTCTCAAAAAATCGTTATATTTTCTGTTTTCAATGATGTAAATGTTACTGTGTTTTTTATTTGTATTAGGTACTTCAATTTTTTTCCTCTTATTTTTACATTAAATTTAGTGTTATTTTGGAAATATTCCTTTTATTTAAATAAATTATTACATTAGAAAATTTTGCCTAAAATCAATCAAATTAATTTTTGTGACTAATGTAATTTGTAAGTATAAGTTTAAAATAAAAATATGCAGTAATATAATCATAAAATTAATTATATCAATCAAATAAAATATAATTAATAAAAATAATAAAGTTTTCTGAAATATTTACAAAATTCGTGAAAAATAGTGTGAAACATTATATTTTGGGAATAAAACAAATACGAAACACAATAATCCTTACATCATGGAAAAGAGAAAAAAAAATAACGATTTTTTCGAAATTAAAATGAGTTATTGGATTCCATTTAACAAAATATAAGTTTATATTATCTCGATTATTTAAGGGTATAAAAATGTATTTACTACGCCACTAGTTAGGTAATAAAAATATCTAACTAGTATATTGTCGATTATTATTAGTTTAGATATAAGTTATTTGAAAAACAAAAATTCAACAAAATTTAATTTTTCGTCATTATCTAGTGCCCTATGAGATCCCCTGAGATGCCCTCACAGGTGCACAAAATGTTCCATTTAACAGATATCGTATCTCTTATAGTTTTCGAGATCCCAATGGTGGCAATAAAAATGCGATCAGTATTCTTAACCAACAATATGTTGTACCTACAATAAATTAGGCAGAATTCAATGAGTTATATTAGCCTGTTTTAAACTAAGACGGAGTGCCTGTAACAATATTTTGGTAACATTGTCATATCTGACACGAAACAAGAAAAATTCAATTGTAATTTTCAAAATCGTGTCAGTTAAGGAAATGAGAGACCAGAGTCAAATATAGAAAAATATTAAACAAAGATGTAATGGCATCATACTACTACGATATAATATGGCAAATGACAGAACTGATCAAAACGTGAAAGCTGGCTATGAATAAATGTTAATACTAACTAAGCTTAAAGAGTGATCCAGTGATTTTGTATTTTAATATGCCCACAAACGAGACTAGTAAATAAAACACCTCCTTAAAACAGGGCGATTTTTTGAAAATTTTAAAGATCAAACGTGTTTTAATGCAATGTAAGATAATATAGAGTTCTTTACAATGAAGCAAAATTAACAAATTCTTAAAAATTAAAATCCATATTTTATGACGAAAACGCGTATGTACGCTCCAAAAGCGTATAGTTGCCCCTTCTACTAGACTTTATGATGCGAAATGGGAGCATAAGCAATAACTATAAAAACAGAAAATACAATGTTGCATTAAATTAAAATAGTATATTACTGAGTAGTATCAATATCATTATTCTATTGAACTGCTCAAAATAAAATGTATAATAATTAAATGTTAATTAAATTGCGTTCCTCCCAAATACGGGACAATTGGGCGTCTCGAACAGTACTTTACGAGACGCTCAAATGGTTTTCATTTTAAGTAGGTACATAATCCCCCAATTTTGTAAGGAAATTATATCCAGCTTAATATCAAACGTGGCAAAATATAACCGATGGGGGGGTTGAACCCCTTAACCTCTCCCTCCATATATACGTCGGTGGTAACAGCTGAACGAGCTACCTCAAATAATTTCTATATTATTAAAGATACAATAAAATACTATAAGACAATCTTATAGAGGGCTAAGGGGGACATCCGAATAGAGAAGAAAATATTTTTTTAAACCAGTGGTTCTCAAGTTACAACATTAAGTTTTATTTTTTTAAATAGGATGGTATTCATTCAGTAGCCTATGTATGAAAAACAAAAGCTGCTATCTGTCAAATTGAATTATTTAGGATGGAAATCAAATAGAACACTATTTATAAAGTTATTAACAAATATTTGTTTCGTTTTAATTTATGCGCAATTGTTTTTCATATGTAGCCTACTAAAAAATAACCATAAAAATGATTTTTTTTAAAATTTCAATTGAGTTTTACTTAAAAAAAATGTTATTTTTGGATACAAAATGATAACATGGTTAAATTCAGAAAAAAATACTCTATCGAATAGACCTAAAAGATTAATACTATCCCATATAAAAAAAATATATTTTTATGTTGTAACATGAGAACCACTGGTTTAAAAAAAATATTTTCTTTTCTATTCGGATGTCCCCTTGGCCCTTCTATAAGATTATCTTATAGTATTTTATTGTATCTTTAATAATATAGAGATTATTTGAGGTAGCTCGTTTAGCTGTTACACCCTGTATATGACAAATGATATTTGACATAATTTTACAATGATGGTTCTCCTTTTATTTACTTACTTTTAAAAGCAAAAATATAAAGAAATGCCCCTGATTATATTCTGGTACTTTTTATGAGTTGGTCTGGCTAACGAAGTAAAGAATAAATAATGAACACAATACAAGTAAAGAGAATGTAATCATTTCCCGCTTTCATCTGTTTCAATTAAATGAATAGGAATTTAATAAACAAATGAATGTCTGAACAACTAACGAGAATCGTTAATAATCTAGCACGAGCACAAATATGAACCTGTAAATAAATAAAGTTGAAAATCGTGCGGAATAAGTAGGGACTTTCAAATGTTCTCCGTGATGCGTGCTCCGCTGGCCATTCCCTTTGACTTCGACAGTCAACTGTCGTCATTTCGCATGAGAAATGTTACACTAATAACCGCATCAATCCATAAAATTATTCAATTTACTCTAATTAAGTTAATTAAGCGTGTGCTCTGTGTTTCCAGCAGTAAGTGAAACGTGCACAGGTGTCTTAAGATTTTTTTCTGATCTGAAATGCATGCATCACTTTCATATTAGATGTCGCATTTGAATGTTGTTCTGTCGTACGTCAAAATGTTTTATATCATTTGTCAAAGATATAGCTATTAAGCCATTTATATTTATTATTAGCCGAAAGTATTAGGAGATTATTTAAAACATGTATTAGTAAAAATTATGAAAAAAACTGCACCTATTAGATTTAGTATTTTTAAACTAAGAGGAGTACATTCAAAAGCTATAATTTTTATCCTATAAAAAAACGTACTATATTATGGAAATTTGAAACTGAACAATAAGATGTTTGTATGTTTTTATTTTGAAAGTACCTACCTAAGAAAGATAGTTACATGTCAACAATATATTTTAAAAGGTTATGTTATGGTAAATGACATGATTGTAGATGTATATGGTATTGTAATATGCGCGCGACCGCCGCCACTGAGTCATTATCGCATCGAAGGTTCAAAAATATTATATATGAATGCATAGCGGGTATTTAAGGCAGTAAATCACTCGAGGGGGGTTAGTCCAGTGCAGTCAGTTGAAGTCAGACAGTTGAGTGGGGTGAAATAAAAATGGTGATAAGTTAGTGTAGAAATTAGTCGACAACGAGTTTACTCGCATACAGCCAAATCACCATTCCTTAATCATGAGTTGATCCACAGATCAACGCTGCTTCTGTATCAATCCAATTCACCATTAAAATCAAGCTAATCTAATAATCAAGATCAATGATCAACTGATTCGTCATATTCCATGAATCAAGGACTGATCACATCTTGAATCCTAATTTTAACATATATAGCTCTGTCAGGATTTTGGCTGTTGTCTCATGCTTCTTTATCTTTAACCTTTTTAAATATATTGTTGACATGTAACTAGCTTTCTGAGGTAGGTACTTTCGAAACAAAAATATAATATTATTATAGGAAAATTATAAAATATATTTTATATGTAAGTTAAAAATTTACATATTAATACCTTTATAACGAAAAGTACAATTACCACAAATAAGATTACATGGCAGTTATATTAACTCCTTTAATTGTCAAAAACCAAAACTAAACTGTGAATCTGTTCATCATTAAGAAATCAAATTGGTGAATTAGAACATACATTGATCTACAGATCAGCTTGATTCCTTAATCAACTGATTATTAATCAATGGATTAATGGTGAATTCGGCCGTTAGTGATACAAAGAAATAATGATGTAAATATCGTGAAAAAAATAATCTTAGTGTTTAAGTGTTTAACAATATTCTTAGTCTCTAATTAGTGTTTATATTTGTTTATTCATAGTGTTCGTTATTTTTATTATCTTTTTCGTATTTATTTATCGTTTAATAAACTTTTAATTTAATTATTTATATTTCACTGATTTTTACGCTTCATCCAAATAAATAAACGTTACAGCATTAATTCAAAAGAGTTGAACAATAAACACATCACATCTATGCAGTAATATGATATAATGATTGTCACTAAGTTTTAAAGTGTAATCTTTTCATCACAAAATAGAAATTCCACATCAAACTGTCAGATTTTTGTTTGTGACAAATATTTTCACACTAAGGCGTTTATTTTTCACTTTTTCACACTTTTTAACATCCGATACAACTCATTTTTTTCCTTGCAAATACTGAATCTAAACTGAATCAATAAAAACCTTGTATTTGATACGCAGAGAAATCATGGTTTTCGCTGATTTTGTTTTACAATATTATCATCTTATGCGATAAACACCTTCATTTTTCAAATAAACATAAATAGCTATATGGTAATCATAAAAAATGTAAATTATGGCAATATATTTTTTCATGTCCAAAATGCTATCATTGAACACATGAATGATTAATTTTAATATTAAATGTTATAATTTCTATTTCAAACGATTGATTCTCAAAGGCGAAACTTTTACATTTAATAAATCTTTTTTTAAATTGTAAAAAACAACTCTATCTACTGGGCACATTCTTCTGATGGTATCATGTTCCAATGTTAAAAAGCGTTTTTAGACTTTCTTTTGAACTGATATCTTGTTGTCACATTCACTTACGTGTAAAATTCTCAAATATACTTATTTGAATTGAGATCGGATGACTTCGGGGGATAGGTAGACCAACAATAACATCACATTCTTATTAATGATGAAGAAAAAGTAAAACGAGACGCCCGTACATATTACCTAATTATCTATACACAATTTAAAATAATAGCAATATTACTATACTTTCGAGCAAGAGTGTAAAATTTAGAAGAAACAAATGTGACATCGTTATGGTTCATTTGTTGTTGATTGTATTATAATATGTTTTGAAACATTGTAGTACTTTCTCTGGTGATAGTACTCTTTGAATTATTATCTATGTAGTGGTCGCGCCCCGGCTATATACAATTTTTTACAAATTATAATTAGTAGAATGTTACATGAAAACTCTGATCACCTGTCTTATATCCTGCCCCGCTTTTATTGTCCTTTCATTTTCAGATTAAATTTTATATCTTCCGTTATGTGTGTAAATGTACTTTTGGTAATTAACAATCATGTAATCTTCTAAGAAATTTTGATGCAAGATCAATAAATTTGCGGACAACTATAATTTTTAGTAATAAATGGTTTCATAATATATCCGATCCTCTTTCATAATGCTGCAATTTTAGAATACTAAACGATATCAACATTCCTTAATTTATTTTATGGGTTTGTATAATTAATAAAATTCAGGAGACAGAAAAATCTATTAATATTCAACTAAGGTAAATTCCTTAAAAGAATTAAATTCAATAGAGTGTAGCACTTTATAAATTTGGTCCCAAATTTTTTCACTACCATAATGCTATTTCGTGGTTCTCACGTATTTTTACGTTCGACGAACTTTGAGATTACATATTTTAAGAAATTCCAATATATTCTACATTATGCGTACGGATTTCTTAAATTCTTATGACTTTTTTATTCGAACTACTATTTCTAAATCCCATACTATCGCTAACACAAAAAAAAATATATATATAAAATATGATCGCATGATTTATTATCCATTGCTGGGTACAACTCTATGATATTATTCACAGATTTCCAAAATAGTGTATTCTACTACAATAAAATTTATAGAAAAAAAAATCGTTCATAATTATTTTACTTAATATTTCTCGACACTTGTTAAAAAATTCTATGTCTGTCATTTGTGAATTGTCACATGACTCTTGTATTTGATTTTGCTGGTAGCTTTGTCACGTTGGTTCCGTTTTTTTTTTATTATAATTATTAGTTCTTACAAGCATGTGAAATAAAACAATAAACAATGTAGGCAATTAATATAAACATCAAACATCAATAATAAGTAAAAAATGAATCATACATTTATGACCGTATTCTATACAAAACTGTAAATAACGTCATCTTAAAACATGTTAAAAATACAATACAATTTATAGTTAATGTATTGTGCCATACGTAAAAGAACATACTTACTGTCGCCTGAAAAGCAAGTAATGCAATTAATTATCGTTTTAATACAATTATTTTTAATCAGTTTATATTATTATATCCACATTGAGCAAATTATGACAAATTTGATATGACGTGACATATTCTGTCATATTTACATTCCGTAAGGAAGGTATTGTCTTCGTTTAAAAAATTCGGTGGTTAGTTTTTAATGAATAAGTATGTTTTAGAGTCTCTAGAATACGATTTTACTATTTTTACGATGATGTCTGTATGTATGTATGTATGTATGTATGTATGTATGTATGTATGTATGTATGTATGTATGTATGTATGTATGTATGTATGTATGTATTTCGGATCGCATAACTCCAATACCATACTTCCAAAAATTATATTTTTTTAGTATTCCTCAAGTTTACGTCCAAAAGAAGAGGTGATTAGATACCTTCATTTGAAGATTTTAGCAGTTTTATAAATATTAAAGAATATTATATTTTCTATACGGTTTGATTGCATTTTATACTTCATATTCAATGCATATAGAGTTAAAAAAATAAAGAAATTAAATTTTATAAATCAATCAGTTATACTATAACCATGGAAACAGTCACTATATTACGGTAATTCTGATTGACAGATGTGAGTGTCAAGTGTAATTTACTTAGTACGTTTGTGTTATAATTTTACTGGAAATATAGAATCTTTTGCAAGAAACTGTCTGTATGGACTTTGTACAAAATACACAAAACTAAAGAAAGATAATGTACTGGAAATATAGAATCTTTTGCAATAAACTTTCTGTATGAAATTTGTACAAAAAACACGGAACTGATGGAAGGTAATGTGCCGACCACATCAATTTTTTTTGTTCAATCTGATTGGCCTATTCATAAATTACAGTTATAAATTATAATTATAAGTAAAATATATGAAATTTGCATAAAATTCTTATTTTAAGTTATTTTAAATTAATTACAATATTAATTTGAAGCTTTCGAACGCTGACATTTGAATGCATTCACATAAACTTATACTTATAAGTATAATTATAATTACTAATCATAATTTTACTTAATTTCAGTACTGCGAACTTAAGGCTCATTGCCTTGAGGTGTCACAGATGTTTAATTTTTTTACTAATGAACAAAATCGCAACGAAACCTGTCATTCTTATGCAAAATTCTATTTTAATCGACAAAAATCAATTTTTTTTTTTTTTAGTTTTTGTTTTACAGATTTACAGTTCTGTTAGACTTACAGTTGTAAAAAACACGGCCATTTTATTGTTTATAAACAAACCGCTCTTCACATTACATACCGAATAATTTTTACAAACAATGATGTTTCTACATTTCAGCAGTAGATAGCGCTGTCATCACTTTGAACTCTCATCTACGTCTTATTGGATTCACATTTCAAAAAATGAGTTCTTTCAGAAAATATTGTAGTAAAATATTTGCATTAAGAAAATTTTTATATCATAAAATTGATTTTAAGGCAGGGAATCACTGCTATGAAATACATTTTACGCACAACTGTATCAATATTGTTTGTTTTTACCTTAATTACCATAACGGAAAGTTGAACATTACGCCCGCTGGGCTTTTTTATCAGTGATACTAACCTTTATTAATTATATGAATTTTTGAAGTAGGTATTTAGTAAATTATTTATAAGACAATCATAAAATAAGGTTATCATGTGCGCAACACTACCATAACTGTATATAACATAGATGCCGACGTCTGCCATACTTCATCTAAATCTATAATACGGACTATCTACTAGTTAATTTTATCTCATTTTTGAATAAAATGTTGTATAGCTGACGCGAGGTAAGTTCAGACCGAACATGCACTTACTTTGGCTTATAAATGAATCCTATTTCCCTTTATACCAATTTTTGATGTTAACGGAATATTTACCCGTTACAATAATAGCATATAGCATAGAACAATTATTATTACATTCCGACCCGTCCAAATACGAATTTTAGGTTCTGCAAATACAAGTTCAATCTTTACTTAACGCGCAGCAACTATATGTAAGTACCTCAAACATAAATAACTATTAAATAACTTTTAATTCTGGCTGAAATCAAACGTCAAAACTATGTTATGCAACATATTGAATTATGGACTTCATACTCCATAACTTTAAGACAGAATAAAATAAAAGAAAATAATCAAAGTTAGAAGATAAAAATATGATTTGCATATACAAGCTGTTTTACATTAGGTATAATAAATTATACAAAAAAAACTTTTTTTTCCAAAAATATCTTAAATTGCATAAAATGATTTATAAAACTAAAAAGTAACAGTGAGACAAGTTGTTCATACATCGTTATATCTAATGGACATTACAGTAAAACGATAAGAAACATGTCGATGTTTATTTACTAATATTATTCGCTTGTAAATCGGCATCTAAAAGCTTCGTCGTTGTCCAAAAATCCATTTGAATCTTCGGAAACATTTAATCAGACCGTGGCGAAATCCAAATTCCAAGACGTTATCTAAATGCATGTCACATTATGCACGGAACCCAATAAGTTTTCTTAATCACAGCCCAAGGTGAGATTTGGGTACCAATTAAAAAACATCGAAATGGGATGAAACGTCGTTCCGATATCTCACACGAAATATTTTATCGTCTTCACAAAAACCGGTCTTGAGTACAGCGGCTCTTTATAAATTTCTTAATTAATTTTATTCCAAGAATTCTAGTGATCTGCTGCATATTAATGCGTTAAAAATTTCGACTACTGGTTAGGTACCGCTTGTGGTTTAATTCAATATAATTCAATCAGATATGGAATCTACATTTTATTTTTTTCTTCTTCTTTTTATTAAATTGCATAATTGTAAATAAACATGACGAAAATTATATAAATAGATACTATTCAAAATAAGTATAAAATTGTGTATAGTATAAATTTGTATGCATTACACCTGACATTATCCTAACTTAATAGAATTTTTCCTTCTGCCTGCGAGATTGTACCGTGTTTACCTTTATGTAAAAACCTTATTAGTTTTTTTATATTACAAAAGGTTAACAGAATGGAGTCGAATAAGGATCGAACTGGCTATATGGCAATTGGGGCATTATGGCAAAAATTAAAAGGGCCGATATTTTCCAGGGTTGGTAAATTAGTGTTAGTGTTTTTTATAGAGACCCAGTTTGGCCCTGACAATAGTTACCTACTTACTTAATAGATTTTTTATGTACGCTTATTTAAATATTGATTTTTGTCAATTTATATAATTACTATGTTTAATGAATATTTCATTCTTTTTGTTATTTTAATAGACTTTCAATTTCACAGCTATCTCTTTCTATCGCTGCACATAATAAGTAAAATAGCGCCAACAAGCAACAACTGCCAAGCTGACTGTCAAAGGAAACGTAACAAATGTTGCTGTCACTAAAAATACCTGTATTCTCGGTGAAAATTTGCATCGCTATACATTTTAGCTTCAATAATAAACGCTTTTGTAACTTCTTTTGAGAGGTTTTTCAAAGTTGTCAAAGACTAGATGAAAAAATAAACAGGATTGCAGTTCAAATTTTTTTTATTTAATCTGAAGCCAAAGTTTAACTGCCACTTACAGCTTTATCAGGGTAAGGCGTCCTGATGAGGCCGTAAGTAGCAGCGAAACGTTGGCTTCAGATTAAATAAAAAAAAAATTGGACTGCAATCCTGTTTATTTTTTAATCGAATCAACAACACAGTCGCTTATTCCATATTACGTTGTCATAGCCTTTTCTTACATTTTACGTCTGAATTTGGAAAAAAAACAGACGCCGTGAATTCGAGCAAGGAATCACGTAACCGTAGCTCCCGTAGCTTACTATGCGCAGATCTCTTTGCGCATATTTTCTATCTCTTTATATTGAAAATATCTATTCCAGATACTTTCTTTATTGTTATAAAAATGCAGCATGTGATATTCAAGGAAAAATAATTAAGATAGGTAATTCTTGAAAGTGATAGATGAATAATTAATGTCAGTGACAATAAATAAGCACAATTTGTGACATATACAGCATGCTTTTAGAGTTATTTACCTATCAAATGTGTTATTCAGAACGATTAATGATTGAGATATATTAACGGGCTCGCTTGTTGAGATCATTAATTAACACACGTGAGTTACAATATTTTTCCGTTGACTGTATCTTATAAATTTGGAGATAATCTAATTTTATTTCATATCAAAAATGTTAGGTTAGTAATGTTTTACACGTTAGTTTTGACATTTGACATCAGTGAATGCGATTAATTTACTTAAATCTAGATAGAACAAGCAGTTTCTTATGTTATTTGAACAATATTATTTTTTCAAATTTATTTTAACGGTATGCAATGTAATATACCTACCTAGCTAGCAAGATCAAAATCATGTCTTTCAATTCTGACCAGCATATTGCTACAACCTAAGCGTTAGCAATATGTGTTATGTTCCATGTGTTGAATGCATCCACTAAAATCGTTTAGTAATAAAAATTATGCAGTAATAGGGATCATTAATGATTGATTTGCTATTCATTTACAGAACCTATTAATAAATAGTCAACGGAAAAAAATATTTAACAGAAATAGGAATTTATGATATAACGATTATAAATAATAAAAGTGACATTTTATTTTGTGAGAACGAAGTTTGGAACACGACGCGAAGCGGATTGGCCCAAACCACCCAAACCAACACGTATATCATACACTATTTTATCTACAAACACTATTTTTTTCGTTTTGCGTTTCTAATAATTTTTTGATATAGTGTCGAAAATGTAAATTTATTGTTCCATTCATCATTAGCAAGCAACGTAACATTCACTTTTAACACTGGTGCGAAAAGTAACAATGATCTGTCATTATTAACCCTGGTTTCATAAAGTGACATTTTCAAGTATAAAAACAAACGTTTAAAGGCATGTTGTAGATATATACCTTTTTGCATAAATTTTAAATGTTCATGTCATATTAAGAACCAAGTAAAATATGTATTGTAAAGTCTTCACGTAAGTGTTCCACTTCCAAAAACTTTATTTTGCTAATTTATACTGAATTACATTTCAATAGTCGTTTGAATATTTACTTAATTTTTTAGTTCAGATTCTAAATGTGAAATAAATGAGCAATCTTATTGAAATGTTACTAGATTTATGAATCAGGGAATATTTTGAATTATGATTATTGAATAGGAATAAATGTGGTCGTTTCGTAAGTACATATTTTACTTAGTGGGACATGGGCATTAAATAAAATAAAATAAAAAGAATTGGCAAGAGGTAATATGTAATATGTTGTAAGAATTTTTAAAGTAGCTGAATGTTTTTGAACTGTTACAACTGGAACAATTTATTTGTCGTAAATTATGAAGCAATAATTAATGTTTTGTAAAATAAATTATTTCTATAATTTTGACGCCACACACCGTTAGCATTCAAGGCCACCTGTATCTTATAGGCCTTCACAAGATAGTATTGTTGAAATGCAGAAGACTTAATAATTAGATAGATTTTTTGCTTGAAGCAATGTACGCGCAGTTGTAATGTTTTCATCGTCCATGAATGATCGAGTCGAGTGGCGGTCTAGCAAGAGTAACGAAAACGCCTTGTCTTGTCCGTCGTGACTCCTGTAGTCAGGCTATCTCTCATTGAGACATCGTAATGATAACTATTGCAGCATCTGATTTGTTACTGCCGGAAAAGAAATTGGAAGGATCGTGAACCCGTCCTCAGTGTTTTGACCTACTGGATGATAGAAAAATGTTTGGTCACGGTGTTAATTTTTTGTGCTGTTGTTAAGGCACTTATTGATTGAAACTAGTGTAAAAATTGATTGGAATTTAGAAGGGAAATATTCCATGTATGACTTTGCAATTTTTTTCTTCTTATTTACTTTCTTAAGTAGCATCGGCAAATTATAAAACAAATGTTTATAATAGCAAATTTCCCGAAATGGTGAGCATGTATAATTTGTATTTTTTTTGTAAGTATTTTAAATAAGAAATGGTACATAATCTGCAAAATAAATGGTTAGTATATATGAATATTTTGGTCAGTGTAAATAATTGTCAGCATAAAGTACCTATAAGTAGTATTAAATTTTATTTATTGATCAGTATTGTTTTGTCTTTTGGTCAGTAAAACTTAAATATTTAGTCAGTTTAAATAATAAAATTGCAGTAATATTTACCAATGATTTTATTAAAAAAATGGGTAGTCTTGTTCATGTTAGGTTAAATTGTGATTAGGATAAGAAAAATTAAATTAGATTTTTTATATAAATATATACTGATTATTTAATTCTTAATATTTACTTAATACGAATATGCTGGACCTAGTCATGTAAAATTACACTTTCGTAATTTCCTGCTTCCCAGATAATTTTAGATAAAAAAGCTTCAAATAAAAGTTATAGAGCATAAAATTCTGTATCTGAATCAATAAACAAAATTAAGTATGAAGATATTGAATATCATTCTAAAATTAGCGATAGACATGGAGTTGAAACAAATGTTTAACGGTTTATCCGTCAAGTTAATTTATATTTATTAGGTTTTATTTGTAATTTATGTTCACATAAACAACTTTTACTTGAAGGTTTTTTTACCCAAAATAATTAGACAAGCATGATTATGCATGTTGTCCTATGTTCGGTAGTTCTAGTCACCATTCTGTATAATAAAATATCATTATAGTGTGCTATACTGATGTTTTATTATATTTTATAAAGAATAACCATTCTTTTAAACATTCTGGCTTTTTTTGCATTATTCGATGTAATATTGACAATTTTTATTACATACTGTCGTTTTATTATTATAAATACTGACAATTTATTTAAAATACTGATTAGAAATGTTTCAATATACTGACCCGATAAATAGCAGTCTATAATTTATAGCAACATGATTCAGAAGCAACGGAAAATTAGAAACAACTTTGTTGACACATCCATTTCATAAATATTTAATAATTCATAAAAATAAAGCAATTCCCGAAAGAATGTAAAATTATGAGTAATAATTTCTATGAATTTATGAATACTAAACTGTGAATGTGGACTAGTTTTTCCTTATTTAGGAGTTACGATGGAGGCGGCGCTATAAAAATTTGAAACTATTAAATTTTATATCGAAACAACTAATTATAAATGCAAACAAAGTATTATCTTCTTAGTCTAGATGCGACGAGTGTCAAGTGAGCTGCAGAGCGTTGCAGATGTTATTAAATGGAGGTAACAGGTTCATATCCATTTTAGGTACCGCAGTAAAGAACTCCCAGGAGTGCTCGTGCGTCTAAGAATGTGCTAAAGCGCGTGGGTTCTTTAGTCGCGTTATAAACAGTAAAGTGTAAACCCCTTATAACACATTTGTTATCATTAACTTATACAAAAATAAAGTTTATTCTATTCTTGCAAAGTTATATTAAAATTGCTTTCCTATTTACAAGGACTTCCTATCCTAATAAAAAAAATGCTTGTTCTTGAGTTCTCTCACAAAAACAAATGAATCAGAAAACAAATAAATTATTTAACTCTTACTGATTCCATTCAACTTTAGAGCGAAATGTTGTACATATAATTTTAGAGCAAATAAAATTATGCATTTCTAATAGCATACCACTAATAATAATAATGATGATGGAATGATGCATTTCTAGAGCGGATAGTAATACTTTGTTGAAGTTGACGCGCAAAGCGTAACAGATCGCGGTAAATTTTCGAGAGCAACAACACTTTTTCTCGTGAAATGCAATTTTATTTCTACGTTCGGTTAAAAGTGAACAAAACGATGATAAAAATATATTGCTTCAAATTTTAATGTGAATAATTTTATTTTTCAGTTAGCCCTTTGAGGTATCATTATTATCAGTGGCATGCAGGGCCAAAACGCTTATTAGTGCGACAATGAAAAATTTAACGTATCTTTTTACCTCTCGTTAAGAGAGGTGTTGGAATCATGCTAAAAATCGCATATCTAGATTTTAGTGAATAAGCACGTTTTTTATGGTCCCTAGAATCCGATAATAACATTTTTACAATGATGTCTGTGTGTGTGTGTATGTATGAATGTGTGTATGTATGTGTGGATGTGTGTGTGTATGTGTTAGGTTGTTGGAGGTACTATTTCTCAAATTTTATAAGATTAAAGACCTGTGTAACTACGGAGTCCTCAATTTAACAGTAATGGGAAGAGTTGAATAGATTCTGGTAACAATTGTACAACCGGAAGTAGTAGTATTTTAACAAAAATCTTTTAAATATTATTTTTTGAATTTTATGTTATTACAAATATTAAAAAAAACAAAATTCTGCTCACAGCCCAAACATCTCCATGGTGACTATTTGAGAAATTAAAATGTCTGTAATTGACAGATAAATGTCACTAATGTTAGTGTTAAAAGTTCAGAGATAGTACTGATGGCTTTTTCTGAGAACGATATTTAATATTTATTATTCTTTATTAATTATATACTTTAAACTTATAGGTATATTACATGAACCCTTCAAAAATAACGCCAATCGCGTTAATAAATTGGAAAAACATCGAACATTTAGAAGAAATGGAGAAAACTTGCTCATAGAATGAATTGAAAATTATAGAAAATACGTAAATAGAAAGATTAGGTGTAATTAGAATTTTTTGTGTGTACAAGAAATGTTAAATACAATACTTATATATACCACAATGGAAAGGGCACGAGAGGTATTGTGATGGCTACAACAGATTTTTATTTAGAAATTCGAATAAGTACCTTCTATAGAATAAGTATATATGATTTTCTGTTCAAATTTCTGTATATATTAAACAGACTAGCAATTTAAAAATATACTGTTTAAATTGGCGCGGTCTGTAATGTTCAAGATATACTAGCCAATGACAGAACTGTAAAAATAAAAATTAAAACATATTTAATATTTCTTATTTAATTATAAAAATATTAATGGCTGAATACGATCATCGACTGGTAGTAAAATGGAAAATTGAAAATAATCGGATGAAGACTGTAGTCACAGTCGAAACGTAGGCCAGGAAATAAATAATTTTTCACATACTACGTGTCCGATTATTTTACAATTTTCCAAAAATATTAATGTTTATAGCAAAATAATTTTCGCAGAATGACTTGACATTTGATAGTTTTGTTACTGTTCACAGTTTCTGACACTCCTATTTCTTTGAAAAGGCTACCTCTTTTATTTTTTTCATCTAACAAATTAATAATATTTCATTTCAGGATTAATTTCAAAAAATATTCTTTTTTGTTGTGTTGACGGATTTCTCATTACACTTCTAATAATTATACTAATTTATTGTTGATGCACGTTCAATGTCCAACAGCGAAAGATAAACAAATTACTTTGCTTTTGTTTTATTGTGTCAGTACCTATTGAATTTTCTGTTAAATCACTGTTTAACTCGCGAAAGTAAATCGGATTTATGTTAATCTCGTTAATAAAGTCGATTTAGAATCCAATTCTAAATCTAATACAGATAATTTACAAGTTTACATCGTTTTCGTAAATACGATTTCTAATCCTAAATACACTTGAATCCGATTAAGGGCGTCGTTATAAACTTAATAACATTTTTATTATTTTTCTAAACTTTGTCATTGCCATTTTTATTTACTAAAGTTGTCAAAACAAATTACTTATAACAAGTAATTTGTTTTGAACAAAAATGTTAATAACTAACATTTTTGTTAAAAACAATGTTTTGCTGTTTTTTCGGGTATAAATTACTAGTAAATAAAAGTAGTAATTTGTAATTTTTTCTTAACGTTGACTATGCATTATCTTTACCTTAAGTGCTAATAACACTAAACAGATTGAAACAAAATAAATTCACTTAGTTTTTAGAAGAATCAGTATGCAATATAATCAGAGATAGGGTAGAACTAGCGAAGTGTGAAATTCTAATAGGTATTATGCCCTAGAAAAGCATGGAGGTGACAACAATGCGCTTGGCTCGGTCCATACCATCTGAAAGGCTGGCGCTGAGCGGTGTTCGGTGCTCTGTATTGTCGGTGAGGTGATAGTGCTTCCGCGCGGTTCTTGTTCCGCGGACCGTGTCAATATGTGCCGAGTGCGTCATGTCCGTGAACCTGACTGCCTCTCTCTGAGCCGTGGCTGCGGCTGCTGTACTCTGATCGCCAGCGAGAGGAATCTAGATCAGAGCATTGGCCTTCCATATATGAGATTCGGTTTTTTTCACCACAAAACACATGCTTCGGATGTGCCCGCCGGCCACATAAATGATACACGGCGAAAATTAGACCGTGCTGCGATCACCGACGCTGCCGCCGGATCAAAGCACCAGCACGAGCAACGAGTACGCCCTGTTCAAACACCCGAACATGCCAACATGATTGCACTTTTTATTTCGAAGACAAATATTTTCACTCATATTGTTAAATTACTTTACATGAAAAACATGTCTTGTTTTATACAAAATTAATCAGCCTCTTGATCACAAAAACTCGCGTTTATGTGTTAACTTTATTACGATAACAAGAGAGTATTTTTGGAATATTAAAATATTTTCAAATCCAATTACACATAATTTTTATTAGTTATAGAAACAAGTCAAATTAGATTCAAACAACTTTTGATTGCATTTTGTTAAATTTTGTAAATACATGTACGAGTATGAGTATACAGGGGTGTTGAATGCGACACCGGAACATAGGACTTCGAATAAATGTTGTACGGCATAAAATTCAATCAATAAACAAAATTAATTTTGCATGCTTTATAATGGCAGAAATTAAGTATAAAAATTTCGAAAATCGCCCGAAAAATAGCGATAGCCATAGAAATGATACCAAAAACTAACAAATGCTAGTGATTTATCTATCAATCTAGGTTATTTTTGTTTTTATTATTATTTGTAATTTCTGTTAAAGTGAAAAGTTATTTATTTAAATTAATACATAATTGTACACTTGAACAGATATAAAACGTAAAACATTTGTTAATTTATTTGTTTCAATTCCATGGCTATCGCAATTTTTGGGGTGATTGTCGACATTTTCGATAATTTCTATCGTTATAGAACATGCAAAATTAATTTTGCTTATTGATTAGGGAACCATAATTTTAAGCTCTACAAATTTTATTTCAAGCATTTTTTACTTAATATAATTAGGGAAGCAGAAAATTACGGAAATATGATTTTACATGTTGAAGTCCTATGATCCGGTGTTGCGGTTCACACCCTGTGTGTAGTTTCATTCTTTCAATTATTATTTTAATAAATTTTACTGAATCCAACCAAACGGAAAACATGAATCAAACATGAATATTTATTGTAATTGGCTTCTAAGAAATGGAAATAATAAGATTCTTTTCGTTTAAGAAATTATTAAAGATCACATGTGTATTATAATAATAAATGTTAAAATTTAAAAAAAATACTTGCTTCATAATTTTTATTAACACGTTCGCTGCGGAAAGAAATTTCATCTAATATTTTCATCTAAAAGTATATGTATATTGAATAGAAGAATGGTTTGAACGTTAGGAACAATTTTACACGTTCAGATCTTACTTTAGCGCAGTTGAAAGATATAGAGCCCTTACTACATAAATTCGATGTTTTAATACAGTTTTAATCAGGGGTGTGGAGTCGGGGACAAGAATTGCGACTCCAACTTCGAATCAAACTCCAGAAATTTTGAATATTCGACTCAGACTGTTCGACTCTGATTGCGACTCCACAACGACTCCTGATTCCGAATCAAATTAATTAAATAATGCTTACCTCATTTAGCATACAATGGTTATTTAATACATTTATTTATGATTATTAAACAATAGTTTTCGATTTTGCAAATCTTATTTTTAAATTTATTTGTTATTTCATCGTACAAGAATTTAAGTAAAGAAAGTAATTTATATTTTGTAAAATTTGGAGTCGGAGTCGGGAGATTTAATTCCGAGTACAACTCCGACTTCGACTCCACTAAAAATTACCCGACTCCATGATTCCGACCCCTGATTTCGACTCCGACTCCACACGCTTGGTTTTAATATTTAACACTTTTTCTTTTAAAAGTAAAATCTTTTTCGTCATCTCGTACAAAGATGGACTTAAACTGACAACAAAATATATACGAAAGAAAAAGTTTAGTGGTAAATTTTGTAACCAGAAGAAATAGGTTTTTTCTTCTATATTAGATACATATCACATTACATAGAATGATAAATTTTGAACTCTATGTTTGGAATATTTATTTATACATTGTACATTCCTTGGTAATAATATGAATAGATATCGAGTGGATTTCGAATACAATTTTGTAAAAATGAAAATACCTGTATTTATGCGTGGAATTTTATAAATCACGCCATTTACAACCATACCTAATCAGTGTTTATCGAAAGGTTAGAAATCTATTAAACACAAAGTCTTAAAGTAATAACATGAAAAGTATTAAAATGCAGTAAAATCTAGTAAGACATGCGGGTGAAATTCTTATTACAAGTTACTACCATATTTTTTTGTTTATTTCTATTTATAAACTTTTCTCTAAAACATTTTTAATGAAGCACCATAACCCAATTGGTCAAATTTGATGGTGCTATAAATAATAACTATGAAACACAAAAGGTGTTGACAAGCAATTTCCTTGATTTAAATCAGTTGTCTTGTTGATCGCTTCGTGAGCAAAGCGCAGAGTGGCCTCGGCTGGGTGCGGTACTGGGCGATGGCGATGGTGCTGGTGCACGCAGAAGTGGCACACACCTTCCGCGGTGAAAAACGCACAGCACGCGCGGTACAATATCGGCAGCGCCTAACGGATACCGTTTTGCTCGAGAAAGTGCCGTTTTGTATTAGCTTCGCTCGAATACTTTCTTCCCCTAGGCTTTCATTCCAATTATCTCTATCGGTAATTAAATTTTACAAGCTCTACATTGTGTTCCATTTCATACATGGTCATTTCATATCAAACAATCTTAAGATTATAAATAGTTTAACATAATAACCGATACTTCGACTTGAAATATGCATTGGTATACATAAATAATCTTCTTTATGTAATTTTGAGATTTTTTTACCATAGGCTTTGATCTATTTAATAGACATTCCCTTGACGAGCATTCATGGCTGGTGATTAAAGTGCATCGTAGTAATCATTTTTTTAATCCGTAGATTTTCGCAATGAAAATGAATTTGTACCATAGCGAGAGCTTGCTAGGAGTAAACTCATGGGCATTAAAACTGTTGTGGAGAGTCAATCTTGAGGATGATCTGAGCACCATTTTAAAAGTTTTTGTTTTTTATTAACATTTATTATTGTTTCAGATTATATTATTTTTCAGTTTTTAATATAATTAGGAGTAAATTTCTTGACTATGGTATTGAATAGGCCGTACTCCGAGAAACTCTGTACTACCCAGGAACTTTGTACTACTCAACCCCGGTAATGTACAAAGTCGACTCACGACTCAAGGGTCCCGGGTAGAATCCCGGATAAGGTATTGCGGCGAGCGCGCTGAGCAAGCGAAGACTAAACCTGTCAGTGACGTGCCTAAACATGTGCGTGGCGTGACCTTGTACTCGAACATACAGCAACTGTTGTAGAATGAATGAAGAACCGTTTATAAAGTCTACAATTTACAGTCGTCGTCAGTGAACCGGACAGAGCCTTAGTGATATGAATAAATGTATCTATAACTAGTCTACAACGAGTCTACAACCTACAGAAAGTCTGATATTGCAAAGTGTGGTGAACATAATTAGTTAGTGAAATAAATATAGTGAAGTAAATATCGTGTAAATAAATAGGGTTTTGTGGTATTATTTACATAAATAATCTTAATGTTCAAGTGTTTAATATTCATAGTCTTTAATTAATATTATATTTGTTTATTCCTAGTGTTTGTCGTTTTTTTTATTTTTTTCTCACTTATTTATTGTTTAATAAACTTTTATTTTAGTTATTAATATTTCCCGGATTTTTACACTTCACTCAAACAAATACACGTTACAGAGATGATTGTTGTGTCTCTTTCAACATGTCATTTTCATCTAGGCAATGAATACAGCGTAAAAGTTACGAAATACAAGCAACAATTAACTCACTTTCATATATATCATCATTGTAATAAGATGTACAGTCTTTAAATGTAATAAATAATAATTATTAAAAAAAAATACTCTACTACTACTACACACATACTGCATTTATTCTCAAAAAAAACAACTTTTTTGTACACTTGCAATATAACTTCGTCACGGTAAGTCAGTCAGTTATTACTGTTTCATAAACATTAAATTAAATGAATTTATTTATATATACAAATAATTAATGTTTATGAAAATGAAATCTAAGTGTGTACCGAAAAGTTGGTTTTGTAAGAATAGGTACTGTATAATTGAGATTACGAAAAATTATTAACTCCAAACCTGTTGTATTTTATTACATAATTACTAAAATAAAGAACGTAATAATTAATTAAGTCAAGATTGTTTACATTCTAGTTTATGATATCCTATTGAATAATCGTTTTGAAAAACATTTAATATTGTGATTTTTGCTTCCATTATTAATGTTAAAGTTTTGACAGTCTTATTTGGACTTCGGCCATTAGACTGAGGAGAACCTCTATTAATAACCCTGCAACAACATCTTAATTTACAAATGATGTTTAAACTCCTCAAACGAATTTTGTAGAATTACGTTACCTATCTTAAAAGATCTGGTCAAAATGCAGTCTATGTTTAATTTTAAAATATGACCCAGGAATAGTTTACAAAAGAACAAAAATATTTTGCTAAGAATATGTCATATATTTAGTGTAAATATAAAGCTAACCATAAATAGAGAATTGTATAAAAGTGAATCACATGCAAGAGTTTAAATAATTTTTTTAAATGTTTGGAGAGCAAAACTATCTTAAATGTTTGAAATTTATTAGTAGAAATCACAAGTCTGACCACTATATCACAGCTATTCATGTTCAATAAATTGATATTATGGACAATAAAGAAAAATGTAAAAGGAAATGTATGAAAGCAGGTAATAGATGGTAGAAAGTAGTGCTGCAGTAGCACAATAGTTAAGAGAGTGATGTGTGATAGCCTTTAAGACATATAGAGCCAATTATGATTATAATAGCATAGGACAAATGTAGAAGCGTGTTCCGAGTAAAGATTGAAGTTATAGTGAGGAACTAGACAATACATCAATGCCCCCGAATCGGTATGAATGAATCAGTTATGCTATGCGTTGTGTTGAGATAAAGTCGTCATTGTTCCTAACGGAGAGCGTGCCCAGGGCAGTCACGGACGCTCCACAGCCGGAGTTCGGAGTCGCCGAGGAGTTGCCTCTGTAGTCATCAGTCCATCATCAATCACGAGTACTGGCAGGAAATCCACACACAAAAATCATTAAAATCTGATCTGATTTAAATTAAGTTGTTTACACTAATATTAGGTATTCCACGTTTTATAGCGCTGGTATTGTTGATACTCGTATTAGACATGTAATGTTTTTATGTAATCTACGCAGCCATGAAAATAAGTAAAGATCTAATTTTTTGCTACCAAATTACTTAACAAATTTGGTTCAAATTTACAAGAAAATGAAGTAGCCTTAGACTCGTGAAGTTTTTGACAAAAGAGTCAAATGGGCCAAAAATTATTTATAAAAAGATGTTTTGCCTTTAAGGGGAAGGTGCGCTGTCATATTTTAGTGTATGTGCAAAGATAGGTTTGCGTGCGAAAACAAAAGATTTTGGCTAAATTAAGAATGAAATTTTTAGTAATCTCATCTTAGAGTTTTCTCGTATTGCATCTTCATAATGTTAGCCATGAAACTGAAACAAAATCGCAAACAAATGTACTATCGCGTTTTTCTGTCGCAAATAATTCTAAATTCTTAATAATTTTTAACGTCTCTTCGTGTGAATAATTATCCATTTTTAATAATGATTTTGTTTCATTTACATGAAAGAATTAACTTTTATGAAATTTTAAATTCGATTTGCTCGGTTACAGAACGTGCAAAATTAAATGTAATTATCAAATTGTTTACAGTATTTAATTCTCTCTAAAAATTGAAACATTTTTATTCAAAACTGCTGACTATATTAGAGCATTTGTATCTTGAAGAAATAAAAATGAAAGGTTGTCGCTCCGCTTGGAATATAGTAGTAGGTACTAATCGGTCATGAAATCGTTTTTAGTTTTTGCTAACTCAACAGTAACATTATTTTATGATTGAAAACTTGTCAAAAACAAAAAATAAACATTTCATTAGAAAGAGTTAGGCATGCCACAGTACAGAGTAACATGTTGAAAAGAAAATATATTGAATTTATTTACTTTATTACGGTACACGGTAATCGTTATAAATTTAGTTTCGACGCATACTATTAAACACTACACAAAAAACTTGGAGAGACTGTCACTAAATCAGATACTCGTAGATAATTTCACACATTATTAAACTGCCTTTGTAGTAAATTGTTGAGTTCTATTACTTATTTCATCCATCAACAATTTCATTGTATATTTTATACAATTACTGCATTATTTACCTATCAATAAGGAAGAAAAGCACGTTGGAATATTATAGACATAATTACTAGTAAAATAAAATCTATAAAGGCCATCTCATTTATAAAATTAGTGTTGGAGAGCAAAACTTCATTCTCATTATAAGAATCCAATGAACCAATTAAAGATAATGAAACTGCTGCGTAACGGAAGAGAGCGTTATTAAGATCAAAAATGATGAAAATTTGAACAATCTCCTTTTGGAATGAATAGGAATAGGAAATGAAGGTTCGTTCGATCAGTGATAGAGTTCGTTTCCTGCAGAAGTCTGTCATCTGAGGTAGTGTAAGAGCAGAGCAGAGCGGTCCCGTTCACCAAGGACATTTCACTGAGTGAAAGATGAAGGGATATGGATCGCAACCGCTCCCATTTTAATTACCTCTGCCTGAGTCTGATGCATCAGCAGCAGCACACGTGCATACCAACCCGTCCGTTGCTTCCAAAGAGAACGTATTTATTTATATACGCTTTTTTATACGGGTAATAAATTATAGCCGCTGAAAAACGCACAAATAAAAATGCTGGAATCTGCACTGATACCACGGAAATAAATGATGAAAGCTTCAGATTGTTATGTTGCTTTGTTCAACGTATTAAACATATGCGAAAAATTACGTATTAATTTTATGCGAAAATTTAAATCTACGTATCTCTTATAATTTTAAAGAGGCACAATATTAAAGCTTACAGAGTAAAATGAGTAAAAGGTAAAAAATAAAAATTGTATTTCATATACAAAATTTTTCCAGTACGATCAATGCTTCTGATTGCCTATTGCTCAATCTTTTTTAACCCTAAAACAAATATATTTTTGGTAAAATCATTAATACTTGGCTAAGTTTCCCAAAATAAGTTTTATTATCTTTATGGCGATTTCGGCTTCTACGCCATCTTCAGAAGACTTCGCGATAAAGTTAAAAAAAACCTTATTTTGTGAAACTTAGCCAAGTGTTAGTTATTTTAACTTATTAAAATGTTTCACCTATAGTGTCAAAGAAAGATTCAATCAATCATATTAAAATATATGTTTCCTTTTGGCATATGTAGGCAACCTCTTCTAGTAAATTAATAGAATTTAAGTTACTTTCTTTAAAATTACCATTTAGAATTTTAAAAACTAAATGTACTATATCGTAATTGGGACTTGAACATATTTCTTTTGGTTCCATTACTTTTGTATTAATACATCTTGGTTTAAAAATAAGAATTTGCAACCTTTGATTAACACATATCTCCAGCGATAAAGTAATGAAATTGTTATGCCCGAATATGCTCAAATTCCTGTTATTGAAAACAAGTACCGGGTTCTAAAACTATCCGGGTACCCGGGTACCTGGAATTGGTCTTTACAACCGGGTAATGGAATCTGTCTTCGAATCCAGGTAGTGAAACCATCTTCGGGACTGGGAAGAAGAACCGATTATCAAAGTCTAGTAACCGATTATCAAGTTTGACGGTAGAACCATTGTAGAACCAATGCTCAAATTTGAGTAAAGAAACAAATAAATATGTAGTATAAAATATAAAAAAAATTTTTTTTTAATTCACCCATGTGTTTCGGTCCTAGAAACTATAACCAATTAGTTTCTGTTCCAGAATCCAGATTCACTCTGTTTCGGTTCCAGAATCGAGAATCGATTAGTTATATATTCAAATGACTGGGAAAACGGAAAATTCTAAAACTGGGATCGAATGTAACCGAAATAGATTCCCGCCAGTACAACTGATACACAGCCAGCCGGTAAATTTGTACTAGGGTACCTTAAATTCGAACATATCTTGAGTAGTCCCAGTGCTTTAATGTGTAAGGTTTCCGTATCGCCATGTAATGGAATATACTCATACATGATGTATAATAAACACATATTCTGAGTACACATTTTTCATAAGCTTATAGTATAGATCGCTTACAGTTTTCCATTTTCAGCGAAAACATTAGAAGATTTGAAGATGTATATTTCTAGTCAATAAAACTACGGAAGTGATAACATTTTATTGAATGAATGCCTACATTTTACATTAAGTGCCTCTACTCATATAAAGATTAATAAATATTTTTCATATGTATAAATGTGTTAAAATATTATTTTTAATGTCTGGCTTCGCTGTTTCTTAATCACAAATATTTTTCATATAAATCATTTCAGTTTAAATAATTCTAAAGGAAATGACGACACCAATTCGTGACTTATATAAAAAAATATATAAAAACAGTTTCCGCAACAATGATATATGACAGTTGCCTGAAAGTCAGTGCCGGTATAGTAGGTATCTTTGTCTCTACTGATTGATAGAATTACGTCGGTATTTATGAACAACAAAACTCCTACAGAAAAGAAAATAAGGCAAACAAACATTAGTATCCGTGCAACTAATGTGGAGCGCGTTCCACAAAGCTAAGTGGAATGCACAGCTAGAGATAAAACGTCAGCAATTAATTTCGGGATGAAATTTTGACGTGAGCTCTGTGAGAGTAATCGAGATATCAAAGTCGAACATTTTACTGCTCCCAATATCAGCGCCAACTCACACGTCAAGCAAAAAATCTCAACTTGATGCTGTAAAAATACTCATAAACATTTTATTGTCCGGATTTTTTGAGTGCTCTTAAAAAGTTTATGTTTATAATAAATTTTACAATTCAGTTATGTCATTACTGTTGCCGGTTATTTCATATTAATAAATTTTATCCAAACTTATTTACATTTTCAAATTTACATATTTACAAACTTATACTTGAAACATTTATTAGTACTACTAATACTACTACTACTACTACTACTGGAATGGAATGTATATAAACTACAATTAATGATAAAATAAAAATTGCTTTCTTTTTTTTCTAAATTAAAACATCTCTCATTATATACATACCCTCACAAATTTTCTATGAAAGATTAAATTTAAGCTAAGTTTTATTAAGAAGCTAGTTACCTAATAGTTTGCTGCTGTTTATTAGTTTATAATACATTTTCATACAGTTAACAGAAATTTTTAACCTTTCAATTAGTTTGTAAAATTTAATTTGCCAGTGTTCCAAAAAATATACAATCTCGAACAAATAATATAAAACGGCTGTAGAAATTGATAAAAAAAAAATCCCTATATTTTTAATAGGTACACACTCAATGCTTCGTTGTACGAGTTAAGAGTTCCATTCATGAGCGGTTTGAAACATAGCGATTTCAAATTAGATCCACCTTTTTGATACACATGTGTAATATATTTACAAATTTAATTTAAATATGAGTAGGCACTTCATAGAAGTGTTACTAAATTTCACAAGTGTTTATAAATTTAAATACGAATGAAAAGTGCAACAAAAATAGAATGGTATTATGTATATGAATTTATATTTACTATTAAAAAAATTAAAATAATGTATGTAAGAAACTTAAATTACAAAAAATTCCGAAAATCCATATTATCATTAACTAAAAAACCAGCAACTATTACGTGAAATACATTAAAACCAGTTTAATTAACCGTTCTTCAAAATAAGTGGAAATGCATTTTTTACTATTTTTATTATTTATGTACATAACTGTAATAAAAATAATTAATCGATTAAAAATTAGTTAAGTAAAGAGTAAACCGGTTTCGAACAACCATTTTTAAACCATTAATTGTTTTTTTCGATTTCTTGTCTTGTTTAAAAAAACTAACATTAAGTAAATTATCAATGATATATGGTTTATAGATTTCACAACAATATGAAAGAAAAAACGAACAAAGATATTAACATAATGTAACATTGATTGACTGCATCTCATATATGAATACACAGTCGTAAAAGTAAAGTATAAAAACTTTACATGTTTCATGCAATTTAAATATTTTATCAAAATGGAAAGTATATTTTCCTGTACGTATATTTTATTTATTTTCATATAAATAATTCAAATTCATTATGACATTCTTACTCATGAGACAACTCATTAAATGAAATAATTATTCGACATTTCAAATATGTAATATAAACATAAATATATATTTATGTAAGATGAACATTTATAGCTATACAACAGACTGCAGAGATATTTTCAATTAAATGCCAATAAAATCCTCCTCACAATTTAAATGAAGCGGTACAGCGATCTCGTTAAAAACAGAGAAGTTCCTCATACACTTAGTGAACAAATACCGCGTTCAATTAATCTGATACGGAATTCATCTATTGTGCTATGTTCGATCGCGTAGCAAAACTCATTACCGTCGTGTCAGAGTGTGAAGTGCGCACATGTAAACAAAATAGAAATTGATATTTATGCTGTTAGCGGCTGCGTATTTATCGAACCGTTATTTCATTTGTTGGGTGTCCGAGGATTGTGTACAGTTGTAGTGTAGTCGACAACTGGGGAGCTGATCTCAAGGACCGTGAGAATTCGATTTGTTCAACAAGAATGGATTAATTTCTTTCAGTTGTTATTGAACACAATTTGCAATAGATTCTCAAGTATTTTCCCATTAGTACATGTCTCATAATTTAATTTTCGCGCTATCAACTCATTTTCTATACGTTTCAGGCTTGTTTATATTACGTTTAAATTAATTTACCGAACTAATAATGGTTATTATTTAGACATTTAGGCCTATTCCGTAACAAAGTGGTTAATTTATAACAGCTGGTTAAAAAATTATCCAATGAATTTTGATTTGACAACTAAAAATCGATTTTTTTTGTTATATATCAACATACTTTACCCAGTTAAAAATTAACCACTGAGTTAATAGAAAATAATAGAATAGGTCCGTTTTAAAGTACTGGTAGTTAGCTTACTCATAAATTACATGAAATAAACAAATTTGACAGTTTTTAATACTGTCATAAGACATAATTATCAATAATGTTTTTTTCTACTTCTGATAATTTATACACACCTACATAGATTCTACTTTTCTTTCTTGATATGCTATGGACATTCATAAATGCACTGCTCACAACAAATAATATAGTTATAATCATAAACTGTAGTTTTTATTAGCCATTTACAAACTTGTAATCATATCATTGGTTAAAATGACGTACCATTGAAGTTAGATATTGAAACTATGATGATATTTATGTCATGTCAAATTTATTTCGAAATATCAAAATTTGTGAATTTAACCTGACCAAAATGTAAAATTTGTTGTGAAAAAGTCGTAGGTAAGTAAAATAATTGTATTCTACTTGTTTGTTATAACTCAATCGGGCAAATTAAAATATTCGCCTATGGCTTGTGATGCAAACCTCGTCCTCATGAGTTACAGCCATCATTACACGCTTCATGGATAATGTATCACCATTCAATGACATAATAGGTACTATATTTACCTCGTTGTTTTCGTTTAATAACTGCCATAAAATCGATAATTGAAAATCGGTAAGCGCACAACAGGACTCGAAATTTAAAAAAACGATCCTACGCCCTACGGGTTTATTATTATGAAACAAAAGCCTTCAAACAATGAACTTGTTCCAACAGGCAATAAAAAAACAGAAAAAATATTTTTCCTACCTTTAAAATATTCAATAAGAAAGATCAACTTTTGAAATATTTTTATAATCCTCATCGAATTTTACGTATTCGGTAAGGATCAATATTATTAATAAGTTTTATCTTTTCCAAATATCTTTCCTTGGCGTCATCTATTAAAACTTGTCTATATTTACTTAAATTTACACAAATCATTTGCAAAATATGAAAATTTTTGTCAATACCTATAATTTACAATTAAATATTATGGTTAAGTTAGGATTCAATGTTCAAATCCCGGTGGCTGATATGATATTTTCTCAATTTATTTTGTTCCCAATGATTATTATTACTTTATTACTTACCTTGCTCATATACTACAAGCAATAAAATTTAATACTAAATGGATGTAACACGTGATATATCTACAAGAACTCAAGCTTGTTTTGGTCATTACTGAGATTATGTGTATGACTTTTTAGCTCATTTCATTTCAATAATCCTTTTTTACTAGTATATAGCCGTTATAAATTCATATATAATTTATACAGACGTTCATATCAATAATTATTTAACATTTTATGAAATGCAAACTCGAATTATCCATTTGACTCTAGTGTTGCCAAAAGACGAGACGAGACGAGACTTGAAGTCGGTCTTGTCTTGGTCTTGACTAAGTCTCGACTACCTTGGTCTTGTCTTGGTCTTGTCGAGACGAGACTTGCACTCAGTCTCGTCTTGTCTCGTGTCTCGACAAGACTCTCGACTCTGCGTTAATCAACAACTTTTTTATAATTGCATATAATAGTACATGAAAAGCTAAGAAAATCAGTATAATCGCGATTAAAAAATTCCAAAAAATATTTGAGATATTTATTTTTAAGGTTTTCTACAAATATCGTCAACTTGATCTCTTCAAAGAATTAATATGAAAATGTGTGTACATACTGAGCTACAGTATTTATTGACATTTATGCATTTCAAGTAGGTATGTGAATTAAATAATGTTTTTCAATTTTACAATTAGTATGTATTATTCTTGGCGTCAAATAAGTATGGACTGAAGATTTCTGCACTGTTGTCAATTCAGTATGACAATGTTGAAGAAGTGGCAACACCGTAAGACAAGAGACAGGGTCCGGAGAAAAGAAAAAGTTGAGCATCAGTCCATATTTATTTGACGGCGATTATAGTAATCTAGAATTTAATAAATCGTATATACGTATGTATGTAAAGACATACTCCGTGATACATTTTATTATTTTAACTTCTTGGATCAACAAAAAAATTAATATCTATGAAGTGATTATCCATTTTTTACTTTTTCAAAAAATGTAGATATATTGAAATATAAAAATATATGAACCAACAATTAGGTATTTCTGTGTATTAAAATATACATACATGTGTACAGGATGTTAAAAAGGGTAATTTTTTTAAGAGTAGACATATTTTTTTATTATTGTTAGTGTAAATAGTTACGTAGTTATTTTGTTATAAATAAAACTCGAGTCGCTTCCGCAATTTCCCTTCCTAAAATTTCGATTCATTGTCAAAGTCACATACAACATCCCTTGCAGAGGCTTGACCTTGGTAATAATTCCATGCCCCAAAATATCACTTTTCCGAGAATTCCTATACCCCAACAATGTGTTTTCTCCAGGTCTGTATGAGTCAGTTTTTCTCTCCGATTTAACTGTTTAATTGTTTATGGTTTTTTTTACGATATACTAAAATCTATGCAAGTAATGCACATTTATTTCATTATTTCTGTACATGTAGATCATAAATAGGAGTATTATGGTTATTTTGCAATATTTACTATTTTTGGAAGTTTAAGCTGTTTCAAATCCAGTGCGTGAATTTCTACTAAAGTATCCAAATTTTTATACACACATAAATTAATATTTCAGGAATACAACGAAAATACATAATTATAAAATTTTAAAAATGAATATCTCTTTTTTTTACGATTTTCAAAAAATATTTACAACAGAACTTTTAGAAAATATATTTCAAAAATACTTACGAACTGAAGTCGAGAGTCTTGTCGAGACTTCGAGACTTTCTTGACAAGACTCGACACTAGTCTCGTCTCGTCTCGACTTTTTAGTCGACGAGACGAGACAAGACCAAGACTGGTCTTGGTCTTGCGGCAACACTATTTGACTCCATGTTAAAATTTGGTTTGTTTGCCCACAATCAGCTGTTCGACCACCATAATGAATGACCTTGAGTGACGTAGGTGCAAGTACCTCATTCCATAACACAACACAAGCAAAGACCTATAAACAAAATATAACTAAAAAGTTTTATTACTGTAAACTTCAGCTAGTTATCTAAATAATAGCGTAACTTGTATTTCTTGTCGTGCCTTGAACCTGAAATGGTTCGTTTAACACGTATTTAAACTAAAATATTTAACGAATTCGTTGTTTACATAAACTATAAATAAAAAGAAATTCTACGAAATTACTCATGTAAATCCCATAAACCAATATATACTTATTCATTTAGAATATATTAAGAAGTAGAAATGAATAAAGTTATTTGGAATGTTGTGCGTTACACTTTTAATAAGAATGAATTAAATTTATTATTATGCTTGACACGATGAATAAGCAAACGGAAAAGTAAACAAAACTTGTTTTGAGAAAATACAGACCACTTATGACACATGCTGAGAGTCTTAACATGTTAATGACAAATATTATGACTCTGATCTTTGTATCTATGAAAATAAAAGTGAATTGCAATTATATGTGATTATAGTTGATTCAATGGTTAGATATGTGCATCATATTAGAAAACATTTAAAATTAATATTCTCATTTTAATTTCTAAGAAAGTAACGATATAACTGTTTAATCTAAATACAACTATTACGTAATAAAAGAATATGCTTCATAGAAACAATCACTTTATCTAAATACATATATTAAAATAATTTATTTATGCACGTAATTTATTATGTATGTTATACAAAAACACCATATTTAAATTAAATTAAGTAAAGTACAGTATCGCCAGTATTTGCGCGCATTATAACAGTGGTACACATTCAAATCTAAAGTAAATTTGTTCAAATTTATCAGTCAGCTAGCTGACGTAAAACGTAAGTATGCTTACAAAATTGCAAGCGAAAAATATCAAATATTCATCTAGAGAATGACTACGTAGACTTATATATATAAGTTCGAAGGACGAGTGAAATGTGCTGTTTCGGTTTCATGAGCAATATCTTCGATTACTAATCATATCACGAGCTTATACTTAATTAGAGAATATAATGAATTTTTGTAACACATTATATGTTCTGCTAACCCAACTATTCATATATTGTATTAAAACATGGTGAATTATATAATTTCCTTATTATTTTCATCGGTTTTGATATCAACCCAAATAATTATCGCACATTTTTATACTAAGAAAACAAATCCCTTTGTTTTTTATCATCGCTATGACATGCATGTAACTATGGAGATTCTGAAGGTTGATTGGCAGAAAACATGTCATGTGACTAATGAATTATATTCTCACAATAATAAAACTATAAAAAATTCGTCTAACATAAAAAAAAAATCTGTTGTGGCCAGCTCAATACCTTGAGTCATTTCTAGGTAGATATTTTATATAAGTTCCACATAGAAAGTTTCTTGTAGTATCAGTAAAATGATGTCACATAGATATTGTGGAAATTGTACATGACAGTGCCATATGTCGATTAGTAATATTGAATAATTGAAACTGTTTCCATGGTGACGCAATAAAGATTACAAGATTTATGAAAATTATTTTTTTATAAATTTTTATCTCTAAATACATTGAATTATGAAGAAATTGATGAAATCGAGTCGCATAAAGAATAAATTATTCTTTAATATTTAAAATAACATTGTGTCAAAAAATAACATTTAACTCTGTGTTTTTTTTAAGAAAAACAGTTAAAACCTTAAAATTAAGGTATTTCCGGTTGTTCAGTTGTAACCCAAATCGTCACACACATACAAACAATCGCATTCGCACTCGGACACACACACACACACATACACACACACATACGCACGCACGCACACACCTACAAATTTCATCGTAAAAATAGTAAATTAGTAATCTATGGATCCCAAAACGTGCGTATTCATCAAGAACTCATCATCGAATTTTCTGCAAGTCTTTGTAAGTTTCGCGTTTCGCGAACGGATTCGGACTAGACTTGTCGAATTTTGTTCCGTTTCTTTATTATTTAACTTGAAAATACGTTGTTATAAAACTTTGACGAAACAAAACAACAAAACAGTAAGAAAATATGTGTATTAATAAAAACTGACCCAAAATTAAATTTTTAGAAAAAAAAAATCATGATTTTTTTTAAATCGTCGAATTATTTTTAAATCATGATTTTTATCAACTGGAGACATTTTTTCTTACAATCGTTATTTTCGTTGTTGTTTATTGGTGGAGATGAAATGATAGATACACAATTTACACAGAGCGGCAACGATACCACGGCGCTTCTCGTTCAGTTTCATATTTATGTATAAGAGTAAAGACTATATAAAATTATGAAAAATAAATTGTTTTAAAAAGTATCCTCAAATTAAACTACAGTAGATAATAGTTTCGAAAATGCCTTGTTGCATAATTTATTCAATATTTTCTACTCATCGTACATCTGCGCGCATCTGCTTATAAGCTTGTTAAAAGTTTATTATCAAATGAGGAGCGTGGCTGCATGCTTTTAGTCACTAATTGTGGTTTCACTAGCCCGAATTTTCAAATCACACAAAAGTACAAGTAAATCCCCAACATTGAAATCTTGATATAAAATCAAATTGGCACATTCAGCAGTGGAATATAAGAACGGATAATACATTATTATTGTTAAAATAGGCATGAAATGTGAAGAAAATCACATATTTTTCCTCATTTATCTCTTTCTTGTGCACACGATCTCGTCATTTATAAATCGGATTTCCTGTGGTTCACACCTCAATCTGAAATTAATAATTCCAAGCACATAATTTCAGAAATATCATAGTATAACGTACAATAAACCTAGATCCGAGATCAGTGTACAGAACAAGAGGCAGCGTAAACAATACAATCACGAGGAATCGTGGCTGAGCAAAAAATCTTAGTGACCGCTGGCTGCAAGAACTGTGCCATCGCGCGCGATGTCGGCCAATTATTGACGAAAATACACGGCCAGCAGCAGAACGAGGAAGCAACACAACGGGCGCGGTCCGCACCTAACTTATCTGCATGAAAGCGGCGACCAGCCAAGTCAGGCGCACCTGCTGCAGTCCATAGAGCTTGCACTCTGGACTGATCACTTGAAAAACTGACGGCTGTCAAGCACTGATTGGGTTTTAACAGCTATTTACATTTTGATGACTTGCTGGTTCGTAATTAAGAGTATTCGGATCATGCAAATTAATTAACTACTCCAAATTAAATGCAAAATAGACATATATAAATCTACACCATAAACAGATTTTTCATTTCTGTAGTACTAGTCACATTTACATACGTAAATAACATGAAAAATAAGAAAAACAAACTTTTAAAAACTTTCCCATTAAAAAACAAATTATTCATTCTGTATAAAATATTCACTAATGATTATCACACTCATAATAAATGCGTTATTGGTAGATGTTTGCACGTACATTAAATTTTATTGTAAAAACCCATTATTATATAAAGGTAATCAGCAAAATCCCGATCTTCAGATATTCATAGAAATTGAATTGATTGCGATGGCCAAAGCTAGCGATTGTCAACATTTAGATTAGGTTAAGTTTTTTTTTTAATATTTGATTATATCAGTTTCTTAACAACCATATTTGACAATGATCGACCAAAACCTGTTAAATTATTATATAATCCGGGCTTTGTCTCTTGGGTTATATTGGCATAAGGTACAATAGGTCGATTAAATTAGGTTAGCGCAAGAAAAACGTAGGTTAAGACAAGACAGATTCGGTTAAAGTTTGACTATTCGAACAGCGATAAATATATATAGGTATATCTAAGAGTACCTGTGAATACCCGAGTTAAAAATTCCTTTTAATAAACGATATTAATTTTTAAAATTTGATTTTGTTATGTCACGTGATAGTGACTTACATACTATTACTAAAAGACTAAAGAAAATTGTAAGAAAACCTTTCTAAGTAATTGATTACATAATTTTTCTTGTACCACAATACAAAATCTTTTGTCATTCTGAAACTATGTTGGTGGCGCTTGACAACATAATTTTATTGCCTTTGTCGCATGATAATGTGCACTCATATAAGCAGCAATAATAATAATTAATTATCGAAAATGAATAAGGAATAATTAAATAAAATTAAGAAACGTTATAGCAAATTTAATGTAATAATTGTTATCCTCTGTGAAATTAAGTATGTCAAAGTGGTTTCGTAGCAGTGTAGAGTTTTGTTTCTTATCTTAAGAGTGATGGGTTCAAATCTCCCGAATTTCTATATATTTTTTCTTCATATTTATTTAATATATTCAGATAAAATAGCAATAGGTATTCACGACCATGTGTACATATAGTTTTCAGTTTGAATGGGAAGCAAATATTCAAAATATTTTAATTTCCCATTTAAACGCCTATGTCATGGATTTCGAACGCCACCCGTATGTCGATTTAGATACACAAATACGTATTTGTACGTAGTATTTAACAAATTTTTAATATTACACACATTAATAACTAGTTGTAGCTCGCTGTTTTGTCACAAGATGGCATATCGTTTAGCAATATACAGTAGTACCACAGAGCACAAATTAATAATGTACTGATCTGTGGTAGTACATAAACAATCCCGAACGATCCAAAGTAGACCCGAGCATATGCGTACTTAAAATGCGGTCTCTTATCATATTCGAACATGGAGTAGGGATTTCAACTGGTCTCCCATTGGTAGTACAACTAGTACATCAGCAAAATTTAAATGCTTTATATCTTTTGCAATAATTAATTTATATGGTTTTTTGTTTTCTTCCCTCTTGTTTAGTGATCAACTTTAATATTTTTTATAATTTTTCAATATTGGTGATCATGAGAGAATACTCTATTGGTACCTTTTAAAAGATGTAATAAAAAAGTGGTTTTTTTTACTTGAGCTGTCATTTACTTGACTTTTTACACTAATAATCTCTTATTATATAAATTGGCATATCATACTCTTCCAAAAATAATTTGAAAAAATAAATCCTTAATTTTTTTCAAAAAAATCCTATCACATTTTTCTTATAATCATAAAAATTTGTAAAAAATAAACTGTTTCTCACCTAATTAACAAAGAAGAAAGAAAAAAAAACTTCTTTTATCAATAGACACGTAGCCTTTAATTTGCACTGTTGGTATTGCACTAATTCTTTTTTTTGTAATCATTACCATTTTAATAATAATAATAATAATAATCACTTTTATTTCAAGAGACACTGATAATACAATGTATAGGAATAAGTCAAAGAGTACAGAAAATTATTTACAATAATCATAAAATTCGTTCAAGTTGTAAAAACAATTTAGAACAAGAAAACGTTTCAAATTATTTTTAAGGTGATTGAGGCAGTTCACAGATTTAATTTCTTGTGGTAATAAATTATAAATGTGCAACCCAAGAGAATGAGGGGCCATTTGCCCTATTTTAGTTTTACCAAAGGGTACTCGAAAGTTGTCTTTCGTTCTTGTATTTATCGAATGAAAGTCACTTTGTATTGAAAATTTTGATTTATTTTTATGGACGAAACAGCATAGTTCTAGTATGAAAATGCCGGTAAGAGGAAGAATGCCAAAATTCTTAAACAAATTTCTGCAACTCTGAGTTCTACTAGAACCAGCTATACATCTTACTATTCTCTTTTGCACTAAGAACACATCATGAGCTTCTGCAGATGTTCCCCAGAATAATACACCGTATCGTAATTTGGATTCAACTATAGCGTAATAATACCTTAGCAATTGTTGTTCAGTTAAGAAACATTTCAAATGTCTAATTTGATAACAAGTACTATTAAGTGAAGCAATGATTTCCCTACATTGCGATTTCCAGTTAAGATTTTCATCTACTGTCAAACCCAAAATTTTAGTTTTTTGAGATCTGTGTAATTTATAATCATAAAGAGAAATATTCAAATCGGGAATATTTCTCTTTTGATAATTGTGAAATTGGACAAAAGTAGTTTTAGTCTTATTAAGAAATAAAAAGTTATCATTGCACCAGTTCACGATACTAAGTACACAAGTATTACATTTTTGTTGAAGTTTCTCACTATCTTTGTCTGAGACAACAACTGACGTATCATCAGCGTAAAGTGATATTGCAGAATGGTCTTTAAGTGATAGATTAATATCATTTGTATAGAAAATAAAAAGAATAGGAGCTAAAACCGTTCCTTGAGGTAGACCCACATTACTGGTAAGATAATTTGATGGGACTAGTTTTAGTTCATTTGCATTCTTGCAAGTGTAATCAAGTGATACATACTGGAGTCTATTTTGTAAGAAGCTTCGGAGCCACTCCAAGGGTGCTCCACGGATTCCCATACATTCGAGTTTACCCAAGAGACGATCATGATTTACGCAGTCGAAGGCCTTACTTAAGTCGCAAAATACCCCGACTGGGCATTCACCGTTCTCTAAAGCTTGAACCAATTTTACATAAAAATGTTGAATTGCATCTAGTGTGGACGAGTTGGCTTGAAAGCCGAATTGATTTTTATCTAAAATGTTAGTTTTTTTTATGAACAATTCTAATCTTTGCAGATAGCAATATTCAAAAAGTTTAGAGAACACAGATGTTAAAGTTACAGGTCTGTAGTTATTCAAATCATTTCTATTTCCCTTTTTGTGAATAGGAATAATTTTATTTATTTTCAGTTTCTCTGGGAAAAGTCCAGTTTTAAATGAAAGATTAATCAAATAAGTCAAAGGTTTACATATGGAAGAATATACTATTTTTATTAAAAAGCTAGGTATCGAATCATGCCCAGATGATTTTTTATTTTTAATTTTATTTTTTATTAGTTCCTCGATTTCCCTTTCGCAAAAAGGGAAAAGGAAAAAATTTGCGTCATTTTGACCTTGAGATGATGGTGTAGTTGGATTATTTGTAGGTAACCGTTTCAGTAAATCCAGTGGGGCATCTCTGAAAAAATTATTAAAGCTGTTTGCTACTATATGCGGATCGTCTGTAATAGTATCATTATGCATTATGCTTATGTTACTTTTTTCAGTATCTTTATTACTTAATTTATTAATTATCGCCCACGCACTTTTGGATGGATTATCAGAGTTGCAGATTTTGTTTTGATAAAAGGATCTTTTTGTGTTAGAAACTAGGGTTGAGTGACATTTTTTCATACTTTTATAAAGTGGTACAAGTTCAGTGAATCTTAGTTTAAGATAGTACAAGGATTTTAATTTATGACTGGATATTTTAATTTCTTTATTGACCCAGTCTTTATTTGATTTCTTTTTAAATTTTTCAATTGGAAAATATAAATCAAAATAGCCTAGAAAAACATCATAAAAAGAATTAAAAGCCTTGTTAAGATCATTTTCGTTATAAATATTTGCCCAACTAACATTTGATAAGGCTTCATAAAACTTACCAATATTATTATCACTGAACATCCGTCCAACCTTCTGAGTACTTTGAGAAGATTTATCAACAGTAATTTTACTGGAAAGAAGAACGCTTCTATGATCCGATATTGGAGTGGGTTGCACAGATATAATAGTTGAGGTTAAGTTTGTGTAAATATGGTCCAAAATTCTGTTTCCTCTTGTTGGAGTTTTGACAATATTTGTTAACCTATAAGTCAGTAGTACATTAGTTAACTTCTCATATTCCCGAGTATCTCTAAAAGGATCTATATTAAAGTCTCCTAATAGAACTATATTAAATGAAGGTTTAAAAATTTGGTCTAGGACGACTGAGATTTTATCACAAAATATATTAATGTCACCACATGGTGATCTATAGCATGTTAAAATAACGGTGGTTGTGTCAGAATGTGATTTCCAGATAATACCACAAAATTCAAAGTGTTTTTCGATGCAATGATTGTTAAGATTAAGAGGTTTAACATCTAAATTCTGGCGACACCAGATTCCAACACCTCCTCCTTTATACACTGAGCGACAATAATTAACAATATTTTTAAAATTTTGAAAGTAGAAAGAATTTAACGAGAATGGATTACACCATGTCTCTTTAAGATCGGTAGCGGTTTTTTACCGACCAACCTAATACATTTGATAAAACTTATGATGTATTGAATGAAATAATTTATTGTCAGATCATTTGTTTTGTAATAACATGTTTCAGAAAGAACCAAAGAAAAGATCTATGTTCACGCAAAAACTGTTTACTAAAATGGTATTTACAAAAAATAATGTCATATCAATTATTCTTCGATGAAATGGTTTTCCATATATTTGTGCAGGTCTCGTGCCGCCAAGGTGCAGCACAGTTACATACCGAGAAAAACTAATAAAACATCTTATGAAAGCAGCATATCTTACGGAGATAGCATCATTTCCTGAACGCATATTGCACGATACGATGCTGCATTGCATTCCACGGCACGCTACGTCTAGAGTGCGAGGTCTGAGCAAGGTCGGCCGACACTCGATGTGAAAAACGTTTTCGTTATGCATAACACCGTAAACCAGGCCAGTTAAACGGATCGAAATTCTTGCACACGGAAACTAATAGCACTCTAAGCCTAATTAAAGCTTCGCCGCACCTATATTTAGTGGGACTCTGCTCATTTCGGGAAACTTTTTATATCCACAAATGGACAAGTGTAATATTAATCGATCATTTTTACACATTGGTGCTATAACGATATAATGGACTATACAAATCATATACCTTAAAACTAATAGATTTCCTTTTACGACGAGAGATGATCATTTTAATTTTGATTAGATGATCACACGTATTTGACTTTGGTTTCCTTCGTCTACAAGTTAATAAAAAGACGTACAGTCGAACCTCGCTAATAAGGTTTTTCATTAATTTTTCTGTTTACTTTCAAAAACAATACATTATACATTTTCTAGTGCGTCATACTGATGTAGACATATGTAATACTATTAGTAACACCGCTAGATTGTAACCGAGTAGTAAACGAATAAACACTTTATGCTGGTCAGGTTGGCATTTCTAATTATATTTAGCTTTTTGTGATGGCTAGTTTTGTTCAAACTGCTTATAAAATTCAAAGACGAATATGTAGTACTGCTTCGCCATCTGGCGGCGTTCCATCGATACTCTGCGGAGACCGTTTCAAACTTTAATTGTAAATTGAAAATATCAAAAAAAAAATCTGTTGTGTTTCCATTGTGATTTATATAAGTATTGTATTTAACATTTATTGTACACACAAAAAATTCTACCTACACCTAATCTTTATATTTACGTATTTTCTATAATTTTAAATTCATTCTATGAGCAATTTATCTCCTACTCTTCTAAATGTTCGAGGTTTTTCCAATTCATTAATGGGATTGGCGGTATATCTGAAGGGTTCATGTAATATACCTATAATTTTAAATATATAATAAATAATACAATAAGAAATATTAAATATCGTTCCCAGAAAAAGCCTTTAATACTATCTCTGAATTTTTGACACTGACACTATTGACATTTATCTGTCAATTACACACATTAATTTCTGAAGTAGTTACCATAGAGATGTTTGGGCAGTGAGCAGGCTGTGAGATTTACTTCAACAGAATGTTTTATAAATTATATTTATACATCTTTAAATGTATAGAAGCTATAATAAAAAAATTAAATGTGTCGTATAGAGAATTTTGTTTTTTAATGTTAGTAATAACATAAATTATCAAAAAAAATATTTAGAAGATTTTTGTTAAAATACTACTACTTCCAGTTGTCCAATTGTTACCAGAACCTATTCAACTCTTCCCAGTACTGTTAGATTGAGGAATCCGTAGTTACATAGGTCTTTAGTCTTATAGAATTTCAGAAATCGTACCTCCAACAATCCATCTGAATATGCGATTTTTAGCATGAATTCTGTATCTCTCTTAGCGTGAGATAATTTTTTTAGTAGGGTTATTCCCTTGTGTGTTATTTGTGCATCTATATATAATATAACCAAAATTATAAAATATGATTTATGTGAAATACGCTAATCAAACTTATTTAATTCGAAAAATTTTACAATTCGAAAAAAAATAATTTATTTTATCTTTGCAGTTCGAATTTTTAAGAAATACAAAACAAGAAAAATGACAACTGAATCTTTCCGTGGTTTGTTTTGACTACTCAAATTTTAAAATTTATTTTATTGGCCCCTATAATTATTCGAAAAACTTTTATGATTCTAAGGATTTTTCTCTGCCTTTAGATTTGAATTTAAGAGGTTCGACTAACGACTCAATGCATGCGCTCATTTTGGAGGCGTGCACCTTTTATCATCAAAATGAAAAGAAAATTGCCAATGGAACAGGTGGAATTCCAAAGTAGCTATGGGAACTAATATAATACAATGAAATTTAGATTATAAAATTTCAAGTTAATTATAAATATATAAAAATAACAATAAGTTGTAACTATTTTCCCATGAATGAAATTGCCAATAGAACAGATGGAATTCCAATGTAGTTAAGGGAACTGATAAAAAATAAACTGATATAGTACAATGAAATTTAGACTATAAAATTTAAGATTAATTATAAGTACATAAAAATAACAATAACATATAACTAAATTTCAATGAATTTTATAGTGTTATGTTATATTTTTATTTGCAATAAATAAAAATATTTTCTTAATCTTTATACAGAGTATGTAATTGATTAAGGCTACAAAAATATGAACGATTAATAACAATAAATTATTTGCTTGTAAATATACCACAGATACACTCCAAACTATTTATAAATAATATACGACTTCAGCTACTTCCAAATTAAATTGAGCCATTGACTACAGTCTCTACATAAATTTGTAAGTTGTTTAGGAGTAAGTTAATATTATTTAATCGCCTTATAATGACAATTGGGCCGATTAAACGGATATGCGAGGGAAATTTTTGACAACCCACAAACAATTGTTAGTCATTAAAGATTGGTTAATTTTTTTTTAAAACAGTATACAGACCAGCGCTAACGTATGGATGTGAAACATGGGTAATGAATCAGAAAACAAAGTCAAAAATACAAGCAGCCGAAATGAAGTTTCTACGACGAATAGAAGGGATCACAAGATTAGACAAAATTAGAAATGAGGACATAAGAACAAAGCTACAGCTAGAAAGCACGCAAAAAACAATAGAGAAAAGACAGCTAGCCTGGTATGGACATCTAGTAAGGATGCCTGAAGACAAACAAGCAAAAATAGTCTGGAACGCTAGAGAAAGGATTAAAAAGAAAAGAGTAAGACCAGCGAAGAATTGGGAAAGAAACATAGAAGAAATTCTAAATAAGAACAACTTAAACCTTCAAGAAGCAAACAGGAAAGCAAGGAACAGGACAGAATGGAAAGGCTTTATAAATAATATAGTGTAAAAAGAATTATAATCTCTACACCCGTAAGGGTAGAGTGAGATTTAAAAAGATAATAATAATAATAATATTTTTTTTTTTTAGAACAATTGGTTAAACGGTACACTTTCGGATACAGGTAAGTTTATGTAAATCGTCTTATTTGGGCCAAGGAGTCTGTGGTTAAGCCATGTTCTCCTATTTCAAAGACATCTGTATAATAGAATGTGCAGCCTTTTGAGAGTCACTGATATTAAATAAATAATTCAGAAAGTTTTTGCAATATTTGTGTTGGTGACAAGATGTACGGTGGTGCAATAACAATAAATAGAGAAAACAACAGTATCTGTATCTAGCGCAAACAGTTTGAACATAAGTTATGTGTCACCAATGCTCTGGACTCGATAAATTTTGAAAGCGAAATGTTCTTCGTAAAATATAGATGTAGTTATTTGTTAGTTTGTTGTATACTATCTGGCAGTTTACATGATACATGCGCAATGCACGATACTAAATTTGTTATTCTATTGTTTATTTAAAAATATACATTACTTATTACATTGTTAGACTATTTTACTTTCTAATAAAATTATGAACATATAAATTATTTCCGTTACGTTACAAGAATTTTTATTTTTTGTAATACACATTTCTTCCAGTAAATAACTATAATGTACTAGTACAAGAAAACAGAGAAGAGTTAGCTAATTTTTCCATTATATTTTTTTTCTTTTGTTCATATTTATATCAAACTTTTTTACCTGTCGTAAGAGTGCTAAAAATCACATACCCAGATTTTGATAAATGAGTACGTTTTAAGGTCCCTAGGTGTGTGAGAGAGAGAGCGCGCGCGTGTGTGTGTGTGTATTGTGGATCCTTTACGCTCTAATATAGAAAGAAGTCATTAGATTTTGGTGCAAATCAGGCAACCGGAAGTGGCACTTTTCTTGAAGCTCAAAATATTTTTTTCGCGATTTATGTTATTTTATAAATTAAATATTATTAATTTTTCTATGAGTATGGATTGCTACTTTTTCTTTGTATTTTTTAAATAAATTTATAAAATTAACTATTTTAATAAGTCCCGTTGCCTATTAATTATATATAAACATAACTCCTTCATTACAAAGTTGCAATACTAAAATAATGTATACAACTGACTCACAGATACATGTGAATGTAAAAAAACTAGTTATTTCAAATTAATAATGTTAGTGTTTTATGAAGAAAATATTAGGATATGAATTTATAAAATACCTAATAAATAAACATTTTTTTTATGTTTGTAAATTGAAAAGAAATTAACGTCACTATAATATAATAAATAAATATAATATTGAAACACAACACTTGATTATTCCACAGATTTATTCATTTATGTAACGATCGTTTCGTCCTTTCGGACATCATCAGACAATTGTCTGAATGAATAAATCTGTGGAATAATCAAGTGTTGTGTTTCAATATTATATTTTAAAATGTTCCATCAAGTACAGACTACACAAACCCTAACAGTTATAATAAATAAATTTGAATCAATATAACTGTAAGATTTTGGAGATGAAAATATTAATAATTCCTACAATAAAGATTGCAAATTTTCATGTTACATTAAATGGTATTATAGTTGCGAGTATTAGTAAATATATAGGTATGTGTTTAAAATAATAAAAATTAAATGACGAGAGATATTATGCTGGCCACATTAGATTCTTTTTACTTAAATTTTAAAATTGAAAACTTATGCTAATGCTTCTTTTTATAACCATTCCCTTCTCGCAAAATAAAGTGCACTTTTAATACCTACCTACATAATAAACAAAAATAATTTTTATTAAATATAGGTAATAAAAGTGCCCACTTCATACACTAAAACGAATTACCTAAATAAAGAATGTTTTTATTGCATATATGTATATTGAGCGTGAAGTTTAAATTTAAAAATAAATTCTTGTAAAAATGGTATCATGTTATTTTAATGTAAAACTAATATCAGGTAAAATATACTGAAACTGAATAAATCATAACTGCTTTCCCTAGCATTAAAAATCATTTAATACAAGAGAATCGAGATTGAAAAATAATGATCTACTTCTAGGTCTCAATTACACCTTGGGTAATTTGAATGGATGCTGTGATCGAATGCAGTTTACTGCAGTTTGCCCGCTAACTAAATAGATATTTCATCGCGATGAAGCTACCGAGATGAATACAGCCTGACCGGATGTGATTAAAAGTAATAGCAGTGTATTGAACGATGAGGGAACAAGTAACCACTTTGTTTCTAGCGGTAATGCACGCAGTACTTACTTATTGCTTAGCTGCCTTCTCTCCGGTAGAATATTGCTCTGCAAATTCCATTCTGCATCGGCTACTCTGAACATCAAAATTATTACCATCTAAATCTAGATATGTAAACAATAAAAAAAAAGATTATTGCTAAGTACATGTTTCATTTGATTTGGATTGATTTCTCGTATATCGTTAATGTCTTGACCATATATCTTCTTATTTTAAATATTATTTATAAACATAATTTCTAACATTAAGTTAAACCGTAACCGATTATTTAAATCCTATAGAATAACATTGGAGAATTCTATGATAAAATTACAAGATACACACCGATATTCAATAATAAAACAAATCCTCTTTTTCATTGATGATCGATGTTTTGCAATCATTTTGCGTAATTTCATCAGATATTTCTCCAAAGGCCACAATATACTATATTTTTCTGGTAGAGTTGTCCTACCAGAAATAGAAGTGTACGCAGTAGAGCTTTCTAGCGGCCACAACTTTCAGTGTATTCAGCGATACAAGTAGATCTATTCGTTCTGCTAAATATACATTGCGCTCTAGAATCAGTGTACATATATGATGTAACCAGATAAAATCGTCTTTTAATAAAACGCGTGTTAGATGCAGCCAAATTGTCAAACTTTAGTTGACTTAGCAATATTTTCAATCTGGTTAGTCATCTAGAATCTAGGCGTTTTATAAATCGATGAACAGTCTACTTAGTTTGAATAATTCTCTAAAAATGACAACAATAACCTAACTCACACAAGCCACGCTTGGAATATTAGGTTATTGTCGTATTGTCGTCATATTTAAAGATATAAACAGCTGATTGCCGTTTTACAAAACGCCTATACGACTAGCCAAATTGTAAAACCTCGCCAGGCCAAAGAAGATCTGACAGTCTGGCTGCGTTTTATCCGCGTTTTACAAACCAACTAAGCATGTTATTAAGAGCATTGTTTACACTAGTATTAGAATATGACGCAAAAATTCAAATAACTTGTTCTAGTAGTAGAACTTTTAACATTTACAAAAAAATTAACATTAGGAATACCTGATATTAGACTTCAGGGTTGCCTTTTATATTTCGGAATTGGGCACCCTAGTGCTGCCATCTGGTAAATGACGTCTCTATCGTAGAATTTGACATTTTTAACGGCATACGTACTCAGAATGATTTGACGTACGAGCGCTACTTGTGTTATGTGCAGTAACTTGAAAATTCATATCGGGCAAAAAAATGGAATTAAATCGTGAACATTTTCGTGCAATTATTTTTTACAACTTTCGACGTGGATTAACTCAACAACAGTGCATCGATGAACGTAATTTGATATTTGGCGATGAAGCACCATCAAGGACCAATGTTTATTTATGGTTTACCGAATTCAATCGTGGCCATAGTTCGCTCAGAGACGAATTTCGTGTAGGTCGTCGAAAATCGGTTGTTGTGAAAAACATTGATGCGGTGCGTGAACTGATACTGCAAGATACTTGTGAGATTGAGGTATCCTTGGACATTAGTGGAACCAGTATACATTCAATATTGCATGAACATTTGGCAGTAAAAAAATATTTGTTCTCGTTGGATCCCACATAATTTGACAATCGCTCAATAACGAACTCGTGTCGATTGGTCCCAAGAAATGCTCAAAAAATTCGATCGCGGTGCTTCAAACATGTGTATGACATCATGACAGGTGAAGAATCGTGGATCTACGCGTATGAGCCTGAAAGTAAACAGCAGTCGACTGTATGGGACTTCCAAGGCGAGCCAAACCCAATAAATGTCTTAATCGTACCATTAGTGCAACGTAGAACGGTCAATTCTGAATGATACACAACCATTTGTTTGCGACAAGTCTTTGGAGAAATAAGGAAAACCAACCGCCGATGACAGATTAATCTCCACCACGACAGTGCAAGCTCTCGCACCTCGGCTCGAACAAGTGACTTTTTGAGCGCTCAAAACGTCGATTTCATAAGTCATCCATCGTATAGTCCTGATTTGGCACCCAATGACTTCTTTTTATTCCCCAACATCAAAAAAAAATCTGATGTGGCCAGCACATAACCTCTCGCCGTATATTTTACCTGGCTGTATGCATAAAGCAAAGATTATTTTTATAAATACAAATAATACGAGTATATTCATATAAATCTATGACGTATAAACTTCTTTATTATTCAATAATAGCATGTCTCAACATAAAGATATTTTACCATAAATTATGTTACAATAAATTACAAAGTAGAGTTTACCATATATAAATATTAGGCTGGTAACAGCAATTTTCAATTCGAACAACCTTGTTTACTCTCTCTTCATATTCTTCTAGTAAAAACATTAATTTTGGGCGGTCTAAAATGTATATATCTGGATTGTGCATCTATTCTTATATATCTTCTTTTACATTTTATTTTTTCATACTTGTTATATCTAAATAACCTTAATTCCCTTTAATAAAGTGACGGATAGATTGCACTCCGATTATTCTTATATCGATGTGTAATTTTGTCAATATTTACAACTTACTTGAGAAGAATTTGATAGCTTTTTCGCAATTCAAAGTTACTCTAGTCTACAGTACTGGTGTACATTGTCCCATAATGTTTGAAACAAATTTAAGTCCTTCAACCTAGACTTGTCATCTCCATAATAGTCACAGATCAAGAATTAAGGGATTCTCCAAATACATTTTTCTTTCATTACTCATTATTTTTGACACTGACATTTATCTGTCAGTTACAAATAATTTAAATTTGCAACTATTTTTCATGGCATCCTTTCGGTTGTAAAATTAATTACATTATTTTATATATTATATTCCTTTTATCTCTAAATCTATAAAATATGTATAAAAATATTTAAATGTATCAGAAAGAGAATTTATTTTTCTTTAATATTATCAAGAAAAATTTTCAAAAAATAATATTTAGAAGATTTTTTTTCAAGAATCTTCTACTTCCGGTTGTCCAATTGTTACCAAAACCTTTTCAGATCTTCCCATGAATGTCCGATTGGGAAATACGTTGTTAAACAAATTTTAAGTCTTATAGTTTTTGAGTAACCGTCCTTCCAACATCCCACACACACACATCCACACACACACACACACACACACACACACAGACATCATCGTAAAAATGTTAAAATCGGATTGTAGGGACCTTAAAACGTGCTTATTCAATAAAATCTGGATATGCGATTTTTAGCATGAATCCAATACCTCTCTTAGCGAGAGGTAAAAACGGTTGATGCGTTCAAAATGTATGTTTTGGAGATACCTCAATCGGAGTGGAAAAAGTACCTACTTGGAAAATTGGTTCACACACGCATGCAAAAGTGTATTGACCTTCATGGAGAATATTTTGAAAAACAATAAAGCCATTTTCGATGATAAAAATTTGTTTTTATTCTCTAATCCCGTAATATAAAAGGCTACCCTCGTAGAACAAGTTATTTGAATTTTCGCGTCATACTTTTACAATCTCGCTACGACATATATCTATTGCATAAAATTGTTAATTCGTATTACTTATTCCAACATTAAATTTGAAATTAGACAGAAGAAATGAGTGGTGTTTGAAAAAAAAATTAAATGGTCGAACTACATCCTATAGAACTGTAGAATTGTTCGCTTGAAAGAGTATAAAGACCGGTACCAGAGAGCTAAAATGATCGAAGATATCGTGAAATTTTCGGAAATGCGGATGATATTACAATCATTACATAATCTTCTATACTTTTTTGAAAATTGATAGTCTCTATCATACTGTTTTAAAGTATGTGTTAATATAAACTGTCCTTGTTCTAATTTGTTACTATGGTGGGGGACCTGATTATCTTTTTATCTTATATTGTAGTCATTATTCAAAATTTTATAGAAAAAATCTGATGTGGCCAGCACAATACATTCCGTCAATCCTGATTATGTATAAATTCCATATATAAATTTTGTTGCAAAAGATTCTAAATTTTCAGTAAAATTCCTTTTTTCGGAAATTGAATTCCACACTCCAGATAACAAATAAACCACATGAAATAAGAAAATCATGAAATTTTGAATGAAAAATTATGACATTTGTCAGTTATGGACTAATTAAAAGCTGTCATTTTGACACAGGTCCCCATACCTGCTTGCCAAAGTCAGCAAAGTCACGTCACTGCACGCGACCTATACATAAATTTTCTTGCAAAAGATCCTATATTTCCAGTAAAATTATTTCATAAACAAACTATGAAAATTGCACTCGACACATACATATTCATCTTCTTTAGTTTTTCCCATTCGTTAGGGGATCGCTATTTTTTATTTTCTTCTTCCACCCATTTTTGTTTTGCGTGTCGTCCTCATTAAGTTCCTTTTCTCTCAAGTCTTCCGCAATACAGTCCTATCATCTTATATTTAGTCTTCCTATGTTTCTTACACCTTCTATTACTAAGCTATTCATTCTTTTTCCAATATATTCATCTCTCCTCACGACATGTTCAAACCAATGTAATCGTTTCTCTTATATCTTTCTAGAAACTTCTAACACTAGAGTTACTTCCCTTATTCTTTCATTCATTTACTTTTTATTGATACTGACATCCGTCAATTTGAATTACCTGAATCTATTAGCAGTTTCCATGGTTAAGTTAGCATAGCTGGCTGATTTATGAAATCTAATATCTTTATAATTCTTTAACTCTATATCTGTTGAATATGAAATATAAAATGCAACCAAATCGTATAGAGAATAATATATTCTTTAAGTTATAATAATATTTAACTGAGTTTTTCAAGAAAAACTGTTAAAATCTTCAAATGAGGATACTTTCGGTTGCCCAATTATAATCAAAATCTAATCAAGTCTGCATATGGTTGAAAGGAAGAGGAATACGCAAGAATTGTAATTTTTGGAATTCTAGTATTGGAGATATCGCGGCCGAAACCGCGGTCACACGCGCATACACACACACATACAGACATCATCGTAAAAATAGTATTGTAAAGACCCTAAAACGTACTTTTTCAGTGAAAACTCACCACCGAATTTTTTGACCAAAGACAATACCTTTCTTACCTAGAGGTAACGGAAGGTAAAAAATGTTCCATTCCGATTTTGTTATGATTATGCGTATATTTGATAAAATTCTGCCGTATTTTTCAGATAAGATATATTGCAGTAAATATTTGTACGTGTTTGTATAAATATCTGTATACCATATTCTTGTGGTACAGTGTACGCACATACAAGCAGAACAGCAGAAGGATCGGTTGCTTAGCGTTTAGAATTTATTTATTGCAACCCAAGACAGAGTAGGCTGTCTCTGTGAACCTGAATACTTTCTTAATACAGGTTTAAACACATGAAATTAATTTGTATTAATATTATGGTAATTAGCAGATTTGTGGCGGTGATTTCAGTCCTGCATTAAGTTATATGCGTAAAATATATGCTGTGTTAAATTTTATCCCAGAGTAATAATAATAATATCATGGACGAGAGGAGTCAAGTGTCTTTAATTACATAATATTTAAAGATAATGATAACTGTTCTATCACGAAGAACCTGCAAGAAGATTTGTGATGATTGCACTTTAAGAAGATAATTTAGTTGCAAATTGCAGACACTAATGTCTAAATTTCATAAAGGTTATTACAATCTAAATAACCAGCCATTGATATATCATAAATTAATTGAAATTTGATATAACAATGTACTCGTGCTTAAAAATATAAAACATAGTGTGTATACGATGTAAGTATAAAATATATAGCTCCTTTTTATATTGTATTGACGTAATTATTTTAATTTTGGACTTTCACTAAGCCATAACTCCCAATCTTATTATCGGTAGATTACATTAATGTTTTGTGTACAAGATCTAGACTAGAAAATATTTACTTATTTATTTTTTATTTTTTGAAACCCCTCAACAGGATTAAAACTCAATTACAGAGTGGGTTTACATATAAAACATGCATGGATTCGAACCAAAAACCCGTAAGTATTGATGACAGGGCCATTGCTCTAACTATTGAGCCTCTGGAGCTAACAATACATAGCTAAAACAAATTTTTAAAAATTACTTGTACCTGCATTATTTAACAGATTGCCAGAATTTTTTGGTAATATGTACAGGATGGCACAAATTCAAGTTCCTTATATGAAAAACTTTATTATTTTTGCACGTCATTGAAAATTGATGTAGGTATTTACGGCCAAACTTTTGAGACAACATTAATAGGCACCACAGGTTTTTTCTATCATCTTTCTTTTTTGAATTACAGGCTAAAACTTGATTTTCGCTTCGAAAATACCCGATATCACGCTTATTATAGAAGATAAGAAAAATGTATAGTTGTTTATACGGTTTTTTACGTAGAATAACGTGATCATATTAGATTTTTATTCAAACTTATTAATTCAAGAGATGTAATACACACATAATATTTTTTAAATGGGAATATATGTTGAAAATAGTCTCATCGTTTTACTTATTTTATAAGCTTTTCAATTATGTATAGCAAGTTTACATTCTTTTTAAACATGAATAAAACATGAATTGTTATTTTCTTGGGGAGAAAAATATTAAATATTAAGAGTTCCATGAAAAAATCAATTACAGTTAATTTTTTTTTTATTGGTGTTATAGTTATAGTTTGACCCAAATTGAAATAAGTAAAAATAAAGAAAATAATATTAAAAATAATCAAATGATGATCTGTAATTGATTTTTTCAATTGTTTCTTAATATTTTTTTCCCACCCCAAAAAATTAATAATTTTTGTTTTATTTATGTTTAAAATGAAAGAATGTAGTTTCATACATCCTTGAAAAGCTTATAAAATAAGGAAAACGAAAAAACTATTTTCAGCATATGTTCCCATTTAAAAAATATTATATTTGTGTTATATCTCGAAAATTAGTAAGTTTTGAAAAAAATCTAATTAAACCACGTAATTATACGAAAAAAATATATAAACATTTTTTTTATCTTTTATAATAAACGAGATATTAGGGATTTTCAAAATAAGCGAAATTCAAGTTTTAGCTTGTTGCAAATTGTACAAAAACGATTCCTGCGCAGCTCGCTCCACGAAAGATTTTGAAAGCCCGTGAGGTAATGCCTCATAAATTCCATTAACATTATCGAAATCTACGAATAAAAGCAGATTGGTACATCCAGTAAAGGGGATAATAAGCCTGCAGTTCCAAAATAACGATATGTTTTTATTGTAGAAAGTGTATTTACATTTTACCTGATGTTATGTCACGAAATCTATGAAGAATGCACACAAGTATCAAAACTGTAAACTTGACTTCAGGCGGACTTGAACTCGGGTCATCAAATCCACAATCAATAAATTAATTTAGTGTCGAAGAAGTGAGGTTTTATAGGTTTACACATTTTATTTTTTTAAATATAGAAACATAAGTAGGCTGGGATTTTGATTTCTACATTTGTTTTGTTTTTTTGCTACAATATGTACTCATTGTACTAAAATAAAAAGTATTCATCTGGGATTATTATGCAAGAAAACATAAGAAATTTAATTAATTTCACAGTATTTGATCGAAATGTCGAAGGAGTTTAGAATAAGTTTATTAAAATTCTTCTGTGGGGTCTCGTGGTCCCAAATTTGGGGAACCGGGTTTGATTCCGACCGCCGCCAAAAGAAATATAAGAAATATATGGCACAAAAGTGACCCCTGTGGTGCACTATGCACGCCAATAATAAATGTCCATGAAGTGACGCCTGGTAACCGTTCGCACGATACAAATAGGTAAATATATATTTACAATATGGATAACACCCTTTTATTTGTTCCGTGTTGTGCACTACGAAAGACGTTATGCCTATATTTATATTTATGTATTACTCCTACATAATAACATTACTTGAATGTTGTGTATCTTCTGAAATCTTGATAGCCAAAGTGTAAATGTAGATTACATATACCCTATTAAGGTGAAGCATGCATGCCAATATGAAGAACATCGACAGCTCCTAATAATTTTCCAGTATAACTGTTTTCTGGAATAGTAGGCATGTAGATGGAGTGAATTTTTACGAAATCAAAACCATATATCTCAGCTGCAGCAATCATAAATAAAGCGTCTACACACGCGTATATTGATCAAGCGTACCACCCGTAGATCTACCCATAAGGAGTCAAAGAAAGGTCAAGCAGAAGTTGACCACAATTCTGTCAAACAGGACATTCCTCTGACTTCCCCATCCATATCAGCAAGGTGTTGGTTTCAAATACGTTGCTACCGTTATAACAAACAGCGCATGCGCGAAATAACAGGGCTGCGCGCGCATTATATCTCATATCTCGTGCACCCTCGGGTGGGCTCGGGCCGTTTCGGTTGACTTACCATCAATAGTAATGGTACCACTCACTCGTGCGTACCTTTGTGTGTTTTTATTTTACCGGTTCGCCGCGCCATAATTCACGGTGGATTTATTCATCACCGGTAAATATTCTCAAACAAACAAAAAAACAAGGTTCTTTGATAGTGATAACTAGGACAATACGAGTATAATTATTTTCTGTATAATTACCTTCCGTCATCTTTAGGTAAGGAAGGTATTGTCTTTGGTAAAAATACGCGATGATGTGTTTTTGATGATTAAGCACGTTTTAGGCCCCCTAGAATATGATTTTATCATTTTTACGACGATGTCTGAAAGTGAGCGAGTGTGTGTGTGTGTGTGTGTGTGTGTGTGTGTGTGTGTGTGTGTGTGTGTGTGTGTGTGTATGTATGTGACGATTTTTTCATAGACGATAAGTCCAACACCACAATTCTAAAAATTATAATTCTTTCGTATTCCTCTTCTTTACATACATATGAAGAGCTGATTAGATTTTGGTTATAATTGGTCAACCGGAAGTACCTTTATTTAAATATTTTAACAGTTTTTCTTGAAAAAAAGCTGTTAAATATATATTTTTTAACATGTAATGTTATTATAAATATTAAATAACATTCTATTATCTATACGAATTGATTGCATTTTGTACTTCGTATTCAATGGATATAGAGAAAAAATTATAAAGAAATTAAATTTCATACATCAACCAACTATGTTATAACCATGGCAAGAAAATGAATGTGGCAGAGAGATGAGGTTGTTCAGATGAACACGTTGGGAAAGATAGGATAAGGAATGAGAGGATAAGGGAAATAGCTCGAATTATAGAAGTTTTTAGATAGATACAAAAGAGACAAATTATGAGGAGAGATGAATAATATATTGAAAGAAGAATGAAAAGCTCAGCAGTAGAACGTAGAAGAAATATAGGAAGACAAGAGAAAATGGAAGGACTGTATTGCGGAAGACTTGAAAGAAAAGGAACTGAATAAGAACAACAAGCAAAATAGAAATGAGTGGAAGAAGAAAATTAAGTATAGCGACTCCTAACGAAGATGTCAGTCAAGTACAATTTACATAGTGTGTTTATGAAATAATTTTACTGGAAATATGGAATCTTTTGCAAGAAAATTTATGTATGGAATTTTAGAGGAAAATGTAAATATAAAACGCAATATGAGATTAAAATCAAATGCAATATTTATTTATTTTATATAAAAAACTGCAATTTACAACATATTTCAGAGTGCCATGGAACTAGTAATTTTTCTGTTCTGTTTGTTTAACAGGTACGAGTATAATAACCAACAAATCATAACATTTTCCATGACACTATAAAGTATTCTCTAAATTACGGATTGTATTTTACATTTTTCTCGTAAAAGAAGAAAGAAAATTAAGATTACAATCTTCCAATGTGTAGATTTTAAATTTAAACAAGAGTTGTATTTACAACTTTCACTAAAAATTATTTAATTCATAGGTTAGTAACTACAGTAAAATAAAAACATATTTCCTATAACTATAAAACAGATTTCAAGTAGACACACGATATTTACATATTTTTAATTATAAATAAAAATAAAGATAGACCTAATCATAATTCACATTTAAAAATAAACAAGTGTCAATAACGATGTAACATATAGAGGAAATTTAACAAGGCATCCTACGTAATTGCCAAAGTTTCTCTGTTCTAGATTAGCTGAATCGTGTTCATCTGTCAAGCTTCTGTCAAACTGCAAAAGATACCGTTGTAAAAAATGTAAACACCTACGTGAATTCTACTGTTTATCTACCATCATAGTAAATACAACTTTTTCATGTAATTATTAATTATTATATCGCACTCCATAATTTCCAATTAAATGATAACTTCATATTAGTTCAAACTCAAACCGTGGAAAACTTGTACTTATTAAACATTTATGCTAATTAATAAAGTAAAATCACTCAGTTAATATGGCGAAAATAATTGAACAGCAAATATAAAAAAATATATAAAAAAATCATAAAAAAATATATCATGGTTATTACCCACTGCTGGGTGTGGCAATCTACTTTGTATGCAGATATCGGTAACGATGATGATATAATTGTACCGTACCGGGCGTCACCTCACGAGCACTCATTGCTGGCGTGGAGAGTGCACCAAAGAGGTCAATTTTATGCCATTTAAAATTCGAAATATTTGGAATCGGTCGGGATCGAAAATCTTATTAATAAAAGTTGTTCAGAATTGGTCATAATAAGCTAATCCGAAATTTCATTAAAAAAAATCTTTAAAAAATCCAGAAAATTCGAATAATAATCACACAAGTTTGCCATGACTTTTCATTAATACGTCAGAAACAATGTATTGCTAATCTAACAACAGAAAACGAATAGAAAAATGTATACGTGCTAATGGTTATTTAGTTGAAAATACTGTTATTTACGTAATTAAGCATCGTTTTTTGTTATTGTATTGAATTAAAAGAATAAAATAAAAAATCACGACAAACTTACGGGATTATTACTAGAACTTTCTGGACTTTTGGATAGAGATTTTCATTTTTTTTGTTTTTAATGAAATTTAATATTTAGCTTATTTGAATGATTCTGAACTTTTATTAATAAGATTTTCTTATAAAAAAATCCCAAATACGACTTTTTCAATTTCCCTGTTTATTTTAAATCGAAATAGACTAGCATTTGACAGTGAAGGAAAAGTAACATAAGTACAATTTAAAGAGGGGTACAACCAATAAAAAAAATGTTCTTTTCGACACGGATTGCGGAATAAAACTGATACGCAAATTTACTATAACGTTGTTTATCTTCTTACTCAACATAATTTATCAATGCTCATAGAATTTCCACCAATAGGGTAAAAGAGCTTTGTTTTATGTTTTGTTAAATTATAACAACCAATATATTTTATACTTGATTTTTTTTATTTTACTGTGGCCAGGCCTTAGAATATTATATTGTTAAAAATTTAAAGATGGACAACACCATGTACTTTTAGATTAGTTACTGTTTTTGCAGTCAATAATTATTTCTTTTAGTTTGGTAAATAAATAACTCAATTATTTCATTTATATGATGTCGCGTGGCAGTGTTTGTTAGATGACCTATTGTGATTCTGACAGACGCCAAACATATTTCAAAATTATTATAAATAAGCCATAATGATAATACTTTTGATAATATGATGATATATTTTACGTATCTATTGTGTCGTGTTTTTCTGATTATTGTTAAATGGGAAGAATTATATTCATTATATAAGTAGATATAAAGTAAGTTCTTTTGGTTAAGGGGGCAATGAATGGATGAAACATAAGATTTGTATTAAACATTTTATAAGAAAACTATAAATCTTAGAAGTGCAAATCGAATTCTTATTATATAGTACGTGAAAAAAGTTTTAATTTTTAATTTATTTTTTTATTTATATTTTTTTTATTTTACGAGAAACCTTGACTACCTGATGTCCTACTATATAATAAATTTTTATTTGCACTTGTAAGATTTATAGTATATTTTTTTTTATAAAATGTTTAGTACAAATCATATTTGTCGTGCCTGCATTGCCCTCTAATTTGAGTTTTACTTCCAGACAAAATATATCTGAAAGTACATTTTTTTTCATTGTTCGAATTTGAACATCTGTATGACGTCAGAAAATTACAGCATCCAGAAAGAAAACGCTGTAAAAGTGTCTTCTAATAACAAATAACACGATAGAATTACAAACAATACAATTTTATTTCCTCGACACGCACGTATGTTGGATGTTGTGTGTTGTGAGTACTTTAGAACAATTGTTAACTGTTTTTTGTAGTAAAACGCAAGTATAGCGCGTATGTTTATAAAAAAAAAAACGCGTAAACAAGTTGATGTGAGAGGCTCTCAGCCTCAGTAACATTGTTTTGACTGGAAAGCTAATTATTTAAATCTGTTCCATTTCTAATTGCAGTGTAATAGACTTTTACCAGGCAGGGATAAACGGTTAGTGTCCGCGCGTTGTGCGATGATCCCGCGCGAGCAATCGGAGAAAGTCGCACTCTTACTTTTTTGTGCTCCTCATAATTACTGACTTCGTAAATACACCAAATTAATACGTACGCATCACCCGTTTAAGATTCATGACTGCATGAAACCTTTTTTGCTTATGCTACTGAATACTTTTGTATAATTAAATAACTGCTCTTTTTAAGTATGCTAATATTTGCGTAATTTAATGGAAGAATCGACAAGAATTGTTGGCATAAATTACTGTAATTTAAGGTAGCATTTTCCAGGCATTTAAAATAACGTAATTGCTATACTTAATGACTGTAAATGAATTCGCAAATTATTATGAATATTTCATACATTTTTATTATTTAATAAGTTAATACGGTAACAGTAACAGCAGTAACTTAAATACACATGTAATTGTTTTTTAAATTTAATTTAATAAAACTATATATCATCACCGAGAGAAATGTGTTGTTATGATAAATATATTTATAATAGTTGTTATTATATTTTATATTTAAAAAAGGGACAAATACACAAGATATATGAATGAAATATGTATGGATATTAAAAAGTTTAGAATATTATGTAATAAGAGCAAATATATAAAATACTAATTTTAAATATATATTTATTTTCAAATTTCATCCTTAATATTCGAGATATTATTAATAATTATAAAGTTATATTAAATTTTATTATAGCATGTGGTACAATTTACTATACAAAATATTTACTTCAAATAAACAAGTATCTTAGGCTCAAAATTACAGCATACTTATAAGGGCAAACTAATATATTACATTTTTATAGTAGGTATAGGATGTGCTCATTAAATTCCTACGTAACGTAATCGGTGTACAGGTACCTTATTTAAAGACAACTTTTATAAATAGATTTTTTTATTTTTCTAAGTACGTGAATGTAATAACAAAAAATACTATTCAACGAAACAGATTTCATAACAAGAATAAAATAAATTAAATTCTAAATAATAATCCTAACACTTTCACACAAATTTTCAAGCCACTACGATTTTAAAATATTTATTATAAAATTGTTGCACATATTCATTTGAGGAGTGATGTACACGGTCTTATTGTTTTATTTCCACTTAATCAACGCAGAAGCATATACACATGTAAATGAACATGGAGACTGTTCTTCCCCTGATCATCGCTTACCTGTTCAACTTGCTGACGCTGTCAGCCGCAATACTCAGTATTTTAAAGTTGAATATACCGAATATTTAATTCTAATATGTAATATACAATTAAAAATCTCTATATATTTAAATATATTCGGCAAATATACATATAATTATTCTTAATATGCTGTATTTAATTTTAAATATATATCGTTGAAAAATATACGAATCTTAATAGTAAATACATTTTTATAATACTTTTACATATACGTTTCCCAATACTTAATATTTACATATTTAAATTTAAAATTTTGACGTACAATATACAATTTTTAATATACATTTCTCTCAGTGGCATTTTAATACTTCAAATATGTAACTATTTGTTCCAGAATAAATCAGCATGAAAATATATTTCGTCAGCATATGGAAAACTTTTCTTATTAATCTGATAACTACTAAAAATGAACTAGTATAATTTCTATAATATACAAGGTGGCCAAAAAGTAGATGTGTCCATTTTTAGTTTAATGTAAAGTGTTTTTTTTTTAATGAAAAAGTTTCTGGGATTCAACCATATTTATTACTTCAGTTTCGACCCCACATGGGTCTTCTTCTGCAGCTACACTGAAAAACAGTTTTTGTTTTATAACAATTACAAATAAATTATTAACCAAATTTAAAACTTATATGAAAGTTGATATAAATGTACTGTACTGTTCATAATATTTATATGTATAACATATATTTTTTAATTAAAAGTTAAGTACTCTCCTTGAAAATTGTAAATAGTACAAAATACATTATTGTCCTCCTGTTTATCCTTGAAATTATAGCTGTGTATTTTATATCCAACAAAAGAAAAAAAATATATTTTTTTCGACCAGCAGTTCTCGAAATACGCGACCTAACTTTTTTATTTTGAATGAGAAGATATATTTTTTATTTGCTTGTTCATTAGAGAATTTAATTCTGATATCAGTAATATAATATTTTTATACCCTTACATAACGATTATTTTTGAGAAAAATGCATACGAAATTTTATACTAATATGATTAAAATATGACTACAAAAAAGTGCCAAGAATGGAAAAATGAATCCATGTTTTTGTACATAGAATTACAATGCCCTGACAGTAGAAGTGAATATTTTGTTCTTTTACTTGATTATAAAAAATGTCAACGCAAACAAAATATTTAATTATTTCTTTCTTAGCATTCTAATTGTATGTAAAAATTAACACGTATTCAATTTTTCCATTCGTAGCACTCTTTATCCATATTTCATCAAATTAGTATAGAACTTTATATGCATTTTTCTCAAAAAAAAATCGTCATACAAAAATAAAGTATAAAAAATCACTAAATATTTTAAGAGCCTCTGGTCGAAAAAATATTTTTCTTTGAATTCATCTTGTGAAATAGAAATTTGACCGTCTTTATATAACTCTAGTTCTCGAAATAGCAATGGTGGCCAATTTAAAATGAACATTCTGTATTCTTCTTTTTTTCTACTAATGAGAGATTGACAAAGCTTTTGAATAATATAACCTGGTATAAGAGCTTCGTAGTATACAGAAAAGAAGAAGTGTACATATAGTCTTTTACTAAACAAAGATTTTACATTCATAGTAAAACTAAAACTAACTATAGGTAAATAAATTCAGGGATTTAGAGAAAATATATTGCAACTCTTATTTGTATAGTTAGTGTTAATATACACTTAATCAGTACTAAATACTATCCCGTTGCACTAAGTTTGTAAAAGAGTTTCTGCTTTAGTTTCTGATAAAATACTTTGTCATTATTTCTATACGTCACAATTTGTTTTGTTTAGAACAGAGGTGTGCAAACTTTTTATTCCGCGCCCCCTTTTCCTTCAAAATAAAAACTTGGGCCCCCTGCCTTGACTGGCAAGATTTTTATCAAGATTTGCTATTTTGGAGGCGTTTTACGAGTATAACAATAATAATTTAGAAAACCAATATGTTACAAAAACAAACTGATACCTACAAATATTTTATTAAAACAAAATAAAATATAATAATTCAAGATAATACCTTAACAAAATTAAATATGAAATTTTAATAGGAACAAAATATAATACTTAATAGGTAACAACAAAATATAAAAATAAAAACATATTTAACTTTGACATATTATAGTATATTCTTTTATACTGGGCGTTCAATTTAAGTTTGCGATTACTTTTTTGAGAAATGTAAGAGTAGGCTTTTTAGTGTTTTTTTAGGGTTAAAAATGTCATTTTATGACACCAGTGTTAAAAAGTGACAGATCATTGTTACTTTTAACACGAGTGTTAAAAGTGAATTAGTTACCTTGGTAATGACAATGACGAATGGAACAAGGAATTGACATTTTTTATATATATTAAAAATTATTAGATATACAAATTTAAATAAAGAAATACTATCTGTAGAAAAAATATTGTATGATATACGTGTTAAAAGTGATTTTATTTTATTCTAAGGTTTGAACCACTTTGCTTCGCCGCGTCGTGTTCCAAACATTCATTTCACAAAATAAAACTTTTATCACATAATAATTATTTTAAAAAATATATATTAATATTTTTGTAATACTCTTGCAAAACAGTATTACTTTTTTATTTTAACCACCTTGTACACATCTCTTATATATCTAAAAAAAAAACTGAACACTTTGTATGTATACTTTTTACCTTCCCGTCACCTTTAGGTAAGGAAGGTATTGTGTTTGGTCAAGAAATTCGATGGTGAGTTTTTAATGAATGAGCACGTTTCAGGATCTTTAGAATAGGATTTTACTTTTTTTACAATGATGTCTGTATGCATGTGTGTGTGAGTGTGTGTTTGTGTGTTTGTGTGTCAGTGTGTGTGTTTGTGTTTGTGCATGTGTATGTATGTGACAATTTTCGGATCGCATAATTCCAATACCATAATTCCAAAAATTATATTTTTTCCGTATTCCTTGAGATTACATCTAAATGAAGAGGTGATTAGATTTTGGTCATAATTGGTCAACCGGAAGTACTCTTATTTGCAACTTATAACAGTTTTTCTTGAAAAACTGCAGTTAAATATTGTTTTCTGACATTTTTATATTATCATAAATATTAAGGAATATTTTATTTTATATACGATTTGATTTCATTTTATACTTTATATTCAATGGATATAGAGTTAAAAAAAATGATATAGCTATGCTATAACAATGGAAACAACTATTATATATTTCAGATAATTCCCATTGACAGATGTCAGTGTCAAGTGAAATTTACTATATTTGTTTTTGTTATAATTTTACTGGAAATATAATATAATTATAAAAGAATAGTATCCTTAAAAAAATGCATTTTAAACCTGGACCCGAACCCTATTCTAAACTCCGGCCGAATCTTTTGCATGGTATTTGTGCAAAATACATAGAACTGATGAAAACTAATGTGCTGGCCTCATCAGATTTTTTTTCTAGATCTCATTATATTTTAGAAATATTCTAATATATTGATATGTAAAGTTTATTCTATACTAATTTTAAAAGTTTAACTTTCACCATAATTTTTCATTTTTCTACATGCATGTATGTACACTTACTGTAACATATTTATTAGCATCAATAATAATAAAATTTGTAATCTATCATATTGATTTATCCATCACTTAAAGATATATGGAAGTTTTCCTCATATACGTTTGCACATTAACAAGTACTATTCATATAAAACATTTTAACACTCCATAAAACAACAATTTCTTCTTTAGATTATATCTCGATCTTTGATATTCGATAAAGGATTAACATGATTTTCTTAATCCAGATATTGATAATTACATCAAATTATCTAGTTCTTTTCAGAAAAAATTGCGCACCTTACGGCAGCTTATATATGGAAAACGCGTAACTGTATGCCGTGGACTTGTTTTTATATTTTGATTGAAATGAGCAGAGTATGTTTAATCCTTAAGAAGCTTACTGACAATTATGGAACTAAAAAATTCTGATTTGTGTGTGGCATATTGCTTCAAAGTATGAAAGTTTTTTTCGTTGCAATTAAGATTACTGTAAGATATGTCGAGACGTTTTTGTTTTTGTTTATTGAATTAAATGTAATTTTAATTACGTTACCTTATTTCAAGATTTTATTGCAATTTTATTTTTCCTTTCAAAGGAAATTAATTTTTCACGATAGGTATACAGATGTTTATCTCTGTTACAATAAGAATACATACATAATTATAATTTAAAAACAAAACAAGTAGCATTTTGATCTAATTAATTGTAATGGTGCTAAATATCATGTCACTTTTACGGCATTCCTACCGTAACAACATTTTAATATTTTCGCATAAATTTATTTAGTTTTGTGGTATATTTATTTTTTATATTTATAAAATACAGTACAGAACTAGAGGATAATTAATATCAGAATTTGGACAGGGAATTTGAATGAAATACAAGTTTTCAAAACCACTACATTTATAAGTTTAATTAAAACTTAAAAAAACTATTATTAAAAGCCGCAAAAATATTATATTGTAGTAATGACCAATACCTATCTGTATAAATAGATTTTTAAATTATATGAATAAATGATGTTAAAATAGTAAATTAAAATATAAGTTTCATAAAGCAATCTGTTAACGCACGAGTCTAAGTTTTATAAAGGACGAGTGCAATAACAGATTTCATGAAACATGTTTTTTATATTATTTTTTCTATTGACGTAATTTTATAATTCTATTTGATTTTTAAAAAATGCAACTTGTGAAAAATATGACTTGGTGTTTTTTATCAGTCATGTTGGTAGCGCTTTCCGCTATAAATTTTAATTTGACGGAAGAAAATACATTGTTAAATGACAGAAATTTGAGGTTCTATGTTATATGTCATTTATCTGTCAGTTTTGAAAGTAGTCAGACCACCTCTAGAATACAAAAAGCGCCAAAAACAGTGCGTTTATAGATCTTCTTAACGACGTGTTTTCATTACATTTCTAAACTATAGAAATGCTTAAAAGCCGTGAAAGGGTGTAACTGTATGGAGACACTAATTTCCACTATAGAAAAACAAGTGGTTCGGTTGGTTGCACAGAAAGAGGTACAAATCCATTCATAAATAAACTAGCGTAAAAATGTACTCGTGACTACAAGTGTAAGCATGTGACGTCACGAGTTGCGCACACGACCGCGAACGACATTGACACCTATCGGGCTAGGTTGTAAACTACTCTCCACTTCACTAGACTTCCTGGATCGCAGAGTGCTGTGCCTGTGCGCGACGCAGTACCGTAACGCAGTATCTCACCTGATTTTTCTGCTGCATTGTTGCTCGTTTGTTACATATGTTGACTTTTGAAAGTCACTAGTGCAGTGCAATTGTCACATTACTTACTCATCCAATGAGTAGTTTTAATGACCGTTATAAAATGCAATAATTGAGCGAGTTTTTGCTGCGTACTCTAGCTGAATTATTAAAGGAAATTGTTACCTGCAGAATAACACTCTCACATATGTCCTATTTATTTTTCTTTTAATTTGCGAACACATTCTTAACCCGTATCTTATTTTCATTAAATATCTAAGAAATAAAAAACTTGTTGTTTGTACAATTATCAGCTTCATAATTTTCAAGCACTCATTATAATTTACCAAGCATGTAGATATAGTGAATATTAATTTCCGTTCAAATATACATTTAATTTGACCATTCCTAAGTACCAACGACTTACTCAAAAGTTGTGGCCTCATTTTACAGTGTGACTCAATTATAAAAATTTAAACATTATACAAAATATCAATTTTTATTCTAATATCGTAAAAGCATAATGAAAACAGGATTATTTTAAAATTTGTTTTATTTGTAGAATTAAACGAGAAATTTAGATATATTTATTGTGTAGCGTTGAATCGTGTCCCTTTAATTATATTTTTACAAAGCACACTAAATTATTTAGAAAATTATGATATAATATTATACTATTCAATTTTTTTTCCATAATAGTATATTGTGTTATTAGGAGTAAAAGTGATACTTTGTGTGGCGAGCGTGGAAGTTTGCAAGACAAGCGACGCGAGTCGAACAATTGCACGCGAGGCACACAAAGACACTTTTACTCTGAACGACACATTATATTTTTTCTTCAAACGTAGATATTTAAAGAAATTTTTTACGTAAATTACGTTTGTTCACTTTTTGTTATAAACATTGAAATGAAAATTTTCACGTTTTGACGTTTCAATAAAAACTGCAATTTTATATCTTCCTTGTGTGCAATTATGTCGGAATTTAAAGTATTATAATGTACGCCCCCCTGCAGATGTTCATTTGGATGGAAATCTAACAGTGTGGCTGAAAGATACGTCCAGGAATCACTGAAAAACAATATAAATTTTTCTTATCACTTTCATTCTAAGTATTCTTATGTTCATTTCCGTCCCTGTAATTGTAATCTGTACGTCTGCTATTCTTTAATATGTTATTTCTTCAACAGTAAACTCTGTTTATACTTCCATTCATAGGTTATTTATTTAAATTTGATAGTTATTGATGGTATTTAGTAACTTTATTCTTAGGTTACCTAGTGTGTTATAGGGATATTTAGAGGCGATATTACAGGTTTCTTTTATACAAGTTACTTCTTATTCGTTGATTCTGTATAGTTTCTATGGATATTTATTTATTTTATTTCTACCTTGTGAATCAAGTCGCAAAAGATGCTACTTTTATGACGTTTGAAGAAAAAATGTATTTTTTTATTACTGTTTAGAGTCCATTATTTCAATATTCATATGAGTTATTCATTTTTTCTTACACTCAATATACAAAGCAGGCATTTGCGTTTACATTTATCAACGCTAAATGTCACTTTGTCACTAAGCAACAAAACAGAAAAAATGCTCACTCTCCGAATTTTTAACTCTAAATCAAACATCAAACTCAAACATTTATTGAACGCAGTGTTCAATAAATTTTTGAGTTTGATGTTTGATTTAGAGTGATAGCAACCAGTGACAGCAAATAAACAATTAGGTTTTTATAGAATGTTAAATTTATTGTGGCGACTATAGAAAAAATCTTATGTGCGTTTCGAGCGCAAATATTCTTGTCGATTTCGAGACAACCTCTCAATCGACAATGTACAATTTTGCGCTCTTAATACACGAATAGCAATTTTTTTGCACTATATGCGGAAAAGTTCAGGCACCTGCACAATAACTCGGAAGGGAGAACTTTTACTTGGTGATTAATCTGGCTGAAATTAAAGAAAACGTGTAAAATTAACTGAAAAATATTTAATTATACTCAAAATTTGTTTGAAAAATTTATTTTTACGTAAAAATATTTGTTTGACAGCTAAATGGTGAAGTTGGAAGTGTTCTTGTTCCTAGGCTTTTGTTCGTTCGCCTTCATTTTTCCGAATTCAGTACGGAACAATATACTATCATTGTTTTCTTGTAACAAATAGCTTTTTCTGTCATTTTACACTTATTCCAAACCGTAGTACAAAAATCTTGTGTGCAACTCGTAGGAAAAATATATTTTTCTGTCCACGGTGTGCTTATAATCTCGGTTGCACTTCAACTAAAATTTCACGCCTAATACGGAAAAATATCACTTCATTACTTGTTACACAAAAAGCGATTGAATCACATCCGTCTTATTGCAATAGGTATAGTACGTATTGTTTTTTTTTTGTAAGTTATCACAATAAATACTTCTTATAAACAATAAACAGGTAAAACCTCTAAAAGAACAGGTGAAAAATATGATTCCGAATAAATTTTGATATAATGTAATCGATTTTCTTTCGAAATTTTACAAATCGAGACTGGACGATAAAGGAAGTTGAAGAAACTTGAACAGATTTTTTGCACAATGAAAAAAAAAACAGATTAAAACTCAAAATAGTGATGAGAATTTGCGTTGTAGTCAGTAAAATAGTGAATTTGAACACTACACACTGTCCAAAGAACATCGAAATTCATATATGTAATTTTAAACAAGTAAAGTTGTCGATTAGGTTAGGTGAGATAAGTTTAGGTCAAAGTGTTACAGTTTCTTACATGCGATATTTAAAATTATGTACACTACGTGGTAATATTAATATATTTCTTTATTTTAAATTGTATAAATTATGTTAATATATAATTTACATTTCATTGGAAAGTGTCAAGTAGACATTTCATAATTCATTAATATCTAAGATCTAAAATTATGTTTATATGTTGACAAGGTTTTAATAACTTAGTTTTTTAAAAAGATAAATTAGCTAGCAGCAATAACTTTGATTTATAGGAATAATTTATGAGTTCGTTGGTACGCATCCGATGGTAAAATTATTAAATAATATGAAAGTAACTCACTTATAAACTGTTGCAAAATAATTTATGATCGCCTATATTGAGTTATTATGAAGGGAAATTAAAAATTTCATGTACCATTAAATTTTTAATTTAATTAAATGACCGGACATTTGATGCAACAAATTTTAAATATAATTTAGAAAAAATATCTTTCAAAAATGAGCCAATAGATTTTCTCAACATTATTTCGTTTTTATAATTTTTTTTATTTATTATTTTTTAGGATACTTCAACTGCCATGGTTATTAGTATTTTATAATTAATATTCATATTTTATGAAGAAATAAGTAAGTCACTACGAAGAATGCATTTTTAAATTTATATAGATTGCAAGTAAATAGAAATTTCTAATAAAACAGCATTTTTCTGAAAAATCTGATGTATTAACATTTAATTAAATAATATTTTTCTTCAGTTAGGTTAGTTTAATGTAGTTAAGTTTAATTTATCTTCAACTCACCATCACTATAGTAATTTTAATTTCATCTAATTTAAAGTAACATAACGTAATCTAACCTATACAAAACGTCTGGTCATTTTCTAACGAGTATTTAGACATTTTTGCTTGCAATTTTTCTAAACATACCTTAATGTAACCTAACGCACAATACTCATGCACACTTTTGTGCGTTATTGACTCGTTACCTATTATAGGTAACATTATGTTCACTGTTTTAAGAAATTTTACAGCACTAATTCGGAAAGTGAGACTTTTAGGAGTAGTCTGGTAAAGTATTACCTACTCTCTCATAAAAAAGCTACTTTCTTAAACAAATGATTTTTCAGTGCCATATATTTTGATGGCAGTATTATTGATTATTTTATTTAAAAAAATCATGTAAAAAGTAAAAATTATTATTAATATAATTCGTATTTCATTTCGTTATAATTAACTGGTAAAGTTATTAGTAGATAATGATGATACAAATAAAATTAAAAATAACAAAATAATTACAGAATTGAAATCATAAACGAGTTATGTGAAGAAATGTAGGAAAAACATGCATAAGCAACGATTAAATTGCAATTGCCAAGTCAGCATAAGCACAGGATACCAATCGTAGTATGTCTCTCTGCATGACGTCGCTAGTTGGTAAAAACACCGCGACAAGTGTTGACGGCGCCGCCACTTGGACCCATCTGTCACCGGGGAAACCAGAATGGTCCACAACCACAAGAGCTCCACTGAGCCTTGACGAGGTGAGGTGACGAAGCATATATCACGCTTATAACAACACTATTGTTGCTAAATGATACACCTAAACGAACACTTATTTGTAGTTATATCGCTTCAATGCCGTAACAATAAATATAGTAGTCGATATTTGTCAGGTATATTAGAGAAGATGATGCTGTTTTCAAACGTGTGAATCATAGAGCTATGTTTTTCTCTATTTCTTGATGTCTCATTATGTATTATAGTCAGTATTCTATACAGTAACAGTGAGTATTAAGTTAGAAACTGTGTATTACTTTCAATTTATACTTTTATGTTTTGTAGAATAGGTATAAGATTTTTTTTTATAATTGTAAAATAATATGTATATTTCATATTGTCTTATAATATATTTTTTAAAGAATCTAGTATCGAATATTGAATGTTGATAAATGCAAGGTATTAGTATTTGAAAGATAGAGAGGAGTGTTTTGGTAATTAATTGTAATGTATTAAGTGAAGCATTATGTCGAAAAAAGGAAAAATTGAAAGGAGAGTGAGTGCAGGTTGGGTGCCCTCTGAATACGTTTGTTAGAAACGCAAACGAATCTAGACATGATCGGTTAAGTGTGGATAATAGAGTGCTTGTGCCTGCTTTGATATATGAAAATTAATGTTTAGAATAGGTAGTAAAGCATAAAAGGAGAATGAGTGAATAACTGCTGTAAAAAATAGTTATTTATATGGTATTCGTATGCAATGTGTTGGATGAGGAATGTATGATTGGGGAGAATGTTGTTAAGTGAGTGGGAGTGTGTCGGTTGAGATGGTTTGGATATGTGAAAAGAAGAGTAACCTGCTTGTAATACATATAGGTATATTGGTAATATTGAGTCCGTTCAGTGTGTAAGTGAATATGATTAGTAGGGTGTTAACGGAGAGAAATTTTCCGACTGGAAAGAGAAAATGAACATGTATCAATGCGATTATGAATGTGGAGAAGCTGAAAGATGTGTACTAGAATGTGTGACGAAGGATGATTGCTGCGTGAATACTTTTATTCGGGTATGTGCTAAACTTTCAAGTAGAATAAGGGTGATTTTGTATATGTATTATACAGAGTGTTAAAAAAGGGTAATTTTTTAAGGATATATAGTACTAATAGAAATGAGTAAAAAAACGCTTAATCAACATAGAACTGAACTTCGGAAAACGAAAAATCAAAGAAAAACCGACAAAAATAGTGATTAATTTTTTTTTAATCTACGTCAATATAGACTATAAAAAACAATAAAATTTTATATGAAACATTTTCCCAATTTCTAATACATAGTTACAAAGTTATTTGAAAATAAACAATAATTGGCCAAGGTCGCCACATTTATCTTTTAACAATTTTTTGATTAAAAAAACAAAAGCACATCTAAGATTACCTCTGTAAGGGTAAACAAAAAGTCTCATTTAATCGAAGAGGAAACCTCATAAAAACTCATTTCTTCACTGCCTTATATGAGTCAACATTTTTTACTCATTTTAGTCGGTACTATATGCTCTTAATTTTTTCCCTTTTTTGTAACACCTGTATGTACCGTGTAAATCGAGATGTAAATAAACCATACGTTATTCATATACCCTTTCATCCTTTTTTATATATAAAATAAATCACAGTAGAAGCCATATAGATACAAATAAACTCGGATATAACGAACTCAAAAAAAATTGTAAAAAAAAATATTCGTTATAAGCAAGCGTCCGTTATAAACAAATCATCTATATGTATAATATGCATATTTTGTTTTAAAATAATAGTCATAATTCAATGTTATTAAATGAAATTTATTTTCTTAACTTACCTGCTGACCAAAGTAAACGTTGGAAAAAGAAACTATTTCCGGATGCGCTGGATAGTAATCTACCATTATCAATATTTTTCTTCCAGTTCACTATCCCAATTTCTTACGTCATATTCAAAAGTTTAGATCTGACTCTCTAATAACCAATAGTTTTTGTTCTTCGGTGCCTGTCATATTTACACACACACAAAAACTGTTTCTTCCCCTTTCCCTATTACGTTACCTTGTTCGTTATAACCGAAAATTATTTCAAATCTTCGCCGAGAATTTTATTGTTACTATATGAGAGTGTCCGCCATTAGCAAGCACAAAATACTTTTTAAATATAGGATTTCTGTCCCGGGAATTTATTTTTCTTCGTTATAAGCAAGCGTTGACTATATCTGAGGTGTGTTACACCCGAGTTCACCTGTATATTATTTGAAAAAAAAACAACAATGTTTTATGACAAATACCAATAAACTTATTCATAAATTTCAATGAAAGCAATATAAATATAATTCTGAGAAGGAATATTGAAATCTTTATGTATGTATAAAATATATACGAGTACATTACCTACTAATATATTTTATTAATCGTTTATAGAAGAGACTAATAAGGGAAAAGCTTTACTGTAAATTAGCGTTTGCAGTACAAACGCATACTTTCATATTTCAACAGCTTCTGCGTCTACGATTATTACACGGAAATATAATATTTTATACATAAAATAATTACACAGTCAGCAGCCTGGCAAATGATTGTAATAAATGTAACATAAAGTAGCGATCACCTTATGTTTCGGGTCGGGAAAGCACATCACATAGTAAATAGGCGAGTCGTGATGATAAATAAAGAATATTTTAATCATCAGTGAATAGTAAAAGGTAACACACGTCAATTAAGGAGCGCACGCGGTGATGCGGCCACTCGGGTTCAAACGCGAACGCCACGCCTAGCGAGATCTCGAAGCTAGCGTAGCCGCTGCGAGTTGTTTACGCACACGCTAATAACTGTGCTGCTTCTAATTTCAAATAGAAATCAATGATATTCCTACTTTATGGATTAAAGATGCAGTTTCAAACCCAATAAAAACATTCAGCTGAACATCGAGAAAGCTTCGATACTGTTACTGTACTTGCTAATTGCAAAATTTTGTTTTTAAAATCACCTTCACGATAAGTATTCGTATGTCAGCGAGAAGTTTCTGGAGAAAGGTATGTATATGAATTTATGAACTTGTATATTAAGATTTGAGTTTTACATTTACTTGTCAGGATTATGTTATCTCATAATATATTGCCAGCAATATTTTGCCGTAATATATTGGTTGCAATAAATACTGGGGATTTAAAGCAATTTCCGTAGTTAATTGTTTAATTTTATTAGAGAAAGCTCAAAAAGTAACTTAATTTTACTAGTACAAGTCTGGATTGTGCGGAAATGATATTTTCCAACTATTCCCTCCGTAATAACCCCAGTAAAGTTCTCGACGCATTTGTGTTTTCGTGGCTATCACGATATAAATAACAAATAATTTAAGACTTTCTTCTTTCATCGTCTTTCTTGGAGTAGGTATACAGTGTTATTTCAGTAAGTGTACAACGCTAAACCGATGGAAGGACTAACCCCATAGATAGTAAATCTGGCAATAGTTTTTGTTTTATATGCTTTCTATAAGAACTGGAGCACCTTAAAACCGATCAATTACGTCATAGTTCAAAATTTTATAAAAAAGTAAAAAATCAATGTATTGTCTGAAAAAAATGTTGATTGTCAAAAAATTGACATTAAAGGTTTTTTGAGTAGATAGACGTACAACTTAGATTCTGTTTATTTGATAATCGCCTACTAAGACAATCCAGACATGCAACAGTGTTGACAAACATGCAGTTTTTCATTTTTTCTAGAGAACACATTGATTTTTTACTTTTTTACAAAAATTTTAACATTGATGTAATTGGTTAGTTTTAAGGGGCTTCACTGCTTATAGAAAACATGTAAAACAAAAATTATTGCTAGATTTACTATCTATGGGGTTAGTGGTACTATTGGTTAAGAGCATTGTGTACATCTGCCGTGAACATTGAGAACATGGTGTACGCGAACCCATTTTACACAAAAACTAAAATAAATAAAATAATAAACCAAAGCGTAATTAAAAGATAAAGGTTGTACGCTTACTTAAATATGTACTATGTACAAATATGTATAATTGCGCAACAATGATTTAAGATAATTTATAGGTACTTTTAAATGCAATCTCTGTTTCGGAGCTAAAATTCCCCATTGTAAAAATATATGGGAAAACAAGTTAAACTATTTCTTTTGCCAATCAGTATGTAAAATTTTAAAAATTACTAGAACAAAATAAGTGATATTTTGTGTGCCTACATATTAGAAATATAACTACCTACATACATATACCTATTCAAAATATCTATAAATTATAAAAAACTTTTTATTTTCAAGTATTTATTATTTATCCAGTGTTAACTATACAGAATGTTCCAAAATTAAACAACTGAACTTAAAATTGAAATAAGGATTTTAGAATTTAAAATTCTATTATACAAAATTAATAATACTTTAGCACCCAGAAAAAGAATATTGAGACCTGCAAAATAATAATATTGCAACAATATTTTGCTGCAACTGTATCTTTGATGGAGTTGTGCCATGCTTGTCTACAAGGTCAAGGACATCATTTTGAGTATTTTTAGTAAAAAAAATATATTTTATAAATGATTCATAGTATACGTAATTGAAGAAAATTATTGGTACCGCGCCAGTTACGCGTTATCATATGAATATATCTGAATTTAAGCATTTTTTATTTAAATTTTATGTTTACTTCTTTATTCTTAGAACACTATATTAGATATTTTCAAATATAGACATGTATACCTACATTTATTACAAAATAATTACGGCATTTAAATTATCTGAGAAAATGTCAATGTCAATGGACATAAATATGCTAATAAACGTAATTTTATAATTGAAATTTATGAAGAAATTATATAATATTCCTTCTTTATTACAAATAAATTGCTGCATATTAGTTCCATAGAATATACCTAATATAAGTAGATACATAATGTTTAATTTATGAAAAATTCTGATGATACCGTAAAATGGGGTCAATATGAATACTTTTCAACATATTATATGATGTATAGCACGTGTTATAAAGAAATTATATATTGTTTAGTATCTAAAAGTCATTTATTAAAATAAAAATTACCTGAATTTTTTTTTTTTTTATAGATATTCGATGTAATTTCAATTCTAAAATGTATATAATAGAGACATTTATACTTCTTTTAAAAATATTTTTAACAAAATCCATTCATTGTTTCAATAATAACCTTTTTTACATACATATGTATATAATCAGTTACAAATATCAGTCTTTTATTACAAGTAATCGTCTTGTATAATCAATTAGAAAAAAAAACTAATTATTAATAAATAACAAAAATAAATATTATTATCCATGAATGTTATATTTAATTTGCGAAATTCCACTTTTAATATCCCTGCAGGCTTCTGCTATGACAGTTGGATCATGTTTCACATATCTTTTGCTCTTGAATTTTGTTTTACTGTTCTCGGCATGATCTGCCAGTTATATGGCATGCTCTATAGATTCCATATAACTTAAAAGAAATTCATATTTTGGCTGAATCTAAATTGCCTTTAACTTACTATATTTAATTCAATGTTCTTAACATAAATAGTTAAAATATGCAGTGTGCCAAGCTATAATTACAAAACAAGCCACATATTATAGGTCGAAATTATTAATTTTTAAAGTTTTTTTAATCTACATTTTTGTCTCAAAATTTACACATTAAGTACTTCAAATGTCACTAGTTTCATAGTAGTGAATCGGCAACACCTACTGGTGTTGACAATTGATAAAAAAGTATTGCCCTACAATACAAGTTAATATAATAGTAATATTTTGTTTTATAACAACTGAAAATAATTTTAAACTTTTTCCGGCAATTTGTTTTTATTTAAATTTGTCTCGAAAAACCCGTTTTACGGTATTTGAGATATTCAGCAATTTTTTAATTAAATAATATTATTCGGGTAGTTGAATTTTCATACACCATTTTAAAAGTACAGTAATGTCCAGGGACCCGAAACGGAACAGAAACGAAAACGATAAACGAAATATACGAAAAAAAGGAAAATATCCGAAACAGAAACGAAACAAAAATTCTTAAACATATTGCTGGATTGAAAACCATATAACCGAAACACATTTCGGTTAATAACGTTATTATTTTGTTTCTGATTAATTAAGATTAAAAAAATATTTTTGTTTCTGTTTCGTTTCCGGATTTTTTTTTTTTCGTTTATATCGTTTATCGTTTTCGTTTCTGTTCCATTCCGGGTCCATGATTGCGGAGTCGTGCTTCAAACCCTTTCTTTCTAGTAACAGCGTTTATAAAAATAATTGTGAAGCCGAGAATATATATTCTAATATTAGATCAGAACCTTTCGAGTGCATAAATTCTACGAACTATTCCTCTGGTTGTTCTAATAAGAGTTTTAATTCAGCGCAAAGTGCCTGAGGTACAAGGCAAGCCCAGCGAAAGCTGCTGCTGATGTATCGCTTAATAAATAGAACATTAATTAGAGGAAAGACGATTGTGTTTAATACCAGAAGCCGCGACCATCCATTTGCAGCGACATCAGATCAATCACTATATTTATAACACGTTCGCGGACACACCTGTCTTCCATATTTATTAATCGAAGTAATAAATGAAATTCCTCTTGCCGGATAATAGGCATTTTTTCAATTTTTATTCTCCTCGTGTAGTAATGAGTTTACAAATTCCATATTGATTAGTATCTCCGTGAAACTATGTTATGCAGCATCATATCACTTGAAGCGGATATTACTGTTTTCTTTTGCTCGTTCCTGGAATCTATAATAATTCATATTTTCATAAATTCTGCATCTTTACTGTTTAGGCGTCATTTCACGGCCTCTCAAAGCTGTAGTGAAAAGAGAACTACAGGGGTCATTTTTGTACCATTTTTTAAAATTGAAAATGATTGTCAAGATTTAAGTTTGATTCCAGTCGGAATTAACCCTGTGTAGTCCGAATCACAATCGGTCACCTAAGGCACAAACCACGCGATCCCATCTTCATTAATATTTTATAAAATAATATCAATAATCAAAATGAAATTCTTTTAACTTTTTTACCTCCCGCTACCCTTGGTAAGGGAGGTATAGGGATCGTGCTAAAAATCGCATATCGAGATTTTGGTAAATGACCAAGTTTTAAGGTCCTTAAAATTCAATTTTAACATTTTCACGATGATGTCGTGTGTATGTGTGTACGCTCTAACTCAAATACTATCATTCTGAAAGTTTTGAATCCATGTATTTTTAAGTTATGCTACTATGGAAAGAAGCCATTAGATTTTGGTGGCAATCGGATAACCGGAAATGGCAGTTTACCTGAAGCTCAAGATAGTTTTTCTTCAAAAAATACCTTTAAATATAATTTTTTCGCAATTTGTTATTACAAAAATTAAAGTTTATTCCATTTTCTACAGGTTTGCTTTAATACTTTTTCTATATATTTTATGGATAAATTTATAAAGTAATATAAAAATTATATCTCGGAGCTTATACTTTAAACACGTGGTTACATAGTTCAGCTTAAATGTATGTAACTGACAGATAAATGTCACTGTCAAAAAAATAATCATTTCAAATTAATAATAGTAATAGAACAATAGTTTTATGCAAGGGAACTTAATATACATAATTTCTAGCATGTATGTATTTAAATAAAGAAATAAATAAGTATATTATCACGGCATATAACATAACGTCTAATATTAAAATTTTAAAATATTGAAAACAGATATACATAACTACCAACATTAATACGATCAGTAACATAAAACTTTTGCTTCATGTTTTATTTTTAACAAATCCATAATGTATAGTCTATTTTTAAAATAAGGAGTAAATTTTAAAATTGCACTAGACCCAAGAACAATTCATATTTCTGATTGGTCAATGCTCATTCGAGTGCTCATTGCTCAGCCTTTTTTACACCTAAATAAAAATCTAAATCCATTTTGATATTTATGCCCACCGCTGAAAAAAAAAACTACGACTCGAAATTTTGACAGCAAATTCAATTTGTTATTTGACGTTTTGTTTCGATAAGATATTGTTAATTTCAATAAAACGTTAAATTTAAATATTAACATTTAACAAATTCACATTGAAGTTTCGTTTTGTGTTACACTAAAGTGTAAAACAAACAGTAAGTATGATAACTAATTGTACGGTACCGTATTTTTGGTACTAAAGTCTCAACTATTATTTCATAGTTGTTTTGTAAATATTTCTTCTGGCTTTTTGCTGTAAGTTCCTTTCTTAAACTTACTCCTTTTACCTCTAACTAATTTAAAAACAAAGTATGTATAATAAAATAAATCATCTGATGCGGAGTAGGTCTCAAACAGAAAAAAATAAAATATTACTCAACCATAAATGTTTCAAAAATTCAAAACACTTTAAGCTATTTTCAATGGAGATTTTTCTATAACCTACCTAGCCTTATAAACAACAAGTTAAAAATAAAACACTCCCAAGTTTGTGTGATATTTTTTTCTTTTTGTACAAAATTTGATTCATTAGCAAAAAATATTCATTTCATTTTTCGAAGGTGATAAATTAGGACTTCACACCGAATATCACCACTCAGTTAATCTGCTTTTTTTAATAAATATCCGAACTAGGGGCACTATGTATACGCATCATGTAATTGTGATAAATCAAATATTCATGCTTTAGGTTCAAATAAAATCCTAAATTTTCTACAAATACACAGAAACAATGAAACATTATCCTGAAAGTAAGATACTTTGTAATTTCAAAAGTCTAGTTAAATTATAACAAAAATTCAGCATAGCATATTAAATTTAAACAAATATAAATCTACACAATTTTTTTGTGTAAGCAGCTTTAAAAGAGAAATTATTATAAAAATATAAATAAAACTAACAAAAGTAGTTCCCTAAGGTCAAACGATATGTAAATAAACATAAGTGATATTTATATTAAGAGATGAGCTGGGAGGCATATAATCAAGATATTAGAATGTATACCGCAGAAGAAAAACAGTTTTGCAAGCACTGTAGCTCGCAGGTAAATTACTACGAATCTATATAAATCATCCTATCTGAATCTGGTTGCTACTACGATCAACTTGAATTGCTGCTGCGTTACTTCTAAACTTCAGACCAATAAACTATTCAAATTTGACTTTCAAATTAATATAAACATATTCACAATATGAAATTCAATAAAAATGTTAATTTCGTATCATAAAGACTTAATTTAGAATTTTCAAACGAGGTAGAAAATTACATATCTATCTTAAATAAAGATACGTTATGATGAACAGTGAATACCGAACAAACAGCAACAACACAAAAAATACGTAAACGGAGCACAACATCAAGTTGGTAACAAACGTTAAGTTGAGATTTTATGTTCTCATTTAACTACCCAAGCAAACAACTAAAACAACTAATAAGCTCTAAGAACGATAGTTTACGCTGATATTAAAATTCAGAAATGCGATCTACATTTTCATAATGCAGGTTGAGTATAAAGATCCGTAATGCAGTGCACTTAAAAATTAACATGTAAAGCCGTAAGTGCATCGTAAAACCGAACAAACATGACGAAATTATATGATAATAGTTCTGACCACTGAGCAATTAATAGTCATCGAGGGAAGAACAGATTGTTGATTTTATTAACCACTCGCGTAGTCCAACAACCCGTATAATAAATATTTGATATTTGCTCATTAAATGCTATTCAACAGATATAGCGCCTTGATAGTAGCAAGATCTAAATTTATGTAGGTAAATTATCTTCAGGCAAGTTATTTGAGAATATTTTATTCTCCATTAATTAATCCAGTTAATAAACGGCACTACAACAATGCAATAAGATTTATTTTGATATTTATAGCAAATTATTTTACAATTGACGTGTTTCCTACAAGAATCAAATAAGTTAATTTATTCAAGTTTCTGGATTTTGGTGTTTGGCGTATGATTTTTCTAACAAAATAATGCAAAGTTGAAATATATTCGTATCTAGCTTTACTTTTTCAACACCATTTCCTTCATCATTTTCATCGGGTACGAGTAAATGCAAAATTCATACAAAAAACAAACAAATGCAGATGTTTTTTTTTTAAATAAATGATGAATCCATAATAGTTATTTATGTAATTAAAAGATTGTAGTACGGGGAATGTTTAAATCTCGACGCGTAGCGGAGACTTTTAATTTTACCGAGTGATATAATCTTGATTATGCCCGTGGTACCATAAAACGTTTTATTTTATTTTGGTTCACGAAATTCAAGGATCCAATAGGTATATTTGTATATTCGGTATCGTTATGATGACGCTGTGAATTCGAAGTATGCTGTAGTTTCCACGTAGTTTGTTACTGTTGCTATGTAGTTTGTTATAAACAATTTTAAGTGTCAAATGAAAATGGCAGATATCGTTTATTCCAAAGAAATATCGGATGAATTTGAAGCTGCACATGACAACTTGGTTCCACAGAAGTCAAAAGATGTATACGAGAAAGAATACGCAAGTTTTGCGAGTGGCGGTGTTAAAAAAATGTCATTTATCGAATTTGTTGTATTGTTTAACATTTATCCATAAACCGTAATTTTTATATGTTTGAATAGTTGTTTCCTGGTAACTTTATAGGCCCTCGGACAATAAAAGCCAAATTGCGCCCGCTTTTGAAGGCGCATAAACAAGTTTATGATTCCAAAATAAAATAAAATACGGATTATTATAAAATTCGTTCACATATTTTTGTAAGTGACGATATTTACTAACTAGTATTACTGCCACTACCTTAATGTATAAATATAGAATAACTGATTTTTATGTTAGAAGCTGTAACAGTTCAATAATCCATTCGATTACTTAAATCTACTTTTCTATTCAAGAATATAATTTTTTAATATTTCAGAGTTCAGATAGGTACTTTTACAAATAACTGTTCTACGTCCGTGCCGTCGCTTTATTATCGAAAAATCGCGTTCGAATAAAAACATCTGCTAATATATTACATTACTTATATCAATTATTAAGCTAATATATTTTAAATATTTCTCTTCACAGAACCACAATCTGTCTCTTTGTTAATATACCTACTCTAAAAATGTTTTCTAAACCACAAAAAAGTTTTATTGTTCGCTATCGTTAAAATTTTATACTCGAAATGCTGAAAATTGTGAATAATATAGAGAGATTAGATATGTAACTAAATTATTATTTTTACATTATTAAATATGAAATATTTACATTAGTATTTTGAGATTTGTATGCTTACTTAACTACATTAGTAATACATGAAAATACAAAAAAAGGAAAATAAATAATTATTGCCAATTAATACAATAAATAATTGAACCTAAACGTATTTTTAAATTATGTACATATTTGTATTAAATAAAACCAAATTCAATACTGTATACTTTCTCGCAACAATAAGTTAAATCCATTAATATTTTATAAAAATAGAAATAATTTACTGAAATAATTTTACTACAATAAATTTGAATTTATATTCATTGAAATATGTTTAACAAGAAATTAAATTGAAATAGTAGGCAAACATTATTGGACAAACGCGTGGACATATTTGTGGATCATAAAAGCTATGTTTTACAATCTTATATTTTTGTTCTCAACATAGTCAAATTACTACAAAATAGTTTAAAATATATTGACACAAACTAGCTCCTAACAAGCTCGTTTGTTTCAGGAAACTATAAATATTATTCGAGTACCATCTCAACAAAATCCCGCTTGAATACATTTAAAATTAAGAACACTTTATGAGTGGATAGCGCGTCACAAATAAACCTTTCAGTTACACGTGCTCCACCCACTTTCTACAACTACCAACCCACAAAATAAATCCCAATTGTGATATAAATGTCACCAGCATTCCTAAATCACAATCAGTTGCTCCATGATCAAAAGCACCAGCGTAGAAAAAGAAACTGTTCCAATTATTGCCCTCTATCCAAATCGTAAACTATTGCCATCATTATATCAATATTGGCGTAATCCGAGTATATACCGCAGGTTTCCTACGCATTCTTCCCAAGACGGCGTTATAAAAAACCAGGGTGACGTTTTATAATCACAGTAGGTTACGGCCAACGAATCGCATTCGTTTTGTTTCAATAAATATGATATAATTGACATGCAGCAACCGATTTCTTAAAAATTATGGACCATTTGAATGGAAGATACTCTTCAACTTGTTTCGATCATTAGACCGGGTGACAACGCAGGATTTTATTGTTATTATTGTCTTCAGCTATATTTTTTTTGCATAGGTTTCATATCTACGTTAACTATATGTTATAGAAAATATAGTATGAAATAAAATATATACTTTGTTAAAAAAAGAGAATATTATTGCTATTCGGGTGTCATGGAAATATACATTCAATAAAAAAATTAATGTCTCAAATCTTCCTCTAAAATCAAAATTTGTTTTATTTTTCGTATAGTATATAATAAAAAATACATAAAATGTTTAAAATTATTTAACATTTTACTAAATACCTATCAAAAGATAATTTGACCAAGAATTGTTAACTCATTTTTAATTGTAATATTTTACACGTTTGGTTCTATAATTAAGTGGTAAAAGATTTGAAAATTGCATGTAACATCATATTTTCTATTTTCTCTTTCCTAACAGAGACCTGTTCCATCAAAACTGCACTTTTCATTTATAAATTTTGCGCGATCATAAATTTTAAATTTTGCAAATGTCAAAATTTATTAACTCAAAATATAGCTACTTTACATTAAATCAAAAATTTTACAATAAGATTTACATTTATTATAAACAAAAAAAAAAAAACAAAAAAATAACGATATTAAATGAACAATTTTTATTTTATATACCGATTGACATTGCAGTTTTTTTGCAAAATTATCATAAGTATGAATGATGGCATAAAAAGTGCTAATGAAAAGTGAAAACTGTAATGTATAAAGGTTTGGAAGATATGAGTATATATTAAGATACTTGAAATAATTTTGAAATATATGTGTATAGTCACAATTCTCTTATTTAATTGTTCATCCTGACATCGTTTGTTATTTTACTGCTATAAAATACTTAAAAACAATAAGTTAAAAGAAATTAACGAACGCCATTACATAATTTAGCAACGTTCAGTATTCATTTTATACATTATATTCGGTATCATTGTGAGTACGTTGATGGAGTAGAGGAAAAAATTCTCAAGATTTGTAATAATTCTGTTTGATGAATTTATATTTATTATTAGTTTATTTAATGATTTGATTACTAAATTACAAGGGAAGGGTCAGTCAAGCAACAAATTATGTGGATGCTTTTACTGCAAAGTTAAGACTAGTCATACTCACAACTCAGATTGAAAAAAATAACAATTTCGTTCACTTCCCAAATATCACCGAAATGTATAAAAAAATCACCAAGAAGGAATAAATTTAGTGGCCTACGTAAATGTTCATAGCAAAAATGATAATTCATTTTTTATTTCATGTAAGTCTAAACTTAAAGTATGTTTTGAATTTCTACTGGACCGCGACAACATAACATTTTCTTATGTGGCCTATTATCAAAAAAGTTTGTGCACCCCTGGAATAGATATTTGTTTTCAATTTTACAGAAGTATGTAGGTAGCATGTGTTTACCATGTCTCTGATGTGTCAATATCCCAACTAATTTTATCGCAACACTTAACAACGACAATAACGACATTGAAAGGACAAGATAACCTTACACTTGTAAAAAGTATAAACAATAATGTTATTCCTAAATGAACAACTAATACCGTGTTTACCATGTCTCTGATGTGTCAATATCCCAACTAATTTTATCGCAACACTTAACAACGACAATAACGACATTGAAAGGACAAGATAACCTTACACTTGTAAAAAGTATAAACAATAATGTTATTCCTAAATGAACAACTAATACCGTGGCGATATTTTCATGAAATGTTACAAAATCACAATTTAAAGATATAAATAATATTTCTTTAGATTTTAAACCTTTTTGCAACTCGTACAATAACGGTGTCATCTTTTATTATTATTCTGCATTTGATGTAATATGTATTGCAATATTGCAAAAAACTGTAAATCACATATTATAAACATTCTTTACAGAAGTTAACACAGATTTCTGTAGTGTAATATCACAGAAGCTCGAGAAGCTCGTGGTTTGTTGCGCATAATTACATTAAGCAGAAAATTATTTCAGGAATTGTAAAAAAATCACTTTTCATGAAATTTAGAAATATGAGATTTTGATCAACCTTCTGGAACTGATTATAAAAACGTATCCACGTGAAAAGGTTAAGGACGAAATATATGAGAGCAAAATTTCAAGGGCTTGTGGCGCCAAACTATGATAATGTGTAATCTTTTGTAATTGCATTATTACAAAAATCTGTAAATCCCATAAAAATTGTTTACAGGTATTTTCATAGATTTTATGATAAATTTCATAAATATTTATAGTTGTAAATGTACTTACATCATCATCCTCGAGCTGCCCATAAACTTCGAGTTTGTCTAGTCGGATGGTGCCTTGAAATGGGTAGCAGAGGGTTCCTTGAGCGATGCGGCTGTTGGAGAAGACGGAGACTTCAGGTTCGGCGCCGCGGCGCGCACCAGACATGGCGTCACGCACGCACAGGCTAAACTCCTGCGGAATGAGCACGCACGTCTCCATAGCACAGTCCAGGTGTCACCGGCACACAGAACAACAACAAACAGCTAGTTCAAATCCAAATCGAAATCCAAAGCGCCGGTTGTCAACAAACCATACATCACAACAATAACAACAACAGTCAAAGTGCAGTCAGTTGGTACTTATAACAAGTGCAGGTGGCAGATAAACTATGAACACTTCAACTTGAAACTTAAACAAGATTGGAGAGGTGGTGCATGGTGCAGGGAGCCGAGCGTCGCGGGTGAGTTGAACGAGTGATGTCGCGAGGAACCGAAAAGGTAAGACGGAGCGCGTAGCCGTAGCCTTGTCCGATGTGGCACTGAGTTAGCATTGACCCTGCGTTGCTAGCGCGAGGCGCTTCTCGCCAGCTACCTGCCAGCGCAGGTATCTCTCAAGCCGGCCCCCACCACTGCCGGTGCACGTGGTCAGGTGCGCAAGATGCGAAGCCCATGCCTCAAGAGTATCGTCAAGTGCATCAACCAACTTACATTCGATACACATCATTTTACATTCAAACATTAACTCTAAACTACTAGACATATCATTCATTATCTGTTATTCAATGTTAAATGTTGCAGTTTAATTCTTCCATATTTCTGTAAATACATAATAAATAATTGTTATCGTACATCAAATAAGCAGTAATTTATAAATAAATCAAAACATCAGCACACGAAATTATAAACACAATTATTTCTTTGTCATCCTCCTTACTATTGACCATTTGTGAAATAATTAAAATGAACAATTATATATGAATGCCAAACAATTTATTTTAATATGACACATTTGATTTATCAGTATAAATTCTAATTAATGTATTTATTATTATTTAGGTGTTAACAATTATTCGTAATCTCAGTCATACCTGATTTTTATTCTTACAAAACCGAAGTTTCAGTACGTAGATAGGTACACTTATTTATACTTTCATCATTGTACGATAATTGTAAAACTGATTGTTTAAACGAATATAGCTATCTACAAGAATTTATGTTTATGAACCTGTTAGATTTTATTTAAATGTATATCGAAACGTCAATTTTGTAAAAATAAATACTGTATGACTGAAATTTCGAGTAATTGTTACCACCTAATCTATGCCACCGTCGAGAAATTTATCCATACTATTATTTAGGACTATTTTGAAAACAAGTGGTTAAAAACAAATTCGCTGGAATTCACTTTCAAAATTAAATAAAATTGGTAGATATTACGTCCTTACTGTACAGAGTGCGTGTATTTACGAAATTGATTTACCAAATCAACGTTCAAAAATATTTTGCGGAATGCAGGAAAGAAATTAATTTTAATTAATAGATTCTTTAAAGATCTAAAAATATTACCTACTATCAATTTTTTAAAACATACCTACCTAATTTATTACTATACCTGTTTATCTGTCTATCATAAAAAGGTAGAAAACTTTTAAGAACAAATAGATATAAAAAAGAATGCTGCGCTTATATCGCACAACAAAGAGACGATTTTTTAAACTAACTTATTTATGAACTTCGAAAAAAGGTATAATTGCATTAATCGACTTTATGAGTTAATTGTCTGTTACGCATGACTATAAATGTATACAATATTTAATATACTGTATCAGTATCTGTAATTGCGTTATAAATAGAAGGAAATATAAATATTGTTACGCCATAACAATTTGTCCTCGAAGTAGTTTTACAACCAGTGAACAGGTTGCCATGAACAATTAAACAAACTCATATTGCTTGGTGTTGCAAAATTTGCAATTAATTTTCTGAATGAATTTTACAACAATTCTCGTTATAATATCAATTACACTAAAGTATTTGCCATGTACTGACATTTGCAGTTAGCAGCTAATATTACACCGGAAATACTTGAAATATCGATACTTTTAATTAATAAAAATTCCGTGGTCCATGTATGCTGTGCGTTGTTAAAAAATGCTCTGCATGGCTCGAAACCGTCGATCCGATCACGCAGTACACCTGTCGTCTCGCGGCTCGAGGAAGAACCACAGGCGGAGCTTTGAGACGAGCTAGCCAATCACTGTAACAGGAAACTCCTTGTGCTCTCGTCTTGGCCAATTGTGAAATGGCTATCGCCCACAAACTTAATCGTACATTCAATAACGAAAATAAAATTGAACAACTGACTTCGCTCCAGGCAAAATTGTTTTTTATGGAAATAACGCACGGTGTTGTATTATTTATTTACTTTTTTTCGTTTCTTCACAACTGAATGAATGTAAGAACGAGTGTCTAATATATTCTTAAGGTTATTCATTTTTCAATGTTTTTAATTGTATTCAAAGAGTATGTGAACATATAAAACTTGAATTGTAATTATATTACCTTGAATACACAATTATGTTTTAATCACATTAATGACTATATTTTGTAAAATAATATAATATTGGAGGATAATAGCTGCTCTTCATGTATTCATTTACACTTTTACATAAACATAAAATTTACGAGTTTATAAACTTGGATATTTTTAAGATTTAAGTTGCATATTCTCGAGTTGTTGTGGTCCACTGAGTTTCCAGACCTTGGTTCAGATTTGTAAACCTTTTCTAAAAAAAAAAATAATCAGTTTATCTCTACAAAAATGAAAGTTATAAATTGTAAAATAATAAAAAAATATTTCATTTAAATTAATATTTATCACTGATCATTAATTCTATGTAGTTCAGTGTTCATGATTATCAGATATAATCAATGTATAAAATGAATTTCTGAAAGTGTTGCACACACTTTTTTATTTACTAAGAATAATATATACTTATATTGAAAAATAGAAAAATTACAGATATTATATTGCTTTGTTATCAATTCCTAGCTTTACTTTTCCATTAAAAAAATATTAGGAAAATGTCTATTTAACTGTAACTGATAGTGGTCTTAACAGCACAGATTCGAATCCGACCTAAAACTATTTTAAAATTTATAAATTCTATATTTACCTCGCTAAGAGAGGTATTAGATTCATGCTAAAAATCGCATATCCAGATTTTAATGATTAAGCACGTTTTAAGGTCCCTACAATACGATTTTAATATTTTTACGATAATGTCTGTGTGTTTGTGTGTGTGTGTGTGTGTGTGTGTGTGTGTGTGTGTGAATGTATGTGTGTGTATGTGTGTGGGACTTTGGAAGGACGATTTCTCAAAAACTATAATACTTATTATCTGTTTAACTACGTATTTCTCAATCAGACATTACTGGGAAGGGCTCAAAAATTTTTGGTAATAATTGGACAACCGGAAGTAGCAGATTCTTAAAAAAATTCTTCTAAATATTATTTTTTGAATTTTTTTATTCTTGCTAGTATTAATATTGTTGCTGGGTTATTTCCATTATTCCTAATAATAATATCGGCAGCCTGCTGTATTCTTTGACGTGCATTTCAGTTGCATAATAAATCAGTAGCACAGTAATAAACTGGTAAATAACAAAAAATAATTTGTTAAAAACGTTATTCAAATGTAACCAAACACAAGAAGCGATCATGGCAACTAGATTAGTATTTCAGAAGTCCTTTGAACTAAAATTTTAGCCACATAAATTATGAAATAAATAATAACTCGTTAACGGTTATTACGTTAAGGGCGTATGTTTATATGGACTTTTCGACTCTAAATAAGTTCTGGTATTCATCTTTGAAATATTGCAGGTACGTTTTGGGACAACCTGTATATGGGGCATAATAAACTAACTTTTGCTAATAAACTCATATCCGTTTTCGAGCTACAGACTCTTAAAAAAAAATATCTACCTTAATTTTAATTGGCTGTAACATTACTTTTTTTTTAATTTTAACTTAAATGAGTGTACTGTTCGCGATTACGCTAACATGGTATTAATGTACGGCCGAGTGTACGACAGCACAAGAAATTCAAACTAATCTTAGCGTTTTTAAACGAATATTTCAAAACATGCTTCACAGGTGCAATGCTTACATTAAAGTTGGTGGTCGTCATTTTGATGCATGATTTTTTTCTTTACTTTAATCGAAAGAATAAAAAAAATATTTTACCCGTATTTTTTATTTTCTATTATATTACTCTTTATTCTTGTGAAAATTGTCTCTGAAAATACAATATTTAAATTGACGCGTTTTATGTCCCCTGATGACGTCAGAAAACTACTCACTAATGAAGGAGTGGCTTATATTTTCCGCCGACACAATTTAGATGAGTGACAGCTGTTAATTGTATACTAGCTACTAGTTCTATTCATATTACTGATTTTAATATTTTGTAGACTCAAATATGATTGTAGAATACAGTTTTGTACTAGTGTGCTCAAATTGAAGTAATAATAGTAAAAAATAGTTTTAGTAGTGCCTCAAAACGAAGAAAGAAGAACGAAATGGTTATCTTAAGTAAACATTAAACCATTTACAACATCAAAGTTTCATTTTGTAAAGATCATTTTGTTGTAATCATAAATATTTTTATAATTAAATAAGAAATATTAAATAATTTTTGAAACTTTATCTTTCCAGTTCCATTATTGGTTAATATTTATTGGACATCACAGGCTGTGTAATTTGGTGTCTATTCAAACATAGTATATTTTTAAATTGGTATTGTGTTTAATAAATGTATACAGAAATTTGAACAGAAAATCATATTTACTAATACTATAAAATGTACTTGTGTAGTATGTGTAATATACCTATAGTTTTAAATATTTAACTATTAATACAATGTGAAATAATATATGAATGTACTTCCCAGAAAAAACCTCCAATAATGTCTCTGGATTTCTGACAGTGACATTTCTCTGTCACTTAAAAACAGTTAAAATTTTCAATTGGTTTCCATGACATTATTTGGGCTGTGAGATTTATTACAACAGACTATTATATAACTTATATTTATTTATGTCTAAATCTATAAAAGAGATAATAAAATATTTATATGTGTCAGATAGAGAATATAACTCTTCTAATATTAGCAGAAATAAAATTTTTCAAAAAATAATATTTAGAAGAGTTTCTTTATGAATCTGCTATTTCCGGTTGTCCAATTATTACTAAAACCGTTTCAGCTCTTCCCAGTAAAGTCCGATTGAGAAATATGTAGATAAACAGATATTAAGTATTGAAAAATTGTACTTCGAAAACGGTGCATTTTCGGATATGGGGTTATTAGTAAAACTTGGTCTATTTTGCATCCCCTACATACACTATAAATTTGTAATACGTATTCATTATCACTCTGTGTAATAATATACATATTCGTATATCAAGTCTTTTAGTTTAGCGTGACGTTTTTTTTATTTAAAAAATAATACCCGTGTAATTGTCTTAATAACAATATTAATACATTATACATCATAAGTTAGAAGAAAGACTTTCTTCACTTCTCACTGATTTTTCAGAAGAAAAAGTGTTCACACCAAAACAATATATGACGAGACGCCCAGAATGTAAAGTTCAACTCTCACTCTTAACTGCATTAGAAACAAAGTGAAAATAATTAAATTCTTATAATACTATGCACGATCTAATAATTAACCGTTTTTATTGTCATGATACCTCATTTTAGTTATAATCTTTTCTCTTTTACATCCCACGCGTGAGTCAGAGATGATTATTTCAGGAAGTATATTTAATGTATCAATTTAACATAAAATGGTAATTTCATTTTTATCCGAAACTAGCTAAACAAAGTAAAGAAAGAGGAACCATGGTAAAAAATAGCGACATTTTAATGACTACGCACGTTTTAAGTTACGTAGAACGCGATTTTAGCGATGATTTCTGTATGTATGTACATATATTTATTTATTAATATACAGTGTTCAACAGGCTGACACCCAATTATAGAACAAAGAAATACAAAAAATATTACAATAACAGAACAAATAATTCAATAGTATAATCATGTATGTGTAAATAGAAAATAAATAATATGAAAGTGCGAGTAAGGAAATCATATGCTAAGTCGATTCAGATGCTGTTAAAGTAAGTTCGAATACAAATTTATTATTAAAATGTCAACTGCGGGACTAATATTGTTATACAATGAACACACAATGTAAATAAGGGATTTGAAAATTTATTAGTAAATGGAGTAGGAAGATAGATAGGAGTAAGGTTTCTGGTTGTAAGAGATGGTACTTTGAAGTATAGTTGAGAAAGAGACTGACAGTCGTCAATTAGCCAATTTATTAACTTATACAAATAAATTAAAGCTATTTTGCGTCTACGAACTCGCAGTGATTTAAAATTAAATATCTGCAGTAATATATTATATGGAAAACCATGATGTAGGTAATAATTCATTGCTTTGTAATATAAATACTTAAGAAACCTTTTCTGGATATAATAATCCAATTTCGAGCGAACAAAAGCAAAATATAATGTCAAAATAGGTTGTAAGTTTGTGAAATCTTGCGTATTTCTCTCAACGAAACCTAAAGACTGAAAACAGGCAGAGCGAAGTTCTGCAACGTGAAAATTAAATGTTAATGGGGTCATTTCACATTTACTAATTTATTTTTTTCTTGAAAGAATAGGTCAAATTAAATATGTAGGTGTATGTTTTGCACCTTATAAGTCTTTACAATCAGAGATATGATTTTTTAAAAGTTGTCTTATATATCAAATATTTGGATGCTGATCTCGCGGCTCTACCACGGCTTGTCGGATGCGGCAGCAGCCCTCTACCGGTTGTGTTCGGAACTATGATTGTTTGGGTTATCAATTCTCAGTTTGATTTTGTGACAGCAACATATTGTTAACGAAAAACATATTTCACACAACTTTTGTTATTTATTTTAATAAATGTTTTATTTACATACCTTTATTCTTAAGTCTGCTATCACCTGTCACAATTTTAGGTTAGCTTGTATACAGCAGCAAACGGATACCACGTGGACCGTTGTGTAAGAGGAATGTCTTTGTGTGAGTAACAAGCCTTGACGTCACGAATTTTACAGCCGCGAAAGTTTATTAGCAAATTTATGAATGAAAAGTCGCATATTTCATGTTATTTTATATTATTATATTTATTATATGAGACGGATTTCATGATTTTATAAAAAAAACAACGATTCTTTTTTTTTTGAAATGACCCTATTTGGGATCAAATCTAATACCCAAGTCAGTAGTTTCATTGTCATGTTTGTAGAGTTGTATTATGAATGGTGTAATTAAATTGCAAAGCTTGTGTTTTCCGAGTAAAACACATTGCCTTACACTTTTCAACGTTTAAATGCAATTTATTCGTAAGACCAATTAAAGATATTATTTAAATCTGCTTGTAGTTCTAAACAATCACTGGAATTATCAATTGTGCGAAATATTTTGAAATCGTCTGCAAACAGTAGATTATCATTATGAATGACGTGCGTAATATATACAGTCCTGTACGCATATAACCATACTGCCATCAAAAATAGTTCGTTAGAGCCGAGGTTCGTAACAGCCGAACAAGTTATAAATTTGTCATTTATTTAATATATGAGTAAAAAATAACAGTAAGCATAAATATTAGGGATAATATGGTATGTTATAATTGTATAAATGAGGTTATGGTCTATATTATGAACAATAATAATTCGTGAAAGAAAAAAATAATTAAACACAAATAAATAAATCGTATTTTATGGCCGTAAAACGTTGTTATGTATAAAAAAATCGGATGTGGCCAGCACAATACCTTCCGTCAATCCTATGTATTATGTACATATAAATTTCATATATAATTTTTTTTGCAAAAGATTCTAAATTTCCAGTAAAATTATTTCATTAACAAACTATGCAAATTGCACTTGACACTGAGGTCTTCTTCTTCTTCCCTAACTTTTCCCATTCTTTAGTGGTCGATATTTTTTATTTTCTTCTTCCACTCATTTCTGTTTTGCGTGTCGTTCTCATTCAGTTCCTTTTCTTTCAAGTCTTCCGCAATACAGTCCTTCCATCTTAACTTTGGTTTTCCTCTGTTTCTTCAACCTTCTATTACTAAGCTATTCATTCTTTTTCCAATATACTCTTCATCTCTCCTCATGACATGTTCAATCTCTCTTGTATCTTTCTAGAAACTTGTAACACTAGAGTTATTTCCTTACCGTATGTTTCCGTGTCTTCCCCAACATCTACTTCAACATCCTCATCTCTGCCACATTCATTTATTTTTCATTGATACTGACATCTGTCAATTTGAATTATCTGAATATATTATATAGCTGTTTCCATGGTTAGCATAACTGGCTGATTTATGAAATTTAATGTCTTTATAATTCTTTAACTCTTTATTTATTAAATTTGAAGTATAAAATGCAATCAAATCGTATAGAGAATAATATATTCTTTAAGTTATAATAACGTTAAATGTCGATAAATCATATTTAACTGTTAAAATTTTCAAATGAGGGTACTTTCGGTTGACTAGTTATAACCAAAATCTAACCAATTCTTCTTCTGGATGTAAACTTAAGGAATACAAAAAAATTATAATTTTTGGAATCGTGGTATTGAAGATATGCGATCAGAAACTTTCGTCACACACACACAGGGACACAGACACACACACACATACATACATACATACAGACATCATCGTAAAAATGGTAAAATCGTATTATACGGACCCTAAAACATGCTTATTCACTAAAAACTCATCATAGAATTTTTTGACCAAAGACGAAACCTTCCTTACCTAAAGGCGACGGAAGGTAAAAATCATTGTCGAATATTTTTATCAACGATAAAATTTACGAATAAATGTGGAGTAGAAAAAATAATAAAGTTTACTTTTCTTTCATAAGCACGGTATGCTCAATTAGCGCCAAGGTCTGAATAAGTATGTAACCTAACTGTCTGTCTAGAAAATTGCCCCATGATACAGAGGTATAATAAAAAATAATTACATTTTCATTAATATGTTGCAGCCAAGAAGCTATATCGATATAATAACATACATTTTTTCTGGTAATATTGGAGTAGGTACTTCATAAATAAACATAGAATTTTTTGAGAACTGGCTTTGTAGCTGTAGCAGAAGCATTCTTAAAGAGCAATAATTACATATAAGTGCAATTATCTTCTTATTAAATTAATGTGTTAAATTGAAAGTTGGTGTAATTTATGTTTCTGCGAAATAATTACAAGCAGTAAGTATCTGAAACTAGTCGGCAAGGCAAGGTAATTGCGCGCTCTCTCTGAATAAATCGAGACAAGATCGGAATATAATTGCTGCTGGTCTTTGCGGATGACCAGCTTCATGTTAAAGGTTATTTATTGCGATACTCAATGTCATGTTAATCACAATGGACATGTGTGATGAACATATTAACACTGAGGTATTAATATTATTTCAATAAATTTCTATTATGGTTCATGTGTTCTTTAACGTATTTAGTAATATTATCTATGCGTAGTTTTGGGAATAACTATTTGTGTATTAAGAGCGCAAATTAGGACATTGTCGATTGAGAGTCATTATTTTAAAATCGACAATGTCCATTTGTCCACATACAAGATTTTTTCTACAGTCGCCACAGTGGGGTCCTCCACCATAACAAAAAATAATAAAATGTACACTTTGTACTTACACTACTACTCAATTAATAAGCATTAATATAAAGAAAAAAAATCTTTTACCTATATTTAATTTTAATTTATCGTTATTTCCCATTCTTCTTGACCTATTGCTTCAATCAAATCTAAACATTTTATACTTTCGTTTTTGTAAATGAATGCCCTATTTTATTTTCACAATAGTGTGGCATTTTTTTTGCTATGTAATATACCGACAGAGCATTTATGTCAGATTGATTTGTAAAGGTGGTAAATGTGTCACTACAGTGCCATTAGTTCCTGACATTTCTCAACATTGTATAGTTAGAAATTTAGACAGTGAGCGTTTTTTTCTACTTTGTCGCGCTAGAGCGGCAAAGTGGCATTTTGCGTTGACAAAAAAGAGCGCAAATGGCTACTTTGTATGTAGACTGTAGAATTTTTTTAAATTTTATTACGGTTCTATATTAAGAAGAATATGGAAGACAGTAAAAAAATATGAATCACACATGTTGATTGCAGATATAGTTATTATAAAAATCAGAAATTGCTATCAAACTACCTCTCGTCAATATACATACATGTATGTATATAGTATGTATTTTATATAAATTTCACATAGCATAATATAATAGAATATAGACAGTGTCTTGCAAATAATAATAATTATTTAACTACTGTAAAAGCGCGCCATGCGTTATACGTTTCTTCACGAAAAGAGTAAAAAAATACTAAAATCAAACTAATCACTATTACATAAAAAATTATTAATATTTTATAGAAAAACTGCATTCTGAATCAACATGCCAAATTTCAATTCTTAATTATTAATAGAAGCTAAGATTTAACACTTTTACTTTTTTACCTCTCGCTAAGAGAGGTATTGGATTCATGCTAAAAATCGCATATCCATATTTTATTGAATAAGCACGATTTAAGGCCCATACAATCCAATTTTAATATTTTTACAATGATGTCTGTGTGTGTGTGTGGATGTGTGTGAGGATGTGTGTGTGTGTGTATGTGTGTGAGCTTGTTGGAGGCACGATTCCTCAAATTGTAGAAGACTAAAGACCTGTTTGACTACGGATTCCTCAATCTAACATTAATGGGGAGAGTTGAATAGGTTATGGTACCAATTGGAAAACCGGAAGTAGTAGTAACTTAAAAAAATCCAAATATTATTTTTTGAAAATTTTTATTATTAATATTCGGTACGTTTTAAAATTTTGTTATATCTTCTATATATTGAGACAAAAAAGTAATATACAGTAAAAATTTTGAAAGATGTCCGATCAAGGTTGTCTACGAATTGTATGAATTCAGATTTTTGCTCCGCCCATCATGACAAATTCAGTAGTGTCGTTTGCTTAGTTTTTATGAGGGTACGTAAGATACTACTGTTTTTTTTGTTATTATAAAAATATATATTACAGGAAAAGCATTCAAAATTCAAAAATAAGTCAACTAGTAAGTTTATAAGCAAATGTAAAACCAAATATGTTAAAAATAAGATACTGACACAATGTCAGTGTCTGTGACTCTGACAGAATATAACGTTATACGTACGGCTATGAATCCAGGTAATGTATCTGAATTAATAAATAAACTTCGTTACAGCGAAAGTATTATCAACAACGAGAATCGTTTATAAATGGAATGTCCTAACTTAGTCGAAACAATATGAATTTTTTAAAGACAAGCGTGTTATATCCATCCTTATCACACACTCTTACAGCCTTTGCAAAAGAAAGAGATAAATGTATGCCTATTTGTTAATTCGTTCGTGATACAGGTGCCCTTGATCGGACATCTTTCAAAAATTTTACTGTATAAAATAATATGTTGTAATAAATTTCAGAGCCTAAACAACTCCATAGTAACCATCATGACAAAAAAAGTCATTGTCAAAAACCAACAGTAGTCTATAAACCTATTTGGGCGGTATTGGCAGCTCAGTTCTAAAACTTGACCTTAGTTTATTTTAACACATACCAGTGGATAAGAACCGATTCAAAATATGTCATAGTACGAATATGGTTTTATGTAGATTTTAGCTGAAACTAAATCTTAGAAATTTTATTTTGGCAATATAGTAGTGAAACGTCAAATTACGCTTTTACGTTAAATGAAGAAGTTTAACTGACATTATTGAAGAATTTTTCTGTGATATTGGTAAGTTTACTATTGTATTGTATAACAATAATAACAATTAAATATTTAAAATTATATCTACAGGGTGTTAATAAAAAAACTTTACACACTTTAGCAGGTGATAGTAGAGATGAAAACAAGAAAAAAATTCTAATACACTTAGGTCCAATACTCATTGGTTTTTAGAAAATTTATGTATGGAATTTGTACATAATACACAGGATTGACGGAAGGTATTGTGCTGGCCACATCAGATTTAACAACTAAGGACTCTAGGTGTTCACGATCAAGTGCGTGAGTCTCTTCGACGACGGCTGCAACTTTGTTTACAATTGATCGTAAACACCTAGAGTCCTTAGTTGTTAAATCTGATGTGGCCAGCACAATACCTTCCGTCAATCCTGTGTATTATGTACAAATTCCATACATAAATTTTCTAAAAACCAATGAGTATTGGACCTAAGTGTATTAGAATTTTTTTCTTGTTTTCATCTCTACTATCACCTGCTAAAGTGTGTAAAGTTTTTTTATTAACACCCTGTATATACATATACCCATCAGAAATTCCGTCAATAAATGGGAAGAAATTCGAACATTTAGAAGTGTATGAGAAAACTTCCTCAAAAAATAAATGTAAAATTATAAAAATAATCTAAACATAAAAAGACATGAGAAATTTATAGGGCGCGAGCAGTCATGTGACTTTGTTGGACTTGAAAAGCAAATATGGGGGCCCGAGTTAGAATGAAAGCTAGTAATTATGTACATAGATGTCAAATGTCAATTTTCCATCCCAAATTTCATGATATTCCAATTCCATGTAGTTTATTTTCCTCGACAAGTAAATAAACCACGTGAAAAATTATGACATTTGACATTTATGTAAATAATTACTAACTGTCATTTTGACAAGGGTCTCCATATCTGCTTATGTAGGCGAAGTATGACAAACTAACTACGTGAATTTAGAAAATCTGACAGTTGACATCTATGTAGATAAATACCAATTGTCATTCTGACACGGGCACCCACAAAACGGAAGTGACGAGAGGTATTGTGTATGCCACAACAGATTTTTAATTGTTAGTATTAAAATATACTCGTAAATAAATCGAAAAAAATTAACGTTAAGATTATTCGCAAAAATATTAAAATTTTAGTTTTTTCCGTTCATACATATTGATATTTAACAGACATCAATGAAGTTAACATTTCTTCAACCGTGCTAAAATATTTGGGTCACTTTTACCATACCGTAGATAACGGAGGTAATGTTTTCGGTTCAAAAATTCGATAGTAAGTTTTCAGTGAGTAAGCACGGATTAGGGTCCCCGCAACACATTTTTACTATTTTTAAAATTATGTGTGTGTGTGTGGATGTGTGACGATTTTTTCTTTCACGATAACTCTTATACGAATCTTCAAAAAAATTCTATTTTCCGTGTTTAAGCTTTCTGCATGCATTCATATAAAGAGTTGAATAGATTTTGGGTAATATTGGACAACCGGAAGATATACTGTACTTAAAGACCATAACAGTTTTTAATGAAGAATTATATTAAAATATAATATTAAATTTTTCAAATTTAGTATTTAAGACTCTCATATTAACGGGAACAACATATTAGATTTTGACTAAAATTGATAAACCGGAAGTGATACTTTACTGAAGCATTGCACAGATATTCGTGAAAAACACTCGTATATTATAATATAATACAAAACTTTTCAAATTTAGTATTTAAGACTTTTATATTAATTAGACCAACATATTAGCTTTTTTTCTAAATAAACAGGAAGTGGTACTTTACTGGAAGATGTATACAGATTTTCTTGAAAAAATATATTAAAATATAATCCAAACTTTTCAAATTTGTATCCAAACTAGTATATAATTTGAAACAACATATTAGATTTGGACTATATATGAGCAGCCGGAAGTGGTACTTAATTTAGAGCTCTCAACAGATTTTCGAGGAAAAATAAAATATAATCCAAAATTTTGTATTACAGATTTTTCTATTTATTGGAACAACAAATTCGATTTAGTTTACAAACGATCAACCGGAAGTGATATTTTACTTAAAGTTCATTGCTATTTTAAACAATTAATTGGCGGGAGGTCATGTGCGGGCCACATCCGATTTTTTTAAATAATAAATAAAGTAATAGAAATGGTCTATAATTAAAAAATCTGATGTGGCCAGCACATAACCTCTCGCCGTATATTTTACCTGGCTGTATGCATAAAGCAAAGAATATTTTTATGAATACAAATAATATATTCATATAAATCTATGACGTATAAACTTCTTTATTATTCAATAATAGCATGTCTCAACATGAAGATATTTTACCATAAATTATGTTACAATAAATTACAAAGTAGAGTTTACCATATATAAATATTAGGCTGGTAACTGCAATTTTCAATTCGAACAACGTTGTTTACTTTCTCTTCATATTCTTCTAGTAAAAACATTAATTTTGGGCGGTCTAAAATGTATATATGGATTGTGCATCTATTCTTACATATCTTCTTTTACATTTTATTTTTTCATACATGTTATATCTAAATAACACTAATTCCCTTTAATAAAGTGACGGATAGATTGCACTCCGATTATTCTTATATCGATGTGTAATTTTGTCAATATTTACAACTTACTTGAGAAGAATTTGATAGCTTTTTCGCAATTCAAAGTTACTCTAGTCTATAGTACTGGTGTACATTGTCCCATAATGTTTGAAACAAATTTAAGTCCTTCAACCTAGACTTGTCATCTCCATAATAGTCACAGATCAAGAACTAAGGGATTCTCCAAGTACATTTTTCTTTCATTATTCATTATTTCTGACACTGACATTTATCTGTCAGTTACAAATAATTTAAATTATCAACTATTTTTCATGGCATTCTTTCGGCTGTCAAATTTATTACAACAGATTATTTTATATATTATACTTCTTTTATCTCTAAATCGATGGAATATATAATAAAATATTTAAATGTATCAGATAGAGAATTTAATTTTCTTTAATATTACCACGAAAAATTTTCAAAAAATAATATTTAGAAGATTTTTTTTCAAGAATCTTCTACTTCCGGTTGTCCAATTATTACCAAAACCTTTTCAGATCTTCCCATGAATGTCCGATTGGGAAATACGTTGTTAAACAATTTTTAAGTCTTATAGTTTTTGAGTAACCGTCCTTCCAACATCCCACACACACACATACACACACACACACACACACACACACACACACACACACAGACATCATCGTAAAAATGTTAAAATCGGATTGTAGGGACCTTAAAACGTGCTTATTCAATAAAATCTGGATATGCGATTTTTAGCATGAATGCAATACCTCTCTTAGCGAGAGGTAAAAAGTTGTTTCATAATTTTTGAATTTTTTTAAAGAAAAATATTGAGTTTCAAACAAACCGAACTGATTGTAATTAAGAATCCGATAGTAAATATTTATTATTCCAAATCAGGGTTGATTAAGTTAACCATGGTAATTAGTCAAAGATAGTAAAATTTAGATATTTTAATAAGTAGGTACTTTCATGGTGTAAGTATTAGTAGTAATATTTAGAAAACGTAATTTTTAATTTCTAAATACATTGGAAATAAAAAAATCTGTTGTTAGCGCAATACATTTTGTCACTTCCATCTTAGGTTACATAAGTATTGCCTTTAGGCCATTTTCCTTATCCTCTCATTCCTTATCCCGTTTCCGTGTCTTCCCTAACATCCGTCTCAACATCCTCATCTCTCTGCCACATTCATTATATTTACTGACATTGTCAATTTGAATTTATCTGAATATATTAACAGTTTCCATAGTTTTAGCACAATTGAGTGATTTATGAAATTTAATATCTTTATAATTTTATAATTCTTTATTTATTGAATATGAATACAAAAAATTAATAAAATCATAAAAAATATACGTGTTAAATTGATTTTTTGTGCCTCCGTCCGGCATAAGTAGTATTACATAATTCCAAATCATCCAGAAACACTTATTTATAATGTCTAGGCCGGCAAAAGAAATTGGCATTACTGTTCTGGTGATATTTTAATTTAGAACTAATTTCAAAACTAGAATTTTCAAAAATTTTACAACTTTGAACACTAAATTGTTAATTGTAACTTAAATGAATACATTGTATGCTAAATGTAAGTAAATATATTTGCAATTGCAATGGAAAATCCAAACTTCCTTCTCACAAGATAAAATATCACTTTTAACACATATTATAAATAACTATTTTCTACAGCTATTCATAATAATTTTTTTTCCGAAAATATAGATTAAAATAAATTAAGAATACAAGGATTTTATTCAAAGATATGTATCTTTAAAAAAAGTATGAAAAAGTATAGAATGTCAATTTATTAAATAGATAAAAGATATTAGTGTAAAAACTCTAGGAAATAGCTAAACAACTCAAGTAAAATAACTCTGATGTAGCCAACACAATACCTCCCGCCTCTTGATTTTTACTAACTTAAGTACATACCTATGGGGTCTCGCGACCGCGTGCTTGAGTTATTGTTCGCGAATCTGGGCACAAAGTTGATCCCTGTAATGTACTGTCCAAGCCAGCAATAAGTGCCCGTGAGGTGACGGCTGGCAAACACCCACACGGTACAAATCATCATCACCGAAATCTATGTACAAAGCAGATTGGCACACCTAGCAATCGGTAATATGCTGTGATGATATATTTATTTTTTATTTAAATACATAGGTACCTACTTATTTACTAATGTTGGAAACTGTATGAAGTTTCTTTCTATATAACTAGTGTTCTATTTACAATTTTCATTTTAAAACGTTACTATTATTAATTTCAAATGATTATTCTTTTGACAGTGACATTTATCTGTCAGTTACATATATTTGAATTGAACTGTGTAACCATGGAGCGCCATTGAGTTGTGTTTAAAGCATAAGTTCCGGGATTTAATTATTATATTATTTTATATATTTATCCATAAAATATTTATATAGAAAAGGCATTAATGCAAACCTATAGAAAAATTAATAATCTTTAATTTTTATAATAACAGAAATTCCGAAAAAATAACATTTAAATGTATTTTTTGAAAAAAAAAACTATTTTGAGCTTCAAGTGAAGTGCCATTTCCGGTTATCCAATTTACACCAAAATCTAATGGCTTCTTTCCATTTTAGAATGAGGTAAAAATACATGGTTTCATAATTTTCTGGATGGTAGTATTTGAGTTAGAGCGCCCAGAGATCCACACTCATACACATACACACACATACATATATATACACACACATTCACATACATAATCGTGAAAATGTTTAAATCGGATTGTACAACGTGGTCATTTACCAAAATCTCGATATGCGTTTTTTAGCACGATCCCTATACCTCCTTTACCAAGGGTATCGGGAAGTAAAACACACATTTGTATTAATAGATTATTAAACATCGCTTTTCAATACGCACCAGTTCCCTTTCATTTACAGAGTCGGGGTTGCACAGTTTAATTTTTTTAATTAATTACTGTTCTTTTTAACCTTCCCTAGGCCTTCTGCAAATTAAAAAAATCGTTAAATCCACTTCCATAGTAGCTGTGACATGTCATATACTTACATTGGGCTGACATAGCCTTTATCTCATAATCAAATTAATAAAAATAAAAAAAATATTTATTATCTGTAACCCATTAGCAAATAGATATTTTCCGTACTATTTTTGTCAAGTGGTACTTCCATACTTGTTATATAAAGTACAATTTTATGACTGATGTAATGTAACCATGATGATACTCATATTCCATAATTTTATTTTGTAACTGTATAGTTATATTGGGATGAACACAAATATTTAAATCCGCGAAATACCAATATATAAAACAATGGTTTAGTAAGAAGATAAAATATTACCTGAGATACACAAAAATTATATCCCATCACGTATATTTTTTATAAACCTATCAAACGTTACTGAAACTGCTATGTTATTATGTATATCAAGGTTAAATTTTATCGCTTTATGAATCAACTTTTGGATAGTACGCAGCAATAAACAAATAAAAAAGAAAATACTGGTTAAATGTCAATAAATTAAGTATATACCATCATTTTCATATCAAATTACGATATGGGTTCTTGAAACCTACATAAATTCTTAATTAAACAAATGCGTGACTGTGATGACTATTTAAAATTCAGACGTCAGATCCATTTAGCTCAATCCTAATCTAACAGACCACACAGTTTTAAAAAAGTCAAACTTAAAAATAGGTTTCATTTGCTAGTAAATTACTTTACATTCCATTACCAATTCGATTTCTTATCACAATCAAATTAAAATAAATTAAAAACATTTAATCGCCACGGATATTGACTAATTAAGATCCGAAAATTAAATATTCAAATGCGGTTAGAAACTGTCATTTCAGATCAACTATACTGTCAACATACTTGAATATAAAAAGTGTCACAAAAACCTTTAGATTCTGCTTTCGCGTGATGGAAAAAATTAAGAATGGAATGGAATCGATTAAATGAGATGATTGCCTGAAGTAAGATCTGTCGCTCAAACCAATCACTCAAACAGAAAAATGTATTAAATTAGTTTCCTACCTATATATGCAGTGTGATTGATTTAATCATTTCTCATTTTCATATTTATAGAGAATTATTTGTTTCTTTCTGCTTCTGTGGAAAACAGGAATTGATTAGGTTAGGATAAGTATATGTATTCATAATTTTCAAATTTAAGTCTAGTTTACATTTAATCTTTCTGATTGAAATCTAGTTCCTAAACTGAAATCAGATTTTGGCCAGAAAAAGTGTAACAGGATTTAAAACATCTAAGTTGCATATTGGATATTTTTAAATCTAGTTCCTAAACTGAAATCAGATTTTGGCCAGAAAAGTGTAACAGGATTTAAAACATCCAAGTTGCATATTGGATATTTTTCTAAAAAAAATTTCAAACTAAATCCGACACTAATTTTTATCCAGCTTTATACTAAGCTTGCACACTGCGTACAATAATGCCAACATGTAAGTTTAAACATCATAATATTTTGTGTAGAAATATTTGGAAGCATATGTTTAATTTTTCCATGTGTCAAAAACTTTATTTCAAACATTGAAGTTAGTTGCCTAATCCGTTTTTATGTATAAATTGGCAGTTAGATAAATTGATGCCACATTAGCTAAGGTAATAGGCTTTTTTAATGCACAACTTGATTTTTTTTACGTTTATCTGTCATTTGCAAATAATTGAAATTCTCAACTGGTTTCTATGTAGTATGGGCTAAAATATTTGTTATTTAAAGATTTATATATATATATATATATATATATATATATATATATATATATATATATATATATATATATATATATATATATATATATATATGCAGGGTGTATCAAGATAATGGAACAGTGCCATTTATTCATTTATATGAAAAGTTACACAAAAAGTAATTATAATATTTTGTAAGGCATAGAGGGGGGACACATTTGGACATAACCATTATTATTTTAAAGTCATTGGTACTCAACTTATGGATCAATGTTACATTTTTTTAAATGGCATTATACATATTTTATTAACTCATTAAATAGCTATTTTTCTTCTGAATTCAACAATATAATAATATCATACCCCTACATTGCGAAAAATTTGATAAAAATCAATTCAAAGTTAGTATTTCATTTCCATATTAATTTTTTTAAGTAGATTGTGCAAACATTTAAAACAAAAGAAAATTATTTGTCATTTTTGTATTTCATTGTTATGCATTATTATAATTAAGGTATTTTTGTAATAATTAATAATTAGCAGATTAAACAAATACTGATTTTATTTATTGATGTAAGACCCATCAGAATGCATTCCTAGCATACAATTTATTTGCATAAAGTTATTGTAATTACGCAAGACTAAATATTAATTACGCGAAATGAAAACAAATAAAAAAAATTTGGAACATATATATATTAGTCATTCCGGAAACTTTTCAATCCACCCTGTTCAAAAGTATAAACACAAGCATACGTTATAATATTAAAAATTGCAGTGGCGAATGATTAAAATATGAAAACTTTATTAAATACAAAGGTTTTGCAATTTACTTTTTTGGATATGACATCTTCTTATATTGCTATCTGACGTTAAAATAACTAATGTAATAATTAAATATCGGGCGATGTGTATCAATTTTCTAAAAAGTGTTGTCTAAAATATAATGGACATGAGTTTGACTATTTAATAAATTATTTTTATTTACAGAATTTATATTTAGAAACTTGTTCTAATTCTATATCTCCATCCGTCCAAGATAGTATGTACGAATATAGGTGTGTCAGAATAATGGAACAGTGACTACGTTTATCTCGCACTAGTTTATCCACTTAAATGCTAACCCGCTTGAGTTAAGCGGGTTAAACGTGCGAGATAAACACGTTAGTTTAGCGCTAAGTGAAGTATCTTAAATAATGGGTTGAGTTAACTAACCTACTTGAAATTTTGCGAGATAAACGGTTAAGGCTATGGATTAACCTCAACATTTTTTTAAAAACATGAAAATAATTATTAAAACTATATATTACTACACTCAAAACTTCTAAAAACTGTTTGTTTCGAGGTTTGCTTGAAGATCGTGAGTGTTTTGTTATTTTTATTATAGTAAGTCATCCGCAAAATTTTATATCTGTCCTTGTTTAACAGCAGTGGATAAACGCTAATTATCCTGTAGTCACTTTAAAACATGCGATATAAACGAGCTGGAGTTAAGAATTAGTTTTAAGTCACTAGATTTTTAAGCGGGTTATCTCACTGCGAGATAAACGTAGTCAGTGTCTTTTATTCGTGTAAATGAAAAAAATTACACAAAAAAAGTGATAGATATTTTGTAACGCACAGAGGGGGTCACATTTTGGCATAACCATTATTATTTGGATTATTATTTGGATCAATATTATATTTTTTAAATGGTATATATTGTTATTAACTCATTAAATATATGTAGAATTATCTTCTGAATTTAACCATATAATAATATACCCTTACATTGCGAAAAAATTGATAAAAATTAATTGAAAGTTAGTATTCCATTTCTATTTTAATTGTTTTAAGGATGTTGTGCAAGCACTCAATATTAAAACAAACGAAAATTATCTGTCATTTTCGTTTGTCATTGTTTCATATTATTATGTTATTTTTTCAAAATTTGGATAACTTTCTGCAAATAAATTGCATACTAGAAATGCATTTTTATGGGTCTCACGTCAATAAATAAAATAATCTTTTTTTGTTAAACATACTGTCATTATTATTTTAATTTTTACAAGAGTAATGAAAATTACCTTAATTATAATAATGGGTAACAATGACATACGAAAATGACAGATAATTTTCATTTGTTTTAATAGTTATATGTTTGCTTAACCTATACTTAAAAATTTAAAATAGAAATGAAATACTAACTCTGAATTAATTTTTCTCATATTTTTCGCAATGTAAGAATATGATATTATATCGTTGAATTCGGAAGAAAATTCTCTATTTAATAAAGCCATTTAAAAAATATAACATTGATCCATAAGCTTAGTACCACTGACTTTAAAATAATAATGTTTATGCCAAAATGTGTCACCCTCTATGCTTTATAAAATATCTTAATACTTTATTGTGTAACTTTTTATATACACGAATAAAATGCACTGTTCCATTATCTTGATATACCCTATATATAAATAGATACGGTCTTCCATTTGAAAATTAAAAGTTGCCATCAATTACTTGAAAACCAGAATTAATAATATTGATCTACTTCTGAAATTATGTCGAGAGGTTAATATACTATAATTTATGTTATATATGCATATTAATTGAATTTGTCCACATTAATAATAAGCGATATAATAGGTGTGTCCACTTTTTCAAACAAGCTATAACTATACACACAGTCATCACCATACAAATGTTAAAATTAGATTTTAATCTAAAAACCTTAAAATATCATTTGGTGGCGAGGGGTAAAGTTTTGCAGCAAAATCAATCATTATGAATTGGCATGCCTTGAATTTTTAAAAATTCTGTTTGCAACTTTTATAGATATATTTTAACTTTACGCACTAAACGTGGATCGAGATTTATGGACATGAGGGTGCATTATTAAAAAAAATATCGTATGCAAATATTTTGTTAATGTGAGTAAAAAATAATTTTATTCGCAGTAGAATGTAGGTATATAGAGTTTCACATTTCTATCTAAATCTGTTTTTAAATTAGAGATCAAAATATACATCTTTGGGACTATAGAAAGTTGGTACTCCTGCTCGAGATGTAATAAGGCAAATGTTTCTTAGAACTTTTTTATTTAAATTGGTTTATAGAATTTGTACTATTCACACTTTCGTGGGATATTTGTATAAATGTTATGAATATATTGCAAGAACATTGATTGTTTTAATGAATAAGTTTGTTGAGTCGAGAAGGATCAGTTGGAAATTTCGTTGAGTATAGAGTAAGGCCTTGGTGATCCAGATTTTTAATATTCTTTATTTATTTCAGAACATCGGACGTTTCGAACCAAAGTGGTTCATCTTCAGCATTAATAAAATTTGTATGGAAAAATCCAACGTCGGTTAACATTTTGTCATAACTATTAGAAGTTATAAATATAAAAAAATAATAAAGCAATATAATAAAGGTCGAAAATGCAATACAATTTGATAAAAACCGCACCCATCTTAAGCTTATGAGTGACTTAATAGCACATGATGTTCTGAAATAAATAAATATTAAAAATCTGGATCACCAAGGCCTTACTCTATACTCAACTTAATGAATAAGTGTTAATGAAAAGGCTTAATTAGGCTAATTTGATCGTTATGAGAGTACTTTTGGTACTTAAGTTTATTATTTTATTTTCACTCGATTCTTTAAAATATGTATTATTCGTGTGTGAAGAATTGATGACTGCATGATTTAAGAATTGAAAAACGATGTTCGAAGTTCCTACTAATACAACATAATTAATTTCCAAACTAAGGTAATTTCAGGATGCTTCAATTAACGCTGCTTGCAATTAACCGGTATGGTAATGAAGAGAAGATAAATAACCTACGATTCTAGTTCTTCTCATACGCGCAGCATTTTAATCTAACACGCGTTAATTATGTCTCATTTTGCAAGATAAATCTCCAGCCAGACTAGATGCTGAAAAGTTTTTCAAAGCGTCAACGAAAAGTGAAAATGGTGTGAAATTCAATGCGGTGATCTTTGCTGAAGTAAGTAAATTATTAATTTATGACTTTCATTCCATTATTGGAAGATTATTTAAATTAATTAATAATCATTTTCTTATGTTTAGATTGGTAGTATAATTAGTACCTACTATATAATATTATTAAATTAATATGTTATAAATTTTCTACTTACATTATTTTACAACTTTGTTCTTTCTCTTTCCATATTAATATGGTTAAGGTTATTTCTTAATATTGGAGTATTTTAGTTTATAACACCAACATGCGCCAAGTCTACAACATATTAACTTGAACCGAACCCAGTTTCTGACGGGTTTGATGCTCGGATTTTTACATATCATGATTATCATGTACAAAAAATATTTACATTCGTACTTAATATTCAGTTTTTACACTACATATAAAATTCATAAATCGTCGATTTTGGGAGCAAATGGATGCGTATGTGCTCTTTATGAATTTTGTATGAAGTGTTAAAACTGAATGTTAAGTACGAATGTATTTTGTATACATGATATGTAACAATCTGTAAGATCTTACTACCCTGACTGAAATTTCGATTAATTGTTAGCATATATAATCTTTAAATTTATTAATATTTTTTAACAACTATTAAAATTTGTTTATCCTGCTTTATTATACCATACATAAGAATTTCCAAACCAAGGGGTGGAAGCGTGATCGATCATTTCTCACCCAAGAAGAGATTATCATTGCAGTTAGGAATGACGTATTTCATAACCTCTAAAAGCATAGGAATCGACATATTACTATAATGATTGTGTATAAGTTATTTTTCCCTCGCTAAGAGAGGTATTGGATTCATGATAAAACTCGCATAATCCAAATTTTAATGATTAAGCACGTTTTAAGGTCCCTACAATCCGAGTTTAATATTTTTACGATGTCCGTGTGTGTATGTATGTGTGTGTGCGTGTGTATGTGTGTGTATATGTGTGGGGACGTTGGAAGGACGATTTCTCAAAAATATAATACTTAATATATGTTTAACTATGCATTTCTCAATCGTAACATTGCTGGGAAGAGCTGAAAGGTTTTGGTAATAATTGGACAAAGTACAAATTCTTAAAAAAATCTTCTAAATATTATTTTTTGAAATTTTTTATTCTTGCTAGTATTAAAGAAGAGTAAATTCTCTATCTCATATATATATATATATATATATATATATATATATATATATATATATATATATATATATATATATATATATATATATTCTTTAATATCTTTTATAGATTTAGAGATAAAGAATAATAGGGTATATAATAATCTATTGTAATACATTTCACAGCCCAAATAATGTCATACAATCCAATTAATTTTTTTTTTGTAACTGACAGATAAATGTCTGTCAAAAATTCAGAGACATTACTGATTTTTTTCTGGGAAGTACATACATTATTATTTCTCACTGTAGTTAAATATTTAAAATTATAGGTATAACATATACCCTTCAAAAATACTGTCAATCCCGACAATGAATTGGAAACATTTCGAAAAAATACAAGAGCAGGACAAAATTTCTTCATAGAATAAATTTAAAATTAAACAATCTAAATATAAGGAAAAGATATAAGAAGAATTTTTGGTGTAGAGTGTAGGTATACAAGAAATGCTAAATACAGTAGGGCGCGAGCAGCCGTGTGACTTTGTTGCCCTTGACAAGCAGATATGGGGGCCCGTGTCAGAATGATAGCTAGTAACTATGTATATCATAATTTTTCATTCTACATTTAGTGACTTCCATGTGGTTTATTTTCCTCGACAAGTAAGTTCCACACTCCTGGTGACAAATTAACTACGTGAATTTAGAAAATCTTGAAATTTTTAATGATAATTCTAACATTTGACATCTATGTACATTATTACTAATTATCATTCTGAAACGCCCCCCCCCCATATCTGCTTGTCAAGGCCAACAATGTCACATGACTGCTCGCGCCCTATACTTATGTAACCAAAAACAGAAGTGGCGAGAGGTATTGTGGTGGCCGCAACAGATTTTTCTTCAATTATATTATATTATTTTCACAATTTTTTACTCTCAATTACAAATCCATTACTTTACATGTATGTATATTGTATATACACTTTATTATTGAAATTATTTTTGGGTTATTATTTGATATAACACTACATTATAAATATTTTATTGATTATGATAATGGTTTAAATTAAAACTTTGAGGAATTAAAAACTTGTATATATAGGATTTAGAGGCAGATAGTCGAAATTTGAATAAAACATTTAAATATCCCCACTGATTATTTTTGTAGCGAGATTTATTACAACAGATTATTCTATATTATTATTTATATCTATAGAAGAAATTTTAAATGTATTTGAATTTAAGAATCTATATTATTCTATATTATTATTTATATCTATAGAAGAAATTTTAAATGTATTTGAATTTAATGATCTATATTATTTGTAATAAAATAAATTTAAAAAAAAAATAGAATTTTTTTTATAAGACATACACACACAATCGCACGCGGGCACACATACACACAGACATCATCGTAAAAATATTATATTCGGAATCTAGGATCTTAAAACGTTCTTATTCACTAAAATCTGGATATGCGATTTTTAGCATAAATCCAATACGTCTCTTAGCAAGAAGTAAAAGAGGTTAATAATCATTTACGATATAACTTTATCAAATGAAATCGCACCGAATTTTCAGTCGTTAAAATTTTGGTCTTGAGACGAATCCTCAAAATGCTCTAAAAATAACTATGTACGTAATAGATCAGTAAGACAAATTCATATTTAGCTGAAATAGAATACAATGCCTATAATAAGTAATTTTTGTAATACATTTGCATTTTACACTATTCTTAGGGATGTTAATTAGTAAAGCCGATATGTTTTAAAATGTATTTTCATTGTATTTTTTGGCATAAATGAATCCCTATTCAAAAGAATCGAACCAAGTTGTTGTTCAATGTTTGTTTATTTTAATATTAAATTAGTTTATTGTTTAACGAAGTGGTGAAATACACACACTTTCAGTTACGAAAATCCGTAATAAATCTTACTCTACAAGGAAAGATTTCTCGTGAGATAGCCGGCTTACTAATGATCGATAAAAGCATAACAAATGGATAACAGATAAAATAATTAAACTAAAATTAATAGCAGATCCAAGAAACTGCTGTGGATCTGGATATTTCGAAAGAAATTCGAACAGAAAATCTTGCCAATGTCAGCCGAAGTACTGTGTCTCGACGTCTTAAAGAAGTAGGACCTATTAAATGTGTCAGTGTTAAAAAAACCTTTAGTTAGTAGAAGAAATAAAAAGGCGAAACTAAATTTTACAAAACATGGGTATCAACATTGGACCAATCGACTAGTGATAAGTTCTATTTTCGGATGAATCAAAATTTGTTTTTTTTTTTGGAAATGACGATGCGAAATATATTTCAACGACCAAGATACAATTCCAGACACTAAATACCTACAATTAAGCATGGCAGAAGAAATGTGATTTTATGTTGTGAATGTTCTCATGACGGTGTAGGTCCATTAGTTGAAGTAAACAGAACTGTGAATTCTGTAATCTATAGACATATGCTTCATTATGCCAGAAACAAAATGCTGCGGGGGCAGATTTTTCAACAGGACAGCGATCCTAAACTTACTTCGAAAATAGTAAAATAATTTTTAGGTCAACAAAAGTCCAAATTTTTGCCTGACCACTCCAATCTCTGGATTTAAATGCAATACAACATTTATGCAGAAGTTAAAGATACCAGTCAGACAAGAAGAACACGGCTGAATTATGGAACCATTGAGAAAATGAGTGGTAAAATGTTCCACAAGACAGTATTACAAATTTAATTAAATCAATGCCTCGACGGCGTGTTGCACTGATTGTATCAAAAGGAATGATAAAACTATTAAATATGGAGTACAAAATCACAAGTCAGATAAAATATTTTTTTACTAAATTAGTTTATTTACATAATTTCTGGTTTATAATAAGAAAATATTTTATGCACATATTCATATGTTATGTGGTTTAAAAATCTGTTTGGCTCAATACTGTATGTAATATAAAAATATAAAGTAATGTTAATTAATATGCATATATTTTTGCAGAATAGTAAAAGGAAAATGTATTTAGATTTCTAGTCCCTTTACTAAATAAACGATTTATAGAGGATGAAAAAGAAAGTGTCATCTAATTATGAAAAAATATGAAACAAAACATATACTAGCAAGTGAAACCTAATCTAGGTACACCTTAATTAAAAATTTTAGTTAATTTTCTCTAGGCAATTAAGAGTGAGAGTAATCCACATATATTGTTTTTATATGGGAAAACTTTTTCTAAAATAAACTAGTGCAAAGTGTATGATTATGATACACGAAGAAAAGAATTCTCGCAAGAACTGGAACTAGTCGCAGACTGATAATGTTTACTTTCATTTACTTACTTACTGTGTACGAGAACAAAACTGTTATAATTACAATGTAAGCGAATTAACTCTCCTATCAAGAGAAGTATTTTCACTATAACCTGGTTCACAGACGTAAATTAATTATTTTCACGTGCATTATTGAAACGTAAATGGTGTGTATATTTAGCAGATGTAATTGATATGTAATCTAACGAATTTATTTAAATTTATCTTAATAGGGCTGTTCACAACATGAAATTATATCTTGGGTACGTCAAGCCGCCTTTGCAAGAACATAACGGCTAAAATATTAACTATCGGCTTTGCAACTTGAAACGGCGCGGATTAGATTAGAAACGCCATACTATATGTACAATAATCAACAATCACAAACATAAAACTTAAATAATTCTTTAACGTCTAGTAGACTCCCCAACTTTTCATTTGGAAATCTATGTCGGCTGACTTTGTTACCACATGTATATACGAGTATGTATGTATTTGGATTCAGTGAAAATGTTGTCATTACTCTTTCTAGATTATTCTACTTGTCCTTAAATGTGGAGGAGAGTTTAAAGATATTTAGTTAACTTCAATACCTCGGATGACTTTTTAATTCCGAAGTTTTCCTTGGTGTGATTAAGTGTATATGTTATACTAAAAGTTCATAGTGAGATAATGTGCACATTGTCGGTAAATGTACACTACTTTTTTCTTCGAATTCAACCAAACACAATAACAATAACCTCATCTAAAGCACAAAAGTCATTCTTGGAAATCTCAGGGTTGGTTTAATGAGTTAGGTGAGGTTATTGTTATATTTAGTTGAATTGCAAGCGAAAACAATTTTTAGCGCATCTCTACATTTGCCGGGTAATGTGCAAATCATCCCACTATGTACATTTACTGTAACATTATAGCATTGTCGTTTTCATTCTCTCTTATATTTTGCTATTGTTTCCCAGTTTTGAAATAAAATTATTACTCATTTCTATCCAAATTTTTGATACTGTTACAATTTGAAATTTTGTATTGTTATATGTTTAAAAATCGAAGGTTGCGACATATAAGTTATATTATTGCTTCTGTCAAATGTATTAAATATAAATGTTGTTACAATATATATTTGTGCTCAAATTACTCTACGTTTAATTATTTTACTACTAGGGGACCTTAAATATTAACTGGTTATGGGCTCAGAACATTTTGAAAAAGATCTAGTTCGTGATTTAACGTCGTGTAAAAAATTGATTATGAGTGGACGTGCGATCCGAAATTCATAGAGATACGTCGCTACGCAATCCTACCTTCATAAAACGTGCTAAGAATATATGTTTGACGAAAAAAGCAAGAATTTGACTCCGCAAGGAATCGCAGCGATTAAAAACTAAAAGGGAACGAGAAGTATTCGACAAGGAAGTTCGCCATGCAGGCATAATTCGATCACAAAGATATGTGGAGGTGCATTGAAGGCATCGATAAAGACGCCCGCAAAATCATGAAAGCGAAATCCAAATTAATCCTTTGTATGGACCCGATAAATTATTCGCGTATTCAGTCGACGACATTAGCGAAAGAAGTCTGGAACAAACTGAAAACGGCGTTCGAAGACTCAGGACTCCCGAGAAAGTAAGTCTATTCCGTACTCATTGAAATCTTAACTACAGTGCAGAAGCTTAGCGGCCTCGGTCTCGAAGTGCCAGACGAATGGATTGGTAGCAGGTCTCCCGGTTGAATACAAGCCGATGATCATAGGCATCGAACGTTCAGAATAACAATCACTGGCGATTCAATAAAAACAAAACACCTACAAGACGTCAAGGAGTCGAAAGCGAGTAAACAAACTCGCAGGCAGAATTTTACATAAAGTGAAACAAGAAGGGACTTCGTTGTTTCAGATGCAACAATCATGGGTATTATGCGAATGTGTATAGACCCAAAGTCAAAAAGGACTATGGAAGCAATTTGAAGAGAGAAGAAGCGAAGTCCAGCAGTTTAAAAAAAGAAAAGTGTTTATGCTACTCCTGTCGTCTTCAAATTTTTTCAACAATAACTGATACGTACTAGTACGTAGATTTATGTTCGTCTGTTTACCTTACTAATGAAAAAACAAAGTTACGAAATCCACAAAATTGTCTAAACGTCGAAATAACTGTAGTCAACCAAGACTTCATGAACGTGGAGGCGAAGATTACCGTGATGACCAAGCAAAGCGTGATATATGCTCTAAGAAGTGCAGCAAACTTTCTGTCAGTTAGTTAGATAGTAAGTCACGGATTCACGGTTACATTTGCACCGCAAAACAAGTATATCAGTGACAGTGAAGGAACCAAAATCGTCAGCATATCGGAAGAAAATATAAGAGTTAGCTGTGCAAAAAGAAAGAACATACTTCGCAAAGAAAGATTTAATTGCTGAAATATGGTAAGACGAATTGGCCATTTAAACTAGCGAAGCGTGGTTGCTCTGAGAAAATATCTAGCAACGAATGAAAGTTTCCGAAACGTAGAGAAATAGGAAAAACATTGTGTTCTTTCTCAAAGAGAAAAATCTAGTCTTGAAACCTTCCGTCGAATTCAAGACTTTAATAAGAAACCAAACCGGACGAAGAATCAAGACACTCAGAACAAACACCCGCCGATAATATATTAGTAATGAATATGAGAAATATGTGAAGAAATTCGGCATAAAACATCAGTACACGATCACGTATACTCCACAGTAAAATGGCGTGGCCGAAAGAGAGAATAGGACCATTGTCGCAAGAGTGAAAAGCATGCTTTGTGATGCAGATCTCTCAAAAGAATAATGAACCGAAGCGGTAACTACTGCAGTCTACCTCGGAAACAGATCGTTAAAATCTAGTATCGGAGGATAAAATTCCAGAAGACTGTGGATGGGATTGACGTCGAGTTTACCTCATCTGAGAGTATTCGTAACATTGCATACGCTCATATGCCGAAAGAACTACGTCAAAAGTTGGGCCCAAAAGGCAAAAAACTTACTTATCTTTATTGGATACTGCGAGGATGCAAAAGGTTATTCTCTTATAGAACTAAATTCGAAAAATCACGACAAGTCGTAATGTAATTTTCTTGGAAAATTAGAAATTCAAAAGCAATGAAGAACCTGCAGTTGCTATATTCCTGGATAATAATGAGGAAGTAAACGGAGAGCCTGAGAGGAACATATAGCAAGAAACTGAGGAAGTGGAGTGGATCATTGGCAAAGAAGAAGCTAAATCTCTTTGCAGGTCAACAAGATTGCACAAACCGGTCCAAATTGGATGACTTCGTTACATATCTTACAGTAAATAAAGATATTACTGATGCAGAAAGTATTGAAAAAGCCTTAAATTTGCCAGACCGAGACAAATGGGAAAAGATGAGAAAGGAGCACAACTCTCTTGTTTCAAACAGCATCAGGATCACGGCAGAACTACCTAATGAACAGAAATCACTTGACACGAAATGGGTGTTCAGAATTAAAAGAGATTCTAGCGGAAAAACACACTACAAAGCGCGACTCATCGTCAGAGGATGTGGACAAATCGAATGCATTAATTATAGCGAGACTTACGCCCCGGTAGTACACTACACGTCAATACGTTTTCTGTATGCGTTGACTGCAAAATACAATCATGGAAAAATGGTTCTAACAGCAGCTTACCAACATGGAAATATCTATGAAGAAATTTATGTGAAACCACCAAAGAAATTGAAAGTATCTGGATGGAGAGAAAGTTTGGGAATTTCAAAAATCAATGCATGGGTTGACACAGAGCAGCTGACCCTGAAACAAAACACTCAACGGCACCTTGGCGAAAATGGGATTCAGCAGACTGGAAACAGATCCCTGTGTATATATTAAGAGGATCAGGAAAATATTCGTAATTATCGCAGTCTACGTCGACGACTTGTTGATCCTAGCAAACGTTGAAGAGTACAATTCGTTGATAAAGAGAAAACTCTTTATGAAAGATCTAGGTGAGGCAAAACATTTACTTGGCATAAAGATTTATAGAAATCGTAAAGCAGGCAGTCTGCCTAGATCAGAATACCTACATCCAAAAGATACTGCAGAAATTTCGGATGAGCAACTGCAAATCAATTTCGTTACCGTTTGAACCGAGCCAGAAATTAAACAAAGACATGGAACCGAAGACGACGGAGGAAATTTGAGAAACGCTAGTCAAGGTACGAGATTGGATATATCCTTCGTCATCAGATACGTTAGTCGATACATGCAAAATCCCGGAAGAGACACTGGACAGCTGTAACAAGAATATTCAAGTATCTCAAGGGCACGATGAACACAAATTTGAATTTTCCAAAAATTTAACAGCTGGAAATGACAGATTTTTTCTGTTACTGCAACGCTGGTTGGGCTAACGACAGCGACGACCCTATTGCGAGTAGTATTTTTTATGTTTTAGGATGGACCTATCGTACGGCAGAGCAAAAGGGAAGGTTCAGTGGCACCTTTCTACCTCAGAAACCGAGTACATGACACTCAGCGGCCTGACAGGAAGCACTCTGGTTACGCACGCTAGCCGGCCTTGGAACTTTCTACGGTGTCACGTCCAACTATAATCCTAAACGACAACAAGAGGGTAATCGACCTATCAAAGATCAGAGGATACGGGCCACGAACGAAACACATCGACATACGTCACCATTTTATGAGAGAAAATAGATTTCAATGATGTCGAGGTTCAATTCACGACGACCAAAGAAATAATAGCGTACACTTTAACAAAAGGATTGTTTGTGCCTAAACACAAAAATTTAATCGAGAAAATGGGTTAACCACTACCTGAAAATTTGTACACTGATTTCCAAAAATGGAAATATTTTATAATATATTTCCATATTTCCGAATTTCTAGCAATATTTCTGCTTATTTCCAGAATATTCTAGTATTTCTGAAATATGTTAATATTTCCGTACAATTTCTAATATTTTCTTACAATTTCTAATATTTCCTTACAATTTCTAATATTTGCTTCGTATTTCCAATATTTCTATATTATTTTCAATATATTTTTTAATGTTTCCAATAGAAGGAACATAAATTAAATCTAGATTCATCTCAGTGTCACGAGAGAATTTGTTGAAAATATTGAAAATATATGAATAGGTAACTAAATTTTAAATAAAACTCTAAGTACCATGTTTTAATACAATATGAATAAGTATATCAAAAGTTAGGTTAGCAGCACACACAATGTGTTACAAAAATTCATTATATTCTCTCTTTAAATATAAGTTCGTGATATGATTAATAACGGAACACATGTATCGTCCTAATCGCCCTGTTTATTTCTTGTTTCATTCAGTTTCCTAAAGTACAAATCTTGACCATGAAGTTGGCGCAGATGAAAAATTACACTCCGGAGTACAAAATGTACCTAAAAAATATTTGTTGAATCGGAATAGGTAGAGTTATTGTTAGTATTTTTTATTTAAAATTTGTACTGCGGAGTCTACTTTTTAAATTGTAAGCGCGCGAAGTTCATCTGCGCTAACTTCATGGTAAATATTTGAACGTTATGAAACTGAACGAAACAAGAAACGAACAGGGCGATGTATAAACATTATGACGCTGCATACCTTGCACATTAATAATCGAAGATATTGTTCGTGAAACCAAAGCAGCACAGTTCACTCTTCCTTCGGACTCGTGAAATCTGCAACTCGATTTCACTTGAGAATATCATCGATAATAATCATATCACTTGTTATATTACGTATGAATATATTTTTTATGTATTTTTAACGGAATTCTTAATTACTTTATGTTTTTTTGTAATATTCGCTCTATCACATCTATTAATTTGAAATGGGTTATTTACAATTAAGTATATTGGCCCATAAAAAAAGTCTTTTGCAACATAATATCATTATGATGTGACCAAATAAAACTATCTAAGCTTTGTTTTAAAGATTTTATCTTGTATTTCTCATTTTCTTTGTTAATAACCCTGTCAATGTACCAACTAGAGTCATAATAAATAGCATAATAATTTTCATTGACGATCCTTAATTCATTTTTTTTCTTCATTTCGGAATCAGTATCAAAATTTTCTTTGAATGTTTCACTTTTCACGCTAATTGTACATGAACTTTCTGAATCACTATACGTGTCGTCAAAATCAGCCGACACATTAAATTGTCTTTTTTGCAAGGTTTGTTCGGAGCTGCAAATTTTGTTTCACTTTGAGATTATTTTTAAAAAAAAATACTGTTTGAATTAGTACTTCTCACACCGTGCACACGATAAATTCTGTCTGTTGATAGTCTGTTTTTATTAGAAAAAAACCAACAGAGGGGTGATTTTCTAACAACAACAGTTTTAAGGCCTATTCACAAATCAAAATTAATGTTAGTTTTATGTTTTACGTTTTATAGAAATTTGCAGCAACATTCACAAATCATGTTTTAGTCGTGGTTTTAGTAGGTAGTGACACCTATTGGCAAATACGACACAAATTAAAGAAATTGGTAACCCACCATCTTCTATTTTTTTTTCTTTTTATCATTATATAATTTTATTAATAAAACTGCACTTAATTTTTTTTTATTGTTCATAATAATTCCAAACAAAACTTGACAGATATAGACAGGAATAACTATATATTGCTATTTCTTTCTACGATCCTTCCTATTGGTTCGTTCTTAAGTATAAAACATAAAACTAAAGCCAAAATTGGAGTTTGCAATGTTCTATGCTAAAACCAAAACTAAATACTAATTTGTGAATGCTTGTATAAGAAACCAATGCTAGAAGGTCACTAAAACTAAAACGTAAAACATAAAACTAGCACTAATTTTGATTTGTGAATGGGCCTTTATTATTTAATAAAACTTTAAGTACACTCACGTTTTGCACTGAATTGATGATGCGTTTCTGAACTTTTAATGACGATTTTTGTGCACTTTAGTGACGATTTCAAATAAACAACATATATTATGATATAATTCAAAACTTTTCAAATTTGGTATTAAGATTTTTATATTAATGAGAATGACATATTAGATTTTTTTCTAAAAATCGATAAACCAGAAGAGGTACTTTACTAGGAGTCATAAACAGATTTTCTTGAAAAAATATATTAAAACATGATCCAAAACTTTTCAAATTTGGTATTTAAAACTTGTATATAATTTGAAACAACATATTAGATTTGGACTATATATGATAAACCGGAAGTTTTGGAGCTCTTAACAGATTTTCGAGTAAAAACAAAATGTAATCCAAAATTTAGTATTACAGACTTTTCTATTTATAGGATCAACAAATTACATATTGTTTACAAACGATCAACCGGAAGTGATATTTAAAGTTCATTGCTATTTTAAACATGGAATTGGCAGGAGGTCATGTGCATCGCATCAGATTTTTTTTATAACTTACGTTATATTAATTTTAAAAATAATTTTAATGCACTATTCATCGAACAAACCACAAGACCATGAAAAATCTTACTGTTTCATTTGAATTGCAAATAGAGCAGTTATTTTTCCCTTGGCATGTTTAGAATTAAATAAATTATATTCCGCCGACGAGGATATCAGTTCAACATTTTTTTATGCGTACAGGCTGTTCATTTTAAATGGGCCACCATTGATACCTGAAGAACTGGAAGAGCTACAAAGACGGTTAAATGGGCAAACAATTACTATTTCACAAGACAAATTTACAGAAAAGAAAATTTTTTTTTCGACCAGTGGGACCTAACTTTTTTATTTTAAATGAGAAGATATATTTTCTCATTCGTTAGAGAATTTAATTCTGAATTCAGTGAGATAATATCTTTATACCCTTATATTATAGTGAATTTTTTGATGCGATAGCCATGGAATTAAAAGAGATAAATTAACAAATGTTTGACCTTTTACCCGTCAAGGTAGGTTAATATATTTTTATTAGGTATTATTTGTAATATCTCTCCAAGTGAACAATTATCTATTAATTTAAATAAATAAGTTTTCACTTTACAGAAATTACAAATAACAATTAAAATAAATTAACTTAGCTTGACAGATAAATAATTAATTTGATTATTGATTCTGATGTAGAATTTTATGCTCTACAACATGTATTTGAATCATTGGTACCTGAAATAATTAAGGAAGTAGGAAATTACGAAAGTATGATTTTTACCTTTTAAAGTCAGATGTTCCGGTATCGCGGTCAACACTGTATATAAATTATTGTAGTTTAATTTGGTGCAACTAAATCTAGATACATATGATTATTTTACATTGTTGAATTTGTTTTTTACCTCTCGCTAAGAGAGGTATTGCATTCATGCTAAAAATCACATATCCATATTTTATTGAATAAGCACGTTTTAAGGTCCCTACAATCCGATTTTCACATTTTTACGATGATGTCTGTGTGTGTGTGTGTGTGTGTGTGTGTGTGTGTGTGTGTGTGTGGATGTATGTGTGTGTGTATGTATGTAGGATGTTGGAAGGACGATTACTCAAAAACTATAAGACTTAAAAATTGTTTAATTACGTATTTTCCAATCGGACATTCATGGGAAGATCTGAAAAGGTTTTGGTAACAATTGGACAACCGGAAGTAGAAGATTCTTGAAAAAAAATCTTCTAAATAATATTTTTTGAAAATTTTTCTTGGTAATATTAAAGAAAATTAAATTCTTTATCTGATACATTTAAATATTTTATTATATATTCTATGGATTTAGAGATAAAAGAAATATAATAAATAAAATAACGTTATAATAAATTTTACAGCCGAAAGGATGCCATGGAAAATAGTTGACCAGTTGAACTGTTTGTAACTGACAGATAAATGTCAGTGTCAGAAATTCATAGATATTACTAAAGAGTTTTTCTGGGAAGTACATATACATTATATTATTTCTTAATGTATTAGTAGTTAAATATTTAAGATTATAGGTCTATTACATATATCCTTCAAAAATTCAGTCAATCCTGACAATGAATTGGAAACATTTCGAAAAATTAGAAGAGGACAAAATTTCTTCATATAATGAATTTAAAATTAAACAATCTAAATATAAGGAATAGATATATGTAAGTACAATTTTTGGTGTAGAATGTAGGTATACAAGAAATGTTAAATACAATAGGGCGCCTTGACAAGCAGATATGGGGACTCATGTCAGAATGATAGCTAGTAATTATGTATATAGATGTATCATAATTTCTCATTCTAAATTTAGTGATTTTCCAATTCCATATGGTTTATTTTCCTCGACAAGTAAATTCCACACTCCTGGTGACAAATTAACTACGTGTATTTAGAAAATCTTGAAATTCTGAATGAAACATACTGACTAATTATCATTCTGAAACGGGCCCCCACATCTGCTTGTCAAGGCCAACAATGTAACATGACTGTTCGCGCCCTATACTTATGTAACCAAAAAAGGAAGTGGCGAGAGGTATTGTGCTGGCCACAACAGATTTTTTTGTTTATAGTTTGACTGAACCGGTGTTCGTCAAAATCTATGAATATTATCTTATAATAAAAATGTAATATATCCTATTCTAATTTAACCTAAACTAATCTAATCGTAATTTAACCTAACCTGAACAAAATATTTATACTTATTCAGTATTTTACGAAATGCATACTGACACTGATCATTCATGTTAAAAAAGTTGACCAAATAAATAGACGAGTTCTGGAAATTATGCTTTCTTATTGTGACTAAGTAATTTTCATGTTTCAGCATTCCGGTACTTTCGTCAGTGGACATTACTGTTTCGGTACTTTTTGATTTAGTAACACGGCACTTGCATATAATGTGCATTACTTTATCTACAACTGTCAATTTTACAGATTATACATACATATTAAATATATTGTGTGTGGTTATGTCACAGACGTTGATGTTTCACTGGAAACTGTAATGGTATATCAAATGTCAGATGTTGATATCACATGTTGATATGAGGAACTGATTTCTTTATTACTTGCTTAACTTACTTAATCCTAAGCTTTTCTACTCTTTCGGGTGTAAGGCTGGGTGTGGGGTTGGCCATAGTTTGGTTTACGTTTCCACATATTTCTCCATTGTTATCTGTCTTTTGTTAGCTGTTTTGCCTCCTTTCATTTGATGTTTCTCTTGTCCATTGCTTTTTTCACCCCTTCTGTCCATATTTTCCTTGGTCTCCCTCTTCGGTTTTTGTTCGTTGTCTTTGCTTCGTACACTTTTCTTGTAGTTATTTCTTCTGGCATCCGTAGAACATGGCCAAACCATCTTAACTGGCTCTCTTCTATTTTATTTTGTACGGGTTCTATTCGCAGTCTGTCTCTAATGTCTTTGTTTCTCACTTTGTCCACGAGTGTTACTCCTTAAATTTTTCTCAAATACCTCATTTCTGCGCTATTTATTTTATTGCGTTGCCTTTCTGTTGTAGTCCACGTTTCGGCGCCGTAGGTTCTGATAGGAACGGCTACTTTTTTATATACTTGTAATTTTGTTTCCTTAGGTATTTCTTTTTTTTGTTAAGATGGGATTTTTTATACTATTGAACAGTCTTCCTGCCACTCCGGTCCTCTCTTTTATTTCCTCGTCCAGTTTTCCATCAGTCGTTAACACCGCGCTTAGATATTTAAATTTGTATACTTGTTCCAGGGTTACTTCATCTAGTTTAATTACATACTTCTACTTAGGATCATCGTTTTAGTTTTGTTGATATTCATTTTCATGTTTAACTCTTTGAGATGTTTTCTAAATAGTTTTTATTTAATGTTTCTTCGTCTTGGCCTATAAGCACCATTTCGTCTGCGTAGCAAAGCTCTAAAACTTTTACGTTTTCCATTTTCAAATATCCGATTTCTTTATTAATAAGCTGAATTAAGAATATATTTTAAATTTATCAATCAATATTTACCTGCAGACGTTTATAAAAGTATCAATAATGCAATACAATACAATACAAAAAGTCTTACCGTGGAATACAAATATATCTTTTTCTATTAGTGTAATATGAATGGTCTTTTATGGATACGCGCAAAATGTACGTATATTATAAATATTTTTAAATGCTCGGGATTTGTATGTAAATCTTGAAGTTTATAATAAATCCAACAATTGAATTATGCTATTTGAAAAAGATAGTGAATATAATAAAATTTTGTTAATTAATAAGAAATATTTATTAGCAATACCATTTTATATAACAAAATATTCTTATTTTTTTAATTACACAAATTTGTATATATACTATTGTCTACGAAATACTTGATACAGCTCCCTATTTTTTTTGCCAGACAAACATTCAACAGTGAATATACAAAGTAAAAAATAAATTCGTATTTGGAATAAAAAAAATAGTCTTCTGCAATATTTTGTTTACTTTAACAACTTTTTGTTCAATACGAGTGTACTAAAAATTTTATACTGTACGTTTATTAATTAAACTTTATTTTCTATTAAATATTACTCATGAGAGCAATTATTTTTAGTAGTCAAATAATAATTTGATTAATCTACTCCTACGAGAAAATAATTTTACTTCGTGTAAAATTGTTTGATTTGTTATTACGACAAACTGTGACTTATTTTTGTTGTAAAGAGTATACATTATTTCCCGTTCTCACAAATTTGTACACATAATTAAAAATTAAATGGGGTCTCGTGGCCGTGTGCCTGAGTGTCTGGTCGCGAATCTGGGGACCCGGGTTCGATCCCGACCGACGCCAAAAATTACATCGCATTTTAATGGCACAAAATTGACCCCTGTGGCGCACTCTCCACGCCAGCAATGAGTGCCCGTGAGGTGACGCCTAATAAGCGCCCACACGGTACAAATATTCCATCATTACCGATATCTGTGTACGAAGCAGATTAGCACACCCAGCAATGGGTAATATGCCGTGATGGAATATTTATTTATTTATTTAATTAAAAATTTTGTGGTGTCGATAATATCCTTTGTTTATTGACTCATTTCAACCATTGTTTGAGATTGTTGCCATTAATTGAGTTCCGTAGTGTTTCTGTTATTTCATTAAATAAATAATTATGATGAAAAAGTGTAGCATTACCCATTCCATCCCTTAGCCACAGAGCTGCGGTCAGTCAGGCCTCTAGTGGGTTTGAAATTTCTGGTTACCCCCTAGATCATATCTGACAGACTTGAGGTCTTATGTACTGTTTCATTAATCAATTTTGTTTCAACCTCGGTGTAAGTGTGATTATTTTAGCTCGGTTTATTTCCAAATTAATGAACCTGAAGAAAATTTGGAAAAGTATAAAAAGTGTACATTGTACCCACCTGCAAAGAACAGTAAGAACATTTATGTTGTTTGCAAGAGGTCAATTTGCCTCGAATGTGCCAGAAAAGTGTGCTATGACTGCTATTCATGAACTGACAAAATAGGTCTAGTTTGTACCTTGTAATTATTTTTTCTAGAGCAATATTTTGTCTTGTCTTATTTTTTGTATCTAAGTGCAACTGCACGTCTCTGACCAAGGACTATAGCTAATAATAATAGAAAACTGTACAATGTACAATTTGCGACACTTGGTGAAGTTGTTCTAAATATTTAAATATTTTGTGAACACTTGGCACACTTCACAAGATTTCAGTCTTTGAATCAACCTCTCGGTCATTTATCAGAGACTGAGTTGAGTCCACTCAACTAGTCTCAGTGCCTCGAAAGAGGCTTCAGTACATCACACTGAAGAGCTCCAATAAGAGCGAAACGCGTCTGTGGTTCTGGTTGAGTGGGCCAGTATCTGATAAATGACCGAGAAGTTGATTCAAAGACTGAAATCTTGTGAAGTGTGCCAAGTGTTCACAAAATATTTAAATACTATAGCTAATATTTTTATACTAGCGGTTAGCGACTATTTAGTGTACTTGTAAATAAATGACGGAGGCTTGGTTGGTTGCGACGCCATCTTGTAGTATTCCTCTCTGTCAGCAAGGTTCGGATTGCCCGGGCGCCTTCGACGGCGGATGCTGAAAGAGAGGGAGGATTGCTGGATAGCATTCTGCAAAGGTGGGTGAGGGTTTGTAAGCACGTAGTTATCTTAAACAACTAGTTTATTATTCCCAACGTATGTAAAATTAAAATGTAACATAAATAAATAAATAAAGAATGAAACCCTTTGTGAAAACTGTGACGGACTGTGTTTAATCTACCTGGGGATTGTGCTCCCCGCGATACGGCTATAGCACAGGCTCTGAGGGCGGTAAGTAAAAATGAAATGAAAATATCTAATATCAGATAAAGTACAGACGAACTCCTCTACATACGGTATCGGAGATACGAACGGCGGTTTATCTCGGCGAGTGGTGAATTTCAATCACTCAAACTCGACTTAGACGATTGGCGGTACGACTTTGCTGCTCACATCTACTTAGGGCTCGACCCAGTCGCCCTAAGTAGTCGTTCTAGCCAATGAGCCTAGGTGCCGGGCTCTTACTCGGAAGAACTCCTCTCTCCGGACGATGTGCGGTCTTTTATACCCGAGATTTTGTAAATCTTGTGTATTTTTAAGAGGGGAGAAACTTTAAACTTTAACATATGACTGATGGCGCTGCGAACGCTCCTTCAACAAAAACTAATTTAATAGAAATTGTAATAACTTCAGACAGTCATAGTTTGTCATATAATACATTAAAAACATTGTAACAGACATTATAAAATAATATTTTACAATAATAAGAATTGAGCATGCCATTGACAAATTCCACTCAATTCACGGCGGTAAATCATAACCTAGAAACAACTGACAGTTCTAATGATCAAATAAATGTGTAACAAATCCTATCTACAACCAATAAACACTATAACAACAATATACAACAATGTACAAGCTTTGGTATCATGGTTTTACATTACACAGGTAAGTCAAACATACATTTATTTGCAAATCTCTGACTCGGTTATAATTCTAGCACGCTGCGATTCATTTACGATATTACATCGTTTAAGGCTGACTACAATTGTTTCAAAACAACAATACTGAGACGAGGTACGTATCGTCACACTAGGTATTCAGATTCACGACCAGACACTCACAATGAGGTTAATTTTTAGCATCGGTCTTCAAAGAACTACTTTCAACTTTTGGTATACAAATAACTATTTATAAATAAAAAAATAAATAAAAATAAATATTTCATCACGGCATATTACCCATTGCTGGGTGTGCCAATCTGCTTCGTACACAGATATCGGTAATGATGGAATATTTGTACCGTGTGAGCGCTTACCAGGCGTCACCTCACGGGCACTCATTGCTGGCGTGGAGAGTGCGCCACAGGGGTCAATTTTGTGCCATTAAAATGCGATGTAATTTTTGGCGTCGGTCGGGATCGAACCCGGGTCTCCAGATTCGCGACCCGACACTCAGACACACGGCCACGAGACCCCAATAACTATTTATCTGTTTCAAAATTGTATTTGTTACTGTAGCAATTTTTATCTTCCCTCGCATTTAGGTGAGGAAGGTATAGTCAAAAAAAATTGATAGTGAGTTTCTAATGAATAAACACGTTTTGGGGTCCCTAGAATACGAATTTACCATTTTTAAGATGATATCTGTATGTATGTATATATGTATGTATGAATGTATGTGTGTGGGCGTGTGTGTGTTTGTGTGTGTGTGTGTGTGTGTGTGTGTGTGTGTGTGCGCGCGTGTGTGTATGTGACAATCGTTTCGGATCGCATAACTCAAATACCACGATTCCAAAAATTATATTTTTTTCGTATTCCTCGAGTTTAGATCCATATGCAGACGTGATTAGATTATGGTTATAATTGGTCAACCGGAAGTACCCTCATTTGTAAATTTTAACAGAGGAAGACCAAAGATAAGATGGAAGAACTGTATTGTGGAAGACTTGAGAGAAAAAGAAATGATAGAGGATGACACGCAAAACAGATATGAGTGGAAGAAGAAAATAAAAAATAGCGACCCCTAACGAATGGGAAAAGCTAAAGAAGAAGATGTCAGTGTCAAGCGCAATTTTGCAAGAAAATTTACGTATGGAATTTGTGCGTAATACACAGGATTGGCGAAAGGTATTGTGCTGGCCACATCAGATTTTTTTTGCTAATTGAGACAAAAATATTTGCTGGTCCTATATTGACAAAAAGAAAACTACTACTGGTACTAATTTTTTCACAGCAAAATTTTTTTTTCGTGTAATAAATTATTTGAAATTATTAAGTTGTATAATTTGACAAATAATCTCATCACCTAAAATTCAGATAGACAATAAAACATCTTAACAAATATTTGTTAACGTGCACAAAAAATAGCTCGTCGCTCAACGACATATATTCCAATTTGAAACCAGTAGTTTCTAACGAGTGCGGCACATCAAAGTCCAGCAAGCACAATTACTATAATATAATCCAATGTATCACTCATAATAAGCGGTATGTGCACTCTATTAATTTGAATGGTAAAGCTACAAAACACAGAAAAAAACAACTACGGTATCGGTAGCTGAGGACCCTCAGGCAGAAATCAGTTTTGATCATCCTCATCGGAGTAAATCGCCAGACTTCAACGCCCGAGAATCAAAACTTGACTCCTTTATTCGAGTGGTATCATTATCTGCAATCTGTATCGCATCTAGATCTCTGCTGCTATCGGATTTGAATGTTATAATATCTTTGGTGCATGTAAAAAAAGCAAGTGTGCTTCTTGAATCTTTTTTTGTCCAACGGAACAAGAAAATTATGTTCATACATTTTTATAATAACTTAGATGCGATAACCAATAATGATAAACAGAAGCTATGTTTAAGTATGATGTGATGTTTCTTTTTTTTGTAGAATAATTTCATACTGGTATTACCCGTATATGTGTTCTTCTTCAAAGGATTACTTTTAAGCTTGTTACAGGAGGTTTTCTTTTATGAGGAATTTAATTTGAAAGGATATAGTTTCGATCAACAAGATACCCATTGATGTTTTTTTTTTTTTACCTAATATTGGTCGATTATATGTTACGGGAACAAGAAGTACATACTGCGTTGCTTTGCTTTGAATACAAATGAAGACGATATAGCTTTCAATTCTACACAATAATCAGTTTGTTTTCCTCTGCTCTTCTACAGTATCAATTTTTAACATATAATTAATAATGGAATGTTACACTCGTTACACTGTTTCATAACAAATGAATTCAAATTGGTTTGGGAATTTAAAAATCAGCAAAAAATTATAAATTACGTTCCAGTATATTTGTAAGATTGAAATATTATCTATACTGAAAGTAATTTGTAGTTCTAGAGAGTCTTTATTTTTATTCGTTAAACCGTAATTCTATGTCGTGGGTATAAAGATGATATTTTTCTCAATGATTGGAATTCTTTAAATTGAACGGAGTCACATAAGTTCATCTATTTCAGCAAATAAAAATATAAATACATTGGAAAAGAGTTATTTCTTGGCTGGGTAGTCGATGAAATAAAATAGTTTCTGGGATTCAGCCACATTTATGCGTATAATATATTTTGTTTAATTAAATATATTATACATATAAATATTGTATTATATTATATTATAAATGAAATTAATATATTAAATTTATTATACATACAGCTAGTTCACAAGAAATATACATGTATATTGAGGTTTAAATATGATTGAATTTATTAAATATCTGTGATACGGTTTTTGTTGAGTTTTTAATTTTTTTAAATGCTCGAATAATTAATTTTCCCTATACTCAATTCGAGAGAATGTGAAACTAATTCTTGAGCAGAAACAAGTCATCTATTGGTTCGACTCCAAAATTGTCCTCTTTGTTCTACTCGTATTGTCTCTGTTCCAGAATTAGTTCCACATTCTCTCGTCTCAGCGAATGGACTATACTATAGATGTTTTATAAAACGCGAGTGAAACGCAACTAGATTGTCAAACCTTTGTTGATTTTTATGATCCGTTGCACCAACATTTTAATTGACAATTAAACAAAAATTAAATTAAAATCAACACAATATATTTTATATGTACGTATAAACTGTTGATTGTAATTTAATTTTTCTTTAATTTTCAATTAAATATTGGTGCAACCGGCCATTAGGGATGTTTTGCAATCTGGCTAGTCGTATAATCGTTTTATAAAACGACGAATAGCTTACTTAGCTTGTAAATATAACAACAATAACCTAACCTAATGTACAGAAGTCTAGTTTGGTAAATTTGGGCCGAATTTAGAGCAAAGCTGATGTTGATATTACCGTACTTCATGTAGTTTAATAACCGACTTCTATACCAAAAGGCTGTAACATTTAATTTTATTTATATTTTTTCCAATTAAATTAATTTTGTTGATTTTATAATATTTCAAAGGGGCCACGTTGCAACATCAAAAGGGCCACAAATGACCTTTGGGGCCACACTTACGCACCCTTGGGAACATAAAGTTGACAATTGTAGTTCACAGAATGATTTGCAGTTTTTCCGCTTAAAAGTTGAAAGTAACTTTTGTTGATAAATACAGCACGACTAACTGAAAAATAAAATCATTCAGAATAAGATTTGAAGCAGTGTTTTTATCACCTTCTTGATCATTTATAAATGGATGTAAAAATTAATGTATCACAAGCCTAAAGTTTCATTGGCCGCTAGTATGAACAAGTGATTAAGGGTGATTAGCGAGCATTTGACTAGCATTGTTTTATCCCAATCAATCATTTATTTACTATTTTAGAGAAAATACTTCAAATAAAAGATGTGTGCAATTAATTTTTCTATAACTTTTATTGGAAATATTTTTCTCTAAAATAATAAATAAACGATCGACAGGGATAAAACAATGCTAGTCAAATGCTCGCTAATCAGCCTTAATCACTTTTTCATACTAGCGGTCATTGTCTTTTCAAACAAAGGTGAACTTTGATATAATAAATGCTTTTTTATAACGAAGAAAAATAATTTCCTGGAACATAAACCCTATATTTAGATTAGATTAGATTAATCAATGACATATCATCTTTTGTCCTTCCCTCAGGTCGATTATCTCTTAGTTCCTAGACCTAGACTATAGGAAAATAGGATAACTAACTGGAGAAGAAAAATAGACTTGTTCGACATATCCGCAAATAGATTTTTTTTTGTTCAACGTTTTCCTTGGTGTATATGTTAGGAAAATAAATTGAATTTATTAACAGTTGAATTATGGCAATTATTTAAATCAAAATTATATTCATGATTTGTTTACAACGAACGCTTGTTTTTAACGAACATTTTTTTCATTTTTTTTTGAGTTTGTTATATCCGAATTTACCTGTAACTATTTTAGTTCTTAAAGACTAAAACAAATTAATTAAAGTGTTTCCATCAAAACATTTAACAGGTTATCCGAAATAAATATTAAACTTAATAAGCGTTACAGTGGTACATACGAATTTAATTCGTTTCTGTTCGCGGTTCGTATCTTGAAAATTTCGTATCTCGGAACTCAGTTTTTCATTTCATTTTATGGGAAATCAAAACTGGAAAAAAATCGTATTTCGAAAAGTTCGGATGTAGAGCGGTTCGTAAGTAGAGGTACCATACTGTATTTAAGATCAAATAAAAAGAATAAACCGAAAATACGGAATTACAGCAAGATTCTAAATGTGACAAAGCGAGCAATAACAAATAAATAACTTTTATACACTCTTCTAAATTACAGTTTCAGGATCAATATTTCAAGTTTGTTATCTTTGTTAGTCAAAATTCTGTTTAGAAATAATTATCATTTTTCCCAAAGCGATTTGTTTAGAATGAATGCCTACGGACTAGACAGTTATTTGTTGACAATTAAGTCTAGAACTTATTGCAAGCCTACATGTAGTGCTGATATTTTGATATGGATGCCATATGATACCCTCTTCAACCCCTCAGAGATAATCCTCTCATGAAGTAAACGTTTTTTTTAGGTAGTCTGTCTTAGAAACTCAAGTGGTAGACATGTAGTCTCAAGCTGTAGATTGAGCGCGTACTAGATATGTCAAGTTTAATACATAATAATCAAAGTGTAAGTGCAAGTGAGTGTGTTCCTCCTCATTAAACAACGGTGGTCGAACAGCCAACGCACACCAGTTAGAAAAAGTGTCATCGTTGGGAAAAGAAGTACAAGACCACCATCATCAGAGCTTTTGCGACACCCCCCCCCCCTCGTGTTACATAAACGACTACAGTGCTGAAGATCATAATTATTCTCCACTGCACCTCCAAAACAATGGGATCTGAGTGATCTTCCACTCATTTCTGTTTTGCTTGTCGTCCTCATTCAGTTCCTTTTCTCTCATTTCTTCTGCAATACAGTCCTTTCATCTTATATTTGGTCTTCCTCTGTTTCTTCTACGTTCTTACTAAGCTATTCATTTTTCTTCCAACATATTCTTCCTCATGACATGTTCAAACCAATGTAATCATCTCTTTTGTATCTATCTAGAAACCTTTATCACTCGAGCCATCTCCCTTATCCATTTATTGCTTACCCTATCTTTCCATCTAACTCAATATCCTCTCAAGTATTCCGCGATACAGTCCTTCCATTTTATCTTTGTTCTTCCTCTGTTTCTTCTACGTTCTATTACTAAGCTGTTCATTCTGCTTCCAATATATTCTTCATCTCTCCTCATGACATGTTCAAACCAATGTAATCGTCTCTCTTGTATCTTTCTAGAAACTTCTAACACTAGAGTTATTTCCCTTATTCTTTCATTCCTTACCATATCTGTCCGTGTCTTTCCCAACATCTCATCATCCTCATCATTGCCACATTCATTTACTTTTCATTGATACTGGCATGTGTTAGTTTGAATTATCTGAATATATAGGCAGTTTCCATGGTAGCCTAGCTGGCTGCTGTATGAAATTTAATATCTTTATAATTCTTTAACTCTATATCTATTGAATATGAAGTATAAAATGCAATCCCATCGTATAGAGAATAATATATTCTTTAATTTATAATAATACTAAATGTCAATAAACGATATTTAACTTATTTAATTTAAATTGTTAAAAGTTGCAAATTAGGGTACTTCTGATGGATCTAAACTCGAGGAATACGAAAAAAATATAATTTTTGGAATCGTGGTATTGGAGTTATGCGCTCCGAAACGAACGTCACATACACACAATCACACACACAATCACACACACACACAAACACACACACACAGACACACACACATACATACACACATGCACACACAGACGTACATACAGACGCACACACATACAGACATCATCGTAAAAGTAGTAAATTCGTATTCTATGGACTCCAAAAACGTGCTTATTTATTAGAAACCCACTATTGATTTTTTTGTCCAAAGACAATACCTTCCTTACCTAAAGGTGACGGAAGGTAAAAATAATAGTCCGACGGGGCAAAATCTAAACTTTAGGGAGAGTGGTTTAAAGTTTGAAAGTCAAGGTGGCGAAAAGCAGCCAATGCATCATTGTTGTTATTCATAGATGCGTTGTCGTGCAAAAGCAGCAGTTCAGCGTAATATTGAAAAATCGTTATCATCAATTAGCAGAAATTTGTATCCTAAAAAACAATTGCCATGAATTGCTCAAACGATTGCGATACTTTGAACTTTGAAGATGGTAGTATGCCCTTTTTGTGCAGGCGCATAGTTAATAACAATCCAGATGATAACAATTGCAGATGTACAAAAGTAGTGGAGAACATTCTATTAACATGCTGTCACATTTGAAGCGCTATGTGCATTCTTAATACCTATCTTATACTCATTTTTGACAGCCTTAGATGTTGATGAAGGATATTATTTAAAATGGTTGTAGGTGGTACAGAAAACATTTTTTAATTTTTTTATAAATAACAATTTTCCCAGAGCAAGAATCTTTGTAAACTGCTGAAATTTCTTCAAAAAATATTATTTTTATAATTACATATTACATGCTGGACGGTTTTTGATACATTATTGCATGTATGTAATAATATTATGGGGATGAGAGCTTTTCTTGTTCGTTTTATTGTAGCTCTACATTTTTTGTGAGCTAAACGCTGAAGAGTAAATTAAGAAGGACACACACAACACCCATGCCTTACCCGGAATTCAAACCCGCGACTCTTGAGTCGTTGCCATTACGCCATCTCGGTCGTCTTTTCTTCAAAAATACCCCCATTTTTCCAAAAATCCTTTCATTTCGTGAACATTTTGACCCACCCTCGTAAGTATTGCACTAGATTTCAAAATAAATGTTTTCCAAAAAAATATTACTGTTGTAAAATTATAGAGCTATGACTTCGTTTACAATAAAAATTTTGAGTGTCCTTAGAAGGGTATCATATTTATAATACATTCTCATGAAGGCACTGACGAAAAACTATGTTCGTGTCATAATAGAAATAAATATTTTCGTACACGACTGGAAATAGTTTTTTACACAAGGAGCTGAGAAATAAGGTCAACACTCCTGTGCGTTATAATAACATACTAGTGTGTTATGATTTATCTGATACATGAACGATATTGTTAATTTTCGTAGCTATAAAATCGTGCGGAAACAATATGTTTCGTATCTAGTCGCGAGAAAAGCAATTAAATGTCAAACTTTTTCTTATATGACACATTTATCTCTATTATTGATAATTTAGAAGTTATTCAAAAAAGAAAAAAATATGATGTGGCCAGTACAATACCTTCCGTCAATCCTGTGTGTTATGTATAAATTCCATACATAAATTTTCTTGCCAAAGATTCTAAATTTCCAGTAAAATTATTTCATAAACAAACTATGCAAATTGCACTTGACACTGATATTTTCTTCTTCTTTAACTTTTCCAATTCGTTAGGGTTTGCTATTTTTTATTTTCTTCTTCCACTCATTTCTGTTTTGCGTGTCGTTCACTTTAAGTTCCTTTTCTCTCAAGTCTTTCGCAATACAGTTCTTTCATCTTATCTTTGGTCTTCCTCTGTTGCTTCAACCTTCTATTACTAAGCTATTCATTCTGCTTCCAATATATTCTCCATCTCTCCTCATGATATGTTCAAACCTAGGTATGTAATCGTCTCTCTTGTATCTTTCTAGAAATTATTTCCCATATTCTTTCATTCCTTACCGTATCTTTCAGTATCTTCTACAACATCTATCTCAACATCCTCATATCTGCCACATTCATTTACTTTTCATTGATACTGACATCTGTCAATTTGAATTATCTGAATATATTAGCAGTGTCCATGGTTAGTATAGCTGGCTGATTTATGAAATTTTATATCTTTATAATTCTTTAACTCTAAATCTATTGAATATGAAGTATAAAATTCAATCACATCGTATAGAGAATAATATATTCTTTAACTTATAATAACGTTAAATGTCAATAAATGATATTTAATTGTTAAAATCTTCATATGAGGGTACTTCTGGTTGACCATTTATAAGCAAAATCTAATCACCTCTTCTACTGGATGTAAACGAATACGAAAAAAATATAATTTTTGGAATCATGGTATTGAAGTTATGCGATCCGAAACTTTCGTCACACACACACACACACACACACACACACACACACACGCACACACACACACATGCACACACAGACAAACACACAGACACACAGACATACAGACATCATCGTAAAAATGGTAAAATCGTATTATATGGACCCTAAAACGTGCTTATTCACTAAAAACTTATCACTAAATTTTTTGACCAAAGACAATACCTTCCTTACCTAAAGGTGACGGAAGGTAAAAATCGTTTCCCATCATTATCTACATAGTAGGTTATGTTTTTTTTAAACAAATTTGATTTGCAATTTTTGTACGAAATTCTGGCTCATGAAATTTTTAACCTGAAAGTCCCTAGTAGATATAATAATGTACTTATTAATATTATTAGACATGAAATTTAAATATGATAAAAAAAAGTATGAAGACAGGATGTTGTTTGTCGTAAAACAAAGACATGAGTCGGGTTGGCGTGCGCGTTTCGGTCGCGTGCGTAACATGGCAGCAGCGTCGGGTTTTTGTGCCTTCTGCAGCGATTGCATATTTTAGATGGAAATTGCAGCGCTGGTGCTGCCGAAGGCGTTCGAAATACCAGCGTGGCGTGTCTCGGCGCACTACGAGATCCACGATCCACGCCACGCGCGTTACAAACTGTCGCCGCCGAGGTGCTCCAGCTCAGGGTCACCTGCAATGCATCTCCCCCTCCATAATATTCTTAAATTATTTTACTAAAAATATGCAGGATACAATGGTAAAATTATCATAGAATTTCTGCCCTATTTATTGTAAAGCAAAATTGTAAATGCAAAAAAGAGAGTTTAGTTATTTATTACAATATATGTCATAAAGGTTTAATAATGATTGATTTCATGAAATTATTTAACAAGATTCATGGATACACTTACCATCTCATAAAAATATAATTAATAAATTACTTAAAATATAATTTAAACTGGAAAAAAGTAAGACACCCAACAGGTATACATTTTCGTGTAACATACATATAATAAGGACAATTACACTATTCATACACAATTTAAATCACATGTGTTAATATGTAAATAAGTATGAGGTAGACTAAAATACAGTAAAAATTTTGAAACATGTCCGATCAAGGTCGTCTACGAATTGTATGAATTCAGATTTTTGCTCCGCGCATTATGAAAAATTCAGTAGTGTCGTTTGCTTAGTTTTTATAAGGGTACATAACATACTACTGTTATTTTATTATAAATATATGTTACAATAAAAGCATTCAAAATTCAAAAATAAGTCAACTGGTAAGTTTATTAGCAAATGTAAAACCAAATATGTGAAAAATAAGATACTGACACAATGTCAGTGTCAGTGACTCTGACACAAAATAACGTTCTTCGCACGGCTATGAATTAAGGTAATGTATCTGAATTAATAAATAAACTTACGTTACAGCGAAAGTATTATCAACAACGAGCATCATTTTAAAATAGAATGTCGTAGCTTTGTCGAAACAATATGAATTTTTGAAAGACAAGCGTGTTATATCTATCCTTATCACACATGCTTATAGCCTTTGCAAAGGAAAGAGATAAATGTGTGCTAATTAGTTAATTCGTTCATGATACAGAAGACCTTGATCGGACATCTTTCAAAAATTTTACTGTACGTTTAAATTTTGTTCCAGAGAATGCTGCAGAAATATATTATTATTTGAATACTGAGGTACATACATTTACAATTTTTATAATTATTCACTTATTCCTTCTCCATATATAGGTACATATTTCAACGGCCGAGAAATCCACCTTCTAGATTTTTATTATTTTTTATTCATCAAAAATTCTATTCTATGCTATTTTTTAATTATTAAAATATGTATGTACTTTTGAAAGAAAATATTATTTCTTCGCCATTGATAAATATTGATTAAGTGTAAAACAAATTTCCTAATATTAAATATCATGAACATGTAACATACCTTAGTATATTATTATATGAGAGATTGGTTGAGAAGAGTGAGTTATGACTACTTTAATTAATCGAATAAATTGAAATAATGGAAATATATTTTTACAAGACAAGAAAAATATATTTATTAATAGTTAACAAACCTTATTAACTAATGCGGATGCAATTAACTAGGAAACATATATTTGTTCCGCCATATTTCAATAAATTATTTATATTTAATCTAATCAGCCTGTGTAATAACGTTTATACCTTGTAAACATTTCTATCGGTTATTTTCTTTATTTTTAATTATTTCAGCAGCCTGTATTTTATCTATATGAAAACTTTTTGCTGCTAGCTGATAATTTATCTTTATCAATAATATTTACTATTTCCATATTTCTTTCAAAGTACATAGTTTTCTTTCGGAGCCATTTTTACTCCGTGCGAATTCTTCCATAGGCCTGCAACGACTACAGTGAAATACTGACTGAAATACTGAACCTATATAAGCTCTCTCTGTACTTTGCCCGCCATCATCTCCATTGCAGTTATAGGCAGACACAACGCGAATGTTTTCATTTACTAGAGTAGATACTAAGAAGTATGAATTAAAATCGTAGTTAACTTTTCAGCCAAAAATAAATAGGTACATAATAAAACTAGGAACCAATAAATTTAATTATTTACATTCGTTTATTAGAGCATCGTGTTCGCGTACTTACGGGATGAAGGTAAAATAGAGTCTGCGGATGATTACGAGAGCGTCCATTTGTTAGAACCTATTTTATATAGAAAATTATAGGAAAAAATTTAATTTCAGGATATAATAAGTCCTTTAAGAGAAATGTCCCCTTATTAGAGCTGTTTTCTACTAATTGTATGAATTCAGATTTTTGCTCCGCGCATTATGACAAATTCAGTAATGTCGTTTGCTTAGTTTTTATGAGGGTACATAAGATACTAATGTTATTTTATTATTATAAAAATATATGTTACAGTAAAAACATTCAAAATTCAAAAATAAGTCAACTGGTAAGTTTATTAGCAAATGTAAAACCAAATATGTGACTCTGACACAAAATAACGTTATTCGTACGGCTATGAATTAAGGTAATGTATCTGAATTAAAAAATAAACTTATGTTACAGCGAAAGTATTATCAACAACGAGCATTGTTTTAAAGTGGAATGTCCTAGCTTAGTCGAAACAATATGAATTTTTGAAAGACAAGCGTGTTATATCTATCCTTATCGCACATGCTTATAGCCTTTGCAAAGGGAAGAGATAAATGTATGCCACTTTGTTAATTCGTTCATGATACAGATGACCTTGATCGGACATCTTTCAAAATTTTTACTGTACCTACTGTTATTATGAATAAAATTGTTTTTGAATGATTATTGTCTAAGCTAAGGCCATGCAGACTATTTTTATTTTTTGTTTAAAGGAAGATAAAAATAGGACTATTTATTGTTTGAGAGTATAATTTAATTTTGTTAAAATTGTACTTTAATTTTTGTTTATTTATGTGGTTTCCTGGCCGTGTGCCTGAGTATCTGGTCGTGAATTTGGGGACCCGGGTTCGATCCCGACCGACACCAAAAATTACATCGAACTTTAATGGCACAAAATTGACCTTTGTGGTGCACTTTCCGCGCCAGCTATGAGTACCCGTACAAAGCAGATTGTTGATTTATTATCAATTACTCTGCCTGTCGAAATAAGTTTGAAATTAACTTCATTTCGTAAAACCGTGGTTAAACCTCCATTGTGCATATGCAGTTACCAAGTTTACATTCTCTACGCATTGTCTACATTTGATATCATTCTTTACATTGTTTATGTATTGTTTATGTATGTATTAAGTACACTATCATGAATTATGCGCAGACGCACACCTCTGATGTCCTTTCATCATCTCTTCTCTATCAACGCAATACAAATATTTATGAATAAATTGACTCACCCCCATACATCAATTATAATAAGTTAAATTGTAAGTTGATATACAATAAAGAATTATTATACCATTTTCTCACTTCTATGTCTACGTCACACATTTGCTCTATGCCAATTATCACTTCACACTTCACTACTTTCAATCCTTCTGCCATCGCTTTTTTTAAAATACGGAATCTATTTTGAAGTATATGAATACAGAAAGTAATAAAAACAATGAAAGTAAACTAAATAACGCATGTTTAAATTTACTACCTATGCCACGCCAGACTCTATTCGTTGGTATGAAAGTGAAAGATATGTTGAATGAGATAGGCTACCAGTGGTAATTAAAACTTGCAGTACAATATACGTATTTTTTTTAAAGATGTCCGATCAAGATCATCATGAACGAGTAACAAATTGGCATACATTTATCTCTCTCCTTTGTCATGACACGAAGCGTGTGCGGTAAGGATGAATATAACACACTTGTGTTTCAAAAATTCATTTTGTTTCGATTAATTTAGGACATTCCACTTTAAAACGATGTTCGTTATTGACAATACTTTCGCTGTAACGTAAGTTTATTTATTAATTCAGATATATTATCTTAATTCATAGCCGTACGAATAACGTTATTTTCTGTCAGAGTCACTGAGACTGACACTGTGTCAGAATCTCATTTTTCACATTTTTGGTTTTATATTTGCTAATAAACAGTTTGACATTTATCCGATCATATTTCCAAAAATGCATTGACGTAAATACAAGTTCTATTTTTCAATATAATTATGTACATTATAATTGAGTAAAACATTGAAGCGATTTTCGTTGACTTACTTTTGAATTTTGAATACTTTTCCGGTAATATACATTTTTATAATAATAAAATAACAGTTGTATCTTATATGTTCTCATAAAATAAGACATCTTTAAAAAAATTACTACACGTAGTTTATTATTAATTATTTAATTAAATCGTCTATTATCTACGCATATTTTCAATTATTGCACACAGGAGTTATTTTAACATTATATATTTTTATAAGTGCTGAAAGAGATCAATTTATGGAATTACAATTACTATTAGCCAGACCCAGTATTTGAGAAGAAAAACATCTCTACATCTGCATCACAAAATATTTAAAAAAATATTACGGCTTAACGAATAATAATATAAGACTTTCTAAAAACACAAATCGCTTTCAGTTTAGATGAAGTTTCATAAAAAGTATTAAAAATAATTAGTTAAGCACTCCCATTACCCTAAGTTTCTCTAGTAATGTAAAATATGAACTTTATTTTTTGATATAATATTTTCAATTTATTGCGATTTTTCACGCCAATAAACAATGCATTCTCACTGCGGTCTACTTGATGCATTTCACGCTCGCTTTATCTGAACACGCTGGCTAATTAGCTGTCCGTTTGTCATAGGAGCGCGTGTGTGTCCGAATACAGACAGGACCTGGACTCGGATACGGGTTTAATTTTTCCGCCAGGTTGGCTGCACTGCGATGAGGGTGTCTAAGTTTACAGAGGTTCGCGCTTGCCCCAAGACCAGGCAGCGTGGCCGTGGACACTGTAGGCTCCGTAACGCACTTCATAACATGCTTGCCATCTCACATCCCACTCAGATGAGGAGGCGATGGAATGGAAGTTCAGTGGATTTCAAACTGTTAATTTGAGGCAGGTCATTTTAAATAAATCTTAAAAGGCTTTGGAATAAAACATCTATTTCAATTTTTCAGTTAATGTCCTACGAGAGTAAAGCACTGTAACGTTTTATTTATTTGGGTGAAGTGAGATATTATTAATTAAAATAATACGTTTATTAAACGATAAATAATTAAGATTAAATATTAAAAAGATGATAAAAGTATCTAACACTATGATAAACAAATATTAACACTAATTTAAAGACTAAGAATATTATAAGACACTTAAACACTAAGATTATTTATTTAAACAATTAACACTACTATTTATGTCACTAATTACATTTATTTATGTTCACTTCTTGTCGACTGTTTGTTTATATCACCAACTATTCATAACACGACGCTTATTTATATCAGACTTCTTTACTCGTTACTTCTATATCACAGACTGTCTACGCTGGCTTTGGCGACGGGTTTATATACCCGGCGACTTTTGTTCCAGAAACGACTAGAACACTCGCGAGATAAAAACAGCGACACAGCGGCGCCGGCTATGGCGCGGCGGTGGCGAGGGCTACGGTGCGGCGGTGGCGGCGACGTTACAGCACATATGACACGGTCAATTTCTATGTGTATGTTAATGTTAATTTTTTGCTTACAATTTAATGAACGTTTCACAATACATACGAAAATCGCTTCAATGTTTTACTCAATTATAATATACAAAATTATATTGAAAAATAGAACTTGTATTTACGTCAATGCATTTTTGGAAATATGATCGGATAAATGTCTAACTGTAAAGATGAAGTGAAAAACGAGAATAACAATTACTGCATTTTGAATTCAAATATCTTGATCGCGGGCAAAATAAGTGACACCCTGATACCTTTCAAAGAATAACGATAAATTTCTTACTAAAAAAATTTCAACTACGTACTACTCAAATACTGCGTGGCTATTAAAAAACTAATTCTGTTTGAAACTCCATAACTCCGGAGTACTTTGAAACACCAATTTTTAATTTTTCCCTTGCAATCAAAGGGCTGAAAAGTATTATTCTTAGCAATTAAACAATTATATATAGAAAAACAAGTGAATAGATTTGCCATTCAATCTATTACTAAACCTTGCTAATTTTATCAGCTTAAAACTAAGTAGACTATTAGTGAAACAAATGTAACTGTCATTGACATTTCAAGTTGCAACCTTGCAACATAAATTTGCTCCAAGTTTTGTCCAGTTATCTCGATATTTCTTCTAACAATGGTACCGCACTTATGTAAATCTGATTTGGACATCATTGCAACTTATTATCAAGAAAAAAATGGATTGGTAACAAAATTGACTTGGAATTTCCAAAAAAAGATGATCACTTTCTAAATCGGGGCTCATAGAAACTGGATTAATTTTCATAAAACCTAGGGACGGCAGGTCAGTATCTAATACAAATGACAAAAGAATCAGAATGAGGAATTTTAGCGTGATTGAAATTACATGTGAAATATTTTTTAATCGTAAATATATTAATAATTATAACTTAAAATGTAATTGAAAGTTAAAATAATTTTCCCATTTATATATAATTAATTATTTATCATCGAACTTTTGTGACGCAACAAGTGATTTATGCGCTTGCGTAGAAAGGATGGTGAGACCTGGCTTTTTGAACGTAAGTTGAGGCATTCGCTACAAAATTCTGGTCAATTCACGTGGGTTTGTTTACGTTTTCGCAGAGTAAGGTTATAAGTTTTTAGTTCGAAGTTGAATTATATTTGTTTACAAAAGTAGTATACAGTACTTATTTTATAATATTCTGTTCTGTTCAACGTATATTTTTATACATATATTAGTATTTTCTTTTGCATGTATATGCAAGTTTATTGCGAGTTTTACGTATATGTAGATAAATATTTATTATTTTTACATTAATATTATCCATTTCTTTTGTTAGTTTAAGATGGAATCAGGATTTGTCGCCGCCGATAGTAACAATTTACCAGAATTAAACAAAATGACTACGATAAATAAACTTTTAAATATAAATAATGCATAATGATACCCTTACGAAGCAAAATTAATTTTCTTGAAATATTTACACTAATAAACTTTTTCAGTTCACACAAATGAATACAATAAATTGAACTAATTGTTTGCACAAGAAGAACAACAGCACTATAACAATCTCAACACAGAACTGTCACTACTTATAAACGTCAAAACATGTGGATGCCATTTTCAAAACTCCCTGTTGCCACGGGAATCCAGCGCGTGCCTGTTTAAGGTAGACCATAATATGTTCTCCGTGAACTTTTGTGAGGTCATTATTTTAGAAAATTTCATTTTTTGAGAAATCTAGGCATCTTTGAGTGAAGTACAATATAGAATATCACTGTTGACGACAATCTTAATAAAATATATATTTTAAAAAAAAAAACACTAAGCTTCCCCATTGGTACACGTACTGTTCCAGGTTCAATGTAAATGTCACCCAAAACCCAATGCCAGGTGCCCGTAGTTGCGCCTTGTGGAAAAACACGTCCATTTTTATTTAAGTTCATAATTTTGTTTCTTATGAAACAGTTAATTATTAAATATTATAGTAAATGCATTTCTTCTTTAAAAAAAATGTTGAATGTTCTGCCAAAATTATAGTAATAGAAATGTAATAGAAATGAACCTTAACAATATTGGAATAAACTCTATTTCTGCAAAAGTTTGATAGGCACTGTATGTAGTGTAATCGGTAGCTTGACGGTGGCTGATGGAGATTTAGCAGTGCGTTGTGCAGTGGTTGCTCTCGGTTCAGTACTTGCCTGTAGATTACTGCTCAGAAGCAGAGATGATATTAATGTTGCGTATCGGACATATGGTATCTGCGAGACTGTGGCCGGACACTGGAAATAATCTACTACTTGCTCTTCTTATAGCAATTTCGTATTTTTATAAACCATGATAAGCTACTTATAAAATGAATACTCACAGTATTTTGCAATTATATTGTCAAAGTGCAAAAAGAATAAATAGTTTAAAAGATATATGTGCAAATATTTCTGTTTTTATATTTTATTTAAAACATCGTGTGGTTGCAATGCATTTTAATTTAAATAAATATAGTTTCAGTGAATGTGGTAGTACGGAAACTTTTATTTTTGTTCGCAAAATGCGTATGCGATTCTTAGTTATTTAAAAAAGCGATGTTCACAGAAATTGTAAGGGAATGGTGTTTGGATGTATGATCTTCGTATACTCGTACTTGCAGACTGTAGTTTTCTGAGGCTTTCTTAATTTTAAAACAGTATATGATTTGAAGTATTTACATCCTGGGATATATTCTGACAGTACTGTGATCAGAGCATGAATAAAAATTATATTAGAAGCATTCCAGAAAAATGTTACCTCTTAATTTTCTTGCATTGAATATGTAACTGCAAATGATAAAACATGCAGTCACATATACCTACGAGTAGTTATTGTAAAAATAGTAAAGTATGTATTAGGTATTATTTAGACAACCATAATTATGGTTATGAAGTTAACTCAAGTAAAATGTAATTGATATTTTGTAAAAAAAAAATATAGCTAAATTAACTTTTGAAAATTTATTGAAGTCTATGAAAACCTTATTCAATAATGCTGGTTCCATAACAAAAAAATATATATATATATTTTTGTACAAATGTTTTTATAGTAATATGTATAACAAAACAAAAAGATTTTATATATAAATTTATTGAAATGAAACATTTTTTCTGGGATTCAGCCACTTTAATTATTTTAGTCTCGACCGTTTTCCCCCACATGGCCCTTCCTCAGGAGAATTACTGTAATAGTACTGTACATAATATACAGTAGAACCCCGATTATCCGTGCGCGTTTACCCGGGCGGCGGATTTTCCGTGCGGCATTTTAAGATGCAGTAAATGTACTCATCGAATATTTTGAAAAACAACCTGAAACTGAGCATTGATCTACAGTTACTTCAGCTTAGAAAAATGAAGGAATTTATAAGGAGTAAAATTTACGAAGCCAAAAACAGAAAAAAACAACTGATTTTTTCAAATGAATTTATTCACATATGTACATCCATAAACGTACATAATTATGTACATATTGCATATTGTACAATGAACATTCATACATACAAATATGTATAAATATTAAAACTTTTATTTTTTGTTACATGTATCACGTTTGTTTTATTCCTCTGACATATGTATTTGTCCAAATAAATTATGTATTTAAAAAATGGAAAATGAGGTGTTTGGATTATTCGTGTTTTCAATTATCCGGCAAAAGGTCGGTCCCGGCTAGCCCGGATAATCGAGGTTTTACTGTATATGTGTTATTTAATTTAACATGGAAAAAGTCTTTATAAAAATATAATTGTTAAATTCTATCTAATTAATATTAGTTGACAATATATTAAATATTTATTAATAAAAATACTTGTAAATCATGTAAATAATAAAATTATTAAACCAAAATTCAACTACGAAGTAATTTCCTTCATATTGTTAAAATTTGCGTCTTACACTTAACCTCACATCTTGCACTTGCAAATATTATGAATTACATTTTTTCCGGTATAGGGCAAATTGAATTGTTAGTGGCGTATGCGCTATCGTCAACCTATTAAGATTTGAATATGATACCTTCAAATTCTATTGACACAAATGATATGAAAATATTTTTACGAAACTTATAAAACACAAACATTTATTTTATAAAATAGAACCCATACTTGATTTTTACCTTAAAAATTCTCCATTTTTACCTCTCGCTAAGAGAGGTATTGGATTCATGCTAAAAATCGCATATCCAGATTTTATTGAATAAGCACGTTTTAAGGTCCCTACAATCCGATTTTAACATTTTTACGATGATGTCTGTGTGTGTGTGTGTGTGTGTGTGTGTGTGTGTGTGTGTGTGTGTGGATGTGTGTGTGTGGGATGTTGGAAGGACGGTTACTCAAAAACTATAAGACTTAAAATTTGTTTAACAACGTATTTCCCAATCGGACATTCATGGGAAGATCTGAAAAGGTTTTGGTAACAATTGGACAACCGGAAGTAGAAGATTCTTGAAAAAAAATCTTCTAAATATTATTTTTTGAAAATTTTTCTTGATAATATTAAAGAAAAATAAATTCTCTTTCTGATACATTTAAATATTTTTATACATATTTTATAGATTTAGAGATAAAAGGAATATAATATATAAAATAATGTTGTAATTAATTTTACAACCGAAAGGATGCCATGAAAAATAGTTGCAAATTTAAATTATTTGTAACTGACAGATAAATGTCAGTGTCAGAAATAATGAGTAATGAAAGAAAAATGTATTTGGAGAATCCCTTAATTCTTGATCTGTGACTATTATGGAGATGACAAGTCTAGGTTGAAGGACTTAAATTTGTTTCAAACATTATGGGACAATGTACACCAGTACTGTAGACTAGAGTAACTTTGAATTGCGAAAAAGCTATCAAATTATTCTCAAGTAAGTTGTAAATATTGACAAAATTACACATCGATATAAGAATAATCGGAGTGCAATCTATCCGTCACTTTATTAAAGGGAATTAGTGTTATTTAGATATAACATGTATGAAAAAATAAAATGTAAAAGAAGATATGTAAGAATAGATGCACAATCCAGATATATACATTTTAGACCGCCCAAAATTAATGTTTTTACTAGAAGAATATGAAGAGAAAGTAAACAAAGTTGTTCGAATTGAAAATTGCTGTTACCAGCCTAATATTTATATATGGTAAACTCTACTTTGTAATTTATTGTAACATAATTTATGGTAAAATATCTTTATGTTGAGACATGCTATTATTGAATAATAAAGAAGTTTATACGTCATAGATTTATATGAATATATTATTTGTATTTATAAAAATATTCTTTGCTTTATGCATACAGCCAGGTAAAATATACGGCGAGAGGTTATGTGCTGGCCACATCAGATTTTTTCTTTAAATTTTTCTTTATATATATTAAAAAGACAAAAAAAAAATGGATAATTTTTCTGGTAAAAATTAAATATTTGTTCCACATAAAAACTATAACTATGTGTTGTATCTCGAAAATTCAACGTCATAAAAAATAAAAAAATAATTTTCGCACGCTGCTGGTTAAACAATAAAATTATCTTACATTTTTATTCGAAACATTTTTCTCCGTTATTTATAGTATTATAAAAGTAGAAGAGATTTTTATTATATTCGTAATTGCAACTTGATGTGTGATTTGTTAAAAATTTATTTTAAAATTAAAACATTTTATAATAACAATTAGTTTTTATTTTTTAACGCATCCACTTACTTTATCCCTCTCCCTCCCTGATAAAAGTGTCTGGAAGAAACACTAACTGCAAGTTGTACTACATATTAGCACATTGTACAGACATAATTGAATAAACTTATTATGCAGTGTTTGCCCACACGCGTAAAGATATTGTAAACGTTCTGTGAATCAATCGGTACTGATATACTATATAAAAGTACACACAAAATACATTCCTTAGCGTCCGTGACTTCAAAAAACTAATTAAATATAAAAAATACTGTACTCTGCTCTGTGATGGTTCCGTAAATTGTTATAACATTCCTACTGATACTAATGAGTTAAAAATAAAATGCAAACAAAATGGTGTAAGAATTGACACATTCGTACGATTAATTTTATAGAGAACATACTGCCGTCAGATACGATCAATTTGTACTATTTGCCGTACGCCAGTTCCAAACACGGTACGATTATCTATTCATAATCGTATCAAACCAAATCTTTTTTGTCGTCTGTTAAATCGATGCGTGTATGAGCAGTTTGAGATGTCTTCCCAAGGGGCGCAATAAGTTCTATTTAACTAAAGTCGTAGCTCTTATAGTTTTATAAATCCCAATAGAAACAGTATGAAATGGAATATACTGTATGCATATTTTCTCATAAATCAAGCTTGACATTTAAATAGATAATAGGGGATCTATGCAAATTGTAAAAATCTCAGCAAAGGCATTCTAAAATGGAACACCATGCCTTGAAAAAATATTAAAAATTCATGATGTATGCCAGACATTTCTCAAGCCGAAGATGAAACTAATATCAAAATGATCACCTACACACATCACGAATCTGCTTTCAGCAACAAAATAGACAGACTGGTTGATTTAGGTTAGATATATGCTGGCTGGAATTCACACGATTTTGAAATCAATTTAAATACATTTTAAGCAAAACACAGTAGTCCACAGCTCCAGGGTGGGTCCCGATTCTCGATCAGCATTTGAATTCAGCGTTCGGATTTCGACGCTTACGATCGTTTATCATTAGCATACTGAAAACACGTGAGTTTTGTGTAATCCAGTGGCTCTTTCCAACATGCAACAGGCAATTTGAATATTAATAGCTTCGAAATTGGGGGTTTGGTACCGCACATTAATTTTTTTTGGCGGTTTATGGTAAACGTTTATATTAATTTGTGGTTCTTGTTTTTGAACAGGCGAACGTTATGAATCTATTAAAAGTGTAATTTTCAACTGATTGTCAATTTAAATTAGGTTTCATATGGGTTACAGGTTACAGGCCGATAATAATATTTTTAACTTTTCTCACGATTAACTTTTTATTTTAATTAGGCTCAACGTTCACTGAATTAATTCATACTATTATTGATTTATATTAAAATATTTTTCTTAATATGACTGCAAAACATAATTCATTCATTTAAATAAACACATACTTATCAATTCTGAGAAATAAGTATTTTAATTTTTTTACGTACTTTAGTTCAAATTTTCAATGTACTCGTGTTATTAATATAAAGTGTTCTCAAAATATATATTTTTCTGCAAAATCTTACCATTTTATTTAGGAATTTAGGGAAACTACATAAACTTTAAATAAGATGTCATTTCCGGTTTCTCGATTAACTTAAAAATCTAATGAATTCTTACTGTTTTAATACAAGGTAAAAAATCACTTTTGAAGATTATCTAATTGGGATAATTTGAATGAGAGCGCACACATCCACAGACCTGAAAATGTTCGTATTTATCAAAATTACGATTTGTGATTGTTTGCTCTCAATCTAGAGACACACTAACATGAATTAAAAATGAAGAAAATATATAGTATAGTAGATACATATTTATACACCAAATTAGTTAAGATAATGTTTATTCATTAGAAGAAAGTTCAGCCACGATCCCATAAGGGCGAATGGGTTAATTTCTTCGAGTCTTTATTGTTATTCGTCAAGCCGTAATAATTTTTCTAATATTCTGTGACATAGATATAGAGATGAGTTTGATCTCAAACAGTGGACTCCGCTAACAATTGGAGTTACATAAATTGATTTTTTTCAACACTTATAAAATATATAAATATGTTAAAATAACTTTTGTGGTCAATAATTAGAATTATGCGTGGATAATAAGGCTATTTAATAAAATAACTAATAAAAAACTACGTACAAGTATATTGTACTCCAAAGTTTGAGTACCACCGCCAGGCTATGCCATTTAACATAATCTTTCACTTTCATATCAACAGTATCAACACATGATGTCTGGATGCCATCGTAAATTTAAACAAGTGTTATTTGGTTTACTTTCGTTGTTTTATTGTAGTTATTTTCTGCATTCAAGTAATTGAAAACAGTTTCTGTATTTTAAAAAGGCGGTATAAGAAGGCTTGAAAGTAGTGATAATTTGAAATAGAGTAAATGTGTGACGTAGACATAGAGATGAGAGGAAATGGTATTGAAAACTTGATTATTTTAAAAACTAATATTTTTTTAAACTTGATACATACAGTGTTAAGGTCTAGTTTTAATACAAATGACCCATGTTCTAATTTGTTACTACATTGCAGGACCCCATTATTCAGTAATAGTATGTGGTATCTATGGTTACGCAATAAAATCGTTTATTAAAAAAATCATACATTAAAAGGGTAATTAATGAACGATTTTCTATACATTAACTTAACCTATGTATAATGAATGTAATAAACCGAATATGATTTTGGCTGAATAATGAGACCTATACCTACCAGTTCTAATGCAGTTGTTCAGTAGCAAAACTAATTATTCAGTTCACTATTTACAAGTAAAATGATAAAAAAATACTTTGTATTTTGATTAGACAGAATTTTGTTTTCTCCTGGTGTTTCTTAAAAGTACAAATACAAAGAAGAAGAAGTTTCAGAAATAAACGAGAAAATCAGCATATATTGCGTACATTTTGCTGTAACCAAAACAAGAAATTATTGTTCCTAGTGACCGAATGCGAATAGTTAAATATAAAAATGCATTTTTTTCCCAGTTTCATTTTTATTTTACATGGAATCCGCAAATAACGTTTCTGGAAAGTTAGATAAGTATAAATTTCCAATAAAACTACCTATTTCAGGAACGTACTATGTACCAGTACACGGAATGTCCAAGGTAGCTTATCCAACAATTATTATTTTCTTTCGAATGGCGAATTGCCTATTTTTTATCACTTCTTGATTTCGAATAGAGATGTCGAAGTTTTAATTTTTATATAGATCCCATAATGGAAAGTTACACAATTTAAAAGAGATTTTAAATTTCCATAGATATATAACTTATCTACGATCTTTATTGTTTCAAACAGCAAAAATGCACAATTATTAAAAAATATAGGTTAATAACAATGGTTTTAGCTTCTTTTATTATAATTTTTAAGTATCATACACATCTTACGTTGTCCAAAGTCAAAAGAATCTGTTGAACACAGACAACAAATTCAAACATACATGTTTTTCTTTCGTCGTGAACAGATAAACAACCTCCATGATAAAAAATTGCTTATGTATCTTGTAATGTAAGGTAAATAACCATTTGTTTAATTGGTTGTATACCAGGATTTTGCAGTAACAGTCTATAATCAAAATACTACCAGATTTATCGGTATTTTTTTTTTATTAAATTTAATTTTATTTTAAGTCAGTTCTGTGTATGACAGCGTAATCAACATATTCTCTAATCTTAGAAAAACATTGTGTATTAAAAGTATATTTTATTGTCTCGTGTCTTCATGTAATAAATATAAAACGTTTACACTGTTTGACACTTTTAACATAGACATTTATCATTCGTTAATTATAAACATACAAATATGTCCAATGTATGTGTAGTATCGTAATTTCGAGTAACAAAAAATGTGAGATTTGAGATTTACATACAAAAATTAAAATTAAAATTTTCAAGAAAAATAAATCTCATTTCGGAACCGCTCATTTTATAACTCTGGCAAACAAAGTGTCTAGTTCGAAATTTTATTTTATGCGTCGATAATTTATAAAAAATACAAAAAATACTGGAGTTATTTGTTTTTTGTAGTAATTTTGCATTTAAACTATGAAAATAAAGAAAATGATGATTGATAAATATAGTTACCTATAGGTATCTCGTATCTCAACTTTTTATTATTTTATATTTAGCTATCGCTCGTGCTTTACTTGCTTTTTGGCAAAACTTGCTATTCACAATATTGCAACCGGTAAATCGGTAAATACTTTACAGATGTAGAAATACAATCTAAATATTTAAAGAATAACATACGAATTACAAGTATACACCAGAAAGCGATATTTCAGAGTAGTTGTTGAAAGAAAAATTTGTTAAATATTCAAATAAATATTTACGTTCGGTTTACTAATTATAACAATAAACAAACTATTCAGTTCTTTATATGGATGTACAAACTGTAAATATGAGTAATTAGAAATAAAATAGTTATATGTATACAGGGTATTTCAATAAGCTTGCTCACTATTGGTAACTTATTTATTTGAAAAGATGAGTTTGGTTAAACGAGCAAAATTATGTCATTATAACGATTTTTAAAATGTACCTAACTTTTTACCTCTCGCTAAGAGAGGTATTGCATTCATGCTAAAAATCGCATATCCAGATTTTATTGAATAAGCACGTTTTAAGGTCCCTACAATCCGATTTTAACATTTTTACGATGATGTCTGTGTGTGTGTGTGTGTGTGTGTGTGTGTGTGTGTGTGTGTGTGTGGATGTATGTGTGTGTGTGTGTATGTATGTAGGATGTTGGAAGGACGATAACTCAAAAACTATAAGACTTTAAATTTGTTTAACTACGTATTTCCCAATCGGACATTCATGGGAAGATCTGAAAAGGTTTTGGTAACAATTGGACAACCGGAAGTAGAAGATTCTTGAAAAAAAAATTTCTAAATAATATTTTTTGAAAACTTTTCTCGGTAATATTAAAGAAAATTAAATTCTCTATCTGATACATTTAAATATTTTCTTATATATTTTATAGATTTAGAAATAAAAGAAATATAATATATAAAATAATCTGTTATAATAAATTTTACAGCCGAAAGGATGGCATGGAAAATAGTTGAAAATTTTGTTTGTAACTGACAGATAAACGTCAGTGTCAGAAATCCGGAGCCGGAGATATTACTAAAGACTTTTTCTGGGAAGTACATATATTATATTATTTCTTAATGTATTAATAGTTAAATATTTAAAATTATAGGTATATAACATATATCCTTCAAAAATACTGTCAATCCTGACAATGAATTGGAAACATTTCGAAAAATTAGAAGAGGACAAAATTTCTTCAAAAAATTAATTTAAAATTAAACAATCTAAATATAGGTGTAGAGTGTAGGTATACAAGAAATGTTAAATACAATAGGGTGTTTTGACAAGGAGATATAGGGGCTTAAGTCAGAATGATAGCTAGTAATTTTGTATATAGATGTCAAGTATCAATTTCTCATTCTAAATTTAGTGATTTTTCAATTCCATGTGGTTTATTTTCCTCGACAAGTAAATTCCATACTCCTGGTAACAAATTAACTACGTGAATATAGAAAATCTTGGAATATTTAATGAAAAATTCTGACATTTATGTACATAATTATCATTCTAAAACGGGAACCCCACATCTGCTTGTCAAGGCCAACAATGTAACATGACTGGTCGGGCCCTATACTTATGTAACCAAAAAAGGAAGTGGCGAGAGGTATTGTGATGGCCACAACAGATTTTTTTATTTGCTTATTCGCTAGAGAATTTAATTCTCAATTCAACGATATATTTGTTTCAGGCCCTCGCTTGACGATTATTTTTGAGAAAATTTTTTAATAAGTTTCATATTAATTTAATTTAAATATGACTAAAATGAGAGTGCCACTGAAAAAAATGAAGAAATGTTATTTTTTAACGTAGAATCACAAAGCCATGAATGAATTTTGTGAATATTTTATTTTGTTACTAGATCATATTTTTACTTTCCGCCACCTTTAGGTAAGGAAGGTATTGTCTTTGGTCAAAAATTTCGATAATGAGTTTCTAATGAATAAGCAAATGTTGGGGTCCCTAGAATACGAATTTACTATTTTTACGATGATGTTTCTATGTGTTTGTGCGCATCTGTGTATGTGTGTGTGTGTGTGTGTGTGTGTGTGTGTGTGTATGTCACGATCGTTTCGGATCGCATAACTTCAATACCACGATTCCAAAAATTATATTTTTTTCGTATTCCTCGAGTTTAGATCCATATGCAGACATGATTAGAATTTGGTTATAATTGGTCCACCGGAAGTACCTTCATTTGCAACTTTTAACAGTTTTTCTTGAAACAAAGCAGTTAAATAACATTTATTAAAATTTATTGTTATTATATATTTTTTAAGAATTATACCTAAAGATATTAAATTTTATAAATCAGCCAGTTTTGCTAACCATGGAAACTGTTAATATATTCAGATAATTCAAATTGACAGATGCCAGTATCAATGAAACGAAAATGAATATGACCAGAGATGAAGATGTTGGGAAGACACGGAAAGATAGGGTAAAGAATTAAAGGATAAGGGAAATGGCTTCAGTGATAGAGGTTTCTAGATAGATACAAAAGAGACGATTACATTGTGTTGAACTTGTCTTGAGGAGAGATGAAGAATATATTGGAAGAAGAATGAATATAGCGTAGTAGTAGAAGATAGAAGTAACAGAGGAAGACCAAAGATAAGATGGAATATAGTCCGTATTGCGGAAGACTCGAGAGAAAAGGAACTGAATGAGGACGACACGCAAAACCGGAATGGGTGGAAGAAAAAAATAAAAACTAGCGACCTCTACCGAATAGAAAAAGCTATTGAAGAAGATGTTAGTGTCAAGTGCAATTTGCATAGTTTGTTTACGAAATAATTTTATTGGAGATATAGGATCATTTGCAAGAAAATTTATGGATTGAATTTGCACATAATACACTGGATTGACGGAAGGTAATGTGCTAGCTGAGATCGGTCCACATCAGATTTTTTTATTAAATAGCAACACATACAAAATATACTCACCTATTTCATTCATGGTATTCTAATTCCCATCTTGGGAATAACATAAAATTAATATGAATGGATTTTTATTTCAAAAAAATCGTCATGCGCAGATATGAAACGATTATATCGTTGGATTCAGAATTAAATTCTCTAGCGAATAAGCTAATAAAAATTGATGTTCCCATTAAAAATGAAAAAGTTAGAACCTATATTTTGGGACCCGTTGATATAAATTAACTTTTCCTATTACCAATTTTGTAATTCAAAATGGCACAATTTTGATTGTTTAACCAAACTCGTATCTCTTAAAATAAATAAGTTACCAATAGTGAGCAAGATACCCTGTATGCGTACTCCGGCATATTCTAAAAAAGAAACAATACTTATTTATTAAAAGATTTTAAACGTAAAATAAAATCGCAACTGGTTATTTACAATAAATTTACAAATTACATCTCAACACGCACTGTTGTGTTAGCCAGCCTCTCTTCATTTGCACTACCTCGATCATCAGTCATCGGTTCTTAATCCAAGTCCTGGCCAATATACTCCCGATACCATCTGCGAAGTCTACATTATTAATTCTGCGTTGTTGATATATAAACATCAACAATAATTTACGATGAGGCATCCTACATGCCAGCCAGACCCGTACGGTGTAGTACACACAGTATGCGATTGGGTCTGAGGGGCGAGAAGGAGGATCACAGCACAGGAGCCAAGTCCAAGCTGGTCAAGAAGAGATGCATTGGGTTCCCGAACTAAGGGGGCTCAAAATTTCAACAATTTGAATTACATTTATACTTGATTATTTTACATCGAATTTTTACCTTCCGTCACCTTTAGGTAGGGAAGGTATTGTCTTTTGGTCATAAAATTCAATGATGAGTTTTTAGTGAATAAGCATGTTTTAGGGTTGTATGTGTGACGGAAGTTTCGGATCGCATAACTTCAATATCACTATTCCAAAAATTATAATTTTTTCGTATTCCTCAAGTCTATACCCAGAAGAACAAGTGGTTCGATTTTGGTTATAATTGGTCAACCGGAAGTACACTCATTTGAAGATTTAAACAGTTAAATATGATTTATTGATATTTAACGTTATTATAACGTAAAGAATATATTATTCTCTATACGATTTGATTGCATTTTATACTTCATATTCAATAGATATAGAGTTAAAGAATTATAAAGATATTAAATTTCATAAATCAGCCAGCTATGCTAACCATGAAAATTGTTAATATATTCAGATAATTCAAATTCACAGATGTCATTACCCTGTGCAGATTGGCACACTCAGCAATGGGTAATATGCCGTGATATATTTATTTTAATTATTTATTTCAGTATCAATAAAAAGTAAATGAATGTGGCAGAGATGACGATGTTGAAGTAGATATTGCGGAAGACACGGAAAGATACGGTAAGGAAATAACTCCACTAGTGTTACAAGTTTCTAGAAAGATACAAGAGAGACGATTACATTGGTTTGAGCATGTCATGAGGAGAGATGAAGAATATATTAGAAGAATGAATAGCTTAGTAATAGAAGGTTTAAGAAACACAAGAAGACCAAAGATAAGATGGAAGGACTGTAGTGCGGAAGACTTGAGAAAAAAGGAACTGAATGAGAACGACACGCAAAACAGAAACGAGTGAAAGAAGAAAATAAAAAATAGCCCCCCTTAACAAATAGGAAAAACTAGAGAAGAAGAAGAAGAAGATGTCAGTGTCAAGTACAATTTGCATAGTTTGTTTATGAAATAATTATACTGGAAATTAAAACCCTTTTGAAAGAAAATTTATGTATGGAATTTACACATAATACACAGGATTGACGGAAGGTATTGTGCTGGCCACATCAGATTTTTTAAATGTGCGGCATATTTCTTACTATATTCAAATATTGTTTATTTTATTTTTTCTTTTAATGGAGAAGTTTAACGACATTTTAAAGTACAGTGTTTGGCCAATATTTATTCCTTAAATTTATTTTATTCTCAAAACTATTTTTTATATCACCAATAATGCTGACATTACCCAATTTTCTCTATGGACAGACAGACATATGAATTTTTATGCTTATTCCAGCAAATGTATAGTACCATATTTTAGAAACAAATATTCTGATGAAATCTGAAACTGGTCTTGCCGTCTTGGTTGTAAATGTTCTTGTTGAGTGAATTAATTTAGAATATAGGGAAGCGACTACTGACAAATCTCAATTTAATACCGCTGTATCTTATATAAAAATTTTGAACGATAAGAGTAATACTTGCGTGAAATTAAAATATTTATTTATAAGCAGTATATGTAAAATTAAATATTAAAAATAAAAGTAATATTATAACTACATGCTCTATAATTATGGTCTTTTTTGTATTTTTTTTTTTTGTAGCTTTTTCCAATTTATCCTTTATTTTTCTCAAATATATTGTCACCGTAAAATCCTCTCCAGCTCTGGCTCTATAGTCGGACTGCAGAACACAGTTGTCGCTGTTAAAGAACGTCTTGTGATTAAATCAACCATATTTAATTATGTTTTAATAAAACACGATGGTTTATTTGCTCACCACAGTTTCCTACACCTTAATTTCCATATTCATTATTTTTCTGTAATACCTATAGAATGAATATGTACTTTTATAAAATAATATTTTCTTTACAATACCTAATTTTTAACAATACACGTATTTTGGTATTTTATCACACTGAATGAAATTAAGAGTGCCTTAGGATTTCTTATATTTCCCTTAATAATAGGTGAATTTCTCCAGCAGTACCACTAATTATCATGGAAATCATAATTTTTTTCAATTAAGTTTAATGGCGTGCGAAAAAATGGATGAAAAGGTCTAGTTGTACGTTCTAGATACCAAATTTTATCCAAATGCAATAATTGAAAAAAAAATCGTCTTATGATTTTTTGTCCCGACAGAAGAGATATACTTTATTTAGTTACTTCACATTAAAAGCAATTGTCGGTAAAATATATCATAACGGTTTATTACCTATTGCTACGAAACCCAATCTGATTTTATTCTACAGATTTTAGTAATGATATATTTATACCGTAGGAGGGTAGAGGGTATTTACCAAGCCGCCAGGCGTCATCTCGCGGGATCTTAAAACTATCGTGGAGAAAGTACCATAGTGCTCAGCTTTGTGCTATTTGAAAATTATAAACAATTTTTAAGTTGACACTTGTCGGGTAACGTACACACCCGACCCCTTCTTAAAACATAATACTCGTAAATTAAAATTTTATTTAAAGTCTGATTCGCCGGAAATGTTTTTATCAAATACAAAACTACAAACCTAATCGATCAGATTGAAACAGCCTGGAAAATCTTCAGTTGCAGGGCATGCCATGGAAGAATTTCATCGAATCAATTTCGAAGTAATAAAAATTCTTGCAAGACCTACACATCTCAACAGGTTAATTAGAGAAGCCATTGAGATTTTCAAACCAAGAATAATAATCTCAATCACTGTGACGGTTTAGAAATTAGTCGAGCATGGCTTCCTATATTAAATATGTTGTAATATGTTACCTTGGTTACTTGTTGCTATTGTTTTTGTTATTATTTATTTATGTATTTTCCCTGAAGAAGGCAGAAGTCTATGTTGCCGAAAGGTCGGGTATTAAATAAAAATACGGAGCATAAACTAAAAGGTTGAATAATTTTACTGTTTATTTCTACATTTGCTACATTAAACATAATCTATGTTTCAAATTGTCCATGTTTGACAGTCATCTATTTTCCGGTTAAATATAAATATATAGGCGTCCTCCCGCCTATTTGCTAAACTCGGTTTGCATATTTCCAGCTCAGCGCAAAAAATATTAACTGTACTATATTTTCAAATTGGAGTACGTATTTGTAATTTCGTAAATACGAATAAATTTTATTTGTATATAGCAATATCAATATCTCAAACTCATAAGGTTAACACGATTTTTTAAATTATTTACCTCATTATGAAAATAAAAATAGATACAATTTGTATATAGCAATGTAAGATTTGAAATTTATTACTTTTTCATCTGTGGTGTATATCCCTTACCAAATTTGTTAGCCCGGCCCTGTGCGAGCAGGATGGGGCGCAGCAACACAACCAAGGAATATGGATCATTATAGAATGCAATTAAGTTTATAAATCAGGTGGAGGGAGAAAAACAACGTAGTGAAGTAACAAGGTAGCACGCAATATACCTGTCCGGGAATTTGTTTTTTTTTGTGCGTGCTTGTTTTTTTGTTGACGAGGATGAAGGAATTTTGATCTGATTATTTAGCTTCTGCTTTTGTGTTAAATATAATCTAAAGGTACTATGTGAAATTAGGGTGCAAGGAGCTGATATGATGGATTTTTTATAATGCCATATATCAATGTACGGTTCAATGGGCCTGACACAAGTTTTTCAATATAATGGAAGAATATGTGGGTACATATATGATTGATTAAAGACTTAGTTGAATCATAATTTCAATATAAGAATTGTAATATTTTTTATTTATTTTAAAAAGTCCATTTGTATATTCAAGCAATTTTATACTTTTATATTTATGAACCATTATCAAAATACTGTGAAATACAAAGAATTGTAATCAGGTATCAATTCTACAAAATTTCAATTTACAAATTAACTTCTATTATATGTCACAGTATAACGAAAGAAAATATTCACTGAAGTAGGACTCGAAACACCACAACTGAAAACAGAATATGTAATATGTCAAATATCTGTGCAATTTAACTCGTTACCATTTTAAGTTAATACAATAAAATACGAATTGTTGTTGTTAGTGCCGTATAACAACGTTTCCCAACGTATGGTCCCCGAACATCTAATGGACCACAAGAAAATAATAGTGTTCTGTGATTTTTTTTATTTAATTGAACTTTGCGGATTAATACTTTTGACTTACTTTTACCTGCATTATCATCTATTAAAGTTTGATCCATAAGTATAGAAACACCTGCATATTATAGGTGTCTTTTAAGCTCCGACCAACATAAGACATGCCAGAAGCCCTAGATTATGCTTGCGGCTTTCGGAAAATTTAATCATGCCCTGGGATGGCCGAGAAAAAATAATCGGCCCGCGATATGAAAAATTTGGGAAACGTTGCCGTGTAGTGATATTTTTACCTTCTGTCACCTTTAGGAAGGTATATTGTCTTTGGTCAAAAAAATCAATGATGAGTTTTTAGTGAATAAGCATGTTTTAGGGTCCCTATAATACGATTTTACCATTTTTACGATGATGTCTGTATGTATGTGTGTCTGTGTGGGTGTGACGAAAGTTTCAGATCGCATAACTTCAATACCACGGTTCCAAAAATTATATTTTTTTCGTATTCCTCAAGTTTACATTCAGAAGAACAAGTGATTAGAAGTAGCCTCATTTGAAGATTTAACAGTTAAATATGATTTATTGACATTTAACGTTATTATAACTTAAAGAATATATTATCCTCTATACGATTTGATTGCTTTTTATACTTCATATTCAATAGATATAGAGTTAAAGAATTATAAAGATATTAAATTTTATAAATCAGCCAGCTATGCTAACCATGAAAATTGCTAATATATTCAGATAATTCAAATGGCAGATGTCAGTATCAATAAAAAGTAAATGAATGAAGCAGAGATGAGGATGTTGAAGTAGATACTGGGAAAGACACGGAAAGATACAAAATAACTCCACTAGTGTTACAAGTTTATAGAAAGATACAAGGGAGACGATTACATTGGTTTGAACATGTCATGAGAAGAGATGAAGAATATATTGGAAAAAATGAATAGTTTAGTAATAGAAGTTTGAAGAAACAGAGGAAGACCAAAGATAAGATGGAAGGACTGTATTTCGGAAGACTTGAGAGAAAGGAACTGAATGAGAACGATACGCAAAACAGAAATGAGTCGAAGAAGAAAATAAAAAATAGCGAATGGGAAAAGCTAAAGAAGAAGATGTCAGTGTCAAGTGCTATTTGCATAGTTTGTTTATGAAATAATTTTACTGTAAATTTAGAATCTTTTGCAAGAAAATTTATGTATGGAATTTATACATAATACACAGGATTGGCGGAAGGTATTGTGCTGGCCACAACAGATTTTTTCTGATAAAACAATATTTGAAAAATATTTTGCTGTAATTTGTATGATTAATAGGTAATATTTATTCAATATTTATTTTCAAAATTATTGTCGTTTGCCAAGGAAAAACTGAGTTTGTATTAATATTCACAGAATAGAGTTTTAAAAAGAAATTGAATCTATAACATGGAACAGAGCTAGAAAACATGAAGAAACAAAATATTAACACAATAAAATTACATGTGTAAATAAATTCTTCAACAGCAGTCCGCAGTTTCTATAAAATATGATTTATATGAGAGCAACAAAATTTATATAAATATATTTCTGAATAATTTCTATGCAAAAAATTCTTTAAATGTTTAACCAATATACATAAAAAGTAATATACATTCTTAAATGACATTGATGTCTTCATCAAAAATAAATATTTTACTGAACAATGTTTAGAACAAAAGTTTGCTAAATATATTACCGAAATTTAAATTTCAATTGCTAGATTGTTGTTTTGTATATTTTAGCAATTAAACAAATGAATATAAATTCTTATAAAAAATGTTATATCTTTTAATTAGATAAGTAAGAACATAAATCATTACCAAAAATTTATTCATTAATTCTGAATATAAAATAGGTACCTAATTTATTTGCTATTATAATATAAATAATATGTTATTATTTCTTTTTATTGAATGTGTGCTTTAATGTATTTTACATTGTAAATCTTAACACAGTAGATACCGTTTAATCCGAACTGCTAAATGTAAGGGGGTGTTCGGGCTAACGATTTATTCCGATTTCGAATTACAGAATTTGTATGGATAAGTGTAAATAACGTCAATTTAGAAAGTTTTATAATATTTATTACGGTACTTACAACAACAATTAACGCTGGAATTAAGATATAGAAACAAAAAAACATAATTATTATCTTTTTACATGTATTTTTTTTTCTTGTATATGTATTTACATTACCTCTTTATATTTTTCTGTAATTGGGATGTAAGAGTCCTGTTAAATAATAAATAATTAATTACGAAAAAAAAATCCTAAATTTTTGTTTGTATCGGATGTTCATTCCGATTTTGATCGCCAGTCGCCGAAGTATTATGAATTATTATTTATTAAATAATATACGTATATACGTCTACCATTTGCAATCTCGGACGAAAAACACATCCCGCAACCTCAGGGGTTTTTTCCAAAAATCACACTTGTTTGATGTTGTTTTCGGAGATATTTTATCCCACAGTTCGTATTAAAGAGTTTTTGTTCGGATTATGTCGTTCCATTAACTGTTAAGTACGATTATGATGCTCGTTTAATATTTATCGTATTTAAAAAATAAAACATTGATGTTTCTCCATATATATTAGTTTTAGCATAAAAAGTTTAACTACTATTATTGAAAAATTATAAACTTCTTGTGAAGAGATGAGAAGAAAGATTATTTTATACCCCAAAAACTGTAAAGAATTTGTGCCTATAACCGTTTTCAAATCAACATTTCTTACTAAAGGCGGCAAATAAGCTAAAATAAGTTGTGCCAAATTCAAAATAAGTCTTTAAGTGAACAAGTTTTTACAAGTATTTCCAAAATTTGGCGAAATGAGACCTTTTAAGGTTCATTAGCAGACTTTAAAGCGATCATGAAAGTTTTTCTCTTTTAGAAAAACGAATGGCCGAAACAGATGCAGACCGCATGCTGCACTCGCCAGACAAATTTACACATTTAGTTTTCGCCAGGCATCTGAAATTCAACACTTACAGAATTATTTTCTCAGTGGCGTTACATTCCATTTTATATCATTTAGTAAAAAATATAGTTCAATAAATGTACAAATAGTATAATGAAAAAATATTTGAAATAAACGAAGAATAACTAAATAGGTACAATGCAATTGTATTATATGAAATTGTGTTTTATATTTTTTGATATAGGATGAAGAGCAGGTCCGACTCGTGGGACAAGCACATTAGGCACATGCCTAGGACGGCAAAATTTTAGGGGCGCCAAAAGGGAAAACTAAATAAGACAAATTATGTATTGTTTATATCAGCGGAAAATTTTAAAAACTCTGATATATCGTATTCAAAATATGATCTTGTGATTAAAAAGAACATTTAAGAAAAATTGCAAATCGGGAAACGCATGCTAAAAAATATTTAAAATCAATTGATAGACGATCTTCTTCGTGAATCTTAATGTTTGTAAAATCTTCGAAAATATTTTTTTCCTATTTTATCCAGGACGTACTGAATCGATGGAATTGAATGTTGATCCACTATATAGTTGAGGATTTACTGTTACTTTAAAGTTTCCGCACAAACGTACAGTACCATCCCTTTTTACAGCGGGAACTACTGCTGTTGCGAATTCAGAGTGATCCACCTTTGTAATTATACCTTCTTGTTCCAATCGATCAATCTCCTAATTTATTTTATCTTCTAGCGCATTTGCGACTCTCATTGGCTTCTTGAACACTGGTGTATAACCTGGTTTTAGATTAATTATTTCTGTCACGTCTTTAATTTGCCCTATTCGTGGTTGAAAAAGGATTGCGTATTTACGTTTAAGCTTCTCCAACTGTTGTTTCGGATTTCCTTCATTTAATGCATTTATTTTTCCACCTATTTTCGGCCTATCTAATTTTAATGTGCGTACCTGCTCCATACCTATGACATTTTCGTAATCTTCTTTTACAATATAAAGTTTTAGATTTTGTTCTTCTGAGTATTTAGATTCTACTTTAACATCTGCTACTCCTGCTATGTTTACCGGTTCGCCTGTGTATGTCGTCAGTTGCATTCTAGCAGGCTTAATTTCCGCATTAGCGTTTAATTTCTGGTAATTATTATGGCTCATTAGTCAGACAGATGCCCCAGTATCAACTAGGAAACGTGTTTCTGTTCCCTTTATCAGCTTCATCAAGTTGACCTACCCTTGACCATGTTACCTCTTTAGATTTTTCACTTTTTGACTTGGTTTTTACTTTAGATAAGCATGCTGGTGAAATATGTCCTATTTATTTGTTGCAAACTGCCTAAATTCTTTTGGACCATGATTCGTGTAATTGCATCTGTAATATTTGGACTTTTTGTTACTGTTATTTAGTTTATTTACTTGCCTTGAATATTCTAATTTATTGACAGTAATTTTCCTATCAAGTTCTGCAAGATCAGCGAATGCTTTCTTATTTTGATCCATGAAAGTTGCTAATTCTACCGCTTTTAAATCCTTGATTTCAAGCAATTTTAACCTTGTATCTTCTGACTTCAATCCATATATATACTGAGTCGTTACTGCGTCTTCAAACCAATCTTCGGGAAATTTACAATGTCTTGTTAGCTTCCTGAGTTCAGCCGCGTAGTCTTGTGCTGTTTCTTCGTTCTTCTGCACTCTTTGTTGGAATTTTACCCTCTCTGCTAAACTATTGGGCGTGGACTGAAAAAATGTTAATTTCCCTGTCAGAAAATCAAAACTCTGTTTTTCTGGCTGCTTAAGCTCACATAAATCGCATAGCCTCTTGTAAATATTTTCTCCAATAATATCGAAAAGTACAAAACTTTTATTTTATTTTCGGGGACATTATAGAGGTTAAGTTTATTATTTAGTCGTTTTGGGTAAATATTCCACACGGACTTATCTGGATGAAAAAGTTTGATGTTTAATCCAAAAAAAATTGTTGCTTCCATGTTCAGTAGCAGGATTTGCATAATTTTCGCTTCCACGTTCTGCAGCTGGATTTGTAACATCATCGCTTCGGTTATAGTTCAGCATTCTATCCAAATCTCGTCGCCAGCTTCTTTGTAGTGTTTCCACTTATAAACTCCAATAAATTAAAACACTTGTTTAGTTATAATTATATTTATTATAGGATTGTGATACATGCGTTCTCGTCGTTCTTTTTAACTTTTATATACTTTTGTGTTACCAACTATGTATACAGGATATTACAGAAATAAGTACATTAAATTTAACCAGTGATAGAACTCATCGAGAGCAACAATATTTCTTAATAACTTTTTTTTCGAAATCTCAATTTTTTTGAGCATTTGTACCCGCACCCCCATAAATTAACGAGTCGTTTAGGTATTTTCATAATAATATGATCAAGTAGCAATAACAATGAAACAATTGTTCTGGCAAATGTGAGTTGTCAACTTTTTCAAATAAATTTTGACAACTAAATTAATTAATAATTATTATAAAAGTTATAATCAGTAAAAATGCCTTCCTTTACGGATAGCGAGTATACAGACATTGTGCTAACCTATGGTGAATCTTAGGGAAACGTTCGCACTTTTGTACATGTAAATAAAATAAATAAATCTCCGAGATCATGAGTCCTTTAAACCTGCTGCTCAAGATCGTGGTAGATCACACCCTGATCACATAGAGAATATTGAAGAGGATGTTTTAGACTCAATCAAGGTCTAATACTCGAAGAATAGTACTACAACACAGAGTGTCACATATTACAATTTAGAGGATATTGAAACAACAACATTTACATCATTTGTTGTATTGAGAATAACAGTTTCCATTTTGAACATTTATTGTAATTATAATAAGTCTGCATTACTTATCATCATCTTTATGCGTTTTCTTGTTCCGTCAATTGTAGAGTTGTTCTTGGTCGACAGTATCCTATAAATGTTCTACCATTTTTGGATTGTCTAACCTGTTGTAACATAAAAATTTCACGTGCGATTTTTTTTTTTGTTACCCCAGTCGAGGTATTCTATTCTATCTCTTATCTTTCCCGATTTGTGTATAGTTTCATCTTCTGGTGTATCTATCAATCTATTCACCAGTTTGTAATCATTCTTTCATTGTATTTAGTCACAGTCAAAAGTTACAACAGAAACAAACCAGAAATAGCTGTTCGTAGACGCACACCATACGCACGCGTAGAATAGTTCCATTTCATTATGCAACGCGCTCTACTTTTTAGACATTCAGTTGTTATTTTATTCAACCATAGGCGAGTAATGAAATTTGTGACAAAACTTTGAAGAATTTTAACTCAATATCAAGAAGGTTTACAAGAAAAAGTTATTAAGAAATATTGTTGCATTCGACGAGTTATATCATTGGTTAAGTTTAATGTACTTATTTCTGTTACATCCATATACATTTCCATATTTAATAATACAATTTCTCGGTAGATGGATCTACATACATAACAGCAGTAGGGTACCTTTATATACAGGGTATGGCCATGAGGCAAGATCGCCGCCATAAGCGAGCCAATGTCAAACATACTGATAATTCATTTTCCTATTTATTTGTAAGAAATGTGATATTATATTATACAGGAATATTAAATAATCACACTATGAATCTATAAAGGTAATAAAAATTCATTTATTTAAGAGATACACAATTATTATTATGACACAGATTTAGAGATTATGTAGCGTATAGGATATAGGTTGTTATTATCACATCAAATTTAATAACTGTGGTTATTATTTACATAATAAGTATATATTTTAAACTTACCTTTTAAAAAATTAAATGTTTGTGCTTAATATTGGTCATTTTTATGTGTTTTCAATATTGCCAGTCATCGTACTCAGTATCTCAAGAAAATATACAAATAAATAAAATAAAAGCATTACTTACACTTTAAATAAATATTAGAAGTATGTTTAAATGTGTTTTGCATTAAAATAAAGCAAGTAGCCACGAAAATACATAATAATTTGCGCAACAACAACGAATATGACAGTGGCCCTCTAATGGCGAACACGTCATGGCCATACCCTGAGTATAAAGGTATCCTAAACAGCAGTACTATAAATATAATTATGTTTTGCTTGTTTATTTCTCTGTAGTTTTATTAGTTTTAGTAAATAAAAAAGATATAGTCAATGTAAAAATGATACGAGAATTTCATATATATTCTCTTCTATATATGACATTGCTTAAATTATCTTTATATTTGTTATTTTTTGTTGTAATTTATTTTGTACTAAAGGGTATAGTCCGTAAATAAAGTTATTATTATTATTATTATAATAATACCTGGACTTACGTCATTTTCGATTTTATGTTATAAGTGAATCTGAAATAACAAAGATAAGCATACATTCATCCACTAGAAAAGGAGAATCCAGAATCACTAGTATTTGGAGCGGTATCGCTACCACCTGCACTATTATCTTAAAGTAGACTATTATTAGTTATTAGCCATGCTATAATTCTCGGTATAGCAGCTAGTATTCAAATGTGTAATAAAGCCCCTATTTTCTTATTAACTTCAATATTTTTAGACTTATTTATGATATAGAAAACGATATCACTCTTTTTATTAGGTTTGTAATTAATAAAAATATTCTTTTAATAATTTCGCCTACGTAATTGCGTATATAAGGGTATTATTTATGAACTAAATAAATTAGCATACTTCGCAAATTAACCCATATAAAATAACTAGGTTATGAGGGATGGTATTTATGTGACAAAAAACTGAGACAGTGAAAGAATAAACATCTAATTAATACTCATAATACCAGAGTGAGAGATAAGAACATGCATTATGTTTTATGGTATCATGTTGGTATGATTTACCCTGAAACTAGGAACAAAAATTAAACGTTTGTTTAATCATTCAAACTTGTTAACTTGTCATAGTATAAAGGCAGTATTATTGATATGGGATCTTGTAGTTTTTTACTTTCCTCTATCCTTGTAAATGCAAATGATTACAAGTTATAAATTTTTAAATAAGTTACAATTTATATGTGAATAATTATGCATGACACAAGCATATGTATATAATTTAATTACAATATAATGTCATAAGCAACTCTATATACATAGTTACGTACCTACTTGTTATGTTAATATTTTTAAGTTATGAAGTTATTTCAATGAAACTAACTGGAATTCTTCTACTACTATTATCAGTAATACTAATAGGTAGTATTTAAAATTTCGCGTTGTAATTACTGTTAATTTTTCACTTCCATAATGTAATTAAATGCGTTTTCCATTTCACAATAATAATAATTGTTGTAATTTTCCTGTATGAAACAAATGAAAATGGATAAATTATACAACATTGGAAAGCGAAAAATAATTGAATTTCAATGGTGTACCTTTCTACTATAACGCCCATATAAAAATTATAACCGTGGAATACCTGATAAAAAAAAAATAACTGAGCATTACCATTCGAAAGAGCAAATGCTATAATAAGTGCAAACCAAAATTATTATCATTTTATTCTTGGAAGTTATTTGCAAAAATAAAAAAGTGTAAAATTATCCACCTCTGTACCCATATCTTTGCGCAATAAACTATATACTAATAAAATGGCCTCTATGTTGAACACATTATGCTAGACATTTTATATAGATTTACATTTATGATTAAAACAAAGTAGTAATCATAACCTGTAGATCGAAGAGACACTCTGTATACTCGTACTCTCGTACATATTTTATATTAACGATATGATTATTAGGTTTGTTTTAAAAACTGGAATGGAGGACATAATGAATCGCAGGAAATTATAAACACAAAGTTACAATAAACAATTATTATATTACTAATAAGAATATCGATTAAGTACTCGCTTCTCGCACAAAATTTAGAAATAAAATAAATGTAAAATTGTGCGCAGAACAGCTTAATTGAGTCCTGTATCGTAGCATCCAACCCAGCATGTACTACAGCGCCTATTAAAATATAGGGATGCAACCGGAACCGATATTATCTTTTAGCCAATTATAATTTGTTCGTATTGGAATCAGTATTGTCGAAAAATTATATGTTAGGGAGGACATATTCATCGCAAAGCACGACTGAGAACAATATTGAGTAAAGGAGGGCGGGTGGTAACGCTAATGATAATAGTAAAAGTATTTCACAACCAGACTATGTAAATTATGCTTTACATTGTCATGTTTCAAATAGTAATATATAAACATCTTAACTGTTTCACGGTGTAGGAGCATATATTTATGAAAATTAATTTCTTTGTAATTTTTTTTTATCTTCAAATACACTGCGTTTTTCAGCCATAATAAGAAGAAATAATTTTATGACAGTTACCGCAAGCACGACGCCAGAGGCAAAGGGGTGTTACCAAAAAAAAAGTGTTTGAGAAAGTTGTGATAAAATTTATTTTTTATTGTAATCGAGCGATATTTGGTTCCAAATGTACTTTTTGTTGATACGGTACGTTTTGTTGTATTTTCTTCTATAATTGAATAATTGAATCATATGATTGAATTATTATTTTTATCCACGACTGTTAAATAATATACCCATAATTCAACCGTTTTTTATCAATTAATGACCTTCATTATTGTTGCTAAATGAATAATATTGACAGTTTGATGGAATAATATTATTCTATCGTTATGTCAAATTCAAATCTTACCTTACAAAAATTACAAACAAATTACTTTTAAAAAGTATTTATTTCCACATAAAAAGCCAAAAGTATACCAGGTTTCTCGTTTTTTTTAAGTTTTTTTTCTTCTTAAGCTTAAAATGTAGCTGAATAGTCGGTTTAAAATTTTCTGCTACATGTCTAATCACTGCATAGTTTTGTTATAACAAATATCCAGTGATCAACGCTAACAATGTTTATGTTTGTGAACAAACAATTTTCTAAAATTTGTTAGGTTATTTCTGATTTTATAATAGTACAGTATGTTATTATTTGACAGTTGTGGATAAAGTGTATTATTCTATTCGCACGTAATGGCTATTACTCACTCGAATGATTTACATCACTCGCCTTTCGGCTCTTGATGCAAACTTCATTCTCATAAGTAATAGCATACATTACATGGTCATTGAATAATATACTATTATTGGCATACCGTGAAAATGACATTTTAAAATTAAACAATTAATATTTAATTAACTGTGTTTCTTACTTAGCAACTCATTGACATAAGTAATAATGTCCCCGGAACATTATCAGTGTAACGTTGGTTACTTAAGTGATTAGAAATACAGAGATTCAATTAGATAATTTTTTACCCAAAAAAAAAAAAATTCAAGAAAATCTGTTACGAGCTTGAAGTGGCGACATGCTTTCCATTGAACAGTTGTGTAACCAAATCTAATAATTAGCTCTTCATATAGATGTAAAAAATATGGATTGCAAAAGATAATAGTACTGGAGTTGTTAGAGACGAAAACATCCTAACACATTCACACACGCACATACACATGCAAATACATAAAGAAAAAATACCGTAAAAATAGTCTATGGACCTTAAAATGTGCTTATTCATTAAATATTCGCTAATTATTTTTTATTTAACAAAAGATAATGGTCTTTATTAGTACTAAATATTCGGCCGGATTTCGAATAGTGACCTAGAATCTGGTATCCTGTCAATTTACTACGCGCTGATCACTAATTCTAATTGCTCTAGTATTATGCGCAGTAGTGATCTTCTGTGTATATGCGCACATATAGCAGAGGAAATTAAATTATTATATGAGAAATAGTAATTTATGGAAATAATAAGTGGTTTTTGTAGAAAAAAGGTGCCGGAACACACATTTTGTTAACTCTTATTGAAAAAAGTAGAACATTATATAACACATGTGTAAATATATCGTTGGCACAATTTAAGAAAAATATCAAAATAAATAAAATAGTAAATAAGTTTCGAAAAACATTGATAAAAATATCATCAAAAACAGATGTTGAAATGTCGTTTCAGTGCGTGGAAATAAGCACTAATTTTTAATTAAAATCGAAAAAGTCAAACTATTTTTATATTTAATAATTTGCTGAAATTACTGTCTTAAATTTGACAAGGAATGTTATTCATTACCGCAAAAGGCAATACAACAAACGCATCATCGCACGTTACATACAAAACTTAAACAACCAGCAACCGAAGTTAGAAATAATATATACATGCAAGATTAACTCTTCGAAAAATATCCGGATGTTAAATATCCGGTTATCCAGTCAGAAAATAAAACGGAGATCAGGTATCCGGTATCTGATCAATTTACTACTTCTTGCACCTCTAATTTATTAATAACATAAAGGAATTCCTATGTTATCAGATAATATAAGGAAAATATTTATATGAAAAAATTGATATTATCGATATTCCTTGTTATAAAATGAAATCTATGGTACTTAATGGGAAGTGTAAAATAATTATTAAGTAATTAAGTATGCAAATTATAGTTCACAAGAAATGATATTTTAACGCAATAATTTTTCATACTAACTCCATTTAATAGTCATATGAATAATATCATGCATACCAAGTCTACATCAAGGAAAATTTTATTATGGAAAAACCACGGAAATCAGTAACCATATAAGAAGTTAATAACAATTTGAATTTATTAACGAGTCCACTATAAAATTTTCCGTTTTCTCTCATGATGATCGATTTATGAGATATATATATATATATATATATATATATATATATATATATATATATATATATATATATATATATACAGGACGGTTATAAACTTAATGTCATAAATTTAAGGGTAAGTAGCATGGCATGTGTAGATTACTAAACAGGAAGATTTTTTTAAAATTCAAAAAAAGAAAATTCAACTTTTCTTAAGGAAACTTTTTTACTGTTGTTTTAATTAATATTTCATTAAAAATACATTCAAGATTAGTTGTATAAGATATTAATCTTAATAATTAAATTGAATAGCATAATGGCAGTGGTCCAATGGTACCAAAAATGTTAGTTTCATGAAAACTACCCTTAAATATGCGAACTGTATATATATATATATATATATATATATATATATATATATATATATATATATATATATATATATATATATATATTCCGCTTATAATGGACTTCAGGGGACCAGGAAAAAAAGTCCATTACAGTCGAGTGTTCATCTCATCAGAATAATTAATAATTAAACAAATGCTTATTTATGTTATTTCATTGACAGGTTATTATTAAGAAAAAATAACTAGATACAATATTAAACTATATACCTACTCGTATATACATATGCACGAAAATAATAGCGAGAAATTTATTGTAATACATACATACGCGCATATATGTATTTACCATTGCATATTTTGAAAAAAGTCGGTTAGTTTTGTTTGGATCGACGATTTGGCTATATAATCTTTATCTAGAATTAGTTTGACTTTGAATTTGGGTTCATTATAGGCGAAAGTTTGTTATAATCGAGTTCATTTTAACTAAGGATTTTTCACGTGTTTGTACTGGGATTAACCAAATTATATGCCTGCTAAGCTTGCAAATATTTAAATTTCTGTCGCCCAGATCAGATGACCATCGCCGACTGGACTATCATCTAGTTTGAACATCGCACAGTGCAACTTTCCCAATTGTCCGTCGCTAAATAAAAGTTATTATATCACAAGAGCTTCAAAAATACTGCGGACTGATATGAGACGTATTTCTGATTTTATAATGTGTTAATCTGTATAAAAAAAAATCTGTTCTGGCCAGCACAATACCTCTTGCCACTTCCTTTTTTTGGTTACATAAGTACAGGGCGCGAACAGTCATGTTACATTGTTGGCCTTGACAAGCAGATGTGGGGGCCCGTTTCAGAATGATAATTAATAATTATGTACATATATATCAAATGTCAGAATTTTTCATTAAAAATTTCAAGATTTTCTAAATTCACGTAGTTAATTTGTCGCCAAGAGTGTGGAATTTACTTGTCGAGGAAAATAAATCACATGGAATTGGTAAATCACTAAATTTAGAATGAGAAATTATATTTGACTAAAATCTGAATATGCGATTTTTAGCATGAATCCAATACCTTTCTTAGCGAGAGGTAAAAATATGAGACACGTATTTTTTTATTTCGCTAAAAAATACTCCATGTAGCCATAAAAAATCAAAGTTAAAAAAATATCCCGCAAAAAACACTAATAGGTATTTCCTGACGTCACACTCACGGCTTAAAAAGCCAACATAGTGAATATAATAATAATAATAATAATAATAATAATAATAATAATAATAATAATAATAATAATAATAATAATAATAATAATAATAATAATAATAATAATAATAATAATAATAATAATAATAATAATAATAATAATAATAATAATAACAATAACAATAACAATAACAATAACAATAACAATAACAATAATAATCATAATCATAATAATAATAATAATAATAATAATAATAATAATAATAATAATAATAATAATAATAATAATGGGGACTCCCTAAGTGCACTCTGGTTCTGCCTTGCGTTGAACCCTTTAACAACATCTTTGAAATCCCACTCTGCTGGATATAAAATACAACACACAGAGATAAGTCATCTTATATATATGGATGATATCAAACTATACTCTGATAATAAAAAAGGCATTAACAAGCTACTTAACCAAGTAGAAGCTTCCTCCAGAGACATTCACATGACGTTCGGCATTGAGAAATGTAAAATCAATGTCATGAAAAGAGGACAATGGGAACAGCATGAAGGCTACCAACTAGACAATGAGGATGAAACTATAGAATGTATGGGGAAGGCAGACACTTACAAATACCTGGGACTACATCAAAGCAGAGGAATCGATCATACCAACTCAAAGAACGAACTAAGAAGAAGGATGAGAGAGCGAATTGAAAAAATTCTCAAAACAAACCTCAATGGATATAACACTACTAAAGCAGTGAATACTTTCGCAATCCCAGTAATTACATATAGCTTTGGTATTGTCAAATGGAGCCAAACGGACCTAGAACAAGTGGAACGAGAAATTCGTACAATGTACACTAAATATAGAGCACATCATCCGCAAAGCAGCAAAATTAGATTCCATCTAAGAAGATCAAAAGGAGGCTTAGGTATAATAAATTTACAAAACATGCACTATAAACAGATTACAAACCTAAGGAACTACTTCCTACAAAAACAAGAAACCAGTCAACTCCACAAAGCTATAACAGATACAGACAACAATTACAGTACGCTAAAACTACATGACTCCGATTATGACCCCCTTCAAAACATAATACCAGATGAGGAAAAGATACGAGAATGGGGAGGTAAAGAGATACATGGCAAACACATAACCATCTTGAAGAACCCATACATAGATTTTAACAAAAGTTGCCAATGGCTAAATAACAACCTATTTAAAGAGACAGAAGGTTTCGTTATGGCTATTCAAAATGGTATTATCCCAACTTTGAAGTACCGGAAACACATCCTTAAGGAAGCCACATTAAAAACAGACATGTGCAGAGTATGCAACAAAACCCAAGAAAGCATAGAACACTTGATAAGTGGATGCGAAGTACTAGCAGGAGCTGAATATACCAACAGGCATAACAACGTAGCCAAACTACTCCATCTTGCAATATGTTCAAAGCATACCTTACTCACGAAAACACCGAAAGCATATGAATATAAGCCGGAACACATAATAGAAACTGAAGAAATAAAACTCTACTGGGATAGGACTATATTAACAGATCACACAATTAAACATAACAGACCAGACATAACATACCAACTAAAAAAGGAACAAATAACTTACGTAATAGATATAGCAGTACCAGCACCAGGAAATATTGAACAAAAACATCGACAAAAGATTCAGAAATACCTAGACCTCGCCGCCGAAATAAAAAAGATCTGGAACCAAAAGACAGTAACAATTGTACCAATAATAATCGGAGCAACGGGCGAAATACCTAAAACATTGCACGAAAATATAAACACCCTAGGACTCAAACAAAACATCTGGAGAGATCTGCAAAAATCCGCTCTCCTTGGTACCTGCAATACTATTAGGAAAGTACTCAACACTGGCAACCCAGAAGAAAAATAGATCCCATACCCTATCAAATGACTACCAGCATGACACCTGCAAAAATATACATTGTTATTATAAGCACAAAAACACAATGTTAATACTTACCACACAACCTAAACAAAATTATCTCCAAACAACCGCCGAGGAGGGGAAAATGAAGCTGACCTGGCGGCCCAGATGAACTCTACCGGGGAACGATGCAGAGGAACCCGATGACAGAGAGGGACCAAAGAACCTGAAACAACCCAGAACACGCACCGCCCCCCCCCCCCCCCAAATGAGATAATGTATTGTATAAAAAAAAAAAAATTAAATGTTAATACTTACCGATAACGACGTATTGTATTGTATATACTTGCCTAATAGGCCGTATGTAAAATGTATGTACCAGTTATTGTGAAATAAATATGAATAATAATAATAATAATAATAATAATAATAACAATAATAATAATAATCATAATAATAATAATAATAATAATCATAATAATAATGCACTGATAATCAAGAGATACAAGCTAATATTGTGATAAAAACAAAGAAAGTTACTTACATTATAGACGTATCTGTACCAGCGGATGAAAAGATTATTGCAAAGACTGCCGAGACTTCTCAAGTATAAAAATTTAGAAATAGAAATTAAAAGAATGTGGCAAACAAAAACTATTGTCTTGCCCAGCCATAATAATAGGAGCTAGGGTTTTCGTTGACGATGAGTTTCGAAAGAACATTGAAAAAATGCCTGGTAAATATGACCCTACCGAAATCCAGAAAACGGCAATAATTGAAACAGCACTTTTCATAAGGAAGCTGCCGAATGGAGTGGTTCTTCCGAATTGCGGAATACATATTTGTCCAGAATATCAGGACCAACAATAATTTGTATTTTAATTTTCTAATGTAATATATGTATTAGCAGTTTCTGAAATAAAAAGGTAATAATAATAATAATATAATAATAATAGTAATAATAATATTATATTTATAATACTTTATTTATACAGAGCGTACTCCAATTGCATATCAACAGTGACAATGTACAAATTAATTTAAATACATACTTATATAAAAATCCCAATAAATTACATATTACAAAATATATTCCATAATTGTTTTTTATTGACAGTGAACAAATCGTGGTCTTAATGTCATGGAAGGAACGGAAAAAATATTTCTTGAAGTATTTCGCTGAGATACATTTTTCCACTTATCAAATTTACAATAAATAACATTGATAAAAATTCTCTTCTAGTTCGTAATTGCTGTGTTGGGAGCCCAAATAATAGATGCATACTCTAACTTACTTCTAATTATATAATTAAACAAAATAATAATAGTTTAGTATTTAAATTTATATCCCACTCTTAATATAGAGCTTAATTTTCTCTATCAGTTACAATGACTTCTATATGTTTGACAAATCTGAAGTCAGCTTGGATAATGACTCCTAAGTCTTTTATTAATAATAATAATTCTTTATTGTATTCAAGTTTTTACAAAACTTATTACAGATGATATGGGGGTGAGTTAGTTTTTACTTTGTATTTATATCATTGCCGTTGTATATATTATATTGATGGAAATGAGATGATGAAAGAGACACAGACAAACATCCATACCTTACCCGGGATTCGAACCCGGAACCCTTGAGTCGTGAGTAGGCTACATTGCCCACTACACCACCGTGGTTGGTTGTCTTTTACTACCTTAACTCTTTCTAAAAATTCTGAGCCTATATAATAATAGTTAAATTTAATATTATTTTTTTCCTGGTATAGCTTACAATTTTACATTTGGTAACATTAAAATTTAATTTATTTTTTATACACCATATATGGACATCATCAATTTCTTTCTGAAAATTATAACAATTCTCTACACAGTTAATTTCTATATACATTTCCAAATCATCTGGATACATTAAATAATTGGAAAAGGTTAAACATAATGGTAGGTCGTTGATGAACATAATAAACATAAGAGGACCTAAAAGATTTCCTTGAGGAATTCCTGATGAGGGTGTAAAGTTGGTTGATATAATGCTATTCAAAGATACATAATGAATTCTATTACGTAAGTAACTATTAAAAAAATTCGAGGCGTCAAGCATATAATTTCGAATCATAGAGTTGAATATATATATACATAGAAGAAGCGTGAAGAATAATTGTAGGCAATGACCTTGATGCCTAGTGACGGAAGGGGAATGAAGCGTCAACCATATTGTGTAGTTCCATTTTAGCGCGTTATTCAAATGTTTCCATTTTACACCTATTTGTAAAATAAAGTTACACTGGAGTAATAAAACAATAGGAATAGTGTAATTTACTTGAATAAATTCAATGTGGGAAACAAATAATATCTACCGTAATACAATGTTTTTATTTATACAAAATATTTGTGTAACTAAAATAAAAAAGATAATTATATTTAAAACTTAGAAACACAATAAATATAAATATCTGAAACTAATAACCTTCGAACAGAATTAATTTGTTGTATTGTTGTCGTCGGCTTTGTGATGAATCTTTTATATTTTTTGTATAGTTGTATGGAAATACATATTTCTGAAATAGCTTTAATCAAATAAATAATAGGTATGATTTTCCATTGGATTCTGATCATTGGCGTGTTTAGTTAAATTTTCAAAAATATTTTTATTTTGATAATAATGTAACACTGATGTAACTAAGTACAAAATAGAAATTTTTTCTTCAAGTGAATTCCACCACTTTCTAATAAAACTTGTCTTGTCTATTTTACAAATATTTCGTACACATGACGAAGGATACAAAAGGCCACCTTTATTTTAAACATTTATTAGAGATGAATTATTACTGCTTAGATGGCCACTACGTTCATTTTCCTCCATTGCTTCAACGCTTCTTCACAATGAATAACTTTTTTTAAATGCCTAACCACTTCCTCTTGACGGATTCCAAGCATTTCTTTTTTCAAAGTTTATCGGAAATCTTAATACAAAAAGTAAAAAATAACAGGAAACTACTCAATTTGAAAAAAAACTTTATTATGAATATATTTAAAATACTAACGCATGTTCCTTTCAATAGCTTTCTGCGCAGCTGATTTCCCCCCAGTACGATTACTGTAGCCCAACACAAAGCACACTGGCATATTTATAAATAAAATGTACTGAATATGCCCAGAAGAGTTTAAAGAACAAATTTGAAATAGTACCCGTCAACACAAGCAAAAGCATACAACGAATCAGAAATGGAACTGTACAAGATGGCGGACCATTTTCCCGCACGGCTTCAAGATTTCAGGCTTACGAGCTACTAGTAAATAGTCTTAACTCTATACTTCTAATGAAGTCAGTTAAGACAAACGTTCTTAACAACTAAGTGTTTCCAACTGCTGTGCGCATGCGTCAGCAGTACAGGTTACGCCATCAAAATAGCGCTCGTTTTGAACATAGTGAATTTCTAATTCATAATTAGTAATATTAGAATATTAATAATTGCTTTTTACCTTCCGTCACCTTTAGGTAAGGAAGGTATTGTCTTTGGTCAAAAAATTCAATCATGAATTTTTAGTGAATAAGCATATTTTAGGGTCCCTATAATACGATTTTACCATTTTTACGATGATGTCTGTATGTATGTATGTGTGTGTGTCTGTTTGTGTGTGTGACAAAAGTTCCGGATCCCATAACTTCAATACCACGATTCCAAAAATTATAATTTTTTCGTATTCCTTCAAATTTACATCCAGAAGAATAAGTGATTAGATTTTGGTTATAATTGGTGAACCGGAAGTACCCTTATTTGAAGATTTAACAGTTAAATTTGATTTATTGACATTTAACGTGATTATAACTTAAAATATATATTATTCTCTATACGATTTGATTAATTTTATACTTCATATTCAATAGATACAGAGTTAAAGAATTTTAAAGAAATTAAATTTTATAATTCAACTATGCTAAACATGGAAACTATTAATATATTCATATAATTCAAATTGACAGATGTCAGTATCAATAAAAACTAAATTAATGTGGCAGAGATGAGGATGTTGAAGTAGATGTTGGGGAAAACACGGAAAGATACGGTAAGAAAATAACTCTAGTATTACAAGTTTCTAGAAAGATACAAGAAAGATGATTACTTTAGTTTGAACATGTCATGAGGAGAAATGAAGAATTATATTGGAACAAGAATGAATAGTTTAGTAATAGGATGTTGAAGAAACAGAGGAAGACCAAAGATAAGATGGAAGGACTTTATTGCGGAAGACTTGAGAGAAAAGGATCTGCATGATAACGACACGCAAAAATAGCGACCCCTAACGAATGGGAAAAGCTAAAGAAGAAGAAGATGTCAGTGTCAAGTGCAATTTGAATAGTTTTTTTATGAAACAATTTTACTGGAAATTTAGAATCTTTTGCAAGAAAAATTATGTATGGAATTTATACATTATACACAGGATTGACGGAAGGTATTTCGACAGATTTTTTTCTATTTTATTACATTCTATTTGCAACTAAAATGAAGACACAACATTTTTTTCTAAGTGGGATGCTTAAATGGGCCTATACATTGTTTCAGGAGGCAACGTGTCGTTCATTCGAAAGAATATGAAATGCGAAATAAACATGACTTAGTTTCTTCACCTGTATATAATGAAAGTATTAGAGTTAGTAATGCGATTAGCACGCCACTGTGGAGTGGACAGTAGCATCTCCTGCTTGGTCTGCGTCTCAGTGCAGTGCAGTGCGAGCCCGCCCAGTCGGCAGATGTTATCAGCGGAGGCGGTCTCCGTGATCTCTTTGTGTACCTTGCGCAGGAGATGCGTTATCTGTCCTCGTCCCGCTGCCGAACATACGTGAACACCGCCAAGCCCAGCAAAAACCCCATTCGTTTCTTTACATTCAATTCTCGCACTCGCATTTGTTTTGTTGATCAATAAGGAGCCACTTGTTCCCTACGTGGGAAACAGTTGTTATGTGAGCCAAATTTAAATAACATCAAAACTGTGTAAAATATCAAATTAAATGTATTAAATAAACTGCACATTTCATTTCTTATATTGATTGTTTATTCATATAAATATAAATAAATCAAAAGCAATGAGAATAGCTCATGAAGAAAGACTTATAAACTTATGAATGAAGGAGGATGGAACAAGTTTTTTTAAAAAATCTAGGAAGCCTATTAATTTGGACTGGAAATTATAAAGAAGAGATTAGGAGCAAAATTGCCCAGGGAAATAGGTACAGCTCTTAGTAAAATACAGAAACTGTTAGCATCACTATACTACTAAAAAGGTTTTCAAAATGCTTCATATGGAGAATTGTACTGTACGAATACGAAACATGGAACTTGAGGACGAAAAAGAAATAGTACCTACTTAAGTTTTGAGATGTGGTTGTGAATATGAGGACAATTTGTGAAGAATGAGTGGAAAGAGAGAATCAGGAATATAGAGATATGAAAAAGGATTGGAGAAGAGAAAAGAATTTTGAGAGGAATAGGAAAGGGCAAGGTTAACTGAATTGGACATATTTGAAGAAAAAATATAACTAAACGGAAAATACATAGAGGAGGAGAAAAAGAGAAAAGAAACTTGTTAACAGATATCCAGGAGGGAAGGCAGCACTTCCGCTGAGACCTGTCCAAAAACAATCCGTACTAATGATAATGAACAGTGGCTGAAGAAACGGAGGAATGAAGCTGAATAAAACTGTTGTCAATTTAAAAATGCATAAGACTTTTTGCAATAGACGTATTTTGAAGTACAATTAATGACAAAAATAGTTAAAAATATTATTCTGACTTTACTGATCAAAAGCAAGCAAGTTGCCAAAATAGCACATATTTGAGTTTTATTTTTAATTTATATTGATTATTTTTGATAATTAGGACATTTTGCTAAACGTAAGCTAACTATACCGCATAAAACTCAAACCCGCAAATCTCGAAACTGTATAAATCTGTAACCGACTAGTTTTGTTGGCGTAGGTTTTCTGCTTTAAGATAGTTTGTGTTTTATTTAGAAAAGTCAGAGCGTTAATTTTAACTATTTGCGATAAATAATGGTACTATAAGACAAAATATGTCTATTGTTAAAAGTCTCATCCATTTTGAAGTAGAGAAAAGTTTTTAAGTTTCGCCCATAGACAAAATGTGTAACTTATATATTCGGCTTTTGTTTAAAGAATAAGTTGATATTTAACAATTTTGAAAAACTGTTCATAAGTTAGTGGCTAATATACACATTGGTTCAAAAAAATGGAGACAAATAATTATTTTTACCTTCCGTCACCTCTAGGTAAGCAAGGTATTGTCTTTAATCAAAAAATTCGGTGGTGAGTTTTTTTAAGATGATGCGTGATATTTCCAGTACTAGAATTCCAAATTTACAATTCTTACCTATTCCTCTTCCATTACATCCATATGCAGACTGATTAGATTTTGGTTTTAATTGGTCAACCGGAAGTACCCTCATTGGAAAATTATAACAGTTTTTCTTGAAAAACACTGTTAAATATTATTTACACATTTAATGTTATTATAAATTTAAAGAATATTCTATTATCAATATAAATTAATTGCATTTTATATTTCATATTCAATAGATATAGAGTTAAAGAATTATAAAAAAATCAAATTTTATAAATCAGCCAGCTATGCTATAACCATGGAAACAGCTACTATATTAAGAAAATTCTTACTGACAGATGTTACTGTCAATGAAAAGTAAATGAGTATGGCAGCAATGAGAATATTGAGATAGATATTGGGGAAGACACGGAAAGATACGGCAAAGAATGAAAAAATAAGGGAAATAACTCGAGTATTAAAGTTTCTAGAAAGATACAAGAGAGACAATTACATTGGTTTAAACTTGTCATGAGGAGAGAAAAAGAATATATTGGAAGTTTGGAAGAAGAATGAATAGCTTAGTAATAGAAGGTAGAAGAAACAGAGGAAGACCAAAGATAAAATGAAAGGACTGTATTGCGGAAGACTTCAGAGAAAAGCAACCGAATGAGGATGACCCGCCATTTGCATAGTTTGTTTATGAAATAATTTTACTGGAAATTTAGAATCTTTTATAAGAAAAATTATATATGGAATTTGTACATACTGCACAGGATTGACGGAAGATATTGTGTGGCTACATAAATAAATAAAATAAATAAATAAATAAATATTTCATCACGGCATATTACCCATTGCTGGGTGTGCCAATCTGCTACATCAGGTTTTTTATTATTAATTTCAGATTCAGTGTATTAAATTTCTAATTTTTTAAGTAAAAATATACTATTGAATTCTATTTATTGTTTCGCCGAAAGCGATATCATCGTTAATTTTATAAATGGAATATTGTACATATTTTTAAATCTTCTGAGAGTAGTTTAAATTAGTTTTGGTGTAATGCCAAATACTTGTATTTTTGCAAAAAGCTTAGTAATAAATATGATGTTTATTACAGTACATATTTAATATTCTCATGAGGAGAAGAATATTTCCAAAATGAGCAAAGAAAGTATTTGTTTCCAATAAGCAGCCAATTAAGCTGAATAAAAGATGCGTTATATTCCATAATGATGCAGACATACCGAGTTAAATATTTATCGGCTCTTCGTTCATGCAGTCTCTTTTTCTTCCACATCCGCCCTTTAACAACTGCAATAACCTCACGAACACTCACTTCTATTTCTGGGGGTTGTAAGATGTGAGAAGCAGTTCAAGGGATGCTTGATTTCTTGATCATTACCAACACGCAATAACTATACGAAATCCCAAAAATTCTGGTTAACCAGAGTTACACCTGCCATGGGATTTTTTACTTCTCATTTTAAAAAAACGTACCTATAATGTCTCTCCAAGATTATTCGTTTAACAAAAAAAATGTTTTTTTTTTTATTTTGTGGTTTTAGTATTTTTTTTTATCTTTTCAATAACTTATGGCTTATTAGACATCATCAATTGTTATTTTCATTTTCCTTTGTTTTTAAACGGTTTTTATTTTATTGAATAATATTAATGGGGATTGTCTGAGTCTGTCTAACGGTCTAATCTATTATCCATTAATTTAAAATTCTCATAAATAATAATTTTTAAAATACTTACTACCCGTTGTCTTTCTTTAGGTCAGAGATCGAATTTTTCGTATCCTAGGCAGACTTTCGCACTGCACTACTCATCCACAAACTAATAGGTATAGGTACAATATTTTTTTTAAAGATGTCCGATCAAGGTCATCTGTATGATGAACGAATTAACAAATTAGCATATATTTATCTCTCTTCTTTGCAAAGGCTATAAGCGTGTGCGATAAGGTTGGATATAACACGCTTGTCTTTCAAAAATTCATATTGTTTCGACTAAGTTAGGACATTTCACTTTAAAACGATGCTCGTTGTTGATAATACGCTGTAACGTAAGTTTATTTATTAATTCAGATACATTACATTGATTCATAGCCGTATGAATAACGGTATTTTCTATCAGTGTCACTGACACTGACATTGTGTCATTATCTTATTTTTAACATATTTGGTTTTACATTTGCTTATAAACTTACCAGTTGACTTATTTTTGATTTTTGAGTGCTTTTATTGTAATATGTATTTTTATAATAATAAAATAACAGTAGTCTCTTATGTACTAAGCAAACGACACTACTGAATTTGTCAGAATGTGCGGAGCAAAAATCTGAATTCATACAATTCGTAGATGACCTTGATCGGACATCTTTCAAAAATTATACTGTATACATATTCTGAATATAATTTTTAAGTTTATTCTACATGGGCGTAGCCAAGATTAATGTTAGAGGGGGGTGGGGCGCATGTAATCTGACGATGTAGCTCATTACTGACTGCAGTTAAGAACGTGCAAAGTACAGTGCGAGATATAAATAATTATGGAGGCATATAAAAATCATTGGGCTTGGGCGTGCGTTACATAGTCAAAAATATTAGATATTTGTTACATATCAAGCTCATGTTACACTACTATGTGGCAAATACCCACTGCGAAAATTATGATACATTGTTTGCGAAAAAAACTTTTATTTACTTCCGATGACTGTACTTTTTGATTTCATACTAAAATGTTACCAATATTTTTTTTAGTCCATTTCTAGGGTAGTGGGGGCAATTGCCCATGTTTATTCACAAAATTAAATATTAATTTATTTTTTACTCCCAGTAATCGTACTAGAGTGTATAACAAGATAGTTACCATTCTTATGCATATGTACAATCCGAAAATGTTCAAATCTGTTTCAAGATATCTTAAAATTCCATTATTCCCAAAAATATTGTAAGATTTTGAATAAATTCCATATAAAAGTAGCAGGTAAGAAAAAGAACACAATAACTTTGTTATATTATATTGATGTATTTTTCAAATAATTTAACCATTTAAATAATCAAAGAAATTACTCTCTAAATATTATATTTACATTATTCTGTTCCAATTATTTACGTATTTATAAGAAAGTAATAATAGATATATGAATCATTATCATTCCATCAACTCCCATGTAAATATATCATATAAATTCCAAAAACAAAATTCTTTGCAAAAGATTAAACAGATTATATAAGATACTTCAACAAGATGTTTTATAAGGAAACCATTTTAATGATGTACATTTTATAATTTTTTGATATAATAAAATATTTGGTACAAATTTATATTAACTTAATTAATTCCAAGCACATAATATTCATAAATGTTGTAGCGTGCGCGCGGCTAACATCACTGAGCGAAACGTGTCTCGACTTGTCGGCGGCTTAATTACCGAGCGTGCAGCTGTGTAAACAAACCGTTTAGATAAGTTTAATCACACGCGCTCGCCTGATCCTTCTGTATTCGAAGTCATTATCGCATCGAATATTCGATAGCTTTCGAGATGGTATAGAGTGCGGATATACTGTGTGTCTATCTTAAAGGTGTACATAGAAGATTAACATGGGAAATCAGTTTTTTGCAATTCCCTGCTCACCTAATTATTTTAAGGAAAAACGCGTCGAATAAAAGTTTAGGGCATAAAACAGAATTACTTTTACATGCTTTTTAACGACAGAAATTAAATATGACAATGTCGAAAATTACGTTGAAAATATCGATAGCCATGGAATTGAACAAAAAATAAATAAATGCTTGACGTTTTATCTGTCACAACGTAAGTTAACTTATTTGACATTTCTAACAATTTGATTTGGACAAATATCGTTAAGTATGACCACAGTATGACAATAACAGAAATATTAGATTAATAAATAAAGTTAAAAAATACAGTTTTGTTTAAATAATATGAATTTATTAAAAATTCAATATTTTGTCACATAATATTTTCAAGCAAGAAAAGTTTTATAATTAGTAAACGAATAACAAGTAATTATAATTTAAAGATAATAGTTACAATAAATATTCAAATGCAGCACCATTTTGGACAAGACAATAACCTAATCTATTGTAAAACGACCTTTGTACATTAAATAGTTGCCGCTGAGTTATACGATGACATTCATTAAATATGGCATCTCTCAAATCATTTATGTTTTCGTGGCTTTGTTTATAAATTTGATTTTTTAAGTGACCTCATAAAAAAAAGTCACATGGAGCAAGATCTGGAGATCTAGCAGGCCAGTTAATAATACCCCCTCGTCCAATCCAGCGCCCAGGAAATGCCAGATCCAAATATTCCCTAACGTTTCTGCCATAGTGTGCAGGACATCCATCGTGTTGAAACCAGACCTCTCGATCTGGGCGCACAACATCGTCTATTACAGGACCAATTTCGTTTTGTAGCATCTCCAAATAATTTTCCGTATTTAGATTGCCACGTATTTCAAAAGGACCAATTATGTGGTGACCTAAAATTCCAGCCCACATATTAACTTTCTGGGGATATTGTGTCCTTGTTGAAATACTAATTCTAGGATTTTCTGTTGCCCAACAACGTGTATTTTGGGTATTGGGTTCATTATTTAACGTGAAAATGCATTCGTCGGTAAAACAAATGGACGATAAAAAAGTTTGATCATTATTAGCCCGGTTCTGCATATCTTCGCAAAACACTCTTCTACTTTCTTCATCGTATGGGAAAAGTTCTTGGTGATACTGCATTTTATAAGAATAGTACGATTTTTTTTTTAAATATTATGTATGATGCTGTGATGAACTCCCAACTCATTTCCAATACATCTAGTACTACAGAAGGGGTTTAAACTTATCATTCCTAACACTCTTTCTTCCAGAAAGGCACGTTCTTCTGCTCGTCCTACATTCTGATAACGCGGCTCACGTGTATTTTTTGAAGACACACTAGCAGTCTTTTCAAATTTTGTCACCAATTTAGCAATTTTAGTTGCACTTGGAATCGGCCGATCCATAAACTTAACGGAAAATAAATCACGCACTTTGCGGTAACTATTACCTCCATAAAAACATTTTATTATGAAAACACGCTCTTCATTAGTATAAATATACATTTTTTAATAATATCAGACAACAAAACCAGAGACAAAATCAAATTTTCAGAAACGTCAAATAACTTATTTGACAAATAAAACGTCAAGCTTTTATTTATTTTTTGTTTAATTCCATGGCTATCGATATTTTCAACGTTATTTTCGACATTTTCATATTTAATTTCTGCCGTTATAAAGCATGTAAAGTTAATTCTGTTTATTGATTTAGAAATTTAGATGTAGAATTTTATGCACTAAAACTTTTATTTGACGCGTTTTTGCTTAAAATAATTAGGTGAGCAGGGAATTGCAAAAACTAATTTCCCATGTTAATCTCCTATGTACACCTTTACGACAGACACACGATATAAAGCCGTAAACAGCTCTGGAGGGGCAGTTAGTTCAGTTAGCTGAAGTCAGACAGTTGAGTAGTGTGAAATAAATGCTCTATAAATAGTTTACAAGTTAGTCTACAAGTTAATCTACAATTTGGTCTTCAAGTTAGTCGAAATCGAGTTTACACACTTGGTGTAATAAATAACTAGTGGTATAAATAAATAGTGAAATAAATATCGTGTAATAAATAATATTAGTGTTTAAGTGTTTAATTATATTCGTAGTCTTAAATTAGTGTTTATATTTATTTAATCATAGTGATCGTTATTTTTATTATATTTTTGTCAATTATTTATATTTCTCTGATTTTTACATTTTATTCAAATAAATAAACATTATAAAATATACAAAATCATATAAACAATTAAAATCACATGAGATTAAATTTTAAAAGTACCAAATATGTATGTTCCTACATACATATTTTTTCTATATCAAGATATTTATTAAGTCGCACTAAATATTATCATAAAGTACAAATAAAACGGAAACAAAATAAATAGACTTGTATATCTTCAATTTTGAATGTCTATTTAATAAAAAAGTTGAAACCCGGAGGTAGGTACAATCCTTCTAACCATATATAGCTAGAAAAAAATAGTGGTCCTATTTGAAATACAGTCGGCATAATATATGAAACAAAAAACTTATATTAAATGCCCGCCAAACCTCTCATTACTGCCTCAAATACAGGGCATTTGTGAAGGCACAGGCTTAAGTTCATCTCACGTCGATGCAAACTAGCATTATCTAGCTCTAATTGATGGCTACCTGTGGTCTATGAATCGCCCAGTGCCCGTACAATTAACTATGAGTTAGGTATGCTACACGAGTTATGCAGCAGGGAATTAAATATCAGATGCTGGAAGTTATTTCACTTATGATTTACAGTATATCATAACCATGCAGTAACTGGAAGGTACTTCTTATAATAGGTACCAATGGAATTCCTTAAATAATGCGTGGTATTCATAATTGCAGGTGAATAATTTACGGAAATAGTTAACGTTAATTGCAAGACAAAGCAAGAAATATTATCTATGACAAGGAAAGAGAATTTGAATGCAATAGATTATAGATTTATTCGAATCCTCAATTCGGAAGTGATACAGAATTGAAAGTTCTTCGCATGAAAAACCTTTCTAAAAAAATTCTATATGTCTCTCTTTCATCTAATTTTATATCCATTCCATAAAAAATCTTTATTTATCATCTCGTATTTAGAACAAAATATCATGTATTGTCAGCAATGATGTTGAGCTAAATCAATAATTATTCAAATGGCACATTCAGTGAAAAAGTTTCGGAATGCGTAAACTTTCAATTTTCATTAAAAAGCATTATTTTTAAAATAGTTTTCTTTAACTTTCATTTTATCAGAAGACTCATATTTTCGGTAAGAACTACATTTTTCAAATACTTCAATTGGCATACGTATGCAGTTTAGTTTGTGCTGAAAACTAATTTTTGGGCGAACGAAAACTACTATTCCTCTCTTATTTATTTTCTTCTATTTCCTTCTTCTTGAGCTATAGTATTAATAAATTATCATGGATATGCTTACCATAGTTTTGCTGCTTGTTTCTTTTTTGCAAGCAGAAACGTCTAACGTGGTGTATAATTTGTTCATCAATTTATTTTATTATTCTGATTTTATTGTAAAACATTAAGTATAGATAATTAATTTTACTGTGAAAACATGAACTAAACCATTTGAGTTTTACAACATATCAATACCTGTAATATAATCTATACCACGATTCAAAATAGTAATGGTTGTTACACTCTCCTTGGAAAGCGTGTCCAAACTTCAAAGTTATACATGTTTTCTTGCTTTATCAGCTAGAGGCGCAATATTAAAACAACTCATCTGTCACTCGTCATTTCGAAAATATTATGTATAAATCTAAAATATAAATAAATAATATCAAAAATATATGTACAGCATAATTACTTTTATTTGATATCAACACAAGTGCACAAAAATCGTCACTATGATGCACGAAGAACGAAATAAATAATTCCGATGAATGTCCGAATTTTATCAACACTGAACTTAAGTTCGTTTGTTTGATTGGAGTCCCCTATTCTTGTTTATTTTGTATTTAAGTATAACAAAAATTTAGTATATACGAGGGTCATTCAATAAATAAAGAGACAAATTCTATAATTTTAAAACTATTCAATGAATGTGTACAATCTTTTCAGGGGTGTTAGTTGGCAACCTTGGGATATGCTCTGATCAGCTGTTTCATCATTTTATGTCAACATAACCTCAAAATTTTCAGTTTACCATGGCAAGTCCACTAGAAGATTGCACCTTAGAAGAGCAGCGCTCAGTCATTAGATTTTTAGTCGCAGACGGTGTAAAACCAAGTGAATTTTTTTCTAGATTGTTAATACAGTACGGTAAAAGTTGTATGAACCGTGCGAATTTTTACAAGTGGGTTGATCGGTTTAAAAGTGGCCGAATAAGTGTAGGTGATGAACCCCGATGTGGACGTGGGACTCACAGGGTCCAGTCTATTGCGATTTCCTTGAAGATCAGCGAACTATCAATAGCCAATACTACTCTGAGATGCTAGAACACAAAGTTAGACCAGCTATCAGGAGCAAACGCCGTGGACTCTTGTCAAAAGGAGTCATTCTTCAGCACGATAACGCCCGCCCTCATACAGCCCAGCTGACCCGTGATAAGCTTCAAGAATTGGGTTGGGAGGTCTTACCTCATCCTGCCTACAGTCCCGACCTCGCCCCATCTGATTTTTACCTGTTTGGACCGCTCAAAGACGCCCTACGTGGAAAAAGATTTGCTAACAAGGAGGAAGTTAAGGAAGCGGTGCAAAAGTGGCTTCGGGGTAAATCGAAAGAATTCTTCGCCAAAGGAATTAGGAAGCTGCAAGAAAGATGGGACAAGTGCATAACTGTGGGGGGTGATTATGTTGAAAAATAGCCTTAATTTTGAAAGATTGAAATAAACCGTTTTTGAGCTATAGCCATTTGTCTCTTTACTTATTGAGTGACCCTCGTAAATATTGTAAGTAAGTCAAGATATATAAGTGTGAAATAGGATGGTTGCATTTTTTTATTATTTTAAGTGAACGAATATACAAATTAATTCATAATAAACTGAAAAAACAATTTTTTATTCATATTTTTTAAAATATTGAATTAAAAAAAATCTCGCCAAAAACTCTAGACTAAAACTACCCTCCACTCTTATGACGTCATAAGGTACCTATTCCTATTGGCAAGCAACCTTTCTTGTTTATCGCATGCAATTGCGTGTCTTTCTATCTCCGTTGCTTGTAAACGAAACTTGACATGTGTTTTTGTGTTTGACATTTGCCTTACTACTGCAATAAATATGGCATTAGCTGCTGAAAATTTTGTTCTGGCTAAATTGGACAAATTGCCAAAAGTGGATAGTTGGATGGTGCCCGAATTCATTTCAGGAAATGATTGTTTCACTGCTGCAGAAATTAGAGTTGTGGAAGAATTAAGAAATTATTTATTTTGACAAGTTTTATATCATTAATAATGAATTATTATGTTACAGTTCTGGGCAAGATTCATACATAGAATCAATCATTGGTTATGTAGATCTGTACCGAGAGAATAATATGTGCACAGTACGATGTGAACAAGATCCAAATCCGATGACAGTTTTATTTTTTTCGCTGGTTCTACTCCTAAGTGTGGAACCGCATTTGGCTTCATACGTTTATTTTGCACTCAACATTTTAAATTCTAAAAATAAATTCCAAGTTGCAGTAATGATCAAATAATTAGAGTGTTATATTATTTTTGTACCATGATTTCGTACTTACATTAAAGTGATTTTCACACACATAAAGATGAGATTTATTAGAATTTTGTGTTATTTATAATCCCATTACTTCAAACCAAAATTTTCTTTTAATTTGATTGTCTGAAACGTTGAAAAAAATTTTGTCCGGTTTATTCTTTCGAGAGATTTGGCAACTAGGTACTATGCAATATATAGTCATTTTTTATTGTTGTAAATAATACTTTTATTATAATATTAACGAACTTTTACCAAACTTGCAAACAATCAGCACGTAACTATTTGTAATTTTGACATCTGCTTTGGCATTTGTCAAAAACACGTCAAAAATCAAAGTACTAAAAAAAATTATTACTCGGGTGCGTTGACGCGAGTGTCTTTTGACGTCACACTCTGTTTTTGGTCACGTGATATATTTGAAAATATACACATTTTTAAAAAAATAATTCGTTATATATAGGAATTATTATATTTTTTTTTTCAATAAAAAATGTTTAAATAAGCAAAATTACGAGGATATAATGTTATTTTATAAATACAAAAATCTTGTAACCACCCTATTGTTGTAATTTACAGCCCCTGAAAAAGGCGCATGTAATTCCGAAAATAGTAGAGGCCGAAAATTAAAATTTTTAAAACTGTGACGGCATTCTACGATTTTTTTCACATAATTATACACTCCCAGTCAAGAAATTTTAGAAGCAACTCAATATAATAACAAATAAAGAAACAAAATAAATAAAATCCGAAAATTCATTCAAGTTTATCGAAAATATACTCCAGGTGTATACCATAATATACCTATTAATTAGTTAGTTACTACATTTTATCTATAAAATGAGGCATTTATCTGAGACATCTGAGGGTATCTATTTCCCATTGCAAATTAACATAAATTATTAGGTATAATCATCACAAAGCCCACATACCTTCTTGTGTTATCAAATTTCTAAAAAAAAAAATGTGGAATGAAACCAAACCACCCGCCTCGAAATTATTTCACTCAAGTAAACAAGAAGAAAATTGAATACTAAACAGGGATTGTGCAGCTGCCTGTTGCCACTTCGAGCCTCCTGCAACATCAAGCTGGGGTTGCGTGTAACTTTATCTTCAAGAATTTTACCCATTGCTGACTTGTACAGTAAATATGTAAGAAATTGATAAAGTTGACATCTTACCTATCCTCATTAAGATTTAAATTATCTCCCCATGATCACAATTTAGTTCTATTCAGGAAGTATTTATTACATATTCAGCTATTTGTGCAAGTAAGGAAAAATGATATTTTTCCGTATTAAGTATGAAATTTTTAGTGAACTTTTCTTACTTGCTGTACACAAGATGTTTTTCTAGTCTTGCTCTGAAAATACAATTTTCTGGTTTATTTTTCATGTTTAAAGCAGGGCATCGAACCTGAACCGAACTAAAACCGGAACCAAACCGTAAAATTTTAGCAAACCCAATTCAATTGAACCCGAGCCGGAACCGTACCGAGTATTAAAATTTTGGTCCAGGGTTCATTTCCGGTTCAGGTTCAATTTCACTTCGAAACGTAAACGTAATCGTAATACTTATAACCGATCATCGACGATCGACGCCTTTTGCGTTTTGATATTCAAGTTACTTGACTTGACTTGACTTGAAACCAAGTCAAGCTCACGTCAAGTAATAGAAATCGAAATTCAAGTCAAGTCAAGTAGTAAAATTTCAAGTACTTGAAAAATCAAGTAGTTATTTTTCAATTACTTGAAAAAATCAAGTATGTAGTTATTATTTTAATTACCAAAAAAATCAAATAGTTCTTCAAGACTAATGTTGCTATTATGTATCTCCTCACTGTAACGCTATAACTCTATAAGCTCTGTAAGTTACAGAGCTCTGTAACTGCGTACATTACAGTAATCTATTTATTGCTATTATGTATTACACTCTGTAACTAAGATATGCTCGTATATTAGACATTTGCCATATTGCACTATCGTGCACTGAGCCAGGAAAACGTGCATTTATTCCTGTTATGATGTCTGAATCGCATATCTGAATATAATATTTTTTTTTATAATTTCACTATTAGGTTTATAAAATAGCACTTACAAGCATTACATTAATTGAATGAACTCCTTTTCTATTCATATATACGAATGGCGGATGGTTATCGTCAGAAACAGGCGGAGCTATAATTTGAACATGTGTTCCGTCAATGGCCTAGTTTACACCGTATGACCTGAGGTAGGCCAGACCTATATGTGACCTATATTAGGACAAAGTCAAAAAAATATCGTGTTGTTTACACCGAAACTTTAGAGCCTAGGATAGGTGGAATATAGGCAGAATATAGGTACTAGTTTGTACCATCTAGCGGTTTAATTTTAAGTTAAAAAAACAAGTCTTCCTTTTATGTTTTTATCACTCATGTTTATATACAAAATTTCACTACTTATTTAGGTTCTTACTCTTACTGTCAAACAAAACTATCACAATATATGTAAATCAGTATCACTGTACTTAATATTACAGACATCTACTCTACCGTACAAATTTCGAACTATTCTAGGTATTAGCTGTTTACACCGCAATAAATACATTTAGGCCGAGGCCTAGTATAGGTCAGGTCACATGAAAAAGTGGCCTGACCTAAGCCAGGCCACTCCATATTTTAAGTGTTTACACCAGGCGGCCCAAATACATTTAGGTCGAATTTGGGGTATAGGTCGAATATAGGTCCTCGGTGTAAACTAGGCCAATGTCACTAGCTCCAATAATTCCTCCCATGTGCCATTTATTGTAAAATCTGCGTGCATTTTAAAAATAGTGATAGTAAAAATGATTGTTCATAATATGATAAATTTGCCCATGCTTTATTATTGAATAATCTCTCGGATTCCTAGGAAATTTTATCCAGGTAGGCATCAAATGTATTGCAATTAATCTACAAACTTCTCCAATAGAAATACTCGTCATTGCTTGACTCATACAACTTAAATTGAATCCTCCAATGGCAGTTTGATATGACCCGTTTCCCAACAAATATAATGTTGATAGTACCTAGATAAAATTATAAAATAAGTAGGGACAGACGACATAAAATTAAAGTACTTACTTAAAAAAAATAAAAAGGTATTTTAGTTCATCTTCGACCCAAATTAAAGTGAATTTCTAAATTTTCTATTATAGAAACAACTAAAGGCTTTGTTAATCGAAAATACCTAACAAACATTTCATTTGATAGTTCGAATGGATTTTGTTCATCTCGCAAATTTCTTTGAATAATACGCATAGGATTTCTACAAAAATAAGCAAGAACACATTTATTTGTATATATACGAATATATATATGTGTGTAAATAATACTTACCTTCGGTAATGTTGATCGTATAATAAATAAATTACAAAAGGTAAAGCCATTTCAACCAAAATATAAAATTTTGGTTAAAATGAACTTTCAATTTTTTCACACTGTAACAGCTACGGCGAAAATTTTCTCGCCTTAAATATGAATGTTCTTACATACAGAAATGCAGCGCTGTAAAAGTTACAGTACAATACATAATAGTAATTTAGATACAGTCTGTAAGTTTACATGGTTACAGAGCTTACATTGCTTACAGAAGTATACATAATAGCACCATACATTTCATTTTCATATACTTCCTTATGTTTTATATCAATAAAAATATCAATAATATACCTTGAAATATAGACTTTTATTCATAAAAATAAATCATACATTCAAATTTAAAAATTAAAAAAAAAAGATTTAAAAGTAAAATATATAGACTAACAAACAATTTATAGTATATGTATTATCGAGGACCTTAAAAGGGGACAAGTCAAATTTTAAGCGGACCGCCCCCTCAAGTGGTTTCAAATAAATAAAAAAAATATACTGGCAATGATTCCGCTTAATTTTAATATTTGACCGTGCTAAATGCATTTGATTTTCCCCCATTTAAATAACATTCGGTTTTAGCACATTTTGGAACTTTATTTTTCTCCGAGATATTAAGAGGTTTAAAAAATCCGTTCATTATTGGAATACTAGAATGACCCGAAAATATGTGGAGAAAATCTGAAGTCCCAATTATTATTCTTAATTTGAATGGAGTTTAGCTTTTTGGGCTTTTGTGCGATAGTTTAATCATCTACACTTATCTTAATAATAAGGATTAGGACTTCAAACTTTGTCGACATATTCTCGAGTCATTCTACTGTATATTCCAATATTGAGTGAATTTTTTAAACCTCTGCACAGATTTTAATTTGCAGTAGTGAATCAGCACAGCATATGGCGCGCCACGCCGTACCACACACAGCTAGGTTATGATTCTACTGGTTCGTGTTTTCGTACATAATCGGTTCGTTATCACGTAGCTTGAATTTGCTTGAAATTGCTTGATCAAGTCAAGTAGTAACGATAGAAAATCAAGTCAAGTCAAGTAATGAATTTTTGAAAAGCTTGATTTTCAAGTCAAGTCAAGTAATTTACAAAAACATCAAGCTACTTGACTTGATGAAACCCTAATTGTTCATGCAAAATGTGTTCATGTACTTGTCTTGCGTTGCATTACTTATAAATTCCGGTTCGCATCTTAAATTATTTCTATATAATGATTGTTATTAAAAACATTAATTCAATTTTTATTAGGTCGAACCGAACCTGAATCCGGAACAAAACCGCAAATTTTATTAACCAAAACAACACACGAACCCATTTTTCAAAAAAACAAAAATCGTATTAACCTGAACCAGAACCGAACCCAGTTTTTGGTGGGTTCGATGCCCTGATTTAAAGTGACTGCAGCACGCTTCTGTATCCTAGCAATGAATTTGAATCGTGAATGTTATATAGAATGTTTGTTGCTGTCATGGATACGCATCACAAATACAAAAAATGACAATAAATGTCAAATTATTTTTTAAAAAAATAATTCTTTATTTCATTATTTTTTTACGTTGCAGGAGTAGAAAAAATAGTGTGTGTAACACGTGCTGAAAATCGTTTGTCGAAAACGAACTCTCGTTTTGGTTCGACAAAGAAACATTTTCATCACTTGATATACAAATAATTATTTTAATTTCGTCTGAAATAGTCTAATAGGAATAATGATATTAAATATTTGAAATTGAAGTTACTTTTTCTGAAATTGATATTGTTTCATCTGAAATTGAAGTTACTTTTTTCTGAAAATGAATGAACTTATTTCTAAAAATGAAATTGAAAAGGCATAGATGAAGGATGATACATATCGCCAACTTTTTTATTGTTACGCTAGTGTTACGTACATTTGAACCATATTTTCTGGTTATATTATAAATTTTTGAATAAATACATCTAAAATTCGTATAAGTAAATAAAGGTTAGTATCATTACCGGGCGGGTGGCAAAACATAAAAAAAAAACAGCGGGCTTAATGTTGAACTTTCCGCCGTAACTAAGATTAAGCAAACAATATTTATACAGTTGTGCGTAAAAAAAATATGTTGAAAAACAATTCTAGCCTACTAAGTATTCTTTAAATAATAATTGCACTCTTTTAAATTTAATCATGAATATCTCGGATACGAATATTCCTAGAAAAAAGTTTAATAGGATTATTTTCCAATATTTTACTGTAGAACAACGGATTTATATTTTTTGTTCTCTGCAAATTACGAAATATTTTGTATACTCGCAGTTGTCAAGAAATTAGCGTCACTATCACAAAATACATGTATTTTAACTAATATAATAATAAGATTTAGAATAAAATATAATAGATAACACACTGGAAATTGTTATATTGGAACAATAGTTATATGCATGGTAACTTACTATATTTGATAGTATTATTAAATAGAATCAAGCGAAACTAACATGCAAAAGGAATAAAAACCAGGGGCACTTTATGTATGTATTTATTTAACTGAATAAAAATTAAATGCCGGAAGGTTAGGTGAAGGCTACATAAGATTTTTAAGTAAGAACTGAATAAAATTATGAATATAAACAAAAAAATCCTTAAAATTCCATGAAACTTAAATTAACTCGTTAATTAGACAATATAAATATACAAATTTACTCGGTTAATTATCTTCAATTATGCTAATTTTCTTTTCGGTTATTTTTTACGTACCGATCACTAAATAAACTATACCCGGATCGAGAGAGACGTGAGAAAAATATTAAAAAATCTGTTGTGGCCAGCACAATACCTTCCGTCAATCCTATGTATAATGTATAAATTCCATACATAATTTTTTTTTGCAAAAGATTCTTAATTTCCAGTAAAATTATTTCATAAACAAACCATTCAAATTGCACTTGACACTGACATCTTCTTCCTCTTTAGCTTTTCCCATGCGTTAGGGGTCGTTCTCATTCGGTTCTTTTTCTCTCAAGTTTTCCGCAATACAGTCCTTCCATCTTATCTTTGGTCTTCCTCTGCTTCGTCAACCTCCCATTACTAAACTACTCATTCTTGTTCAAATATAATTCTTCATTTCTCCTCATGTCATGTTAAAACCAATGTAATCGTCTTTCTTGTATCTTTCTAGAAACTAGAGTTATTTTCTTACCGTATCTTTCCGTGTGTTCACCATCATCTACTCCAACATCCTCATGTCTGCCACATTAATTTACTTTTCACTCATACTAACATCTGTCAATTTGAATTATAAGAATATAGTAGTAGTTTCCATGTTTAGCATAGCTGGCTGAATTATAAAATTTAATTTCTTTAAAATTCTTTAACTCTGTATCTATTGAATATGAAGTATAAAAAGTAATCAAATCGTATAGAGAATAATATATTCTTTAAGTTATAATAATATTAAATGTCAATAAATCAAATTTAACTGTTAAATCTTCAAATGAGGCTACTTCCGGTTCACCAATTATAACCAAAATCTAATCACTTGTTCTTCTGGATGTAAATTTGAGGAATAAGAAAAAATTATAATTTTTGGAATCGTGGTATTGAAGTTATGAGATCCGGAACTTTTGTCACACACACACACACACACACACAGACACACACACATACATACATACATACAGACATCATCGTAAAAATGTTAAAATCGTATTATAGGGACCCTAAAACATGCTTATTCAGTAAAAACTCATCATTGAATTTCTTGACCAAAGACAATACCTTCCTCACCTAGAGGTGACGGAAGGTAAAAAGAAGAGGGACGAACGGAATCTTACTTTTTTGTTTATCGCTCAACACCTATGCGTCTGAACCAAGTAGTAAAGTTGCTTTATATATATTGTTCTATAAACTGTAGATTTGTTTATTTTGATATGGCCTTATTATTTAATATTGTCTTGGATGCGCTAAAATAATATTTACTTTCTGCATTTATTCTGTCATTTACTTCTTATAACTGCATCTAAGTATTTAAAAGATTCTATTTGATCTATTTGTTTAGAATTTATCTGTATATTCATTTTAATATTTGTTTTAGATATTGCCATCACTTTGTATTTTTCGGTGGCACTTTCTATTTTGTAATTAGTAATCCTTCGTTCTATACTTCTAATTTAGATTGTTGGTAGTATTTCATTCTCCAATTGAATAACTTTGAAGTTTGTTTTATTGTATCCCACTACCATACTTTTTGTGTTTCTATTTACTTTCTTTGTAATAATTTCATCTAAGTAAATTATAAAAAGAAAGGAGTTAAGTGTATTAGGTACCTTTGGTTAGCACAAATTCGTCTGACAAGATTGTTTAACTACGTTTCTTGTTATGGTATAAATACTTTTAACTGCTCTTATTACTGTCACTTAACTCCTCTACGTTCTGCGATGGTTGTAATTATAACAATAATAAATAAACTATAGCCATTTAAATTTAATGTGTTTGTATCTAAATATTTATAGATTTAGCCACCAATTTGTAAACTTACAACAAAAAGCTTCTTCGGACGAATTTTCACTACGCAACCACCAAGTCTATCAGTCTCCCAACGTGTAATTAATATCAGAGTGCTGCTGGGGTCTACAAGATATGGTGTCCGTGTTGTCCGCACAGTGGGAGTCGGCGCACCGACAACGCAACCATTTTTAATCGCACGCCCGCAGTCTGCTCGTTCTGGCGACATACTCGACGTATTTGTCAAACTAGGTGATCATACAACAAATTGGAACATGACATTATGTGCCATGGATACAGAGAAGGAGTAAGGTTAGAATATGTAAAATACAATACAGACAAATTTATCTACTAAATATAAATAAATAATATACGAGTAGAAGTTTAACATGCCTCTTAGTTCTGTAAATTTTTCAGCAATATATGATAAACTAGTCGTCCATACAATATGCAATCGTGGACAAAAAAGAAACCGCAAGTATACTTAAAAATTTATGTAGGTATTGTCTAACAAAAAAAAAATGTTTTTTTATCCAAGTACGATCGCGGGTGTGATTTACTCGTAAAGTCACTATCTTCTAATGTATATAAAAGTGAAAGTTCGATATCTATACAAATATACACCGTTTTACATATCGATATCTATTTTTGTCAAGATGTTCTTTCAGTTACCGGACGTGTCGTAGAAGTACGAGTAATTGTTTTTAATAAGTTTACATAAGACAAGTATTGGCATTGTTTTAGAAAGCGGTAAAGAACGGTGCTACCATTACTAATGACCGGGATTCGGGAATATTCGCAAGCAATCCGGAGTGCGCCCATAAATTAACAGTAAAATTCATCCTATCTCAGTACTACTATCATACGAATACATCTATAATAGTTTTGTATATTTAATCTGTGAAAATATTTTGAAATTTAACATATGAGCATCAGCTTATCATTGAAGTTAACTGTGAGTGTACAAACTGGCCGATAGACTGTATATTAATAAATAGTCAAGTAATTTATCTAAAAATTATCATAAACTGTTTAGTTTATTACCAGGAAAAGTGCCTGCATTAACAAACCAGTCCTAAATTATTTATTTATTATTAACTGAGTGTTGTGTTAAATAATTAACCAGAGTTCTTCCTTTGTATTTTACAACGCAGAAGTGGGATAGTTTTAAAAAAGTGTAGAAAAGTACCAAACATTGAAAATAAAAAAAATAAATTAATTCTATATTTCCAGTAAAATTATTTCATAAACAATTTATGTAAATTGCACTTGGCACTGACATCTTCTTCTTCTTTAGCTTTCCCCATTCGTTAGGGATCGCTATGTTTTATTTTCTTCTTCCTCTTCTTCATTTCTATTTGCGTGTCGTCCTCATTTAATCCCTTTTTCTCAAGTCTTCTGTAATACAGTCCTTTCATGTTATCTTTGGCCTTCCTCTGTTTCATCTACCTTTTATTACTAAGCTATTCATTCTTCCAATATATTCTTCATCTATCCTCAAACCACTGTAATCGTCTCTCTTATATCTTTCTAGAAACTTCTATCTCTCGAGCCATTTCCCTTATGCTCTCATTCCTTATCCTATCTTCCCGTGTCTTCCCCAACATCTATCTCAACATTCTCATCTCTGCCACATTCATTTTCTTTCCATTGACACTGAACATCTGTCAGTTAGAATTTTCTTAATATATAGTAGCTGTTTCCATGGTTATATCATAGCTGGCTAATTTATAAAATTTAATATCTTTATAATTCTTTAACTCCATATCCATTGAATATGAAATATAAAATGCAATCAATTCGTATAGATAATAATATTCTTTAATATTTATAATTTTTTCAAGAAAAACTGTTAAAATCTTCAAATTAGAGTACTATCGGTTGACCAATTAGAACCAAAATCTAATCATGTCTGCATATGGATGTAAGTAGGAATACGTAAAAATTGTAATTTTTTGGAATTCTAGTATTGGAGATATCGCGGTCGAAATTGTAGTCACACACACACATGCAGACATCGTAAAAATAGTAAAATCGTATTGTAAGGACCCTAAAAGGTGCTTATTCAATGAAAACTCATCACCGAATTTTTTGACCAAAAACAATACCTTCTTTACCTAGAGTTGACGGAAGGTAAAAAACATGAGTCACAACTAATAGCAACAGAAATTAAATATGTACCCGACGAAAATAATGTGGAAAACAAAGAAGTGCAGAGAAACAAATAAAAGCAGTTGACAACAAGCAGAACAAGAACAAATATTATTAAAACTAGAGAACAAACAATTGGGGGCCAATTTTGTAACTAGAAAGCGACAGCGAATACGAATGCAATATGGCGGGTCACTGAATAAGCGCCATCTTATTTTCTATTCATATGACTGATTTCTATCGTATTGTGTACACTATACATATTCAGTAGGTACTAATCTGACATTTGTTCAAATTTCTCGCGTAGGGAAATTTTTAGTTCATTTAAAAGTAGTGTTATTTGAAGTTGTATCATACTTATTTTGTGATTATATTTCCTTTATGCATCATACACATGTTTTTAGATACGATGAATATTTTAATTAATTTGTAATATAATAAAATAAATAAAAAAAATAGTAATAAATTTAAGGTACTAAAAATTAAATAATAATACAATCAATAACAAACTACACACTAGGTAAAATAAATGAGCCGATAACTTATGCTTATTCATAAGCGAATACCGTATTCATGAGGTCCGGACCAGCTGAATACGTATTCAGTCAGAATAAGATAACATATGACTGACAAAAAGTAGTGGGGATTATCTTATTCAGTATGAATTGTATTCCCTATCGCTTTCTAGTTACAAAATTGGCCTCCTGAACTGGTTTGGACATACCAGAAAAATGGAGTAAGATAATTTAGTTAGAAAAGTTATAGATTCAAAAAAGACAGGTATAAGGACAAGAAGTCCAAGATAAACCTAGGAGGGAAAAATAGAAGAGATAGGTAAAAGTAGAGGAAAAGACATGAAAAAATGAAAAACTAGCAAAGGACCAGACATCATTGAAACAATGGGTCAAAAACGAGATGTAGCAAACCATATTCGACACCATATAAAAGGTATAACGATCTGTGCAGAAGAAGAAGAAGATGTATTACCTCCTGAAATTCTAAAATCTATACAGTTACAAATTAGTGGTAACTCCAAAGTAATTTATAAATTCTTTTTATAAATTGTTTGTTGTGCATTTCTTCGATATACCTACTGTATTTTCTATTAAGATATTTTAAAACGTTCAGGTCAAAATTTTGAAAAGCCGTGATAAAATATTAACTTATTTTTTGACGTTTTAAACTATCGATTTTACCACTAGCAACAACTATAAGTAACTATTTATTTGCTCGTGAATTAAAAATAAATACATCACTCTCATAGTATTTTAACTCACTCTGCAACAAATAATTCATTTAAAATGACATCTGGCACGAAAATAGAATTCACCACAGTCTTTATCACACAGATCAGCCATTTTCATTATTTATCACGACACAAATGACAGAAAATAAAGCTTGTTTATAATTTTACATATAAACGACTTGACGTCTATCAAAGATTGTCATGCACAACCTACTAATTGATTAGTTTTTTATTTTACAAAATTAAATATTATAATGGTTTATCTTATTATTTCGTCAAAATTGAATAAAATATTGTATAAACCTTTCTTTTAATGAATAAACATTATCTTAATTCACTTGGTGTATAATAGTATATTATTCAATGAGCATGTAATGTATACTATTACTCATGAGAATGAAGTTTGCGTCACGAGCCGGAAGGCGATTGATGTAAATTATTGGAATGAGTAATAGCCATTATATGCTAATAGAATACTATACTTTATCCACAATTGTCAAAAATTCTGTACTATTATAAAATCAGAAATAACCTAATAAATTTTAGAAAATTCTTTGTTTACAAACGTAAACATAGTTAGCGTTAATCGATACGTATTTGTTGTAACAAAATTATGAAGTGATTTGACATTTAGCAGAAAACTGACTATTCAGCTACATTTTAAGCTTAAGAAGAAAATAAAACAATGAAAAATGAGAAAACTAATGTAGTTTTAGCTTTTTTGTGGAAAAAAATACGAAGGTTATTAATTGATAAAACACGGTTGAATTATGGGTATATTATTTGACAATCATAGATAAATATCTATTATCTCTTGTATAATAAATAAAATAGTATAGTATTGCCATCTGTTGGCAACTACCCTAAGTAAGACATTCCCATCATGATGGGAAAGCTGTACACGCTTTGTATTTTATCAAAATGTATCTAAGAAATCTACTAAATTAAGTGACAAATTAATTAAATTAATCCCCAAATAACACATGGCGTAGTCGGTTTTCAAGAACAATTGCATTTAAATAATTAAATTACCAATCTTCAAGTTAAGTGAAGGAAATGCGGCAAGGTCCTAACCAATATTTAAACAACAATTTGAAATCTACGTAAAAGCTGCAGGTCTAGGAGAAAATGAAAAAAGAAAATATAATATTCTTTTATACTACAGGGGTTCAGGAGGTATTAATATTTATAATACTTTTGAATTGAAGATAACGGAAATTGTTAGTATGAAAATGATATTTATATCACAGATACATATGTGTTGTGTTTTGTTAATCAGTAGAAAAATAAGTGAGTTTGATATAATGTCAAATATAATGTGTCAAAGTAGTATGTGTTTTAATTGTGTATTTCATTAAATACAGTCAAATACTTTAGACAAAATATTGCAAACCAACAGAAATGAATAATTATAAAATATTAGTTGAAAAATTTGATGCATATTTTTTACCGAAGATTAACGTTACATTTGAAGATTTTTACGGGAAATCAAAGCTGAACGAAATTTTGGTAGTTATGTGACAGAAATTAAAGCGTTAGTAGCAAGCTGCAATTGGAAAATTAAAAGACTCTTTCATTGAAGATAGATGTGGAATAGAGAACAATACTATTAGGGATAAGTTATTAAGTGAAAGTAATGTAACGCTACCACAACGCCACCAACATATTATGCAGAGCAATTTTACCAACAAAGGACGTTCTAAAAGAAATAACAGACGAAACTGTAATTCAAGTCGATAAAATGAATAAATTCAAGAAATAAAATTATATTTCGAAACAAGCAAAAGAAAAAAATTGAAACAAATACACATTTGAGAATCTTAAATAAATGCTCAAGATGTGGATTTTCACATAAACTGAATGAATGTCCAGCCTATGACGAAAAATGTAATAAATGTAAGAAGATGAACCATTTTAGGAAGATGTGTAAGCCCCAAATGAACGGAAAAGATATTCAAGAGGTGAAGAAAGAAGAAGAAGCGGGAGATGTTTTCGTGGGTTCAGTGGAACTAGGAACCAAAGTCAATCAAAGGAATGAAGACTGGAAAGAACGGATTGAAATTCATTCTGAGGTGGTCATCAAGTTCAAGCGGGATATAGGAACACGGGCCAATATTATTCCGAAACATTTGTTGGACAAGGCACCAACTGTGAAATTAAATAATTCAAAAATTAATTTAGAATTTTGTGTAGTTGAAACAAATTATGATTCTTCTGCAATATTATGTTTGAAATCATGCCAGTTATTAAATTTAATACAGAGAATAAATGAAATAAAAGATGGTAATATTGTACAGGAATTTAAAGATGTATTCAAGGGAGTAGGTTGCATAAAAGAGCCATATAAAATCAAATTAATTGAGGATACAACACCTAAAGTTTTCAGTGCTAGAAAAATTCCAATCTCTATTAAAAATGATCTAATTCAAGAATTAAACTGGTTATAAAAACTTGAAATTATTGAAAAAATCAGTGAATCAACAGAATGGGTTTATCCATTGGTTGTTGTTCGCAAGCCTAATGGGAAAATCAGAATTAGCTTAGATCCAGTCTAGCTCAATAAAATCATTAAAAGAGAATTTTTTCAGATACCCACAGTGGGAAATTTATTAGTACAACTTTCTAATGCAAAAGTATTTAGCGTTCTGGACGCAAATCAAGATGACGCCAGTAAAAATCTTTGTTGTTTCGCGACTCCGGTAGGCAGGTATGTTTTCAAACGTTTACATTTGGCATTTCGTGTGCACCGGAAGTTTATCACAGAAAATTTAAACAAGCATTTGATGATATTCTAGATCATATTTCTTATATAGACGATTCACTTGTGTTTGGAAAAGATAAAAAAGGGCACGACAAAAATTTAAGAACAGTTTTAGAAAGAGCCGAAGAACAAAACAAAATGTAACAAGCAAAAAATGTAAATTCAATTTAAATGAAATAAAATTTGTTGGGCATGGTAGGCGGGATGATACTAAAATTGAAAGCATTATAAAAATGCCAGTTCCAAAAAATAAAAATGATATAGAAAATTTTTTGGGCATGGTAACTTATGTAGCAAAATTTATTCGAAATTTATCTTACAAAACGAATTTGAAAATTATAGAAAAAGATTGTGCTTTTGTATGAGATGAAAATCACAACAAATCATTTAATGAAAGTAAAAATTTGTTAGCCTTAAACCTGTTTTAAAAATTTATAATCCTGATCTGCCAATAACTTTTCGCATATGCTTCGAAAAATGGTTTAGAAGCCGTATTACTTCAAAATAATTTACCCGTAATTTATGCATCGCAAGCTTTAACGTCAGCTGAACAAAATTTTGCGCCGATAGAAAAAGAAATGGCTGCAATCTTATTTGCTTGTATGCGTTTTCATCAATATATTTATGATAAAAAAAAAATAGTTAAGACTGACCATGAACCGATTGCAACAATATACAAGAAGCCGTTGATAAATTGTCCACTAAGATTACAAAAAATGTTATTAAAATTATAATTATATGATATAGAAATAATGTACAAACCGGGAAAACAATTATTACTAGCAGACTGTCTATCTAGAAATTTTATTAAAGGGGATAGGGATGCAAATGAAATTGATTTAAAAGAAATAATTTCAAGTTCAAATAAATTGTATTGATTTTTTTGCCAATATCGAAATCAAAATTTAAATTATTTGAATTAGAGACTGAAAAAGATAAAGTATTGCAAGACTTAATTAAAATAGTTAAAAATGCTTGGCCAGACAATAATAAAAAATTAAATAATGTTATTAAAAAATATTGGAAATGTAGGTATGAAATTGCTATTGTTGATGGTGTTTTGTTTAAAGGAAACAAAATAATTATTCCAAAATCTCCACGCGAAGATATCTTAAAATTAATTCACTACAATCATCTAGGTGTAACTAAATGTCAGCTATGAGCGCGACAATGTATTTATTGGCCAAACATTAATTTAGACACAGACAAATATGTATAAAATGGTGATACTTGTCTAAATTACCGTACCTGTAAGCCAAAAGAACCATTATTACAATCTGAAATTACAGAAAATTTGTGGGAAGTAGTGAGAACAGATATTTTCACATCTAAATAAAAATTATATCATAGTTATAGATTATTTTTCTATATTTATTGAATTTTCACAAGTTCCTAAATTAATACATACACTCGTACAATAAAATTTTTATAATCAATATTTACCAGACATGGTAGGTATACCTAAAATTTTAAGGTCTGATAATGAAACAAATTTTAGTTCAGAAAAATTTAAAATGTTTCGCAATGGGGTATTAAACATATTACGTCCAGTCCCACTCATGCTTAGCCAGACGGGATGTTGTAGAGGTGTATTCAAACATTCAAAAATATTATGAAAAAAAAAAACAACAGGACAATAAAGATCTATATTTGTGTATACTAGAACATACAGGTACTCCTATTGACGTCAATATTCCGTCATCTAGTCAAATGTTGTTTAACAGAAACATAAATAGTTTACTTCCAAATTTTATTTCAACCTATAATAAACTTGATCTCAAGCAAACCAAAGATAGATTAATACAAAGACAAATAAAACAAAATGAATTTTGACAAATTGGTTAAAGAAAGAAATGTAGATTTTAAGAGGGGGGATAAGGTAAGGATATAAAAACTTGACAAAAGCTCCTGGATACCTGGTCATATTGTAAACATTTTAAATAAGCCAAGAACTTTTATTGTAAAATTAAATAGTGGTTCCATAGTAGGACTCAACCAAAATTATGAAATAATAAAAGATACTCCCAATAGGGCATTTAAGCCAAATTTTACGTATCGTAAATCAAATGTTATCACTCGTCCTCAAAGGTAAATTGAAAAACCTAACCGGTTTAAAGACTATGTTACTTAGTTTTGTAAAAATAAATTAGTTGAAAATTATACTTTTCTAATTTTATAATATAAGTTAGTTTCCAATAATAATTATAAGAATATTTAGTTTAAATAAGTTAATTATTAATTTTCTAAAAAAAGGAGGATGTGGTATAATATATAAAATAGTATAGTATCGCCATCTGTTGGCAACAACTGTAAGTGAGACACTCCCGAGAAGTATACATCATGATGCCCAGTCAGTTGTACACGCATTGTATTTTGTTATCTAAATATATCTAAGTAATCTACTAAATTAAGTGACGAATTAATTAAATAAATCCCCAAATAACACATCTGTTAACTTTTTTTTTTTTGGGACAAATGCGTTTACAAACAACTTAAATGGGCATTTTTAAAGGACAGTACTAAGAGGAGAACAGTCCTCTTGAAATGAGTTTCAGTTATAAGCACAGTGGATCGAATTAAGCACTATTTTTCATCTAAAGGTAAAGGAAGCTTATCCAAAAACAAAATAAGGAAGCCTTTACTTAATAACGCATTAATAAGAAGAATATGCATCTTATTTCTATGGTTATTAGAGACGATCATTACACTAAATAAGATAAGAAGAGTACTGAATTCTGCACATTTTCTCTTAAATATTATGGTTGTATAAAGCGATATATGAAACTGACTTAAGAGTTTATAGGACTTACAACCTTTTATAGAGGGTTGGGTAGCATAACGGTCAGGTCTCATAAATTATTTGAACTTGAAGGCTTTACTTGAAGTGTAAGAAATAAGCCGTATTACAAATATCCATACTGAATTTTCGTATAAATTTTATAAACTGAATATATGTAATAAGAAATAAGACACCGTAAATACAAAATTTTAGTTTACTAACAGCGAAAAAATATTTACATATTACAAAAGAACACATAGTAAAACAGATTTAGTACAGAGTACAAATTTCGGGTATGGTCCATGACAGAAGAAACTGCCTGGCTCTAGGAAGCTTTACCGCAAGTCCCAAAAACTTTATAACGGGCAAATGGCAGATTTTATAATGAGTTTCATATATTTCTTCATACAACTATACATACCATCAACACAAGTAAATTGAAATATGTAAAATAAATAAAAGTTATAAAGAAATGTCTTGGTGTATAATTGTTTATTTGTATTTGTATAAAAGTGGAAGTTATTAGTAAAGAAAACGGTAATAGTAAAAGGATATTGTATCCGTTGTATACACCTTCCTCCACAGTTGGCCATGACAGGTGCTCTTCACATGAGGAGGGTGCTGCTAAAGCGCATATTACACGCTTGGCTACACATCTGAATCATCGCTTCCTCTTCACGCAGATTCCTCGCACTTTGATTTTATAATTATCCTTGCTGCAACACAAAGTGCTTATTAACGTTCAAATTAACAATTTGCAATAAAACGACAATATATAGCAATTTTAAAGATAAGTCTTAAACAGGTATGAAATCCGTAGGTGTTATACGACGAAGAAAACATCAGACATCAAATTTAAAAATTCTTTCACACACCTGTCTGTGTCGTTACGAGGAACCAACTTAAGATGTCTGTTATGACCAAACATGAAAGTTCGATATTTCCATGTACACAAATGAAATTTTATGGTGATATTTTGTTACATAATGTGGCGCGACATATAGTTTCAAATAAGATTATTTGATTAAAATTCAGAGCTATAGTTCCATTCGAGTATATTTTAATCTAGCGTATCCAAAAATATTTTACAATACGGCAAGTTTCTAAAATATAGATACTGTTAGCAAATATGATAAAAAAAAATTCTAAAGGTATTCACGTAATTTTAGACCACCTGTTTCTCATTTTGTTCCGAAATATTATTATTATCCATATAATAGCAATAATTTTACTACAAATATAGTTTTTGCCCACGCAGACATATCGAGATAACATTTCAAAATTATAATTTATGACATAAATGTACAGCCATCAATTTCAATGAGACAAAAAATAATTGTAGTCATAATATTTAGTTCATTACATTTTTTGTTTCTAAAATTAACCACCAAAATCAAGTTTACGAATTATACTACTAAACTACATACGAAATATAAAACGTGCACGCTGTGTACTATTTACTTAGAAAACATATTTTTCTTGCTCAATAAAAGTTTCTGTAACGCCACACATGCAACTGTAAGTCTGGCCAATTTAAAAGTTTGTGTTTTGTCACAAACTGATCAGTTGCGCAACCGTTTGCAACTTCTTTGTGACCTATATGTTCAAATACGTCTTAGGTAGGGATTCCAAATGACCTTTTCTTAAAAGGACAGTTCTTACTCATCTTTTGTCCTTGTCATTTTTTATACATGAAAAGGACTCGTTTTGTCCTGCTTTTTGTGATTAATAATTTTAAGATACCTAATGTTTTTACCTTCCGTTACCTTTAGGTAAGGAAGGTCAAATATTTCCATAATGAGTTCTAATGAATAAGCACGTTTTGGGGTCCATACAATACGAATTTACTATTTTTAAGAAGATGTCTGTGTGTGTATGAGTGATAGAAGAAAGAGAGTGTGTGTATGTGACTATAATTTCGGCTGCGATAACTCCAATACTAGAATTTCAAAAATTGCAATTTTTACGTATTCCTCTTCCTTACATCCATATGCAGACTTGATTAGATTTGTTCAACCAAAAGTACCGTCATCTGAAGATTTTAACAGTTTTTCTTGAAAAAACGCTGTTAAATATCATTTATTGACATTTAATGTTATTATATTTTAAAGAATTTATTATTCTCTATAGGATATGATTGCATTTTATACTTCATGTTCAATAGATATAGAGTTAAAGAATTATAAAGATATTAAATTTCATAAATCCGCCAAATATGCTTACCATGGAAACTGCTAATATATTCAAATAATTCATATTGACACATGTCAGTATCAATGCAATGAAATGAATGTGGCTGAGATGAGGATGTTGAGAAAGATGTTGGGGAAGACACGGAAAGATAAGGTAAGGAATTAAATGATAAGGGAATGGTTCGAGTGATACAAGTTTCTAGAAAGATACAAGAGAGACAATTACATGTCATGAGGAGAGCTGAAGAATATATTGGAAGAAGAATGAATAGCTTAATAGTAGAAGGTAAGAGAAACAGAGGAAGACCAAAGATAAGATGGAAGGACTGTATTGCGGAAGACTTGAGAGAAAATGAACTGAAGGAGGACGACACGCAAAACAGAAATGAGTGGAAGAAGAAAATAAAAAAAAACAGCGACCTCCTAACGAATGGGAAAGCTAAAGAAGAAAATGTCAGAATCAAGTGCAATTTGTATATTATGTTTATTAAATAATTTTACTGGAAATATAGGATCTTTTGCAAGAAAATTTATATATGGAATTTGTACCTAATACATAGGATTGACGTGAATTTTTTATATTCTAAATTAGTTCATGTAAAGAAAACCTTGCTGTATTTTTGGCGGCACGCAATTGGTTTTTAAAATTAAAAAATCTGTTGCGGCCAGCACAATACCTTCCGTCAATCCTGTGTATTATGTATAAATTCCATACATAAATAAAAAGATACTAAATTTCCAGTAAAATTATTTCATAAACAAACTATGCAAATTGCACTTGACACTAACATCTTCTTCTTTAGCTTTCTCTATTCGTTAGGGGTCGCTATTTTTTTATTTTCTTCTTCCACTCATTTCTGTTTTACGTGTCGTTCTCATTCAGTTCCTTTTCTCTCAAGTCTTCCGCAATACAGTCCTTCCATCTGATCTTTGGTCTTCCTCTATTTCTTCAACCTTCTATTACTAAGAATTCATCCAATATATTCTTCATTTCTCCTCATGACATTTTCAAACCAATGTAATCATCTCGCTTGTATCTTTCTAGAAACTTGTAACATTAGAGTTATTTTCTTACCTATCTTTCCGTGTGTTCCCCAATATCTACTTCAACATCCTCATCTCTGCCACATTAATTTTTACTTTTTATTTATACTGACTTCTATGAATTTGAATTATATGAATATATATGTAGTTTCCATGTTTATCATAGCTGGCTGATTTATAAAATTTAATTTCTTTAAAATTCTTTAAATCTATATCTATTGAATATGAAGTATGCAATCAAATCGTATAGAGAATAATAAATTCTTTAAAATATAATAACATTAAATGTCAATAAATGATATTTAACTGTTAAATCTTCAAATGAAGTTACTTCCGGTTCACGAATTATAACCAAAATCTAATCAGTTGTTCTTCGGGATGTAAACTTGAGGAATACGAAAAAAATATAATTTTTGGAATCGTGGTATTGAAGTTATGCGATCCGTAACTTTTGTCACACACACACACAGATACACATACATACAGACAGACAGACATCATCGTAAAAATGGTAAAATCGTATTATGGGGACCCTAAAACATCATTGAATTTTTTGACCAAAGACAATACCTTACTTACCTAAAGGTGACGGAAGGTAAAAAACTGAAAAACATCATTAATGTGGTCACCTAATGTGGTAATTTTTGTCTAATTTCATCGACTTCGTATCTCTTATAGTGCTCGAAATTCCCATGTTGGACAAAGTTATCCTAGACAATCTGTATAACGTATAGGATATAGATAAATAATTGGAGTTGCAGTCTGGTGAAAAATCTCTGATGATGATTCATTTGGAATCGAAACGTCAGAATGTTAAATAAATCCTAATAAACGTTTTTCACCAGACTGCAACTCCAATTATTTATCTATAACCTGTGTGTATACATCATACCAACAGTCAAGAAATACCCAAGAAATTTAAATCTGTATAACGTTTGAACTCGCATAATAACACCATAATAATTATTTTCAGCTTTTCTCATGAAAAAAAGTTTCATTTATTTACAAATAATTTATAACCTAATTAGGAAACATTAATAACAAAGCTAATATACTAATTTTTCTGACAGCTCAAACATTATGCATTTATTTGTAATTTTGTTTCATATCCACATGGCTATCACTACAAAATGAGCAATTTATTAGAAATGGTTCTTCCATCTACGTGGTGAAACATTTACACTTGGACAAAATACCTGTGCTTCTTTCCTGACTTGGAGAATCTACTATAAACTACCTATAAATAGGTACACAGAAATTCTGAAAATAGTAAAAATCATTTTAGTATTTAATCTGCTGTTGTTTGAGAAAATTTTCTAATATGATTAATTCATGTAGCAACAAGTAGGTAATCGTGATCGATTCTCATGGGATAGATTACCTTTTGGCATATCATGCACATTTCACGGCCGGCTCAGTGGCAGACACCTGACACCTCTAGATGATGAGACCGGTGACCAGATCTTCGCGACCACACTCTGCAAGCCAACCAAGGCACCAGAGGTGTCTATTACACCAGAACCAGAGGATAGCTTGGAGCTTGACTTACCGATGCACAACGTGATCTGATATGGGAACGGTAAACGTGTGAAACTGAAGGAATGTGATATTGGCTTTGGAATATATTATAGATATTTTGCCATTTTATAGTTCTACCATTTTTATTAGTGACCTCGTGACGAAATTTCAACATATTTTATATTTACCATAAAACTTATTTATAAAATATTTTAATTCTGGAAAATTCGCACTTTACGGTGGTGAGCGACAAGTCGTATATGAGATATTTTCTCTCGCGTCTATATTTATCGTGTTTTACCCAAAATATATAGATTTCGCACAAACATTTATTAGACATTTTCCGGTTCAAAAATTGATTTTATTCTAGTTATAGGTGATACATTATTACTTACAATATGGAATTACAAGGATGGATACGTAGTATTGGGGAGTTTTTTTTTTTCCAAGGTGTACATATGAGATTAACAATAATTGTTATAATATAAAAAACTTAAATATCAAATGACAGCGGTTACATCTGAATTATGTAATTAATTATTAAATTTATTCATTTCATATTCGACATTTTATCTTTCAGAATTCGTTAGCTATGAATCTATGATTTTTGTGTTATTTTATTTTCAATGTTGTATAACAGATTAGAAAATGCTTGACAAAAATTCAATCAAAAATTATAATGTAATAAAATTTGAAAAAGTAAAAGGTTATAACGAATTCTGATAGATAAAATTTCAAACATCTTTTTGTACAATGACGTGGCTATAGTAAAAATGAATAGGTAGAAGACGCACGTCATCAACCTGAAAAAACCTTATAAATTGAAATGCAACTTGTAGAAATTATTAGGCGTTATTTTTTTTTAAAGAAGGAACAAAAATACTAGTATTAAGTAATGTATATATTAATGATATTTACAATTATTTCTAAATCAATTGTTATTCCTTTTACGCAATATAAAATTATTTGACATAATTGTAGTTTATTTTCGTACCATATGTTGGCACTACGAAGAATGACCATGTTATATCAAATAATTTTATATTCCGCAAAAGGATTGACTTAGAAATAATTGTAAATGCATTAATATATAAGTTTCTTAATAATACCAGTATATTTTTTTCTTTTTTAACACCCAATAAATTTTACAAGTTATATATTATTTTATAAGGTTTTTCTCAGGTTGATGACGTGCGTCGTCTACCTAATCATATTTCCTATATTCCTGATATTCCAACATATTCCTATACGAAATTGAATAAATTTAATTCGTAAACGGCCCAAGAACCGAATTTGATTGTAAATAAAACACCGCATGCTGAAAACATAACCTGATTAGAAATTTACAAACTGTGACTGTGTGCGAATGTTACAATTTTTGGTAAATTATACTATCAGAGTTTAATTTATCACCCCTTTTTACCTCCCGCTACCCTTGGTAAGGGAGGTATAGGGATCGTGCTAAAAATCGCATATCGAGATTTTGGTCCTTAGAATCCATTTTTAACATTTTCACGATGATGTCTGTGTGTATGTATGTGTGTGGTTCCTCTTTACGTTCTAACTCAAATACTATTGTTCAGAAAAATTTTAAATCTTGTATTTCTACCTTATTCTAATATGTAAAGCAGCCATTAGATTTTGGTATCAATCGGATAACCGGAAATTGCTGTTTACTTGAAGCTCAAAATAGCTTTTCTTCAAAAAATACCTTTAAATGTTATTTTTTCGCAATTTGTTGTTATAAAACTTAAAGATTATTTCATTTTCTACAGGTTTGCATTAATACTTTCTTCTATATATTTTATGGATAAATTTATAAAATAATATAAAAATGATATCTCGGAGCTGCTTATGCACACAACTCCATGGTTACACAGTTCAGTTCAAATGTATGTAACTAACAGATAAATGACATTGTCAAAAAATAATCATTTCAAATTAATAACAGTACCGTTTTCAAAAGAAAATTGTAAATAGAATAATAGTTACATGGAAAGGAACTTAATATACATAATTTCAAATTAATTATAATAACGTTTTAAAACGAAAATTGTACATAGAACAATAGCTATATGGAAAGGAATTTAAGATACATAATTTCAAGTATTAGTAAATATGCAGGTATGTATTTAAATAAGAAAATAAATAAATATATTATCACGGCATATTACCCATTGCTGGGTATGCTAATCTGCTTTGTACACAGATTTCGGTAATGATGACGACATATTTGTATCGTCCGGGCGTTTACCATACGTCACCTCACGGGTACTCATTTTTGGCGTGGAGAGTGCATCACAGGGGTCAGTTTATTGCTATTTAAAATTCGAAATATTTGATAGTAGGCATTGAATCCGTTTCCTCAGATTCGCGAACAAACACTCAGGCACGCGGACATGAGACCCCATAGGTATATGTATTTAAATTAATAAAAATTAAATGGCGGGAGGTTTTGTGTTGGTCACATCAGATTTTTAAGTTATGCGAGTTTTCCGAGGCGAGCTCAATATCTGGGCTCCTTGGTCGAGAACTTCTCCTGAGTCTGACTTGTCAAAGAGTCCTCAGTACGAGAGTTACGAGCAATGTACCTAGCCGCAGTCCATTATCTCTTTCAGCCAACCGCCGCCAAAGGCGCCGGAGTAAAACCAACCCCCACCGACAGAGATGACTTCGCCACCATTACCCCACCACCAACTGTCCTTAAAAAATGATTTCCCATATATGCTTAATGTACTACTGGTTGTGACAATAAACCCAAATTGGTTGTATCACGTTATTTAATAGAGATATTAAAATGAACTACATTTTTTTTATTTAAGTTTTATTAATCGACGCTGGTGGGCAAGCACCTTTAAACAGCGTTCTGTCGTTTGTCAAACAATATAAACAACAAGACAAATGATAACTTACTAGTGGAATAAAATGTTAAACATTGGACAATCTTTAAATCATAGCAAACAATTAAAAGGAAGAAGTTAGTTGGGCTTATACATATGTACCTTGTTATGCGATATTTATTGCTACGTAACAACTTATTTATATTTTAGATAAATGTTTATAATCGTATTCACGTTTCAACAAACTGTTGCAATTTTAACATTATTTATTATCAGCCAGGCAAGAACATCAGACAACTTGCCGAAGTGTCAAAAATTATTGTTAGAGTAAATTAAAATGGCAAATGTTGGTAAATGATTTAAAAAATAAACATCACAGGTAAATTAATTATATTATACCAAATATATAATTCTTGTGGTCATTTCTTTATTTAAAATTAATCAGTAGCTGTATCTACTAATTTCCATTTCAAATACGATATATCTAATACATGGATAATTTTTTAATTGTCTACCCCGTTAGGCAACAATTATGAATAAATATGCGGTAAATAAATTATATGTCGCCGAATATTTCTTGTTATGACACTACAATTAGGATTAGGCAACATCCTAATGTTATTCTCGTCAATTGAATATAATATAAAATACCGAACGAAGTAATAATTAAAAGTATTAAAAAATTGTTTCAGATTCTCGCTGCAATTTTTTTTTTGTTTTACCTTCCTTCACCTTTAGGTCGTTGTTCTTTTTTAAAGGCGTACACCATTGCGATTGCAATTGACTATCAATATACTAAGTCTAATTACCTCATTATTTTCAATGTTGCTAATATTAAATTATTGCGTCAACCTTTAAGTGTATCTATATTGAATTATTTGCTGAAATTGTGTCTAGATCAGGGCTTCTTAAACTGTGGGTCGCGACCCCCAGGGGGGTCGCGAGACTACTGAAAGGGGGTCGCAAAGATCTGATACTTTTGAATCATTATAAATAAAATTTTAAAATTAGTATACACACTACGTACAAATATAAATACAAATAAAAATCATACAAAATACTATTGTAGTTTTATTATAACTATTTTTTGAAAAAAGTGGCAATGCAAAACTGTTATGTAGGGCCTATAAATGAAAATATGGAAGTAGCATTTAGAATAATAAATACAACGCGCTCCTCGATTTTCAACTGAACGTTCGACATTGATGTCCGGCCGCCGGCGTCAGTGTTTGCGCGCCGCAAGATAACTTAGTGATTATAAGTACCCAGACGCCGCGTCGCCTTACACATACAATACGGCAGCATAATCAAGCTAGGCGAATCGGCATATTATTTTTATAAAAGAATAATAAAAAAATTTAATGAAAACTTCTTTTTCGGCGTCTTTGTCATACGGTGCCTTTGTGCGCTGCACACTTTGAACACGCCATGCGTCGGGGTTGATCTAATCGTAATTTGTTGTCATTGCACTGTTAAAAATTCGAGTGTAGTTATTTTTCTGTTTGTACTTCAGTTTGGACTCAGCTTTGTCTTCGTAGTGACATGTGTGTATTTACTGTGTAATTTTCAGTTGGTGTTTTTAATTATTACGTTAAAGTTCAACTACATTTTGTTTAATTATTTATTATTATTTAACCATCATGGATAAATGGCTAATTAAAATTCCAACTAATAAGTCTGCCACGCCGTCACAACCAAGTTGCAGTGTTTCAAATCCGACTTCTAGCAAAACAAAAAAAAGAAAATATGACGAATCATATTTGCAGTATGGCTTCACATGCTCTTCTCACAACAATGAAGAACAACCAGTGTGCTTAATTTGCAAAGAAGTTTTGGCTGCAGAAAGCATGAAACCGTCAAAACTGCAACGACATTTGAATACTAAACATGCAACGTTATCAAAAAAGCCAATAGAATATTTTGAGCGTCTTTTGCAAACATCAAATAAAGAAAAGAACACTTTCGAGAAGTATGTTACTTTGAATGATAAATATCTATTGGCATCGTATGAAGTTTCGTATTTGATAGCAAAAACGAAAAAGCCTTTTACTATTGGAGAGCAACTTTTACTACCTGCAGCTATAAGAATGTCTGAAATTGTTCATGGAAAACAGTATGCTGCTGAAATTAGTAAAATTCCATTATCAAATGACACTGTGTCCAAAAGAATTTCAGACATTAGCAATGATCAATTTCAACAGCTTCTTATGAGGCTTAAAGATAGCTCAAAGTTTGCAATACAACTGGACGAGTCGACAGACATTTCAAAAATGGCACAGTTGTTACTTTTTGTAAGATATATTTATGAGGGAAGCATTCATGAAGATATACTGTTTTGTCGTCCTCTGGAAGGTCATACTCGTGGAAAAGATATATATAAAAAAGTAAACGAGTTTTTTGAAAAAGAAAATTTAAATTGGAAAAATTGTGTTGGTGTGTGCACGGACGGTGCTGCAGCAATGACCGGACAAGATCTTGGTTTTACAGCATTTGTTAAAGCTGGTGGAAATGATCATATTACATTTACACATTGTATGATTCACCGAGAGGCACTTGTTGTTAAAAAAATTGCACCAGAATTAAACACTGTGTTTTTTGATGCAGTCAAAATCATTAACTTTATTAAAAGTCGAGCACTTAATAGTCGATTGTTTAAAAATTTGTGCATTGATATGGATTCTGATTATACAAGTTTATTGCTACATGCTGAAGTTAGGTGGCTATCAAGAGGTCGAAGTTTGAAACGATTATTAACTTTAAAAGATGAAGTTCTTATATTTCTAACAGAGCAAAATTCTTATTTGGCCGATTATTTTCACGATAATTTATGGCTTCTCAAGCTATGCTATTTGGCAGATATTTTTGATAAAATCAATGATATGAATTTATCAATGCAGGGAGTCTGCGTTAATATGTTTATGTTAAAAAATAAACTTGAGGCCTTTGTTAAAAAAATTCTTATATGGAAGAACAGAGTGGAAAGTGGATCGCTCGAAATGTTTCCATTTACTGACGAGTATATAATTAGTAACAATATTTCAAAAAAAGATACTCCTATAACAAAAATTATAGTTAATCATTTGAAGGATATGGAAGTTTACATGCATAGGTATTTTCCCAATGATATTGATACACAACAATGGATTTGCAATCCATTTTCAATTGAAATGGAAAAAAATAATTTTTTAAACTTAAAAGCACAAGAAGAATTTGCCGAATTAACAAGTGATACTACCTTGCGACTCAGATTTTCTCAAGTGCCTGTGCATGAATTTTGGATAGAAATCAAATCAGAATATCCCCTACTATCGGAAATGGCAATGAACAAATTACTGCCATTTTGTACAACATATTTATGTGAATCAGCCTTTTCCACATTAACTTACATAAAATCAAAATACCGTTCAACTTTAATAAACGTTGAAAATTTATTACGACCTGCACTAACTCAAATTGAGCCTAGATTTAATTATTTGTGTAAAAATAAACAATCACATCCGTCCCATTAATATTGTTTGATGTTAATAATATGTTTTTATTAAAAAAATTGTTACAAAAGTTTATTTTTTCTATTGAATATATAGATATAGTTTTATGTTTTCTTATAAAAAAATTGTTACAAAAGTTTTTTTTTTCTATTGAATAAATATATATATATATATATATATATATATATATATATATATATATATATATATATATATATATATATATATATAGTTTTATGTCATTCTATTTATTGTGTTTTATTTTGACCGATATCCCGTCAACGTTTCCAATTATATATATGTGAAATGAATGGGTATGTATTCTTTAATCCTTATTTTATTTACATTGTAAAATAGTGCGATATTACATCTACATCTACGGTTAATATATATTTCATTATATGGAGGAGGGGGTCGTTTAAAATTTCCTAAGCTTGAAGGGGGTCGCTATATAAAAAAGTTTAAGAAGCCCTGGTCTAGATTACCCTCCGTGCGAGGTTTTAGCTGTGGTTAATCTCCTATTTACACCTTAAAAAATCTGTTGTGGCCAGCACAATATCTCTCGCCACTTCCGTTTTTGGTTACATAAGTATAGGGCGCGAGCAGTCATGTGACATTGTTGGCCTTGACAAGCAGAGATGGGGGCCCGTGTCAGAATAACAATTAGTAACTATGTACAGTTTGTCCACTGTAAGCGGGCCACCATTGCTAACTTTCTTATTTAAAGAGATAGAAAGACGATTAAATGGACAAAGTTGGGCGATATTATACGACAAATTTAACGGTGAAAAATACAAAACAATTGAACATCAAATTCACGACTTATTTAACAAATTAACATTTTTTTAAATGGAATGCCATATTGAAAATGGTACCATTTAAAAGATTTTTATTATCTGAATATAAAAAGTTCATTGTCACTATGCCTCTAAAATTAAAAACAAAACAGTTATTTCAAGTTGAAATTAAATATTTTATTTCATATTTTGATACAAATACAATATTGTTGCTATGGAAAAAACAAAAACAAATAACGAAATTAATTATTAACTAGTAAACTTAAAAAAATTGTTCCAAATGTTGACCATTTCTTTCACGACAAATGTGTGCTCTTTTTATCACAGACTTCATTGTTTTAGTCAACATCCTGGCTACAGAATTTTTATTGCACTTTTTCCATTTTGTTGACAGCATCTATCAATAAAATGTCAATTGTTCTTTGTTTAATGTTAGTTTCTGTTGTTTCCATAGCAACAATGATATATGTGTATTAAAATATGAAATGTTAAATATGGGGTCTCGTGGCCGTGTGCCTGAGTGTCTGGTCGCGAATCTGGGGACCCGGGTTCGATCCCGACCGACGCCAAAAATTACATCGAATTTTAATGGCACAAAATTGACCCCTGCGGCGCACTCTCCACGCCAGAATTGAGTGTCCGTGAGGTGATGCCTGGTAAGCGCCCGCACGGAACAAATATTCCATCATTACCGATATCTGTGTATGAAGCAGATTGGCACACCCAGCAATGGGTAATATGCCGTGATGAAATATTTATTTTATTTATTTATAAAATATGAAATAAAATATTTCAATTTCAACTTGAAATAATTCTTTTGTTTTTAATTTTAGAGGCATAGTGATAATGAACTTTTATATTCAGATAATAAAAATCTTTTAAATGGTACCATTTTCAATATGGCATTCCATTTAAAAAAAAAGGTATTTTGTTGAATAAGTCGCGTATTTGTTGTTCAATTGTTTTGTATTTTCCACCGTTAAATTGAGAACAACCTAGCACACATACACACACATCATTGTAAAAATGTTAAAATCGGATTCTATGGACCTTAAATCGTGCTTATTCAATAAAATCTGAATATGCGATTTTTAGCATGAATCCAATACCTCTCTTAGCGAAAGGTATCGTTTTTATTCTTAAGGTCGCCGTCGAATTGGGCTTGACAAACTAATCCGCTATGGATCTCTAGCGCTACAATCGCAAGGAGAGGCGCCAAAATCTTAAAGAGCAAGATTTAAAAATTACGGCTAGCGCGAGCGATAATACCTCGCTTGGAGGCTAGTCTAGTACGTACTGGCCGGGAAATATCTCTACACTGCAGTATTTTTATTCTTTCATACTTCAAGAACTAAAAGTATTTAATTTTGGTTTCAAGAAAAATTGTATTTTTATAAATATAATTAGGGTTTATATTTATACTACGAGTACATAAAGAACATATCTAGAAAAAAACGCGGCTCCCTATAATATCTCTATTATTCAAGTTAAAAAATAATTCTATAATAATAATAATAATAATGGAAATGAAACAATTTCTGGATGTCAGCCAAATTTATTGAAATTTCGTCTCTACAGTTTCGACCCCACTTGGGTCATCTTCAGGAGTGAAATTTTTTAATTGTTATGAAGCATGAAAAGTGTAATGATCAACATGGAAAATATATCGTTAAGCATCGCTTAACACAGTCGTAATAAAATAAAATAATAATAATAATAATACACCATGTAATAATTGTACATGGAATATTAAACGTCGAGAATTTTTAATAAATAACACAATATAACAATATACGAAAATAGTAAATGAAAAATATAAAAAATATAAAAAATCGTGTCCATTAGGGTGTGATAACACGATTTTTTATATTTTTATATTTTTCATTTACTTTTTTCGTATATTGTTATATTGTGTTATTTATTAAAAATTCTCGACGTTTAATATTCCATGTACAATTATTACATGGTGTATTATTATTATTTTATTTTATTACGACTGTGTTAAGCGATGCTTAACGATATATTTTCCATGTTGATCATTACACTTTTCATGCTTCATAACAATTAAAAAATTTCACTCCTGACGATGACCCAAGTGGGGTCGAAACTGTAGAGACGAAATTTCAATAAATTTGGCTGACATCCAGAAATTGTTTCATTTCCATCATAAATCCCAGCCTAGAAACAACCTCCTTTCAATAATAATAATACTAGTAATAATAATAATAAAAATACTAGAAATAACAATAATAACAATTTATTCTTCAAGTAAAACCAAAATTGCATCGGTATATGGAATGTCAAAAATACATACATGTCACAAATATAGTGTTCATGATATTTCAATAAACAACGTACCTACTTAAAATTATCCGTATAATATTCATTAATGTAGTAACATTTATCAATAAATAAATATTTTAGTTTCCTTTTAAATAAATTAAACGAATCAATGATCTTTATATGTTTTGGTAATGGTTATATAATTTGATTTCTATTACAAAAGGATTATATAGAGTTAAATTTCACTTGTTTTGGAAGCACTAAATTCTCTTTATCTCTAGTATTATATCTATGACAATTCTTATATTGTACGAAATCTATCGTGGATAGCTGGTTCTTTGGATTTTTGAATAAACATGTATGAACGTTACACACTTTATTCAGCCATTACATTTCTACATCTGTCTTAGCTCAGTGTTCACACCGTTGCTTACATAAAAGTTCCTAACATCGCTGTGAAGTTATACAAAAGTAACTAAATTGGGTTCTATGCAACATTTACACAAAATTAAATTATATTATTGTTTCAAGTCTTAACATGCCGCCCACCTTGGGAGCCTCGCTTCCAACAATTTGTACATCACATATTTGGTTCAATTGGTAACATGCACAATTTCACCACTGGACGTTTTATGACTGCATCACTACACTTAACATCCACTACACGAATGAACCCGTCAGGTCCAGGATACAGTTTGATGACTCTTCCCATCTTCCAGGCTGCAGGAGGAGCTCCATCTTCTTTCACCAGAACGAGGGAATTGACTGCTAAATCTGGTTTCATTTGTTTCCATTTCTGTCTGTGCTGTAGTTCAGACATATATTCTAAACTCCACCGTTTCCAAAAATCTTGTTGTAGACGTTGTAAGTATTGAAATCTGTTTAAGCGGTTTGTTCTAAGATCCACAACATTTGGATCTACTAATGCAGTATATTGATGGCCAATTAAGAAATGTGCGGGTGTTAGTGTCTGTAAGTCATTTGGATCAGGGGATAATGGACAGAGGGGTCTTGAATTGAGGATAGCCTCAATTTGAGCAATGACAGTGCTTAACTCTTCGTAGGTAAGGCTAGATTCAGCTAAAAATTTTCGCAAATGTAACTTCGCGCTTTTTATTCCTGCCTCCCAAAGCCCTCCGAAATGTGGGGAATGCGGGGGTATGAAATGCCAATTTATTCCTTCCTTTGTTAACGAATCGTTAATCATAGTTTGTTTACTGTTCAATTCAGAATAAAGTTCCTTTAATTCTGAACTTGCTCCCCGAAAATTGGTCCCATTGTCCGAGTAAACATTCAAAGGTTTTCCTCGTCTTGCAATAAATCTGCGAAATGCCGCTAAAAATGCTTCAGCAGATAATGAAGTGACAATTTCAAGATGAACTGCTTTTACCGCAAAACAAATAAATAGACAAATGTACGATTTAATTCGCTTGCAACCTCGTCCTACTCGATCTTTTATTAATATCGGGCCGGCATAATCAATACCAACATTGGTAAAAGGAGGCATAACAGTCACTCTTGATTTGGGCAAATCACTCATCATTGGATTAAGTTGTACAGGATTGAATCGCACACATTTTACACAATTTCTTACTACCTTTCTGGCGGTAGATTTGCCAGATATTGGCCAAAATCTATTACGAACAGCATTTAACAAAGCTGTTGGTCCTGCATGCAATAATTTATGATGCATTTCGTAAAACAAAAGATCTGTTAATCGATTATTTCTAGGCAAGAGTATCGGATTCCGCTTGTCGAATGAAAAGTCTGATTGTGAGAGACGTCCGCCCACCCTGATCAGTCCAAACTCATCAATAAAAGGGTTTAACATCAAAATTTTGCTCTTAGGATCTATTGGCCTTTTCTGTGTTAGAAGATGATATTCTTCTGAGAAATATTTCTTCTGAATAAGTCTAATTAGTAAGCATAATGCATGATCTATTTCAGTAAATGAAAGTGTTTTAGCTAAATTTCTATCCATCGGATTTTTAACCAATGAATTATTTTTAAATCGAATAATCCATGCTATAATTCTTGTTATTTGTCTCAAACTGGAATGATTTCTTAATAAAGAGAAAAGTTCTTCATTAACTATTATCATTGCTGTTACTGTCTTCAATTTGGTTTCAGGAATGTCTTCCGGATATAATTCTACATGTTCTGGGTTACTCGAGGGTTTCAATAAAAATTCTGGCCCATTCCACCAAAGATCATTTTCAGCTAATTCTGAGGCCAATGCGCCCCTGGATATTAAGTCAGCTGAATTATTTTCTGATCTGACATGATGCCATTGTCGGATGTCTGTAGCCCTTTGAATCATTGCTACTCTATTCGCAACGAACGTTGTCCATTTGCTTGGATGTGCTTGTAGCCAGGCTAAAACAATCATCGAGTCTGTCCAATAAAATTCTTCATTTATTTGGGCATTTAGTATGTGCTTGGTTTTTGGCATTAAATCAGCTAACAATGTAGCTGCAAGAAGCTCAAGTCGTGGCAACGAAATTGTCTTGACAGGTGCGACTCTGGATTTGGCTATCAGTAACTTTATTTGAGTGTCATCTTTTGCATTTACCGATTTTATGTAAATACAACATCCATACGCTCTCTCGGATGCATCCGAAAATCCATGAAGCTCTAGCTTCTTTGCTTCAGGGATTATCACATGGCGAGGAATTACAATATTCTTTATTTCTTTTAAGTCGTACCTGAAGTTTAACCATCTTTGTTGGATTTCTGTAGGCAAATCATCATCCCAATCAACGTTCAATTTCCATATATCTTGTATCAATAATTTTGCAATTAATATTATGGGTGCTATAAGACCTAACGGATCCCATAGTTGTGCGGTCATCGATAGGATTGTTCGTTTGCATATTCTGCTTGTTGGTTGATCTGTAAGGGAATAATGAAATTGATCGTCCTTAGGATTCCAAATGATTCCTAATGTTTTGTTAAACTCTGTGGTGGAAAATGTTAGTGATAAACAATCTTCTTCTGTATCTAGTTCTTTGACATTGGATCTAAACTTTCTCAAAGGAAATCCTGCTTCTTGTAGAATTTTTGTTAAATTATCCCGAATACATTGTAATTCAGATACTGTTTCTGCTCCTGTAAGGCAGTCATCAACATAGAAACTTTCCTTTATAATTCTGGATTCGACCGGGTATGTATTTTCATTCAACTCCGCCAAATTGAGCACACATCTTGTAGCCAGATATGGTGCGGCAGTCATACCAAATGTAACAGTGTTTAATTGTAAACTCTGTAAAGGTTTGCTGGGATCATCTCGCCATAGTATTTTTTGATACTTGCGATCATCATTGTGAATCCATACCTGTCTATACATACGCGCTATGTCTTCTGTCAGTACAAACCTGTGTTCTCTAAATCTCAAAATAATGGCTATTAAATCGCTTTGGACTACAGGACCTTTGTTTTGAATTTGGTTTACTGGGAGTCCCGTATCTAACTTGCAAGACCCATCAAATCCGTAACTTGGTTGTAGTGCTGGCATGTTTAATAACCGCATGATGCGGCAGGTAAAATGAGTCATTGTCAAAGGTTGGAAACCGGTATAAAACACATTAAATCAGAAGTATTTAAAAAAGCTTTAGCATGGTGGCTCAAACTAACCCAAATGGAAGAAAATAGAATCCCAAAACAAATTTTTAATCGTCTCCTTGAGTTGGATAAATCACAAACAAACAAAGTAGCATATAATTGGGCCACTCAATTAAGAGAGTTGCTCGTGCCTCTTGAGTTTGGTGAGCTTTGGACCACCCAGACGATCTCAAAAAATAAAATTAACAACATAGTAGAAACTTTTGAAAAAACCCTAACCTTAACCGACAAACAAACTGCGAATAATTCAAATTATAATAACTTTTATAAATTAATTAAAACTAATTATGAACTAGAAAATTACTTAAACAATAATTATGAAATGAGTAAAGTACAATTATTAGCACAAATACGATTGTCTTCCAAGTTTCTAATAACCATAAACATTAATAGACTTAAATATAAACTAACACCCAAAGTTAACTGTTCAATATGTATCCTACAAAAGAAAGAAGACCTGTATCACTTTTATTGTGAATGTCCTATATATGATCCATATAGAAATCGGTATATAAAACCGTTATTTGATAATAAAATTACCATAAGCGAATCAAATTACCACTCATTATGGGCCAACATTGATCAAAGAAAGATTAATGCCATATTTTACTACACAGTAAATTCTTTAAAATTGCGTTCATTTTGCCTAAACGAATAATAAAGTTGAATTTTGTGTGTATGTATATAACTAACTCTGTAGGTATCTTTGTTTGTGAATATATTGTACAGTATGATTAAGTTTAAGTATGCTTCTGTATATATCACAGCTTATATTATATTTTTGTACCAACCATTGTTAAAAGATTTGTATATCTTAATACAATAAATTATTGAATTGTCAAAGGTGGATATTTCTGCATGTTGTTCGTCTAAATATTCTTGTATACATTCAGAATATTGACGCTTGAAAGTTTCATCTTTGGCAAATCTACGTTCCAAAGCATAAAATCTATGTTTCGCAACATCTAATGATTGTCCCAATTCATGGCGATTTTGTTTCCAAGGATATCTGACAACGAATTTCCCATCTTGAGCTCGTTGTGTTATGTTAGCGAAATACTCTTCGCAATGTTCTTCTTCAAGGGTAAGAATTCGTTTACTAGGTGGTATTTCGTCAATTTTCCAAAATTCTTCTAATTTTGTGTTCAATGTAGTTAAAGAAAGAAGTGAAATTTCAAATCTTCTTGCTTGACTTGCTGCTTCGCCAGTAGCTACCCAACCAAGTTGTGTGTTGAAAAACGTAAGACCATCAGGGTTCTTTCTACGTCCTATGCGAAGAAGAGTCCAAAAGAGTGAGCCTCCAATTAATACATCAATATCTCCTGGTATTGTGAAATTTGGATCGGCTAACTGCAAATCAGAAGGTATTGTTACAGCATGTATTTCAATCGGGGAATTTGGTATTGTTGTACTGACTCTTGGTAATATACCACAGATCATTTCTGCCTTAAAATTAGAACACTTTGAAAATAGTTGTACAGTAACGTTGTACTTAACGTTGGTACAAGTTTGAGTGATCCCAGTAAGTACTATATTTGCAGGTTCCTGTTTAAGATCTAGCAGTTTACAAGCTCTTTCTGATATAAAATTTGACTGGGCTGCTGAGTCTAAAATTGCACGAAGAGTTATTAACTTCCCTTTCGCATCCATAACATTGACCAAAGCAGTTGCTAGAACTTCCGTAAATGAAGAAGGGTTAGAAAAAGCTGAACAAGAGGTCTGAATTCTTTGTTCAGTGGTTTCTGGCTTTGGAGTGCAATTAGGATTTGAAGTCTGGGATTGAGTTGGTTTGACATTAGGAGTAGCAGAATTCTCAGAGGAATTTTTCGGGTTGGCATGTAATGTTGTGTGATGTTTTTTACGACACACTCGACACGTTGAAGATTCACAAGTAGAAGCATAGTGGCCTTTCTTCAGGCAATTTGTGCATAATTTTAATGTTCTGACCTTCTCAAATCTTGTTGTTGGGTCAAGCTTCAGAAATGATTCACAATTTTGAATAAAATGACTGTCAGAACAAACTGCACATGATACCTTGTTAACTGTAGCATAAGCCTTAATTTGTTTTTGTTTTGGATCGAACTTTGGTTGTTTGACAGGATTCGTTATTTGTATTGCTTCCAGAACTCCTTGCCGTTTCTTTAAGAATTCTATCAGATCATTATAAGTTGGCAAATGATCATTATCTTTATCAGAGCTTAGTTTAGATTCCCATGCAGCAATTGTTTTCGAATCTAATTTCTTTAGAGGAATAGAAATCATCAGTGAATCCCATTGTTCATTGGATTCAATTAACGAATTTAAACAATTAATGTGAGATTGCATCTCATCTAAAAATTGTCGCAAATTGGTGTGAGATTCCCTTTGAATCTCATTTAAATTTAATAGACAATGAATATGGTTATACACAATTCGTCTTTTGTTGTCATATCTTTCTTTTAAAGAATTCCAAGCGATTTCATAATTTGCATCAGTTGTTTCTAATGAATTTATCATGTTAAACGGTTCTCCCTTTAATGAAGTTCGCAAATAACATAGCTTATGACATGCTGGCAAATCTAGATTATCATGTATTATGGTCGTAAATACATCAGAAAATTGGCGCCATTGTGTAAATGTGCCATCAAATTTAGGTAAATCAATTCTTGGCAATCTTATGTTGTTTATTTGTCCAGACGAACTCCTTGACGAACGAGAAGTGTTACTTTGCACGTCTACTTCGAGGATGTCTGTTGCTTTATTATATTTCGATAGTAAGGTTTCAGCTTTAGAAATTAACGAATAAAATGTGTCTTGAAACGATTCGCGTTCGGCTACATTTTTGGCTTCATTTTTTGGATCTAACATTTCAATTTCTTGTTGGATTATTTCAAATTTTTCAATGACTGGTTCAATAATTTCCAATCTCTTGCGTAAATTTGTCATGGATTCATCATCAATTTCGTTCGTGTTTTGATTCAGTGAAGCTAAATACTTCGTAAATAAAGTTAATTGTGTTTTCAAACTACCTCTTTTGTAGTTTAGTTCCGTACATCGTGTTTCGTCTGTCATCTTGCTCAAATTGAATGGAAAAGTGGATAATAATAAAAGAATAATAAAGGAAGTTGACTTACTTGTATACACGATTGGTACCTTAGTTTGGCAGACAAGGGATGAAATTTATCCTCTTGTTCGTCTCGCACTCCTGGGTAACTGTACCGCACCGCTCGGCTGTCGACCGCTGTACTGCTCTACTGGGCGACTGTATCACACATTCGCACCGCTGGGCTGTTGACCGCACAGCTGGGCCGCTGTACTGCACTACTGGGCGACTGTAATCGCACCTTCGCACCGCTGGGCTGTTGACTGCACAGCTGGGCCGCTGTACTGCACTACTGGGCGACTGTATCGCACCGCTGGGCTGTTGACTGCACAGCTGGACGATTGTACTCTCCTACGTTCTTTACTTAAATCTTGGTTATTTTCTCGATTACTTTGTTGATGATTGTTGCTGCACGTAACTTGTTTCACAACACATCCGGTTTGAAGGACCATGTACGAAATCTATCGTGGATAGCTGGTTCTTTGGATTTTTGAATAAACATGTATGAACGTTACACACTTTATTCAGCCATTACATTTCTACATCTGTCTTAGCTCAGTGTTCACACCGTTGCTTACATAAAAGTTTCTAACATCGCCAGGCTGTGGAAACTCAAATGGAAGAAGCTGTACCTCCGTTTTTAGTTTTTCTTTCTACATAGAGATGTCGCACTAAGTTACGACTTGGAACCGACACTTGTCGATGCCGCACGAATACTTACGAATACTTAGACAACAACTTAGGCAAATGGTGAAGTACGAATCAGTCCTGTGAATCAGTCCATTTCGTCCATTTTCTGTTTGACTTTCGTTCAACGTTTACGTTTGTTCCGTTTGTTCTCCAGATAATAAAAACTGTATTTTTCAATACAAACAGCATGCCTTTAGTGAAGTGTTGTATTATGGGTTGTCAGGCTACCGGTAAGTAATTTTAATTATTTGTTGTAAATACAGTGAATATTTATTGTTCTTATTATAAATTAATATGTTATTGTCAACCATTTCTTTTCTTTGTACAGGTGTACACCAGCATCGCTTTCCTAACCCGGAGAAGGAGTTGGAGCGTTTCACCAGGTGGGTAGATATCTTGGACATGGAGGAGTTACGTTCGATGGATATGTACAAAGTGTACACCAACAGACGTGTATGTTCCGCCCATTTCGATTCCAAGTACAAGAGTCCTGGAAATCCAAGACTGCACTGCAATGCTTTGCCTACTCTCCAATCATCAGGTATATTAAAGTTTTTATATATTAGAAATTTCAAGTAAATTTATTTTCAGTACTATAAACAAAGAATTTTGATTTATTTATTTCATACAACAAACACAAAAATAAATCATGTCCTTTACATATAGGTAATTGATAATTGTATTTTCTTTTTGTTGCAGAAAGCCCGAGTTCCTCCCAGGCTAGTCCAGTAAATGCTTCATTTTCGCAGCAGATGGAAGGAGGTAATACATTATTTTTTAATACAAATTGTTGTATTTTTTACTCATATTGTTTTATTGCAGTACCGCAGCCAGTATCATCTTCTGTTGCTGATACACCATTATCATCTTCTGTTGCTGATACACCATTATCATCTTTTGATGCTAATAGACGAGTTTCCTCGCCGATCACAAGCAATGGTAAATATATGCATTTGAAATACGCAATTAATTCCACACATTCGTAACTGTATTTGGAAACTTTTTCTCCTGGATCACATAAATTCTGCACCGGGCGACCATGCAAAATACACTAAATTAACTTACATTCATGTTTTGCCAACGATTCTAATTCCTATGTTTTATTTTACAGAATGTCGCGCAGGTTTCCTGAGAAGCGTTTCTGTCAGGAGACAAGAAGAGTTAACGCCGAAGGCAAAAACATTGTACAGGGCTGCTGTACATTGGAAAAAACTTGCCGTTCGCTCCAAAATGACAACCAAGTCCTTCAAAAGCCGTTTAGAGGCAGCCGAGCACTTTTCTGAGACGAGAGAATTTCAGAAAATGTCAACGTTAACTCCGACAGCTCAAATGTTTTTTGAACTACAAATGAGGGAAACCGAGAGGAAGAAGAATGCGCGTAGGTACACGCGACAAGAAAAAATTCTGTGTTTGTCCCTCTTGAAGCAGAGCGCAAAGGGGTATGGCATGTTGCAGAAAATGTTTACTCTGCCAACAAGGAAGACATTGCAAAAATTTTTGGCGCAAGTACAACTGGATACTGGCGTCAATAAGCAATTGTTCGCCGCCCTCAAGCATCAAGTTCGGAGACTGGCTCCACTACATCGATTATGTTGCTTGATGTTCGATGAAATGAGCATTTCAGCGAATCTGCAATATAATCAGGGGTTGGATAAAATCGAAGGTTTCGTAGATGATGGAGTTGTGAGAACCGGGGATTTTGCGAACCACGCCTTGGTTTTTATGGTGCGAGGCATCATGAAACAGTGGAAGCAGCCAGTTGCTTTCACCTTTAATAAAAGTGGTGCCAGCACAGATGCTCTAAAGACGCAAGTTAAGAATATAATCGCTGCTCTACAAGACGCTGGTCTAACAGTTGTGTGTACTGTGTGTGATCAGGCATCATGCAATATGAGTGCGATTAATGGCCTCGTACAAGAAACGAGAGACGTGTACAGGCGTAAAGGCGAGGAGCCGAAACATCGGCACTTTGAGGTGAACGGGCAAATTGTGGTGCCTATATTTGATGTGCCCCACATGATGAAGGGCCTGAGAAATAATTTCCAAAAAAAAAATATCACGTGTAATATAAACGGCGAGAAAATTACCGGACAGTGGCAGCATATTCTCGAATTATACAAATATGATCAAGAAGAAGACGTTGGTAATTTAAGGCTATGCCCTAAATTGACGGAGCGTCATGTTCATTTACCCAATTCAGGGCATAAAATGAAAGTGAAATATTGCACCCAGGTCCTCAGCCAGCGAGTAGCAGCTTCAATGAACCAAGTGGCGAAAACCAAAGGTATGTTATGTATTTATTTGTTTATTTATTTATTGCATGCGCCTTCATACTTCATACAACATTTTTTATTTGTCAAATTTTATTTTGGGTCAATCGATGTTAATAGTATGTTTCTCTTTTGCAGGAATCAGCGAAAATGCCACCGAAACAGCTCGATTGATTGCCTTTTTAGACAACTTGTTCGATTCTTTGAACAACTTCAAGAGAACAGGAACTGACGGAAAACCGATGACAGCTGCTTTAGCAGCTGACTCAGAGCACTGGGAATTTTGGATTCGGGCTGTACAAATACTTGAATCCATGGAATTTAGCACCGGCGATGGCAAAAAATTCAGTCCTCCTCCCTCTGTGAAGAATTTTATTCGGACAATAAAGGGGGTTGAAGATTTATTCCATTTATTGGAGAAAAAAATTAAATTTCTTTTCCTGCGAAACTTGAATCAAGATCCACTAGAAAATTATTTTGGGATGATAAGGAGCCACGGTGTTCGCAATACGAATCCAAATTGCAGCACATTTATTGCTGCATATAAAACCTTAACAGTTAATAATTTAACGGCGAAACATTCTTTGGGTGCAAATTGCGAAGAAGACGTCAATGCAACATTGTTGCAATCTTTTCAAAATTTATTAAGTGAACGACCAGAGGAAAGCAATGTAGAAACATATACTTACCCTCGTCAAATAGATATGACCGAATCCAACGTTGGAATATTAAAATCCAATTATTGCACAGGGTTTATATTAAAAAGCCTTAAAAAGGTGACAAAAACATGCGCGGAATGCAAGTCCGATTTGCTTGCAGTGAAAGTGGGACTGCAGCATGAGTTTATCGAAAGAGTAGAATACGATGAAATAAGAAGGCTGCAGTATCCATCATTCTCCTCCGTAACCGCATTTTGCAAAATAAAGAATATGACAATTTATTTCTTAAAAGCAAATTGCCACAAGAAGAAAATATTATATAATTTAAGGAAATATATAAAAGAAGAAGTAAATTTTGACTTCATAAGTTGTGAAACTCATAAAGAAATTGTAGTAAATACGATAATACAGAAATGTACTTTGTTAATAACACATCACTACGTGAAAGAAATTAATAATATATTAGTTGGAAAGAAAAAGATTGGGGAAAGTGAGGATGTATTAGCAAATAAGGCTAAAATTCAACATGATAAATTGTGTAAATATAAAAATATATTAAATAAATAAATAGTAATAGTTTTAATTTTTTTAGTGTTATATTATAAACGTTGATAAGAATTATTTGTGATCCCATATATATATATATATATATATATATATATATATATATATATATATTTATTTTAATCGTAGAAATAGATTATTTAGGCCTTAAGGATCAAGGATTAATTTTATAATTTATCCTTGATCCTTAAGGCCTAAATAGTCTATTTCTACGATTAAAATTTTATTTTTAAATTTCCTTTTATTTTTAATTATGTACTCTATATTACCAGCACCAAATTAAAATTGCTTTTGGTACTTCTTTCTATCAAGAGAGGGCGTACTAATACTATTCAAGCCCTTAACATTGCAGTTCACCATCTATAGGTAGGTATTATATTATCTGTGAACATCGCTGTGAAGTTATACAAAAGTAACTAAATTGGGTTCTATGCAACATTTACACAAAATTAAATTATATTATTGTTTCAAGTCTTAACATATATTTTAAAATTTGATTTTTATTTTTTCTAATAAATAAAATGACATTTAAAATATACAAACATGGCAGAATAAGAAACTTTTCTTTTATAAAACTATGTTAGGTACTTCTGTAGCTAAGGTTATAAATATTTCTATGTAGCTCGTTTCTGTATTATAAAAATGCGAACGGCATTGGGAGAACAGCCCCAGAAAATTATGCCATATGACTGACTATAACATTTTGCAACATTTTTTTTTTGCTGTATTTACTATGGTATTTTGTGCAAGTTTTTTAAGAGCAAAAGCATATATGTAAATAATAAAGTTGTAGGAGCCAAAAGTGACAGCTACTTATAAACGAAAATAGTTCTTCAAGTCGGAATACGTATATTTTTTTAAAATGGAAACATACTTTTACATAGAACGATAGATAATTTTATTCTGAATTTATTCTAAATCTAATTCCCTCAAGTGACTTATTTCTCTTTTGCAGAATAACCCATTTGAAATTTTCCTGTTCATGATTTCCGGTAAAATGCATTCTAAATAAAAAGTGGCGAGATTGTAAAGTACCGCCACATTGTCAAATATTCGTTGACTACAATTATTTACAATCTGGCTAGTCGTGTGCACTTAGCTTGTATAAAAGCTATTCTTCGTTTATTAAAACGTCTATCCATATTGTGAAATGCATAGGTGTTTTATAATTTGGCTAATTTTACAATCTGGCTAAGACATAATTAGAAAACCGGGATTAATACCGATACCGACGCTGGGAGGCTAGGCACAGCTTATAAAATATCGTCTATGAAACCAATGTTATGATATATGTGACAGAAGTTTATGTTTCTGAGATATTTTTTATTAATCAGCTAAATAAATTTATTAGTGAATTTATTAGGAGGTGGATATACCTTTTCAAGATCATGCTCAATTTTGTAAAATGTATCCTTATTCAGAGATTTAATGATAGAAAGCAATTCTTCTTTGTGCGAATTTGTACTACCAGTTGCTATCCCATACGCAACCAATATTTATTTCTGATTTTTCTTTATTTGATTCTTCGGTGTATTTAGAAATTTCAATATCATACATTGAACATTTGAAGCATGTTAGGCTTACTAGACCTAATCCTCTGCAGGTTTCGGATATAAGTGACCCATAGTGCAAATTTTAGAATGATCCAGTTGTAATTTCATGGCCCATTTTAGAACATATCCTAATTGCACAATTCTATTACTTGTTATGGTTTTCTCAAAAGCAAATTCACTCGTAGGATTAGGATCACTTGCAATACATAATTTATATTTTTTTATATTTAAAAGAAATTATTTAGTAGAATCGTAAATATCAGAGTAGTTTTCACCTTCCGTCACGTTTTAGGGTCCGTAGAGTACGATTTTAGCATTTTTTTTACCATGATGTGTGCGTGTGTATGTGAGTGAGTGCGTGCGTGTGTGTGTGACGATAACACGAACACTACAATTCTAAAAATTATAATTATATCGTATTCCTTTTATTTATATCCATATGAAGAGCTGATTAGATTTTGGTTATAATTGGTCAACATTTAGAACATTTTATTGGTACATATCTGCCAACCCTACATTATATAAACTATATACATAAACATTTACAAAAGTTGTATTAACAAACCTTTCGTATACATTTTTTGGGCACCAAACATCTTCAAAATTAATTAAATCATCTGAATTATGTGTGCCATCTTCCAAACTAATTAGTGCTTCAGAATTTTGTGACATTTGATTGGGAACGTTATACGAATCCAACAAAATTCTTCTAGTTGCTTTTTTGGCCAAATTTATATTTGTTTGCAAGTTCTTTTGTTGAAAAAGAGCAATTTTTCGCCTCTTTAAAGCAGTCGCCGTTCGTTTCTTTGATTTTGAAGGCCTGATTTGTTTTGAATTTTTAGTTTTAACCATTTTATAATAAAAGTATATAAACTTTGCGCATAAAATTTCAAAACTGATGCTAGCCTCTATTCGGACCGAGCCAACAAGATTTCATGCGAAATCGTTTCTCTCCTCTCTATAGATTGTGGGCATGACCTGAGGAGGGGTGGTGGCGAGCGCGGTGCAGAGAGGACGACGGCAGAGCTCCATAGTGCGCTCCGACAAAACGCTGCACTAAATTTACATTACAGTATAGGGCAATATCGTAATTCCATTCGTTTATAACAATTACTTATTGCATTAATTTTTTTTTTCATTATTCATTATAAAAAAATTATGTGCATATGACGAACATACTTTGAACCCATTTTTTTTCTTTTATTAGGTGATTTAATGTTATAAACAATATTATTATTGTTAATAAAAAAATGAATATAAGTTCAACCATTAGATTTACATTTCTCAAAATCAATAAACAAAACTGCATTTGTTTTAATGAACTCCTGCAATCAAACGAACGGAATTACGATTGGACTGTATTCGACGGCGACCTTAAGATATATCTAGAAATTAGCATTAACTCTTACTTTGTTTCTAATAGTAACATTAGTAATTTACCCGAATAATATTAAAAACTATAACATTAACGGTAAACGATACGGCAAGGTGGAGAATTTCTCTTCCATTTAATAAATCTGGTATTGAGGATATACCAATAATTATTTCTTTTTTTCAAATTTTTTATGTTGTTTACGAATATATCTATACCCAGTTTTGGGTTATGAAGTGTGCATCACAGCATACATGACGACTAAATGTTAATAAGAGGTTTTCCATTTTTTGAATGCATCGTTTTATATTGTAGTTATTGCATGTTTTCCATTAGAATTTCAGAATAATTAGTAAAATACCAAATTGGGCGTTCCAACGATACGACCGAAAGGGTTAAACAAATGCTAGACTCACTAAATCTGGATATAAACATATACTTACAATCCAGAAACGTGTAAAATACAGTTCTTGAAAAGTACAGACAGCTAGAAGCCGAAGGATTTAGACAGAAAAAATGCAGCAGTTAGATTAGAATAATCTTGGGGTAATGTTTACTTGACCTTACCGACGTCGGGTTAAAGCACCAGGAAACAAAAAAACAAATATTACTCGACATTATGCACTTAGTACCTAAACATTGACATACTAATATATAATAAAATTAATTGTAATATTTTGGGAAAGGAAGATTATGATGGGAAAAATTGCAAGTGAAAAGAATTTCCATGTGGTAAAACGTGATAAAGCAATTATATCAATTATAGATCATTTATATTATAAAACCGGATAAAAAATATGGGAGAGAAAATAATATTGAGCCCAATTGGCAATATTTTCACACACATATTACATGTTAGATATATTTGTACCCATATTCCACTTTTCTTTCATAACGTTCTACTTTTAAAATTAAATTTTATGATTTATAAGCTTTATAATTAAGGTTCTATTATTCATTTGCTGTTCTAAGTATACTGTGACTCTCATTCATAAAATCAAAAGCAAATTAAAGAGCCGAAACTTTTAGACAAATATCAGCCCCACTTCGGATATAATTAATTAGTTGCAATTAAATAGAATTCGTTCTGGTGTGCGGTAGGTCAAAACTAAAACAACTATTTACACAAAATGTTCCGCAAATGATTGATGATCTAGGTACGGAATTAATTAACAATGTCAATTAATTTTTAAGAGGGTAGAAATGTAGCACACCTTATATTTTTTACATTTTACTTACCATTTATATAATTTTCTTCATATCAATTGTATTTTTAAACGTAAACATTTTTTATTATTAAATAGTACTCAGGCCCAGAATTTCAAACAGTACTAAGGACTCCTTAATAGATCTCCGCTGATATCTGGTCAGTATCGGATTATGAAAAAATAAGAAATTTATTGAAATTGACAAAACAGATGTTGGTACTACAGATTACAGTTAACAAATTGTTTGTATTTATGCGTAATACTAATTTTTTACCTTTAGGTAAGGAAGGTATTGTCTTTGGTCAAAAAAATCAATGATGAGTTCTTAGTGAATAAGCACGTTTTAGGGTTCATATAATACGATTTTACCATATTTATAATGATGTATGTGTGTGTGTGTGTGTATGTGTGTGTGTGTGCGTGCGTGCGTGCATGCGTGCATGCGTGTGTGCGTGCGTTTGTGTGTGTGTGTGTGTGTAACGAAAGTTTCGGCTCGCATAACTTCAATACCACGATTCCAAAAATTATAATTTTTTCGGATTCCTCAAGTTTACATCGAAAAGAAGAGGTGATTAGATTTTGGTTATAATTGGGTAACCGGAAGTACCTTCATTTGAAGATTTTAATAGTTTTTCTTGAATTTTTTTTATTTAAATATCATTTATTGACATTTGACGTTATTATAACTTAAAGAATATATCATTCTCTATACCATTTGATTGTATTTTATACTTTTTACAGATATATAGTTAAAGAATTATAAAGATATTAAATTTTATAAATCAGCCAGATATGCTAACCATGGAAACTGCTAATTTATTCAGATAATTTAAATGAACAGGTGTTAGTATCAATGAAAAGTAAATGAATGTGGCAGAGATGAGGATGTTGAGACAGATGTGAAGACACGGAGAGATAGGTAAGGAATGAAAGGATAAGGGAAATAACTCTAGTGTAAGAAGTTTCTAGAAAGATACAAGCGAGACGATTACATTGATTAGAACATGTCATGAGGAGAGCTGAAGAATATATTGAAAGAAGAATGAATAGCTTAGTAATAGAAGGTTGAAGCAACAGAGGAAGACCAAAGATAAGATGGGAGAACTGTATTGCGGAAGACTTGAGAGAAAAGGAACTGAATGAGAACGACACTCAAAACAGAAATGCGTGGAAAAAGAAAATAACAAATAGCGACCCCTAACGAATGGGAGAAGCTAAAGAAGGAGAAGATGTCAGTGTCAAGAGCAATTTGCATAGTTTGTTTATGAAACAATTTTACTGGACATATAGGATCTTTTGCAAGAAAATTTATATATAGAGCGCGTGCAGTCACGTGACTTTGCTGACTTTGACCAGCATATATGGGGCCTGTGTCAAAATGATAGCTATTAATTACGTCCAAACTGACAAATGTCATAATTTTTCATTCAAAATTTCATGTTTTTTTTTATTTCATGTGGTTCATTTGTTATCAGGAGTGTGGAATTCATTTGCCGAGAAAAGGAATTATACAATACCAAAAAATGAAATTTTAAATGCAAAATTATGGCATTTGTCAATTATGGACATAATTAATAGCTGTCATTCTGATACGGGCCCCCATATCTGATTGTCAAGATCAGCAAAGTCACGTGACTGCTCGCGCCCTATTAAATTTGTACCTAATACACAGGATTGACGGCAGGTAATGTGCTGACCACATCAGATTTTTTATATTTTGTATTCATAATGAAGTCTTTATGAAACCCAATTGCGTGCTGAAAGTGCGTTCATTTCGATACACAATTTTTTGTTTTAGATGGTTCGTACTACATTAGATTTGCTTAAATTTTCATATGTCAAACCTAAGAATGTATTTTTTTTCAAGTAATTGAATAAATGTTAATCCAGTATCACCAACTACAACGTTACATAAAAAAAATCTCTAAATCAACTCGTTTTATTATAATAGTATAAAGAACTTATTTTATAAATTATTTTTTTTAGAAAACTTGCCTCCTTTTCTAAATTTTAACGCGTGCAAAAAAAACATGTTATATAAAACTCGTTCTTCAATATACTATCCTTAAATGTTTTTTTTCTATTTCGGTGTTCTTATGTTTCTATAAACGCACTGTTTTGTACTGCAAACACGACGTTTAGAAGATCTATAAGCGTACTATTTTTGGCGCCTTTTATGTTCTCTAGTTGGTAGTTATGCTTTCATAACTGACAGATGACAGGTAACCTCAAAATGGTAAATTGTTGATAATATTTCAACATATCACTTTTAATTATGGATTTTTATACTTTCTTTAGGTGATAGGACTAGAAAGAACATAACTAACAAAAAATACCTAGTCATAATTTGACGTCGCAATTTAAATAAATTTAATCGTAAAATTACCTCAATAGAAAAAATAGTATAAAAAACACGTATCATAAGGCCTGTTGACGCACTCGTCCTTTGTAAAACTCGCCTAGCGGCTCGTTTTCCAAACTTGGACTCGTACGTTAACAGATTGCCTTATGATACTTGTGTTTTAATGTACTATTTTTTGATAAAATTAACTAAAATTACTGTCTCAAATTTAACAAGAATGCGTTATTTATTGTATTACTTCAAACACACTATTACAAACGTGTCATCGCACAACAATAATTAATACGAGTACCTACGTTTTCATCTTGTGACTTCTTAAATCATGATTAATTTAACCGTGATTCTTTTGAATTATGATTAAAAATAATATTAAGAAAACAAGGAACTGAAATAAAATGAACGTCACCCGCCCATATTTTGTTCATTTTTAAATGTATTGTCTGTTTATACGCATGATTATGTAAAAACAGATATCCTTTTTATCCCAGAATAGCAATTCCCACACAAACGACCATGAAAAAAAATTGTGGGTGCGAAAATACTACTTATGCCTCCAGTTAGTTCTATACAGGTTGGAAAAAAACCGTGTAACGTGCTTCGCGCAACGCGATTAATTACATAACGCACCCTAGATATTCTGGTGTGCGGCCGCCAGCTTTTATACAGTGGAGACGGGCAGGGTTGAAACCGTATAAGGGTTAAAAAAGGATGAAGGGCGCCACGTAATTTTTATCCGCAAAATTACGAAAAGGACGGTACGAAAACGATAAATAAAGATAAGTTACCTACCGTAACTGTTGCCTGAAAACGATTTAGGACTGATAAATAAAAAAAGGAAATTTAATAAAACAGAATTTAATGAAGGTAAAATTTGTATAAGCAAAGAATGTAAAATGTTAAATGTACAAAAAAAATATTGTTATACCCGGATGCCTATAACCCAGTTTCGGGCGCAAGCATTACATTTACGCAGCGTGAAATTGATCAACTTCGTAGCGCGGGCAGGTACATGCCAGTTGGAGCGCACGCACGTTCCAGAGTTACAAGTCCCGACAATGGGCAACAATGCAACAAAATAAAATATCGAAAAATACAACTTTACATAAAACAATACTTACAATGAGCTGAAGGCTCAAATTTACATCCGCAATAATACGAAATATTTACATTCTAAATTGACTATATAAAAAAAACACATGAATACAATCAATCAATGAATTACATACAACAACATTACTTCAACAAAGAAGCGCCAAATAAAGTTTTACAGTGAGGGCACTGTAACAACAGTCCTCCTAAGCAACAATTAACTTTAAGTTCTTTCCTCGCAACACAAAAATAAACCAAAAAAAAGAGGAAGAACGATATTAAATAAAGGTACTTATCTATACGGCGTGTTTGGGGGAATTGTAGGCGGCGATGAAGTAGGGCGATGGTGACGGCGGAGGGACAGCAACTGGGCACAATGTAGAAGGTGTCCACAACAATGGTGACGCTGACGGCAGAGTCGCAAATCCTCCGAAGAGAGATGACTTCCAGAACTCCAAAAAAAAAAATGCTCGTGACACCACACGAAGCACCCATCAAAATACACAACACTGGAAAGTCATTCGAGCACCCCCGATGTCGTACAAATCCGCAACAATGGCGAAACCAAAAAACTGGTCTAAAACAACAATCAGGTACTCCACTCGCGTCAAAACTAAATCACGCCGACCATTAACCACGTGCCAACGCACTCATAAAAAAACACATCTACCCCATAAGACAGCCGGTACCAGAATTCCCACGATGCTCAAAAACTTTTTCCGGAACCAAGAAGTTTTTGCCGGATGAAGATGGCGCAAAAAAACAACCACAAAATAAAAAGAAGAAATACAATAAAAACAATTCACGCACGCCGCTGTCGCAATTCTACAACTAAAAACATGTCAAGCGATGTAAACAAATAACCTTGTGGGTCGCCAAAGAATAAACTATTGAAGAATACATTTAGAAATAGGGCGAAAATAACCAGAAAAGGGATTTACGTAAGTTACAGATTCGAAGTGAAACATATTTTACATAAATAACACTATAGGAACATTTGAAATATAATTACAATAAGAAGGCAGAGAGAATTTATTGGACGAAACACTATAAATATATAAAGATACACGATGGATCGACAAAATAATAATAACAATACGACGAGGGAAACCAGATTTAGACGACAGGATGGTACGTTACGTATATCTAGGGCAATAATATTCTAGAGCAAAATGTTCTAAAATGAATTTTAGACCGTAACAACCGTTCGAAAATAAGTGAATAATGCTGAATGAACACAAATTAAACTATTTTCAATTTTTGTAAGTGTACTTCTTTGGAATTTATTAACGCTTTATCAATTTTGCTATATTAACAAGTGAAAAGTAACATACACCACGATCTTGTGAACAAATTTAGTTAACAATTTAATACATTAGTATGCATTCTAACATGGAAAAAAACCGATATTACATTCGATATCAGAAAAACTTTAGTGATATGGTAGATTAATGACACTGTTACCGCGAGACGAGACGAGACGACACGAGACTTGGGATCGGTCTCGTCTCGGTCTCGACTTGGTTTCGAGGGCCATGATTCGTCTCGACGAGAGATTCGTCTTTTCAAGGTTAAATTATTATAAAAATTTCTATTAAGAAAGTAGGTACCTGCAATAAATAAGTACTGAATAAATAGCCTGTAAATTTTTTTAAAATAATTTCATTGAAAAATAAGCATCATTTGTTATATAATTTTAATATTGACATTAATTATTAAAAATTACAATGAATCCTAAACTTGCTACAAGTAGGTAATGCTGAAAATGACGATGCTATAGATTTATCGTAATTATACGAAAGTGAAAATATGATTGGAAGAGGGAAATTAATATTTAAATTCTAAGCTACCAGATAAAAATATCAAAATACTACATATCTTTATGGAAAGACCATTCGAATGTACATATTATATTTAACATTATCTAAAATGGCACGGGATTTTTTTATGTACACCAGCTAGAAGTGTACCAACTGAACTGAACAATTGTTTTCGCTAATGCTGGTATTATTCGAAAATAACGAAACCATCTATGCTGAATGCGCGAAATCACAGTTTTGCATCAATTCGGGGTATACAAATAAATTGTGTAACACTATTAAAAATATTATATATCGTTTATCTTTAACTTTATTTTCTGTTAGATATAACTATTATTAAAATGAAATTTTCTTTTTATTATTTACCTGAATTTATAGGTATGTATTTTGCTTGAATTTTCTCTTTTTTTTGTTATTGTAGTATTAAGATGTATTTTTAGTTTTTTTTTTGTGAAACTTTTATAAAAAAATTATTAAAAATTAAAATTTAGTACAAAAAAATTGTATTGTTAGTTTTTTGTTTTTGTTGTATCATTGGATCATATTAAAACATTAGGCTAGACGCTAGACTCGGAAAGTGTCGAGACAACACTTCGAGAGCCTGAATTTTTCATTGTTTTTTTTCTCCAAAAATAATAGGTACAATGAATAAATATTTTAATAATTAAAAATAACTCATTTCTCTAAAATGGTTAATTTGTGGACCCATTGTTGATTAAACATTTTTCATTCATTTTGGTCTGTATACATATTTTATGTAAATTCTATATAGAAAATTTCTTGTATATCATTATGACTGGTGTTGTATTTACTCTTAATCGTAGTTCGAACTGTTCCCCCTACAGGGCGCCAAAAATTTGTGGGCGTCTGTGAGTCGAAACAGGGAAAAATATTTCATCTACAGGGCCGGATCTAGGGGTAGGCAAGGTGGGCGACAGCCCACCTTAAAATTTGCAAGGGGCGGCAATTCACAAAAAAAATATTTAGACGAATAATTAATACTCGTGTTATTTTTAGAGTTATTTAAAATTATCACTTACCTAATATATAAATAATTATCTGAAGTATATTTACTATATATTATTTTAAGAAATCAATTATCAAATATTGTATACTTTAAATTTACGCGCGGAATAGTGTTTTTCACAAATGCGAGATGCGCGTGCGCTATATCGAAGCACATGCGCAATGCCAATGCGCCCCGTATTTCGTGCTCTGTGCTGCGCCACGTGCGCTACATTGTCGTAAGAAACACGTTATTTCTTAATTTCTTGTTTATCAACATTGTGTATTTGTGTTTAAATTAAAACATAAAACAACCAAACCAACGGTAACTATTTATTTATTATTTATGTTTATTCTACTCGTATAATATTTAAATATTATTGTTGTAGGATATTAATATTACACAGAATTATAGTTTAAATTGGCTGGATTCTAAAATACCTACCCCCTTGATATTCCAATTTTTTTGTTGCAATGTCTTCTTTTAGCTAAAATATAATGTATTTGTAAAAATTAAGACTTTTTCGCTTGCAAATTTTCAAAAAATACTTTAATGTAACGGTAACCTAACGCACACGATTCAATTTGACGAAATTCCGGTATATAATGCATGTAATTTAAATAAATATATGTTATCTCTGTTCGGGTGGTTGCGTACATTTCGCGACAAAATGAGTATTAGTTTTTTAAGCTGTATTTGTAAAAAATATAACTTTTTCGTTAGCATTTGCCAAAAAAATAATTTAGTGTAACAGAATACAATTTGACGAAACTCGGATGGTTACATTCATTTATAGGAATTTAGTGTTCTTATACATATATAAAGTACATTTATTTAAAAGTTGCCAGTCTACAATTATTCCTATTAATAATATTTAGGGGGGGGGAGCGTCATTTTTGGATCTTGCCCACCCCATCTTTTGTTCTAGATCCGGCCCTGTTCATCTACATATCAAATGAAACCTATTTAGTTTATCGTAATCATTAGATGCTCAATACCACTCGTGGTGGTAGTATAGTTATACTAGTTGAAAATTGTTTTAAATCTAAAAATGTGTCCCTAAATGTATACAGTCAGTTTTTGCACAATTATTCGATATAGTTTTTATTAAAGTTTATCAAAATAACTCATTTATTCATGTATTTGTTCTTTATATTCCTCCTCTAAATTTTGATTTGTATGAATAGTTATTCGACTTCTTTGAAACGCTTTCATTAATAAATTGTAATAATTTCTTCATTGTCGGGGGAATTGTGATAATAATTCATCACGAATAATTTTAAAATTACATTTATTATCATTTTCTGAATCCAACAAATATATTTATGTATATAATTTCCAGTCTAGATTATTTGACTTAGTTATAAGCAATGTTATAACTGTATTGTATCTGAAGAAAATTATTCCATATTTGAAAAAGTTTACAAGCATCATCCTATTCTAAATATAATTATTACTTAATCCTGTCAAGAAAATTGTTATAAGAACGTTTGTAGTAATAATGTCTGCGTTCCTTACTCCTTCGTCAATAGAAGCTTTTTTCCTTCATCGATTACTTGTCGAATTCGAGAAGATTTTTAAATGAAAAATCATTATTTGAAAATGTTCAGATATTATCGTAATATCAAAATTTATCATGATCACTTAAGATATTTAAGAAGTAAAGTTAAGCGCGATATTCATTATTCGTACAAACAATATTGTTAGAATTATTAAAAAATCTTTCAGAACTCATATTTTAATGTTTTGTTATTTATTTGTTTGTATTTGTTGATTTGTTGTTCATGTTCATTCCTGAAGAAGGCATTAGTTTATATTGCCGAAACGTCGTTATTTAAATAAATATAACAGAATTTAAACTAAAAAAAGTTGTATCATTCTTATTAATATTGTTAGAATTGTACAAATAGTATTAATACTGACTCTCGCAAATTTTGGTACTCTATAAATTCAAAACGTAATTGTTCAAATTATCCCTGTCCAATGTACATATAAGTACGTTAATAAATTAAAAACATGTCAAGAAACTGTAAATAGTTTTGCCAATTATTTTCACTGTGTTTTTGAATCTCATGCCACAAAAGCGTTTGCTGCTACAAAAGTTATTTCTAGTAATGAAATTAATCTTAATATTATTTCTGTTGGTGAAATAATATTGACAATAAGAAAGCTTAAATCCAATCTTACATCAGGTTCAAATATAGTAATTAATGATTGTACCTATGCGTTGTCTGTAGTTTTGTTCCATATTTTTAATTTGGCCTAAAAAACTGATTCATTCCCTTGTATATGGAATGGAAGAATTATAAGGTTATACCTATTTTTAAATCGTGTGATAAAAAAAATATTAATAATTACCGTCCCGTGTCCATACTTTCAGGATACAGTAAAATATTTGAAATGATAATATTGAATACAATTTATAATAAAATTCAATCAGTTTTTTTTTCAATATGGGTTCATGAGACACAGGTGTACGTCAAGTAATCTTTGTCTGATAAATCACATTGCAAGTGCTTTGGATAATCAAGTTCAAATTGACGTAATTTATATTGATTTTACCAAAGCATTTGATAAAATAGACTATTCGATTATCATTACAAAACTTGATTTTTTTTTCAATTTCACCAGCTCTTATACATTTGATTTCTCCTTATTTAGACGATCTTAAGTTTTATGTGCAAATTAGTGGATGTAAGTCAAATTCTCTTATGGCAACATTAGGTATACCTCAAGGGTCTAACCTTAAATCTCTTCAATTCCTTATGTTCATCGATGGTATTTCATCTGTTATTGTTAATAACCAAATGTCTTTTTGCAGATAATCTTAAAATTTATCGATCCATAAATCTTGTTGATGATTGCATTTCTCTGCAAGAGGATTTAAATATTTTTATTCGGTGTTCAAATAATAGACTAGCATTGAATTTATGTAAATATGAAACATTACCTTTTTTCCCATAAACAGTAAGTTGGTTTTATTAGTATAAATACTCAAAATTTCCATAATATTCAAGCAATTTTCACTTTGTATTTTTCAATTATTCCTTCTAAATTGGAATATTGGGTGGTTATTTGGTATCCTATTTATAATGTTCACATTGCTGTTCTCGAAGCAGTTCAAAAGAATGTTTTAAAATATTATCAACCTGGAGATATGGAATCTCTTGCGCAATGTAGAACAAAAATGTGCCTCACTCATTTCCACAAGTTAATTCACATTCGCATTAATGACTCTCTGTCTCTCTCTTACCTTAATATCAATTTCCCCTACACTAGACATTATACACCATTTTACTTGCCTACATCACATACTAACGTCGCTTCACGTTCGCCAATTAATAATATGTGTAATATTTATAATTCGATACATAATTGTTTTGATATTTTTAATAACAATGTTGTTCAAATTTCAAATGTTTGCATAATGATAATTTTTAAAATTTACTATATTGAGTTTGTTTCATATTAAGTATGTTAAATTGAATATTATGTTGTTATAAAGACTTTTTCCATGTTTAATTAAATATATTGTACACTTGAAAATTATGTACAGTACATTTATAATAATTTTCACCTCCTGAAGAAGACCCATATGGGGTCGAAAATGTAATAAACACATATAGCTTAATCCCAGAAACTTTTTCATTTCAAGTATTTTAATGATTGCAATATTTTTGACGTTTTGTTTGTCAGCTCAGCTTACTAGTTGCAGACGCCATTTTACCTAATGTGCACAGATATAAAAAGAGACAACTAATAAGGTGAAAAGGTCTATTGTTAAATAGGACACTTATTTAGAAAAATCTGTTGTGGCCAGCACAATACCTTCCATCAATACTGTGTATTATGTACAAACTCCATACATAAATTCTCTTGCAAAAGATTCTAAATTTCCAGCAAAATTATTTCATAAACAAACTATGCAAATTGCACTTGACACTAACGTCTTCTTCTTATTCTTCTTCTTCTTTAGCTTTCCCCATTTGTTAGGGGACGCTATTTTTTATTTTCTTCTTCCACTCATTTCTGTTTTACGTGTTTTACGTGAGAAAAGGAACTGAATGAGAACGACACGTTCTCATTCAGTTCCTTTTCTCTCAAGTATTCCGCAATATAGTCCTTCCATCTTATCTTTGGTCTTCCTCTGTTTCTTCAACCTTCTATTACTAAGCCATTCATTCTTCATCCAATATATTCTTCATTTCTCCTCATGACATTTTCAAACCAATGTAATCATCTCTCTTGTATCTTTCTAGAAACTTGTTACACTAGAGTTATTTCCGTACCTATCGTTCCGTGTCTTTCCCAACATCTACTTCAATATCCTCATCTCTGCCACATTAATTTACTTTTTATTGATACTGACATCTGTCAGTTAGAATTATATGAATATATTAGTAGTTTCCATGTTTAGCATAGCTGGCTGATTTATAAAATTAAATTTCTTTAAAATTCTTTAACTCTATATCTATTGAATATGAAGTATAAAATTCAATCAAATCGTATAGATAATAATATATTCTTTAAGTTATAATAACGTTAAATGTCAATAAATCAAATTTAACTGTTAAATCTTCAAATGAGGCTACCCCCGGTTCACCAATTATAACCAAAATCTATTCAGTTGTTCTTCTGGATGTAAACACACACACACACAAATACATACATACAGACATCATCGTAAAAATGGTAAAATCGTATTATAGGGACTCTAAAACATGCTTATTCACTAAAAACTCATCATTGAATTTTTTGACCTAAAGATGACGGAAGATAATAAAAAAGTAAATTGAAGGGAAATAGTGTGTAGGTCAGATCATTTTTTTTTTATTTTTTTATTGCAAGGTGTATATTGATATAGAAATGTTCTCACGATACGATCCTGGAGGAGTAACTTGTATACCTATATCGTAGCTGTTATGGTAATGCTCCAAGTGAGATGTTCTTTGAGAGCTAAGAGGATTACTGTCCGAGTGATTGTGACGTTATCGAAAGAGCGAGCGTAGCCAAACCGCGGCCAGTCGAGATTAAAAGAGCTCCCGACCGGACACAAGCGTAAAATTACATCACACATCTAATGCACTAATTAAAAATCAATAATTAAGAAAACTTACGTCAACCTGTTTCAATGGATATTACTATTCCAATCATACAACGGTACTTCAAACCTTACACAACATTCTACCATTTGTTATTATAATTTATTGATAAATATTGTTTTTCTCATAAAACATACGATAATAAAATTAAAATACTGAATTTAAAATATTCAGTGTACAAAAGTGTTATGCAATTAACCTTTTCACATTTAAAGTGAATTATTAATTTTATTATAATCATATTCGTAATACAAACCACATAGACATAGCCAAGGGTAGGATTGTTAAAATATATTCAACTGATATAAAGAAGTAGAAAATGTAATTTATTTGCTGAATTTTCTTCGTTTGCAGTAGAAGGTTATAAAACTTTTTTCTATTTTGCGTCTGTAACAAGCTATTACAGATTACAGCACCTAAAAGGTTTGTTAATAGCTCATTCGAGTGCTGTAATAATTAAAATAATTTTTTTTTTAAGGTTGGTAGCTATGGATGTCAAAAAATATCAAATGTCAAATCTCGCTAAATAAACGAAGCCAAACGATTGTTAAAACTTTTATTTTTATATATAATTTTGAATTTAAAAGTAAGAATAAGAAGAAGAGAATAAATATACTAATAAAGTTAGAAAGAAATAGAAAATAGTGATATAAATACATAGTTGATGTTACAAAAAAGGTTATTTTAAATTCCCTAAATTTTGAAATTATGATTTTTTATTTAAAAATGGTATAGAATGCGCAAAATGGTATAAAGAACTCATTTCATAATAATTGGCGATTATTTTGTTCGAAGATTTGGGCCACTCCGCTTTGCGTTGTGACCCAAACTTCCTTCTCACAAAATTAATGACAATTATGACATTCGTCCATAATTTTTGGACCTCCTCCACTCTCTAATAATTTAAATCCCCACTGTAGGTGGTTATGCCTACGTTTCATAGTAAAACAATATTATTCAACAAACGTCTAATAATGGCTAGGACTCACAAGGACTAAGTTTTCTAGTACGAGTCGCAGGAGAGTGTATTGTAATTCATCCGAATATTCAATACACACCAGTAGAGATTATCTTTTCTAGGATAGTTGCACTTTTCAATAGTTTCGAAATAAAATTGACATGACATTAAAATTTCCATAGTCTACTGTCTATTGCCAGCTGCACATGATTTTTACAGTTACAATTTACTGAGGAAAGTGTAGTGTATAAACAAGGCGTCACCTCACGGGCACCCATAGCTGGCGTGGTTAATTTTGTGCCATTAAAATGCGATGTAATTTTTGGCGTCGGTCGGGATCGAACCCGGGTCCCCAGATATATACTTATTACTAATACCGTTATACCAATTTACTCATATTAAAGAAACATAGAGTGTAACAGAGACAAGTACATTAAATGTAACCAGTGGCAGAACTCGTCGAACGCATCTAACAATATTTCTTAGTATTTTTTTTTTGTAAATCTTCTTGATATTTTGTTAAAATTCTTCAAAGTTTTTTCATAAAATTCTATACCTATCTATGGAATCCATATAGCCGACTAATAAACAGCTAAACTATATTTTATTAACCTTCCGTTAGTTGCGCGGACTTTTGTGAGTTTAATCGCGCAGTCTACCAATGTAGACCGTTTAAACATTGCCTAATAACATTGTTTTAATAAAAAATATTTAATGACACGTTAATACTAAGTTTCTCTGAAATTTTTTCTTTCACTTAGAATCAAATTTATACTATAATATTTACATTTTGAATTACTGCAAAATAAAACTTCACTATATGTATATGCAAACCTTTAATAAGATACGTTTATTATAAACATACAAAATAAATGTTATTCAGGTAAAAAGTGGCCAAATGTATTATTTGTATATAAAAGTTAAATATAAAAAAATAAAAAACTATAAAAATTAGAACAAATTCTAACAAAAAAATAATTCCAAATTAGACACATTTTTAGTTATTGAAACTTTCAGTGCACATATTTCTCAATCCATCTTTGCATGCATATTTGCCGTATTTTGTAATTATAATACATAATTAATAAATATTTTACGTTGAAATTTTTAATTTTTATAACGGTAAACCTATTTTTCATCGTTTTGAGCCAAAATTGAGGCAAATCGCGGTACTTTTGGATGTGTTGTCCAAGTGTTATCCTCGGGGAAATATCAGACCGGTCAGTGTGATTTTTTTTGTAAACGCTGTTTGAAGTATTCGGCTATTTTTCAATGGCAGACAATAATTTTTTTTTAGCAATGAAAAAAAAAAACAATAAAGGTCCGTTAATCCGAATCTTCACTAATCCGGATATCATTGTAATCCGGACAAAATTTAAAAAAATGTAGATTTTATATGATATACCTTCTAATCCGGACCATCCATGGATACCCTAATACGATCGTATGTCGTGTGTTGTATAGGTATCTCCTATATCTGCAACCAATTCTACAATTCCATCCAACCATATATAACTTCGTAGTACAAACCCATCTCTTATTTCTTGGCTTTTGCACAACACCTACTGCACATTAGAATAATGTAACAATATTTAATTATGACATATTTCATTTAATTACTTGACGCTGTGATCTGATTATGGCAATCCATAAGCCGAAATAGATCCATAAATAAATTTTATTTACAACACAATACGCTTCGATTAATATTGTTTTACATTTAATTCAAAATGCACACTGCACTGAACACTTATGTCAAATTTAAATGTTTTAGCATTTATTACGCCTTTAATTATTTACTGTAATATTAATATTTTTCATTAATCTGAGTTGAGCCAGTTCCAATTGATCCGGATTAACGGAGCTTTACTGTATGTGTAAATTTCTATGTAGAGTAGATATATATGTACGAACCTACGGAAATGGTGAGAAATATCTAAAAATTTCTTTCGACAAGTGTAAAATATATATTTTAAACTAACAAAAACTGAATATGTTATTCAAGTATTCCGCCATTACATATTGGGTTTCTTCGCCTTTATTATTAATACCATCTTTAAATCTATTTGTCATTGTATCCCCAAGCCATGCAAATTTTCCTGTGAGTATTGTCCCATATCTCTTGCAAGGTACGTTTTACTGTACGCACTGGATTTTTACGAAGTTGTTTTTCCTCGTGCCAAAAGTAAAGGGTCTTGGTAAAAGCTAAATCTGAACTAAAAGATGACCCTTAAAATGCCGGTTGATCTATTGTCACCCATCATTTGACCCACAGTTTTTTTTAACGTTTTAAGTCTATATTTAAAGTAACCAAAATAATTTTGTAGAAAAATTTGTGTAGATTCTATAATTTGTTGAAAATGTAAACAGGCCGAACTACATATTGTGAGTTTGGGCTCGTAATTAGTAAAATATGAATTTATAGTTTTCTCGATTATTAATAGTTGAGTAGTTTTAGAGGAAAAAAATATCAAATTGGTTTTTCTCCGTTATCTAGTAATCAGTTACAACTGCGTTTTTCAAAAAAAAATTGCAACGGAATTCTCATAACAGGTCTGTCCCTCTACTTTGATTTGGTTGCAGCATTATATGAAAATCCAGCTTAAATAAATATGTCGTAAAAGGAAGCATAATAAGAATAGTACGTTTTGACCCGCTACGGCACGACACTCTTTCATTAAATTTATCCAAAAATTATTTAATGGCAGTTCCTTATATTTTTGTTTTAAATCAGTGTTAGTAATTTACTTATTGAGATTTATTCTTCATAATAAATTTGATAATTTTACACGGAACACTTCTTCACTGGCCACGGATACCATTTTTTCGCGGAACACAATTTAGAAAACAGTGAATTAGAAAACAAAATGCTAATTTAATCAGCCCAAAAAAAGTTCCCAAAAAATCTTCTTTAACCTTTATATAATATTTCTAACAGTTATTATGGCGGAAACTGAAAATGAAACGTACTACTATAAATATGAGTAACTTATTTGGTAATGTTACAAACCCGTACTAATGTTATCAAGTTGAACGAAAGTACAAATGGTTGAAAAATTCAAATTCTATTTTGTGCGTAGTATAGTAACTATAAAATAGATAATTACAGAAAGTTTTAAAAAACCTGTACTTAAATATACAAGTATGGAAAAGTAAAAAATATAAAATACTGTAATGTACCTTGAAATTAAGAAAACAGTCTTTATTCTTCCTACATTTTATGTTTCTCATTAGATCTAAATATCAAAAAACCAATAATTACTTCTCTTAATGCATTTTCAATATTCTATTAGGCATGCACTCAGAAATTCGTAACAGTCTGCTCTTCTCGTAAAGTACAACATAAAAGAAGATATGCTGAATTTTCTTGTTTTGCTATATAAAACGCTAAATAATTTTTTTTGTACCGTATGTTACACACTACTAAAGTGTAACGAACAAAACACTTGACGCATTTCTAATTTCATTAACCTGACATTTTTATTCATTTAATTTGTCGTATGCTAACAGAAAAACAAAAACAATTATTCGGTGATTTTCAACAAATGCTAGAACTACCAGTATCAATTTATTTAATTACCAGTTTCTTAGTACAAATACAATTACATATTCAATTTACTTGTTCGTATTCATTCAAGTACAAAGTTTTTACAGTCAAGTACCAACAAATCGGGCCATCTATTTTTTAATTAATTATTGTATTTTTATTTTTTATAGTATTAAACTAAAGTATGTATTTTTAGACTTCAAAACCGAAATCGCTCAAGTACTTGAACATACCATCTGTTTTTTACCTTCCGTCACCTTTAGGTAAGGAAGGTATTGTCTTTGGTCAAAAAATTCAATGATGAGTTTTTAGTGAATAAACATGTTTTAGAGTCCCTATAATACGATTTGATCATTTTTACGATGATATCTGTATGTAAATTAAGTTTAAAGCCTTTTTGACTTTGAAAAATATAAATTTATTTTCTGTTTAAAACATACATTAAGTATATTTGGTTGGTTACAACAAAACTAACAAACGATTGCTTTTTTAGCTCCTAACACATGATTATATACTAACTAATTCAAACTATCTTACGTTCTAAGGAGGGGGCGGTCATGCGCAATAGCAAAGTATACTACTATAAACAATAACATAATTCCTCCCTCGCAAGACTTTGCTATGTCGCATGTTTTTAAGCTAAAGGGTTCAATTCTATTTCTTTTTCTTCTATTTTATCTTTCTTACAAAGGTTTATACATAATATTTTCTTATACCTAAGTATTAAAATACAAATACATATTATAATAATTACGATTATTAGTATATGAATAACATAAGAATGGTAATTGTTGTTTATTTCTAGGTCCTTTAATTTTGGTAGGATGGCTAATGAATCTTTCATTTTTTCAATTTTCTTTAAATTTAATGTCCCATTAACTTTATTTTCATAGTTTATCTCTAAATTTTGGATTTGTATTTCTTTGTATTGTTGATTAACAACTTCAAAAATATTTTTATTTATTTGACATTTTTCGTCCGTTTTCATTTTAAAAATTCCTCTAATATCCTTATATATGTTTTTATTTAGACAGTTAATTTGTATCTGTTGTTTATTAGGGCTAATGATTATTATATCATTTGTGTTTCGAATTTGTTCCATGTCATTTTCCATACTTATATAGTGATACAAACAATTATCATCCTTTTTCTTATCTATTAAATTCAACATACATTTACTTATTTCAAAATACTGTGTAACACACATATACTTATTCTCTACAAATACACAGTTATTGATTATGTAGTTTTCCTTCCCTATTTTGAAAAACAATTTTTGGTTTTCATTTATTGTGATTAATTTCTGTTCATCATCATATGTGGGAATGGGACTGAATTGGAATAATGGATAAGACTCTTTCGAGAAGTTTGGTATCGTAATTAGGAAATGGATCTGTTTATTTTCGAATTTACAATGGGTTTCAATAAGTTCGTTAAGATTCCATATGTCTTCATTTTGGGTGATTTTTTTCAAATTCTGGTACGTAATAATACTAGGATGTATTTTGTGTAAGGAGCAAAAGGTTAGACTTGTTTCTATTTGTTTACAAAATTCATTAAGGTTTTTAATTATTAATATTAATTCTAATATCTGGTTATTTACTGCCATCATACTTTGCCAATCTTGATTCTTATTTAATTTATTTATTATCAACGTTAATTTTTCTTGAAGGTGTTCCTCATTATGCTTTATATTTTCTAATTGCTGATTAAAGTGCTTAGAAATATTTGTTGAAGTTTGTAAATTTAGTTCATTTTGTTTTTGCAATGTTATTTCATTACTTTGTATTTGTGCGAAGAGTTTATTATATTTCTCTTCATCAGTCGAATCTAAATTTCCAGTAATCGCTTTTATTATTGACCCGAGTCCATTAATTAAACCTCGTTTGGGCCTTTTGTTATTTCTCAAAAATAGTTTCGTAACTTGATCTTTCAGATCGGCATAATTATATTTTAGTATATTTAATACATTTTGAAAAAAATATTCTTTGTTTTCTAATTGTTTTTGCAATTTAGTGAGTGTGTCCGTAACCTTAATAAATTCTGTTTCTATTTGGGATATATCAAAATTATAGTATATTAAATGCTCGGAATTTTTTATTTTACACTCGCCTAATTCGATTAGGTGGAATCCATTGTTTTTAGAAATGTCAGTTAGTTGTCCGTGGCATAGTCTGTAATAATAGTTAATGTTATTTTATTGTTTGATTTTATTAATTCTAATGTTTTTGTCACCGTGTTCGTCAGTGATTTTTATTCGTCCTAATAAGGGATCGTATGTTTTTGGGGAATATTTTTTGTATAAAGGTTTCTTTATTTTTCCGATTAATCTGGGATTTTGTTTAATATATATTTCGTCTTTTAATTGTAGTGGATTGTCATTTTCTTTAAATCTACTTAATTTTTCGTTCATAATTCTATTTTTTACTAATTCATTTACAGTGTTGATATTATCTTTATGTTCGTTTAAGATTTGGTCTAGGGTAGTGTCTTGTTTAAAATATTTATTTTGGTCAGGTCCGAATAATATTTCGTTGGGAGTTAATTTGGTTGTGTGATGTTTTGTGTTATTGTATGCTATTAGTGCTAGATCTACCTTTTGGACTAAATTTTGATCTTTTACTCGCTCTTTTTGATTAATTATTCGTAATGATTCTATAATTGTAGAATGAAATCTTTCGATCGCATTGCTCTTGGGATTATTTACACAAATAAAATGAATATTAATTCCATACCTTTTTAGTAGGTCTTGTAACAATGTATTTTTAAACTCTCCTCCGCTATCTGTTATTATCTTATCGGGTATCCTATAAGTTTGGAGGTATTTGATTATTATGTCACATATAGCTCTAGCTGTTTTGTTAATGAGAAAATATGCTTGTGCATGTTTTGAGAATTGATCCATAATAGTTAAAAAGTATTTGCCATCTAATGTTAACAAGTCTAAATTAATTATTTCGAAAGGCTTTTCGGGGGTTGGAGTGATATTATCAATGGCGGGTATCGGTTTTCTATTGTATTTATTTAATTTACATAATTCGCATTTGTTTATATATTCTATAATGTCTTTATTCATTTTCGGCCAGAAATATTTTTCTTTCAGTGCTTGAATAGTGGCATTTATTCCTCTGTGGTTCGTTATACCATTATGAAATTCATGGATAATTTCTAATTGTTCTTCTTCCTGTTCTATATCGGAAACTAATTTATCTACTGATATTATATTTATTGAATCTGGAGTGAAATTTTTCGATATAACCTTTGTTACCTTTTTATCAAGATCTTTATTAAATATAGCAAAATATCTAATTTTTGGAACAATATAATCTTTTAAAAATTCTAATATTTCCTGTTCAAAATTGTCTTCATTAATTGTTACGTGTAATCTTTGTTTTTTGTTATTAAATAATTTTGTAATTTGTATCCTCGTTTCTTGATTATGTGAATCAAATATAATTTGATTATCTGCAACGTTTAACCGGTTGTTTACGTATTTAATTCCTGCTATGATGTTCTCGTTATCTGAATGCACTGTATTATCGTCTTGTTCGCTGTTAGGGTTTTCGCTGACGTTTGTTAAATGAAAATTTTCTTTTAAACTAAATACATTAATTTGAATATTAGTATCTTCAAAAATTTTGTATAATTTTTGTTTTACGTCTGTCCATGATAACCTATCTAAACCGCAGCCTAATTTCGGGATGTTAATTTCGTGTAATTCGTTTTTTATTAAAAAATCTCTTAATTCTTTTAATGGTTTATCCAAATTTTTAATAGACGGCTGGTCATAATGATTTTGCTTTGTTATTAAATGAATTATTATTTTATCACCCAGTTTCTGTATAACTAAGTGTTTGTTTAATGAATCATAATTTTTACAATAATTTTTACTATCGAATTTTTCTGTTATTTCTTTTGCTAGTCCCTTGGACATTTCAAAGTCGCGGGACACACAGTGTGCAATAATATTTGTATCTAATACATTCCCCGTTGTTTCTGTTATCTTTAACTCTGGACGCTGTCTTGATAACAAGTCCGCTATGACATTTTGTTTACCATTTAAATATTCTATATCGAAATTGTACTCGCCTAATTCAATTTTCCACCGCATAAGCTTCTGATTCGGATTTCTCATATTAAAAAGCCATACCAAAGGTTTATGATCTGTTTTAATTTTGAATTTTCTTCCGTATAAATATGTTCGGAAATTCTTTACTGCCCAAACAATTGCTTTTAATTCCTTTTCTACTGTTGAATAGTTTTGTTCCGCAGAGTTCAAGGTTTTTGATGCATAGCAGATAGGTCTTTCTTGATTGTCGCACGTTTGTGTTAAAACGGCTCCAATTGCATAGTCCGAGGCATCAGTTGTCAGTATGAATTCTTTCTCGAAATCTGGCGTTTGTAGAAGTGATGATTCAGCGAGTATCTTTTTACTGTTTTCAAAAGCAACACGATACTCAGGATCGTAGATATCAATGTGGGAATTTTTTTTTAAACATTTAGTGAAAGGTTTCGTTAATTCTGCAAAATTTGGAATAAATTTTCGATATCATCCTAATGTGCCTAAATATTGTTTTATTTCTTTTTTCGTTTTTGGAATGTTTAGTTTTTTTATAGCTTCAATTTTCTTTTCATCAGTACTGAGTCCGTTTTCACTTATTATATAGCCTAGGTATTTAACTTGAGGTTGCAAGAATTCAGATTTATCTTTTTGAATTTTTAGATTAGCTTTACGTAATTTTTCAAATACTAATTCTATATTTTTGATATGTTCGTCTAATGTTTTTCCAAAAATTATTATGTCATCAAGATATACGAGACATATTTTATTAACTAATTCACCTAGGGCTGTATTAATCATTCTTTGAAAAGTTGCCGGGGCATTTTTCAAACCGAATGGCATTCTACGGTATTCATAGTGTCCTGAAGGGGTGGAGAAGGCAGTTTTCTCTCTGTCAGATTCGTTTAACAATATCTGGTGAAAGCCAGAATGCAAGTCTAGTGTTGTGAAGTATTTTGATTTACCGATATGGTCGAAAATTGTCTCAATATTTGGAATGGGAAATTTATCGTCTTTGGTTTTTGCATTAATTTTACGAAAATCAATAACCATTCTTGTTTTGTTTTTATTAGATGCATCCGCCTTTTTTGGAACTATCCAAATAGGGGAGGCCCAAGGGGATTGTGATTTCTGAATTACTTGTTCTTTTAATAATTTTTCTACATGCATCTCAATTTCATTTTCGTAGATTTGAGGTAATCTATAATTTTTTGTGTAAATGGGTGTTTCATCGGACATTATTATATTGTGTGTAAGAACGTTTGTGTGGGATAAGGGTTCATTTTCTTTAGGAAATAAATCTTCATATTCTTTAATTAATTGATTTAATTTTTGTTTCTCTATTGTGTCCAAATGTGAATTACGAATTTCTATCGAATTTGTTTCTTTTGAATCTTTGTTACTTGTTAAATTGTATGTCTTTTTATTGATAATTACATTATTATTTTTGAAATCTAATTGAATATCTAATATACGAAACGCTTCTATTCCTAATAATAAATTATAATTTTTATGAAAATTATACACATAACATTTGATAAGGGTTTTATTTATTTTGATTTCTACGTATTCGTTACAATTCGATTTGCCGTTTACTGTTTTAAATGTTATTTTAGTGTCGAATTTTTTCAAATTTAATTGTTCTACTAATTTTGGGTGTATAAGGTTTATAGAGGATCCCGTGTCAAAAAGTATGTTAAAATGATTTTGTTGTAATGAGGGTAATTCTGTTGTTATTGAAGACATTATGTGGTGTTCTCGTGTATTATTGGATCTATGTCTAAAAAAGTGTCATTTTTTTGGTCTGGTTCCTGGTCAATAGTTTCTTCTTCTTCTTCGTCAATAATTTGTTCTTCTACATTATAATTTTGTCTAATTGTTTGATAGGACATAGGTTGAGTTAATCTAGTCTGTGTTGTCATTGGTTGTGGTTGAAATTTTTGTTTCGTTTCGTAGTAATTTTTCAAATTTTGTCGAGGGGCAAAAGGTTTCGGTTGTGTTTGGTGATTATTATTAATCTGGATTGGTTTGGATGGAAATTTTTGAGCCGGGAATTTTCTGGGTGGTGTATTAAAATTTAAATTTTGCTTATCTCTTAATATTGGTGATTGATGTGAACTCTGATGAGAATAATTGAATTCGTTTCTTAACAAACTTTCGCATTCTTCCAAAGTGCTGGGTTCTTTAACTATGAATGATCCTCTTACTGATAAGGGTAGGAGGGATATGAAATGGGAAACTGCTAGTTTTTGATTTTCAGTTATTATTGCAGTTTTTTGTAATTGAGTGTATTCCTTTAGCAAAATTTTTGATTTATATTGTGCGAATTTTTGTGAAATAATTTCTAATGTTTTTTCTGTACTAGCTTTATTTCTTGTCTGTAAAATTTCAAGCAGAATTGTTTCCGTGGTACTTTTGTCACAAAAATTAGTTTTGAGGTAAGTTTTTAATTCATCCCAGTCTTTAAATTTATTTTCGGACAATAATTCAGCAGCTTTTTCTGCGAGTTTATTCTTTATCAGTCCAAAGAGATATGTTTCTTGGATGGGAGTTAGTGCAACGTTCGTTAATGTAGACTGCACGTCGTCGACAGCAGTGATAAAATTGTTTAGTATTTTTATGTCTCCGTTATATGTAGGGATAATTTCACAAAGGTTTTTTATCTCGGAAAGTGAAGTTGTCATGTTGGGATTATTTGAAACGTTCGATACGTTTAATCTACTTAATTCGAGGGTTAAATTTTCAATACTCTTATTTAAGAGGGGATTATTTTCTACTGTAATATCACTAATATCAGAATGTTCAGATTCTGAGTTAGTTTCACTATCATACATGAGTTAATTTGTGTGTGTTGGGACTGTGCCGGTCCCTCGGTACCTTTATTACTAGTCTAAAACTAGAGGTACCCCTTTGTGTAATGTACAGTAAATAGTTTTAAACTTTAACTTACAAAGTTACTGTAAGTAGTATGAATATTACTTGATGCTTTACGGACATCACCGGAATCTTGTAGTTTGTTGAACCTGGTATCTCTGTTGAACAGCGACGTCTTCGACGCGACGACGTGAACCAGCTACCGAACAGCAAGTACTTCTTCTTATGATGAGGACGTGATCTTGTAGTGGAACAGCAAGTTGTCGATGTGGAATGTCTTCTGTTAGAGATGGGTCGTGGTTAGACCCTGATGGGCTAATGTTGAAGCCAAGTTGAAGTTCTTGTAGGTTTTTGTTTGAAATAAGACTTTTAAAAAGGTGCCACAGATGAAATTTTTAGTTTTGATTTCTCTGTGTTTTCACTGATCCTACCGACTGCGCCAATTAAGTTTAAAGCCTTTTTGACTTTGAAAAATATAAATTTATTTTCTGTTTAAAACATACATTAAGTATATTTGGTTGGTTACAACAAAACTAACAAACGATTGCTTTTTTAGCTCCTAACACATGATTATATACTAACTAATTCAAACTATCTTACGTTCTAAGGAGGGGGCGGTCATGCGCAATAGCAAAGTATACTACTATAAACAATAACATAATTTGTATGTATTTGTGTGTGTCTGACGAAAGTTTCGGATTGCATAACTTCAATACCACGATTCCAAAAATTATATTTTTTTCAGATACCTCAAGTTTACATCTAGAAGAACAACTGATTAGATTTTGGTTATAATTGGTGAACCGTAAGTAGCCTCATTTGAAGATTTAACAGTTAAAATGCATATTTTGCATCAGTGTAAAGTTAATTATTTTCAAAAAACATAAAAGTACCTATATGTAGCATTCCATTTAAAAATCAACGATGATTTCGCTTCTAGCTTCCTTGGCCTCCGGAGAAACCAGAAGTAGAATTATTGAAGCCTTTTTACACCAAAAAGTAGCATTAGTTCGCCCTCGACTTTGTAATTTAAACTATAAGTCTAAAACTAATAATAATTAAGAAAATGATTATTTATCCATATTTCCTTAAGTACCCTGCATATGTATTTATTTATATCATATTCACTAAATAACAACTTAAATATATTATGCGAAATAATTTAAGTAAGAGATAAGATTCGTTGTAAATCGAAGAATTATTATACTTAGTGGCTTGTGCTTAATACATTTTTCAGACAATTCTTTTACAAGAAGATTTGGAAATTATTATTTTAGTGATTAGTGATTTCAGTTTTCATTCCAATAAATCTGTTTTTATAAATACTATTTAAAAAAAATATCCATTAAAAAATCTTCAGAACACAATAATAATACAACCTTTTTGTTTATGTTTTGTATTATTAAAACCCAACGTTCCGGCAGCATGCACTCTTGTCTTCCTCAGGGAAAAAACTTAATAAATAATAACTAAACAATAGCAACAAGTAACCAAAGTAACATATTTAATATAGAAAGCCATGCTCGAGTAAGTTCTAAACCGTCAACCGTCACAATGATTGAGATTATATTAATTGAACAATTAGGTAACTACAGCGTTGTTAAAATATTAGGAATGATGGATCCGCATTTACTGAGACAGATATTATAAATACTCATAACCTCCAAGAATAGAGGGATGAAAACCTATACTTATATGCAGAAGATCAAAGTCGATGGTCACATTCGCATAGCTGAAATATTTTTATATATAAACTTATACGTTATATTCATGAAGAAATTATTATAATTAATAACATAAATAAAATGCATTTGTCCCTAATAAATTATAAAATATTGAAACAGTTGATCATTATTTGACAAGATAGTGATACAAACTATGGCGGCGGATGGCGCTATTGTTTTTCCATTAATGTTTCACGGTAGGCGGGCGAAAAAAGCGCGCGAGTCTCTCTTTTAAAATCAGTCAACCAATCAAATTGCAAAGACCTGATACGTCATCCTAATTATTAATGTACTTAATCATTTGTAGTTTGCGAACTAATTAATATTTAAACAAAATTATTTCACTAATACTCATTAATTTACTTATATTTTCGACTTCTTATCTAAATAAAATAAATAAATATATCATCACGGCATATTACCCATTGCTAGATGTGCCAATCTGCTCTGTTCACAGGTATCGGTAATGATGAAATATTAGTACCGTGCGTGCGCTTACCAGGCGTCACCTCACGGGCACTCAATGATGGCGTGGAAAGTTATGGGGTGTTAGTGGGTGTTATATTTTAATGGACCCAGCAAATATTTCGCTTATTTATTTAGTAATTTGTTTCATATAACATGATTTATACAGCAACATGTAAGCTACTTGATGACGGATGTACATTCATGATACCACTTCCGGTTTATTAGTAATTAATATCAACTTTGAAATTTCAAATGGAACATACTATATTTTTTTACAAATTTGAAAAGTACATCAAATTTGCTTTACAATCATGTAAAATAATCCATATGTTACATTATTAAAAAGTAAAATTGCGGGCACTTTTTTATACACCTAGTCGAAAAGAGAATAGTGAGCCATGACTGTGGCTTGAAATAAAACAATGAACGAAAACAATTGTAACTATTATTATTAAACGAAATAATTTTTTTCATAATAATACAGAAAATAAGATTAAGGAACACTTAATAACAACGAAATGATTTTACAAAAAAATATTCAAAATAACTCTCAGCCTCTTCAATACATTTTTCTGAGTTAGATAAACTCATTTTATAATAAATTATAAATTATAATAATAAAGGTTAGAACAATTATTACTGAGTATTTACAGGTTGACATTTACCGTGTTACAATTGTTTTAGTTAATTGTTTTATTTCAAGCCATAGTCATGGCTCACTATTTTCTTTTCGACGAGGTGTCTAAAAATTATTTTACATGATTGTAAAGCAAATTTGATATACTTTTCAAATTTGTAAAAAAATATAGTATGGTCCATTTAAAATTTCAAAGTTGATATTAATTACTAATAAACCAGAAGTGGTATCACGAATGTACATCCGTCATCAAGTAGCTTACATTTTGCTGTATTTATCATGTCATATGAAAGAAATTGCTAACTTAATAAATAAGCGAGATATTTGCTGGGTCCATTAAAATATAACACCCTGTATATATTTAGCACGGACTACATTTTATTTTTCCACATAGTCCCCTCTGAGGTCAACACACTTGGTCCAAGGTTTTTATAAATTTTCGATTCCCTCCCGAAAATAGTTTTCTTTGAGGTCCTCAAAATAAGCATTTACTGCTTCGATGGCTTCTTCGTTGGATCAAAATCTCTTTCCAGCGAGGAACGTTTTGAGTTTCGGGAAAAGATGGATGTCCGAGGGAGCCAAATCGGGCGAGTACGGTAGACGGGGGACGATTTCAAACCTCAGTTCGGTCTATTTTTGTTGGGCAATACAACTTGAATGAGCTGGTGCATTGGCATGGGGAAACAAAATCTTATTTTGCCATTACCGGACGTTTTTCTTGAATAGCAGCTTTCAGCTTGTCTAAAAGTGTGGCGTAGTATTGTCCAGGTACAGTTTTTCCTTTATCAAGATAATAATTAGCAGAATGCCTTTGGCGTCCCAAATGACTGACGCCATTACCTTTCCTGCCGATTGAACTGACTTCGCTTTCTTCGGGGCCGACTCACCATATCCAATCCACGGTTTCGACTGAATTTTCCTCTCTGGAGTGTTGTAGTATATCCAAGTTTCATCCATGATTATAAAACGTCTTTTAAAATCGACCTGATTTTTCTTAACCAACTCCAAACTTTCGGTTTAAGTTCATGCCCGAACGCGCTTTTGCTCAAAATTAAGCAAATGCGGCACACACCTGGCACAATTTTTTCTCATGCCCAGCTCATTATGTAAAATATGAACTACACGTACATAAGAGATCCCTATGGCTTTCTCAATCTCACGCACTTTCATTCGGCGATCTTCCAGAACCATATCATGGACTTTATCACAATTTCCGGTGTGGTAGCCGATTTTGGGCGACCTGAACGTGTCTCGTCATAGGTGTGTGACCGGCCATGCTTAAATTCCGAAAAGCCAGAAGCTCACAGTGGAAAACGAAGGTGAAGCATTCCCAAGGACAGCATTCAACCTGGTCTAGATCTTCGTTGCCGTCTTTCCTTCTAAATAAAAAAAACTTGATCACCGCACGAACTTCGATTTTCTACATTATCGATTTAACGCTAGGTAGATCGACACAGACGCTTTTCACGATTAGACTAATAGACAGATTGTACTGAAATTTCTTGACAGTTCATATGAAGAGTTAAACAAAATAACGACATAAGATTGTTTTCAATAAATCAAGGCCTTCTTTTATTACAATAATTATCGGTAATTTCAATTGTAATTGTTACTAAAATGAACATTGTTAATCTCATATTACTGACATAGTAATTATTTACCATAGTGGATATAGTAAAATGGCCTATATTTTTTAAATTATATATAAAAATAAATAAAATAAATATTTCATCACGGCATATTACCCATTGTTGGGTGTGCCAATCTGCTTCATACACAGATGTCGGTAATTATATATTATATTATATTACATAATTATAATGTACCAGTGTATATATTTGTCCCTATAATAACAATATTTATAGTAGCTTGTATACTATATTTATATTTGATCTGACAATATATATTTTTTTCAGAGACGTTTTATAAAAGGACGAATTATAAACTGAAAAAAATGTATAGTAAGATCAAATATAAATATAGTATATGAGCTACTATAAATATTGTTATTATAGGGAGAAATATATACACTAGTAAAATGTACTATACGTATATAATTTAAAAAGTATAGTCCAATTTACTATATCTATTATGGTACTATGTCAGTAATGTAAAATTAACAATGTTCGTTTTAGTAACAATTACTATTGAAATTCACGATAATTATTGTAGTAAAAGTTATAGTAAAATAAACAATATTCATATGACTACATAGGTATTGTATTTTCAACTATGTGCTATACATATAAGTTGAAATATGAACAGTGTAAAACAGGGATCAGGGATGGTTATTATTAAAAAGACAACTGTAGTGTTTATAATAATTATGAATACATAAGTATTTTTAAACAAATATAGTTAAAATTATAAAGGATATAGTTTCTCAAACCGGATTCTATCTCGTAAATGAAGAATCATTTCTACATGTACTGGTTCCAATTGTAGCAAAAAGTAATACTGTTGATATTTTCTATATGAAAAGAACAGTAACTGAAAAATATGATTGCATTATAGTATTATGTCCCTTATAAATAGTCATATTTAATATCATACCTTCAAAAATATGTTTGATTGTGAGATAAATTCCATAAATCTAATAGGTAGTTCATACTTATTAAAAATCACAATAAATTGAGAAAACACAATATCTCAACTCGCCATTCTACTCCGTCTATTACGACACAATACTGCGGCAACAGTTAGTGTTGTTCTTACGCACTATGTTTATAATATTATCGTAGATAATAATAGTAGATTTTACCTTATTAAACTTTTACTATATACTATTATTAATGATACTATTATATATAGTACCTACCTATAATAACTTTATATTTTATAAAATAATTTATAATTAAAACAAATATAATTAGGTATAGTAAATGAAACAATAACGCAATTACTACATTTTTAATTATATAATATTTACTATGCTTTTATTACCACTTTTACGATACCAATTTTTCTCCGTGTACCATCTGGGTACGACATAATATATAATATATTAATTGTTAATTTATGGACAATTTTACTTTATAGCGACAAGCAAATCAGTACATGCAACACTGTCTACTGCATAGTCGCAGACTATTAAATCAGTTTCCACTACTTTAACCCTTAAGTCATCACATTTATCATCAGATCCCACGACTGGAAAGTGAAATTTCACATGTGATTACCTCATAGAGCGGTAGTTTGTAAAAGCCTTAAAGTGTATCCCATAAGCAGGAGGATCCATTGTGCGTTGACGGCGACAGACCAAGACCTGTCAAGTGGTTCTCATACGGGACGTGGCTTTCTAGGAGGATTAAACTGAACTTGATTCGCTGTGACAAGACTGATCCCAACGATTCTTATGCTTTTTCCTAATCTGTTCTTTACGGTACAGCTTCAAAACACATACGTCACAAATTAAGTCAATTTCAAGGTCGGTTTGATATTTAAAATTATTATGTTATGTTATTACGACGAAATGCGATAAATATTTTACTGACAGTATAATTAGATAAATGTAAAGCAGTGCTTGTCAAAGATTTTATCTCACTACAAATATGTATTGAAAATATTTTCATTGTTTTTACTTACAAAATGTTGTAATACAAACAATTTACGATGGTATGATGGGGTCTTGTGACCGAGTACCTGAATGTAGGTCGTGAATCTGGGGAACCGGGTTCGTTCCCGACTGACATCAAATATTTCGAATTTTCAATGGTGCAAAATAGACCCCTGTGGTGCTCTCCCCACGCCAACAGTGAGTGCCCGTAGGGTTAACCCTGTAAACGCTTGCACGGTACATCATTACCGAAATCTGTGCGTACCCAGCAGTGGGTAATATGCCTTGATAATATATTTATTTATTCATTTATTTTTACGTACAATTTATATTAATAAGAGTAAAATTTAATGAAAAATAAATATGAATTTCAATTTAAAATAAAATATCACAGAAACAAATAATAAACAAATATGTCATCACTGCCTACTTATTGCTGGGTGTGCCAATTTGCTTTTATTCGTAAATTTCGAAAATGATTTATGTGGTTGGCAAAAAATTAAATTTTAGCCGTCGCCCCCTAAAACGGTAAAAAATGATTTGCGCATTAAAGAGAACAGGTAGCTATCGAAAATAGAAGATTTGAATTCTGCTTTTTTTCATTTTTCCTTTCTTAATTAGATCAATAACAATACATTTCACAAATTTTAACCGATTTTAGGAAAAAACTACAATAAAAGAAAACTTAATTTAGGATTTTTTTCGAATATATATATTTCTCTATATTTCTCAGGGTTGTATAGATTCTTTTTTAATCACATACTACCGTTTTAAGAGTCGGCAACAATTTTGTTCGACCACCTTGACCTCTTCCAACAATGTTGGCACGTGTTTCTTCATTTAAAACTAATTATTGTATTTTTTTACCAAAAACAATACTTACCTTACCTATTTCAGTGGCAGATTTAGAGGGGGGGGGCACTATTTAGCAACTCCGGATGAATCTATCTGAAGAATGGGAAAAAATCCACCTTCCATATAATCGAATTTAATAAAATCAACGCCTATAGGTTACTGAAGCTGTATTTAAATACAATGAGTAGGTATCCTACTAAATATTAAAATGTAGTATTATATAACAATTTTGTTTCTCATTTGTTGTATATAATTTGTTTTCCGCATTACATAAAGTAAAAATTAAACATTTCTTAAATTTTATTCTGAAATATTAAAATAAGACTATAATTATTTTTTAAATGAATGTTTATTTTCAAACCCTTTTTATTTTACATTTTATTGATAAAAGTAAAATGTGTTCGAATATTTTTATAAGTCCACTGTATATTTAAAATTTCCTAATTTTCTAAATCCGCCATTGCCTACCCTTAGGCATTGTGTAGGTAAGATAAAAGTTATTGTACCATAGTTGACAGAATATTTTGTTGTAATTTACATATTCTTCATGAAACTTATTTTAATTTTTTAGTTATCATTAATCTTGGGCTGAGAAAGTAGAAATAAATTCTTCTAATGCGTGAACTAACTAAACTTAATTAACTACGTAATGAATTGAATCATTTACGTTATGGTTTAGAAAAAATGACGAACCTGACTTTCTCATACGAGTAGTTCAATAATCTTATTAAGAAAAGAAAAATTACTAAAATCAGTCCGTAATGAATTGATTTATATAAATAGCTTTCATGTTCAAGTACATAAGTAGTTTGTTTTCTGCATATTAAAATTTAATGCATCAATATGAATGTTGGACCACACGCATGAAATTCATGTGCACCTAAATTAGCATGATGGTTGAAAGTGTTAAATACCCACAATTTAAATTCATTACAAAGAAAAAAAATCGTGAACAAAAAAATGACCAAGCTAGTTTGATGATCAAATACCGAATGTCCGATGTTTGGTAATGATCAATGGAGTCAGTGCAGGTGACCCGAAAATAATTTTTCAAAAGTTCATGTGAGCGAACACGCAAGCACGTCCAAGTCGCTAATGGGCTCATCTGTCAAAGAATCAATAATATTTTAACGACAGCATCTAATTAATAAGATTCTATAGCGACTACTCTTATATGGACATCACAAAATCAAAAATCAGAATTCTATCTCTAATATGAATCAAGTTCACGCTATTCTAAATTTAATCTGCCCGTTAGAAAACATTTGTTTAAATATTTAATAGAGTATAATTAATTGCTCGCAAGAACACTGTCAAATTTTAAATTTTTATCTTTGACATATCTAATTTTTGTAACACAATTTTAATTCATCTCTTAATATTACAGGTGCATATATTTTTTATAAAGGAATTAATTAATAATTTATAATTCTTTAGAAGATTTCTTTTTGCAACCCAAAATCGTTGTAGAATGAAATTTTTCGATGTCGCAAAAACATAAGCAAGTACATTTATTTTTTTATTTTTTTAAATAAATTGTAACATTTCTATAATGTACCTAATGCCGTTATACATAATGACTTAAAAATGACAGTGCATGATAAGATCAAAGAGTTTAGTAAAAAACACAAATCAAAACTTCAAATGCATCCCATTGCATTTATTACTGCACTCCTAGATGACGAAGATGAAGTAAGATGGCTAAAGAGATTCAAACCATCTCACTACCAGATTTATTTAGAATGTCACTAGAATCTAATTACGAATAGTTTATAGATTAAGTTTTATGTACATAACGTAACTAGGTATTCATTAATTTCTTATAGAGATTCTTGATTGGAAAAGTCTCTGCATGTTATTATTTTATGTCCTATTATTATTATTATCCTGTTCAAACAAAATACTTATTATATACACACGGATAGTAGTTAAAGTGGGGAGGGGCGTCTTCCCAGACTCATCCTGTATATTAGTCATTACTTTATATTTTTTTATATGCAATTTATAAAATACATTTATATTTTTCAAAGGAGAGATTTGCGAGACAAAGAACGACGACTTAAAGATGTTAGTGATCCTTTCACTCCTTCAGTAACATTTAAATCAAATTTATTTTTGTAGCTTTACGCTTGACGTTAGATTTAAATTTTGAGAAAACCTACTCACAAAATGTATAATGTTTTTTTGTTTTTATCATAAATCTTGTCATTTTGCAGTGGTCTTTTTTGGGCTAATATTACCTGAAATTAACGTATTTGCTAGTTCTTCGAAATTTTGCATCTTATTGTCAACTAAATGTCTGTATTGTTCCATAAACTCAACCAACAATGTTTTTTGTTATTTGGTGATCCTTTGTGATAAGCTAAACATTTTTATAGACACATTTATATTTCAAGAATATATACATATATTAAATAAATTAATTATCATATCTATCAAAAATATAAGTGACGTGATACGTTTTCATTTAAAAATCTGAGATAAATTTATCAAAGACAAGCGTTTTTGGTTAATCTGTTACTCACGTCACACCACTTTTTAACAGACCCGGTAAAAATATAAAAAATAACGGACCGCTAAATTTTTGTATTACGTATTTTACGGCCCGTAAAATTTAAATTTTAACGGAAAAATTACAGAGTACACTTATAAACTTACGTAATTTAAAATGTTTTTCAAATAATTGTAATACTTAGTGATCATTAAAAAAATTATGATCGGGCTAAATTTAAAAAAAAATCTGACGTGGCCAACACATGACCTTCCGTTAATTCTATGTATTTTATATAAATTACTCACTTGCAAAAGATTATATATTTAAACAGTTATTTATAGTTGTTGCTAATGTTGCTATGGAGTTAATAATGACAGTATAAAACGTCAAAATTCAATAAAAATTTATTTCACTATATTTATTTCACTATGTTACTTTTTATGTTCACCACTCGTTGTCGACTTGTCTAGCTTCGTTGTAGACTAACTTGTAAACTAGCTTGTAGATTAATTTATAGACTAACTTGTAGACTATATTTATATCACTATTTATTTCATACCCCTCAACTGCCTGACCTAATTAACCTAAACTCCAGAGCTGTTTACCGCCTTATATACCCGCTCTATATTAATCTAGAAGTGCGCCAGTAATTAAACTTATTTCGACGTTTGTTTACACAGCTGCACGCTCCGTAATTTTGTAATTAGCCCGTCGACCGGTCTAGATCTTGACACTTTTCGCTCAGTGGCGTCGGCAGCACGCACGCTGTACTCAGTGCCGTCGGGTTCGCACACGCTACTAACAAAAAATTTGAAAGTTTATTTGTACATTAAAATAGATAAATTATATAATTATTAATGGGGTCTCGTGGCCGTGTGCCTGAGTGTCTGGTCGCGAACCTGGGGATCCAGGTTCGATCCCGACCGACGCCAAAAATTACATCGCATTTTAATGGCAAAAAATTGACCCCTGTGGCGCACTCTCCACGCCAGCAATGAGTGCTCGTGAGGTGACGCCTGGTAAGCGCCCACACGGTACAAATATTCCATCATTACCGATATCTGTGTACGAAACAGATTGGCACACCCAGCAAAGGGTATTATGCCGTGATGAAATATTTATTTATTTATTTATATAATTATAAAATAGTAGTAATAATGATGAAATTGTTATACAAAAATTAAAGAAAGTAAATAAGATACTCCTAATAAATATCGTATTATTGAAGCAAGTAATAAATAAAAACTATTCATTAGATAAGAGTAGTTGTTAGATAACAAAATTGAAAACACAGCAGACAGTTCAAAATAACTCCAAGTTTCTTACGTGTTGACGGTGTTGACTACAACAAAAGTCGTAGATCGTAGGTAATTAACTTTTTCCAGCCAAAAACAAAACGGGCAACCAATGAATTTATTTATTTACTTCCGTTTACTAAACTAGAGCATCATTCATCATTTCCGCTTACGTCAGAATATATTTTATATACAAAATGATAGGAAATGTCCGCTTATTAGAACTCTCAGTAAGGAGACCTTTCACTGTATATCAGTTTTTAGACTAAAATTCTACGTACAACACTGCGTTAAAGCAATTCATAATTAAACTTGATTTCCACTGCTAAGTTTGAGATTTCATGAATTTTGACGTTAAAAAATTTTAGCATCTAAATTCAAAAATATCAGTTATCTTAAGGTATGGTTTCGACGGCGCTGCCAGCGGCCACGGTCGGCAGAATCCTCCTTGGTCGGCAGTGTTGGAGCTGGACTACTTCAGTGTTGTTAAGGTAGTTATATCGTGAAATAATTATACCCAGAATCAATTGAAATTTTAAATATAACTCAACTGACGTACAATCTACCTGCTCTCCAAGTTTTAAAATAATTGACCACGCGGTACCTGAGATATATGCAATTAAATCTGGACTTTTTAACACGTGAAGAATAGGAAATGGCAAAATAAACACAACATTTTAAATTATAACTTTTATATCCATACCGACATTTAATCGAAAAACTAATTAATTTGATTTAATAAAATTTGAAAATTATTTACCATCCAGATTTAATTTTATTGCCTCTAGAAAATTATAATCTGAAGATACGATAAATAGGTACTAGAATTATACTTGACAGCCATGTAGAAGCGTTCCAGACGGAGTATCAATTAAGTTAACAACGCCCGCTTGGTATTAGCAAATAAGAGGTGATATTTGGTTAAAGGAATTTCAGACGTACATTCGAAGGAAATATTTTTTAAATTGGTATTTTACGTGAAAAACATGAAAACTTTAAACAGTATAATACTACTTTTGTAATTTTAAGAAAGAAATATATTAATTTGTTTTGCAGTTTCCATTTATAGTTTAGAATTAGTATTATATCTCAAAATATCCTATTACTTTTATACCCGAATGTACCAATAAATGTCTAGGTGCGACGTTCCCACAGTTATTCTTCAACATTTATACCGTAGTGTGAGTATATTGAAATACGACACTTGTGTATGTTTAGTGCGAGTGGTACAGTTAAAAAAAACTTCTACGGAAAAATAAAGAAAATTCATCTGTTACAGTGTTTAATATTAGCTTTTAACTATTTTGATGCAATCTGTGTATATAATATAATGTTAATAAATATAAATTATTGCAAATATAAACTGCATTAGCTTAATTTTTATTTTTAACAAGTTTTTAAATAGGTACACTCGAGTAACAACTACCTTAAATGTGCTTGGTTTCGTTAGCGTGGTGCGGTTTAAACCGAATATTGCTAGCCGCGAAGCTGTTGCGTCCCGACCGCTTCAAGAGCAGTCTGACTAATGCCCAAATTTACTGATAATGAATATATGGCGTCATTACAAAAACTACAATAATTCCATCAATTTTCCAAAATAACTAAACTACAAACATGACCAGTCCATTTCCATTTCTTATCCTTTGCACATGGAAATTCTTTTTCATTATTCCTATTTATCATTTTCTTCTACACACAACTTTAAGTTTATATAAAAATGGCATTAATATTTTCTTCATAACGCTAAGTCTTATTCATTATTATTTTTGTTCGAGATTGTTGAACGTGCTCAATACATAACCTTACTTTTTTTGGTACATATTTGTAACTGTATATGAAATGTTCTTTTATAAATATATTTACCCTTTATAGAAATTGTGAAAATCGTAAATCTTTTTCAGGTTTGAGCTGAAAATGCCTAACAGGGCGAAATCGATCGTCAAAAAGTTATTTTGTTAAATAATAATAAAAATACAGTGTGCTTTTCTTTCTTATCACCAAACCACATAATGCATACTGAGCTGGAACCTGGAACCGTTCAGCAACAACAACAAAAAATTGTCTAAATTTTAAGTCATTTGTTTTTAGTCGACTATATTTAACAAGGAAAAAAGTCTTTCATATTCTCTGGTTTGGAACAAATCAGACGGCACACGGCTCTGCTCTTGCAATATTTTCTAAAATGTTATCCTTCTCTTCTTCCTTCAGCATGAAGCAGATAAGTATATTAGAATCCATTTTCAATAAAATTTAAATTGCAACTGACAACGGCCAACCGCGTTCAACGAAACCACTTTGGCAATACGGTCAAACCGTAACAGAAATGTCGCTAGATATACATTAAAATCACTAGAACTCAGATAAGTCGCAAATTTATAAAATAAATCGTTATTGAATCATTAAATTAACTAGATTTAGTGATAAAATCACTAAATTGGCAACACTGACCGTAACTGCTGACCAGACCGCTATTGCCGACCGCGACCGCTTTAAAAATATAGTTAATTTTGAAAAAAATAGTTTCATATAAAAATTTGCGTCTAATTAATATTACATAATTTTATATCGGACTTTTATTACTTTTTTCTATTTCGGTGTCATAAAGTATCTATAAACGCACTGAAAACACGTCGTTAAGAAGATCTATAAACGCACTATTTTTGTCGCTTTTCGTTTAGTAGGGGTGGTATAACTCGTTTCAAAACTGATAAATGAATGACATATAACCTCAAATTGCTGTCAGTCAAAAATGAAGCGCTACCAACATAACTGATAAAAAGTACAAGTTATATTTTTGACAAGTTACATTGTTAAAAAAATATAGAATTACCTCAATAAAAAAAAATCTCATGTCGCCAGCACATAACCTCTCGCCAATTTAATGTTTAAAATAGCATTGAGCTTTAAGTGAAGTATCACTTCCGGTTGATCGTTTGTAAACAAAATCTAATTTGTTGTTCCAATAAATAGAAAAGTGTAATACGTAATTTTGGATTATATTTTATCATGTTTTACTCGAAAATCTATTGAGAGCTCCAAATTAAGTACCACTTCCGGTTTATCATATATAGTCGAATCGAAATATTATATGTTGTTTCAAATTATATACGAGTTTAAAATACCAAATTGGAGAAGATTTAGATCATATTTTAATATATTTTTTCAAGAAAATGTTTAGAGCTTCCAGTAAAATACCACTTTACAACGGTTTATCAATTTTAGAAAAAATCTAACATGTCGTTTTCATTAATATAAAAATCTTAAATACCAAATTTGAAAAGTCTTGGATTATATCATAAGATATTTTTCACGAAAATCTGTTCAGAGCTTCAAGTAAAGTATCACTTCCGGTTTATCAATTTTAGTCAAAATCTAATATGTTGTTCCCCTTGATATGAAAGTCTTACATACTAAAACTTAAAGGTGTTTCATAAGGCCTGTTATTGGACTCGTACGTTAACAAATTGCCTTATGAAACTTGTTTTTTAATGTACGAGCCCAAACTCATAATAGTTCGGCCGGTTTACATTTTCAGCAAATTGTAAAACCTACACAAATGGTTGGAAATTTCTACAGAATTCTTTGGACTACTTTACATCACATAGACTCAGGCCCGGTATTTTCATCTCCGGTTAAACAGTCTGCTAACTGAAATGTCGGTTATAAGAACAATGTGGCATCAAAAATTAATTCATGTATAATTTTTATAACTTATGATATAAATAACGACTGTTTAACCGGGGTTGAAAATATCAGGCCATAAAACTTAAAAAAAATCTGATGTGGACACCACACGACTTCCTTGTACGATTATTAAACTATATATATTTTTTTTAATAATTAAATTACAAAATATTGACAGGCTTAAGCCAAGCCCGAGAAATATTTTGATATAGAACAAAAAATAATTCATTTACTACTATCATTCTTAAATTAACATTAATCTAACCCGGTTCTTTTTAAAGAGAGTTTTGATTACAACAAAGAAATACTAGATTACAACAATGAATACGACTAATTTCACAATAAAAATATAATATTTGTTATTGTACGAATCATAATATTGCATGTATTTAACGTAATTTGACATGAACATTTTTTTTTCTCCTAATCCATAGCAAGCTTTATTACAAAAACAAAAAAGTATATAATTTTTAAATTTACATATCTCGCTTATACAAAGGGCAAATTTAATAATACTTGATGTGCTAGACGCAGAAATTAATTCTCTAAAACTTTTATTTGAAGCATTTATTTCTAAAATCAAAATAAAATCATTTTATTCAAGAAAAGCTGTTAACAACTTCAAGTAATGTATTACTTCCGGTTAGCCTATTTTAATCAAAATCTATTATGTTATTTCGATTGACATAAAAGTCTTGTATACTAAATTTGAAAAGATTTGGATTATATTTGAAAACATGTTTTTACTAAAATCTATTATAGGCTTCATGTAAAGTGCCACTTCTGGAAATTGTGTAATAACCAGAAAGGAAGGTGCACAACTAGATGTTATAGCAGTACTAAATACATAATTTCAACTTTCTACGGCTTACCGTTTTTGAGTTACGCGAGATACGTATGTACGTACGTACAGACGTTACGACGAAATTAGTCAAAATGGATTCATGGATGATCAAAATGGATATTTCCGCTGAAATCTGAAAACCGAAATTTTTCGCGATTACAATACTTCCTTTACTTACGTACAAGGAAGTAAAAACTGTGGGCGAAAGTACAGGTGATAACAGTATGGCTTTGTGATATCGCTTGTGCGTCGACTGGAAGGTAGGATCCAAAATGGAGGGCGAGTCAACAGTTTGCACCGTATTTAATTGAGAAAATGTGATGTTTTGAACTATTATGCACCAGCTTCAAGTCAGTGTGTTGCAAAAGAATACAGCTCATAATATTAAAATGTGTCAATTGCAAGAATAGATCTGAAAAGGTTTTTCAACTACCTATTTAGAACACTATGTGAAAGAAATCAGATGTAACTTTAAAAAAGGACTGATTTATATGATCTGTCAGTTACTTTGTTTTTATATTTATTGTTCGATAAAGTCAATCATTTTTAAGACTTTTGTTTTGTGTAATTATAATTCATAAGTAATAAATAATTTTCGTTGAAATTTTTCGTTGCGTTAGCTTAGATTTTAATTTGGCGCTGAAATGTTGAGGGAAAATGGCGTCAAATTGCAATACACGCGCGGAAGCATGCGGAAGAGAACTACAAGCGCTATCTGTTGACTATATAAAACTTGCCGCTGAACTATGTCGGTGTACTGTTATTAGAGGCAACTGATAGCGACCGGCGGGGAATCGCACAAATAATGTAAATATAATACATAGTGCGCTATCTATTTATGAAGTATTAAATTAAACTACAAAACCCGGCATTGAATTTAGAAGGTGGCGCCATCTGATATGTATAAAAGATATTGCATGACAGCGAAGAATGACAAACGTGTGAAATCTAACCTATACATTATGTTAAATAATAAGCATGGATATTGTTTTATTTTGAATTGTTCTTAATATAACTATGGATACTACTAGACCATGCGGATGCAAAGCATACCGTACTTGTTTAATATGTGAAGAAGAGTACGGTTTGTCTAATTCAACTGTTATTAATAAGGTAACAAACAAATATTTTCCTTAAATATAAGTACACTTATTCACGATAAGAGCCTAAAATACCTGTAGTACAGTAGTAGCAATTTTTGTCGGCTCTAAGTAATTTTATATCTGTTTAGTTGTAAGCATACCAAGTACTGAAATTTTAAAACTTAGCTTTGTTACCCATATTCAGCTGTGGCTGTACTTGTACCCTAGGTGATTAATCTAAAGTTCTAAAGGTGTATAGTGTAAAAAAAATAACAGCGTATTCTTGAGATCATTTTGAGTCATATGAACATTGATCCTATTCCTTTTGGGAGTAATTACAATGGATCAAAGTTTAATAAATAACAATTAAAAATAATAATTAAGATACCTCATTTTAAAACAAATGAACAAACAAGGCAAAATTAATCTGAAACTTGGAATATTTTACCTGTGTTTTTTAATTTACTGTGAAATGGATTAGTCCTGCGAAATAAAATTTGTAGAATTCATAATTTTCTGATTCATTGATATGAATTGAAGCGGCACATTTTGAACATTTATTACAAAAAATAAAATATAATATATTTAATGTTTCCATATTTTGTTCTTTTGTTTTAAAAGTAGATACCTTGATTTTTTTAATTGATTCTATTTATAAAACTTTGAACCCTTGCAATTCCGTAAACAAAATGAATAGGATCTATGTTTATATATTTTTTATTCGAAATGATTTCAGAAATACGGTATTAATTTTTTACACTAGTCCTGATACACCTATATGTTATATATGACGCTATCATTTCGGATGAGTGAGCTAATAAAAATACTTAATTATAGGATAATGGTACATTTGTCTACTGCCCTAGATGCAAAAAAGCATGGCCAGGATGGGATACAAATGATTATAAGAAACATCCTGTTCATGAGGGCAATGCAATAGAATATCCTGGTATTTATATAGATGTAAGATATTTGCTTGGTTGTACTCTTAAGTTTGTATTCTAAAAATATGATTGCAGTTAGATTTTTTAAATAACGATGAAGAACAATATCTAATGAGAGGTATTGATGATATGCCTTGGGATTTATCTCAAAGTGGCAGAAGAAAACAAAATTTTGGACCAAAATGTAATTTTAAGAAACAGAAACTAAAACTAGGAGAATTTAATGGGTTTCCAAAATTTACTGAATTTGTTCAAAATAAATTTAAGACAGTACCCATTTTAAAAGATTACCAAACCATTGAACAATGTTCTTTAGAATATAATCCTGAAAGAGGTGCTTCCATAGATCCTCATATTGATGACTGTTGGATATGGGGGGAAAGAATAATTACAGTCAATTTAGGAGCAGATTCAGTTTTAACTATGACAAAATTTAAAGGTGGAAATGAAAAGTATAATTTGAAATGGGTAGAACAATATCCAGCGATTTTAAATGAAGATGGTGACGTAAACCAAAATGATAGTCAGTTTAAATTATCTGTAAATGAAGATGATAATAAATGGCCAGTGATAAGAATACCAATGCCCAGGTAAGCATTTTTTTTTTGTCTTAATAAGTTCATAGTACAATTTATTTTATTGATAATTATTATTTTATTAAATAAACATAAAATATACATAGTGATTATTATGTCTTTAGGAAATCTTTGTTAGTTATGTATGGTTCAGCTCGATACGATTGGGAACATCAAATATTACGCGATGATATTACACAGCGTAGAGTTTGCTTAGCGTATCGAGAGTTTACACCCCCTTATCTACCTAACGGATCCAGGTATGATATGAGTAAAGAAATATTGGAACATGCTTTAAATTTTTTTGATACTTAACTCCATACATGTAAAATTATAAACTAATAAAGAAATAATTATTATTGTTATAAAATATTTGTTAATATTTATGCCTCAGGAGAACTATTTTCTGGGGTGTATATTACTGGGGTAACTGGTTGTTTATCATTCCCGCGAGCCAGTTGTAAATAAAGTTCTTGACGTGTTAAATACTTTCTGGTTGCTCTCTCAGTTTTGATGCGGCGAATGGCCTTAGCTAACATGAAGGAAAATACTATTCCCAGAATCTGAAATATAAAAAATGTTAAATGTTATTAAGTTAAATATGAAAATACTACAATTCAATTTATCTATAAAATTAACAATTTTGCAGTTTCGATTAGCATTTAATTTTTTTTTTGTTTCTTCATATAAAAATATTGGTTAACCGGTTTCTTGATTTGGTTTAAACACTTTCATTCAATGCAACTACTGAAAATTTATATGCTGCTATACATTACCTGAACAAGTGCAATACACAGAGCTCCAGTTCCTAGCATAATAGTACTTTGTTGGATGATGAAAGACAATGTACTTAAACAGCCTACACCGCGTGTTTTGCAAGTTGCATCAGTATTATAATTGTTGTATCTTGCTTGGTTATTACAGCAGGATTTTGGTAAAGTGCTATTTGGTAAGTAATTATACCATTCTTCTTCGTTGTGGACTCCGCAACAGTTCATCTAAAAAATACTTTTTGTAAACTAATAAATTTATAAAACAATATTTTTATCGGCCGTCTGAGTATGATGCATAATAGTATGTACATTCAAAAACAAATACCTATCATAAGGCAATCTGTTAATGTACGAGTCCAAGTTTTACAAAGGACGAGTACGTTACTATGCCTTAGAAAAATGGTTTTTATACTATTTTTTCTATTGAGGTTATTTTATAATCAGATTTTTTTTAAATGCGCCTTGTCAAAAATATGAAATGGTGTTTTTTTGTCAGTTATGTTTCACATTTTAGCAGTTTGTGTGTTGCGAATTTTGTCTGATTGTATACATTAATGCATTGTATCAAACAGTACGCTTATAGATCTTCTAAACGACGTATTTGCAGTGTTATGATCGTACCAAATTTGATATCTTTAAATTTCAATTGATAAGCATGTTTTAAATTCATTATTAGAATACTATAAAATAAGTTTTACTTTGATGGTTGTCTGTCTGTCGGTCTGTGGACCAATAAACCACAGTACCGTTTTTTTATGATTTTCTGTACTGTATTTGAAGTAAGAACTTTTATTTATAAAATTTATATGAAAAGTTTATTAATATTTTGATGGAAAATAAATGTTTCAGTGTTGTTTTTATGTAGGTATATTATATTTTCAAAATATTTTTATTTATCAAATAAAAAGAAGTAGGTATTATCTGTTTTGTAAATCATTAATAGTCGTGTTTTATTATTTTTGTTAATACAAGGTCAGCTGGGACCAGTACTCAAAAAAATATACCTACTTGCAAAATAAATATTTTAAATACTAATGGCCGATTTTATAAACGACAGATAAATAATCCGAAGTAAATAAAATTTATTCGTTTAAATGATACTCGAACTATTGATGGTAATGTTATACATGGCATAAAATGAATAAAATTGTTTCGAATTTGTTTATTTAAATAAATTTACTATGGAAGTAAATTTATTCTGTCATTTATAAAACCGTGGGTAAGTAAAGTAATACTTAATATACTTGAAACTGTCAAGAAAATTGAATTCTCATGGCCATTTTGAGTCTGAAAGTTAATATTTGCAGTACTATACTCATAGTCCATTTATAAACAAAAAAATCCGTTAATCAATACGTTGAACAAGTTTACACCAAAATACAAATATTTTTTCCATTTTGATATTTAGTCATTTATATTATAACCTCTTTTATTTGAAAACAGACAGTTCTTACAAAAATTAAGTGTGTCATATTAATTAATTAGACGGAGAGTTTAATAATTTAAATTTATTTCAATTTTTATCTAGTTTTTTTATTACTGTAAATATGACTTTAGAATGTACTCCTAGTTTAAAAACTAAGTATAGTAATTCATTTTGAACCAATAATAATCGTATATTTCAATAGTCGTTGTGCTGTATGGGCTACCATGCTAGTTTATTAAACGGCCGGGCAAGATTCAATGTAGTCCACACTCGCGCAGCACAATTCGTACAGAGAGGGCTACTTTTTTTACGGATCCGTGGTAGTGCCGGATTCCTACCAGCTAAAACCACCCTCGCTTCTTCCAAACACGCCGTTGTACTGTTTTCCACATTTTATCGCCGGCGTATTTTTGACAATAGCGTAGACGTCTATCAAATTTAACCCCTTTGCTTTTGCGGCCTTTTCCTCTCTATTATTTTTACTTATTATCTACTTTATGTAGGTTTTAATCATTCTCCACTTAACTGCGCTACTCAGCATCGTATCTGTAACGGGTCTAGTTTCTTGCTACTAGTATTGCGGGCCTTGATTTATTGTTACTTGTATGTTTTTGTTACTAAGATAAATATGTTTGTATTAAAATAAATATTCATTCATTTTTATGACTTCACGAATAAAAGTCGTATTTTAAATTGTCTCTATATTTAATTTATTTTAATTGGTGACGTTATTATCTTGAGCTCATCGTGGAGGTGTCTTCTTTCCTCCTTTTAATTTGTACACTCGAAAAGTGGGTGGGCTGGAGTATCTTGACCGGGGCAAAATCAGCAGATATCCCAGTCTATCTTGCCAATTATTTTAAGATACGACCCGATGCATCCATGATCGCTAAAGCTTCTGTCTATCCAGCCGAGATATCAGGCATTATCTCCTTCAGCCTCGTGTCCCTTGTTATTTTGGCCCACCTGTCTTACCGCCGTTTGATTCCATCTATTTCGATCAGTTTCTTTTGCTCTTTGCTCTTTCCTTGCCCAAGGATCCTTCCTCTCTTCTGGCTGGATCGGCAACAGCCTTGAGAGCAGGGATCTGAACCGAAATATATTTATGGTTCAGGTTCGGTTCGGGTTCAGGAAATAAATGTCGATTCAGGTTCAGTTTTGGTTCAAGAAAATAAAAATTATAACGGTTCATTAGTTTTGGGTTCGGGTTCGAATTTCGGTTCAGAGCAATAAATGATTACAAACATATAAGAAAATGATTATATTTATTAATTTTAAAAGCATTTTAAAAAATTATTTTTAATTGTATATCTAATTGACTTCTGAACCGAATCTGAATTTAAAACGGTTTAAATTCGGTTCAGGTTTATTGACCTTGGCAAATAAAGGTTCGGATCGGGTTCAGGTTCATCAAAAATTCGGGTTAATTCGGGTTTTCGGTTCAGGTCCGGGTTCAGTTTCAGGTCCTTGCTTGAGAGTACTGACGCCACCTCATTTGCGACCGTATAGTACCCTCTGCTGATGCCGATTGGCAGCTTGTAGGCTCTCTAGTAGTTTTTTGCTAATCCCATATTCTAGAGCGTTGGTCCAGGTATTAGTCTGTTATTCTAATGGGGTACCGTAGAAAATTCATGTCTTGCATAGCCATCAATATGCCTTCCCATGACGCTACATAGAAAGCGTTTTCACATCTATTTGGATAAGTACGGATAGCCCTCTATTTTTCCCCTTTGTCGTTTATTTTACCGCTAACCTGTTGCATGGCATTAGTGGTGGTTAACCCAGCCCGGAAGCCATATTGCCTAGGTGATATGCACCTGTATTCATCCTGGTGTTCTTGTATTCTACCATTGATGACGTGCTCCATTAACTCTTGTTGTGCTAAGGAAGCACAGCGGTCTGTAAGAGGATGCCACTCCTAGGTCCTTCTTTCCCCGTTTGGAGAGAAGGATCAGCTCAATACTCAGCCTGTGGGAATAACTACCTGATTATGGCCTCAATCTTGTTGTCCGGAGGCGTAATCTTGGGTTCCAAATTGTTCCTATTGGCAAATATCCGATAATGTTTGCCCCAGAGATCCTCCTCCACAGTATTAATAAGGTCGTCCCACTTTTTTCTCTTCTCTTGGTTTATTTATTTTTTAAGTTTGTGTTTACATGATTTGTATCTCGCCGTTATCTCTACCATGCCTGCGGCGGGTAGGTTTCGAATTTTATCTCTGACGTATATGCGCATGCTATTGCGCTTACCGCTTGTTTGGGGCTTCATTCGTTTCATATTATCCTGGCATATTTTATTTATGTGTTTCATCATGGCCTTCACATTTCCAACGCCTGGCAAGCTACTTACACCATTTTTTTGCCTGTGATTTTGTATTACATGAGGCTGTTTGCCTTTATTATGTCGGGTGTACCGGTAATCGTAAATTTTATAAAGCGGTGTGACAGTTCCTTATCGTCCAGTATCCAATTTTTAATCTTCGGGAAAAGGTCCTAGCTGCATGCTGTGGCGTCTATGAAGGATGAGCCATTTTCGTTAGAGTTGCACACACACAGATCTTGTCTGTATAGCAACTCCGACAACATAAGACCCTTCACTTCGTTTACGGGAGAGCCCCATTTCAAATTCTTTGCGTTAAAGTCACCCGTTAGTACTACCTGCTTCTGGGTATTTTTGATGGCGTCTTCTACCTGGTCAAGGAATTGATGATATTGCACTTAGTTTGTGCCCAGGCTGGCGTAGCATACTATAATTTTAATATTACTTACTACCATCCAAGTTATGCTCCTAGAGATGCCGAAATCGTGAACCTTTGATTCCGTTGGAAGTTATTCTAATGCTAGTTTCGCACTTTCTAGGAACCTTGTTAAAAGACCCAGTCCCTTTCCTTTTGCAAAGTCTTGTAATTTGGTTCAGAAGCTAGCATCGTGCGCGTCTTTGCTTCTATTTAAGTTTGCTTGCAGGATATTTATGTACTGTTTAATAATAACTTGTTTTTGCATTACTGGGCATCTTTTGTTATTGAGGCCCTTCGATACGCTTTTCTTGTCCAGAAGCGGTTGGAGCCCAGACGTACCTCAACCAGTTTTTTGGAGTCTGGACATGCCATGGTCCCGGTCTTGTGTTTTGTGTTATCTATATGTGAAGCACTTGGGTCTTTTATTGCATGTGAAAGCGTCATGGATTCCCGCCACATATGCTACACAGTCCCCTCCTGTCTTACCCCGTGCATTCTTCTTCGGAGTATCTCGATTCTTGGCACTTGTGTCATTTCCTTGCGCTTATCCTCTTTCTGACCTTACATGCGTTGTATTCTATTTGAAACCTCCCTAATTGGATCAGCCTCTTATCCCCCTTCGAGGGGATCCTTTACTTTGGCACTTTTATTTTTTGTAGCGCTGTCCCGCTTGACGTCATCTCAATGATGATGAGGATTATATTTCCTCCTTTGCCTTTGTTACATGCATTACCTTCCCTTTGCTTCATCGGCAGGATGTCCCTCCTTGGCAAATCTTCCTCCGTTTTATTCCATATATTTTCAAAGCTTTTGTTATCTCTTTTGAGGAATATATCGAAGTCTGTCGCCTACTATATCTCTATTGTGTTCGGTTACTTCTGAGTAGGTACGCACCGTGGATGCTTTTGTGATGTGCTCCATCTATTTCTGCAGAGCCATTATGGTATCCCTGTCTTCCTTAACCCTCTCATTGTCTTGTTTTATTTTGTTGATTTCCTACTCCAGGGTTGCCACCCTATTAGTGAGTTGTGCTATGGTGTCCTTTCTGACCTTTCGTAGCCTTTGGAATGAGAGCCTAACTTCCGCCACTTTCGTTTTAATTTCAGTGGCCGTGTTTGCATACCTTACTTCAGGTTGTTCATCCAGAATTTCCAGATGGTCCAATAAATCTTTCATGTGATCCCTATCAATTCCTACTTGTGTTTTTTTTCTACTACCTGCTCCATGGAGACTGTGTTCTGTTTCACCTCTGCTACTATAGGCCAGTCGTCAGGGAGATTAGCATTGTTTTAAATCGGGAAAAAGATTTAACTATTGGAATCGGTTTATTGTAGGCCTCTTTTAGACATACTCATTTATGCCCCTCGCGCACCCCCCGGAACACCACCAATTTTGCCGAAATATCGCTCGAAAAACGTTTTTTTGCCACTAACTCGGTTCTGGATAGTCCTACGACAAATAATGTCAATATCAAAATTAAAGATAACTATATTCTCTATCGAAAAGGTTTATACATATTTTTACGTAATATCAATATCCTACGAGCTACAGGCGGGGGAAGTGGGGAAGTCGCGTGTTGTATCAGATTAACGCACTATAGACTTGTCTACATTACCATGCTCTCTACTTGCTACCACGCTTAATTTTCACTATTAAAGTCTGGGTGAATATATTTATTGTAGATTTTTAAACTACAAATATATAAACTATCGACGTTTACAACAATTATGCGCTCGTTTTCACACCATCTTGCGGTAGCGCGTTTTTTTTAAGTGGTGTCCTCAATAGGCCTATTACGGATGGCAGCGTATAAAATAAAATGTATGAAAGAGTATAATACGTACGTATAATACATACGAGTATAAAACTGTTATGTGTTATACATTTTATATAATATATTATACATGCATTATATGCATTTTATACAGTTCATGTATTATACATACGTATAATAATAAACAACACCAAACATTTTTATACAGTTCAAAAGGTATAATACATTTTATACAGTATGAAATGTATTATACAGGTATAATAACATACATTTTGTAAGAACGTATTATACTTTGTATACCTTTTATACAGGACTTTTATATATGTAATGTATAAAAACTTTTTTCTTCAAGTGTACAATAATATTCATATTATGCTACTATACACACACTATAGAAGATATTCATTTTATTACTAGTACAACAATGTTGTTCATTGTTGTACTAGTAAAAAAATGTTAGCTTCTTTAGTTCACCGCTGGCGGCAGCAGTCGTCGCAGAACACAGACCATATTGAAAAATTGTTATTTGACAGTTGTATCGTTTGTGTTTTGTAGTGTACACAGCCAACTATGGCTGAAATTGCAAACGCTATAATTAAAAAATTGTAGAAAAATATTTAAAAAAATCCCCAGTTTTCTTTGAAACACTTGAAGAAAAAATAGTATATGTTATTCGGAGCAGAACGCCCTTATTTGTGTTTTACCCAGCTTGCCTGGCCTCGGCTAACGCCTCGGCCGCAATAGCTGGGTTCAACACAAAAATACCGCTTTCTACTCCTAATAACATAATATACTATTATACATGTATTTTACCATCCCTAGACTTAGTCCACTTTTTTATTTAGTTATTGAACTCATCTCCAGTACTATCATTTTATGATGCCAATGTATTAAATTTGTTTAGCTATTTTTAAAGTTGACGGTCCAAAAGGGTCCCTGTCTTCAATTAAATTGTGAGTGTCGGTATCGTTATCAACTGCATCGTCTATGTCAGATTTAGCCGTGTAGTCGTGTGTTTTTTGTAAAAGATCAACGTCTTCCCAATGAGTATTCTTTAAATGAATTCAAGTATAATTTTCGTCAAGGCAGTACCAAAAAGTACATGCTACCATGCATCGTTACCTCACATTGAGTCTGCTGCACGGCAACACTTTTTTAGAACTTATTACCAAATTCAGCAATGGTACAGTAATACCAAGAATCCTCAAGATTGAGGTTGGATGAAAAAGAAATTTGGGTTGTTCCCTATTACTACCATAAAAGAAGGTGCTCACAAGACCTCTTAAAAACAATAAGCTGCAGTGTACACATTGACTGCAAAGCCGCATGTAGTTGTAGAAAAGCCGGACTAAGATGTTCCGTCATTTGTTCCAGATGTAAAGGTCAATCGTGTACAAACGTTGAGATCTATGTAGACGACTTAGATCAATCCGAAGAAACCGATGATCAGTTATTATATTTTTTGTTACACGACGACACGGCTAAATCTGACAAAGACGATGCAGTTGATAACGATACCGACACTCACAGTTTAATTGAAGACAGGGACCCTTTTGGACCGTCAACTATTAAAATAGCTAAACAAATGTATAATACAGTGGCAGTAGAAAATAAAAGTACCGGAGATGAATTCAATAATTAACTAAAAAGGTAGATTAGGCCTATTGGGGACACTACTTAAAAAAAAAACGCGCTAAACGCTCTACCGCAAGATGGTGTGAAAACGAGCGTATAATTGTTGTAAACGTCGATGTCGATAGTTTATATATTTGTAGTTTAAAAATTTACAATAAATATATTCACCCAGACTTTAATAGTGAAAATTAAAAGTGGTAGTAAGTAGAGAACATGGTAATGTAGACAAGTGTATAGTGCGTCAATCTGATAAAACACGCGACTTCCCCCGCCAGTAGCTCGTAGGATATTGATATTACGTAAAAATGTATATAAACCTTTTCGATAGAGAATACAGTTATCTTTGTTTGATGTTGACATTATTTGTCGCAGGACCATCCAGAACCGAGTTATTGGCAAAAAAACGTTTTTCGAGCGATATTTCGGAAAAATTGTCGGTGTTCCTGGGGGGTGCGCGAGGGGGATAAATGAGTATATATAAAACAGGCCTACAATTAACCGATTCCAATAGTTAAATCTTTTTCCCGATTTAAAACGATTTTTACCTCTGCTGAACTCCCTGTCTTAAGTTTTTATCGAGCACTACCATGTTCTCATTTTTTAGTAGTGGGGAATTATGCGCCAGTCTCTAGCAGTTTGGGCCGATATAATTCCAGCCCAAGTTGCGGTTTTACTACACAAAGTATAATATTAACGTTATTGTTGTTATCTTTGGTAATTATTGTTTTTTTTTCTTTTTATTTAATACTAGCATTTAATATCATGGTAAAAATGAACGAAGAGAAGGACTCTGTTAAATATTTGCAAAATATAAAATTTTAACAAATGGAACTGCAGGAAAAACTTGAAATTAAAAATTTAGGGCGTCTTACATCTGATTTAAAAAATTCTCAATCCTCAATAAGTAGAGCACAGAGTTATGTACGAAAATTTAATTGTAATGCATATAACAAAATTATTTCGTTAACTGCTTGTGTCTTTCTTTTGCTTTCCATGTCTTTTGTTTAGCAGTGATTAATTATAGATAAAAACAGGTGTAGTAAATTTAAACATTCAATTAAATTTTATTGAAGGTAGGTATACTATTATCAATCAGTATTTTTTTTTATTACTGCAACCCCACCACTATAAATTCCTAAGAGGCAATAATACATTTTTAAACATAAAATCTTACGAAAAACAATAATTTAGCAATGAATGCTATTGTTTATTTTTTTACTTGAAACTAGAAAAAAATACTGTTAAATGTAGCGAAAATATGTAAAATATTTTTCACAATTATTTTTTTTTAAATAAAAGTAAATACATTTAAACAAATATTATTTTGATTACATTTGGGGTAATCTCCAATTTTACGCAATTTGTCGAAGAAATGGTTTATCAATCTTATCAATAATAAAACAGTGCCTATCAATATTGACCCACTTATTTTGAACTTCCTGTATATTTCAGAAAATAAGAGAATTATTTGATTTGGATTTGTAATATTTTATTTTTAATTTCTAATATCTAAATACTTTGAATATTTTAAGTACTAAAAAGTATTTTTATGAAAATAGTACATCAAATACGTAGTTATTTAAGTTGAGATTTTGAAGATCGATACCGGTAGAAGAGCACTTACTGGTCGTAATGCTTATTACGTTGTTTACACGATCCATGCCAAAGTTTAAATGAATAAGATTTGAAAATTATTTTGATAAATTAATAATTTTTAGTTGTCATTTTTAAAGTAAGTGTTCATCGTTGTTTTTATTTACTTACCGCCTCGCCTCCTGATCGATAAGTAATCACAATTTGGAAACTCTATTGGTAAATATTTAAAAAAAAAACTCGATCGTGCAAAATAGTAATTTGTGTCAAGGTATTGAAGTTCTACTTTATATCACGAATGTGGAATTTAGTTGCCGAGGCCTTAGAGCCGAGAAAAATAAACCATATATGTGATAAAAAGGAACTTCAGTGCCGAGGTGCCTATTATATCTTATTTGAAATAATTTTTTTGAGAAAATAAAAGGATATGTATTTTTATTTAAATATATTGAAAAATCTGTCAGTGGCTCAGTCAAACAAACGAACTTATGCTCAGTGTTGCGAACTATCGAACATTGAAGTTATCGTAATAAATACTCAAATTTATTCATTTTATTACTAACAAAACACATTAATATTATGTTCGAAAATTGAATCACGACGGTACCGGTAAAATTTTTCAGATTACCGTTACCGAACGCCGTAACTGAAATGTGTGGTAAATTTTAGTTCCCGCCGGAACCGTACTCCACTATTCCATGGTATAAAAAACAAGTAGAATCGAACAAAAATATCCCACAATATGTACTAAAATGGTTTTGACATTTATTAATACCCATGAATACCAATGCTCAACTGGTAAAAAGCACTTACTGACTTTACCTTAATACTTAAATAACTATAAGTAACGTATTGTAAATGCTGGATGTATTTAAAGTAATGCTTCCAAGTTACAATAGTGTATCAGATTGTTTTTATACATATAATACAAAGTCAAGCGCATTATAAAATGAGACGAAATTCAAAGACCAAAGTCTGTGTAAATATTATTCCTTTTAATATAGTTTGATAAATTTCAAGGAAAATGTAATTAAAATTTGAAACACTATTGAAATGAATATACATTTCATTATTTAACTTAAAAGTATAGTGAATATTATCTTGTTTATTTTTTAATAATTAACTCTAAAATAATACAGACTGATACTAAATACAACTCCTTTTTAAATAACAAGAATTGTATTATGTTTTATAATGTAAAAGTAAATATTTTGATAAGATGAAAATGTTTTTAGATGTTAATAAATAAGTAAAATTACTTACACGACTCTGCAAGTCATTAACAGCTTTAGCCGTTTCTTCATCAGTGTTATAATTTGCCATGGCTTCTCTCATTCTATCCTCCATGTAGAATTCAACGTTAGCTCGCATGCTGTAGGCAGCAATGGATGCAGATACTTCAAGAATCAGAGCAAGTAACAAAAGCACTGCATACTAAAATACGAGTATAATCATGGTAATATTATGTATTTAAAATGTAAACATGCTACATAAAACATTAAAAATAAAATAATTATTTCAGTTTAATTCTGAAACTTCTTAAGTAGGTAGGTACCTAATATTAGTGACTAAAAGTTTAATTTTTATTTTTAAAATATAAATTAAGACATGAATTCCCGTACAATAATGATCTCGAACTTTTAATGTAAGATTTTTAATTTTGAAATCACCTTTGAACATTTCTGTCTTTCGTGCTTTAAGTATTCACGTTCTTTATCATAGTTGCTCACTAGAGGATTGTTTAAAATAGTTATTTATATAGGAATGTAAGTCAGTTTCTAAAATCCTACACTCTGTTCTAGCCCACCTTACCAATTCAGTATTTTCAAGAATAGGGTATAGTTTTGAACTCTCTGAATGGCTGAATTCAAGTTTACGCAATGTAATTTCAGATTAGTAGGTATCAGTGTACATAATATGTAATATCTTGTGTCATTTTTATGTGCAATGTCAAGTATCATCTTTATCCGATTTGGAGAGCGGATATATAATACTTTGTATTGCATACCTATTGACTAGAATATACAAAGTTTCGATGACATTATGAAACTTTTTAAATATTTTAATAAACAGTAGTTGAATACTGCCATTTTTTTAAATTTCGTCTGTTTAAAACTGGCGCTGATATCAGCGCCATCGACTGAATTGGTAAGGTGGAACATACTATAGTTGTAAAAATTAGAATATGAGGTGTAAGACAAGGACTCTGAAATTTTAGGACCAGAAACGTTTTTGAGCTCGATAAATAATTTTATAATTGATAATTTTCAATGATATATTGTTATAATGACAAGATATAAAACATAAATACGTAATCGAAACAGCAAAGCTTTAGACGGGCTCTAATTTACTATTTTATGTCTTCATCTGGTATAATTAGTTTTAAATACCTCTCATTTTTCATCTCTGGTTAAACTGTTCGTGAAATGTTAGTGAAAATGAAAATATGGTATCGATATTATAGCGTAAGTGGTAAAAATGGGGTTCTCCACCATAACAGAAAATGAGTAAAATGTGAGTTATATTAAAACTAGATAAGAAAAAATCATGAATCAGACGAAAAAAGTTTTAAAAAAGTTGTTAGTTTTTGAAATATTTCAGATTTTAAGTGTATAGTTCTACGTCACACTATTGCTATCTTTCTCCTACTCCCTACTATAATAACTGGTGCGAGAAAGATAGCTACAGGTTGAAAATGAAATGCAGATAAACTACATCGAGAGAAATGTGTTGTTATGATAAATATATTTATAATAGTTATTATATTTTAAAAATCTGTTGTGGCCAGCACAATACCTCTCGCCATTTTCATTTTATGTTGCATAGGGCGCGAGCAGTTATGTGACTTTGTTGGCCTTGGCAAGCAGATATCGGGGCCCGTGGCAAAATGACAGCTGGTAATAATGTAGATAAGTATCAAGTATCATAAGTTTTCATTCAAAACATTTTGACCAAATCCATGTGGATTATTTTCCTCGACAAGTATATTCCATACTATTGATGACATATAAACAACATGATATCAGAAATTTTTGAAATTTTTAATGAATAATTATGACATATGGCATTTGTGACATCTATATAAATAACTACTAGCTGTTATTCTGACACGGACCCACAAATCTGCTTGCCAAGGCCAACAAAGTCACATGTCTGCTTGCGCCCTATAAGTAACGAATTTAACATTTCTTGTCCACACAAATAATTGAAATTGTACCTTCTTTCGTTCTATTAGTAATTTTGTTCTACTTTTCTAATATGTTCAAAATTCTTCAAATTCATTGACGGTATTAGCGGTATATGTAAAATTAACATACCTATAATTTAAATACATATTTAAATAATAATACAATAATATATATTACATGTACTCGTACTTCCCAGAAAAATCTGATTTTGGACACTGACATTTTACATTTATCTGTCAATTACGAACATTTAAATATCTCAACTGTTTTTTTTTGGGAAACGAGATTTTTTACAAAAGATTATTCTATATTATTATATACTATATCTCCAAACCTATGCGAGATGTTATAATTATTTATTTAAATGTGTCAGCGAATTAAATTTTCTTTAATATTAAGAAAAAATTTCAAAAAATAATATTTAGAATTTTTTTTTCAAGAATCTGCTACTTCCGGTTGTCCAATTGTTACCAAAATTTTTCAGCTCTTCCCATGAATGTCCGATTGGGAAATACGTAGTTAAATAAATATAAAGTCTTATAATATTTGAGTAATCGTCCTTCCAACGTCCCACACACATACACATACACATACACACACACACACACATACACACACACACACACACACACACACACACACACACACACACATCATCGTAAAATGTTAAAATCGGATTGTAGGGACCTTAAAACGTGCTTATTAATTAAAATCTGGATATGCGATTTTTAGCATGAATCCAATACCTCTCTTAGCGACAGGTAAAAAACGACAAATACACAAGATAATATATGAATGAAATATGTATGAATATTAAAAGGTTTAGAATATTATGTAATAAGTGCAAATATATAAAATAGTAATTTTAAATATATATATTTTTTTCAAATTTTAAATAATATATCATCCTTAATAGTCGAGATATTATTAATAATTATAAAGTTATATTAAATATTATTATATCATGTGGTACAATTTACTATACAAAATATTTACTGCAAATAAACAAGTATCTTAGGCTCGAAATTACAGCATACTTATAAGGGCAAACTAATATATTACATTTTTGGAGTAGGTATAGGTGTGCACGTTAAACTCCTACGTTCCGTAATCGGTGTACAGGTACCTATATTTAAAGACAACTTTTATAAATAGAATTTTTTTATTTTTCTAAGTAGGTGAATGTAAAAACAAAAAATACTATTCAACGAAACAAGAATAAAATAATATTTCTAAATAATAATCCTAACACAAATTTTCAAACCACTACGATTTTAAAATATTTCTTACAAAATTGTCGCACATTTTCATTTCATCAGGATTGATGTACACGGTCTTGTTGTCTTATTTCCACTTTAAATCAACGCAGAAGCATATACACACATGTAAGGGAACATGGAGACTGTCCTTCCCCTGATCATCGCTTGCCTGTTCAACTTTCTGACGCCATCAGCCGTAATACTCAGTATTTTAAAGTTAAGTATACCGAATATTTAATTCTAATATGTAATATGCAATTAAATATCTCTATATATTTAAATATATTCGGCAAATATACATATAATTATTCTTAATATGCTGTCTTTAATTTTAAATGTATCTCGTTTAAAAATATACGAATCTTATAGTAAATACATTTTTATAATACTTTTACATATACGTTTCTCAATACTTAATATTTACATATTTAAATTTAAAATTTTGATGTACAATATACAATTTTTACCTCTCGCTAAGAGAGGTATTGGATTCATGCTAAAAATCGCATATCCAGATTTTATTGAATAAGCACGTTTTAAGGTAGAGACCCTACAATCCGATTTTAACATTTTTACGATGATGTCTGTGTGTGTGTGTGTGGATGTATGTGTGCGTGTGTGTGTGTATGTATGTATGTATGTATGTATGTATGTATGTATGTATGTATGTTGTGTATGTGGAATGTTTCCTCAAAAACTATAAGACTTTATATTTGTTTAACTACATATTTCCCAATCGGACATTCATGGGAAGATCTGAAAAGGTTTTGGTAACAAATGGACAACCGGAGGTAGAAGATTCTTGAAAAAAAATCTTCTAAATATTGTTGTTTGTTCTTGCTAATATTAAAGAAAATTAAATTCTCTATCTGACACATTTAAATATTTTATTATATCTTCTATAGATTTAGAGATAAAAGAAATATAATATATAAAATAATCTGGTGTAATAAATTTTACAGCCGAAAGAATGCCATGGAAAATAGTTGAAAATTTAAATTGTTTGTAACTGACAGATAAATATCAGTGTCAGAAATCCGGAGACATTACTGAAGACTTTTTCGGGGAAGTACATACATTATAGTATTTCTTAATGTAGTAATAGTTAAATATTTAATATTATAGGTATATTACACATACCCTTCAGAAATACTGTTACTTCCGACAATGAATTGGAAACATCTCGAAAAATTAGAAGAGTAGGACAAAATTTCTTCATAGAATGAATTTAAATTAAAAAAAATCTAAATATAAGGAATAGATATAAGTAGAATTTTTGGTGTAGAGTGTAGGTATACAAGAAATGTTAAATACATTAGGGCGCGAGCAGCCATGCGACTGTGTTGGCCTTAACAAGCAGATATGGGGGCCTATGTCAGAATGATAGCTAGTAATTATGTTTATAGATGTCAAATATCATACTTTCTGATTCTAAATTTAGTGATTTTCCAATTCAACGTGGTTTATTTTCCTCGACAAATAAATTCCACAGTCCTGGTGACAAATTAACTACGTGAGTTTAGAAAATATTGAAATTTTTAATGAAAATTTTTGACATTTGACATCTATGTACATAATTACTAATTATCATTCTAACACGGACCCCCACATCTGCTTGTCAAGGCCAACAATGTAACGACTGTTCGCGCCCTATAGTTATGTAACCAAAAAAAAAGGAAGTGGTGAGAGGTATTGTGCTGGCCACAACAGATTTTTTTTCTAGCGTTTTGACAGTTTTGATATTTAGTCAGTTACGCACTTTTCAGTAAAAGTAAATATGGAATTCTTCAATTCTTGACATTTTTTTTCTAACGTATTTTGTACTACAATAATACGCTTTAACTCAAATGTATCACACTTCGAATAGCTAAATATTTGACAAAAATGTCAAATAATTAATTTTACAGGAATCTATTATTCAGACGAGGTTAACAAGCATATTGCGCGCTTAACCATATGTAACCCGGATAGCTGAATAAAACACGCTCACAGTTTAACCAAAGCCTAAGTTGCATTACAATTTCGATAAACTGTCAATTTTTGAGAGTTTTCAGCAAAAAAATTGCATAATATTTACAAATTTTAGGGCTAAATCGTTAATTGTAATACATTTTACGATAAATGTAAGTAATTATAATTAACTTGTAATGCAAAATCGATAAAATGTATGTTGATTTTTCAGGTTTTCCTATGAAAACATTGGCCTGTAATACGAACACACTTTTATAGAGTGCTTTTGTTAAATGTGACGTTTAACCTTATTAGAGTACAATGATAAATACGCTTTACAATAGAGCTGTTATCATAAAAGTGCTTTCGTAATATGGACCATTGCCTCGGGCTTGTCCTGTCAAAAAAATACTTTCATTCGCAAAACTGGATTTTCTATACTTATGATACAAATTTTTCAAACCCTTGGAAAAAATAAAACAAATAAAATGATCAGTGAAGTCCTGTTTTGTTATTATAATAGGAAATGTATATGATAGTAATGAACTGATAATGAATAATTCACTAAACATATTTTATTTTTTTCGATTAATTAATGTTTATATTAGTTAATGCACACTTATGTCATTTTTATTTTTCTTACCATGTTAACCATGCACGTGCTTTCTTTTAACGCTGCAGCGCATCCAAATGCTGATATCAACAGGATAATGACTCCTATAGCAATAGTTAGGATTGCAGGTGAGAAATAGTGGTCCTCCATGAATATTTCAAAATCATGATAAATTGATTTTATTGTGCTTCCAAAACTAATAAGAAGAACTCCTATCATCTGAAAAATTTAGGTACATTTAAGTATAAGTATGTATATCTTAAAAAAGCTGTTTGTCTACTTTACTATAATATTTAATGCTAAACCGTACAAATGCATTTTGTGAATTTTTCTAGAAATAAATATATGGGACATTTGACGCGCCTTGAAAAGGCCATGTCGCGTCTGTTTTGACAAAAATTCCCATAGACTATTAGAGAATGACGAAAAACTGATTTTGTTCGAAATTTTCATTTTCAAATAATACTTAAACAATTAGTAATTTAGAAAAATATTTTAAATAAAAAAGTTGTTCATCCAGTGACGTACATAATAATTTTTCTACCGATATTCGAGGTTATACAAACTTACAATACATTTTATTTACATGGAACCCTTATTTTGATTTATTATATAAAAAATAATATATGTTGTATATTGTGAAATATTGGAATAAAATGAAGAAATTGGTTGGTGTGTAGTGAAAGATAAGATAATATCTTTTTTAGAAGACACAATATCAATATTTTACAAAACTAGTTGCAAAAGTGTGACAAAATCCCTACCTTCTTATTATACTTTCAAAAAGTTTCTATTTTGCCATATTAATTTAATTATATTTATTCAGACTTCACTAAGTGTTATTTATATTAAATTGATAACCTGTTGATCGTATGTAAATTAAATTTGTTATCTATTAATAATAAAATCATAGGCAAATATCTTTCATGTGAATATTGCAGTAGATTCAAATTTTTATTTATTTACAGAAATAAATAAATATAAATAAACATTTTATGGTACATTAAATATTGAAATATTAAATTGTTTTTAAAACCATGTCTCCTATTTTTCTTATAACATATTGAAGAACATTTTGAGTTTTAAATATAGTTAAAAATAGTGTACGTAAATATACATAAATTAATCATTTTTATATTATTGTTGTGTACGAAGCTTGATCTGTTAAATATTTAAATATACGTCAGAAACTGCTATAAATAACTTTCCAACAATTTGAAATAAAATAAATAACAAATAGTAATTTACATAACAAGATCTGAAAGTGCTGTTTCTCTGGGCGAGCAAGCATATAGCTTGTGAGCCCAGTAAAGACACTTTCAATTCACGTTTTTTTTTGCGGCTCTGAGAAAAAAAGATTAAATAAAAATTTGTAGCTATGCATAATTTACTTTTTATACAACTGATTGCCATGGAAACGTAGGGATCAGAAAATTATTTTCCGATCCCTTATGGATAATTTTCTGAGCTAGCTCAGTAAAGAAGGATTTTCAACTCTAAAAAGTGATCAGATACAGCTCATTTTCTGGACGATCGCGAAAATAATAATAATAACAATAATAAGGCAATTTTGTCACTTTTATAATAATTTCTTTTTTCTGAAACCGGAGCAAATATTGAATATTAATATTTATAATTGTGTTTTGTACATTGGTTATATTAATCCCAGAATGTCTAAATTATTTGCTTCGCAAGGCATTGCAGATAAACAGAAACGCAAGTACCAAAATTGCAAAACGGACAGTAATTTATTAATTTTAACCGCCCCTTGGCTACGCAAAGACGTTTTAATAGAACCGTAGAAAATTTTTCACGTAACGTTCCTTAAAAAAATTACCTGCGAAAGAGTTTCGGAGTAAGTTATTATATCTATAGCAGGGCTTCTCAAACTTTTTTTTTGTCCACCGCCCACTTTGTCATATTTTAAAGTGACACAATTTGCTTACCACCCACCTACATAATTCGCGATAATTTTAATTCACTTTATTTTGAAATAAAATATAAAAAAATTACAACGCAATGTTACTCAAAAATCAAATTAATCACGTTGTTCTGCATTCTAAAAATTAAATAAACAATTTAAAAAGAAAATATGAGTGACATTTGAAGCTGATTATAGTTACCGTCAAATGAGTATGGACTGAAGATTTCTACATTGTTGCCAATTCAGGAGCAGTTTTGAAAATGTTATGAAGTAACAACAACACCACTTGGCAAGGGGCAGGGTGTGGAGAAAGATAAAAGTTAAGGATCAGCCCATACTTATTTGACGGCGAGTATAACAATAGTTATTCATGCTACAAGAGAGGTAAATAATATTTACTAAACGAGAATGTGTTGGTCACCCGAGAGAAGCGAAGGCTGCTAATTCAGGTCAAGACTAGTCAAAAATGTTTACTTACTTCTTGAGTTACATACAAAGATATTTTCACTCCTGATGATTTATTTTTTTTATTTTTGATTGATACATTAAAATAAAGGATCTTAGTATTCCTTGGAAAATTTAAGAAGAAAGAAGAAAATCGCTGTCATCTGCCACATTTGACAAAACAAATATTTATGAAATGAGGACAATTTGAGGGAACTTCACTTAAAAATCGTAAATTATGACAGTAAGCTTATATTTAAAGTATCTAATTGTTGGTATTTAACAAAATACGTATATACGGGAGCTATTTAGGAAAGTAAGGGGGCTATTTACGCCCCGACGTCAATAGAAACCGATACCTTGACGGTAAAATGAACATTAGTTCAACAAAACAACGTCCTAATACTCCTAATAGCTTACTAACGATATTTTAAATTTGGTTTTACTTTTCTTAAAAAAATCGAAATCTGCTTTTCCTCAATTTTCAAATGATCAGATAAATAGTAATAAATTCTGCCGCCCACCAAAAATCGGAAATCACCCACTGGTGGGCGGTACTGCCCACGTTGAGGAACCCTGATCTATAGGTTCCTTATTCCACCTTACTAATAATATAAAGGTATATTTCAAAATAATGATGCGGTTTTAAATAAAGATAAAGGAGAAGTGTGAAGAAAAATTAGAAATAAGTACAACAGGCCGAATCCAGACAGCTATAAATGTCAAAATTAGGATTCTAAGATGTGATTAGTAAGTAAAAATTTACATTATAAAATAAGGGCCCGTATTATGAACCTTTATGAACCTCATAATAATATAATTGTAACAGCGTTGTTATTATAATAGTGTGTCCGTAATACGGACCATTACTTTTGAAATAATAATTTCATTCTTTCTCTTCAGGAAAGTGATTTAAAAAATATAGTAGAAAATCTTTATATGTAATAGGCATAATTATTTCTATTTTCACACCACAATTTAAATATGAAAGGTCGCTAAAATGCAAGTGTATTACATTCGTCAAACTATAGATTTTTTTTAAGTAATAAGCTGCAAAGTTAAAAATAAAATAAGTAAAGCAAAGAACAAAAGATAGGAGTAGTATTTTAAATATCTAATAATATTTACAACGCATATGTGTTGGTTAATAAGTAAGGATTGATAAAATTAAAAAAATAAAACATTACATTTATTCAGAAGATTAGAGGCCCGAAAAAGGTGCTTTTATATCTAATCTAATATAAAGATAACAAAAAGATTATTTTTCATATAGTGAAAAACAGAATAAAGAATTTTTAATAACATTTACACATAATTATAGATACGGGAAAATAAAAAAAATATACATATTTATGTTCTTTTTAACATATTTTTAATTACGAATTAAATTTAAGTACTGTGATACCATATGTTTCAAGAACAGAGATAAATTATATTTTCCGGTTTTTTATTCGTAGAATCATACTGACGTGTATAGTTTCCAACAATTTACGACTTTGATAAACAGAATACGCACAAAAAACTTACCACAAACATAAAGTTCGAAACGAAGAGCATGTACTTGACACATTTCATTCCTAAATGCGTATTTTGGGCCATTTTTGGGCCGTTAAAAAATCACTGTCACAATTCGATGCAAATGATTCAGGACTCTCTAAAACACGAACTAAACGTTATACCTGTTGAAACAAGTGGTGTCGATTTACTCTTATCATCTGCGATAAGATTATGTTGAAAACAATTGTTTTATTTTCTTATCTAAATTACTCTAGGCAACAGGTATTTTATACCACCATCTGATATAAATTTGCACAATTTATATAAGTATAGTAATGTTTATTTATTTGGGTGGTGTCAAAATGAGGGAAACAATATTAATTAAAATAATACGTTTATTAAACGATAAATAATTAGGAGATATATTAAAAAGATAATAAAAATAACTAACACTATGATTAAACAATTATAACCACTAATATAAGACTAAGATTATTATTAAATACTTAAACATTAAGATTAATTATTTAAACAATATTTATATCTACATTTATTTATATAACTACATTTATGTATGTTCACAACTCGTAGACTGTTTATTTATATCACTAATTGTTTCTATATATCAGACTGTCTTGGCTGCTTTTGGCGACGGGTTTATATAACGCGATGTCCTTCTGGAACTTTCCGACGCGACAATGACATCGATACAAAGCTTCAGCCCACCGGATGTAATTATACAGGTCTAGATGGGTTTGTTTTCTCCGTCGAAGATTACGTCATCGCTCGAAAATAGTCTACCAGTGCCGGCGCTCGCATTCGGGCGCGTGCTACTATATTGTGCTATATATTTAGTCTTTTACACATTTTCTTGAAAATTACAAATCTGAATTTCAGATAAAGTTTGAAATGGAAAAATATTTCAAGGTAGAGAAAAATTTGAAAAGTATAAGATTTACAACTGTGTCAGAAAATAATTTTTTCTTCAAGCGTAGTATAATATTTATATTATGCTACTGTACATACACTATAGAAGGTATTCATTTTCTTACTAGTACAATAATGAACAACATTATTGTACAAGTAAAACAATGTTAGCTGAATTCACCGCTGACGGCAGCAGTCGTCACGGCAACACAGACCATATTGAAAATTGTTATTCGATAGTAGATATTTGGAGCAGAACGCCCTTTTTGTGTTTTACCCAGCTTGCCTGGCCTCGGCCGTAATAGCTGGGTTCAACACAAAAATACCGCTTTCTACTCCTAATAATATAATATACTATTATTTTATTTATAATTTTTTCTTATTAGTACTGTAGATTTGAGTGACTTTGTTCCACGTAATGATTCTAATTATTCTTTGTAATTTCATGAGATTAGACAGTCTTTTTTTATTATTAGTCGAAAATAAAATCCTATAACCCAGTGAATAGTAGGTACAAAAACATGCCACATGGTAAAATGATTACACAGGGTAGGATATTTTATATATTTACAATACTACTTAAATCTCTTCATTCATAATTAGAACAACATTTATTTTGTGATATAAATCACAGTAGCAGAATTTTAAATTCGTTTCAATGTTGTTTTATACTTACAGCACCCCCCCCCCCTTTCTCCGTAATTTGGTAGGCTCGCAATATTTTTTTAACTCACTCGACACGTGATTGTTCTGGTACGTCAGCAGTCATATGGCATCTGACAGACTACCATTTTCAAAACTACAAAAAATTCGTTTAATGATTATTTTATTTACACTAGACGTCATACTATATAAAATGAATAAAACCATTATTGTAATTAGTATAAAAACAGTGAGAAAATAAAACTTCAGCTACAGAATAGTATATTTCATAACGAGAATCGAAAGTGAGAAATATCACGCGAGTGTGAAGTGAACACACGAGCAATACGATATTACTTTCGAGCGAGTTATGATCACTATTTTTTGGACGACCACAAAGATAATTTTTTTCAAGATTTTTTATTTCAAATGACAATTCAATTCCTACTGCTATTATGAAACAATCACACAGAGCAAAGCTGCCTGGCTATGTTGATTTGGTCTCATCATTGCGATATAATCATATCGTGCGAGTACGATATATCTATCTATGAGTATTATTTTCTGAAGTGGTAGTCTAAAAAATTGTATTCGAATGTACCATGATTATATTTTTCCAAAAAAGAGATATATTTAGAAAAAAATGTCTGTTTTACAACAAATACGTTAAAAAACAGAGTGCAATTTTTTCTACTACTGACTCGGTAACTAAGAATTCGTACCCCAGCAACGCATCAATAATGCGTAAGTGAAACCCGTGAAACATTGCAAGTCTCGCAGCCAGGACAAAAAACTTACGGACTTTGTGGTTTGGATGTAAAACTAAATTTGTGACATATTTATTTATTAATATTCATAATTATATTAAAATTCGAACATTTAGAAAAATTAATACAAGGCTTAATATTTTCAGAAATCATTTTTTCAACATTGTTCATTGTCACATGTTCTCCAATGTCAATAGGAGTAGTATTATTTGCAAATAACTGATTATGAATACCTCATCATTATTGAGTAAGACTAAATTACATGGACCTCTATTCTTGAGCATTCGTATTTGCCTAGAGTACTCGTATTCGCGCAAATACAAACGAAAACCATAGTAACGATTTTTTTGGCTTTTGCTTAATTCGAATTTGCTTGAGACGATTGAAAATTTCATTCGACTTGTAACGAATAGTCTTTCGTTTCACTACTTTTGGACAATTCTAGTCTACTATTTATATATTTAGAAGTACTGTTTTCCTGACGTTTTACACTATTCATAAATATTTTATAGATTTTATATAATTTGAAAAAATATAACCACTGATTTGGCTATAAATAAATTTTTATTTTATTAAGTTTTTGGATATATATAGGTTTATAAATATCATATTCAAATTAACAGTTAACTCATATTACTAACAATATTAAAACAGAATAATTAGTAACTAACAAACAAATTAACTTAAAATATCTGCATCTTCATCAATTTTACTACCACTACATTGTTACTACCACTAACAATGAACGGTGCAATATTATTTACACTTATGTAACATACACTAAAAACACTATTAATAATAATAGAAATAGTTAATAACATTTAGACACATTGCAAATTTTGTTTACACAGACAGAGGTACTGATAAATAATAAACACGATGCAATGCTACAATAAACGAACAGACTTGTTAGAACAAAAAGTGCCGCCTAGTGCAAGCTTATTCAATAAATTTCATTCGGATGAAATCAGTTGGTTTTTTTGTTGTTGCAGTATTAATATAAAATTGTGTGATTTTTTAAAATTGTGAGCCGGAAAAGATTTTTGAATTATCTATATGAACTTCATATTTCAGTTTTGCTGGCAGTTCTCACAATATAGACACTGGAACATTATTTAAAAGTTAAAAATATTTCATTATTACATATTTTGCTTGTGTATATAAACGTTTTCCCGTCCTCATTGATATCTGTTAATATTTCAAATTTTCTTTGTCTTTTTCCTCTTCACCCACATATTTTCTCTCCAATTTCAATTTTGTGAATACATTCCATCCTTAAAAAATATATCCAATCCAACTAGTTTCCCTTTTTCTTATATCTCTTAAAATTCATTCATCACTCTCTTTTCCAATCCTAATCTTCTCTAGTATTTTGCAACTATATTTCGTAGTTCTGTATTACTAGATGTTGCCTGTCTGTCTGCTCGTAGCTTTTTCCTTGCAGTTGCCATTTTAATTTACTAAGCTTCCCAAATATTTGAAGGAACTTACTTGTTCTATCCTCTCTCAATTCAACAATGTGTGCATGGTGCCTTGTCCTTAGCTTTTCTCATTACTTTATTCTCATTAGTTTATATCGATGTTTTTAAAGTTAGTATAGATTTCTACTAAATATTATTTTCTGTAAAAAACGTTACTGAGTTGAAGTAAAATCTTCAGGAACAGATGTTTATCTTGCTCTTTACACCTGCGTTTAATAACCTTCTTTGTTATGTTGCATTTTATACTGTATTTTAATTTAGTTTTGCTGTTAATATTTTGCTAAGTCTAAACATTAATATATATATATATATATATATATATATATATATATATATATATATATATATATATATATATATATATATATATAATATACCAAAACACATCAGAAATGTAATTTTCAAGCTTATTTGACGATTCAGAAACAGGCAGGCCGAGGTCGCATTGCATGCCTCGGATGATACAATTTTTAGGACGCATGAAGCATGCCCTCGTCACTGTTCCATGTATTCGTCGTGTTCGCCAATCCATTGGTGAAAATTGTACTATATAAGAGAAATAGTAAAAAAAACGAAAGTATATGTTTAATAATGAATATTAACAAAGAAATAAAATGTTATAAATGAAATACTTAAAAAGAAAAAGAAGTGTTGGTGGGCATCACAATTAGGTAATTATATTTGCACAGATATAAATTATTAATGATATTTTAACTAATGAAAGTAATGACAAATTTTAATTTTGCTAGAATGTCGGAACAATATTTTACATTTCTTTTAAATTCTATCAAAGATAGGATATTCAAAATACATTTTTTTTCTTTTGTGTTATAATTTGCTTTAATGAAATATTTCGAATTTGAAATTTTTCACAAACAAGAGAAATAGACAAAAAAAATGTTGTCTATTTTGAATTGTAACCATATATTTTTTGTGTTAAATTATAGTACTCAAAATAAAAGATTAATTTTAAATTAAACTATGAAAGGAACTTTCAATTTTTATCGAAGTGTAAAAAAACGTCCAAATTGAGCACTCACAGAATGTTTCTTCACTTTGATGTACCAACACTCAATGGATTGTTCTGAGGCTATTCGTCGAACACTTTGGCGCGCCTCGGTAGCGTCCACACTTACTGCTTCATGCTGTCTCAATCTGTCTGATTCGCATTCGTGCTCAAATGTGTACCCACCTTTAAACGAATGCCAATCCGAATGACAACGAATACTTTAAAATACACATTATTCGTTCATACTATTCGTTTCCATAGTGACAATCGTCGTTCGTGTCAATACGAATACGAAAGAAATTACGAAGTCTCAAGAAAAGAGGCCTTGATTTGTAAGTTTCTTGTGGTACACCATTTCAAAAAAGCTTCATACGTTTGGTTGTAACGTATTTTGGATTTAAAAGGCAATATATCGGCGTATGCGATCTTCACACCCTTTTATATACTTTTCAAGTTTCTTTCGCCTATGACTTCACTCAATTCACAAAATAACTACTGCCATTTTCGAATATAAAATTTTATTTCGTGATGAAAATTGACAAATAAATATATTTATTCAAATAAGCATATTTTGTTACTTTGTTGCTATGATACAGTATCAGCATTTTATTATTAGAACATTATTCGATTTATCGGTCATGATTATTGTAATTTGAAACATATAAATTATAGTTAGTAGTAGATGCTGCGCCTCTGCCCGATAAACTATCTCGTCGCCCAGAAAAAAGTTAGCTTACACAGCTTATAATGTAAATAACAATTTGTTCAGTGCCCATACCGCAACATATGCGGTTGGCTACTTATTAAAAATAACACACCTTATGATATGGACTACCAAAATTTTAAAAAAGTTAATTTTTAAAATGTTCTAGTTTTTAATATCATTTACTTCCTCTTTATATCTACGTCACACATTTACTCTATTCCAAAATTTTACTACTTTCAAGCTTTCTGTTATCGCCTTTTCGAAATCCGGAATCCATTTTCAGTAAATGAATGCAAAATTATTAACTGCTGGAATACTTAACACGTTCACTGCCGATGACACATACGTTGTGTCATGGGGGTATTTTCGTGCTATGCCGATGACACAACGTCTGTGCCATCGTGATATACATTTTTCTATGCTTCAGTATTTCACAGGCAGTAGCATTTGCGCTCTTGTAGGCATCTCAGGTGCACTTGTGTTTACATAGCTGCATAGTTGGTTTTGGGTTTTGGGCTCTCTGAGTTCTACAATGGGCGATCAATTGCCGGGACCATCGGTACAAAAGAAAGTACGTTCTTGTCGTGACAATAAGCCTTTATCAGATGCAGAATTGCAGAATATTGTGCAGAAGATATTGATAGTGAAGAATCGTGGTCAGGGGCAGACTCAGCAGCGGACGACACAGACTCAGAAAGAGTGCAAGCAAATATTTTTCAGAACATAATTAGTGAAGACGTATCCAGTGAGGATGAGAACCTTTGTAATGACAATAATCCCGTTTAGTGTGATACTGCGGACCTGAAAAATCTTGCATTTACTGGAAAATCTGGTCTCAAATTACCAACTCAAAGTAACGCTCCTTATGATTTTTTTTCGTTACTTATAACCGAAGAATTTTTTGAGCATCTTGTAGAACAGACCAATTCGTATGCAGAGGAATTATTTATTGACTCCAAAACAAAGGAAAAATCACGAATTACAAACTGGAAACCTGTTAGTGTTCCGAAAATAAAAATATTTTTTGGTCTTTGGCTTCATATGGGAAACATTCAAAATGAACAGATTGCAAGACTACTGGAGGTCAGATGAGCTATATTCTATCCCTGTTTCTCGAAATATATGTCGAGAAACAGGTTTCTCATTATTATGCGATGTCTGCACTTTTCAAAAAATCCAAAATGTGATACGGATCCTGGATATGGTGATCGACTGCATAGAATTAGATGGCTGCAGGATTATTTTCATAGACAGATGGAAGAAACTTATGTTCCCCAAAAGGAGTTATCTTTGGACGAATCAATGGTGTTATGGAGGGGGAGGTTTTAGGGATTACCACAATGAAAAATAACTTGTTTTTTAATATTTTTTAAAAAAATTAGAAAGTATATCTGGACCTCAGAGCCAAACGGTATTAAGTCACATTTTTTAAATTTTACAGGACAGCAATTTTAAGATTTTGAACAATGGTATTTTTCAAACCGATTACTATTGTAAATAGGAGAGCATGGGTTATTATTTTCCCAGTTATGATTTTGGAAGCTAACTAAAGCTGATAATAACCAACCTCGTACATTAATTTATTTAAATAATTTTAAATTAATTGTGGGACTTCATATTGTTTGGTTCTAGCAATGGACTTAATATCTTGTAACTTAATACTCTATTTTGTGACTTAATACTGTTTAGCTCGTACGAATTTATAGATACGTGGGACTTGATACTGAATTATTATTAAGAAACCCATAGTAGAACAATGCAAAGTAGAACTAAAATTAATTAATATCAATTATAACTAATTAATAAAGGGTCAAGAAAAGGCAAAAACACACTAAAAATATTTTCTAAAATAAATGAGAGATCACACCAAAATGTTACAAACGAAAACAAACTATCGATCATAAAGGTCAAGTAACAAACAAATAATTAAAAATTAATAATATCTAATTAAAGAGAAAATGCATAATGAAGATCATTGCATTCTTCAGTCGTCTTCCTTGAGGTTACCATGTGGAAGATTTTTAAAGTATTCACTTATTAAATATTAAAACAACGAAATTATCAAGTATTTTCTGTTAACGTCACGAGCAAAATAATGTGACTTAATATTATGACAACTGATGTACACTAAAACAAAACAGTATTAAGTCCAGCCACGTAACCTCACATATGGACTTAATACCGAAATATTGGATATCTTCCAGAGTCAAACAGTATCAAAAACCTTTAATACTGTTTGGTTCTATTTAATGGAGGACTTAATATCAATAATGTACACCTATCTCGTAAACGGGAAGAAACTGGACTTAATACGCATCGCCATTGGAAAGAGCGGAAAAACATACTATAGGAACAGTCATAACCTCAAAAACGAAAAAATTGGACTTAATACCGTTTGGCTCTGAGGTCCAGATATATGTTTTTTTTATATAATAAACTTTAATTTCATATTGTAATTTTCTTACATTAAAGTATATTTTTCTTCTAATCGCAAATGTCACTAATTTCTAGAGTCCCATTACCAAAAATGTAATGACACAAATGTTGTGTCATATGGTATAGCACAAATAATTGTCAGGTACATGGCCGATGACACAAACCTTGTGTCATGACATTAGTTTCCGCAATTAAGGCCCGGCATAGCAGGTTGTAACAGGATATATGATCGGCAGTGAAAGTGTTAATACTATAATACAACAGCAATACAAAACACAAAATCCATTTTATTAATATAATGACAAGTAAAAATTATTTCAGGCACATCAAAAAATACATAACAACCATACCTAATACGTTTCATGGACTATTTCATCATATAATCACCAACGATCTATCTGTAAGAAAAACTGAGGTATTTGTATTACGCAGAGTCTATACACTATCCTGTCATATTCACGTCTTTTTCTAACTTGCTCTGAAGGTGGACGTTCCACAGATCGTCGTGAATCAAAATTGCCCTCAATTTTGTCTTTCAGAAGACATAGTTTCCGCCATTTAAAAGTGGAATGTTCATTTTGATATTTTCAAGTGCTCGGATTTGTACGAACATTCGCAAACGATCGCCTGATATAAAAAAAATATAACAATATAACTACGATAAAAATGTATATAATAATAATAAAAAAATAGAATAATATTTCCATCACTATCTTCTGGAAATGCACGCTGGGCCCATAACCTGTTGGAATTCCAGTGACGATACTTAATAGTAAAAAATACAACAGCAATACAAAACAAAATATTTTTTATTAATATAATGTCAAGTAAAAATTATTTCAGACACATAAAAAAATTAGATAACAACCGTATCTAACAAAACATTTCATGGACTCCCATGATAATATTCTTACTACTATCAAGTTTTCTGCTATCGCCTTTTTGAAATCCAGAATTCATTTTCAGGAAATGGATGCAAAATTATTAACAAAAGTTATATTAACATATGTACATATTATTTAAGTAATATCTTTTTTGTGCTGAAAAATATTAATCAAGTAAGAAACGACCCGGTTCGCGATTCTGGAACTGAAACTATCCGATTTCGGTACTGAAACCGAAACCACGCGGTTCAGATCTTCGAACATTTTACATTACACTTTAAATTATTTTGATGTTTTTACACAATTCTAGTTATTATTAAATGTTAGCATTTGAAAATGCTTTCAAGCTAATTTCTGAGAGATATTAAAAAGTGTAAAAGTTATCAAACTACAAAAGTCTACAACTCGTTCGGTATTTTGTGTGTGTATCCATCATATTATTTATTGTAAACAAATTTTATATGTACCTATATTTATAACATTATTCATAGTAGATGCAAAAACTAGAGCAATGGTAAATCATTAATTAATTTAATTAACCCTTTCTAAACAAGCTAATAAATTATAACATATAAAAATAATAAGTAGTAAACAAACCTCATTTATTTAATTATCTGCTTACATTTAATATAAAGTATAATGAAAATTAATTACAAAAATGTAATTATTTGAAAATATACATTTTAAAATGATGTTTTCATTTTATTTATACCTGGGATAGGGGATGCATGGAGTGCGATAAGTTGTGATTCGAATTTGATCATTGTCAAACATTAACCTCGAAAATTATTTCCTATTTTAAAATAGCATAAAAGTGCCCTGTGGTGTGGTTGACGCCTAGTACACAACTTTAATAGTTCCGATATAGCGTCATTACAGAAATCTGCGGGTAAAGCAAAATGGCACAGCCGCAAAATTGGATAATAAGCCGTAATGATATATTTATTTGCATTTATTATACAAAATAAAATAAATTTTACACTTCATCTTCATTGATTTAAAATTATAAACATGGATGGAGCCGTAGGTACGTATACACACACCCAGTGTGCTGTCTGGCCAACATTAGAGAAAGGTAGCTGTATATTAATTCCTGTAGTGGGAATATAGTAGCAGATTTATGCAGATACTAACTAGTGCTGTGAGGATCCGACAAAACTTGGATCCGAAAACTCGGATATCAAAATATCCGGATCCTCGGATATCCAAAATATCCGGATCCTCGGATATCCGACGTTCAGCTATTGAAGCGGATATCCGAAAATTTAATTCGAATTTGGATCCGGATCCTGATTTGGATTCGGATCTGAACTTGGATCCGGATTCGATATTTTGTTTACGGATCCGGATCCGGATTCGATGTTGTGTTTACGGCTCCGGGTCCAAATTTTAATTCCGGATCCGATTCTTCATTTTGAAAGTGAAAGCTAACATCTGGAATTGAGTTCAAATTCAAACTTCAAACCGTTAAAGTGGGCCTATTTATCTTTACAGCGGTCTGTAAACATTAGTAAACAAACAGTAATATATTTTATAATACCCCTTTAAAATACTCAGGTAGTTTCTGCTAATATAAAGGTAAAAGGAATTTAAACTTTCACAGTCCTATTTACTAAATTGTGAATAAGAAAATCGAATTTGTATTATTTTTATTACACATATAAAGTAACACATTAATATGAAATGAATTTCACTAATTTATTATGTGCTTTTGATGAGACTCGATGCTAATATTTGAATGTAATGTTCAATATTGAAAATATTCAAATCCGAGAACCGATCCGGATACTGAAATTCCATATCTAAAATCCGATACTCATATTCGAATCTAAGATCCGATATCCAAATCCATTTCCAAGATTCGATATTCGGATCCGGATTCAAGATCCGATACTCAGATTCGAATCCAAATTCCCATACTCAGTTTCGGATCCAAAATTCGATGCTTAGATCCGGATCCACAATGCGATACTCAAAGTCGGATCCAAAATCCGATATTCAGATCCGGATCCAAAATCCGATACTGAGATTTGGATCCGAGATCTGAATAGTTCCACATTCAATTATCTAGGTATCTGGATAGTTTTGGATCCGAAACCGAAACTATCCGGATCCTGACCCCCCCCACCAGTAGATACCATGTGCCAAGGTCAAAAGAGCGTAAGGAAACAGGAAAGATGTAATAAAATGAGTAAAATTAATGATTTTTAACAAATAATTCTATGAATTATTATTTACTTTTATATTTTAATAGTATAATAAACAAACTATTATATTGTTAACTGGCCAATGGCTATTAAACTGCTTTCTTATCAAATAAAAAATTAAAACCTTTAGTGATTATTAAAAAATAATATACAGGATACAGGATGGTGGCGGTAAGAAGTAAATATAGGGATTTAACATGGGATTTTTACCTTCAGTCATCTTTAGGTAAGGAAGGTATTGTCTTTGGTCAAAAAATTCAATGATGAGTTTTTAATGAATAACCATGTTTTAAATAAAAATAAATAAATAAATATATCATCACGGCATATTACCCATTTTTACGATGATGTCTGTATGTATGTGTGTCTGTGTGTGTGTGACGAAAGTTTCGGATCGCATAACTTCAATACCACAATTCCAAATATTATATTTTTTTCGTAATCCTCAAGTTTACATCCAGAAGAACAAGTGATTAGATTTTGGTTATAATTGGTCAACCGGAAGTACCCTCATTTGAAGATTTTAACAGTTAAATATGATTTATTGACATTTAACTTTATTATAACTTAAAGAATATATTATTCTCTATACGATTTGATTGCATTTTATACTTCATATTCAATAGATATAGAGTTAAAGAATTATAAAGATATTAATTTTTTTTTTTGAAAATAAAGATATTTCTAAAGAACAAGATCAAAAAGTATTTAAATTTGAACGCACAAACTAGAAAACACGTGCCTCAAGTTTGAATTACGCGTTTATTATTCGGATTATGTTTCATTGTTTAATGGCAGCAAGCCTACTTTGTTTTAAATGATTGTTGTACAGATCGGATAAAATGTTTCAGACAAATGTTGTAGTAGATAGTTTAAGGATTTTATAAATGTTTTATTTTCAAAAATCGATCGAGTGGTTTTCAAAATATTTTGTTTTGAAATTTTTGATCGGTTGCCATTTTGTTATTTGATAAAATAGAAAATAATTGTAAATACAAATGTTTTAGAGAACCGACAGCAAATGCTAAAAGTTTTTGTATTTTTTAAATATTCCTTAAAATATGGGAGTAATAACGGTTTTTCGAAAAACAAAAAAACGCCAATAACTATGAACTGGGGCTCCAAATCAAAAATTTGAACTTGTTGTTTGTTTCAACGAGTTCCAACTGCCATAGTTGGATGTTACAATTTAGTATTATATATATATATATATATATATATATATATATATATATATATATATATATATATATATATATATATATACAGTAGCTGCTATCAAAGAAGTTGAAAACATAAGTACATACTGTACTGTAACTAAAAGAAGTTGAAAACATATGTACATACTGTACTGTAACTAAAAACTGTAACTACATATGTATATTATGTAATGTACATTGTTTCAAAATAATTCATTTCCCCTACACACCCATTTTAGTACATATGTAGGCTATTTTTAGATGTTAATGGGTTAACCGGAAAAAACGTTATCTGAAACGACTGAGCCCCCTTTATTTCGGTTAACCGGGGTTCTACTGTATATATATATATATATATATATATATATATATATATATATATATATATATATATATATATATATATATATATATATATAGGTATATATATATGTATGTATGTATATATATATATATATATATATATATATATATATATATATATATATATATATATATATAGGTATATATATATGTATGTATGTATATATATATATATATATATATATATATATATATATATATATATACTGTTAACTTTTTCAACTAAATCGTATCCGCCTTTATACAGTGTCACTTTCCATAATATTTATAATAAATCAATTAAGTCGTTACTTCATTAATTCCGGTTAAATGAATTCAAATTTTATATAATGTAACATTTTTATATATATGGGTGAAGTGTAAAAATAGACAAATATTATTAATAAAAGAATACGTTTATTGAACGATATATAATTAAGGATTAAATATTAAAAGATAATAAAAACAAGATGATTAAATAATTATAAACATTAAGAATATTATTAAATGCTCAAACACTACGATTATTTATCTATACCAATATTTATATCACTACACTTATTTATATAACTACATTTATTTATGTTAACAACCGGTAAACTGTTTATTTATATCACTGAGTTCATTTCTGGTTGCTTGTATATATGAGACTGTCCCTCCGCTTTCTTTCGGCCGGTATTTATACCGCTTATAACATTCTAGAAGACTCGGAAGCGACAATGACGTGTATACAAAGGAATGAAGTCACGGCGTAATTAGCCTCTAGCCGCTGCGGCGCCGGGGATTGCGTCATCGCTCTGGAACGTTCTGTCAGTGGCGGCGTTGTATACTCTTCTCCCAGGGACGCACGTCACAATAATAATAACTTTAGAGACTAGTCTATAAACGGTCACAAACAAAAATGCAAAATTAGAACAACAAATGAAGTATATAACAGACATGGTAGTGATCTTTATATCCCACTGCTGTCGCCACTTTTATATAACGGAAATACGAGCGATATTTTTATATCCCACTGCTCCCCATCACTTTTATATAACAGGGTAGCGAGATACAAGTTTAGTAACTCACTACTGTTACCCGTTTAACAAACGGTTTTGGAATGGTTGACCCGAAAGTACGAGGGTCATTCAATAAGTAAAGAGACAAATGGCTATAGCTCAAAAACGGTTTATTTCAATCTTTCAAAATTAAGGCTATTTTTCAACATAATCACCCCCCACAGTTATGCACTTGTCCCATCTTTCTTGCAGCTTCCTAATTCCCTTGGCGAAGAATTCTTTCGATTTACCCCGAAGCCACTTTTGCACCGCTTCCTTAACTTCCTCATTGTTATCAAATCTTTTTCCACGTAGGGCGTCTTTCAGTGGTCCAAACAGGTAAAAATCAGATGGGGCGAGGTCGGGACTGTAGGCAGGATGAGGTAAGACCTCCCAACCCAATTCTTGAAGCTTATCACGGGTCAGCTGGGCTGTATGAGGGCGGGCGTTATCGTGCTGAAGAATGACTCCTTTTGACAAAAGTCCACGGCGTTTGCTCCTGATAGCTGGTCTAACTTTGTGTTCTAGCATCTCAGAGTAGTATTGACTATTGATAGTTCGCTGATCTTCAAGGAAATCGCAATAGACTGGACCCTGTGAGTCCCAAAAGATGGTCAGCATCACTTTACCGGCGGAAGGTTGAACCTTGAATTTTTTGCGAACTGGAGAGCTAGTAAGTTTCCACTCCATACTCTGCCTTTTGGTTCATACAACTTTTACCGTACTGTATTAACATTCTAGGAAAAAATTCACTTGGTTTTACACCTTCTGCGACTAAAAATCTAATGACTCAGCGCTGTTCTTCTAAGGTGCAATCTTCTAATGGACTTGCCATGGTGAACTGAAAATTTTGAGGTTATGTTGACATAAAATGATGAAACAGCTGATCAGAGCATATCCCAATGTTGCCAACTAACACCCCTGAAAAGATTGTACACATTCATTGAATAGTTTTAAAATTATAGAATTTGTCTCTTTACTTATTGAATGACCCTCTAAAACACTAATTTAATTAATGCACTACTATTAAGATGAAGGGTAACGATGGCACCACTATCCGTGTTCTAAGAGTCCGCGGATAGAAAGACTCAAATGTAAGGGTATGAAACAGACCCAGTCTATCAATTGATAAAATAAAACAATATTCACAAAGAATACTTACGCTTACACCAACTACTAAAAATAGAGTAATCTATCAGTCTATTTACTGTTCATCACAGGTCGGCCTCGACTGAAGCACTTTATTATTAAACTAACTCACTACCGTTATACAATAATTACTATTATTAGGATTTCAACTAGCAAAGAATAAAATTAACTCTAAAGAACAATCTAAAGAACTTAGGAGGACGCGGACTTCAACAATTATTCAAGTTACAAAGACACTACAAATTCCACAAGTCACTAAGACAAGTTATAATTTGGGCAACTATCGAACGGGTAGAGAACAAACTTCACGATCAAAAGTCAGAACAACAATTCTCGAGTTGAAATCATGTAAAACACTTCTTCACTTGATTTCATCCCACTTTCCAATAAGGAAGTCCAACATTCACACCCTGTTTGGCTAACTTAAAAATTAACAAACTACTTCAAATTCCTAGTTTTCATTAGTTAAACTTTAAATTTTAGTGTACTTTTTACGAATTCCATAATTAAACAACATTGTGCGTGCGCCTGCCTGGGTTAAAGAATACGTCTTTATTTCAAGCGTAGGTCTACCATTACACGAAATCATGGCAGCTGTATGTACTATTTGTTAAAAAAAAATTGACATCAACTCATCAGTAAAATGTACAGGTTGTTCTTCTACTTATCATGTTGATTGTGTAGAAGTATCCCAGGTCGATACTAGAATGCTTCGTGCTATGAAGTGGTGACACCTGTAAATCTTCTGCTGGGATTAAAACTCATGATACCACGGAATTAAAGCAACTCATTCTTTGCTTGCAAGCCGAAATTAAAGAGTTGCAAGCAGCGTATTCTTCTAATAAAAAAAACTAAATTTGAAGAATGTGTAGAATTCGAAAACTTCATTTCGGAAATCCATGACCGTACTAATCGTCAACCCAATTTGATTTTATACAATCTGCCTGAAAGTAACTCATCTTCTTCCGAAAGTGCTGTTACTGATACCTTAATTATTAGTGAGCTTCTAACTACAGTGTCTTCTAAACCCGTAGCTACAACGGAATTCAAAAATTACCGTTTGAGTAAATTTAACAGTGCTAACACTAGACCTAGACTTGTAAAAGTCTCTTTCAAACTACTGCCGATGCTATAAACATTATAAAAAACACAAATAAAATAAAAACACTAAATTTAATATGATTAAAATAGTCAGTGATAAAACTCCCAAGCAAAGGAAGTATCTTAATGAATTAAAATTCGAAATTAAACGACGCAGTGAAAATAGTGAAGAGAACATGCGTATTAAATACTTAAATGGTGCACCGCGTATAATTATAACAAAAAAAACTAATAAAAATAACTCAAAATATTTCTGTTTACTATCAGAATGTGCGTGGACTCAACACAAAACTGCCAGAATTTTTTTTAAATGTATTATCCACAACATATGACATCCTAGTCTTCTCTGAAACCTGGTTCAACGACAACATCTTTAATACTGAATTGTTTGACGAACGCTTTGCTGTATTTTGGAGTGACCGTTATCGCGTACGAACTGGGAAAATCAGAGGGGGAGGTGTACTCATTGCCGTCAATGACACTCTCAATGCTGGACATATGGATATCAGCTGTGAATTAATTAATATTGACTTTATTTGTTTGAAAGTTGTGTCTAAAATTCATTTAATTCCGTTTACATTGTTACAGCTTACATCCCATCCGACACTACTTCTATTGAATATTCCACTTTTTATGAAATGCTTAGTACAATGCCATTTATTTTTAATTCCAATATTTTGATTGTCGGAGATTTCAATTTAACTAACATAAATATTATAAAGAAAATATCACTGACAATCAAATTAATATTTATTTTGCATTTTGTAAATTTCTTAAATATGGAACAAGTTAACAATATTCCTAACGGTAATAACAATATTTAAGATGTTGACATAACAAATTTAAATAGCAGTGGGACAAAATGTTTAAGTAGCTTATTGCCAGAAGACGCACAACACCCCGCTCTTAATATTGATATTTTGGTTTCTCACAACCGCTCTTTTAAACTTAATATAAAAAATCTGATGTGGCCAGCACAATACCTTCCGTCAATCCTGTGTATTATGTACAAATTCCATACATAAATTTTCATGAAAAAGATTATAAATTTCCAGTAATATTATTTCATGCAAATGGCACTTGACACTGACATCTTCTTCTTCTTTAGCTTTTCCCATTCGTTAGGGGTCGCTATTTTTTATTTTCTTCTTCCATTCATTTCTGTTTTGCGGGTCATCCTCACGTCAAAATTTTTCATTAAAAATTTCATTTTTTGGTATTTTATGATTCCTTTTCTCGGCAACTGAATTCCACACCCCTGATAATAAATAAACCACATGAAATAAGAAAATCATGAAATTTTGAATGAAAAATTATGACATTTGTCAGTTATGGACGTAATTAATAGCTGTCATTTTGACACGAGTCCACATTCGTATCTGCTTGCCAAAGTTAGTAAAGTCACGTCACTGCACGCGCCTACACATAAAAGATCCTATATTTCCAGTTAAATTATTTAATAAAACTATGCGAATTGCACTTGACACTAACATCTTCTTCTTCTTTAGTTTTTCCCATTTGTTAGGGGATCGCTATTTTTTATTTTCTTTTTCTACTAATTTTTGTTTTGCGTGTCGTCCTCATTCAGTTACTTTTCTCTTCTTTCATCTTATATTTGGTCTTTCTATGTTTCTTCCACCTTCTGTTATAAGCTATTCATTCTTCCAATATACTCATCTCTCCTCACGACATGTTTCTTTCTAGAAACGTTCAACACTATAGTTATTTCTCTTACTCTTTCATACATTTACTATTTATTGATACTGACATCTGTCAATTTGAATTACCTGAATATATTAGCAGTTTCCATGGTTAAGTTAGCATAGCTGGCTGAATTATAAAATTTATTATCTTTATAATTCTTTAACTCTATATCTGTTGAATATGAAATATAAAATGCAATCAAATCGTATGGAGAATAATATATTCTTTAAGATATAATAACATTTAACTGAGTTTTTCAAGAAAAACTGTTAAAATCTTCAAATGAAGGTACTTCCGGTTGACCAATTATAACCAAAGTCTAATCAAGTCTGCATATGGTTGTAAGGAAGAGGAATACGCAAGAATTGTAATTTTTGGAATTCTAGTATTGGAGATATCGTGCACGAAACGGCGGTCCACACACACACACACACACATACACACACACGCACACACGAACACACACACACACACACACACACCCATACAGACATCATCGTAAAAATAGTAAAGTCGTATTGTAAAGACCCTAAAACGTGTTTATTCAATGAAAACTCACCACCGAATTTTTTGACCAAAGACAATACCTTCATTACCTATAGGTGACGGAAGGTCAACAACATTACATATAATTTTAAAAAGGGCAACTATGAATTGCTCTATTCACTACTTAGTAATACAGATTGGCGATCATTAGAATCGTGTGATGATGTTAACTGTGCTGTGCAAACTTTTTACAATATTTTTACCTTCCGTCACCTCTAGGTAAGGAAGGTATTGTCTTTGGTCAAAAAATTCGGTGGTGAGTTTTCATTGAATAAGCACGTTTTAGGGTCTTTACAATACGATTTTACTATTTTTACGATGATGTCTGTATGTGTGTGTGTGTGTGTTCGTATGTGCGTGTGTGTGTGTATGTGTGTATGTGACCGCTTTTTCGTGGACGATATCTCCAATACTAGAATTCCAAAAATTACAATTCTTGCGTATTCCTCTTCCTTACAACCATATGCAGACCTGTTTAGATTTTGGTTATAATTGGTCGGCCGGAAGTACCCTCATTTGAAGATTTTAACAGTTTTTCTTGAAAAAATCAGTTAAATGTTATTATAACTTAAAGAATATATTATTATCTATACGATTGATTGCATTTTATATTTGTTATTCAACAGATATAGAGTTAAAGAAGAATACAAATAATAAATTTCACATAAATTTCATAATTCAGCCAGCTATGCTAACTTAACCATGGAAACTGCTAATATTTTCAGGTAATTCAAATTGACAGATGTCAGTATCAATAAAATGTAAATCAATGAAAGAATAAGGGAAGTAACTCTAGTGTTAGAAGTTTCTAGATATATGAGAGACGATTACATTGGTTTGAACATGTCATGAGGAGAGATGAATATATTAATAGAAGGTGGAAGAAACATAGGAAGACCATATATAAGATGAAAAGACTGTATTGTAGAAGACTTGAGGGAAAAGGAACTGAATGAGGAATGACACGCAAAACAAAAATGAGTGGCAGAAGAAAATAAAAAATGGCGACCCCCTAACGAATGGGAAAAACTAAAGAAGAAGAAGAAAATGTCAGTGTCAAGTGCAATTTGCATAGTTTGTTAATGAAATAACTTTACTAGAAATATAGGATCTTTTGCAAGACAATTTATGTATGGGCGCGTGCAGTAACATTATTTTGAATTTGTACATAATACACAGGATTGACGGAAGGTATTGTGCTGGCCACATCAGATTTTTTATGGTGTATTTGATCAATGTATACCCAAAATTGTAAAGCATTCAAACAGATTTCTATTATGGTTCACAAAAGATATCAAAGCCAAACTAAAACTTAAAGAATATCACAGGAGACTATACCGCAAACATGGTTCCACTTTTCATTTAAATGAATTTAAAGCATTATGCTCCTCTTGCAAATTATTAATTAAAAATGCCTTCATTAATTATATGAGTTCACTACAAAACCATATTGTAAATGATCCTAAATATTTTTGGACATATATTAATAAGAAAAAATCTGATGTGGCCAGCACAATACCTTCCGTCAATCCTGTGTATTATGTACAAATTCAAAATAATGTTACTGCACGCGCCCATACATAAATTGTCTTGCAAAAGATCCTATATTTCCAGTAAAGTTATTTCATTAACTAACTATGCAAATTGCACTTGACACTGACATTTTCTTCTTCTTCTTTAGTTTTTCCCATTCGTTAGGGGGTCGCCATTTTTTATTTTCTTCTGCCACTCATTTTTGTTTTGCGTGTCATTCCTCATTCAGTTCCTTTTCCCTCAAGTCTTCTACAATACAGTCTTTTCATCTTATATATGGTCTTCCTATGTTTCTTCCACCTTCTATTAATATATTCATCTCTCCTCATGACATGTTCAAACCAATGTAATCGTCTCTCATATATCTAGAAACTTCTAACACTAGAGTTACTTCCCTTATTCTTTCATTGATTTACATTTTATTGATACTGACATCTGTCAATTTGAATTACCTGAAAATATTAGCAGTTTCCATGGTTAAGTTAGCATAGCTGGCTGAATTATGAAATTTATGTGAAATTTATTATTTGTATTCTTCTTTAACTCTATATCTGTTGAATAACAAATATAAAATGCAATCAATCGTACAGATAATAATATATTCTTTAAGTTATAATAACATTTAACTGATTTTTTCAAGAAAAACTGTTAAAATCTTCAAATGAGGGTACTTCCGGCCGACCAATTATAACCAAAATCTAAACAGGTTTGCATATGGTTGTAAGGAAGAGGAATACGCAAGAATTGTAATTTTTGGAATTCTAGTATTGGAGATATCGTCCACGAAAAAGCGGTCACATACACACACACATACACACACACACACACACATGCACATACGAACACACACACACACACATACAGACATCATCGTAAAAATAGTAAAATCGTATTGTAAAGACCCTAAAACGTGCTTATTCAATGAAAACTCACCACCGAATTTTTTGACCAAAGACAATACCTTCCTTACCTAGAGGTGACGGAAGGTAAAAACATAGTAACAAAATTCCGGCAACTATGTATTACGATTGTCACTCGTTTGAATCTGGTATGGAAATAGCTGAAGCTTTCGCAAATTTTTTAAAAAATGTTTATAATAATTGTAATGTTCATCACGATATTTCAGCTATTAATATTCCAGATTCTATCTGCGATTTAATTAGAATTACTGAAATATCATTAAATGAAATTACAAATGCTACTAAAGCACAAAATAACACTGTTTCGGTAGGGCCAGATAATATACCAGTCTATATTTTTAAAGGTTGTTCTGATATTTTAGCTAGTCCATTACATGTTTATTTAATTTATGTCTAAAAACAAATTCAGTCCCAGATAACTGGAAAATTTCAAAAATATTCCCATTGTTTAAATCTGGAGATAAAACTCAAATTAGCAATTATAGACCTATTTCCTGTTTAAATTCTATAGCAAAAATATTTGAATATACTCTTTTCAAACATATTCAACTTCAAACAAAGAAATATGTCAGTCCTTGTCAGTATGGCTTCGTACCTTATAGATCAACTACCTCAAATTTGACTAGTTTCACTCAATTTATTTTTGATGTCTTCAACAACAGGAAACAAGTTGATGTGATTGATATTGATTTTTCGAAGGCATTCGATTCTGTTTCTTATGTATTACTATTAGAAAAATTAAAAGCAATTGGTTTCTCTGATAACTTACACCTATTACTCGGATCATATTTGAGCAACAGGGTGCAATATGTTGATTGTAATGGATTTACATTTGGAAATTTCATAGCCTTTTCAGGAGTTCCTCAGGGCTCAATTCTGGGCCCTTTATTATTTATCTTATTTATTAATGATTTAACATGTGTTGTTAAACATGCTAACTGTCTAATGTATGCACACGATTTTAAATTATTTCGTACCATCACCGACGCAAACGTCTTATATATATTTGCTTCAAATATATGACTATAAATTACTGAAATTCACAAATTTTATCGTATTTCTAATGTCCTGAATAATGATGTCATTTGTTGTATATAAATTTAGGATTAAGACGTTAGGGTGATGAAACTGCAACCTCGGATACAGCCTTACAAACAGAGTGGTACATTGTAGGAGTTATTTTTTTTTTAAATTAACATTTTTCAATATAACAATTAAGCTTCATTGAAACTCGTCTATTCTTGTAATTGTTAGGTTCAGTTGATTAACGTTTACTGGAGGTTGGTTGAGAATTCGAAGCTCAGGATTTTTTGCCATTGATGATCTCGGTGTTGATAGATTCGCTGTTCCTCTCGGAGCTCCCCTTGGGTTCTTGATATCTCTGCCGGTCACTGATCATTGTTATCTGGTCACTGTGTTTCGATTTACTCACTGAATAGATCGTATTCGCTGCTATACGTATTCTCAACTCCATTGCCTTTGATAGGATGATACCGATTGTGTCGTATTATCCACTTTTCTTTGTTAACAATGTATATTCACGGTTCTCTGGATTTTTAATTGCTGATCCCAGTTCACCAAAATCGCAGATTAGTTATTCAAATTCTACTGCGTAGAAATTCTTTTATCTTCTACAGTCTCGATAATCTTGAGCTCTTTTGGATTTGGTATAGGTGTTCTGATAATTCGTTATGCTTCTTTTGATTTTATTCAGTTTTAGTATTTCAGGATATTTTGAGAAAATATCAATTATGAGGAGGTGCCATTTCTGATCCAAATAGAATAAATCAATTCGTACTTCTTTACATTCGCTTTGTACGAGTATATTAGATGATTCTCTTTTGGTCCCAGTATAATTTTTTTCAGGCTACCTGGATTAACAATATGACAATTTTTGATCCCTTCATGAGAACACACAAAAACGCGCGCCCATCTGCACACGTGCACATACAAATACAAATAAATATATCACTGCTTATACCCATTTCTGAGTATACCAATTTGGTTTCTATTCGCAGATTTCAGTAATGACGATATATGTATTTGTACCGCTGAGTGCGCTTACCAGGCGTCACCTCAAGGGCTCTCAAAGCTGTTGTGGAAAGAACATTATAAGACTCATTTTTGTGTATTAGAAATTTGGATATACTTTTTAAGTTACAAGTTAAACGTCGGTCGGAATCAACCCTGGGCCGTCCAAATCACAGCCGGTTACTATACGCAACCCCATAAATGTAGTATGTACCCCAAAAGGTGCTTATTAATTAAAATCGTTTTTTTTTACCAAAGACAAAATCTTATTTGTCTAAAGTGTAGGTAACGAATATATTAATGTTTTTCACGATTGATGTGTGTGAATTTATTCTATTGGTTACATGTTTGCACGTATCCTCAAATGTCTATAATTATAATTTCGTTCTTTAGTCACTGCTAAATACGTATTTCATTTTCGCATTAATGCTAAAATAATATAAATTAATATTCATATTTTGACATTTTATGTGAAAAGATATCCACTTTCTTCGAATTTTGTTCACGTCAACAATTAAAAATAATGCTCATACAGCAGTGTTGTAATTACACGAGTCGTTTAAAACCTGTGCATCAACAGCGATGTTAAACATCGGGAGAGAATGTCTTATTCAAATTGTATGTTCTAGAAAGTCAAGTGTGAATTTTGTATTCAAATGAGCGCTGATCCGGTTTCAGAATCACTTGAAATAATGTCCTGAAATAAAATGTGTTGGCGTGATGAGAAAAAAATGTTTAATTTTAAAATTTACCCATTGCCTCTCAATTAAAACTAAATTAAATTGAATACATTCTTATATTTTTAGTCTAATCTAAAATACGTACTTAAAAGCTTTATGCAACCTGTGTTCTGCTATTGTTAAAAAAAATATGACCAATTGAAAAGAAATGTTTTCGTTTAGTACCTAATAACTTTTGTTCTGCTATTCAAATTGTATATGAAATATAAAATCATCTTGCAAATGATTTCAAGATAATCAGAAAAAAATCTGTTGTGGCCGGCACAATACCTTCCGTCAATCCTGCGTATAATGTATAAATTCCATACATAATTTTTCTTGCAAAAGATTCTAAATTTCCAGTAAAATTATTTCATAAACAAACTATTCAAATTGCACTTGACACTGACATCTTCTTCTTCTTTAACTTTTCCTATTCGTTAGGGATCGCTATTTTTGCGTGTCGTTATCATTCAGTTCCTTTTCTCTCAAGTCTTCCGCAGTACAGTCCTTCCATCTTATCTTTGGTCTTCCTCTGTTTCTTCAACCTCCTATTACTAAACTATTCATTCTTGTTCCAATATAATTCTTCATTTCTCCTCATGACATGTTCAAACCAATGTAATCATATTTCTTGTATCTTTCTAGAAACTTGTAACTTGTAATCTCTCCGTATCTTCCCCAACATCTACTTCAACATTCTCATATTAATTTACTTTTTATTTATACTGACATCTGTCAATTTGAATTATATGAGTATATTAGTAGTTTCCATGTTTAGCATAGCTGGCTGATTTATAAAATTTAATTTTTTTAAAATTCTTTAACTCTATATCTATTGAATATGAAGTATAAAATGTAATCAAATCGTATAGAGAATAATATATTTTTTAAGTTATAATAACGTTAAATGTCAATAAATCAAATTTAACTGTTAAATCTTCAAATGAGGGTACTTCCGGTTCACCAATTATAACCAATATCTAATCAGTTGTTCTTCTGGATGTAAACTTGAGGAATACGAAAAAATTATAATTTTTGGAATCGTGGTATTGAAGTTATGGGATCCGAAACTTTTGTCACACACACACACAGACACACAGACACACATACATACATACATACAGACATCATCGTAAAAATGGTAAAATCGTATTATAGGGACCCTAAAAAATGCTTTACACTAAAAAGTCATCATTGATTTTTTTGACCAAAGACAATACCTTCCTTACCTAAAGGTGACGGAAGGTAAAAAACACGCAAATAAATATTTTTCTTTTTAAGTCGATTACAAACGATTTGCATTATTTGTAATTGTTTCATTACAACAGTGTTACGTAATTTTCGTTTTTAAATAACTCTTTATTGGTAATCTAACAAAACGACGGGTTGGGGGGAAAAACAGTAAAACTGTGTAGGAGAAGTTTCGAAGGCTGCATTCAACAAACGAAAAATCAAAAATTTGTTGTTGCTAGCACAATACCTCTGGCCACTTTTATTTTTGGTTACATAAGTATTGTATTTAACATTTTTTTGTATATGCATACGCTCTACACCACAAATTCTATTTATACTTTTTTATATTTAGATTTTTTAATTTTTAATTCATTTTATGAAGAATTTTTTTTCTAACTCTCCTAATTTTTCGAGATGTTTCCAATTCATTGTCGGGATTGACAGTATTTCTGAAATAATATATACCTATAATTTTAAATATTTAACTATTAATACAATAATAAATAATATATGTATGTACTTCCCTAATAAAGTCTTCAGTAGTGCCTCTGGATTTTTGACACTGACATTTATCCGTCAGTTACAAACATTTACATTTTTTAATTGGTTTCTATGGCATTAATTGGGCTGTGAGATTTATTACAACAGATTATTTTATACATTATATTCATTTATCTCTAAATCTATAAAAGATATAATAAAATATTTAAATGTATCAGATAGAGAATTTAATCTCATTTAATATTTGCAAGAACAAAATTTTTCAAAAAAATAATATGTAGAAGATTTTTTTTAAGTATCTGCTACTTCCGGTTGTCTAATTGCTACCAAAACCTTTTCAACTCTTCCCAATAATGTCCGATTGAGAGATACTTTCAACATCCCCCCCCCCAACACACACACACACACATAAATACACACACATACATCTACACACATATACACACGCACACACAGAGAAATAGAGAGAGACATCATCGTAAAAATGTTGAAATCGGATTGTAGGGACCTTAAAACGTGCTTATTCATTAAAATCTGGATATGCGATTTTTAACATGAATCCAATACCTCTGTTAGCGAGAGGTAAAAATGGTTATTTATGCATCAAGGGTGTAAACGCAAGCTTTATGACATGAGGTGTGCCGAGCCACGAAAATTGTTGACCGAATGTCACAAACCTTATTTACACTTGCGTTGCATACAATATTTTATATACTACCTCACATAACATTCCTTAAACAAGTTAGAAATTTAACAGACGAGCAGACGACAATTTGGACACACCAAATATTGAGTCGTTATTTGACAGATAACAGATCTAAAGTTGAACTCAGTCAGTATTACATAAATGTACAGAAAAAACTAAATTTAGGTAAGAAAACTTCAATGCCACACGATGACTCTATTATATAAAGTAAATAAAATCCGAATATTGTTTACTTTTCATATTCTTTGTAGTTTACGCATTATAAAAAAAACATTAAAAGCACCTACCGAGGTTTTTAAGGTAAAGGAATGCCAAGGAAGATGAATAAAAAATGTCAGTTTAAACGTGTCTCGTTACAGGTGTGTGTTTGGCCACGCTTAAATCCCGAAACCCAGAAACTCACCGTGGAAAACGAAGGTAAAGCATTCCCAAGGACAGCATCTAACCTGGTCTTGATCTCCGTTGCCGTCTTTCCTTCCAAATAAAAAAAAAATGATCACCGCACGAACTTCGTTTTTATCCATTATCGATTTAACACTAAGTAGATCTACACATACGCTTTTCACGATTAGACTGATAGACAGATTGTACTGAAATTTCTTGACAGTTTACCTGAACAGTTAAAACAACGACATAAGATTGTTTTCGTAAAACCAAGGCCTTGTCAGTGATTCCTGAAACTTTTCAATCTACCCTCGTATATGTACACGTATGTATACATATATGTATGCGGCGGGGTCACCAGTGTTGAAATTTAAGAGAAGACGGAAAGGTATGAAATGCAATACTGGTGAAATTTAAGAAAAGACGGAAAGGTATGAAATGCAATACACAAAACAATTAATGACAGTAGCGGCTAGTGGCCGTCACCCAATAAACGCTTGGAAAAATTAAATTGTAAAAATATAAAATATTTTTATTTAACAAATTTTACAACTTGACAAACAGATTCAAAGTCTAAAAATATAATAAATGTTGTTGTTAGCAGCTGTTACGAGGTAACCTCGTAACAACTGCTCAACAATGGCTGGAAGTAACGTGGCGGGAACTTGATATTAACATACAAAACAAAACTGGCTTGATCCGCCACATATGTATGTATACTCGTATGTAAATTATGTTTCTAATTTTCTATACAATAATTGAAAATTAGCATTAAATATTTATTTTGTAATTAACAAGTATCTATTAAACTTACGAGATATTTGAAGTTTCTTATACCTTGCTATCTTCCTACCGTCTTGAATAGTCGTATTTTTCTTCTTCCAGATCTTCAGTATTACCTTATCCTAATTGTCTTTAGGTCTTCCTCGATATCTTTTTTCTATCACCTTTGTCATCCATATTTGTCTCATCAGTCTATCTTCGTTTAATCTGATCATGTGTCCCCCACCAAGCTAGCTGTCTCTCCAATACAGATTTATGTTGTAATTGTTCTCATATCATTTAATTTCTGATTCTTTCTCGTAGTGTTACTTCCAGTACTCTTCTTAAATATTTCATGTCAAGTACATGAATTTTACTTTTCATTGTCCTAGATAATACTCAAGATTCGCAGCCGTATGTTAAAATGGATCTGTATATTGAATTGTATACTGTTATCCTCGTTTTAATGTTAATCTCCTTCTATTCTATGAAGCTGTTCTTTATTGCATGGAGGACTTTCGCTGTTTTCTGAATTCTGACGTTTATGTCAGCCTCTTGTAATCCATTGTTTTCAATTTGGACTCCGACTCCTAAATATTAGAACATGTTTACTTCCTCTATTTTTGTGAATTTATCGTCAATTTTATAGTTTCATGCTCTCTGGGCACTGTCATGACCTTAGTCTTTCTTGTGTTAATTTGTAAACCATACTTTGATTTGGTTTCATTCCAGACTAATATTAAATTGCATTTTCTCTTATATAAAACTGGACGAATGGTGCAACGGTAAAGGAATAAAGAACTACTATAATGAAAAGGTCCTTTTAGTGTATTTTGAATACCTTTCAAAAGAACGCATACCGTCGTCGCTTTGGGTATATTATTCAATGTTACGCTCAGTAATTTCAGTGAAGAAAAATGTAGATATCTCTAAATATACCCATTTAATTGCATTTCTGATCAGAAGGATTTCGGCCAAAAAAAATCTAAAAAATTAAGAAAAGATGATATTACTAAATTTTTGCTGGAAATGGATGATAAAAATTACTTGATGATGAAAGTTGCATTAATTATTGGACTTGCGGGTGCCTGTAGGCGCGAAGAATTAACCAATTTAATTTTACAAAATGTAAAAGATGAAGGACAATGCATTCATATCATAATTCCAAAGACGAAAACAAAAATATCTAGAGAATTTTTTGTTACAAGTGGGAATATTGAAGGCATAAATATGTTAGAAATGGTTCGGAGATATGTTGGGCTTCGGCCGAGTAACACAGATCACAGTCGATTTTTTGTCGCATACAGGTATGGAAAATGTTTTAAACAGCCGGTTGGCGTTAATACAGTTGGAAAAATGCCAAGCACTATAGCATCTTTATTGTGTCTTACAAATCATCAGAAATACACCGGTCACTGTTTTCGGAGATCGTCTGCGTCGTTACTAGCATATTCAGGAGCGGATTTATTGACCATTAAACGACATGGTGGTTGGCGTTCAAATACAGTAGCCGCCATACATAGAAAATTCTGTAGAAAACAAGAAGAAAGTAGCGTCAAGTATTTTGGGGGTCACTACCATATCAAATATTGGCTCTTCAACCAGTTCTACTAACCATTAATATTCTCTCTAAAAATTCGGTATCTTCTGGAATTAATGTTTCAAATTGTATTTTTTTTGTTGTAAATGTGTATAAAAAATAAATTTTGTTATTTTTAAGATATTTCATAATATAAAATATAAATTTTGATTGAATTTCTATTGTCTTACAAAATGAATATTTCATAATGACACTCAGTGCCATTATGAAATTCATAATGACACTCAGTGCTATTATGAAACTCATAATGACATTCAAGCTAGTGTACCAATTGCGTATTAGCGCACTGTCGTAGATAAAAGCAATTATTGACGTTGATGTATCATATGTTTTTTTTCATTATCTTTTCAAGTCTTCTCAGTTCTATCATTGCACGTCACAGCGTTGGCAGCGCTGAGCACCGAAGTTTGCCGAATACAGTTGCTGGACCAATCACATTCGCCCATTTATTGCGTTCGGAAAACTTCGGCATTCAGCGCTGCCATCGCTGTGAAGTGCTGAACGCGGACATTGATTAGTAACTTGTAAACATCACAGGCAAAGTAATTTGGCGCCAATTCAAAAAGTATATTTTTAAATTGGTACTGCGCTTAATATATACAAAAATATGAACAGAAAATTATATTTAATAATACTGTAAAACGTACTTATTTGAATTTCAGAAGAAAAAAGATATGTTGATTTTTTTTGCAATACCTCATTGTCACAAGTTCTATGCATATCGGGTCTTCTAGGAAAAGTTTGTTTAACACTGGGAAAAAAATGCATATGCAGTAAAAAGATAGTTCGGCATTAGGAGAATACATGTTTCTCTTGTTCCTCAAAAGAAATTTATCTAGCGATCTGCCAGACATTCAAATTAGTAATAAAATATTTACTAGAGTTACAGAACTAATTTTTTGTCCAACATTAAATTTCAGCCACTTTTTATCTCAGTTAAATGTTATACTGTGTGTTAAAAAAAATTCGAACTCAGAGCAGGCTATGAACAATGAAACGTATGTCAATTTACAAGTATGTAATTAAATGTCAATTTGACACGAGATATTGTCATAAATGTTATCAAAAGATATCAGAGCTTTTCTTCTTGAATCTTATTTTAGAAATGGATATGAATTAGTAAACAGCGAATGGCAATATACTGTATCCTTCTTTATTATATTTTCTCATTAAAATTGCATTTCAAGATCAATTTGTGATAATTTTACTTTTAAATTGAATAATGATCAGACATACGTTTCTCTCTTCATAGCCTACTCTGAGTTAGGTTTTTTTAAACACAGTGTAGTATTAAATAAATAAATTTAAAAATAATTTGATGACCGCAGATCTCCATACCAAGCTCTGAACTATTCGATTTAATATAAACTTAAATTCTATTTTTTATAGGACGATTTAAATTTTAATGACTCAATATCATTGGACGAAATAACCTTAGTTTATAATTGGTAATCATTCACCTGTGACTTCCATCCCATTCCTATATCCCAGGTCTGCCCCTTGGTTTTCAGAGTTATTAGGATAGGACCTCTGGCATGGTTTACATGTTATAGCTACTCTGTTTAAATTTGTACTGATGATGGGGGGGGTCATTGTATTAGTTTTAGTTATAATTTAACTTTAGGCTCCTCCTATTATTAATCAGTAGTCATGTCACAAAATTTTAGTTGAGTAATGCGGATTTCAAAACTGTTCGGCTGTTTTCGTTATCGGACTTATTGAAGTTATGTACTAGTTTAGTGGTCATGGCGCATGTGAATAGTGGAAAGAGCGTATACGACTATTCGGTTATATTCGGTTCAGCATGCGCGAACAAGGCCAGAAGTTGAGTATGCGAGGTCCAGTCATTATACAGGCTGATTCAAACATAGGTCCGATCTTCAGCTGTTTCCGAGAAAAACGAAAAATCGAAGAAAAACTGACAAATGTAGTGATTGTAATTAATTTGTCTATGTCAGTAAATATACTATAAAAACAATAAAATTTTATATGAAACATTTTTCTCAATTTCTAACAGTTACGAAGTTATTTTAAAATCAAATATTGGCCAAGGTCGTCACGGCATTTAACGTAGTACAATTTTTTGATTTAAAAAAAAAATACATCTTAGATGACCCCTGAAAGGTAAACAAAAATTCTCATTTAATCGAAGTCGAAACTCTTATAGTTTTCGAGACAGCAGACGTAAACCCCGTAAAAACTCATTTTCACTGCCTAATACCTCGATCAGAAACTATTGATGATTGGCCCTATGTCGAATAAGCTTTTTTACTCATTTTTACATTTTATTTGAAACATCCTGTATATTTCAGTGATCAAACCATATGACTATTTACGAGAGGTTAGGTAAGGATAGGTTAGGTTACTACAACGAAATGTTTTCATTAAGTAGAAATATAGTTACTGTTTTTCATACTGTAGGTAGAGGTAATGCCAAATGTCATGGGCTATGAAATGCGCAGATCAAGAAGAGAGACAGTTAGAGAAAGTTCAGGCAATAGGGGAGAGAAAAAGAGAAAGAAAGAGTTTTGCTTTCTGCGCAACAGCCCATCACGTTTGGCACGGACTCTACATGAAATCATTTTGAAACTTATTACAAGGTAATTAATTATAAAAGAACAGAAAAATATATAAAATTTTCATGTCACGAATTTCTAGTTCTAAAAAATAATTATTTCTAAAATTAATTAATTTCACGAGTTCATACATAATGTAACGTTTTCTATTCATTTAATTTGGGTTTAAAACTATTAAAAGTAATGGCCCGTTGCACCAATATTTGAGATTTGTTTAATTCCCTATTAAAATATTGGTACAACCGATCATATGAGTTTATATATTTCATTTATTTTAACACCTTAATATGTTATATTCGCCGTCAAATAAATCTATAGACTGATGTTCAACTTTTTCCCTCCTCTGCACCCTGTCCCTTGGTTTGCGTTGTTGCCGCTTCCTCATAACTTAGGATTTTCAACATTACCCATGAATTGGCAATAGTATAATCTCCAGTCCATACTTATTTGACGGCACTATAAGTACTATAAAATTAAAACACTTAAAAAAAATAAGATTTATAACAATTAAAATAACAATAATAACCATTATACTTTCACTTAAAATTCGTAACATGTAACAATCACAAATTAAATTAATACCTATAATCTCCTGGTGCGTTTGTTTCTCAGTTTACATACCGCGACACACCGAGTTTCGAGAAGCTTCAATCTATTCTTGCTAATAATTACCGATCCAAAATATTCCTATTGCATTCATTCGACAAATTCTTCCCCCTTTCGAATTCGGGTCCACTCTACTGTGAAATCAAAATTTAAGGTTAGAAATCAAATTGACAATTCATGTAACAAATGAACAAGATCGGACCATTTCGTTTATATCAGTTTTGTTATTATTATTTACATATCAATTAGTCATTATTAATTACTGATTGCGAATACAATAGTATACAAACCTCGGTGAAAAGTTAAATCGCGCCCTGGTTAGCTATCTACGCCTTCTACAGTAATGAAATACTTTCCAACTCGGTTAGTAATATACTATTATTATGTAAGTATTATTGGCTTTGTACTACACAGATAAGATCTTCCTCTATCGTATGAAGGAACTGTTTGAAATGAAATTTAATATGATTACTTGGTCATTTGTTCCTTTTAAAGAAACGTTATTACGTCAATATAAATACAATTGTGTGTAAATAATATTTTATTAGTCTCTAGCTTTGACAAGTTTAATTAAAAGTTAATATAATATTAAAAAATGTTTTTCTCTGCAAAATGTTTGATTTTGTGAATAAAATGTTTGAACTACCTACTATGAATACTATGCAATTATTAAGCAAACTTTGTGATCGACAATTTTGTTTCACAACACATTTACAGTATTTCTAATTTTGTATAATTTTGTTCAATCAAATTCGTAGAAAATATATTACAAACAGCGCTCGCAAAAACACATTTATTACACTTGTAGGCGTGCATTCTCCGACGACTTTGTCTACATGATAATAAATTGATATTTGGCTAACTGGAAACAATCGATAATAATTTGATAAAAATATCTGTAAAGTTATTAAATTAATAACTTTAAGTACATGTCACAATAATTTCGTTTCCGTATAATTATTAATAATAATCAAATGTTAGTAAAACTTTATTCTACGATTACAGAGAACGTCAACACAATTTATGAAAAGGTATCCATATTATTTACTAAAGAAAACATAGGGTCTTGAGTAATTCCACTAGAGTGGTAACTCCGTGATCATCAGTTCTTATTTTCTTTTTATGATCTCTCCAATTGTAAAACGATTAGCTAGTAACTAGTGCATGGATAGTATACTTTTTATTTTTATCTCGCTTTTCATTATCGTGTATGTTTTTAATCCTACATTAGTTGCGCAATCCACAGGTGTAATACTATTATTAACATTATTAAGTACAATTAATAATGAGAAATTACAATATTAATCTGGTTTTAATAAATACAAACTTGTAACTAACAAATTACACTTTTATATTTTGTTTCTTTCCTGGTTTGTTATACATAATGTGGAAAATTTCTCTGTGGTGGTATAGATTAGGTGTTAACAATTACTCGAAATCTCAGTCAATCAGTTTTTATTCTCTTACCACACTGACATTTCGGTGCACACTTGCACCTTCTTCTTAATAAAACACAAAATAGTACATACAAAATAACATGGACATTATCACAGTTACAGGTAAGATCTTACAAAACATTGCATCTCATGTACAGAATATACATTCGTTCTTTACATTCAGTTTTACAACATTGTACAAAAAATCATAAACAACACATACATATCAGTTTGCTGTCAAAAATCAACAACAGAATAAATCAGAAAATAGCATGAAGTATCTGGCGGAAGGTTCCTTCGGCGACATCATCGATACGGATTCTTATTGGTCGTCTGTACACTAATCATTTTGTAACATTAATGTAGGAATTTAAATGAAATGTAGATTATTTGATTAAATGTTAATTTGGCCTGAAATTTGCTTTTTCCTTTTGAACTTATTCAATACAGCAAAATACACGTCATTAAATCCTTGTATATCCGTTCTTGCATTTATGTATGTTGTCACAATCATCCCTAATACGTAGTATTTTAAGAAACATACGTTTGGAGTAATTTTGTTCTTCCAAAATCTTGAAATTTTCGAAATCGAAAGTGTTAGTGTTAGAATGTTCAGCATATTTGTTGACCGTGTTGTTTTATGTTGATCTACGATATTCGCCCATCCGGATCTTCGAGTATCGTTTCGTAATTCCTATGTATGTAGCTTTGCAATTTTCAGTGAAGCAATCAACTTTTTAAACCACGTTTGATTTGTCGTTCTTATCCACCGGGTTCTTCAGCTCGGTGTACAGTATGCCTATGGTTTACATGTAATATCAACGTTGAGTTTATTCTTTAACGTTGTATTTAAATTTAGTGCCATAGATATACTACGTTTGGCATGGCGTAAAACTTATTTTGGTCGCGTGGTCCAATGTTATCATTTCCTGCTGAGATTATGTACATTTCCGTCGTGTGACTGTTGTACTCATAAAAACAGCTACAATTTCTTCAACTTTATCTTCAGGTATATCTGTTATTAGCAGCCATAAATAAATCCATTTGCAATAGCCATGACACGAGAGAAAGGTGCATAACCGCAGCAGGAAATGATAACACTGGACCACGGTCCGTTATTGATCTTTATTGAATATATACTCGTATTTCCTTTTGTTATTATTTTTATTATTGTATTATTGTACAATTTTATATCTTGAAAATTTCACAGTGTCATCTGCACCTTTAATTTCACTTTATTATACGCCTGTTTTATTAAATTTTTCTTTCATTTCTCGAATCTTAGTCGTTTTCAGGTAACAACTTGCTCGGTAGGTAAATTTTGCGTAATTGTCCATATAAAAATTACGTGGCGCCCGTTATCTTTTTTTTTATAACCATTCCTGTGGTTTCGATCCCTCCCGTCTCTACTGCATAGAAGCTGGCGGCCGTACATCTGACAACTGAACTGGAGCGCGTAAGTGACTCCCGCGCATTTGTTGCGCAAACTTTGTGTCACAGTTCACAGTGTGTATGCTCTTTATGAATGTATTAAAACTGAATAAAAAGCATGAATGTATTTTGTGTAAATGAGATGTAATATTTTGTAAGATCTTACCTGTATTTATGATAATGTCCATGTTATTTTGCATGTACTATTTTGTGTTTTATTGAATGATTATAGACCCAGAAGAAAGTGCAAAAAATGTGTACCGAAACTTCAGTGTTGTAAGAGAAATAAAGTTGTTTGACAGAGATTTCGAGTAATTTAACACCTAATTTTTATACAGTATGTCCAGGAAAACGAGTCCAACTCCAATATAGTGGATATCGGGTACTACAGAGGTAATATATGAATAGGTTATTAGACAAATGTGACCCTATTAGGACAGTACTTTAGTGATATTTTTTATCGGAAAAAATGCATACGTTACTAGACAGTCGAAAATGTCAATTTAGCAGATTTTTATTTTCACAAATTACTTCCAAGTATGAAATAATAATGTTATTAAGAGAGTTGGTGTGAGTCAGTTGAGATGGTTTGGGCATGTGGAGAGATTGGCGAGTGAATGGCTTGTTAAGCGTATATATCTTGGTGAAGTTGAGGGTTTTCGATTCCGTGGCCCACCAGTGTGTAAGTGGATGGATGTGGTTGGTAGGGTGCTTAAAGAGAGAAAGTTTCCAAGTAATAAGAGAAGAAGAGCATGTATGAATGCGATTATGAGTGTGGCCGAAGCGAAGTAAGTGTGCTTAGACAGGAATTTGTGGCAAAGGATGATTGTTTCGTAATTATTATTGTGATCCGGATGCGGTATTTCGCTACCGAAAATCGGTCACTTTAATATTTTTAAGAGTAAGGATTTGTTGTATGATGTTGATGTTGTTCTTATTGTTTTCGGGTTTGTGCGAACCCAGTAAGTAGGACACGCGTGATTTTATGTATGTATGTATGAATTATTTACCGTTTTACGGGCCTGAACCTTGTTGAGGACTCTTGAAAAGCCGTACAAAGGAGATCAAAAACTGGGAGGAGTCAGTCGGAAAACGCCAAAGAGCTCTCAACCAAAAGGGCACTAGAACTATGACGGGAATTTTTACTGGTCACTGTCCCCTAAATTATCATCTATTTAAGATTGATATAGCTGAAAACATTGTCTGTCGACTCTGCGAAGAGAACGAAGAAATTTCGGAACACTTTTATCTGAATGTCCAGTTGTGGCTGTAAGAAGACTTAAAAGTTAGCGCACGGCAAATGAGATCGGGAAACTGTTTAGATAAAAGTAAATTGTATAAGGCAAGAAAGGCGATATCCAAAAACCAATGAATTACCGTGCAATTACATTGACGAATTCGATATCAAAATTTTTCACATAAATTATGTACTTTATAATACAAGATGGTGTGAAATGTACCACATATTGCATGAAAAAAGACAAGTAATTGCCAATATCTTTTCGCTCACTTCTACTAATCATTTACGCTTAAGACTTAAAAAACAATCGGCTTTCGGAATTTTTATTGAATTTAAACAAGTTAATCACAAGATATTATATGTACATTGTGTCCCATTTAGAGATGCCACCATTGGGATCTCGAAAACTTTTTGTGCACCTATGGCGAGCCATCTCATACGTGCTTTTGTTTTTCCAAAATTCTAATAGGGCACTAGATAATAAACGAAAAACTAAATTTTGCTGATTTTTCTTTATCAAATAACGTCTAAACTATTAGTAATCGAGAAAAATGTTCCAAATAAAGAAGTTAGATATTTTTATTACCTAACCAGTGGCGTACAAAATAAATTTTTATGTCCGTAAATTTCCGAGATTTAAAAAAAAACTCATATCTGATTTTAGTTTCAAAAAATATTAATTTTTTCTCTTTTCCATGTTAATTGTGTTTCCTTTTTGTTTTACCCCCAAAAAATTTTTTCACATAATTTTTCCCAAATTTTGTAATTATTTCACAAAAAAAACATAATTACTTTTATTAATTATATTTTATTTGATTGATATAATTCAGTGTATAACTTTCTTGCTCAATATTCTTATTTTTAAATGTCAAAAGCGATATGCTAAAAATATTTTTTGATTTGAATTTGATTGATGTTTGGACATTTTTTTAACGAAATAAATTATTTAAATAAAACGAATATTTCTCAATAAAATTATTACCTATATTTCCAAAATAACACTAAATTTACTATAAAATAAGGAAAAATAATAATTTCGAAGTAAAACAAATACGAAACACAATAAACATTTACAACATTGAAAAGAAAAAAAAGTATTTTTGAGACTAAAATCAGATATGAGTTCCATTTAAAAAATATAACTTCTTGTTATATCTCGGAAATTTATGGATATAAAAAAATATTTCGTACACCACTGGTTAGGCAATAAAAATATCTAACTTCTTTATTTGGAACATACTTCTCGATTAATAATAATTTACAAGCTATTTGAAAAAATCTGATGTGGCCAGCACAATATCTTCCGTTAATCCTGTGTATTATGTACAAATTCCATACATAAATTTTCTTGCAAAAGATTCTAAATTTTTGGTATTATGTGATTCCCTTTCTCGGCAACTGTATTCCATACTCCTGATAACAAACAAACCACATGAAATAAGAAAATTATGAAATTTTGAATGAAAAATTATAACACTTGTCAGTTATGGACATAATTAATTGCTGTCATTTTGACACGGGTCCCCATATCTGCTTGCCAAAGTCAGCAATGTAATGTCACTGCACGCGCCCTATACATAAATTTTCTTGCAAAAGATCCTATATTTCCAGTAAAGTTATTTCATAAACAAACTATGCAAATTGCACTTGACACTGACATCTTCTTTTTCTTCTTTAGTTTTTCCCATTCGCTAGGGGGTGCTATTTTTTATTTTCTTTTTCCACTCATTTTTGTTTTGCGTGTCGTCCTCATTCAGTTCCTTTTCTCTCAAGTATTCTGCAATACAGTCTTTTCATCTTATATTTGGTCTTCCTATGTTTCTTCCACCTTCTATTAATATATTCATCTCTCCTCATGACATGTTCAAACCAATGTAATCGTCTCTCTTATATCTAGAAACTTCTAACACTAGAGTTACTTCCCTTATTCTTTCATTGATTTACATTTTATTGATACTGACATCTGTCAATTTGAATTACCTGAATATATTAGCAGTTTCCATGGTTAAGTTAGCACAGCTGGCTGAATTATGAAATTTATTATCTTTATTCTTCTTTAACTCTATATCTGTTGAATATCAAATATAAAATGCAATCAAATCGTATAGAAAATAATATATTCTTTAAGTTATAATAACATTTCACTGAGTTTTTCACGAAACACTGTTAAAATCTTCAAATGAGGGTACTTCCGGTTGACCAATTATAACCAAAAGTCTGCATATGGTTGTAAGGAAGAGGAATACGCAAGAATTGTAATTTTTGGAATTCTAGTATTGGAGATATCGTTGACGAAACCGTGGTCACGGTCACACACATACACACACACACACACACACGCACATACGAGCATACACACACACATACAGACATCATCGTAAAAATGACGTGCTTATTCAATGAAAACTCACCACCGAATTTTTTGACTAAAGACAATACCTTCCTTACCTATAGGTGACGGAAGGTAAAAAGAAAAAAATCAAAAAAAAAAATAGTTTTTCGTCATTATCTAGTGCCCTACGAGAATTTTTTAGAAACAAAATCACATCTGAGATGGTCCCCTATAGGTGCATTGAAAGTTCCAATTAACCGACATTGTATCTTTTATAGTTCTCGAGATCCCAATGGTGGCAGCTCTAAATGGGACACAATGGCCCGTACTACGATCACGATGTCAAATTTAAATTTCAACATTTAATTTTGCACGTATGTTTGAAGATCGGTTTTTTAAAAAATATTTGTTTGAATACAAACTATGTTCTGCTTTTAAAACATATTTTGATAAATTCGATATTATTTATTAGTGTTATTAAATAATGATATCTGACACTTCTTAAAACAGCGTTTTAGTTAAAACCGTGATCGTAGTACGGGCCCATGTATACAGCAGGTCTCTCTGTTAAATTAATTAGAATTTTCCAAAACTCTACGAGGTCTGTTAGAAAAGTATCCGACCTTTGGCCGGGAAAAAAAACCTGGCATATCTGGAGCGTTGGAAACCTAATCATCCTCAAAGTAGTCAGTCTCCTTGGGACTCCACACACTTCTCCCAGCGGTGCCGCCATTGTTGGAAACATGAAAGGAGCCTGTTGAACCACAGAAGTCTTGTTTTTCACCAAAAAGTCTGAATCAAGTGCGAGGAATGTACTGGAGCATTGTCGTGATGGAGGCGGCAATTTCCTGTTGACCACAATTTCAGTCTCTTGCGCCGCACATCGTCACGTAAGCGACGGAGGACCTCCCTGTAGTACTCTTTGGTGATTGTTTCACCCTGTGGTGCGTATTCGTGATGTACCACACCGCGGGAGTCAAAGAAAGCAGTCAGCATCACTTTGACGTTGCTGCGCACTTGGCGGACCTTCTTTGGTCTTGGTGACGTGGAATGCTTCCATTGTGACGACTGAATCTTCCGAATGGTTTCCACCTGGCTGTCGCCCAGTTTCAGGCAAAATTTGATGCAATAGCGCTGCTCCAGTCGTTCCGTCATTTTCCTTGCAATGAAAAACCGTCGAGAGCACTACACACTACCTCACACAAATGCTGCTTGTCAGCAACAGACGCTATCGACAGGCGGGAAAAAATTCACGCATGCGCACGAAGGTTCAAGGTCGGCTCAAGCAAGCGCGTTTGATTCAAATCCATCAAGTTTTCGGAAAAATAATAAGGTCGGATACTTTACTAACAGATCTCGTATAATAATACGAATTTACAAATTAAAAGATTATAACTTATCAGACCTAATTCACATTACCCAAGGAGTCCTACAGGGAGAAATTCTTTCGCCATTATTATTCGCTCTCTTTATTAGTGATATCTGGTCCTTATTTGAAAACGCCGGGCATAAAGTATTGATGATCGAAATGATGTATTAATACTTGCATACGCAGACGATTTAATATTATTATGTGCATCTTCAATCGATGTGAAAAGATAAATATCTGTTCTAGAACAATACTGTATGAAAAATAATGTTGCTCTTAATAACAATAAACAAAAATTATTCATTTCCACAAAGGCCGATCAAAAACATTAAGCCCTTTTTTGTATTTTACCTTTACCAAGAAATACGCCAAGCGGGAAATTATGAAAGTATGATTTTACATGTTAAAATCCTATGTTCCGGTGTCGCGGTTAGAGTTTCACGGCTTGAATTGATATTCAAGTTACTTGACTTGACTTGAAGTCAAGCCAAGCTCAAGTCAAGTAATAGTAGCCGAAAATCAAGTCAAGTCGTTACAATTTCAAGTACTTGAAAAATCAAGTAGTTATTGTTTAATTACTTGAAAAAATCAAGTAGTTTTTTTTTAATTACCAGAAAAAGTTCTCCAAGACTACATTTCATTTTCATATAGTTCCTTATGTTTTATAACAATATCAATAATATACCTTGTAATATAGACTTTTATTCATAAAAATAAATCATACATTCAAATTTAAAAATAAAAAAAAAGATTTAAAAGTATAATATATAAATTAACAAACTATTTATAGTATATATATTATGGTGGACCTTAAAAGGGGGCAAGTCGAATTTTAACCGGGACGCCCCTAAAGTGGTTCTAAATGAATAAAAAAAAATTATACTGGCAATGATTCCGCTTAATTTTAATATTTGACCGTGCCTAAATATATACTAGAACGACCCGAGAATATGTGGACAACATCTGAAGTCCCATTTATTATTCTTAATTCGAATAGAGTATAGCTTTTTGGGCTTTTGTGCGATAGTTTAACCATCTATAGTTAACTTAATAATAATGATTAGGACTTCAAATTTTGTCGACATTGTGACAAGGCGAGCAATAACAAATAAATAACATTTATACACTCTTCTAAATTACAGTTTCAAGAATAGTATTTCAACTTGTTATCCTTGTTAGTCAAAATTCTGTTTAGAAATAGTTATCATCTTTTATTAACTGTTTAGTGTAGCTGTCAGAGACTGTGGACAGTTATTTGTTGACAATTAAGTCTAGAAGTTATTGCAAGCCTGCATGCAGGACTAATATTTTGATATGGATGCCATATGATACCCTCTTCAACCCCTCAGAGATAAGCCTCTCACGAAAGTAACGCTTTGTTTTAGGTAGTCGATCTTAAGCCTGTTTTACATTATCATAAATTTACATGCATTTTTTACAACTTCGTATTTGATCACAAAATTTCAATGATTACACGGTAATAAATTTACAACTTCTTATGGTACCATACGATGCTGTAAAAATTTCTCAAATAGGGCATGTTCTAATTTTGAAGGTCATTTGCTTCATATTTTGGTGATATTTAGGGTTTTCATTAAACAAAAGTTTACATTTCATGTGTAGTTGCAGGTAATTGGCTACTCTGTTCTATGAAACTTTTCACAAAACCAAACGTCAAGTTCAAATGAAGAACAATGAATAGAAAACTTAAAAAAATATTTGTAAATGTCGCAATTGTTAATGCACGAAATAAGATTTTGAAGTGTAAACGAGCGTGACACACAGATGAAAAGATCAGTTGTAAACATTTGAGAAGTTGGTAAACCGTAGTAGTAAATTGTTACCAACATATTAAAATGTACTTAAGTTGGCAACAATCAAACATGTCACAAATATTTGGCCGTGTAAAACGAAATAATTTTGATCAAAAATTATTATGTAAAAATCTGTTGTGGCCAGCACAATACCTCTCGCCATTTTCATTTTATGTTGCATAGGGCGCGAGCAGTTATGTAACTGTGGTGGCCTTGGCAAGCAGATATGGGGGCCCGTGTCAGAATGAGAGCTAGTAATATACATAGGTGTCCAGTATCATAAGTTTTCATCCGAAACATTATGATTTTCCAAATCCATGTGGATTATTTTCCTCGACAATGGATGACAAATAAACATTAAAATATTATGAAATTTTGAATGAAAAATTATGACATGTGACAATTGTGACATCTATGTAAATAACTACTAGCCGTCATTCTGACACGGATCCTCATATCTGCTTGCTAAGGCCAATAAAGTCACATGACTGCTCGCGCCCTATACGTAACGAATTTAACATTTCTTGTATACACACAAATAATTGAAATTGTTTCTCTTCTTTCGTTCTATGAGAAATTTTATCCTACTATTCTAATATGTTCAAAATTCTTCAAATTCATTGACGGTATTAGCAGTATTTCTTAAGGATATATGTAATATTAACATACCTGTAATTTAAATACATATTAAATTAATAATATATATTAAATTACATATTGCATTTATTTGTCAATTACAAAAATTTGAATATCGCAACTATTTTTCGGGCAACGAGATTTATTACAACAGAATATTCTATATTATTATATACTATATCTCCAAACCTATACGAGATATAATAAAAAAATTAAATGTGTCAGATTGATAATTTAATTATCTTTAATATTTGTAGTAACAAATTTTCAAAAAATAATATTTAGAATTTTTCTTTTTAGAAACTACCACTTCCGGTTGTCCAATTGTTAACAGAACCTATTCAACTCTTCTCATTACTGTTAGATTGAGGAATCCGTAGTTATACAGGTCTTTAGTCTTATAGAATTTGAGAAATCGTGTCTCCAACAACCTCACACACACATCCACACACACACACACACACACACACACACACACACACACACACACACAGACATCATTGTAAAAATGTTAAAATCGGATTCTATGGACCTTAAATCGTGCTTATTCAATAAAATCTGGATATGCGATTTTTAGCATGAATCCAATACCTCTCTTAGCGAGAGGTAAAAATGAAAATATTTTGCATGTAAATTTAATTGTAAATATATGATTGTGTAAAACAGGCTTTAGACACTCATGTGGACGAGACATGTAGTCTGTGTTTTTAGTTCCTGGCGTGGGATAACGCCCGGCTGCTGAGTTACAATGTAACAGTTTAGTTTTGTTTTTAGTTATGTCTAGTGTAATAAATTAATAATAAGTTAGTTTAAATGTAAAAATGTGTATAAATAAAAATTAGTAATAGTTAAATAATTTCTGTGTCCATAATGTAAGTGTTCATCGGCCATCTGCTGTAAAAGTAAAGTGTATGTGTGTGTACTCGTCCTCCGTAATCAAGCGGTGGTCGACAATCCAAGCGACCACCAGTTAGTTAAAATGTCATCGTTGGGAAAAGTAAGATCACCATCATCAGCATAAGCATCTGTAACACCCCCCTCGTTTTACAACATATTCTCGGATCATTCTAGTATATATTCCAATATTGAGTGAATTTTTTAAACCTCTGCACAGATTTTAACTTGCAGTAATGAATCAGCACAGCATATGGCGCCCCACGCTGTACCACGCACAGCTAGGTTATGATTCTACTGATTCGCGTGTTTTCGTACATAATCGGTTCGTTATCAAGTAGCTTGAATTTGCTTGAAATTGCTTGATCAAGTCAAGTAGTAACGACAGAAAATCAAGTCAAGTAATGAATTTTTGAAAAGCTTGATTTTCAAGTCAAGTCAAGTAATTTACAAAAACATCAAGCAACTTGACTTGATAAAACCCTAGTCGCGGTCAACACCATGTATGTACACATGTGCAGTAAACATGAAAATCTGTGATAGGTATTGTAACGTGCTTCGCGCAACGCGATTAATTACATAACGCACCCTAGATATTCAGGTGTGCGGCCGCCAGCTTTTATACAGTGGAGACGGGCAGGGTTGAAACCGCATAAGGGTTAAAAAAGGATGAAGGGCGCCACGTAATTTTTATCCGCAAAATTACGAAAAGGACAGTACGAAAACGATAAATACAGATAAGTTACCTACCGTGGTTGTTGCCTGAAAACGATTTAGGACTTATAAATAAAAAAAAGGAAATTTAATAAAACAGAATTTAATGAAGGTAAAATTTGTATAAGCAAAGAATGTAAAATGTTGAATGTACAAAAAAATCTATTGTTATACCCGGAGGCCTATAACCCAGTCTCGGGCGCAAGCATTACATCTACGCAGCGTGAAATTGACCAGTTCGTAGCGCGGGCAGGTACATGCCAGTTGGACCGCACGCACGTTCCAGAGTTACAAGTCCCGACAATGGGCAGCAATGCAACAAAATACAATTATAAGATCGAAAAATACAATTTTACATAAAGTAAAATTTACAACAATAATGCTTACAATGAGCTTAAGGCTCCAAGATACAAATACAAAAATACTGTAAGCTTCAATTGACCATAAAAATGAATATCATAAAATGAACGAATTATACAAAGCATACGACTTCCAACAATGAAGCGCCAAATAATGTTTTACTACAGTCCTCGTAGACAACAATAAACTCTAAGTTCTTTCCTCGCAACACAAAAATAAACCAAAAAAAAAGAGGAAGAACGATATTAAATAGAGGTACTTATCTATACGGCGTGTTTGGGGGAATTGTAGGCGGCGATGAAGTAGGGCGATGGTGACGGCGGAGGGACAGCAACTGGGCACAATGTAGAAGGTGTCCACAACAATGGTGACGCTGACGGCAGAGTCGCAAATCCTCCGAAGAGAGATGACTTCCAGAACTCCAAAAAAAAAGATGCTCGTGACACCACACGAAGCACCCACCAAAATACACAACACTGAAAAGTCATTCGAGCACCCCCGATGTCGTACAAATCCGCAACAATGGCGAAACCAAAAACTGGTCCAAAACAACAATCAGGTACTCCACTCGCGTCAAAACTAAGTCACGCCGACCATCAACCACGTGCCAACGCACTCATAAAAAAACACATCTACCCCATAACAGAGTCTGTACAAGAATTCCACGATGCTCAAAACTTTTTCCGGAACCAAGAAGTTTTTGCCGGATGAAGATGGCGCAAAACAAAAACCACAAAATAAAAAGAAGAAATACAATAAAAACAATTCACGCACGCCGCTGTCGCAATTCTACAACTAAAACTTGTCAAACGAAGAAAACAAATAACCTTGTAGATCGCCAAAGAATAACTATTGAAGAATACACGAAATAGATTAGAAATAGGTCGAAAATAGCCAGAAAAACGGATTTAGGTAAGTTATAAATTCGAAGTGAAACATATTTTACATAAATAACACTATAGGAACATTTGAAATATAATTACAATAAGAAGGCAGAGAGAATTTATTGGACGAAACACTATAAAAATATAAAGATACACGATGGATCGACAAAATAACAATAACAATACGACGAGGGAAACCAGATTTAGACGATAGGAAGGTACGTATATCTAGGGCAATAGTATTCTGGAGCAAAATGTTCTAAAATGAATTTTAGACCGTAACAGTATTTAACATAGGAAAACAGTTTTTCTTTTCAAATACCACATGCGTTCTGGAAATCTTGAAGCGGTGCCCTATACATAGATATTTAAATTCTGAATTTTTGGATGCCGAAATTTTTAAATTTACGCTTTTGGTCCTTAAGAGAAAAATTATTTTAAAGTCGTGAAAAGTGAATTTTGTATGCGAATATTTCCAAAAATGTGAAAATAAACGTCGAGTAAACTATTAAACCAAGTAACACGTCAGAAATTATTTGCCAGTTTATCGACGCTCATTTTAATATAACGCGTACTAAATTTTGTTTTTACTTAAATGTAATCAGAAAAAAATACTACTTTTTGAAATATGTCGTTTATTTCTACATAACATAATATTGCGTTTGAGGTAAGACACTTTGTAACAACGATGTTCATTATTATTAGCTAATCAAGTTGAGCTTAACTGAGAAAGAAGGACACAACTCTGGCTTAATTATTTAGAATATTTCATTATTATTTTCATTATGCTCACATATAAAACTAAAAATTTGAACTTGTGTCACTTTTGTCGCAGGGTGTGATAGAATGCATTAAATTATAATCAAAATAGAAGTTGCTAATGTGCTGGGGACATTAGACACATTTCTTGGAAGCATATTCCACCCACACTGGAGAAGCGCGCGACTTCGTGGGGCAGCAAGCACGTGGGCCGAGGGTGGAGACTCGGAGTCCAAGGTGGGGACGGCGCCGAGATAAGGGTGCGCGCCCTGCGCTCCATCACTCGCACACGACACCACGCACAGAACACATCATTGAACATCGACGCAGCCCAAGCGGAACTACGTCCGTGACCGAACGTGTCTGCCACTTGTGTCCTCGAAGACGACCATTCTACAGGTAGGGTGCATGCACTATGCCCAAATTTAATATTATGCGGAAGTTTTATCAACGTTCCAAAAGTAAATAAATTGTTACAAAAGTTTTGTTATGTAAAAGTATATTGTGCGAATATTTAAAGTTGAGTAAAGTTGTTATAACACTATAAATTGATAGCTGACGAGTATAAAACTGGATTTAGATGGAGATTAGTATATAAAAATCAAGTTAATCAATTTATTAAAAAAGGTTTCAATAAAAAAAATATGTTTTCCATCAATATTTGCACAAAATCTACTTATTTAATTTTAATAATAATGCATCATCACTTATAACTTCATTAAATTAATGACTGAGTGAACAAATAAAACTTTTTTGGGTTGCGTCAAACTCGATCGTCTTAAATTAGTTTAAAAATGGAGTATCTGTATGAAATAAACTTTTCATTAGTTTAATATTTAGTGTTTAAAAGCATTTTTTTGATAGAAATTAATTAACTTATATGAGAAGTATAAGATAATGAACCTGAAGTATGCATTCGAATAGTTTCTAACACTGAATCAAGTGAGTGAATACAATTTTAATTCGCATTTATATTAAATGTGATAATAAATAAATAACTATTCAATTTTTAATTTTCTTTTAATTGTATTAAAAATTAAGTGTTGATTTGAAGTATTTTATTGCGTGATTATATAGGTCTCGTGGCCGTGTGCTTGAGTTTTTGGTCGCGAATCTGGGGACCCGGGTTCGATCCCGACCAACGCCAAAAATTACTTTGAACATTAATGGCACAAAATTGACCCCTGTGGTGCACTCTCTACGCCAGCAATGAGTGCCTATGAGGTGACGCCTGGTAAGCGCCCGCACGGTACAAATATTTCATCATTATCGATATCTTCGTACAAAGCAGATTGGCACACCTAGCAATGGGTAATATGCCGTGCTGACATATTTATTTATTTATTTATGTATGTGGTTAAATAGTATAATTTTTACATCGCCACCATCATTGGTACGACACCATTCATAATCTTAAGGTCTGAAGTACCGTACTTACTGCAGATGAATTTCTCTTGACTGAATCATAATAATGAAATTATATTTATTTACTCTTCTATTATGTACTTTTAAGTTATACTTAATATAACAATATCGTATTGACGAAATATTAAATAAGTTATTATATATTAGCATAGTAAGTGTAGCTTATAATTTAAATGAAAGTGTACTTTTAAATAAAACAAATATATACGGTTTGTGAACTGACGTTTAAATATTCCATGAAAATCGGCTTTCAGTAGTCAGTTGTTTACGAACTCGAGTTGTCTAGATGGGCGAAATCACTAAACTTTGGCTGCACCATAGTTACTAGATGTAGTGTAAATGTAGATGTGACAATATGGCATAAAACAAATATATGATAACCTAACTTAAATTATGACTCATCTCTTATAAAATGAACAAATATACGAACTATATCATGGTCTACTTTTTATTTTCATTGTTACACATTTTTAGATCTGTTTAATTTTGGAACAATATAGGTATGCAACATACAATTCATTAACGGGTTGCCTATGTTTGATGTCCTGAATATTAGAAGGTCTGGTCTCCCTCTTCAATGCGCATTACACATCTTATACATTTTACATAATGAATAAAAGTAAACTTTATTTTTTATTTATTACATTTTTTTGCTGGACATAAATAGGTACATCATTTACAGCTTATTTCAGCAGATTAATAGGTACATCTAACAATCGTTAATGAACAGTGGATATCTATTTCTATTTATACATAAATTATAATAGTTTAGAACTTTGCGAAGTAAAGACTGTTTCACAGCACTGAAATTATACTGAATATATGTATTTTTAATTATAAAATTATTTTCAAGTAGTATAAAATTGTCCTGTGGTGCTCCCTCCACTAGAATCCATAAACTGACGCCTAAGACGCAACTTCGGTGCAGAATGGCATATTCAGTAATGGGTAATAAACCGTGATGATAACACACTAGAGACCCTTTAATCCGAATCACGCTAATCCGAACATGAAGTAGAAGTAATTCCGAACAAGAATTCTTTAATCCCAACTATGGAATTAAATTTCTCCAAACGCAATAACTAATACGTATTCAGAATAATATTACATAGCAATATGAAAAAGTAATGTAAATAAATACACAAGAAAAAATCTGATGTGGCCAGCACATAACCTCTCGCCGTATATTTTACCTGGCTGTATGCATAAAGCAAAGAATATTTTTATAAATACAAATAATATATTCATATAAATCTATGACGTATAAACTTCTTTGTTATTCAATAATAGCATGTCTCAACATGAAGATATTTTACCATAAATTATGTTACAATAAATTACAAAGTAGATTACTATATATAAATATTAGGCTGGTAACAGCAATTTTCAATTCGAACAACGTTGTTTACTTTCTCTTCATATTCTTCTAGTAAAAACATTAATTTTGGGCGGTCTAAAATGTATATATGGATTGTGCATCTATTCTTACATATCTTCTTTTACATTTTATTTTTTCATACATGTTATATCTAAATAACACTAATTCCCTTTAATAAAATGACGGATAGATTGCACTCCGATTATTCTTATATCGATGTGTAATTTTGTCAATATTTACAACTTACTTGAGAAGAATTTGATAGCTTTTTCGCAATTCAAAGTTACTCTAGTCTATAGTACTGGTGTACATTGTCCCATAATGTTTGAAACAAATTTAAGTCCTTCAACCTAGACTTGTCATCTCCATAATAGTCACAGATCAAGAATTAAGGGATTCTCCAAGTACATTTTTCTTTCATTACTCATTATTTCTGACACTGACATTTATCTGTCAGTTACAAATAATTTAAATTATCAACTATTTTTCATGGCATTCTTTCGGCTGTCAAATTTATTACAACAGATTATTTTATATATTATACTTCTTTTATCTCTAAATCTATGGAATATATAATAAAATATTTAAATGTATCAGATAGAGAATTTAATTTTCTTTAATATTACCACGAAAAATTTTCAAAAAATAATATTTAGAAGATTTTTTTTCAAGAATCTTCTACTTCCGGTTGTCCAATTATTACCAAAACCTTTTCAGATCTTCCCATGAATGTCCGATTGGGAAATACGTTGTTAAACAAATTTTAAGTCTTATAGTTTTTGAGTAACCGTCCTTCCAACATCCCACACACACACACACACACACACACACACACACACACATCCACACACACACACACACACACACACACACACACACACACAGACATCATCGTAAAAATGTTAAAATCGGATTGTAGGGACCTTAAAACATGCTTATTCAATAAAATCTGGATATGCGATTTTTAGCATGAATGCAATACCTCTCTTAGCGAGAGGTAAAAAGTAAAACTAAAAAATAAGATTATTATGTTTTTTTTTGTTTCCATTTCTTAATTTCTGCGTTATTTTTGTTCTCTGATGCACCATAATAAATATTTCAAAATATTCTAAATTGACGTTAATTACTCTTATCTATACAAATTCAGTAATCCGAACAAATCGTTAGTCCGGACACCCCCTTACATTTAACATTTCGGATTAAAGGGTCTCTACAGTATTTATTTATTTATATAGAATTGAAAATACTTGTTAATATTATTAAGTAGTTTTAAAATGCAATACAAGCAATAAATATGGTGATAAATTGACAATATTTTGAATATTAATAAAAATTAGATATCAAATGAAATAAATTTTGGAAAAAAATTCAGTAAAAGGAATTTTTATCACTAATTTATTCGTAAGTTTAGTCGTATTTCTAATCTAATCTAATCATAAGAAACTATTTATATATTTTGGTGTGGTATGTCATACATTGAGAAACACTGAGAGGAATTTTGTAACGTGGGTTTTGCAATTATAGTACCTATAATTTTTATAGTAATACTTTAAATAACACAATATGCAGATATATTTTATACCTACATAAAATTGAAGGAAATGAAACATACCCATTAGAATTGATATGAGTGCCATCATTTCATGACGCGCTTGATCATATTTCTAGCATTAAAGGCATTGGCAAGTTATTTTCGATATTTGGCAAATGGAATTAATAAATATAATATAAAATTAGTTCATTAGTTTTTATTTTATGTCTCTGCGATTATTTCTTCCAAAGTTATAGTTATTTCAAATGACCGTAAACAGCTACAGTGACGTCATCTACACCAAGTACCGCAGTAGGTACATACTGCTACAGTGTTTATCTAGACAAAGCATTTGCAGTTTATTTAGTACAAACGTAAGTTTTTGTGTTCAGAGATTGTATTTCGTGACATTGAAATACCTAATTGTTGTGTTTATGGTTACACACAATAAAACAAAAAGAAACTTGTCTTTTAATAGAATCCCGGACATAAATAAAAATATTATATATTAAACGTTCTGTTGTGTTAGTCCACACTTTTTAGAATAAGGCTGAATGGTCATATTAAAAAATATCCTGTCGTTCTTTCTAGTCTAATGGTATTCAAGCATTTACCTAATGTATGTATACATTGGGTATAAGCTACATGCCTCCAAATAATATTATTTTCCATTTCTAACATTTTCATTCTTGTAGCATCTGCCTTGACAAACACGCCATATTTACATGTTTTTAAAGAAAGTATTTCCAAAACTATTGTTTCAAAAAATTCGTGATTTATAATACATTCACTGTTACCCCATAACTCACTTATCCACTATTTCATTATCAAATTCATGGTTTTCCTTATTTTGTTAAAAAAAACCTCTTCGTTTTGTTTTTATTCAGCCCTGGTTCATACAAAATATGGAAATATAGTTGCCATAATAGATTGAAAAAATCAAAATATCTTTGAAAATGCACGCGTGACCCTTGCAAGACTCACAGCATTTCGTTATATATGTATGTACGCACACTGCTGCAGCGCGACAGCGGTGAAGATGACGTCATCACCGACATTTTAAGAAGCTATATCTCAGGAACTGAGGCATGTAGCAAAATTGGTTTTGATTATTTTTGTCTAATTATAATGTAGTTTTGATTTATAAAAAGTCAATTTTTACCTTGCCAATGCCTTTAAAATTAATTTTTAAAATGTATTTAAATCATTCAAAAATTATTATATCATGTTTTTTTTTTTTAATTACGAAGCAGAGTCGCGTACGAGCGCACTATTATAATAAAGGCGCTTTTATGGAGCACGCTTTTACATTATATTTCTGAGGATTGTGCTCCATAAAAGCGTTTTTATTATAAAAATGTGCTTGTAATACGCGCTAAAGTTTTTGTGAAAACTTTAAGAATACGTTAAAAAAAAAATACCGAACGAAATTTTGCCTTGCAAGTTGCTAGAAATTGTATCTATTTTGGAAATGTGGAAGGTCATGCTAATGACTTATCAACGCAACAATTAAAAATGTTAATATAACTACAGTTTAAAAATGGCAACTTGACTAGGGCACTGCAACGTTCTGTTATTTGTTTCTTGTAAAGTGAAGGGGCGAAATCCATTGATATCCATCGTAGATTGAAGCTATAATATCGAAATTCATGATTGCCATTCTTTCAAGTGTAAGTAATTAAATATAACTGAAGCAAGTTCAAAAACGCCTATTTCCTTCAAATTTGTTAATTTGAATCAATTTTCTATGGCATTTATTTTAAAATTGTCAAATGCTAAATTTTTGGAAACAAATTTCAACGCAAGTTTGTAAAACACGGGTATATTTGACCCTTTGCTTTAGCCAAGCATATTTTGGTGTCTATCTGTTAGCTTGACGTTTAAGTACGATTTAAAATACAATCAGATTATGCCACTTAATTTGAATTTCATTAGATTTGAGATTCTGATTGACACGGGTTTATTGAATGTCCGATAGATTCGTTAGATATCTATACATTAAATTAGACTACTTTTGTACAAACGAAATATAAGAAAAATACAATTTTTATTTTAAATCATAGTCAAAATGACAACTAATAAAATAAATAATTAAAGGGCCAGTTTATGTGGCATGTGCCACGGGCCCCATACCTATAAAGTGCCCGCGCTGATTATTTTTGTCATAGGATAATTTGGGTACCAAAATTTTTAAATTTACGCTTTTGGTACTCGAGTAAACTTAATTTAAAGATTTGGCGAGGTGAAATAATAGAGATTCAGTCGTTGGTTAAAATATTATTTAATTAAAACAATACCGACGTTTCGGTCTCAATTAGACCATCCTCAAGGTTATGTTTAAAATGTTTTTAGATTTTTTGAAAAATAGTAAATTGTACATAATTAAAAAAATAAATAATAAATAAATTTAAAAAAGGAGGTTGTAGTTGTAGTCAAACTATAAAAATATAAATAACACGTACATTCTTATCAGAGAGTTTGACGACACCTACAACCTCCTTTTTTAATTTATTTATTATTTATTACCTTCTGTCACCTTTAGATAAGGAAGGTATTGTCTTTGGTCAAAAAATTCAATGATGAGTTTTTACTGAATAAGCATGTTTTAGGGTCCCTATAATACGATTTTACCATTTTTACGATGATGTCTGTATGCATGTATGTGTGTGTGTCTGTGTGTGTCTGTGTGTGTGTGTCTGTATGTGTGTGACAAAAGTTCCGGATCCCATAACTTCAATACCACGATTCCAAAAATTAAAATTTTTTCGTTTTCCTCAAGTTTACATCCAGAAGAACAAGTGATTAGATTTTGGTTATAATTGGTGAACCGGAAGTACCCTCATTTGAAGATGTAACAGTTAAATTTGATTTTCCGTCGACCGTTTATTAACAGGCTATCTTAATGTATAGAAAATCATTAATTAATGACCCCTATTAATGCATGATTTTTTATGAATAAACGATTTATTGGGTGCGTTCACCACATGGAACACAGCATATATTGCTAACGCTAAGTTGTAGCAAAAAGGTAGACAGAATTAAAAGTCATGCTTTTGACACTTACTAGCTAGGTATATTCACGTAGCATACCTTTAAAATGAATTTGAAAGAATAAAATTCCTCAAATAACATAAAAAACCGCTTTTGTTGTCTAGCATTAAGTAAACTGAACGCACCCACTGAAAACAATTGATGACAAAACTTATTGATTTTCTGACGTAAAATTTGACGTTCGGTCAACCATTACTAACCTAAAAAAATTTGTCATGGAATAAAATTAGATTTTCCATTTAAGTAAGATACGGTCAACGAAAAAATATTGTAACTAACACGTGTGTTAATTGGCGATTAATGATCTCAACAATTAACGCGTTCGCTACGCTCACGCGTTAAAATGTCTCGATCATTAATCGCCCTCATTAACACACTTGATAGTTAAATAACTACTATTGACATTTAATATTATTATAACTTAAAAAATATATTATTCTCTATACGATTTGATTACATTTTATACTTCATATTCAATAGATACAGAGTTAAAGAATTTTAAAGAAATTAAATTTTATAATTCAGCCAGATATGCTAAACATGGAAACTGCTAATATATTCATATAATTCAAATTGACAGATGTCATTATGAATAAAAAGTAAATTAATGTGGCAGAGATGAGGATGTTGAAGCAGATGTTGGAGAACACACGGAAAGATACGGTAATAAAATAACTCTTGTGTTACAATTTTCTAGAAAGTACAAGAAAGACGATTACATTGGTTTGAACATGTCATGAGGAGAAATGAAGAATTATATATGAACGAGAATGAGTAGGTAGTTTAGTAATGGGAGGTTGAAGAAGCAGAGAAAGACCAAAGATAAGATGGAAGGACTGTATTGCGGAAGACTTGAGAGAAAAAAAAACCGAATGAGAACGACACGCAAAAATATCGGAAAAGTTAAAGAGGAAGAAGATGTCAGTGTCAAGTGCAATTTGAATAGTTTGTTTATGAAATAATTTTACTGGAAATTTAGAATCTTTTCCAAGAAAAATTATGTATGGAATTTATACATTATACACAGGATTGACGGAAGGTATTGTGCTGGCCACAACAGATTTTTTTTAAAATTATGTACAATTTACTATTTATCAAAAAATCTAAAAACATTTTAAACATAATCCTGAGGATGGTCTAATTGAGACCGAAACGTCGGTATTGTTTTAATTAAATAATATTTTAACCAAGGACTGAATCTCTATTATTTCACCTCCCCAAATCATCATTAACATTCGATTAAAACTTATTGCAACATTTAATTTAAAGACGTAGTAAAACTGGATTTAATATGCGATTCATCCAATTAGGTAATAAGTAATATGTCAAAATATAGATATTTAGCAGTTCAACAACGCTTATTTATTAAAATAATATTTTTAGATGATCACTTCAGAAAATAATAGATATATAGCGACAATAGCCAACTAAAGAAATTTGAAAATATCATACACTAGCATGATATGAATACGAATATCGTACTGGCACGATATAGTTACGCAATGATGAGACCAAATCAACCAAGCCAGGTAGCTTTGCTTGGTTTGATTGTTTGAAAAGCAGTAGGTATTGTCATTCGGAATAAAATTCTTGAATATACTTATGTTATTTTTTGTGGTCGCCTAAAAAGTAGCGTTCATTACTCGATCGAATGTAATATCGTATTGTTCGTTTGTTGACTCACTCTGTTGAACCTCGTTCGTCAAACTTCAGACTCGCATGATATATCTCACATTCGGTACTCGTTGTGAAATATAGTATTACGAAATCTGTTTTATCACGTCTTTAAATTAAGTTTACTCGCTCATTAAAACCATGAATTTAAAAGTTTTGACAATTAAACATTCAAAATTCAATTCTCTAAACAACTTTGTATAAAGAAATACCTAAAGTACAGGGAGAGAAACGTATGATTTATCTAGAGGTGTAAGTTGTAGCCATTGGGGAAAAATAGTATTCTCTCCTGAGGTGTATACTGTACTAATTTTTTCATGACCAGAGGTAGAAAACGTTAATTTTAGAAGAATAAAGAATTTAGAAATTTTATTTTGGCACATTTCCTTTGAATCATTGCACAAAACAACAGAAATTTTGTTGTGTTGAATCGCAGCATATGCCATTAGCAATTTGTTGACAGTTTCTTGAAAATTGCTTTCATTAATAATTGTAATTTAGATCAGTTCTAGAGACCCGCAAGAAATATGTTGCTACCGGTTTTGCAGTTTTGAATTTGTTGCCTCTGAAATCTAGAGAATTGTATGATAAAACGTTAAATATCATTACTTGTACATTTCGCTTTCTAGAGACGAAGTGGTGTATTTATCTTTCAATACGTAAAATATTATTTTTATACTCAAATACAGAGTGATAAAAAGAGTAAAAAAATGGGGAGGGGTATATACATACATTTTGATGTGCTGATTTTCAATCAAACAGATTTTTTTCAAAATTCGGAAAGTTATTTCTAATCTTTCATTTAATTCTTTTTAGTGCGCCAATGCCGACATGAAATTTTTATTAAAAATAATGAATTATATAATCACGTATATATAGGGTGTAACAGCTGAACGAGCTACCTCAAATAATTTCTATATTATTAAAGATACAATAAAATACTATAAGACAATCTGAATAGAGATGAAAATATTTTTTTTAAATTAGTGGTTCTCAAGTTACAACACAAAGTTATATATTTTATTTAGATGGGATGGTACCTATATATTTTTTGCGTCCATTCGATAGAGTATTTTTTTAAAATTCAACTATGTTTCATTTTAATTTAAGTTCAATTGTTTTTCATTCGTAGCCTACTATAAAAGTGAAATTTATTTAAATTTCAATTGACTTTTTCTCAATATTCTTGTTATGTTAGAATATAAAATGAATACATAGTGGAATTAAAAAAAGATACTCTATGCCATCCCATTTAAAAAATATAACTTTGTGTTGCAACTTGAGAACCACTGGTTTTAAAAAAAATCATCTCTATTCCAATATCCCCCTTAGTCTTCTATAAGATTGCCTTATAGTATTTTATTGTTTCTTTAATAATATAAAGATTATTTGAGGTAACTCGTTTAGCTGTTACCCTGTATATCTGCCACAGCAAAAAACCCTGGAAGGATGCCCGTGACGTCATGAACTTATCGCACAACTTTAAAAAATCATTGGTAATATGTGTGTGGAATTTTCACACTGGGTGTATCATTAATCGTCATATCTTTGTATGAAATTTCATAAAAAGCAATACAAAAATTGGTATATTGACGGCCACCTCGCCCCGTAAGCTAGCCCCCCCCCCAAACAACAAAAAAAGTTTATATTCTGATTGACAATTGATTTTTCCTAATATTGAAACGATTATTTTTTAAGATTATCAATATGTAATATAACTGGGAAACGATCTTTTCTGTTCTTAAAAGAAGAAAGAATTGTTTAATCAAGAAATAGTCTTCTATTCTATCAATAATATAGAAAATTACATATGTATTTAATTTTGCACAAAAATAAATAATTAAATATACAGTGGCGGACGAAAGCATAGAAACTTTTTTTTAATTTTCACGATGTACTTGTAGTTAATATTTCTGTGGATAACAAAAATAATAGTATTACATATACTACAGATTTTTAAACGTATATTTAACATTTAATAAATATTTAATAACAATATCCGTATTTAAAGAAAAACCCCTGGACAAAAATATAGAAACAAATATATTATTTAGAAATAAAACAAATAAAATAAAAAGTAATAATTAGTATTTTGTTGTATAATCGTTTGCAGTTCTTACAGCTTGACATCTTTGGGACATCAATTCCACTAATATCCTGCATATATCTGAAGGAATCTTCTGCCATTCATGCTCGACTCCCACAATTCCTTGGCAGTTTCATGTTTTTTTTTCGAATTTGTCAATCTAATTGATGCCAAAGATGCTTTATAGGATTTTAGTCCAGAGATTGAGAAGGCCATTTTAAAACATCAATTTTTTTCTAAAAACAATTTTTTAACAAATTTTGATGAATGCTTCGGATCGTTGTCCTGCTCAAAACGCCAACGCAAAGACATTTTCTCTTCAGCAAATGGTAGCATTACCTTCTCCAATATATCCCTATATAAAAAAAAAACGGTCCATCTTTTGTACTATTCTTATATTTTGGTCCCGGACCAGAGCGAGAAAAACATTCCATGACCATGACATTACCTCCTCCATGTTTAACAGTCGATTTTTGATATTTATAATCATATTTCCTTACCCACTGGACGTCTAACATACTGTCTCTCGTCGGAACCAAATATTTTAAAATTGCTTTCATCGCTCGAAAGGACAGTAGGTATACCATTTTTCACTCGTTCACGATGAGTGTTTCTCAGCAAATAGGTACAATTCGGGCTCTCTGTTTTGCTTTGATAGTGAGGTTTTTCACGGCTACTCTACCCAGTAATCCTACAACACAGCCGTCGCTTCACAGTGCGATCACTCAAATCACAATCATTTTTTGAACAAAGTTCACTTGATGTGTTTTTTCTTGGACAACCGAATTTTAAATTAGATTTAACACTCCCATATTGAGAATTTTTTTATCTTTGATACGCTACTTTTATTGATTTGGAAAGTTTTTGAAATAGTACACTGCTTTACACTATCTTTATGGAGTTGCTTTTCTCGTAAGTCGTCCAAAAATATTTATTTTTATCGATATTAACATAATTTACTAAATGGCAAAATACAACTGAAAGTAATACGATTCAAATCATATTATTAGTATGTTTCCATACTTCTGTCCACAAAAAAAATCTGATGTGGACACCACCGACTTCCTTGTACGATTATTAAATTATACATATTTTTTTAATAAATAAATTACAAAATATTAATTTTAACTTCAAAACAGTAAGATATATAGTGACCATAATCTAACCCGGTTCTTTTTAAAGAGAGTTTTGATTACAACAAAGAAATATTTGATTACAACAATGAATATGACTAATTTCACAATAAAAATATAATATTTGTTATTGTACGAATCATAAAATTGCACGTATTTTAACGTAATTTGACATGAACATTTTTTTATGTTTTTGTCCTAATCCATAGCAAGCTTTATTCCAAAAACAAAAAAGTATATAATTTTTAAATTTACATATCTCTGAATATATTAGCAGTTTCCATGGTTAGCTCAGCTGCCTAATTTATGAAATTTAATATCTTCATAATTCTTTAACTCTATATCTATTGAATATGAAGTATAAAATGCAATCATATCGTATAAAGCACCCCTCGTGGTCACAAATTTTTAGTATGAAAAGACGGCCTAGACGACCCTACGTAACCATCATGTTTTTCGAAATGTAAATTTAAAAATAATTTTTCTGTGTTGGTAAGTTGCTTTACTTTCTTACAATTTAACTGCTTATAAAACTTGTTGCTTATTCTATTATAGTATCTATTGTAAATCCGTGTAATATGTATGCTGAGGATGGGAACTGGTCGGTTACCGAAACTTCCAAATTAAATGTGTATTTAAAACAAGAAATTGTTACATTTACCTTATCTCCAGAAGGCGGGAAAAAGCTTATACTAATTGTATAGAGAATAACATATTCTTTAAAATATAATAATTTTAAATGTCAATAAATGATATTTAACTGCTTTTTTCAGGAAAAACTGTTGAAAGTTGCAAATATCGATACTTCCGGTACACAATTATAACACACAGACGCACACACACATACAGATATTCTCGTAAAAATAGTAAATTCGTATTCTAGGGATCCCAAAACGTGCTTATTTGTTAGAAACTCAATATCGAAAATTTTGATCAAAGACAATACCTTCCTTACCTAAAGGTGACGGAAAATAAAAATGAAATATTTAAATTTCCATACTTTTGTCCGCCACTGTATGCTTGTTTAGAATCTTGAGAACCAGAAGAAATACGAAGTCGGTTAAATTAAACAAAAGCTGCCCCATTAGGTCATTTTTAGTATATTCTGGAACTTAACCGTGGTGACCACGGTTCTGGTTAAGAGTTCCGTAATGAAACCAAAACATAATTTCAGGATCCATAACATCCATATATGGATGCACACTGGATTTTGGTTTGCAATTTTTAGGCTCTTTTGAATGGTGATCCCCATATTTTTTTATCACCATTGGATATCTATTTATTTATTTTTATATGCACACCATAATAAAAACTAGTGGGTATCAACTAATAAAAAAATGTCAAAAATGTGTATCAGTATTTGACACCCCACATAAGACTGCAAGATGACCTAAAATAACTAAGATCACTTACTATTAAATCCATTATTAACAATAAAATTTGAAAAAATACTATTAACGATTTATTACAACATATTTATTAATTTATTTTCTTAAATAGTTACACAACAATTTAGCAAGTCGGATATAAAAAAACTCCCACTTTTCAATGAAACTCTACTTCTGTTCAATGTGGTTTTGGCTTTTGGCATTAACCAATGTTACACATTTTCAACACAGATGGTTATACTAGTACACTAACAGCGAAATCAATATTAAAAACAGTCAAATTTGTTTATTGTATTGCAATTTAAACTCAAAGTGATAACTACTAGTGCTATGAAAACTACCGGTGTTTTTTCTATAAATAAATAAATACTAATGTCGTCAACTTATTGCCGCCATTAATATGTATGTTTTGAAACATAAATACTGTCTGAACCCGTGAGGGTTGCGTGCTGTTTGAATTGAATAAATAGACTGATTAGTTGTAGTAGTTTATTTGACTGTTGTCAGTTTTAGAATGAATACAGTATGTACAGATATTTACAGAGGTAAACTTACAGGGTAAGTACAAAGTGGGGATGAATCGACGGCAAACGAAGATTACCGAGCAAATGCTCGCTTGAACAAATACTAATACAATATAATCACTAATTTTCAACCATTGTGATATTTTTTTCTTCTGTTGAGAATATTATTCCTAATTTCTATTATTTGCCGGACATACTAATTACTTCTACCACATTGTTTAAATATTAATAGTAGTACAAATTTGGTTTTGCGTATGTGTTAACAGATTAATTGCCAGCATTTTACCTTTAAGTTGACAATAAAAAGTAATTTATACTGCAACTGCCAATCGTTGCTATTCTAAAGATTAATGTATAAGAACATTTTATGTTTACTATTATTTGCACTGGCAATAATAAGCTTATAAAATTTATCATAAAGAGATATTTGCAGGCTCTTTATATTTTATTTGAAATAAAAATAGCTCATGTATATTCATCTTTATATATCTTACTGACTTTATTATTATTATTATTATTAATTATTATTATTAGTATTAGGTTGTGTAAAATGGTTTAACATCAGCAGAGTACTCCCATTAGGCGCTACTTGTACGCTACCCAGTGACTGTCGGAAGTAGGCATTCTGTAAAATATAAATAATAATAATAATAACAAAAATTCAAATTTAAAGAGCAAATTGCGAATTTCTCCGTGCAACAAACATTGTAACAAAAATATTACAAAGTTTCGTCATGCTTCACCAGTTTACAACTTCTGAGTCAACTTCAATGAAGCCATCGTTAGAAACCTCTGTTTCAGGAGTCCACTCACTGTGGACCGGACAGAGGTCACAGATTACGCTACACAGATGAGCATCAAATGGTGCGAAACGCGTTGATTGACTCAAAAGTTGTAAACTGGTGAGATATGACGAAACTTTGTAATATTTTTGTAATAATAATAACAATAATAATAAATCATCATATTACCCATTGCTGGGTGCTGCGTGTGCCAATCTGCTTTGTACACATATTTCGGTAATGATGATGATATATTATGATATATAAATATAGGTATCTAATAATTAATAAATAATGTAAATGTCCTTGTTTCCACCGCTCTACTGGTGCAGATGTGAATTTTTAAATTCCACGCGTTATTGAAATTAAAATTTGAGATGAATACAAAGTTTTTATATAGAAATTTTATATAAACATAATTACATATACAATTTTATGAAATCATAAACAATGAATCATACAATAATATAAACAACAAACTAATGCAAGTCAAATAAAACTAAATATTAAATACATATTTAAATATACACATTTTTTTATTACATTAATGGCAGGTTGCACCAATATGTAATTTTTGTTTCGTAAATGTAAATACAACACAACTGAAGTAGAAATCAAGAAAGACTTATTTTTGAAATCCTTATCATTTAATTTCTGTTTAATTATCAATTAAATATTGATGCAATCAGCCATTAATAATCACATTTATGTTTACAAACTCAATACAAAAATGTAAACCCTTACGCAAAAGTTTTTATTTTTATATTTTGTTTACAGTACTATTCAGTTATTCTTTGTATCTGTACTTCACGCAAAAGATATGTAATGCCTATCTAATATAATCAGAATTATTACAATAAATACGTTAATATGTCTATTATGGGGCAGATTCTAAGAAATATTTCATTATTCTATTTAGAGATACAGTAGAACGCCAATTATCCGAACGCCGATTATCCGAACGCCGATTATCCGAACGCCGATTAACCGAATCGCCAATTATCCGAATCGGTCCTAAGCGTAATATAAAAAATTAAAACCAAGTATGTATGTATGTAATTTTTGTTTTGTTTTGTTGTAACAAGTTGGAACTCGCTGGAGTCCAGATATATTTCAACTGTTATGGTTTTTGCTACTACATATGTTGTACCTCTATTATTGTTGTGAATTTTTATACATACTTTGTATTTTTGTTAAGGCCTGATGGGGTTGCAACTTACTCTGATCGAGATGTTCAAGTGAGCGTTATTGTAGAACTGTGTTTGTTAAACTTAATAAAGTTTATACTATGTGTGACAGTTCGTTTTTCTTTATTACCAGTCTATGTCCGATTATCCGAAATTTCGATTATCCGAATCGACCCCGGTCCCAATTAATTCGGATAATCGGCGTTCTACTGTACTGTATAATAATTTCTAGAAATGTACATTTTTAGAAAATTGATTAGTGCTATTCTTGCTCCTCGCGCCGTGCTTGTCATCTTTGGTATGTATGTGCTATTATTGCGCGTCCATTCTTATTTGCACAACTATGGTATGTACCACCGTTGCTCGTTCGTATTCTGGTACATCAACTTTGATGTGTGCCATTATTGCCTGTTCGGAAACGGTTCACGCAACATTGGTGTTGATCTTTGTAGTCTGTTTGTACCGCATTCGCTCCAATTGTATTGTGTGTTATTTTTTGTCGTTCTTACCATGCCCCTCGACAATAATTTGTAAGATTATTGACCCTTCATATTAGTAAAGCCGATCAAGCAACCCTACAAGAATTTCCGATTCCTTTATATATTATTTACTTGCCTGTTATTTATCAGCGATAGTTATTACTGGGTTAATATTATTTTTAAATGAAATATTAAAATCATTGCATTGGATAGCATTGTCAATATCGAACAGTCTCCATTGAGTTACCCGAGTCCTTTCTGTTTTTGACATTCGTGCCACCTTTTCAACGACGCTATGAGAGCGTCCATCATTATCGACCACTCTTTTATCCCTGTACTGTGTTAGCGGCAAACCGATTGGAACCCGAGCACCTGTTTGACTGCAAGGAGAGCAGCAATGAACGTTACTAATTCGTCACCAAACGAAAGTTTTCTACAAATGGCGCCCAAGCAGGGACAATTATTACAAATAGCGGATTGAACGAACAATCCATGGACCTATAGCCCTTTCTAACTGTTAAGCCATTTTTTCAGCGACGCTATGAGAGCGTCCCTAATTGTCAACTCCTGTGCTGCTTTACCAGTCGACCAATTGGTGCCCCTAGCAAAAGTTTGACGTTAAGGAAAACAGCAATCAACGTCCAAAGTAGTTACAGTCTACATTAATAATGTCTTAGTCTCATTCAGAAAAGTGGCTTTTCATGAAAATTTTAGGAATCATGTAATTGTTCTGCCTAGGCTGCTCATGAAACGGTCGTCGTGTGTTATATCCCAGCGAGTTTTAAACGGACGAATACGATCTGCCACAAAATTTATACTGACGCTTCATGAAATGACCACCATTAGTCAGTATATAAAAAGCTACACTGGGATGAGAATTTAATGGAAGCCAACCACTTAGCTTTACTCCTCGTTGGCTCCCACCGACGCTTAATGTATCATCTCTAACTTTTCAAGGACAGTAAGGACTTTATTAACTGTGGTTTTAACTGGGATAAAGGACGAGTTGGAACAATGTAACTAATATTTATACACTTTTTACTTCCTTGTACGTAAGTAAAGGAAGTATTGTAATCGCGAAAAATTTCGGTTTCCAGATTTCAGCGGAAATATCCATTTTGATCATCCCTGAATCCATTTTACGTACGTATCTCGCATAACTAAAAAACGGTAAGCCGTAGAAAGTTGAAATTTTGTATTTAGGACTCCTATAACATCTAGTTGTGCACCTCCCTTTCTGGTTATTACACAATTTCCAGAAGTGGCACTTTACATGAAGTCTATAATAGATTTTAATGAAAAACTCTTTTAAAATATAATCCATAACTTTTCAAATTTGGTATACAAGACTTTTATGTCAATCGAAATAACATAATACATTTTGGTTAAAATAGGCTAACCGGAAGTGGTACATTACTTGAAGTTGTTAACAGTTTTTCTTGAATAAAATGATTTTATTTTGATTTTAGAAATAAATGCTTCAAATAAAAGTTTTAGAGAATTAATTTCTGCGTCTAGCACATCAAGTATTATTAAATTAGCCCTTTGTATAAGCGAGATATGTAAATTTAAAAATTATATACTTTTTTGTTTTTGTAATAAAGCTTGCTATGGATTAAGACAAAAACATAAAAAAAATGATCATGTCAAATTATGTTAAATACGTGCAATTTTATGATTCGTACAATAACAAATATTATATTTTTATTGTGAAATTAGTCATATTCATTGTTGTAATCAAATATTTCTTTGTTGTAATCAAAACTCTCTTTAAAAACTCTCTTTATGGTCGCTATATATCTTACTGTATTGAAGTTAAAAAAAATATTTTGTAATTTATTTATTTAAAAAATATGTATAGTTTAATAATCGTACAAGGAAGTCGTGTGGTGTCCACATCAGATTTTTTATTTTACATTTCATCACTCTGAGACCGATAATAATCAACTCTATTCTTTGAGTAGAATAAAAAGATTTATTGGGTTCATATGATGTTCACATCCCATAAAGTGATGGTGAGCCTATAATAATTCTCGTAGTCTCCAGGATATAATTCTTCTCCCATTATAACTAAAGCAAATAAAAAACATCAGTATGAAACGTTGTGAGAGGTCGTATTCATTCGCTTAGAACATGTAATCAGACAATTACAGGATTCGCCGGTATTTCATTAAATGCCTAAGATCTTCATGGAAAGCCTCATTTCAGAATGAGACTACGATATATAAATATTTCCCTAAATGTGATCAAGATCATATACCCCATTGTGATGTACAGCTCGCACAACTTAGCAACGCATTTGAGTTTCGCAAATGATAACATGGGTATTTCAAGAAGAAAACTAATTTTCTTAATTTTTATAAAATATTTTATTTAACTGTCAAATATTTTCACACATCAATCAATCTTCTTTATCATGGCACTCTAAAAAACACAACTACAAACTAATTTTAAAGTAGGCCAGCTACATTCTCCTCCTCGTCTCGTCAGAGGCTTCTGTGGTGGCAGCTGGCTGTGAAGTATATTCTTCAACTCTCAGTAGGATGACAATCTTCGAAACTGGTCGGCGAAGTATGCCACCCTGAGTAGCGACATCGACAATTCTGACACGACCATCGCGCCCATGAGTGACGGCAACAATTTTGCCTCGTGGCCATACATTTCGAGGAGCGTTGCAATCTGCGATCAGAACAAGATCACCTATACAAACCTTACGACCGTTGTCTGACGTCCATTTTGTGCGTGATTGAAGGCTCGGTAGATATTCACGCATCCATCGAGACCAAAAATGGTCAGTCAGCCTCTGCGCGATCCGCCACTGCTTTCGCAAATGAAAATCTTGGTCTGAGAATTCTCCTGTTCGCGGTAAGGGATTAGATGCGCCGCATAAAAAATGATTAGGCGTGAGCGCCTCCTCCTCGTTTGGATCCAGTGAAACGTGGGTTAGAGGTCGGCTGTTCACAATATTCTCTGCCTCCACTAATAAGGTGGTAAGAATTTCTTCTTTAGGTGCTCGAGAATTCAGTGTTGAAAACAGAGCAGTCTTTATAGAGCGGATCAGTCTTTCCCATACTCCGCCCATGTGTGGTGCTTCAGGTGGATTGAATCTCCACTCTATTCCGAATGATGTGGCTTGATCGGTCAATCGCTCATCATCCAATAGTACTTTAACTGACCTTCGCAGTTCCTTGTCAGCTCCTCGGAAATTCGTTCCATTATCGGAATAGATCTGTTTGGGAAATCCACGTCGCGCTGCCATGCGACGTATAGCCATTATTGTCGAATCCGTAGAAAGTGAAGCTGCCAGTTCAATATGTACTGCTCGCGTGTTGAAGCAAGTGAATATCATTCCCCATCGCTTTTCATGTCTGCGGCCGATGGTTACTTGCATTGGCCCAAAAAAATCAACCCCACAATATGTAAAAGGTCTGCAATGGTGTTGTAGTCGTGCAGGTGGCAATCCAGCCATCATGGGTTGTTCGCAGCGGGCTCGTCGTGCTCTGCAGGTCACACAATTTGCTATAATATTTTTCATTAATACTCTCAGTCGGAAGATGTAAAATTTTTGACGTATCTCATTTAACAAAGTCTCACTATTGTGATGACCCAAAACTTTGTGTTTCTCTTCGACGATTAATCGTGCAATGCGGTGTCGTCCATCAAGGATTATCGGTCTTTTCAACCCTATAGGCAAGTCTCTTCCTGCTTCAAGCCGACTTCGAGCACGTAGCAGGTGTGTTTCGTCTAATTCGGGATTTAGCTGTCGTAATTTACTGGTAGGCTTCAAATTTTGCCCGTTTTTTATAGCAGCAATTTCATCGGGAAAGCTTTCTGATTGAACTTGTTTTAGAATCAAGATCTCTGCTCGTTTCACATGTTCTGGAGTCAATTGTTTACTTATTCTCCTGCATTTCTCCGTAAACAAAATGGCTTTCGCTAAGCTTCTAGCTAAACAACGCCAGTTAGAAAATCTGGAATCATCAATGTTCTTCTCCGGTTGTTCTACGATCGTTAAAATCATTTCTTGTCTAGGCTCCTCCTCATTATCAGGTTTTGGCTTCATTGAAGGCCAGTTATTTTCAGAGAGACGAAGAAAGTCTGGACCAACAACCCATCTTGAGTGAGCCAAGTCGATATTACTATCAGCTCTTGTTGCTTCATCAGCTACATTTATTTTTCCGGGCAACCATCGCCATTCTTCAGTTCGGGTCAGTTCATCTATCTCGGATAATCGATTAGAAACGAATGGTTTGTTTTGTCGAGGGTTATTATTGATCCACCACCAAACTGTCCGAGAATCAGTCCAAAAGAATCGCTTTTCTATTTTCACGTCATGTTCTTTTTGAATGGTAGCACCAAGACGTGTACCCATCAGTGCGGCCTGAAGTTCTAATCTTGGTATAGTTGAAGGTTTCAATGGTGCTACACGACTCTTTGCAGCGATGAAGGCTACTTTATTATCACGACGTAGATATGCAACAGCCGCGTAAGCTTGTTCTGAAGCGTCAACGAACACGTGAAGTTGAATGTTACTCATGTTTTTAAAACCGTAGCACCTGGATATAGAAAAATTCTGGCATTTCTTCATATCTTGCAGCCACCGAAACCAAATCTGTGCAGCTTTCTCTTCGATTTTCTCATCCCATTGGGTTCCACTGCGCCATATATCTTGCAGCATAATTTTTCCTCTAATAAGAAAAGGGCTCAACATCCCAAGAGGATCAAAGACAGACATGATAACTTTCAGCATCTCACGTTTAGTCGGTCTTCGCAACCCTTCAGCTACTTCCCTTTTCACCTTCTTTAGGCTGAGATCAAAGCCTAGTCTGTCCGTAGCAGGATTCCAGTTCAGGCCCAAAGTTCTCTCGACGGTTTCTATGGGTTGCGTGGATTGTAGGAGGGTGACAGTGTCTGTGTCTGACTGTAAAACGCTGGGTTTGTTCGAAGCCCATCTACAAATGTTAAATCCTCCTGCTTTATGAATTTTGGTAACGTCTGATACAAGTTGTTTCATTTCCTCCTCAGTGTCAACGCTATCTAAATAATCATCTACGTAATGCCTTCTCTTAATAGCCATTACTGCGCGAGGATATGTAGAGGCATATTCTTCAGCGTTATGACGTAAAATAAAATTAGCAGTGCATGGAGATGATGTTGCACCGAATATCATGGAGGTCATCTTGTAGATGCGAGGGGGGTTTTCTCGGTCTGATCCTCGCCACAGAAATAATTGGGCTTTTTGGTCTTCATCTAGAATCTTCACTTGAAGAAACATCTCTCTTATGTCAGCTGTGACTGCTACAGCGCGTTCTCTGAATCGGAGTAAAACGCCTATCATTGAGTTCAGGAGATCTGGGCCAGACAATAGTTCAGTGTTCAGAGATACTCCCTTAGTCTCTGCCTTAGCATCAAAAACTAATCGAAGTTTCCCTGGTTTATTGGGATTTCTTACTCCGAAATGCGGTAGAAACCAAATCCTCTTTCCTGTCAAAGCGCCAACGACTTCTTCAGCATAATTCTTTTCTAACATGTTGGAAACCTGCTTTGAGTAATCTGAAGCAAAGGCAGGATCTGAGTCCATCAGTTTCTCAATAATTCTGAGTCTATGTTCTGCGCTACTTCTATTATTTGGTAAATGAATGTCGTCAGCTTTCCATAATAGTCCTGTTTCCCATCGATCGCCAATCCTTTTGGTCTTTGTCTCAAGAATATTTACTGCACGTCGTTCTTCAGTCGATTGTCTTTTACAGTCTTCATATTTAATTCCCATATTGTCGAAACTGTAAAAACTCTTCACCAACTCATGTAATTCAATGTCTTCGCGTACGTGTAAAGTAAATTCAGGGTAATTGTTGGTGAAGTTTGAGACGAAACCATGAAGTACCCATCCAAGTCGAGTAAGTGATGCAACAGGCTCATTTTTTCTTCCTTCTTGAATTTTCCTGCTGACAATTAGATGCCAATAATCTTGACCGATGAGCAGAGTAGGTTGTCCTTTAAAGGTCTGAATAGGGATTTTCTTTAAATGTTCAAATCGAGCTAAAGCAGATTCATCAATAGTTTGTGTAGGTAAAGACAGGCTATCTACTGTGCGTACTCGTTCTAATCGATAATCTCCTTCAGGGGACCGTAAAGTTAACGACACGACTTTACTAATCCATTTACTTCCATCTCCCACAGCTCCTTGAAGATGAAGCTCAGCTTCTGATCCCTGTGCCCCGACTTCTTCGGCAATTTTTCGGTCCACCAAAGTGACAGTGGAGCCTTCATCGAGGAGAGCGTAGGTGTTCACGCTGCCAGCCGGACCTTCGATGACGATTGGCAGAACCTTCAAAAATACTTGCTTGTTCTTTGTAGCCCAAACATTAGCAGTGACTTCGGTCGTTTGAATTTTCTTCTCATTTTGAGATTCAGGCCAATCATCACGATGAAGTAGGAAATGATGTCCCCCCTTGCAAGTTGGGCATCTCCTTGTCTTCTTGCATCTATCTCGGCGATGTTTCGAACTCAGACATTTGAAGCATAATCTATTTTGACAGACCCATTCCCAGCGCTTATTCACCTTTTCGTCGCGAAATTTAGGACATTTATCTATGCTATGATCATTTTTCGCACAGAAATAACAGCTCTTCTGAGTATACTTCTTATCACGTGCTTCCGAAACCATGGTAATCGGGGTTTCTTTTATTTGAAGCGGAGAGTCAGATCTATCTTCATTTTCAGTCATCGTGAAGACAGGTTGCTTCGGTGTAAAAGGAACTACGGGTTTCACTATTCTTTGTGGCAACTCTACTGCGCCAGCTTTACAGATACGTTGTGCCTCTTGCATAAGATATTCAGCCAGCACGCGTAATCTAGGCTGGTATCTATCTTTTTCAGCGCTATAATCCAGCCAACGGTAGATAAGAGGTTCAGTCAATTTGTTCATAATCTCAGAGGTGAGATCGTTGCTGTGCAAATGTCCAAGATGTTTGGTCGCTTCTATAGCAGCTACACAGTTGGAGACCTTGGTCGCGAGCACAACTAGTTCAGAGCGAGTACCTGTTAGTTTCGGCATTTTCTTCATTTCGCCAATTAGTTTATGCAGTATCAGGTCAGGTCTTCCAAATCTCATCTCGAGAGTCTTCATCACGTCCGAATACTGTCCTATTCTAGTTGTTGTATCAAAGGCATTTTTAAATCTTAGCCAGTCAAGAGGGTCACCAGAGAATGTAGGCAAGTCTCTGGCAGAGAGACGTCCTAGGAGCTTCTCCCCCGAATTATTTGACATCTTAAATGCTGACGTGATGGCTCGTGTAAGATCGGTGATATCGTTGTTCCTAGGACTGTGCTGATTGACTTCAGTACGTTCAATTTCTTGATTAGCTTCTAGCTGGTCGTCATTTACATTCATGCTGTCATTGACCCATTGCTGCACCCTCGATTGGTTTGACGACTGTGATAACGCTTCAGTATCTTCTAATTGCGCAAGCTCTTCATCTAGCCGTGCTTCTATTATTGCTATTTTCGCCTGTTGTTTTCTTTCTTCTAAAATCTTCTCTTGTTCAATCTTTTGCGCTTCTAGTTCTGCCTTTTCCCTTGCAGCCCGTGCCTCCAATACTCGTCGTCGGGACGACGCGGTGCTGCGGATGGTATTCCCGCTTTTTGCTGAACGTAAAGAAGATTTTGATATCTGACTTATTTGATCGAATATCTGACCTTTATCATGGTGGGTATCTGAAGTTTCACCTGGTCGATTCTTTTCTTGATTTTTCGACGCTAATCTCTCACTTCGGCGTACATTATTCATATCCTTATCCATATCCGGCTCGAAGGACCATTTATTTCAAGAAGAAAACTAATTTTCTTAATTTTTATAAAATATTTTATTTAACTGTCAAATATTTTCACACATCAATCAATCTTCTTTATCATGGCACTCTAAAAAACACAACTACAAACTAATTTTAAAGTAGGCCAGCTACAATGGGATAGCACTATGTTACGAAAGAGATAATAATCGAATTCTGGGTACCTAATAATCATTTGTACAGTTGACAAGTTGAATGAAGAGTATAATCGTACACTGGAAAGTGATTACTGGCCTTGTAATATGATAAGAACAAAATATTATATTGTAACTAATTTTTTTGTTTATACAATAAGTCTTAATACTCGTATATCCTAACAAACAATATTGGTACTATTCTTTATCCTGTGGACTGTACAATATTATTTCTCTTTCATTTTACCACTGCGTATACACCCGTTAAATGCGTTGCTCGACTTGTCGAGCTGTTCATGGTTTTAAAATATATTTACAAATATATAAAATGTATCATCATGGCATATTATTCATTGCTGAGAGTATTAATCTGCCTTGTACGCAGATATCGGTAATGATGATAAATATATAAATATATTTACTTTGAGTTTAAATTACATTTCCATTTTAATTAAAAGAAACTATGCACATATACAAACCATTATGGAATATAATTTTTTTTTTTTATAAATTTAAATCATTTCTGCGTAACAATCAGTAATTTTCATATATATTAATTTAGTAGGAATATTGCAAACAAAATAGTATTACGAATAATGCACGATCTAATATAGAATTTATAGGTTATTTTTTATAAGGATATAGAGATGAGAACATGGGTTACCGCACTGTGCGACACCAATCCTAGTGACACCCCTGTCTCATTAATAACAATAGTTTATTTAATGTCTATGTGAAACTGGTAACTTACGAGACGACTTACAACTACAAGTAGAACGTGTTAACAGGTGTAATAAATATATTTAAGAACACATTTTATAGAGCTTTATGATATTTACTTTGTGTAACTTGTTTCTATAAACATATTTTTGGCTTCTCTTAATTAGAGATTTGAGATTAATTTCCTGATTTGATACGTTTATAAAAAAAAGTTCTAGCAATTGAACTTAAAATTGTTACAAAAAAATATTACTTTCTAGACCTTTTCCACTTCAATGACGATTTTGTCAGTACTAGCCTTAAAATTTTTAAAGCTATTGAAATTAACAGAGTTAAAATTCTGTATATATTCGAAATAAATTTATGAAAGTTTGTTTTATTTATTTAAGTTTATTTACAAACTGTTCATCTGAACAATAAGTAATTTTTTTTGAGAATGCATGTACACATGTAAAACATAGTCATTACTATCTCTTCTTAGAGTTTCTTATACATAGTTGTATAATGGCGATGCAACATACAACAATTATACATGTATACACGAAAACTAACATAGGTATAAGTACGAATTTACATTGAAAATGTATTTAATATAATTATTACATTATATTTAACTTTACAGTCTGTATTTCAATACAGAGTTGAACATCTTTTGAGTCTGTTAGACTGGGTACAGTTGTCTAATAGATTTACTGCGTATATATTTGGGTAGTTTTCAAGTATCTTATACTTCTGTCTTTTGTCTCTTTTTTGACTGTTGGACTTTCAAATCGGTACGTATTGTATAAACAGAAATGTAGAATCTTTGAATGATTTCTACATTAGATGGACTTGCTGTACCCCATAACTGGATTCCATGTAACCATGTAGGTTTTAGTATAGCCTTAAAAACAAGAAGATTATTTTCTAATGATAATGTGGATTTCTTTCCGAGTAGCCAACAGTATTTTTTGATGTGATACTTTGCTGTGTGCGATTGGTCTGTAGATGTTTTTTTTTCCAAGTCAGGCGTTTGTAAAAGTGCATTTCTAAGTATTTTGCTTGCTTAGCTTGCGAGAGTGGGTTATTGTTTAGTTGTACAGGCGGGCATGTATCTCGTCTAATTGTGACCGTTACTTGGATGCACTTAGTTTCGTTCACTTTTATACACCATTTTTTGTACCAGTTTTCAATTTTTGTTAGATATGTTTGCAGTTTATTAGACGCATGCTGAGGGTTACAACCTGTAGCACGGCAGTGTCGTTAGTATATGTACAGGTTGGTTTTGAACTTAACGTCATAAATTTAAGGGTAAGTAGTATGACATATGTAGATCACAAAACAGAAAGATTTTTTTTAAAACTCGAAAAAAGAAAATTCGACTTTTCTTAAGGAAACTTTTTTTACTGCTGTTTTAATTAATATTTCATTAAAAATATGGTTTTAAAAAATACATTCAAAATTAGTTGTATCAGATAATTATTCTTAATAATTAAATTAAATAGCATTTTTAACGAAAATAATTGTGTAATAGATAAAATAATGTAGTGGTACCAAAAATATTAGTTTCATGAAAACTACCCTTAAATATGCGAATTTTAAAATAATTCTTTCTGTTTCGTAATCTACACATGTCATACTGCTTACCCTTACGTTTATGATATCAAGTTCAAAACCATCCTGTATATACAGGGTGTTATATTTTAGTGGACCCAGCAAATATCTCGCTTATTTATTAAGTTAGTAATTTCTTTCATATAACATGATTCATACAGCAACATGTAAGCTACTTGATGACGGATATACATTCATGATACCACTTCCGGTTTTTTAGTAATTAATATCAACTTTGAAATTTCAAATGGAACATACTATATTTTTTTATAAATTTGAAAAGTACATCAAATTTGCTTTACAAACATATAAAATAATTCATATGTTACATAATTAAAAAGTAAAATGGCGGGCACTTTTTTATACACCTAGTCGAAAAGAGAATAGTGAGCCATGACTGTGGCTTGAAATAAAACAATGAACTAAAACAATTGTAACTATTATTATTAAACGAAATAATATTTTTACCGTGTTACAATTGTTTTAGTTAATTGTTTTATTTCAAGCCACAGTCATGGCTTCATTATTCTCTTTTCGACTGAGTGTATAAAAAGTGCCCGCCATTTTACTTTTTAATAATGTAACATATGAATTATTTTACATGATTGCAAAGCAAATTTGATGTACTTTTCAAATTTGTAAAAAAATATAGTATGTTTCATTTGAAATTTCAAAGTTGATATTATTTACATGTTGCTGTATAAATCATGTTATATGAAAAAAATTACTAAATTAATAAATAAGCGATATATATATATATATATATATATATATATATATATATATATATATATATATATATATATATATGTAACATGATGTATGTGGAGTTGGGTGTGGGTATGTCCTGATGTGTGTAGCGTAAAGTGTAGGGTCCAGAACACTACCTTGTGTTACTCCGGATTCTATACGTGCTAATGATGTTTGTTTGTTGCTGCACGTAATCTCAAAAATCTATTTGTTAAGTATGTATTTATGATGAGGTAATGTTACTTGGTAACATTTTTTTAAGCTTAAAAAGTAGACCTGCGTAACAAATCTTGTCAAATGCTTCGCTAATGTCTAAAAATGCAGCTGAACAATATTTTTTATTTTATAGGGCATCGTTAATGAAGTTTATAACTCTATGTATCTGTTCGACGGTGCCTTGTTCTTCCCTGAAGCCGAATTGATGGTCAGGAATAATGTTCATATCGTCTTGTATGGGTTTCGTTTTTTCTAACAATAGTTTTTCGAAAACTTATGAGTTTATAGGACGATACTTACTCTATAGGTTTACGAAGTTTAGGGATTAGAATGATTTGTGCCACTTTCCATTGCGAGAGAAAATAGTTGTACATGAGTATTGCATTAAATATGTATTTAATTAGTCTGAGTGCAGTTTCCAGCAATTCATTCAGAATTTTACTTGTTATTAAATCATAGCCAGGGCTTTTTTTACAGTGAATTTTGTGTTTCATTATTCTTTTTATGTTAGATGTTTTAAACTTTTTAACAGGTAATGTTAAATGGTTTGGACATTACAAAAAATCATATACGTATATTTGAGTTTCTTCTTCTACTCTTATTTCTCTTGGATATAGTGTAAATACTTATGATAAATGTGAAGCAAATGTTTGAGCTTTTTCGATATCATTTTTGGCTCATGAGTTAATCTTTCTGATATGTAAGTTTGGCTGTTTCGCGTGTTTGATTTTATTTTCGTGCACTTCCATGGAAAATATTCGCTAGCTTGTGTTGTTAGGGTAGCGAAATATTCTTGTATATTTTTGTTGTATCCTTTAATCATATTTTTATCGTTTACATGACGATTTCTGAACCATATTTTCCATAGGCGACGTTTTTCGGCAATTTTTCGTTTTATTTCTGTTGGATACACAGTTACTGTGATATCTGTTTTGTGTTTTGTGGAAGTGCAGTCCCATGCTGCTTGCTGTGTTGCGAGTTAGATGTTCGACTGCATAGTCTATATTTTCTTAATTATTTAGAGGTAGGTGCAAATTTATGTTACGTGCCACTATTTGTCCAAATAATTCCCAATCTGTGTGTCTGTCATGGGGTCTTTCTATTAACTTGTACTGAGTGAGTGATCTGCGGAATGGTCCAAACTTGTCGCAGTTTGAATGTAATTATCTGCGATATTTTTCGTAACGCAGAAGTCGAGCAAGTTGACCGGTATGTTGGTTCCCCTGTTAATCCGTGTGAATAATTATTGTTTCGAAGTTCACGTCCGTGAAGGTTGGTAAGCCGTGAGCCCCAGTCTGTATTTTTGCGTTATAGCCAACTCCTGCGATGAATCTGTTTCCTAAGCTTCTAAAGAAGATTTTAAAATTATTGCTTCTAATTATCAGTCTTGGAGGACAATATATCGCTGATAATGTTATTGGAGCAGTCCAATCTTCTAGTATAATTATAATACTGGTTGTTTGCAAATGATTCATAGAGTATTACGGAAGTGTCTCATTGAGCCTTTAATTAGAATGGCTGTTCCTCCTTGCGTTGTACCATCTGGGTGGTATGTGTTAAATAGGATATAATTGCAAATTTCAAAACACGATATCTCTGTACAGCGTAATTTAATATAAGCATTATTTCTATATTGTTTACGTTTAAAAATGACCAACTCCTGGTTATGTTGAACTAGGCCATTGGCATTCCAGACTGCTATTTTTAGTGGTAAAACCATGAAGGTAATTTTGAAATTAGCGTTGGGATTAAATTGTACGTGGCATCCATTCTGTCCATTAGATTTTGTATTGTTGTTTCTAAATTTAAATTCTGTGTGGTGTATTTGTGTTGCGTTGTAGCTTGTGCATAGGGCATTTTTGGGGTATTTTCATGTGGAGTTTCTTTTACTTGAATTTCGTTGGTTATATGTATGTTTGCAACTTTTATTGCTGAGATAAAGTTCTCTCGAGAAGACTGAATTTTTCTTTTATATATTTGTTGATACATTGTGCATCGCTTATAGTTTGCGAGATGGTTTCCTTTGCAGAGAACGCATTTAGCTGGAACCGATTTTTCTTTGGTGCAGTCTTTAGTTAGATGACTTTTGCATTTTACGCAACGCATAAAACAGTATCCCTTGTGTGTTCATACCGTTGGCATCGAACGCATTGGAGTAATTCTTTTTTTTATTTGGTGGTTCAATTAGAAATTTTGTATATTGTAAATAGTTGATATCATAGATTGATTTGTAGTTTGCGTTTGGAGCTAATTCAATGAGAAAGAGAGGTAAAGCTTGTTTTGTATTTTTTTGTTTCATGTTATATTTGTTGTTGATTCTGTTCTTTTTCTTCCTTTTCCTTTTCAAGTTCCGTTATATCCGTAGTTGGGTGTAAATTTCGTAAACAACGCGGTAGCTACGTTCTACTTTTAATTGATAGGTGTCACACCGAAAGATGGTTTGTTTAACACATAGTAGTGTCGCTACTAGTTGGTTGAACCTATATTTAGTTGTTATTTACGGATTTTAGAATAAGTCCGTCTGGTGCTATACTTTGTAGCGACTCTGCAAGCGGTTTAATATCTATGAGCTCAGGCGCAGGTTTAGGCGTTTTAGTATTATGTGATGCATTGATATTCGTATCATTGTTGTCGCTTAGGATTTGGAAGCGGTTTGATGTGTTGATGATTGGTTTGCCGTTAATGCTCATTTTTGTCTTTACGTTTCGATGTTCTGGACTGGTGACGCTTCTTTTATTTTTCTTGTTTAGTTGAAAGTTTTTTCGATGTCATTATGTACATCGGCTATAAGGCTTTTGTACAAGTTATCACTTTTATCCTACATTGAGTTTTGATTAAATTAGACACAAACGAAGTTATGTCAATGTTTGGTTGATTATAATACTGATGTAATCACTATATTAACACTACAGGTACCAGGCACATCCGTTCGGTTTGAGTGTCTGTACACGACTGAAATTGTGATAATGTGAAAAGAACCACCGGGATTCTAAACCAGGGGCCATTACTTTGCCGAAGTAACGCTCTACCAACTCAGCTATTGCTAATCTATCACGATGGCTAACATGTCTTCCTCTTTAACCGCTAATGTATCTCTCTTTGGAGAGATGTATCACGTTGTATGAAATATAGCAATATGAAGGGTAATGTGATATGCAAGAAAAACATTAAAAATATATGATAATAATTATTATTTTTTGTCTCTATTTCTTAATATCACCGTTCTTTGTTCTTTGAAATACTATAATAAACTTTCTAAATTGACGTTAATACTTACTCATACAAATTCAACACCCACTTACATTTAGTATTTCGGATTAAATGGTTTCTTTGTATTTGTATTTCAGTTGGAATGATTAATTCTGAATTGCATTTGACGAATTCTGAAATAAAAATCTAATGTGGCCAGCCCAATACCTATCGTGATTTAATTTTTATAATTTATACACATACCTACATGGTGGCAACTGTATTAACATTTAATATAAGTTTTTCGCAACATACATAAGGAAAGTTATTTATTATAATACATTTGAACCACTGTACATGTGCTTCGTGGGTGCACTGCACCGATCTGAGTCGACCATCTTTATGCAGCCATGGTTGTCCTTGAACAACATCGTTCAGCCTTTGGCTGGAACCTGCAGGTCAGCCATCAATTGTCGCGGCCAATGCTCACGACATGCGTGTGAAACCTCTTCCGTAGAGGAAAGCGTCACAGTCTTCTGCTTCTTGCTTGACCACGACACTGGTACCACCAAATTGAAACAAAAAACCGCTAGACTACTTTCTGTCCTTTCGATCGCCAGCCTTATCTGTGTCGATCGACGATTCTCCGGCTGATATGAAAGCATTTACTGTGCCCCTTCTGGTGGTGGTGCGATTGGTTCGAGTTGAAGCGTCCCACGTCATAGGCCAATTGTGTTGCCTGCTTCCTGTTGCGTTGGCTGAGGTAGTGTGGTTTGAGCTGGGCCATGTCTGGCTTCAGCTGAAGTGGAGTTGTCTAGACAGGAGCCACGTCCGGCTCCTCGTCACTAAGGCTGTCATCAGATTCATCTTTTGACAGCTCCTACTTTACGTGGTCCGTTCTGCTCCGGCGTGTGCACGATACCTTTTTCGCACTAACCTAACTATCGTAAATCGCGAGTAGTCATCGATCAGGGTGACGTAGTATCAGTTGGCACTCGGAGTGACATTCTGCATTAGTCCACACACTTCCGTGGATCTTTGACAGGTTTCCCATTATGCAGGTTTCACACATCGTACTCTCATGCTGATCACCTGATTTCAACTAGATCTCTATAGTCATCCTTTTGGAGGAGAGCTTCTCAATTTCTGCTGTATCGCAATGTCCGAGCCGACCATGTCGTAGTTCAGCAATTGCTCGATAACTCCTGTAAGAAGGTTGATTGTTGCTTGGTGCGCTTACTAATATATTTGGTTGCTGCTGCATTTTTTGGGACTGGAATGACGCGATTGAGTTCATGGCGCTATCCGCATTCTGTTCTGTGGCACCATTTTCGGTCGCCTCTGGTACTCGTGCAGCAGCTTCGCACTTGCTAACTCGAAGGAAAGTGTGTATAAGCTGGGCCCATAACCTGTAGAAATTTACTGTCGAAGTTTTAATTTTACACAAAGAAAACTAAATTAATTTTATAAAAAAACAAATAACTTGTTTATTTTAACAACTACATAGACTGATAGGATTTTTTCACACATAGTTCATAGAACTCACACGTACAGAATTCGTTCACACAACTGAACCGTGCACATTGTTCACTAGCCCTTAACACGTACTTATTACTCTCAGGCGCGTTTTCGTGCGCGTTTATACTGCTCAAAAAGCAGTGATCGCTCCTTATGCGAATTGTCGCACGCGACATCCGCGATCTACCAAAATATATGAAGAAGAGTAGGTACTTCGCGTCACCGCGGGCCTCTGTAAACAAGCGTCTGACGTGGCCTAGACCACAAAGTAATTGAATCTCGTAATAAGAAGGCGATGAAAAGTTTATTGACAGTACGTTTTTTTAGTATTAATTAATATTTATTAGAATGCAATAATTAGCACATTCATTGTTAATAAAATTATACTCGTAAATATGAACTAGGAAGAAACTGTTTTTATACTACATCCCCTCCGGCTTCTCCGCCCTGCAAGTAATTCTGTCGGTGCTCATATAAACAGTACTTTAATTCTCATTACAAACGAGAGTATTGTATTATTGTAAAGTTGATAGTGATCAGCATTAACAATTTCTATTTAATAAGACTATTTTAATGACTGAAACAAGATTTTCCATTAAATATCCGCCAAACCATGTTATATCAACATGACGGAGCGCCACCACATTATGCTCGTATTGTTCAGACCTATTTAAATAGTGAGTGAAGGGAACGATGGATAGGACGAGGTAGACATGTTTCATGGCCAGCAAGGTCTCCTGATCTGACCCCAATGGATTTCTTCCTCTGGGGATATGTCAAAGATATTGTTTACCAGGAAGAATCTACAGATGAAGAAGATATGAAACAGCGTATTTGGAATGCTTTCCAAAGTATTCCACAAAACCTACTGAAAAATGTTCGTACACATACACACCCCATTCAACGTTTGAATTTCTGCATAAGAGAACAGGGTCTTAATTTCGAGCATTTATTTTAAGTTGTTTTACCTTATTTGTGAATTTACGTCGTGAAGTTATTTTACGTGGTTACATTTTGTTTAATTTCGCATAGCCACCTAAAACATTTCTATAAAAATAGTTTCTGATATTTCTCAATTATATTTTTTTTCTCGAATTTTTTCACATTCATTTATGACAAGTAATACATCGTTGAAAAGAGAAAAAATGACAATTTTTATTTTAGTAAAACAATTTTAGGTTCCCATTTGAAAAATAAAAGTTGATAGTCGTATCATGTAAACCTGACTTTATAAAAAAATTCTGTATCTGTCACCAAATAGTATATTTACTATAATAAAACTTCTACATGAAGATTTTTTTTCTATTTCTTATAATACAAAAGTTAAAGGGGGGGGGTTGGGGTTGGAAAAAAATACTGAATCGAATGAACAAATAAAAAATCTGATATGACCAGCACATTACCTTCCGTCAGTTCTATGTATTTTGTACAAATTTCAAACAGAAAGTTTCTTGTAAAAGACTCCATATTTCCAGTATAATTATGATACAAATATACTACGAGTCCAAACTCATATTAGTTCCGCCGGTTAACATTTTCAACAAAGAAATTATAAAACCTATGCAAATGGTGGAATTCTTTTACAAATTCATTTCGACTAATTTAAAATATAGATTTTATGTTTACCAAAACTGAATATGGTACTCAAGAGTATTCCACCATTTAATATTAGGTTACATCGTCTTTATTAGTAATGCCAGCTTTAATTCTGTTAGGTATTGTGTCCCTAAAGCTGGATTTATAATGAAGTAACGTAAGAGGTAACGTGAATAGTATCGGTAACGTAAAAAGTTAAGCGTGTACTAGAGCTAGTAATGATTTATATTCAACTAAAGTAAGAAGTAAGGTAAAATATGTAAAGCAATAGTTGCCCAACATTCAACTTTCTACCTTGCCTTAACTAAAATTTTATACCGCTGGCCAATCAGAAGGCAGCATTTTGAACGTTGCGCACGGTTGCGCAGAAATCTTTATTATCGACCATTCTTCATCTGGCAGATTTCATTTTGTTTTGATTGTTTGTTTGAGGTTGGTTTGAACTTACGTCGTGATTTTCTTTTTAAATCTAAATAAACACAAAACCCAACAAACATTATTACCTGATTGACTAGCAGTAGTGGAACTACTTTTTAATATAAACCACCTAATTCGCTTACGTTACTTCGTACTTTACATAAACTACGTTGCGGTTTGCGTTACTTCATTATAAATCCGGCTTAAGTCCTGCCCATTTTCCTGTGAATATTATCTCGTATATCTTGCACAGTAGGTAGGTTTTACTGTAAGCACTGGATTTTTACGAAATTGTTTTTCATTTTCCCATAAGTAAAGGGTCGCGGTACAAGCTAAATCTGGACTAGATGACCCTTAAAATGCCGATCGAACTATTATCACTAGTCATTTGGCCCACAGTTTCTTTTTAAATTTTAACTACATATTTAAAATAGCCGAAATAATTTTGTATAAATTTCTAACCATTTGTGTAGATTTTATAATTAGTTGAAAATTTAAATTTGCCGAAATATGAGTTTGGGCTCGTCTATCAATTGCACTTGACACTGACATCTGTTAATCAGAATTTTCTTAATACTGTACCTAGCTGTTTCCATGATTATAGCATAGTTGGATGCTTTATGAAATTTAATTTCTTTATAGTTCTTTAATTCTAAATCCATTGAATATGAAACATAAAATGCAATCAAATCGTATAGAGAATAACATATTCTTTAATTCTCATACTAACAGAACTTGTTAAAGATGATATTTAATTTTTTCAAGAAATACATTAAAATCATCCGGTTTACCAATTATAACCAAAATCTAATCACGTCTGCATATGGTTGTAAGGAAGACGAATACGAAAAAATGTAATTTTTTGAATTCTAGTTTTGGAGTTATCGGATCCGAAAGAATCGTCACACACACAGACACACACACACACACACACACACACACACACACACACACACACATACACGCACACAACATACATACATTATCGTGAAAATAGTAAAATTGTATTCTAGGGACACAAATACGTGCTTATTCATTAAAAACTCACCATTAAATTTTTTGACCAAAGACAAAAATATATTGCCATTTAAAATATGAAAGGTACACCCCGATTTTTTGTTATTCATTTTGGCATTATTGAAAAGCGATTTTGCGCAATATGCATAGTTCTAGTATGATATTTGATTTACAATAAATGACGGTTTTAGTTTGAAAAGAATTATAATAAGTTTCTACATATTTTTTTACCTTCCGTCACTTTTAGGTAAGGAAGGTATTGTCTTCGATAGTGAGTTTCTAATGAATAAGCACGTTTTGGGATCCCTAGAATACGAATTTACTATTTTTACGATGATGTCTATAAGTATGTGTGTGCGAGTGTATGTGTATGTGGCGATCGTTTCGGATCGCATAACTTCAATACGACGATTCCAAATATTATATTTTTTTCTTGAAAAAATGCATTTAAATATCATTTATTGACATTTAATGATCATAAATTTTAAAGAATATATTATTCTCTATAGTCTATACGATTTGAATGCATTTTATACTTCATATTCAATAGATGTAGAGTTACCGAATTATAAAGATATTAAATTTCATAAATCAGCCAACTATGCTAACCATGAAAACTACTAATATATTCAGATAGTTCATATTGAGAGATGTCAATATCAGTGAAAAGAAAATTAATGTGGCAGAGACAAAGATATTGAGATAGATGTTGGGAAGACACGGAAAGATAGGGAAAGGAATGAAAGGTAAGGGAAATGGCTCGAGTGATAAAGTTTCTAGAAAGATACAAGAGAGACGATTACATTGGTTTGAACATGTCATGAGGAAAGATGAAGAATATATTGGAAGCAGAATGAATAGCTTAGTAATAGCAGGTAGATGAAAATGAGGAAGATCAAAGATAAGATGAAAGGACTGTATTGCGAAATGAGGACGACACGCAAAATAGAAATGAGTAGAAGAAGGGAATAAAAAACAGCGACCCCTAACGAATGAGAAAAGCTAAAGAAAAAGAAGTCAGTGTCAAGTGCAATTTGCATAGTTTGTTCATGAAATAATTTTACTGCAAATATAGGATCTTTTGCAAGAAAATTAATGTATGGAATTTGTATATTATACACAGGATAGACGGAAGGTAATGTGCTGGTTACATCAGATTTATTATTAAAATGTAGCACAAGAAAAAGTGTTATGTGAAATAAACTTTATGCTAGTGTTTTAAGTTCAATATATAACAAATTCTTAAAATTGACAAAAAATTGTCAAGTCATACCGAAATTTTAGTTTTATCCCGGATAAAAGGATTTGTCACATTCAACTAAGTTGATAGAGATTCAGACTCATTGTGCAACTAAATTATGTTTTTATTTAATAATTTATTTTGCAAAGATAAATATAGCAATTTTAATATTTGCATTTATAATTGTTTTATGGTAATTGCCAATTATTTTAAAATCACAATTTAAGTGTAAAAATAATAAATATATGTTTTCAAAATTCAATTGGTTATCATTTATTTTTTAAAACTTAAAACAATAAACTGATATTAAACGTCATTTGCACTTGTCATATTAAAAGCACTTGTGGAAACTCTATGTAACGTAAAAATAAAAAGTGTACCTATATCAAATATATTTTCGCATATTTCGTATTTTAGCAAGAATCACGGATACCTTAACAATAGATACTAAGGGATCTCAGTTCAAGCCAAGCATAGTGTTTTTATCTAATCATTCATCATACTTATACCTATTGATATAAAAGTTGCGCAGCCATTCATAAATTAAATATTATTAATACAAATAATAATAATAATAATAATAATAATAATAATAATAATAATAATAATAATAATAATAATAATAATAATAATAATAATAATAATAATAATAATAATAATAATAATAATAATAATAATAATAATAATAATAATAATAATAATAATAATAATAATAATAATAATAATAATAATAATAATAATAATAATAATAATAATAATAATAATAAAAAAAATCCATAAATCATCCGAGAACAAGTCATGCAGAATTTGTAAAGCTGCAGATGAAACCATCCATCACATAATGTCATCCTGCTCAGAATTGGCCAAAACTGAATATGTCATACGGCATAATAAAATCTGCAATCTTATTCACTACAATCTCTACAATCATTATATAGGACAAACAAATGAACAGCTATGGTACAAATATCTACCAGAGAAAGTAGTGAATAATGCAAACGGAAATGTAACGATACTGTATGATATGGGAGTGCGAACTGACCGAACCATCAATGCTAATAGACCTGATATTATTGTTAGAACTCCTTGTACTACATACTTAATTGACGTCTCCGTACCAGCCGATGAGAAAATAATAACAAAGGATGCCGAAAAACAGCTAAAATACAAAGACTTGTGTATTGAAATTAAACGTATGTGGAAAACAAAATGCGAAATAATTCCAGTAATAATTGGAGCGACAGGTTATGTAAATAAGGAATTTATTAAAAATGTCAAACGCATCCCTGGAAATCACGACCCATATGAAATTCAAAAACAAGCAATATATGGAACAGCCCACATTATAAGAAAAGTACTTTCCTAAAATCCCATATATCCTCAGCTGTATGGTTTATAGCTGGAATATGGTTGAAACCGACTAGGACACCTAAAGACCACATCCTAGTCAGCAGAAGAGATCTCCATCCTGCCAACCCGAAGTTTAGGCCATCATTACGAGCAATCTTAGAGCCCTGAAAATGAAAAGTACAATTTTGCTAATGTATTGTATTTAATTATTTACCTTGTAGCTCTTAGATGTACTAGACTTAGGTGAATAAACTAAATAATAATAATAATAATAATAATAATAATAATAATAATATTCCCGAGCAATACGGATTTCTATACCGAAGGATTCACCTTTCGAATCCTGGTTGTTTATGCACATTTGCAAAAGTGTTACATTGCAACCTTGTTTATTAAGTGATAACGTATGGCACATTACTTACATATCACCATATATATACATTAACAAAAAACAAAAAATCTGAGAATGAAGATCCTCCACCATAGCAACAAATTAGAACATAAATATGTCATTTATATTAAAACTAAATGTTCAAACTATATAACAGAGACTTCAAAGTATTTAAAATAATATTTCTACTGGAAAATTGGAAAATAATCGGACACGCAGTCTACTGAAAAATATTTATTTCCTGGGGCCTGTTTCATAAAAGTTTCTAATAATATTAGTTAATAATATTAGACTAATAAAATAATAATATTAAACTAATATTTTTTGTTTCATATATATTTAAACATTACTCATAAATTTATTAACTAATATTATTAGTGAATTCATATCTATGACAACCAAACATTTAATTTTCACCAAATTTTGACATATACTTAATTCATTTACAATCTTTTGTGTTTTGATTTCAAAATGTCGAAATTAGTTAGTAAAAGAGATGAGAAGAAAGTAAAAATACATTTTTTTTAAGAAAAATATTAGATTTAAAATACAGTTATTTGGACAATTTTCTGAAAGAATTTCGAAAGAAAAGAAAAGCGTGGTGCGTAGTCAAGACCACGCGGTGGCCATAGGACTCTTAATCTTTTGGAGCATCAATTTTTATAAGGCTGCCGCAAACCAATGGCATCCCAGCTAATCCGCTAAAATCTCTAATAATTTTAACAATATCATCACCATCCGGCCAACGTACATTATCTTTTAATAAAGTGTCGTTGGTAGAATGCACCACCCTTTTTATGGTTCTACAAACTGTTCCTTTAGATACACCATGCATGTCTCCTATACAATGATATTGCATACCACTCCCTAGCCAATGTAACGTAATTAAAAGTTGTTCTTTGGGAGATAATGCATGGTTTCGCTTTGTTTTATATTCTAGTACATAATTTATTTTGTCCAAGACGTACCCAAATTTTTCGAAATTAAGCCTAAACCTTTCGTTAAATTATGTGTTTTCCAAATTTTGATAAGTCTTTGCCGAAATATTCTAGGTCTTCTTACTACAATCTCTTCTTCGTCACTTGTGTCTGAATCAAATGTTTTTATTTGTATCTCCAATTTCCACTACAATTACATATACAATATTTACTAATATATTGCTTTATTACTGTCAAGGCGATAATATTATTAGTTTGTTTTTATTAGAATAATTTATTAGTCTTTTTACCTCTCGCTAAGAGAGGTATTGCATTCATGCTAAAAATCGCATATCCAGATTTTATTGAATAAGCACGTTTTAAGGTCTCTACAATCCGATTTTAACATTTTTACGATGATGTCTGTGTGTGTGTGTGTGTGGATGTGTGTGTGTGTGTGTGTGTGTGTGTGTGTATGTGTGTATGTGTGTGGGATGTTGGAAGGACGGTTACTCAAAAACTATAAGACTTAAAATTTGTTTAATAACGTATTTCCCAATCGGACATTCATGGGAAGATCTGAAAAGGTTTTGGTAATAATTGGACAACCGGAAGTAGAAGATTCTTGAAAAAAAATCTTCTAAATATTATTTTTTGAAAATTTTTCGTGGTAATATTAAAGAAAATTAAATTCTCTGTGTCAGAAATAATGAGTAATGAATTAAAAATGTACTTGGAGAATCCCTTAGTTCTTGATCTGTGACTATTATGGAGATGACAAGTCTAGGTTGAAGGACTTAAATTTGTTTCAAACATTATGGGACAATGTACACCAGTACTGTAGACTAGAGTAACTTTGAATTTCGAAAAAGCTATCAAATTCTTCTCAAGTAAGTTGTAAATATTGACAAAATCGGAGTGCAATCTATCCGTCACTTTATTAAAGGGAATTAAGGTTATTTAGATATAACAAGTATGAAAAAATAAAATGTAAAAGAAGATATATAAGAATAGATGCACAATCCAGATATATACATTTTAGACCGCCCAAAATTAATGTTTTTACTAGAAGAATATGAAGAGAAAGTAAACAAAGTTGTTCGAATTGAAAATTGCTGTTACCAGCCTAATATTTATATATGGTAAACTCTACTTTGTAATTTATTGTAACATAATTTATGGTAAAATATCTTCATGTTGAGACATGCTATTATTGAATAATAAAGAAGTTTATACGTCATAGATTTATATGAATATATTATTTGTATTTATAAAAATAATCTTTGCTTTATGCATACAGCCAGGTAAAATATACGGCGAGAGGTTATATGCTGGCCACATCAGATTTTTTATTTTATGAAACAAATTCCGTTTTTTACTAATAAAATTAGTTAATATTTTGTTGTTCTACGCTAATAAATAATATTACAAGTTAATGTTTTTATGAAACAAAACATAATAATATTAACTATTATTATTAGACATTCACTAATTTTATTAGTCAAATAATTTTTATGAAACAGGCCTCTGGCCTACGTTTCGACTGTAACTACAGTCTTCTTCAGGGCTCTAAAAGGTATACATTGAAATTTATATAAAATACTTTTTATACTTACAGAAATGTTTAATTATTAGAAGTAACATAGGGAACCCCCATACGACCCATTGGAGATAACAAGGTGTATTTATTAAATATATTTGTTTGTATATTGTAACGTGCGCCCCTGACTAAAGAGTATTCGGGCGCCGCTAATGGTAGAATATTCCCGAACGATGACGTAATCCCGGCGACGGAAATACCCATACGGGTAGACGTGTTAATTACACCGATGACCATTGTGGCGTCAGAAATTTCTAGAAGGACATCGCGCTGTATAAACCCGTCGCCAAAGCCAGCAAAAATAGTCTGTGATATAGAAGCAACGAGCAATGAAGTTGGTGATATAAATAAATATTGTACGAGTGGTAAACATAAATAAATGTAGTTATATAAATAAATGTAGTGATATAAATATTGGTTAAATAAATAATCTTAGTGTTTAAGCATTTAATAATATTCTTAGACTTAAATTAGTGTTTATAATTATTTAATCATAGTGTTAGTTATTTTTATTATATTTTTAATATTAATCCTAATTATTTATCGTCTAATAACCGTATTATTTTAATTAATAACATTTCTCTGATTTTTACACTTCATCCATATATATCAAGACAATTAAATTATTTTAGCTGGAACGCAGAAAAAAACTCAACAACTTTTCTAGAAACGTTTACACCTTGTTATGTTCCAATGGGTCGTATAGGGGTTTCCTATTTTACTTTTAATAATTGACCATTTCTGTAGGTATAAAAAGTATTTTATATAAATTTTTGTTGTAAATTTTGTGTAAATAAGTGTAATTTGTTTATGGTTGTAATTTTCATGTTTGTAATTACTCCATGTATACCTTTTAGAGCCCTGAAGAAGAATGTAGTTACAGTTGAAACGTAGGCCAGGAAGTAAATAATTTTCACTAGACTGCGTGTCCGATTGCTTTCCAATTTTCCATTCTGCTGCCAGTCGATCATCGTATTCAGCCCTTAATATTTCTATTACTTTATAAAATATTCAAATATTTGTCATTATCTTCGCTCTAAAATCTTCTTCACACATCTATTCTATTTCAGATTCTTACTACTTTCAAGCTTTCCACTATCTCTTTTTTGAAATTCGAAATCCATTTTCGAGCACATGAATGCAGAAAACAATGAAAATAAATCATATATCACTTGAGATATGTTGAATGACATGGGCTGTCATGGTAATCAAAATTTGAACTATAGCGTAGTTTTTTTATTAATTATTTTATTAAATTGCTTATTATTCATGCAAAAATGTAACTTTGTGTTGTAACTTAAGAACCACTGGTATAAAAAATATTTTCTTTTCTAATGAGATGTCCCCCTTGGTTTCTACAGTATTTTTTTGTAACACTAATAATAAAGAAAATAATGGCGATGGTCGGTATCGCTGTTACACTACATACAATGACATATACTGACAACATAAAACAATCTTTTCCTAATTACATACCTAATTTCGGAACAACATGGATTCTGCAGAAGATATCTGTATTAACTAATCTGATTCCCTTGACTGAATATCTAATGAAGAACTTAGACAACAGAATTCAAGTTGTCATATTTACAGATCTCAGTAAAGCTTTCGATCGTGTCAGTCATGATATTTTGTTATTTAAATGGTTGAATTTAGATATACACGGATGCCTTTTAAGGTGGCTGGAATCATATGTTGAAAACAGATTACAACTGATTAATATAACATCTGGAGTTCCACAAGGCTGTCACTTAGGTACAATATTATATAATTTATATATAAACGCCGACTCTAACTGCATCAAAAATAGTCATTACTATTTGATGATGACTTGAAATTGTACAAACCAGTAAAAACTAATAATGATCGCAATCTCTTACAAGATGATTTAGTTAACTTACATAGACGGTGTGAAGTGAACAAAATGATGTTAAATATAAAGATATGTTACATTGTTAGTTTTTCAAGGAATACAACATCATATCAGTTGAATTATAATATAAATGGCAAGAAAATCGAAGCTAGATCAACAATCAAGGACTTAGGGATAACATATCACTGTAAACTGTACCTAATGATCTATTAGTATCATTGTAAATAAATCTTATAGATTACTTGGCTTTATATTTAGAACATATCATTAAAAAAATGAATCTTGTATATTGTATTGTAAACAATACTAGTACGATCACAGATGAAATATATGACATATATGAAATTCATTTTATGATCTGTATACCAAATTAATAGAATCGGTTCAAAAAAGTTCATTGCCGTTCTATGCAGAAGGTTTAATATTGATTACATATCACCAAATATTCCATAAACTAATAGGCCAATTCTGAATAAATCTATAAGTCTTATCTATTTTTGTTGATTAATATAAAATTATACATAAGAGATGCAGCTTTCGTTTCGATTTTGTTCATTATTTACAGATTTATAGATCTGTGAGACTACAGATTTGTTCAGAATAGAGCCATAAATTTAATATCATTGGAGAACAGAAGAACTATCAACGACATCATATACAGGGTGGAAACGAACTTAATGTCATAAATTTAAGGGTGAGTAGTATGACATGTGTAGATTACAAAACAGAATTATTTTTTTTAAATTCGCCTATTTAAGGGTAGTTTTCATGAAACTAACATTTTTGGTACCACTGGACCACTGGCAACGCATTTGTATTATTTTATCTATTACACAAATATTTTCGTTAAAAATGATATTTAATTTAATTATTAAGAATAATATCTTATACAACTAATTTGGAATGTATTTTTGATAACCATATTTTTAATGAAATATGAATTAAAGCAGCAGTAAAAAAAAGTTTCATTAAGAAAAGTCGAATTTTTGTTTTTCGAATTTTAAAAAAATTCTTTCAGTTTCGTAATCTACACATGTCATACTACTCACCCTTAAATTTATGACATTAAGTTCGTTTCCACCCTGTATATGTATAAAGCAATTCACAGTATGATTGACAATAAACTTTTTCAAGTTATATGTTTTGACAAAGAATACTAGTTCAAAAAAATTGTTTATTATACCTACATACAAAATAAACGTTTTCTAAAATTCCCCTATAAGTAGAGTATTGCCGACTTACATAGCAAATATCAACACTTTCACTTGACATTAAATCAATTTGAAGAATTTCGTGAATAACTAAAATTTATTTTTGTCGTTGTAAATTTAATTTTCTATTAAGTCTTTAAATTATATGTCTGTATAAATGTCTTTATAAATATTTACGTTAATTTTTGTATGTACACGTGGAACTGTCTTTAGTCGTCGACTGTATTGTTCCCTTAAAATTAAATAAATAAAAATATTTACTAATGCTGATAAGTATAAAGTTCCTTTGTATACGAGTATAACAAAACTATTAGTCCAATCGTTAATGTATTATCAATATTTTCTTCTCCAGAATCTTACCGTTATATTAATTTAAATTTATTTTGTGAAAGTGAAATTAATCTCGATATTAGATTTTTAGCACGATCCATTTTGATAAGTTTCACTAAGCGATACTCTATCTAACGGTGAAAATTGAAGCAAAGGAGAAGATATAAACGGTGTAAATGTCAAATGTATTTGTGAAGCCGTGTTTCTCCTCATTTTACATACAATTATGAACAATATACACTGTTCTGCGCCTGGATGTATTTTTTTATTAAGGAAAAATCTCTTCTCTTATAGTTCTAAAATGCACCACCGTAGTACTGCGATCTTAGTGATACTTGCCAATATCTTTCTTATCAATAGTTTCAATTATTTTTCAAACCAAAATATACACATACATTTGTGAAAAAATACTTAGTAAATGCCTGATAAAACCAAATTACCAGCGAAGAAAATCATGAAATTTTGAATGAAAAATTATGAAATTTGTCAGTTATGGACGTAATTAATAGCTATCATTTTGACACGGGTCCACATATCTGCTTGCCAAAGTCAGCAAAGTCACGTCACTGCACGCGCCCTACACATATTTTTTTGCAAAAGATCCTATATTTCCAGTTAAATTATTTCATAAACAAACTATGCGAAATTGCACTTGACACTAACATCTTCTTCTTTAGTTTTTCCCATTTGTTAGGGGGTCGCTATTTTTTATTTTCTTCTTCCACTAATTTTTGTTTTGAGTGTCGTCCTCATTCAGTTCCTTTTCTCTCATTTCATCTAATATTTGGTCTTCCTATGTTTCTTCCACCTTCTGTTATAAGCTATTCATTCTTGCAATATACTCATCTCTCCTCATGACATGTTCAAACTAATGTAATCGTCTCTCTTATATCTTTCTAGAAACGCCCAACATTATTTCCCTTATTCTTTCATTCATTTACTTTTTATTGATACTGACATCTGTCAATTTGAATTACCTGAATATATTACCAGTCTCCATGGTTAAGTTAGCATAGCTGGCTGATTTATGAATTTTTTTATCTTTGTAAGTCTTTAACTCTATATCTGTTGAATATGAAATATAAAATGCAATCAAATCGTATAGAGAGATTCTTTAAGTTATAATAAAATTTAACTGATTTTTTCAAGAAAAACTGTTAAAATCTTCAAATGAGGATACTTTCGGTTGACCAATTATAACCAAAATCTAATCAAGTGTGCATACAGTTGCAAGGAAGAGGAATACGCAAGAATTGTAAATTTTGGAATTCTAGTATTGGAGATATCGTGCACGAAACCGCGGTCACATCCACACATACACACACACACACACACACACGCACACACGAACACACACACACACACACATACAGACATCATCGTAAAAATAGTAAAATCGTATTGTAAAGACCCTAAAAGGTGCTTATTCAATGAAAACTGACCACCGAATTTTTTGACCAAAGACAATACCTTCCTTACCTAGAGGTGACGGAAGGTAAAAACATGACGAATGAATAACATTTATAATTCCATAATAATATCATTCAATCCATGCTTTGTCATTTAGTGTTTAAACGATTCATTAGCATGAAATGTTGATCATATTTCAAATATCGGTACTGCCATGCGTGCGGGTGTTTGGAACATAGTTGTGGCTGAGGATCATAGTTGTGTGACATTACGGTGGTATTAAAAAAATCAATTCATGTGACTCCAATTATTAGCGAACTTCACCTTTTGAGAACAAAATGAGCTTAAAATCGACGTTATTGACTATTAAAAGAAATATATTATGGCTTAACAAATAACAATAAAGACTTTCTAGAACTACTGATTACTTTACATTTATATGAAGTTACATAAAAAAAATGGAGAACCTTGATTACTAACTAGATTCACAAACATATGACTAAAACTTAAAAAAATTGTAACAAAATAAATAGATACAAACTTATTGCTTTCGCCCTAGTTTCTCGGTGCAGTGCGGTAATGCAGTAAGTCACAGAAGTCTAATAGCCGTTTTCTCGAATTCCATTAACATCTAAATTTTTTTAAAAAAATACGTATATGTTATATTTAACTATCTAACTAGATGGTTTAAAAAATGATTGAATGACATTTTACATCTGATCAATTTTCTTTCTTTCTGTGTATAATTTATCTATTGTACGGCCGCATCGGATCCGTTTGGCGAACAAGCCATACGCCTTGACACATGTACAGTATGGTCGCAAAAGAAGTGTGACACGAAACGAAGAATTCGTTTAAAATATGTTGCAACAATACTATAAATATTAATTACACGTTGTATTACATGTCATTAATTTTATGACGTAATCTGGAAATCAATTCAATGAGACAAATAAAACATATTTGTAAACATAAAAAAAATTAGTGCTTTCTATATGACAGGCCATGATTCCAATGACCAAGTTCGAATTAGAGTGGAGTAAAAAATAATGCCAATAATAATTATTTATTGTAAGAAAGTATCTTTTGGTTAATCATTTCACGATAAAAATATCGTTATTCAAATTTAAAAAATGGGGTGGCCGTGGAAAACAAAATATGCATCAATTTTAAACAGTTAGAATTAAGTTGCAAAAGTTAAGCTGGTTAGATTTAGACTTACTTAATATTTTTGTTAGCATTTTCTTTAGCTTTTGTCGAAAATATGTATAAAATTAAAATAGCACCTGTCATCTCACCTGATTTAGTAATATGTGAATTTGGCTATTTTTTGATTTAAAAGAAAGGTTGACGTCTGAAATAGAAACTAATGCTGTAATATTGCAACTCATTATTATGTTGTAAGAATTAGATAAGAAAATTGTTTGGGGTCTTCTAAGAAGTGGAAGGAAAGATTGGTGAAAGTAGGTCCTACTTAGAACAACTTTTAAAATAAAATAAAAATATTAACTTTGTCTTATTTTTAATTCTAGCGTGTTTCCAATAAAATCAATAACTTACAATATCCTTTTGTTACCGATTCTCAAAATTTCGTACATACATTATCAATTTACACACAATATGAACATGCTTTACACTCATTTTAATCTATATTCTCCTTCTTTTGCTTTTCCCATTCGTTAGGGGTCGCTATTCTTAATTTTCTTCTTCCACTCATTTCTATTTTAATCTATACTATTATCATAAAATTACAAAGTTCCGGCAAGTACTGTATTTTTGAATTTCTACACCTTTATGAAAATTTAGTAATTAAATTTCATAACTGAAAGATTAGGATAATGAGTGTTAGTAATTTCACGTATGCTTTTTTTGATTACGCAAAGTAAAAGATTCATTATCAAGCAATTATATTAACGTCACATGCAGACGTACGCAAATGGACACTCGTACTCGCTCGTTCGAGGTAAAGGACGATGAAATGAAATACGTACAAATTGCAAACTTCCATTATTTTTGCTTGATTAAAAATTGATGAGTTGAAGATTATTAACCGTTTATTTTACGAGTGCGATTAATATTGATTTTGCGAAGGTACGTAACAATACCGTCAGTTTCTAAATTACAGAGTTAATACTATCTCATAAGTATCAATGATATTATAGTGAACTTTATTGACTTTTAGAAATAAAATTTTTATTTTAAAGCTATATTTTTAATTTTGTAGTAGATTGATTATTGTTCTTTATATCTCTTTCATTTATTGTCAATAAATATTTTCCTATCGTCAAGGTAATCTAAGCTTGGAAGTCTTTTTATTATAGTAGATTATTTGAGTGATATGAAACCTAATTTTGTCTTTTATTCCGTAGAAATTATATTTATTTTTCAATAAATTCTTTTGAACTACAAAAATCGTATGTATAATACAAAAATATCATAATTCTTTAAATTCTGCACGGAAATACTACTTGAACTAAAATTTGAATGAACGATACAATTGTTTAAGGAAAGTTAAGAATATTGAATCTGATTATTACTACAATTAAAATAACTTAAGCTTTAACATCAGTATTTAATATAGTGCTAGTAACCCGTTTTCTTCCATACATTGAACTTTACTACTAACTTGCCTCATGAGTCGTTGGCAAATTTTAAAGTTTATTTCGCATACTTTTTGAAACATCAAATAAAAATAAATAAATATATCATCACGGTATATTACCCATTGCTGGGTGTGCCAATCTGCTTTGTATATACAGATATAGGTAATGATGAAATATTTGTACCGTGCGGGCGCTTACCAGGCGTCACCTCACGGGCACTCAATGCTGGCGTGGAGAGTGCACCACAGGGGTCAATTTAGTGCCACTAAAATCCGAAGTAATTTTTGGCGTCGGTCGGGATCGAACTCGGCTCCCCAGATTCACGACCAGACAAACATCCTGCTCCTTAAATGTTTTCATTTTAAGGCTCCCACACATTATTGTACACCTTTCTTGTAAGTGACGTCCAAAAAGTTTCAATACATTAGGAGGATAGTTGTCGCAGGGTGAAAATGCGTTGTTGTTCGGGCATAGTACAATAAAGCTTTTTATATTACGGTAAAAGCACCGATAGTTGACATAGCAATAGTAGTTGACACTTTGAGATTGCATTACAATATAAAATAAACAAATTTAACTGTTTTTAATATTGTTTTTCTGTTAATATATTAGTATAACCATCTGTGTTGCAAATGTTTATAAAATATAAATTTCACTGTTGATAATGGATTCAATGGTAAGTAACTTTATAAGATTATATAAAATATTAGTGATTTTAGGTCATGTTGCAGCCTTATGTGGGGTGTGAAATACTGATAAAAAATTTTGGTATTTTTTTATTAGTTGACACCCAGTGGCAATAGCAAATACAGGCCATTTCTTTAGTTTATTGTAGTTTTTCCATTATTTAATTTCGCGTAAATGCAGCTACATGCATATTTACCCAAATTCCTGTATATTTTCAAGTTTTAAGAGAAAGAAAAGAAACAAAAAAATCACGAAAATGCAATAAACGAATTCCTGAATTACTGCCACAACCGCACGTATACGGCTGTGATAACCAAGTGAATTGTGAATTTCCAAATTATGACACCTCCAAAGTGTGAACCATGTACAGGAGCAAGTTAAGCCAGAAAACATTAAATATACGAAATATTTTACAAGGTGTCCACTACTGGTATATTTATGTGTCAACCACTAGAAATTTGATAACTGACAAGTGTCAACTACTAAAGCATATCATTTTCTCATTTTGATTTTTTTTTTCATAAAATATTTTATTTAATTGTTATTTTTATAGCTAAATTACTTCTTAAGACGTCAATGAATGCGAATAATTTTTGCTACACCAATAAAAATTAAAAAATAAACACTAGATAAGTTAAAAAAATAAAGTTTTATTTATTCCAATTAGACCAGTAGTATCTTACGTTAATGCTCCAGCATATAAACTATGCAAAAAATCTGTTGTGGCCAGCACAATACCTCTCGCCATTTTCATTTTATGAAGTATAGGGCGAGAGCAGTTATGTGACTTTGTTGGTCTTGGCAAGCAGATGTGGGGGCCCGTGTCAGAATGAGAGCTAGTAATATACATAGGTGTCATGTATCATAAGTTTTAATTCGAAACATTATGATTTTCCAAATCCATGTGGATTATTTTCCTCGACAAGTATATTCCATACTAATGGATGACAAATAAACATCAGAACATTTTGAAATTTTGAATGAAAAATTATGACATATGAAATTCTGACACGGATCCTCATCTGCTTGCCAAGGCCAACAAAGTCACATGTCTGCTCGCGCCCTATAAGTACACACAAATAATTGAAATTGTTTCTCTTCCTTCGTTTTATAAGAAATTTTATCCTACTATTCTATTATGTTCAAAATTCTTCAAATTCATTGACGGTATTAACGGTATTTCTTAAAGATATATGTAATATTAACATATCTGTAATTTAAATATATAATTAATTAATAATACAATAATAATATATATTAAATGTACTCTTACCTCCCAGAAAAATCTGACACTGACATTTTTCATTTACATGTCAATTACAAAAATTTAAATATCGCAAATGTTTTTCGGGCAACGAGATTTATTACAACAAATTATTCTATATTATTATATACTATATCTCCAAACCTATACGAGATATAATAAAAAAAATTAAGTGTGTTAGATTGAGAATTTAATTATCTTTAATATTTGTAGTAACAAATTTTCAAAAAATAATATTTAGATTTTTTTTTAGAAACTACCACTTCCGGTTGTCCAATTGTTACCAGAACCTATTCAACTCTTCCCATTACTGTTAGATTGAGGAATCCGTAGTCAAACAGGTCTTTAGTCTTATAGAATTTGAGAAATCGTGTCTCCAACAACCTCACACACACACATCCACACACACACACACACACACACACACACACACACACACACACACACACACAGAGACATCATTGTAAAAATGTTAAAATCGGATTCTATGGACCTTAAATTGTGCTTATTCAATAAAATCTGGGTATGCGATTTTTAGCATGAATCCAATACCTCTCTTAGCGAGAGGTAAAAAGTCAATAGATTGCTATCAACTTATACAAACTTTAAACCTTCTTACACTGTTAAAAGTCTCGATCTTTTTGATAAAATTAAATCCAAAACGACACCAAATAAAATTAAATTAGTTTCCTTTGATGTCGTTAGTTTGTTTACTTCTATTCCAGTAAACTCATTAAGAGACATTATTTTAGAATATTTAATTAAAACCAACTTTTGGTGCAAGAGAAATGTTTGATCTAGTCTGTACTTGTTTGGATCAGAATTATTTTCAATTTGATGGTGTTTTTTTTTTAAAGAAAAAAACCGATGGCCTTCCTATGGGTTCCACACTTTCGCCTCTCTTAGTGATATTTTTATGTATCATTTAGAAAAGTTGTTATTTAAATCAACAGATCCGTTAATTAAATTAATCTTCTGCTGGTATAAATAATCGTATGTAGATGACGTCTTCTGTATATGGACAGGCTCAAATAGACAGTTAGACATGTTTCTTAACCTATTGAATAGTTTAAATGCTAATATCCAGTTTACTTTGAAAAAGAAATCAACAAATCCTTAAATTTTCTAGACATTGCCATTTCACATACTAACCGCGAACTTGAATTTAAAATTTACCGAAAAAATACTTATACCGATACAATTATTCCGATCTTACATCCTATTTATTTATTTATAAGTAAGTATCCGACAGGAACAAATTTCTCCATTAAGGAGTACTACAACAAAAATAAAATATATAAAAATGTCAGCTTTTCATAGTTGTATTTACCGTTTGCTACATATTCGTATGTCTCAAGAAAACTTTGGTAAAGAATTGAATATTATTAAAAAGATCGCTGTAAATAATAGCTACCCTACTTCTATGGTAGATAAGATATTAAAACATCACAATAGAAACAAAATACTAAAATTAATTTATAATTCAGAAAACGCCAAAGAAGTGGACCCATTTGAAGTCAATATAAATGATAAAATTCATAGGATATTACGTACTGAAAACATGCAAACATCTTTTTATAACCCATATACTCTTAAAAATGTGTTTGTAAATAATAAAATAATTAACAAAGATACTCGTATTCTGCAAAACAGTGGGGTTTATGAAATTAGTTGTAGTGATGCCAAGAGATCTATATAGATCGGACCGGTCGTAATTTCACTATTAGATACAACGAACAAAAAAAAGCTTTATTAAATAATAAATTGACCTCAAACGTTGCTAAACATTGTCTTGATAATAATCACAAGTTACACCATAATAATTTGTTAGTTAAACATATCTATAATAAGGAATTAAAATTGGACTTCTTCGAATCCTTGAAAATCCAGGAAGCTGTTAATGAACGAACAAATTGATCTATACCAGTCACCTGTCATATGCCCTTTCCAACCTTGATCAATAGATGCACTTTCCCATTTGCTGTGTTAATATTGCATGTTAAAACTCACACAAATATAAAAATTCATTATCCCGTTACTATTGCGAGATTATGGTCTGGTCTACAGAAATATGTATAGTAAATAAAACTTTCTTCTTTGAAGCTTACCTAGTGTTTGTTTTTGAATTTTTATTATGAAAACAATTAACGTGAAGGAGTATACAAAAGGTACGTGAAATAATTTTGAATCTTGCCAAAGACTCATGGATTAGTCAGACCTAAAATTCGTCTTACAGAAGAAATTAGGCCATTAGCTCTATATTGAACATGAATGTTAAAACTTTAGCTTTGTTAATTACTATATTAATAAGTAGGTACAATATACTTTCCAAACCACAGTATCATCAATTTATTTTTTTCAGAAAACTTTTGTGACATGTTTTATATCACGAATTATCGTTTTTACCTCCCGCTACCCTCGGTAAGGGAGGTATAGGGATCGTGCTAAAAATCGCATTTCGAGATTTTGGTAAATGGCCACATGTTAAGGTCCCTAAAATCCAATTTTAACATTTTCACAATGATGTGTGTGTGTGTGTGTGTGTGTGTGTGTGTGTGTGTGTGTGTGTGTGTTGTGTAATATCTTTATGCTCTATCTCAAATACTATCGTTCAGAAAATTTTGAATTTGCTCAAAATATTTTTTCTCTCTAAAAAATATCTTTAAATGCTATTTATTTTAGATTTATGTTATAAAAATTAAAGATTATTAAATTTTTAACAGGTTTGCGTTAATTCTTTTGCTATATATATTATGGATATATTTATATATTTATGCATAATTTAAATCCCGGAGCCTACGCTTTAAACACAACTCCATGGCTACACAGATCAGACCTCAAATTATATGACTGTCAAAAAAACTTATAATTTCAAATTAATAATACTACGTTTACACTGCAACTGATTTTTACCTTCCGTTACTTTTAGGTAAGAAAGGTATTGTATTTGGTCAAAAAATTCAATGATGAGTTTTTAGTGAATAAGTACGTTTTAGGGTCCATATAATACGATTTTACCATTTTTACGATGATGTCTGTATGTATGTATGTATGTGTATGTGTTTGTGTATGTGTGTGTGTGTGTTTGTGTGTGTGTTTGTGTGTGTGTGTGTGTGTGTGTGTGTGTGTGTGTGTGTGTGTGTGTGTGTGTCGGTGTTCTGTATATCTGTGTGTCTGTGTGTATGTGACGAAAGTTTCGGATCGCATAACTTCAACATCACGATTCCAAAAATTATAATTTTTCATATTTCTCAAGTTTACATCCAGACGAACAAGTGATTACATTTTGGTTTTAAATGTTCAACCAGAAGTACCCTCATTTGAAGATTTTAACAGTTTTTCTTGAAAAAACGCAGTTAAATATCATTTATTGATATTTAACGTTATTATAACTTAAAGAATATATTATTCTCTATACGATTTCATCGCATTTTATACTTCATATTCAATAGATATAGAGTTAAAGAATTATAAAAATATTAAATTTCATAAATTAGCCAGATATGCTACCCATGGAAACTGCTAATATATTCAGATAATACAAATTGACAGATGATAGATGTCAGTATCTACCTATAGGAGCGATCAATGAAATAAGAAGTTCAAGCAAATGCTAGGTAAGCAAACGGGACTTGTTGCTTAGTACACTGAAAGGTTTGCTAGCTATAAGACGAACTGATATTCACAAATGTCATCGAGAAAGTTATACAGTTGTCAAATATAACATATGTATCTCTCATATCCCTTTTATTGGTCTGGAAAGTTATACAAAATGAATTTATACATAGGTTATTTCCAGATAGTGGAATTAGTTTTGAACATTTTTTTAGGTCTAAGAAAATATTTCAAATTTAACAATGTTATGAACATTCATCACAAAACTTTGAAAGCCTTTTTGACATGTAATTGATATAAACACACCATAAAATGATATAGAAACAGTACAAGTTAAATTCATGTATGTATAATTTTCATATCCCGCCATTACATTTCATAAGTTAGCAAGCAAATGCTAGGCTAGCACAGTCATTCAACAAATTTTATTTCCGATTGCTTGTTTTCCTGGGGCTTATTGAACGCACCTAATGAAAACTAAATTAATGTGGCATAGATGAGGATGTTGAGATAGATATTGGGGAAGTCACGGAAATATACGGTAAGGAATGTAAGAATAAGGGAAATAACTCTAGTGCTAGAAGTTTCTAGAAAGATACAAGAGAGACGATTACATTGGTTTGAACATGTCATGAGGAGAGATGGAGAATATATTGGAAAAATAATGAATAGCTTAGACATAGAAGGTTGAAGAAACAGAGGAAGACCAAAGATAAGATAGAAGGACTGTATTGCGGAAGACTTGAGAGAAAAGGAACAGAATAAGATCGACACGCAAAATAGAAATGAGTGGAAGAAGAAAATAAAAAATATCGGCCCGTAACGAATGGGAAAAGCTATAGAAGAAGAAGAAGATGTCAGTGTCAAGTGCAATTTGCATAGTTTGTTTATGAAATATATTTACTGGAAATTTAGAATCTTTTGCAAGACAATTTATGTATGGAATTTATACATATAGGATTGACGGAAGGTATTGTGCTGGCCACATCAGATTTTTTGATACTGGCGACATGGCCAGCCCAATCGGTACAACTACTCTGCCGACCTTGTGTTTTTATTACGTAGTTTAAGATTGATATTTTGTTAGTCAAACCTAGTGTTCATCATAGCTCATAATGGAGACAAAATAATAATTATTAGAAAATTCTTAATTACATTTTTTATTATTGAATAATAAGTTAAGTGAATGGGTGAATACTACTTGCAACTTGTAATATTTATTCCCGCAATTATATCCACTCAAAGTTTTCGGGCTACATCCCTATTATGGTAACTTTTGTTCGTAAGATCCCATAACGGTAATATGCCGCGATGATATATTTTTTTCTTTTAATGCGACTACGGCCACATACTCCGTATACTCATACATATTGTTATATATATATATATATATAAAATAAAGCATATAGTTAGCGTAGATGTGTTTGATTTAATATGTAATATTTTTGAATTGACAAGTTGTCAATAAATAAAGTATTTACAAGTTATTATTCTAGTATTTACCATTAATATTATAATAAATGGCGACGAGGATAAACTCCTATCAATGTTCAATGGGAAGAAAAAGAAATCCAGTCCAGAAAACAAACTAACCAAAAACAATTAATATTCTCGGAATGAATAAAGTTTTTGAGGAATTTCAACCTTAGTCTTCGCCATGGAAAGTGTACAGAGAAAGATTTCAATTTTTCTTAAAAGACCAAATAGCAATGTTTTTACATATTGCGGTTCATCTACTTGAACTAGTATCTTCATTATTAACTCCAAAGGAAACAACAGGTCCAGTATTAAAACTTAAAGATATAATTGGAAAGCTAGATGCTTATTTTACTCCGATACCAAATGAAATAATTGAGTCGTATAAATTTAATCAAAGGAATCAAGCAGTTGAGGAATCCATTAGTGAATATGCAGCGAATTTACGAAAACTAGCAATGAATTGCAATTATGGATCAGCATTAGATAGAATTCTGCGTGGTAGACTAATTTGTGGTATTCGTAATAACAGAATTAGGTAAATTCTAATGGATAAAAAGAGTTTTGAAAATTTTCAAAAATGTGTGTAATTAGCTATGTTAGCCGAAACATCAAGAAAAAGTGTTGCTACATTAGGAGAAGGACATAATATCCAGCATAAAATTTACCACGTGAAAGAAAGAAGAATTCAGAACTCACTATTCGATAAAAATTGCGAAAAGCTTTGTTTTAGGTGCAATCAACCACATAATTCAAATAACTACAAATTTATTAATGCAAATTGCAATTTCTGCAAAAAACATGGGCATATTGAAGCTGCCTGTATTACAAAAAACTTTTATCAGAAAAGAGTTTACCAGAAACAATAATTAAGAACAATATTCGATAAATTGAATCTTTTTTACCTCTCGCTAAGAGAGGTATTGGATTCATGCTAAAAATCGCATATCCAGATTTTATTGAATAAGCACGTGTTAAGGTCCCTACAATCCGATTTTAACATTTTTACGATGATGTCTGTGTGTGTGTGTGTGTGTGTGTGTGTGTGTGTGGATGTGTGTGTGTGGGATGTTGGAAGGACGGTTACTCAAAAACTATAAGACTTAAAATTTGTTTAACAACGTATTTCCCAATCGGACATTCATGGGAAGATCTGAAAAGGTTTTGGTAACAATTGGACAACCGAAAGTAGAAGATTCTTGAAAAAAAATCTTCTAAATATTATTTTTTGAAAATTTTTCTTGATAATATTAAAGAAAAATAAATTCTCTTTCTGATACATTTAAATATTTTTACACATATTTTATAGATTTAGAGATAAAAGGAATATAATATATAAAATAATGTTTTAATTAATTTTACAACCGAAAGGATGCCATGAAAAATAGTTGCAAATTTAAATTATTTGTAACTGACAGATAAATGTCAGTGTCAGAAATAATGAGTAATGAAAGAAAAATGTACTTGGAGAATCCCTTAATTCTTGATCTGTGACTATTATGGAGATGACAAGTCTAGGTTGAAGGACTTAAATTTGTTTCAAACATTATGGGACAATGTACACCAGCACTGTAGACTAGAGTCTTTGAATTGCGAAAAAGCTATCAAATTCTTCTCAAGTAAGTTGTAAATATTGACAAAATTACACATCGATATAAGAATAATCGGAGTGCAATCTATCCGTCACTTTATTAAAGGGAATTAGTGTTATTTAGATATAACAAGTATGAAAAAATAAAATGTAAAAGAAGATATGTAAGAATAGATGCACAATCCATATATACATTTTAGACCGCCCAAAATTAATGTTTTTACTAGAAGAATATGAAGAGAAAGTAAACAAGGTTGTTCGAATTGAAAATTGCTGTTACCAGCCTAATATTTATATATGGTAAACTCTACTTTGTAATTTATTGTAACATAATTTATGGTAAAATATCTTTATGTTGAGACATGCTATTATTGAATAATAAAGAAGTTTATACGTCATAGATTTATATGAATATATTATTTGTATTTATAAAAATATTCTTTGCTTTATGCATACAGCCAGGTAAAATATACGGCGAGAGGTTATGTGCTGGCCACATCAGATTTTTTGAATATGAACATAATTCAAATGAAGTAAAAAATTATAGATCTTTAAAAGAAAATTTATGATACATATATTGTTATTGATCAGGATGGAAATGAAAGAATGCGTCATATGAATCAAATTATTAAAAAAGATAAATTCATGCATAAAGAAGATAAAGTCTATATAGGTGGGGAGGATTTGTTATATATAAAATAAAGCATAGTTAGCGTAGATATGTTTGATTTGATATGTAATGTTTTTTCATTGACAAGTTGTCAATAAATAAAATACAAGTTATTATTCTAGTATTTACTATTAATATTATAGTACATATACTTATACATAAACACATACATAATACATACAATATACAGTCAGAATTTTGGAAGATGTGATCAAGGTTTTCTACGAATTGTATGAATTCAGATTTTTGCTGCGCCCATTCTGACAAATTAGTAGTGTCGTTTGCTTAGTGTTTATTAGGGTACATAAGATACTACTGTTATTTTATTATTATAAAAATATATGTTACAATAAAAGCATTCAAAATTCAAAAATAAGTTCAATGGTAAATTTATTAGCAAATGTAGAACCAAATATGTAAAAAATAAGATACTGACACAATGCGGATGTCAGTGACACTGACAGAAAATAACGTTATTCATGCGGCTATGAATGAAGGTAATGTATCTGAATTAATAAACAAACTTACGTTACAGCGAAAATATTATCAACAACGAGCATCGTTTTAAAGTGGAATGTCAACATAGTCGAAACAATGGGTGCTTTCCAATTATACGACACAGAATGACACTGTGTAACACACTCAGACACTGTGTGGCACATCAAATGGAACACATTTTAATTCGATAAAAGTACAGCAAATTGCGTCTGTATCAATATTTTTCTCTTTTTGACATTTAAACGCCTTAGATCTATGACTCTCGCTAAATTTCACAACAGCCTTCTGTTCATGGCCTAACAGCCGATATCGGGATTAAGAATAAAATAATTTTGGTTATGAAACTTAGCCAGTGTCATTTATTTATTTGTAAAATAATATTTTAGAACATTTTTTTAGAGATACATTACGATAAAAATAATTATTATCAGTATGATTTAAATTACTTATGTTAATTTCCAGTCATTTTCAGAAAATACGTATGTAGATTTCGATTTGGTACTTTACTTAAATAAATTTATAGGTTAACAAAATAAACATCACACCACAACACGCTGCAACTCAACATTTTCTTGTGTCAAGCAGTGTTCGTTTGTGTAGTTAATGGAACAGTTTGTGTCGTACACTGTGTTACGCAGTGTCTCTCTGTGTCTAATTGGAAAGCACCCAATATGAATTTTTGAAAGACAAGCGTGTTATATCTATCCTTATCGCACCTGCTGATAGCCTTTGCCAAGGAAATAGATAAATGTATGCCAATTTGTTAATTCGTCCATGATACACATGACCTTGATCGGACATCTTTAATAAAAATTTCTGTACACTGTAATATACTGTATACCGGGAACTTATTATATCAGTAAACATAGGGTATATAATTACCACAGTTACAGTATAAAATCATTGACAGTAATGTATTAAAGCGTTTATTTTAAAATTAAACGTAGGTATAATTAACATAGACTAACATAAACATTAAATTATGAATTAAAGAAGTGGGAAATTATTTATTTATGTTTTTACACTTAAAAACTATATTAAACTAGTGTGAGGAATTTTTATTTTAAGTATTAAATCTAAGAGCAAGTGTGAAGCCTTCTCGAATAAAAATTATACTCGACTAAACTGCAACCGCACCGCTGCATACACTGTGTTACATTCGCAGTACGGCCGCACCGAGTACGTTCGGCGAACAAGCACGAACGCATGCCTTGTTAATGCAAAGATTGCATTATGACCGTGTATGTGACAAACTGAAAAAATCTGATGTGGCCAGCACATAATCCCTCGCCGTATATTTTACCTGGCTGTATGCATAAAGCAAAGAATATTTTTAGAAATACAAATAATATATATATATGTCTATGACGTATAAACTTCTTTATTATTCAATAAGAGCATGTCTCAACATAAAACAATTTTCACATATATTTACAAAATCTATAGGATATTTTACCATAAATTATGACAATAAATTACAAAGTAGAGTTTACCGTATATAAATTTTAGGCTGGTAACAGGGATTTTCAATTCGAACAACGTTTTTGTTTACTTTCTCTTCATATTCTTCTAGTAAAAACATAAATTTTGGGCGGTCTAAAATGTATATATCAGGATTGTGCATCTATTCTTACATATCTTCCTTAACATTTTATTTTTCCATACATGTTGTATCTAAATAACACATTAATTCCCTTTAATAAAGTGATGGATAGATTGCACTCCGATTATTCTTATAACGATGTGTAATTTTGTCAATATTTACAACTTACTTGAGAAGAATTTGATAGCTTTTTCGCAGTGCAATTGTACTCTAGTCTACAGTGTTGGTGTACATTGTCCCATAATGTTTGAAGCAAATTTAAGTTCTTTAACCTATACTTGTCACCTCCATAATAGTCACAGATCAAGAATTAAGAGATTCTCCAAGTACATTTTTCTTTCATTACTCATTATTTCGATGAGATACAATGTTTCTCTATTTTACGTTGCAGACTGGAGACCATTTTCACTTTCATCTTGTGTTTATAACATTTAAATATCGTCTTCCTTCGTGCTGTATTCACGCTTATATCTATTCTTTACATTTAGATATTTTATATATAAATTCATTCTATGAAGAAATTTTGTCCTACTCTTCTAATTTTTCGAGATGATTCCAATTCATTGTTGGCATTAACAGTATTTCTGAAGGGTATTTGTAATATACCATATTTAACTATTAATACAATAAGAAATAATATAATGTATGTACTTCCCAGAAAAAATCTTCAGTAATGTCTCCGGATTTCTGACACTGAAATTTATCTGTCAGTTACAAACATTTAATTTTTTTAACTATTTTCCATGCCATTCTTTCGGCTGTAAAATTGTTACCACAGATTATTTTATATATTATATATCTTTTATTTCTAAATCTACAGAATATATAATAAAATATTTAAATGTATCAGATAGAGAATTTAATTTTCTTTAATATTACCAAAAAAAATTTCAAAAAATAATATTTAGAAGATTTTTTTCAAGAATCTGCTACTTCCGGTTGTCCAATTATTACCAAAACCTTTTCAGATCTTCCCATGAATGTCCGATTAGGAAATACGTAGTTAAACAATTATAAAGTCTTATAATTTTTGAGTAATCGTCCTTCCAACACCCCACACACATACATACACACATACATACACACATACACACACACACACACACACACACACACACACACACACACACACACACACACACACACACACACACACACACACAGACATCATCGTAAAAATGTTAAAATCGGATTGTAAGGACCTTAAAACGTGCTTATTCAATAAAATCTGGATATGCGATTTTTAGCATGAATCCAATACCTCTCTTAGCGAGAGGTAAAAAAAGTGTGCATTCATGGACAATTGCACTGTGGACGGCCGAGATTGTTCGCCGGATGAACCCATGGCGGCCTAAATAAAAATTTGTTAATTTTATTTCGGTTAATGTCTATAATCTAAGATAGTGCTAATGCTACACTTACAGAGGGTATGATGATGCCGCTGATGTCAAACTTAGACAGCATATGATGATACACTAAAGTGAGTGAGAGCTGCATATGTCATGCTTTGGATGTCTTTGATTCCCAAAGAATAAATTAAATGAATTTGTGTAGTGATTTTCTAGTTCTGAAAGGTGCTGATGCCTGGATATACATTGAAACCTCAATGATTTTGTACTTGACGTTACCTGACATTCTGATCGAGTCGACTACCCCTGTAGTACTGAATTCTGGATACGCCAGGCCTACCCAGTCAGAGGGTTTTTGGACACACACAGTAGCAGGCGGCTCTACTCAGGACACGACACGAACTACAGACGAAACTGGCCACTAGTCAACAAACACAAACATAAAAGATAAACAATTGTTTGACGCTCACTAGAGTTCCCAACTTTTCAAACGGAAATCTATGTTGGTGACTTTTTTAACGTGGGATTCTACCACATGCATGTACTTGAATTCTATCAAAATATTTACATTTCTGCTTGTATTTTGGTGTACTTCTCCGGCTCTGCATTATTATTGATTTCTTTCCATATTATTGTTGCTGTTGCAATTAGTTCCTAATTTATATTTATTCCAGTTCAGAAATTTATGAGAATTTAAGCCAGTTGTATAATACTGTTGGTTTAACTAAATTTAATAATATAGAAATAAATAAAAAAAACAATGACTTAAACTAGTCAAAGATCTGTAAAGAATATTTAAAAGAAGATTAGGTAGGGTATTTGAAAGCCTTAATTATAAATTACAATTAGATAATAAACCTGAAAATAAAATTAATATCTGAAAACGAAACAGTAATTGAAAAGACTGTAAATGAAATATAACCACGATATTAAATTTAATGTTAGGTATCCTTACTTATGTAGTTGAATTTTATGCCGATCATTCAAATTTCTCTTATGTGAAGATGAAGTGTTCCTTTATCCTCTTATTCAATTTCGATTTACCCGCTGGAAATTAATCCTATCCTGCCCTACGTTATTTGCTAAAATCTTCATCTAAATTCCTTATTTCAGTCAGGTCCTTAATAATTTCTCGATATATTTATTACTTATTCACTTTATGTCCCTATACAGCAGTTCACTTCACCTCACTACATTTCACTATCATATTATTACATACTTTAAAGAAATTATACAATCACTACGGAGCTCAATTAAACATGTCCGTCTCCTTCCGTGGTTGGAGCGAGATTCTTGATGTACGTAAGTACGTACGTTCCTAAAATCAATCACCAACAAATGATTCTTAAAGGTGGGTACATAATTGAGCACGATCGAAAATGAGATAGGCCCAGGCCGCATTGCATGCCTTGGATGATATAATTTTTAGCGTCGTACGAGGACGCATAAGGCATGCTTCGTCACTGTTCTATGTATTCGCTATGTTCGTCAATTCATCAGTAAAACTCAAATTAAGAGAAATTAGTATAAATGTAATAATTCAAGACGTAATAAGGTTTTAGTAACAATTGGACAACCGGAAGTGATAGTTTCTAAAAAAAAAATCTTGTAAATATTATTTTTTGAAAATTTATGGTATTACAAATAGTAAAGATAAGTAAATTCTCAATCTGATACATTTAATTTTTTTATTATATCTTTTATAGATTTAGACATATAATAAATAATAATATAGAATAATATGTTGTAATAAATCTCGCTGCCCAAACAACTCCATGGAAACCATTTGAGATATTTAAATGTTTGTAATTAACAGATAAATGAAAAATGCCCGCGTCAAAAATCAACAGTTTTATTGACGTTAATGAAAGCTAAGTAAGTATATTTAATATTTCTTATTGTATTATTAATTAAATATTTAAAATTATAGGTATATTAATATTACATATATCCTTAAGAAATACGGCTAATACCGCAAATGAATTTGAAGAATTTTTAACAGAAGAGTAGGCAAAATACCTCATTGAACGAAAGAAGAGATACAATTTGAATTATATGTGTGCACAAGAAATGTTAAATTCGTTACTTATGTAACATAGGATTTTTTTTCTTTTATAATTTTTCTTTAATGAAATATTTCGGATCTAAATTGTTTTCATAAAAAATGTGATGTGGCCAGCACAATACCTTCCGTCAATCCTGTGTATTATGTACAAATTCCATACATAAATTTTCTTGCAAAAGATTCCAAATTTCCAGTAAAATTATTTCATAAACAAACTATGCAAATAGCACTTGACACTGATTTCTTCTTCTTTAGCTTTTCCCATTCGTTAGGGGCCGGGTGCAGTAACATGATTTTGCTGACTTTGGCAAGCAGATATGGGGACCTGTGTCAAAATGACAGCAATTAATTATGTCCATAACTGACAAGTGATAATTTTTCATTCAAAATTTCATAATTTTCTTATTTCATGTGGTTTGTTTGTTATTAGGAGTATGGAATTCAGTTGCCGAGAAAGAGAATCACATAATACCAAAAAATTAAAATCTTTCGCAAGAAAATTTATCTATGGAATTTGTACATAATACAAAGGATTGACGGAAGGTATTGTGCTGCCCACATCAGATTTTTTATTAAATGACTTACGTGCTGACGAAGATTTTGGCAAATTTAATAATGTCACCAGAATGTCAAAAGAAGATTTTAATTTTCTTTTAAATGGTATTAAAAGTAAAATAAAGAAAAACGATACAAGATTTAGAACCTTTTAAACTATTAATTTTTTTCTTTATTTCTTCTACACTTTTTTCAAGAGATGCTGCTATTTCTGCCCACGCATCTTATTTTCTTAATTTATTAAAAAATTGGAATCCCGAGGGTTCCATAATATTTCCTTCTTTTTATATTTACTTATAAGATCGAAACATACTCTTGAGTCCACTCCATTTTTACAATGTATTCAAAATCATGTGTTCAAATGTTTTGAACACGTCCACACTGAGCACGAATCCCTTTGATTGACCGACAGCAGTTGGCTCGTTCCGAACTGTTCGGCGAACAGTTCGTCGTGCCTCGGGACAACGTCCACACTGTATGCCTCGTGGCCTGCCTCATTCGTATTTGTGCTCAAGTGTGTACGTAGCTTTATATATAATCATATACGAGTAATTATTTTGTGTTAAATTATAGTACTCGAGATAAAAGATTAATTTTAAATTAAACTACAAAATGAAGTTTCAATATCCATTGAGGTGTAAAAAAACGTCCAAACTGAGCATGCACAGGAATGTTTTCCTCACTTTGATTTACTCAACGGATCGTTGCGAGGTTATTTGGCGGATAAAATGGCGTACTTTGGACAGCGTTCACACTTATTGACACATGGTGCATCGGCCTGTCTCATTCGCGTTCGTGCTCAAATGTGCGCCCACCTTTATTTATTTTTTAATTATTTACTGATTTATGATGTAACGATGTAAAAATTATTTAACAATACAATCAGATAAGCAATTTACTTGTTTGGATTAGTATTCATTTAGACACAATGGTGTGTATATCAACAGTGAGTGAAGTGTATTGTAGAGCGGGATGGAAATATACTTTTTATTATTTAGCCCAAACTATCATGCTTAAACTTTCTTCCAAAAAAATCATTGTCTACTTTAATACCGGAGATATTTGCTGGTTTATTCCCGCATAATCATTCAGTACATACATGTAATGTTAAGGTGCATATACTATACACTGGAAAGTTACTTGCGATGGATCACACTAAAGCGATCACTATATTGGTTTGCAATACCAACAATATAGTGTATTTGTCACAAGCGTCGAGCCGTTGAGCGAACTCTTGCCTACTATGAATTCTCTCAAAGCAGCAATTTACACTTATGTGAGTTTTTTTGATTATTTTCGCCACATTTCCTGACATGCCTTTCGAATGTTCTAGTAAAGTTGTACTAAAGTTCTTATACTTGCTTTGTTGTGGTATTACTATTTTATTGAGTATTGAACCCTGTTTATGCTGTATTTTATAACTTGTTGCTGTTGCTGTAATAACATGTATTCGTATTGTATTTAGCCGCATTTTTTCATTGTCAGTGCTTTTCAACAAGTACAATAAAAAGGTAAGAGGAATTGAACGTATTGGAGTAGAGTATGAATAATAAATTAATGGAACGTGTAACAATTTACTTAAGAGACTAATAATTGTAGATGTACGACAATTTAAAACTTTTATTCATTTGTTCGCTGTTTATTTTGTAAAAATTGTACACTTCAAATTTAGTAATACATATTTGAAAACTATCATTTTTAAGTTTCATTATAAATCATTTACAAGATTTTATACCTCTCGCGAAGAGAGGTATTGGATTCATGCTAAAAATCGCATATCTAGATTTTAGTGAATAAGCACGTTTTAAGGTCCCTACAATCCGATTTTAACATTTTTACGATGATGTGTGTGTGTGTGTGTGAGATTGTTGGAGGTACGATTTCTGAAATTCTATAAGATTAAAGACCTGTGTAACTACGGATTCCTCAATCTAACAGTAATAGGAAGAGTTGAATAGATTCTGGTAACAATTGGATAACCGGAAGTAGTAGTATTTTAACAAAAATCTTCTAAATACTATTTTTTGAATATTATTTTATTGCAAATATTAAAAAACAAAATTCTCTATCCGCCACATTTAAATTTTTTATTATACCTTCTATATATTTAAAGATATAGATCTATAAACTAATCTGTAGTAGTAAATCTCATAGCCCAAACATCTCCATGGTAACTACTTCAGAAATTAAAATGTCTGTAATTAACAGATAAATGTCACTAATGTCGGTGTCAAAAATTCAGAGATAGTACTGAAGGCTTTTTCTGGGAACGATATTTAATATTTCTTATTGTATTATTAATTATATATTTAAAATTACAGGTATATTACATTAACCCCTCAGAAATAACGCCAATCCCTTTAATGAATTGTAAAAACCTCGAACATTTAGAAGAAATGGAGAAAACTTGCTCATAGAATGAATTTAAAATTGTAGAAAATACGTAAATATAAAGATTAGGTAAAATTCGAATTTTTTATGTGTACAAGAAATGTTAAATACAATACTTATATATGCCAGAATGGAAAGGGCGCGAGAGGTATTGTGATGGTCACAACAGATTTTATATTTATTTTATAATTACGCAAAATCCTTAAAATTTGCTAATCTAAATAAAATTTTGGAAAGATACGAATAGAAGACTCTGCAAATCGTTTTCTATATGAGAAAATCTTGCTACTCCAAAATAGCAAATTTCGCGAGAGACAAAAAACTATTTTCATAATTATTACTCAAGTAATGCCTTTAATTTATTTAGCACGATTATGTAACACGAATTATGGAAAACAAGTTGCAGTAGAATAGGAGTATGTATTAAAATATTTTATTTTGTCTAGAAAACAGCATGCAATTTGTCTACAGAGCAGCTATGATTGTGGATATGTGCATTTCAGAGTGTGAACTTGAATTTTCAAATAAACTTAATTGTAAATAACAGTTAAGTGTTATCACTGTTTTGAAGTATAATTGATATAACATATTGTGGTTCTTTTAACGAAAAAACTCAATTCCCTATGTGACTAAAAGAGAACACATTAAAACATCCTAAATAGCAGGGACAAATGGAGTTACAAGTTTTTCATAACGAAAATAACACCTACGGCATATACGTACTTTTCTTTTTTCTTCATAAGACACAATTAAATAAAGGTGCAAGATTTGCACAGACCATAAGTAATCATTTTAACAGTTGGCATGGGAATCTCATATTTAATAAAAAATGGAGTTACGAGGTTTTATCATGAAGGTATCGAAATGTCACGTCAATTTGATAGTTTGTTTTTAAGTTATTTCTTTTATGTCTATAAATTATATAAATAATCGCTCTACTAATATAATGTCACCCAAAGACATTCTCAACTAGAAATCTTGACATTTAGAATAGGATTTTCAGGAATGTTTAAGTTGTGAATAATATATTTTGCCAAAAGTGCTACCGGACAAGTACTTTAGGGGCCTATTCTGTAAAATCGAATCGTTATCATAACGAAATCGTTATTTCTACTTAACGATAATCGTTATCTTCGTATCCGTATTATGTAACCCATTGTGAAAAATAATAACCTTGGAATAAAGTTTAGAACTTTATTTCCTAAAATCAAATTATAATTTTAAATGAAATATCTAAAATAATTCAATATAACTCACAAAACTTCTAGGTTAGATTAGTTCTGGTGGGAGTTTGCTGTCAACCTGTCAGCTGTCGGACCCTTTATTTTTCTTGTTATAGGTTATGGTAGAGCAACTACTACCATCTGTAGAGAAATTGGGAAGCTTCCGCTAGGCGCTACGAATAAGAACTTATTAAATTATTTTAATATTATCTTGCAGAAAACTGTAATATGACTGGTTTTTGAGATCACTATTCTACATAATAGCAATTTTATTTTAACATGAATAAAAATACTGACTTATTGATAAAACATTTATGTAACGAATGCTTTTTCCAGTCGTTAAAATAACGATATCGTTATCCTTTTTTCGTTGTGTAGAATTAAATTATTGTTTACAGAATAACACTTTAACGATTGTCGTTATAATAACGATATAACATAGCATAATATCATACCGATCGTTTACAGAATAAGCCTATTAAACGATTTTTGATATTACCATGACGATATATCGTTTTAACTATTCGTTATGTCATAACGATCTTACAGAATAGTCCTATTGCGCTCATTACCTGAATAATGAGCCGGTTTCACATTTTTCAAAAAATAATTTTAAATAAAAGTTTATGCAATATTTTTCACTGTAAAAATAATAATAAGATTGACGCCAGAAATATTCATAAAAAATAACCCTCCACTCTTGTGATGTGAAATTATATACAGCATGGAAAACAGTCCGTCCATCACGGACCTTATTTATATAATTCCCGTGATTTTTCTAAATATTACGCAAAATTCAATAATGAATACAGTGAGAGAAAAAACCTCTAATATTTAACATATGCGAGGTTTGATTATAGTTTATTTGTATTTAAAATGATAAATTAAATAGTATTCTCATATCTGAATTAAAACGGTATTATTTTAAAAACTAAAATTTCAGAATATTACTATATAATGAATGATTCAATTACAGCTTATTTTGTTGTATGTATTCTACAAATTTAACAAGAAAATAATGACAAATTTATATTTTATTTAATATATTAAACATCTTATTATACATATCGTAAATTACTATATATCCTCATTTGTTTTTTAGGTATAGTAGTCATTAACAGTTAACGTATTCGTTTTACATATCAAATATGATATGATAATTATTATGTGTATTGTAATTATAACTTATTTAATTTCTATTTAATTGTTTTATTTAAAAAATACAATTATTCATTTTATTACTAGCAAAACATATAAAATATAGAAGCAACTTTTTGGTACTGGTAAGCAGGCTGGTCAGTAAGACATACAGTGTGTTAATTAAAAACCTGGCCATAGGCATTTAACATGGGAAATCAGTTTTTCCTTGCGCAAAAGTTCCCAAATTATTTTAGACAAAAATACTTCAAATAAATGTTGTAGAGAATTAAATTCTACACTCGAATTAGTAATAAGATTTTATTTTTGACATTTCATAACCGAGAAAATCAATTTTAAATTTTTCTGGAGATAGCTGATTTGTAGCGGTAGCCATGGAACTCAAACAAAATTACGAACAATTGTATGCCATCTTAACTGTCAAAAAGGTTGTGTTTTGTGATTTTCGTTCAATAACATATTTCTTTGAAAGTATGGAACAGTTTTATCATGTAGAAAAGCTTCAGATTATAAAATGGTGGGCAAATTTTGTTTGAGTTGCATTGCTATCGCTATAAATCAGCAATCTTCAAAAAACTTTAAAATTGATTTTCTCGGTTATGAAATGTCAAAAATAAAATCTTATTACTAAATCGGGTGCAGAATTTAATTATTTACAACATTTATTTGAAGTATTTTTTGTCTAAAATAATTTCGGAACTTTTGCGCAAGGAAAAACTGATTTCCCATGTTAAACGCCTATGGCCAGGTTTTTAATTAACACACTGTATATTTGCAGCGTCAACGCTTGTACTATTGATTCATTGTGTTTTATTAAATTCTATTGAATCTAAGTAGAAAAATCTGTTGTGACCAGCACAATACCTTCCGTCAATCCTGTGTATAATGTATAAATTCCATACATAATTTTTCTTGCAAAAGATTCCAAATTTAGTAAATTTATTTCATAAAAAAAATTATTCAAATTGCACTTGACACTGACATCTTCTTCTTCTTTAGCTTTTCCCATTCGTTAGGGTCACTATTTTTGCGTTTCGTTATCATTAGTTTCTTTTCTCTCAAGTCTTCCGCAATACAGTCCTTCCATCTTATCTTTGGTGCTCCTCTGTTTCTTCAACATCCTATTACTGAACTATTCATTCTTGTTCCAAAATAATTCTTCATTTCTCCTCATGACATGTTCAAACCAATGTAATCATCTTTCTTATATCTTTCTAGAAACTTGTAATACTAGAGTTATTTTCTTACCGTATCTTTTTGTGTTTTCCCCAACATCTACTTCAACATCCTCATCTCTGCTACATTAATTTACTTTTTATTGATAATGACATCTGTCAATTTGAATTATATGAATATATTAGTAGTTTCCATGTTTAGAATAGCTGGCTGAATTATAAAATTTAATTTCTTTAAAATTCTTTAACTCTGTATCTATTGAATATGAAGTATAAAATGTAATCAAATCGTATATATTCTTTAAGTTATAATAACGTTAAATGTAAATAAATCAAATTTAACTGTTAAATCTTCAAATGACGGTACTTCCGGTTCACCAATTATAACCAAAATCTAATCACTTGTTCTTCTGTATGTCAACTTGAGGAATACAAAAAATATATAATTTTTGGAATCGTGGTATTGAAGTTATGGGATCCGGAACTTTTGTCACAGACACACACACACACACACACACACACACACACACACACACACACACACACACACACACAGACACACACACACACAGACACACACACACACAGACACACACACACACACAGACACACACACACACAGACACACACACACACACACATACATACATACATACAGACATCATCGTAAAAATGGTAAAATCGTATTATAGGGACCCTAAAACACGCTTATTCACTAAAAACTCATCATTGATTTTTTTGACCAGACAATACCTTCCTTACCTAAAGGTGACGGAAGGTAAAAATGAGTGATATGCCTAATTTATTAAACAAAGAGAGATTTTCTTCGTATGTGTCCTCCTTCGAAGGTAAGTAAAATACGTTCATCAATGTATAAGCATTATTTTTTTTATATTTCAGGAAACATCTCATAAGATCAGTTAAAACTTTCACGTAGATTTATTCCAAAAAAAAAAAGATTTAAGGGCAACTTTGAATTTGGTTCTAACCAAATACATCTATACAAATAAATAAAAATCTGATGTGGCCAACACATAACCTCTCGCCGTATATTTTACCTGGCTGTATGCATAAAGCAAAGAATATTTTTATAAATACAAATAATATATTCATATAAATCTAAGACGTATAAACTTCTTTATTATTCAATAATAGCATGTCTCAACATGAAGATATTTTACCATAAATTATGTTACAATAAATTACAAAGTAGAGTTTACCATATATAAATATTAGGCTGGTAACAGCAATTTTCAATTCGAACAACGTTGTTTACTTTCTCTTCATATTCTTCTAGTAAAAACATTAATTTTGGGCGGTCTAAAATGTATATATGGATTGTGCATCTATTCTTACATATCTTCTTTTACATTTTATTTTTTCATACATGTTATATCTAAATAACACTAATTCCCTTTAATAAAGTGACGGATAGATTGCACTCCGATTATTCTTATATCGATGTGTAATTTTGTCAATATTTACAACTTACTTGAGAAGAATTTGATAGCTTTTTCGCAATTCAAAGTTACTCTAGTCTATAGTACTGGTGTACATTGTCCAATTATGTTTGAAACAAATTTAAGTCCTTCAACCTAGACTTGTCATCTCCATAATAGTCACAGATCAAGCATTAAGGGATTCTCCAAGTACATTTTTCTTTCATTACTCATTATTTCTGACACTGACATTTATCTGTCAGTTACAAATAATTTAAATTATCAACTATTATTCATGGCATTCTTTCGGCTGTCAAATTTATTACAACAGATTATTTTATATATTATACTTCTTTTATCTCTAAATCTATGGAATATATAATAAAATATTTAAATGTATCAGATAGAGAATTTAATTTTCTTTAATATTACCACGAAATTTTTTCAAAAAATAATATTTAGAAGATTTTTTTTCAAGAATCTTCTACTTCCGGTTGTCTAATTATTACCAAAACCTTTTCAGATCTTTCCATGAATGTCCGATTGGGAAATACGTTGTTAAACAAATTTTAAGTCTTATAGTTTTCGAGTAACCGTCCTTCCAACATCCCACACACACACACACACACACACACACACACACACACACACACACACACACACACACACACACACACACATCCACACACACACACACACACACACACACAGACATCATCGTAAAAATGTTAAAATCGGATTGTAGGGACCTTAAAACATGCTTATTCAATAAAATCTGGATATGCGATTTTTAGCATGAATGCAATACCTCTCTTAGCGAGAGGTAAAAATGAGTATGGAAATTCCCAATTTGATATTATAAATAATATTATGTATACTGATGAAAGAATTATTTACTTATACAAATAAAATAACCAAGTTTGTGTAGGCATCGATAAAAAGTTTTAATTATGCATTGTAGGTTAGCAATATGATGTAAGGTGTGCGTAACCAGCTCAAATCAATCATCTGTTACAGTACTTCAGAATTTTAGTTGTTTTATTATAATTTTGTAATTATACATATATAATATACATATTTCGTGTTAAAATAAATGTATTTACCAAATATTTATGAATTTAAACTAGATCCAAATCCTAATTTCCCAAAAAAATATTTATAAATTATTTTATTAACAATTAATAATATAATTCAACTGCAGATAATATATAATATTCATGTATAATGAATTCATATATTAACTGTTAAATTGTGTTTATTTAAAAATATATTATTTGATTTAAAATAGTAATTTTTTAACAATAAAATAATCATTACTTTACCAATATCTTCTGAATAATTGCAATTAATGTCATACTTTAACAATTAAAATGTAAATATTAATAGTTAACTAATAATATTTTACTGTATACCTTCATTCAATATTAGAAAAGAAATATTCTTTAACTATTAAAGCATTCATTGTTTGATTTAAATTATTGTAAATTTCCTAAAAATATTGTTCCGCCATATTCAAATTGATTATACATTAATTGTTAATGATCCTGTTTTCTTGCAAAGATTCCTTTTTCTCAGTGTAGTAAAATATCTAATAGATATTTGGCGAGTTTTATTTCAAATTTGAGGCTATTTAAAGATTTTTATTTTATTTAATACTTAGAAGTCATAAAATTCTTGCAACAGCCCTGTTGTTAGTATATACAAGAACAAATTTATTGTCCATTGTTGTATTATTGCAGGATGTTCGGATGCTGGATACTGATTGTGGCGGCCGTTGTCGCTTGCTTGTGCGTCCCGCCAGGCTACTCCGCTAGAGATGCTTGGGAAAAGCCCGGATGTCATAAAGTTGGTATGTCAACTACAATAATTAATTTTGACATTCTTCTTCGCGAAGTACTCGTATTTTAAAAATGCTGTTGGTCAAACTACTCAATCATTATCGATTACTCAATTCTAATCCATCCGTTATGTTGTATTACCGTTACGCCTTGTTTAAATGAGAATGGTTACCGTCCAAATTATTCGGTTTTAATGGAAATTTTAATTTGCATGCGTTGGGACGGAATGAACGACACAACGAAATATATCAGAATAGCACTAGATACGAAAAGTTACTAGATCTGTTAGTATTTTGTGACAGTTTTGATATTTTGTTTATGAAAAACACTTATAAAAACTAAAATGTATTTGCTTTTCACTAAGGTCCTATGTAGATAGAGCTTGATTTTTTCTTATACCCGCTAAAGTTTTAATTTCCATTTTATGCCTTATTCTTTTGTATAATATATACAGTAGGCAAACCATGCGATCCAAAAGTCGGTAAATCAATAAAAATAATGTGTGTCTCGGAACGGTTGACAAAAGTGATAACTTTGTTGCGATTATTTTAAGTTAAAGTAATTTTATCGTTTAAGTATTAAGCGTGCATTACACGATGAAGTTTTTCTTTTCATATGACTTTGAAAGTTTTCTCCCTCGCACAATGACGTAAGTGCAAGAGAGATAGATGAATCAACTAATAACGAAAAATTTTCAACGAAAAACTGGAACATGCGCTACTTTTTCTGAAAAGTTTGTATAAGTTTTGACTCAGCTTCGTCGGCAGCTAGAGAGAACGAGAGTTCCGCGCGCACTGGCTTGCCATCTCTCAACGTCAGTTTGGACGCTTGAGTGGAGAAGAGTCATAATCGCCAAGTCTGAATTGCTTAGCGTTTCACTCTCACATAAAAAATTATCATTTAAAATAAACTCAACAGTGTTCATTAAGCCGGATTTCCACTGCGCTTGGCTTGACGAGCCTAACTCAGAATTCCTCAGTTGAATTTTCGTTTTTCGAATTAAAAAAAAAATCTTTCAGTTTCGTAATCTACACATGTCATACTACTCACCCTTAAATTTATGACATAAAGTTCGTTTCCACCCTGTATATATTCGATTAAGCTAGATTAGGTTTCAGGTGTTAAATATTAATATTAATGTCTATAGGCTACGTAAAGTTTAGATAGAGTTTAGTGAGGTTCGAAGTTCAATTAGACTAAGTTAAGTTTTTACTTTAATTTATTTTATCTAGCATAACGCAATTAAATTATTATATGGACTATAATAACGGTCATAGTGATGGGAAGGTATTAACGATCCTGCGGTTTTCGTTGCTGCGGTATTTCAGTGATATGGATAAAGTAATTGTGAATGTAACCCACTTGTGGTCGACTACAGTTATGGAGCTAGCGGGAGTTTAAGACAATCTGAGCTGTAGGTCTAAACATGCCATTGTTATAAACTTACAGTCCTAAATGCTGCGGTCCACAAATATCATGCCTCCGTATAGTCCCCAGTGCCACAAGTGGTGAAGCTATCCCCACCACCGTCAACGTAGAGTTCCAACAACCGAAGTCCATAAATGTTAAACTGGGACGTCTAAGCATGAAATTTTTTCTCAATATATGAACTAGTCATAATAAGATGCTACCCACAAATACTCAAATTGCGTATTAAACTATTCATCCCTGTATACTATTAATTCTAAAATCAGTTTTGTACATTGCACGTTAGGTTAGATTACAATTATCTTACATTTTGTTATTACTTATTTATGTTTTTCCCTTAAGGCAGAAGTATATCTGCTGAAACGTTGGTTAAATTAAAATAAACCGAACATGTGTGTTGTGTTGTTATCTGATTTCAAAAGTAATAATACAATCATCTATTCTATAGTTTATTAGGCGATGTAGGTACTTTTAGTTAGCGTCCTATTATGTCTAATTCATATACTGAGAAAAAAATTCATCCCGCCCCAATACGTTCCAGTTTAGCACTTGTGGGATTAGGCTCTTTGAAATCTACGCCTCTGGTGGTGAAGATAACTTTAGTATTTGCATTGATTATATATACTAACGTAAACTTTACGTTAGTATATATAATCAATGGTATTTGTGATAACACTCAGGACATAATAATATTTGTGACGCGTAGCATTTATAAACTCTATAGAATGAAACGCCTGATACGCATTCTACAAAGTATAGCGTATAGTGGTTTATGATTATTTTTAAAATTGTATATTTGATAAATTTGAAGCTCTGGTACCGCTAGTGACGTAACTAATACATAATTATATGAATCGTATAAAAGGTACATAATGAACAAAGATATGAGATCTCGTGGCCGCGTGACTGAGTGTCGCGAATCTGGGGAAGTATAAAAATATTGTAACGTTTTTATTTATATGGGTGAAGTGTAAAACATAGACAAATATTATTAACGAAAGAATACGTTTATTAAGCGATAATTAATGAAGGATTAAATATTAAAAGATGATAAAAACAACTAACACTAAGATTAAATAATTATAAACACTAAGAATATTATTAAATGCTTAAACACTACGATTATTTATTTAACTAACATTTATATCACAACACTTATTTATATAACTACATTTATTTATGTTAACAACTGTTAAACTGTTTATTTATATCACCGAGTTCATATCTGGTTACTGGTATATATGAGACTGCCTCCCGCTGATCTCCCGACGGTATTTATACAGCCCCTGTCATTCTAGAACTCTTCTAAAGCGACAATGACCCGTATACAAAGGAATGAGGTCACGGCGCAATTAACCTGTCTCAGCGCGTCGGGGATTGTATTATCGCTCTGGTATGTTCTTTCGAAGGGATTACGTCATTGTTCGCGAACATGCTATCAGTAGCGGCGCATGCATACTTTTCGCTCAGGGGCGCACGTCACACTGCCCCCTCCTTAAGACTGTTTCGTCCCGGAACAGTCCTCGATGGCAATATCTGCACGTATTACCCTTGGTACATTTGGAAGTCCACGTGGTACACCAAACCCGCATACACACTCTTTGACTAAGGTTTCAGCGACCGTGATGGCTTTCTGGTAGATAGGCTTCAACCTACTTGGTGAAGTAGTCCATGACAACCACGATGTATTTATTTCCGTCTTCTCTTTCTGGAACTGGTCCGGCCACGTCAATCGCAATGCGCTCAAATGGACTGCCAACGTTGTATTGACGCATTGGACTTTTCGTCGTCTATGAGGGCCGTTGCTTCCAGCGCAAACCACACATTTCTTCCACCAGTCTTTAACATCTTTCTTGCACTTAACCCAGTAAAATCGCTGGCGCAATCTTTCTAATGTTTTGTTGACTCCCAAATGGCCACCTCCAGATCCGTCATGGATCTCTTTTAACACGTCTGGTACTCTACTCTTAGGAATGACCAACTGAGTTCTCTTCTCAGTTCCATGGCATTCTCAACCACACGCTTTAACAGGCCATCAATCACCATGGAGTCACATTGCGCCCAGTACGATTTTACAATCTGTGACTGTGGTGCAACATCTTCCCATATTGATTTGCTATCGTCGCTTTCCATTCCAGTACTATTTTCAGTCGGGTCCTTTCGTAGTCCATCGGGCTGCCTACTATCGTTGACTACTGTTATTCTGGAAATGGTGGAATGTTTTCCTTCCAGTCAACTACCATGATTGCCTCCCTGAGCATGGCCTTCTGAACAATGCGTCGACGTTACTTCCCTTTCTTTCAAGTTCCTCTCTCTGTCTTGACTTTCTTCTTCCTTGTGGTGAGAGGTATGTCATCTTCGTCATCGTTATCTAACTCGAGTTTTCCTTTCCCACTCGAGCTGTCCATACGAATCGTCAAGGGCACGTCTTCCCCGCTGTTTTCAGGCCCCGTTTCAAACTACTTAGATTGGAATCGCAGCTGCTCGTCAGAGAACTATTCAATTCAGGTTGGCTTTCCTCTTACTGGATTTTCTTCCTAGATTTCTTCTTAATTGCTTGCTGAACACGCTCTCTTTCTCTCGCGTTTTTTTTTTTTTGCTTCCGTCTTCTTTCCTTCATATCCATCCTTGATATCAACGGATTCGTCCTTTACCTCTAGTATTTCTGCCTACATTTCTTTTTTTTAATTTCTTACTAAGCACGCACTTCTTCTCTCACGCGGTCTCTTTCTTTTTCGCTTCCGTCTTCTTTTGTAACAGCGGAGTTTCTTTCTTCTAGCAAACACTTCATTTAGAATTCGTCGCACTTTTTCATCCATGGCTTTGGTGTTTTCATTTCCCTCAGCATAATTATTTCGCTCTCGCGATTGGTTATGTGAAACTTGTTTGGCAGTTTCATGATCTGATATATATGAGAGTGCGTTAACCATAGTTCTTGGGCGGCATAATTGCTGTACTTGCTGAGTATTGCTGTCTCGAACTCCGGAGATGAGTCCGAGGTATTTCAAATCGCTGTCAGGAGCCATAAGATGTGCGAGACGACCCACAAGAACCACATAGGCCCCAGCCTCCAGAAGGCTTTCCTCAATTTTTCTAGAAGTCTTCTCCAATCCTTGTTCCAATATTTGCTCCAGTAATCCAGAATTCTCCAATTTCCGCTCCAACATTTGCTCCGTAATTTCAGAATTCTCCCCCAATTTCCGCTCCAACATATGCTTTATGATTCCAGAACTCTCCTCTACTCTTCCAGGATTCACCACCAATTCCAGTTCCAATTTCTGCTCCAGAATTTCATAATTCTCCTCTACTCTTCCAGAATTACCCTTCAATTCCTCTTCCAATTTCTGCTCCAGAATTTCATAATTCTCCTCTACTCTTCCAGAATTCGCCTCCAATTCCTCTTCCAATTTCTGCTCAAAAATTCCAGAACCTTCTTCGGCTTTTCTAGAACTCTCATTCAATTGACGTTCCATTGTCCTAGAATGTTCCATTAATTCTTCGTCCAGTACTCCGGAATTTTCCTCCACTTTTCTAGAACCTTCATGCAATTCCCTTTCCAATGTTCTAGAATGATCTTTTAATTTTTCTTCCAGTGCTCCGGAACTTTCCTCCGCTTTTGTAGAACTTTCATGCAATACCCGATCCAAACGTCTAGAACTTTCTTCCCATATTTGATTTAATATTTTACAATCGTCTATAAGTTTACGAATGTCGGACGCCTCATCCGGAATTTCAAATATGTAATCTTCAGGATTTTCACCAGAATCGATTAATGCTTGCCGTAGTCTTTCTTGAAGCTCTATCTTCTTTCCTGTTGCTTCCAAATCTCGTTCTTCCAGTTCCGTCTTGAGATCACATACTTTCAATTCACTTAATTTTAATAATTTAGGAGGCATTTTATTTATTATTATTTATTTACACTTCACAGTTTAACAACCCCACACCTGACACCAATTGTAACGGTTTTTATTTATATGGGTGAAGTGTAAAACATAGACAAATATTATTAACGAAAGAATACGTTTATTAAGCGATAATTAATGAAGGATTAAATATTAAAAGATGATAAAAACAACTAACACTAAGATTAAATAATTATAAACACTAAGAATATTATTAAATGCTTAAACACTACGATTATTTATTTAACTAACATTTATATCACAACACTTATTTATATAACTACATTTATTTATGTTAACAACTGTTAAACTGTTTATTTATATCACCGAGTTCATATCTGGTTACTGGTATATATGAGACTGCCTCCCGCTGATCTCCCGACGGTATTTATACAGCCCCTGTCATTCTAGAACTCTTTTAAAGCGACAATGACCCGTATACAAAGGAATGAGGTCACGGCGCAATTAACCTGTCTCAGCGCGTCGGGGATTGTATTATCGCTCTGGTATGTTCTTTCGAAGGGATTACGTCATTGTTCGCGAACATGCTATCAGTAGCGGCGCATGCATACTTTTCGCTCAGGGGCGCACGTCACAATATATTTCGGTTACGCGGTTAAATAGAACTGTCAATAGTTAAATATAAATGTTTCCTTAGAAACTACATTGTTTTTGTAGTAATTTGCATATTTTATTTCACTTTGCCAACTTTTTATATACACTGGCTTGCAAAAAAATTGCGTACACTTTAAAAATCAAGTATTTTATCATTCTTATAGCTACGAAAATAACGTAAAAACTGACAATGTTGTCACTGTCATCATTTATTTGATCTTTTTTGGACCAAGTTCATCATTATGCTTAATTTACCTACTATATTAAATTACAAATATATTCCAGAAAAATGAAAGAACAACCTGGTATGTATTACAATTTCTGTTAATTTTGACATCTTAATTGACACTAGTGATTTTAACAAGTTAGTAATCAAGATTGACTCAATACAGCAAAAAATAAGTATATGTGATTTTTGCAAACCAGTGTACTTTGCAATAAGATCTAGTTTACAATTTAAATATTAAAAGAGTGTATTCCGATATACTTTGCATTTTTACCTCTCGCTGAGAGAGGTATTGGATTCATGCTAAAAATCGCATATCCAGATTTTATTGAATAAGCACGATTTAAGGTCCATAGAATCCGATTTTAACATTTTTACAGTGATGTCTGTGTGTGTGTGTGTGTGTGTGTGTGTGTGTGTGTGTGTGTGGATGTGTGTGTGTGTGTGAGGTTGTTGGAGACACGATTTCTCAAATTCTATAAGACTAAAGACCTGTTTGACTACGGATTCCTCAATCTAACAGTAATCGGAAGAGTTGAATAGGTTCTGGTAACAATTAGACAACCGGAAGTGGTAGTTTCTAAAAAAAAAATTCTAAATATTATTTTTTGAAAATTTGTTACTACAAATATTAAAGATAATTAAATTCTCAATCTGACACACTTAATTTTTATATTATATCTCCTATAGGTTTGGAGATATAGTACATAATAATATAGAATAATCTGTTGTAATAAATCTCGTTGCCCGAAAAACATTTGCGATATTTAAATTTTTGTAATTGACATGTAAATGCAAAATGTCTGTGTCAGATTTTTCTGGGAGGTAAGAGTACATTTAATATATATTATTGTATTATTAATTAATTATATATTTAAATTACAGATATGTTAATATTACATATATCCTTAAGATATACCGCTAATACCGTAAATGAATTTGAACATAATAGAATAGTAGGATAAAATTTCTTATAGAACGAAAGAAGAGAAACAATTTCAATTATTTGTGTGTACTTATAGGGCGCGAGCAGAAATGTGGCTTTGTTGGCCTTGGCAAGCAGATGAGGATCCGTGTCAGAATGACGGCTAGTAGTTTTTACATAGATGTCACAATTGTCATATGTCATAATTTTTCATTCAAAATTTCAAAATGTTCTGATGTTTATTTGTCATCCATTAGTATGGAATATACTTGTCGAGGAAAATAATCCACATGGATTTGGAAAATCATAATGTTTCGAATTAAAATTTATGATACTTGACACCTATGTATATTACTATCTCTCATTCTGACACGGGCCCCCACATCTGCTTGCCAAGACCAACAAAGTCACATAACTGCTCGCGCCCTATGCTACATAAAATGAAAATGGCGAGAGGTATTGTGCTGGCCACAACAGATTTTTATTATTATAAATTTTTAAATTTCTTTGATTCTAAATATCAGCGAAATTATTGCAATCTAGTATTTTTATTTGTATATACAGGGAGTTTATATTAAATGGGCCACCATTGCTTTCTCGAGAACTAAAGAGCTACAAAGAAAGTTAAATAGGCTTACAATTTCTATTTTACATTACATAATTAATGTAATGAATAGGAAAAAAGAGAATAGAAATTATTTGCTCATTTAAGCGTCTTTATAGCCCTTATAAAAATATAAAATGAACACTGTATACAATGGAAAAAAGAAATAAGCAGTAATGCAGTCAATATATAATTTATTTAGTTAAATGCCGACGTTTCGCTTCCTGCCGGCTTTTGATTGAATATATTATATATTGACTGCATTCCTGCTTATTTCTTTTAACCATCACTTCTCCAATCGCTTATCTTCGTATGCAATGTATGCAATAATTCGTAATTACACGAACAAATATAAGGCCGTTATTTTCCAGTAAAATGTTAAAAAAAACTATTGTTTAAGGATCATTCGACATTTCAAACAACTACTATAAAAAGTTTTTTTTTGTGGTTTTTTAAAATTGATAATCCATTATAATTTCGAAGTAAAGTATTTTAGGCCATATGCTTCTTTTTACTTGTACAAAGATTACATACTGTAGCCATAAAAAAACAAATGTTGAACAGAAAATCACAGTCTACAAGGTTTTAAATAATAATTGCTGTCTTTCAAATTTTAATTAAGAAAAAAATCTTGGTACAAAAATATATTAGGAAATATTTTACTGTGGAGTGATACCTGTTTAAGACGTCACTGATAATTCTAATAAAAGTTAGTGTTTCGATTCAAGTCAGTGCAAATTATAGCATCCACCTGAAGATCTTAAATCTTCAGGGATAGTTTACTTTTTACCACTAGATATGAGAAAAAAATTGTTAAGACCGTTCGTTTACCGTTGTAGCTATCACATAAATATTTTTTATATTTATTTTCGTTTATTACTCTACTTTTCCCAATAAATATTATATTAATTATTTTGTATTTAATTAATATATGACCTATAACCATAAATCAATTACATGTAGCGATTTGTTACATTGGTGCTGCGAACAGAATCGGTAAATTTAAAAGATTATAGTTATTCTTTTAAGGAGACTGCTGTCTTTCAATAAATGAGTAGACTAGACTCTCTTTATTGATCTATAAACCTGAACCTGAAATCATAGATTATAAATTAGTTAGGAGAGTTGGAAAATAATCAAACTAGCAGTCGTAATTAAGTTATTTATTCTCTTCCCAACATTGCAGTTCGATTAGAACAATAATATTATTCATGGCAAGAAATTATTCAGTGAGAAAATGTAATTAACATATAACCGAGGTAATGTTAATAAAAATCCTTCACTAATTTATACCCCTGTAATGATTATTGTTATAATCGAAACGTCAACAAGAGTCGATTATCACTTCAAGAATTTATAAATTATTTGACTCGGGCATGTTTTTGCGCTTTGAAAACTTGTATTTCTGCATATTGAGTAGACACTAAATTATTTACGATGAATTTGTCAAATACGATTAAAAATTCGGGTGTGATTTATATCCGTGAAACCCCGATTACGTGGTCAATAATAATTCCTAACCACATACCAACAGTGACGTATTCAGGACTGATTGTAAAGGGGGCTACCATGTACCTATTACTAGGTATTCTCTATCCTCTTCATCGCTATTTGCATATGTAAATTATGTTATTATAGAATTCTGCATTCAAAATAAAGGCGGTTAACTATAGAATCTTAATATACTTACATAATACAACCAAATAAAAGATGACAGTTTGTTCTTTCTATATTTATATAAAAAAATCTGTTGTGGCCAGCACAAACCTTCCGTCAATCCTGTGTATTATGTATAAATTCCATACATAAATTTTCTTACAAAAGATTCCAAATTTCCAGTAAAATTATTTCATAAACAACTATACAAATTGCATTTGACACTAACATCTTCTTCCTTAGCTTTATCCATTCGTTAGGGGTAGCTATTTTTTATTTTCTTCTTTCACTCATATCTGTTTTACGTGCCGTTCTCACTCAGTTACTTTTCTCTCAAGTCTTCCGCAATACAGTCCTCCCATCTTATTTTTGGTCTTCCTCTGTTTCTTCAACCTTCTATTACTAAGCTATTCATTCTTCATCCAATATGTATAATCTTCATTTCTCCTCATGACAGTTTCAAACCAATGTAATCATCTCGCTTGTATCTTTCTAGAAACTTGTAACACTAGAATTATTTCCTTACCGTGTCATTCCGTGTCTTCCACAACATCTGCTTCAACATCCACATCTCTGCCACATTAATTTACTTTTTATTTATACTGACATCTGTCAATTTGAATTATATGAATATAATAGTAGTTTCCACGTTTAGCATAGCTGGCTGATTTATAAAATTTATTTTTTTTATAATTCTTTAACTCTATATCTATTAAATATGAAGTATAAAATGCAATCAAATCGTATAGAGAATAATATATTCTTTAAGTTATAATAACGCTAAATATCAATAAATCAAATTTAACTGTTAAATCATCAAATGAGGCCACTTCCGGTTCACCAATTATAACCAAAATCTAATCAGTTGTTCTTCTGGATGTAAACTTGAAGAATACAAAAAATATATAATTTTTGGAATCGTGGTAATGAAGTTATGAGATCCGAAACTTCTGTCACACACACAGACAGACACACAGACACACACACACACAAACGCGCACACACACACATACACACATACAGACATCATCGTAAAAATGATAAAATCGTATTATATGGACCCTAAAATGTGCTTATTCATTAAAAAATTATCATTGAATTTTTTAACAAAAGACAATATCTTCCTTACCTAAAGGTGACGGAAGGTAAAAAATTACAGTGAACATAGGAACATACATTTTTGATTAGTATGCACCACGTACGCACTACATTAAAACGAAAAATAAATTATTGGCTTCTAACATTTCGTTGTAATTATAAAACATTTAATTTTCTACTGTTTTTAGGAAATATCTAAAACTTCCTCTACATCAATAGGATTTTTTTACATTATGAAAGAGAGCAAAACTATTAAGCTTTTCTTTCGCCATTCCACTTTTTGAAGAAGTTTTCAAATATGTTAATGTGTAAAGTAGAAAATGATTAATTTAAATACATTATATTTTTACTTCGGGTGGAGCAATTATAACCAAAATTTAATCAGCTCTACATATGGATGTAATGAAAAGGAATACGAAAGAATTGTAATTTTTAGAATTGTATTGTTGGAGTTATCGTCTATGAAAAAATCGCCCTCACATTCACACAAACACGCACGCCCACAAACACACTCACACACAAACATGCATATAGACATGATCGTAAAAATAGTAAAATCGTATCCTATCCTAGGGACCGTAAAACGTGCTTATTCACTAAAAAATCATCATCGATTGTTTTGACCAAAGACAATACCTTCGTTACCTAATGATGACGGAAGGCAGAAATTACAAATTGAAAATATAGGACCCAAAACGGCGACCGAAAATTAAAATAAATTTTAACAAAATACATTATTTATCTTCAATATTTTCGTTTTCAACTTCGCTTATTTCTACAATAGGAGAAGGGTTCGAGCAACTATCACCATTACATTCGGAACAAGCTGCAAGGCGAGGTGCAAATGTCTCAAAAAATCCCCCTTATTGTGGGAACCCCCGTAAATTGGGATGTTGTGCTAGCCCCGTAATAGGGTATAAAAATAAGACTTTATCCTACAAAAAGTTGGATATTTTTGATTTTCGGATATTTTATATTTAGGGGCCATAATAAAAGATAACGACCACTTCCGATAACGTGCAAAATAGAATTTTTGAAAATATCTATTTATCACTACATATTAGGGCAAAAATAATTATTATAAATTTAGTAGAGAACAAAATTCTCTATAACTCTTGTTTAAAACATTTTTTTCTCCAACTAATAAATACCAAGCTACAGCGTATCAAAATTAAAGTTGACTCTTACCATACGACGCTAGTCATTAAGAAGCCAGGTAAAAATAAAAGCACTTGATCATTTATTCAAAAAATACAATTCAAATAATAAACATTAATAGGACTATCGAGGAGGCAGGAGAATGTTTTCTTGATGTTTTGTATGCTGGTAACATAAATAATAAAAATTTGGAAGCTGTGCGTTATAGCCAACTATCTATTGTTCATACAATAAAATTTGAAGAAGGCTCGGTTTCATAATAAAATTAATCTATGACTAGATTTTAAAAACAAATGCAAAGCGATTATTTGACAGCAATGAATTTAATTTAACATGGAAACTGATTCGAATTTATTCATACAATTAAATTTACTTTGAAAGTAAAATTTAATCATGGATTATTTTTTTTATGAAACCGGGCCTAAGACAAAACTTGGAAGTCTGCGATTCTTAAACTGTGGTCCGCGGACCCCAAAGGACCCGTGAGATATGTTTAAGGGGTCCTCAATTGCACAGAGAAATATAGGACGCGAACAGACACGTGACTCCAGCGTCCTTGAAGTGCTTGTAATCAGCTGATTTGTGTGCGTTTGTCACTGACAAGAACAATATGTTTTGACTTATAATAAGTTAATTTAAATTTCATGTAATTTATTGACTGAAAATTGTAAAATAATAACTTTTTACCAGTTTTCAGAATCAAAATAAGTCAAAATATTGTTCTTGTCAAAGTGAGAAGTGCACACAAATCAGCTGATTCCAAGCACTTCAAGGTCGTTCGAGTCACGTCTGCTCGCACCTTATATACCTAGAGAACCACCAAATAAATAAACAGCTGTAAAACAAATGTTCAAGGAATAAAGTATTGCAAATTTTTATATACGGCAGCAACACGGACGCTCAGGAACCATTTGTCGACTGTGTTGCAGTTATGCTATCTGTGCACGTAACAAGCAGTGCAGTTCAATATCATTTTTACTCAGGTTCCTGTCTATCCTGCCGCTGTCCCCTCCATTGCCCTTGGCCAGTACCAGTCCCTTTTTTATGTCTAACACCTTGAATACATTTTGTACTCTATGAGATTAGGTACATTTTAGAAATAAAATTGTGACTTTGCGGTGGAAAATAAAAACATACAAAAAAAACTAATAGTTAATGTGAGTAATAAATAAAAAAATTAAAGTAAAAAAATGAAATTATAAACATTGTAGTATGTAATGTCTAAAACACTTTTTAATAGGTATAGCAAAAAAATATTTATTGGAACTGGGTTCCTAGATGTAAATGTAACGGCACTCCAATACAACGCATCCAGTAAAAGTTAATATCTTAGTTCGTCAGGGGTAGTCTACGCTTGCGTATGAGAAATACATTGCTAAATATCGTTCATTTACTGTAAAATCATATAAATATAGTTATATTTATTTTTGTTAATAAGTATTATATATATATATATATATATATATATATATATATATATATATATATATATATATATATATATATATAATATATATATATATATATATATATATATATATATGTATGTATGTATGTATGTATGTATGTATGTATGTATGTATGTATGTATGCATTTCTTTGTGTCTGTGTTTAATTTATGAACAATTAAACTTTTCTCGTTATTTAATAATATTCTTAGTCTTAAAATAGTATTTGTAATTGTTTAATCATAGTTTTAGTTATTTTTATTATCTTAATTATTTATTGTTTAATAAACTTTTATTTTAATTAATGATATTTCTCTGAATTTTTTACACTTTATCTGAATAAATAAACGCGACAGTAATAATAATTTGAAATTTAGATTGTCAAGTTACATACAAAGGAACTTTATTAAATAATTAGCTTTGTCCAGTGATATAATTAGAATCGAAAATGCTCAATTTGAGATATTTAGTTCCTATTAAATTTAAATCACTTGTATAAAGCAGCCCCTAGACATTCAATAATATTGCAGAACATATTGTACAGTATTATTAGTCGTATGAAGTATATATTGCATATATTTGTGCAATATATTACGCAACATGTGTGTTTTTCTGCAGATATTATTAAATATTATAACACAAGCCCAACTTTTAATGCTGGAACCATGAAAATAGAAAAAAGAATCTGTAAAATTGACGAGTAGGGAGCTAACAGAATTATTACACAATTTATTTTATTTCGTTGTAATGTATAGAGATACTATCAATATTATACCACAATAATACTCAACCTCTAGGGCCGCGTCAATTATGTTATAATAAAATCGGTTGTGGCCAGCACAATACCTCTCGCCATTTTAATTTCATATTGCAAAGGGCGCGAGCAGTTATGTGACTTTGTTGGCCTTAGCAAGCAGATATGGGGGCCCGTGTCAAAATAACAGCTAGTAATAATGTACATAGGTGTCAAGTATCATAAGTTTTCATTCAAAACATTATGATTTTCCAAATCCATTTCGATTATTTTCTCGCCAAGTATATTCCACACCATTGATGACATATAAACAACATGATATCAGAATATTTTGAAATTTTTAATGAAAAATTATGACATATGACATTTGTGACATCTATGTAAATAACTACTAGCTGTCATTTTGACACGGACCCACAAATCTGCTTGCCAAGGCCAACAAAGTCACATACCTGCTTGCGCCCTATAAGTAATGAATTTAACATTTCTTGTACACACAAATAATTGAAATTGACTTCTTTCTTTCTATGAGTAATTTTGCCATACTCAAAATTCTTCAAATACATTGACGGTATTAGCGGTATTTCTTAAGGATATATTATGTAACATTAACATACCTATAATTTAAATACGTATTTCAATACAATAATATATATATATATTAAATGTACTCGTACCTCCCAGAAAAATCTGATTTTTGACACTGACATTTTGCATTTATCTGTCAATTACAGACATTTAAATATCTCAACGGGTTTTTGGGGAACGAGATTTATTATAACAGATTATTCTATATGTATTATTATATACCATATCTCCAAACTTAGACGAGATATAATATGTTTTTTAAATGTGACAGATAGAGAATTGCATTTTCTTTAATATTACCAAGGAAAATTTTCAAAAAATAATATTTAGAAGATTTTTTTCAAGAATCTGCTATTTCCTGTTGTCCATTTGTTATCAGCTCTTCCCATTAATGTCCGATTGGGAAATACGTAGTTAAATAAATATAAAGTCTTATAGTTTTTGAGTAATCGTCCTTCCAACGTCCCACACACATACACGCACACACACACACACACACACACACACACACACACACACACACACACACACACACACAGACATCATTTTTAAAAATGTTAAAATCGGATTGTAGAGACTTTAAAACGTGCTTATTCATTAAAATTTAGATATGCGATTTTAGCATGAATCCAATACATGTCTTAGCGAGACGTAAAAAATGAAATATTTGAATAAAAAATATTTATTAAATTTTATTTTATGTGATATACATGTTTTTAAACAGGTTTATCGAATTATGGGATTTACCTTTCACTTTTATTAAATTATAATAAATTTCTTATGATATAATATAAAATTCTTAAGGAAATAAAAATACTAATGAATGTTTGCAGGTACTTGAATTATATGAACATAATTCAATTACATTTTTAACTTTAATATAGTGGCACAGGTACATAAAATTAACGTACTCGTTTAGTCAATATAAATAATAAAATGATTGACACTATTACATTCTCCTTACCTCTGATAATTCAGGAAAGCAATGGCAATAAACGTGAAATGTACAAATTTAATTTCTAATTAAGTAATTATTAAGCAAATAATTTAGCAAATAAAACATCTATACCATGATACCTTTTATTTTTAAGTGAATATAAAATAATATAAAAATAATTGCAACCTATTGTAAAACTGACATTTTCCGAAAAATTTGGGAAAGTAATACTTTATCGTATTATGAAAGTTCTAGTTTCCGAACTGTCTCTTATTTTATCTTAAAATAGTTGAAATTCTGTGAATATGTATACAAATCAACGGTTCGGTAGATATACTGCTACCTTCTTCAGGGTAGAAAAAAAAGTTTTAAAATATTTTATTTTTAAGTACCCAATCAGTTAGGAGTGGAGTGATGGCTAATCAGAAACGTGTTCATTCTCCGACGTCGTCTAACTTACTGGTTCATTACGAAGATAATCGTGTTATGTATATGGAAAGATATTATTAATTACTGCCGATGAGACATTGGTTCATCACTATCAACCAGAATCAAAACAAAATTTGAAACAGTGGAAGCATAGGGGTTCATCTCCTGTCAAAAAGTTAATACACTCGTTAATTCAAAAAATTTCAATTAAGTCACAAATTAGTGGAATCACGTAAAATTTCGCAAACATTAATATCAGTTCACATAAAAATTATTGTGGGTCTAGAGTTGTCTTCTTTGTGTTCAGCGAATTTTTCGTAGAAGATAAATTGACTGGTATTCTGAGCGACCGACTAAGCAAACGATTGGCTAGCCAGTTGCCCGACTATCATAATGTAATAATATACCTATATGTACTTTAGTCGAGTGACTAGCTAGTCGCTTGCTTAGTCGCAATTAGAAGGGTGCTCAGAATACCAGTCAGTATTTTACTATAAATAAATAACGAGAAAAGTATAATTGTTCATAAATTAAACTTTTCAGAAAAACACACATGTTGCGTAATATATTTTTGATTGATAAAATATATTGCACAAAAACATGCAATATGTACTTCATACGACTAATAATACTGTAATATGTTCTGCAAAATTATAGAATGTCTAGGGACTGCTTTATACAACTGATTTAAATTTAATAGGAACTAAATATCTCAAATTGAGCATTTTCGATTCTAATTATATCACTGGACAAAGCTAATTATTAATAAAGTCCCTTTATATATAAATCTAAATTTCAAATTATTATTACTGTCGCGTTTATTTATTTGGGTGTAAACAAATCAGAGAAATATCATTAATTAAAATAAAAGTTTATTAAACAATAAATAATTAAAATAATAAAAATAACTAACACTATAATTAAACAATTATAAACACTATTTTAAGACTAAGAATATTATTCAATACTTAAACACTAAGATTATTTATTTAAATAATATTTATTTCACTATATTTATTTATGTTCACAACTCGTAGATTATTTATTTATGTCACCAAATGTCTTCCCTGACGGTATTTATACAGCCCGGCGTCCCTTTTCTAGACTGTACCATCGAATACAAAGGAATCAGCCAACTCTACGTAATTAAGCAGGTCGAGTCTTGTCCGCGACAATGACAACTTCGTTCGAGAAACTTTCTACCATCGGTGGCGGACGCGTACTCATAGAGACAGTGGCGTCGGGGCCACCCGCTTTTCTGTACAATAAACTAGAGTGTCAATGTTAAAATGTCTTAATTCCAAAGAAGTACAAGTACAGTAAATTAGTTTTTTTTTGTTTAATATTTACTGATAGGGTTTCGAAGGCAGTATCTTATCTTTAGAAATTATTGACTGGTAAGTGATTGTGAAAAAGTGAAACATGACAACTAATTTTTTTTAATACTTATGTCAAAATAATTTTCAAATCATTTTACTTCTCACTAAGATAGGTATTGGATTCATGCTAAAAATCGCATATCCAGATTTTAATGCCCCTATAATACGATTTTAATATTTTTACGATGATATCTGCGAGTGTGTATGTGTTAAAAAAAATCTTCTACATATTATTTTTTTTGAAAAATTTTGTTCTTGCGTGTAGAAGAGTAAATTCTCTATCTGATACATATAAATATTTTATTATATATTTTATAGATTTAGAGATAAAGAAATATAAGTTATATAATAATCTGTTGTAATAAATCTCACAGCCCAAATAATGTCACGGAAAACAATTGAAAAATTAAAATGTTTGTAACTGAGAGATAAATGTCAGTGTCAAAAATCTAAAAACATCACTGAAGATTTTTTTCTGGGAAGTACATACCTTATATTATTTATTATTGTATTAATAGTTAAATATTTAAAATTATAGGTATATTGCATATACCCTTCAAAAATACTGTCAATCCCAAAAATGAATTGAAAACATTTCAAAAAATTAGAAGAGGGCAAAATTTCTTCATAGAATGAATTTAAAATTAACAAATATAAAGTAAAGATGTAAGTAGAATTTTGGAGTAGAGGGTGTAGGTTTACAAGAAATGTTAAATACAATTGGGCGCGAGCAGCCATGTGACTTTGTTGGCCTTGACAAGCAGATATGAGGGCCGTGTCAGAATGATAGCTAGTAATTATATACATAGATGTCAAATATCATTATTTTTCATTCTAAATTTAGTGATTTACCAATTCCATGTGATTTATTTTCCTCGACAAGTAAATTCCACACTCCTGGTGAATTTAGAAAATCTTGACAATTTTAATGAAAAATTCTGATATTTGACATCTATGTACATAATTACTAATTGTCATTCTGACACGGACCCCCATATCTGCTTGTCAAGGCCTACAATGTCACATGATTGATCGCGCTCTACTTATGTAACCAAAAACGGAATTGGCGAGAGGTATTGTACTGCCCACAACAGATTTTTTAAATTTTGATATTGCATCAATCGTGCAAAAACGTAATAAATATTGCAGTCAGTAATTGCTCTTCTATCGGTATCAGATATATTGGAGATTTCGACTCTCGCTCTCCAAAATCATTCTCAACCGATACCACGAAGCCCTTATTGCTCTTAATACTTAAATAAATATAGGGCAAAATATCTGAAATTGATTGTTCATAAAGTATATTACGGTGAATAAATTAATTATGGCATTAATTCATAAACAATGAAACATAGACAAATTGGGACCACGGTTCAAATCTGGATGGAAGTCATCATTCATTCGTGTCAAAGAAGAAACAATTGCTACAATCAATCTACATAAATATATAATCATGACCTGCTCTGTTTAATTTACTATCCCTTATAAGTCATCTAATATTAAGTTTCAGACATAAGTGGATAAGGTATTTTCGACTTACAATTACCTAAGGAATAAACCCTTAAGTTGTGACAATCGAGTCCGCGGGACACCCATAAATAAATATTCATGATCAACTTGGAACTACATTTATTAATAAATAAGGCATGCTTTCAGTACTGCATCAGCTGATTCTCAATCAAAAAGTTTTTTTTTTTTAATTCGAAAAATTATGTCTTACGAATATTTATATTTATTTCTTGGTTTTTAGTGCCACTGGCCGACACGAAATTTTTATTGAAAACAATTACGAATTAATTTATTTCCTATTCAACTTCAGTTACTTGTTTAGATAAATTTTTTTTTAATAAAAAAATTATGCCGGCAATGGCGCACTAAAAATGTATTCTATAATAATTAAATAAATAATAAGAAATAATTCTCCCAATTTTTAGAAAAGTACTTTTTGATTGTATGTCGTAACCAGATTGCAAAACCTGTCTTAACAAAACAAGGGTGTAACATGACCAGATTGTTAAATCTTCGTTGTCTTAGCGCTGTTTTCAATCTAACTGGATATACCACAACTTCAGAACAAAGTTTAAGAGCTTATGGTACTGACCAAAATGAGTAAAGAAAAGCTTAATCAACATAGGTCTAATCTTGAACTGTTTTCGAGAAAGAGACCATTTTGTATTAGAATTAGAATCAAAGAAAAACTGACTAAGATAGTGATCAAACAATATTTTATCTACGTCGGTAATAGATTATAAAAATATACTAAATTTTTTTATGAAACATTTTTCTCAAAGATAATAGTTCAGAAATTATTTGAAAATTAAATATTAGTTAAGGTCGCCATATTTAACTTACAATTATTTGATTATTTTGTAAAACAAAAGCATATCTAAGATGACCTCCTAAAGGTAAACAAAAAATCTCATTTAATCGAAGTCGTAACTCTTATGCCTAGTGCACACGAAGAAACTTTTCCTGAAATTTGTTTCCCGAAGAAGAAGTTTTGGAGAAACTTTTGCATCAACGTAGCGTGTGTTCACACGAGAAAAATAAAAAATTCCTCAGAACTGATAAATTTTCTCTAAATCTCTAGGCTCTTGGAGAATTATTTTTTCGAAAGAGAACAAGATGACACAAAATTATATGTAGGAATTAAATTTAACTAAAATTAAATGAAGAAATATAATAAACTATATGTGCTTATAATTAAAAACTCTAACGAAACTAAATCTATGAAGTAAACTAAACTACATAAGATTTCTAAATAAACTACGCTGAAATAAACCAATTTTTGTAAACAATAGTTATTGTAATCAACGCCGAAAATTAAAGTTTTTGTGATCCTAACCTCTTTTTTTACAAATGTCATAATAGATGAGAAGTTAGGTACATATCAAAAAGTTTCCACAAAATCTATCGAGTTGTAACGACGCCTTTAACTTTCGGGCAACATTTCGTACTTCTTCTTCTTCTTCAGGAAACTTAGCTAAAAGTTTCTCCGTGTGCACCAGGCATTATAGTTTTGGTAATAGGAGAGGTAAATCCAGTAAAAACTCATTTTTCACTGCCTTTTATCTCGGAAACTATTGAAGATCGGACCCATGTTGATGAAGATTTTTTACTTATTTTGATCAATACTATATATCCTTATATTTTATGCCAAAAGTTCTGGTACACCTATATATCTGTACATTCAATAAGCTAACGCACGAAAGTCCCACTTGGAAAACTCGGGCTGAGTTTTGTGGGTTAGGTTATGTTATTTATTATTGTCATATTTTAGAGAAACATCATAACAAGTAGGGCCCAGACTGGGGTCTCTTTGTCGGGAAACTAGGCACAGCCTTAATTTATATTTATGGACCTGAAATCGGAACTAGATTTAAGGTTTTTACTTAAAAATAAAAATTTGATGTGACCAGTATATTACCTCCTATCAATGCAATAAGTACATATTTTATATAAATTTCATATAAAACGTTTCTTGCAAAACATTATGAATATAGAATGGTGTAAACTTTTCCTAACTGGACATTCTTTGAAAGTTAATTGTATTTAATATCGATGACAATGAAAACCAATGCTTCAGCCGCAAATTCGCCTTTTTGAGAGTAATAATAAATTAAACATTAGATATTAAGATTTTCTTAACATTAAAACGTCCATACATATATTTGATCGAAGTATTAAGTAAGGTTTCTCTAATACATAAGTAAAATTTTCGCGGCTGGTTTAAAAACTTTCCAAGACTCCCCAGGGGTTAAGACTCACTGACATAATGTACTCTGTTATGGAATAAAGGTAAAAACAGAGCTCTATATATGTACCTTTTTCCCAGGTGAATAAAGAATAATGTTAAAATATTCAGAAATTTTGATTTTACTTGTTTTGTGAAAACGAAAACAAACATGTTTGTAAAATGGAAAGATAATGAATAATTTATATTGTAAAATGTTATCAATATATTTTAGGTAAATCGTTTTGCGTTTAATTTTATAAAATTTATCGTTATATCCTTCTGTATTCGTCCACTTCGTTCTTTCTGAATAATATATGTGGGATTGAGTGTCTTTACATTAAAACAATGTACTCGTATATAGAATGTAAAAAATCTGATTTCTATCACTATACCTAATGTTATGGTGAAGACGTATGTAAAAATATAAATTTTATTTTAAAAAAATATGTTTTTTAGTAAATTAAGAAAGAACATTTTCTGTGACATCACTATTTTGCAATGGAGAAAGGGACATTTAAGAATGTAACCTGTAGAAGGCATGCGAAGAAGTTTAATTTGAATTTGGCATTAGTTTATTTTTCTCTCTGTGTCTCTCTCTTGTTTTTTATTTGCAGATTGAGTGGTTTCTATTTTTTCGATTTGTTAAGCAGGATTTTAAAAGATTTTAGCACATACTCATACAAGATTAAAAAGACAAACTAAAATATTAGCCTCCAACTATTGTTCAAACGTGAGAGAGGTGATATGTCATGTTTAAATTACCCGCACATGCCGTTGCTATGAGACGGACTGATACTATTTTAGGGCTATTCATTGGTGCGGCGTAATTCTACGTTATACATGGCGGTAATTTAAATTTTTAAATTGCTATCTCGAGAACTATAAGAGCTACAAAGACGTTTAAATGGGCAAACAATTTCTATTTCAGACGAAAAATTTAAAGATAAGAAAAATTAAGTTTTTCGACCAGTAATTCTCAAAATACGGGACCTAACTTTTTTATTTTAAATGAGAACATGTATATTTCATTTGCTCATTCGTGACAGAATTTAATTCTGAATTCAGTGATATAAAAATAAGGATTTTTTTGAGAAAATTATGTATAAACTTTTAGACTAATTTGATTAAAATATGGCTATAATAAGAATGCCATGAATGCAAAAAATTAATATCTTTTCTTTTTTTAGAGAGTGAATATTTTGTTCTTTAATTGATCATAAATGTTAACGCAAACGAAATATTCACAAACCTATATCTTTCATGGCATTCCAATTATATGTAACAAATTAACACAGATTCATTTTTTCCATTCATGACACTCTTATTATAGCCATGTTTTAATCAAATTAATGTAAATATTTACATGCATTTTTCTCAAAAATATCATTATGTAAGGGTATAAAAATATTATATCGCTAAATTCAGAATTAAATTCTCTAACTAATGAGCAAATAAAAATTATCTCATTTAATATAAAAAAGTTAGGTCCCGTATTTTGAGAACCATTGGTCGAAAAAAATAATTTTCCGTTTCTTTAAATTTGTCTTGTGAAATAGAAATTGTTTGCCCATTTAAAATGAACAATTGTCTACTAAAATATTTTTTTTAAAAAACTACTATGTTAAACCTAGTTGCTTTAGGACAATAATTTGTATGTGTAATGTTGTAGTTAGTAACACTGGACTGACATTTGTTCAATTATTTGAAAGTTCATGTCAGTTCATATTTATGAACATAAGTAAATGTCATCTCGTACCAACCTTCTAAACCATACAAATGGGTATCGAAATGAAGACTCTTTCGATATGCAATTGGGTTTCGAAATAATTTCATTTTGAACGCAAACTATAAAAATGTATTTTATTTTAAATGTTACGGCTCTCAGAAAGGAACAAGATGAACTCGAGAGAGCAACACGCGGGCATTGTTGCAAACAATTGAAAAAGTTCCACAGATACATCCTTGAAAATTTATCGTAGATTAAATATTTGATTTAAGAGTCGAAAACAAATAAAAAACGAATCACTACTTTCAGTTTTTTTTAGTCATATAATTATGTTAACACTGAAGAAGTTTGGCCTATCCTGCATTCTGTATAATATTTTTAGCTTAATAAAATCTACAATTTTTAGATGAATTAATAAAATTGATCTCTTTGAATTCTGAAACCTGAAGTGGTAAATTCGAGCTTGTAATATGAAACTTACAATGGATTCATTAAATATTCACTCAGTAAATGCATACATAATAAGAATATACAAAGTCGACATGTAAAATGTATGTGTAAGTGTAAGTATATTGCGTAGTACATGTTACCTTTCTTTAAATGTAAATATTGGTACATGTTCTATTCAGGGTAGGATTTAATATGAGTCGGTTAGACGGCCTACATAATAGGTATTTCCATAAAATTTTGGCAATGAAATAAAATAATAAAAATGCGTTGAGTAAGAATCAATTATTTAAATGCGCTACTGATAGAGTTCGAAATAATAAGAGATATTCTATAAAAATTGATGACTATCAGAAATAGGTGAGGAATTTGTTAAAATATATACGTGCGTTTAGATATTTTAAAAGAAATGTTGAGAAAGATATGAAAATATTACATTGTTTTAAAGAAATGATGATTTCATTATTTTATTTTTATATGGAAAAATATTGACTTTTTGACTTATATAATCAACTTCACCTCTCACTAAGAGAGGTATTGAATTCATGCTAAAAATCGCATATCTAGATGATGATGTCTGTGTGTCTTTGTGTGTTTTGTGTGTGTGTGTGTGTGTGTGTGTGTGTGTGTGTGTGTGTGTGTGTATGTATGTGTGTGTGGATGTATGTGTACATTTAAAGGACGATTTCTCAAAAACTATAATAGGTACTTATTATCTGTTTAACTACATATTTCTCAATTGGACATTACTGAGAAGAGCTGAAAAGGTTTTGATAATTATTTGACAACCGGAAGTAATGGATTCTTAAAAACATTGTTCTAAATATTATTTTTTGAATTTTTTTATTCTTGGTAGTATTAAAGAAGAGTAAATTCTCTATTTGATACATATAAATATTCTTTACACCTTTTATAGATTTGGAGATAAAGAAATATAAGGTATATAATAATCTATTATAATAAACCCCACAGCCCAAATAATGTGATGGAAACCAATTGAAAAAAGAAAATGTTTGTAACTGTAACTAAAATATGAAACTCAGTCCTGAACAGTGTGCGATGGCCTTATAGGTTAACTTTAAAATTATTTTGAAGCAAAAATTAAATATGTAGCAGTATAACTATAACACAAATTGGTATGTTAATTTTCTATCATTTATCATCATTGCGTAATATTACATTTATCCGTTTTATACTTAATAACTGTCGTAAATCATTTCTATTTTAAAGTAATTATTTTATAATTCTTCATGTAGACAATATGGAGACAATATAAGCTTTATAGACAGAGCATAGAATGTAACAATGTATACATATTCAGATGGCAGTTTCAGAGTAACTATTTATAATACATTATAAATAACTTTTTAAAAATATTATTTAATTTATATAACACGTTAGAATTTGTTTTCTGTTTTTAAATAATAGTTATGATATTGTTAAATGTGACATTTTATTTTGTGAGAAGGAAGTTTGAAATACGACGCGAAGTGAAGTGGTCCAAACCTTCGAACAAAATAAAATCACTTTTAACAGAAATATTATACACTACAAACGCTATTTTTTTACCTTCCGTCACCTCTCAGTAAGGAAGGTATTGATTGTCTTTGGTGGTGAGTTTTCATTGAATAAGCACGTTTCAGGGTCTTTACAATACGATTTTACTATTTTTAGGATGATGTCTGCATGTGTGTGTATGTATGTGTGTGTGTGTTTGTGTGTGTGTGTGTGTGTGTGGGTGTGTGGGTGTGTGTGTGTGTGGGTGTGTGTGCGTCTGTGTGTCTGTGTATCTGTGTGCGTGACGAAAGTGTCGGATCGCGTAACTTCAATACCACGATTCCAAAAATTATATTTTTTTCGTATTCCTCAAGTTTACACCCAGGAGAACAACTGATTAGATTTTGGTTATAATTGGTGAACCGGAAGTAGCCTCATTTGAAGATTTAACAGATAAATTTGATTATTGACATTTAACGTTATTATAACTTAAAGAACATATTATTCTCTATACGATTTCATTTTATACTTCATATTCAATAGATATAGAGTTAAATAATTATAAAGATATTAAATCAGCCAGCTATACTAACCATAAAAATTGTTAATATATTCAAATTGACAGTTGTCAGTATCAATAAAAAGTAAATTAATGTGGCAGAGATGAGGATGTTGAAGTAGATGTTGGGGAAGACACGGAAAGATAGGTATGGAAATAACTCTAGTGTTACAAGTTTCTAGAAAGATACAAGAGAGATGATTACATTGGTTTGAAAATGTCAGGAGAAATGAATATATTGGATGAAGAATGAATAGCTTAGTAATAGAATGTTGAAGAAACAGAGGAAGATCAAAGATAAGATAGCAGGACTGTATTGCGGAAGACTTAAAAGAAAAGGAACTGAATGAGAACGACACGTAAAACAGAAAAGAGTGGAAGAAGAAAATAAAAAATAGCGACCCCTAACGAATGGGAAAAGCTAAAGAAGTGTTAGTGTCAAGTGCAATTTGCATACTTTGTTTATGAAATAATTTTACTGGAAATTTAGAATTTTTGCAAGTTAATTTATGTATGGAATTTATACATATTACACAAGATTGACGGAAGGGATTGTGCTCGCCACAACAGATATTTTAAATTTAAATTTGTGTTCCTAATAATTATGCAAAAAATGTCGATATTGTTGTTCCATTCGTCATCATTACCATGGTAATTCATTTCTAACACTAGTGTTAAAAGTAACAATTATCTGTCACTGTTTAACACTGGTGTCCTAAAATGACTTCTTTAACCCTAAAAAAAAAAAACATTAAAAAGCCTACTTTTAGTAGATTTGTGGAAAAATATTTTTGTATTCCATTTTTTCATTATTCCCAATTTTTCATGAACTTTAAATATTTTTTACTCCATCTTATTGTTTTGACTGTCTAAATATTCGACACATAAGTATGTTAGACAATTTTTGAAATCTAAATTCTAAGGCGTATATTACGCGTTCATCACTGCTCAAGTGTTCAAGACACTCTCACAGGTTCCTAATTTTCATTTTATTACCAATATTATAGTTCTAATATTTCCTGAAATGGCATTATTCAACAATAACAGGAAATAGTGAAGTAAAATTGGTAAAGGAAGATTTTTTTATATAATTAAATTATGTATTATAAATTAGTTTTTTTCATAAGAAATTAAATTTATTTTGAAAGTTGCTTAACCCATAGTTTTAAATCCAATCCTGTCTGTACCCATTTCACTTTGTTTTCATTTGTGTAATAAATTTACCTTCTACGTTTTCTCAAGTGAAAAAATATGTAAATAAGTATACCACCCATAAGGTTATGAGTTTCTTTAAAAAAACGTTTTTGTCATCTTTTTTGCAGGATTACCGTTTTAATCTGCTTGATATTAAAATCTGTTTTGTCCTACCACTGATTAATAATTCAATTTTTAATTTCTGGTTCTTTATGCTCGTGGGTGACGTTAAAATCAAAGTGACCTATAAAATAAGTGTGATGTTTGTATTTATTATTTAATTACAAATGTACACTGATATGCAGTTCGGAATTTTTAGTCAATTACAATACATATTACATAACTATAATACAACAAACTAATAATGTTAATGTCAAATGGGAAAAATTCTATAAAATGAAATTGAAAATACAGTGGGTGCATTACCTGCGTAATATAAATTGTTATAGTGGGTATCGTAAAAAATGTGCTCAAAAATAGCTACACATGTGATTTTACATTTTGCATTAGACGTGAAGATTGCCGAACGAACGAATTGAGTTCAGCAAAAAGCACGATATGGCAACGAATATACAGGTGTTCATTTTAAATCGAGAACTATAAGAACTACGCAACAAAGACAGTTAAATGGCAAACAATTTCTATTTTACAAGACAAATTTAAAGGAAAGAACAATTTTTCATCCGACCAGTGTTTCTCAAAGTAAGGGACCCAACTTTTTTATTTGCTCGTACGTTAGAGAATTTAGTTCTGAATTCAGTGATGTAATATTTTTATACTCTTACATAACGATTTTTTTTTTTGAGAAAAATGCGTATAATGTTTTATATTAATTACATTAAAATATGACTATAAATAAAAGTGCCACCCACAAATAGAAAAAAATGAATACGTGTTAATTGTTTTATATAGAATTTAGAATGCCTTGACAGATATACGTGAATATTTTGTTTGCGTTGAAATTTATGAACAAATAACAGAACAAAAAAATATGCACTTCTTTCACACAGCTTAGTTTATATTATAATACTGTCAATTGTGAGTTATGACAGGGTTTTACATCTAAAAAATCTGATGTGGCCAGCACATAACCTCTCGCCGTATATTTTACGTGGCTGTATGCATAAAGCAAAGAATATTTTTATAAATACAAATAATATATTCATATAAATCTATGACGTATAAACTTCTTTATTATTCAATAATAGCATGTCTCAACATAAAGATATTTACCATAAATTATGTTACAATAAATTATAAAGTAGAGTTTACCATATATAAATATTAGGCTGGTAACAGCAATTTTCAATTCGAACAACGTTGTTTACTTTCTCTTCATATTCTTCTAGTAAAAACATTAATTTTGGGCGGTCTAAAATGTATATATGGATTGTGCATCTATTCTTACATATCTTCTTTTACATTTTATTTTTTCATACATGTTATATCTAAATAACCTTAATTCCCTTTAATAAAGTGACAGATAGATTGCACTCCGATTATTCTTATATCGATGTGTAATTTTGTCAATATTTACAACTTACTTGAGAAGAATTTGATAGCTTTTTCGCAATTCAAAGTTACTCTAGTCTACAGTACTGGTGTACATTGTCCCATAATGTTTGAAACAAATTTAAGTCCTTCAACCTAGACTTGTCATCTCCATAATAGTCATAGATCAAGAATTAAGGGATTCTCCAAATACATTTTTCTTTCATTACTCATTATTTCTGACACTGACATTTATCTGTCAGTTACAAATAATTTAAATTTGCAACTATTTTTCATGGCATCCTTTCGGTTGTAAAATTAATTACAACATTATTTTATATATTATATTCCTTTTATCTCTAAATCTATAAAATATGTATAAAAATATTTAAATGTATCAGAAAGAGAATTTATTTTTCTTTAATATTATCAAGAAAAATTTTCAAAAAATAATATTTAGAAGATTTTTTTTCAAGAATCTTCTACTTCCGGTTGTCCAATTGTTACCAAAACCTTTTCAGATCTTCCCATGAATGTCCGATTGGGAAATACGTTGTTAAACAAATTTTAAGTCTTATAGTTTTTGAGTAACCGTCCTTCCAACATCCCACACACACACATCCACACACACACACACACACAGACATCATCGTAAAAATGTTAAAATCGGATTGTAGGGACCTTAAAACGTGCTTATTCAATAAAATCTGGATATGCGATTTTTAGCATGAATCCAATACCTCTCTTAGCGAGAGGTAAAAAAGAAAGTTATAGAAAATCGAAACTAGCAATATTTTGTTTTTCATATCGTTTCACAAGATTGCAGAATATATAACTGTAATAGTAAGACGCGTACGTATAAATATTATTGTTTCGTAAATAAAAATATTTTTGGGTTGAGCTTTAATTTATGTGATACCGATATATTTGTGAAGATTCTGAAAATATATAAACAATCTGCATCATGAAATATTTCCTATATATTATAATTAAGACATTGGAAAACTGGTACTTCATCTGTACATATCTGTGTGGAAAAAAGCAAAACCACAAAAATAACATATTTAATAATTCTGTCAGAACACTGACTTTATCACAACTTCTAAACAGGGTGTTTCAAAGAAAGTGTAACAAATTTTAAGGGCAAATAGTACTGACCAAAATGAGTAAAAAAAGCTTAATCAACATAGGTCCAATCATCAATAGTTTCCGAGATATAAGGCAATGAAAAATGAGTTTTTATGGGGTTTACGTGTGCTATCTCGAAAACTATAAGAGTTACGACTTCGATTAAATGAGACTTTTTGTTTAACTTTCAGAGGTCATCTTAGATGTGCTTTTATTTTTTTAAAAGCTGTGGCGACCTTGGCCAATATTTATTATTATATTATAAATTGAGAAAAATGTTTCATATACAATTTTATTGATAGTCTATTTACGGAGATAGACAAAATTTTGAACAATCACTATCTTTATCAGTTTTTCTTCGTTTTTTTTTTTTTTTGCTTTTCTGGGAAACAGCTGAAGATTGATTAAGTGTTTTTTTTTAAACACCCTATATAGAAATTGTGATAGTGTCAGGGTTCTGACAGAATTATTAAATATGTTATATGTTGATACGAGTATATCTACATATTTAAAATGAGTAATCGTATATGTATTAGGTTCCTTGGGAATATTATACAGATGTTCATTTTAAATGAGCCAACATTACAATGTCGAGAAATATAAGAGCTACAGAGAAAGTTAAATTCAGAAGACTAATGTAATGTCCTGTATACATTACATTAGTCTTGTAAAATTAGACTTAAGTGACATACCATTAGGATATCGAAAATTATAAGAGCTACGGTGTCGGTTAAATGGGCAATGTTGTGCAATTTTGAGTCCTCATTCAGATTCCGCTGACAAAAATTTAAAAATTTGGACAGTTTAAAATGTATTTAAAAAAATGAAAATCGCGATTTAAAAAAATTACAAAAATAACTCGGCATTTAAAAGATATGAAAAAATATTTCATATAAAAGTTATATTATTTGATAAGGCAAACTTAAAATTGATGTCAGAATGAAATTCAAGATGGCGGCTTTCAAGATATTAATAGCAACTTTCTTATTTTAAATGGGCGCCATATTGGGTTTTTACTTTAAAAAATCTGATGTGACTAACACAATACCTCCCGCCATTTAATTTTTATTAATTTAAGTACATATACCTATGGGGTCTCGTGGCCGCGTGCCTGAGTATATGGTCGCGTATCTGGGGAATCGGATTCAATCCCTACCAACACCAAATATTTCGAATTTTAAATGGCACAAAATTGTGGTGCACTCTCCACGCCAGAAATGAGTATCCGTGAGGCGATGCTTGGTAAACGCCCGCATGATACAAATATATCATCATCATTACCAAAATATGTGTACAAAGCAGATTAGTACACCCAGCAATGAGTAATACGCCGTGATGATATATTTATTATTTCTTTTATATAAATACATACCTGTATTTACTAATGCAGGAAACTATGTTTAATAAGTTCTTTTACATATAACTACTGTTATATTTAAAATTTTATTTTTTATAACGTTACTATTATTAATTTGAAATAATTATTTTTTGACAGTGACATTTATCTGTCAGTTACATACATTTGAAATATGAACCGTGTAACTAAGAAATTGTGTTTATCTTTAAAACATAGACTCCGGGATTTATAAAATTGATTATTTTATTAATTTATTTATAAAATATATAGAAAAATTATTAATGCATGCCAGTATAAAATTCAATAATATTTAATTTTTATAATAACATAATCGCAAAAAATGACATTTAAAGGTATTTTTGGAAGAAAAACTATTTTGAGCTTCTAGTAAAGTGCGATTTCCAGTTATCCGATTTACACCAGAATATAATGGCTTCTTTCCATATTAGAGTAAGGTCGAAATACAAGGTTTAAAAATTCTGCGGTGGATAGTATTTGAGCTAGAGTGACCAGAAGATCCACACTCACACACATACACACACACGCACACACACATACACACACACGCACACACACACGCACACACACACGCACACGCACACACACACGCACACGCACACACACACGCACACACATACACACCCACATACATCATCGTGCATATGTTATAATCGAATTTTATGGACCTTGAAACGTGGTGATATATCAAAATCTCGATATGCGATTTTTAGCATGATCCCTATACCTCCCTTAACAAGGGGGAGGTAAAAAATGGGTCCACATTCCATTCGTCTGTAAAATAAAAAAATGTTGGATATTTAACCTTCTTTATAGCTTATATTTCTTCTGATAGCAATGGTGGCCCATTTAAAATGAACAATTTTTGTACAGGATATTTGTGTAGTCGATATATTGTATTTTTTTTTTAATTTTATATTATTCAAGTTTACTTTGTTTATTACTTTATCCTGTTTCATTTTGTAGTATATATAATACTAATTTATTTTAATATAACTTTCAATTATTTGTGCTTCAGCTTGAGCTCTTTAGTTTTTAATAAAAAAGTATTTTTTTGCTTCAGGCAATTATTGTCATATTTAATCAAACTAAGTGAATTTAATTTTACAATGAGAATTGTAAAACAACACATTAAATTCTACATTATATCTAACTTGAAAGGTACATGTTTGTTTGATTTCAAAATTATTATTTTATTTTTATCATGTAGAAATATGAAAATTACTTGAAGGGTTTTCAACAAAAATAAATATTTCAACACCGATCATTATATAACTGTGGTATATTTTCCCGTGCTTGTAATAAGCAGAAAAACCAGGCGTATAGTGTGAAATTTTATTTTGTTGTTTCATTATTTATTATGAATAATATATAAAAAGAACATTGGACTTAAGTTTTGGTTATTGAAGAAATTTTACATGTGCCCAATAATATAAAATTATTAAAATGTGGAAGTAAATGATTTCTTTGGATCTTACCAGAAACAGAAAGAATTTACATATTTTGTTCTTGATTTGAAAAGGTGAGAACTACATAGTTTGGTTGCTGTTGATTTAGTCGTTGCAGGCTTATATTTTCCGTGGTTTGTTTGGTTTTTATCGAAACTTGTTGCTTACAATGTGATGTGACCGGAAATGAAGGACATGGCGCCATAACCTAAAAACATTAATAAATTTCTTGGATTCTTGATAGGAACCCTATATTGAATATTAAAATTTTCTTGGAATCAGGGTTTTTATAAAAATTTACGAGTGTAATTTCCAAACGTTCTAAGTGCTGTTTTTTAAGAAACTTGATTTTTTACCTCTCGCTAAGAGAGATATTGGAATCATGCAAAAAATCGCATATCCAGATTTTACTCTGACGGATATCAAAATAAAAGTTATATTTTACGGTTGCCAAAGGATACGTAAAACAGCTATTTAAGTAATACCTGCCCAAAAATATATGTAGTATACGTTATTTGAAAAAATAAGCGTCCATAAACTGTCAAATATCTATTTTTGAAATGTTACATGGTTTGACAGATTACATGACGTTCATTTTTTGAAATACTGCATAATTCATTTTTTCAATCTCTTTAAGTTCTATCGGACACCAAAAACGTAAATTTAAGAATTTTGACACCTAAAATTCATAATTTTATTTTTTAAATCTTTTGTATAGTATAAAACATTAGATAATATTTTACGGGATAGATAACATTTGACTAACACTATTTTCCCAGTTAAACGCCTATTTCGCGGTTTCTAGTGTTCATCTGTATATTGAAAATAACGTAGTAATATACCGTAACATAAAGTTTACTGAAATACAATCAGCCAATTTGAGGGAAATATAAAAATGTCTATTAGGTAAAGCAATACGTAAACATAAGTGGCTGTGCCAAGTGCGCCTGTCTGTGAAGTGTAAGTTAGCTCCCCCTGTGCATAACGACACAAACAATAGATTTTGCCGTGATTTAAAAAAAAATGTATTTGAGTGAAACAAAATTATTATATTTGTAATAACGACAACAGAAATACATATATAAACAAAATTAAAAATATTTCGAGGTGGGCCGGGCCTCCCCCCTATATACGCCACTGGAATAGTGCTTATGAACTTGAAGTTTCATGGTTTTCATGGTAACAATATATTTTTAATAGACAGAATTTTACCTGTTTGGATCTAGATATTTATAAAATGAATTATAGTTTTAATTTTATTTTATTTAATTTTAGTATAAATTATATATGTGGTTGTGATTCTTACGACCTGGGTTCGATTCCGACCGATGTCAAACTTTTTTCCAATATTCAAACAGAACAAAAGTAACTCATGGGGCCTGTTTCTCAAAAAATACTAATTTACAAGTTATACAAGTTCTAGGTACAAGTTAAATTTTTAATAGTACTAGTAAATCGTGTTTCTGAAACATTTTTAATAGTCTATTAGTTTTTTTTAAATACAAGTATTATAATTCAAGTGATTAAATTTTGTGACTGACATTGACAGTTTCAAATATTTTATATTGAAATTAAATTATTTTTCAATAAAAATGTCTACCCTGGATGCGAAATTAACTGTTTTGGGGATAATTCGAGATGCTAAAGGTATTTTATTTGGAGCATTCTCTAATAAATTGTCTAAAGTAAAGTAAATGAATGGACTAAAATCTGCCAAACTTGTCACACTTTGGGCTTAGTAAGACAGGAAAATGCATGGTATCTGTTCGTATTTCTCTGAAGAATAGGTCCCAATAAATTAATTAATGTTTCTAACTTATTTTCCGTGAGTCTAAACCTCTCGTTGAACTTATATGAGGTTTCTGTATGGGCATAATTTACTATTGCTTTAAATAGTTTTTGACGACGCATAACTACTTCTTCATCACTGGACACAGAGTCACTTGACCACATTATATTACTTTTTTTTAAATATATTAACAAACAACGTCAAACACTACATGAAACTAAATAAACGTTAACAAAGAACCATTGATTTTTTTATGAAAAAAAAAACACAAACTATAAAATAATACTAGTAAAATTTATATTCAAAATTTACAAGACTTTTGAAACTTGTAGCTTTTCTCTACTAAATTACTAGTCTGACAGACAACACAAATATTTTGAGAAACAAAATACTAGTAATTTTTTTCAAATACACTAGTAAATACTAGTTCCCAACTTGTAACTAGTATTTTACACTTGTATATTTCAGAAACGAAAACAAGTAAACCACTTTACTAGTGTAGAGACTAGTAATACTAGTCCCGTATTTTTTGAGAAACAGGCCCCTGGAGTGCTTTTTCTACGACAGATTTTAGAGCCCGTGAGACAACGCCTCGTTATAAAATCTGCGAATAGAAGCAGATTGGCATCCCCAGAAATTAGTAATAAGCAGTGCTGTGATGATATATTTATATTTATTTAATATTTAACACATAATTAGTATGCCTGTGAATAATATAGACTGGAAATATTCCACAAGTTAATATAATTTTCTTTAAATTAATTTCGAATGCCAAGGAACTTTTATGTCTCTTTCATTTTTGCCTTCCATCACCTTTATGTAAGGAACGTATTATCTTTGGTCAAAAAATTCGATGGTGAGTTTTTAATGAATAAGCCCGTTTTGGGGTCCATAGTATACGAACTTACTATTTTTACGATGATGTCTGTATTGTGTGTGCGTGTATGTGAGTGTGTGTGACGATCGTTCCAGACGCGATAACTCCAATACTACAATTCCAAAAAAAATTCATTCAATTTAATTTTTTCATATTCCTTATTCTTATATTTATATGACGACTTGATTAGATTTTGATTACAAATGAACACCCGGAAGTACCTTAATTTGAAGCTTTTAATTGTTTTTCTTTAAAAAACACAGTTAAATATCATTTTATGAAATTTATTGTAATTATAAATATTAAAGAATATTTTATTCTCTATATAATTTAATTGCATTATTTTCTTCATATTAAATGTATTTAGAGATGAAAATTAGTAAAGAAATTAATTTTCATAAATCTTGTAATCATTGCTGCGCTACCATTGGAACAGTGTCAATAATTTCATATTACTAATTGGCAGATGTCATTGTGAATGAATGAAAATACGAGAAACTTTCTGCATGGAATTAATATAAAATACATAGAAATGACGTATTTTGCTGGCCACAACAGATTTTTTTTTTGCCAAAATAATGTTTTCTTAACTTAAAAGTCGTTAGTTATTAATACATACACTGACGTAGCTATAGGTTTCTTAAGGGGGGGGGGGGGGGGTTCTGGTAGGGTTGGATGAAAAATGTATGAAAAAAAATATATGCCCCGCAGGCGATTTTTTGAAAATTTTCAAGGTCAAACGTGTTTTAATGCAATGTAAGATAATATAGAGTTCTTTACAATGAAGAAAATTTAACAAATTCTTAAAAATTAAAATCGATATTTTATGACGAAAACGCGTATGAATGCTCCAAAAGCGTATAGTTGACACTTCTACTGGACTATGATGCGAGATGGGAGCATAAGCAAGAACTACAAAAACAGAAAGTACAATGTAGCATGAAATTAAAATATTATATTACTGAGTAGTAGCAATATCATTATTCTATTGAACTGCTCAAAATAAAATGTATAATAATTAAATGTTAATTAAATTGCGTTCCTCACAAAATACGGGACAATTGGGCGTCCCGAACAGTACTTTACGGGACGCTCAAATGTTAGCTAAAATAGGGGACAATTCCGTATATACGGGACGCCTGGCAATCGTGTTCCCACCGGCATTGCGGCCCATTTTTGGTTTTCATTTTAAGTAGGTACATAATCCCCCAATTTTGTAAGAAAGTTATATCCAGCTTAATATGAAACGTAGCAAAATACAACCGATGGGGGGGGGTTGAACCCCCTAACCCCCCCCCATATATACGTCAGTGAATACATATACAAAACTTTCACTGTAATTTTTATTATTAAATGTACATTAATATGCGTTATGATTTTTATTGCTCTCCTGAAAAAATAAATATGTATAGAAAGTTTAGAAATTCCACGCCTCAAATATCAGGAACAAGTTTTCGTTAAGAGCAAAGCTGGTAACTTAACCAGTTCTCTTTGTCTCTTGTAAAACTAAGGAACGAAGTAAGAAAACGATTATAAAAACTATTTATTTTATCTAAATTCTCATACTTAGGAAAATAGCGTACCTATTTTTAAAATCCATTACGGTAACAAAGTTCCGTAAAAACTACTAAATAATAAAGCGCAAATTTAGTGTGAAGTTGCAACGAGGTTTCAGCAATTCCGGCGCAACAAGTTCCTGTGAGCTGGTTCGGCTAGCCGCATTACGAGCGTGATAAAGAAGTCACCGACTCATTTTGCTTGTTACACCTAACTTGATTATTTAAAAAGTTCCTGTCGTACGTACGTAATACAGTTGTACTTTATTTTAATACACTCTTTCTTTGATCGATGAATGCATCTTTTATACATGTCATTGCTTGAGATGTCTGCAAACACAATAATGTTTTTCAAATATCGTTACTCATTTCTTCTTTCTGAATATGAATCCGAATCGTTTTTATGTACAGCGCTAAATAAATTGTATTTTTTTTTTATAAAAAAATTGATTTGCATTATATGAATTTTTTGTACTAATATGATCCTGATTTAAATTTACTGTTAATAATACGTGACGTGTCTGTGATACAGTTTGTTACATGAATGACTTTATATACAGTGTTTCAATACTTATAGGAAAAAAATCTGATGTGGGCAGCACAATACCTTCCATCAATCCTGTGTATTATGTACGAATTCCATAAATAATTTTTTTCTATTTTGATTCTTTAATATGTACTTTATGAAACCCATTTGGATGTCATAAAGTACTTCTTAAAAGAACTCAAACCTAATTTCTGTTAGGTTGGTACGTAGTACCTACATTTCTAGACATTTGTCATTTGAAAGTAAATATTATTTAAATTGTAAACAATAACAATGAAACGTCATAGTTACAAATATCAATCGCTGTTACTGTTACCAACAATCAAATAAAAATAAAATATTCCTAAAAATGAAATCACGTATATTTGTAAATATTTTTTGCCAAAAGGACCAAAATAGAAAAAATAGTATAAAATACACGTTTCATAAGACATTTCAGCGCACTTGTCCCGTTAGAAAACTCGCGGCAAGCCGCTCGTTTCTAACAAAGACGCCTGCGCTAAAATCATGTCTTATGAAACTTGTATCTTAATGTACTATTCTTGCAATAGATTTTAAATATCCAGTATAATTATTTCATAAACAAACTATGCGAATGGCACTTGACACTAAAAACTTCTTCTTCTTCTTCTTCTTCTTCTTCTTTAGCTTTTTCCAATTGTTAGGGGACGCTATTTTTATTTTCTTCTTCCATTCATTTCTGTATTGCGGGTCGTTCTCATTCGGTTGCTTTTCTCTGAAGTCATCCGCAATACAGTCCTTCCATCTTATCTTTGGTCTTCCTATGTTTCTTTTACCTTCTATTACTAAGCTATTCATTCTTCTTCCAATATATTTTTTTTCTCTCCTCATGACATGTTTAAACTAATGTAATTGTCTCTCTTGTATCTTTCTAGAAACTTTTAATACTCGATTTATTTCCCTTATTCTTTCATTCCTTACCGTATCTTTCCGTGTCTTCCCCAACTTTATCTACCTCAACATCCTCATCTCTGTCACATACATTTTCCTTTCATTGACACTGACATCAGTGTCAGTCAGAATTTTCTTAATATAGTAGCTAGAAACAGCTACATCCAATGAATATGAAATTGAAAATGCAATCAATTCGTATAGATAATAGAATATTCTTTAATATTTACAATAACATTAAATGTGTAAATAATATTTAACAGTGTTTTTTTCAAGAAAAACTGTTAAAATCTTCAAATGAGAATACTTTCGGTTGACCAAATATAACCAAAATCTAATCAAGTCTGCATAATGTATGTAAAGAAGAGGAATATGTAGGAATTGTAATTTTTGGAATTCTAGTATTGAAGATATCGCGGCCGAAACTGCAGTCACACACACACGCACACATACATACATCATCGTAAAAATAGGAAAATCGTATTGTAGAGACCCTAAAACGAGCTTAGTCCTTAAAAACTCACCACCGAATTTTTTGACCAGACAATACCTTATTCTTTAACTAGGGGTGACGGAAGGTAAAAATGTGAAGTCCGTTTCTACGACTTGATCCCCATGTCATCAAACGTAAGCATATAGTTCTAATCGACAGGGGGGGGGGGAGAACTGATGACGTCATGTTCACGGGTGAAACCGTATGATTTCCGAAGTATTCATACAAATAAAAATTGACAACTGACAGTATTATAACCTATATCGCGTAATTTTTTATTTATCAAAATTCGAAGAATAAGTAGTTATTTAGCAATAATAAACCTAATGAATACATATGATACAAGTATAAAGTACGAAGAACTAAATGAAACAAACTATCAACGCCAGTGGCCAAAATCACTAATCACCACATAATACAAGAATAACATAATGACTTGAATATTCAAATAATTCAAATATTTGAAAATAACACTCGTTACGGCGGTTACATTACCGTTTCTTTTTCATTTTTTACCGTTGTTTGAACGGAGAGCGTATATCCCTCTGGAATACCTGCGATAATGAGATAGCGAATACAGGTCTTATATATGCCATGTGTGTACGACAAAGATGCTAGATAAAACTTTAGTAAATATTGCATCAGAAATTGATCACGTGGGGATCGACTTGGAGATACAGAGTGTACAATATGATATTGATCAAAAACAAAGATTTTTTTTTAAATTCGTAAAATTGTTTGCACAGGAAGTATACATTTTTATTGCCGGTGGTTGCAATAAACATAATTAAATACTTTATATACCAATGGCACTAAACCGAGTGTAATACTACTATTTATTCAATTTGTACGAAATATTAAGAAGAATCATTATGAATTTAGTTTTGAGAAAAAAACAAAATTATCGATTAGTAGTCTGTACTGCATGACAATGGTACTTGTTTCTTATTCAATTTTGATGTTTTTAACTGTCATTATTTGTTCAGGAAGAATGATTTAATTTAATGAGTCGGAATTTTATTAATTGTAGATGTTCCAGAAATTTTAAAATTTGTATTAAAATGAACTAAACAAATTTTAAACCGCTAGAAAAAAGAACTAAATGAATTTTTTAAGCCGATAGAGGAATAAAAAATTTATTTTACTGTTTATTAAATAACTACTTTATTGGTCTGTATCCAGGTAAATAAAAATAACTTTATAGAGAAAAATGTAATAATAGTAGTTTATATATATATCAATCGACTTCATCCCTCGGGCTGCGCCCACAAGATTCAATATTCGCTCTCGACAAATAATGACGAACTCTACTCCCATGTTAAATACAATATTTTATATACGAATGGAAAAATTCGTTATTTTGCTAACAAAAGAGACTATTAACAGCATGTGAAACAAATAAGAATGAAGCACATTCCTATAAACGAAAAAACTATTTTTTAAAATTTTTCACAAACATCATTATATTTTTCTTCAAAATAAATATAATAAATTCGCATATCTGTTAATCAATATCAATTAACAATTGAACATTAAGAAAATAAAATTCTTCCTAAGTGACACTATCAGTGGCCTGGAGTCACTTTGGCTGGTAGCACAAGCCTTGTTTTAACTAAAACGCTGTTTTAATAAATGTCAAATTTCATTATTTAATAATAACAATAAATAATATAAAACTTATCAAAATATGATTTTAAAGCAGAACACAGTTTGCATTCAAACAAATATTTAAAAAAAATCGTTCTCTAAACATAAGGGTGAAATTAAATATTGAAATTTGAATTTGACACTTCTTAAAACAGCGTTTTAATTAAAACAAGGCTTGCGCTACCAGCCTTTGTTTCTCTAGGGAGTACCTATCATTTTTATTTCTTTGGATAAATAACGAAGCTCATTAAATAATGATTTTGATAAGAATAAAGTAAACATTATTTACCGGTTGTATATAAAAAAATCTGATGTGGCCAACAATACCTCCCGTTTAATTTAATTTTTATTCATGTAAATACTTAAAATTAAATTAAATTTAAATACCGGGTTCGATCCCGAACGACGCCAAATATTTCGAATTTTAAATGGCACAAAAATGACCCCTGTGGTGTACTCTCCACGCCAGCAATAAGTGCTCGTGAAGTGACACCTGGTAAACGCCCGCACGGTACAAATATGTCATCATCGTTACCGAAATCTGTGTTCAAAGCAGATTAGCAGACCCAGCAATTGGTAATATGCCGTGATGATATATATATTTTATTTATTTATATACTTACCTATATTCATTGCTGGCGTAGAGAGTGCACCACAGGGGTCAATTTTGTGCCATTTCAAATTCTAAATTATTTGGCGTCGGCCGGAATCGAACCCGTTCCCAAGATTCGCGTGAAGTGACGCCTGTTAAACAAAGCAGATTGCCTCACTCATCAATGGGTAATATGCCGTGAAGGTATATAATTTTATTATCTTACCTATATTTTTACTTATTTACTTATGCTAGAAACTGTATTAAGTTCCTTTCCATATAATTATTGTTCCATTTACTATTTTCTTTATAATATTATATATATATATAATACGTTAATATTATTATTATTATTAGTTGACAGTGACATATCTGTCAGTTACAAAAATTGAGATCTGAATTGTGTAACCATGTGTATGAGTTGTGTTTAAAACGTAGGCTCCGGGATTAAAAATATAGATAGTTTTATAAATTTATCCATAAAATATATAGAAAAAGTATTAATGCAAACCTGTAGAAAAATTAATAATCTTTAATTTTTATATAACATAAATCTCGGTTATCTGATTAACTCCAAAATCTAATGGCATCTTTCCATATAAGAGTAAGGTCGAAATACTCGGTTTCAAAATTTTCTGAACAATAGTATTTGAGTTAGAGCGTAAAGAGGATCCACACACACATACACACAGACATCATCGTGAAAATGTTGAAATTGGATTGTAGGGACCTTAAAACGTGGTCATTTACCAAAATCTCGATATGCGATTTTTAGCACGATCCCTATACCTCCCTTACCAAGGGTAACGGGAGGTAAAAATGATAAAAAACAATACCTACTTATTTAATTTTTTCTCTATTAAAATAATAAGTTTATTCATTCCGGTATTCTGCGATTTATCGCAAAATGCGGCGGTATTTATTATTACTGTGTTTTGCGATTCACTGTCAATCTCCGCGATAATAATTTAAGTTACTAAAATTATTTTTTTGTTCATTCCTTTTACTGTAAATTATTTAGTTACTTTCGAAGATACTTCGAGCTCTATTATAATTATAAAGGATACTTAGTAAAAATATATTATTCCATTTTCCATTATTTTAATTGTTTACTATTGTTAACAAATACTTTTACCTTAATACAAACCATAATTCATACAACGTTGACATTATTTTTTTTTTTGAAAATGTATTTCAATTTCTAAAACTGAAACATTACATAGCATACCTACTTATTGAAAAATATCAATTTTTTCCTGATATTTATTTATTTCATACTGTTGTTATGTTTATAAGTTTAGGTTTAACTTATAGGGTTGGTTTAGGATATATATTAAGATATAAATAAAATATACTTTACCCATAAATATATACTTTATTTAAATGTGTACTAACTGAACAATTTATTGTTGAGCGATTCACAGCACGACGAAAGAGACCAAAACAAGTTCCGTACGGCGTTTATATGCACAATCAAAACACACACAATGTTGCCAATCTTAAAATGTTTTAAACAATACTAAATATAACAACTGTGCTGCATTTTTTTCCAAATTTCAGTTCGGTATTATTATTCTTCAATGTACTGTATTGTTTTTGTTACTAAGAAACATACATCTTATTAAACTGTCAACCAGATATATCAATTTATAATGATATTCATTATGGAATGAAAATTTTTATTTATCATAACATTCATTTTCAATAAAAAAGTAAGGAAGAACTAATCATTTTCTTCAACTCTAAAATTATAAAAATTCTATGTAAGAAAAAAACTACAACATAATAAACACTAATACTTCCCAGATCTAATAAAGGGTTTTCCAATAAGAGGTGTTATTTTGATATTCAAAGAAAAATGCCATTTTTTAATATAAATGATCGGATGTTTATTTCATTATAAAGAGGAAGGTATGCCGTTAATAGTGGAAAATAACATCAGGCAAATGACCACCACGACCACGCTGACAGGACAATATCCTTTTCATGAAATTTTCCATAACCAAATCGCAAAGTGGCTGTCCTATGTCCTCGATAGCCTTACGAATTCCATCTTTGAGGTCTTGAGTCGACGCTGGGCAGTTGGCGTAGACCTTCTCTTTCACGTGGCCCCAAAGAAAGAAGTCGCAAGGTGTTAAATCACAAGATCTCGGTGGTCAATTGTGATAACCTCTTCGAGAGATAACACGGTCCGGAAACTTTTCCCGTAAAAGATCAATGGTTTCGTTGCTTGTGTGGCACGTAGCGCCGTCTTGTTGAAAGTAAACGTTGTCCAGATCAATACCATCCAATTCCGGCCATAAAAAATCGTTAATCATCTCTCGATAGCGCAATCCATTCACCGTAACTGTTGCTCCAGCCTCATTTTCGAAAAAGTAAGGTCCAATGACTCCGCCGGACCATAAACCGCACCAAACAGTCACACGTTGAGGATAGAGAGGCTTTTCAACAATAACTCTTGGGTTTTCTGAGCCCCAGATGCGACAATTTTGTTTGTTGACGAAGCCACCGAGGTGGAAATGGGCCTCATCACTCAAGATGATTTTTCGATGGAATTCCGGATCATTTTCATGCATTTCAACGACCCAATCAGCAAAGACACGACGTTGTTGATGATCGGCCGGCTTGAATTCTTGTGTTAACTGGACTTTATAAGCCTTAAGACCCAAATCTTTATGCAAAATACGGTATAATAACGTTTGTGGAATGCCTAATTCCAAAGAACGACGAGGAATGGACAAACCTGAGTTTTCTTCAACACTTTCGGCTACAGCAGCAATATTCTCGGCTGTTCTTGAGCGACGTGCACGGGTTTTATTCTTCACATCACTAACTTGTCCCAACAGCTCGAATTTTTCCACCAATTTCTGTATTGCGGTCCGACAAGGTGCTTCACGACGACCCAAAAATTGTCGAGTTTTACTGCCAAATTTTCACCATTTTTATAGTGAATTTTAATAATTTCAATGCGTTGTTGAAGCGTATATCGTTCCATTTTTATTAATGGCGTAGTTTCTACTTGTCAAATGTCAAAAAATGACAGCTTCAAAAGCGACATCTACCGAAATAGCGGGCTATTCAAAATAACACCTCTTATTGGAAAACCCATGCCGAAATTACATCTTCTGCTATGTTTGTAAAATTACCCGTACCACAAAAAGCCAATATTCCTTCGGGATAAATTTTCCGTTTGTTTCGGAAAATTTTGATAGGATTTGATCGGAAATATTGTTTTTCGTGTTCATTTTTGAAAAATATTAGAAATGTCAAAAAAGATCTGAAGTCGCCAACATAATACCTCTCGCCATTTATTTTTTATTAATTTAAAAACATAGATTTGGGGTCTCGCGGACGCGTGCCTGAGTGTCTGGTCACGAATCTGAGAAACGGATTCGATCCCGACCGACGTCAAATATTTCTAATTTTAAATGGAAAAACATTGACCCCTGTGGCAGGAGTGCCCGTGAGATAACGCTTGGTAAACGCCCGCACTATCCAAATATGTCATCATCATTACCGAAATCTGTGTACACAGCAGTTTAGCACACCCAGTAATGGGTAATATGCCGTGATGATATACACACACATTCACATTCACACACACACACTCGCACTCACACATACGCACCCACAGACATCATCGTGAAAATGTTAAAATCGGATTCTAGGGACCTTACAACGTGGGCATTTATCAAAATCTCGGTATGCGATTTTTTGCACGATCCCTATATCTCCTTTACAAGATACAATTAACAACTTTTATTTTTTATATAGCAACCTATAATTATTTTGCTAAAATATAAACCGCCATTTTTGTCTTTTCAACGATGTGTTAATTTTAATTAATGCATTAGAAAAAATTCGAGAAAAATAAGATAATTGAGATATACGAGAAATAATTTTTATTCAAATAGGTATTCTAGGTGGCTATGTGAAAATAAATAAGTAACAAACAAATGTATACTTTGTTGATATTAATTTAATTGTTTAACAGTGTTACATTTTGTTTATTTTGACATAGCCATCTATAATATTTGAATAAAAATTATTTCCTATATTTCTCAATTGTCTTGTATTTCTCGAATTTTTTCAAATATATTAATAAAAGCTAATACACCGTTGAAAATAATTATAGGTTGCTATTTAAAAAATAACAGTTGATAGTCGTATCCTGTAAACCTAACTTTATAAAAAATATCTGCTGTCAAATAGCATATTTAAAATTTAAAAATTCTGTTATGGCCAGCACAATACCTTCCGTCAATCTTGTGTATTATGTGTACATTCCATACATAAATTTTCTTGCAAAAGATTCTAAATTTCCAGTAAAATTATTTCATAAACAAACTATGCAAATTGCACTTGACACTGACATCTTCTTCTTCTTCTTTAGTATTTCCCATTCGTTAGGGGTCGCTATTTTTTATTTTCTTCTTCCACTCATTTCTGTTTTGCGTGTCGTTCTCATTCCTCAGTTCCTTTTCTCTCAAGTCTTCCGCAATACAGTCCTTCCATTCTTATCTTTGGTCTTCCTGTGTTTCTTCAACCTTCTATTACTAAGCTATTCATTTTTCTTCCAATATATTCTTCATTTCTCCTCATGACATTTTCAAACCAATATAATCATCTCGCTTGTATCTTTCTAGAAACTTGTAACACTAGAGTTATTTCCTTACCTATCTTTCCGTGTCTTCCCCAACATCTACTTCAACATCCCCTTCTCTGCCACATTCATTTACTTTTTATTTATACTGACATCTGTCAATTTGAATTGTCTGAATATATTAACATTAACAATTTTCATGGTTGGCATAGCTGGCTGATTTATAAAATTTAATTTCTTTATAATTCTTTAACTTATTTCTATTGAATATAAAGTATAAAATGCAATCAAATCGTATATTCTTTAAGTTATAATAACGTTAAATGTCAATGGTTCACCAAATATAACCAAAATCTAATCACTTGTTTTTCTGGATGTAAACTTGAGGAATACGAAAAAAAATAATTTTTGGAACCGTGGTATTGAAGTTATGCGATCCGAAACTTTCGTCACACACACACAGACACACACACACACATACACACACACATACACACACATATACACACACGCACACACATACATACCTAAAACCCTAAAACATGCTTATTCTCTAAATACTCATCATTGAATTTTTTGACCAAAAACAATACTTTCCCTAAAGGTGGCGGAAGGTAAAAATATGAGCCTTTTTTTATTACCTATAATAAAATATTTAATGGGAAAGGGGCGTCTTCTCAGACTCATTCTGTATACTAGCTACCTACACACTGATGCTTGAATGCTTCAATGAGAAATGGTTAAAATAATATTGCCTATTTTTTAATTCCAATTGTTACTTGAAAATTGCTTATTGTTTTGATGTGAGAACCGCTAGTCGCCTGAGAAATCATAAATGTATTTTTTCCTGTACAGTCGGGATTAATTCATGTAGAAGGGTTGTTACAAAAATGTAAAATAAAAGTGTTGCACGTGGAAAAATGCAAATTATAATTCATTCATTGTTTCTAAAAATAAAATAATACGCATATCAGTAGTACACCTACTACCTTGAATAATGAATATCGTACATAAAATACAGGGACATAATTATTTTCCCTGCAGAAGGAATTAAATTATAAAGCCATAAAATTCACGTAGTAAAAAAAAGTTAGAATGCTTCTTAAAGAACTATTCTTTCAACTTTTATGAATATTTTCACAATTTTATAATAATGAAAAAATAAATTTTGTAAAAAGCAAATATTGTTATAGTAAAAACTAGGTATAAACCACTTATTATATTACTAATCATTAACAGTATTATACGATACTTTCGTCATTTCAGATGATTTGGTTAATGCTGAATTTCATCATTATCTTTTAAATAGATGTAAGTATGCACTTCTTTCGTTTCATGCAACAAACTCTTGCGTGTAAGTGTTACACAATGTTCTTGAATGGTAAAACATCATTATCTTCCTCAAATGGTTGACACATATGAAGTATGTATATTATTTCTCTAAGTACAAAAGTAAATGGAGATACTATTACTGATTTTAATTTTTTTAAAACATCTGTATACACTACACTAGGTATGACTATGCTAATCTTATTTCTCTCTAATTTGTAACAATGGTCAAAGACGTAATTTCATTTTGCGAATCCATTAATTGCTATTGAAATATGTAATGCAAACTCTTTAAATATTTGTAAATTAGGTTTAGGGCCTCACAATCATAGTATATGCTTGAAGTATATTTTTATTGAAAAAATAAATTACAAAAACGTAAAAGAAAATGATGCATAATTAACCAGTTTATCCATGATATCAGGCAATATGTAAAAACAGTTGAGATGATATTAAGTAATATTTAAGTTAATTGTTTTAATATTAAGTTATTTTTGTAAGATTCCATATTTTGTTACAAAAAAATGATCAATTTGTCACAGCCTACCTGATATGGCTTACCAGGTTAATTATTCTTAATATCCTCTTACGGTTTTGTAATATATTTCTTCAATAAAAATACACCAATCATACCGTTGAATTCGTAATTTTACGTAGATTCCAAAAATTTAAAAATATATTGGGTGTCCCATTTGAAATATGATAGTCAATGTCATTTCCGGTCGGTTAAATCGGAAGCGCCACCATCATGTCAAATGCCATGATTTATGAGTCCCTAAGCCTAGTTTACAAATATGGAAATAGAATTAAAAAAATATTTATAAATTAGAAAGTTATTTTGAGTGGCCCGTTTTTCAGTGTAACCTGTATACTAAGTACGCATCTGCTCATGTTGTTGTTTTGGCTATCTAGTGCCTCCGTAGTCAATGTGTAAATTATAAAAAATGTCTGTCATTAGTTAAGTAGCTCACCAGATAATTTAAATTTAAAAAGTAGCTCCCGTGCGGGTTGAGTCTGGCGATCACTGCACTAATCCTATATTATATGTTGTTTATTTTTTCTTTGAGAAGTGACCTTGAGTAGTCTTCTTTCATAAATCAAAATCAGGCTGCACATTTACATTCAACCTTTCGCACTGCACACTGCAATACTGCGCTCTTGCTATGATTTAATATTTTTTTTCAATAGAAACCAAGTGATATCGAAATTGTATCATTTCTCTAATACACTGTTCGCCATGCCATAAATATGCAAAATTTGCATGTAATACTCATACTTTTATATATTATTGTCTAAATAAGATAAAAAAATAGAACATAGGTATTCATTGAGAACAAATACCTTTTCTTAATACCGAGTATGGATACCGCGCGAATCTATTACTGCCGCTATTTTGTCAGGCATTGATTCAAATAAAATTGGAATGCGTGTTGTGATATGTTCATTCTTGATCGTACTATACAACAGCTACCCACATCTCATTTTTATTGGTAATATAATATTGTGGTAGTTAAAATAAACCAGTATTGCACGGGCAATATGAGCGTGGGAGTTGTCTTGTTGAACTACGGCCCAGGTAATCCATTAAAAATTCTGATGTGGCTAATACAAAACCTCCCGCCATTTAATTTTTATTAATTTAAATACATACCTACATATTTACTGTTGAAAACTATTAAGTTCCTTTCCGTATAACTATTGCTCTATTTACTATTTTCTTTTTAAAATCTTACTATTATTAATGTTAAATGATTAGTTTCTTGACAGTGACATTTATCTGTCAATTACATACATTTGAGATCTGAACTGTGTAACCAAGTAGTTATGTTTAAAGCCTAGGCTCCTGGATTTAATTTATATATAATTTTATAAATTTATGCTTAAAATATATAGAAAAAGTAGAAAATTTAATAATCTTTAATTTTTATAATAACATATATCTCGAAAAAATAACATGTGCTATTTTCATACGTAATATAACAAAACAAGTGATATGATTATCATCGATGATATTCTCGAGTGAAACCGAGCTGCAGATTTCACGATTCCGGAGGACGAGTTGAAATGTGCTGCTTCGGTTTCACGAGCAATATCATCGATTATTAATCATATCACGAGCTTATATTGAGAGAATATAATGAATTTTTGCAATCTAACCTAACCTAACTTTTGATATACATATTCATATTGTATTAAAACATGGTACTTACGAGTTTTATTTAATATTTCGGAGTTTGAATTATTGTTATTATTTATTTTTATACTCAAAATTAACTGTCAATGTCATAAATAAAGAAAACAAATCCCTTAGCAACGACTATAAATACGTTGTTTATTTCCTTGTTTTTTATCATCGCTGTGATAAACGCGTAGCTAGGGAGATTCTGAATGTTGATTGGCGGAAAACATGTCACGTGACTAAGGAATTATATTCTCGGATATATAATTTACACCAAAACCTAATGGCTTCTTTCCATATAAGAATAAGGTAGTACAAGGTTTCAAAATTTTCTGAACAATAGTAATAGTAATAATAATAATATTTGAGTTAGAGTGTAAAGGGAATCCTTACACACACGTACACACACACACACACACACACACACACAAGTACACACGCACGTACACGCACACATCATCGTGAAATGTTAAAATTTGATTCTAGCGACGATCCCTATACCTCCGTTACCAAGGGTAGCGCTTCAATATTTTGCACTTCTTTGATGTAACAAAATCAGTTCAAAGTTCCAGGAATATGAAGTAAACGAAACCGACTATTAACACTGATGGCACCCCAAACCAAAAATGCTATCATTAAGATGGAATAAATTGAACCTAGATTCATCAGACACCTCAATTAAATCTCATTCCTGTACTCATTTCCTTCTTTCACGGTATCACTCTAGCCGATTTCGAGAATGCATTCAAATTAGTGCAAAGCATAAAAGTGGACTATGCACTCGGAGTCGAAAATTAATTAATCGGTGCAAACAGTAAGGGCCGATATTGGTATTCGTGTTTCCTGTCTCTATTGCAAAATTAAAATACTTCAAGTTGCCTGTTCGCCCCAACCGTCCTGAACTATTTCTCCTTGCAGGTCGGTGTTGTCTTTGCCACTGACTCTATCTTCTTAAAATTGTACTGGGATTCTGATTTAAACGGCGAGGAATTTCGCGGAAGCTTGCACAACCCTACAAGTCGGCGTCTCTCTCAAACTCAGATATCTGATTAAAATATTGTGGATTGCATCTACATTTACATTACACTGCAAACGTTTATGAAGAAGAACAACTAACAAAATTTTATACAAACGTAAGCTGTTTTAGTCAATTCGAACATATGTCTGTCTTAGCGGTTCATCTAGTAAAAATGCAAAAATATGACATTCTATTTTCTTCAAAAGCAAATCATTTTTCAAGTCTCTACATATGAATAAATTCTATCGCAATGTGTGTGTAAGTGTATAAGTTAAGTAAAATTTATTATAGCTTCATCGAAATTTTATCTTTTGTAGCGGGATTTGTATAAGTAAAATATTTCGTTAAAAAACATTGAATCAAATATTATCATATTATTATTGTATCGATGCAGTGCCACTACTCTACTACTCGTTCAAAAAAGAAACACGTTTAATCCTAATAAAACAATTTAGTACTTTGTAGGTTTTTCTTTACTAAAATTATTTTTGATCCTATAAATCTTTATTTTTAACTAATATGGATTTTTAATTGAATCACCATAAAATACATTCCTATAATAATATTTTCAAATTTACGACCAAAAATACACTTTTTATTTCTGAACTTAATTAGCCCCCAATTCTGAACAAATCTTACGAGCCTATGTATGTGGATGCAGCCAACCATACACGTCAATTGAATCTCTTTCCACTGACCGCGAACCGGATGATTGATGTCGCAAAGTGTACAGACTCCACTCATTTGACGTTTCATTTCGATACGATATTGTCAATTTAACTTAAAAGTTAAACGTTAGCGGACATATAAAATATTTGTTTACTAAGATTAACCATGGTCATATTTTTATTTTTAATTAATATTTTATTAATTGGTCGATTTTTTAAATTATTGAATAATAGAGTTTTCCCTAACGTCAAAATAGATAGCGTAAACGTTAAGTTAATATTCCAGATAAAGTGAACGTGATTCTGTACAAAAAAATTGTTTTAGATACTGTTCACATTATTTCATTTGTCCCACTAAAACGATGTAGCTATCTCTTTCGGTTTATTCAAATGTTCTTCTTTTTCAACATGTTTTTAGTGCACTGTGTCTGCTTTAATGTCTAATATAAAGTAGTTATCGACGGACGCTATTTCTGGACAAATAAGGTTAAACTTTATATACATAGCACATTGTATTTATTATATTGTCCAGAATAATGAGTCCAATATTGGAATCTCGAGTACCCATTAAATAATTAAGATTATTATGGACTCCACATCGAAAATATGCGATATTGGTGAAGTGTCATATTGGAATGTAAAGAACATTTTAATAAAAAAAAAAAAACTGTACATATAGTTTTTCATTCAACGAAAGGATTTGTATCAGTATTTTTTTTATTGCCAACTAAAGTAGTTACATTTGATCACATAATATAGTTTATATTTATTTGATTAGTATTCTTTTACATTAGTGATCAGTATTTTGTAAAATAAATGATTATAGTAAATATGAATATTGTGTGCAGGTTAGATTAGGTTAGGTTAAGTTATGGTTCGGTTAGTGTTTATTAGATTAAGTTAAATTATATTACATTGTTATTATAAATTTAATACTGGTAATTTACTTTACTTTAATACTGATCCAATAGCAACCGTATAATAATTATTGTATTACAGAAATGGCGCTCAACTTTTCAGCATAAAATTATGCTACGCATATTTACTATACCGTCGACAATCTTCCTATATACTTATATTTTTAATCAATGTTATTATTCATATTGGTATAAAACTTTACAAACAAATTTTAAGGTAGATATAGCTATAACACAATTAAATGCAATAAAATTTCATTTTATTTTCTACCACAGCGCTCCTATAATTTTTCAGCATATTTTGAAAGCAAAATTATTCCTTACGTACTTTAGTTTATTCATTTGATCTGTAAATTGTAATATCTTCGATAAATTCAAACTAGAGGTACATACGTTACTTCCGTGATGTATACAGTTTCTGTGTAAATAATCTTGTGTTTCTTACGATATAAACATCATGAAGAATTTTGTGTAAATTCACAGCAGTAAAACTGTCAAGATCCATTGCGCAGTTTCCATTTCAAATTTAATTTTAATGTGTATTCAGAGAAGATAAATGTTAAATGTAATTATTAAATAGTTTTGATGTATGTGTTAAGGATGTGGATGTTATGAATTAAAATACGAGAAGTATAAAGTTAATAATAATATACGAATAAGCGCATAGGAACACAAATTTTATTGGGATAATTTTATATCTGGAGCAACTTTTCATATTCACGAATAAATGGCACTGTTCCATTATCTTGATACGTCCTGTATACAGGCTGTAACGGCGAAACGAACTACCTCAAATAATTTCTATATTATTAAAGATACAATAAAACATTATGAGACAATCTTACAGAAGACCAAGGGGGACATCCAATTAGAGAAGAAAATATATTTTTAAACCAGTGGTTCTCAAGTTACAACACCAAGTTGTAGTTTTTTAAATGTGATAGTATATATTTGTTAGGTCCAGTTGATAGATTATTTTTTTCCGATTTCAATCATTATAACCTTACATAACAAAAATATTGTGAAAAAATAAATGGAAATTCAAATAAATTTTGTGTGTGTGTGTGTGTGTGTGTGTGTGTGTGTGTGGATGTGTGTGTGTGTGTGAGGTTGTTGGAGACACGATTTCTCAAATTCTATAAGACTAAAGACCTGTTTGACTACGGATTCCTCAATCTAACAGTAATGGGAAGAGTTGAATAGGTTCTGGTAACAATTGGACAACCGGAAGTGGTAGTTACTAAAAGAAAAAAAAATCTAAATATTATTTTTTGAAAATTTGTTACTATAAATATTAAAGATAATTAAATTCTCAATCTGACACACTTAATTTTTTTATTATATCTCGTATAGGTTTGGAGATATAGTATATAATAATATAGAATAATCTGTTGTAATAAATCTCGTTGCCCGAAAAACAGTTGCGATATTTAAATTTTTGTAATTGACATGTAAATGCAAAATGTCAGTGTCAGATTTTACTGGGAGGTAAGAGTACATTTAATATATATTATTGTATTATTAATTAATTATATATTTAAATTACAGATATGTTAATATTACATATATCCTTAAGAAATACCGCTAATACCGTCAATGAATTTGAAGAATTTTGAACATAATAGAATAGTGGGATAAAATTTCTCATAGAACGAGAGAAGAGAAACAATTTCAATTATTTCTGTGTATTTATAGGGCGCGAGCAGACATGTGACTTTGTTGGCCTTGGCAAGCAGATGAGAATCCGTGTCAGAATGACGGCTAGTAGTTATTTACATAGATGTCACAATTGTCATATGTCATAATTTTTCATTCAAAATGTTCTGTTTATTTGTCATCCATTAGTATGGAATATACTTGTAGAGGAAAATAATCCACATGGATTTGGTAATCAATGTTTCGAATTAAAACTTATGATACTTGACCTATGTATATTACTAGCTCTCATTCTGACACGGGCCCCCACATCTGCTTGCCAAGACCAACAAAGTCACATAACTGCTCGGGCCCTATGCTACATAAAATGAAAATGGCGAGAGATATTGTGCTGGCCACAACAGATTTTTTTTGTAGTATTTTTACTGATGATGAGAACTTAATTCTCGAACTCGAAATATATATTCATGCAATAAGAATTATATTTCTTAGTAATAAAGTTATGTAGATATATATTTAGAATTAGATAATCATTTGCATGTTATCAATATATGTATTTATTTTCATTTAAATTTCAAGAGATTAAAATTCCATTTTGGTCAGCTAATAATAAAACACTTTTACTTCTGGTGAAGCAAAAATTATTATTTTCTTGTAAGTTTGAACTAGGAGTAGACAAAGTGAAAATCTTAGACTAGAAAATGAATAAAAAGAAAAATACGGGAAAACTACAAAACTGTAGTGGTAAAATATTTTAGACAGGTGGTATTCGTTTTATTGATGTAAAACGTTATACTAATGTAAAATATGCCGTATAAAAATATTTGAGTGGGTAGGAACCGCGTTTCGCGTATCTGACAAAAAATATTTCCGCCTTATTACCTTTAAGGAATGTTTGGACAGAATTGTTGGCATGCAACAATTGATGAAGTATGATTCAATACAAAAAATAAGTTCCATGCCAACGCTGGATATAACATTTGCTTTATAAAGTTAGTAGATTGAGAATATATTACATTCAGTACTGCATCTAAGTTAATAGTGACAAAAAGATTATTCTCAAGAAATTGATTGAATACATTAACTTTTAACAGAATACCAATCCTTGTATTGGGATATTTCAATAAGAATGCGAACCTGGTAGCGAAATTTGGAAATAAAACGAGGAAGTAAATATATTTTATTCGTATACTTTTACATAGGCGCGTACAGTTTATATGGTGGAAAATAGAACTAATATTTACAATTAATTAAACTACTATTATCGATTATTTATTGTAAAATTGGCCATAAGAAAAAACCTAACTGTAAAGAAACCTAAAAACTACCAACTAAAATATTTAAAATGAAAAATAATAATTATTCTACTGTTCTGCTACAACTAATAAAACAGGGAAATATATACTCTATATAAAATAATAAACACTGAAAGAAATATCAAAATACAAGAAGAATCAAAGAAAAACTACTGACACAACAGTAATTTCATTATATTTTATTCTAATAAGTAGGTTTATAATGAATGCCATTAACATTTTATACGAACAAGAATACAGTAAAAGTACAATAATTGCTAGGTCATCGTCTTCGCTCCATGTTTTTATTTTATTTTTCTACTGTTGTGTTGTTATTACCATTCTTTATATCTAGTTAATTGTTAATACAAACATCTACATATTATGGATACAACTATGTTTCTGAATAATGTTACTCTTTAAATATATCGGACAATATTTGATGATTTTACTTCTAACTTTCAGCTTATTGTGTTTACCGTTAATTAAAATTATATCAGCTACTATAAAATCACAACAAATTTTACAACTCATTTAAAGGTTATATTTTGTTTATCTTTTATCTTATTGCAAGTAGCATCAGCATCATTTTAAATTTATAGATATACATATTACTATCATCTTATTGAAACAACTAGCAGTTAGTTTTTAAGCAGTGGTATTTTTTTTTTTTAATATTTTACACACATACAGGATGTTAAAATTTCGGAAGATAATTTCTTTTCTTTCATTAAATTCTTTTTTGTGCGTCACTGCCATCATGAATTTTTTATTAAAAATAATGAATTATCTAATCACATCATAGACGTTTAATAGGATATAATTACAAATTAATTAATAATTAATTATTTTTAATAAAAATTTAAAGTCAGCATTGACACACTAAAATAGAATTGTTTGAAAAATAAATAATTTTCCGAATTTCGAAAAAAATCTTTTTAATTGAAAATCACCGCATCGAAATGTAAAGTGTGTTCAATAAAAAACCAAACTCGAAGTAGTAGCTTCCTTACTTTCGCACGTCCCTATTTTGTTAAATACTAACAATTAGATATTTTAAACTTGTGTGAAATTATTTGCTCATTCTCATAATTTACGATTTTGAATTTAAGTTCTTTCAAATTGTCATAATTTTATGTGACTTTTTTAAGTGTAGTAAGATCTTAGTATCCTGAAGAAGGTGCAAGGGTGCACCGAAACGTTGGTAGTGAGAATAAACGATGTTTGACTGAACTTTCGAGTAATTGTTAACACCTAATCCACATCACAGTCGAGAAATTTACCCACAATAAGATTTTTCGTTTCAATGTATCAATGAAACTCGAGAGGAAAATATCTTTGATCAGTCTACTTCGCTTCACTCAGGTGACAAACATTTTCTCGACTGGTAAATACTATTTACTATTTACCTCTCTTGTAGCACATATTACTATTAGGTTTTTATTCCGCGCCAATCCATGTACTGAATAGTCGTATTAGTCCCCGATTTATAGTAGTTGCTTCAATTCTTTGGACTGGTCTGATTAGTACTTGACCAATTAGGTATCAGTCGACGGTGTTCCATACGAATACGAAATTTTCAGTCGGAGTTGTACTGCGAACAACTAATATGAAACCGCGCATGCATGTGACGCTCAAACAAACTTTTTAATCAGCATCAAATAAAAGATCCTCATATTTTTTAAAAACATATTTATTGAATTTTTGATTTTTAGGATGCAGAACAACCTGATTAATATGTTTTTTATGCCCCTTTGGTTACAATATTTCAAAATAAAGTGCATTAAAATTATCGTGAATTATGTAGGTGGGTGGTAAGCAAGTTGGGATACTTTAAAATAAAACAAAGTGGGCGGTAGCCAAAAAAGGTTGATAAACCCAGTCTTAGCTGGATTCGGATTCGGGACCACGAGCGTATTCATGACTCAGAGCCCTTGCTTCAACCCTTAAGCCACCGGAGCTGATATTTCATTTATTCCAGGAGTAATATTTTTCGATGTCATAATAGTTACTTATAGACGGTCGAAAGAAAAGGTTTGCGCTTGCGGGCTAAATTTGAGGCCTGACGCGTAGGCCTGAGGACTTGAGGTATGTGCGACGTTTTGCGCATAACTGCAATCAAATGAAATGTTTTTAAATACATTTCCAATTGTATTTTCGACGTTCTATTTACCACTCGCCGGGCTTTTACTCTACTTTACTGCTCGCATGTGCTACTTCATCGCCCGTATGTGCCACTTAAATTCCAACATGTGCTACTTTATCGCCAGCATATGCAACTTTACCGCCCGAATGGGTATAATGTTTCAGTTTCCCCCATGGTAACCAAGATGTAAACAAACAATTTTAATACAGTTGTGCGTAAAAAATAATAACTTATTAACAGTCTTATTTTCACTACCAGATACAATAAGCACAATAATACAGGGTGTAATCATACTTTGGGGAAAAAATTAAAGAGCATATACTAGACGACATACTGATCATGGAACAAAAAGAATTTTTCAAAAATTCGCAAAATTAATGGTGGTTTACTCAAAGTGGACATTTTTAGGACCACTGGAGTAGCGTACTTTATTGAAAGAAATGTTAAATGAAATTAATTATCAAAGTAACATTACGTAATGTTCGTTCAATTTAGAGATAATAATAGTTTTGAATACACAGTAATTTCAAATATCAATGCATTGTATTTAATTTTAAGATAATTTTCTAAATTACTAACCACATACCTGATGACTCTAAGTACAATAATTATAAATAGTGCCAAAAAAGACTATAGTCTTTTGTCCTGCTTCTCCATAAATTAACAGCATGTCCACTAACTCACTATTATGGTACAATACATTCACTTTCACAAAAACTACACTAAACTGCAATTCACTGTACAATCAGAACACTAAACCAGCAAAGAATGATAATTAACAGTAATATCTACGAAATAATGCCCTATCCCCATCGAGTTAAATTAAATTAATAATTACATAATAACAGACCGTTATTACATGTTGTGTAAACTATTACCTGCATTATAGTAGATTTGAATAAAATTATTAAGAATATCTATTAACCAGTGGTAGAAAAAATGTTTACTCTAAATACGATGCATTATTTTTTGCGAATTTTCGAAAATTTCGTTTTGTTCCATGATCAGTACGTCGGGTAGTATATGCCCTTTAATTTTTTTCCTGAAGTATGATTACACCCTGTATATATTTGAATATTCTAATTATTGTAAAAAATTAAATCAAGTTATACTAAAGAAAATGTAAATAGTAAAAAATTATCTTAATTCTGTAATTTTGAAATGATACTTCAGCGGTGTCATTAATTCATATTCCTTTATTTCTTCCCGTAAATCTATCATTTTTAAAACTTATTGATTTAATTTCACAGAAGACATGTATAATATTTCTAGTTTCATTTCACCATTTAGAATACGATCAAGTAAAAATGAACTCGTTGCATACAGTAATGTGTAGTATCGGAACAGTATTGTTACAAATTGTGGCATCAGTTTATAATTTTTTTAATAATCATTGTTATTTATTTAATTTAATTTAATTTGCCATCGGGGCTATGCTACATACAAATCGGTTGACATTTACATAATTTAAACCCAAATATAGAAACAAAACATAAATAGGTTGATAATTAAATAATATAAATCCAAATATACAAAATAATCAAACATCTCTGGAGAATTAAATAATGTAAACTCTAATATACATATAGAGCATAAATTTGTTGAGAATTAAATAATATAAACCCAAAAGTACAATAGAATAAAAATATGTTCAGAGTTGACCCATGTAAATTCAAATATACAGGTGTTTAAAAAATATAGGTCACGGATTTAAGGGTGGATAATACATCTCAAAACAGTAAAAAAAAATCATATAAACATATATCCGGAAATGCTTTCAGAGCTATAGCGATTTTAATATTTTATTTCATATACAACTCATACTTTTAACATTACAATAAAATCATAGGGATGAAATGCATATCTGCTAATTTGGAAAAAGTGAAATTATTCATGATAAAATTGTGTTTGTAACAAACAATATATATATATATATATATATAACAATAATTATGACAAATAAAGAAAAACAAAATACTATCTTCAATTGTTTTCCATTGTAAACGGCCACTGTGATTTTATTATAATGTTAAAAGTATGAGTTGTATATGTTTATATGAACTTTTTTTATTGTATATGTATTTAGTAGCAGACGAAAAAGTGTTGTCTAAATAGTAACAAGATTTTCCTATTTCAATAAGAGTATTATTTAATGAAAAATTAATATTTGATCTTTTTGTTCGACCTTCATGGATATATATATTTTATTTTATTTGTGTTCATTTCTCGTGAAACCGTGAAATCGTCAGCGTATGCAAGAATTACTATATCATGAATTCTGTCTTTATTAATTCCATTCATATTTTGTTCAATAAAGTAATCCCATATATCGTCCACAAAAATTGTGAAAAGAAAACGCAAAAAACTCCTTTTGTAAAACTCCCTTAGTTATTGCAATAAGATTAGAAAGATTATCTCCAATTTTTATCTATATCATAGCATTTATATATAAAATTGTATGATTATAATAATTTTGCCCGATATGCCATAATAATATTATTTTAACCATAATATCATTTTTTTAAGATCAATCAAAATTGCATAAACCCCCTGACATTTTAAACTTAATTGCAACTCTATTAAAGTAGATAAAGAGAAAATATTATCTCGCATTTCCCTGTTAGCCCAATTATTTATTAAATTGTTTAATTCACACAAGTACTCCTATCGTTTGCATAAAATTTTAGTAAATATTTTGCATACAGATCAGGGCAATTACGTGATAGTTTGATGGATCCTTAGACCCACCCTTTTTATGAATTAAAAGTTTGAATATTAGACCAGTTGTCGAGTGATGTTTCCTGCGTCATTAGGCGGTGTTGAACAGATTTAACAAATAATGAACCCAGTTGATCGGAAGTGATTTGTAAAAGTTTTTATTCCAACAACGTTGCGGGGTTTACTGGAATACATACTTTGATATAATTCATCGAGAGATACGCCGGAGTCCAAAAGAGGGTGAAGACAATCAAGAATGACACAAATCTAGTAATAATCTAATTATAAAAATGTATGTAAAATAATCCCAATTCTTCCATTAGACATCGTTCTTATGAACAACTTTTGGTTTAAAAATAATAATTGGAATGTAGAATTTATCGGAATTATTTATACTGCTATTTTTTTCATGAATTTTCTATACTTTTGTAGAGAAGTTTTGCAATTTTGTTTTGTTTCAAACATTCATAGTTATGTAAGCCAAGGTCACCACACAATTGAGGTCATAATAGTTTGTATTAGTATTTCCAAATATTGCAGGAAGCAATAGTAATATTATTGTTCCATAATTAGTTGATATCTCAGTTGTTTGCTGACTTAGCTATACGGTAATATAAAAGACCTATCCACAATATTGTAGTTAGTGGGTACGTGAAGAATACAGTGGGTATGTGGACCCGAGCGTGGGTGCGTAGGTCGTAACTGTATAGTGTATAAACAATGGTCTAGTGAAGACGGAAACCCTATAATGGGTAGTGTAACATTATTTACATCTTATTACTAAATATATTTATCATTTTATATCTTCGTAAACAACCATCTTTATTATTCTACCATATTCAAGTATTTCAGCCAATCAGCGTCAATAGTAAGTAATACTTTTATTATTATACTTATTATTTAGAACAATACTTAATTGTACCTCCCGGCTGGCAAGAACTCACAATAAATATTATTTGTTAGCTCATCCCTTAAGGCGGGTTACAAAGTGGTTGCATTAGTTTACAATAACCTGTCTTAGGGGGTGGTTACAATTATACAACAATTCGCGTCGTTTATTCAATGACACCTGAGCATTCTTTGTTTTTAACATGCCTACACATGATAACATTGTTTAGAAAATTGCAAATAAATGTGTTTTTGCTTGGTACTAACTTACCAGCAATGCACGGATGCACCTACGTAAGTTTTGGATAACCTAACTTGTTTTCTATTTTAGGAAACCTATACTGGTAATTATTGAACTTTAAAGTTTTGCGGTTTTACAGTAGTTTTTGGGTGTCCAAAATGAGAATCACTTTGTATGTTTGTATGTCACGTTTAAATTGTACAGCCCATTGTTTTTTACTATTGTAAAGAACAGTTTGATATTGGCCAACATATTTGTTACATTGATGATATCAGTCAGAATTGAATTATCCACTAGGCAAATTAGGCGTTACAACGAAAGGGGACGCTTCAAAATTTTCTAAACATTATAAAACTTCATTCACTATTCAATATGAAGTTTTTTTTATAAGTATTGTTGGAAGGATATTGTTTATTTATTTCTTTTTATCAATTGTTACTAATAGCTGTTGTGCTTTGTGCTGTTCCTGAAATTTACAAAATGCAATCGAGTATCCCGTCACAACATATTTCTCTTCACCCTTATTCTTCGAGCAACCAAACACGCAAGTTTTATAAATAAATAATTAATTTTGACTTCTTGTATTTTAGTAACTAAGAGGAATAGGACCTATGTTTATATGACTTTTTTTAAATTCAATTTGACTTATAAAGTAAACTATTAAATTTTGTTACACTAGTCCTAAAATTAAAAAAAAAATGGTAATATGATCAAAAACTTTGTTATTTTATTATCTCGAGAATGATACATTTTGAATGTCAATCAGAGTACTTTTAAATTCATAATATATGTTACAGTAAAATCATTAAAATATCAAAAATAAGTCAACTGTTTATTAGTATATGTGGGGTTTGTCTGGTGTAATTTTAGATCTTAATAGGTTTGTAACTTCATAATTTTTTTTATTATTTTCGTTCGGCGCCTGATCCACGAAAAACAGGGGTAATGGATTTTTGCGTTTTCCAATTCCTGTATTACGGATAACAAGTTTCTAGTGCTTCTTGAATTTCATCGGGTACAACCGAATGGTAGATTTTACAGCTCGGTATGATTTCTTGTCGTGGTTGGAATGTATGAAAAGCTATAGCATGAGTTCTGAGTAGCTCAAACACTTTTCTGTAGGCTGTTAATGTATTGGTATTGGTATTAACCTTTATTTGGTAAGGTTTTGCAGATAAAGTCATTTTCTTGAACTGCTGTTTTCAGGCTTGAAATTATTGCACAATAGTTTTCTACGTCTTGTTGGGGGCTTGAGATTCTTTGTTGCCGTTCTATTCGAGTTTTCGTCACTTTGATTTGAGAGTCCTGCATCTTCTATATTTTGGTGTATAATAATGTCGTGGTTCAATATAGAGTATCTATTATTAGTTGATACATTATTCTCGTTTATTTTAGTAGCGTTATGTCGTTTATACGAACAAAATACAATACATACTTATATAACCAAAAACGGAACTGGCGAGAGGTATTGTTCTGGTCACAACAAATTTTCTTAATAAATAAATTGTTTGCCATATTTTTTAGTTTTTAATATTACTTTATGGGACAGCTGTTCATATTTTAACATAAAAATAACAAATAAACGTATATTTCGTTTGTACATAGCAGATTGGCACACCCAGCAATGGATAATATGCCGTGATGATATATTTATTTATTTATTTTATTCTCGTTTGTTACAAGTCGATAAAAAACTTTTTTAAGTGTCCGGCTTTTTCGGCCACGTGTGTATTTATGATGATAGATGGACACTTATATTATGGATACTTACATTCTTTGATATTTAATACTATTTTTATTTACACATATTTACAATTATTATTAAAGATTACACTCTAAACATAATTAAACAAATAATCTAAACCGTTACATGTAACTCTGCGTTCTTGCGTTTAGCACGCGCTAAATACTAAAACACGAGACTACCTGTCTTTCAATTGAGTTTTTAATTCAGCCTACCAAAAACTAAACGTTATCTTCTTCGTAAGAGGATATTTGAAGGACATGCAGGTTCAGGGTATCATATGGCATCCACAACAAAATATCAACCCTGCACATATACCTGCAATAACTTCTAGTCTTTTTATTTATCATTTTTTTTCAAGATCGCAAAAAAAATTGTACCCATCATGACCTGAAAGTGTCTTTATTGGTCTCACAAGCTTCCAAAGCTCGCTTACGGCTCGTCCTAGAATATGCTTGCTCACCCAGTAAAGTATCACTTTCAGGTCTTGTTACCTAAGTTACTATTAAAAGAAAAATGCTGACGTGAATTTAACAGAAAAATAATTGTGTCGTTGGGGTCTCGTGGCCGTGTGCTTGAGTGTCTGGTCGCGAATCTGGGGACCCGGGTTCGATCCCGACCGACGCCAAAAATTACTTCGAATTTCAATGGCACAAAATTTATCCCTGTGGTGCACTCTCCACGCCAGCAATGAGTGCCCGTAAGGTGACGCCTGGTAAGCGCCCGTACGGTACAAATATTTCATCATTACCGATATCTGTGTACAAAGTAGATTGGCACACCCAGCAATGGGTAATATACCGTGATGATATATTTATTTTATTTTTATTTGGTAACGATATAGTGATCCTGTAATAAATTTATTAAGTGCACTATGTATATGCCCTATCCCTATATTAAGTATATCAGTCATAAAAGGCAAAATGTACGATTTCTGGCATATTTTTTTAGGGGCACTAAAGATCAATGACGTAGCACTAATGAGTGACATCAAGTCCATTGATTTATTTTAAAAATTGTTGGCTGACGTGAACTTGACAGACAAAATATTGAACGTTACTTATGACTTAATATAGATTCCAGAAATAAATTATATTCGTAGTTACATTATTTAACAGGATTATGCGTATCTTAAAAAATGATTATATTGGATTAGATTTAATGAAGTGAATATGTTGACATAATTTTTGTTTCTGGTCAAAATAACCTTTACAATATGCTGCTAAATTTTGGCCACAATTAATTAATTAGTCTATAGAATCTGTTTGATTAATACATAGATTTTCCTACCTGTCTGTATTGGACGCAACAGTTCTACATTCAATATATACAAATAGCTTACCTATCTGAACATTCAACCTACAATCAATCACTTGTATGTAAGCGATATGGACTACGACCTCAGGTGAATCTAAATCTAATCAGTTTGATTAACGCACACTTGAAACTCATATCCAATGATTTCTAACTTCTCAACCACATTGAGAATATACTACACCTACACACCTACTATAAAATATTATCGGTCTTCGCGGGGTTACTTTAATCCTTAAATTCCATTGTGGACCCCACCGTTGTTTTCTTTGTTGCATTTGTGTAATAAGTAAAGTTGGCTGCCCTACTTTTGTACATGCGTCAGTTAACCTTTTTTTTTTAATTTAATTTTTTGGAGTAACTACAATTTTTATAATGCTAATATTATTATATTATTTCTTATTGTAGTTTCTATTCCTTGGACAATATATCTAAACATATTATTAAAAACCTGGGGTCCATTTAGAAAAAAACATGTTTTAAGGAACCGGAATTTAAGGATTAAAATATATATTTGATGTACCTAATACTGTTTTTCATATACCGAGTGTCCCAAGAAACTGGTTAAAACTATTTTATTTTTAAATCAATACCATATATATAGGTGATCACGCGAGAATGAACCTGCAATTATATCCGTTATTAAACAAGATAGCGAGTATGTTTAAATAAGAAAATTTACTATAGACAATATGGGCAATAAGATGTCGTATCAAGAAGTGTTGTTACTTCCGGTTCCGACGTATGTGATACCAACTTTGAAAGTTCAAATAGAACATACCTGCTATATTTTTCTACATTTTTGAAAAGTACACAAAATTTGCTTTACAATGATAAGTAGTAAACAAGTAGGACGTTGTATTATTAAAAAGTAAAATGGCGGACGTTTGAAATATCATACAAAATAAGTCAAGAAAGTGTGGAATTTAGTTTTATTGGTTTTGTTGCCTAGATTACGTCATATAAATGAATTTATCTCAAAAAATATCATCATATATGAATAAAAAACAATAAAATCTGACACACTTGATTTTTTTTCATTCAATATATTCATATTTCAAATGTCCGCCATTTTATTTTTTAATAATACAACGTACTACCGTACTACTAATTCACTACTTTACTACCATTGTACTGTGTAGTACGTATTTACAGATAACTAAAAATTAAGTAATTTGTATGAGAAATTTTTGTTCACAAATAAATTGTTACTTGTATCACAATAATTTTGGCATATTTCACACATCAAGCATGTATATTTTAATAATATATTGTATTTTTTATGAGTGAGCTATATAGTTTTAGTAATAAATGCAACACGAGCCATTGTGATATTTTATAACAGTAATTGTCATTAAAATTATTTATGATGAGGATACAATAAATTTATTATTTGTATGTATGAATTTTTTCCCGTGTTTGATTGTCTTGACATTAATTTATATAGGTAACAAAATGTCTTAAATATCAGTCTAAAAATGGTCTTTGAGGAATATTTAATTCTAATTTGGTTAAATAATATAACTTACTCAAGCTTGCTGTCCGTTTTTACGAATACGTATATTAATATAATATACTCGCACACTTACACATACTAGCTAATTATTATTAATATAAATTTGTAAAAGCCGTGTAGAAGGTTCCTACTTCCTACAGGTATTTCCACTTTACAATTATTTAAATCTGTTTTATACAATATAGTTTTCCTTATGCCTGCTAGTTCAAGCAACGAAATGTCAGAACATATTTATACACCTACACCTACAAAAGGATTTTACGTTTTTAGTAACATTTCTCGAACTTTACTACTTATGTTTAACCATTACCAGCTCGTTTTATTAGTTTTATTCTGTAATTTGATTACTAAAGCATTAGCAAAGTATGCGTGCATTACTTTCCAATGAAGTAGGTAGTGTTGTAATGCAGAATTAACGATACAATCAATTTAATCATGCAGCGCCTTAATGGTATCCACTGCGGATGTTACCACGCTCTTTAGACAAGGGTAAATTCTATAACTAAGTGCTACAGATTATTACAGTAAAGCGGTAATACGTGAACTAAGGTATCCTATTATTAAACCTAAATGAGACACACTAGCTCCGTCATTATTAATTAAAAATTAATGTAGTTTAGTTTTCAGACTTAAAATCAGAAAGTTTAGATCCCCTGTAAATGAAAATGACCGATTTCGGGAACTTTTTAAATAATGTATCGCAAGCATATAACTATTGTTATGATTTCACTGATTTATCGTGGGCAAAAAGTATTCACTCAAATATCTTTTTAATAATAATAATAATATCATCACGGCATATTACTCATTGCTGGGTATGCCAATTTGCTTTGTGCACAGATTTCGGTAATGATGATGACATATTTGTACAGTGTCAGGGGTCAATTTTGTGCCATTTAAAATTCGAAATATCTTTTTTTATGTTCTATATAGTAGATATTTTTTATTTGCGAACAAAGATGATAAACATTTATTTTATCTTTAAAACATTGTATTTTATTTCTACAATGTGAAATAAAGTAAATAACATAACCCAATCGAGTGCAATTCATTATTCTATATGAGCTTAGCCAATAATTCTTCGTATATTCGTACTTCGTACATGATACATATTTACAAATTACGTGAATCCATATAGTTATTTATGTAATAAGTTGTAATATGAGAGTTTTTTGCACTAGATGTGAAAGTGTCATCATAACTATTACAATTATACTGTATTTCAGATATAACAATGGATTTATCAGTAGTAGATAGGGCTTAGAATTCCAGCTTTCTGATTAGTCTAAACGCAAACCAAGTTTACAGTAGCGATTAGTAACCAGGTATATTATTTAATCCATTTTGTCTTTATTAAGAATTAAAAATGATCAAATTTTTATCTTTGGTAGAAATTAAGGTACGAGGGATATTAGATAGACGGTCAAAAACGCGTAAAGTCGATACTGAACTTCCCGAGCGTTATTGTTCTTTTAAGCCGCGGCTAACGGAATGGGATATAACGTATGTGATGGGATGTAACCATAACGCAAAACCTTGCGTATGGAACTGATTATAATAGTCGTGACGGAACGCAAAGTAACGGGAAAGCTTGCCAATGTCAAACTTTCACATTACGTTACGTTCTATGCGTCACGTGACATTATGAACCAATCGGAGAGCTTGCTGCTTAAGGTTGCGTAATATGCACGCGCGCCATGTTGTACAAGTTTCTGTTTATCCGTAAATATAAATATTCAGGTAGAATGAAGTTTAAAAAATCTGATGTGACCAGTACATTACCTTCCGTCAGTTTTATTTATTTTGTACAAATTCCACAAAGAAAGTGTCTGGAAAAATATTCTATATTTCCAGTAAGATTATAACACAAACATACTACGAGCCCAAATTCATATTAGTTCAGCTGGTTAACATTTGCAACAAACAAATTATAAAAATGAAACAAATGGTGAGAAATTTCTACTAATTTCTTTCGACTAATTTAAAATATAGATTTCAAGCTTACCAAAACTGAATGTTATTCAAGTATTCCGTTATTTAATAGTAGGTTACATCGCCTTTATTAGTAATACCATCTTTAATTATATTCCAAAATGTAAAATTATATCATACAGTCGGAGAAGGTGTCCAGTGTACTTCCCATACCATATTAAATATTGACTGTTATAGCGTGCATACTCAACCCGAGACTTAGGCATCACATTTCATTTACAGATTAAATTTGCTCTACATATTACTGACTTAATATCATCAGTCAATAGATTATTAGGTTAGAAATAGTAACCCTTAATAGCTATTTGTGTATTAAGAGCGCAAAATAGGACATTGTCGATTGAGAGGTCCATTTGCGCTCAAAACACACACAAGAGTTTTTCTACAGTCTAAAGAAAAAACGTTTTTTATATTTAATTTTAATTTATCGTTATTTCCCATTCTTCTTGACCTATTGCTTCAATCTATTCTAAACATTTTATACTTTCGTTTTTGTAAATGAATGCCCTATTTTATTTTCACAATAGTGCATTTTTTTTTTGGTTATGTAACATACCGACAGAGCAGTTATATGTCAGATTGTTTTGTAAAGGTGGTAAATGTGTCACTACAGTGCCATTAGTTCCTGACTAAACGTTTTCATTAAGAATGACATTTCTCAACATTGTGTATAGTTAGAAATTTGGACAGCGAGCGTTTTTTCTACTTTGTCGCGCTAGAGCGGCAAAGTGACATTTTGCGTTGACAAAAGAAAGCGCAAATGGCAACTTTCTATGTAGACTGTAGAAAAAATATGTTTTTCTCTTATTCGTTCGAAACTTGAATATCGCAATTTAATTTGATTTTCACCTCTTAATGTTCATAAAATTTTGCTTGAAAGTGTACAGCGTAGATTTCTAAAGTATATATGGTTCAAATAGTTTTTTTTTATCTTAGTCAGGGTTTTGAACAGAATATTCTGATACAGGAATTCAAGTTTGAGATTGTTTAGTTACGTCATAATCAGATTGCTTTAACCTGTAGAAATAATTTTCTAAGTAACAATATTGACAATCCAGTCTTACTTTCGAAATTACTGTTTCATGTACCTTCCCTGTTTCCCGAAATAATAAAGTATTTTATTTAACTATCTGCAGGACAAATGCGTTGGTTAAGTCTGCAGTTATCGTTATGTGCACAATGTGTAACAATTTTAATTAAGTTTTTTTTAATGTATAATATTTTTGTATTTATATTGCGATGTTTTTTGATATTTAATTCACATATTCTTGTTTTGGGATAAGACAGTTTTTCTGCGTAAGTTTTCGTAACTTTTCAGTCTTTGTTAGACGGTAATGAAGATTATTATTATTCTTTATTTCACGGATACAGGTTTATAGGTACAATATATATATATATATATATATATATATATATATATATATATATATATATTATTATTTTATATATACATATATATATATATATATATATATATATATATATATATTTATTTAATTCACATATTCTTTTTTTTGGGATAAGACAGTTTTTCTGCGTAAGTTTTCGTAACTTTTCAGTCTTTGTTAGACGGTAATGAAGATTATTATTATTCTTTATTTCACGGATACAGGTTATAGGTACAATATATATATATATATATATATATATATATATATATATATATATATATATATATATATATATATATATATATATATATACATATATATATTTGTATTTTTCAAGTGTAATCTAAGTAGTTAGTTTACTTCCTGCTCCGGGATTTACACTCCTTCCAGCTGCTTACCAACCAGCTCAGGTGAGGGTGTTAAGTTACTGTTTATCTTATGATATATGCAGTACCGTATATTGCAGTTTTTTGAATTTCCATTGCGTCATGTTTACCAGGGATTTTTTCTATAGTTCTTTTAAATTCTGCATCAACAAATCCTATCCCTCCTACGATTATTGGAATTATAAATGTTTTTGTCTTCCACATTATACTAATTGAAATTATTATTATTATTATTATTTATACACACGTTTTCTTACATTTTTGCATATAAGTGGTGATTTGATGACGATGAGACAGTTTTTCCTTCTATAGTTTATTCTTAAATTTTAAACGTCGTTGATTAGTATGAAATTATGAAAAAGACACACACAAACAACTATATCTTATCCGGGATTCCAACCCAGAACCCTTTGGATCGTGAGTTGATTACGTTGCCCACTATCTCACTGGGATCGGTATGTAGACGGCAAAGAAGATGACATTATGAAAGACGTCCATACCTTACCCGGGATTCGAACCCGGAACCCTAGGGCTCTGTTGCCCACTACACCACTGGGGTCGGTTGTTCTTATTATTATTATTTTAATTAAAAAAATTAAATTAAATTCTTTTTTAGGAAATGGTGAATCCTTATGCTTCCACTGTTTCGACTTTCGACTGTTGCCCTGATTCAGGCTGATAGTGGTTTCATCGCTAATAACAAGTCTTTCCATAACCATATCAGGATCAGCTTCATTACTTCATTCAACAGCAAGTAGGGCGACGTATAAAAACGAATATTTGTCTGATTAATTATAAGAAAACGGGGGACCAACCTCTCTGAAATTTTTGGCATTCGTAATTCAACTCAATGATCAGAACAGATTTTTTTGAACTTATTGAAAATTCTCACTATCTCTGCCATTTCTCGAACCTTGTTTCACCGATATATCATGAATCAAATTGATGTTGTCTTCCCTGGTAATAGTTACAGGTATTCCATTGCGAGGATCATCTTCAGTGCTTTCCCTCTCAATTTTATATCATTGTATATAATGGATAAGATGTTCCCAAAGTATTTGCCTTGTCGTCATGAAATTTCTTTGGTGTTAGGAACTTTTTATGCATCACTGCTCGGTGTTCTATTTCTTTCAGTTAAAAAAAAAACATTGCGGACGTTAGTGGATTAACGTAAAACTTCACAGAGAAACAAGCGCTAATTTACATAGCCTCACAAAAAATAATTGTTCATCTAATGCTGCCTTCTTGGTGTTAGTCCACGAACTTTTCAATCCACTCTCGTAAGTGACTTTGACACTAAAGTATGACGTGGGACGTTGTGGTAAACCATAAACACGAAGTAGCGAAACGAACAAATTTATTATCTTTAATAAGATTAGAAAAAAAAAAATAGAAAACCCATTATTTACACAGATATATATTAAATCTGAAAAATTCTCGGAAATTCCTTCAATCTTCAATCACGATTTGCGGTGAAAAATATTGACTTTTTTACCTGATTTTTTTAAGACATTCTAGACTTTAACGTTTAACGCCTGTTTTTTTGCTTTGCGTGCTTGTACCTTGTTACCTACCCCTACTCCGTCAACAAACATTGTGGTGCTTCGCAATATTTGAAATTCCTTGGGAATTTTTCAAAGAATTTTTTTTGAATTTTTTTGGGAACTTTTTATCATTTAATTTTGAAAATTGATCCACCACTAGTAGTGACTCTTGATAGGTGAAGGGTATTTAAATCACTGTCACTATTCCATGCACTGCAGATTCCTACTACGCGATCGGAACAATCAACTGTTTTATTCATAGTACTGTAATTTCTGTTTTATTTTCATGCCATGGATAAATAAGCATATTATTTTTGGATACCTATACTCCGAGTTTATAGTTATTAAAGTCATTAGGTTCATAAACCGAAGCGACAGCCGAGGTTTATAATCAGCCGAATCTGTTATTTGCATATCGGCCATTTGGCGTTCAAAATTTTTCGTAATACCATAAAACTTATCACTGTGATTTTTTTTAGAAATACTTTAAGTATCCATTTCCTTTGTATCTTCCATCACTTCTAGGTAAGGAAGGTATTGTCTTTGGTCAAAAAATTCGGTGGTGAGTTTTCAATGAATAAGCACGTTTTGGGGTCTCTACAATACGATTTTACTATTTTTACGATGATGTCTGTATGTGTGTGTATGTGTGAGTGTGTGAGTGTATGCGTGTGTGTGTGTGTGTGTTGTGTGTGTGTGTGTGTGTGTGACCGCGGTTTCGGCCGTGATATCTCCAATACTAGAATTCCAAAAATTACAATTCTTACGTATTCATCTTCCTTACATCTATATGCAGACTTGATTAGAATTTGGTTATAATTGGTCAACCGGAAGTACCCTCATTTGAAGATTTTAACAGTTTTTCTTGAAAAACACTGTTAAATATTATTTACACATTTAATGTTATTATAAACATTAACGAATATTCTATTATCTATATGAATTGATTGCATTTTATATTTCATGTTGGGGAAGACATGGAAAGATACGGTAAGGAATAAAAGAATAAGGGAAATAAGGATTATTAAAAGTTTCTAGAAAGATACAAGAGAGACGATTACATTGGTTTATACATATCATGGGAAGAGATAAAGAATATATTGGAAGAAGAATGAATAGCTTAGTATTAATAGAAGATGGAAGAAACAGAGGAAGACCAAAGATAAGACGGAAGAAGTATAATGCGGAAGACTTCAGAGAAATGCAACCGAATGAGGACGACCCGCAAAACAGAAATGAAAGGAAGAAGAAAATAAAAAATAGCTACCCCTAAAGAAGAGAAAGAAGAAGATGAAGATATCAGTGTCAAGTGCTATTTGCATAGTTTGTTTATGAAATAATTTTACTGGAAATTTAGAAATTTTGTAAGAAAATTTATGTATTGAATTTTTTTTTAACTATGAGTGTAATTCTTTGTTAATGGGGCTCAGTATATTACGAATATGTAACTTAATATTGTTCGAACGGAACAGGTTCTAATCCGACCGACATAAACTTGAAAACTATTTCAAAGTTTCAAATCGCACTAAAATGACTTCTGTGAGGCTCTCTACGACAACTTTGAGAGGCCGTTAAAAGGAGCCTGATAAACCCTTAATAAGAGCAAGTTGGTACACCCAGAAATACGCGATGATAATATATTTATTTATTTAATTAAACTATTTTTCTAAAATAGTTATCCATAACGATAATAAATTATAATTCATCAAATAACTGGCGAAATTCCGATTAAAATTTAAACCCGAGTGAAGAAAATGATTTAAAAATAATGTGTGATACTAAAGTAATCCCTGTAATGTACTTTACGTACTTCCTATTGTGCTGTAACGGCCTAAATAACGGTCTAGATTAGCGCAACCAGCAATGGGTAAAAGCCATGGTGACTATTAATACATATTCGTATATTTAGCATCACATTCATAAATTTAATTAATTAGCTTTATCTATCTGCTTATATTATCAATTTTGTATGGTCAAATCCTTAAAAACCGCAATAATAATTGTATTGAAACTAATTCATATTTAGCTTTTTGCAGAGTTGACAGTTTCAATTCGAACAATGACATTATTATTAAAGCGGCATTGGAATTTTTAACATAGATATCATTTAACATTTAAGATACCATAAGCTTATTACTATTGTGAATACAGTTTCACTTATACCATCAAATCTCAAACTATAGCAATACTGATTATTAATTTCATGTTATTGTTATTGTTATTTGGCATTTATAGATAATAGATGGACGAGGTGCTACTCAAAATTCGATTTCTCCCGTTAGGTGTCTTTACTAGGTACCCTTTTGGATCTGTTTCCCAAGCGTCATCCTTGGGGAAAGATCTAAGAGATCAGTGTGACATTTTTCGTAAGTGCCGATTGACGCTATCGACGATTTTGTAATGGCGGACATTAAAAAGCAAATTGTTAACATGAAATGCTTGGGAGAGCTTACGGAAATTCGCATCAATTTCTAAATGTTCTTTCAAATCCTAGTATACACTCAAATAGTTGGCTCTCTGGTCGTTGGAAAGCAAACATGGAACGAATTCCGTTGCGATATTTTTAATCTTCAACTTTTCAGTAAAAATTTGTTAGCCTAAACTCAGGATATTATAGTGAGTTCTTCCAATTCATTAATGGTTCTACAACGGTCAGGCACCATAGATTTTTCAATGCTTTCGGTCGTTCTGGAAGCAACTGAAGATGAACCTCGACAGTTCTGGTCGTAAATCCTTAATTGGCTCAAAGCGTCTTCCCCCTAAGCCCTCCGAAGTATTGCGACAGTTCACGCTGCTAATTTCCTTAACAGAAAATATTACTTCAAAGCAGGCATGTGCAACGTACAGCCCGCAGGCCGGATCCGGCCCTCAATGTGATTTTATCCGGCCCTTGTAACAATTTTCAAATCTTACTCAAAAACTTAAAGATATTTTAACTTGTATTCAATATATATATATTTGCTAATTATTATAGAATATATATATATATATATATATATATATATATATATATATATATATATATATATATATATATATATATATATATATAATGGAAATAATACAAAGCAGATTGGCACACCCAACAATGGGTAATATGCCGTGATGAAATTTTTTTACCTCTCGCTAAGAGAGGTATTGGATTCATGCTAAAAATCGCATATCCAGATTTTATTGAATAAGCACGATTTAAGGTCCATAGAAACCGATTTTAACATTTTTACAATGATGTCTGTGTGTGTGTGTGTGTGTGTGTGTGTGTGTGTGTATGTGTGTGTGGATGTGTGTGTGAGGTTGTTGGAGACACGATTTCTCAAATTCTATAAGACTAAAGACCTGTTTGACTACGGATTCCTCAATGTAACAGTAATGGGAAGAGTTGAATAGGTTCTGGTAACAATTGGACAACCGGAAGTGGTAGTTTCTAAAAAAAAAAATTCTAAATATTATTTTTTGAAAATTTGTTACTACAAATATTAAAGATAATTAAATTAAATTATTATTATTATTATAAATTATAGGGCGCGAGCAGACATGTGACTTTGTTGGCCTTGGCAAGCAGATGAGGATCCGTGTCAGAATGACGGCTAGTAGTTTTTACATAGATGTCACAATTGTCATATGTCCTAATTTTTCGTTCAAAATTTCAAAATGTTCTGCTGTTTATTTGTCATCCATTAGTATGCAATATACTTGTCGAGGAAAATAATCCACATGGATTTGGAATGTTTCGAATTAAAACTTATGATATTTGACACCTATGTATATTACTAGCTCTCATTCTGACACGGGCCCCCACATCTGCTTGCCAAGACCAACAAAGTCACATAACTGCTCGCCCCCTATGCTACATAAAATGAAAATGGCGAGAGGTATTGTGCTGGCCACAACAGATTTTTTTTTTATGGAAATAATTATAAAGGTTTGTATTTTATTTAGTCAATTTGGAATGAAATTTATTCAATTTAAATTAATATTTTATTCTCTACGTGTCAATTGTATTGTCGTCATATTCAATGGATTTACAGATAAAAATATTAAAGAAAATATAAAAGAAATTAAATTAATTTGTATTCACAATACATCTTGAACGAATAGACTAGTATGTATTTATAATCGTTATTATTCTTGTCATAGAAAGAAATCACATATACGAGTATAATAGACGATTTATGATACGTGTTTTCTTGCTGGAAGCAGAACGTGTTATGACCGAACTGTCATTCCTTATTTTGAAAATAATATATATAAAATCTTTTCAAAAATATAGATAATTATGCATTATTTATTTTAATTTTATCATATTCAGGTATTTTATATTGTTTGTTATTCGAAGTTGTCATTTTAACATACTTTTGAGACTTGTAATCCTTAAATCTCTTTGCTTTTCCAGTTGTGAGGTAGTCTGGATTGTTTATTTGTTTGTTTTCCCATTTTTCTGTGTTGCTCTTCTCACTCCTTGCCAAACTTTCATTTTTTACTTATCTTTCGTATGAGGTAATTTTCATACATGATTTAAAATAAAATTTATCTTTTCTTATATTTTTTCTTTGTAAAAAATAAGCTAAAATAGGGTCGTTGACATCTAGCATATCTTACGAACATTCAAGAAAACGCGAATCAATTGGAATCTGCAAAACAATGAAATTAGTAACAAATGGCATAACGAGAAAATATTTGTAATATTAACTTAAGCCAGTTAATAATTTAAATTGTGCGCAAAATCTATACTTTATTCACTGGTAAGAAACAGATTGACCGACAAAAGATAACTGGAGGTGTTAAAAAGAATTTTTGAGATAACTATCGACCAAATCTGGATCTTACCAGGTCGTTAAGAGGCTCTTATACAATTAGTCTAATTTTGTTTTCTGCAATAAAAGATATGTTAACTAATATTATGACTATTAAAGGAAAAAATACTGCTTCCTGACTTAAACATAAAAATTGATCAATAATCTACTACTAATAACAGTGATAACGAATAGATAAAAAATGTACTGCTTATATTCGATAACCATTGTGAAGTGCTACCGACACTAAATTTGTATTTACATGAATGAGAACAATGTGTTATATCTTGAAATAATATACAGAACTATGCGTCTTACAGTAAGGTGTTGAATGTATTGAACCTTGCCATGTATGCGATGTAGGTATTCCATATCTTTCATTAAATTTATAGTAACCATGGAAACATCTTGCTCTCATTTATTTAATGTGATACGAATGTCGCATATACTAGTTATCTAGTTCAATGAATATCTGAATCATGGAAAATCTTACACAACAGATATAGAAGAGTCAATGTAATTCTTGAAATACCTACAAAATAAATAGTGACTAGTGACATCAATGGAATGCTTCCTTGAACTGAAGCATCAACGCATACTGCCTTCAGCTTGATCATCTGTAGCAGGTATAGATACTCATACTCCAACCCATTCACGATAAGGTGGCTTTAGTCCGTAAGAGTTTGTCAATGGTTCCGTCTTTGTTAGTTTCGTGCTGATATCGAGAGTTGTCGATACCGAGTTGCATTCTTCTAGTCCAAATCGTCGAAGAATATAGTCATCTTTCGTGAATCCAACTATATGATTTTTCTAACAAGAAGACATACCTATGTCAGAAAGTCTTAATAATTATTGATTTGATTAAATTAATTGTTAATTAATTAACTATATTTTTGTGAGATGGTACATGTATCCATGATTATTGATAAATAATTTAATGAAATCAATCATTATTAAAACTTTATGACAGATGCCATCTGCCAACACAAAAAGTACAGTTTTATTCTATTTCTCATGTCAGTCTATAAATAGCTAAAAGAAATACTTTTATTTTGCTTGTCTCTTGCGAACGAAACGCATATAACCAATAATTTATTACATGCAGTTTTTAATACTGAACATTTTTTTGCATTTACACTTTTGTTCTAAAATAAATAGAGCAGAAATTATAGCTATATGAAAATTTTAACTTTGTATCTCCTATGGTCCGGAAAAAAATGTTGACTCCCAATATGTATCTCCCACCATGTAATTTTTATTCATTTAAATAAATACACATTTAGTGTTTTATGACTAGTTTCCTCTACAAAATTTTACCAAAAATTAATTAAAATTTATTTTGTGATAGTAATGGTCATTTCATGTCAATTTATTGATTAAGTATTTCATATTTTATTCTTAAAGCCATAAAATGAGTTTTTGACAGTGAGATATATCTGTCAATTACATACATTTGATAGCCAGCTGCACCGCAGCCGCATAAATTTTAAGGGTTTTTTAATTTGACAATATAATATCGAAACGAAACGTCAAATAAGTAATTCGATATTGCTGGCAAAATCTCCATTTGCCTTTTTTTGTTTAAGCCTAGCTTAAAATTTAATTGACAGCGTTACAACTGGGCATGAATCATTTGAATCAAGGAATTTTATTTAATTTCGAAACATAGGTTCAGGATTTATAAAAAATAATTATACCTATAAATATAAAATAATATAATAAATATATCATCACGGCATATTACCCATTGCTGAGTATGTCAATCTGCTTTGTGCACAGATTTCGGTAATGATGAAATATTTGTACCGTGCGGGCGCTTGCCAGGCGTCACCTCACGGGTACTCGTTGCTGGCGTGGAGAGTGCACTACAGGTGTTAACTTTATGCCAGTAAAATTCAACATAACCCGGGTCCCCAGATTCGCGACCAGACACTCATGCGCACGGCCACAAGTCCCCATAATTGGAATAATAGTTTTATTGTACTAGTATACAAAGATACTTGTTAGCATTAATACATATTTTTATTTATTTAATTTTGACGGAACAATACAGAAGAGGACTAAAATCAACATAAAAAATTATCAAAACATTTATACAGACATATAAGATGTAATATAAAGTTAAATTTGCAATAAGAAAAATAAATTTAGTTACGAAATTCTCTTACGAACATTCAAGAAAACGCGAATCAATTGGAATCTGCAAAACAATGAAATTAGTAACAAATGGCATTACGAGAAAATATTTGTAATATTAACTTAAGCCAGTTAATAATTTAAATTGTGCGCAAAATCTATACTTTATTCACTGGTAAGAAACAGATTGACCGACAAAAGATAACTGGAGGTGTTAAAAAGAATTTTTGAGATAACTATCGACCAAATCTGGATCTTACCAGGTCGTTAAGAGGCTCTTATACAATTAGTCTAATTTTGTTTTCTGCAATAAAAGATATGTTAACTAATATTATGACTATTAAAGGAAAAAATACTGCTTCCTGACTTAAACATAAAAATTGATCAATAATCTACTACTAATAACAGTGATAACGAATAGATAAAAAATGTACTGCTTATATTCGATAACCATTGTGAAGTGCTACCGACATTCTCCAATCAATAAGTTTTGCGAAATGTATCAATGAGTACCTATAGAAAATTTAAGTCATTAATTTTAATAAATAAACCGAATCCTGAAAATAATATTTAAAAGTATTTTTTCTTGGAAAATTTACATTCACCGGTATGGAAAAGGCCCATAATTGTTATTTACTCTCCGTTATTTTGTATAATTATTGCTACTTAACGTTGACATCTTCCATCTACAAGAAATGTAACCATAGAAGCTACAGTTTTTGCGTTTAGTGACATTCTAAAGGCGTTAAAATGATAAATAAATAATAAAACAAGCGATTGAAAGACACGAAATTAATATACGCGATAAATATACATATTATCAATTTCATAATTTTGTTATGATAGATAAATATTAGAATAAATTATTTATGTTTTAAGAGATAATGAGATGCGAGTTCCAGGAACTGCTTAGTTAATACCCAGCAATAATAATATTTTGTAGTAAAAATACAATAATTAATTTTATTTTTTAAAAATCTGATGTGGCCAGCACATTACCTTCCGTCAATCCTGTGTAGTATATACAAATTCCATAAATAATTTTTCTTGCTAAATATCATATATATTTCCAGTAAAATTATTTCATAAACAAACTATGCAAATTGTATTTGACACTGACATCTACTTCTTCTTTAGCTTTTTCCACTCCTTAGGGGTTGCTAGTTTTTATTTTCTTCTTTCATTCATTTCTGTTTTGCGTGTCGTCCTCATTTAGTTTCTTTTCCCTCAAATCTTCCACAATACAATCCTTCCATCTTATCTTTGGTCTTCCTCTGTTTCTTCTACCTTCTACAACTAAGCTATATATTCTTCTTCCAATATATCTTCATCTCTCCTCATAAAATGTTCAAACCAATGTAATCGTCTTTCTTGTATGTTTTTAAAAAATTCTAGCATTCGAGCCATTTCCTTTATCCTTTAATTCCTACCCTATCTTTCCGTGTCTTTCCCAACATCTATCTCAACATCCACATCTGTGCCACATTCATTTTCGTTTTATTGATACTGACATCTGTCAATTTGAATTATCTGAATATATGGCAATGTCACTTTGACAAGGACAATGTTTTGACTAATTTTAATTTTGTACTGCTAAAAGTTATTTTTAATTTCATATGTATTACATATGTTACAGCTGCATCTAGCAAACATGTATTTTATGTTCGATCAAGTCACCAAACCAGATGAATGTTGTTATGAATAAAAAAATAAGTTTAAAGTTCAAATTATGTAGAGTATAGGAAATATATATATATATATATATATATATATATATATATATATATATATATATATATATATATATATATATATATAATAATAATAATAATAATAATAATAATAATGACGAATTTGAAATTTGAAACGGTGAAAACTAAAACACTTTATTTTTTTATTCATAACAACATTCAACTGGTTTGGTGACTTGATCGAACATTTATATAAAATACATGGTTGCTAGATGCAGCTGTAACACATATAACTATTGCTCTATTTACTATTTTCTAAGAAGTTGAGTTTAAAGCGTAGGCTCCGGGATTTAAATTATAGATCATTTTATAAATTTATCCATAAAATATATGTATATAGAAACTGTATTAATACAAGCCTGTAGAAAATTTAATAATCTTTAATTTTTATAATAACAAATCTCGAAAAAATAACATGTACAGGTATTTTTCGAAGAAAAAATATTTTGTGCTTTAATTAAAGTTTCATTTCCGATTATCTAATTTACACCAAAATTAAATGGCTTCTTCCTGTATTAGAGTAAGGTAGTAATGCAAGATTTCACAATTTTCTGAACGATATTATTTGAGTTAGAGCATAAAGAGGATCTACATAAACATACACACACAGCCATCATCGTGAAAATTTTAAAATTAAATTCTAGGGACCTTAAAACATTGTCATTCACCAAAATCTTGATATATGATTTTTAGCATACCTCTACACCTACAGGCTTTCTACCATCGTAAATGGAGTTGTTTAAAAGGTAGGCTCCGGGATTTATATTATAGATAATTTTATAAATTGATCCATAAAATATATAAAAAAACTATTAATGCAAACCTGTAAAAAACTTAATTATCTTTAATTTATATAATAACAAATAATAATAAAATTATTTGGAGCTTCAAGTAAAGTGCCATTTCCGGTCATCTGATTTACACCAAAATCCAATGGCTTCTTCCTATATTAGAATAAGGTAGAAATACCAGGCTTCAAAAATTTTTGAACGAAACGGTAACATTTATTTGAATATGAAAGAGAATACTAAAAATATTTTTCTTGAGTATTTCAATAATGGCATAACAGCAAGTACAGCAAAAATATTTCATTAAATGAAGATACTAAATGAAGAAAAAGACATAATTATATAACAAGTGGAGGTAAGTACATGCTTGTTGGGTTTGGATCATTTCTTAGATTTGATTTTTTGGTAGATATCTTAACTATGGCCAAAGAAATTTTGAGAGAATCTTAAAAATAATGTGAAAAAATCAAGAACATTGTTGATACACTCACACACTCACAAGGAGGACGACGTGAGGGAGAAACAATGAAACACACTGCTTCTTTTCGAGCCTTTGGAACTCGTAATTTTATTGATAGTTTTGACTTAAGAGCTGAAGACATCAAGCCCTCTTCAACAGGGTGCAAGGGATTTTATACCTGCCCCTCCTCGGAACCAGTGGATCCCAACAGTGGGAGAAACCAAAGGTTCCACAACAGTTTTACAATATTTTATGCGACGCTCAAACATGCCGCGCGCCTTGAAAGAATATCTTTCAATAGGTACATTTAAAGATAATATGTTCATAACTATTTACAACATAAATATTTACTATTTACACTTAAACATAATCCCTATTTATTGCAAAATGAGTCTGATTTATACACACGGTTAACGGGGTTGAGTGGTGTACTCTAATTGTTGTTTATAGGGAGAACACACAATTGCTTCACAGATCGTTTCACTAGGCCACTAGCGGTACGCACTGTCACTACGCGCACTACGCCGTCGGCACCAGGATGTAGTTGGTCAATGCGTCCCAGACGCCATTTTAATGGCGGAAGATTTTCTTCTCTTAGCACCACCATGGCGCCCACCTCAGCTGTCGAAGACGTCGTCTTCGCCTTCCATTTGGGACGATTCTGTAGTTGCGTCAAGTAGTCGGTTGACCACCTTTTCCAATAGTGCTGACGCATGTATTCTATGTGTTGCCACCTAGACAGCCTGCCCACCTTCAACTCTAGCAGGCTTGGTTCCGGTGGAGCAGTAAGTGACTCGCCAATAAGGAAGTGTCCAGGAGTTAACACTGTTAGGTCGTTGGGGTCGTTGGTGAGGGGAGTCAAAGGACGAGAATTAAGGACGGCTTCTACACATGCTAAAAATGTATACATCTCCTCATAAGTAAAATGCAGATTGCCAACAACTTTGTAGAAATGGCTTTTTACAGACTTTACACCTGCTTCCCATATACCTCCGAAATGCGGTGATCTAGGCGGTATGAAATGCCACGTTATATTTAATTTCGACACTTCTGCTGCTAAATCGGGCGGAAACGATTTTTGGGACAAATATTTTAAGTTTTTTAGTTCACGTTCTGCGCCAACAAAATTGGTTGCATTATCGGAATATATATTTGATATCATACCGCGTCTGGCAATAAATCGTTTTAAAGCGTTTAGAAATGCTTCTGTAGTTAAATTACCCACAAGTTCTAAATGAATGGCTTTAGTTGCCATACAAACAAATAGTGCGATATACGCTTTTACAGTTTTACTCCCTCGCCCGGAAGTAGTTTTTAACACAAATGGACCAGCGTAATCAATTCCACTATTTACAAAAGGTCTAGCAGGTTGCACTCGAACAGATGGTAAATTCCCCATTTGATAATCGTATTGTTTCGGTTTAGTTTTAAAGCATTTTAAGCAATTAAAAATTATGTTTTTTACTGTTTGTTGTCCTGCTAATGGCCAATAAACCCGCCGTAGTGAATCAAGTGTTAGTCTTGTTCCAGAATGTAGTAATCGTTCGTGCTCTCTTTTAATTAATAAATTTGTTATATGGTTTTTTGATGGTAATAAAATAGGGTGCTTTTTACCGTATGCGATAGAAGCATTACAAATGCGACCTCCAACACGTAATACATCGTTTTCATCTAAAAACGGATTCAACGATAATATTCTGCTTTTTGAATTAACTGTACCGCTTTTCTTTAAATCCTTGATTTCCTGGGCGAATGTATTTTTCTGAATAATTTTTATTATTACCTGGTTGCTGTTGTTAATTTCGTCAGCTGTTATTGGGCCTACTTGTTTATTTGCTTTATTTCGGCAATTATGAATAAATCGTTTGCAATAAGAAATTACTCTGGCAAGTTTATCGTAGTCTGAAAATTTTGTTAAAATATTTATATCGACCAGTTCAAAAGCTACTAAATTAATTTTACGAAGTTCTGGAATTTCTTTTTTATTTTGTAATCTGGGTTTAGGCCAGTTCTCGGAATTTTCTTTAAGCCAGTCAGGACCAAATTTCCATAGATTTGTGCTATTTAATGAATTTGGTGACATACCGCGAGATATTATGTCGGCTGGATTGTCTCTTGATGTTACATGAGACCACTCAGATGGTTTTGTTAGGGATTGTATTTCTCCTACTCTATTTGCGATAAATGTTTTTAATAAACTAGGTGATGTCTGTATCCATGCGAGCGTTATCGTGGAGTCTGACCAGGAAAAATGACTGTTTATGTTTATACTTAAGATGTGTGTAACTTTATTAGCTAACCGTGTCGCTAGCAGAGCACCGCACAGTTCTAATCGCGGTAATGTAATACATTTGATTGGTGCTACCTGCGATTTTGCACATATTAATTGAATGTGTATGTTGTCACCCTGCACGACTCGTAGATATACACAAGCTCCGTATGCTTGTTCGGAAGCATCGCTAAAAGCATGTAATTCGTATGTTTGAGATTGATTATACTGAGGTATTATTTTCCGCGGTATTTCAATGTTTGTTATTTCCGCGATTTGATTAACAAATTCGACGAATTTAGAATGAATTTCCATGGGAACTGCTTCATCCCAGTCTAGCTTTAAAATCCATAATTTTTGTAGAAGAATTTTGGCGGTTATCAAGATTGGTCCTATTAACCCTAACGGATCGAAAAGTTGGGACGTTATGCTAAGGATTACTCGTTTTGTAATTTTATTTGGTAAATGAATTTCTTGAACAGTGAATTTAAAAACGTCTTTTCTAAAATCCCAAATTAATCCTAATGTTTTTGTTTCGGTATTTTCAACTAATGAAATATTATGATTAGATCCATTTAGATTGGATGATATTAACTCAGGCATATTCGACGCCCATTTATGTAATTGCAAACCACCTTTAGCTAAAACCCTTGTTAACTCGTCCCGTATGTGGCATGCACTTTTTATATCATTTGCTCCAGTTAATAGATCGTCTACGTAAAAATCGTTTTTAATGATTTCACAAATTGTCGGAGAATTTAACTCTTCTTCTATCGCTAATTGCTGCAAACACCTTACAGCAACATATGGTGCAGACGATGTACCATACGTGACGGTTTTTAACTGATATGTTTTAATATCTTGTTGAGGTTCTTCACGCCAAAATATTCGCTGATATCTCTGATCATTAGGGTCAATCCAAATTTGCCTATACATTTTACATATGTCGGCAGATAATGCTATTTGATGAGTTCGAAACTTGAGAATAATATCGAATAAATCGTTTTGAATTTTGGGCCCAACTAACAGAGTATCATTTAAGCTCAGTCCAGTCGTAGTTTTGCAAGACGCATCGAAAACAACGCGCAACTTGGTCGTTGTACTGACCGAATTTATTACAGCGCGATGTGGCAAATAATACTCTACTTCGTTTGTTTCTTTGTCGGTATCTGTAATTTCTTGCATATGGCCCAGCTGTACGTATTCGGTTATAAAATTGCTATATTCAAGTTTTAGTGAAGGATTTTTCGTTAGTTTATTTTCTAGGGTCATAAACCGCCTAAGAGCACTTTCCCTAGAAGACCCTAATCTGCAGATGTCATTGAAGGGTAATTTGGTTATAAACCGACCGTCGGTATCTCTTTTATGACTTATTAGAAAATGGTTTTCGCAGTCTTGTTCGACCTTGGATAAATATTTAATATTGTTTGCCGAGCAATTCTCCATTTCCCAGATTTTTTCCAACTGAGCATGGAGACTGTCTGACTCTATTGCCAAACAAGATTGTATTTTCCCGTGTGCTTGGTTTATTGGTACCGTGCCGCCAATAATCCATCCTAACACAGTCTTTTGTAAACATGGTTTGTTGTTTCCCAATTTTATCTGCCCAATACATAAAAGTTCCCAGAAATATTCCGCGCCTAACAGCATTTCAATGGGCAAAGTGGTATTGAAATTATTATCAGCTAATACGATATTCTTTGGAATTTTAAGCGAGTCTATATTAAAACTCGTCATCGGTAGGTTTTCTGTGATTGTCGGTAATATTAAGCAGTTTATAGATTTTGAAAAATTATTGATTCGCGATTTAATTTTGACTTCCATGGATTGATTGACATGTGTGCTAGCGTTATTGATTCCAGATATCGGGAGAGTTATATTTTTCGTTGGTAGATTTAATCTTTTGATCATATTTTGCGAAATGAAATTTGACTGCGATCCCGAATCTAAAAGTACGCGGCAATCATGAGACTGACCATTGGAATCAAAAATATGAATTACTGCAGTAGATAATAAAATTTGAGATGTAATTGATATTGTTTTGCATGAATGAGCCGTTAATGAGGGTACCTCGTTTGTATCATCAGAATGAGATGTGGACAAATTTGCGGCTTGTACTACATTGTTATTAGGTTTATTATAATCGTTATCATGTAATAATGTATGATGTTTGCGGTTACACGTACGACAAGTATAAATTGATTGACATTGAGATAAGGAATGATTTTTATTTAAACAATTAGTGAACAGATTTAACCGTTTTATCTCATTGTATCGATTTTTTATTGGCATCCCTAACCATTGATTGCACTGATTAATAAAATGCGGCTGGCTGCATAGCGGACAACTAATTGACTTTGGTCGACCGATTGTAGATTTATTGGCTGTGACTTTGCCTTTTTGACCGAGAGATTTGGGTTGATTTGGAATCTGTTGATTTTTAGACATTGGAGTTAGTGCTTCTAGTGTTTGACATCTATGAGCAATAAATGTTTTCAACTGGTCAAATGTTGGTATTTCACTATTTAATTGTAACTCCCAATCGTGTAATGTCGAGTAATCGAATTTAGAAGTAATAACGTGAACCAATATATCGTCCCATTTATCGGTAGGACGATCTAGGTTTTTTAATTGCTCTAAATGCAAGTTCATGGTATTATACAAAATCCTAAGGGAATTTGCTGAATTTTTAGAAACGGGTGGAATACCAAATAGGGCAGTTAAATGAGTCTTTACAATCAATCTTTTATTTTCGTAACGTGACTTTAATGATTTTCTTGCTATTTCATAATTTGACTGAGACGGATTTAATGATTCGATTGCACTGGCTGCTTCACCTTTTAAACATGAACGTAGATAATGGAATTTTTGAATTTCCGATAGTTTTCCGTTTTGATGTATTAGGGAATCAAATGTTTCAATAAAACTTGTCCACTGATCATATTGACCTGTGAAATCCGGTAAATCTATTATTGGCAGGTGAATGCTGATATTACTTTGTGTATTTGATGTTCTATCGGAGTTACTGCTATGATCATCTACGCTGCCAACTGAATTTGATTGCGATAATTTAGTTTCTATGGCCGCTACTAATCTGAAATATTCATTTTCTATTTCTTCGCGATATGCTACGTGTTGTGTGTTTTTGTCTAGATCTACAAGTTCAATTTTATTTTGTATTTGTTCGAATTCAGTTAGAGTATTTTGAAAATGTTTATAACGAATATTTAATTCACCGATGCCTTTATCGTTTTTGTGTTGTTCAAAGTAATTTTTGAATCTTGTGATTTTGGCTTTTATTAAGCCGCGAGACTCTATAAGGTTTTTTAGTTCGGCCATTTTGGAAATGTACAATTTTTAGCTGAGTAGAAGTTGGATAAATATGTATAAAATAAGAATTGATGGCTAATCACTAACCTTGATGATAACGGTGTCGCTTGAAGGCGGCGTTGTTTGAAGACGGCTGCACCCGTGGAAGTTGATGATGATTGATGATTGCTTCCGGATTTGCCGTTGGAACAAATCCGGCTCGAAGGACCAAAAAATGTTGATACACTCACACACTCACAAGGAGGACGACGTGAGGGAGAAACAATGAAACACACTGCTTCTTTTCGAGCCTTTGGAACTCGTAATTTTATTGATAGTTTTGACTTAAGAGCTGAAGACATCAAGCCCTCTTCAACAGGGTGCAAGGGATTTTATACCTACCCCTCCTCGGAACCAGTGGATCCCAACAGTGGGAGAAACCAAAGGTTCCACAACAGTTTTACAATATTTTATGCGACGCTCAAACAAACATTATACAAAAATGGAGTGGATATTATAATACATAGAAGAGAATCTCTTTATTGTTATAATTGTGACACCAGTAATGAAAAGAGCACACGAACTGAATTAATATGAAGTACGTTTAGTAGAGTGTGCTGAGTAGACGTGTCTTGTGCTGGTGTTAAGTATATTTATTAAAACTGTAGCCTAATGCGAGACAAAGATAGCAATAAGTGTCACCGTGACATAATATTAAATATCAAATGCAGTTAAACTAAAAACAATTAAGACTTATTTCATTTAAAATAATAATAAAAAATAAAAGTGTAAACCCCATTACATTTTTATATAGGTACTGTTAATTAAAGTATTATTTTTTCCTTTTTTAAGGTAGTATACTTTATGGAGCTGATTAAATCATGTTACTTACTAAAGCATGGCGCTCACTTGTCCGTCACGGCACAGCGCAGCACGGCACGTCAAATTTCGGTTGGGATTAAACGCATTCAAATAAATGGAGTAGCCACTCATTTATCCGGCACAATACAACACGGCACAGTCCGGTGCCAACGATATTGTTGACAAAAACGGATAATGCCGTGCTGTACTGGATAAGTGAGCGTCAGTGAACGCACTATCCTGACGACGCTGGCCGGCGCTGTAAAGTCACGAGCATACGTACTACACCTTTTTTGTTACTATGAATGGTCTCTGTATGTACCAGTGTATGGAAAACTGATATATTTTAGGTTATTACTTAGTGTAGGTCTGTTAACAATAGTAAAGCTCAGTGAATTTTTCGAAACTCCTAAAATATTGGGATTTTTTTTTTGTATTTTTGTAGATCAGGAAACCAATGATGGAATTCACCAAATATTTCTCTTTTTAAATTTATTGGGTGAATCCATGTGTTCTTCTTCTTTCTATTTTCTTCATCGTCTAAAAATTTGATTATTTAAATTATCGCCGTGTACGTCGGATCGGTCACTGCCGGTATAGTGAGCGCTAAGCTTTATTATGTTATTAATTTCATTGTAGATGTGGCGTTCCAGTTATTTGATCTGTATGATTTATTCGAGTTCTGTATTATCTATTCTCTAACCCTCTAAAGTCTAGCCTGATGTCTTTACGAGGTTAATTAGAGTAAAATACATTTATCTACAAACACTGTTAAAGTAGGTTTATTAGCGTTTGTTTTTAGAATTACTTGTAATTCTATGGCACTAATGTTAGAAGTGAATTAGTTAGCTTGAAACAATAAATCAATATTTTAACAACGAGCATTGTTTTAAAATGGAATGTTGGAACTAAGTCGAAACAATATGAATTTTTGAAAAACAAGCATTTTATATCCATTTATATCGCACACGCTTCTAGTCATTACAAATGAGAGAGATAAATGTATGCCTATTTATTAATTTGTTCATGATACGGATGACCTTGATCGGGCTTATTTAAAAAACATTCTGCACATAGTGACATTATGTTGTCGTACTTTATGCAGGGTGTAAAAAAATTAATAGCGCATTCCTAAGCTTATTTTGTGCAAAACATCTTATATGAAGGGACATCCGGAAACTTTTCGGTACAGAGTTTCAGAGCCCTTTAAAAGAGCACCGTATAAAGCACATTAGTATATATTACATACAAAGGAAAAATTCACAAATGTACTCTTCCTAAAACTTAATAAAAAAATAAGTCATCCAACAGTTAACAGTTAGAACACTATCATAAAAAGTAGAACAAATTATATAAAAGTAATCTATTCATAACTATTGTTAAATACCTTATTTTCATTATGAGTATTTTTTTTAATGGAAATATTAATGCTGGTGCTAGTGAATATGCAGATATGGTGTTTGTTTCATGGATATTGTAACGGTAATGGTTATCGTACAGAGAATATCAACGTAGATATCCATTAATGAATTTATCTTTTTTTTATTGTTTTTTAATTGTTCCCTAATTTTTTTTGGATAGGTACTTGATTTTTTCTAAACATTAAAATATCTCAAAAACTACTACATTTATCAAGTTTTAGCAAGAGTACCTTTTTGTGTAATTTTTATTTTGCATTGTATATAATATTTTATAAGTAAAAATCTGTTGCGGCCAGCACAATACCTCTCGCCACTTCCGTTTTTGGTTACATGAGTATAGGGCGAGAGCAATCATGTGACATTGTTGACTTGACAAGTAGATATGGGGGCCCGTGTCAGACTGACAATTAGTAACTATATACACAGATGTGAAATGTCAGAATTTTTCATTAAAAATTTCAAAATTTTCTAAATTCACGTAGTTAATTTGTCAACAGGAGTGTAGAATTTACTTGTCGAGGAAATTAAACCACATGGAATTAGAAAATCACTAAATTTAGAATGAAAAATTATTATATTTTACATCTATGTACATAATTACTAGCTATCATTCTGACATGGGCTCCCATATCTGCTTGTCAAGGCCAACAAAGACACATGACTGCTCGCGCCTTATTGTATTTAACATTCCTTGTATACTTACACTCTACACCAAAAATCTTACTTATCAATCTATCGCGGTCCCCCATATCTGCTGGTCAAGGACAACAACGTCACATGACTGCTCGCGCCTTGTTGTATTTACCATTTCTTGTATACTTACACTCTACACCAAAAATTCTACGTCTCTGGATTTTTGACACTGACATTTATCTGCTAATTACAAACATTTTAATTTTTTAATTTTCAAAAAATAATATTTATAAGATTTTTTTTTAAGAATCTGCTACTTTTGGTTGTCCGGAATATTTTCCGCTCTTCCCAGTAATGTCCGATTGTAGTTAAACAGATATGAAGTATTATAGTTTTTGAGAAATCGTCCTTCCAACATCCCCACACACATACACACACATACACACACACATACATCCACACACATACACATACATCCACACTCACATACACACACACACACACAAATATTAAAATCGGACTGTCGGGACCTTAAAACGTGCTTAATCATTAAAATCTGGATATGCGATTTTTAGCATGAATGCAATACCTCTAGCAAGAGGTAAAAATGTTTATAGGTAAAAAAATAACAAAAAAAGTTACATGGCTTCCCCATGGGAGCCCCCTCTGATTGAGACACAGAAACAAAATAAATTGTAAATATGCATCCAAATAAATAGTATCCTTATAGTAAGTTTCAAAATTGCAGTGCAACTAGTACCAGAGTTATTAATGAAAATGTGCCTGATGAGGTGCAATTTTAAAGGGTTATAACTCTGTAACGAAAAGTTTCCGGACATACATTCATATAATTTTTTTGCTCAATATGAGCTCAGGAATACACTATTAATTTTTTTATACTAGTCTTGATACAACCTATATTTTAATTCATTAATGATTTAATAGGGCATACAGTAAAATTTTTGAAAGATGTCCGATCAAGGTTGTCTACGAATTGTATGAATTCAGATTTTTGTTCCGCCCATCATGACAAATTCAGTAGTGTCGTTTGCTTAGTTTTTATGAAGGTACGTAAGATACTACCGTTATTTTATTATTATAAAAATATATATTACAGGAAAAACATTCAAAATTCAAAAATAAGTCAACTAGTAAGTTTATAAGCAAATGTAAAACCAAATATGTTAAAAATAAGATACTGACACAATGTCAGTGTCAGTGACTTTGACAGAATATAACGTTATACGTACGGCTATGAATCCAGGTAATGTATCTGAATTAATAAATAAACTTACAGCGAAAGTATTATCAACAACGAGCATCGTTTATAAATGGAATTTCCTAACTTAGTCGAAACAATATGAATTTTTGAAAGACAAGCGTGTTATATCCATCCTTATCACACAGTCTTACAGCCTTTGCAAAAGAAAGAGATAAATGTATGCCTATTTGTTAATTCGTTCGTGATACAGGTGCCCTTGATCGGACATCTTTCAAAAATTTTACTGTAAATATTTTGTTATCTATTTTTATTCTAGTGTTTTTCAAGTATAATATTTAAGTAATTATTATTAAAAACTATTTGCAAATCACTCTAAAACTATTAATTTTTAAAAAATACTTTCTAATTTTCTTCCTGTCAGTTCCAGCTAATTAAAATTTGATAAAGACGCCTCCGGTTGCTGCTAATGAGATGAAATTGGGCGCCCCCTAAAATCCTGTGCGCCCTAGGCTGTAGCCTATTCAAGATATTCGGTAGTAGTACAACACTGAGTATAAACTATTTCAAACATACCTATTCTAAAGAGATAAATACAATAGGATATGTGACTAAATTTTGATTTTACATAATACCTACGACAAATAAAATTCCCGTATTTTTTAAATCCATTTGAAGATTTCGAAAAAAAAGTGTTCGCAGAGTTTGAAATAAAGCAACTGAAATACGTTTAGAAAGAGTATTTGTATTGAATAACTTTATTACAGTTCACAGTTTTTAATTACAACAGAAATTGACAGACTGAAAATATGACATGTATATTATATGTTGTTTCCATAGCTACGTACAATTCACATACATTTTTGAATCATAGATTGCTTATTCCAACACTCTTCCTCAATTTAATGTATTCAAAAATATATGTATGTGTAGTATTCAGTATAAGTTTTTGTGAATTATTCAAAGTTGTTCCCTTAATTTGACAAATTGTGCTTTCTGTAATCCCTTGGTTAGGATGTCCGCCGTTTGGTCTTTAGTTTGAATATATTCAACTTCTATCTTCTTATCATTAAACAGCTCTCTAATAAAATTATATTTAACGTCAATATGTTTTAATCGTCGATGTTCCCATTTTTTGAGCAGATGTATGCAGGATTGGTTATCCTCATATATTTTAATGGATTTATGAATTTCCACCCCCATGTCAAGCAAAATATTGCTCACCCATAATGCTTCAGTTGTTCCTGTTGTCAAAACTACGTACTCTGCCTCAGTTGATGACAGTGAGACACAAGTTTGTCTCTTCGTCGCCCAACTTACTATGTTTCCATAGACTTTGATAGCATAACCTGACGTAGACTTTCGGTCTTCTTCGCTTCCCCAGTCTGCATCACTATAACACGTGATAACTTCCTGTTCTTGATTTTCTTTCGTGTATTGAAGTCCCATATCCATAGTTCCTTTTAAGTATCTTAATATCCTCTGGAAAGGCTTTTTCCAGAGTATCTCAGTTTGAACATGTTGATATCTACTAAAGAAGTTTACAGCAGCGCTGATATCCGGTCTTGTTCCGAGCATCAAGTACACGAGGCATCCGATTAGCTCGCGGTATGGTTTGTTTATTTCTGTATTTTCTGATGTACCAATCTCAGGTTTTGCTTCCATAGGTGTTGAAGTAGGTTTACAGTCCGTCATGTCAAACTTTTTTAAAAGATTCTTTATGTAGAGTGGTTGGCTAAGAAACATAGTTCCGTTTTTCCTGGTGATATTGATTCCAAGAAAACTTTCTCGTGTTCCTAAATCTTTCATTGGAAATCTTTTCTTCAGCTGTGATTTCAATTCCTCAACGTCATCCTGAGTACTTCCTGCTACAATAATGTCGTCTACATAGAGTAACAAGTATATTCTATTTCCTTTGATTACTCCATTATAAAGACATCTATCTACGTCTGATTGAGTTAAACCTAAGGTCTTGACAAATTCGTCAAATACTTGATTCCAGGCCCTTGGTGCCTGCTTAAGTCCATACAGTGTCTTCTCAAGTTTGCAGACAAGGTCTCCTTTATTTTCTATTCCCTTGGGTATTTTCATATAAAATTCCTCCTTTAGTTGTCCTTGTAAAAATGCATTTCTAACGTCTAATTGATTTAGAAAAAGGTCCTTTTCATTGGCTATACTCAGAAGTATTCGAAGTGTTTCCAGTCTGGCTACAGGAGCATAAGTTTCTTCGTAATCGAAACCCTTCTTTTGTGAACATCCTTTTATGACAAGTCTGGCTTTATATTTCTCTACGTCGCCATTTTTATTCCTTTTAATTTTAAAAACCCACCGACTGTTTAACGGTTTCCTGTTTTTAGGTAGTTCTGCAAATGTCCATGTATTATTTTTATGTAAAGCATCGAGCTCTTCCTGGATGGCATTCTTCCACTCTTGTTCATCTTCACGACCTTCGATATCTTCAAAGTTTTTCGGAATGTCATCCACGTAGCATTCTGCATTTAATGCAAATGCTGCGTATTCTTCAATATAGTACCTTGGTCTTCTTCTTTCTCTCGCACTTCTGCGTGGTACCTCTTCTTCTAGTTCTTCTTCATATTCCAAATTCTCTTCCTCATTATCCAACATTATCATTTTTATCTTTTTTATTTTCTTCTTGAAGATTACTATTTCCAGTCCAATCTTCGCTAAATGTTCCGTCTAAATTGAATTTGTTTTCTAGAAACACTACATCTTTTCCAAAAATAATTTTCCGGTATTCTGGACACCAAAGCCTGTATCCATTAGGACAATACCCAGTGAAATAACACTTCAAGGACTTTGATTCCAATTTCCCTTGCCTCAATTCTTTTGGTTTCAATAAATACGCTACACAACCAAATACCCTTAGTTTTTTTAGATCTGGTCTTCTTCCGTACCAAGCAGTTGCAGGAATATTACCGTCGAGTGCCGTTGTTGGGCTCCTATTAATAATGTAAACTGCCGTTCTTATAGCTTCACTCCAAAATGATTTTCCTAAACTGCAATCTAGAATAAGACATCTGGCCTTTTCCATGATGGTACGATTCATCCTTTCAGCGACCCCATTCTGTTCAGGAGTGTACCTTATTGTGTATTCGAATACGATACCTTTTTCTTCAAAATATTCCTTAATATCTCTGGAGATGTATTCACGCCCGTTGTCACACCTAAACCTGCTGACTTTTACATTAAAGTGGCTTGAGGCCATTTGAACAAAAAGCTTAAAGTATCGAAGCACCTCCGTTTTACTTTCCAGCATATAATCAGCAGTAAAATGTGTGAAGTCGTCGATAAACGTCAAAACATACCTTTGATCGTCATAGGAGATTGGTGTTATAGGTCCCATCAGATCACTATGAATTAATTCCAACGGTCTTTTTGCTCTATTCCGGGTTTTATTGTGTGGCAATTTAGTTTGCTTACCTTCAATACATTTCTCGCATTTTGTCGATGGTACTTTTGTTTCTTCATATTTTATTCCGTTTACTTTATCCTTTAATTTTAAAATATTTTCAAAATTTAGATGTCCCAATCTTTTGTGCCAAAGATCTAGGTTCTCTGTTAGTAAACATCTAGAAAGAGAGACTTTTAAAAAGAAATTCAGTACATAAAGTTCCGTACTATCTCTATAAGTAATGGCAATTATTTTATTATCTTTCTGAATACGACCTTCGCCATTTGCAAATACAACTGTCAGTCCACTCATTTCCAATTTCCTGACTGATAGTAAATTATTGTCTAGTCCTGAAACCGAAAGCACATCTTTTATTTTAATGTTAATTTCTTTACCTTGGGTTTCACAGCAAACGTCCAAGTCCCCAATTTCGTTAGCTTGCATGAATGTTCCGAATTTTACTACTTTTATACTAATCGGTTTTTCCAAAATTCTTTTATTCAGAAGATCTACACATGAACTTACTAGGTGTTCTGTTGCGCCTGAATCCAAAAACCATTTAATTTCTCTTCTTGATTCATTAGTTGATGCCGAAAAACAAAAATATTTTTCTTGTGAAGAGTTACCTTCCGTTTGCATTGGCACTACGTTGGATGAAGAATTTTTAATTTGCTTTTGTGGAATTATCGCCTCGCATTGTGCGCGAAAATGTCCTATTTTACCACATCTGTAACAAGAGAATTTTTTCGGGGTAGATTTCCTTGAATCATTTCTTCCTGCACCTTTTGATGGATGGTCTCTTCCAGCGGTTTGAGAGGAGAAGACTGCAGATGACTTTGAGTCAAACTTAGATTTCCCGTTTCCAGATTTCCGCTTAGTCTCTTCATCCAGTAGTCTACTTTTAACAAAACTCATTATTAACTGTTCTGTAGAAAGTGTTTCCAGTGCTGTTACTACAATATCATATTCATTAGGCATAGTTAATAAAAGGTGACAAACGATATCAGTTTCTTCCAGTTTAGCTCCAGTACATTTTAGTTCCCGTACAAGTTTATCAAATTGTAGAAAATGATTGATCAAAGTTTCTCGATTTGCATCGAATTTCATCGTTAGAAGTTTTTTCCGCAAATACAATTGACCGGCCATACCTTTCCTTTCGAAAATAGTTGCTAAAGAATTCCATAAAATGTGTGCATCATCTTTTTCTTTAGCATATTCCAGGTGACTGTCTGCGATTCTTTGTATAATTTGCGACATGCATTTCCTATCGCTTTTCCTCAGTTCTTTCAGTTGCACTTCCTTTTCAGTACGTACCTGTTTAGTGTCGTCTTCGTTGAATTCCACCATACTTGTGTATGATTGTTCCACAAATTTTAGTAAATCGAGCTCATCTAGGAGCGTTTCCATTCTAAACTTCCAGTTATTATAATTCGTTCCATCGAAGAGCGGAGTACGGTACTTTTCGATTTCGAGTGACATTTTTTGAAATTTACTTGGGCTCACAATTTTCCTTTTATTTTTTATTTCGCCAAGAACCTGGGCCCATAACCTGTTCGCAGAGTTTGAAATAAAGCAACTGAAATACGTTTAGAAAGAGTATTTGTATTGAATAACTTTATTACAGTTCACAGTTTTTAATTACAACAGAAATTGACAGACTGAAAATATGACATGTATATTATATGTTGTTTCCATAGCTACGTACAATTCACATACATTTTTGAATCATAGATTGCTTATTCCAACAAAAAGAATTATTAAAAATTTTAAGAAGAGGTAAATGTCATCAGGAAGGCTCGATAATGGTAGAAAAACAGACCATAACTGTAGATATATGTATACTCGTAATCCATAGCTCCGCTGACTGACGTCACTATATCCTTCCATTCCTGAAAGTATTCAATTGCAAATAACAATATTATTACAAAATAATGTTTACTTTTTACCTCCCGCTACCCTTGGTAAGGGAGGTATAGGGATCGTGCTAAAAATCGCATATCAAGATTTTGGCAAATGACCATGTTTTAAGGTCCCTAGAATCCAATTTTAACATTGTCACAATGATGTATGGGTGTATGTATGTGTATGTGTGTGTGTGTGTGTATGTGTGTGTGTGAGTGTGGATCCTCTTTACGCTCTAACTCAAATACTATCGTTCAGAAAATTTTGAAACCTTGTATTTCTACCTTACTCTTATATAGAAAGATGCCATTAGATTTTGGTGTAAATCAGATAACCGGAAATGGCACTTTACTGGAAATTCAAAATAGTTTTCTACGAAAAATACCTTTAAATGTTATTTTTTCGAGATTTGTTATTATAAATATTAAAGTTTTTCAATTTTCTACAAGTTTGCGTTAATATTTTTTGTATATATTTTATGGATAAATTTCTAAAATTATCTAAAATTTTAATCCCGGAGCCTACGCTTTAAACACAACTCCATGGTTACACAGTACAGATCTCAAATCTAACTGACAGATATATGTCACTGCCAACAAACTAATCATTTCAAATAATAATAGTAACATTTTAAAAAGAAAATAGTAAATGGAACAATAATTATATGGAAAGGAACTTAATACAGTTTCCAGTACCTATAAGTAAATATGTAGGAATATAGGTAAGATAATAAAAATATATAATATATCATCACGGCATATTACCCATTGCTCGTCGATCCAATCTGCTGCGTACACAGATCAGTAATAATGAGGACATATTTGTACCGTGCGGACGTTTATCAGGCGTCATTTGACGCGAATCTGGGGAGCCGGGTTCGATTCCGATCGACGTCAAATATTTTAGAATTTCAATGGCACAAAATTGACCCCTGTGGTGCACTCTCCTCGCCAGCATTGAATATGTATATAAATAAATAGAATAAATATATCATCACGGCATATTACCCACTGCTTGTTCTCCCAATCCGCTTTGTACACAGATTTCGATAACGATGATGATATATTTGTACCATGCGGGCGTTTACCATGTGTCACCTCACGAGCAATTATTGGTGGCGTGGAGAATGCACCATAGGAGTAATTTTTGTGCCATTTATTATTATTATTTATTGTGTATAATTTGTGTGGTTAGGTGGTAGACCAGCCTATGGCTGAACCTCGCCATTGATATGTCTTATGTCTTATCAATAAAGATTATTATTATTATTAAATTGATTGATAGTCGACTGAAGGAATGGATGAGGGTCCCAAGGGAAAAAAAAAATGATCGGACTAGCAGTCACTGATGTAATTTTTTTTTATTTCGAAGCCAACGTTTCGACTACTGCAGTAGTCTTCTTCAGGGCACTATGAAGAATTTACAAAAAATGTACAAATAAGGTACAGAGAGAAAAGGATAAATTTAGATAATAATTAATGTACAAATACTTACAGAAATGGTTTAAAAACAATGGTGTGTATGGCAACCACCCATGAGGAACAGTAGTAATAAAATATTCACAGAGTTGATCGTCAAATGATAAAAACATAAATAAATAAATAACATTTAAAACGTAACAGTCAATGATTGTAAAATAATAATTATGAATGTATGTAAAAACTTTTTGTAGTTAAAGATATAAAATAAAAAACAGTACTGTACTTAAGTCATGTTAATCCTTGCGCATTCTTACTTAAAAAAAAATTATTTTATATCTTTAACTACAAACGTTTTTACATACATTCATAATTATTATTTTACAATCATTGACTGTTACGTTTTAAATGTTATTTATTTATTTATGTTTTTATCATTTGACGATCAACTCTGTGAATATTTTATTACTACTGTTCCTCATGGGTGGTTGCCATACACACCATTGTTTTTAAACCATTTCTGTAAGTATTTGTACATTAATTATTATCTAAATTTATCCTTTTCTCTCTGTACCTTATTTGTACATTTTTTGTAAATTCTTCATAGTGCCCTGAAGAAGACTACTGTAGTAGTCGAAACGTTGGCTTCGAAATAAAAAAAATTTACATCAGTGACTGCTAGTCCGATCATTTTTTTTCCCTTGGGACCCTCATTATTATTATTATTATTATTATTATTATTATTATTATTATTATTATTATTATTATTATTATTATTATTATTATTATTATTATTATTTATTATTATTATTATTATTATTATTATTATTATTATTATTATTATTATTATTATTATTATTATTATTATTATTATTATTATTATTATTATTATTTAAAATTCGAAATATTTGTCGGGATCGAACCCGGTATTTAAATTTAATTTTAAGTATTTATATGAATAAAAATTAAATTATTATTATAATGAGAAATTATAGTAGGTAGTTAATTTTTATATTTTAACATGTATTAAATTTCGATAGGTACATGGTTCGCTCATATCCAGGGCCGGACTGGGGACTAAATTTGGTTTTGACATTGTATTACCGACCGGCCTCAAATATTTATATATATATATATATATATATATATACACTCTTGTAAATCAGCCCCAGAGAACACAAAATCGGCCTTGGAAAACACTGGCCTCTTTGGCATTAGCCAAAATTGCCACTGATGGCCAGTCCGGTCCTGTACAATTCTCATCAAATATTAATAATGATATTCCAAGTATTTTAGACACATGTTTTTATAATAATGTCCCTGTAAAGGGCTCCTTTAAACTGTCGCCGTTTATTCTTTCTAACCGGACTCGCAGAGCCGTGATATTTTATCACTGTTGTACTCTTAAAACATTGTCGGCCGGCGGGATTCGAACGCACGGAACATGGTTTAGATTTAAATGTCGCAGCGAGATTAGTTGTGCACTCCACGGTTGCCATGCTTCCGTTTTTATAACAATAATAATTGGGACTCGCAGAATTGCAGAATCGGTGGCGGTGGCGGCTCTGCAAGCGCACATGTCGTGGTACCCTGTAGGACATACACATATTAGATTTGTATTGAACAAAGAAAAATGTTACCAATTCAAGTCAACACGATTTCTTAGTTTGTTCAGTCGAATCCTTCACAAAGGAATTTAGTTGAGACAACAAGTTATAAATTCGGGTTTAATTACTACTTGTGGCGTAACTCCACTTACGACGAATCTGACTTGCAAATGCAGTCTGTTTGAATAACTGTTTAACACATGTAAATCAGTACAATATTAAATATTACCTGTTACTCGTTACCGTTACTAATAATTGTAAGTGTACTATTCGGTAGAGAGAATAAATTTGTTCCATAATAAAGTGTTTATTTGATGTCACCTCACGAGTGCAAATTTGTTGGTGAACAACAAAGGCAAAGTTTGTGCATTTGAAACTTGACATCTCGTGGATTCGATCTCTTGATATCAAATACACGCATCATATATTTGATATCATTGATAAAATAAGTAAATTAAAATACATACAGGCTGTTAAAAAAAGGGTAAAATTTTTAAGGGCATCAAAATTTGTAAAAAAAAGCTTAATAAACATAGGTCTGATCTTCAATAGTTTCCGAGATATAAGGCAGTAAAAATGATTTTTACGGGGTTTACATCTGTTAAGTCGAAAACTATGAGTTACGACTTCGATTAAATGGGACTTTTTAATTACCTTTCAGATGTCATCTTAGAGATGCTTTTGTTTTTTTCAAAAAAGTCAAATAGATGTATTACCAGGTTAAATGTTGTAGCGACCTGCGTCAATATTTAATTTTCAAATAACTTCATAAGTATTAGATATTGAGAAAAATGTTTCATGTAAGATTTTATGGCTTTTATACATCTCGCTAAGAGAGGTATTGGATTCATGCTAAAAATCACATATCCATATTTTAATAATTAAGCACATGTTAAGGTCCATACAATCCGATTTTAATACTTTTACGATGACGTCTCTCTCTATGTATGTGTGCGTGTGTGTGTGTGTGTGTGTGTGTGTTTGTGTGTGTGGATGTATGTGTGTGTATGTAAGTCGGTTGGAAGGACGATATCTCAAAAACTATAATATGTAATAGCTGAAAAGGTTTTGGTAGTAATTAGATAACCGGAAGTAGCAGATTCTTAAAAAAATCTTCTAAATATTAGTTTTGTTCTTGTTTATTAAAGAAGAGTAAATTCTCTATCTGATACATATAAATATTTTATTATTATTATATAAGTTATATAATAACCTGTTGTAATAAATCTCACAGCCCAAATAATGTCATGGAAACCAAATGAAATATTAAAATGTTTGTAACTGACAGATAAATGTCATTATCAAAAATCCAGAGATTTTTTGTGGGATGTCCATACATTTTATTATTTCTTATTGTATTAACAGTTAAATTTTTAAAATTATAGATATATTACATATACCCTTCAAACATACTGTCAATCCCAACAATGAATTAGAAACATTTCGAAAAATTAGAAGAGGATAAAAATTTTTCATAGAATGAATTTAAAATTTAAAAATTTAAATATAAAGAATAGATGTTAGTAGAACTTTTGATGTAGAGTGTAGGTATACAAGAAATGTTAAATACGTACATTAGGGCGTGAGTAGTCAAGTTGGCCTTGACAAGCAGATATGGTGGCCCGTGTAAGAACGCTAGCTAGTAATAATGGACATAGATGTCAAATATCATTTTTTTATTCTAAATTTAGTGATTTTCCAATTCCATATGGTTTATTTTCCTCGACAAGTAAATTCCACCCTCCTGGTGACAAATTAACTACGTGAATTTAAAAAATCTTGAAATTTTTAATGAAAAATTCTGAGATTTGACATTTATGTAAATAATTACTAATTGTTATTTTGACACGGGCCCCCATATCTGTTTTTCAAGGCCAACAATGTCACATGACAGCTTGCGCCCTCTACTTATGTAACCAAAAACGGAAGTCGCAAGAGGTACTGTGCTGGCTACAACAGATTTTTTATAATGTATTTACGGACATAGACAAACACATAGATCACTATCTTTGTCAGTTTTTCTTCGTTTTTTCGTTTTTCTTTGAAACAGTTGAAGAACAGACCTATGTTGATTAATCTTTTTTTTCTCATTTTAGTCAGTACTATATACCTACAAAAAAGTTACTCTTTTTTAACAGCCTGTATATTCAGTTCATTAAACATGTTTTAAATTTAATAGTTCGTACTACAGATAACTTCCAGGAAATACTGGAAACTTGAATGAAATCGGTCTTCATGAGTCATGCTTTTACGAAGAATGAACGATAAAGTGTACAATATAATTGTTATGCAAAGTACGTACTACGTAGTACACTAATTCTAAATATAAACTATGTAATTACAATTTTCTCTTTTTACACTTTGCGTTTTAATATTTCAACTGTAATTGATTTATTTTTTTACCAAAGGAAATCTCTTCTGCAAAAGTATTTTCACTTTGCGCGCAAAGTTGCCGCGAGAAATTATGTAAATATGAAACTCTGCCTCAAATATTGTTTAAGAAAATTAATGTACCTTGTAAAGAACATCAGCATAAAAGAAAAGCATTCGAAAGCATATCAATGACAGTTCAAATTCATTTTTTACTAGATCAAATCTGCAATTTAGATTATTTTTCATTATGTATTTACAGTTCATTTTTAAACTACCTACATCATTTACCTCTTCCAGTAAATTAAAATAGCAGCTCGGAAAAATATTTAAAAAGCGACGATTGTTAATGAAAAGGTAAAGTTAATACTTTCTTCTGCTAAATCTGAGGGATAAGATGAAAAAGTAAAATTATTAATTTCAAAAGCAACTTTACGGTATGGATTTTTTTGGGAACTTTCCAAACAGATGTCATTGGCAAATGTCAAATTCAGTTTTTATAAAAAAAATCTATATATGACCACTTCATACACCTATTGTTACGTTCGTGTTGAAACAGGAAGTATATACTTTCAATGTCTTCTTCACTTCGGGAAGAAGAAGTCAGAGGGGAACCTGTCTGGTGAATACGGTAGCTGAGGAATCACGATGGCGTTGTTTTCGTCCAAAAATCACGAATAAATAGTGAACTGTGAGCCGGTGTGTTGTCGTGATACAAAATGCAGAAGCTGTTTACCCAAAATTCTTATCAATTTTGGTTTTTTTTTTTAAATATTTTAACTGCGTTATATATGAAGCTAGTAAGGCCGGTAAAAAAAACGTTTTGCAATTAACAGGTGTGCGAAGACGAGAACAGGGGAATTAATTGAATAATGTTTCAAAACACTGATATTGGATTTTTACCTTCCGTCACCCTTGGATAAGGAAAGTTATCATTTGTCAAAAAAAAAATATAATGAATAAGCACGTTTTGGAGTCCGTAGATTACCAATTTACTATTTTTACGATGATGTACGTATGTGTGTGTGTACGATCGTTTGGTTATAATTGTTCAACCGAAAGTACCCTCAATTGCAACTGTTAACAGTTTTTCTTGAAAAAAGCAGTTAAATAACATTTATTAACATTTAATGTTGATAAATTATAAAGAGTATATTATTCTCTATACGAATGGACTATATTTTGTACTTCATATTCAATAGATATAGAGTTGAAGAATTATAAAGTTATTATTTCATAAATCATCCAGCTATACTAACCATGGAAACTGCTAATATGTTCAGTTAATTCAAATTGACAGATTTCAATATCAATGAAACGAAAATGAATGTGGAGATATGAGAATGTTGAGATAGATGTTGGGGAAGGCACGGAAATATAGGGTAAGTAATTAAAGGAGAAGAAAATGGGTTGAGTGATATAAGTTTCTAGAAAGATACAAAGAGACGATTACATTGGTTTGAACATGGCATGAGGAGATATGAGGAAGATATTGGAAGAAGAATGAGTAGGTTAGTAGTAGAAGGTAGAAGAAACAGAAGAAGACCAAATAAAAGATGAAAGGATTGTATTACGGAAGACTTGTGAGAAAAGAAACTGAATGAGGACGACACGCAAAACAGAAATGAGTGGAAGAAAATTAAAAAACAACGACCCCTAATGAATCAGAAAAGCTAAAGAAGAAGATATCAGTGTCAAGTGCATTTGCCTAGTTTGTTTATGAAATAATTTTACTGAAAATATAGGATCTTTTGCAAGAAAGTTTAAGTATGGAATGGCCACATCAAATTATTTTATTTGCAATTGCAAACCATATAAACAGTGATAGGTTTGGTGTAATTTGTAGCTATACCAATATATTTATTTTTATTTTATGTACATTTATGAAAATTTAGGACAGGGAAGAAAAAGTGAGTTTCGTGCTGCTGCCATCCGAAAGTAATGGGCACCGCTCTAATTTTTAATCGGTCTTCTAGTTATTATAGTTCAGTGAATCAACGAAAGGTATATAATGAAAATGTTATAAAATATTAAGCAAAAAATCACCATCATACATCAATTGTAATAAGATCATTGTAACTTTAAATACAACAATGAATTATTATTAGTTCAGTGGCTGCCTCATAGAAGGAAAATATTCGCACAATATATCATGGAAGCATGAACAGTCTGTAACATCGTTACAGTCAATGCCAACATAATCTTGATTCTCGATTACAGTATTAGTATCGTTCCATTTTAAACACACAAAACGGAGCAACCGTGCTTTAAAACTTGTTAATTTCATTGCGAAGAACAATCACAAAATTTTCAACTCTTAATTTTCGATTTGTATTTAATCCTCTGAATCAAATCCCAAAAGCACGCACGTCAGTTTTGAAACGTTAATTTACAGAAACTCTAAAATAAAATAGAATATTTTATTCCTAGTAGTTATCGTACTTCATTCGTTAATATCTCACTATTTACTTTACAGGAAAATTGAAACACCTGTGCTATTTTAAGTTAGGTGAGAAATAAAAATTCGTAAGCACATTTTTGCGAAATAATTATTCATACAACACATTCGCGTTAAAGGAGTGTCGGTATCAGTGAATACACGCGGCGTATATAGCAAGGGATATATTTCTGGACATGACATGTGGATGTAAATAATGTATCCCTTGATACAAGGGAATATTATTAAACTGTAGACTTATAAATAAGTTTCAAAATTGTTTAGAAAGTTTGAAAGGAATATAATAGCTTATTATTTTGGGACATTTTATATTTCGTTTATTCGTTTGAGACAGATAATATGAAATGTAGTAACAAGTTTTATTTTCATCAAATTATATTTAAAATTGTGTTTAGTTACATTTGAGTTTTTTATAGTTCATTTTAAGCCAAGTAAAACTTTCAGTCAATAACACGAAAATGCAAAATTATTATTTACGAAAACTTTTTACTTAATAAAAATATCTAAATCGTAGAAATGGGCTATAGTAGGTCGAGGAGAAATTAAATAAACGAAGAAAGAAATTGTGAAAAATTCATGGACCTCGCTGGGATTTGAACCCAGGGCCTTCCTATATCTAGTAGGACGCTCTAACCAACTGAGCCACAAGATCCCATTGAAGTCAATGAATCTTTCACAAGTCTTTTTACAAATCGTAACGAGTACACTCTTCTAAATGGAAAGATACTCAGCGCGAACAATGCGCATATATACAAATTAATGTGAACTTTAAGCCGTCACATATACGTAGATCATAATTATTGTGGACCCCACTAAATGTTTAAATCGTAGAAATGGGCTATAGTAGGTCGAGGAGAAATTAAATAAACGAAGAAAGAAATTGTGAAAAATCTCCATTTAGAAGAGTGTACTCGTTACGATTTGTAAAAAGACTTTTGAAAGATTCATTGACTTCAATGGGATCTTGTGGCTCAGTTGGTTAGAGCGTCCCACTAGATATAGGAAGGCCCTGGGTTCAAATCCCAGCGAGGTCCATGAATTTTTCACAATTTCTTTCTTCGTTTATTTAATTTCTCCTCGACCTACTATAGCCCATTTCTACGATTTAAACATTTAGTGGGGTCCACAATAATTATAATAAAAATATCTAACAAAAAGTGAATTATTCGAAATTAATTAAAGAGGTTGTCTTATAAGAGCTAATCGTCAAAATTGAAAATTTATTTGTAGTAGGCTAAGCACTAGTCAATCAGATAGATCCTTGCGTTAACTCATTGTGATACATTGTATAGTCAGTGCAAAGTACTCGTATCAAACCGATTTTTTTTATTATACTCGCTTTTCTTACATTAGTATATAAGAAGCGGTGATATGATGGGGATGAAACAGTTTTCTTCGAAACTGTTTGTACTTTCCAATTGTTGCTGATGAAGATGAAATAATGAAAGACATACGACAGCCATGCATTACCCTGGATTTGAACCTGGGACCCGTGGAGCGTGAAAGCGATAACGCTACCGCTAATCCACCTGAGTCGGCTATTAATTTTATTCACGTTTTTAACTAATTTCAGGTCGTATGTGACAAATGTTATAGTAACTTGGCAGCAAAAATTACAATCGCTCGTCATTTTGTTTCATGGTATGAACATTAAATTCTAAATGACACATAAAATATAAAAACATAAGAATTTTATTTTATGTATCCATCATTTAAAACAAAAAAAAACATCTGGACTTGTTTGGTTTTTATTACGTTTATCCGTTGAAAATTACGAAAATGATATTTAAAAAATAAAGTTATGTACCTACGAGTATATATTTCAACTGTTTAATATTTTACTGAAAAAAAAAACATCAAATCCTTTACAAAAATAATTTCAAATACACAGGGGCTAACTTGGTCCTTGTAGAATTACAAATTTTCATACTTTAGATATTTATATATCTACGTGCTTGGTTTTTTACATAACGCTGTTGCTCACAATGGCTGGTACCACAAGATAAATAAATTATAAATAAATTACTAAGTATAAATAGAAATATTACTTGTATGAGATCGCGTGGCTTTGTGCTAAGATGACTGACCATTTGTGTGTGATTCAGAAGGTCCAAATTCGAATCCAATCAATGGAAATTAAAGTACAATACTGTACAGCCCAGGTTGGTATTCTAGTAATGAATTACTTATACACATCTCAGATAATCTTAACATTTTTATTTTTAAAACTGTAATAATAAATGTTAGCTCTTTTCTTTACACTAACCAAATTTTCTTTCTTATAATTAAACATTTCTTTGTTATAATACAAAAACTTTTTCTTAAAAAAATCAGATGTAGCCGCACGTTGTCTCCCGCCATACAATTTTTATTTTATTACATACTTACATATTTACCAATAATGCAAATTTATTTGTATAATAATATAGCTATTGTTCATATTTTTTACTCGAAAATCTTTACGTTATCTTAATTAAAATTTATATTGTGACGACATTTATTTCTTGTAATACCTAGTTTTTTGACAGTGACATTTATCTGTCAATTAGATGCATTTGAATATCTCAACCTCAACTGTGTAACCAAGGAGATGTGTTCATATATAAATCATAGGCTGCGGGATTTATTAAAATAGATAATTTTATAAATTTATTTATAAAATATATTAGAAAAGGATTAACGCATATCTGTAGAGAATTTCATAAACATTAATTTTTATAATAACATAAATCGCGAAAAAATTACATTTAACGGTATTTTAAAAAAAAAATTTTTTAGCTTCGAGGAAAGTGAGACGTCCGGTTATCCGATTTGCACCAAAATCTAATGGGCTCTTTCCATATTAGAATAAAGCAAGAATATATAGTTTCAAATTTTTCTGAATGATAGTATTTGAGATAGAGCGCAAAGAGATCCACAAACACACACCCACAGACATCATCGTGAAAATTCTAACGAGCTTATTTACCAAAATCTTGGTATGCGATTTTTAGCACGATCCCTATATCTCTCTTGTCAGGGGCAACGTAAGATATATATATATATATATATATATATATATATATATATATATATATATATATATATATATATACACAGATAACGTTACTGTATCGTTCCTAACACGGTTTACTTTATACAAATAATTTGCATATTTGTCATGTTGACATATAGTATGTCAAAATAATTGTTCCGTTATCATAGCATTCTGAATGTAGTATAAATAAAGAATTTCAAAAACTAATATTTATTGTCTTCATTTTCTGAAACCGATAAATTATTGAACGGATGTTATGAATCAAAACCAGTCTTGGATGTTTTAGCTATAAATGAATTTCTTTTTTGGAAATCCTTATTGTTTTTCATTACACTCGTAACATTAAGGGACGAATAATTTTGTGAGCCACTGTATATTTATCAAGACTACAGATAATTTACTGAAAATATGATTCTTTGATTAAGATCCTTTTGCTTTTTTTATCTTACGTTACCCCTGATAAAAGAGATATAGGGATCGTGCTAAAAATCGCATATCGAGATTTTGGTAAATAAGCTCGTTAGAATCCAATTTCAACATTTTCATTCTTTCAATTTCGTAATCTACACATGTCATACTACTCACCCTTAAATTTATGACATTAAGTTCGTTTCCACACTGTATATTCATATTTTTGAATTAAAAAAAAATTGTAAAAGATCAGAGACAACTTTAGTTGAAAGACAGATCGAACGTACTAATACGCCAGGATAAAATCCTTACACAAGTGGCTGTAATTATTTGAAGAACCATTCTACAGTTCAGAACATCATTAATAAATATAAAAACGAGGGACAGTTAGGAAATATAGCCGGTTGTGGCCGAAAACAAATTAAAACCTTATAATAAAAAATATAATGTGCTGCAAATGAAACAATAACGGTCGAATTAACCATTAATCCGTTGATTAAGGAATCAAGCTGATCTATAGATCAACGTATGTTGTAATTCATCAACTTGATTTCTGAATCAAGGAATCATGATCAATTGATTCACAATTTTGTTTTGGGTTTTGACAGTTAATGTAACTGTCATGGAAATTATTCGTGGTAATTGTACTTTCCGTTAAAAAGGTATTGTTATGTAAGTTTTTCATTTATTTATAAAATATATTTTATAATTTTCCTATAATAAATATTCTATTTTTAATTTGATATAGGTAGAAATTACACTGATTCCAATAAAGGAGTGTTTTTAAATGTAGTGAAAATGAAAGATATAAAAGTATAGTTAAAAATAATAAAACCAATGCGGTTCTAAATAAAAATAAAGAAGAAGGATGAGGCAAAGTTACACATGGGTACAACAGCCAGAATTCTAACATAGCTATAAATGTCAAAATTAGGATTCAAAGATGTGATCAGTCCTTGATTCATGGAATATGACGAATCAGTTGATCATTGATTTTGATTAGTAGATTAGCTTGATTTTTAATGGTGAATTGGATTGATTTAGGATCAGCGTTGACCTGTAAATCAAGTCATGATTAAGGAATTCGGCCGTAAGAATAAAATGAAAAAGATGAGATCAAAAATATCTCAAATATTTAGAAAACATATTTTTACGGAATAAAGAAATAATTCACATTCATATAACCTGACGGAGAGCTAGTTAAAATGGACGTACGACAAAAGCCGTACATTATTGAAGTTAATAGAATGTAGATACTAGACTTCGTGGAAAAATATGTTGATAAAGGCCCTGAATTTTGAAATAGAGATATTCTAGGATGAAAGTAAACTTAATTTAATTGGATCAGATGGTAAGCCTATAGGTGAAAATCAAATATCCAGTTAAACACAAATAATTTGTGTGTTACGATGAAACACGGCGATGTAAAGTATGGTTATGCGCATGTCCGTTGACGGGGTGGTTAATTTATGTTTTATTAATTAAAGTATGAATAAATATAATTATTTATCAATTTTAAAAGAAAATCTACAATCTTTTACCAATAAATATACAGTACTTATTTTTAAGGAATTGCTGTTCTACTCGTACATTACTGAAACATCTTAAAACACCTCCCCAGTCTCTTAACCTCAACCCTATTAAAAATGTATAGTCAGTACTAAAAGGTGACCCCGCGAAAAACAATTTTCCACTATTTAAATACTCCAGATGAATCTGACAGAAGAATGGGCAAAAATTCTATTTTCCCTAACATCTAATGTAACAAAATCAGTGTCTAGACTACTGGGAACTGTAATAATTAAAGCTAATGCCTAGCCTACTAAATATTAAATTTAATGTGTTGTTAAATAATATTACAACAATATACAGGTATTCATATTGGAAGAAAATTGAACAGCTTAGTAGTAGTAGGTAGAAGAATCAGAGAAATGCCAAAGAGAAGGTGGAAGAACTGTATTACGAAAGGAAAAGCTAAAGAAGAAGAGGAAGAAGAAGATATCTGTGTCAAGTGTAATTTACACAGTTTGTTTATGAAATAATTTGTACTTAATACACAGAATTGATGGAAGGTAAAGTGCCGGCCACATCAGATTTTTAATTTTTTTAATAAAATCGGTATCAGTTTAAATAAAATAATAATTTTTTACATATAATGCGTTTATTTTCAAATATGTAGATAATAACTAAATACCATTAATTATAAAAACATTAAAATGTAATTTGTATATGTTCTGAAAACTTTTAAAACAAATTGTATGGAAACTTCATGATATAGATTTATTCCATTATTGTGGGAAGTCCATCAATTATTTATTCTGATCATTTTTAATATAAACTACTTATATTTTTTCCTTACACTACACTACAGTAAAACATTTCATTGTTCATTACCATTGTATAATTTCTCCATGAATCTGTATATAAACTTCTTTTGGGTAGTAATTAATTGTTATATAAACATTTCGATTATTCCAGTAATTTCTATCTTGCGATTCAAATTTTGTTTACATAGTAAGAACAAGGATAAATGAAGATTGACAGTTAGAAGCGGAATGCACTACGAAGTGGTAATAAATTCCGTATCCACAATGCACAGAGGGTTATTGTTGGAAGTTGCCTCTGATTATGTAGTGTGTGGGGTAAGACCTAAATAAACCAGAACACGACGACTAAATTAGCAATCAAACCCCAATGCGCGACTCTAGACACACGTTAGTTGTTGTAGCCGTACTACAAATAAACAACTACTGATTTCATTATACTTTGCTATATACAGGGTGATTCATCGGTCTGTCCTCTCTTTATAACTCTTTTATTTTAAGTCAGATAGAAAAACTCTTCAGATAAAATTTATATGATATATTATTGTCTATCTACGTACTATATGCACTTGTATACAGGGTGCTCCGTTGAAGCGCAACAATATGTAACTTTATATTTCTTAATGGAACACCCTATATATATTTATTTATTTTGATAGTAACTTAGATTTCCTTTAAAAAAGTATTAAGTAATAAGGGGTCTAAAATTATAAATTATGAAGTTATTTACCTTTATTCGTTGAATGATATGTTTGTATCATGTTACATATTATTAACAAAGTAAGCTATGGATAATTTGATCAATTGTTTCGAGCATTTATTATAATTTTGCATTATTTAGTCTGTCACTAAATTTTAATAACTTCTTTGTAATTAGTGTAATGTTTAAAATAAGTATTAATAAAAAAGAATAAAAATTTTGTATTAAATTATGGTTTTTTCCACTATCAACTACTATTTTTTATGAACGTAAATAACTTCTTAATTTATAATTTTAGACCCCTTATTACTTAATAGTTTTTTAAAGGGAAGCTAATTTACTATCAAAATAAATAAATATTTATAGGGTGTTCCATTAAGAAATATAAAGTTATATATTGTTGCGCTTCAACGGAGCACCCTGTATACAAATGCATATAGTACGTAGATAGACAATAATATATTATATAAATTATATTTGAAGAGTTTTTCTATCTGACTTAAAATAAAAGAGTTATAAAGAGAGGACAGACCGATGAATCACCCTGTATAGACGTTCATTCACAACAAAGATATATGGACTACTACAGTTCAGCAAACGAAAATTGAATTATAAATTATTTTTTTCTATACTGTGTTCTATTTAACCAACTCCGTAGATGGCGCTCACATCAGCGCCAGTTTCAAACAGACGAAATTAAAAATTAGCAGTATTCAACTGCTAACATCTGACATTTTAATAAATATTGAAAAGGTATCATAATGCCATCGACACTTTGTATATTTTAGTCAGTAAGTGTGGAATAGAAAGTAGTATATACCTGCTGTCTAAATGGGATAAAGATGATACTTGACAATGCACATAAAAATGAGACGAGTTGTCACATGTCATGTTCACTGATACTAGTATGAAATTACTTTGCGTATATTGGCTGCAATTTCACCCAATCAGAGAGTTCAAAACTATGTCCTATTCTCTACAATTCTGAATTGGTACGGTGGAACAGAGTATATAATCTATTAAAAGTAGGCATTTTAATATTTGTTTTTAAGATTTTATGACACTAGTGTTGAAAGTGCGTTAGTTACCCTGGTAATAAATGGAACAACAAATCGACATTTTTGATATTTGTAAAAAATCATTAGAAATACAAATTTAAATGAAAAGATCTGATGTGGCCAGCACAATACCTTCCGTCAATCCTGTGTATTATGTATAAATTCCATACATAAATTTTCTTGCAAAAGATTCTAAATTTCCAGTAAAATTATTCCATAAACAAACTATGCAAATTGCACTTGACACTAACATCTTCTTCTTGTTCTTTAGCTTTTACTATTCGTTAGGGGTCGCTATTTTTTATTTTCATCTTCCACTCATTTCTGTTTTACGTGTCGTTCTCATTCAGGTCCTTTTCTCTCAAGTCTTCCGCAATACAGTCCTTCTATCTTATCCTTGGTCTTCGCCTGTTTCTTCAAACCTTCTATTACTAAGCTATTCATTCTTCATCCAATATATTCTTCATTTCTCCTCATGACATTTTCAAACCAATGTAATCATCTCGCTTGTATCATTCGAGAAACTTGTAACACTAGAGTTATTTCCTTACCTATCTTTCCGTGTCTTCCCCAACATCCACTTCAACATCCTCATCTCTGTCTCATTCATTTCCTTTTTATTGATACTGATATCCGTCAATTTGAATTATATGAATATATTAATAGTTTCCATATATAGCATAGCTGGCTGATTTATAAAATTTAATTTCTTTAAAATTCTTTAACTCTATAAATTTAACTGTTAAATCTTCAAATGAGGCTACTTCCGATTTACCAGTTATAACCAAAATCTAATCAGTTGTTCTTCAGGATGTAGACTTGAGGAATACGAAAAAAATATAATTTTTGGAATCGTGGTATTGAAGTTATGCGATCCGAAACTTTCGTCATACACACAGACACACACATACACACACAGACACATACACACACACACATACATACACACTGACATCATCGTAAAAATGGCAAAATCGTATTATAGGGACCCTAAAACATGCTTATTCACTAAAAACTCATCATTGAATTTTCTGACCTAAGACTCTTTCCTTACCTAAAGGTGACGGAAGGTAAAAATAGCGTTTGTAAAGAAAATAGTGTATGATATACGTGTTAAATGTGATATGATTTTGTTCGAAGGTTTGGACCACTGCGCTTTGCGTCGTGTTCCTTCTTACACAATTAAATGTCACTTTTAACATTCATTTCATAAATGACTATTATTTTAACTTTCCGGAAAAATTGAGATTTTTGTTCTACAAAAAACGAACATGTTCAAGAATACTAATTATTAGAAAACAAGAAAAAACTTATTTCAAAACTGTGTGTGAATGTGACAATTTTTCTCTACAGATACGAGGTCTGTTCAGAAAATAACCGAACTTTATCTTTTTATTATTAATTTTACAGATTATTGGTCCTTGTCCCCTTCAAAGTACTCCCCTCCCGTATTCACACACTTTTCCCAGCGATGTTTCCATTTCGCGATGCAGTCCTGGATAATTTCATTTGAAATGGCATTTAAGGTCTATGACGAATTTGCTTTGATGCCCTTAATAGTTTGAAAACGGCGTCCTTTCAGTACTGATTTTAATTTCGGAAATGACAAAGAATCGCAAGGAGTCATTGGCTTGTTCAAGGAGTAGCCGAGAAACGTCCACTCGATTTTCTTTCTGTGGTTCGGTCATCAAACGAGGAACAAATTTTGCTGCAACTCGATGCATGTTCAATTTTTAAGGCAAAATTTCATGCTAAGATACTAACTTCTCCTGCAGTTTCTCTAACAGTCAACCGGCGATTTGCACGCACCGGATTGTTGATTTTCTGAACGTGGGGGTCACCAGTTGAAGCTGAAGGCCTTCCTGGTTGAAGATCATCCTCAATTGACTGATGACCACTTTTATATCATGAAAACTATTCGTAATATTGTGTACGGCCCAGAGCATCATCTACGTAAGCTTGTTTCAAAAGTTGAAACGTTTCTGTGAAAGTTTTCTCCAGTTTCACGCAAAATTTTACGTTGCATCGTTGCTCCAGAAAATCGCACATTTCAAAAATCGCTACTAACACTTAAACGCGTTACACTCAAATAACAATATCACGAAAAGTAAACGAGATATCAACTATCCAAGAACATGTGGTTACATAGGAGATTATGCGCAACGCAATGCTGCTAACCGCATATCACTAAATATCTTCGTTGGCGCGTAATTCAAAATGTTCAGTTATTTTGTCTCTCTTCAAGAATTAGTTCCACGTTCTCTCGCTGTCGCGAAAGGGACTTCTGTGCGATAGTTTAATCATCTACAATTATCTTAAGAATAATGATTGGAATCCACATATTCTCGGGTCATTCTAATTGCATATTCCAGTATTGAGTGGATTTTTTAAACCTCTTATTGCCTCGAAAAAAATAAGTGCATTTTGGCAAGGTCAAATATTAATATTAAGTGGAATCATTGACAGCACATTTTTTTGTTTATTTGCGGCCCGTTTAAAATTCGACTTGACTCCATTAAAAGTCCGCTCTATGTATAACATTTGTAGAAAAACTAGGAAATATTTTTAATGAGAAGAAAAGTTTTGATTACGCATTGTGTAAACCAAGTCAGGTGTTTGAAGTTTGAATTGAAATTTTAATATATAAATTAAAAATATAATTGAGGATACATAATTACTGGTATATTGATCTTATCAGATTTCTTACTTAATATGTAGCAACTTTATGTTAATTTCTGGTATTAGGCGTTTCAAATTGAGGACAGGTTTTCAGGTTTACCACAATTCTAATACTGTTGTCATAAAAGTTATTTTGTTGCTATCGTAATTATAATAGTAACCAGAAGTTGTCACATGTCACGTGGGTTAACACTCTGACCGCTCCAGGATAAATCGGTTTAGAATCCTGAACTTTCGTATTTCAGGCAAAACTAACATTATATAAATAGAAATTCATGTAATATAATGCACGTCTGCTATTTACAGTTACTAATTACTTTCATATGAATATATCTGTGTATGTTTTATGTTTCTTTAATTATTTGGCTGAATATGTATAATAATATAAAATAAATAATATATTAATAATTTTACTTCATTTAAAATATCCATTTTACAAGATATAAAACTATGTAATTTACTACTATTAGAAATGTTCACACATTTTTTAAATTATATTTGTGTGAAATGAAAGTTATATAACTTTATTTTCCACTTATTACATTAGAAGATATGTGGCCAAAAATATACTATTACAAAGTACCATTGTATAAAGGGTCTCAAAACTTAGGAACTATTACAAATTTAAATAGCAAGGGAACACTAAACAAAATTTGTTTAATTTTATTTAAAATATTTTAGATAAGAATAGCACAGAGAACTATATTATTTAGAACAACTCACTTAACAAACGTGAAAGTTTGAAATAAATAAGCCACCTTTTAGTATTAGATAGGGTGATAAAAAGGGAAAAAATTAGAGTATACAGGGTGTTTATTTTAAATGGGCCACCATTGCTATCTCGAGAACTATAACAGCTACAAAAACGGTTGATAGGCCAGATAATTTCTATTTTACAAGATAAATTTTAAAGAAAAAAAAATATTTTTTCGACCAGTGATTCTCAAAATACGGGACCTAACTTTTTTATTTCAAGTGAGAACAAATATTATTTAATTGATTATTCGTTAAAGAATTTAGTTCTGATTTCAGTGATATAATATTTTTATACCCTGAAATGATGATTTTTTGAAAAAAATACAGTTAAAATTTTATATTAATTTGAATAAAAGTGCCACGAATGGAAAAAATGAATATATGTTAATTTTTTACAATAAAAATGCATTATATTTTCATTTGATATTAATAAAAATATTTGTTTATAAATATAATAAAAATATAGTACCTACACATATTCATTGTATTAGTTATTTGTTAATACCAAAAGAAAATATAATTCATTGTTATTACTTCAATATTTTGATTATTGTCAATTATTATCTCTTTGCTTATTACAATGTTATTATTAATGATTGTAATAGAAAATAGAAGATAGACTTTTAAAAGTGCAACAATTTTTGTGTAAAAAATATTATTTAAATGGAGGGCGAATCGAACCCCAATCTGCAAACCCAAAACTCGATCCAAATGTACGTAGCAAACCACATAGATATTTGAAGATTATGTAATAAAAAATTTAAACAATTATTTATTTACACATTTATATTATTTATTCTAATTTATGCAATAATAATAAAGTAATTAATATTAAATAATGTTCATCATGTAATGCATAATTATCATGACTTAATTTTCTGCTGGACACTTTTTATATACAAAATACTGTTTTTCCATGTTAAAGCCCATTATCAAGCATTGCTTAGGACATCGGTATAAGACGATTATACATGTAATGCACGAATAGTTTTTTCTGTGTGGGTTATGACTAGAAGCATTCTTGATCTAGAATAGAAAATTAATACAATAAATTAATTGTATGATATTCCCCAGATGGTTCGTATTCCAATCCATATGCATTAGGCCCATTAGCAAATAGCTAATGTGATATAATATTAATGTTTCGTACGCCGTCACATTAATTTGATAACTCATTCTGACCCGGAAGTTATAAAACGAATTGCGTTCAATGTTTGTTTAATTTTCACGAATAAGCAAAAAAAAATCTAAAATTTTGAATTTTAACAACATTTAATTGAAAATATTTGTCAAAAATTCAAAGGAAAAGTAAGCTGTGATAAATTTCATTTTTTATAATTTATATAATTGCAATACCTACAAAAAATTAAAAGCTGCATTACATTTTCTATTGTTTAAACAGAATTCATATAATACGACTTTTTGTTTTGTAAAATTAATATTAGGAAATGTACGAAGGTAGTAATTTAATACGTATCAAGTCGGAATGAGGTCAGCAATTTTTAGGACTGACTGACTGACATGTCTATAAATTATCACTTTCCGCTCTAGTTACACAAATACAAATAATTATTACATAAAATATACGTATTCCTTTGTCACAAATTATCTCATTTCAATATCTTAGGTTAGATAAAAAATATCCGATTTTTTTTTAAAGTTTTATAGGCGTCAATTAATAAGCTATATGAACTTTGACAACATATTCTGTTTCAGATCACGTAACCTTTTTCAAAATATTGCACAAATTTCAATAATTAATTGTAAAATATTTAATAGATATTCCGCGATATTCACAAATTGAAGCTATTTAAAGAATATCTTTTTTTTATAATATAATACTTAGAAGACATATAATAATTCTAGTAACAACCCTATTTTAATATATTCTCCACTATATTTAAATTGTATTAGATTTATAGGTAGTTACATTGCTTTTCATTTTGTTCTAAGAATAAATTTACTACGGTATACAAAGCAGTTGTTACATTACTGCTTTACGTGCGGAAATAACTTTTTGTAGGATAATATATTTTATTTGAAATCGTCACTGAAGTGCACAAAAATTGCCATTAAAAGTTCAGAAATCGGCACTAAAATAATCTATTATACGACGATTTTATACAAATGCAATGTTGCCAAACATTATGATAATTATTGTACATGTAAGATAATTTGGAAAAACGATATACAATAGTAAATTTGTACGTAAAATGACAAAAATATATACAGGGTGATTGGTGAGGAAACGGCCATACTCGAGGAACGTGTTCAGGAGATCAAAATAAACAAAAAAAGTCCTATAAACATGTGTCCGATTCTTAACCGTTACGGAGATATCACTTAAAAAAATATAATAAAAGCAGCACTTCAATGACGAAACAAATCATTTATTATAATGTACTATGCTATACAAGTGAAGGAAAAACAATTCAATGTAGAATATTTTCAAAAATACCACCGCCAACTTCGATGCATTTACTAGCTCGCTTGTGGATCGCACGTGTGGTTCTTTGGTCATTTCTTATAGCAGCGGCAGAATTGACGATGCGGTCTAATAATTCCTCTCTTGTTTGAACTTTTGTAGCATAAACTAAAGATTTTAGCCACCCCCATAGACAGTAATCGAGAGGAGTGAGGTCCGGAGACCTCGGCGGTCAATTTTGTGGACCTCCTCGGCCGATCCAGCGGCGAGGAAAGTGGTTATCTAAGTAATTTCGTACAATATTACTAAAATGGGCAGGGGCCCCATTATACTGGAAGTACATAAAAAACAAAGTTAGAAAATTTAGTTACGTAAGTAATAAAAGAGTAATGGTAGTTTTTCTAGATATAATTAAAACTAGTTAAAATTAATTTAATTTTCATATTGTAATAATTCTTGGGAAAGTTAATATGCGAGAAGTAGCTATATTTGTTATCTATCAGTTTAATTTGACACATATTAATAAATTGGAAACTAATTAAATTAAATAATTATTTGGCATATGTAACACCTAAGAGGTGTAAATAAATACAACTTTACAAATACAAATTGGTCCACGAAATTATACATAAAAGATAAAAGTAAGATAATTATTCAAAGTTGAGAATGTGATTAATATAAATTAAATATATTACACCTATTAAGGTTAAAAGCTTAAACAAGCTTAGTACGCTGTCTGAAGACGCTAGTAGTACTTTACTAGCACTGTAGTGTAATGAAGCTAAATCACGTACCTACCAAAGCATATTAGTAGGTTAGTGCGCATTAGATAGTTCTTACACATAGCATGGTGACTGGTAACTTATTTTTGTTCACATTCTGTCTTAAACCATGCGATTTTGTAAAGAGTGCTGAACTCCGAAATTCTATTCGGATATTAAACGGATATATTTGTGGCTTAATACAAGAAAAAATATCTGATGAGGCCAGCACATTACATTTCATCTATCCTATGCATTATACATAAATTCCATACATTAATTTTCTAGCAAAAGATCCTATATTTGCAGGAAAATTATTTCATAAACAAACTGTGCAAATTGCACTCGACAATAACATCTTCTTTAGCTTTTCTCATTCAGTTTTTTTATTTTCTTCCACTCATTTCTGCTTTGCGTGTCGTCCTCATTCAGTTCCTTTTCTGTCAAGTCTTTCGCAATATACTCCATCCATCTTATCTTTGTTCTTCCTCAGTTTCTGCTACCTACTATTACTAAGCTATTCATTCTTCTTCCAATATTTTCTTCATCTTTCCTCATGACATGTTCAAACAAATTTAATCGTCTCTCTTGTGTCGTTCTAGAAAGCTCTATTACTCGAACCATTTCCCTTATCCTTTAATACTTTACTCTATCTTTCTGTTTCTTCTCCAACATCTATCCTAATATCCTCATCTCTACCACATTCATTTTCTTTTCATTGATACTGCATCTGTCAATTTGAATTATCTGAATATATTAGCAGTTTTCATGATTAGCATAGCTGGCTGATTTATGAAATTTAATGTCTTTATAATTCTTTAACTCTATATCTATTGAATATAAACTAATAAATGCAATCAAATCATATAGGGAATAATATATTCTTCTAAATGTATAATCAATAAAAATCAATAAATGATATTTAACTGCGGTTTTTCAAGAAAAAACTGTTAAAAGTTGCAATTGAAGAAACTTCCGGTGGACCAATTATAACCAAACTCTAATCACGTCTGCATATGGATCTAAACTGGAGGAATACGAAAAAAATATAATTTTTGAAATCGTGGTATTGGAGTTATGCGACCCTAAACACACACACACACACACACACACACACACACGCACATATACATACAGACATCATCGTAAAATTAGTAAATTCGTATTATAGGAACCCCAAAACGTGCTTATTCATTAGAAACTCATTCAAATTTTTTGACCCAAGACAATACCTTCTTACCTAAAGGTGACGGAAGGTAACAATGTCAATTTTATAGCAATATTAGATTGACTGTCTAATCGGCTAGAAAACACTATAAAGTAATAAGTAAACGAGGAGATATTGATAAGTTTTTAACGTAACAAAGAAACAAATATTTTTTGATCAAATTAAGTTTATTTTTAACTTTTAAATCAATATGCATTTTCCATCGTTACTCCAATATCGTAAATTCACCGAAAAAGTAGTTGGTGTCTTGCTCTGCAAAATAAAGTTCTTCGGAGCAGTTTCGCCCTTCGCAATCCAATATTTTGATTGTTCCTACGTTTCAGAAGCATAGTGGTAGGGATTCAAATGGATCATCATATGTTAAAAATCGAAACAAAAAATCCAGCTTGTTTCGCTTAAATCGCTCCAACAGGTCCTTGGAAATATTCATTCGATTACATTTTTTGGTCCAAAGTCGCAGCACCCAACGTCCAGTCTTCATGTAATATATGATAAACGCATTTCTTCGATATGCCCACAGCTTCTGCTATCTCTCCAACTTTGATTTGACGGTCTTGCAGTATCATTTGTTGAACTTTGCGATAACAGAACGATTTTGTTTCGTTCCATTTTTATAAAAAAAACACTTGAATTCCACTGACACAAATGCCTCTCAAACAATACATCATAAATGCCTGAAATTTCTAGAGGTTTATTTCAAAGCATAAACAATTATTGTATTTCCAGTATAATTTTGATGATTAATGACATCTAAATTTTGAGGCTAAAAACTTATCAATACCTCCGTGTACATTAGTAAAGGTGATTATCAAAATTAAATAATATATACATTAGTCGAGGTCGGGGAACTAGCTAGTCGTTTGCTTAGTCAGGTGCTCAGAATACCATCTATATTTTATACATCTGAGTTAATAAAATCTAACTGCCAGGAACCTATATAGTAATCGGCACGAGAATCTTGCATTTTTTCTGTCTTGCAAGGAAAATGCAAGAATAGCAAAATTTTCTAATATTTTCTTGTATTCTTGCACTCTTACAATATTATATTATAATTCAAATATATTAATATATAATTATAGTTTTTTACAATGAGAGTTGAGGTTCATGATTGACTACGGCCCGAATCCATAGGCTCGTCAGTTTTGTTTAAGACTGGGAGCTAATTACACTCCGTAATGAAACGTATATGTTTGGTCGTTAATTTAAAAATGTTTCCTTGGAGGCGTGGTCAGCAGAACCGAGTGATTACACAGCCGGCTTCTTCTTAGCGTGTACGCATTCTAATTGTAACCCCATGCGAAAACATGCAAGAAGTTTGCAAACAATACAAGATTTTTGTTTGTAAGAGTAACGCAAGACAAGACTTATTTAAATTCAAGACAAGAAATCTCGTAACTTATACATATCGGCCCTTTTAACCGGAATTTAGAACAGCCAAAAATCACAAGGTCCAGTATCTTTCGCCCGCATGAAAAACGAATCCCAGTTGTTTACGAATTCATGACGCCAATACGTTAACTATATATGCGAAATCACTAAACTTTCTTTTGTTGGTTGCCGTGTAGTTACTAGATTTAGTGTAAAAAGAAAGTTTGGCAGTTATTACGAGCTTGGAGATAAGAATCCCAAAGTAGCGGTCCACAACTTGCCAAATATTCTTCGTATTTTTGATACGATATATAATATGATGATGATGATGGACAAAACTTTAAAGAATCATATGTTAGGATTATAATTATACACGATGTACTGGTACGCCACTGTATTTTACTAGATTGCAGGGCCAAACACATGGTTTCAGTAAGAATGAAATAACGTAACTATTTAAATTTGATTACTATATTAAAGAAAAAAAAAATTCTACCCCAGTTATTAATATACTTTGGTGTAATTACGACACTATTCGAGATCCTTGCACAATTTGACAAATCTCAAGAAAATCTTAAATTTCAACTAGTGCATTAGATCACACTCACAAATAAATATAGAATCAAGGGAAAATTGTGAATTGACAAGGTAATTGCTGGATCAAAATTTTTCGATCCCAACTATGTGCAAGACTACTTTTGAAAATTAACTTTCAGGAATACATTAGCAAATTTACTTTCAACGTAGAGCTGAGTAATAGGCGTGAACATTCGAGTTATGTTCGAGTAAACACATTTTACGAACGATTTTGAGTTTTGTGTAATTTGTGTAATCAAATTTTGAAAACACTAGTGATCTGACTGACTATGAACAACTAAAGAATAGCAATACATCTACTTAATTTAGCCTCTGCGTATGTTGAGTAAAACGTACTTACCTCCCTCGAGGTAGATTTGAATAATTAGCGAGTAAAGTACGAGTAATATGAATTTTTGAACGCAAGTTATAGTGAAGATAGAGTTAACTCTATAATTTTAGACCGTGTAAAGTTAACTGAGAGTTAATTTTCGTACGTAGTCCATTTAACTATACACGTTCGTAAATTATAGAGTTCACTCTGGGTGCGTTCACTTTTTAAATCTATCGAGCACTCTCAGCAATCTGATCACGTGACATATTCATCTGCAATATTCGGTCTGTAGCTTGAATAACCGAACAGATAGAGCGTTTAACTGCCATTTTGACATTTATTAATTTCCACCAGAATAAAAATGGAGAATATTAAAGAACATATGTACTGTGCGCGAGTTATGATCGTTTTTTTTTTTTTGATGATACTGATTAAAAATGTGGAAATGATTATAACTTAAAGCTGAAAATTATGTAGAAAAATATTTCCTAAAATGACTATACATCTCAAACATTTTTCATTGATATACGAAAACGACAACATTCACTCATAGAATAGACACTGTTTGCATTGCCGGCGACAAGCATTTTAAATTTGCGCTTAAATACGCATGCGCCAGACAACTGCTCAAAATGCTCCATGGTTAGAGAAGGAGCGAACAGAGCGGGCTCTGTGCGTACCGAACGTAGAGCTGAGCAAAAAGATCGCTCAGATATAATGGGCCTTTTAGATTTTTATTGCACCGTGACATAATCTTTCAATACACCACGTAGTGAAATTTTTATTAACTAGAGATGAGTAGGCACCATGTAGTCAAGTAAAATGATTAAAAGGACAAGCATTTATTTTTGGTAAAAAATTATTTAAACAACACAAAAACTGAAATTATTTTGACTTTGATTATAAAGAAATTATTAATAAAGACAAAACAATTTATTTAAAAATAATAACAATAGTTTTATTCTTGTTTGTAACTTTTTTAATACTAAACTGGCAACTACGCAATTATCTGTCCCTATATGTGTTGTTTATTTCGCGTCTTTAGAATATATAACCACGTTTTTGATTCCCATCTACCCGTCCTTTTGTCTTAAAATATTCATCATCATAAACGCTTTGTGTGAATTTATTTAATATAGTTACATTCTTATTTCCGCCATTTCAAATTTTGTTTGAAATATATCTGACCTCCTCTATGCGCAAACAAACTACTGCGCACTACATATGTCATTTTTTCTCTATCTTTCTCTTTTCATGTAAAAGGTCCATTACCGAAGAGCATCGAGCACTTAGACCGCTCAGAGCGTAAATCCGAACGCAGTCGCTTACTAATAACTAACGTTCGAAAATTTAAGTCACTTTACTCGGAGTTAACTATTTCAACCTACATTGCCCGAGGTGGGTACATTTTACTTGAAATGCGCTGGAGTCAATGAAGTAGATATACTGTCATTCTGTAGTTGTTTCATATTTACTGAAATCAGCAGTGTTTTCTATATTTGACTACACGAATTACACAAAACTCGAAATCGTTCGTAAAATGTGTCTACTCGAACTTAACTTAGCTTCAGATATTGTATTTTTTTTGTATAAATAACATGGTAGCAATATTCTAAATAAAACAGTGCAGCATTATGACATATTCTATTGAAACTATGGCAGTTTGTAGATTATGTAGTCTTTATGAGTTATTTTGAACAAATAAATGACCACATTGAATCCTTTTATAGAACTCTAAAAACAATAGTTTCTGATGGAAAGTATCTAAACAATTCAAGTGCCACATCATTCTCACTTGAGTAGTATAAAAAATATGTACGACCACAGAAACAAGTGCTTTTTTCTTAATTAATATAACATATCAAACTTTTAAAATTAACGTGAAATTCAAACAGCAAATATCAAATTCTGGCACGTTCGTAAAAGCTTCCATTATCAGATAGACCTGCTATATTTGTGACGTTATCGAACAGATCCGTCAGATAGCACAGACTAACTTTCCGAGAACGCCTATGTACAAAAATAAATTGCGATATAAGCTCATAAACCGCAATTACTGGCATTATTTTTTAAAAATAATTTTAAAGTGGTGAGTACAACTTTACTTACGTCATATATTATTTGGTAGCATATTGGCTATTGGTCATGAATATTCTAGGTAGGGATCCCGAGTTTAAATCCCTTAGGCATGATTTTTTTGTGTATGTCCACACATTTTTTAATTGGGATTTAAATAATCCTGCTGAAAAGTTTTAAAATAGAATAAAAAATTCGTAAACAAATCTCAAATAATCAGAACATGACACAACTACCAGTAATTACCTTTCGATCTAAAAAAATTCTTTAAAACTTTCAATTCTTTCGTTTTTCTATCACGTCCAAATAATCTTCCAGTTAAAGATAGCACGAAATTATTAATAATAATCCGGAAATATGCGTTGGACTTTTGCAGGTCATACTCGGAAAATCAGTATCCCCGGATGTGTTGAATTCCACATGACGACGAACGCTTGCCGCGGCTTCTGTGAAAGCTGGGCCATTCCTTCCGGTCCAAAGGCGAACCCTGAGCAGCCCGTCACCTCCGTCGGACAGTGCTGTAATATCATGGACACAGAAGACGTAAGTCATTTATGCTGGATGCTAATATAGTCACAAGTCGTATAACATTCGATCGAACATATTTTCGTTATTTTATATAGTTAAAAATAAATCTAAATCGAAAATTGCCACCACATCTAAAACTTTAAAATAGCCCCTAGCTAGGAATAGGAAATTATTTTTTAGACAATAAACTTCTTGAAAAGATAAGCCCGTAATACGAACCCATTTTTAAAAAGTGCTTTTGTTAAAAGTGACGTTTAACCTAATAATAGTAACACTACTATTATAATAGTGCGTTCGGAATAATTTTTGACCTAAATGATTATAATTATTATATAATTTCTTAAGAGTATATGTGTACTAGTAATAACGATTATTATTCTTGATATTATGGTTGTTTGATATGGGGTCTCGTGGCCGTGTGCCTGACTGTCTGGTCGCAAATTTGGGGAGCCGGGTTTGATCCCGACCGACGCCAAAAATTAATTCGAAATTTAAATGCACAAAATTGGCCCCTATGGTGCACTCTCCACGTCAGCAATGAGTGCTCATGAGGTGACGCCTGGTAAGCGCCTGCACGGTACAAATATTTCATCATTACCGATATCTGTGTACAAAGCAGACTGGCACACCCAGCAATGGGTAGTATTTATTTATTTATTCTTATTTATTTATTTTTCATATTTTAACATATATCATCACGGTTTATTGGCCGTGTCTAAGTGTGCCAGTTTGCTTTTAGTTGCAGTTTATAGTAGTAAGGACAATATTTCTGCACTATTGAGGATTGAAGTCGCTTATTAGATGTTACCGCATGGACTCTTAAAGCTGTTATAGAGAGAACACCAATGGTGCCACCTCTGTGTTATTTAAGAATTGGACATATTTTAATCATTTAAACACATGCTCCAATGTATGTAGGATTAAAGCAAATAGGATGAAATAATTCAACAAAATTTATAGTTTTAAAAATTATTAGAATAAAAACGACTTTTTTACATTGTATATAATTTTAATTTCACGCTAAAATGAAAAAGAATTATTTTATTTCGAAGAGAAAAAATTTAATTAAATCTATATAAATTGGTGGATCGCGGGTTGCGATCTGGTAAACTTTATTCCTCTATCAATTCATTAATTGGTATTGGTGAGAATACTTTACTTGAGTTTCAGGAAATGGATTTATAATATTTACCGATCTTGTTCCCCCAATTCTGTAAGATAGTTACTAAGTCAGTAATATATGAAACAGGCGTCGGAAAATTATGGGTAATCATCGGGCTGCGTTGATAGTTAGACTTCCACCTATGGGGTTGCGTTAGTAGTCATTCGGTGATATAAATTATTACAGTTAGCTATAACATCTATAATTAGCTGTCACTGTAGCTATCAAATATTTAAATTTAGTCAAAATAAAATTACTAGTCCATACAGAAATAGAATTCATTTTGATTTGTACGATTGTATTAGTGCATATACATACACAGATAATAATTTCGCATGGAATCATGTGTTGCAATATGTTGAAAAAAAAATATGCAGGACAAACAAGAAAATTTACAGATAGTAAATAAAGTAAAAATAAATTAAAAATATTTTTCTAAAATAAGTATATATTCACGCATTTTTAATTGATATACTTTAATTAAATATGAAATAATACTACATATTATATGAAACAATATTGCAAATAGCCTAAATATGTGTGCCGGTTTGTGAAAAAATGAACATTGTGTAATTACAGGCATTTACATTCATGTCAACATAATTTTTAATTATAATTACACTTTTTTATGCCTCTTCATTAATGAAGGCCATAGTACCATAAAACTTTATAGGCTTTATACTGTCTCTATAATTAAAGGTTATTATATGGGAAATTTCAAGAAGGAAGATAATGTTATAATCTTCCTGATTTAAAAATTTGTTATACTTTGAAACTGATCAGATAAACAACTCAGTTATTCACTATCAAATCCTTCAAACTCCGTTTATTGTGCACTTGTGTAATACGCAATGAATGAGATCAAATTACACTTACACTAAAACTAGGTACTACTCGTATAGTATTTTTCACGTAAGAATGCAATGCGCAATAATGTTTCGTTTATAGGCAGTTTAATGCGCTCTATAATCTGTACTGCCGCTGAATAGGAAACTATTTATTCTACATCAAAAAACGTACATGCAAACATGACCATTATTCTAGACCTTTTCGATAGTTTTTCTTTGACATTATTGATAAATCATGTAAATCAACACGAAACAAATGCTATTTTGACAATTTCAAGTTATTTCCTGAATAGAGTTACGAGATACTTCGCCTTATGAACAGATTCTGTAACCTGCGTGGCAAAAAGAAACTAGGTACTTCAATAACGTATGTGGTCAAGAATCATACTCTTTTTATAGCGCATTACCATTCTTTTGTGAACAATTCTATACAAGGTGATCATACGAGAATGAACCAGCAATTATACCCGTTATTAAGCGAGATAGCGATTGTCTTCAAATAAGCAAATGCACTATATGGGAAATAATATTTCGTATCAAGAAGTGTTTATAACTTCCGGTTCCGGAGTATATGATACCAACATTGCAATTTCAAATGGAGTATACTATAACAAGTAGTATGTTGTATTATTAATAAATAAAATGGCGGACTTTTATACTATGAATATATTGAAAACAAGCAAGTGTATGTGAGATTATGTTTATTGTTCATAGATGATAGTATTTTTTCAGATAAATTCATTTATACGAGCCCAACCCCAAATGTATTCGTACCCTCTGAAAAAAAATATTAATAGCAAGAAGAAATAAATTTTTAGATTACAATAGTTAAGACTGTATTTGGGCAAACTTTTATTTTATGTATTAATAAATAAAGTGTACTGGATTTAAATATAATGATATTACCTATTTTACCATTTTAACAATAATCTACGGGCAAATATATGACAACAGACACGTGCTATTATTTATAATACTGAAGGTAAAGGAAACTGACAATATATTCAATTAATTACTATATTAAATTTTATCTTTTTAGTAAAATTATTTGCTGATATTTATTTATTAAAGTACCACCTAAAATTATATTAAAAACAAGAATAAATAAACTGGATGCTATGATTATTACTCCAATTCAACAAACTTTGATATGGTGTATTAATAGAGCATATAGAACTTGAATAAATTGCTTATAATAAAATATATTAGGTTTAATAATAATTTATTTACAAATAAACCATTGTGACAAATGTTTTCGTCTTTAATAATTCGCAAATATTTTTTATTAAAGTAATTAAATTTAAACTGGCAATTAATTCAGTATACATATTATCAGTTACGTTTACCCTCAGTTTTATAGATAATACTAACATAAATATTGTATTTTTTACTGTTGGAACGAAAAATTTTGGGACTTGTCTTTTGTCATATATTTGCCCGTAGTTTATTCTTTAAATGAGAAATTTAGTTAATAACTATTGTAACCTAAAAAATTATTTTTTATTACTGTTAATATATTTATTTCAGAGGGTACAAATACATTTAGGGTTGGGATCGTATAGCGTAACTAGTGCAACAATACCAATAAAACAAAATTTCACAGTCTCTTGATTGTTTTTTTAAGATATTTCAAATGTCCGCCATTTTATTTTTTAATAATACAACGTACTACTTATTTACTATCATTGTAAAGCAAATTTCGCGTATACTTTAAAAATATAAAAAAAATATTTTCCACTTGAAATTTTCTCTCCGGAAACTAGAAATAACAGAACGATTCTTGATACTTATTGTCCATATTGTCTACAGTAAATTTTTCTTTTAAAGATAATCGCTATCTCCCTTAATAACGGAGATAATTGCTGAGTCATTCTCGTGTGATCATCCTTTATACTATATTCACTAATTTCGATACTTTTTAACAATATATTGTACCGTTTGATATTCAAACGTCACCTCAAGACTTTACGAGCATTTAAGGCTATTGAAGAGAATACATAACATAAATGAAATAATTTTCAAGTTTTGATCTCGATAGGATTCGAACCCAAGCCGATCACTAATCCACACAAAGCGTGTGGACATACAAGTTATCCAGGATAACATGTCCAACATGGGTAACTATAAGAGCTACGAAGTTAAAACTTAAGGCCGTTTTCATAACAAACTGTCGCCACACTAACACTTTAAATTAAATTTAAAGTTGTGTTCGTTTTCATAATATAACTTACACTTTAGCGAGCACTAGCATTACTTTCAATTAAAGATAAAATCTTAACGTATTATTAATTAAAGTGTTAAAGTGAAAAGTGAACTTCATTATGAAAACGGCACTTAGAAAAAAGCTGCCCCATTGTGAGGCCAGTGGAGCGATATATTGTTTATCGAAAAAAAAATAATCATGGCTCACTACATATGGGCGAAAATATATGTAAATTTTGCAGTTCTTTATTTTTACAAATAACTAAATAATATCCAAATATGAAATAATGATGATATTAAAATCTTTTATTACTTGTATATCGAGATGCCAAATTAACAATTTTTCTGTAGACACTATAGTAGGAAGTTACTTTTTTTAACTTACCAACGATGTATTTAGTAAATCTATGTTCATTTGTTTCAAAATGCAAAAAATGCAACAATTATAAATTTGTAGAATAAAAACAATGGTTTTGTCAATGAAACAAATGAAATTTTTACCTTATTCTGAACTGGAATTTTTTGTTTTGAATATGTTATTGCCTATTATGACATCCGTACTAATTATACTAAATGAAATTTTGAGAATTAAATTATGAAAGTAGCAATGAAAACAAACAAATTATGTTTGCTAATTGTAACAAATATGAATACGTGTTATAAATTTTGAATACACACATGCTTTTAATTTTAGAGTATTATTGAATCAGTTATACGGGTCTATTCTGTATCTCAGTAGTTAATTTTTAACAACTGGTTAAAAAATTTAGCCAATCAAGTATGTTGATATGTAACAAAAAAAACTATTTTTAGTTGTCAAATCAATATCAATTGGATAAAATATATAACAAGTTGTTAAAAATTAACCACTGAGTTACAGAATAGGCCCGATATACATATTAACAATGAGTTAACAGTAAGTATATTTGAAATAAATTGTGAAAAAATCGCGTCAGACGTCGGGATACGAACCCAAGACCTTCACTCTACCAATCTTTTAGTTGGTAAGACCGTCACTCGAGCAAAATGAAGGTCTTGGTTTCGAATCTCGACGGCTGACATTATCTTTTCACAATTTATTTTAGTTATATACATATAATACAATTTATTTATCGTCATATTTATAATTTTAATTGCGTTTTAAATTGAAATATTTGGTATTAAAATAATAAATACATTAAATTTAATACGTATTAAAATATTATTTTTCTAGTATGAAAAAAGTATAAACATATTCATTTTAATTCATATTTTATAAATCACACAACATTAACAAAATGAAATACATTTGTAATATATTTGTGCGAGAATTTTTTTGGATGAGTTAATTAATTATATATCCAGTAAACCGATTTGCAGTCATATTATATTTTGTTGTAAATGAGGACAAAATATAATGTACATAGGTATATTCAATAATTTATATTTCAATATTGTTCATTTAATTTAGTTCATTTTCAAAAATCTAAATTTAAATATAAATTATATAAATTCAATATATAGTAGAATTACTTTATACTCATATAATCATCCTGTCGTGACGATTACTTTGGTTACTACCAAACGAAAATTATTTTGTTCGTTTCCACTCGGAACGAAAACGCGATATTTCGTTTCCACTCTTTTCATTCTTTATTAAAAAAAATCGTTTTCGTAAATCGAAATGCGAAACCGGTTAAAAGTTAAAACCGGTTAGTCCTTTTTCTTTTTAATTTATAGCATATATAATGTTTTAAAATTGTTGATTAATAAAACAATTGCACACATCATATTTATAATATAATGTTATATTTTAGTAGAAAATTACACAAAACAATTTTTATCGTATATTAGTACTAACGTAACCAAGAAGACGAATACCGCCAGTGTGTGCAAATGAAATTTATCGCAGTCAGTGTGTTCATTAGATGAAATTACGTGTATACCCTTTAACTTAACACATAACAGGGCTAGTCACGAAAGAGTTACTTTGAAAGTCCGTTTGTTTAAAACTCAAAATACTAATGACCACATACACTTAATACCATATTTAATTAATTAATGTCAAAATGACAGGAACATCACTAGATAGGCAAAGCAATAGTGGATTAAATTTTCCATTTTTCAAGAGAGGAAGCTAGACGCTGTTGTAAATTGTATTTCGGGTTGCAAATAAACAGACTTTGAAGATAATCCCTCTGTGACTAACCCTGTATATCTGGAAATTCAATAATATTTGCGTGTAAAGTATTTGCTATAAATAAAATTAAATATTAAATAAAATAACGGTTGAAACCGGTAACCGATAGTAATTATTTTGTTTTCAATCATGAACAAAAAAAAAATATTTCGTTTTTGTTTTTAAAGTTTTGGTTTATTTCGTTATTTAGTTTTCGTTTATATTTTGTTTTTAGTCCCTGGTTACTACTACAAACTACGAGCTACAAGTAGGTAGAACGATAAGTAAAATAAGTAGCTATTTATGTGTTTTGTTGCAAAATGATGGTGTTTTTCGTACTAGACGAAAGTATAGTCGAACACGCCATGTGCGAGAAACACGATTTTGCAATGAATCACATAAATTGTAATACCCCTTGAATAAGTCATAAAATATAAAAACTAACCACTATAGTTAGTTCGCCATTATAATGTTAAAAATTATACATTATTTTAATGTAATTTTGTTTTTGTAATAGAATGTTTTGGAATAGAGATATAGTGACATCAGCATATCCAGGTATTATTTTTTACCGTTGGCATAGGTATTGTCTACCTCTGTCTACCTTGCTCGGTCCATGCTAATGTCACTGCATCCATTCTCCGAATTTCTCAATATATTTTTTCTCGTAAACTACAAATATGTAATCAGTTTAAAAAAATATAGTTACTTATTTTATTTTCTTAAGCAACACCGCTTAATAATTTTGCCGTTCTATGGCGTTTATAAACAAGCAATGTGAGAAATATTATAAGATATATGATTAAACTTGCTAAAAATACAGATAATGTCAAAATGGGGTGCACACCGCGCAATTTGCTTAACTAATTACAAAAAAATATATATATAATAGATTATGGCTGTAAATTATATGGTTCTGCCAAGACCCAAACACTTGACGTTCTGCAAAATACCAGTCCACAATCTCCAAAGCAATACTCTGTTATGTTATATACGTACATATCCATTTAAATATCCCATGGAAAAATGAATTTATCAATCCCGATTTCCTTTCTTTTACCTACTCGAAATTGCAGATATCAAAACATCTCACAATTTCAGCTCTCGTTGTAAATGGCACTCAGAATTTACAAAAATATCTTAAACGGTAGGAACATCATATTTTGAATGTAAATGAACTATTTCCTCGAAAACGTGGTTTAATTTTTTTGAAGATATAAAGGTAACCAAAACAATAATACGCATGCGTTTCAATCATACTCTAGTATGTACCAAGCATGTGATTGGAATCTCAGTCATTTTATATTCAATTGTCCTCTATACGCCTAGCATCAAACAGTATTATTTTAACATTTATTTAACAGCCTAAGTGAATTCCCTATTAAACTTCGCATACTATTATCTATTAAAAATATTAAAATTTGGAAACACCGTTTTGAATTTATCAAAAATAGTAGGTAAAAGAAGAATATAACTTTGCATCCATATCTATTTACTATGATGAAATGTCTAATTCAGCACTGTCAAAAGCCAAATCTGAGTAAAAAATCTGATGTGGCCAGCACATTACCTTCCGTCAATTCTGTGTATTACTAATTCCATAGAATTTACGTAATATAGAATATCCATGATTTTTTTTACTTCCGGGCGTCAAAAGGTAAGGAAGGTATTGTTTAGTTAAAAAATCTTATGTGGCCAGCATATTACCTTCCATCAATTCAGTGTATTATGTACAAATTCCATATATAAATTTTCTTGCAAAAGATTAAATATTTCCAGTAAAATTATTTCATAAATACAGTATGTAAATTGCAATTGATACTGACACCTTCTTCTTCTTCTTTAGCTTTTCCCACTCATTAGTGGTCGCCATTCTTGAATTTCTTCGTACACTCATTTCTATTTTACGTGTCGTCCTCGTCAGTTCCTTTTCTCTCAAGTCTTCTACATTACAGTCCTTCCATCTTATCTTTGGTCTTTCTCAGTTTCTTCTACCTTCTACTACTAAGCTATTCATTCTTCTACCAATATATTCTTCATCTTTCGTCATGACATGTTCAAACCAATGTAATTGTTTCTTGTATCTTTCTAAAAATTTCATGGTTAGCATAGCTGGATGATTTATGAAATTTAATATTTTTATAATTCTTTAACTCTATATCTATTGAATATGAAGTATAAAATGCAATCGAATCATATTGAGAATAAAATATTTTTTAAAATTTATAAATAAATAAACAAATATATCATCACGGCATATTACTCATTACTGAGTGTGCTAGTCTGATTTGTACACAGATATCGGTAATGATGAAACAACATTAAATGTCAATAAATGATATTTAACTACTTTTTTTCCAAGAAAAACTATTAAAACTTGCAAATGAGGATACATCCGGTGGACAAATAATAACCAAAATGTAATCATGTCTGTAAAAGGATCTAAACATGGGAATACGAAAAAATTATAATTTTTGAAATCGTGGTATTGGAGTTATGCGATCCGAAAAGACCACACACACACACTCATAAACGAACAAACGCACACACACATATAGACATCATCGTAAAAATAGAAAATTTGTATTCTAGGGACTCCAAAACGTACTTATTTATTAAAAACTCATTAACGAATTTTTTGACCAAAGACAATACCTTCCTTACCTAAAGGTGCTGGAAGGTAAAAAATGTCAAAATGAAATAAATTTGATTTGTTACAATATTAATTAGTGATAATGTTATTTTGGTTATGATGTGTTACAGGTGGAAGCGCGTGTCCTTTGCGTCGACGGAGTGAAAACGCTGACATTCAAATCTGCCACGAATTGTGCATGCTACCACTGCAAAAAGGACTGAATTTCCCCCGCCCCTGCCCAGATCCACGGCCACTGCACCTAACTTTGTACATACATACACCCTACACATGATGATCCATTGAAATTATACTTCAGATCGTTCAAATACACTGTATAAAATCAATAAAGTTGTTTGTTTCTATAACTCTCATGTGTCTCATTTTTCTCACAGGTATGGCGCTCGGCGAATCCGAAACCAATTATAAGTTGTTATAATTAGTGACACGGACATGTTCGTGCTGGGAATTTTACTTAGGAATTTTCAATGCAAGCTCAACTTTCTGGACTTTGGTTCATTATTTCAGTTACTGTACTGCACTCGATAAGGTTTATTTGATACAAGTGTAATTAACACTATGTTTTTATTTAGAAAAAGTGAATGAATGTCTAGCTATAATCATCTCGGATTCAACAAAGGTAAGAAAATGTTGTTATACTTGTTAATTATTATGAAGTTAATAATTTAGAATTCCAATATTTTTCAACAGCTACAATAAGCTAATCCAGAATTCAATTCAATCGAATTAAGTGAAATAATTTAAAAAGAAACGAACGTATATACTTAGTAATTCATATTTACAGAAATTAAATTATACATACATACCTATTTCGGAAATAAGGGGGTTTTATGTTATAGTGTATGGTCACGAATATTCTGATTGGAGGCTGCGTAAACAGTTTCAAATAGTGGAATAACTGGCATCACTCGCCCCGCTGCCATTCTTAAACATTATTTTAATATAAATTTATTATATTAAGTTTAATAATTTAAATACACTTAAAATTATTAACTATGTAGATTTATACAGTACTGTAATATTAAACTATTTTTATAAATATAATTTAGAAATATCATACCTACATTTCAAGAACATTTAAGTCTACGAAGAAAACATTTTACGAGAAAAACTCATATTTATGGCGTCACATTAATTTCTTCCAAATTTGGAGAACCATAATTCGCGTAATAGTATTAATAGGAAAAATTTTCACCGGATTTTCACCAATACTCATAGTCTTACTTACTTTCTGGTAAGCTTTTAAAAAAAATGGAATATAGATTATTGAAAAATAATAATTTACAAATAATATACAGGTATTACACCAAAACCGACCACCGCCATTATTTTCTTTATTATCATAGTTACAAAAAAATATTATAGAACAAAGTTATAGGAGACTAAGGGGTACATCCCGTTAAAAAAGATTTTTTTTTTAAACCAGTGGTGCTCAAGTTGCAACAGAATAGTATATTGTGTTATTAGGAGTAAAAGTGACATTCGCGTGCATTTATCCGACTCGCTTCGCCCGTCATTTAAACTTCCACGCTCGCCACACAAAGACACTTTTACTCCGAATGACACATTATATTTTTTCTTCAAACGAAGATATTTAAAGAAAAATATCTACTACTGACGTTACATTTTATGTAAATTACGTTTGCGATTTCAATTGCCCTGTAGCTATAGATACCTATTTGTTTACTTTTATAAACATTGAAATGAAAATTTATACGTTTTGACGTTTAAATAAAAACTGTGCAATTTTATATCCTCTTTGTGTGCAATTATGTCGGAATTTGAAGTATTATAATGTACGCCCCCTGAAGTTGTTCAATTGGATGGAAATCTAACAGTGTGGCTGAAAGATATGTGCAGGAATCACTACCAAACAATATAAACTTTTCTTATCACTTTAATTCTAAGTATTCTTATGCTCATTACCGTCCCTGTAATTGTAATATGTAAGTCTGCTATTCTTTAATAATGTTATTTCCTCAAAAGTAAACTCTGTTTATATTTCAATTCACAGGTTATATATTTAAATTTGACAGCTATTGATGGTATTTAGTAACTTTATTCTTAGGTTACCTAGCGTGTTATAGTCACATTTAGGGCGATATTACAGATTTATTTTATTAAAGTTATTTCTTATTCGTTGATCTGTATAGTTTCTATGGATAGTTATTTTATTTCTACTTTGTGAATCAAGTCACAAAAGATGCTACTTTTATGACGTTTGAAGAAAAAGTTATATTTTTTGAAATGGAATTACACATATTTTGTAATTCAATTTTGAAATTGAAATAAATTTGATTTTTATAGTCATTTTTCAGTAGGCTATGTATGAAAAAGAAGAATTGCTATTTGTCATTTTGAATTATTTAGGATAGAAAACAAATAGAACACTGTTTATAATGTTGTTAACCTGTATTCCTATACATATGAACGAGGGTGGATTGAAAAGTTTCCGAAATGACATGAAAAAATAAATGTATTTAACGCGGACTACATTTTATTTTTCTACATAGTCCCCTCTGAGGACCACATACTTGGTCCAACGTTTTTCTAACTTTTCGTTTCCCTCCCGAAAATGGTTTTCTTTGAGGTCCTCAAAATAAGCATTTACTGCTTCGATGGCTTCTTCGTTGGATTCAAATCTCTTTCCAGCGAAGAACGTTTTGAGTTTCAGGAAAAGATAAAAGTCCGTGGGAGCCTAATCGGGCGAGTACGGTGGATTGAGAACGATTTCAGAGCTCAGAGCGGTCAATTTTTATTGAGCAATATGACTTGAATGAGCTGGCGACAAGATCTTTTTCTTTGAAATTCCCGAGCGTTTTTCTTCAATTGCTGCTTTCAGCTTATCTAAAAGTGTGGCGTAGTATTGTCCAGTTAGTTTTTCCTTTATCAAGATAATCAATTAGCAGAATGCCTTTGGCGTCCCAAAAGACTGACGCCATCACCATTTCTAACTAACTTCGCTTTCTTCGGGGCTGACTCACCATGGTCAATCCACGCTTTCGAATGAATTTTCGTCTCTGGAGTGTAGTGATGTATCCAAGTTTCATCCATGGTTATGAAACGTCTTTTAATATCGACCGGATTTTTCTTAAACAACTCCAAATTTTCGGCTAAAGTTCGTGCCCGAAAGCGCTTTTGCTACGAACTAAGCAATTACGGCACCCACCCGGCGCACATTTTTCTCATGCCCAGCTTATTATGTATAATATGAACTACACGTTTAAAAATCTGTTGTGGCCAGCACAATACCTCTCGCCACTTCCTTTTTTTGGTTACATAAGTATAGTGCGCGAACAGTAATGTTACATTTTTGGGCTTCACAAGAAGATGTGTGGGCCCGTTTCAGATAATTAGTAATTATGTACATAGATGTCAAATGTCAGAATTTTTCATTAAAAATTTCAAGATTTTCTAAATTTACGTAGTTAATTTATCACCAGGAGTTTAAAATTTACTTGTCGTATGCCTTAGATATTTAACATTTAATTCTGCTCCACATGGAATTGGAAAATCACTAAGTTTGGAATGAGAAAATATGATATTTGACATCTATATACATAATTACTAGCTATCATTCTGATATTGGCCCCCATATCTGCTTGTCAAGGCCAACAAAATCACATGACTGCTCGCGCCCTGTTATATTTAACATTTTTTGTATACCTACACTCTACACCAAAAATTCTACTTACGCATATATCTATTCCTTATATTTAGATTGTTTAATTTTAAATTCATTTTATGAAGAAATTTTGTCCTCTTCTAATTTTTTGAAATGTTTCCAATTCATTGTCAGGATTGACAGTATTTTTGAAGGATATATGTAATATACCTATAATATTACATCTTTTTCCTCGTATTATGATATTCGATAGGTGCGATATATTATGGGTTTATTATCCTGTACTTTGATTTCGAATTCGGTAGATTTTGTACACTCGTATTTAGCTATTAATACTTTAAGAAATAATATAATGTATATACTTCACAGAAAAAGTCTTCAGTAATGTCTCCGGATTTCTGACACTGACATTTATCTGTCAGTTACAAACAATTTAAATTTTCAACTATTTTCCATGGCCATTCTTTCGGCTGTAAAATTTATTATAACAGATTATTTTACATATTATATTTCTTTTATCTCTAAATCTATAGAATATATAATAAAATATTTAAATGTATCAGATAGAGAATTTAATTTTCTTTAATATTACTAAGAAAAAATTTCAAAAAATATTATTTAGATTTTTTTTCAAGAATCTTCTACTTCCGGTTGTCCAATTGTTACCAAAACCTTTTCAGATCTTCCCATGAATGTCCGATTGGGAAATACGTAGTTAAACAAATTCAAAGTCTTATAGTTTTTGAGTAACCTTCCTTCCAACATCCCACACACACACACACACACACACACACACACACACACACACACACACACACACATACATACACACACACACACACACAGACATCATCGTAAAAATGTTAAAATCGGATTGTAGGGACCTTAAAACGTGCTTATTCAATAAAATCTGGATATGCGATTTTTAGCATGAATCCAATACCTCTCTTAGCGAGAGGTAAAAAGAGAGCCCCGTGGCTTCCTCAATCTCACGAACTTTCATTCGGCGATCTTAAAGAACCATATCATGGACTTTATCCACAATTTCCGGTGTGGAAGCCGATTTTGGGCAACCTGAACGTGGCTCGTCACAAGTGTGTATTCGGCCACGCTTATATTCCGAAACCCAGAAACTCACCGTAGAAAACGAAGATGAAGCATTTCCAAGGACAGCATCCAACCTGATCTAGATCTCCGTTGCCGTCTTTCCTTCCTAATAAAAAAACTTGATCACCGCACGTACATCGTTTTTATTCATTATCGATTTAACGCTAGGTAGATCAACACAGACGATTATCACGATTAGACTGATAGACAGATTGTACTGAAATTTCTTGACAGTTCATATGAAGAGTTAAACAAAACAACGACATAAGATTGTATTCGAAAAACCAAAGCCTTCTCAGTGATTCCGGAAACTTTTCAATCCACCCTCGTACGTAGGTTCTATCACATTCTTAAATAATTTGAACCTAGATAGGTATTTAAATAGATCTATTAAAATCTCATTACTAAAGTAACACTTTAATGATATTGATAATGAATATTTCTTTATCTTAATTATTAGTGATAAAAGATATACATATCAACAATCAACAAAATTTGGTTTAATAACTACAAAAATAAGATATGAAGCTCAATTATCAACTTTAATTTGATATAAAAGATATGTTGGAAAAAATTGTATAGGTAGGTACTATTCAAAAGTAAAGACATTTTTCTACTCCTAAAACAAGAAATTAATAAACGAGATGTAAACTACAAATTTCCGCTTGTGGATAAAATATGTTTTACTCATTTGTACGCAATAGCACAAATAACCATTTTCGAATACACTAATTTACTCGTATTTGAAAGAAAATAATTATCCTACACCAATTTTAAGAACATTTTTTAACCTAATACATATATGGGTAATTCTTTAGAAATATCTTTCGCTATATTACATCGAGATGGGATATGTTTCATTACAGCCGGGGGCTTATGTCAGATACAACGCGAAGTTTTGGTGAAACTCCCACCAAGGTATGTACCTATACTATTATTTTGGCTTGTACCGCAATTAATCATTTTACAGTCGGCTGTCGTCCAATCGTTATATTTTTTCTTTGCAAACTTTAAACGGTACCGTACATTTAATTTACTCGTATTTGAAAGATTTTTTTTCATAGATGTGTGTTTTTGAATTATTATATATACCTACGTTTCAATTACAACTCCAGCGTCCATTTAATTTATAACATGTTATTTTAGTTTATTAGGTAAATATTTAATAGATATGGTATAATTTCCCTAGTTGCGCGGATATGTACTTAACCCGCACACTGGCGTCATTGAAAGAAATTGCACAGACCATGAATTTACTTTTTGTGCATAAATATTCAGCGTTGGATTATACAGTAGGAATACTGGCTGATTTCTATAATATCTACCAGCCTTTAAATTTCAAATTTTTGTTGCAGTGTCTTCTTTTAGCTAAAATAACAAAACAACACAAAATTAGCAGGTGCAGGTATATATATACAGCATGGTTATGAACTTAATGTCATAAATTTAAGGGTAAGTAGTATGACATGTGCAGATTACAAAACAGAAAGATTTTTTTTTAAATTCGAAAAAAGAAAATTCGACTTTTCTTAAGAAACTTTTTTACTGCTGTTTTATTTAATATTTCATTAAAAATATGGTTATCAAAAATAAATTCAAAATTAGTTGTATAAGATATTATTCTTAATAATTAAATTAAATAGCATTTTTAACGAAAATAAATGTGTAATAGATAAAAAAATGCAAATGCGTTGTCAGTGGTCCAGTGGTACAAATTTTTTTAGTTATATGAAAACTAACCTTAAATATGCAAATTTAAAAAAAAATCGTTCTGTTTCGTAATCTACGCATGCCATACTACTTACCCTTAAATTTATCATTAAGTTCATAACAATCCTTTAGTCACTGTTTTAGTGGACCCAGCAAATATCTCGCTCATTTATTAAGTTAGTAATTTCTTTCATATAACATTATTTATACAGCAACATGTAAGCTACTTGATGACGGATGTACATTCATAATACCACTTCCGGTTTATTAGTAATTAATATCAACTTTGAAATTTCAAATAGAACATACTATATTTTTTTACAAATTTGAAAAGTACATCAAATTTGCTTTACAATCATGTAAAATAATCCATATGTTACATTATTATAAAGTAAAAAGGCGGGCACTTTTTTATACACCTAGTCGAAAAGAGAATAGTGACCCATGACTATGGCTTAAAATAAAACGATGAACTAAAACAATTTTAACACGGTAAATATTATTTCGTTTAATAATAATAGTGGCTCACTATTCTCTTTTCGACTAGGTGTATAAAAAAATGCCCGCCATTTTACTTTTTAATAATGTAACATATGGATTATTTTACATGATTGTAAAGCAAATTTGATGTACTTTTCAAATTTGTAAAAAATATAGTGTTCCATTTGAAATTTCAAAGTTGATATTAATTAGGTACTAATAAAACGGAAATGGTATCATGAATGTACATCCGTCATCAAGTAGCATATATGTTGCTGTATAAATAATGTTATATGAAATAAATTATTAACTTAATAAATAAGAGAGATTTTTGCTGGGTGCATTAAAATATAACACCCTGTATATATCAGATTTTACCTATTCTACTTGTGAAAAATGTGACATTTTTGCTTGCAAATTTTCATTTTAATGTCTCGTAACCTAGCGCACAAAATTCAACTTCACAAAATTTGGGTAGTTACATTCGGTTTATAAGAATTTGATCCTACTTTTTTTCAGAAAAATGCCACAATCACTATGAATATTGTTTTCCTTACTCTAACTTTTGTGAAATTTAATGTTTTTAATAGTTTTGCAACTGTATATAACGATGAAAATAAAATTCTTTGATGGTAGAGTCTAGACTTTGATAATTTTAAAGACACAGTTAGTAATTCTTCAAATAGTAAAATATTGGTTTGGCTCGAGTTTGATTAAAGTAAAGCATGACCCTCAATTTTAGGGTTGCAAAATTTTCAAGATTTGAAAATGCGATCTCATTTACACCTGCGCATGCGATAGTTTTTATTGTGTTCCATGTAATTTCACGGTATACGAGTATAAATAATATAAAAATATGGGTACTGAAACATGATATTAAATCAATAGTTCTCAGTTTAGAATTCAATTGATAATTTTGAAATGACAATCAATTTTTTTTTAAATAACAAAAGAAGATATTTATTTTGATTTAAATGTATAGTTATATGTACTTATATAATACGAAATAATAATAAAAACGATATAATTTTTTTATCAAGGAACTATTTTAAAAGGAATATGATCGGGGTTTTCATTATTCCTGTCAATTTTCTTGGTTTTATTGTAACCCGCCTTTATGAGGCGAATTAACAAATAATATTTAGAGTGGGTTCTTGCCAGATTGGAGGTACAAATTAGTTATTGCCAAAAGTATAATAAATAATAATAAATAATCTTAACGTTGCGATGTTGCTCGTAAAAGAATAAAGGTTCGAAATAATAATAATGATTTATTATAATAGGTTTATTGATAAATGATAAATATAGTCATAGTTTTACATACTATTTGGTAAAATTAAAAAAAAATGGAATATAGACTATTAAAACAAAATAATTTACAAATAATACATACCTATACACATGTACATAGGTGTATCCCATCACACTGTTAAATAATTTGAACTTAGATACCTATTTAAATACAACTAATAAAATCTCATTACTAAAGTAACACTTTATTGATGAAGATGAATATGTTTTTTTCCCTAATTATTAGTGATAAAGGACATTTATATCAGCAATCAACAAAATTTGGGTTAATAACTACAAAAATAATATATGAAGGTAAATATTATTAAATATTAAAGGTTCGAAATAATAATAATGATTAAAAGCTATAAGTTTTTTTTAATTAATTCATTTTTTTCAATTGTTATTTAAATTGAATATAGAATAGAGATTTGATATAAATACTGTAATATACTACAATCTTCTCTTCTATTTATAGTCAAGACTATTAATGATTATTGCATATGAAGTAGGGCTAATTACTATAGAACTATTTATTGTCAAGAATATATGGGCGGCAATACATGCATTAATCCAATATTACATTTCACATTACTTTTGACCTGTTATCGACGTCCACCTTCCACACTCATACAGATTCGTCAGCGTCGGACTGGCCCTTTAGGACGCGTTCCCCTAAGTGATATAAAGTACACATTGTCATTCCAATCACAATAATTATCACAGGCGTGCATTACATCGAATAAGATAGACAGGAGAGGGAGCAGGAATAAGGTCATTCCCAAGTCCCAGACTTGAGCAGATGCCCCGCATATTAAATGCGGCCTAACACCTCGTGGGTTCCGGTACCCCTATCTGCAAAGGTATGCACCCAGTGCAGGGACGATTTGCTGGAATACGGTTCTCGTGAATAGTCACTTCGGAGCCACTAGCGGTACCGTAGCCACCTACGCATATCCCAGAATTGGGCAGGTGCCCCGCATATTAAATGCGGCCTAACACCTTGTGGGTTCCGGTACCCCTATCCGCAAAGGTATGCACCCAGTGCAGGGACGATTTGAATACGGCTCTTGTGAATAGTCACTTCGGAGCCACTAGCGGTACCGTAGCCACCTACGCATGTCCCAGACATGTTGAGCTCCCAGAGCTCGACCTTCCAGAGCTCCATGGGTCCCAGACCAATTATGAGAGCTTAGCTTACGATCACACAGACCTGTCATGGTAAACCCCAGGTTTATCTTTTAAGTCCCAGACGTTTCCGTGTATATCAGCCTCTCATTTGATGTTTCTATGGACCCAGAGTTGTCCTAGACAACTCTTCGGATAATTAGGAAACTACTAGTTTGCGACCACAAACCAATAATATAAATGTATATCTCACATATACCATGCGTATCAAATACACAAATAGTGTACAACATCAACATCAAATACACAAATAGTGTACAACATAACAATCAAGCAACTGGCGATCCACACCTTTACGCCATACGTGTACTGTAATCAGAACAACCGTGAGATTTACCACTCACCTTTAATTACAGCAAACTGCTTGTCTTTTCTTATGAACACTATCACACACACCCGCATGGCACTGTTAGTATACACAAACTAAAACTGCCCATCCAAGTTCGGGGGTGTCTTGCCTTTAAGGAATGTCAAGTGCTTTCTGCCTGCGATTCTAACCCAGTGGCGTACCACCGAAAAGTGAATCTTACATTATTTATTATAAATAGGTTTATTGCCTAGTATAAATGATAAATGGATATATACAGTTGATGGAGGAATGGTCTTCTTACTGGTCTCTCTTTAATGGACCCCTCAATGAACTCTCACCGGACTCTCGCTCTCTCCCCATCGTCCATACAGTCTTTTATATTACTGTAATGCTAAGTCAACAAACAATTGAGGTGTCACTTAATTACCAAATAAAGAAACAATATTATAATTGCTTCATATTGTTTATTCTGCAATATTAGTGATTACTAACAAATTAAGAAACAATATTATACTTGCTCCATATTGCTTATTCTGTAATATTAGTGATTACTACTATTGAGTTATGATGACCTCAATTGTGTGGTGACGTAGTCTTACATTATTACGGTGGATTAGGGATTGTGTTAAAATATCCAGATTCATAAATTTTCACCTTTCTGTGATAGAAAATACTAGAGTAAGAGACATTATAAATCCCTTGCTGCTAAGGACAATGACTCAATATTTGCGAGCCATTTAAACAAAATTCAACCATATGATATAAATTCTAAACCAAAATTATGTTTTTTGTAGCAGTGAAATAAAAATGAAAGTAATCAATTTAATTGAAAATGTATATTTCTTGAAGCTTGGTGTTTTGATATTTAAAAAAAATTGCAGGGCTCATTTTCAGGAATCTTAAACTTTAATATTGTCTTGTTTACAAAGTTTTGAAGCTAAGTAAACTAGCATAATGAAGGCTTATGGTACTTTCCTAAACTCCAGTCTCCAGCTTTTTAAAAGTTCGCACAAACTTGAAGAAACATTGAAAATGTGCGTTACCTCCATAATATCTTATCGGACTCATTGTAAATAATTCTACAAAGCTTATTTGCAACCAATCTACTTGATAGTCGGAGGTTCTATACCCGATTTTTTACCTTCACTAATGTATTAATTAATTCTTGATTTAAATATTTATTTCACTATATTTTATTTATATATAACTATATTCATTTATGTTCACAACTCGTAGACTGTATCACTCACTGTTCATTGCACGACTCGTGTCTATATCAGAATGTCGCCTGGATTCCCTGATGGCTTTATATAGCGCAGCGTACTTTTTCTAGAGCATTCGACGCGACAATAGCACCGAATACAAAAGATCGGATTACCCTAGGTAATTAAACAGGTCTAGACGGGTATGCTTACCCCGAAGATTACGTCATCGCTCGAGAACTTTCTACCACAAGCGGCAATCACATGCGGGCGCGTTGGGTGCACGCGCGCTAAAATATGCACACATATTAATTTAAACTTTAATGTTCGAAATAAATGTTATTTAAATTTTATTAATTATTATTGTATTAATTTCTTTACATGAAATATGTTTACATTTTAAATTAACAATTAAATTTATGGTAGTGGCTGAAATAGTTTCATTGTTTGCCAGAATGGAAGTTTGCAGTTCGTTATCTACGCCCATATCGTCCTTATATTAATTTGTGTTATTCGTAAACTGATCTTTTAAAATATCATAAGTTTACCAGTCAATGTCTCTGATCTTGTCTGTCGATGTATACCGCCACCGGTTCTTTTCTTATTATTTTTATCATGAAATATATTTTCTAGATTACTTACTTTATTAACTCTTTTAATTTTATTCTCCTTCATTCTGTCTGTATTTTATATTATTATTTGTTTCGGTGTTCTTTTTTACCTTCCGTCACCTTTAGGTAAGGAAGGTATTGTCTTTGGTCAAAAGATTCAATGATGAGTTTTTAGTGAATAAGTACGTTTAGGGTCCCTACAATCCGATTTTACATTTTTACCTCTCGCTAAGAGAGGTATTGCATTCATGCTAAAAATCGCATATCCAGATTTTATTGAATAAGCACGTTTTAAGGTCCCTACAATCCGATTTTAACATTTTTACGATGATGTCTGTGTGTGTGTGTGTGTGTGTGGATGTGTGCGTGTATGTGTGTGTGTGTGTGGGATGTTGGAAGGACGGTTACTCAAAAACTATAAGACTTTAATTTTTTTTAACTACGTATTTCCCAATCGGACATTCATGGGAAGATCTGAAAAGGTTTTGGTAACAATTGGATAACCGGAAGTAGAAGATTCTTGAAAAAAAATCTTCTAAATATTATTTTTTGAAATTTTTTCTTGATAATATTAAAGAAAAATAAATTCTCTTTCTGATACATTTAAATATTTTTATATATATTCTATAGATTTAGAGATAAAAGGAATATAATATGTAAAATAATCTGTTTAATTAATTTTACAACCGAAAGGATGCCATGAAAAATAGTTGAAAATTTAATTTTTTTGTAACTGACAGATAAATGTCAGTGTCAGAAATCCGAAGACATTACTGAAGAGTTTTTCTGGGAAGTACATACATTATATTATTTCTTAATGTATTAATAGAATTGGAAACATTTCGAAAAATTAGAAGAGGACAAAATTTCTTCATCAAAAATGAATTTAAAATTAAACAATCTAAATATATATGGAATAGATATATGCGTAAGTAGAATTTTTGGTGTAGAGTATACAAGAAATGTTAAATACAATAGGGAGCGAGCAGTCATATGATTTCTCATTCTAAATTTAGTGATTTTCCAATTCCATGTGGAGCAGAATTAAATGTTAAATATCTAAGGCATACAAGTAAATTTTAAACTCCTGGTGATAAATTGACGTAAATTTAGAAAATCTTTAAAAAAATTAATGAAAAATTCTAACATTTGACATCTATGTACATAATTACTAATTATCATTGTGAAACGGGCCCACACATCTGCTTGTGAAGCCCAAAAATGTAACATTACTGTTCGCGCCCTATACTTATGTAACCAAAAAAAGGAAGTGGCGAGAGGTATTGTGCTGGCCACAACAGATTTTTTATGGTGATGTCTGTATGTATGCATATGTGTGTGTGTGTGTGTGTGTGTGTGTGTGTGTGTGTGTGTGTGTGTGTCTGTGTGTGTCTGTGTGTGTGTCTGTGTATGTGTGACGAAAGTTTCGGATCGCATAACTTCAATACCACGAATCCAAAAGATATATTTTTTTCATATTTCTCAAGTTTACACCCAGAAGAACAAGTGATTAGATTTTGGTTATAAATGGTCAACCGGAAGTACCCTAATTTGAAGATTTTAACAGTTTTTCTTGAAAAAACACAGTTAATATCATTTATTGACATTTAACGTTATTATAACTTGAAGAATATATTATTCTCTATACGATTTCATCGCATTTATACTTCATATTCAATAGATATGAGTTAAAAATTTATAAAGATATTATGTTTCATAAATTAGCCAGATATGTTAACCATGGAAACTACTAATATATTCAGATAATACAAATTGACAGATGACAGATGTCAGTATCAATAGAACCGTTCAATGAAGTAAGCAGTTCAAGCAAATGCTAGGTAAGCAAACGTGACTTGTTGCTTAGTACACTGAAAGATTTGCTAGCTATATGACGAACTAATATTCACAAATGTCGTCGAGAAAGTTATACAGTAGTCAAATATAACATGTGTATCTCTCATATCCCATTTATTGACCTGGAAAGTTATACAAAATGAATTTATAGATAGGTACAGTTATTTGCAGATAGTGGAATTAATTTTGAACGTTTTTTTAGGTATAAGAAAATATTTCAAATTTAACAATGTTATGAACATTCATCACAAAACTTTGAAAGCCTTTTTGACATGTAATTGATATAAACACACCATAATATGAGATAGAAACAGTACAAGTTAAATTCATATTTGTATAATTTGCATTTTCCGCCATTATATTTCATAAATTAGCAAGACAAGAGAGAAATTTAGCGCTTGGATTGCATGCGAGCAAATCAAGCAAATGCTAGGCTATCAAAGTCGTTCAACAAATTTTACCGATTGCTTGTTTTCGATACGGCAAGGAATGAAAGAATAACGGAAATAACTCTAGTATTAGAAGTTTCTAGAAAGATACACGAGAGACGATTACATTGGTTGTCACGAGAAGAGAAAAAATATATTGGAAGAAGAATGAATTGCTTAGTAATTGAAGAAACAGAGGAAGACCAAAGATAAGATGGAAGGACTGTATTGCGAAAGACTTGAAATAAAAGGAACTGAATAAGAACAACACGCAAAACAGAAATAAGTGGAAGAAGAAAATAAAAAATAGCGGCGCGTTACGAATGGGAAAAGCTAAAGAAGGAGATGTCAGTGTCAAGTGCAATTTGTATGGTTTGTTTATGGAAATTTAGAATCTTTTGCAAGAAAATTTATGTATGGAATTTATACATGATACACAGGATTGACGGCCACATCAGATTTTTTTGTTGATATTATACCCCACATATTTATCTTCAATAACTAAAAATTGTCTTCCAACAGTTCCAACTTCCAATCTACTGACCGTTTTCTCATGTTGCTTGTGCACTTTTCTAATTCTTTGTATTAAAATTAGGAAATGCACTTCAAATTATCTTTAATTTCGGCTACGTATTTAATTTCAACATGTACATGTCCAACTATGACAGCAATATGACAGATGTAATAAATGAATTTGTGTCCCAATTCGTATTTTCACGGTCTAGTTTTTTTAAACAATGTTTATTTTAAAGAATGTTTAAATATTTAATTACCGTGTTTCTGAATGCACAATATTATAATCAACGTTCACTATTTTAAACAGTGTTTAACTTAAACACCGTTTAAATTTTTTGTTTTTGAATAGGCGTAAAAGAAATTATTTGTTTCAATAAGTTCATGTTGTTATTTTTCATTTAATTTGTTTGATGAGTGGAGTCCCGATTTTATCTTGCTTGTCCTAGTTTTTACCTCTCGCTAAGAGTGGTATTGAATTCATGCTAAAAGTATCGCATATCCAGATTTTAGTGAATAAACACGTTTGAAGGACCCTAGAATTCGGTTATTACATTTTTACGATGATGTCCATGTGTGTGTGTATGGATGTTGGACGTATGGTTTTTCAAATACCATAAGACTTGACACATGTTTAACTACGGATTCCTCAATCTTAATGGGAAGAGTTAATAAGGTTTTGGTAAAAATTGGACAACCGAAAGTAGTAGTTTCTGAAAGAAATCTTCTCAAAAATATTTTTTGAAAATTTATGATAGTACAAATAATAAAGATCATTAAATTCGCAACTGATAATTTATTTTTTTATATATCTTCTATAGATTTAGAGATATTATAGAATAATCTGTTGTAATAAATTTCGCTTCCCAAACAACTTCATGGAAACCTGTTGAGATATTTAAATGTTTGTAATTGACAGAAAATTGTAAAATGTCATTGTCAAAAATCAACAGTTTTACTGACATAATTGAACACTTTTTTTGGTAAGTACATTTAATATTACTTATTGTATTATTAAATTAAATATTTAAAATTATAGGTATATTAATATTAGATATCCTTAAGAAATACCGCTAATATCGTCTATGAATATGAAGAATTTTAAACATATTAGACAAAATTCGTCATAGAACGAAAAAATAGAAACAATTTTAATTATTTGTGTGTACAAGAAATGTTACATTCGTTAATTATATAACATAAAATGGAAATGGCGAGAAGTATTGTGCTGGCCATAACAGATTTTTTTGCGTGCAATCGTGAAAAACTGTTTTTTTTAAGTTGGCAACCCTACATACTGATATAGTCATGATGAATTAAAAAAAATTAAACATTATTTTCTTATGTCAAGCTACCCAGAATTATCTCACGGTCGACCACTTGGTTTTCGCAAACGTAACTTTGACAAATATATCGTTTTTATTAATAGTTAATTAACCATTTAATAATGAAGCTATAAATTTATGAAATGCATATACATACTTCCTTTGAAAGTTTCATAGCCACTCACGCAACTGCATAATTTAATGCGGAGGCATATTTTATTAGATATTTGACTTAAAATATGCCTACTTCAAAAGAAAATGTTATTAGTATAAATATAACTTTTGTTTAATTTCACAATATTATTAAGCTATATTTGAAAATGTGCTTTCAAATTGTTAAATATTTTTCATGGTACATACTTTGCAATGTATTCAAATTTGTTTAATGGTGTAAAGCACACATTTCTAAAATCATGGTCGTAATTCAGGATTCCCTTTAAAAGAATTAATTAATATTTGTTATTGTTAATAAAGACTATTATTGCTAACGTGCTAACTATTCTCTGAACAACAATTTAATATAAAAGAAGCAAAGAAAATAAACTATTCTGGCAGTACAGATATATGTATACTCTTTGTCTTTTTATGCGTAACATTAAACATTTATGCGAACTATAATAAGCAACATTTAATAAAGGAATATAATGCTTTCAAGGTAAATGGAAAATATGTTTTATAAGAACAATTATTTTGAAAATTACAGGATGTTTTAAAATTTTACAACAAATTTATCATCTAGTCGCCGCGCTATTTATAAGAAGGTAAGTCTTCGAGATCAATCAATGGACTAATCAAAAACTTGTTTACTTCACTTCCCTCGTAGAAATAACACGTGGTACGCTGGTATGTTTCATAAACGCTGTAATAGCTTTCCTCGTATATTTAAGTTTTGCTTTGCAAATGATACATAAACATAATCGTAATATGTGAAACCATATTGAAACTACGACGTGCAATATTACCCAATTGTGAATTTTGAATAAACGGCACTCGGTTACTTTTGTAATATACATACCTACTTATACTAGAAATTGTGGATCATAATCATAATTTACGTAATATAATAGAATACCCATGATTTTTTGGAAGCTATTGTGTAGTTAAGTTTTAGGGCACCTAGATTACTACTATTCTATTTTTACGATGAAGAGTGCAACAGTCAATAAAATAATTAATTTGCAAAATGATGACATCTATGTGGAAATAACATGTAAAATAATTATAAAATTAATATTAATTCTAAACAATCGGCAAAAAAATTATGTCTTCAACGCAACACGACAAAAATGCATATTCACAGCCTAGGCTAAATTTAAAGATTCTGCCAGTGACTCTGTTTCGTCTCGTCTTTAAAACGCCGCCAAGGCAATGAATCTGCTCCTTTTCTGCCTTTCAAATAAATAACTATTTCCTGCTCTTGTCAATGTATGTGCATTGATCTCAGTATGTAAAAATGTCGTTATTTCATCGTTTACGTAACCATAACAACAAACATTTCTTGAACGTTTCCATAATCAGACATAGAACGGCAAATGATTGCATTTTAAATTGTCAAAATGTATTTAGCATCAATAAATTTGTATTATTTAATAATTTTATATAAATACGTAGGTATTGTAAATATTCAAAAAGAATTAAATGTGATAAACCCTGGGAAGATATTTGACCGTTATCTGTCATTTTGATAAGATGTTAAAAAAGAAGTTAATTTTTTTTTTTTTTTTTTAAATGATAAAACATAATTCAGTTCAGATTCAGATTCGGATACCTCCTAACAGAGCTGTTCTCAACGTGAAACTACGAGCCCCTCGTCATAATAATTCATCCTAAGAGCAACGTATATATTTATAAATTAAATTTTGTTCCAATGTTCATAAATATAATAAGGAATAATGGGTGCATACTCAACGCGCGATTATTTAGAACTAAAATATGCATGCACAGAATCATTTAAATCTCGAATATTTAAAAAAAGAATCGCGGATTGCACGAAATAGTATCGTCAATCGGCAGAATAACCTAACTCAACCAAACATCGACCTTTAAACTTTAAAGATCGATGCAACCAAATCTCCGCTGGGTCACGCCCACTTATTCGGTTCTTAAATGATTTGGACGGGACACTTTCTGGCGATACGCGATTTTTGAATATTCGGGATTTGAATACCTCTGAGCATACGAGTATATTCTGGTTTTGAATACTCGGGCGTTGAAGACATTCCCAATTTACTATAGTCAATATAGATTTTGTCGTGTATTAAACGTTAATGAAACTTATTTTAATTTAAAACTTCGACATTAAAATGTTAGAACAAACTATTATGACGATGGGTTCTAAATACGCCACACCCACCCGGTAAAAGTACAACAGACAAAACAAACACTAACAATTGTCCTTGCAACTTTGACAAGGCGCACACTAAAGACGCCGTTACAGGCAGAACAGGCACTCAGGCAGGCATACTAGTCAACAATCACAAACTTAATGTACCTAGTTGAATTTATAATTAATACTGAACATTTCAATACTGTTATGAACTGTTAACTACTATATTCCATTATCCAATTTCGATTTAACAGCTGGATATGAATTTTAATAAAAAAAATTGATATAGCCAGCACAATACCTTCTGTTAATTCTACATATTTTGTACATTCTACACAGAATTTTTTTTTCAAACTATTCTATTGGCGTTGTTTTTTTAGGGAAGAAATGAACTGATCTTACCTCGTACTGAACTGAACTGAACTACTCCTAAAAAGAATAGCATGTTAAAATAAGAAGTAGAAAATAAAAACATATATAGTATTACATTTATAACATAATAATCTGCTGAATTGGCTTATATTATAACCATTATAATCTGTTGTATGTGTTATGTGATTTGTTTTTGCCACATTAAATTATTTTACATCTTTATATTATGTAAATTTTATTTGACACTGACATCTGTCAATTAGTAATATTTGAATATTCTAACTGTTTCCATGGTGCAGATTATAGCAGTAGGTTGTAATATATATCTTTATAATTGTTTATATCTAAATTCTTTGCATATGAAGAAAAAAATATATAATTAAATCGAATAAAGAATAACATATTATTTTATTTATAATGACATAAAAGGTCACACATGATATTTAACAGCGTTTTTTCAAGAAACCAATCATAACCAAAATCTAATCAACTCTTCATATGGACGTATGAAAGAGGAATATGAAAGAATTATAATTGTTGGAACATTTTTGGAGTTATCTAAGGAGAGATTTTTGTCACACTCTCTCACACACACACACACACACACACACACACACAAACACACACACACACACACATACACACACACATACATACATACATACATACAGACATCATCGTAAAAATGGTAAAATCGTATTATAGGGACCCTAAAACATGCTTATTCACTAAAAACTCATCATTGAATTTTTTGACCAAAAACAATACCTTCTTTACCTAAAGGTGACGGAAGGTAAAAATAGCTTGTGATACACGTATGAGTGGCTTTAAAGCACTTAATGCTAAAAGTAACCCGCTTCGCATCCTGCTCTTAAACTTGTCATAGATACGTAATTTAAAGACTTGTATTCTTCACGTAAGAATGGCATTGCGCAATAAAACGTGTGTAATTTGTGACGACATACGTAATTGAAATGTTTCTTTTTGCCATACAGCTTATAGAATCTGTCCATAAGGCGACGTATGTCATATCTCTGTCCAGGAAATAATTTGGAATCGTCAACACAGTTCGTATACATTGGCATGTATTTTACCATTATTGTGTTTCATGATGAGTCACGTGATTTATCAAAAATGTCAAATGTAAACTATCGAAAAGATAGTTTCATAGTATATATATATATATATATATATATATATATATATATATATATATATATATATATATATATATATATCATAATAAACTAGTGTGTGATATATATTTAGTGCTTTTGAGTTTCACTTAGTACATTAAACATACATTTCGCGCACTTGGTATATGTGTACAAATAAAAAAAATCTGTTGTGGCCAGCACAATACCTCTCGCCACTTCCTTTTTTTGGTTACATAAGTATAGGGCACGAACAGTCATGTTACATTGTTGGCCTTAACAAGCAGATGTGGGGGCCCGTTTCAGAATAATAATTAGTAATTATGTACATAGATGTCAAATATCAGAATTTTTCATTAAAAATTTCAAGATTTTCTAAATTCACGTAGTTAATTTGTAACCAGGAGTGTGGAATTTACTTGTCGAGGAAAATAAACCACATGGAATTTGAAAATCTGACATGGGCCCCATGACTGCTCGCGCGCTAATGTATTTAACATTTCTTGTATACCTACACTCTACACCAAAAATTCTACTTACGTCTATTCTATATATTTAGATTATTTTAAATTTAAATTCATTCTATGAAGAAATTTTGTCCTATACTCTTCCAATATTTCGAGATGTTTCCAATTCATTGTCGGAAGTAACAGTATTTCTGAAGGGTATGTGTAATATACCTATAATTTTAAATATTTAACTATTATTACAATAAGAAATAATATAATGTATGTACTTCCCAGAAAAAGTCTTCAGTAATGTCTTCGGATTTCTGACACTGACATTTATCTGTCAGTTGCAAACAATTTAAATTTGCAACTATTTTCCATGGCATTCTTTCGGCTGTAAAATTTATTACAACAGATTATTTTATATATTATATTTCTTTTATCTCTAAATCTATAGAATATATAATAAAATATTTAATTGTATCAGACAGAGAATTTAATTTTCTTTAGTATTACAAAGAAAAAATTTCAAAAAATAATATTTAGACGATTTTTTTTCAAGAATCTTCTACTTCCGGTTGTCCAATTGTTACCAAAACCTTTTTAGATCTTCCCATGAATGTCCGATTGGGAAATACGTAGTTAAACAAATTTAAAGTCTTATGGTTTTTGAGTAATCGTCCTTCCAACATCCCACACACACACACACACACATACACACACATACACACACACACACATACACACACATACACATACACACACACATCCACACACAGACATCATCGTAAGAATGTTAAAATCGGATTATATGGACCTTAAAACGTGCTTATTCAATAAAATCTGGATATGCGATTTTTAACATGAATCCATTACCTCTCTTAGCGAGAGGTAAAAATCTGATGTGGCCAACACAATACCTCCCGTTTAATTTAATTTTTATTTATGTAAATACTTAAAATGAAACTAAATTTAAATACCGGCTTCGATCCCGACCGACGCCAACTATTTCGAATTTTAAATGGCACAAAAATGAACCCTGTGATGCAATCTCCACGCCAACAATAAGTGCTCGTGAAGCAATACTTAGTAAAAGCCCGCATGGTACAAAAATGTCATCATCGTTACCGAAATCTCTGTACAAAGCAGATTGGCTCCCCCAGCAATGGGTAATATGTCGGAATGATGTATTATATATTTTTATTATCTTACCTATATTCCTACATATTTACGTATGCTGGAAACTATATTACGGTCCTTTCCATATAATTATTGTTCCATTTACTACTTTCTTTTTAAAACGTTACTGTTATTATTTGAAATGATTAGTTTGTTGACAGTGACATATATCTGTCAGTTACATACATTTGAGATCTGAAATGTGTAACCATAGAGTAGTGAGCGTAGGCTCCTGGATTAAAATTATAGATAATTTTTTTAAATTATCCATAAAATATATACAAAAAGTATTAACGCAAATCTGTATAAAATTTTAAAAACTTTAATTTTTATAATAACAAATTTCGAAGAAAAACTATTTTGAGCTTCCAGTAAAGTGCCATTTCCGGTTATCTGATTTACTCCAAAATCTAATGGCATCTTTCCATATAAGAGAAAGGTAGAAACAAAAGGTTTCAAAATTTTCTGAACGATAGCAATTAAGTTACAGCGTAAAGAGGATCCACACATACACACAAGACATCATCTTGAAAATGTTAAAATTTAATTCTAGGGACCTTAAAACGTTATCATTTACCAAAATCCCGATATGCGATTTTTAGCACGATCCCTATACCTCCCTTACCAAGGGTAGCGGGAGGTAATAAAAAACAAGTTTACAAAATTATTTTATTATTGAAATAATTTAACAGTATGAAACTAAAGAAAAATAACCATTCGTCCTGTCTTCCGTGACTAATATGATGTTACATTCCACACTTGTATAATAAAGTTATTAATTTTATTTCTTGTAAAATGATATGTGTATAAGATATGACGAAAAATATTATAGTTAAGTTCCACAGTGCAATTTTCGATCTGGAACGATTGCAACTCCTCGTCTCTACAGGCCTTGCGCCTTGCTATTATTGGAAACTACGTTCTCCACCGAAAAAAAAACACATACGGTCCTTAGTACATAAATAACTATTTCCAGTAAAAGTCAGCTTTTGTGGGTATAAATTTTGTGAGTTAAATTGAGTTAAGTTAGGTTATGTTAGGTGTATAAAAATCTCAAGCGACAACTCTCGTGTATACAGGTGAGACCGGGAAGACGCCGCCTCCTTTAACTTTTTTATTATAAGTAATAGAAAAAATGGCAGGTGTAGATATATTTTATACAGTCAGGTTTACAGGATACGACTATCAACTTTTATTTTTTAAATAGCAACCTATAATTGTTTTACTAAAATATGAACCGCCATTTTTTTTTCTCTTTCCAACGATGTATTAGTTTTTATTAATGTATTTGAAAAACTTCGAGATAAATCAAATACTCGTATTATAGGTGGCTATGTGAAAATAAACAAAATGTAACAATGATAATATCAACAAAGTATACATTTGTTTGCTACTTATTTATTATTACTTACCTATTATGTATTTATTTATTATTTATTTTCACATATAGCCACCTAGAATATTTGAACAAAAATTATTTCTCATATGTCTCAAATATCTTACTTTTTTCGATTTTTTTCAAATACATTAATAAAAACTAACACATCGTTGAAAAGAGAAAAAATCCGATGTGACCAACACAATACCTCCCGCCATTTACTTATGGGGTATAATTTTTATATTACTTTATAAATTTATCCATATATACAGAAAAAGTATTAAAGCAAACCTGTAGAAAATGGAATAATCTTTAATTTTTATAATAACAAATTGCGAAAAAAAAATACATTAAAGGTATTTTTTGAAGAAAAACTATCTTGAGCTTCAAGTAAACTGCCATTTCTCGTTATCCGATTGCCAGCAAAATCTTATGGCTTCTTTCCATATTAGAATAAGATAGAAATACATGATTTTAAAACTTTCTAAATGATAGTATTTGAGTTAGAGCGTAAAGAGGATCCACACCCACACACACACACATACACACATATACACAGACATCATTGTGAAAATGTTAAAAATGGATTCTAGGGACCTTAAAACGTGGTCATTTACATAAACCTCGACATGCGATTTTTAGCACGATCCCTATACCTCCCTTACCAGGGGTAGCGGGAGGTAAAAAATGGCGGTTTATATTTTAGTAAAATAATTACAGGTTGCTATTTAAAAAATAAAAGTTGATAGTTGTACCATGTAACCATGAATTTCTAAAAAATATCTACATCTGCCTTCAAATGGTATATTTAAAATTAATTTTTTCTATTACTTATAATAAAAAAGTTAAAGGGGGGAGGGACGTCTTCCCAGACTCAGTATTCACTATTTTGCATAAAAATAGTAAATTACGATTTATTAATAATTAGTATCCACCGTTGACAGCGCTGAGAGCGCCGCCCACGTTAGATTCATTCACGAACAGTTAATTTATATATTTATATACCAGTTAATTAGGTCAGATTTCTATATCTGATATAAAATTTCAATTAATTATGCTTATGTAAAATTTGAAATCAAAGTTTTAAAAATAATTTCTGTTAAATGAATTTCTGCGATGAACAATATCATTTATTATGATATGACACTAATTGAATATTGAATGAGAGATATAATTGACTTATTTGTCTCACTAAACTGCGTCGACCATTTACCGCAACGGTAAAAATTTAATGTTCAATTCCGTTCGCGGCAAATTGTATTAATTATTTTTTTACAATCGTGCGGGAAGTGTTATGAAACTAAAAATGAGTGCGGGAAATATCCAATCCCCATACTAATACAGGAAATGATTGTTGCCATGGATACAAATGTTCTTATCGCTTCAATAGTATATTGTGCGAGTCGGACATTGTGCATGCGAGACAAAGACACTTTTACTCCGAATGACACATATGTTTTCTTCAAACGTATGTAGATATTTTTAAAAAATCTAGTACTTGACGTTACAATAGTGAACACTTTACGTGAATAATATGATACTATGGACACTTTCGTATTTGTTCAGTTTGAACTAAAAAAAATCACCTTTTGACGTTTAAATAAAAACAGTACAATTTTATATCCTCTTTGTATGCAATTATGTCGGAATTTGAAGTATTATAAGGTACGCCTCCTATTACATATGACATATCAACATAATATGACAACTGTTTTATTTTTTATTTTTTTTGTCTTGAGTGCTGACTTGATCTTTTCCAACGCTCCCCCTCACGAAAGACGTGAAATATATATTTTTTAATATAAACCAATTCTCTTTCATAATTGAATGAATCTAGGCCCTGGTAATGCGTTCGTGAACAAGTCCGCTTCCATATTTTCCGAACTTCTATATTCAACTTTAATATTATTATTTTGAATAGCTTGTCGAACAAAATGTTCCTTTATATTTATATGTTTAGATTTTGTACTTATAATGGGATTTTTACATAGATTCTGAGCTGCCTGATTATTATTATATACATATTTTAATTTTATTTTGTATTATACCAGTATCATCCAGTAAATATTTTAAATGCCTAGCTTCTTTGGCTACTTCAGTTACAGACATGTACTCAGCTTCAGCTGTAGATACGGACGCGGTTCTCTGCTTCTGAATTGCCAGCTTATAATTACATTTTCATATTTAAAACAGTAACCTGTGTACGATTTTCTGTCAATAATACATGCTGCCCAATCTGCGTCTACAAAACCAATATAATTACTTTGAGATGTCTTTATAATGTTCTCTTCTACTTGAATTCCAAGGCAATAATTTAGGTTTCCCAAATCATTTCAATTTTTTTTCTTAGTACTATTTTAATGTCTTAGAAGATTATCATTCGAATAAGCAACGATTAAATCATCTACATAGATAGCGATGACTACTTTATTCCCCTCTTTCGGCATTGCATCGATGCAGGAATCTGCTTCAGATGCTTGAAAACCTAATTCTTTTAAAGCATTGTCTAATTTGAAGTATCATTGCCTTTCAGCATGTTTTAAACCATATATTGCTTTTTGTAGTTTGCAAACTCTCTCATGTTTAGCATTTTGCAGTTCTCGTAAAATTTCACTCGTTTTATTAAATATTAATGGATCTTCATTTGTACTATCATCAATTAATATATCATTTAAATATTTTTCTAAATTTTTCGGTTTTTTCATATCTATCTTCCTGAGTATCACCGTTCAGAAATGCTCCACAAACGTCCATTTGATTTAGTTTTAAATTTTCTTCGACCGCCATAGCTAAAATTGTCCTTATTGAACTTAATTTTATTTCAGGAGCGTAAGTTTCATTATATTCTATTCCTGGTCTTTGAGTAAATACCCTTGCAACTAGTCTTGCTTTTCTCTTTTCAAATTTTCCTACAAATTCCGAAATGATCGTAGCATTCGTATTATTACAAATTAAGTGCGGGAAAACATACTTCCCATATGAGCGCTGTTTTGAAGCAAGAGAAGTGTGATGGCCCTAGGGTGGCCTTCGGTAATCGCACAAATGCTGCTTCTCGCAAGAGGTTTGGCCAATATTTTTTCTGACGAAAAAAATTATTACACATGCACAAAAATAGCGGAAATACGACATATTATATTTTATTATTCATAGGATTATTTTGTCATTAGATTCCCGAGTAAAAATGTAAAAAATCTGATGTGGCCAGCACAATACCTTCTGTCAATCCTGTGTATTATGTACAAATTCCATACATAAATTTTCTTGCAAAAGATTCTAAATTTTTGGTATTTTATGATTCCCTTTCTCGGCAACGGAATTCCATACTCCTGATAACAAACAAATCACATGAAATAAGAAAATCATGAAATTTTGAATGAAAAATTATGACACTTGTCAGTTATGGACATAATTAATTGCTGTCATTTTGATACGGGTCCCCATATCTGCTTGCCAAAGGCAGAAAAGTCATGTCACTGCACGCGCCCTATACATAATTTTTTTGCAAAAGATCCTATATTTCCAGTAAAGTTATTTCATAAACAAACTATGCAAATTGCACTTGACATCTTCTTCTTCTTTAGTTTTCCCATTCGTTAGGGGGTCGCTATTTTTTATTTTCTTCTTCCACTAATTTTTGTTTTGCGTGTTGTCTTCATTCAGTTCCTTTTCTCTCAAGTCTTCTGCAATACAGTCTTTTCATCTTATATTTGGTCTTCCTATGTTTCTTCCACCTTCTATTAATTTATTCATCTCTCCTCATGACATGTTCAAACCAATGTAATCGTCTCTATTATATCTAAAAACTTCTAACACTAGAGTTACTTCCCTTATTTTTTCATTCAATTACTTGCTTTTTATTGATACTGACATCTGTCAATTTGAATTACCTGAATATATTAGCAGTTTCCATGGTTATGTTAGCATAGCTGGCTGAATTATGAAATTTATACGAATTTTTTATCTTTATTATTCTTTAACTCTATATCTGTTGAATATGAAATATAAAATGCAATCAAATCGTATAGAGAATAATATATTCTTTAAGTTATAATAACATTTAACTGAGTTTTTCAAGAAAAACTGTTAAAATCTTCAAATGAGGGTACTTCCGGTTGACCAATTATAACCAAAATCTAAACATGTCTGCATATGGTTATAAGGAAGAGGAATACGCAAGAATTGTAATTTTTGGAATTCTAGTATTGGAGATATCGTGCACGAAAAAGCGGTCACATACACACACACACACACACACACATACAGACATCATCGTAAAAATAGTAAAATCGTATTGTAAAGACCCTAAAACGTGCTTATTCAATGAAAACTCACCACCGAATTTTTTAACCAAAGACAATACCTTCCTTACCTATAGGTGACGGAAGGTAAAAATATACATGGCAGCAACACGGCCGCACCAGCCATTTGGTGAATAAAGGTGCGTTCTTATTACCTTCCGTCACCTTTAGGTAAGGAAGGTATTGTCTTTGGTCAAAAAATTCAGTGATGAGTTTTTACTGAATAAGCATGTTTTAAGGTCCCTATAATACGATTTTACCATTTTTACTATGATGTCTGTATGTATGTATGTATGTGTGTCTGTGTGTGTGTCTGTGTGTGTGTCTGTGTGTATGTGTGTGTGTGACAAAAGTTCCGGATCCTATAACTTCAATACCACGATTCCAAAAATTATATTTTTTTCGTATTCCTCAAGTTTACATCCAGAAGAACAACTGATTAGATTTTGGTTATAATTGGTGAACCGGAAGTTGCCACATTTGAAGATTTAACAGTTAAATTTGATTTATTGACATTTAACGTTATTATAACTTAAAGAATATATTATTATTTATACGATTTGATTACATTTTATACTTCATATTTAATAGATACAGAGTTAAAGAATTTTAAAGAAATTAAATTTTATAATTCAGCCAGATATGCTAAACATGGAAACTGCTAATATATTCATATAATTCAAATTAACAGATGTCAGTATGAGTAAAAAGTAAATTAATGTGGCAGAGATGAGGATGTTGAAGTAGATGTTGGGGAAACACGGAAAGATATGGTAAGAAAATAAGTCTAGTGTTACAATTTTCTAGAAAGATACAAGAAAGACGATTACATTGGTTTGAACATGTCATAAGGAGAAATGAAGAATTATATTTTAACAAGAATGAGTAGTTTAGTAATGGGAGATTGAAAAAGCAGAGAAAGACCAAAGATAAGATAGAAGGACTGTATTGCGGAAGACTTGAGAGAAAAAGAACCGAATGAGAACGACACGCAAAAATATCGACTCCTAACGAATGGGAAAAGCTAAAGAGGAAGAAGATGTCAGTGTCAAGTGCAATTTGAATAGTTTGTTTATGAAATAATTTTACTGGAAATTTAGAATCTTTTACAAGAAAAATTATGTATGGAATTTATACATTATACACAGGATTGACGGAAGGTATTGTGCTGGCCACAACAGATTTTTTTATTTTCGTGTTTGAGCTGTGTCTGTGCTGTGCGAACGTCACGTGATCACCGTGCACGTTGTGAAGAAATATAATAAACGAACGGGTTTCGTAGACATGACAGCTGGTAATATCCTTCAAAATGGTAATATTGCAAGTGTCAAAATTAATTTTGGCTTTTTTGGATTATTTTGCAAGAAAAACGTCTAAAAATGCATGTAGCAATGGGAGTTATTTCTGGTTTTTGTAAACATGAACTCATGTATAGCATTGAAATATTCCTACCGTCGGCGATTTTTCCCCGATGTATTGTTGTGATTTAAAACGGTTTTATAAGTGCGTTTTAAACTACGCCATTTATTGTCGCATTGCAGACTAATAATAGTTTTGTTAGAAAATTCGGAGCGCAACTTTGCCATTTTGTTCCATACATGTTTTTTACATCTGTTTCGAAATCTTGATAATTTTTTTAATGCTTTGAATTAAAAACAAAACCAGTTCGTTTGTCCAAATTTTTTCATCCTTATACATTCTTCCAATACTTTGGAGTTCTCAATTTCATTTCTGACAGGATTGGATTTTGATGAAAATGCACCAATTGTGCGAATATATCAATATCAGCTATAAATGAAAAGAAATAATAATAAAATTTGTTTTCTAATGTGACACGATTATTATATGTAGGTACGTACTTATAAATATAAGTAAGAGTTTTTGAATGTTGGCTTACTTCTTCAACATCAGCACTTGTGAAATTACATATTTGGTAAGTATAAATCATTGTCTCTTCGTTTTCCATTGCACCCAGAAATATTTTATCATAACCATAAAAATCGTTCTTGCTTTACGCGCCAAAAGTATCATACACGCTCTGTGCCTAACAGTCGGAGGTTGGGCTTGTTGTGCATGCACAAAGCGCACAGCCGTGTATTAAACGAACGCGTCTTGTGCAGCACAAAGTGCACAAAAGTGAATAAACGAACGGACACTGTGCAACTTATTAAAAATGTGTGCACAGAACAGAATAAACGAACCCACCCTAAGTCTGGTCGTGTTCCGACAGTGAGTGCGTATTTAATTATTGTAATGTGTACGTAACAAGGCGTGCGACCGTGTTTGTTCGCCAAACGGACCCAGTGTAGCTGTGTCGACGCCACAATGCAATAGAGTTACTTTTATAGTAACTTGCGATAAATCACCACGGCAGTTGGTGGTTATAGTTTTGACTGCAACACATGCCTCAGTGTTAAGAAATAATCTGAGGTAATAACAATGTCTTCCCATTAGACCTTTTCCAAAGTAGTCAACTACTTTAAATTTGATTCCAATATGTTTTTATTATTCGGTATAAATGGTTGTCCTACTGATTCTTTCCTGTTGAGAATGCCGAATATAACTTGAATTGCCATTATAACTATAATAATAAATAATCTTTTTGCAAAACATTTATTTTCTAACATTTTCATTCTAAATAAAGTAAAAATACTAGCAAATATATTTTCGAATGAAAAATATAAATGTTATCAAATATTAATACAGCGTCTTTGTTTTACTCAGTCCACCTAAAAATTTTCAAAGTAAAATCAAATTTCTACGTCTGAGATGTCCCTTAAGTGATATGTTTTTCAACTAAAAGAACCTAAAAAATAAATTTTAAAACATAAATTGAATTTTAACATATGACAAAGACATGTACGGATAGTACACATATTCATTTTACTGCCATAACAGTTATTTTTTGTATTATATAAAAGAAAATAATAATAAGAAATAACCAGACAATTCAATTTAAAACTTTATAAAAACTTTATTTACGAGTACAACGAAGTAAAATTTAATGTAGTCAACCTTTTATTTCCTATCATTCCAGTTTTTATTTTGTAATAATTCTTATTATACTGACTCGTTTCCCGGATAAAAATTATTATTAAATAGAATGCTGTTTTAATGCATTGATGGCATATTTACATATATTATGAAGGATCAGTCAATATTATATGTACATTCTTTAGTTAACAATATCACAGGGTTCTGAAATCCAGCGTTATTTAACTTCCAGCGTTAACGTGAATTAACGGCAATTTTGACACTTGTGATATTCTAAAACACAACTAACGCCGCTAACCGATGTTACTTCACACTGGGAATGACAAAGCGTTATTCTTCAAAACGGTGGGTTACATATACGTTTTATGATATGAATTAATAGCCCTGATATTTTTCGTGCACTGTTTTTTTAGTATTCCTCAAGTTTACTGATTAGATTTTAGTTATAATTGGTGAACCGGAAGTAGCATCATTTAAAGATTTTAACAGTTAAATATGATTTATTTACACAACGTTATTATACTTAAAGAATATATTATACTCTATAGTTATAGTCTATACGATTTGATTGCATTTTATACTTCATATTCAACAGATATAAAGTTAAAGAATTATAAAAATATTATATTTCATAAATCAGCCAGCTATGCTAACCATGAAAATTAGTAATATATTCAAATAATTCAAATTGACAGATGTCAGTATCAATGAAAAGTAAATGAATATGGCAGAGATGAGGATGTTTAAGTAGATGTTGGGGAAGACACGGAAAGATACGGTAAGAAAATAACTCTAGTGTTACAAGTTTCTAGAAAGATACAAGAGAGACAATTACATTGGTTTGAACATGTCATGAGGAGAGATGAAGAATATATTGAAAGAATTAATAGCTTAGTATTACAAGGTTGAAGAAACAGAGGAAGACCAAAGATAAGATGGAAGGACTGTATGGAGGAAGACTTGAGTAAAAAGGAACTGAATGAGAACGACATGCAAAACAGAAATGAGTGGAAGAATAAAATAAAAAATAGCGACCCCTAACGAATGGGAAAAACTAAAGAAGAAGATGTCAGTGTCAAGTGCAATTTGCATAGTTTGTTTATGAAATAATTTTACTAGGAATTTAGAATCTTTTGCAAAAAAATTTATGTATGGAATTTATATATATATATATATATATATATATATATATATAATACAGAGCATTGACTGAAGGTATTGTGCTGGCCACATCAGATTTTTTGTAAAATACTTTTATCTTCTAATATATAAAATAACCGTGGTGTTCACCATTTTTATCAAATAATTATATTTTATAATGCAATAGATATAAGTTTTTAGCACAATATACTAGTAATAAATATACACGTTTATTTGACGTTTACCATTATACTTTTAAAATAGACAGGTAAATGAAGTATCACATAAATGTATACGACGTGAATTAAACGCTGGCGTTTATTAACGTTCAACCTCCTTGTGTTCAGCGTTCACGCCAAAGTTTCAGAATATCAGTTTAACGCTGAAACGTGAACGTTACTATCGTTACTAAACTCCGAACGTTATTTATCGCTTGTTTCAGAATTCCACTGTTTACTATGAGTATTTCGAACGACACAAGCTCCCTTGGTAGGATTAGTTACAGTATGACCGGGGGTCTATTCTAATTGAAGCGACACTGTAGTCTCGCTATTTCGTCACTGTTAGTGACGTCATATGATGACGTACAAGCTACGTCACCATTTAGTAACTTTTAATACATTTAGTGAATTTTAATATTACACGCTTGGTACCAAGTAAGTAAAGAAGTGTCTACTAGATGGCATTGCTGGAGTTTAAAGCGCTCATTTTGAATTTCAATACAGTTTCATTTGTGATCTAGTGCTGGTTCTCGCTCTTTTGAGTCGGGTGTTATTCATTTTATTCTTATTTTCTTTATTTTTAAAATTTTTGTTGTACGTTTATTTTACTATCAGAGTATGTTTTAGTTGGTTTTTCTTTTTAGAGTAATGTAAATTTAATTTAGTTCTTTTAGTATGATAGGTTATTTTTCAATATTTTTAGTTAAGATTAAATGTATAAATTAATTGTAACTTTTTATGTATTTAGATTTTGTTTAAATTTAATTATGTCTCAAAAACGAGAAAGAGAAGAGAGGGTAAATAGAGATCTAAAGGAAACTTTGCTTCATTTTATGATCATAAGGATTTTGCTGGCGGAAAATTTTTGGAGGCAGATGGGCTACAAAATCGGAAGTCACTGAGAGCGGTTAACATTTCTTTTATGAGAAAATCAAGTACTTACTCTTAAATGGGCAGGAATTCGATTTCTATAATAGCCATAATTTAAATGTGGGTTTAAAATATTTACCATGTACAAAGAAACTTCTTTACCCAGTCTAAAATTTTCAAGAAATTCCGTTTTGGGTAATGGAATGGATTATGTGCATCCCAAATTAATCTTCGAGAAATTCTAGCTTCTTTTCGTCTCTCCTTTACTTCAGCAGTACGCACAACAAAACACGAAAAGCCATTGTTTAAAAACAAAACACTCAATTCTTAGTTAGCGAGAGTCGAAAAGAAATAGCGATAGCAACTTTGGTGTCGAATACCGTAGCGATGGCAAGTGACGTCATATAACGTCATCATCGCATGTCAGTGGTAGGGACAGTACGTCATCATCGCATTTCGGTAGTAGGGACATTACATCATCATTGCAGAACGGTAATGGGGTAGCGATATCACACGCTTAGCGAGTCGCTAACTGAATTAGAATAGACCTCCAGGCTTGCCAATTGTCCCAGATTTTCCGGGACGTCCCGCTTCTTCAGCTTTTTTGATCCGTCTCGTCCAAAGTATTTGCGGGACGCTATTTGTCCTGGAAATCAGGAAAAACGAATATTTAAGATACAAATAATAATTCAAAAAAAAGTATTGTGTCTTTTATTTTGGACAGTTTGTAATATTACAGATACTGAGATTAAAGAAAATGCCCAAAAGACTATGTACCTACCTATGATTGGGAGAAAACGTACAATTTTTTGACAAAATTGTCTGATAATTCTGCTAAAGCGTTTTGTAAAATATCTATAATAAATTGTATTATTCACGAGAGCTAATTATATTAAGTTTGAAATGGGAACACTCTTTTCTTTTAAAAAAAAATCATTTACCATTGTTTTTTAAACACTGAATGACCTTCAGTGTTTAAAAAACAATGGTAAATGAAATTATTGGTCAAATAATTTGAATAAATTTGTGTAAATATTTGCTTAAATTATTATTTTTTTACTAGTTGATTATGTAATATTTTAAAGATTACAATTATGTAAAATATGTACCAATTCACTAAGGAACTAAACTATATAACTATAAATAATAATCAAAATAAATTTATTATACTGCGTCCCGCAATTTATGCCTGTATCAAGGATTTTCATTTAAAAAAACCCGGAAATGTTTTTTTTTAGTTGACAATTCTAATTATGACGTCAGTAGTGTCGCTGAAAACGTAAAAGATCATTTCAGAAATTCAAAGCCCATGCGCCAAGTGTTAAACTGCAACAAAATATTAGTTCCGTTTGCCCGTCTTTGTTTCTATAACAGTTCCTGTCTGTTTCACAGTTTTTTAACTCTCGCTAAGAGAGGTATTGGATTCATGCTAAAATTCGCATATCCAGATTTTAGTAAATAAATAAGGTCCCTAGAATACGATTTTAACATTTATTATTATTTACACAAAAAACATTTGTTGAGACTGTAAGGGTGTTTTTTTTGGCCTAATCTGATGAAGCTTAAACAAAACCTTTTAAGCTGAGGTGCACACAGCATTTTTAGAGAATTAGTGCAAAAAATTATAATTTTTTACGGAAAATTTTATTTCATAACTGATTAATCACTTGCAGAATACTGTACTATCATCTAATCAACTCACAGAACAATTTGTTTACTGTCAAAATATTTTATAACCGAAATATGGAATTATAATAACTACGTTAATTAATTTATTGAGCAAAAATAATGATGATAACGATAGCGATAGCAATTTTTCCAATACTCCGTTAAGAATTTATGAATTAGTACACGCACTATATTTGTAATTTATTTAAACAAATGAGTGACTTTAGCGACCGTAAATTAAATGTAGTCGAAAAGTAAGTGCGGCCGTGAAGTAATGTCAAAAAAGTGACACTTTGCGGTTTCGTAAAACAACTAATAGTCACCTAAAAATATTTTTTTATATAAATATCCATAAACATCTAGATCCACATATTAGTTTTAAAATATGTATATAAGATGTATTTTAACAAGATAACGCGGCATTATACACGACTTCCACATCTTTCACTGTAGTGATCTGTGACATGGATATTCACAAATTGTTGTTATATTTTGACAGTAAAAATTGTAAGAGTAATAATATCGCATTATTTTTAATTATTTTCTCTAATTTCTTAAAAATTATAAATTCATAGCACAGAAAATAAAGTACATATTTATTTTTTAATACTCATAACATAAAAATTAAAAGAACGAGATTTAACCCAAGTACGGTTACCAGCTAATTTCTCAAACACATTCGGTTACATCGTGTCTGACAGACACTATTAAAAAACATGAATTAGGGAAAATATAAATAATATAAAACCCCATCTCTTTACCAACAAAAATATGTATATTTTAAAAAAAATATTGCGTAACAACATATATTTTTAGAAATTACAAAAATTCGGTGCTGTGCGTAGAACACAGGCACAGATAATAATACCCGTATGTCCTTGTAGACTTTCAGATTTATATGGGTGTCTGTTAGACACACGTTAGCCGTCTACGTTATCTTACATTTTTAAATTGCTTACAATGAAACCTTTTCGACAAAAACAATTTATTTGTCGAAGAATTATTTATAATACTTTAAATTACAAATTCAGTGATGGAGAGGGCCAGATCTTATTGCATTTATTAAATTTTCATACTTTTATATTTGAATTTGTCCGCCGAACACACAATAACTAGACTAGGGTAATTGTTCCAGTGAGATGACAGCTGGTAAGCATCTATATATATATATATATATATATATATATATATATATATATATATTGAGATTGTCGATATCTGCAAATAAAAGTAAACAGACACACCCAACATTGGGTAGGTTTGTTCAATTGAATTTTGCAATATACGTATTACCTGTACTTGTCAAAAATTATTAAAATTTAACAACTTTCACTTAGCGTTAATTTAATGAACTTAAATGTTTATTAGGTACATTAATTTAATTTTACAACTAAATTAGGTATACAGAAAATAATTAATACTTCCCAGTTAAATTAAACCAAGTAATACTTTTAACGGCGCCATAAAACCAAAGAAATTTTTAAAGTCAATGAATGTACTCTATCGCTATTGTTTTTGATCAAAATATGAACATTTGTTTCTGAGCAGCTAGATTTGTAGAATGACAATAGGCCGCAAAGAGTAGCAATCCAACAATGGGCTGAAATGAAACAGAGCAGAGGCTGGCTGATGCACAGGTAATTAATGATAGATAGCTATAGATGTAATTAATTCTTATCGGCGGTAGCGAAACAGTGGAGCTCATGACGTTCTGTGAAATATAGTAGCGACATTGCGTGCGAAAACATTTTAATTACTTAAATGGAGTGAATTTGGAGGCGTGGTGGATGATGTCTGAAAGTAATGCGGTTTTAATTAGCATTTGGTTAGCAATTAATACTTAACTGTTTGCTATAATTTGCAAAGCTAGAAGGTGAGGTTTTCCTTGGACAAACTAAATCTGTTTCAACATAATTGTACGTCCTATTTTTATCACCTGCAATGGTAGATAAGAATCGTTTTAAAATAGCATATCGAGATATTAGTGAATAATCACCTTGTAAAGTCCGTAGAATCCAATTTCCACACTTTCAAAAAAGGTTTTATTCAGAATTCGCCAAAATAAGTGCAGTTTATTTGAAATGAACATTTTTCGTTTAAATTTTAATGTTAATTTCTTTATTTCTCATTAAAAATCCAATATTTTTATTTGTTTTCAAACAATATGTAATGTAAGTTTAATTAAATTAGTTATGCTTACATTAGAGATAAGAATCCAGTGGTACAATAAATGTTCACTGCAAATAAACTACACTTATTGTGAATTACAGATTTTTTTTGTGATAGACTCAGCTCCAATAGGATGATTGCAAAATTAGAGGTAAATAGTTTATTTATGTATTATTAATTCTAGACTTACAAGTAAGTACCTATAGTTTAATTTACAGCGGGCAAAAAGGGCCAATTCAATTGAACTAAAACAAAAATTAATAATAAAATTGTACAAAAAGAAAATAAAATGTATTTTTTATAAAAATAACCAACTAAAATAATTTAATCTTTCATGAGCGGGTTTAAAACCATTTATTTTACTGCACTTTTTTTATTCCTATGCCCTTTGCAGAATAATTGTTTATTCTGTAATTACTAAGTCTGATTCACTGCTGTAATCATTAACTTCAACATTATTATACCTGCCTGCACTTTCAACGCTAATATCGGAAGATACTTGCTTGTCTTCTGACTAATTATCTTCTTGTCATTCTACTGTTGTAATGTACTTTTGAGACTATTTTCCATCCCTCAAATATATATTTTTTACAGTAAACTAATATTATAACATTCATGTTACTTTCTAAAAATCAATGAAGTTAAAAAATTGTTTTCTACAAATCTGAGTATCATGACCGGGCACGCTACGGCACGAAATACAGCAATTTAGTATCTGTCGCACTTCAACAGCTTTGCTACAACTGACACTAGTTAATATACATTGTTTTTAGTATTGTGTGTTGCTATAATTTATAATAGTCTTTTAAGAATACCTACAAGGACATAGTTATGTCAATACAAATAAATAAAATACAGTCTGGACAAAAATAGAGCGACTCCATAGAAACTAGAATTAATACAAAATACTCGCCTATATTTTTATTTTCAATATATTTTCAACTTCTTTTATAATTTAAAAGTGGCATATTCATAAAATATTAAGGAAGTTAATAAGTAATTCAAAAATATCCTATTAAGTTTCACATGTGGGCACTTATGTATTTGAATACATGTGAGGTGCGACAAAAATAGAGCGACTTTATAAATATTATATATTTACTCTAAAAAAATTAACTAGAATAACAATTTATGAAAGAAACTTAAATTAGACGAAAAAAATTAAACAATGTTAAGTACAATATGTACCGTACATATTTACTACTTCAATATGTAATTATTTATAATAGATTGCATTTGTCGTGTCATCGAATTATAGTATTTGTACAACGGCGTTGTGCTCAATCATTCGAATCCGAAGGCGATGTGGACATTCCACTCGAGTTGTACAGCATACTTTTTCTACGATTAACGAAAAGAAGAAAAATACGAACTGTAGAAATTTGAATTTTTATTTAACTTTATTAATTTTTCTGTATACTCAACTGTAAGCAACTTCTTAGCAACGAGTCCGATATGTATTTCAAAATTGATTATTACTTAATTTGTAAATTGTAAATGGATAAAAAAGCGCTTCATAATTTTTACCTTAACAACGCATCAGTAAACTTGTTCAAAAGATACACGACGCTTTTGATTTAATAATAATTATTATTCTAAATAATTTGCTTTCAAAATAGTTGTTGAGTATACAGAAAAAAATTATACGCCACACGGCCGGTAGCTGTATTACGGTCTCACTTAACTACCGGCCTAATGACGTAAATAGCTATTAATGTTATTTTATGTACTTATTTTCCTAGACTTCCTTAATGCCATTTGTTATTAAATTACATATTTTATATAAGTTTTTACATTACAAATGATATCCGTTTAGCTAACTAATATTGTCTACTTATCAGGACATCGAACCCGCCAAAAACTGGGTTCGGTTCAGGTTCAGGTTAATTCGTTTTTTGAAAAATGGGTTCGTGTGCGGTTCTGGTTCAAGCATTAATAAAATTTGCGGTTTTGTTCCGGGTTCAGTTTCGGTATAGCCTAATGAAAATTGAATTAATATTTTTTAAATAGCAATCTTTATATAGAAATAATTTAAAATGCGTGCCGTCATTTATAATTAATGTAAGGCAAGACAAGAACATGAAAACATTTTTCACGAACAATCAACACATACAGCGACGAAAGCCCAGAGGGCGTCGATCGTGATTACGTTTACGTTACGAACTGAAATTGAACCTCAACCGGAGTTGAACAAACCCTGAACCAGAATTTGGATACCCGGTTCGGTTCCGACTCGGGTTCAATTGAAAAATATATCTGAGGTTCGGTTCTGGGTTTGGGTTCGCTCAAATGTTACGGTTTGGTTCCGGTTTTGATTCGGTTCAGGTTCGGGTTTGATGCCCTGCTACTTATTCATTCTGCAGATTGTGAAGAAATGATATTTTTTTCAAGTGGGAGTAGAAAAAAATAATTCTGATGATTTTGTGGTTTATATAGATTTCCGTGCCGGTATAATTTTAAATAATTGCTTGGAATTATTAATGTTATTCCTTGTAATATTTTTGTCAATGGTTTCCAACAGATTTTCAATTGTAGGTATTAAAGATTAGGTGACTATTTGCAAGTAAGAGACTCATATTCAAATCGTTTCATTACAATATTTCATGCGCCACTCTCACACGGTTAAAAATAAGATAACGCGGTTTCAAAATATGGATTCAGCATTCAATTTTGTTTCCTATTATGTATTACACGATTTTAGCGAATGAGTGGTTCACGAATAAAACATAACTTTAATATTTTGAATAGTTTCAAATCGGAAAATTTCTCATATTTCATTCACTACTCCGACCCCGTTAAATTCGAGATTTGACATGAATTTTTCTATGCTATTGTAATGTTTATTTATTTGAGTGGAGTGTAAAAATCAGAGGTATATTAATAATTTAAAATAAGAGTTATTTAAGTATTAAGGTCAGTAAGAGCTCACTACCGGTTGAGGATCTCGGTTTCAAATACATTCAATACCGGTAGAAGAATACTTACTGACCGCAATGTGTATTACGTTTTTGCTCGATCGGCTCACAAATTTAAAAAATCTGATGTGACCAACACAAAACCCCCCGCCATTTAATTTTTATTAATTTAAATACATATACCTATGGGGTCTCATCGCCGCGTGCCTGAGTGCCCGGTCGCGAATCTGGGGAACCGAATTCAATTCCTACTATCAATTATTTCGAAATATGTCATCATCATTACCGAAATCTGTGTACAAAGCAGATTAGCACACCCAGCAATGGGTAATATGCCGTGATAATATATTTAGTTATTTTCTTATGTAAATACATACCTGCACATTTACTAATACTAGAAATAATGTATCTTAAGTTTCTTTCCATATAACTATTGTCCTATGTACAATTTTTGTTTAAAACGTTATTATTATTAATTTGAAATTATGTATGTTAAATTCCTTTCCATGTAACTATTGTTCTATTTACAATTTTTCTTCGAAAACGTTACTGTTATTAATTTGAAAGATTATTTTTTTGACAATGACATTTATCTGTCAGATACATACATTTGAGCTGAACTGTTCAACCATGGAGTTGTGTGCATAAGCTCCGAGATATAAATTTTATATCATTTTATAAATTTATCCATAAAATATATAGAAAAAGTATTAATGCAAATCTGTAGCAAATGAAATAATTTTTAAGTTTTATAATAATAAATTGCGAAAAAATAACATTTAAAGGTATTTTTTGAAAAAAAACTATTTTGAGCTTCAAGTAAACTGCCATTTCCGGTTATCCGATTGATACCAAAATCTAATGGCTTCTTCCCATATTAGAATAAGGTATAAATACAAGATTTCAAAATTTTCTGAACGATAATATTTCAATTAGAGCGTAAAGAGTATTCACACATACACACACACATACATACACACATACACATATACACACAAACATCATCCTGAAAATGTTAAAAATGGAATCTAAGGACCTTAAAACGTAGTCATTTACCAAAATCTTGATATGCGATCTTTAGCACGATCCCTATACCTCCCTTACCAAGGGGAAGCGGGAAGTACAAATAAGATTTGAAAATGAAATATTTTGAGATATTATTTTTTTTAGTTTGATCGTTGTTTTTTACTTGTCAACTCCGCCTCGCACTTCCTGATCGGTAAGTGATTCACACTACTTACCGATCAGTAATTTGTAAATAAACCCTGCTGCCTTTGAAACCGTCCCTATCGATAGACATTAAAAAGAAACCGATCGTGCAAAAAAAGTTTACTATAGTTTGGTTCACGAAAGATGACAATTCAAGGTCATTTATTAACCGTATGGTATAATATTACTAGCAGATAACTTCACTGCATTTCGTATACATAGACGTGCAACATGAAATATTTATGGATACATTTGAACTGAAAAAAATATGTATAATTTATTTGAAAATTATATTTCTTTTTAAATAATGGCTTTCTCAAAGATTTATGCTCTTCACCTATGTATTTGCAAAACCCAAATATATAGACTTGACAAAAACCATGGAATAATAATTTGATTTAAATGTCAACGTCACTGGATAACTATTAGAACAGAGGGCAGTGCAGTACATAATTAGATATCTGTAATTCTACGACATACGTCATTATTATTTGTAATGTGTTGGAAAGTAATGTCACCATTTACGTATATCTGTCACACAACTGTATAGACATACGTCAAATAATCTTTCTCTTTCTAATATGAAATGTTGCTAAGTTACTACTGTATAAAGTGCTTTGTATTCTTTCTTCGAACAAGTGACCATGAATAGTCACCTTTCGTGAACCAAAGTATAAACGATAAATATTTAGAAACAAATAATAAAAATAACTAACTCTATGAATAAACAAATATAAACACTAAGAATATTATTAAACACTTAAGATTATTTATTTAAATAATTAACCCAACGCACTATTTATTTACAGTATATTTAAATCACTAATTATTTATTTCATTGTGCATGTAGACTCGTCGACTAGACTAGACTGTACAGAGCAGCTCTATCTTTATATAACTCTGCATTTATCTAGAAACTTCTCGAACATACGAATACAGAGTCACTTCACTCACACGTCAGCCGTAGGCGGCCACGCGACAGTTACGTCATCACCTTCCTGTTACAAGGTCAACGCGGTGCACGGGTTTGTTTACTCAGCTGTACGCCCGGTAATTACTCCGCCGACATATCTAAACTCGTCCGACCAGTGGCATCGGCCGCGTGCTCACTACACTATCATGTATTTGCACGATTGTTGCTGAGAAATGGTTAGTAGATTTGAAATTATATTACAGAAATTTCTTTAGAACTAAAGTGTGTTTTATTTGTGAACCAGACCTTCGTTAAATTCGTGCAATACATAATAAGAAAGAGAATTCATATTTTGAAAACCGTGTGTAAGTGGTAAATGAAAAAAGAATAATGAGTCGATTTAAATACATATATTCATATGTATCTATAGCCGTGTTCTTTCGCTGGGTCACGTGGACGCAGATGAATTTATTCGAAAGAACACAATAAGTATCTGTCAAAATTAGTCGGAAAAATGAATTCCAATTTTCTATATTTACCATTGTCTATTCTTGTATAAAATTTCTTTTAGAAATGTAACCTCTTGTCCTGATTGACTTATAAAATATGATAGATTCTTCCGCCGCTTACGCCATTTTTGAATCTTAAGTGATATGATCTTTCTAATCCAAGTTTTTGTTGGAGTGATGGCACTGAGCTGGATTACTTGGTCTTGGGGTGGGGATACTGATCGGAATTCGAAAGAAAATGTAGTTTGCTGATCCATGTAACATGGATCTAATCCAATGCAGCGAAAGAATACGGCTTATAACTCGCAAATAGTCATCTGGTCTTTAACACAATTGAAAATCTGTTAGAAACCATTAACAAAAAGGAAAGAATAATAATAATAATTTCAAGCAATTATTTAAAATTATAACAGTTGCATGGAAATCGATAAATAATTAAAATATGGGGAGTATTTTTTATTAGTTCCTATGGAGGCGCTTTATTTATGTCCGATACTGGATATGTATAAAAGAAAATCTGATGCACAAAATGCCGCTACGCGCCCGCTGCGTGGTTAAATTACAAAGTTAGGAGTGAAGTTAAATGCCACGTTTTGGTGTGAAAAGATCCTGAATTCTACTTCCGGTTTCGTCAAAAATGAAATCATTCTTGCATTTTTAAATGGAATTGTATATATTTTTATAATCGTCAACTCTTTTAAATTACCTTTACAGTGATGCCAAATATTTACACTTTCGTTAAAAAATAACCTAGTTATTAATTTTTAAAAATTATGATATTTTAGTGTATTATCAATTTACCATAACATTTTTACTTGAGTAAATATTTTGATATTTACCGGATGTATCATTTACATATTTAAACCATAATCTGTGATTTAACTGCAGTCAGTTACGCGCTCCAGATAGATACAAATACCTACTTACATTTAATATAACTTTTACTCAATATTTTCATATAGTATAACTTCATTTCACGTAAGAAAATAGCGTCAGTTTAGATAGGGATATAAATTCTGCCCTTTGATTGGTCAGCATACAAACCAAGTTCAGAAAAACGAAAAAAAAAATAACACCTGTCACTTGACAGTTATCAAATAAAATCTACGGAATTAAGTGATGTTTAACTATGTTTTGTTGTAATTTTTAATATTGAGGTCTTGTATGGTTTTACGAATAAAAAAATCTGTTATAACCATCACAATACCTCTCGCGCCCTTTCCATTGTGGTATATATAAGTATTTATGTATTATATTTAACATTTCTTGTACACACAAAAAATTCTAATTACACCTAATCTTTATATTTACGTATTTTCTATAATTTTAAATTCATTCTATGAGCAAGTTTTCTCCATTTTTTCTAAATGTTCGACGTTTTTCCAATTCATTAACGGGATTGGCGTTATTTCTGAAGGGTTCATGTAATATACCTATAATTTTAAATATATAATTAATAATACAATAAGAAATATTATATATCGTACCTAGAAAAAGCCTTCAGTACTATCTCTGAATTTTTGACACTGACATTAGTGACATTTATCTGTCAATTAGAGACATTTTAATTTCTCAAGTAGTTACCATGGAGATGTTAGGGCTGTGAGCAGGCTGTGAAATTTACTACTACAGATTATTTTATAGATTATATATCTATATCTTTAAATCTATAGAAGATATAATAAAAAAAAATGTGTCGGATGGAGAATTTTGTTTTTAAATATTTTTAATAACATAAATATTCAAAAAATAATATTTGTTAAAATACTACTACCTCCGGGTGTCCAATTGTTACCAGAATCAATTCAACTTTTCCCATTATTGTTAGATTGAGGAATCCGTAGTTACACAGGTCTTTAATCTTGTAGAATTTGAGAAATCGTACCTCCAAAACCTCACACACATCCACACACACACACACACACACACACACACATCATCGTAAAAATGTTATAATCAGATTCTAGGGACCTTAAATGTGCTTATTCACTAAATTCTGAATATGCGATTTTTAGCATGATTCCAATACCTATCTCTCTTAGCGAGAGGTAAAAATTTATTATGTTTGGTTTCACAAATTTAAATTATTTAATGTAAAAACGGTCAGCTCTCAAGCGCCATCTACTATTTTCTTACGTGAAATAAAGTATAGTACAGAGTGATTAAAAATGGCTGAAGCGTGCCGCTCCATACGATTTTGATATTTGCCTGTTACATACTATGATAGCATTACTATTTCCATGGACGTACTTTTCGAATTTTGCTAGCTGCCATAAGAAAAATTTTAAGAACCGTGTTCTTTACATTCGCCCGAATATGCTTCAAAAGGAAATTTGTCACGCTCGTCATTAAAAGCCATAATGAAAAGAAATTATTTAAAAAAAATTCACGGAGGTATGCGAAATAAATAAATTAACGCACGGAAATAATATTAATCAAATGTCATGCGTTATGCACCTATCATTATCTATCTAGTTTTGATGGTTATATTTTGGAACAAAAATTATCACGTGACATTCAGCCATTTTTGATCACTGTGTACATAATAATGTTTATATTATTATATTAAAAATTGAAAAAGTTATAAGTATTTAAAAAATATCCATGTTTTCCGTAGTTGCGTTACTTACCAGTACACTTACTTCAGTACTAAAATACAAAATTTGCCTGTAAATTTATTATGTTAATTCAAAATTTTAAAAAGAAAACATTCTATTGCGAAAAACTTTTCCCATTATATTTTTATGAATATCAATGAATCAATTTCTGTTTACTCCTCTTAAAATTAATTTAAATTTAAAAATTTACTTTTTAGAAAACTGTCTCTCATTGCATGTGCATAACATATCAAAAAGATAACATATACGTACAGTATTTTTTTTAAAGATGTCCGATCAAGGTTATTTGCATCATGAACGAATTAACAAATTGGCATACATTTATCTTTCTCCTTTGCAGTCTACAAGCGTGTGCGATAAGGATGAATATAATACGTTTGTCCTTCAAAAATTCATATTGTTTGTCGGCTCCGGTGGCTCAATGGTTAGAGCAACGCTCCTTAGTCATGAGTGCGCTCGAGGTTCTGGGTTCGAATCCCACTAAGGCATGGATGTTTGTTATGTGAACCCACTCTGTAATTGGGATTTAATCCTGTTGAGGGGTTTAAAAAAATAAAAAAAAAATAAAAAAAAAATAAAAAAAAAATTGTTTCGACTAAGTTAGGACATTCCACTTTAAAACGATGCTCGTTGTTGATAATACTTTCGCTGTAACGTAAGCTTATATATTAATTCAGACACATTACCTTGATTCATAGCCGTACGAATAACCTTATTGTCAGTATCACTGACTCTGACATTGTGTCAGTATCTTATTTTTCACATATTTGATTTTACATTTGCTAATAAACTTACCAGTTGATTTATTTTTGAATTTTTATTGCTTTTATTGTAACATATATTTTTATAATAATAAAATAACAGTAGTATCTTATGTGCCCTCATAAAAACTAAATAAACGATACTACTGAATTTGTCAGAATGGGCGGAGCTAAAATCTGAATTCATACAATTCGTAGATTACCTTGATCGGACATCTTTGAAAAATTTTACTGTATAAGAGCAAATTATGAGCACCTAATATTTTTATATAAGTTAACTGGTTATTTAATAATAACTAAAAGATAGGTAACTAACAATAAACATTGGCCAAGGTACAACAATAAAGTTATGCATTATGAGAAACAAAAATATAATAAATATGTAAACATCTTTGAAAACAATAGGGTTATTATTAGGCAAACATTTGTCGCTAACCAAAATATTTCTAATATGAAGATATAGGTAATGTTGATTAAATTCGTATATCATAGAAATTGTTATTTAAGCTAAGGAATGTAAGTACATCGTAATATTAGCGGAATTTGTAATAAATAGGTCGAGATGTGAAGCCGAGGCCTACTAACTTTCGAGGATGTTCAGTAGCGTAGTTTGTTTACATGTGTACATAGGGATTTAACATGTAATAGTATATTACTAACCGTGTTGGAAACTGTTTCATTACTGTCTAGGGTGAAAATAGCTAACAAAGGCTATAGCGAGCCCGAGACATATGAAACTTTTCACCGAGGTTTGTATTAGTATATTACACATCGAGCCAGGAGATGCCCTATTACAGCCGAGCGCTATGTTATATGACCAAGGTTTACCAAGGTCAGCTATAAGCGCAAGGCTGGATTTAGTATATCCGCGAGGTGTGTATACTATTTTATTCACAATCAATTAGTAAATACTGAGTTCTAAACATTAATTTTACTAATATTTTTGACAGTATTATTGTAATTTGTTTAGGCTACTTTAACTGTGACAATGTTGCCAAAATATGTACTGATTCTGTCAATTGAGCTATCTTAACCTGTTTTGAAGGTTTACCTTTTTTTTAAAGAATCTTAATTTTGCTAATTTATTGTGTAATATTGAGTTATTTTTTTTAAATAAAACAGTTTTTTATTATGGTCATTTCTATTACAATATGATTTATCAAAATAATAATGAACATTTTAGCTGTTGGAAAGTGACATTTAGCTAGCCAGGAAAGTCTTTACCAGCCAGCTGGCAAATGAAGTAAACAATAAGTCGCTCCTCAACCTTTTGGTAAGTTAGAAACCCACATATTTCTAACCGACGGTAAATAAACTTTTTTATTCACAAGGAAATTAATAATAAGTAATTGGTATAAAAATAATGATAACCTATGTAACATAAATAAACGAGTCGTCTGAGCTTGTTTATTTGTCAAATGAAGTAAACAATAAGTCGCTCCTCAACCTTTTGGTAAGTTAGACACCCACATATTTCTAACCGATTGTAAATAAACTTTTTTATTCACAAGGAAATTAATAATAAGTAATTGGTATAAAAATAATGATAACCTATATAACATAAATAAACGAGTCGTCTGAGCTTGTTTATTTGTCATATGAACTGTCAGTTTGATTTCTAACTAACCTTAAATTTTGATTTCATATTTATCTACACTTATTTATATTATTTACAATTTCATTTGTTTCTTTACACATAAAATTAATTTTTCTTATTGATTTATATGCAGAATCATTTTTGTCTGTCTAAAATAATTTGGGGAGTAATGCGCACTGAAAAACTGTTTTTAAATCCATTCCATATGTACACACGTATGCCTTACCACCCGGTATAAACTTTGTGCACTTGGTTACAAACTATATATATATATATATATATATATATATATATATATATATATATATATATATATATATATATATATATATATAATCCAGCAGCTTGTAATATTATAACATATAACTATAGTGATACTTAAATCAACTTTTATTTTTTAAATACGCAACTTATAATTATTTTACTGAAATACAAACCGCCATTTTTTCTCTTTTCAACGATGTATTAATTGATAGTAAATAGTACATTTAAAATAATAAAAGTTAGAGCATTGCTAGATATACCCAGGAGGGACCTAAATTCAAATCCCAGTGAGGTCCATGAATTTTTCATAAAATCTTTCTTAATTAATTAAAATTCTTTAAGATCTGATGTGCCCATTTCTACGATTTAATAAATATTATATAATTTTGAACTTTTTTAAAAATAATGTTCCATTTGTGTTAATTATCAGCTATATTTATTCAATTCGCCTTTACCATAAAAAGTTGTTATTCATAACGCCTACTTATCAGCCTCCACCCCCATATAAATGTCATTTCAAGTAACTGTGACAATGATTCTATTCTAAGAAGCAATATAAGTATTTATTAGAAGCCATAATTTACATCGGACATTTGTTTCAGTTTCAAACATAAATAGTAGAAAAATGATAAAGAAAGAACTATAATACAGAACTTATTTACCTTTAAAGTTGTCTTAAAATAAACATTTTACCGTGAAAAATAAAATTTCACGTTGAAGTTTATCTGTCGCACATATTACATTGTCGCTAAGTATCTAAAAGCACCGTGGGTGAACATATTAAAACGAAATATATTGCGTATTATTACGTTTAGATACGAAGTTTCTCAATTTGAAGATACTTGCTGGCTAGTGGATAGTGTTTCAATCGTAAAAACACTATCAAGCATTTCATATAACTTTGATTACTTCAAGTAGACTACTTATTCACCCATAATACACAAGATATTGTAAAATTATACTCTGACTAGTTTATTATTTTATTTATAAACAGTGACACACCTACATATAAAGAATATAAAGAATAACTATAAATTATGAACACTAAATATAAAAGAAAGACTATTTATTTGGATATACCTAAATAATATTACTATACATAAGTATTCAACAATATATATTGCTTACTTATTTAATAATAAGACTGTAAGACAATTTGGTTGAAGTTATATTAAATAATGTTAAACTACTTATTAAACTTTTTTAGGACTAGTAATAAATACAGAACTGCGTTTCACAGAATATGTTACTTTGCTAATTAAAAAATCTGATGTGGCCAGCACATAACCTCTCGCCGTATATTTTACCTGGCTGTATGCATAAAGCAAAGAATATTTTTATAAATACAAATAATATATTCATATAAATCTATGACGTATAAACTTCTTTATTATTCAATAATAGCATGTCTCAACATGAAGATATTTTACCATAAATTATGTTACAATAAATTACAAAGTAGAGTTTACCATATATAAATATTAGGCTGGTAACTGCAATTTTCAATTCGAACAACGTTGTTTACTTTCTCTTCATATTCTTCTAGTAAAAACATTAATTTTGGGCGGTCTAAAATGTATATATCTGGATTGTGCATCTATTCTTATATATCTTCTTTTACATTTTATTTTTTCATACTTGTTATATCTAAATAACACTAATTCCTTTTAATAAAGTGACGGATAGATTGCACTCCGATTATTCTTATATCGATGTGTAATTTTGTCAATATTTACAACTTACTTGAGAAGAATTTGATAGCTTTTTCGCAATTCAAAGTTACTCTAGTCTACAGTACTGGTGTACATTGTCCCATAATGTTTGAAACAAATTTAAGTCCTTCAACCTAGACTTGTCATCTCCATAATAGTCACAGATCAAGAACTAAGGGATTCTCCAAGTACATTTTTCCTTCATTACTCATTATTTCTGACACTGACATTTATCTGTCAGTTACAAATAATTTAAATTATCAACTATTTTTCATGGCATTCTTTCGGCTGTCAAATTTATTACAACAGATTATTTTATATATTATACTTCTTTTATCTCTAAATCTATGGAATATATAATAAAATATTTAAATGTATCAGATAGAGAATTTAATTTTCTTTAATATTACCACGAAAAATTTTCAAAAAATAATATTTAGAAGATTTTTTTTCAAGAATCTTCTACTTCCGGTTGTCCAATTGTTACCAAAACCTTTTCAGATCTTCCCATGAATGTCCGATTGGGAAATACGTTGTTAAACAAATTTTAAGTCTTATAGTTTTTGAGTAACCGTCCTTCCAACATCCCACACACACACATACACACACACACACACACACACATCCACACACACACACACACACACAGACATCATCGTAAAAATGTTAAAATCGGATTGTAGAGACCTTAAAACGTGCTTATTCAATAAAATCTGGATATGCGATTTTTAGCATGAATGCAATACCTCTCTTAGCGAGAGGTAAAAAGCATACTTAGCTGCTTTGTTTTTTCTGTATTCAATTATTGTGATAAAATTTACGGGCCTTGCCTTAAGATTCAGGATATTAAAAGAATACAGAAAGTACAAAACTCTTGCATTCGCTTCATATTTGGTTGTGGAAGACGTGACGCTGTATCATCAGCACAGGTTGATTAAATATGAATGAAAAGATAAATTATCATTATGCATGTTTTTACACAAAACCATTATCACCAAAATTCCATTGTGTATCAGAAATTAATATTTCGAGGTATGTAGCACTGTCAAAATCTAAGAACAAATTAAAAATTACATATACCTAAATATCGAACAGAATAATGCGTTCACTGGTTAATGTGATCAACTGCTTATTACAATACTTATTTAATATGTGTTTTTCTCCAAACCGTACAGTATGCTCATGTATTCGGTTATTGTTATCAAATGAAACAAAATTCGCTCAAGCAATTTTACATTCGTAGCAAACTGAAAACGACATAATCCAATAAGTTATTAAGAGCATCCTGTACAGCTGAATTAAAATATAACCGAAAATTCAAATAATTTGTTCCTGTACTAGAACTATTAATAATTTAAAAAATGCAACACTAGACAAACTTGCTTCTAATATGAACCTGCATTAAAAAAAATAATTATCGAAATCTATTAATACTTGACTTTAATTTTAATGGGAAAACTAAAAATCAGTAGCATTTTTCGTTCTCCCATTAAAATCAAAGTCAAATACGAATAGATTTCAATAATATTTTTTTTTAATTCAGGTACATATCAGAAGTATGTTGGTCTAGTGCTGAATTTTTTAAAATATTAATAGTTCTAGTACAGAAACAATTTATTTGAATTTTCGCTTCATATTTTAGTACAGCTGTACAGAATGGTTCTTAATACAAGCCTTGCAAGTTTGCAAAAAAAATATGTATATATTTTTCAGATATGGGTCGTACTACTGATTTATCTAAGCAACATATGACAAATTTGACATAATGACAGTTTGAAATGGCAACTCTACTATGGCATGGCAATGCATAACAGCAGCGCATCATTTTTTATTCGTTTTTTGCACAGTGAAGGTGTTAAATCCATTAATGTCCAACGTAGAATGAAGCTACAATATGAAAATTGATATTGCCACTCCAGCAAGTGTATATTGAGTAACAAGTTCAAAAACGGAATAATTTCCGTAGCTTATTCTCTTCGCCTTGATTAAGCAAATTGTATTGATGCAAGAGGAGCCATTTTCAAAACCAACTCAAGCCTGTTAGAAGAACTAAAATGTACGAATTTCTGAAAAATGACATTTTTGCAAAACGACTCCGAGACCACATAATGCATATTCAACGGTGGCAACTATCCTAGTTTGAGTGTCTGCCACATTCTTCTTATTCTCCTGAACTCATCTCAAGTCATTAACATGTCTTTGGTTCACTTAAAGAGGCATTAAATTTCAAGAGATTTCAGTGATATAAGTGGTGCATCGTATTTTTTATGATGTTTGTACATTATTACGAGTCTAACATTATATTGCCCTATTCACTGTCGATCGCTGCTTTATATGATTTCCGTTTATTATGATCAAAATCTATTGGGCCTACCAAGATCAAAATAAACGGAGACAACAATAACAACTTCATAAAGGGGACCCTTCATTCACTTCAAAGTAAAATTGGCCCTGCTTTATACGTATGCCGGTTATTCGTCATTCCAGTCTATAGTCAAATATTTACAAAACATTCTGGAGTTCCACAGATTGCGTTATACGAATGTAATGTGAATTACTCGTATGTACCTGTTTTTTTATTTGACTAAGCTTTTAAAACAACTTTTCGCCGCAATAGTTTCATTTTTAGATTATATAGCGTTAGTTGAAACTATTGCAAATTAATTTTCTCATGATTTGTGCGGTGTACACATTAAACAATTCAGTCGAATGAAATATTTCATTGTGTCAGTGTACAAATTCTAATATCATTAATTTACAGTGATACATTTTGTTACAACAAATTCATTATATTGTTTAATTCTGATTTAGAATTTTCTGAGAATTTACAAATATTTTTTACCAAATAAAATACTTTTAACTTCGAACTTTGGAAAATGCGTTGTTCATCCATATTTCAAATTGTTCCTTTAATCTTTATTTATTTTTAGTATTCTTATCTAAAATTAAGAGAAATGCATTTTAGAATCTCATTTTAGAATATATAATAATAGAATATAAAATGATTTTTATCAGTTTTACTTCCCAGAGTAGAACGAATAGTGTATTCGGCGCAAGGGCTGAATACCTACCGAATTTTCGGCGGTTTCCTTGGCCGAATAACCGAATATTCGTCGAACAGTATTCGGCTATTTTGGTATCAATTAATCACACGGACAATTGATTGATTTGATTGGAATTTTTCTTTTATCTACCACATAAAATATCTATTGGGCAATATAACTAAACTTTGTAATTGTTATAATAATAATTGAATATTATGTAGTTTGACTAATATAATTTATAATAAAATTACAAATAACACATTCTTAAAATCATTTTTACCTCTCGCTAAGAGTGGTATTGAATTTAAGCACGTTTTAAGGCCCCTATTATCCGATTTTAACATTTTAACGATGAGGTCTGTGTGTGTGTGTGTGTGTGTGTGTGTGTGTGTGTGTGGATGTTTCAAGGACGATTCCTCAAAACTGTAACACGAGGGGGGTTTTACAGAAGCTCTGATGATGGTGGTCTTGCACTTATTTTACCAACGATGACCATAACTTGATTAACCGAAGGACGAACACATACACTTACACTTAACTTTGATGATCGATGATGATGACTTACATTATGGACACAGACATTAATATTACTAACTAATTTCTTTATTTACACATATTTACACTAACAACTAATCAATTATTAACTATTAAACTTATTATTATTGATTACTAAACTAAATATAACTAAATGAAATAAACTAAATAGTTACATTGTAACTCAGCAGGAGGACGTTTAGCCCGCGACAGAAACTAAAACACAGACTACATGTCTCGTCGACACGAGTATCTAAGACAGACTACCTAAAACAAAGCGTTACTTTCATGAGAGGCTTATTTCTGAGGGGTTGAAGAGGGTATCATATGACATCCATATCAAAATATCAATCCTGCACGCAGGCTTGGAATAACTTCTAGACTTAATTAACATATAACTGTCTAGTCCGTTGACAGTCATTCTAAACAAATCGCTTGGGAAAAATAATAATTATTTCTAAACAGAATTTTGACTACAAAGATAACAAACTTGAAATATTGATCCTGAAACTATAATTTAGAAGAGTGTATAAAAGTTATTTATTTGTTATTGCTCGCCTTGTCACAAAACCTATAAGACTTAAGACCTGTTTAACTACGTATTCCCAATCTGACATTAATGGGAAGAGCTGAATAGGTTTTGGTGACAATTGGACTTGGACAACCGGAAGTAGTAGTTTCTTTAAAAATCTTCTAAATATTAGAAAGAGACGATATTCTACAAGGCTGGAATTTAGCATACATCAGCTCAATATATAAAAAAGGAACAAAAAATTATGTAATAATTACAGAGGTATAAGTGTTACTAGTGCAATAGGAAGGTTGTATGTCAGAATTCTAAAGAATAAAATTGAAGGAGAAATTCAAGATATAGAAAAGCAGAGTGGTTTTCTTGTCGGAAGATCAAGCCTTGGCAATATTTTTGCATTATAACAGACAATAGAAAAGCGAAGAGCTAGAAACCTACCCACACATCTCATATTTGTAGATTTAGAAAAATCGTATGATCCAGTGCACATTAAAAAACCTTTTTGAAATATTGACAAAGATCGGCCTTAATAAGACGTATGTTCGCTTCATATGGAATATTTACAGGAACGTTGAAAGTGCAGTTAAATTAGGAAATTTCGAAACCTTTTCTCAATCATAAAGGCCTTAAACAAGGTTACAGTTTTTGAAATTAACGTAGAGTTAACAGTCTATATTTTCGAAATAAATTAAGAAAGTGTGAAAAGATAATGTCAGCCACATGGATTTGAACCATGGACCATTACTTTGCCGGAGTAACGCTCTACCAACTGAGCTAAGGCCAACCTATGCCGCTAATGTATCTCTCTATGGAGAATACAGTTTGTGTCACGTTGTATGATGTGGGGTTGGATAACCACTACATTTAAACACCATTGTGGACATGTCAGAAATTACTCATGGCCCTATCGGTCCAGTTTTTGAAATTAACATTAGCGGCCTTCGAAATGCGGGATGCGGCGGAACCTTATATATATATATATATATATATATATATATATATATATATATATATATATATATATATATATATATATATATACATTTCAAATATCTTCTTTTCATAACAATTTAAACTATTTGATATTCGGAAAAATAGTAAAAATGATGCCGATTTCCCGAATACCAGATACTTATGTTAAAAGCATATTTCAAGCATTGCTTGGGACATCCAGTATACAATATGTATTGTGCATCGGAAGACGTACCATATATTTTTAACTTTGAAATATGCAAATAATGTTTCCTCTAATTAATTAGCAAAATGAAAGGATTTTTGCAGGAAAAAATAAATCAGCATCTAATCACTAATTCAGAATTTTCTATTATCCGGAACGGGAAATGCCATGGATTAATAAACAGTAACCATAGTCAGGGGCGTAAAGTGTGGGTACGCATCACCCTCAGTAATTTTGCCCTAACATTATTGTAATAATATGTTGGTTAATTAAAAATAAATAATTTAAGAATAAGCTGACATTTAATCGTGTCATAATAACGGCAGTAAAATACTACTAAGCTGGACAAACAGATATGTTAGCAGTTGTAGGATATTGCGAAGGAAATTTGTAAAACCTATAAACATTTGTTATTGTTATTAAAAATTAGATGCTTCGCAGTTTTGGATATATTGCTGGATGAAATTTATTTTAAAAATTGTACAGTATAGTCACTCATACTTTATTTTTTCTACCTAAATCGTTACAGATATTACAACTTACGCAGACAGAGAAGTTTAATATAGAAGGTATCTTTCCCAAAAACAATAATTTTCCGTTATTAACGTTAAAAAAATGATGATCGTGACACCTAAGTTTAATACACTAGTGGTTCACTAATAATAACAACAATGATCTTAAAAGATGACATTTCCGTATGGATTATCATAAAAAAAATTGAGTCAAATCGAACAAAGCGTTCTTTGATTATAAGCAAAATTATTTTTTTTAGAAGAACTGTCTAAATGGTACACTTTCATATATAGGTAAATTTCGTTAAATCGTCGTATTTTTGGCCCAAGAGTCTGTGGTTAAGCCATGTTTACGTATTTTAGAAACATGTGTATATAAATTTATATTTTGGAATGTAGACATAATTTAATAATAACTAATAAAATAAGTATGTCCTTGTTACTCTATTATTTGCATTTATAGAAACATATACCCTTATTTAAAAATAAAAATATTGCACCCACGGCCAAAATTAAAAGTTTACGCCTCTGACTATAGTAAGTACAAATAAATAAATATTTTATTTTGCCGTAGCCGGATTTATAAACGACAGAAAATTTACTTCCAAATTAAATACAATTTATTCCTTTAAATGACAGTCAAACTTTACCGTAATCTTGCACATTCCATAAAATTGACTTGTTAATTTAAATAAAGTTACAATGAAAGTAAATTTATTACTTCCTTTACAAAATATTTCTATCTAGCGGTATGTACATAGATGAGAGGAACGATTTGAACGTTGGGAATAGCATATTTTACACTTTCAGATCTTACTCTAGCGTCACCGAGAGACTTTAGGTTTTTTACTTCATACATAAGATATAATGTGTTAATACGGTTTAAATATTTAACGATTCTTCTGCTACAAGCAGAATCTTTTTATACATTTATTTATGCCTTATAAAAGTTTCATGATGGTAGCATGTTAAGACAAATTGATTCTGTTCGACTCGTATTCGCATATATGATTTTTTTTTTTAATAAACATGTTCTTCTTTTAGTGAGCTTCAAATTCAAAATGCTATATTTTACAATTAATTTCCATGGAAATGACTAAAATTACAGTTTCCAAAAACCATAAATACGCATTAAATTTTACCACGCTATAAAAATGTCGACTCGGTTACAGCGAATTAGGTCACGCAGTTACGGAGACAATGGCATCTAAAATCGATAGGTTTCCAATTTTTACCACCAAATTTGAGGCAATTATGCAATCTTTAGACTAAAGAATTATTGACTCGCTGAAGACGCATTATCGGAAAATTTTGTTGACTCGCCTGATTTCATGGATAAAAAACGAGTTTAAAGTCACAGTTTTAGATGTCATAATTATGGTTAATACGGACTGGAAAAGAGTAATCGCTAGGACAATTAAAAAATAATTTCCAAAAAGCAAACTTTGACAAAGATTTTAATGAAGATGAAAATTTGCCCTAGCCCACTGGTACCGAAAGGAAAAAGAAGAAGAAGAAGAGAATAATCTTCCACTATCAGTCTGGAGGAAAAACCGTTTGGTTCACTAATTGGTTAGTGAAAAAGATTTAGATTATTATGGTAGTGTTGAAAATGTGTTGTTAACTTCAGAACTAGCTAATGATGAATCATTTGTTTATGTATGTGCGGTTGAGGCAAAACAAAACGATGAAGAAGATGGCGTAGATGACACAGAAGTACTCCCTTCAGAAATACCGACCACATCAAGTGTATTTAATCCTGTGAACATTATAAGCATTTACTTGGAACTATCCTAAGCTATCGAGTCATATAATTCAGAAATACATTGAAAAAAAAGTGATGTGACCAGCACATTACCTTCCGTCAGTTCTATACATTTTGTACAAATTCCATAAAGAAAGTTTCTTGTAAAAGATTATATATTTTTAGTAAAATTATAACACAAACATACTAGGAGCCCAAACGCATATTAGTTCGGCCGGTTAACATTTTCAACGAACAAATTATAAAAGGTATGGAAATGGTGAAAAATTTCTACAAATTTGTTTCGACTAGTTTAAAAAATAGATTTTAAGCTTACCAAAACTGAATATGTTATTCAAGTATTCCGCCATTTAATATTAGTTTATTAGTAATACCAGCTTTAATTATATTAGACATTGTATCCCTAAGCCCTGCACATTTTTCTGTGAGTATTGTCTTAGGTATATGTCTTACAAGGTAGGTTTTCTCTACGCACTGGATTTTAACGAAGTTGTTTTTCGTTGTGTGAAAAGTAAAGGGTCGCAGTACAAGCTAAATTTGGGCTCGAAAATGACCTTTAAAATGCTGGTCGAACTACTATCACCAGTCATTTGGCCCACAGTTCTTTAAAGTGTTAAGTCCATAGTTAAAGTAGCCGAAACAATTTTGTAGAATTTTCTAATCATTTGTGTAGATTTTATAATTTGTTGAAAATGTAAACTAGCCGAGTTTGGGCTCGTATATCAATTGTACATGACACTGACATCTGTCAATCAGAATTTTCTCAATATAGTATCTGGCTGTTTCCATGGTTATAGCATAGCTGGCTGCTTTATGAAATTTCATTTCTTTATAATCCTTTAACTCCAGATCCATTTAATATGAAGCATAAAATGCAATCAGAACGTATAGAGAATAAAATATTCTTTAATATTTATACTATCATTAAATGAGAAAAATGATATTTAACAGCGTTTTTCTAAGAAAAACTGTCTGCGTATAAATGTAAGGAAGGAGAGTACGAAAAAATTGTAATTTTTTGAATTATAGTATTGGAATTATCGGATCCGAAAGAATCGTCACACACACACACACACACACACACACACCACACACACACACACACACACACACATACATACACATACACACACACACACAAACACACACACACACACACATACATACATACATACAAACATCATCGTGAAAGTAGTAAAATTGTGTTCTAGGGACCCTAAACGTACTTATTCAATAAAAACTTACTACCAACAATACCTTCCTTACCGTGACGGAAGGTGAAAATTACTATAAGTACCATTGAGTCACTAAATATACAAACTGTTTTACATAATTTGTGAACCTTAGTTTAAGCTTATTTAAAGAAATAAAAATTTACATAATAATTCTGATATAATCTTGTTATTTCTACGTATATTTCTAATTCAGTCGTCATGTGCCGTAAACAAAGACGTTACAATAAAAATAAACTTTGCATAAGTGTACCCAGAGTCATGAATATTCGGTTCAAATTCAGAGATAGAGAGTTGTAAAATTAAATCAAAATGCGTAGCACCCACGTCTTACATGTTAGAATACAATCAGAGAAACCATTATTGATATGTACAACAGACAACAGATCTCGTTACTAAGGGCCTGTACCTTGTACGTATCCAAGCATTCATCAAACCTGTCTTTTGCAGACGATAACAGATGCTCAGCATGGTGATTACAAAGCCTATATTTAAACAAAGAGGATTTATTTAATGGGTCATTCGTTGTCCCGTTCAAATTGCACATACAATACATACTCTCTAATTATAATGTCGAGTTCTAGTTCCTTTGAAATCACACAACATAGTTGGGCTGTAATATAATTTTCTATAACTGTTTTCTCTACAAAAAAAAGTTTACCTGTTCCAATTTGATTTTCGAATTAATTGTTTAATAATAAGTTATACGTTTATCTGTGTAATATTGTCCTAATTTGATTCAACTAGGTTAATTTTCTTCTATTCATTGCATCTGTTGAATAATATATAGTTCTAAATAATTATTCAACCAACATGTAATGATGATCATTACAAACGAGTAGAATATTTACATTATCAACGAGTATTCAATAAGTGGTTATATTTAAGCGGTCTAGAAGTCTAGATTCTACAGCTTTTCCTTTTATATTTTACAGTATTATTTGTAATTCAGAATAATCAATTTAATTTCAGAACTCGTCAAATATAATTCAGATTCAGAATTATCATTTTAATTTCAGAAAGCGTCATTTTTAATTCAGTAAGCGTCAATTGAATTTCAGAAAGCATTAAATGTAATTCAAAAATCGTCAATTGTAATTCAGAACGTCAGGAATACTGGAAACGTTAACTTTGATTTAATGTAGAGATTTCAGAAGTTATTTTTAATTCAGAATTTTATACATATAAGTAATTCGATATGACAAAATTCAATTTCGCTATGATTCTTATTACTGCAACAAACCGATGCGTACCTACCTTCTGCTTTCTACTTCATTTGTATTATTGAACATTGTCATACAATATTTAATTAATATTTTTTTGCATCTTGATTGCTTCGCCATAATATTGTTAAAAAATTCTCCTGATAGTCACCCTCCCAAATGTGTATTTCTATGCAAAATACGCGTAAATATAATTCTAAAATTGCTAATGTAAATTAAAGCTAAAATGTATTTCTGCTCCTACAGCGTTCAGAATTACAAATGATGCAATATGAATTATATTTGACGTTTTCTGAATTTCATATACAGCATTCTGAATTAGGTACATTTAACGTTTATAAAATTAAATTGACGTTATCTGAATTGCAAATGACGTTTTCTATTATTAAACGGATTATTCTGAATTACAAATGACGCTTTCTGATATAATTTTTTTTTTTAATTACATTTGAGGAGTTCTCAAATTAAATTGATTATTCTGAACTACAAGTAACGTTTTCTGAATTACATGTGGAAATGATGTAGGTTGATTCATAAGATTACATTTATCAGTTTATACCCTTTCAACTTTAATTTCAGAAAAAGTAACTTCATTTACGAAAATATAAATTCTATTTCAGAAAAAGTAACATCAATTTCAGAAAAAGTATTTTAATATCGGAAAAGATAAATTAATTTTCGGAAAAAGTAAATTAAATTTCAGTAAAGTTAAATTCAATTTTCAGTTTTCCAGACGTGTATTTTGTGCGTTATTATATAAATGATTAAGCTTTCACGGCCGGGGTCTCTGAAAGTCTGATTCTTTTTCGGGTTGTTGGGCCGTGGTCTAATAGATGATTTACAACCTAACGTTTCGCCTAACATTGTGTTAGGCATCTTCAGAGGATTTGTCGTATTTAAGGAAAGTTTTTACCTTTTTGACGGCTGATTGATAAAAATGTCAATTCTTGATTAGTTTTTGAAAAACTAGATCTAAGATAGTCGTGATCCTGGAAATTTGAATAAGCGATGTGCGTTGTTCCGTTCTATTTATTTAATTTGTTGGATCCTTTGCCTGTTGTTTTCTTTAATACAGAAATCCGTGCCCTATTAATTCTTAGTCCTTCTTCCTTCCGATTAAATTTGTTTTTGGATGTTTTTAAATTTCAATCGCTTCTTGCTGTAAGCGAGTATGGAAACTAACAACTCTAGATAATATTTCGGCCAGATTGCAAAGCGTGTTCAGCTACAGCTGAACGATCAGTCTCACCCAGTAGACATCAGCGTTCATGTTCTTTCAGTCTGGTGTTCACATTTCTCATTGCTCTTCCAATGTATATTTCACCACAACTGCATGGAATTCTGTAAACACCTGGTAGGGATAGTGGGTCACGCTTGTCTTAGTAATAAGCACGTTTTGGGGACCCTAGAATACGAATTTACCATTTTACAATGATATTTGTATGTATGTGTGTGCATGTGTGTGTGTGTGCGTGAGTGTGTGTGTGTATGGGACAATCGTTTTGAATCGCATAACTCCAATAGCACCATTTAAAAAATTATATATTTTTTTTATTCCTCGAGTATAGATCCATATGCAGACGTGATTAGATTTTGGTTATAATTGGTCCACCGGATGTACCCTCAATTGCAACGTTTAACAGTTTTTCTTGACAAAACGCAGTTAAATATCATTTATTGACATTTAATAATTATAAATTTTAAAACATATATTATACTTTATACGATTTGATTGCATTTTATACTTCATATTCAATAGATATAGAGTTAAAGAATTATATGTCAGTATCAATGAAAAGAAAATGAATGTGGCAGAGTCTAGGATATTGAGATAGATATTGGGGAGACATAGAAAGATATGGTAAGGAATGAAAGGTACGGAAAATAGTTCGAGTGATAAAGTTTCTAGAAAGATGCAAGAGAGACGATTACATTAGTTTGAACATGTTATGAGGAAATATGAAGGATATATTGGAAGAAGAATGAATAGCTTAGTTATAGAAGGTTGAAGAAACTGAGGAAGACCAAAGATAAGATGGAAGGACTGTATTGCGGAAGATGAGAGAAAAAGAACTGAATGAGGACACGCAAAATAGAAATGAGTGAAGAAGAAAATAAAAAAACAGAGACCCCTAACGAATGAGAAAAGCTAAAGAAGAAAAAGATGTCAGTGTCAAGTGCAATTTGTATAGTTTGTTTATGAAATAATTTTACTGGAAATATAAGACCTTTTGCAAGAAAATTTATGTATGGAATTTGTACATAATACACATCAGATTTTTTTTATTGTTTCCTAGTAATGTTTTCTCACTTTATCAAATTTTGTACAAGCAATAAATACTAATGATTGTTTTAATTTAGCGTTTTCTAATTATTTTTGGGTTTTCCTTACAGATGTTTGGAAAATAACATAATCTGAAAAAACAAGCACCCGTAAGTTGGTGGACATGCAATCAAAACATGCAGAGATCCACTAGCGGATACCTAACCACTGCCTAAACCTAAACAAAAAATAATAAAAAAAAATTATGGCAAGTACAAATTATTAAATAACAATTGTCAACAATATATTTTTTTTAACAACGTGACCTCATAAGAAGCTGATATTTGCACATTATTATTACTTATCTCTTGCAGAAATATAATTTATTTGTAAATTTATAACACTGACTTGCTAATCGCTTTTATTATTTACAATCAATCATTAGTCCTTCTAAGCTATACAAATATTATTTGTGATACAGAGATGGATACTAATTTATTTATATAGCAAAATTAAAAGTAAATATATTATAAAGATTTCCAAGAATAAATAACTCTAATATTTTATTTACTTGCAAAGAGAATTATATATTTTGTTTGCATAAATGAACAGAAATGAATTAATAATGTTACTTCAGTAGATAATTTATTTTTGTTTTATTTATTTTATTAAGAGAGAGATGTGGATCACTGGGATGAAAATAGCTAGAGTGAAAGAATCTCGGATTATATAGTGATCAGAATGTCTAACTAGAAAAAGAAATAAACCACAGGATTCAGACAGGATGTAGAAATTGGAAAAAGTACTGTAACACGAGGGAGGTGTTACAAAGGCTTATGCTGGTGGTCTTACTTCGTTTACCAACGACGACTACTTTCACTATAACTGGTGGTCGCTTGGATGGTTGACCACCACTTGATTAATGAGGATCAAACACAGACACAATTGCGCTTACACTTTGATGGCCGATGAACAGTACATTATGGACACAGACATTCTTGATATTACTAACTTCTTTATTTACACATATTTATACTAACACTAATCAATTATTAACTATTAAACTTATTATTATTGATTACTAAACTAAACATAACTAAATGGAATAAACTAAATAGTTACATTGTAACTCAGCAGGCAGGCGTTTAGCCCGCGCCAGAAACTAAAACACAGACTACATGTCTCATCGACACGAGTATCTAAGACAGACTACTTCAAACAAAACGTTACTTTGGTGAGAGAATTATCTCTGAGGGGTTGAAGAGGGTATCATATGGCATCCATATCAAAATATCAGCCCTGCACGTAGGCTTGCAATAACTTCTAGATTTTATTGTCAACAAATAACTGTCTAGACCGTCGACAGTCATTCTAAACAAATCGCTTTAGGAAAAATGATAATTATTTCTAAACAGAATTTTGACTAACAAAGATAACAAATTTGAAAAATTGACCCTGAAACTATAATTTAGAAGAGTGCATAAAAGTTATTTATTTGTTATTGCTCGCCTTGTCACAGTACAGTGGTAAGGCCGGCTATGATCTAAGGCAGTGAGACCTGGCCTATATAGAGAAAATCAACGAAAAGAAAATGAATGTGACAGAGATGAGGATGTTGAGATGGATGGTGGGAAAGACAAGATAAGGATAAGGAAAATGGCTTCAGTAATAGAAGTTTCTAGAAAAACACAAGAGAAACAATTACATTGGTATGGACATGTCATGCGAAGAGATGAAAAATATATTGGAAAAAGAATTAACAGCTTAATAGTAGAGGGTAGAACAAATAGAGGAAGACCAAAGAGAAGATGAAAGGATTGTATTGCGGTAGACTTGAGAGAAAAGGAAATGAATGAGGACGACACGCAAAATAGAAATGAGTGGATGAAGAAAATCAAGAATTGCGACCCCTAACATATGGAAAAATCTGATGTGGCCAGCACATAACCTCTCGCCGTATATTTTACCTGGCTCTATTCATAAAGCAAAGAATATTTTTAGAAATACAAATAATATATTCATATCAGTCTATGACGTATAAACTTCTTTATTATTCAATAAGAGTATGTCTCAACATAAAACAATTTTCACATATATTAACAAAATCTATAGGATATTTTACCATAAATTATGTACAATAAATTACAAAGTAGGTAGAGTTTACCAGATATAAATTTTAGGCTGGTAACAGGGATTTTCAATTCGAACAACGTTCTTGTTTACTTTCTCTTCATATTCTTTTAGTAAAAACATTAATTTTGGGCGGTCTAAAATTTATAATCTGAATTGTGCATCTATTCTTTCTTACATATCTTCTTTTACATTTTATTTTTTCATACATGTTATATCTAAATAACACTAATCCCCTTTAATAAAGTGTTGGATAGATTGCACTGCGATTATTTTCTTATATCGATGTGTAATTTTGTCAATATTTACAAGTTACTTGAGAAGAATTTGATAGCTTTTTCGCAGTTCAATGTTACTCTAGTGTTGGTGTATATTGTCCCATAATGTTTAAAACAAATTTAAGTCCTTCAACTTAGACTTTTCACCTCCATAATAGTCACAGATCAAGAATTAAGAGATACTCCAAGTACATTTTTCTTTCATTACTCATTATTTCTCATGAGATATATTTTACGTTGCAGATTGGAGATCATGTTCACTTTCACCTTGTATTTATAACATTTCAATATCGTCTTCCTTCGAGCTGTATTCTCGCTTATATCTATCCTTTCCATTTAGATTTTTTATATATACATTCATTCTATGAAGAAATTTTGTCCTACTATTCTAATTTTTCGAGATGATTCCAATTCATTGTTGGCATTAACAGTATTTCTGAAGGGTATGTGTAATATACCTATAATTTTAAATATTTAACTATAAATACAATAAGAAATAATATAATGTATGTACTTCCCAGAAAAAATCTTCAGTAATGTCTCCGGATTTTTGACACTCGGTGTTCTTATGTTTCTATAAACGCACTGTTTTGTATTGCAAACACGACGTTTAGAAGATCTATAAGCGTACTATTTTTGGCGCCTTTCATGTTCTAGAGTTGGTAGTCATGCTTTCATAACTGACAGATGACAGGTAACCTCAAAATGGTAATTTTTTGATAATATTTCAACATATTACTTTTAATTATGAATTTTTATACTTTCTTTAGGTGATAGGACTACAAAGAAATATAATATTAATTTCACAACCAGAATCAGACCTTGAATCATAAATACAATACACCTTGTAATACACTAATTAATCAATAGTTGACAAAATATGAAATTTCAATTGTTAGCGAGAAGCGTTACCAACATAAACATAACTAACAAAAAAATACCTAGTCATAATTTGACGTCGCAATTTAAATAAATTTAATCCTAAAATTACCTCAATAGAAAAAATAGTATAAAAAACACGTATCATAAGGCCTGTTGACGCACTCGTCCTTTGTAAAACTTGGACTCGTACGTTAACAGATTGCCTTATGATACTTGTGTTTTAATGTACTATAAATATACCATATAGAGAATTTAATTTTATTTAATATTACCAAAAAAAAAAAATCAAAAAATAATATTTAGAAGATTTTTTTACAAGAATCTTTACTTCCGGTTGTCCAATTGTTACCAAAACCTTTTCAGATCTTTCCATGAATGTCCGATTGGGAAATACGTAGTTAAACAAATATAAAGTCTTATAGTTTTTGAGTAATCGTCCTTCCAACATTCCACACACACACACACACACACACACACACACACACACACACATCCAGACACATACACACATACACACACACACGACATCATCGTAAAAATGTTAAAATCGGATTGTATGGACCTTAAAACGTGCTTATTCAATAAAATCTGGATATGCGATTTTTAGCATGAATCCATTACCTCTCTTAGCGAGAGGTAAAAAGCTAAAGAAGAAGAAGAAAAGTAGCTTGATTATATTTACATATTACATATAATTAGAAAAACAATTATTGTTCAATAATCTCCGCATTTACAGCGTAATACAGACTGGCTAACAATCGCCGGGATACAAGTTGATATTAGTGTTGTCAACATGTAACACACAACATAGCAATAAGTTGAAGGAAACTCATCATCGTGCGGTATGATATAAAAGAATTGCTTATATCCATGTTACCCATTTCAAATGGAAAGAAGTTCTTCGAAATCATATTTTGATAATCTAACGAAATTGTGGAACAAGCTACCATCATTCAAAAGTAATTCAGATATTAAATTTTCGCCACAGTTTGTCCCATTTTACAAAACTGTTTGTATTGCCATCTTCTTTTTCGCTTTCGGGCATGGGCAGAGGGCAGCTATTATAACGAAAGCAGCATTGGTACCACCAGCAGCAGTCGGATCCATTTTTACCTCTCGCTAAGAGAGGTATTGCATTCATGCTAAAAATCGCATATCCAGATTTTATTGAATAAGCACGTTTTAAGGTCCCTACAATCCGATTTTAACATTTTTACGATGATGTCTGTGTGTGTGTGTGTGTGTGTGTGTGTGTGTGTGTGTGTGTGTGTGTGTGTGTGTGTGTGTGTGTGTATGTGTGTGTGTGTGTGTGTGTGTGTGTGTGTGTGTGTGTGGGATGTTGGAAGGACGGTTACTCAAAAACTATAAGACTTAAAATTTGTTTAACAACGTATTTCCCAATCGGACATTCATGGGAAGATCTGAAAAGGTTTTGGTAATAATTGGACAACCGGAAGTAGAAGATTCTTGAAAAAAAATCTTCTAAATATTATTTTTTGAAAATTTTTCGTGGTAATATTAAAGAAAATTAAATTCTCTATCTGATACATTTAAATATTTTATTATATATTCCATAGATTTAGAGATAAAAGAAGTATAATATATAAAATAATCTGTTGTAATAAATTTGACAGCCGAAAGAATGCCATGAAAAATAGTTGATAATTTAAATTATTTGTAACTGACAGATAAATGTCAGTGTCAGAAATAATGAGTAATGAAAGAAAAATGTACTTGGAGAATCCCTTAGTTCTTGATCTGTGACTATTATGGAGATGACAAGTCTAGGTTGAAGGACTTAAATTTGTTTCAAACATTATGGGACAATGTACACCAGTACTATAGACTAGAGTAACTTTGAATTGCGAAAAAGCTATCAAATTCTTCTCAAGTAAGTTGTAAATATTGACAAAATTACACATCGATGTAAGAATAATCGGAGTGCAATCTATCCGTCACTTTATTAAAGGGAATTAGTGTTATTTAGATATAACATGTATGAAAAAATAAAATGTAAAAGAAGATATGTAAGAATAGATGCACAATCCATATATACAATTTAGACCGCCCAAAATTAATGTTTTTACTAGAAGAATATGAAGAGAAAGTAAACAACGTTGTTCGAATTGAAAATTGCAGTTACCAGCCTAATATTTATATATGGTAAACTCTACTTTGTAATTTATTGTAACATAATTTATGGTAAAATATCTTCATGTTGAGACATGCTATTATTGAATAATAAAGAAGTTTATACGTCATAGATTTATATGAATATATTATTTGTATTTATAAAAATATTCTTTGCTTTATGCATACAGCCAGGTAAAATATACGGCGAGAGGTTATGTGCTGGCCACATCAGATTTTTACTTTAAAACTTAATTTGGTTTAGACGGGTAACTGGTTTTGGTTTAGACGCGCAACACTGTTTACTATATGTATCCAAAAACAAGTTTCTGTACCAACAGATAATGCCAAAATCTGTCACCTTGTTGCCAACATTTTGTTGGCCGGTCTGTACTACGCTTAAACATGCAGATACACCATATTATAAGTCAAAGTTTTTCCATAGTTTTCTGTATAATATGAATGAGCTACTATGTATTTTTAATAATTACATTGACCTGCATGTGAAATATAAATTACACATGTACTAAAACTTTTCACTATTATACGTATAATAACATAATAATACAATTTGTTACAATTAAAAAATATTATTGTTACGCGCTACGCATGATGTTGAAAAGTTATGTTTCAATTAACGAAAAATAAACATATCGCAAACAGTCACTCCTTTATTATTTACAGCAGTATGTGTAATTATATTTTTAAAACAAATATTTTTTTTTGTAAATAGGGAGTTGAAATAGTAAAAGTAATTTAGTGTTTTATGAAACTTTACAATTCGTGAAAGAAAAACGTAAACAAAAAATGAAAATTTAAACCTCATGTAATTATATTTTTGAAATTAATGTTTTTTTTGTAAATAGAAGGTTGAAATAGTAAAAGTATTTTATGGTATTTCATGAAACTCTACGATTCGTGAAAAAATACGCGACAAAAAATTAAAATTTAAACCTGCATATTATTATTACATTTCTAATCGAAGTACATTTATATCTATTTAGGTTTAACAGATTGATTTTATGGCGTCTCGTGGCCACGTGCCTAAGCGAATATGGGGAACCGGGTTCGATCCCAATCGACGCCAAATATGTCTAATTTTAAATAGTACAAAATAGATCGCTGTGGTGCACTCTCCACGCCAGCAATGAGTGCCCGTGAGATAACGGGTAAACGCCCGTACAGTACAAAGCAGCAATGGGTAATATGCCGTGATGATATATTTATTTATTTGTTACTCACTTGTAAACTTCATTTATGGATACCGCCTACTACTTTTGAAAATTAATCTTTACTTATATTTACAAACTTGTAAAATTGGTTGCTAAAGTGTTAAAATTTTACAACTTAGTTACCACGATAGTAACGTTGTTGACATATGAAAATTGTGTTTTGTTACTGCCATACGTATTAAAAATATGCGTCAATTGCAACTAACAGGTTTAAGTTATAAATTTGATTTACAAGTGAGTAACAAATAAAATTTTGTACAATACTCGCCAGGTAACTATTTTACTGCCTCAAGGAGGTGACAGGCTCATACTCCGCTCGCCAGTCATTTCCTCCTTTCAGCAGTAAAAACCGTTTCACCTGGCTTGTAATGTAAAATACCATTATTTATTTTATTTTATGTTAAAATTTAATATACCTATCCATATTCTGTTTTTAAGCTACAATTTACAAACATTGCTTATTAATATATGCGTTTTAGTGCAGTGTAAAAGACAGTCTTTAATATATTATTAAAAATTAAAAACAGACTATATACGTAAATACCAGCAGAACCTTGGCTAACATAATATGCAGATTATAGAATATAATATTTTAAAATTAAATAAGTTGAATTTTTCTTGTCTTATTAGTTTGCATCAATGCATGATTCATAATAAATTAATATGATATGATTATCTTCATGTTAGAGTAGGTTAGACTAGGCCGCAATAAACGTGACATAAAACTATGTTTCAGCAAAGTAATTTTACCCACGAACTACAAATACAAAACGAAAACAGAACAATTGCTCTGATTTCAGACGGTTTCGATCTCTACTATAAAATAAATACAAGATAAATAAATTATTAAAAAATCTTTCAGAACTCATATTTCAATAAGAATGATACAACCTTTTTTAGTTTAAATTCTGTATATTTATAAATAATTTAAACTAAAAAAGGTTGTATCATTCTTACAAGATAAATAGATTATCATTATCTAAGCTAATATGCATTATATAACTTTTAATTTTAAAAAAATCAAGTTTTTTTCTGGTATAATAAAATAAAATAAGTTATTTAAATTAATTAATAACGATGTAAGCACATATTGAGATTTAAATAAATAAGCACGTTTTAAGCTCTTTATATAATCAGAATTTAACTTTTTCTCAATGTTGTTTGAGAGAGCGTGGTGTGTGTGGGTTTGGAATTTGGAATACTCTGTAACTTAATTTCTACCAACCTAAATTGTTTGAAAACTTTTATTACTATTCTCTTCTAAAATGGAAATTGCTAAAACGAAAGTGATACTTTTACGAGCTTTAAATATTTGCTACATACGAGACAGAAAATCAGTTTTTATGATACCAGAATCATGACTAATATAATACATTGTCTCCCGAATCCAAACAATTACCCCAGCCTAGGGTGACCATTCGTGTGGAAAATCGCGGACATGTTCAGTAATTTTAAGTCTGGGCGGGATCGTAACATTGATCTAAAATGTCCGGAATTTGTGTCCAGAGAAAAAATTAAGCTCCATACAATAAAATTAATAGATGAGCGAAAAAAGGCGCGTCATCCTTACCCTTACCTTAAACCTTTACTAAGTTTATTTTGTTGTAATCTTTAGTTTTGTTCTTGTTCTACTTTAGTTATTGATATTCCAAAGTTATTTTTTTCTTATTGTCAATGAGCATTGTGTTGTGAGAATGAGTTTTATGTTATGATATCAGAGTATTTATTATAATTGAATGATATAATAAAATTCTGTGGGAAAATATTAAGTAGGGAACTCGATATAATTATTACTAACATCTGTATTTTAGTATAAATACTAGTGAAGTCTATATTTAGCGCTACATTAGTGTTATTTCCATTGCATATCAGGCCGCGAAATCTCTCTTTAGCGTACCGAGAAAATATCGACGCCAAGGCCGTTTCCGGCCGACGTAGAACAATTTTAAGGGCGCTAAAGAATTTCGCAGACAAGGTGTACACAATATTTTTTGTAAACAATATATAAGTACAAATTTTATTACTGTGGGATTGATATTTGATAAACAAAAAAATTAAGTTTTATTGAAAAAAGAATAAATTATTTCTAAAATAACTATTTTACAATATTTATTGTATTTATTCTAAAATACAAACCATAAAACTTATTCTAGTTGTCCTATTTTAGAATCGTCATTGTCATGTTATTATGCACCATGTCAACTCTCAAATGTTAAAGTGTATTTAGTTTAACGGCATTGAATTCGCGGACTTCATTACATCTGCGAAAAGTTTACTTGTTTAGTTCGCGTGTAGTTGTACAAATTTTTCGTGCAACCTATACTTTTAAGATAAACAAAACATCTCCCTTGAAACAAATTGAGTTTTGGGAAGAAAATATTGAAAATGCAAGAGATTAAAATGAAATGTGGGTGTGTGAAATGGCTGGGAGATGCTGGAGTTAATGTGCTGATTACAACATTTTTTAGTAAATTTCAAAATATTTTTTTATGTATAGTATCCAAAAAATCTATTGTCATTAATTTCTCATTACTCATTAATCACTTACTTAATTTTATCATCTGATCGTAAGCTACCTAAAACTTAAACTAAAATTACAAATATCTTCTTCTGTTTACTTGTTATTGGTATATAAGTTTGTATGATACTCATACATCCAAACACAATGCTAATAATTGTAGTTAATCATGCCAGAAATTCCCGAGAACAGACATAGCAATACAGGAAAATTACCGGACATTGATAATTGAATTCAATTCCGATTTAGTATTAGTGCCTGAAATAGGATCAGAGATGAGTGTAGTGTATTGTGCGGATGTATAAGTGCTCGTTGCTGTATTCCATGTTATCAGAGCTTGAACTTCTGTTGTAATCCTCAGCCTACTCTACCCATAATCACCCAAATCTATTACTGAGCATTTATATTTATATAAATATAACTCAACTGAGTATAATCCACCTGCTCTCCTAATTTAAAAACAATTGACCACGCGGTAGCTGAAATATTTACAATTAAATTTGACCTTTTTAACACGTGAAGAATAGGAAATGGCAAAATAAACATAACGTTTTAAATTATAACTTTTACATCCAAACCGACATGTAATCGAAAAACTAGTATGTTATAGAAGACTAATTAGCGGATTTTATACAAAAATTTGAAAATTATTTACTACCCAGCTTTAATTTTATTGCCTCTAGAAAATTATAATCTGAAGATACGAGAAATAGGTAGAAATTATTTAACAACCATGTACAAGCATTCCAGATGGAGTATCAGTTAGCAATGCCCACTTTGGTATTAGCGAACAAGAGGTGTTCTTTGATTAGAGGTGTTCTTTGATTAAAGGAATTTCAGACGTACATTCGAAGGAAATTTATTTTAAATGGGTATTTTACGTGAACGTGAAAAGCATGAAAAGTAAACAATATGATACTTCTTTTGTTACTTTAAGAAAGAAATATATTAATTTGTTTTGCAGTTCCGATTTGTAGTTTAGAATTAGTATTATTTCTCAAAATAGCTTATTACTTTTATACCCGAATGTACCAATAAATGTGGAAATTATTTTCTTTAGTATTATAGTTATAATAAAAGACTATAGACCAAAATTGTAGAAAACCAAGGGGGACATCCCATTTTAGAAGAAAATATTTTGTAAACCAGTGGTTCTCAAGTTGCAACACAAAGTTATATTTTTTCAAATGGGATTATACATATTTTTATGCCTATTCGATAGTGTATTTTATTCTGAATTCAACCATGTATCCGCTTTATAATCTTACATAATAAAAATATTGAAAAAAATGTGATTGAAATTTAAGTAAATTTGATTTTTCTAGTCATTTTTCAGCAGGCTATATATGAAAAACAAAAACTACTATTTGTCAATTAAATTTCTTTAAATTTCAATTGAATTTTTCTCAATATTTTTCTTATGTAAGGATATAAAATAATCTCATGGTTGAATTAAAAAAATATATTCTATCGAATAGGCATAAAAATATGTATAATCCCATTTGAAAAAATCTAACTTTATGTTGTAACTTGAGAACCACTGGTTTAAAAAAATATTCTCTTATCTAATGAGATGTCCCCCTTGGTCTCCTATAACTTTGTTCTATAGTATTTTTTGTAACTATAATAATAACGAAAATAATGGCGGTGGTCGGTTTTGGTGTTACACCCTGTATAGTGTTGTAATAATTATATATTTTTTATAAACATCTATGAATTTGAAGGAAAAAAACAATAAATTTATTAAACAATTGCAAGAATTTTGTATTTATAAAATAACATTGTATCCTCGTAATTCTGCTAATTTAAACATTACTTATTGCAAAAAAAATATAGTAATTTCTATAAATAATAAATTATTAATTGTTAAAAAAATCTATATTTTTAAATATATCACGTAATTAAAAATAGTGTGACAAGGCACTCGCTACAGCGCACCCAAGGAAACGGCTTCATATGTCAAACACAAAAGCACATGTCAAGTTTTGTTTACAAGCGACGAAGATACACGCAATTGCATACGATGAACAAGAAAGATTGCTTGTGTTCAGGCAGTCAATAGGAGTAGATGCTTTCATACGTCATAAGAGTGCGGGGTAGTTTTTATATAAAGTCTTTGGCGTGATTCTTTTTAATTCAATATTAAAAAAAAAACATTTTTTTTTCAGTTATAAATTAATTTGTATAATCTTTCACATAGAATAATAAAAAAAAGTGCAATCACCCTATTTTATATACATTTATAATAATAATACTAGATTTTCCAAAACAAAACGAGCTTGCCTTTGCGATTCTAAAAAAAAAAAAACAATAATTGAAGTAATGAAATTTTTGTTATACAACCGTGGTGAAATGCGTCGGCAACACCCCTCCGGACAGTAATTTATTTTTTACACGATCAGGTTTTTTTTTACTTTACCGATAGGGTTTCCAAGGCAGTAAGTTTTGTTTACAAATTACTGATCAGTAAGTAATGTGGTACTGATCAGTAAGTGATGTGACTGACCGGTAAGTGATGTGACTACCTACCGATCTGGAGGCGGTGAAAATTACAAAAATAAAAAATAAATGTACAATTTTTAAAGCTTTAACGATAACAAAACAACGATCATATCTAACTTAATAATGACTTTTTTTTTAAATGTCAAAATAATTTTTAAATAATTCTAAACTTTAATTTGTTATTATTGGGACGATCGTGCAAAAAATATAATAAGCATTGCGGGCATTAAGTGTTTCTTACTGGTATCGGATGTATTGGAGATATTGACTTCGTCTCGATCTCCTAACTAATCCTCAACCGGTAAGGTGCACTTACTGCCCTTAATACTTAAATAACCATTACGCACAACTGTATTAAAATTATTTGTTTACATATTAGTTACCATGGGGGAAACTGAAAGATTACACTCTGCGAGCGGTAAAGTAGCCATCCGGGCGGTAAATTAGCACATGAGGGCAGTAAAGTAGCACATGACGGCGGTAAAGTAGCACATGCGGCCGATAAAGTAACACATGCGGGCGGTAAAGTAGAGCAAAAGCCCAACGATTGGTAAACAAAACGTCAGAAATACAATAGGGGATTCAATCGAATTAAAAGAAATTAGTAAAATATAGTGAAAATATATACTTAATAATGAATATTAATAAAGAAATAAAATGATGTAATTGAAATACTTTGGAAATAAGGGAGTTTTTGTTATAGCAGTTCGTCACCCATATGAATTCCATATGCATTATTTTGATTGACGACTCAAAGACCGCCTATAAATATATAACAAATACCGATTTAGGGCAATGAGCGTACTACTAATGAAAGTAGTGAAATTCAAATAGCGGAGGCGTGACGATTAGTCCAGTACTGCAATTCTCAAACAATATTTATTTGAATATAAATGTCTTGCATTAAACTTAATAATTTAAATACACGTACAATTATAAAGCATGTCGACTTGCATCCCTATGCATTTATTTATTTTTTATAAATATAATGTAGAAATAGCATATATTTCAAGAACATGTAGATCCACGAAGAAAGCAGTTTGATATAAAAACTTATATTCGTGACATCACATCTATAATTTCAAACTTCGGGAGACCATAATCCGCTTATTAATAGAATTTTTTCACCGGATTTTCACCTCATACCTCAGGCCGAAAACCTTTTCTTTCAACGCTCTATATAGAGCGTGTTATGTAAGTAAGTGTACAGCGCTTCACCCATGTTTGAACTGACCTCTAGAAAGTAAAGCTGACAATATTTTTTGTTTAACATGCTTTCTACAAGAACTGGAAGCCTTCAAAGCTGACCAGTCATGTCATAGTTCAATTTTTTGTAAAAAAATAAACTCAATGTATTCTCTGCAAAAAATGCTGATTGTCAAAACTGACGTTAAACGTTTTTGTGTAGTAGTAGGTACAATGTTTTTTTGATATTCTCAAAATACCATTTACATTCACCGATCAAGAGTATGCAAACATGCATATGGTTTATGGCGAGACATTACAAAATATTCGTGCTGCTACAAGACGGTACCTACATAAAGTTATTTCCAAAAGACGTACACCGCATCAGTCTGTTTTTATCCGAACTCATCAATATCTACGCGAAGTTGAAACCTTCCAGCAAAACACTTGGGATCTTGACAGGAATCCTGATGCCAACGCTATTGATCGTGATGAAGGAATTTTGGAATTGATTCAATATGTTATTATTACTGGGTTTAGACCAATCCACAAAGTTGAGTATGTGTGATTTTTATGTATTCATGTTTTCTAGACATTTCAACAATAAAAAATATTTTGAATTATTTTGTACTCATATTTTATTTTGTTTGTTAGTCTAATTACTTATAATCAGTGTTGATAAATATATAGTTTTTCATTATGAAAATCTGAAATATGCCACGACAACAATAATATAAGTAATGTCATTTGTGACAGGTGTGACATTTTTTCGAGATAACATATTGATTTTTACTTTTTTGCAAAATATTGAACTCTGACGTGATTGATCAGTTTTAAAGGCCTCCATATCTTGTAGAAAGCATGTTAAACAAAAATATTGCTAGATTTGCTATTTATGGTGTCAGTTCTACCATGGGTTAAGCGTTGTACACTTACTTACATAATATAAATACCCTGTATAAATAAGTATTTTAGCCCCATCCTAGGTTTTCAGCCTCATCGTACGAAAATTCTTGCTGGTGCTCTTGCTTATTAATTAGAATTTTTCATTGGATTTTTAGAAATAGTCTTATAGTGCTATTCTGTAAGATTGTTATGACATAACGAATCGGTAAAACGTTATATCGTCATGGTAATAACGAAAATCGTTTAATAGGCTTATTCTGTAAACGATCGTTATGACATTTTTTATTGTTAAATCGTTATCATAACGATAATCGTTAAAGTGGTATTCTGTAAACAATAATTTAATTCTACATAACGAAAAAGATACCGATATCGTTATTTCTTAACGATTGGAAAAATCATTCGTTATCTAAAAGTTTTGTCAATAATTCAGTATTTTTATTAATGTCAAAATAAAATTGCTATTATGTTGAATAGTGATCTCAAAAACCAGTCATATTACAGTTTTCTGCAAGGTAATATTAAAACAATTTAATAAGTTTTTATTCGTAGCGCCTAGTGCAAGCTTCCCAATTTGTCTACAGATGGTAGTAGTTGCTCTAGCATAACCTACAAAAAGAAAAATAATGGTCCGACAGCTGACAGGTTGACAGCAGACTCCAATCAGGACTAATCTAACCTAGAAGTTTTGTGAGTTATATTGAATTATTTTAGATATTTCATTTCAAATTATAATTTGATTTTAGGAAATAAAGTTCTTAACTTGATCCCAAGGTTATTATTATTCAAAATGTGTTACATAATACGGATACGAAGATAACGATTATCGTTAAGTAGAAATAACGATTTTCATAATAACGATTTCGTTATGGTAACGATTCGATTTTACAGAATAGGCCTGTTGTTTCACTTGTACTATCCGACGAAATTATAAAAAATGTAGAATAGCCTGTATTATTACGTGTCCCGTTTCAAATATTACTTCAAAATATTTTCTGTGACTCATATAAAATATCGCACTCAACAGGCACCAACTTCTAACAGTTACTATTTAGTTAGTATTTTAATATTTCTAATTACATTCCAATTATTTTATAATGGTATACAAGTAGTACTTGTAGTACGTATACAGATACAGAATATACCTGCAAGTGATATCGTCAGCTGAGTACCTATTATTTTGTATTAAGTCCTAAAATATTATATTCGAGAAACTGAGGTTTGAAAGTCATTATTTTATTCCTTCTTAACTTGATCCCAAGGTTATTATTATTCAAAATGTGTTACATAATACGGATACGAAGATAACGATTATCGTTAAGTAGAAATAACGATTTTCATAATAACGATTTCGTTATGGTAACGATTCGATTTTACAGAATAGGCCTGTTGTTTCACTTATACTATCCGACGAAATTATAAAAAATGTAGAATAGCCTGTATTATTACGTGTCCCGTTTCAAATATTACTTCAAAATATTTTCTGTGACTCATATAAAATATCGCACTCAACAGGCACCAACTTCTAACAGTTACTATTTAGTTAGTATTTTAATATTTCTAATTACATTCCAATTATTTTATAATGGTATACAAGTAGTACTTGTAGTACGTATACAGATACAGAATATACCTGCAAGTGATATCGTCAGCTGAGTACCTATTATTTTGTATTAAGTCCTAAAATATTATATTCGAGAAACTGAGGTTTGAAAGTCATTATTTTATTCCTGACAATTTAATAGAAATTATGAAAAATTATATGATATAAACCAATGCACAGCTGACGATATGTAGCACTATACATTTACATATTGCATTTCTTTGTATGCACTCTTAAAATTTTCAGAATTGTATTTTCACATATTGTCTTTGGCTGAGCCATTGCTCTTTTCGTCTCCCACTTCAACAAAGTAATTGTATTTGTGATATTATATTTACACTTCACTTTATGGTTAACATTTTCTTATATGTCAAATGCGCCTCATACTTTATAAATCTCGGTGAGAGTGCTATAGATATCGTTCTAAAACTTATACGAGACTTTAAACAAATATTTGTTGGATTTTATGCTTGACTAGAAATAAAAATTATTAATTTATTTAAAATTTAAACAAATATCGATGAACCGTTAATTACGTTTTTTGTAGATATTAATTCAGTGTGGTACAATAAAAAAAATTCTGTTCATTACAATAGTCATAAAATAGAAATTGTTTGCCAACTTACCTTGTTTGTAGCTCTTATAATTCTCGAGGTAGCAATGGTAACTGTGTCAAAATTAACAATCTGTATATATGTTACGGGCAATATAATAAATCGGTGATTATGTATAATCACCTACTATTAAATATAATATTCAATAATATTGGAGAATACGCAAACATACCGGATATTATGAATAATCTCTAATACTTACTGTAAAAAAACAATAGCATCACCTACCACAAAAAATCACTGTTGGAAAACCCGGGGCGAGTTTTGTGCATTAAGTGAGGTTATTGTTGTTATACTTATTCATTTTTGTACCATTATTTGTACATTATGCAAATTCCAAACATTGGAGGCGACTATATGTATATACATAATAACCGGTGATTATACATAATTACCGGATTAATCAAATTTACCATAAAATATACACTGAAACAGGTGTAAACCTAAAATATATTTTCTTTCTCTTATAATATGAGAGATATGAGGAATTTTAAAAATATGCGAAATTTAAAATTTTAGTCAATAGATTAAAAGCAAAGACGATTGCAAATTCATGGTGACTATTAAAGTTCTCTCAAAAAGTTGACTTATAATGACTTACATCAATTTTCTGTAGCGTATATAAAGAAAGTGTTGCATATAAGGAAATCGAAATTGTTTCACTCTATACATTAATTCGTTGGAAAAAATAAATCTTTCCAATTTAAATATTTCAGTATAATGAAGCAAAAACTTTGAAGTTCAAATACAAATTTTCATAATTATTTTACTTAATTTATAAAAATCAAGTTCATTTATTTTAGAGATTTACCGCGAAAAACAGAACCACACGTATATGTTCGTTTAGTCGATATCTTAATAATAATTAAATCTATTTTGTAAATAAGTGGTAATTTTTTACAGTAGCTTATAATTTTCATCAAATAGATAGGATTGAGAAATAAGAAATCAATTTACGTGGCACATTAACAATGTAGATTAGTAAAAAAATGATTGTACGTAAAAATTAACCACTAAATTACACTGTAGGCCCGAATATAATTTTACTTTTTATGTAAATTTTAATCAGTGCGACAAAAGGTTGCAGGTTGTAGAATATTTGAATATTTTATTTGAAATTTCCCCATGGAAACTGATTCCCAAAAAACGTTTTAGATTCAGGTCAAGAACAATGACATTTTATCTGATGTGAATATTTCCTCTTCAAAAATTTCAAGTTATGCATAAAAGGAGTAACAACGTGGGAGGCAGAATATAGCCCGAAATCAAATTTATATAGAATGACTACATTGCTCATTTCCAAATATATCCGTAGGTGTTGTTCAATCAGTTCATTGTGGCTCATAGCTCTGATAATTATGTATTATAGACTAATTACAGTTACTCGAAAATTTCGAGTTAATCTACCTACAGTGAAATCAGTGTATTAATAAATAGTTGAAGAAAGTAAATAATGATATAAGTGCCATGTTTGTGAAACTTTTTTTTTACAGAAAGAATAATTAAATACCTGTACGTATATAATAATATAAACCCACCATCTATGAACACCTAATACAACGGTAAAGAAACGAGTCTGGGTTTCTACCCTTTTTATGTTACAGGTACTTAAATTATTATTCCTGTAAAAAACGATTTTCATATATTATACAACAAGACGATTGAAAATTCTCGATTATACGAAACGTGTTGCCTGGAAACATCACGAGACCAAAGGTCGAGTGGTATTTCCAATAGGCAACTCGTTGAGTATTTCGAGAATTTTCTATTGTCGAGTTGTATACAAGTAGACTATATCATGAATAAAAAATAAATTAAAAAGTAAATAATAAATGTAACGTAGACCTGTGGTTTATTTTATTTTGACAGAAATGTCAAACTGTATGCTACATAACCTATCTTTTTGAATATAGTTGTAGTAGTATGTAATATTACATTGAATTGCTCGTATTTTAAAATAAATGCTTATATTTCAAATAAACTAGCAACAGTGCAGTTTCTAGATTTGTGATCCAAATAATTATTTGTTTACTTGTCTAATTTTTACTTCAATAATGCCTTGCTGTCAAATAATAGATGCGTTCAATTATTTGTTTCGGTGCACTTGGAGCTGTCAGTGTGATTTTAAATGTCTACTTAAAGCATACATCGCACGATTTTCCTCCTCAAAGTCTAACTACAGATTCATTTATACACTCGATACTGTGTTCGAAGGAAAAGATCATGTCCGTAAATATAACTAAAAATGGCATTGCCAATTCTGAGTTCATAGAACAAAATAATCAAACGCAGCTATAAGTGAATATACGAAGGTAGGTATATTCGAATATACAAAGGTTCGTATATTCGTTCACCATGGTTACTTAATAATAACCGCTGAAATACGTGGTAACTAAGGAAAGTTACGCATTCTTATTGGTTTATAACTTAATGAATGATATAGTCACATACATATCATGGTACTTACTTATTTACTTCATCTTCAGGAATCATTTTCTTAATTTTTAATGGTTGTTACTATTATTTCATAAAAATTGTATGAAATATTGTATAAACCACTTGAGTTAAAAATGTTTATCCATTCGAAAACAATAAACCCTACCGTAACTCATTTGGTGTATAAATATCTATTAATTAATGATATATAAATATTTTCTTCAAATTTGATCAACATCGCATATCCCAATCCTATTCTGGTGGCATGTTTCATGTCCTATAATTGTCAAAATACATACCGGTCTGGCTGTAAGTAATTTGCAAACAAAATAATTGCAAAATATAATACTGTTCTACAATATACAACATAATATCACTATAATTAATTAATAATATACAAATTGCTGCATTATCGAACTTATTGGAACATGTACGTATTAATAATTACTCAGGAAATTAAATTATTTAATTAACTATTAATACGCCCTGCAACAAACTCTTCTGATTAAGGTTCATAAGCTCAAAATTTGAGTCTGTCGATGTAGTTTACATATTTTATTCCACCAGTGAGAAATATAAATTACTTTTTCTATTTTGTGTCGTTAACAAAGCTATTAAAGAACCCAAAATAATTCGTTAATAGCTCATTCGAGTGCTGTAATAGATGAATACAATTAATTTTTTTAAGGTTGGTGATTATGAATGTCAAAAAATATCAAACGTCAAATATCGCTAAATAAACAAACACAAACGACTGTTAAGAATTTTATTTTTATATAATTTTGAATTTAAAAGTAAGATTAAGTAGAAGAGAATAAATATAGTAATAAAGTAACATAGAAAAAGAAAATTTCGTAGATAGTTCGTGTTACAAAAATAAAGATAGTTTGTATTTTGCAACGCACATTACCAAATAACACTAAATTCCCTAAAGTTTAAAAATGGCATAAAAGGCGCAAAATAGAAAAAAATAGTATAAAGAACTCTTTTCATAATGGTCGATTATTTTGTGTGAAGGGTTGTACTATTATACTCACTGATTCCACATTACCATTAAACTTAATTTTATTTTAATTTTTTTATCTATTTTTTGCACGATCGTAGGGAGTTATTATACTGATAACGAATAAAAAAATTAGTTTTTGCTAGCATGATGCCTTCCACCAGATGTATTTATCTGTAGTATGAGTATGAAATATATTTTACAGCAAAATTGTGTTAGGAACTTAATAAACACAGGCTGATTAAGGGACAGTGAATCAAAATTTAATAGGTTATTGTTATTTCTTTACGTATAGATTCTATTACATTTAGTTACCAAAATAGAAAAAGTAAAAGTCAAAATTTTATAAATCACGGTTAATTTTCAATTTAATATCAAGTTTTAAGTAGAGTGACGTGCGCCCCTGTGAGAATAGTACACGAGTTCCGCCACTGAAAGAATTACCAGAGCGATGACGTAATCCCGGAATTTCCCAGATGTTGAAATCCCCGCTACGCGCCGGCTAGAGGTTAACTACGCCGTGACCCAATTCTTTTGTATACACGTCATTGTCGCTGCAGAGGGTTCTAGAATGATATGAGCAATGAACTCGGTGATATAAATATACAGTTTACCAGTTGTTAACATAAATAAATGTAGTTATATAAATAAGTGTAGTGATATAAATATTGTATAGATAAATAATCGTAGTGTTTAAGCATTTAATAATATTCTTAGTGTTTATATTTATTTAATCATAGTGTTAGTAGTTTTTATTATCTTTTAATATTTAATCCTTAATTATTTATCGTTTAATAAACGTATTCTTTTATACAATACAAATTAATGATATAATTAAGATACAACCAGCTATGTAAATTTAAGAAACATAAAGTACAAAAGATGAAGTAAACTATGATCGACTGGAAGTTGATGAAGGAAAGATAAATTAATCGGAACGCAGTCACACTGTTTATTTGATTTAAATCAACGTTTCGATCATACAATGATCATCTTCAGTTTTATATAAATGTTTTTCACTTCTGCTCCGTCAAAAATCTTATAGTTTATACGTTGTGTATTTTACGTAAGTTTTTATCCATGTTTGTTAATGTTTTGTTACACATAATTTTTTTCTGACTTGATTTAACCCTGAAGATGATTATTGTATGATCGAAACAATGGTTTAAAATCAAATAAACACCTTAAGACTGCGTTCCGACTAATTTATCTTTCCTTCATAAAGTAGTAAAGTTTTATTTTCCAAAAGTATCTAAATTAACAAAATTTGAAAATTAATTGTTTATTTATAAAACTTTAAGGACTTATAACTTGGAAATTAAAAAGAATATATTTGTTTATACGACATGTTTTTATTTGAAATGACCTTTCTAGTTCTGAATAATCTACTATAGAGGTAGGTAGGCGTGTGAGTACCTTTTTTTTCACGATCACGCACGCTCATGAAACTACAAATTTACTAATCACGACCAGTCACGCACGACATTTTATGTTTGAGACTCGGTCACTCATGCTCACGTATTTATTTTAGCATTCACGGCTAATCACACCCAGGGGGTCACGTTCGTGTCACGTAATTGTTCCTAAATTTTCGATATATCTAGAAAATAGAAGCCATTTATTATACTACCTTATTTTGGACACCCTAGAACAACTATTTTTGCAAAAAATAGAAATAGATAGTGTTGATAACATATTTCCACATATTAATAAAAATAAGAATGTAAAGTAAAATATGGAAGTTAAAAGTAGATTTTTTAAATAACAAATAGAAAAAAAACGTATCACTCACGCCCGATCACTCACGATATATTTTTAGTCCCTGAAGCTCACGTCCAGTCACGGCTCAAAATTTAGGATATGTGCACCTTCACACTGCTCACGTCGTGACCCATTGTGGCCCGACATAATTCACGACCCGTATCCACTTTTAATCTACTATAAAACTTACCTAGTTTTTGTCAATATAGTAATACAATTTATGATTATTTAAACAACAGGCAAGAGTTCGCAAGAATTGCCCAGAATAGCAAATTACACCGATTTCAATGGATAACAGATCACGAGTGGAATTGTCAACAACAATTATAATATTTTTCTATTAAAAAAAGCTATTCAAATAAAGTGCAGTAGTATCTCGCTAATCTGGACCAATTAATGCAGAAGGGTGTTCAGATTAAAGAAAAGTTCGGAAAATAGAGTTTAATTAAGAAATACTGCAGAAAAAAATGAATATGTATACTCGTATTTTATGTACAGAATTTTTTTTTAAAGATGTCCGATCAAGGTCATATGTATCATGAATGAATTTACAAATTGGCATAAATTTATCTCGCTCCTTTGCTAAGACTACAATCGTTTTGCGACAAGGATGGATATAACACGCTTGTCTTTCAAAAATGCATATTGTTTCGACTAAGTTAGGACATTCCATTTTAGTGCAATGCTCGTTGTTGACAATACTTTCATTGTACCGCAAGGTTATTTATTATTTCATATATATGTATTACACTGGTTCATAGCCGTACAAATAATATTATTGTCTGTCAATGTCACTGACATTGACGCTGTGTCAGTAATCTAATCAGTGTCTTATTTTTCAGATATTTGGTTTTACATTTGCTAATAAACTTACCAGTTGACTTAATTTTGAATTTTGAATTATTTTACTCTAATATATATCTTTATAATACTAATATAACAATAGTATCTTTTATACCCTCACAAAAACTAAGTAAATGAGATTACTGAATTTGTCAGAAATGAGCGGATCTAAAAATTCGTACATGACCTTGACCGGACATCTTTCAAACAGTTTACTGTACATGTGTAAAACAGGTAGAGACCGTGCCAAACGCGACGGGCTGTTGCGCAGAAAGCAAAACTCTTTCTTTTTCTCCTATTGCCTGACTTTTCACTAGCTGTCTTCAGCGCCGGTTTTACTATAAGAGCGACCGCCTCAGGCCTAGTTCGGAAAATAATTGTTGTCATGGAAATAATTGTCATGATCGCTTCAAAACACTATGCACAGCCACCCAAGTTGCAGATTTGTCGAAAATTTTGAATATTTTTTGTAATTTTTCTTAAATGATTGCAGAAAAAAATCTTGTTTACAACATACGTATATGTTTCTGAAACTCCCTGACTCAGAATCATTAATTTAATTTAATTCTCTACAACATTTATTTAAAGCATTATTGTTTAAAATGAATAGGCCACTTTTATGCAAGGAAAAACTGTTTTTCCCATGTTAAAGTATAAACCCGGTATATTGTTTATTAAAAATGGATTACAATCTACATTACTCTCTATTTCCGTTGTTTCATAAAACTAATCAGCTCTTTGTTGTAAGGAACATACAATCTCATAAATTTTAGCGTCATAATGTTTTTGAAATCATCATAAGATTCTTACAGACATCATCGTAAAAGTATTAAAATCGGATTCTAGTGACTTTGAAACGTGCTTATTCCATAGAATCTCGATTTGCGACCTACGTATGGGAGCGGGAGTTGAAAAGTATTGCGTACGTGTAGCTATACGAGAGTAAACACATGACCATAACTTTTTGTATAAACGGTGATACTAATACAATTTTCACAAATCACTTTCCACGAAACGTGCTTCACTTAAGTATTACCTCCTTGGTTACAAGAGATTTTAATCTTTACTACAAGCCAGATGTCGTGAAAACGCATATATTAATATCGAAAAGAATCACAAGCAAACACGGTTGTTTTTCAACACTTTACTTTAGATGCATTCTATTTTACCTGAGTTTTACAATTCTCATTTACCTAATATTTAGATAGTTATTCATATATTTAATGGATAATAAAGCATTATTTTCGGTGTTATGATTTCTATTAATTAATAATATTGAAATATTTTGTCACAGGTTACTACCCATTTACGGGTGTGCCGGTTTTCTTTTATTTAGCAGATTTCGGTATTTGAATGATTTTTTTGAATATAAATAATTACGAATTCATTTATTTTCTATTCAACATTAGAAGAGTTAAGTAAATAATAAGAAATAGTTTTCCAAATTTTGGAAAAAATCTTTTTGATTCATAATGATCAGTACGTCCAATAGGTACTATATACGCTTGGTTTATTGTACAGATTTAGAAACGCCTTGTATATTCAAAAGTGTAAAAGTGTAGGTAGGCATTATAAATAGGTGATTTGTCAAATTTTGATAAAAAGTTTTATTATTACTTCGTCATAACTTTTTAACAAGTTGCACACTCATATTATGGATAGCATACCTTTTCGAAACTTTTTGAGTTTAAATTTGATATAAATGATATAATTATTTCGCAAAATACGTGCAAACACTTTAATCATACGTCACAAGACAGGAATTACGCAGACATATTATAAATGTCTGGAAAAGAAGCAACTAAACTTTTTATAAAGTTTTAAACTCGATCCATATTTTTTCTGATATCTCGGTGAATCTGCTCAGTTAAATTTTGTAGAAACGTAAATATTATTCTGTAGGTACAACAAAAAGTATATACTTTTGATTTTAAATAATTTTAACAAATTTTAACCAAAAAACATTTTTCTCCGTTTCGGAATTAGAATGTCACGTTCTAGCATGCTTCGAACTTTCGGGTTATTTTATTATTTGAGATTGGCATAAATGTAATAAATACACTAAATATCCAGGCAACGGAACGAATAGAAAGCACTAATCAGTCACCAACCTAATTCTATCAAAAAAATCCTTAATAGAATTTGTGAAATATTTTTGTAAAGAAATAATATAAAAGAAATCCTCAACAGAGAATTTAGTATAAAACACACGTTATAGAAGGCAATTCCAAAACTCGTTCGTTCGCCCAGTTGCCGCTGCGATTTTTAAGTCGTGCTAGAATACGTTCCTTCTGTAATTTTTTTAATATACTAATATTTATAAGTTTTGAAATTTTTATTTATCACTTCTATTTATTAACTTTGAATCTTTTATAGTCGCCGACTGGAAATATCTACAATGTTACCAATTCAGTAGCCATGTTCAAAATGGTAAATTATGAAATAATAGCAACACCGCATTACAAGGGACAGAGTGCGGAAAAGGGAAGAGTTAAGCATCAATCCATACTTATATGACGGCGAGTATAGTAGAATTGCAAACCTTTAACATTAACAATTGACACGCATATTAATTAGTAAAAGCTAAATTACAGCTTGCTAAATTTAATTCTACATATATAATATGACCATGACTCCAGGGAGTCTCGTGGCCGTGTGCTAGAATGTCTGGGCGCGAATCCGGGGGCCCGGATTCGATCCCGACCAACGCCAAATATTTCGAATTTTAAATGACACAAAACTGACCCCGTGTGGTTACGCCTGGTAAACGCCCGCAAGGAACGAATATGTCATCATTATTGTCAATATCTGTATACAAAGCAGATTGGCACACCCAGCAATGGGTAATGTGCCGTAATGATATAATTTATTTTAATACAGGTGACACAAAAAACGGGAACTTTTTAATAATCCAATAAAACCAAGAGTGATGCAAGAAAAACATTTTTTCACAGTAATTGAAATCTTAAAATTTGCCATTTAAGAAACATTAATGGAATTTATTATTTTTTTAAAATTACGTCCTTTAGATGCCGTCCTCCTGTACGCCGTGGATTCCGTAAGACAGACAACATCAATGTTCTGTGGAGTAAGAGCACTTCTTGGTCGTCTTGTTGGTTTCTTCTTTGGGGCAGATCCAGTCTCTTCAAAGTTATTAATCCAACTTTTTATCGCGTGTTTTGATGGGACGACACCATGACGTCCTAAGTTGTAAAAACGTCGGAACTCCCTCTGTGCAGCTTCCAAACTATCACTGTTTTTATAAAAAAAAATTATGGCTAACGCACGCTGTTGCCCGTTCCACTTATCCATGGCTACTAAAATGGCAAACTGTTTACTTGCTCAAGGTCACTATCCCTCAGTGCTGCCATCTGCTCATGGCTGCCACTACGCATTTCAAAAATTCTCGTTATTCTGTGCCAGCCTGTATGACAGTGTAAAATTTAGAAATTATTGACCAGAAGACATTGCTTATTGTGGATTGTTTATAGCATTGATGGTTACAGTCATGAACTATCAATTGAATCCAGTGTATGCCAGAATGTCAATGTATTATGGAAATTACGGACTCTAAAGGACATGTTTTATTTTCATTAGATACTTGAGTTGAATAAATAATATATTTTGATATAGATTAAGTGGTTACTTTAACAAATAGTTCGTAACTTTAACGATATTTTTTACCGTAAACTGTAACATAAAATCGTGTGTTGTGGGCTCTTCTATCGCGGACGTTTTCTTGAACTTTTTATGCTCAATAATTCTTCCGTACATCGTTTCCATAATATATGAGTCGTTTTTCAACTTGCTTTAATAAAATCGCCACTTCTCTCCCTTAATTATTGTTTTATACACAAACCTTCCAATGATTTATTTCTAATTCTGAACGCAGTATATTCTGTTCATATTTTGAAATCAGTAAGAGAAAATAAATAAAACGTGAGAGCTGCATTAATTTTACAAACGACAAAATACGAAATACTTTGTATTAAGATGTAAGAATATCATAGAAACTAAAAGGACATACTTGTTTAAAAAAATGGAATATTGCAGTTATACCAGAGTGATATTTATAACGACGGGTGTGCCAAAATTAAACAATATCTTGGGGGTCATTTTCAGTAAAAAATATTATATGTAGACCTGTAAGAAAACGTTTCGTTACAGAGTTACAGCCCTTTGAAGATGCACCTCATCAGATATATTTTTGAAACTTGGTATGAGGATACTATTTATTTAGATGTATGTTTATACTTTAGTTTCTGTATTTCAACCAAAAGCGTCTCATATGGGGAAGTTTTGAATGTATTTCATCGTTTTTTTTTTACGTATTAACATTTTTACTAATAAAACATACAATGCAATAATACACAAAAACGGTACTCCTGCTAAAATTTGATAAACACATTAGGTTTTTCAGAAAAAATCACGTCAAAAAAAATTAGGTAACATAACAATTAAGAAACAATTAATTATCTGGATGCACGACAACATTACCATCACAATATCCATAAACAAATACCATAAGATTTGCATGTTCACCAGCACTAATATTTTTCTTTTTTTTAATAGAATAATTTACTAATAATGAAAATTAGGTAATTAACAATAGTTTTAGTTTTATTTTTTATATTTTGTTTTATTTCTTATTGTATCTTGATTGTATTGTAACTGTTAACTAGCGGATTTTTACCTCCGGCTACCCTTGGTAAAGGAGGTATAGGGATCGTGCTAAAAATCGCATATAGAGATTTTAGTAAATGACCACGTTTTAAGTCTCTACAATCCATTTTTAACATTTTCACGATGATGTCTGTGTGTATGTATGTATGTATGTATGTATGTATGTATGTATGTATGTATGTATGTATGTATGTATGTATGTATGTATGTATGTGTGTGTGTGTGTGTGTGTATCCTGTTTACGCTCTAACTCAAATACTATCATTCAGAAAGTTTTCAAACCATGTATTTCTACCTTATTCTAATATGGAAAGAACTGATTAGATTTTGGTGGCAATCGGATAACCGGAAATGGCAGTTTACTTGAAGCTCAAGATAGTTTTTCTTCAAAAAATACCTTTAAATGTATTTTTTTCTGAATTTGTTATTATAAGAATTAAATATTATGCCATTTTCTACAAGTTTGCTTTAATACTTTTTCTATATATTGTATGGATAAATTTATAAAGTAATATAAAAATTATATACATAGGTAAATGGCGGGAGGTACTGTGTTGGTCACATCAGATTTTTTTTCTAAAAGATAAAGTATCTCAGAAAGTAGGTACTATTAAAAATTAATCTGCTAAATTATAAATATAATTGTAAAGTAATCTAGGTATCATTATGGGTGTTATGTAAGTAACGTGCCGTACATTACACTTAATAAACAAGGTTGCAATGTATGGTAATCTGCAATCATTTCTTTACTAATGTACTTCTGCAATGGCAAAAGCACTTCACGATAGAGTTATTTTTTGAAAATCACAGTTTTTGAGTAAAAACAATAACACTTGTTATTTTTTAAGGTTTGAAGTCGGAGGCGGAACATGGTGACTGTTTTGGCGCACTTCTTCGTAAACCAAATGCATGTCGGTAGATTATTGATTAGTGAAAGTAACAGGCATTTCTAAATATATAAGTAGAACGCCACTTATTGCAAATTAAACGTCTCTTATGACAACCAACAAATATTGTTTTTTGGAACAACTTGATTTTTAAATTTTACTCTTGATAGACTGTTCAGAATATACATATTTCAGATAACTTCTTTCAATTTTCTTTATCATACCATGAACTATGGCACATTACTTACATAATACCCTGAATATTTAACATTTTTCTGCATTCATGAATTAATTCATATATTCCTGTCATATAACATTTTATTCGGTAGTAAACTTCCTGGTGGTAACTTATACCACTTATCAGCCGGATAGGCAATATTTATCTGACGCATGACCTTATTCGAATGTGGAATTATTCTTTTTCGATTTATCCGCCCAAACAACTTTATCCGGGACTTTATTTGAAGGTGTAAAGACCGGCCCTAATGCCTTATATGAAATTAGATTTGCCGATATGACATGGTAATAGTCAAAAATAATAGTAAAAATATACGAGTAGTACAATACAAACAGGACCTATTAATACATACTGTAATTGTATATATATATATGGGCGAAGTGTAAAAATCAGAGGAATATTAATAATTAAAATAAAAGTTTATTGACTGATAAATAAATAAGAAAAAGATAATAAAAATAACGAACACTATGATTAAACAAATATATACACTATTTAATTGATGAAGATTTTTATTAAACACTAATATTACGAGTACTTATTTACACAATTAACATAACGCATTATTTATTTACGGTATTTATTTCACTATACGGGGTTTTATTTCAAATTCGGAAAATTATTTCTTATTCTTCAGTTAATTCTTGTTTAATAGGAAGTATTTACGAATTAATTTATATCCAATTGAATATATGTTACGGAATTACATAATTCATTATTTTTAACAAAAATTTCATGTCGGCAGTGGCGAACTAAAAAGGATTTAAATGAAAAATAAGAAATAAATTTCCGAATTTGAAAAAATTATTTTTCATTGAAAATCAGCACATCGAAATGTGTATACCCTAAAATTGTTTACTTTTTTAACACCTGTATATAAAACATGAATAAATTTTAATTTGAAATTAATTAGTTTTAATATTTTTTTACTACAAGCGCACCATGCGTTCTTCGCTCACGTAAACATATTGATATTAGACATCAATAAAGATAGGGGTCATCTTTTATATATATAGTTCTTTATTTTTATACATATTAATTAATTTAACAATTTGATAATTAGTATAAATACGCATAGCCCATAATTGAAAATGTGTTATGTACATTATTTTTGATTTTTTTAAGTAAGTTATTCAGTTTCAAACTCAACTGATTATAATTATGAATTCGATAGTACGCAAAATTGCGAATTACTTTTCACTTTATACTTTAAAGAAAGACTGAAATTTCATATTTTGCTCGCAACATACGCATTTAATAAAGAATTTGTATTCGTTAAACCAAAAATTACATATTTTTGCTAATAAAAAACAATACCTCAAAAATGAAAATATTATTGTCGATTTTATTTAGCTAATTGACACATAGTACTTTTTTTTAATTACTATTAACTAAGTTTACGTTTTGACAAAAAAAAAATCCAGAAATCATTTTACCAAATGACCATTTTAACTTGCATTTTGTTTTTATTCTGGTTCAGACACCGTGAATTCTTATTCAAAAAGAATAATTTTAAGGGAATTTTAAGAAGACAAGTGGAAAATTACAGCATAAATGAGTAATTTGTTATGTACACAAACATATAACATGAAATTACAATTTTCCACCTTTTCCGTTTTTGTACATTCATTGTGCGAATACATATAAAACACGCTGCACTATTTTTAAATTATATTGTACAATTTATCTAAGATTGGTTTTACCATGAAACGAATGAAGTGGCCCATTTTAACTAACATTTCGACGGTGCCATTATGAAAATTTTTTTTAGCTTATATATGTATGTAAGGAAGGTATAGTCTTTTGTTAAAAAAATTGAAAGATTTTAACGAATACGCATACGTTTCGTATTTCCTATATTGTGATTTTATTTATAATGTGTTGTATGCGTGCGCGCGTATGCATGTACAGCTTAGCAAAAATAAATGTGCGGTTGAAGAGTATGTGCAGCAGTAGTCTAGACATAAGCCGTTCAAAATTGAAAAACAGAGTTTATCTGTTAATATACTTATACGCTTAATTCAACTTGCACAATGTAACTTTTTACTTAATACACTCGCTCTTTCTCTGTCTTTCTCTCTTTTGTCAACTTGTCATATTGTTATCGCATGTTAATTTGTGCGCCGAACTGTACGGGTGCGTGCGTGTGTGTGTGTGTTTGTGTGAGGATTTTTTGTCTCTTATATCATGTATTACAACTACAATTCCAAAACAACAATTTTTTGTCCGCGTTTTTACATCCATATTAAGGACTTATAAGATTTTTTTAAGGTATAATTCATCAACCGGAAATTGCTTAAATCTTAACTTAAGTTTCTTATACATTGTTTCTTAAAAAAACGCAGTTACATTTCATTTTTTGATATTTTATGTTTCATCCTCTAAAGGTTTCATAGCATTTTTTCTTCATATTCAATGAATTTGCATGTAGCTTATGTTACACAAATCTTTCTACTATTGTTATAACGCCCAGATGGATAGGTCCGTGTAAGCGGTGGGAGAGTGGCGTAGCCCAGTGCAGAAGGGCTGAATATAAGAGTTGTTTAAAAGTTTAGGGCGCCAGTTGAATAAAACTAGCCCTCTAAACTTACTAAATGTTTCAACGAATGTTACGGGAACGGAACGAAGCCATAGGGCTAAAAGGGTGTACGGTAAGAATAGAAATAATAGTAACAACATTTAATATCGTACGTGGTACATAAAAAACAGTTTTAGCGCAGTTCGTGGTATTATTTAAATATAAACAACATGGTAAAAAAAATCATGAACGCACGCCTATGCGACGCAAAAACAAAAGGCGAAAGATGAGTATAATTGACCGATTTACGTTTAACTTCGCAGTAGCCAGTACGGAGCGCGCGCGAATCAAATGTTCAAATGGACACAACAAACATTTTAGGTTAGCAACAACGTATAGAAATTCGCAAAATAACAATAATAACGTTGCAAAATTGTAGTGAACTCACCGCTGTGCTCCAACGCTGATCACCAAATGTAATAATCTACTAGTTATTATCAAAATTTACCTACCATGGTAGCTGGGGTACGACTTTCCGAGCGGTGTCAAAATTAATACGGAAATAATTTTATTGCCAATTTAACAAACGAAATATAATTAAAAATAGAAAAATGTATATTTAAATTTAGATTAAACAATAAAATAAATATAAATATTGTAACTGTTACAAATTTTACATAATGGTTACGCAATAATACATTAACAATGAAAAAATGGTAAATATATACAAAAGAAAACCTACCTTTAGTAAATTCTAGAAGTGAAAGAAGTCTCCCTGGACAATTCTTGGTCACAGGGATTCAGTTTCACTTGAGTGATTCTTAATATATTTAAATGTTCAACTTTTGAAGATTCTCTTATTAAACTTTGATCTCGTGAGACGCACACTGATTTGTTTAGATTAAGTACAGTCATACGATCAAATATTAAATTTGAAATAAAACATTTACGTTCATTACAAAATTACTAAATAGTCATTCACAGTACATAACGGTAAGTACGATAATAATATAACAATGAAAATAACGATACTAACATAAAAATTAGACCTGAAACATGCACAAAATCGAGAAACGATCCAACAAAATAAATAAAATGTGACTCTTATCTGGTTGCTGACTCATAGGGGTGGCCAGACGGGTAAGTCCACTGTCGTTCGCAACATAAGTTGAAGGGTTGTCAAACTCCCAAATATTTAGAGGACATGCCAGACGAGAGATGCGGAAGGTGAAGGTAATTGGACGATGATGCTCCAGAACTCCAACAATATATGCACGTGTATGGTGTGTGCATGGGTGTATATTCTCTCGATATATGGCTACTTGTCGCTCCAAATATTGACGGTACGAAAAGGACAGTAGCCTGTTAAGATATATAATATATCGACGTTAAAGTTTATATATATATATATATATATATATATATATATATATATATATATATATATATATATATATATATATATAGTAAACACAATAAATACTTTTAATTTTACAACATAACTATATTCTTTTTAAAACCAAAATACAAATCATCAAAACAACTTCTTGTTACCAAAACAAAACTCTTAAAAATTCAAACATATAAAATAAACATTAAGCAACGGTAAATAGATAAAATTAAAAATGTCAAAAATGACATGTAGTTGACATGCTACATCAATCCCCCCCCCCCCAAAATGAATGTTTGGAAATATCATCCTAATCAAAGTTTTCAAAGGCAGCACCGGAAGTTCAAGTAGTAACTGCTCAGTCTATTAAATTACCTACATTTTGGCCAAATGACGCAGAATTATGGTTTGCGCAAGTGGAAGCAATATTTAAAAATAGTAATATCAAAAATCAACTAACAAAATTTAATCAGACCATCGCTTCTTTATGTCCGGAATATGCTTCAGTAGTGAGAGATATTATTTTAAATCCACCTACTTCAAATCCTTTTAATTTTTTAAAAACTGTGTTAATTCAAAGAACTTCCCCTTCTGATAAAATTAAATTGCAAAGATTACTTACTTGCAACGAAGTTAGTAATAAGAAGCCGTCAGAAATATTACTTGAAATGAAGAATTTGGTTTCATCTTACTCTGTTACCAAAACAAAACTCTTAAAAATTCAAACATATAAAATAAACATTAAGCAACGGTAAATAGATAAAATCAAAAATGTTAAAAATGACATGTAGTTGACATGCTACAAGCCACTTCAAATATTGACGGTACGAAAAGGACAAGTGCATTAACTTGATTGTATAAGTAAGGATTCTAATCTAGTTTCATTTAAATTAAAGCTGACGTAAGTATACACATATATGTATAACTTGGGTGGCATTCATAGTGAAAATTGCCCCTGTTACAGAAATAATGTGCTTAAATCCTGGAACTTCCGGCGGAAACACATTTCCAGTGAATTGGACGCGACTAAAATCCCTCCAAAGAGGATAAAACCGACAAATCGGCACAAGAAATGCCACATCCGGCTCTCACAATATCTCGACACAGAAGAACGATCTTTTGAAAAAAAAAACTACTAAACTAAAGAAATCAAGTTTAACCTGGACGCAATGACGTCACAAGGTCATTTATGTCAACCTCGAAAAGTAATAGGGCAACGGGCCAAATGCACCAAAACCAAAATTATTGGAACGTCGGCCAGGTTATCCAAATGAGCGGCGTTAAGAAAATAAATCGTAACACTACGTACTACTATTTCATTTTTAAAATTAATTATATTATTTTTGAAAGACAAATTATTTTTATTAAATTGTTTATGATGTAAGGTAAAATATTATTTTTGTTACAAAATATTCAGAAACTATTTTGTTTTTTCCACTCATTTGATTTTGATAATGTCAACATGTTCACGTATTATATCGAGATTCCTGAACTGTATTGTAACGTTTTGAGACGTCTACTCGTTATTCAAACGGATATTAAGCGGTGAATGGCTGTATTTCCGTTTATATAAGAGACATTAAATCTAGTAATTTCTTGCTACCTACTGAACGCATCATTACAACTGTATGTTGAACATGTAAACCATGTAAACTGTACAGGTGTTTTTTATTAGAAGTTTTTTTAAGGATCTCGGGTAATATTAACGATAGAGCAAAACCGTTTGCACATTCCAGAATCAACTTTTCGAAAAAAGTTTAATAGTCGCCACAGGAATTTTCGATCTTCTTTTGTTTTTGAGCTACAAGCAAAAACCTCGTTTTTCACTAATTTCGGAAATATCTAAAAACTTATATATTATAATAACAATAATAATAAATATCTTTATTAACAAACATCAAAGGCGAGGTTCATCCAAGGCTGTTCTACCACCTAACCATGATATGGAAAAATTGTTTAGACAAATTTTGTGCCGTTTTTTGCATAGAATAAAATGGCGTAACTAATTTTTTTGAAAATTTAATAATTCTTGAGATATAACACGATGTTTTTTTAAAAATTTTAATAAAAAAATGATTATAAGAAGACAGGTATATTCTTAATAAAGTATAGCATAACAAATTCTCATCTGTATAAATTATCTTTTATTTATTTCAGAACTTATTTGATTTGATTAAATATGCTGATCTTTCCCTCTGCCTAAAATAATAAATTAGTTTTTGATATTCCAAAATAAAACTATGCAGCAAATGTTTTGACATTTAAATTTTGCAAGTACAGAATTATTCGCATTTATGTCACCACCACAAATTATGTATTTATGTGCCAGGAATTTAAAATTTAAACCTGCCTAAAACATTTATCACAATTAAAAAAATCTGATGTGCCCAGCACATTACCTTCCGTTAATTTTACGTATTTTGTACTAATTCCACACAGATTTTTTTGCAAACTATTCTATGGGCGTTTTCTGTTTAGAGGAGAAATGAATTAATTTGAATTGAACTGAACTGAATTACTTCTAAAAAGAACAGTATGTTTCTAAAATAAGAAGTAGGAAATAAAAACACACACTCTGAATCTCCGAATTGATCCCCACGTCATTAATTTTTGATGTAGAATTACTAAACTTTTATCTAGCATCTTTGTCATACACACATGACATATATGAGTCTTTTATTTACTATATCCTTATCGTCGATTTTTCGTATTGTAACCGCGGTAACAAATGTAATTTTCAAACTGTGTTTTCAAATATTTGAATTATTTGAATATTCATGTCATTCTGTCAGTCATGTGATACAGATGATTTTTTTGATTTTGGCGTGAATAATTTGTGTTTCGTTGTGTGTTGGTAGTTTTTTTTTTAATTATTGATATTATATTGTGCATTTTGCTATTAAGTCGATGTTTCTAAGATTGCCGACAATTATTGCAACATATTGCTTGTGGACAACAAAAATAGGTATCTATATTTCATCCATTATACTTATATGGTATTTATTCAATTCGTTTAGTATTTCTAAATAACTACTTATACTTAGTATTTTGATGAATAACAAAACTGACATAATATAGGTTTATATTTACATATTATAATACTGTCAGTTTTGACATTACATCTAAATTTTTCTATTTTGAAATAAATGCCTTACTTCGAATTTTGATGAATAATAATATTCACACGGTATAAGTTATACTGCTGTATACTGTCAGTTTTCAATTTTGATTTCTATATAGTTATTTAAGTATTAAGGGCAGTCGAGATCTCCAATACATCCAATACCAGTAAGAAGCACTTATTGCCCGCAATGCTTATTATATTTTTGTACGATCGTCCCAAATTAAAGTTTAGAATTATTTAAAAATTATTTTGACATTTTAAAAAAATTAGCTGTCATTTTTAAGTAAGCTATGATTGTTGTTTTGTTATCGTTAAAGCTTTAAAAATTGTACATTTATTTTTTATTTATGTAATTTTCATCGCCTCCAGATCGGTAGATAGTCACATCACTTACCGGTCAGTCACATCACTTACTAATCAGTAACGCATAAACAAAACTTACTGCCTTGGAAACCCTATCGGCAAAGTTTAAAAAAAACCTGATCGTGCAAAAAATACTATGGAAATCAGACGATTTCGCCCAATTTCACCTGACAACATGACGTCATCAATTCCCTCCCAACCCTGGCGATTTGAATCATATGGTTATGATTGATAACGTAGGGATCAAGTCGTGGAAACGGAGTTTATGTAGCATTATATTTATAACATAATAAACTGCTGAATTCGCTTGTGGCTATAATAGGTTGTATTATCTTATGTGATTTGTTTTTGCCACATTATTTTATTTTACATTTTTATATTTCCAGTAAAATCATTTCACAGAGATATTATATAAATTATATTTGATACTGACATCTGTCGATTAGTAATATTTCAATATTCCAATTGTTTCCATGGTGCAGTTTTTAGCAGCAAAAGTTGCAAGATATTTCTTTATAATTCTTTATCTCTAAATTCATTGAATAAAAAGAAAAAACTATTAAATCGAATAGAGCGCTTTTTCCAGAGAAACTGTTAAAAATCTTCAAATATGGTACTTCCGGTTAACTAATCGTAACCGAAATCTATTCCACTCTTCATATGGATGTACGTAATTGGAATATCCAAGAATTATAATTTTTAGAATTGTAGTATTGGAGTTATCAAAGGATAAATTTTTGTCACACACACACACACACACACACACATACACAGACACGCTACAGATATTGCCACACACACCCACATACAGACGTCATTGTAAAAACAATAAATTCGTATTCTAGGGACTCTAAAACGTGCTTGTTCATTAAAAACTCACCATCGAATTTTTCGACCAAAGACAATACCTTCCTTACCTAGGTAACGGCAGGTAAAAATACAACTTGAAAAATGTGTAAATAAGCTGGCCTAAGAATTATAAATTTGAGCGTAATATATTTGAAGATATAAATAATTCATAAATGTAAAAATATTAAAAAAGTAATGCAGGAGTAAAAATGAAGAGACATATAATAAATATGTTTCTTTCATGAACGTAATACAAAAACTTTTATAGAGTTTAAGATAGTTTTCAATTCTAATTATGTAATTCTTATACAAGTAATGAGAAAAGAGAATTATTTTAAAACTATGTAAATAAGAACATACGTGGGAGGCGTGTAATGAGAAATACGAGTAGTTACAAAATATTCATATTTATTTATCCAACTTAATTGCCAGTTTTTGTTAGTATGTATGTATATCTGGAGCATCTATGGATATTTATATAGTCATTGTTTTATATATTACATACTGCTTATGTAGTTTTTAATATAAATGTATAACAAAATATAAATTACTTATGGCCCGTATTTTCATCCCTTCAAGTAACGTTATTTCGATTTTTTTAAATTTATTTTTATAGATTCTTAGCAAGAGGTATTGGATTCATGCTAAAATCCGCATATTCCGATTTTAATGATTAAGCTCGTTTTAAGATCCCTACAATCCGATTTTAATATTTTTACGATGAAATCCGTAGATATTACTGAATATTTTTTTTCTGGGTAGCACATACATATGTTATTTCTTAATGTATTAATAGTTAAATATTTCAAATTAGAGGTATATTACATACCACCACGTCATCAAGGGTATATTCGCTTATCAATACATTGTAACTAAGTATAAGTCTCTATGTATTGTATCATCATATGTATAAGAATTAGGTTTTTTTACCTCTCGCTAAGAGAGGTATTGCATTCATGCTAAAAATCGCATATCCAGATTTTATTGAATAAGCACGTTTTAAGGTCCCTACAATCCGATTTTATCATTTTTACGATGATGTCTGTGTGTGTGTGTGTGTGTGTGTGTGTGTGTGTGGATGTGTGTGTGTATGTGTGTGTGTGTGTGGGATGTTGGAAGGACGGTTACTCAAAAACTATAAGACTTTAAATTTTTTTAACTACGTATTTCCCAATCGGACATTCATGGGAAGATCTGAAAAGGTTTTGGTAACAATTGGACAACCGGAAGTAGAAGATTCTTGAAAAAAAATCTTTTAAATAATATTTTTTGAATTTTTTTCTTGATAATATTAAAGAAAAATAAATTCTCTTTCTGATACATTTAAATATTTTACAATATATTCTATAGATTTAGAGATAGAAGAAATATAGTATGTAAAATAATCTGTTATAATAAATTTTACAGCCGAAAGAATGGCCATGGAAAATAGTTGAAAATTTAATTTGTTTGTAACTGACAGATAATGTCAGTGTCAGAAATCCGAAGACATTACTGAAGACTTTTTCTGGGAAGTACATACATTATATTATTTCTTAATGTATTAATAGAATTGGAAACATTTCGAAAAATTAGAAGAGGACAAAATTTCTTCATCAAAAATGAATTTAAAATTAAACAATCTAAATATATATGGAATAGATATATGCGTAAGTAGAATTTTTGGTGTAGAGTGTAGGTATACAAGAAATGTTAAATACAATAGGGAGCGAGCAGTCATATGATTTTGTTGGCCTTGACAAGCAGATATGGGGGCCCATGTCAGAATGATAGCTAGTAATTATGTATATAGATGTCAAATATCATAATTTCTCATTCTAAATTTAGTGATTTTCCAATTCCATGTGGAGTAGAATTAAATGTTAAATATCTAAGGCATACAAGTAAACTTTAAACTCCTGGTGATAAATTAACTACGTAAATTTAGAAAATCTTGAAATTTTTAATGAAAAATTCTAACATTTGACATCTATGTACATAATTACTAATTATCATTCTGAAACGGGCCCACACATTTGCTTGTCAAGCCCAAAAATGTAACATTACCGTTCGCGCCCTATACTTATGTAACCAAAAAAAGGAAGTGGCGAGAGGTATTGTGCTGGCCACAACAGATTTTTTTTCATGGAAAACACTACAGTTCAGATGCAGTCGGAACTTAAGGTTTCATGAGTAAAAATTATATTTCCCCAAGTCAATCCAATCCAAACAGATACGACTTATGTAAGAACACGATTACAAAACATTCTGGATAAATTTCTGTTTATTAATAAGTTTATAAACTGCCGTGTCACAATGACATTATTATTAAATATTATAATTGGTCGCATTCATAAGATCACACAGTTACCGCTACGCTACTTCGTCAACTGGTGGGAACTTATAAATGTACACGCTACATTCAGTCCAACTGACTTCAAAACAAGTGAGGTTAGATTACAATTATTGTCTGTTTTATATTTTTATTAGTTAGGATAATTGGAAATTAGCTTTTATTAGTGTTTAGATAATAAATATGGATACTTGTCACGTGTCAAAACACACATAATCCGCCTTAGTAGCCAAGTAGCATACGCTCCCAAAAAGTAGCGTATTTTAAAAGCGCTACAAAACATGGCCGACCGTTCTGACGGTAGCATAAAAGTAGCGTTGAATTTGTAAGATACTCGTATATCGGTAACTGTTCCACAACTGTCTTATGAATGCGACCATTGTTAACTAAGTTACTGTAGTCCGCGAAAAATAAATTGTTTAATGTCTCAAATTATCTGTGACGTCACGGGCCCAAGTTGATTGTGATTCTCAAATAGTTAATCCTAGGGGCATCTGCATTGTCTGCATTATTAAAACTTCTTTCCATTATTACATTAGTACATAACAATGAATACAGTAATAAAGAAAATTGACCTATTTCGAGATATTTTGAGAATGTAGTTAGGATGGTAATACTGTTGCTAGGGTGCTAAATAGCTAAGTTGAATTTAAACAAAAACAACGAATAACAAGTTTCGTTCGCTCAAATTCATCCGAAATTTTATGATAATAATTGATTCGGGTCAGTAACATTACGTTTACAATAATTAAACATTTTTTACTACAATAAACTAATATTTCATAATTTTCTTTTTACTAATATTCTTAATTTAAAGTATGCTACTCGTACCTTGTAATTATCGCAATTTACTATTTCTTTGCAGTGGTTGAATACCTATCCCATTTGAGTACTCTAATGACAAGATACAGAGAAAAACCAGAGGTCACTTTATTTTCAATTTTTTTTTTTTGTGTTATTCATTTCTATACTCAGAGAGGTTGGAGGTCTTTTAGAGCCTTCAAATTGAGGGTAAAAACATCTTAGTCTGGTATAACCTTTCATGACAAGTTTAGACAGAAAAGAAAACATGTTTTTGCTGGTAAAGAATACGTTGCTATATATGAGCAAAAATATCTATTCATGCGATGTATTTTCTATGTATTACTACCATGGTATTGAGTTTTTATATTTTTTGGAAGAACACAATTGGATCATGGACGTATAATAATCTACACTCAAGTATCATAATGATTGACGTTACGATCCTTATAACATTAATAACTATTAAGTAATTATGAAAATAGTGTATTAGAAAAAGGAATATATACTAAACAATTAATCATTGGATATAGATATAAAACTACTCAAGAGAAACTTTTGGCCGAAAGCAAAAATGACGTCGAAAAATTTGTCTCCATTATATAAGCCGTCAAAACTGTGTTAAAAGAAATTTGTTTTAAAAAACAAATTCCAAAATTACTTGAACAACTGAACTCTTCTTTTTTCATCTTACTATGATTTGATGATCCGATACACCCTTTACATTCTTGTTGAATGATAGAATACATCTACACATTTCTGAAAAAAATAACTTCTTTAACTTAGAATATTAATTTAAGAACAAGTTTAATATTTAGGAACCACTGTTTTAGGTCACTGATAACCCTGCAATAACAGCTCTACAATAATACATATTATGGATAACAAAAGGGCAAGTGTGAATGTTCGTCTTTGAGTAGAATACATTAAAACAACCTTCTACGAATGCTTCCGGCAATAGACAATTCCACAATAATACATGCTGCAGATGACAGAGCGATTACAAATAATTCGCTACTAATTTCTCTCATCTCAACATCTCATCATTTTCAGACAAGAATGGTTATTGTGTTTATGACTAATGAAATAATATGGGCAGAAGGAAATACATTCACATGAAAAAGAAGTCGAGGCTTACCAATGGGATCTCAGAAACTATAAGAGATACCTGCGAAGTCCGTTAAGTTAAAACAAAGTTAGTTAGTTAGTTAGTAAACCACTTTAAAAATGTATTTGTGTTTTCAAAAAAAAAAATTTAAATAACTTCTGTGTTTCGGAAGAAAATGTCCAATGCTACGTAAATTTAAAAAAATAAACAAATAAATTAAACAAATGAAAACATAATTATAGATTATAATTTGATTATTTTCATTGCCAATTTCCTATTTTAGATCCCAAAATTTTATTCAGTTTCAGTGTAAATTGTTTCAGAGCTGAATAAATTAAAAATATTTGTGAAAGAAATGAAGAACATAAGCATAATAATAAACAGATAACAATACCTAAATGATTATTTCATTTGCATTGCCATAATCGTTTTTTTTTTACCCTACAAAATTAATAATTGTTGCATTTTTCCTGTTTGAAATAAATGAACATCAATAATTATACATCGCTGGAAATCTTAAAAAATCTTATTTTTCAATGATGCAGCTTTCCAATATGGCGTCCACATAAAAAACATAATTTGAACATAGTCACTTGAAAGGAAATAAATGAATGTCCTAAAGAAGTGCAAACCAAAATACTATATTATTATATATTTATAATTTATTTGTAAAATTAGAAATAAGTAAAATTTGAAAAAAACAAATACATCTTTAAAATGGTCTATTGATGGTGTCAATTTTTCCTAATTTAACCCACTTTATATGTTATACTTTACCGAGATCCCAATGCTGAGCCTCGAAATACGGATCTTTGTATACATGCGTACATATAAATGAAGCATATCCAACTTAATGGATTAGTATAAACCCGAAAATAATAATAAAGTTTAGCTAACTCACTCCACTCAACAACATTATCTAACCGTACATCTTCATACAGTAAATATCTTCCTCCTTACATGTTAAAATAGAATATGTAACAAGTAAATTAGACCCTCTCCCCTGGAGAGAATATCACTTGTCATACCACCTCTGTTGGCCTCCAGTGCAGTGTTGCCAGACCTAGGGAAATTTCCCTAGATCTAGGGAAATTCTTTATTCTCTCGGGAAATTAGGACAAAACTCTATATTTAGGAAAAAAATCAATTTTATTATTTGAGTACTAAAGTTGTTTTTCAAAATATATAAACACTGCTAATATTTCCTAGGTAATGATATAAAAATGTGTTATTAAAATATGGAAGTATTGTTTGCAGTATAGGTGAATAGATGGCATGGCGCATAGAATTCTTATGAGTTGTGATTCCCATAGCTCCATTTCACTTGATAAAGTAACGTTATATTAATAAATACATACATATGTAAGCGAATTATTATTCTGGTAGAGGAAGGGTCTTTTTTTCGCAATAAACTTTTTTTTTCGTAACTTGAAAACTACGTTAAGTAATTATTTAAATAATATTAAAATTTGAACTTTATATTTTAGGTTTAATTTTTTTTTTCAATATTTGCAAACCTCAAATTATAGAAATTCAAATCTAGGAAAAAAAAATAATTGTTTTTAGGGAAATAATTTTGAGCCACCTGGCAACACTGCTCCAGTAAGCGTGGATGGCTGGACTGGTTCTCAGTCTCCGATGGGTCTTTGTCTCGTGCAGACCACATCAATTTTTTTTTATATTTGTGCCCTTTATAAAAAAAATAGTGCTCGTGCCCATTTTGCTCTATGTAAATTATGTACAATTATTTATTTCGTTTGTTGAGTGTGTCTATTTTCATCTATATATGTTTTCGTGTTTATATAAATGTGATACCTTTATCTGGCCTAATCCACACCCTTTGTTCCATGGCAAATATAAATAAATCCGTTACAGTGGCGTTCAACCTTCAGACTAGAAGTAAACAAAAAAATAAACGATAATACGAGTTGCAGTGCGTAAAAAGTGAGTGAAACAGTAAAAGAAGTGCAAACGCATAATGCGAGCGCGAGGATGACGCCATTTTGATGCATGTGTAAAATAACGAGTAGCCACTACGCTATTATCTACTGTGGTGTATATGAACATGCGGTTACCACACTATTTTTGGATTGCCAATGTTTTGCATTTCTGAGCAACCATGAGGTGATTACCATTTTGAGGTCGCATGCATTGATCAACACGCATACACCCGGTCTGCACTTGCCGAGTCGCTCTTCCGGCCGCCATATTCATTCGCCATTTCGAGTGCACGCGCCGTGACCAACAAGAGTTGACGTCATATCCGGTAGATCATGGCTCACGCAGACAATCTCTTGTCTACCATTTTTCCTTTAAAAAGAAAAAACCACGCCGCGAAGGAAGCAATAAGAGGCAACACCATCACAGCCACCCTGACGAAGTAAACGTCTAGCGGCGACAACATTGGCCATGGCTACACCACCTGTAGCAGCTAAGCAGCGAACAGGGTAGGGATCCCAAGAAAATGCTATGAAAGCGTAGCGAAAAATACCCTTTACGTTTCACCTTCATTTCCCTATCAAGTTCCACGGTTGTTACGGAAACGAAATGTTATTTCTCGCTACGTTATCATAGTGTTTCCTTTGGATCCCTACCCAGATCTAAGCCATACTGCGGTCTAAGCAGGAGTCGTACGAATTAAAGATGAATGTGCACTTAGAACGGTTACGCGAACGATAAATTTCGTCACCAGGCTCGGCAACTACAATATAAAATCAGCATGCGAATTTCAGCAGATGTACAGTGCGCTATGCGGGAAAAAATGACGAGAGCGTAGATACGTTCATCTATTCAATCGCAATGTACTCGTATAAGGAGTGCACTGAGATCCCCGATGAAAACGCGGCGGAGGGGCTACTGATGCTCCTGATACCTTATGGAAGATATTTGTGCCAAAGAAACCAGCGCATCAAATGTACCAAGAACTTTTTACAGAGAGTGCAAAGGCAGCATCCGCCGATAAGTGACGCGTGGACTAGAAAACAACAAATCCGCCACCAAAAGCAACTGCGGAGAAGCGTCGAGATCATCCGCAATGCGATTTCTGTTGTAATTACGGCCACGTGATAGCAGAATGCTGGAAATTAGCGGCGAAACAGACGAGCAAGTTGACCGAGCACAACGAAACAGGTGTCATCTTTAGCACCGAATGCAGCTCACATCACCCGTAACGGGTGTGGTGCTCCAGTTATCATTCGCAGAAACTGCTCGACTTGTAAGGAAAACACGGCAATAAGCACAATAACCAGTTTCTGTCCAGCGGACATCAGTGATGTAACTCAGTCACTCCATGGCCCGAACCACATTTTCAGGTTCAGATACTAGGAGTCAACGGCACTAGGTCCGTCGACATCGCTGCCCAACAAATCGTCGCAGGATACTCGCTGTATGAATTTCTACTGGCACGGGGGCAATTATTCGAGCAGATTAAGCTGACGACCATGCTCGCTAACGGAGAGCCTAGTATCCAAGATGTCTTCAAAACTACAGTGGACGTTACCCTCAAGGATCGCACAATTGGTACCACATTTATTGTTTTGTCGGAGCAATACTCCGAGCTGACGAAAGATCGTCTCTGATGTCAGAATGTTAGAAACTATGCTCGCAGAAAACAAGGACGTCTTCTGCCCAGGGGGAAAGGTAACGACTAACGACGTACGCGAAGCACCGTGTGGACACCACCGACATTGCATCTGTCGCTGTACCATTATATCAATTAACACCGGCCAAGAAAGAGATCATGCGTGTCGAGATCGATAAAATGCTCGTTGAGGATTTGATCGAAGAATGTGAGTCCCCGATAGTACTTGTTCCAAACCAAATTGTTCTACGCGAGTCTTCATTGATTACAAACGTGTACACAAAGTTACTGTGAATGACATTACCCAACACCGCGTATAGAGAATATATTGAATAATACAGGCTAAATTGTGTATATTGCTACCATAGACTTGAAAGTCAGATACTATCAAGTTGACATGCGTGCGAAAGACCGCGATAAGACAGCATTCGTAACCCCGTCGAAGTATACCATTTTAATCGCATGCCGATGGATATGAAAAAGTCGGGTGTAACGCAAAGACTCATGAACTTATTCATATTCAGATTGTCGCAAGTGCGTTTCATAGTATACATAGATAGATGATATGATTGTAATCTCTAATAACTTTGATAAGCATATAAATGATTTACAATTAATCTTTAAGCGATAAAGACAGTTCTCGTTATTCGCAAATCGTGCCAAGTTTGTTGAACATGTTATGAGGAGAGATGAAAAATATATTGGAAGAACGAACAGCTTAGTAGTAGAAGGTAGAAAAAGCAATGGAAGACCAAAAATAAGATGAAAAGACTGTATTGCGAAGGACTAGAGAGAAGAGGAACTGAATAAGGACAAATAGCAAACAAAAATGAGTGGAAGAAGAAATTCAAGAATAGCGAATACGAGTGGGAATATCTAAAGAAGAAAAGGAACTGTATGAGGACAAGAAGCAAAAAAATGAGTGGAAGAAGAAATTCAAGAATAGCGACCCTTAACGAGTGGGAAAAACTAAAGAAGAACAAGTCAGTGTCAAATGCAATTTACATTGTTTATGAAACAGTTTAATTGGAAATATAGAATCTTTTGCAAGAAAAATTATATATGGAATTTACACATAATATCTTGAATTGAGATAATGTATAAAACTAAAACAATTACCCCTTAACCGAGGGGTTGCTCACTACCAAAAATTTTGTACAGGGATTGACAAAATACTTCGTATTTACAGTATTGTCAAGTATTGATAAGTATTTTCAAGAAATGTGTAATACTGAAAAGTATTGACTAATATTGAAAGGTATTTAACGTATTGACTAATATTGAAAAGTAATGTGTTGTACTGAAGGGTATTGACTAGTATTATATGTATTTTCAAGAATTGTAAATTAAGTAAAAAAGATAAAACATGTGAACAATAATCACATTATTTCGTGGTACAATAAGATTTTACACAGAAAAAACATTTTTCACATTTTTACCCAGCTTGTTTATCTTATTTTTATATAAAAGAATCTGATGTGGCCAGCACAATACCTTCCGTCAATCCTGTGTATTATGTACAAATTCCATACATAAATTTTATTGCAAGATTCTAAATTTCCAATAATATTATATCAGGCAAATGGTACTTGACACTGACATCTTCTTCTTTAGTTTTCCCCATCCGTTAGGGGTCGCTATTTTTTATTTTCTTCTTCCACTTATTTCTGTTTTACGTGTCGTTCTCATTAAGTTCCTTTTCTCTCAAGTCTTCCGCAATACAGTCCTTCCATCTTATCTTTGGTCTTCCTCTGTTTCTTCAACCTTCTATTACTAAGCTATTCATTTTTCTTCCAATATATTCTTTATCTCTCTCCTCATGACATGTTTAAACCAATGTAATCGTCTCTCTTGTATCTTTCTAGAAACTTCCAATACTCGAGTTATTTCCCTTATTCATTCATTCCTTACCGTATCTTTCCGTGTCTTCCGCAACATCTATCTCAACATCTTCATCTCTACAGCATTCATTTTCTTTTCAGATAGAATTTTCTTCATATAGTAGCTGTTTCCATGATTATAGCACAGCTGGCTGATTTATAAAATTAAATTTCTTTATAATTCTTTAACTCTCTATCCATTGAATATGAAATATAAAATGCAATCAATTCATATAGATAATAGAATATTCTTTAATATTTATAATAACATTAAATGTGCAAATACTATTTCATTGTTTGTTTATAAAATAATTTTACTGGAAATATAGGATCTTTTGCAAGAAAATTTATGTATAGGGCATAACTGGCAAATGCCATAATTTTTCATACAAAATTTCATTTTTTGGTATTTTATGATTCCTTTTCTCGGCAGCTGAATTCCACACCCCTGATAATAAATAAACCACATGAAATAAGAAAATCATGAAATTTTGAATCAAAAATTATGACATTTGTCAGTTATGGACGTAATTAATAGCTGTAATTTTGATACGGGTCACCATTTCTGCAGGGGGGTGAATCTGCATTCAGAAACGTGATAACAAGTTTTCAATCTAGTAGCCTTTGCAAATACTTCCTGACCCTTTCATAGATGGCTTTAGTAGTACAGATTTTACAGGGATTCTCAAACTTTAATGTCAAAATACTATACAAAGGTAACATATGTTTAAGAACTGCTGTAAATTTCTCACAATTCTCTATTGCATCGTTCGAAATTATTTGACCTTTGTGAATTTGTATCTTTATTACAATATAGTACTTTATCATAGGAATACTCATATTTAATTGTTTAACACCAAATTTCTCCCGAATACTCTTCGAAATAAGTAAGGTCCTCTACGCTCTCCGTAGTTCTGTGCCTAACTATGACTCTGCCTTCTGCATAAGCGAAGCGTGCATTTACAAGAAATATTATTCGGTATCGATATGTATTTTCATGTACCGTAAAAGTATTTCCATGTATCGTCAAAGTATTTTTATGTACCGTTAAGTTATTTTCACATACCGTTAAAGTATTTCTATGTATTGCGTGGTATTGCAAAGTATTTTCATGTATTGTACAATAATACATGGTATTGTCAGATATTTATTTGGTACTGACAAGTATTTTCAGATTTTTGTACACGTATTGACACCAGTGAACAACCCCTCGCCCTTAACCTTAAAATAATAATATAAGCTATGAGCTATATACGTATTTCGAGAACTAAGTTATCATCAGTTGAACAAAAACAAAAGTTTAAGCAGAGAAGTTAAGATTACTCAACATGTAAACCATGTCAGAGGTCTAATAACTCTGAGTTGTTAGACCTCTGACATACGTATATAGCTCATAGCTTATATTATTATTTTAAGGTTAAGGGGTAATTGTTTTAGTTTTATTCATAATTTAACCTTAGACTCCTCCTATTATTGTAAAAGATAATGTGTTGGCCACATGAGATTTTTTAATTTTAAATTAATTATATGAAGAAGTTTTGTCCTACTTTTCTCATTTTTCGAGATTTTTCCAATTCGCTGTCGGAGTTGACAATATTTCTGAAGGGTATATAGAGTATACCTATAATTTTAAATATTTAACTATTAATGCAATAAGAAATAATATATGTACTTCCTGGAAAAAGTCTTCAGTAATGTCTCTGGATTTTTGATACTGGAATTTCTCTGTCAATTACAAACATTTTAATTTTTCAATTGGTTTCCATGGCGTTATTTGGCCTGTGAGATTTATTACAACAGATTATTTTATTTATTATATTTTTTTATCTCTAAATCAATAGAAGATATAATAAAATATTTAAATGTACCAGCTAGAGAATTCAATCTTCTTTAATATTTGCTAGAATAAAAATTTTCAAAAAATAATTTTTAGACGTTTTTTTAACTGTTACCAAAACCCTCTCAGCTCTTCCCATTAATACCCGGTTGAGAAATAAGTAGTTAAAAACATATTAAGACTTATAGTTTTTCCTTATTCACTAAAATCTGGATATGCGATTTTTAGCATAAATCCAACACATCTTTTAGCAAGAGGTAAAAAGGCAAAATATTCACCCAATATGAAACAAGTCAATTTATTAATGAAGGCCTTGTTAAAAAAATATCTTGTTACGAAAGTAATAAATGCATAAATTATAAATTTTTAATTGCATAATATTGTTTTTAATGGATTCATTAATTATGAGAATAATGAGTGCTTGCCGTAACCAAAAACTGCATTCAGCGAAAACTGGAGGTATTGAAGATCTACATATTATTGGTAACCGTCCCATTTAGTTGACAAATATAAACATTATGCGAAAATTTACAATTACCGAGCAATTCTACAATATTTGTAAAAAATATGTTGATATTCTACTTCATATTTTCTCAAAACAGCAATGAACATACAGCACGAAAAAAACGGTAAAAATAATTTTAAAGCAATAGAAAAACAGTTCACGAGATTTTGTATGACTAGGTTATCTCTTTCTGATATTAATTTTAAAGTATTGCTGACCTTTTTACCTCTCGCTAAGAGAGGTATTGGATTCATGCTAAAAATCGCGTATCTAGATTTTAATGAATAAGTTCCTTACAATCCAATTTTAACATTTTTAGAATGATGTCTGTGTGGGTATGTGGATCTTAATATTTATTTAACTACGTATTACTCCAATCGGACAACAATTGGCTAACCGGAAGTAGCATATTCTTGAAAAAAATATTCTAAATATTATTTTTTGAATATTTTTGTTCTTATTAATATTAAGAAGAAAAATAAATTCTTTATCTGATACATTTAAATATTTTAATATATCTTCTATAGATTTAGCGATAAAAGAAATATAATATATAAAATAAGCTGTTGTAATAAATCTTATAGCCCAAATACCATGAAAACCAATTAAAAAATTAAAATGTTTGTAATTGACAGATAAGTGTCAGAAATCCGGAGACATTACTGAAGACTTTTTCTGAGAAGTACATACATATATTACTTCTTATTGTATTAATAGTTAAATATTTAAAATTATAGGTATATTACACATACCCTTCAGAAATACTGTTAATCCCGACAAAGAATAGGAAACATCTCAAAAAATAAGAAGAGTAGAACAAAATTTCTTCATAGAATGAATTTAAATTTAAATAATCTACCTATATACACTAGAATAGATATAAGTAGAATTTTTGGTATAGGGTGTAGGTATACAAGAAACGTTAAATACAATCAGACGCAAGCAGTCATGTGACTTTGTTAGCCTTGACAAGCAGATATGGGGGTCCGTGTCAGAATGATAGCTAGTAATTATGTACATAGATGTCAAATATAATTTTTCATTCTAAATTTCGTAATTTTCCAATTCTATGTACTTTATTTTCTTAGACAAGTAAATTCCACAATCCTGGTGACAAATTAACTACGTGAATTTAGAAAATCTTGTAATTTTTTATAAAAAAAATTGTGACATTTAACATCTATGTACATAATTACTAGTTGTCCTTCTGACGCAGGCCCCCATCTGCCTGTTAAGGCCAACAGAGTCACATGACTACTCGCGTCCTATACTTATGTAACCAAAAACGCAAATGGCGAGAGGTATTGTGCTGGCTACAACATTTTTATTTTTTTTGAGAAACAAAGTTCTGTCTGCCAAAAATTGATTCAAATATGTAATGACATAGTTCTATCTGTAATATAATAGAGATAAAAGTATAAAGAAGTATTTCTTGAGCCAAAGAAGCTAAAGAAATTCAAATACTAATTGTATTTTTTTGTAATTAAGAAATTTTCATAATTTAAGTGTTCTTTAAATGACTGTTGTTTATTTTTATTTGTTGTATTATTTGTTGCGCATAAATTTATTATTCTTATGTTTAATTAATGAAGATAAAAAATAATTTTTATATCGTATTGAGTTTTTTACCTATCGCTAAGAGAGGTAATGGATTCATGGTAAAAATCACATATCCAGATTTTAATTATTAAGCACGTTTTAAGGTCCCTACAATCCGATTTTAATATTTTTACGATGATGTCTGTGTATGTGTGTTTGTGTCGATATATGTATGTGTGTATGTATGTATGTATGTGAGTCGGTTAGAAGGACGATTTCTCAAAAACTATAATACTTAATATCTGTTTAACTACGTATTTATCAGTCGGATATTACTAGGAGGAGCTAAAAGGTTTTGGTAATAATTGTACAACCGAAAGTAGCAGATTCTTAAAAAATCTTCTAAATATTATTTTTTGAAAATTTTTGTATCTGCTAGTATTAGTAGAGTAAATTCTTTATCTGATGTATATAAATATTTTATTATTTCTTTTATAGATTTAGAAATAAAGAAATATAAGTTATAAAATAGTCTGTTGTAATAAATCTCATAGCCCAAATAATGTCATGGAAACCAATTGAAAATTTAAACTCCAGAGACATTACTGAAGATTTTTTCTGGGAAGTTGTTAAATGTTAAATATCATAATTTCTCATTCTAAATTTAGTGATTTTCCAATTCCATGTGGTTTATTTTCCTTGACAAGTAAATTCCACAATCCTGGTGACAAATTAACTACGTGAATTTAGAAAATCTTGTAATTTTTAATAAAAAAATTCTGACATTTGACATTTATGTATATAATTATTAATTATCATTCTGAACCGACCCCCACATCTGCTTGTCAAGGCCAACAATGTAACATGACTGTTCGCGCCCTATACTTATGTAACCAAAAGAGGAGGTGGCGAGAGGTATTATGCTGGCCACAACAGATTTTTTAACACAGTTTACTTTATTCTAAAATAATAAATATGTGAAATAAAGCACATAATATGTGATTTGGTTTAGTCTTGTGGTTTCATTATCTTCTACATTAATTAACTTTAAAGTGGTTTCAGTATTTCAAGAAGGCATTAGAAGAAGGCTTGACAGTAGTGATAATTTGAAAGAGAGTAGATATATGACGTATATATAAAGGTGGGATAAATGGTATTAAAAACTCGAATATTTTAAAAACTAATAAATTTTTATAAAACTTTGAAGGTCCATATCATATAATTTTAGGTCTAGTTTTAATATGAATGATTCATGTTTGTTACTATGGTGCAAGAAAATGCAACCAGCTATACAAAATAAACTATGTACTTAGTTACAAACAAATACAGAGTTAATTTGGTCAACTAATAATTGGAACAAATGACTAAACCTTAAGACGGTTGGACTGAGAATAAATTCTGTATTTGTTTTTAACTTAGTATAATTATCTTTGTAATTTTTTTTATATAATTTATCAATCAACTAACCAGCGGACGCAACGGACAGCAGGTATAAGTATAAGTATAATTTCTCTTAAATCGTATAACATCGCTACTTCTGTTGCACCCCAGTCGCGATTGTTACAATTAGCGCTGCGGACAGGATCGGTAAATTTACAGGATTGCTAGTTATCCTTTCTAAGAAAAAGTTTATCAAATATGTGCCCAAAAGGAGACTGGTGACATTGCGTCTGATGAGGAACCAGAATTATCCCAGAACTTCGTGAAGCCACCATCTGAGATCTATCCGTGGGACGCCGACTACATGGTCAAGCCAACGCAGATTACGTCCATACCAGCACCTACTTCGGCGATGCGAGTAGCGAATATCAGCGCGGCTGATTTCGTTTCGTTACTACTGGCAGAACAACGGAAGGACATCGCGCATGGATTCTGTCATGCAGATGTCCACGAATTCCTTTTCTAGGAGGCTGGTATCTTGGCGACCACCGAGGAACCGAAGACAGCCCACGAATACGAGGTGCATTCGAAGAGTGAAAGGGTTCACCCTACGGTAGTGACTACAGCGGCCATTACATGGGACGCAAACTACGTGGTGAAGCCGACGCAGATGACGTCCATATCAGCTCTTACTTCGACGATGCCAGTAGCGAATATCAGCGCGGCTGATTTTGCTTCATTACTAGCAGGGTAATGGGAAGACATGGTGCATGCAGTCCGTCATGCAGGTGTCCACGAATTCCATTTCGAGGAGGCTGGTGGCTTGGCTTTTGGTGATGAACCGAAGACAGCCCACGGATACGTGATAAATTCAGAGAGTATCAGCGAGATGCCGAAAGAACGATGGAGAGGGAAAATTAAGCGTGCAAGTGACGAAGAGGTTCGTCATGTAAAGGTGGAGCAGACCAGCTTCACAGTAAGATGTATCTACCCGCACCTGTGTGAAGAACCACCTCCCATACCCAAGTATAATTTTGTTACTCGCTATTAGTTTGGATTATTTGTTTTGTTAATTTCGGATTAGTTTGATTTTTTATTTAATGGTATAATTCTGTTTTCGGTAATTATTCGTATATTTAGTCCGTTGGGGGGATTGTAATAATTTGGTTGAGAATTAAAATATTTTCTTCAAAAATATGTTGATTTCTTAAGGGGTGGCAATTGTAACAAACATGGTTTATTTAAGTATTTCGTTTTATTAAAATTATTTGCAATTTATGTTAATTTAATGTTATTAACTTTTTGGGTTATGTGTGAGAGTATTGGCACTTGTCATTCAGCAAAAATATTGCAATCTTTATGTACATAAATAGAATGTTTAGTTATATCAAGGGGCAGTCAGTGTTCAGGCAATTAGATTATGATTCCAATTATAATTACATACGCTGAATATGAGACCGTAGAACTTCTCAGGGGTAGTCTACCCCTTGGTATGAAAAATACATTACTAAATATCGTTCCTTAATTCTATAATATAAAATAAATATATTTTTATTTATTTTAGTTTATTATTTAACATATTTTTGCTAATAAATATTCTATTTAATTTTGTTTATTTTTGTGTTTAACTATTTTATAACCTATGACTGCAAACCGAGTCCACCATGGAGCGATTTTTTACAAGTGTATGTAAACGCTTTAAATACAATAAAGAATTATTATTATTTTCATTCAACATCTGTTTTGAATTTTTCAAATTTATCAAATTTTACAATTAATTTTATTTACTAACACATGTGTTTGGAGGAACATTTAAAAAAAAAAAATGCTAATTGGCCCAAATCACATACTTGGCATTGATTACTATATTGATATTTATTTTTATCATTCTGTACTTATTCTGAAGTCTCAAAGCACAAAATTATATGTATATGTTTATGTCATACCCAGATAGTAAAATCATCAGACAGAGAGCAGGCTATGAAAGGAAATACATAATGTGTTACTGTCGAAAATCTCACTGCATCGTTGTTGTCCCAAATTGTTACTATTCTTTTGTGTGTACTTACCTTCTCATCTAAAACTGATTACAATGGGTCTTGTTACTTTCTACACTGTCTATACTTCGTGTATTGTTGTATTTTTAAATTGTATGCCTTCTTTTGCTCGTGTTCTGTACAATAAATCACTTTTTGTTATTCACTTATCTACTGTATTGGTTATGTTTGTGTTTCAGTGTTCCTATAAGTATTAGCTCATGTACTATGTGTTTTATTAGTACCCTATAAATTTTACCCCTATATTTCTTTTGCGTGCTTTAGTCATATTTCTATGTTATTTGTTATTCTTAAACATTTTATTCTAGGGCGACAATACGAGGTTATTGTTTACGTTTTGTTTGACATGATTTTAGCTGTTGATTTGCACCAGTGGCTAGCAGTCGTTTTTAAATGTTGTTTCTTATTTTTATTATTTTGTTTGAATACTGAGCGTTCTCTGTTTCCGGTATAACTTCTAGTCCGGAAAAAGTTTTCAGCCTCGTGAAACTCTTGTATATCGGTGTTACGGGGTTTAAAGTTTTTAACTAGCGTGCTGGCAAGTGGCCGATAGTCGTCGTGGTTTACTTTTGACGTAAAGTAGAGTGTCCGATTGTTGTTTTGGAATGAGCATTTGCGCCATTGTTGCAGATTTGGACGACACGACATCGGGATTGTATTAATGATGATTTCCTATAAGTGTTAGCATCCTTTTTGGGTCCTGGAAGTCATCGCTGTCCGGAGGATTTGCGTCAGCGTCTTCATTGTTGGGGACACCTACTTCCTGTAGAGCCCAGCGGCTGTCCCATCCATCGTCACCATTGCCCCTTCATCAACACCCTACAATTCCCCCGAACACGTCACTTAAGATAAATAGATTTTCAACTATTGTTATTCCCAATTTGTTGTGTTCGTTGTTGCGAGAGAGTTCTATTATTACCTATAGTCATTTTTTTTTACTCTGTCGGGTACAGTAATAAAACTATAAATGAACTATAAATATCGTAATTATGATAAAGCGGCATATCCTTCACTTTCTGTAGTATAATACTGTTTGGCATCGGCCCATATTTTTGAGCCGCTCTATTCATTTATGTTGAAGGACTGTAAGGCTATTTTCCTATACATACCTGGTAGACGTATGATTCAATGCTCTATTCAATGAATAGAGCGGCTCAAAAATATGGGCCGATGCCAAACAGTATTATACTGCAGAAAGTAAAGGATATGCCGCTTTATCATAAATGCGATATAGTTCATTTATAGTTTTATTACTGTACCCGACAGAGTCAAAAAAATTGACTATAGGAGGACTGTGGTTACAGTGTCGCCGTAAAACATTATTTGGTGCTTCAGTGTTGAAATTAGTGTGTATTAATATTTTGTGTAACTTGGTGATTTATTTAAGATTCATTTTTAGAGTCAATTGAAGCTTATAGTATTTTGAACAATTATTGTGTAATATATTTAAATTGGAGCCTCCATCTCATTGTTAGCAATATTAGGTCTGTTCGTTTGTCTTACTCTAAACATGTAGGAGTACTCAGATATTTTTCTCTTATTTGCTTAGATCAGATTTGAGCAATTACTCTGAGCGTATACAAACGAACGTAATTTTTGTCATAAAGAAACAAATGTTTGGTAGACGAAATAATAAATAATGACGATGGTACGTTGTAATGTCGTCGTACAATAAAGATGAAATTGTTCACAACAATTTAAACTTATTTATTAGTTGATCATTTAAATATAACATAAGAAATTGTGTAGAAAATTATGTCAAAATATTTTATTCGAATCAAATGTTCATGCAATAAATATTTTTTTCACTTTATGTTTATTTACGTTATGTTAACCACATTATTGAGATTGATCTAAACACAACCAAACTGAAAAAATTACCGACAGTACTTGCTTGCTATTTCTTACTCCTCCTTTCTACATGGAGTAAAAAAATCATGATCCAATCAGAAATGAGCAATTACTCGATTGAAACCGAACAAAATTGAAGTAATGATCTATAACAAACGAACGCGTATTTCCGCATGGAATAGAAAAAGTAAAGCAAACGAACAGACCTATTGATGCACAAATTAATTTGTATTATCTTGATAGCATTGTTGCCCATTGTCGTGGTTTGTAATTCGCGAACTAGCTTGTGCTCGTACATGGCCTACGCTACGAAGTTGATCAATATATAGCCACCACGCACTATTTACTATTATTACATATTAGTATTTACTATTATTTTCATTCCTGCATTATTATACAATTTATTAAATTCTGTTTTATTAAATTTTTCTTTTATTTCTCGAACCTCAGTCGTTTTCAGGCAACAATTACGGTAGGTAAAGACACATTACATCTCGTTGATACCATCCTTTACGTAATTTTGCGGTTTAAAATTTCATGACACACATTATCCCTTTTTATAATCATTCCTGTGATTTCAACCCCGCCCATCTCCACTGTTTAAAAGCTGGCGGCCACCCAACCGAACAACCAGGCGGAGTATCGTGACAATCACAAAATTTAAGGTTTAAAACATCATAAATGAAAACATGGTAAACCATTATACTACACTTACCTTTGTACAACAAAATGTATCCAAATAGTAACAAAAATTAGTTTATTTTAAAAACTTACCTTTGAAGAATAAATCTGTTTAAATAGAAATTCTGTTGTAAAAGGAGTTGTTTTTTGAACAAAAAATATAATTATGCTCACTATATTGTTTTAGGTCAATATAAAATACTAAAAAATGAAATAACAATTGTTAATATTGATCAACACACATTTATTTCCACTGTAGTAATACATTCTACTGTATGATATTATCATCATCATTTCCGAAGCCGCCTTCGTCGTCGAGAGCCAAGAGAGTCATAGGCTGGTTGCGATGGCCTCGGTAGCGCACGCCCTCACAGCTGGTGTCGCTGCTGGAGCACGCCTGGCAGCGGCATGCATCAGCCTCCAGGTACACATAGCGTTCGGTGCCGGGCGCCACCCCTGATTCACAATGTCGCAGCTTCGCAACGGACTTTGAGCGACCGGCGTGAACGCAAACAGGATGATAGGAACGTTTGTATGGGAATCGCCAGTCCGAGATCTAAACCAGAAAGAAGTTAGTGTTAAATTTGTTTTAGATATGTTATGATTTTGTTTTGGTTTGAATTCTACGAGGATAGATTAAAAAGCCCGTGGTTCAACAAATAAATTCTGACATTAAATTGACATTCCAAATTATTTTTTACGATTTCTGAAATACGAGTGAAACTGAATATTCTGCATTACAAATAAAGATTACTGAATTCAAATTCTGAAATACAAGTGACGCTATTAGCGATTGGCGATGTCTAACTCTAACCACAGTTTGTAATTTATAATAGCTAAAAGCTAATTAAATGTCATTTGAAGCAATTTTACTCGTCCTTATTTCAATAGTCACCTATACTTATAGTATGGTTTTTATTTTTTGGTGAAGCAACAAAAAATTATAAATGCAGCATCACTTATTTAATTTACTATTTCCTATTTTATAAAAAGGCGGCAAACTTTTATTACCAACTACTTTTACAAATATATTGAATTACAGTAAGTATATTTTTCGCCGATTGACATTAAAAGTGCGATTTTTTTGACAGATTTATAGGCATTAAAAATAATCATATATAATACCATTAGTGTTAAAAGTTATGTCAACAATTTTTGGTGCTGTATCACAAAGCGCAACAAGCATGAGTGATACAGCACCAAAAATTGTCGAACATAACTTTGAACACGATTGGTATTCGTAGAGGACAATTCACCGAACACAATTATATTTTGTAACGATTTTCGTATAAGTTATATACAAAACATATTGCTTCCATAGCAACATACTACAAAATTTATTATTTATCAACAAATGTAGTGTTTGTTTTTTCACTTTGACAAGTACTATTAAAATGAGTGCGCTTTTGACACGTTTTGGTAATACTTCATATAATGAAATTAATAAAGAAATTAAAGACAAAACACTACAAAATACAACAAAATCACGTTCATCGAAGTTGAAGTAATTTTCCGAATTTTGCAAAGAAAAAAAAATATATACTGGATGAAACAACAACTCCTGTACAAATCAATACAATTTTGAAGACTTGGAGATACAATATGAAAAAGAAAGATGGAACTGACTATAAATAAATGGTAATTAAACATATGTGGAATGTAACAGCTAAAATGATACAAGAACTTTTTTTAATAAATGGAAAATTATAATAAATTCATTTTCGGACCTCATGTTTAAGCCGGCTCTGGAAGCACGAGACGCTAAGACGAAATTTGCAGTAAGAGCGCAGGGTACCCACGAGTGAAATACTCGAAAACAGGTCTGAGGAAAAAACGCCCTGTATACTTATCTTACATTTTACTTAAATCATTTTTCTTTTATCTTGTTTAAGAACAATAAATCTATGTTTGTTATTAGTCATTTTTTAAAAGAAAGTGCTCTGAAATTAATAATATTACTTTAAACATGTGCGTTTTTCATACTTAATTTTTCAGTGTATTATATCTAATTTCAAAAAAATAAGCAATAGAAAACTTGATTCCGACTTTCATAAAACTTTGTTTAAAATTTTGGACAAAAATTAGTAAAAATACAGCCTGTAGACGTTTTCTACAAAATGCTAATTTTTGTGTTTTCATTCAATTTATATACTCGTACTGTGCAAAAGCGCCGCCACATAAATTGTGTGTATTTGAGTAAGTTCGTTCCATAGGCGTGCCTTGGGTGTATTTTACTATTTTGGCTATAAGCAAGATTGTCATTTAGTCACTTATTGCTGTCTGTTAGAAACTTCGTTGATGGTTTTCTACGTTTTCATTATTGTATTTTTCTATTTCTTTATAATTTCGTTTGCAATTTGTTGTGCTTTTGCAATATATTTTGCTATAAAATCAGTCTTTTTCAAGACTACAACGTTTTATTTTTATATTTTTTTTTATTTTTGTTATTTGTGAATCCATACAAATGGATAAAAGCGAAGAAAAACATTATCGCCGAGGGGACAAAAGTCGTGTGCGATTAAATGTTAGGCGAAAGAAATGCCAAAATCTTCAAATTTGGCGAAAAATGTAAGTATTTAAATTTTTTAGTTAAATTAAGGTTATGTTAGAAATGAAAGATGAAGTATAACGTAATTAAAAATTTGATATGACAAACACATGCTTGCTAAGTAGGTACTATTATATGCCATCATATGAATGAATTTGCCAAGAACTGTCTCGTACAAATTCCAAATTTGCTAGTTTTATTTAGAGTATTTGTTGTAATGAAAAATATTTAAAAATACTTAACGGTATAATCAATTCCTTGCAGCTACTGTACACATATATTAATGTAAAAACATAAATATAATTGATTTTTTGTGTGGTTTTGTTTTGTTAGGACGAGAGCAGTCAAAATGTCAAAATCAATTTTTCTTTCTTTCTAATTACATTTAAAGCATTACTTTGTTGTATTTAAAAATCTTTTATAAGAAAAAAACCTAATATAAATAGGGGTACATATATTCCCTAAATTTTCTGTAGCGAGTTAAAACATACATGAAAAATATGGATACAAAATAAATGATTGTGGATTAGTAGTAGATTCACAAATACCATATCTTGGAGCCTCACCTGACGGACTCATTGATTTAGATGGGGTTTTAGAAATTAAATGTCCATATTCCGCGCGAACATTAACTCCAGAAGAAGGTATTACAAGTAAAAAAATTAAATTTTGGGTAAAACAAAAAGAAAAAATTGTTGTTAATAAAAAACATTACTGGTACTACCAAATTCAGGGTTAGCTACATATTACCAAACGCAACTATTGCTTACTTGTGGTTTGGACTCCACTAGGTATCAAGTTCGAGACGATTTTTCGGAATGATGTTTTTTGGAAGCAAGAAATGGAAGCAAAATTAAGACTATTTTATGAACACTGTCTAGTACCTGAAATTGTAGATCCCAGGTTCAAAAGAAATATGCCAATAAGGGACCCACCTTACATAAAACAGGCGCAACAGAACAAAAAAAGAAACATTAAAATCTAATTTCACAAATAAAAATCATGTTTACCTTTTTACTTCAACTTTACTTTAATTTAATAGTTGTGTTCAATTCAAATTTTATTTATGTTCAAATATTTTTTTTTTTACTAACACATTTATATGATTTTAAAAGAGAATTATGTTCAACATCTTTTTATCTTTTATCTATGTGATGTAAATATCATAATTTCTCATTTTTTGTTAAACATAATTTAAATGGATTATTGTCGTATGAAAACTTTTCACTCTAATGTTATACATACAACTTTAACAATACATTGCATTGTAATTTTACTTAGTATAACTTACATAGATTAGAATTGTAATGTAGTATGCTAAGGAAATTTTAAAATTAACTGAATAGGATAAATTAATAAAGAGTTATTGTTATTAACACAGGCCTATTTGCAACCCAAATTTGCTTACATAGGTATATTAATGTATTATATTTATTTATTTATTTATTAATAAACGAAAATAAAAATAAATTTATTTTCTAATTTTAATTTAATATATTTCATCATATGGTGAGGCTTTTCATTTCATATAACTCTTATTACCCCAAAGCAAAACATAACACGCTGCCAATGGAAAAATAGCATGAAGAGGCGTAAGAGGGGAATATTTAGTCCCGCCTTCTAGACGTCTAGATTCTACCTCGCCCTTTACACCCCTAATGCAGCAGAAAGTGTTTGTCTACATCACCTACAGCCTTAACTGAAAAAGAATTCACCAAACTTCTCACAGTCCTAGACAAAGACCCCCCCAAGAGCTGCAAAACAAATTTTTCATATGAATTAGTATGGCGTGGCCGTGAAGGGGCACAGTGTCTTATTAATTACTTTCGGGAAGAAATTAATAATAACGGAGATTGTACTACAAATTATTATCACAAATACTTAACCATGTAAAAACGGATAGAATGTTTCTCACACCAAGCCCATACTGGGATAAATCTTCCTCGAATGTATGGTACAAAAATTGTCCTGTGGGAGTAAATGAGATAGGAAAATGGATTAAAACCACTACGGAAAAATATGGCTTGGATGTTAAAAAGATAAATTCTGTAACCATTCCATGAGATCATTTGGCGAAGAATGGGTTTGGCAAGCAATAATTAATAAGATCACCGGCCACAGCAACGCAAGTTCACTAAAGCCATAGCTTCAACTGGATCCAAATCATCATAAAGCAATTATTGAAAAAATGAGAAAAAACACTACTACAATAACGAGTGCAGTAGAAACTTCAAATGCAAGTACCAGCTATCAGCAGGAAAATATTACTTCTTCTTATAATAATTCTTTTATTCATTTCCTTGCATCAAATTGTGAAAATGTTACTTTTAATAATTGTAATTTTAATTTCTAATTGTATTGCAATTAATGTTCAATAAGATGTTCATTTGTTAAAAATTGTCACCTAAAAGCACTAGTGTAAATTGTCGAAAATTATTGTCGCTGGAAGCACTAGTGCAAATTGTCGATATAATTCATTCTGATTGGTTAAAAAATGTCAAATTTTGCATTTCTATTGGTCAACCTTTGATAGGTGACATATGAATTGTCAGTAAAATAGGCAAAAAATAATGTGTTTAACATAGCATTAAACACAGATTTACGGCATCGACAGCATTCATTGCCCCGACTTCGCCTCTGCAATGAAACGGCAGCCTCTGCTATAGATCTGGTATTTTAGTGTCTAGTTAAACAAATATTTTCTGTATACTCAAATGTAAACAATTATCTACCTTCTCAGCAACGTTTAAGCCCTAGGTCGGTAATACATAGCAAGGACCTTGACGACGTCTGGTAGGTATTTCACAATGACTATTACATAATTTGTAAATTAGATAAAACAAAGAGTTTAATAAAGTTTACCTTAACATCGCATCACAACAAATTTGTTCAAAACAAACCTGACGCTTGTGACTAATTAACAATTATTCTAAATAATTTGCTTTCAAAAACGGTATAAAACAACGATGTATTACAGATAAAATATACCACTACTAAATTCAACAAACCAAACCCAACATTTATCACTTATCGGCAAAGCTGAGCTGCTGATACATATTAGCCGTGTTCCTTCTAACTGTGATTTTGATTTTGTGAATCCTGATTAGTTTAATCGTGATCCTATTGAATTATGATTTAAAAATTATATCAAGAAAACTACTTAAATAGTATAAACACCATCTAGCGTCAAATATCATAAACACACCAATACAAACTAATTTATTTTATTTTATAAATAATCTACTGTCGTGTCTTATAGTCAGCATATTAAAAATGGATCATATAGAAATATAAGAAAAATGTTCTTGGTATGTTTCCTTAAAACAAATCTTTTATGTAACATATTTTCTTTGTTTTCAAAAATATGGTGAGTCATTACATTATTTTGTAGAAAAATTATATTTCCTTTGAAACAAAAACCCCACATTGATATATTTTTTACGCTCGAAAACCGAAAACCTATTTTCGCTAGCCACTTTTAAATTTGTTCTGAAATGAATCTGTGTGATCACTCAAAAAGGATGATTCAGAAGGGAAAGGGGACGGTTGTCTAGTGATCACAAAATGAGAAAGTGGGGATAACGAATAAGAAATGAGAAAACATACTTCTTCTTAATCATGATTACTTTGATGCTTTTGATTGTGAATCACAGCCCGAAGGAACACGGCTATAATCTCTCTCATTTTCTATCTGTTTCTATGAATATGTCAGAGCTTTCAGAAACTTTCTATGATGCGCAGAAATTTTGGAAATTAATTGAAAATATTATCAAATATATTTTAATGCATTTTGATATTTTCTATTATTATTTAGACGTGAACTAATGAATTGTACTATTATCATCTCTACACTTACGGTTAATGTTCTTTAAAATAATAACTAATACTTTTACCGTTACGACTTACGAGACAAAGACTTTGTAGTAAACATTGGAAAATTCAGAATAAAAATATTTGAAAGCATAAATTATATACATCAATAATAATATCTTTTTGTACTCATGCACTGAAAAGTGTTGTTTCTCGTCGCCTAAGCAACGTCCGAAACGTCAATTTTCCAGGTCTCCATCAGATAAGTGACCGGGAAATTTTGCAAAAAACATTCTCCTATTTCTAAAGCATTTCTTAAAGAATAAATAAAATAAATACATCATCACGGAATATTACCCATTACTGTGTATGCCAATCTGCTTTGTACACAGATGAAGGTAATTATGATAACATATTTGTACCATGCGAACGTTTACCAGGCGTCACCTCACGGACACTCATTGCTGGTGTGGAGAGTGCACCACAGGGGTCAATTTTGTGCCATTTAAAATTCGAAATATTTGGCGTCGGTCGGGATCGAACCCGGTTCCCCAGATTCACGACCAGACACTCAAGCACGCGGTCACGAAGCCACATAAGAACTATATTTACAGGGACGTAGCTAGGGGTGGGCCAGGGTGGGCCAGGCCCACCCTGCAAAAACTCTGGCCCACCCGTTTAAAAGTCAAATGAGAGAAAACAGTTCACGCACATTATTTGAACTGCATTTCTCATTCCAAAACAATAATGGCATTTATGGTAAAGAATCAGTAATATTATTTTATACACAATCATTATAGTTATATGTCGATTCCTAACCTTTTAGAGGTTGGGAAATACGTCATTCCTAACTGCAATGACAATCTCTTGGGTGGGAAATAATATATTTCACTTCCACCCCGCGGGTTGGAAATGTTTATATAGGGGTTGCCTAGCAAAATTGTCATATATCCGTATAATAAAGGATGTTTTTACTTTAATTTATGAGTAAGTACATATTAAATTATATGTATAAGTATTATTGTTATTTTTTAAACACATTTTTACAGAAACGGGTTCATTTATTTATCGAATTTCAAAATTCCAAAAAAAGTGTGTTTATAAAGAAGACGAATATAAAAAAGAAATGAGAAAAACATGCAGCTTCACATCCCTTGAAAAATTGTAAGTTCAATTATAAGGCATTTGACCTTGAATGAAAAAAAAATTTCGCCTGCGGCGCTTATTTTTCTAGATACCTCGCCTCACCAAAGTTTTGATACACAAGCCGCAACTGGTTTTACAATCCTTTAAAAAATGTCCCGGTTTTGCAATTTATAAATCTGGTCACCCTAAGTACAAAACTTTTCTTAATGGCCCACCTATAAAAATTTTGGCCCACCGCTGGCCCACCCTACAAAAATATCCTGGCTACGTCCCTGTATATTTATAATTAAAAAGTATAATTTCTCAAACACTCTTTTGCTTTGTGCTCGGCGGGAGTCGGCAAAAAAGAGTACTCGGGAAGTCAGTAACACATAACCCACATAACCAACAAACGACAAACGTAATATAAATTGTAACAAAATAATAAGAAATTTAACTTTATTAAGTTTCAATTTACTATATACTACAAGTGAAATACTTGGTAAGTAATAAATAGTTATTTACATACCATGATTAACACTACATTACATAAAAATAAACATTAAAATAATTTTCTTGGTATTTCTTGACTGTTGGTATGATGTTAAGGTTAAAGACTGCATCTCCAATTATTTATCTTTAACCTTAACATTAAAATAATTAATTGGAATTTAAATTTGACACAACACTCTGAAATTACCTACATATATGTATATTATGTAATAAAGTTTTAATAAATAAAATTATTTGTATAAAAATTACTAATTATTAGTTTTATACTTATCGTACAAAAAATATTGTTCAAACAGGGTTCGTGAACTTGGTTCCCGTACTTGGTACGTAAATAACTATTTTATCAAAAAATTTAATAATCATTTAGTTCTTGTTCATAACAGATAGCTTACATGTGTGTAATTAATATTAATACTATAGGTCGTGCCAAATAGAAATGACCTGTCAATAATTTCTTGCGCATATACTGTGTACCACTATTTTTAGAGCGGAGTAGTCTCTCACTATCCATTTCATAGTGATACATGCACCTTTTCCGTGCGCCGCTTACCCAAAACGAATTCTAGGGACTGCCCACTAGTCGCTCGTGTAAGTACTGTAATGACATAAATGCAAAACCGATGAAGACACAAGCGTTCAACTGACAATGGATGTAAACACTGTGTTGTGTCAGTAGCGTAGAAATAATTAGGCAACAATAGTATTTAGAATATTTAAATTAAGCTTAAAAACTAAAATATGTGCAAAATGCCTAAAAATAAATGAAGATCATTTAATATTCTCCATAAATTTGATTACCTTGTACACTAACAACCTACTTTTACTATTTAGTACCATGTTTTCTAGTCAACTTCACTATATCGTACACAATGGCCCGTACCACAATCACGGTTTTAAATAAAACGCTGTTTTAAAAAATGTTAAATTCATATTTCAACATTTAATTTTGCACGTATGTTTGAAGATTGATTTTTTTTAAAAAATATTTGTTTGAATACAAACTATATTCTGCTTTTAAATCTTATTTTGATAAATTCTATATTATTTATTATTGTTATTAAATAATGATATCTGACACTTCTTAAAACAGCGTTTTAGTTAAAACCGTGATCGTAGTACGGGCCGATAAATTTAAATCTTTAATAATATTATTCGGGCGCCACTGAGACAAACCCGCTTAAGTACAGTGCATGCGATTGGCCCTTTAAGTAAGAAGGGCGGAGAATGCGTAAATGCGTTTTACGCGCAGGTCATTTCTACTTGGCACGACCTATAGGTTGCTTCAAAAATTTTATGTGTTTCCATTTTATAAGAGTTTTTCCTTAAACTCGACATCTTGACCCACTCTCCCCTACTTTATACCTGTTCAATTACTACAACTACAAATGTACTGTACAAACTATAAACCATACGTCTCGTTAATTCGAATATCCCTCAGTTTTTTTTTTTTTCATTTTAGATTATTGAGGCTATGATGTATTTCAATTTTGATATATTTAAATTCTTCTTTTTTGATCGTGTTAAGCAATCGAAATTGTATTTGGTCTGTGTAACGTACACCGCTTCGAAAAGGCAACTATGTTAACTACATTAAATACTAAACTTCCCTATACTACATTAGAAGTTAGAATTTACTTCATGCTTTAGAAATTATGAGTCGGTATGATGTGTGCATTTGACATAGTATAGTAACTTGTAAAGCGCATGTTGACATGTCACCATTGGCATTTTGGTAGGAAACTATAAAATTTGTTCTATATTCATATTCGTCAATATTACCAGATTATTAATTATACTCGCCGCCAAATAAGTATGGAGAGATGATAAATTTTCCCTTTTCCGCATCCTGTCCCTTGCTCTGCAGTGTTGCCGATTAATAATTATTATAAAAGTTATATTTAGTAAAAACAAATGTCTGTCTTTATGGTATGCGAGTATACAACACATTGTGCTGACCTATGCTGAAGCTCAGGGAAACGCTGCCGAAGCCCGCCAAATTTTATTTGGCACGTTTTCCGAATCGTCATCTTCTAAACGTTCGCACCTCTGTACATATATGTAAATAAAGTAAATAAATCTCCGAGTCCGAGATCATGAGTCCTTTAAGCCTGCTGCTCATGATCGTGGTAGAATACGCCCTGATCATATAGAGAATATTGAATAGATTGCTCAGCGCCAGGGTCTAGTACTCAAAGAATAGCACTACAACACAAACAACACAGAGTGTCACATATGACAATTTGGAGGATATTGAAAGAACAACAGTTACATCATTTCGTCGACGCCTTCAATCATTGCCAATGACGGTGGCTATTTTAAACATTTATTGTGATTTCATATATGCCTGCATCACTTTTAATCATCTTTATGCGTTTTCTTGTTCCGTCTTTTGTAGAGTTGTTCTTGATAGACTGCACCCTATATATATATATATATATATATATATATATATATATATATATATATATATATATATATATATATATATATATATATATATATATATATATATATATATATATATGTACTTATGTTTGAATTGTCCTACCTGTTGTAACATAATAATTTGATGTATGATTTTTTTGTTACCTTAATCGAGGTATTCTATAATACTTGTATCTTTTATCTTCCCCGATTTGTGTATAGTTTCATCTTCTGGTGTATCTGCCAATTAATTCACCAGTATCTAATCTTTCGTGTTGAAATTCATTCTATTATATTCAGTCACAATCACAAGGTCACAACGGAAATAAACCAAAAACAGCTGTTCGTATAATCACGCGCACGAGCAGATAGTCCCATTTTGCATTTTGCCAATTATCAAACGCGCTCTACTTTTCCGACATTCAGGTGTTTTTTTATTCGACCATAGGCGGGTAATGAAATTTGTGACAAAACTTTGAAGAATTTTAACTCAATATCTAGAAGGTTTACAAGAAAAAGTTATTAAGAAATATTGTTACACTCCACGAGTTCTATCACTGGTTAAATTTAATGTACTTATTTCTGTTACATCGTGTATAAAGCTACATATACAAGTTAGAAGTCTCATTCTGAATGAAAACAGATGTCTGAAATATACACTTTTCATACCAATTTTAAATAAACAATTAAAATAATATGCATGATTCATAAATGTAAAGTTTTGAAAATTATAACACTACGCACTAATTAATGAAGTTGCTACAATAATACGTATTTAACAGTCATATATGCGCTTTCAATTCTAACAATAACAAAATTTTGTATTTCTATATAAACATATGTTCATTAATTTACATTCAAGAAAGTTTAAAGTACATATCCCATGATTAATTTACTAAATATTTTTAATAAACGGAAAAACATAGATTAGAAACTAAATAAAATAGTCAGTTCTTACAAACTGTTCATAATCACTTACGTCTCACGTTTTAAGGTATCATCCAGTTACACAGTTTTCTAATGTTTATTCTTGCATTTTAACAAGTAAAAATTTACACATTGACTACGTCCAGAGCATTCTTTTCGGGGTGCACCCGCGAACATCTAATTCTGACGGCAACAATGGTGGTATTATATTTTACCACAGACCACAGATGTAAATAAACCAGAGCAAGAACCCAATTTTTTAAATCGATTTATAAAAATATTTGTCTGAATACAGGATTTTAAGCAAAATCGAAATCGCTTTTTTATTTACTAAAAATACGGTAACCATTAACCAAAATAGATTAAAACCGGCATGAATAGAAAGGGTAAAGAGCACTTTTTGTTGTTTCCTTCTTTAAATTTTTACCTCCCGCTACCTTTGGTAAGGGAGGTGTAATGAAAGAATAATTCCTTTTAGAAAAGGTTTATTGAACAAATTTCAACTGACACTGACAATCACAAAACAATTAGTCAACTAGAAACATTTTAAAATTCAACGAGTACATGATATTTTATTACATTCACTTCCTCTTAGGGAAATAAACAGGAGGACGTCTAATTCGTGTACTGCGCCGTAGTGTTATGTTGTTTTCTAAATTAGGTGAAGGATTCAATTCTTCTTCCGGAGGTGATTCTGCTAAAGAAGGTATTTCTTGCGTAGACTCATTTATAACATTTTCTTGTATAGGTGTAGATATCTCAGGCTCAGGCTGTGGTAAGTCTTCTCCAGCTGGAGCAAGATGATGCGTTGCGACAGTGATTTCACGTCCGTCTGTAAGTCGAACATGAGCATAATATGGATTAATGTCACCTCATCAGTATGAGGCTCATATTTTGAATTTCGAACAAATCTTCTCATTCGAACAGGTCCAGGTTGTAAGAGCCAAGACGGCGTTGATATGCCATGATTAGATCGTCTAGGGTGACTGAACATTCTCTCATGAGGAGTTGTATTTGTAGCAGTACAAAGAAGTGATCTAATAGCGTGTAGTGCGTCTGACAAAACCATTTCCCACTGATTATCTCGCAAACTTCTGTTTCGCAGTGCTAGTTCAATAGTTTTCCAAATGATCCCATTATAACGTTCAGTTTGTCCATTTCTTTTAGGATTATATGGCGTAGTACGACTAGTTGCAACATTTGAAGCCATTAAAACATTTTTCAGTTCTTTAGACATAAAAGCAGTTCCCTGATCTGTGTGAATATAGGCAGGTATTCCAAAGGTTGAAAAGAGTTCTTTTAAATGAAAAATTACTTTTTCACTAGTCATATTTTTACATGGAAACGCGAAGGGAAACCGAGAGTATTCCTCAACAATAGTTAGTAGATATTTAGATGAGTTATTTCCTGAAGGTAAGGCCCCTTAAAATCTAGGTTTAACCTCTCAAATGGTTGAGTAGCTTTTATAAGTTTACCTGGTCTCTTGTGAAAACGAGGCTTAACTTCCGAACAAATGTGACAAGATCTATTTACTCTCCTGATCTCCTCCAAACTATATGGCAAATTTTTAGAACGGATCCAGTGATAAAATCTGGTATCACCAGGATGACAAAGAGTCATGCAGAGTTTTAAATCTTCTATACTTCTTACCGAAGCACAAATTCTAGATAAAGCATCTGCAGCTGCGTTTTGTTTTCCAGACCTATATATTATCTCATATTTATAACACGAAAGTTCTAAACGCCATCGTTGAATTTTCTCATTTTTTATTTTCCCACCATGCGTCGTATTAAACATAAAGGAAACAGAACGCTGATCAGTGATTAGACGAAAATGACGACCCATTAGAAAATGTCTCCACTTTCGTACTGCTTCCACTATAGCATACGCTTCTTTTTCAATAGATGAATGTCTTTGTTCAGATGAAGAAAGGGTTCTTGAGAAAAATGCAACAGGTCGTTCATTTTGAGTAAGTGTAGCTCCTATTGCATTGTCTGAAGCATCAGTTTCAACAGTAAATAATGCTTCATTATCAGTTGAATCTATTGCAGCATTTTCTATATCAATCTTGAGTTTTTCAAATGCCTGTTTAGCTTCCTCAGATAATGGAAATTTTCCTTCGGCAAGACTATGTATCTTTTTACTGAAATTTTTAATAAATTTAGAGTAGTGTGAGAACATCCCCATAGCTCTTCGAAGAGAATTTAGATCTGTGGGTAGTGGTAGTTCACGCAAAGATTTCAATCGATCAGGATCCGGTCTGATAATACCATTACAGATTTTATAACCTAATAGTTTTATGGACTGAAGTGAAAAACTACTTTTCTCTTTATTAATAGTTAAATTGTACTTTTTAGCTGCTTCCATAAATTTTTATCATGCTCCTTCTGATTGGAGCCACATACTGTAACGTCATCAAGATATGCATATGTATTCTCTAGTGACTCAGTCTGAATTATTCCATCTATTACTCTTTGAAAAGCAGCAACCACATTTGTAACACCAAATGGAATTCTCTTAAAGTAAAAAGCTTACCACAGGCTTCAAAAGCGGTATACTGCCTATCTTCTTCTCTGATTGGTATCTGATGATAAGCGCTTCGGAGATCTATAGTGCTATAAACTCTATATCTTGCAACTTTATTCACTAAATCTTCTATAGAGGGCAAAGGATAAGCATCCAGTTGAGTATGACGGTTAATAGTTCTGGAATAATCAATGACCATTCTTTTCTTATGACAGGCACTCTCAGTAATTAAAACCTGAAAGCCAGGGTGAAAAACTAGGTTCAATAATATTTTCATCTAATAGCTTCTGTATTTCTAATTCTATAAATCTTTTATCTGAGTCACTATGTCGACGAGACTTGGTAGCAATAGGCTTGCAATCTTCTGGTAGATGTTCGAAGAGTCGAGCCGATTCAACATTTGCAGCTATTAAAGCACATATTGTTAATGGAGGACGTTTACCTCCAAATGGAACCTCTATGGAAGAGTGTTGTCCCAACAAATCATGTCCAAGTATAATATCAGAACATAAACCAGATAGTATGCCTAGATGGACTTTTTCGTATGTATGACCTAACATAGTTAACTTCACTCTACATTCCTGTTGTACAACGGAACTGAAAGAAATGTTAGCCATTATTACTTGGCTATCCTTACAGGACGAAATTGGGAGCTTCAATGTATTAGCGAGACTACGGGAGATGAAACTAGTAGAACTACCTGTATCTATCAAAGCGGTAGCGTTATAGTCGTTTATTTTTACTGATACCAAGAGTTTTCGTTAAACTGGAAGGAATCGAAGCAATGAAAGAAATAGGAGTTGATAATTGTGGAAAAACAGAAGCAATTGTTTTTCTATTATCAAATTTCTTTTTGGTTGTTTGGCATTTTTTTTGGAAATGTCCTTTCTTTCCACACTTATAACAAATTGCATTTCTAGCAGGACAATCTGAACGTAAATGAAAACGTAAACCACAATAATAACGTTTTTGAACTATTCGTTGCAGCTAATACTTTCTCTTGATCCTCATCATTTACTATATTAACTTCTTTATTGACACTTGATTGGATAAGTTAGAACTAGATGAAGTATAAAATTGTGCCTGACGTTGAGCGGATTCAAGAGATTGTGCTTGTCTATATGCATCATCCAAACTAAGATCTGGACTTTCTAATAACCTCTGTCGAATATCAGCAGATTGTAAACCACTTATAAATAAATCTCTGATACAATCATCCCTATTTCGTTCAGCTGTCACTGCTTTAAAATTGCATTCACGTCCCAAAGACTTTAGTTGGTCTAAATAATGGTCTATTGATTCTCTTAATTCTTGTTGACGATTGGCAAGTTGATATCTTGCGAATACTTCATTAATTGGTTTTACATAGCAGGATTTCAATAATGCCATAGCATCATTAAATGTTCCACATTCACTAATCATTTCGTAAGTTCTAGAATCGACATTATTTATTAGGATTTTTAACTTATCTGAATCGGTAAGTTGCATAAGAGATACGTAATTCATAAATGTCTTGTGCCAGTGTTTCCATTCCATTTGTGCTAAAGATGAGCCTGGGTCGATGGATAATTTTCCTGGTTTCAATAGTTGATCCATAATTGACTATTTCCTATTACTTTGAAAGAAATATGTTCAATAAATTGTAATGAAAGAATAATTCCTTTTAGAAAAGGTTTATTGAACAAATTTCAACTGACACTGACAATCACAAAACAATTAGTCAACTATAGAAACAATATTTTAAAATTCAACGAGTACATGATATTTTATTACAGGAGGTATATGGGGTTCGTACTAAAAATCGCATATCGAGATTTTGGTAAATGACCACGTTTTAAGGTCCCTAGAATCCATTTTTAACATTTTCACGATGATGCCTGTGTGTATGTATATGTGTGTGTGTGGATCCTGTATACGCTCTAACTCAAATACTATCATTCAGAAAGTTTTGAAACCATGTATTTCTACCTTATTCTAATATGGAAATATCTGATTAGATTTTGGTGGCAATCGGATAACCGGAAATGGCAGTTTACTTGAAGCTCAAGATAGTTTTTCTTCAAAAAATACCTTTAAATGTAATTTTTTCTCAATTTTTTATTATAAAAATTAAAGATTATTCCATTTTCTACAAGTTTGCTTTAATACTTTTTCTATATATTGTATGGATAAATTTATAAAGTAATATAAAAATTATATACATAGGTAAATGGCGGGAGGTACTGTGTTGGTCACATCAGATTTTTTTAATGTAATAATAATGCATTTAAAAAAATTATAATGTGTATAGAGATGAATCATCGTGGATGATTCACTCAAAATAAACTGTGCAAATACACAATGATCAATAAATCATCAAATGTGATGATTGAAGTGAATAAAGTTAAACCTGTTATGCTTTTTGTCACTTTTGATGAAACGTAGCGGATGAAAAGCCAGAGTGAACCGTCTAAATATATGTACGTTCACTACTGTATTCATCCAAAAATCCCACTCGTGTTATGTTTTCTGCAGCAATTATGTAGCTAATACGAGCATATTTCTTTAATATAATATTTTTCTAGTTTCATTGAGGCGACCTACTAATGCTTCTACAATATTTTTCCGAAATATCCATGGTTTTATCTTTGTTCATCAATGTCTCTTTTTCCTATTCTTATTTCTCTCCACAAAATTTCTACATTCATCTAACAAATGACAAATAATTAGAATTCCAACCTGCATTGCAAGTTATTTAGTGCCATATTGGAATGTACTGATTATTTCACTTTTTATGAGACGTGTAAACATAAAAATGTATTCACTGATGTATTCACTTTATAAGATCATTCATCCACGATGATAATTTAAAGTGACGCATAGAAATTCGGCTTTATATGGGGCAAATTTGCCTCAATCGTCCTTATGCTATCGTCCTATAACTAGTACTAATACGTGTGGAATTTGTTCCACTATTTGCTGATAGATGCTGCCATATGTACTATAAATCAGAAATGATGTGAGTACGAATTAAGCATAAGACCGATTTAGGCAAGTTTACCCTACATGGTTTTTTTCTAATGATTTTATTAACCGACTTATTTAACCGGTTATCTAACCGTTTTGAAAACTATTTAAATAAAGAGTGAAACTTTTTTTAGGAATTACGTTATCGATTCCGGTTAATCATTAACCGTTACTTTTTTCGGTTTCTTGCTCTGAAATGCTGAAATAAACTGAAACATTTATATTTATTAAACAACTACTAATATAGTACTAAAGATTCTTTTTGACAGCTCACTTTGACATTTTTCATTTCCTTTCCGCACTTACTGAACAATTAATCATTAATCTATAAACATTTTTACTTGTTACTTTCATGAATATTCTCTTAATTTGTTATCAATTCTATTGATGGAATACAAAGTCTACACCCTTGTATCTTCCAATATTCTAAAAATATTCTTAGGGCGCAAACAAAAAGTTGATTGAACGTGCTCTTGCATAACTCAATCTTGCGACAGATCTACAGAAGTGAATCATCATCGGAGGAGATAATGCGTGGTTAAGTACCTTGTCTTTATGTTGCTCTGAAACGAGCCGAGCACATGCACTAAGGAAATTCTATCGCGAATATCAATATGCATACTAAGAACCTTCACCAGCTGCAACTATTATATCTAAGTGCCTTCATAATTTTTGGATAACCTTAGTGCACTTAAAAGGAATTAGCGCTATATACCTACAAAGAAAATGTTTCCAGAGACTTTACAAGAAGGTACGGCGTAGAATGCAACTTCAGATTAATATTTAAACATTCTTATCTAGAATGATGTACATATTTCTCCTTGGATATGTATGTAGGGTAGAAGAAAAGTTCGCGGCTTCATAGAAAAATGATTATTATATACGTTGCAAATATAAAGTTACTTTAAGAAAATAGCTTTTCCTTCACAAATTTAACCTGGTAAGGTGATTATGTTCAAATTAGATTCACAAATAAAAATCTGTTGTGGCCAGCACAATACCTCTCGCCACTTCCTTTTTTTGGTTACGTAAGTATAGGGCGCGAACAGATGTTACATTTTTGGGCTTGACAAACAGATGTGTGGGCCCGTTTCAGAATGATAATTAGTAATTATGTACATACAAATGTTAGAATTTTTCATTAAAAATTTCAAGATTTTCTAAATTTACGTAGTTAATTTATCACCAGGAGTTTAAATTTTACTTGTATGCCTTAGATATTTAACATTTAATTCTGCTCCACATGGAATTGGAAAATCACTAAATTTAGAATGAGAAATTATGATATTTGACATCTATATACATAATTACTAGCTATCATTCTGTTCTGACATGGACCCCCATATCTGCTTGTCAAGGCCAACAAAATCATATGACTGCTCGCGCCCTATTGTATTTAACATTTCTTCTATACCTACACTCTACACCAAAAATTCTACTTACGCATATATCTATTCCATATATATTTAGATTGTTTAATTTTAAATTCATTTTTGATGAAGAAATTTTGTCCTCTTCTAATTTATCGAAATGTTTCCAATTCTATTAATACATTAAGAAATAATATAATGTATGTACTTCCCAGAAAAGTCTTCAGTAATGTCTTCGGATTTCTGACACTGACATTTATCTGTCAGTTACAAACTATTTAAATTTTCAACTATTTTTCATGGCCATTCTTTCGGCTGTAAAATTTATTATAACAGATTATTTTACATATTATATTTCTTTTATCTCTAAATCTATAGAATATATTATAAAATATTTAAATGTATCAGAAAGAGAATTTATTTTTCTTTAATATTATCAAGAAAAAAATTCAAAAAATATTATTTAGAAGATTTTTTTTCAAGAATCTTCTACTGTCGGTTGTCCAATTGTTACCAAAACCTTTTCAGATCTTCCCATGAATGTCCGATTGGGAAATACGTAGTTAAAAAAATATAAGGTCTTATAGTCCTTCCAACATCCCACACACACACACACACACACACACACACACACACACACACACACACACACACACAGACATCATCGTAAAAATGTTAAAATCGGATTGTAGGGACCTTAAAACGTGCTTATTCAATAAAATCTGGATATGCGATTTTTAGCATGAATGCAATACCTCTCTTAGCGAGAGGTAAAAATTATAATTATGTTTATATGTACTGTGTGTTTTAGTTCCCAAACATAAGTGTATAATCATATGCAGGTACCATTCGCAATTTCAGATTTAGAACTTACTGACAGTAAACAAAATGCTAAATATTACCAGTTTCAAACTTTAGTTAATAAAGTTTAACATCGTCATAAACATAATTAATATGAAGTTATCTAATATAAGAAGTTGTGTTTTAAAACCGTATCATACAGTTTATATTAATTTCCATGTCAAAATTATAACAAAATAGCTGAATAAACTTGCAGTAGGCTATGAACAAAGAAACATACGTATGTCTGATCATTATTCAATTTAAAATTCAAGTTTCAAAAATTGATCTTGATATGTAATTTTCCTGAAATTCATTGTAAGAGGTAGCAAAAGAATACTACCATTTGCCGTTCTCGAATTAAATCGGTGAGCCCAAGAACAGTACGAGTGCAAAAAGTTAGTTTTGAGAAAATTAAAACAAAAAAAAAAAACTTCATAGATACATAATAAAATAAGGTACCTACGACTTTGGTATGTACAGAACACTTGTAGAGTTTCTTAAGAGAAATATTTTTATCCAAAAATTTCTAGAGAAAATATATACTGCAATCATGGACTTGTACTGTTCTTGGACTCAGTTTATTTTCATGATTTTTTTTTTTTTAATTTTGAGAGGAATTAATTGGTCTTTAATTTTAGAAAATGCCTACAAATTTGCACAAAAATATAAACCGAGTGTGTAGGACTGACCAAGTAAACGGGCAAGTTTTTACTCTCGCTAAGAGAGGTATTGGATTCATGCTTAAAATCGCATATCCAGATTTTAATGATTAAGCACGTTTTAAGGACTCTACAATCCAATTTTAATATTTTTACGATGAAGTGTGCGTGTGTGTGTGTGAGGATGTATGTGTGTATGCTTGTGTGTATTTAGCTCGATTGGAAGGACGATATCTCAAAAACTATTTTTGTATTTGTTATTATAAAAATTAAAGATTATTATTTTTTTACAGGTTTGCGGTAACAATTTTTCTGTATATTTTATAGATAAATTTATAAAATTATCTATAATTTAAATCCCGGATTAAACAAAACTCCTTGGTTACACAGTTTAGATCTCAAATATATGTAACTGACAGACAAATGTTTCTGTTGAAAAGCTAACTATTTCAAATTTATAAGTTACGTTTTAAAAAGAAAATAATAAATACAGCAATAGTTACATGGAAAAGAACTTAATACAGTTTCCAGCCCAAGTAAATGTGTAGGTATGTATTTAAATTAATAAAATTAAATGGCGGGAGGTGTTATGTTGGCCACATCAGATTTTTTATTTCGTTTAAGTGTGTGCATCTAAAATAAGATGGAAAAACTAGAACAACTTGTCAAAAATATAAACAAAATGTATGTGTCGAACATTCCATAATATTATTTAATAATTGTATTGAATAAAAGTATTTTGTAACATTTACTTTTACAATGTGCAACTGAATCAGTAAATAGTTATTCATTATACAAGACGATAAAGAGATACATACTTTATCGACAAGTGGAAGGTGTTAGTTCACGAGCGAAAACGAGTGAACTATCTTTCACGAGTCGATGAAGACTATCATCATGTATAATATATTATTTTATTTTCTACCTGATGTTTTCGATATTAAAATGTCAAGCCGTAACTATTTTCCTAAACTTACTATCACTAACTTTATGCAGGTTTGTCGAAATTATAAATTACAACTTTTCTTTGAGCTAAACTGCGAACCATGGAATTGTGTTTAAAGCATAGGGTCCGGGATTTAATTTTTATATAGAAAATTTAATAATCTTTAATTTTTATAATGAAATAAATTGTGAAAAAATAGGTATTTTTTGAAAAAAGTTTTTTTGAGCTTCAAGTAAAGTGCCATTTCCGGTTATTCAATTTACACCAAAATCTAATGGGTTCTTTCCATATTTAGAATAAGGTAGAAATACATAGTTTCATACATCATTGTGAAAATGTTAAAATCAGATTATAGGGCCCTTAAAACGTGGTCATTTACCAAAATCTCGATATATGATTTTTAGCACGATCCCTATACCTCCCCTATACCAAGGGTAGCGGGAGGTAAAAAGTAAAGAAAGATTTAAAATGAAGATTTCAGTTCTGTAGTGATAAAAAATGGAGATAATTTTGAGCAATTTTTATAAATAATAAATCATTTAATTGAAAATAAAGTTTTTTTTTAATATATTCACTTTTTTAAGTCATGGCACTCTTATTAATATATTTTCGGGGAATTAATTCTAATCTCTATTAATATTTTTTCAAAAATTCTGTTATGTAAGGGTATGAAAATTGCATATCGTTGGATTCAGAATAAAGAGCTCTATTGAATGAGCAAATGAAAAGTATATATTTCTATTTAAAATAAAAACGGTCATCTGTGGTCGTGCGGTCAGAGTGCTCGCCTGGCAATACAAGGTTGCTCGTGTGGGACAGCGATCGAATCCCACACAAGTCATTTTTTAATGAAAACCGATACACCCAGATGAGTCCGAGTGGCAGCAGAGGTCACTATAAGCTACTTTGCATGTAACGAGGGTGCCAACAGAGGGCACTAAAAATGTCTCTGTAAAATTGTATATGTATGTAAACATGCAATATAATTGTAATTGATATTTGTATAGGCCAAAGGACATCAAGACAAATAAATACATTATTATTATTATTATCTATTTAAAATAAAAAAGTTGCTATCAATATTTTGAGAACCACTGGTTGGAATTATTTTTTCAGTTTATCACTGAAATGCCCATGTAAAATAGAGATTCTTTGCTACTTTAACCAACTTGGTATTTCTTACAGTTCTCGAGATCATAATGGTAGCCACTTAAAAATGAACGCACCCTGTATAGTAACAAATCTGCCTATATTGCAGTAAAAAAGTAAGTACGCTTTTGAAGTTATATAACAACAACATTGCGGAAATATTACTATTCTGATCATAAGTAATATATGTATAGAATTAAAAAAATCTGATGTGGCCAGCACATAACCTCTCGCCGTATATTTTACCTGGCTGTATGCATAAAGCAAAGAATATTTTTATAAATACAAATAATATATTCATATAAATCTATGACGTATAAACTTCTTTATTATTCAATAATAGCATGTCTCAACATGAAGATATTTTACCATAAATTATGTTACAATAAATTACAAAGTAGAGTTTACCATATATAAATATTAGGCTGGTAACTGCAATTTTCAATTCGAACAACGTTGTTTACTTTCTCTTCATATTCTTCTAGTAAAAACATTAATTTTGGGCGGTCTAAAATGTATATATGGATTGTGCATCTATTCTTACATATCTTCTTTTACATTTTATTTTTTCATACATGTTATATCTAAATAACACTAATTCCCTTTAATAAAGTGACGGATAGATTGCACTCCGATTATTCTTATATCGATGTGTAATTTTGTCAATATTTACAACTTACTTGAGAAGAATTTGATAGCTTTTTCGCAATTCAAAGTTACTCTAGTCTATAGTACTGGTGTACATTGTCCCATAATGTTTGAAACAAATTTAAGTCCTTCAACCTAGACTTGTCATCTCCATAATAGTCACAGATCAAGAACTAAGGGATTCTCCAAGTACATTTTTCTTTCATTACTCATTATTTCTGACACTGACATTTATCTGTCAGTTACAAATAATTTAAATTTGCAACTATTTTTCATGGCATTCTTTCGGCTGTCAAATTTATTACAACAGATTATTTTATATATTATACTTCTTTTATCTCTAAATCTATGGAATATATAATAAAATATTTAAATGTATCAGAAAGAGAATTTATTTTTCTTTAATATTACCACGAAAAATTTTCAAAAAATAATATTTAGAAGTTTTTTTTTCAAGAATCTTCTACTTCCGGTTGTCCAATTATTACCAAAACCTTTTCAGATCTTCCCATGAATGTCCGATTGGGAAATACGTTGTTAAACAAATTTTAAGTCTTATAGTTTTTGAGTAACCGTCCTTCCAACATCCCACACACACACATCCACACACACACACACACACACACACACACACACACACACACACACACACACACACAGACATCATCGTAAAAATGTTAAAATCGGATTGTAGGGACCTTAAAACGTGCTTATTGAATAAAATCTGGATATGCGATTTTTAGCATGAATCCAATACCTCTCTTAGCGAGAGGTAAAAAGATATGGGTTTTGAAGTATCCATGTCCACTGGCCAACACTAAATATTTTATAAAAATAATTATGAATGAATTTATTATAAATATATTCAATATCAGTTACGTGATTAAATACTTCATTCTTACAAGAATTTTGTGTCGGCCAGTGGCACTAAAAACGTACACTTCAAGAACTATGGCCTTAATTTTCTGAATTTTGGAAATAGCTATTTATGATGTGTTAAAAGTGATATTATATTTTGAAACACTACGCGAAGCAAAGTAGTCCAAACCTTCGAACAAAATAAAATCACTTTTAATACGTATATCATACACTATTTTTTCTACAAATCTTTTAAAAGTAGGCTTTTTATTATTTGCTTTTTTAGATTAAAAATGTCATTTTATAACACCAGTGTAAAAAAGTTACAAATCATGTTACTTTTAACACTAGTGTTAAAAATGCATTAGTTGCTTTGGTAATGATGAATGAAACAACAAATAGACATATTTGACATATGTCAAAAAATTATTAGAAATACAAATTTAAATGAAAAAATAGTGTGTGATATACATGTTAAAAGTGATTTTTTGTTCGAAGGCTTGGACCACTCCGCTTCGCGTCGTGTTCCTTTCTTACAAATTAAAATGTCACTTTTAACACTTAAAGTCGCGGACAAAAGTATTGAAACTTTTTTATTTTCACGATGTACCTAATTTTAGTTTTTCTTTGATAGTACAAGTTTCTTCACGGCTACTCTACCCAGTAATCCTATATCACATAGCTGTAGTTTCACAATGCGATCACTCAAATCTACTTCAAATTATTCCCGAATTTTTAACAAAGTTCTCTCGGTGATAAAGTAGTATCACTTACTGACAGATGCCGAATGGTTTTATATTAGATTTGACACTCCCATATTGAGATTTTTTTTCAAAATCTTTGATACGCCAATTTTACTGATTTTTAAAGTTTTTGAAATATTGCACTGCTTCACACCATCTTTACGGAGCTGTATTACTTTTTCTCGTATATATTATAACTGTTTTCTATAATAGTATATTATGTTATTAGGAGTAGAAAACGGTCTTTTTGTGTGGAACCCAGCTATTGCGGCCGAGGCGTTAGCCGAGGCCAGGCAAGCTAAGTAAAGCTGGTTGTGTACACTACAAAACACATACGATATAACTGTCGAATAACAATATTCAGTACGGTTTGTACGGTCAGTGTTCCTGTGACGACTGCTGCTGCCAGAGGTGAACTAAGAAACTAACATTTTCTACTTGTACAATAATGAACAACATTGTTGTACTAGTAAGATAAAGAATATCTTCTACAGTTTGTGTACAGTAGCATAATATGAATATTATAATACGCTTGAAAAAAACACTATTTTTACCTCTCGCTAAGAGAGGTATTGAATTCATGCTAAAAATCGCATATCCAGATTTTATTGAATATTAAGCACGTTTTAAGGTCTCTACAAACCGATTTTAACATTTTTACGATGATGTCTGTGTGTGTTTGTGTGTGTGGATGTTCGAAGGACGATTACTCAGAAACTATAAGACTTTATATTTGTTTAACTACGTATTTCCCAATCGGACATTCATAGGAAGACCTGGAAAGGTTTTGGTAACAATTGGATAAACGGAAGTAGAAGATCCTTGAAAAAAAATCTTCTAAATATTATTTTTTGAATTTTTTTCTTGGTAATATTCAAGAAAATTAAATTCTCTATCTGATACATTTAAATATTTATTTATTATATATCCTATAGATTTAGAGATAAAAGAAATATAATATATAAAATAATCTGTTGTAATAAATTTTACAGCCGAAAGAATGCCATGAAAAATAGTTGAAAATTTAAATTGTTTGTAACTGACAGATAAATGTCAGTGTCAGAAACATTACTGAAGACTTTTTCTGGGAAGTACATACATTATATTATTTCTTAATGTATTAATAATTAAATATTTAATATTATAGGTATATTACACATCCCCTTCAGAAATACTGTTACTCCTGACAATGAATTGGAAACATCTCGAAAAATTAGAAGAGTAGAACAAAATTTCTTCATAGAATGAATTTAAATTTAAAAAATCTAAATATAAGGAATAGATAAATAAAAATAAATAAATATTTCATCACGGCATATTACCCATTGCTGGGTGTGCCAATCTGCTTCGTACACAGATATCGGTAATGATGGAATATTTGTACCGTGTGGGCGCTTACCAGGCGTCACCTCGCGGGCACTCATTGTTGGCGTGGAGAGTGCGCCACAGGGGTCAATTTTGTGCCATTAAAATGCGATGTAATTTTTGGCGTCGGTCGGGATCGAACCTGGGTCCCCAGATTCGCGACCAGACACTCAGGCACACGGCCACGAGACCCCATAGATATAAGTAGAATTTTTGGTGTAGAGTGTAGGTATACAAGAAATGTTAAATACATTAGGGCGCGAGCAGTCATGTGACTTTGTTGGCCTTGACAAGCAGATATCGGGGCCCATGTCAGAATGATAGCTAGTAATTATGTATATAGATGCCAAATATCATAATTTCTCATTCTAAATTTAGTGATTTTCCAATTCCATGCGGTTTATTTTCCTCGACAAGTAAATTCCACACTCCTGGTGACAAAATTAACTACGTGAATTTAGAAAATCTTGAAATTTTTAATGAAAAATTCTGATATTTGACATCTATGTACATAATTACTAATTATCATTCTGAAACGGGCCCCCAAATCTGCTTGTCAAAGCCAACAATGTAACATGACTGTTCTCGCCCTATACTTATGTAACCAAAAAAGGAAGTGGCTAGAGGTATTGTGCTGGCTACAACAGATTTTTCATTTAAATTTGTATTTCCAATAATTTTTTGACATATTATATCAAAAATATCGATTTGTCGTTCCATTCGTCTTTACCAAGGTAACTAATTCACTGTGTCATAAAATGACATTTTTTAACATTAAAAACAAACATTATAATGCTACTTTTAATAGATTTGTAAAAAAAATCTGCATGTGTTTTGCAAATTATTTCCCCAAATGCTAATTAATTAAGAAGTCAGATGATATGATGACGCTGGTGCTGCTTATATTAAGAATAATAAATGTAAAATATATAATGAAAGCGCGATAAATAAGTAATACGATTACATGTTCATTGTATGAAAATGTGGTTCACACGAACTGTTGTGTAAAATGTAAAATAATAATTGGCGATAAACTGACGGTAATATGTTCATTAAAATAACATATTAACAAGTTCTCAACCATCATTCACGCGAGATTAAGTAGTTTTGCATTAATGCACTAAATTGTAACTGTTGATGAAACGTGGATGTGTAACTACGAGTTAGGTTTGCCACCTTTTGAATATACCCCACGAGCACAGAGGACAATAATAATAATAATATTGATGCTACTCTTCGAGGGTACTGCATCAATAAGGTTCTGAATTGTAGATGGCACAATAAGAATTTGCAAGCAAATTGAGGTAATTTATTTACATAATAAATATCTCTTACCAATTGTTGGTAATCATAAAGAACATTAATTTATGAATTATTAACATAAAATAAATCTTAAAGATTACGTAGGTTAGGTATAACAAAAATAATTAACATTATAACACTTTCTTGTCTCCAAATATTCAGTACAACTTGGGTTACTATTAAAATAAACTAATAATTCTGCTCTAATCATGTCTGAGAGAGCTCTATTTCTTTTATCCCTCTATTTGATATTTATTACGCTAAATACGCGTTCTGAAATTACTCAAAACACAACACATGCACCACTTAAAGGAATCATGCAAATTGCCAATATTCGTGTATGATGTGTTTTAGGGATTTTTATCTAAATACCGATAATTCTAGCATTCATTAGACACACTGCGAGAATTATTCACCTCAACACGAGGACAAGAGGACACGGGTAGCTACCCTACTACAAGTATATCGGTGTTGCAAAGAAAGCTCACCTCCGCAATAATTTTTATTTATGAAACATTAACATTTATATTACAGAAATAGAATCTTCTTTGAAAGGGCGATAAACTACATAAACTAAAATATTTTTACTGCCCAGTGTACCGCAAGTAACAATAACTTTCGTAATTTAAATTGTAGGTGGCATCCTACATACTTTTCAATATTTTGATTCTAAATATAATTTTAAATACAACTATAGAATGTTAATTTTTCTTAAACGTTTTTGCATGAAAACAAATTCAAATCTCACAAATATTCTACTTGCACTTAAAAAACTTCTTTATTCACTATCTGAAGATTGGATATGTGGGCAATACTAGTTAACTGAACCGATATAATTTCATATCCATCCTAAGATGGATATAAAAGCTACGAATCCTAAATCACATAAGTCGTGTAAACTAAGCAACTATTCATTTATTACAAGATTTAGGGCCACTTTAAAAGCTCCGGTTAAAATTTTAACTGTTCATTAAATAAACAATACTGATTCGGATTATTGACAGCAATTACATCGAATTTTAATGGCTCAAAATTGACCCCTGTGGTGCACTCTCCACGCCATTTATGAGTGCCCGTGAGGTGACGCCTGGTAAGTGCCCACACGGTACAAATATTCCATCATTACCGAAATCTGTATACAAAACAGATTGGCACACTCAGCAATGGGTAATATGCCGTGATGAAATATTTATTTATTTATTTATTTATGATCAATTTCTCATTTGACAGCTCATTTCGTTTCAATTTTGTTTATTTAACTGAGATTGTAAAACTGGCCCTAAGAAGAAGAAAGGTACAAATGTCACATTTTACATTTCAATGTTGTCATTTAGATGGAAATATTTTGAGTATAAAACAAGAGTTGAATAATTTAATAACATTTAATCGAATTATATTATCAATTAATAGATTACATAAGCTGTAAGTATTCAAAAAGAACGTATAAAAATGAGAACCAGAACGGCATGGAATGTCACATTTGACAAGACAATGTTATCCTTTTTAGATTTGGCAATAATTTCAGAATACAAGAGAACGAAGATTTAATAATATTCAAATGAAGTGTAATCTTAGAAAAATTATATGTAGTATGTAAATCATTGTATATAAAATAAAATATAATTTTAATAACAAAAGCCATTAAAAAAATATGTTGTGGCCAGAACAATATCTTCCGTCAATCCTGTATATAATGTATAAATTCCATACATAATTTTTCTTGCAAAAGATTCGAAATTTCCAGTAAAATTATTTCATAAACAAACTATTCAAATTGCACTTGACACTGACATCTTCTTCTTCTTTAGCCTTTCCCATCCGTTAGGGGTCGCTATTTTTGCGTGTCGTTCTCATTCAAGTCCTTTTCTCTCAAGTCTTCTACAATACAGTCCATCCATCTTATTTTGGTCTTCCTCTGTTTCTTCAACCTCCTATTAGTAAACTATTCAATCTTGTTCCAATATAATTCTTCATTTTTCCTCATGATATGTTCAAACCAATGTAATCGTCTTTCTTGTATCTTTCTAGAAACTTGTAACACTAGAATTATTTTCTTACCGTATCTTTCCGTGTCTTCCCCAACATCTACTTCAACATCCTCATCTCTGACACATTTACTTTTTATTGATACTGACATCTGTCAATTTGAATTATATGAATATATTAGTAGTTTCCATGTTTAGCATAGCTGGCTGAATTATAAAATTTAATTTCTTTAAAATTCTTTAACTCTGTATCTATTGAATATGAAGTATAAAATGTAATCAAATCGTATAGAGAATAATATATTCTTTGAGTTGTAATAATGTTAAATGTCAATAAATCAAATTTAACTGTTAAATCTTCAAATGAGGCTACTTCGGGTTCACCAATTATAACCAAAATATAATCAGTTGTTCTTCTGGATGTAAACTAAAGGTGACGGAAGGTAAAAAATTAACATTGTATTCCCTATATAACGGAATTCAAGAAGAAATGCGGTATATCCTATCTTTGTTCAACCAATGCGAAAATAAAATAGAAACAGTAGTGTAGTGTAACCGCAGAAACGAATATCATTTTCAAATATTTGAATGATTTGTATAATATAAAAATATAATTTTTGGAATCGGGGTATTGCAGTTATGGGAACCGAAACTTTTGTCACACATACACAGACACACACACACACACACACACACATACACACACACACACACACACACACACACACACACACACAGACACACATACATACATACAGACATCATCGTAAAAATGGTAAAATCGTATTATAGGGACACTAAAACATGCTTACTCATTAAAAACTCATCATTGAATTTATTGACCAAAGACAATACCTTCCTTACCTAAAGGTGACGGAAAGTAAAAACCCTAAGAAAACAAGTATATAAAATGTAATTAAAATTAATAATGTTTTTCATCCTTTTCGTTAGTTATAAAAAAGTACGCTGTTCAACTCGTGGAATGTCCATATTGCCTTCGGATGATTCATCCTCATGCGATATAGCCATTAAATCCACTCTTATTGTACAAACTACTATTATCTATAAATATTAGAATATTCGTACATACACGTATCCATAGATATAAAAGACCATTCATATTCCACATGTGAACTATGAAATATTCATATTCCACGGTAAAACTGTTTTTAAGTAAACTTTTATAAACAATAGTAGGTAAATATTAATTGATAAATTTAAAATATACTAGTTAATTAAACTTATTAATAAAGAAATCAATTACTCATATCAACATATGACATGTCACATTATTGCAGTTTTCGTCAAAGTGTGTAACATAACCACACAAATTATATTTATAATATGTAAAATAGAAAGTTGTAGAAAGTATAGTATTTGACTCGCATATAATGGCTATATTACTCTCGGATGATTACAATACTCGCCTACGGCCTGTATTCTAAACTTCATTCTCGTCTAATATAGCCTACATTATAGCCACTCGTTAAACAATATACTATTATTTATAAATATCAATAACACATTTAGTTCAGTAGTGGGGTATAAAAATAAGGCTTTATCCTACACTAGGTTTAATATTTTAAATTTAGGGATTCCAATAAAAAATACGTCTTGGAAAAATTACGGGAATGAATAAAAATATATGAGGAAGTATCATCTATCGAATATTACAAATGATATTTGAATTTGTGTGCCATATTTTTACATGCAGCAAAACAAGCGAGAAAATAGTCGCTTGTTTTGCTCACTAGCAAAACGAGCAAATGCTAAGTTAGCAGGCCGTTCAGTACATTTTACTTTCGCTTTACTCGATTTACTAGCTTTGTTGGACGGTACTGACATCACATATCACATAGGTACTAGATTTAAATCAATTTCTATAGGCCTATAATTGAAATTAACTGCATTTGATCATTTTAATCACAAGCACACAAGTGTCAATTACACAGCCAAATAATTACCGATATTATTATAGTTAAACGTAATAGATGATTTGACCCAAGGACTACTCACGTCATGCGCCATCCCCTAGGTGACATGAAAATTGTAAACGCAGTTCCATTGTTATCCATAGTTTATGCTGGGTGTAAGCGTGAAAATAACTGTTTTAGTACTTAAATAGTAACAGATTCAATGCCACGACGGCGAGCCCGTAGCTAGAACGGGGGTCAGAGTGGACATGGAAGAAAAAGTTGCCCACTTTATAGAAAATCCTAGTTTTTTTTTTAAGTAGGTACTGATTTTTATTATCTCTATTGTTTTTTCTTAATTTTTTTTTCTATATCGAATTATTTTACTCTAAAAGAATGTCTGCCATAACACTCTAAAATTTGAGTTGCACATTCTAAAATTTGAGTTACCTACTCTAAAATTTGATTTGCACACTCTAAATTTTAAGTTAACCACTTTAAAGTTTGGTATGGGCCTGCACAGCGGTGTTTGACAGACAACGCAAAAAATATGTAGCACACCATTTTTTTACATATTATATTTTTATATATTTTTTATACGTTTTACGACTTTGTTAAATAATAAGTTTAACAATATTTCCATGTCTAATTAAATATATGAAACTTAAAACTGAAGTAATAAATGTGGCTGAATCCCAGATAGTCCAGTCGTGGGGTAGATTTTCTCTGCAAAATAAGGGAGGAGAATCTTTTGATATGTTATATATTTAGAGGTCCTAATAAAAAAAAACAAATTTTCGACCTTGGGGTCCTATCTTAGAAAAATAACACGAAAAATAGGGTACAAAATATCTCTTCATCAATAAGCATAGGACTAAAATAGTTATTTTTGAATTTGTTGCCATTCTTTGGGTCATCATTGTTTTCATTTCGCTCATTGCGAAATCGCTCTTGCCAGCCAAAAACGTTGCAACGAGTCAATGAAGCAATCCCGAAACACTTTTTAGACCAAAACAAACGATTAGGTTGGTTCTTTGCACAAACGAACACAAAATTTGATTGCGGCCACTGTTCGACGGATGCATCCAAAAGAGGCATAAGAGGTCAACTACGCCCATACGAGAACTGTACTGAACCAATATTAAGAAAACTTGAGGCAAATATAGTTCGGTGCCAATCCATGGATTGCGCTATTATTTGGTGCTACAGAAAATCAGTCCTAAATCTTCATAGCCACACTGTGTATGGTTTAATTTTGGTTAGTATACCCGTTATGAATCACCTGTATTTATTGTGAATTATATACCAACTGTATAGAAAATAAAATTTCGTATATTTTAAGTACTATATTTTTAGTGTAGGCCATTCTCACATTAAAGTGGTATTTAGCTGGCTTCGTTTACATCTAAGCGCCCACCCAATTATTTACGTGTCCAACACGTGCCCACCTATTAATTCAATCCTGGCGCCGTCCCTGCGTTTTAGGGACCATGACAGGACAGCTGGATTCATATGCACCGTCAAATTGCTCACTGTTCGTTCTGTGCTGTGATTGGTTGAAATCATACGGTACAAACGGTCAAAGGGGGCGTTGGTCCCCTGACAAAATATAGAAGGGGCGAAACTATGTTTTGGCCCCCCTTCCCCAATACAATTTTTTAGCGCTTTTTAGTAATATCTTGTTTTTCAAGTTTGGAACTGTGCGCATCGATATTTATGACACAGCATGTGAACAGAATAGTTGTTATGACGGCCGCTACGGCCGTAAAATTAACGGTTGTAATGGTCCATGTATATCCAGCTTCAGAATACGATGTTATTATTTTACGATAATGTCTGTATGTAGGTGTGTGAGACGATTTTTTCGGATCCGATAACTCCAATACTACAATTCAAAAAACTACAATTTTTTCTTATTCGTTATCTTTACATCCATATGCAGATGTGATTAGATTTTGGTTATAACTGGTCAATCGGAAGTACCCTCATTTAAAGATTTTAACAGTTTTTCTTGAAAAAACGCCATTAAATATTATTTTTTCACATTTAATGTTATAAATTATTGAAGAATATTCTATTCTATATACGGTTTGATTGCATTCCATACTTCATTTGCAATGGATATAGAATTAAAATTTCACAAAGAAATTAAATTTCGTAAATCAGCGAGCTATGCTATAACCATGGAAACGAAACAGCTTCTATATTAAGATAATTCTGATTGACAGATGTCAGTGTCAAGTGCAATTTAGTGTTATAATTTTGCTGCAATTATATAATATTTTGCAAGAAACTTTCTGAATAGAAATTGTACAAAATACATAGAACTGACGGAAATATAACTTTGTGTTTTTATCATTTATGTTGGTAGTGCTTCTTCACAAATGAAAATTCGTTGTTGAATGACAGAAATTTTAAGTTATTTGTCATTTTTGGTAGCATTCATACTACCTCTAAAAAACGAAAAGCGCCAAAAACAGTGCGTTTATAGACCTTAAGACACCGAAATAGAAGAATATTTTTATTAAATAACCTGTTTATACAAATTATATACTTTGTAATAAAAACAAAAAACAGTGGTATCCTCGTCATGAATAATATTTAAAATTTTGTTTTCCAAACCTTAACAAATTCTCTAATTAATTCTTCCCAGTTGAAATCCAAGAAAATGTTCATGTATCTTTGTATGATTTCGGCCAGACTGAAACTGAGTTGACATAAATCTTAAAATTATTGTCATTTGTTCAACATGTGATATATCCGGCGTGCAATCAATAATAATTGAAAAATATTTGATGTAATATTTTGTTTTATATTGTTGCTTAATAGTACTATGAATTGCAGTGGCATTTTATAACTTTTAATGTACTCGCATTATTACAATATATTTATTTAGAGCTGTAGTACATCAAAACAATTGGCCAGTACTAGTTTCTTCAAAAAAATTCTAATATTATTTTTTGAAAATTTATATTATTACAAAAAATGAATTTTTAACAATAACTTATATAGCGGAGTTTATTTCTCGCGCGTACTATCTATATCTTTCCCCCACGAATACTTTCTCTCTATGTACACAACACCAGCGGGAACTGTCACGTAAGAATAGAAAGGCTGTAACTGTAACGAAACGTTTTCGGATATACATTTATATAACATTTTTTACTAAAAATGACTCCCCCAATATAAGGTTTTATTTTAATACACTACTTAAGAATCACTCTGTATATCTTAGTTCTTTTTTGTCTGATATCGTTGAGTTTATCGTGTTGTACACGTTATTCGCTTTCCTTAATCTATTATTTATTTCCATATCTATTTTGCCATCTTCACTTATCAAGCATCCTAGATATTCAAATGCTATAACTGTTTCTAGTTCTATTCCATTTACTTTTATTTCATCGTTTTGTTGTATGGTATGACAATATTATACAAATCATTCAAATATTTGAAAATGATATTCGTTTCTGCGGTTACACTACACTACTGTTTCTATTTTATTTTCGCATTGGTTGAACAAAGATAGGATATACCGCATTTCTTCTTGAATTCCGTTATATAGGGAATACAATGTTAATTTTTTACCTTCCGTCACCTTTAGTTTACATCCAGAAGAACAACTGATTATATTTTGGTTATAATTGGTGAACCCGAAGTAGCCTCATTTGAAGATTTAACAGTTAAATTTGATTTATTGACATTTAACATTATTACAACTCAAAGAATATATTATTCTCTATACGATTTGATTACATTTTATACTTCATATTCAATAGATACAGAGTTAAAGAATTTTAAAGAAATTAAATTTTATAATTCAGCCAGCTATGCTAAACATGGAAACTACTAATATATTCATATAATTCAAATTGACAGATGTCAGTATCAATAAAAAGTAAATGTGTCAGAGATGAGGATGTTGAAGTAGATGTTGGGGAAGACACGGAAAGATACGGTAAGAAAATAATTCTAGTGTTACAAGTTTCTAGAAAGATACAAGAAAGACGATTACATTGGTTTGAACATGTCATGAGTTGAAATGAAAATTATATTTGAACAAGAATGAGTAGTTTAGTAATAGGAGGTTGAAGAAACAAAGGAAGACCAAAGATAAGATGGAAGGACTGTATTGCGGAAAACTTGAGAGAAAAGGAACTGAATGAGAACGACACGCAAAAATAGCGACCTCTAATGAATGGGAAAAGCTAAAGAGGAAGAAGATGTCAGTGTCAAGTGCAATTTGAATAGTTTGTTTATGAAATAATTTTACTGGAAATTTAGAATCTTTTGCAAGAAAAATTATGTATGGTATTTATACATTTTTTTATTTTGCTGTAGTTGTTACCTTTAAGGTTTAGACAAAAATGTTTCAAAGAAAGACACCCGGTATACCCCTCAATAACACGTACTTTAATATAGCAAATAAAAATCTCATCAATGCCATGAATGCCATGCGTACACATATACGGCAAAGGTGCTAAATAATAGTTTAATCATTCTTCCAGCAGAAATCGATCACGTATCAACTTGAGTACGTATCATACATAAGGTGAGCACGAGAACCCGTGATTTAGACGTTTAACAAAGAAAAACAGTTTTTCTCAAATATTATCTGTCGCGCAAAATTCTAAATTTTTGGTACTAAAATTTAAAATTTACAGTTTTGTACCAGAATGAACTTATGCTATTATTTCAAAAAATAAACTTAAAATAAACTATCCAACAAAGTAACATGTTAAATAATAGGTGTTTGGCAGTCATTTCTTGATATAGCGCATACTAATTTGTTTTTACCATGTCTTTAAATTAAGTTTGCTCAGTCACCAAAAGCGTAATTTTTTTTTTATTTCCCAAAAATTCAAAATTTTATTCTATATATTTCTGCATAAAGTACGGGACAGATAATATTTCAGAAAAAATGTTTTCCAATTTTATACGCCTATGGTACTAATATTATGCATGTTTTAAAGTTTCACTTTATAATATTCCGTTTAAAGTTGCCTCATAATACACATACGCTATTTTGAATAAACTTGTTTGGGCGAACTTGTCCGGCTTGCTGTTCATGAATGCATTTTGAATGTTATTTGACAAGCACTCCAAACCGTTTCCCACAGTCTTTCACTTTTAATTAATTATTAATATAATGTGTGCAGTCTCAACAGTTGCAATATACATGAATATAAAATGTGATTACTGTGAAAGTGCATGAGTATGAAAAATGTAGAGCTTGGTATAAAACACTCTGAAAATTCTAAGCTTACATAGAATACGTACGTTGAGGGCGTTTACCTGGCTCACAAACTTTTACACTTTTGTAAAATTTAAAAATTAGAAATAATTTTCATGTTTCACGTTTGACATCGGTCTGAATCGAACTCTAACCATCCGAATCATAACCAGTCCTCTAACACAAATAGCCACACATTCCCATACTGGTGTGTTGAAAACACAATACCCTTTAACGCCGTTTTCTTGAATTCTTCTAATATTTTTAGAATGCTGAACAAATATTTTCATAGTAAAACGAAACTGAAAATAATTTGTACAGGACTACAGGTACTACACTTTCGACCAAATTTGACCTCAATAATTTAGCTTGACGCAGATTCCAGTAGATATATTCTCTCCAGAAGAGTGATGGTTAAATGACATGTCAAGAGCATTTATAATAAAGAAGCGAGCATTTTAGGGGAAAACATGTACAACAGGTATATTCAGTAAAGTCCGTCTATTGTAAAATTGACAATTATAAAGTAGTATTCAACAAATGATAATAATTTTAATTATGATTCACTATAACGAAACTATTGTTTTTTAATTAAAAATTAATGCACTTATTTAAGAAAACTGGAAATTCTCGTACATATATCGGAACAAAAATTATAAAACATTAAAGAACAATTAAAATATGTTCCAATAAAAAAACTTTGGTTCTATGAAAACTAATAGCCTCTTTATTCACTTGCCCCTTCAATTATATTGCGACAAAAAAGACAAATGTCTAGGGCCTGTAGAACAGAGGGGCCTGATTAGACCTAGGAAACGGTTGAATTGGCAAACTTCCTCTCAGAGCAGTTCATGTGTTACCCCTTTTTGACAACATCATATTTCTGAAATTATTAATTTTGCTCAGTAAATTCTATATTCATAGTATAACTCAACTTTTTTACCTCTCGCTAATAGAGGTATTGGATTTATGCTAAAAATTGCATATCCAGATTTTAGTGAATAAGCACGTTTTAAGATCTCTACAATCCGATTTTAACATTTTTACGATAATGCCTGTGTGTGTGTATGGATGTTATGTATATATGTGTGTGTGTATGTGTGAATGTTGGAAGAAAACAATTTCTCAAAAACTATTACATATACTTATTATCTGTTTAACTACATATTTCTCAATCGGACATTAAGGAGAAGAACTGAAAAAGTTTTGGTAACAATTGGATAACCAAAAGTATCAGATTCTTAAAAAAAATCTTCTAAGTATTACTTTTTTAAATTTTTTGTTCTTGCAAATATTAAAGAATATTAAATACTCCATCTGACACATTTAAATATTTTATTATATCTTCTATAGATTTAAAGACAAAAAATAAAATATATAAAATAATCTGTTGTAATAAATTTCATAGCCCAAATAACGCCATGGACACTAATTGAAAAATTAAAATGTTTATAATTGACATATAAGTGTCAGTGTCAAAAATCCAGAGATATGCTGAAGACTTTTTCTGGAACGTATATACGAGTACATATATTATTTTTTATTGTATTAATAGTTAATAATATTTAAAATTGGGTATATTACATATACCCTTCAAAAATATTGTCAATCCCGACAATGAATTGTAAAAATCTCGAAAAATTAGAAGAGTAGGACACAACGTCTTCATAGAATGAATTTAAAAATAAAAAATTTAAATGCAAAGAATAGGTATAAGTAGAATTTTTGGTGTAGAGTTTAGGTATACAAGAAATATTAAAGACAATACTTATGTAACCTAAAATGGAAGTGGCGAGAGGTATTGTGCTGGCCACAGCAGATTTTCTGAGCATCTTCCCAAACTCAGCCTGTATAATTACTTTTAAACATTTGCATCCCACTATATGAGGGGTCACTTTCGTGTCTACATGGGTGTGAGGCAGGTTTTCCTACCCTAAACAGAATTGGTGCATCGACCTTTTAAAAAGGAAGAATTGTTCAACCTTCGAGTAGCATATAATTTCAATCCAAAAAGGTGGCTACGACTACGTCAAAATTTTACAGTCAATATTCTTTATAAATTTGTTAACTCTTATTGTTTATTTTATATTAAACAATGTAGTGTAATTTTTTTTTATTATTATTAATGTAAGGTGAAAGATTTTTTTAGCAAAGTAATTGAAAAAGTAATTAAAATGTCAATTACAATGCAAAAGTAATTGGTATTTAATTATAATTCTCTAACAGTAATTATTTTTAAATGTAATTTGAGTATATTTTGGTTAAAGTAATTGTAATTGTATTCAATTACTTTCTGAAAGTAATTTGCCAGCTCTGCATACAAGTCACCGAGGTTATTGCAATTCATAGCAACCTGACGAATAGAAATATGGCAGCACACTACGGGGACTGTATGTAGATTACCACATCTGTATAAAATTTATATGATCTTGTAAAAAACAGTTACTTAATCAAAAAAATAGTTTTTAAAAGAATAAGTAGTAAGCATAATATCATTGAAAGAAGTTCCAATCTCTGAAGAGCCATGTATTCTTTTCATGTACCTCATTTATAATTAAATTACTAATCACAATGATGTTTCTTTAGGGAGGACGCAAATTACATTTTTCACTAGAATAACATAAAAACGTACAATGTAATACAATACAGGTACAGACACAGTATACGTGTTTACACTATATACCTACGTTTCTCTCATACGAATATAATGAATTTGATTTTACATACTTTGAATATATATTAAAATTATTAAGGCACACAACTGAATATGCTTCTTTTCTATCACAGCAACGTGTGAAAATTTTATGACGTGACACCTGTGAACCTCAAATTTAAAATTAGAACATTTATGAGGATTATTAGTTTTCTAAACAGTATATCTTAACAAAACCTAATCTAATACACAAAACGCATGCCCGCAAAAATCGGGCAGAAGACTATACTAGCGTTCGGTTATTCAGTTATGTGCACACATTTTCATAAAATGCACAGTAAGCGTTCGAAATTCACTTTTGTGCACCCTGGGTCGCATATAATGCGTTCAGTAAATAGTGTGCTGTGTAGATTGTGCAAGCACAGTTCGCCTGAGCTCAGGGCCTAGGCCTAGATTCTAATTGTTATCGACGCGAACTCATGTCGAAAAAGATAGTGGCGCTGAGCGAACTGTAGTGGCGCATAGTGGAACTATAGTCATAGCGCCAATTTTAAACTTTTCGACGATTAAATATATCTAGGGAAATTAACGGTCTCATCGCCTTCGCTGTAGGGAATTTTTGTCATTTATTGTTGGTATCAATAAAATTTACTTTTCCCGAGTAAGTATTAAGTTTAAAATCAAGTTGCATTCATTGGTTCAATAAAAAATTGCAAATTAACGGGAGAAAATATATTTTGAGTACCATTAAGGTAAGAAGGTAAAAATGTTTTATATGACGAAAATGAAAAATGGTTGTCTACACATTAAAATTTCCGCAGAAAATCCCAATATGAACTAAAAACTGTCCTTACTCAGAAACATTTTATCTGCCTGAATAACCATCCTTACTTAGAATAGCCTGGATGACCCGACAGCGAGTTTTATGGTCACCCTTCATCCTTAGCTGGCCATGAAATCTTAAAGATGAAATCATTTTCTCTTCAGCCTTTAGCTAGACAAGTTGTGTTGTTTGTGGTAGCGATTTTCTAAATTTGTTTGTTTTTAATTTTTTATAATGGATCGAACATAACCTCCAAATATATATATCAAAATCACGAACAAAACTAACTTGAAATGTGAAACTATTCGACGTGAAAAAAAAAGAATTCGACGCGAAATTTGGCGTCGAAAAGTGTTAAACAACTAGATTTAAAAAATATTATATAAAGTGGTTACTATGGTTACATATATAGATAGTATTAAAAAATATTGAAATGTATTATGTATTATTCTGACATATAAAATAAAGAATATAATAAATTGTAATACATTTATAATTTGCAACGATTTCACTGCATATTTAACAGGTTATGGGCCCAGGGACGCGTTCGTTACAGTAAAAGTACAGGAATCTAATTATTTATAATTTTAGAAGAAAAAAAAATAACAGAATTCAGTCACAGAATCGAAAAACTTCAGGGTAGTGAAAACTACAGAACTTGGAAGCTGAATATGCGATCACTGTTAATAACGAAAGGGTTATGGAAAGTTGTTGATCCAGAATCATCAGAAACCGTTGACGCCGATTTGGATGCACGAGCGCTAGCAGAAATAATATTGTGTAGCAGTAATCTCGTACAACCGTTCCTGGAAGACTCAACATCAGCGAAAGCCGCTTGGAAGAGTTTGCAGGAAAATTTTGAAGACAAATCAGTAATGCGTCAAGTTCAAATTCAAAATGAAATTTCAACACTGAAACTAGAAGAAAACGGCAATGTTGAAGAATACATAGCCAAAATCACATGTCGTGGTCAAGTTTAGTTATGTCAATTCGTGCACCAGATGATATGAAAATTGATGTAGTAAAGGGAAGAATTTTACAAGAAGCGATGAGAAGGCGAAGAACACAAGAAAATGAGAACACTTCTCAATCAGCATTCATTGGGAAATACAATATGAAGTACACGAAAAATCCAGAGAAGAAATATGAATATAACCCAAAATTTAAATATGATAAAAGTAAAATTCAGTGCTATCAATGCAAGAAATTCGGACATTATAAATCTGAATGTAAATTTAATAAGAATATACAGAATGCTCGAGTTGCAGTACATTCGACAAGAAATAAAGAAGAAACCTCATTTTTCGTTATAAATCAGAAGAATTATGAAGATAATAAGAACTTGCCGTCAAATGAAGAAAATAAGACTTCGATAGAAGAAAAGAAAACTTTGAACGAAGACAAAGAACATAAACTATTTGAAGTAAAATTAAAAGGAAGAAAAATTTCTGAAATAAATTAGAAACCGTGGATAATTGATTCAGGTGCCACACGCCATATGTCATCAGATAAAGAAGAATTTAATATATTAAATACACTAGATGGCCAAATAATTAAATTAGCTGATTTAAGTCAAACTGCAGCGAAAGGTGAAGGAAATGTTGACATATATCTGTCAATCAATCAAAAAATTACGAAATGTCAAATAAATGACGTTTTGTACGTACCCACCATAGATTAAGGAAAATATATAGTAGAAGATTGGGTATCTCCCTTATAAACCGTGATAACAAGTTTTAGTGCCGTCTATGAAAAGGTCAGAGAACTAAATTTGACAGCCGAGAAAGTTGCGGGAAATATGAATTCAGTTTGAATTATTCAAAACTTTAAAATTTATTTCTTGATAATGTTATTAATAAAAAATCTATCGAAAATAGATAATTTATTAAAGACATTATCAAGAAATGTGAAATGTATGTTGAACTATAAAAAAAAAATTACAATACTTAATATGTTAATGTCTTTATTTTAAAATATATACATTACATTATTTAAATCAAATAAGAAATAAATAACTACAAATCTCAAACTACACCGCGACAACTAGTAAAATTCAAGAACATACTACTCAAGGAATCAAAAATTTGATTTATTATTATTACGAGAGGTAATGTTATATCAAAAAATCTGATGTGGCCAGCACATAACCTCTCGCCGTATATTTTACCTGGCTGTATGCATAAAGCAAAGAATATTTTTATAAATACAAATAATATATTCATATAAATCTATGACGTATAAACTTCTTTATTATTCAATAATAGCATGTCTCAACATGAAGATATTTTACCATAAATTATGTTACAATAAATTACAAAGTAGAGTTTACCATATATAAATATTAGGCTGGTAACAGCAATTTTCAATTCGAACAACGTTGTTTACTTTCTCTTCATATTCTTCTAGTAAAAACATTAATTTTGGGCGGTCTAAAATGTATATATCTGGATTGTGCATCTATTCTTATATATCTTTTACATTTTATTTTTTCATACTTGTTATATCTAAATAACCTTAATTCCCTTTAATAAAGTGACGGATAGATTGCACTCCGATTATTCTTATATCGATGTGTAATTTTGTCAATATTTACAACTTACTTGAGAAGAATTTGATAGCTTTTTCGCAATTCAAAGTTACTCTAGTCTATAGTACTGGTGTACATTGTCCCATAATGTTTGAAACAAATTTAAGTCCTTCAACCTAGACTTGTCATCTCCATAATAGTCACAGATCAAGAATTAAGGGATTCTCCAAATACATTTTTCTTTCATTACTCATTATTTCTGACACTGACATTTATCTGTCAGTTACAAATAATTTAAATTTGCAACTATTTTTCATGGCATCCTTTCGGTTGTAAAATTAATTACAACATTATTTTATATATTATATTCCTTTTATCTCTAAATCTATAAAATATGTATAAAAATATTTAAATGTATCAGAAAGAGAATTTATTTTTCTTTAATACTATCAAGAAAAATTTTCAAAAAATAATATTTAGAAGATTTTTTTTCAAGAATCTTCTACTTCCGGTTGTCCAATTGTTACCAAAACCTTTTCAGATCTTCCCATGAATGTCCGATTGGGAAATACGTTGTTAAACAAATTTTAAGTCTTATAGTTTTTGAGTAACCGTCCTTCCAACATCCCACACACACACATCCACACACACACACACACACACACACACACACACACACACACACACACACACACACACACACACACACACAGACATCATCGTAAAAATGTTAAAATCGGATTGTAGGGACCTTAAAACGTGCTTATTCAATAAAATCTGGATATGCGATTTTTAGCATGAATCCAATAGAGAGGTAAAAAGGGATGTTACTTTAAATGTCTGCCAGAAATGCACTGCTTCATTGACCTCGTTATCGATGTTCGTCCATTTTTTAACAAATCTACCCTCTTCTACACTCATTTTTTCTTAAAACTGACACCATACTATTTCAACATTCTTTGAAGAATCTTATGAAGCTTCAAGCCCTTTCGCCTAATAATGTAATATTTTGCTGCTCTTCTACGGTGTAAATATCTAAGAGCACCACCATGATGGAAATTCTCCTGGTCCACTTACATAAACCATTTCTTCTATTGGGCACTGTCAACTTCTGCAAGAATGTGTCTTCACTATGCAGGAGTTAAAAATATTTCATGTGATTTTTTTCTGAAATATTATTAATTTGTTGTTGTATTTTATATCACCCCCGTATAATAATGCTAGTATGAAAACTAATATACTTACATTGAATGATAATATATTGCAATAAAGATACAAATTCACAAATAACAGTTTTAAATGTCAAAGAATTTCGAACGATGCAATAGAGAATTGTGGGAAATTTACAGCAGTTCTCAAACATATGTTACCTTTTTATAGTATTTTGACATTAAAGTTTGAGAATCCCTGTAAAATCTGTACTACTAAAGCCATCTATGAAAGGGTCAGGAAGTATTTCCAAACGCTACTAGATTGAAAACTTGTTATCACGTTTCTATATGCAGTTTCACCCCCCTGGTACCCACACTAGCAGCTAACTTATTATCTGTTAAAAAATTGTCAGAAAAAGGACACAAAGTAGTTTTTGAAAATAAGAAGGCAAGAATATTTGGTCCAGTTCCAGAAAGAAAGTTAATCGCAACAGGAACATTGAAAAATGATTTATTCGTTTTAGACACCGTTAATAAAACCGAGAAAAGTATGTTAAGCGTCAATGAAAATGACGAATCATTCATAAAATGGCATAAAAGACTTGGACATATAAATTTTAATAATCTGCGTAATATATTGAAGCAAAATAACATATACTTGAACAATAATAATAAACATTTAAACTGCGATACTTGTGAAGCAGGAAAATTCAAAAGATTACCTTTTCCGAAAAGTAAAACAACACGACAGAAATATTTAGAACTAGTACATTCTGATATTTGTGGTCCAATCACACCATCATCATTGGGAGGTAATAAATATTTTCTGACATTCACGGATGACTGTTCAAGAAAATCATGGATCTATTTTTTGAAAAAAAAGACAGAAGTATTAGACAAATTCGTCGAATTCAAGAATGAAGTAGAAACTTTTGCAGAACAAAGAATAAAAACATTACGCACAGATAATGGTACAGAGTACGTGAATAAAGAATTCAAGAAATTTTTAAGAGAAAATGGAATTAGACACGAAACTACAACTCCTGGTTCACCACAACAAAATGGGATTGCCGAGCGACTAAATAGAACTCTCGTAGAAAAAGCAAGATGTCTAATTTATGAAGCTTGCGCACCGAAAGACTTATGGGCAGAAGCAGTTTACGCATCGAATTACCTGAAAAATCGAACACCTACAAGAATATTAAATAATCGAATTCCTGAAGAAATATGGACTAAAAGGAAATTCAGTATCAAACATTTAAAAATATGGGGATGTAAAACATTTGTTTATATTCCAAAAGAACGAAGAGAGAAGTTTGATTCAAAAATGAAAATATGTGCATTAGTTGGATATTGCGAATTATCTAAAGCATATAGACTTTACGATTCAACAAGCAAGAAAGTATTCAAAGGCAGAGACGTAAAATTTATTGAAGATGTTTTTGGACCATTTGAAGAATTAAAATCAACTGAAAATAAAGATATTTTGCTTGAAAATCAATTATTGAATAACAAAATTGGAACAGAACATGATAATGTACCTGAAAATATAGAAGAAATCATAGAAAATGAAACAGAAAAAAGTAGAGAAGACAATCATTCAAGAATAAAAGAAAATGAAACAAATTACAAAACAAGATATGGACGAGTAATAAAACCACCAGAAAGATATGAAGTTGCTGATATTTGTACAGAAGATAACGTTTCAGTGGATGAAGCATTGAAAGGTCCAAACGCTTCAAAATGGCAAGAAGCTATGGAAGAAGAAATGAAGAGTTTAGAAGAAAACCAAACTTGGAACGTCGTAGATTTACCCCCTGGAAAAACTCCGATTGGTTGTAAATGGATTTTAAAAATAAAACGCCATGCAGATGGAAGTATAGAACGTTACAAAGCTCGTTTAGTAGCTAAAGGTTTCGCACAAGAACAAGGAATTAATTTTGATAAAACCTTTTCTCCTATTGTGAGAACGACTACACTGAAAATACTTTTAGCATTGGCAACAGAATTTGATTTGGAAATTCATCATCTCGATATCAAAAATGCATACTTGAATGGAAAAATTGATGATGAAATATATATGGAGCAACCTAAGGAATTTATTATTCCTGGATATGAAAATAAAGTTTGTAAACTAAATAAAAGTTTATATGGTTTACGTCAATCGAGCCGAATGTGGAATAAACGACTAGATGAAGAATTAATAACACTTGGTTGTAATCGACTAAAAACTGATACTTGTGTTTATTTGAAAAAGGAAAATGATAAAATTTTAATCATTGCAGTATATGTGGATGATCTACTAATAATATCAAACGATATTAAGGAAATTGACAATTTCACGAAGAAAATAGAAAAACAATTCAAGATGAGATATCTAGGTCCAGTAAATTATATACTTGGAATGAAAATAGAACGTAATAGAGAAGAAGGAACTTTGATTTTACATCAAAAGAAGTATATTGAAGACATCTTAAAACAATTCAATATGGAAAATTGTAAATCAGTATCTACGCCTATAACCTTTTCAAAGAAAAACGAAGAAAAAGAAAAGAAAATTGATATTAAAATGGAACACCAAATCATTCCATACAGAGAAGCTGTTGGAAGCATTTTGTATGCAGCAAATTGTAGTCGTCCAGATTTATCCTTTCCAGCAAATTACATATCACGTTTTTGTACAAATTATAATAAAGAAGCTTGGATGACAGTAAAAAAAATTCTTAGATATCTGAAAGGAACTACAAATTATGCACTAAAATTTCAAAGAACAGGAAAACCATTAAAAGCCTACGTGGATTCAGATTGGGCAGCAAATTAGGAAGACAGAAAGTCAACAACGGGTTTTGCAATAGTGATGGCCGGAACAGCAGTCAGTTGGAAAACTAAACGGCAACAAACAGTTGCTTTGAGCAGTTGCGAAGCAGAATACATGAGTTTAACAGAAGTTGTCAAAGAAATCATTTATATACGAAAACTTATAGAAGAAATGAACATTCCAGAGTTCAAAAGAATGATGATTCAAGAACCAACCGAAATACTCTGCGATAACCAATCAGCGATCAAGCTTGCCAACGAACCTACTCTGCATGAAAGAACCAAACACATCGATATCAGATACCATTTTATTCGGGACAATGTAAATAATAATATTGTGAACATATCGTATTGTCGAACAGATAAAATGGTAGCTGACTTCCTCACAAAAGTTGTATCTGCCAATAAATTAGAATTTTGCTGTAAAAATATAAATTTGGCAAACTTCGTTTGCGTGGGGAGTGTTAAACAACTAGATTTAAAAAATATATAAAGAGGTTACTATGGTTACATATATAGATAGTATTAAAAAATATTGAAATGTATTATGTATTATTCTGACATATAAAATAAAGAATATAATAAATTGTAATACATTTATAATATGCAACGATTTCACTGCATATTTAACAAAAAGAATTCGACGTGAAATTTGGCGTCGAGAAGAATTCGACGCAAAACGATTCCATGTCGGTAAATTAGTTTTAGTACCTGACTCAACTCATAGATGGCTGCGTGTAGCTTTTCGACGATTAAAATTATTTCACGTCGAAAAGTTGAATTAGAATCGGGCTCCTGGGCATGTGGCCGATTATGCACATTCGAGTTGACGCGCACAGTATGAAACGAGAAGAATCGTGATCGTACGAAAATCGAGAAGTCGAGAGTATACTGACATTGTGATTGGCGGAAAATGAAGAATATTGATTTATATCTGAAAAGTACCTATGCAAATATTAGGTAATTTTGTAAATATATAAGCTATTGCATTAATTAATATTTACAGGAAGTAATCATTGTCTCTTTTTCAAAGCCATTTTCGGATATCCTCAAAGTTTTTTCTCATATTTAAGTAGTTCGCAAATTAATTTTGTATATAAACTACCCGTCGCACATATATTTGGTATTGTTCAGCATAATTATTTACTTTTCTAAAATCATACTCCTCTTCTTCGTTTGACACATCGAAAATTATTTCACATGCTACCATTGCTACATGTGTATTAACACAAAAAATCATATTCAGCCATCAATCAAACACATACTGTTAATATAAAATCGATATTAGCAATAATAATCTGATCAACCGATTTTCTATTGCTAAATCTATTTATCACGAAAGAATTAAACGCACAAGCTTCAAGCACAACACAAAATAACCGAGCGGTGCTTTTGTATGATTTGTACTTGTTCTCAAGGCAAGTCAAACTTCGTCGAACCAACTTGAAATGTGTAGAACTTGTGGTATAAATAAGAGAGCACTCCTCGTAAATAATAGTGTGCAACGTGGGTGATAGAACAGGAAGTGCTCCGCTACGGAACGTACTCGTCCTAAACGCCTACAATACATCGTAATACAAAGCCGAATTGCTCGCTTACAAGGGGCATAGAAAAGCGATAGGCGAGAGCAAGAGGAACCGCAAAATAATATGTGATACCAGCGGAATTTTAAAGATCGAAAATAATGGCGGCTATAGTAGACCCTATCAGGGAAGTAAACATCGCAAACCATCGCTTGATGTAATAGAAGTTCATTTCAATATTATAATTTATGGGTCGATTCTGTTCACATCTGTAAGTGTTACAGATCTGTAAATGTGTAAATAATGAACAAAATCGCAACGAAAGCTACCGCTCTTTAAAATTGTATGTTAATCAGGAAGACGAGATGTGTTTTTGTCACTTTTTTACAGATTTACAGATCTGTAAGACTTACATACAGTATTGAACAGAATGGAAAATATCAAAAAATGCGGTATTGAAAGATATACAAGTACAACAAAATTTCGAAAAATATCATTCCATAATTTTTGGGAAGTTGATCGACTGAATGTATGGAAAAGAAATTTAAATATATCGCAAAACTTTGTCGTGATAAATAAATGTCTGCTTTCACAAAGATTGAATATAATTTCGCAGGTAAGTATACAGGGTTTTCAACAAATAAAATTATAGTGACCGTTTACAATGGAAAACAATTGAAGATAGTCTTGAAGTTCAAGGTGGACATTTTGAACATTTTTTTATAATTTATAATTGACTGTTTTCCATTGTAATTGTAATTTTATTGTAATGTTAAAAGTATGAGTTGTATATGTCAGAAATAAAATATTAAAATCGCTATAGCTCTGAAACTAGGAATTTCCGAATATATGTTTATATAAACTTTTTTATTGTTTTGAGATGTATTATCCATCCTTAAATCCGTGACCTTTATTTTTTAAACACATTTATATTTGAATGCATTTATTGACAGTACTGATAAATAAGATTTATATAAGTAGTATATAAGTATTCTGTTAAATGATTTTTATAAATTAAATAATTAGCAAAATCAGATAATTATGTATAAAAATATTTCATTTCATTTAAAAACAACTTGCGCCTGTTTTATATACTATTTTTAATATTCTTGCGCAGTGCAACAGTACCTCCACCACAATGGGTGCGGATCTGTAATACCGCGTGTCTACTTTTTTTTAGGGATAATAGGAAATACAATGGTAAAAAAAATTCATATTGTTGTAATTTTTGCCTCATAATTTTTACAAGAAAAGTGTAAATACAAAATCTAATAAGTTCAAAATTATTGATGTCATGTGTCAAATTCAAGCAATACAACTATGTATTTAACATTTTTGTTCTATTTCTCACGGCACCCTGAAAATAGCTAAAAATTAAAATATTTGTATTGCGTCTCTTGCGCGAACGAAACGCACGTAATCAATAATTTTGACCTTATTAGATGCAGTTTTAAATCTGAACATTTTTTGTATCCACACTTTTGTTCTAAAATTATTGTATTTCCTATGGTCCATTAAAAAAAAAGTAGACACCCGGTATACTTATGTAGCGAACGGGGCTGCTACCGTCGCAGCGTTGTAGTACGTATTCCCCTTTGCAATAAGACTTAAAAAAAAAATGCGCTGTAACATATGATGTTGTACAGTTTTTATTGTTGTTTTTACTTTTTACCTCTCGCTAAGAGAGGTATTGCATTCATGCTAAAAATCGCATATCCAGCTTTTATTGAATAAGCACGTTTTAAGGTCCCTACAATCCGATTTTATCATTTTTACGATGATGTCTGTGTGTGTGTGTGTGTGTGTGTGTGTGTGTGTGTGTGTGTGTGTGGATGTGTGTGTGTATGTGTGTGTGTGTGTGTGTGTGTGGGATGTTGGAAGGACGGTTACTCAAAAACTATAAGACTTTAAATTTTTTTAACTACGTATTTCCCAATCGGACATTCATGGGAAGATCTGAAAAGGTTTTGGTAACAATTGGACAACCGGAAGTAGAAGATTCTTGAAAAAAAATCTTTTAAATAATATTTTTTGAAATTTTTTCTTGATAATATTAAAGAAAAATAAATTCTCTTTCTGATACATTTAAATATTTTACAATATATTCTATAGATTTAGAGATAGAAGAAATATAGTATGTAAAATAATCTGTTATAATAAATTTTACAGCCGAAAGAATGGCCATGGAAAATAGTTGAAAATTTAATTTGTTTGTAACTGACAGATAATGTCAGTGTCAGAAATCCGAAGACATTACTGAAGACTTTTTCTGGGAAGTACATACATTATATTATTTCTTAATGTATTAATAGAATTGGAAACATTTCGAAAAATTAGAAGAGGACAAAATTTCTTCATCAAAAATGAATTTAAAATTAAACAATCTAAATATATATGGAATAGATATATGCGTAAGTAGAATTTTTGGTGTAGAGTGTAGGTATACAAGAAATGTTAAATACAATAGGGAGCGAGCAGGCATATGATTTTGTTGGCCTTGACAAGCAGATATGGGGGCCCATGTCAGAATGATAGCTAGTAATTATGTATATAGATGTCAAATATCATAATTTCTCATTCTAAATTTAGTGATTTTCCAATTCCATGTGGAGCAGAATTAAATGTTAAATATCTAAGGCATACAAGTAAACTTTAAACTCCTGGTGATAAATTAACTACGTAAATTTAGAAAATCTTGAAATTTTTAATGATAAATTCTAACATTTGACATCTATGTACATAATTACTAATTATCATTCTGAAACGGGCCCACACATTTGCTTGTCAAGCCCAAAAATGTAACATTACCGTTCGCGCCCTATACTTATGTAACCAAAAAAAGGAAGTGGCGAGAGGTATTGTGCTGGCCACAACAGATTTTTACCTCTCGCTAAGAGAGGTATTGGATTCATGCTAAAAATCGCATATCCAGATTTGATTGAATAAGCACGTTTTAAGGTCCCTACAATCCGATTTTAACATTTTTACGATGATGTCTGTGTGTGTGTGTGGATGTGTGTGTGTGTGTGTGTGTGTGTGTGTGTGTATGTGTGTGTGTGTGTGGGATGTTGGAAGGACGGTTACTCAAAAACTATAAGACTTAAAATTTGTTTAACAACGTATTTCCCAATCGGACATTCATGGGAAGATCTGAAAAGGTTTTGGTAATAATTGGACAACCGGAAGTAGAAGATTCTTGAAAAAAAATCTTCTAAATATTATTTTTTAAAAAATTTTCTTGATAATATTAAAGAAAAATAAATTCTCTTTCTGATACATTTAAATATTTTTATATATATTTTATATATTTAGAGATAAAAGGAATATAATATATAAAATAATCTGTTGTAATTAATTTTACAACCGAAAGGATGCCATGAAAAATAGTTGAAAATTTAAATTATTTGTAACTGACAGATAAATGTCAGTGTCAGAAATAATGAGTAATGAAAGAAAAATGTACTTGGAGAATCCCTTAATTCTTGATCTGTGACTATTATGGAGATGACAAGTCTAGGTTGAAGGACTTAAATTTGTTTCAAACATTATGGGACAATGTACACCAGTACTGTAGACTAGAATAACTTTGAATTGCGAAAAAGCTATCAAATTCTTCTCAAGTAAGTTGTAAATATTGACAAAATTACACATCGATATAAGAATAATCGGAGTGCAATCTATCCGTCACTTTATTAAAGGGAATTAGTGTTATTTAGATATAACATGTATGAAAAAATTAAATGTAAAAGAAGATATGTAAGAATAGATGCACAATCCAGATATATACATTTTAGACCGCCCAAAATTAATGTTTTTACTAGAAGAATATGAAGAGAAAGTAAACAAGGTTGTTCGAATTGAAAATTGCTGTTACCAGCCTAATATTTATATATGGTAAACTCTACTTTGTAATTTATTGTAACATAATTTATGGTAAAATATCTTTATGTTGAGACATGCTATTATTGAATAATAAAGAAGTTTATACGTCATAGATTGATATGAATATATTATTTGTATTTATAAAAATATTCTATGCTTTATGCATACAGCCAGGTAAAATATACGGCGAGAGGTTATGTACTGGCCACATCACATTTTTTATTTAGCTTTCATAATAAAAATAATAAATTAATATTAATATGTATGTTTTGTTACATGCAGCCCCTATCTTAATAGTTACAAGGCGCCACTGGTGAAGCGATTACATGTGTGAAACTGTTATTAAAACAGCTTATATTTCGATGTTCCAAGTCAAAATTAGCAAAGTCGAATTACGCTGCAAGTAGTTAAGTAGTAATTAATCCCGATTTCATGAACTGTTGCTAATCGATTGTGTTTCTAGATTAATGTGAATGAAGGATTCCACAGCACAATATCATAAATCGTAACATGGTGTGCCCCAAATATAGTAACAAAAATAAATGGAATAAATCGTAGAAATGGGCTTACTAGATCAAAGAGATTTTAAATAAACGAAGAAAGAAATTGTGAAAAATTCAGATCCCAGCGAGGTCGATAAATTTTACGTTTATTCAAAATCTTTCTTTTTCTACAATTTAAACATTTAGAATGGATCACAAATAATTATTACCTACGTATGTTTGACGGCTAAAAGTTTATAATATATATACAGAATGATCACGCAATTATTTTCAGTTCCGGAGTTTGTGATACCAACTTTGAAATTTCAAATAGAACATTCTATATTTTTCTATATTTTTAAAAAGTACACAAAATTTGCTTCACAATGATAATAAACAAGTAGGACGTTGTATTATTAAAAAGTAAAATGGCGGACGTTTGAAATGTCGTACAAAATAAGTCAAGGAAGTGTGGAATTTTGTTTTATTGGATTTGTTGCCTAGGTTACGTCATATAAATGAATTTATCTCAAAAAAATATCATCATCTATGAACAAAATACAATAAAATCTCACACACTTGATTTTTTTCATTCAATGTACCTATTCATATTTCAAACGTCCGCCTTTTTATTTTTTAATAATACAATGTACTACTTGTTTACTATCATTGTAAAGAAAATTTTATGTACTTTTCAAAAATATAGTATGTTCTATTTGAAATTTCAAAGTTGGTATCACATACTCCGGAACCGGAAGTAACAGAACGCTTCTTGATAAGACATCTTATTGCCCATATTGTCTATAGTAAATAAAAATAATCGATTAATAACAGAGATAATTGCTGGTTCATTCTCGCGTGATCATCCTGTATATATATGCGCATTGTTCTCGCTGAATATTTATCTCTTTAGTTAGAAGAGTGTACTGGTTACGGTTTGCTGAAATATTCCTTGACTTCGATGGGAACTCAGTTCAAATGGTTAGAGCTTCCTAATGGATATGGGAATGTCCTGGGTCAAATCCCAACGAGGTCCATGAATTTTTGACAATTCCTTTTTTCGTTTATTTAAAATCTCCTTGATCTATTAATCCCATTTCTTCGATTTATACATTTAGAATGAATCACAAATAATTATCTAAAAATAATTGGAGTTTACTCAGTAATATATACATACGTATTTTACCTATACGTGCATATTTAAAATTGCAGTATGTATACACTGTAGACAATGGTGTAGGAAGGTAGGAAATAGGGAAGATTTTTTTACGAAACATCTTTTTTTGTGTGTTTCACCTTATTTGTATAATTCGATTTTTACAACTCGCCCTTTTTACCTCTCGCTAAGAGAGGTATTGGATTCATGCTAAAAATCGCATACCCAGATTTTATTGAATAAGCACGATTTAAGGTCCATAGAATCCGATTTTAACATTTTTAAAAAGATGTCTGTGTGTGTCTGTGTGTGTGGATGTGTGTGTGTGAGAGGTTGTTGGAGACACGATTTCTCAAATTCTATAAGACTAAAGACCTGTTTGACTACGGATTCCTCAATCTAACAGTAATGGGAAGAGTTGAATAGGTTCTGGTAACAATTGGACAACCGGAAGTGGTAGTTTCTAAAAAAAAAAAATCTAAATATTATTTTTTGAAAATTTGTTACTACAAATATTAAAGATAATTAAATTCTCAATCTAACACACTTAATTTTTTTATTATATCTCGTATAGGTTTGGAGATATTGTATATAATAATATAGAATAATCTGTTGTAATAAATCTCGTTGCTCGAAAAACATTTGCGATATTTAAATTTTTGTAATTGACATGTAAATGCAAAATGTCATGTGTCAGATTTTTCTGGGAGGTAAGAGTACATTTAATATATATTATTGTATTATTAATTAATTATATATTTAAATTACAGATGTTAATATTACATATATCCTTAAGAAATACCGTTAATACCGTCAATGAATTTGAAGAATTTTGAACATAATAGAATAGTAGGATAAAATTTCTTATAGAACGAAAGAAGAGAAAAAATTTCAATTATTTGTGTGTACTTATAGGGCGCGAGCAGACATGTGACTTTATTGGCCTTGGCAAGCAGATGAGGATCCGTGTCAGAATGACGGCTAGTAGTTTTTACACAATTGTCATATGTCATAATTTTTCATTCAAAATTTCAAAATGTTCTGATGTTTATTTGTCATCCATTAGTATGGAATATACTTGTCGAGGAAAATAATCCACATGGATTTGGAAAATCATAATGTTTCGAATTAAAACTTATGATACTTGACACCTATGTATATTACTAGCTCTCATTCTGACACGGGCCCCCACATCTGCTTGCCAAGATCAACAAAGTCACATAACTGCTCGCGCCCTATACTACATAAAATGAAAATGGTATTGTGCTGGCCACAACAGATTTTTATTTTACAAAACATCCTAATATCGTATGTCATATTTTATTAACTACATCCTACGAGAAGTATAATTTAACTTTTTTTTTACAAAATTTTGAGAAACTACAGAAAAACAAACATTTTTTGTTCTCTATTATATAAGCTTTTGTTTTTAACATAGTCGTACGAGCATAAAGCAATGGAATGCATTAAAATATTCTGCGCTACAAAAAGACTAAATACGGAGATCTTAAAATGTTAATAACCCTGCTCTTTATAATCCTGTAACATTTTCATTATATAGAATAATATTTAAATGTTGAATTATATAAAGACAAAACAGAGGCGGCTCGCCAAGGTAGGCAATGTAGGCGATGCCTACCTTGTAATATTAAGAACAAAATATGTTTTAATACATATTTTTACAATATAAATAATAATTTCAGAAACATAGAACATAAATAAGAGAAAATATACTTTTAAAACCCTCAAAAAGCACGAAATTGGAATCGTTCCTTCGTACAAAGGCAAAGGCGATAAGAAACTTCGCCTCTACAGTCGCCCGCCAGTCCACTCTTCCCTGCCCATTGTTCTTAGTTCCGCGCCTAATTACAGGGCTGGTAGCTTATGACTTATTGCAAAAAAAAACAAGTATTTGTAATTAATTCACATAAACAATTTGTTTAATCTAAGATGGCGTACAAATTGGCGAGCGGTAGGCCGTAGACGGTGAACGATGAGCGGCAAGCGGTAAAAAAAAAAATTTCAACAATTGCTTTTACATGATAGTTTGTACCAGTAGCGGCTCGTCAGAGGAGGTAAGAGAGGCGCAACCTCCTCTTAAGAAATAAAGAAAATGTGCGCGTTTAATAAATATTTTATTCTCTACAAATAATAAATTAATATTGTAAATTACTCGTTTAATGTTATATTAAAAAAAATTAGTGGTCATTTGTTTTTCTTAATATTATTCAATGAACCGGGTAACCGGAAGCAAACTTACAATTTGTCTCCACCTATCTCCCTTTATAGCGAACAGATAGGTAATTTTGACCTTGAAAAAGTAAGAAGTAAGATGCAACATATGAGTTTAACAGAGAGAAAACAGCATAGGAGGCAAGAACTCCAACCAATAGCATCAGTCGGTAACTCGCTGCACATCGAGATTGTTCGTTTGGATTTAGGTAGGAACAGACAGTGTCTCACTGCAAAATGCAGTCGAGTCACTGAGTCTGCAGTTTCCCAGCGAACAGTGACCCGTGAGGATACGAAATGTGCGATATTCATTCCTGATGTTATTACTTAGGGTAGCTATTCTTATGTACTAGTAAAGTAGGTAACTAAAACTTAAATATTTGTAGGAGAGTTTATAGTTTTGAGTACAAAATTTGCCTCCGCATTCCTAAAAGGCGTACGTCGCCACTGGTGTGTACCTAATACGAGCGGTGAGCAATAGAATCGCACGGCGTCACTATTATTGAAAATATTTTTTCATCGCTCACCGTCCACCGCTTACCGTTCGCCATTGTGTGCGCCACCTTAGATTAAACAAATTGTTTTTGTGAATATACTACAATTAGCTGTTCCTTTTTTTGATTTAATAAGTAAAGTACCTTTTGGAAGTAATACGTATATATTGTATTAAAGCTATTGCTGGCCAACAAGACTTCCGTCACCTTTAGGTAAAGAAGGTATTGTCTTTGGTCAAAAACTTCGGTGGTGAGTTTTCAATGAATAAGCACGTTTTAGGATTCCTGCAATACGATTTTACTATTTTTACAATGATATCTGTATGTGCGTGTGTGGGACTATAATTTTGGCCGCGAAAACTTCAATACCAGCATCCTAAAAATTACAATTTTTACGTATTCCTCTTCCTTACATCCATATGCAGATTTGATTAGATTTTGATTATAATTGGTCAAGCCGCAGTGCCTTCATTTGAAGGTTTTAACAGTTTTTTTCAAAAAACGCTGTTAAATATCATTTTTTCACATTTAATGTTATTACAAATATTAAATAATATTTTATTCTCTATACGAATTGATTATATTTTATAGAGTTAAAAAATTATAAAGGAATTAAGTTCCATAAAGGAGCCAGCTTTGCTATATCTATGGAAATAGCTACTATATTAAGGAAGTTCTAATTAAAAGATGTCAGTGTCAAGTGCAATTGACATAGTATATTTGTATTATAATTTTACTGGAGAATCCCGTACTAGAAACTTTCTATGCGGAATTTATACAAAATACATAGAGCTTACGGAAGGTAATGTGCTGGTTACATCAGATTTTTTAAAATTAATTTGCACATCAATTTCTAACAATATTAGTTACTAAGCATCTTTGAGCACTTTTCTATAAAAAAAAATATTTTAATAACTCTTAATGGACTATTAATTATATAAAAATTAATTTTTAAAATAAATCAAAAGCCTAACATCTAAAATCTCCACTACGTTTGATTATAAACAAATGTCATCGTAGCCTTTCATTTAATTACAAAAGCAATTTGCTGAGATATATTCGTTAACCATCTAACTATTCACTTACGATAAATTGTTCAATTTTACCTGAACTAAATTTTCACTCGCTAACATCGCGGAAAATATACAATACATTACATAATATTACAAAAGATAAAAACATAATTTTATCAAGAATTTATCTTCTTTAATAGTCTGCTTAAAATCTATTGCAAAATAAACTCAATATAACTAAGTATAAAACTAATAATTTCCAGCAAACAAAAAGTTGGCTTGAATTTGACTTTGTAACGTATATGTAAAAATATGTAATAGTATATTTTTATAATTCGTTACCATATAACCGTAGAGAATGTTCTTACGATTCCTTTAAAAATAACGTAAAAGAGATGCTCCGTACCTTAAAATAATAAATCCTATTTTTGCCGTAATTTTTTTTTTTCTATTGTTAAATACTTTTCTATTTTTAAATTTACTTAACTTTATGGTTTGATCTTCTACAGATTTTGTATATTTATGGACATTTTTACTTAAATTAATATAGTTCAATATATATTGTTTTAGTTTATTGTTTACTACATTACTAAAATTATTGTATGAATTTTTAAACTTTTATTTTGTAATTGTTTTTGGAATATTTTTCTTTGTAATCTTTTGGTTAGGTGGTAGAACAGCCTTGGCTGAACCTCGCCTTTGACGTTTGTCAATAAAGTTATTTATTATTATTATTATTATTAATCTATTGAAAGACAAGTACATATTACAATTGGTCATTGTAATACGTATTTTTCATACTATTTCTCCTATTTCGCATTCAAAATTATTATTGAAAAAAAATTATAGTCGTAATATCAAGGTTTGTAACAATGATAGTTTCATTGAACATTTGCAATTTAATTTATTTTGACATTTTGAAAACAGTTACTTACAAGTTAGATCAGATTTAAAACAGTGGCGGCTCCAGGATATAAATACAGGTGCGGGCACATTAATTGTAAGCATGGGCACCCATTTATTTTAAAGATACTTATACCATAGCATTTTTTCATATACACACAAGATGCAGATATACAGGGTGTTAAAAAAATGGATAAACAAATTTGAGGGTATATAATACTGAAAAAATGAGAAAAAAAGCATAAAAACATAGGTCTGATTTCAACTGTTTCCGAGAAAAATGAAAAATCGAAGAAAAACTGACAAAGATTGATAGAAAATTTTGTCTATGTCAATAAATAGACTATAGAAAAAGCAATAAAAATTTATTTGAAATATTTTTCTCAATTTGTAATAGTTACGAAATTATTTGAAAAATAAATATTGACTAGGGTCGCCACAATATTTAACTTGATACAATTATAGGTATGATTTTTAAAAATAAATAAATGCATAGATATCTAAGATGATCTCTGAAAGGTAAACAAAAAGTCTCATTTAATTGAAGTAACTCTTATAGTTTTCGAGATAGCAGAGATAAACCCCGTAAAAACTCATTATTTACTGTCTTATATCTCGGAAACTATTGAAGATCGAACCTATGTTGATTAAGCTTTTTTTACTCATTTTGGTTAGTACTACGAGTATATTCCCTTAAAAAAATATCCTTTTTAACAGCCTGTACGTATTCAAATTAAGTACCTGCATACCGAGTGTCAACTTTTTTATGAACCATAGGAAATGGTGAAATGTTCATATGGCTGTAATTTATGCTCTATTAATTTTAGAACAAAAATGTGTGAATATAAATAATATTCAGATTTCAAAATTATACTTTATTCAGAAATTTTATAACATATGTCCTAAAAGTTTTGGCACAAATTTCAACAATTTTTTTTATAACATAAAATGCATTTACTTAACCTTTTGTAATACCTAATAATTAACTGTTTCATAAGCAACAAAATTAAGAACTTAAATAAAATAAAGATGGACGTGTTCTTCCACAAAGCGCAACTTTCTACGGGCACCTAGCATTCCTGAATTCCTGTATATTCTGCGTTAAAGGTCGTCCTCATTTTGGGCTGCCTGACCTCCATCACTAACTTTTCAAGATAAAAAGAACCTCAACAAAACCTTCTATGGGACGAGCCTGGGGAATGTTATAGAATTGTCATTTCGCGGAACTAATGGTACGTTTTAGTCAGTTTGTTTTGCATAGTGAGAGGACGCAAGGTCTGACCAGAAGATAAAATCACCTCACTCAGTCCATATAAGCCTTGTTGAAATAACACACCATACCAACACCTTATCTGCGAATTTAGCCTTTTGTTTATATCTGACATTATTAGGAACCTCTGCAATATTGTCAGTATAAAAACGATCATTTCGCTTAATTTCGCAGTTGCTTAGTGTGAAGTCCGAGAAATCCATGTAATGTCGTCCAAAACCCTATGCTAGGTGTCCGTAGAAAGTTACGCTTTGTGGAAGAACGCCCATCTTTATTTAATTAAGTTCATACTTTTGTTGCTTACGGAATAGTTAATTATTAAGTAGGTATTAACTTTAAGTAAATGCATTTTATATTACAAAAAAAAAAAGTTGATATTTGTGCCATAACTTTTAGAACACATGTTATATACACAAAATATTATTTGTATATGGGTTAAAATTTATATTTATTATGTCATAAACCTGTAAATAAATACTTTAAAATTTAATTTAAAAAAGTTCTTTACTAGTTCCTGTAAATATTTTATTATAAATTATCTAATTTTAATCGTTTTCCATGAGTAATGACAGGAAATGACAATTAAAATGAAAAATATTTATTTGACTAAGTTATCAACTTCACAATTCAAACAATCCCCAAAAACATTTGTACAAAACTATTCATTGTAACACTGTTTTTGACAAAAACAATTGTACAAAATTCACTTTGTAAACGCAAAATACGAAATATTATTTGTTTTTCACTTTAGATTAATAAAACATCATAACCTTTAAATTAATATGATTTTTAATATTGTCAAAAAAAACCATTTTCATATTATATATTAGACAATTACAATTAAATAAAGGTAGGTACATTCTTTCTAAAGAGCAAAGTTAAACTTAAAATTAAAATCCATATGCAAATGTACCATAATCCGATAATAAATTAATGCTTTTGTTATAATACACATATAATGTAAATATCAATTATCCATCCCACTTATTTCATTTTAAATAATATACGCAACCTCACAAGTTATTTCATTAATTTTTAGTTCCTATTAAACCAGCAATTTATCTATGTCATAATATATGTATTTCAAAAGTAAAGTAGTGAAGGTGGCATATTAACTTTATGTTTGTATTCATAGTTGTCGTATAAATAACATTTCGCTTACAATAATTCAGATTTATTTAATTCAGCTTTATCTCTATAAAAAATACTTTTATACATTCATATCTAATATTGTCTGTATAAAGAATATATTATTAAAATTATTTTAATAAACGCGAATTATGAATTTTGGACATTGAATTACGTATTTGACTGGTGTTGTGTCAAGATTTGTTCTGAACATTTCATTTCGGATACACTCTAGTTTCGTTTTTTCTTCTATTTTACGTAAGAATCTCATTTCGATATTACTTATTTTACTCTGATGTTTTTTAGTTGTTCATGATTCGCATCCGTATATTAGGTAGGAACTATTATCTTTTTGAATACTTCTATTCACGTCGGTTTAGGTATTTATTTCTTTGACAAGAATATATTTTTAAGAGCATTGAACAGTCTTCCTCCTTTGTTTACTCGTTCTATAATTTCCTGATCTATGTTTCCGTTTTCCTGTATCACTACACCCAAATATTTAAAAGTACTGACTTGTTCTATGTCCTTTTCTCCTTATTACATGCGTGTTTTGGCTTCCGTTTATTATCATTGTTGTAATTTTTCTGCTATTTATTGTCATATTCCACTTCTTTAATTCTTCATTTATTACAATGACGTTATGTTGCAGGTCTTTTGCGTTTTCTGCTATAAACACCATATCGTCTGCATAGCATAGTTCAAACTTTGATATTTGAGCGATTTTTATAAATATTATAGTATACAGGGTGTTATATTTTAGTGGACCCAGGAAATATCTCGCTTATTTATTAAGTTAGTAATTTCTTTTATATAACATGATTTATACACCAATATGTAAGCTACTTGATGACAGATGTACATTCATGATACCACTTCTGGTTTATTAGTAATTAATATCAACTTCAAATGGAACATACTATATTTTTTAGAAATTTGAAAAGTACATCAAATTTGATTTACAATCATGTAAAATAATCCATATGTTACATTATTAAAAATCTGATGTGGCCAGCACATAACCTCTCGCCGTATATTTTACCTGGCTGTATGCATAAAGCAAAGAATATTTTTATAAATACAAATAATATATTCATATAAATCTATGACGTATAAACTTCTTTATTATTCAATAATAGCATGTCTCAACATGAAGATATTTTACCATAAATTATGTTTCAATAAATTACAAAGTAGAGTTTACCATATATAAATATTAGGCTGGTAACTGCAATTTTCAATTCGAACAACGTTGTTTACTTTCTCTTCATATTCTTCTAGTAAAAACATTAATTTTGGGCGGTCTAAAATGTATATATGGATTGTGCATCTATTCTTACATATCTGCTTTTACATTTTATTTTTTCATACATGTTATATCTAAATAACACTAATTCCCTTTAATAAAGTGACGGATAGATTGCACTCCGATTATTCTTATATCGATGTGTAATTTTGTCAATATTTACAACTTACTTGAGAAGAATTTGATAGCTTTTTCGCAATTCAAAGTTACTCTAGTCTATAGTACTGGTGTACATTGTCCCATAATGTTTGAAACAAATTTAAGTCCTTCAACCTAGACTTGTCATCTCCATAATAGTCACAGATCAAGAACTAAGGGATTCTCCAAATACATTTTTCTTTCATTACTCATTATTTCTGACACTGACATTTATCTGTCAGTTACAAATATTTAAATTATCAACTATTTTTCATGACATTCTTTCGGCTGTCAAATTTATTACAACAGATTATTTTATATATTATATTCCTTTTATCTCTAAATCTATGGAATATATAATAAAATATTTAAATGTATCAGAAAGAGAATTTATTTTTCTTTAATATTATCAAGAAAAATTTTCAAAAAATAATATTTAGAAGATTTTTTTTCAAGAATCTTCTACTTCCGGTTGTCCAATTGTTACCAAAACCTTTTCAGATCTTCCCATGAATGTCCGATTGGGAAATACGTTGTTAAACAAATTTTAAGTCTTATAGTTTTTGAGTAACCGTCCTTCCAACATCCCACACACACACATCCACACACACACACACACACACACACACACACACACACACACACACACACACACACAGACATCATCGTAAAAATGTTAAAATCGGATTGTAGGGACCTTAAAACGTGCTTATTCAATAAAATCTGGATATGCGATTTTTAGCATGAATCCAATACCTCTCTTAGCGAGAGGTAAAAAGTAAAATGGCGGGCACTTTTTTATACGCCTAGTCGAAAAGAAAATTGTGAGCCATGACTGTGGTTTGAAATAAAACAATGAACTAAAACAATTATAACTATTATTATTAAACGAAATAATATTTTTACCGTGTTACAATTGTTTTGGTTAATTATTTTGTTTCAAGCTCGATTGCAGATACTTTAGCAATTGAAACGTTGCGTATTGTTACTTTTTGTTAAAAATAAAGACAATGGAAGTCCAGAATAGTGTTAATATTTCAAATACAACATTGTCTACTTCATTCAAATGGACGTTACATATTTCAATAACAATTACGATATTATTGCATAAATAAAGTCTTCATTCGCGTGCGATTTTTTTTCTCCAACACTATTTTGGAAACTACATATTCCACAACTAAAAATCTGTTGTGGCAAGCACACTACCTCTCACCACTTCCGTTTTTGGTTCCATAATTAAGTAAAGGGCGCGAGCAGTCTTATGACATTGTTGGCCTTGACAAGCAGATATGGTGGCCCGTGTCAAAATGATAATTAATAATTATGTACAGAGATGTCAAATGTCAGAATTTTACATTAAAAATTTCAAGAATTTCTAAATTCACGTAGTTAATTTGTCACCAGGAGTTTGTATTTTACTTGCCGAGGAAAATAAACCACATAGAATTGGAAAATCACTAAATTTAGAAACAAACATTATGATATTTGACATCTATGTACATAATTACTAGCTATCATTCTGACACAGGCCCCCAGATCTGCTTGTCAAGACTAACAGAGTGACATGACTGCTCGCGCCCTATTGTATTTAACATTTCTTGTATACCTACACCCTACACCAAAAATTCTACTTACATCTATTCTTTATATTTAATTTTTTTTTTAAATTCATTCTATGAAGAAATTTTGTCCTCTTCTAATTTTTCGAAATGTTTCCAATTCATTGTCGGGATTGACAGTATTTTTGAAGGGTATATATAATATACCTATAATTTTAAAGATTTAACTATTAATACAATAAGAAATAATACAATGTGTGTACTTCCCAGAAAAAAATCTTCGGTAATGTCTCTGAATTTTTGACATTGACATTTATCTGTCAGTTACATTTTTTTTTCAATTGGTTTTCATGACAGTATTTGTGCTGTGAGATTTATTACAAGAGATTATTATATACCTTATCTCTAAATCTATGAAAGTTATAATAAAATATTTATATATATATATATATATATATATATATATATATATATATATATATATATATATATGTGTGTGTATTTACTCTTCTTTAATACATGCAAGAACAAAAATTTTCAAAAAAAAATATATAGAATATTTTTTTAAGAATCTGTTACTTCCGATTATCCAATTATTAACAAAACCTTTTCAGCTCTTCCCAGTAATGTTCGATTGAGAAATACGTAGTAAAACAGATATTAAGTATTATAGTTTTTGAGAAATCATCCTTCCAGCGTCCCACACACACACGCACGCACACACACACGCATACGCACACATACACACACGCACACCCACACAGACATCATCGTAAAAATATTAAAATCGGGACCTTAAAACGTACTTAATCATTAAAATCTGAATATGCGATTTTTAGCATGAATCCAATACCTCTCTTAGCGAGAGATAAAAATTATGTTGGAATTAATATTATTCAAGTAAAGCCGTGTGGAATTATTCCGTACGCCGTTCGGAATAATTTCGCACGGCTTTCGACGAATCAGAATCTGTTAGCCGCATATTAGCGCGGTATATCAAATATTTTGGTTCGGTTGCTGCGTCAGATAAAGATAAACGAATTGTAACTTTATTAGCGTTGGGCGAAGATAACCACTACCCTTATTCACTTACACAGTCAATGATCAAGGCATCAGTCTAGTAGCGGATAGTGACAGCGTAAGTTTGGTTGTGCATTTTACCATTGTAGATCAAGAAATTAAAAAACTAAAAAACAAAAATAATCACTAACTTGTGAAAAAGGTTTGGAAATAAAGACAAAAGGTCGTCCGAACCTAGATCTGAAATTAAAACAGACTACGAAGATTGGGAGTAGGGAAGTGCAAATATTTACCAAATTTGACCAACCAAATCTGCAACCTACAAGCCACCACTGGTTATTACAACAAAAATATCATCTCTTCTAAAACTATAAAATCCTAAACTTTTGTCTGTGTTCCTCCTTGACTGACATCCAAAAACACAACAATTAGTCCGAAATTTATACGCTTCATTGCAAGATGTATTTAAATCTCTCATGTTTACATGTAAAAACAAAAAGTGCTCTACCGAGAGGTTATGATTTTTCGCCGATAGTTGTGTCCGCATCTCAAAAAATCTGTTGTGACCAGCACAATACCTTTCGCCGCATCCTTTTTTGGTTACATAAGAATAGGGCGCGAACAGTCATGTTACATTGTTTGCCTTGACAAGCAGATATGGGGGCCTGTTTGAGAATGATAATTAGTAATTATGATGTCAAATATCAGAATTTTTAATTAAAAATTTTGTCATCAGGAGTGTGGAATTTACTTGTCGAGGAAAATAAACCACATGGAATTGGAAAATCACTAAATTTAGAATGAGAAATTATGATATTTGACATCTATATACATAATTACTAGCTATCATTCTGACATGGGCCCCCATATCTGCTTGACAAGGCCAACAAAATCACATGGCTGCTCGTGCCCTAATGTATTTAACATTTCTTGTATACCTACACTCTACACCAAAAATTCTACTTATGTCTATTCTTTTATTTAGATTTTTACCTCTCGCTAAGAGAGGTATTGCATTCATGCTAAAAATCGCATATCCAGATTTTATTGAGTAAGCACGTTTTAAGATCCCTACAATCCAAATTTAACATTTTTACAATGATGTCTGTGTGTGTGTGTGTGTGTGTGTGTGTGTGTGTGGATGTGTGTATGTATGTGTGTGTGTGTGTGTGTGTGTGTGTGTGTGTGTGTGTGTGTGGGATGTTAGAAGGACGATTACTCAAAAACTATAAGACTTTATATTTGTTTAACTACGTATTTCCCAATCGGACATTTATGGGAAGATCTGAAAAGGTTTTGGTAACAATTGGATAACCGGAAGTAGAAGATTCTTGAAAAAAAATCTTTTAAATTTTATTTTCTGAAATTTTTTCTTGGTAATATTAAAGAAAATTTAATTCTCTATCTGATACAATTAAATATTTTATTATATATTCTATAGATTTAGAGATAAAAGAAATATAATATATAAAATAATCTGTTGTAATAAATTTTACAGCTGAAAGAATGCCATGGACAATAGTTGAAAATTTAAATTGTTTTTAACTGACAGATAATTGCAGTGTCAGAAATCCGAAGACATTACTGAAGACTTTTTCTGGGAACTAGGTACATACATTATATTAGTTCTTAAAGTATTAATAGCTAAATATTTAATATTATAGGTATATTACACATACCCTTCAGAAATACTGTTACTTCCGACAATGAATTGGAAACGTCTCGAAAAATTAGAAGAGTAGGACAAAATTTCTTCATAGAATTAATTTAAATTTAAAAAATCTAAATATATGGAATAAATATAAATAGAATTTTTGCTGTAGAGTGTAGGTATACAAGAAATACATTAGGGCGCGAGCAGTTATGTGGCTTTGTTGGCCTTGACAAGCATATATGGGGGCCCATGTCAGAATGATGTTAAATAACATAATTTTTCGTTCTAAATTTCTTGATTTTCTAATTGCAAATGGTATATTTTCCTCGACAAGTAAATTCCACATTCCTGGTGACAAATTACCTACGTGAGTATAGAAATGAGTAGATTTGTTAAAAGTGGACTAACATCGATGACGAGGTGAAAGAAGCAGAGTATTTCTGACTGACACTTAAAGTACCAGCCTAAAATTTATATATGGTAAACTCTACTTTGTAATTTATTGTACATAATTTATGGTAAAATATCCTATAGATTTTGTAAATACATGTGAAAATTGTTTTATGTTGAGATATGCTCTTATTGAATAATAAAGAAGTTTATACGTCATAGACTTATATGAATATATTATTTGTATTTCTAAAAATATTCTTTGCTTTATGAATAGAGCCAGGTAAAATATACGGCGAGAGGTTATGTGCTGGCCACATCAGATTTTTTAAATTTAAATTCATTCTATGAAGAAATTTTGTCCTACTCTTCTGATTTTTCGAGATGTTTCCAATTCATTGTCGGGAGTAACAGTATTTCTGAAGGGTATGTGTAATATACCTATAATCTATAATATTAAATATTTAACTATTAATACATTAAGAAATAATATAATGTATGTACTTCCCAGAAAAAGTCTTCAGTAATGTCTCCGGATTTCTGACACTGACATTTATCTGTCAGTTACAAACAATTTAAATTTTCAACTATTTTCCATGGCCTTCTTTTGGCTGTAAAATTTATTACAACAGATTATTTTATATATTATATTTCTTTTATCTCTAAATCTATAGAATATATAATAAAATATTTAAATGTATCAGATAGAGAATTTAATTTTATTTAATATTACCAAGAAAATTTTTCAAAAAATAATATTTAGAAGATTTTTTTTTTTGGATTTTCTACTTCCGGTTGTCCATTTGTTACCAAAACCTTTTCATATCTTCCCATGAATATCCGATTAGGAAATACGTAGTTAAACAAATATAAAGTCTTATAGTTTTTGAGTAATCGTCCTTCCAACATCCCTCATACATACACACACACATACATCCACACAAACACACACACACACACACACACACACACACACACACACACAAACATCATCATAAAAATGTTAAAATCGGATTTATGACTTTTAGCATGAATCCAATACCTCTCTTAGCGAGAGGTAAAAAGGATTCCCTGGTCACTACAGTCATTACAATGGCTCAAACAGTGATAACGACGCATCAGTTTCATTAGTAGTAGTACCTTCTGGCGATCCAGAATGGGGTAAACAAAAACACTACTACACCATATTCAATCACTTTGACTTCGGAGACCCCATCGCAATTAGCGCAAATTCCAATTGCGACTTCGCCCAACAAATTATTTTATTTTTTATCTATTTCTGTGGTAATTGTTTTGCAAAAAGTTAAATAAATAAATCTTAATATAATCGAATAAAATAATATTTTTTTGTTATATTGCAATGGAAGAAAAAATAAATATTTAGTTACAGGCATGTCGCAATCAACGTGTAGATCGCGATCGACTGATTGGGGACCTATCTATCCAGAGGTCATTGAGTAAAGATGAAGGTATAAAAATTAACAGAAATTGTATAAATAATATTTGTAAAATAAAATAAAGCCAGCCTAATGTTAGATTTAAAGTAAAGAAAGGGTTTTCAATTAAGTCTTGCACAGAGCATAGTTAACAATAACTACATTGTTATAAATCGTACAGCTTATTTAACACGCAAGAATGTAATTTGAAGAACCAATGCATTTAATATAGCAAATTACAAAATTAGTTGTGTTATCCTTTGTGGAACACAAGGCAGGAATTTTCCAGTTTTATTGACCTAATTTTCAATTTCAAACCAAATAGAATAGTTTGACATATTTAATAGCTATTTATACATATGTTAGGTACAAAATGATTGTTTTTCGCTCACATCATGTCCGAAAAACACGATTTTGCAAATTCCGTTTAATTTTAATATTTGCAAGAAAAAAAATGTTTTCTTGATAATCATTTAATTGCAAATTTCGAAAAGCATCTCGGGTTTTTTTTAATAGACTTTTTCGCTCTTTTTACCTTCCGTCACATATAGGTAAGGAAGGTATTGTCTGGTCAAAAAATTCAGTGGTGAGTTTTCATTGAATAAGCATGTTTTAGGATCTTTACAATACGATTTTACTATTTTTACAATGATGTCTATATGTGTGTGTGTGTGTGTGCGTGTGTATGTGTGTGTGTGTGTGTATGTGACCGCGGTTTCGGCCACGATATCTCTAATACTAGAATTCCAAAAATCACAATTCTTTCGTATTCCTCTTCCTTACCATCATATGCACACTTGACTAGATTTTGGTTATAATTGGTCAACCGGAAGTACCCTCATTTGAAGATTTTAACAGTTTTTCTGGAAAAATTCAGTTAAATATTATTTATCTTACAGAATATATTATTCTCTATACGATTTGATTGCATTTTATATTTAATATTCAACAGATATATAGTTAAAGAATTATAAAGATAATAAATTTCATAAATCAGCCAGCTATGCTAACTTAACCATGGAAACTTCTAATATATTCAGATAATTCAAATTGACAGATGTCAGTATCAATAAAAAGTGAATGAATGAAAGAATAAGGGAAATAACTCTAATGTTTCTAGAAAGATATAAGAGAGACGATTGCATTGGTTTGAACATGTTATGAGGATGAATATACGAGTATTGGAAGAAAAATAAGAAAATAGTTTAGAAATGGAAGGTGGAAGAAACATAGGAAGACTAAATATAAAAAGAAGACTGAATGAGGACCACACGTAAAACAAAAACGAGTGGAAGAAGAAAATAAAAATAGCGACCCCTAATACATGGAAAAAACTAAAGAAGAAGAAGAAGAAGATGTCAGTGTCAAGTGCAATTTGCATAGTTTGTTTATGAAATAATTTTACTGGAAATATAAGATCTTTTGCAAGAAAATTTATGTATAGGGCGCGTGCAGTGACGTGACTTTGCTGACTTTGGCAAGCATCAGATTATGCATCAGATATGGGGACCCGTGTCAAAATGACAGCAGTTAATTATGTCCATAACTGACAAGTGTCATAATTTTTCATTCAAAATTTCATGATTTTCTTATTTCATGTGGTTTGTTTGTTATCAGGAGTATGGAATTCAGTTGCCGAGAAAGGGATAATCATAAAATACCAAAAATTTAGAATCTTTTGCAAGAAAATTTATGTATGGAATTTATACATAATACAGAGTACTGACGGAAGGTATTGTGTTGGCCACAACAGATTTTTTTACATAGACATGTAGACCGATATTTTATGAGCGAGAAGGGCTCATATCTAGTTTCCATACGAGACTTTTCAAAAATTTATGAAAACATTAGGCACCATGATTGACTTTTGATTATATGCAAAATCTCCCATTGCCAATTTTCCCGGTACAAGAAATGTTTTATTTTCGACAATTAAACCTAGAATACATATGGCGTGAGGACAGTATAGCGAGTACGAGTATGGATAGGGAATCGAAAAATACAAATATTTTTTCATACTATTTGGAAATACAAAAAATACTATGTTTACTTCCCGCTACTAAGGGATGAATAAGGATAGTGTTGAAAGCGTATAATGAGATTTTAATAAACAAAAACCTATCAAGGTCCCTAGAATCAATTTTTAATATTGTCACGATGATATCTGTCAATGAATATGTATGTGTATGTGCGAGTGAATCCAGTACATTCGCTAATTAATTTTCAACCAATTCAAAAATTTTGAATACCTACTTGCATTTCCACTCAATATTTACTAAAATGGAAAGATGAAGATGCTACCAGATTTGAGTATCAATCGGAAAACCGAAAGTGGCACTTTCTTGGAAAATATTTGTGATACATATTACTACTCAAAATAAATATGTATTAATTAATTTTCTATAAGTTTGCGATATTTTCATTTTGACTTGGAATTTAATTTCTTATCTATCCAACTGAGCCACAACATCCTATTGAAGTTAATGAATATTTCACATGTCACATATTAGTAATGAGAGAGTACGATCTCCAATTTATGAAGTATCGTTATCCACTCTACATATGTGAGATGTGAAAACGTCACTTAACGCATGGGCTGGGAACTTGTCCGGGGGCCCCATGAGCATAAGGGTCCCATGCTAATCTGAATATGTCAAATGACTTGCCATTAATAAAAATATATTTGATAATAAATTAATTAATAGAGTAATTTGCAGTAACTTCCAGGTAAAAACGGCACTTTACCTACGTAGTCCCAAAACCTTCTATACGCTAAAATACAGTGTAATCTGTTATATTCTGTCCTAAACAATCAAGTGCCATTGAAATTTTAGGTTGAATATGTGCCCCAATCCCAAGAAATACATGCAAAACTTTCGTTTCAAACCGTCTAACGTTCAAATCTGATGTAAAAACTGTTTTTCATAGCATGTCTCCAAATCGCTTTAGAATACGTTTTCTAGGCGAAATATATGTTTTTAATGTGTTTTGCAGAACTTCCTTAGGAAAAACGGTACTTTATCTTCATAATCGAATGCACCACACTGGCCACCTCACACCTTATATATACAGTGTAATCCACCTATAATGAACTCGCATGTAATAGAAACTCTGTTATAATGTACCCTTTTTCAAAGTCCCAGTACAAACACGTGAAAAATCCTCGGTTAAAATGAACTCGATTATAACAAACTTTCGCCTATAATGAACCCAAATTCGTTATTTTGTCCATTACAAGCGGAGCGATTCGGTACTTAAAATAAAGTCAAACTTCTAGATAAAGATTATATTGCCAAACCGTGGATCCAAACAAAACTCACCGACTTTTTTTCAAAATATGTAATGGTACATATATATATATATATATATATATATATATATATATGCGAGTATGTACATATGTATGTATGTATTACAATAAGTTTTTCGCTTTTATTTTCGTGCTTATGTATACCTATTTACGAGTAGGTACATAGTTTCATGTTGTACCTAGTTACCTTTTTTTAATAAAAACATGACAATGAAATAACATGAACATGCATTTGTTTAATTAGTAATTATTCTGATGAGATGAACACTCGACTATGGTGGACTATTTTCCTTGGTCCCCTGAAGTCCATTATAAGCGGATTCTACTGTACTAAGAAACAGTAATCTATCTTCTGTCATATGTCTTATGTCCGAAACGACCAGGTTAAATTTATAGTTAATATTATCAGCCATTTACATTTCATGTGAGTAGTTGTCGTAGGGGGATCCATCACGCTAGTTTACCCATGGGCCCGTAATGCAGCAATAAGATTCACTGACTTCAATGTGGCTCAGTTGGATAGAGCGTGCTATTATAACAAGGATCCAGCAGTCAGACCGGAGGAGGAACCCGAATACGCACGATGTTTTCGAATGAAAATTTATATTCATGTTTTTTGTGATTTTATAAAAAATATAGACAATACCGATACCTAACGCACTAAACTCGCATACTTACACTTGTTTTTTCAACTTATTTTAAGCGGGCACTTGGAACATAGATCATATATATTCGGGGCTCCACAGGTCTGATGACTAGACTCAAATCTAGAAATAGGAAGTTTCTGAACTCAAATCCCAGTAAGGCTCATGAATTTTTCACAAATCCTTCTTTGTTATTTATACATTAAATAATAAGGTTTAAATATATTGATACCTGATTTTTTTACAAAATTATAAAAAATTTATACAAATTTATGTAGATACATAACGATTTAAATTTACGCGAGGAAAAAAGTGAATTTCCAACTGCTACCAACCTAAACTCCATACGGATATCTTTCTATTGTTCAATTATTCTTCCCGTTAATATTACCTATAGTTTAGTGGGCTATAAGCTATACCTATAATTGAAATCACTGAACAAAATTTCATGTATTCCATTGCATGAACTAAATAATATTTTTTTATGTATTATTTAAAATCTACAACTTATTTATATACTCACGTTCATCCCATTTTAATATTCTAGGAATTTTCAATAGGTATATTTTATGAACATATTTACCATATTTTATACTTTTAAATATGAAACTTTTTAACAAGCCATTTAAATGTTGTTTATGTTGTTGGAATATTCTTCTTAGATGAATTTAACCACAAAAGCCTATTTTAATTTAATTTTCATTGAACTCTATTTATTATAACTTGTTTAATCACAACAAACAAGCAGTTTGTATTATTCTTTTCAACATTACCACACTTATTCTTCACGTAAGAATGGAATTGCGCAATAAAAACTGTATGCTTGTTGAAGACATACCTAAGAAGTTTCTTCTTGCCACACAGGTTATAGAATCTGTTCATAAGGCGACGTATGTAATAACTTTGTTCAGGAAATAATTTGAAACTGTCAACATAGTTTATACATATTGGCATGTATTTTAGTATTTTTGTGCCTTTTGTTGATTTACGTGATTTGTCATTAATATCATAAAAACACTATCGAAAAGGGCTAGACTCTTGTTTGTATGTGCGTTTCTTAATGTAGAAGAACATAGTGTCAGCACATATTATAGAGAAAATTGAACTACCTATAAACGAATTATTATTGCGTAGTGCCAATCTTACGTGAAGAATACTAGAAGGCTTATATTTCCACGTTGCTGATTAGCTCATTGTCAAGACTAATTTACATTGTACTGTAAACTACAAGCGCAAAAGCTCAGATCTTCTGAAGTTTCTTCATCAGTTACACCGACATTAACCAGCGAGTTCATATTATTATTATTACTATTATTATTATTATTATTATTATTAATTCTGTTCTTCAATATATCACATGCATAGACTATATGTTTTTTTTTTTTAATTATATACTGCAAAAGTTAACATTTACAATAATACAGACAAAGAAGACATGTGATATCTTGTTTATGAATACCGTTATTATATTTATAACAAGCAAAACACATAACTATGTAATTCTATTTCAATAAATAATATCACTGTTCAAAAAATTAAACATTGAGTACAAGAAATTTATAAACAACGTAACATCACAAAAGAAACAATGACTTTTTATTTATTTCATTATCGCATTAGTGTGAAATAATGACACTCTAGCATCAACTCTCAAAATCTAATATACTTAAATATAATATATATTTGACATTTGATACATAGAATAATGCAGATAAGGTCATTTGCAGTCATAAGCAGAATAATAATTTGTTTTTATACAGTTCAAAAAGTCACAATATTTCATAGGTAAAATATTACAAATTTGCTTTTCTGTTTTGTTTTAATTCCATGGCTAGTACCACACTACCTATGTATTTATTTGTAATTTCATGCTCTGCAACTTTTATTTAAAGACTTTTTATCTAAAATAATTTAGGAGCAACGCGGCAGGAAGAACTAGTTTCACGTATGTTAAATGCCTAACGTATAGTATGTGCTTACTGCAGCAGTACGCTCATACTATACTACCGCATACCTCATTCGAATCGCATCTGCCCCAACAGGACATGACGCTAAGGGTGTCCCAGCACTGCTTGCCCTGTTCGTCGCTCTGCGTCACTCGGTAGGTGTACAGGCGTCGGTGACATTCTAGTGTTTCTGTGGCGTCCAGCGCAGCGATCACCTGCACCAGCGCAAGCCCCAACGTCCAGCTCATACCGACCATCGTGCACAATTACTGATCTGAAACATCAACACAATGGATTCATATATAATAATTTTTTCTATAACCATTTAAAAAATAGACTCTTTTGAACTTAAATTCGTAATAAAAGCAGCACTCTTTTGCATGTAAAATAGTAATTTTATCATGGCTGTAAAAGTAATATTTTTAGGCCAAATTAGAGGTTTACAGTCCAGGCCAAAAAATCAGACAAGGCTAAAAAAAAAACTTTTAAGCCGAGGAGCATACAGTGTCAATTTTTCGATGCGACATTTTTCTTGAAACTGACAATTAAGTTAACAGACAGTACAGTTTAATAAGACACGAAAATACCGGGCCTTAGACGATTATAATACAAAGTTATAAATTTTTATTTAATAATATATTCCTCATCTGACTGACTGTTGTTATTTTCAAACTGCTATGTTGTCATCTGGATCTGGACATCTCAGAAAACAATCTGCTTACTGCCAAAATATTTTAGAACCTAAAACTGAATATAAAATATCAATAATTAAATTAAAATTAACTTGTTAAACAAGAAAATGAGCGATAGCGATAGCGACAACGTCTTTTGTCTTTTCCAATATTCCGCCTGAAATTTATGAAGCTCCAGAAGTATAACGTTAAATTTATTTTCTATTTAAACAAACGAGTTACTTGTAAAATATAAAAGCGCCCGTGAAGTAAGAACGGCTGTAAAGTATTCTTTGATTAATGTCAAAAAAAAGATACGTGACGATTGTCAAAGGATATGTAATACAACCATTTATGTAATAGCCGCCCAAAAACGAATTATTTGCAGTAGTGTAAAATAATTATTTGTATCATTAATCTAGAAATTGCACTTTTGCAAGAAACGAGGCATTTTTTTAATTACGAGAAATCGCAAAGCAGCTTCCGGCCGCGTAATACATAAGATTTTTGTGCCGATTTCTCCCTAAATTTATTAAATGAATTTGTTTTATTGTCGAAATATTAAACACTAAGCATTTTTTATGTTAGTAATATCAGACGATATGAATAATTTCAAATCACATGGATTTACAACAAATCTGAAAAATCAACAAACATTTTTTATCGGTTTTGCATTGTAAGTTCAAATGTGTTCATTTAAGTTACACTTAATAATTTAATATTATAAGATGTAAACTTTTTGCTAATTCTTGTGTTGAAAATACATAAACTAATTACATAAACTTTGCTGCTAGCGTGAACTTGGCAACATAAAAATGATATTTTCATAACTTCCGTAGAATTTTTTTTCAATTTTTTTACTAAAAATACAATGGAATAGCAATGAAGTACAAACGATTTGTGAAATTAAAAAAAAAATACGCATACTTTCCTGCTGGCGTGAACTTGGCAGCATAAAAATAAAATGCAATTTGTTGGCATTGATTGCGCAATACAAATAATATTTAGTAAAATACAATGAAATACAAATGAAATACAATCGATTAAGTGCACTTGTATTAATTTTTTTAAATATGTTGCTGCCAAGTTCACGCACCTTACGATCAACGGAAAAATATTGTAACTAACGCGCGTGTTAATCGGTGATTAATAATTTGAATAATTGTCTTAATTATTATTGCCCTTATTAAAACATTTGATATTAAAATAACGAAGTTCACATACAGGCTGTTAATTAAAAATCTGGCCATAGGCGTTTTACATGGGAAATCAGTTTTTCCTTGCGAAAAAGCTACCAATTAATTTTAGATAAAAATGTTTCAAATAAAAGTGTAGATAATTAAATTCTACGCAACATGCGTATAGTTCGAACTGTCAGTTTGCACCAAAAAAATTGTGACTCCATATTGGAGCCATGTGGCATTCAACGTATTAAGCACAAAACAAGAATATCGCCAAGACATTATTAATGAAATGAGAGGAATTAAATTCTACCCCTAAAACACTTTACACGTTTGGTAACCTATAAAATCGAATTTGAAATTGTATAAATATTGCTCATTTGTAGCGATACCCATGGAAATAAAACAAAGATTTGAACTGTCAGAGTTTTAGTTTTACAAGTTACAAAATATAAAATATAATAATAATAATAGTTATTTATGTCGTGTTAGATTTTAAAAATATCTTCTGTATAGTGATTTACGTGCAGAATTGAATTATCTGTAACTTTTATTTGAAAACCGACAGTTCAAACGATACGCATTTTGTGTAGAATTAATTATCTAATTGGTAACTTTTGCGCAAGGAAAACAGATTTCTCATGTTAAACGCCTATGGCCAAATTTTTATTATAGTCGCCGTCAAATAAGTATGGACTATGGACTGATGTTCAACTTTTAACTTAAAGTTTCATACTTCATTATTCATTCTGTTTCACAAGCGAGCGCATTCCTATCTTTGTAGCAATATAGTATTTTATAACTCATAGGTACTATGAATTATATTTCAAAAGAAATATTGAACATGTATTTGTCTTAATTTTATGTATTTTCCAAAATATGAATTCAATGTATTCAATTGCTAAATATTGCGTTTAGCCGAATATTTATAATAATTTTTTGCACATCCGGGTGTAAAAGTAGTCATTTTCGCCCTAGCACTTTTCGTGCCCAGTTAAAATAATTACATCTATCATTAAATAATTATTTAAATATTTAAAGTAATGTTACAGTTTATACAATTTTCTATTTTGATTCCTTCAATAGAAAGCATATTTGTTGTATTACTGGCGCTGGTACTTGGTTTAGAGACACCACCAATCAAAATTTTCTTGGCGATTTCAATTCTATTAGTTTCCGAATCATTATAGGACTCCGCGACCATGGAAGACTTCCAGCCTCCTAATCGCTAGAGAGAAAGAGTAACTCCACCTTTATCAGCAAGTATTGTAGCACTCATCCGTCTAAAGTCTAAAGCAATGCCTGGTGTACGATTGCGCCTCCGGAAGCTTTAAAAATGTAGTTATTTTTGAAGGAAAGGAACCAAATGATTTTTTTCGTACTGGTTGTGTCGAACACTTTCTTTTCCTATAAGACAGGAAGAAGCGCTTGTGTGTACAATGATTCGGGCGTAAAATGACATATTTTCTAAATATCTCTACAAAATTTAGCGAAATCTCTTCATCATTTAATACAGTAAATTTTCTTTCAACATTAGTTTTAGATTCTCTTATTGTTATAATTAAAGCAGATCCTACATCACCTATATCATCAGTTAATAACATACATAATTCCTCTCTCCGACATGCTCCTGCTATACCTAGTATTAATGTTACTATTAAAATGAAAATGATTAGTGGATTTATTATATTAGAAAACAATTTTTACCGTCATAATTAGGTACTCTTCGTCAGGTGCTTCTGTAATAAATTTTGTTATGTTTTCTCTTGAAAGAACTTTGGATTTATTTGGCTTAAAACCATCAGAAGTTCTTTTTAAAAAGGCAATGAGTTTCGGAAATGTATTAATTTTAATATTCTTATTAATAGCGATACTTGTTCTTATCATTGAATAATGAGACCACAGAGTAGAAGGTTCGCAGGAACTTGATTTTTCACTAAAATAAGCCAAAAGTACCGTTTCTGAGAAATCTCTAACTTTCGCACCATTTCATAAATTCACTATAAGCTTTTTCATACAAAAGCCGTGATTTCTGTGGCAGCAAATTTCGTGATGCATTCTCTGCCGCTAGTTTAATTGCATCTGGAGTTCATTTTCTTTACTATTTTCTCCCATTTTTACCTCTCGCTAAGAGAGGTATTGGATTCATGCTAAAAATCGCATATCCAGATTTTATTGAATAAGCACGATTTAAGATCCATAGAATCCGATTTTAACATTTTTACAATGATGTCTGTGTGTGCGTGTGTGTGTGGATGTGTGTGTGTGAGGTTGTTGGAGACACGATTTCTCAAATTCTATAAGACTAAAGACCTTTTTGACTACGGATTCCTCAATCTAACATTAATGGGAAGAGTTGAATAGGTTTTAGTACCAATTGGAAAACCGGAAGTAGTAGTATTTAAAAAAAAAATTCTAAATATTATTTTTTTGAATTTTTTAGTATTAGTATTAAAGAACGCAAAATTCTCTATTCGACACATTTTAAATTTTTATTATATCTCCTATATGTTTGGAGATATAGTAAATAATAATATGAAATAATCTGTTGTAATAAATTTCAGAGCCTAAAAAACTCTATAGTAACCATCTGATGTTTGTAAATGACAGAAAAATGTCATTGTCAAAAACAGTAGTACATAAACCTGTTTGGCAGCTCAATTCTAAAACTTGAATTTAAGTCTATTTTAACTGAACACATGACAGTGGATAAGAACCGATTCAGAATTTGCCATAGTACGAATATGGTTTTATTAGCTGAAAATAAATCTTAGATATTTTTTTTTGGCAACATAACAGTAAAACGTCAAAATTAACTGACATTATTGAAGAATTTTTCTGAGATATTGGTAAGTTTACTATTTCTTGTGGTATAACAATAATAACAATTAAATATTTAAAATTATAGCTATATGCATATACCCATCAGAAATCCTGTCAAGAAATTAGAAGAAATTCGAACATTTAGAAGTATAGGAGAAAACTTCCCCAAAAAATAAATTTTAAATTATAAAAATAATCTAAACATAAAGAAAAGACATGAGAAATTTATAGGGTAGCATTCATGTAACTTTGTTGGACTTGACAAGCAAATAAGGGCCCGAGTTAGAATGACAGCTAGTAATTATGTACATATATGTCAAATGTCCATCCAAAATTTTATGATATTCCAATTCCATGTGGTTTATTTTCCTCGACAAGTAAATTCCATATTCCTGGTGACAAAATAATCACGTGAAAAATTACGACATTTGACATTTATGTAAATAATTACTAACTGTCATTTTGACAAGGGCCTCCATATCTGCTTGTCTATATCAAGTATGACTAACTACGTAAATTTAGAAAATCTTGAAATTTTTGATGAAAAATTCTGACATTTGACATCAATGAACATAATTACTAATTGTCATTTTGACAGAACTCCCATATCTGCTTGTCAAGGCCAACAAAGTCACATGACTGCTCGCGCCCTATACTTATGTAAGCAAAAACGGAAGTGGCGAGAGGTATTGTGCTGGCCACAACAGATTTTTATAATAAATTTTTGACATGGCACCGTTTTTTTTCTACTTTGTTTACTACTTGCTTGTTTTCATTGTTATCCATGACAACGTACATAGGTATGTCAAATAGACTACTATGATCTGAATTTGATTTGAACATCGTTTTACTTTGATCACGGTGATGAAGTAACACTACTCCGGATGTGCAAAAAATATTGTATGTATTACGGGCGAAATATATTTTGGCCCTAGGTGCATTGTAACCCTCCGCTGCGCGTCGGGATTCAATCTTGCACCGCGGGCCAAAATCTGTATCATTTCGCCCTTAATACATAAATATCTATTAACCCATTTATTAGTAATTATTATATGTTATCATTACTACGAGAAAACATTTCATCAACCTCTAAAGTTGGTATAAAAGTGAAGGGCGTGCATTCATAGTAAAATTCTGATGAATGTAGTCAATGTTTGAAGTCAACTACTAAGCGCAGGTCCAGTCTCAACGCATGGTAGCTATAGTTTCCTTCCCCTATTGAACCTATAAGTAATAAGGGTTGCATTTCAAAATATTTAATTTAATTAACTATTTTACAACAATTAATTTATTTATAAAGTAACACATAAGGTATTTTAAATTAATAATAAGATATCTTTAATATTGTAGAAATAATTTTAAATAAATATTTTCCATGTATAATTTTTTAAAGATAATATAATAAGGGGCCAATACTTTCTCATGACCATTATACATTTTAAAAGTTGGTATTTAAGTAAAGGGTTAGATAGTAGTATATGTACTCGCTTCGGCGGTACATATACTAAAATTGGAACGATACAGAGAAGATTAGCATGGCCCCTGCGCAAGGATGACACGCAAAATCGTGAAGCGTTCCACATTTTTTTACCTCCCGCTACCCTTGATAAGGGAGGTATAGGGATCGTGCTAAAAATCGCATATATCTGTTAGTTACAAACATTTGAGATCTGAACTGTGTAACCATGTGTATGAGGTGTTTAAAACATAGGCTCCGGGATTAAAACTATAGATAATTTTATAAATTTATCCACAAAATATATACAAAAAGTATTAATGCGAACCTGTAGAAAATTTAAAAAACTGTAGTTTTTATAATAACAAATCTCAAAAAAATAACATTTAATGGTATTTTTCGAAGAAAAACTATTTTGAGCTTCCAGCAAAGTGTCATTTCTGGTTATCTGATTAACTTCAAATCTAATGGCATCTTTTCATATAAGATTAAGGAAGAAATACAAGGTTTCAAAGTTTTCTGAACGATAGTATTTGAGTTAGAGCGTAAAGAGGATCCACACACACTCACACACACACACACACACACACACACACACACACGTACACACGCACACACACACATACACACAGACATTATCGTGTAAATGTTAAAATTGGATTCTAGGGACCTTAAAACGTACTCATTTACCAAAATCTCGATATGCGATTTTTAGCACGATCCCTATACCTTCCTTACCAAGGGTAGCAGGAGGTAAAAAAATGTGGAACGCTTCACGATTTTGCGTGTCATCCTTGCGCAGGGGCCATGCTAATCTTCTCTGTATCGTTCCAATTTTAGTATATGTACCGCCGAAGCGTGTACATATACTACTATCTAACCCTTTACTTAAATACCAACTATTAAAATGTATAATGGTCATGAGAAGGTATTGCTGCTTATTATATTATCTTTAAAAAATTATACATGGAAAATATTTATTTAAAATTATTTCTACAATATTAACGATATCTTATTATTAATTTAAAAAACCTTATGCGTTTCTTTATAAATAATTTAATTGCTGTAAAATAATTAATTAAATTAAATATTTTGAAAATGCAACCCTTACTACTTATTGGTTCAATAGGGAAAGGAAATTATCGCTACCACGAGTTGAGACTGGATCTGCGCTTGGTAGTTGACTTCAAACATTGACTATAATCACCAGAATTTTATTGTGAATGCACGCCCTTCTCTTTTATACCAACTTTAGAGGTTGATGGAGTGTTTTCTCGTAGTAATGATTGCTGATTATTGCGTCGGTCGGGATTGAACCTGGTATTTAAATTTAATTTAATTTTAAGTATTTATATGAATAAAAATTAAATTAAACGGGAGGTATTGTATTTGCCATATCAGATTTTTTTCTATATTCTTCCAGCACGAGGCTGGGAAACTCAAAATTTAATTTCGTAAAACATTTTTTCAAACCCAAAATAACACTTGTTGATACTAACAACTGTATTTGTCAAACGACTATAGAAGGTGTTGCTTATGTGAGCAAAAGAAATATCACAACAACTAGATATCTTAAGTCATCCACTCGTGATGTGACGCATTATGATACGCTAACTTGAATTGTCCAGTTATAAAAAATAAACGTTTGATAATCGTGAAGTTATCTATTTATTGTCACTCAGTTCAACAGCCTTCCACCCATAAAATCAGACATAAGTAAACAACTCAATATGTACAAGATTCAAGTTATCTAGTTGCAGCACTAAGAGGGCGAAATATACTAGCTTCAAACAAATATATTTAAATAGTGTGTATTTTGTCAAGAAATTTACGAGTATAATCTGCCCATAATCATAGAGTTAAGAATATTATATATAGAGGAAGCGTAAAGTATGATTGTAGACAATGACCTTGATGCCTAGTGACGGAAGGGGAATGAAGCGTCAACCATATTGTGTAGCCCCATTTCACCGCGTTATTCAAATGTTTCCATTTTACACCTATTTGTAAAATAAAGTTACACTGGAGTAATAAAACAATAGGAATAGTGTAATTTACTGGAATAAAACCAACGTAGGAAACAAATAATATCTACCGTAATACAATGTTTTTATTTATACAAGATAATTCTGTAACTAAAATAAAATACATAATTATTTTTAAAACTTAAAGAAATACAATGAATATAAATATCTGAAACTAATAACCTTCGAACAGAATTAATTTGTTATATTGTTGTCGTCGACTTTGTGATAAATATTTTATATTTTTTGCAATGTAGTATAGTCGTATGGAAATATATTTTTCTGAAATAGCTTTAATCAAATAAATAATATGATTTTCCATTGGATTCTGATCATTGGCGTGTTTACTTAAATTTTCAAAAATATATTTATTTTGATAATAATGTAACACTGATGTAACTAAATACAAAATAGAAAACTTTTTCTTCAAGTGAATTCCACCACTTTCTAATAAAGCTTGTAATAATTTTTTCCGCAATTTTACAAATATATCGTACACATGGCAAAGGATACCAAAGTCCACCTTTATTTTTAACATTTATTATAGATGAATTATCATTGCTTACATGGCCACTACGTTCATTTTCTTCCAGTGCTTCAACACATTCTTCACAATGAATAACTTGTTTCAAATGCTTAACCACTTCCTCTTTATGGATTCCATCCAATTCTTCGTATCGCTTTTAGCCAAGCATTTATTTTTTCCAAGTTTTTCGGAAATCTTAATACAAAAATTGAAAAGTAACAGGAAACTACTTATTTCGAAAGAACACTTTATTATGAATATATTTAAAATACTTACGCATGAAAGGTTATTTTTATTTTCCTTTCAATAACTTTCTGCGCAGCTGATTTCCTCCCAGTACGATTAATGCAGCCCAACACAGAGCACACTGGCAAATTTATAAATAAAATTTACTAAATTTACCCAAAAAAAATTAAAGAACAAATTTGAAATAGCACCTGTTAACGTAAGCAAAAGCAAACAACGAATCAGAAATGGGGCTGTACAAGATGGCGGACCATTTCCCCGCACGGCTTCAAGATTGCAGGCTTACGAGCCTCTAGTAAATATTCTTAACTCTATGCCCATAATGGAATGTCATTATATTGTTTGTAAAATATAAAAAATAACCACTATAGCTTCTCATTATAGTAATAAAAATTAAATATGAATGAGTTAAAGAAAGATTATACTGACATTAGTAGGGCCTGAGTTTGTATGTTTCCTCTAACAATCGTTATGGCATATTGTGTCTCGTTGTCTAATAAGAATCTATATCGGGTTCAAGTCGAAAAGGACCAACACGAAGAAAATTTATAGAAGAAACTACATTTTCAAAAACAGAGGAACCTATAGACACAGTATCATCAAATACAGAAGATCTTGAAGATATTGAATGTGCTAAATCTTAGAGTTCACATTCAATCTGAAAATAATTTTACATAGTAAAAAAATGCCAAATAATACTTATGTATTGTATTATTTTACAGCATGTATTGCTTCATATGTCAAACAATTACTGTAAATTATTACGACTTATTTGCACTGTACTTAATGTACCATCGAGCCGTCATCTTGAAAAATGCAGTGCTGTCATCAACGGTGTTTTTCGTTGCAAATAAAACAAGCCACCTACAATTAATAAGGTGGATACTTTTCAAACACTCGTAAACATTTCACAAACGAATGTAATTTTCCACCTTTAAATTTCATTAAAGCTTATTTTTATTTCTTTAGTTTCTACAAGAAATAAGATGTTAATTAAAATGTAAATGAACATTATTTTAATTCTTTGTTAAAATTAAAAAGAGTATTAGTATTAACTTCCGTTGCAAATTAATCTTATGAAATACTTGAACAACTTAGAAAAGAATGGAAACATGTTTATGTATCCAATTATTCTCTTTGTTAACTTGTTTATTATTATTATAGTTCAGCAAATACATACTTGACATTTATGAGTATTTTAAATTTAATGAGCAAAGAAACTATTTTCGTGATTATTATAACAGAATTTTTTTTTTTTTAAATATAACTTTGTTGTAACTTGAGAAACACTGGTTTAAAAAAAATTCTGCTCTAATCGGATGTTCCCCCTTGGTGTTCTATAGGATTGTCTTATAGTATTTTAGTTTATCTTTAATAATGTAAAAATTAGCTGTTACATCCTGTATATAGGGTATTAATTTTAAATGGGCAACCATTGCTATCTCGCGAACTATAAGAGATACAAAGACGTTTAACTGGACAAACAATGTTTATTTCATAAGACAAAATTAAAGAAAAGAAAAATTATTTTTTCGAACAGTAGTTCTTAGTATACGGGACCTAACTTTTTTATTTTAAATGAGATACATATATTTTTTATTTACTCATTCTTTAGAGAATTTAATTCTGAAGTCAGCGATATAATTTTAAATGAATGCATGTTATTTCTTTTACACAAAATTAAAGTGCTCTGAAAAAAAGAAGTAAATATTTTATTCTTTTAATTGATTATAAACAAAAATTCCAAAACATTAAAAGAAAAATTAATAGAACATTCTAGAAGTTTTGAACAAAAATTAGAAGAAAGTTCTAGATGTTTAAAGCAAAAATTAGAAGAAAATTGTAGGAAAACCGAAGAAGACCTGAAGAATTTAAAAGATGAATATGACAAGAAGATCGAAGAATTTACGCGAAAAATTCGCTAAAATTACATCGTCATCAATGTCGAATTCTGATGTAACAAGGGCAGGTCTACTAGAAGAAAGGAAAGTAGTAAAACCTGATACTAGCACAACAATGCCCATCAAAACACTAGAATTTGTTGGAAAATCTTCGTGGCCGAACTATTTAAAACAATTTGAAGCGGCTGCAAAAGCACATAACTGGACGCTCACAGAGAAAACTACAGCGTTCACTGTCTCATTGTGTACAGAATCTATCGACATCATCAGCTGAAGAAGGAAGAATAAGAGGACTATGACCAACTAGTCAAGCGGTTGGATATGCGGTTTGGTAATGCGCACCTGGAGCAGGTATACCACACGCAACTGAGGAACCGGTATCAGGGTTGTAAACAAAGCCTTCAAGAATTTGAGGCCGACGTAGATCGTTTGATTCGTCTCGCACATCCTACAACTCCTGACAGCGTTTTGTAGTGCCTAACCACATATACATATTTCCTATACTCTACATAATTGGTGACCCCAGAAAATGGACGGCGTACCTGCTCCTATTCCAAACACACAACCTGCTGAACTTCCACTTCCTGAAATCTCTTCATTAACCAATTCCTTCAAGATTCCCGAATTCTGGCCTGCAGACCCGACATTATGGTTCTCCCAAGTAGAAGCAACATTTATGTCACATCGTATAACATCTGAAACAACGAAATTCTACAAATTAATCGCATTACTCAATCCTCAGTATGCAGCAGAAGTCAGAGACCTTATCGAAAACCCCCCGACCGAACTTCCATACACCAAGTTAAAGGAAACATTAATTCATCGAACTTCACTGTCAAAGCATGAAAGAATTCAACAATTATTCAATATTACCGACTTAGGTGATAAAAAGCCATCACAACTTTTACGTCAACTTCAGCAGCTAATCGGAACACTGCGTCTGGACGACTCAATCCTCGAAGAACTGTCATTAATTTTCTTCTCTCTAAGGAGGGAGATATGTTATAGCTGCATCTAGCAGCCATGTATTTATATATGTTATAGCTGCATCTAGCAGCCATGTATTTATATATGTTCGATCAAGCTACCAAAAAACCAGTTGAATGTTGTAGAAAATAAATAAATAAAGTGTTTTTAGTTTTCTCCATTCCAAAATTCAAGTTTGTCGTTATTTTTATTATTTTATATTATACAAGTTTAAAGTTTAGGTTATACAGAGTATATCAAATATCATATACATATTTCCTATACTCTACAGAACCAAGGCAAGGATTTTCACTTAAAGCCAAAAGAAGAACTAATATACTCGTAGTTTACCATAAAATAGACACCGAAGACGTAAGACCCATTCGCCAACTAGGAAGAAGACTGCCACTGGCGAAGCGTGACGAAGCGGAAAGGATTATTGAGGACATGAAGATGAAAGGCGTGATCGAACCTTGAAGCAGTCCATGGGCTTCACCAGTGGTGTTAGTGAAAAAGAAGGATGGTTCTACACGTTGCGTCAACTATCGTCAACTTAACGTCACGAAGAAGGATAGCTACCCGCTACCTTGAAGAGACAATACACTGGGATCGAAGATGTTCTCCACTCTGGATCTAAAGAGCGGATATTGGCAATTAAATATGAATCCAACAGATAAGGAAAAGACAACCTTCACCATCGTTACCGAACTCTGGCCTCTGGCAATTTACCGTAATACCATTTTATCTCTGCAATGTCCCTGCAACATTTGAACAACTCATGCAAACAGTATTGGCTGAGCTATCTTGGAAAACCTGTTTGATTTATCTGGACGATATTATAGTAGTAGCAAAAACGTTCGAGAACTACATAAAAAATTTGGAAGAAGTTGTCCAGAGATTGAGAAAGGCTAATCTAATACTCAGTTCAAAGAAGCGTCATTTGTTCAAAAGAGAAGTTCATTATCATGGACACATGGCTTCTGGTAAGGGGATTGTAGTTGATCCGGAGAAAATAAGGGCTGTGCATAGAGAGAAACACGAGCTTAGAAGTTTCCTTTGTTTGTGTACTTACTATCGACGACATGTACCTGGATTCGTCAACATAGCTAAGCCACTAACAAGGCTTACGGGAAAAAGAAGATTTATCTGGGAAATGGATTGTTACCTTTAAAGAACTGAAACATTCCTTGACAAGCGCACTTATCGTAAGTTACTCCTTACCTGAAGTTCATACGTCAACAATGTTGGAATTGGTGGCGTCCTTTCCCAGAAACAAGAAAAACATGAGAAGGTCATTGCCTACTTTAGTACGACCTTGTCAAAACCGGATAGGAATTATTGTGTCACCAGAAAAGAACTTTTGGCAATCATGAAATCCATGGAGCATTTCTACAAATATTTATACGAAGTTTTTTTTGACAAGAACTGGCCATGATGCTTTAAAGTGGCTGCTACAATTGAAGGATCCTGCCAGGTGGATTGAGAGGGTACATGAATAGGATTTCAAAATTGAGTATAGGACAGGTACCAGCCATCGTAATACTGACGCATTGTCTAGGAGGCCATGCCACGAAGAATGCAAACATTATAGTCGACTGAAAGAAAAGCATTCCACCATTGCCAGGACAACATTAGTCGACGATAATTGGCAGCCCGATGGACTACGCAAAGACCAGGAAAATGAACCAACTTTTAAATTATAGTGGAATGAAAAGAGAAGGACTGCAAACCAGTATGGGAAGATGTTGCACCGCACTCAGAGAGTGTAAAATCATACGGGGCGCAATGGGACTCCTTTGTGATTGAGCACTCTATTAAAGCATAGGGTAGAAAATTCTGATGGAAGAAAATTTAGATAGTTATTTCTAGGAGTAGAGTACCAGATGTGTTGAAAATGAGCCACTCAAGGAGGATAACGTAAAATTATTTTCACATATACAAGGTGTTGCAATACGGCTCGGCGAGGATACCCTTAATAACATATGAAGATAATAGAAAAATACACACAACTGAATAATAAAATATAGGGTGTTCCATTTGAAAATGACGAGTTAAAGTCATTTGAAATTGAGCACATTTGATTCGCTTTATTGAACAGCCTGTATAATTACATTTTAAAAAAAGTATGTCAGAACATAGAGTATAATTACAGTTATACAGAAAAGAAAATTCTTAATTTTTACTATTAAAATAACTTCAGTAAGCCTTAAAGCAATGCGTGTATTCGGTCTTTTTTAGAGAAAAAACGGAATAACTTGGCAACGCCGTGGAAATCTAAAACAAAATTTATATGTTCGTATAGGTGAATAAAATAAAATTCAAAATATATAAAAATATGTATAGGGTTTTAAAAAAAGAGAAACAATTCTCGCCGAGCCGTAATGCAACAGCCTGTATATGTGAAAATAATTTTACGTTATGCTCCTTGAGTAAACAAATAAATTCTGTTAATAAACTTATGCTGTATTTCCAACGACAAGGGAGATATCGAAGACGGCGATTTCGATGACTCACCTGTATATATATATATATATATATATATATATATATATATATATATATATATATATATATATATACGATTCGGTGTACCACCTACACATCACTCCAACCAGGGAAGAAATTTTTAGTCTGTCGTTTTCCAAAATATCTGTAATATATTAGGAATTTATGAAACGAGGACAACCGCAATACATCCGCAGTCTGATAGCATGGTTGAATGAACAGAACAATCAACCGATATTTGTCGAAGGTAGTCTCAACCATCAAAAAGACTGGGACCGACATCATCTGTTCCAAGTGACTTATCGTTCATCCGTGCACGAAACATCAGGCAAACTGAAGCATGTGCATGAGTTTGTATATTTGGGAAGCATGATGTTGATGGATAGTCGAATTGATCGAGAAATTGAAAGGAGAGTGAGTGCGAGGTGTGAGGTAATTAGTGCTCTAGATACGTTTGCTCAAAACGTTAACGTATCTAGAGATACTCGATTAAGTGTATTTAATGGAGTGCTAGTGCCTACTTTGATGTATGGAAGCAAATGTTGGGCATGGACGGGAAAGTATAAAAAGAGAATGATTGCGGTGGATATGCGGTATTTACGTGGTGTATATGGGTATGTAAGACGGGATCGTGTGAGGAATAATTTAGTGTATGAAGAATGTGTGGTTAGGAACAATATTGTTAAGAGAGTTGGTGTAAGTCAGTTGAGATGGTTTGATCATGTGGAGAAACTGACAAGTGAACAAGTGTAAAGCGTATATATCTTGGTGAAGTTGAGGGTGTTCAATTGCGTGGCCGTCCAGGGTGTAAGTGGATGGATGTGGTTTGTAAAGTGCTAAAAGATAGAAAGTATTCGAGTGGAAAGAGACGAAGTACATATATGAGTATTGCCGAGGCAAAAGAAGTGTACTTAGACAGGAATGTGAGGCGAAGTATGATTGTTTCGCAACTATTATTGTGGTGTGACAAAAATTTCTTCTTCGATAACTCCAATACTACAATTCCAAAAATTATAATTGAGATTTTGGTTACGATTGGTTTACCGGAAGTACCCCAATTTGAAGATTTTAATAGTTTTTCTTGCAAAAACGCTGTTAAGTATTATTTTTTGGCCTTCTATGTTATTAAAAACATTAAAGAACATGTTATTCTCTATTCGATTTAAATGTCTTTTTTTCTTTATATTCAATTTAGAGATAAAGAATTATAAAGAAATATCTTGCAACCTATGCTGCTAAAAGCTGCATCATGAAAACAGAATATTCAAATATTGCTAATTGACAGATGTCAGTGTCAAATAACAGTTACATAATATCTGTGTGATATGATTTTACTGGAAAAATAAAAATGTAAAATAATTTAAGGTGGCAAAAACAAATCACATAAAGTAATACAACAGATTATAGCCATAAGCCAATTCAGCAGATTATTATGTTATTAATATAATGCTGTATATGTTTTTTTTTCTACTTCTTATTAAGTAACACACTGTTCTTTTTAGGAGTAGTTCAGTTCAATACGAGGTAAGATGAGTTCATTTCTCCCTAAAAAGAAAACACCCATAGAATAGTTTGCAAAAACTTTTTTGTGTGGAATTTATACAAAATACGTAGAATTGACGGAAGGTAATGTACTGGCCACGTCAGATTTTTTTGTTTAAGCCTTATTGGTACAAATGGCCATTAGGGAAAGATAGTGACATACGAAATTTGGAGGCTCGTTCGTATTCCAAATTCAAGCAAAATCAGTGTAAGTACCCTTATAACTCAACTTGTTTACGTTAACAGTCACGAAATTCGAGAAGTATAATCTTAGAAATAATATAAAAATGGGGTCATATTTTAGTTTAAGAGTGGAAAAATTCATTATAAAATTGCTCATATTTAGGTTAATATCTGACGTAATTGCATTATACACAAAACTGTTTGAGATCTGCTTGTACTTACATTTCCATCACTTTCCATTTGATTCATCCGAACATCAAACTAGAACGTGAAGCTCAAGTGATCGTAATCAATGTATAATTATCCATTTTTTCTTTTATTATTTGTCAATTGAAGTTCAAAAATGTTTAATTTAATAAAAATATGTACCTGTAATTTGACGCTCGATTTTACGAGCTGTGAAAAAGTTATAAATTACAAAAAGTTTTGTTTTATTCATAGCACTTTTATTCATTTATTCCTTTCATTACATTCCAATTCCCTGTAATAGTTATTTACGTATAAAAGGCCGAAAGAAAAAGTTTACTATTGATGTGAAATCGTACTCTTATACTTGCGGTTTAGATATTTTATGCTTTACGGAAACATTTTTCAATTCTTCCGTTTATGATGATGAAGTGTTATCTGATAATTACATTGTAATTAGCCGTGATAGACAAATGACCTCATCTGTGAAAATTGATGGTGATGGTGTATTATTAGGCATTAAAAAAAATCGTTCATAAACCAGAGTGGTGTACTACTGCTGAAGATATCTGGATAACTATTTTACTTCAACCCTTCAAATTACATATCTGTTGCGTGAACATTCCTCCTAATTGCACTGTAGAGGTTAATATCTTTTTGAACAATCTCACTAATATCATGAACTCCTTAAATGATACATTTTTAATATGTGGGGACTTTAATTTGTCACTATTACAATGGCAACAAGCTCATAATTACCATGTGGCGAATAATGTCTACAACACAGCATTTTGTACATTTATGGATACTATCTCCTATTGGAATATTAGGTAATTTAATAGTATACACAATCATAATAACAGATATCTGGACTTGATTTTATCAAACATTGATTGCTTTGAAGTTAAAGAATGTCACTCTCCACTTAGTCAAATCGATTTGCATCACACGCCATTATTAATTTATTTTGACTGTATTGTGCAGTCTAACTTAAACAGAAACAGTAGAGAGTAGTTGTTCAAAAAAGTTGATTACTCAGCTCTAAATAATTTTTTATCTGCTATCGACTGGGATAATGGGTTATCCTAATTGGTATTTAGATGAACTTATACGTATAATTAAAGTAAAATATAACGTACAAAGAAAGTATAAACGATTTAAAAAAATTATGATTATCTGAAATTTTCTTCTCTTCGGAAAAAGATCTAACAAATACCTGTTACTTAAATTATATTAGTGATATGGAGAATGAGATTCCATATAATACAAAAAAAAATGGTCATTTGTATTTTCAGTTAAGAAAACAAGTATTCCTTCCAATATGACACGAAATAGCATTGATTCCAGTCATGGCAATACAATTTGTACTATGTTTGCTGATTATTTTAAATCGGCTTATCTTAATAATAATAACTATCCTCCTCTTACGTCTGAGATAAACGAGTACTACGAATCGAATATTGATCTTGGTAATATTCCTATATCAGAAAACGAAATACATTATTTTTGAAAAAAATTGTACCACATCTTTATGTTATCCTTTGACATTAATATTTTGCAAGTCTCTAAATGAAGGTGTCTATCCATATATCTGGAAAAGAGCCTTAGTTATACCTGTCTTTTAAACTGGTAATAGAAGTATGGTGGAAAACTATCGTCCTATATCAAAGCATAGTATATTTGAAAAAATAATTGAACGAATTATTTACAAACATTTCTTTGCTTCCATCAAACATGCAATCAATATTGAACAGCATGAGTTCTCTTCAGGAAGTTCTGCTGGATCTAATTTAGTAGAATATACGAACTTCATTTTTAAAACTATGGACAATAGAACGCAGGTCGACGCTATCTATACTGATTTTAATAAAGCGTTCAATAAAATTAACCATACCATCCTTCTATCAAAATTGTAAATGCTTGGTGTCCAGTGGTTTCAATCTTATTTGAGTAATAGGGAACAGTGTGTTACTATGGGTTCTCATCCAGCTATTATCCAGTCACCTCGGGTGTTCCCCAGAGATCACATCTTGAGGCACTCCTGTTCATTATTTTTATTAATGATATCAATAAATGTTTTAATTAAAATTATACAACCTTTTTAGTTTTAGTTCTGTTCATTGTTATAAAAACGGACGTTTCGGCAGAATGAACTACTGCCTTCTTCAGGGATTAAACAACAAATCAACAAATATATAAATAAATAATAACAAAAACATTAGAAATAGGTAACCGTGGTGACAAATTACAACATATTTCATATAGGAAGCCATGTTCGACTACGATCTAAACCGTCACAATGATAAATATTTTGTTAAATCTAAGTTTATAATGATACGCTGTTGATTTGAAAATATATATTCCTGTTAAATCTGAATCAGATTGTTTAGGTCTTCAAACAGATCTTGACAAACTCTCAGTAATTACATTGTTGATAATGAATTATCTCTAAACATTAGTAAATGTTTCTCCATTACAATTACAAGAAATAGGAATGTATATAGTTATAATTATCAAATTGCTGGTATGTATATTAATCGTGTATCTCATATAAAAGATTTAGGAGTTGTTGCAGATAGTAGATTAATATTTGATATACATATAGACTTAAATGTTAAAAAAGCCTACTGAATGCTCGAATTCATCTTGAGAGTTGGAAAACATTTTAAAAATCCTAATACATTAGTATCTTCGTATTATTCACTCATTCGTTCTCAACTAGAATACGCTGCAGTTTGTTGGTCTCCTCATTATCAAGTGTACATTGTTAGAATTGAAGGTATTGGTAATTGAATCCTACTTCCAATGAAAATATCCTAATTTTTCTTTCCGGATAAATCTCTTCAACATAGACGAATTATTATACTTGATATGTCAGTCTTATACAAAATATTAAATAATTGTATCGATAGTCCAGTTCTTCTTGGTAGATTTGCTTTTAGAATATCTTCACATTCTACAAGAAATTCAGACCTTTTCTCACTTGTAACTTTCAACATGAATTACGCTATGAACTCTCCAATTCATCGTTTGGCACTTACCTTTAATAAATTGTCATCTTTTCTAATTCACTTGATATATTTACGTGTTTTAAAGCATTTTTGAAATATCGTTATTTTTATACTCTTGTTAGCGTTTAATTAAGATTTTATTGTAATTTTTCATTATGTTTGGGGTTCCTTGTATTGTATTTCATAAAATTATTACATATTCTCCTTTGCAAAATTTTATCATATTTCTAAGTGAGGTTAGTTCTTTTATAAGTGCAAACTGCAAAAAGCAAATTGCGAATTTCTCCGTTAAACAAACAATATAATAAAAATTACAAAATTATGTCTAGTTTCACTAGTTTACAACTTCTGAGTCAACTCCCATGACGCCATCGTCAGAAGTATACCTCTACAGGCCTTTTACCATCGTAGATGATCATATGATCACCGCCAGCACAACGAGTCATTGTCTCTGCTCCAGGAGTCCACTCACTGTGGACCGGACAGAGACCACAGGTTACACCACACTGAAGAGCACCAATAAGTGCGAAACGCGTCTGTGGTTACTTGTTGTGCTGGCCGACTTCTGACGATGGCTTCATGGAAGTTGACTCAGAAATTGTAAACTAGTGAAACTAGACGTAACTTTGTAATTTTTATTATATTAGTTCTTTTGTTTTATATTTGTCTTTGTCAGCTGTCAAGTTTCATCCGAATATAGTTATTATTTTGTTTAAGAGAGTTTGCCAACATAGCTACTATTATAAATTAATTATTTTTGTTAGATTTCTTTTGTCCTTGACCTTATATAGTTATTTTAGATTCTAGATTGCGAAATGTTACTTTTACATTCAGGAATGTAAAAGCATTTCGCAATCGAGTATCAAACAACGTTTTTTCGAAAACTATGTCCCAAAATTAGTAAAAATATAAAGATAAAATTTTGACGATTAAGATTAATTAATGTACCATTTAATGTCACCGTGATAACAATGTATGTTATATAATTGCGATTAAATCAGTTATTACCTGACCAGCAGTTGACAACTGGTTAACAATAGAAACCAAACAGACATTCTATTATTTTTCTTAAATTTTCCTGCGACTTGTGCAATTCGCTTCGTGATTCGCATATTGCAAGTGAAATATTTCAGACTAAAAATGATATCAGAAAGCGACGAAGACAATATGCCTCCTGAAGTATTAGAAGTAGCGCGAGGCATACTTTCTGGTCTTATTCCCCAAAAATCTACCAGACAATATGATCAAGTTAAATTGTAATGTTCGCCCTGCCAGTTCAAGTTGTATAAAATATCACTAGTTATAATTTATGTATGTTATTTATCACAATATAAAAAAAAATCTGATGTGGCCAGCACAATACCTTCCGTCAATCCTGTGTATTATGTACAAATTCCATACATAAATTTTCTTGCAAAAGATTCTAAATTTTTGGTATTTTATGATTCCCTTTCTCGGCAACGGAATTCCATACTCCTGATAACAAACAAATCACATGAAATAAGAAAATCATGAAATTTTGAATGAAAAATTATGACACTTGTCAGTTATGGATATAATTAATTGCTGTCATTTTGATACGGGTCCCCATATCTACTTGCCAAAGGCAGCAAAGTCATGTCACTGCACGCGCCCTATACATAATTTTTTTGCAAAAGATCCTATATTTCCAGTAAAGTTATTTCATAAACAAACTATGCAAATTGCACTTGACACTGACATCTTCTTCTTCTTTAGTTTTCCCATTCGTTAGGGGGTCGCTATTTTTTATTTTCTTCTTCCACTAATTTTTGTTTTGCGTGTCGTTTTCATTCAGTTCCTTTTCTCTCAAGTCTTCTGCAATACAGTCTTTTCATCTTATATTTGGTCTTCCTATGTTTCTTCCACCTTCTATTAATTTATTCATCTCTCCTCATGACATGTTCAAACCAATGTAATCGTCTCTCTTATATCTAGAAACTTCTAACACTAGAGTTACTTTACTTCCCTTATTCTTTCATTGATTTACATTTTATTGATACTGACATCTGTCAATTTGAATTACCTGAATATATTAGCAATTTTCATGGTTAAGTTAGCATAGCTGGCTGAATTATAAAATTTATTATCTTTATAATTCTTTAACTCTATATCTGTTGAATATGAAATATAAAATGCAATCAAATCGTATAGAGAATAATATATTGTTTAAGTTATAATAACATTTAACTGAATTTTTCAAGAAAAACTGTTAAAATCTTCAAATGAGGGTACTTCCGGTTGACCAATTATAACCAAAATCTAATCAAGTCTGCATATGGTTGTAAGGAAGAGGAATATGCAAGAATTGTAATTTTTGGAATTCTAGTATTGGAGATATCGTGCATGAAAGGCGGTCACATACACACACACACATACACACACATACACACACACACACACACACACACACACACACACACACACACATACACGTACATACGAACACACACACACATACAGACATCATCGTTAAAATAGTAAAATCGTATTGTAAAGACCCTAAAACGTACTTATTCAATGAAAACTCACCACCGAATTTTTTGATCAAAGACAATACCTTCCTTACCTAGAGGTGACGGAAGGTAAAAATATGTACATATGTAATAGCCTATGTTTTGATTGCCACTGATAGACAACTTATATCTTTCTCTTTCATATCCATATAAACCTATAACCTATTTCCAGTAAAGTTATTTCATAAACAAACTATGCAAATTGCACTTGACACTGACATCTTCTTCTTCTTTAGTTTTCCCATTCGTTAGGGGGTCGCTATTTTTTATTTTCTTCTTCCACTAATTTTTGTTTTGCGTGTCGTTTTCATTCAGTTCCTTTTCTCTCAAGTCTTCTGCAATACAGTCTTTTCATCTTATATTTGGTCTTCCTATGTTTCTTCCACCTTCTATTAATTTATTCATCTCTCCTCATGACATGTTCAAACCAATGTAATCGTCTCTATTATATCTAAAAACTTCTAACACTAGAATTACTTCCCTTATTTTTTCATTTAATTACTTGCTTTTTTATTGATACTGACATCTGTCAATTTGAATTACCTAAATATATTAGCAGTTTCTATGGTTATGTTAGCATAGCTGGCTGAATTATGAAATTTATACGAATTTTTTATCTTTATTATTCTTTAACTCTATATCTGTTGAATATGAAATATAAAATGCAATCAAATCGTATAGAGAATAATATATTCTTTAAGTTATAATAACATTTAACTGAGTTTTTCAAGAAAAACTGTTAAAATCTTCAAATGAGGGTACTTCCGGTTGACCAATTATAAGCAAAATCTAAACATGTCTGCATATGGTTGTAAGGAAGAGGAATACGCAAGAATTGTAATTTTTGGAATTCTAGTATTGGAGATATCGTGCACGAAAACGCGGTCACATACACACACACACACACACACACACACACACACATACACACACACACGCACATACGAACACACACACATACAGACATCATCGTAAAAATAGTAAAATCGTATTGTAAAGACCCTAAAACGTGCTTATTCAATGAAAACTCACCACCGAATTTTTTGACCAAAGACAATACCTTCCTTACCTATAGGTGACGGAAGGTAATAAATGTTCTTTAAAATTGTATTTAATATATAGTATTATTTGTAATAAATTATATAATTATATTCAAAAGAATTGTCCATTTTCAAAATTAACAAGCTTATAAACGTTTTATGGATTGGTGTCATCGAAGATTTTCAAGAATGAGAATGAAAATGTAATATTAGCATATTTTCAATACAAAATCAAGAAAGTGCAGCCAACAACGTTGTGGTCCATATATTCAATGTTATAGAGAACATTGAACGGCAAAAAGAATATAGACATTGGAAAAAAATCAAAATTAGTACCACATTTAAAAAATAAATGTATACGTTACCGACCAAAAGAGTCAAAGTTACTAACAAAAAATCTGATGTGGCCAGCACAATACCTTCCGTTAATCCTGTGCATTATGTATAAATTCCATACATAAATTTTCTTGCAAAAGATTCTAAATTTCCAGGAAATTTTTTTCATAAACAAAATATGCAAATTTCACTTGACACTGACATCTTCTTCCTCTTCTTTAACTTTTCCCATTTGTTACGGGCCGCTATTTTTTATTTTCTTCTTCCACTCATTTCTGTTTTGCGTAGCGTTCTTATTCAGTTCTTTCTCTCTCTTCTCTTTTCTAGAAACTTCTAATACTAGAGTTATTTCCCTTATTCTTTCATTCCTTACCGTATCGAAAACAAGCAATCGGAAGTAAAATGTGTTCAACAACTTTGCTAGCCTAGCATTTGCTTGGATTTGCTCGCAAGAAATCCAAGCGCCAATTTTCTCGCTTGACTTGCTAACTTATGAAATATAATGGCGGGTTATGCAAATTATATAAATATGAATTTAACTTGTACTGTTTCTATCTCATATTATGATGTGTTTATATCAATTACATGTCAAAAAGGCTTTCAAAGTTTTGTGATGAAGGTTTATAACATTGTTAAATTTGAAATATCTTCTTAGACCTAAAATATGTTCAAAATTAATTCTACTATCTGCAAATAACTGTACCTACCTATAAATTCATTTTGTATAACTTTCCAAACCAATAAAAGGGATATGAGAGATACACATGTTATATATGACAACTATATAATTTTCTCGATGACATTTGTGAATATCTGTTCGTCATATAGCTAGCAAATCTGTCAGTGTACTAAGCAACAAGTCTCGTTTGCTTACCTAGTATTTGCTTGAACTGCTTACTTCAATGAACGCATCTATTGATACTGACATCTGTCAATTTGTATTATCTGAATATACTAGCAGTTTCTATGGTTAGCATATCTGGCTATTTTAAGAAACTTCTTTAACTCTATATCTACTGAATATGAAGTATAAAATGCGATCAAATCGTATAAAGAATAATATATTCTTCAGGTTATAATAACGTTAAATGTCAATAAATGATATTTACTGCGTTTGTCAAGAAAAACTGTTAAAATCTTAAATAAGGGTACTTTCGATTGACCATTTATAACCAAAATCTAATCACTTATTCGTCTGGATGTAAACTTCAGAAACATGAAAAAAATATAACTTTTGGAATCGTGGTATTTAAGTTATGCGAACCGAAACTTTTGTCACACACACACAGACACAGATAATGGTATAGGGACCCTAAAACGTACTTATTCACTAAAAACTCAACATTGAATTTTTTACCAAAGAGATTGAAAATTTTATAAGAGGCGCCAGATGAATGCGTCTTGTTAATCAAGGTAATTTACAACAGTTTATATATTTTTACATATTTTAAGTAAATAATATATTTCAGGCCATTTTGATAATGGGTATATACGGCGCATGTAGAATAGCCAAATTATTAAACCTGACAATAGATGATATCGAGGATAAGGGATCAATACTTATATAAATCCAAGATACAAAAACTCATACTCAGAGAACATTCATTATTTCAAATTTGTCATATGTTGAATTATACATAAAACGTTATGCCTTACGTCCAACATTCACCACCAGCCGGAGATTTTTCATCAAGTATGTTAATGGAAAATGTGTAAATCAAGTTATTGGGATAAATAAAATGAGAAACACCAAAAGAAATGGCAATATTTTTTTAAATTACCGGAACCGGAGTGCTACACTGGGCATTGTTTCCGGCGATCTTCTGCTACACTTCTAGCTTCTAGCCTATTCTAGAGCTGATTTTACCAGTCTAAAGAGACATGGGGGTTGGCGATCTTCAACAGTTAAGGCCCATTCACAAATCAAAATTAGTGTTAGTTTTATGTTTTACGTTTTATATCAATTTGCAGCAGCATTCACAAATCATGTTTTAGTCATGGTTTTAATAGGTAGTGACATCTATTGGCAAATACGACACAAATTAAAGAAATGGGTAACCCACCATCTTCTATTTTTTTCTTTTTATCATTATACAATTATGTTAATAAAACTGCACTTAAAATTTTCTTATTATTCATAATAATTCCAAACAAAACTTGACAGTTATAGACAAGAACAACTATATATCGCTATTTCTTTCTACGATCCTTCCTATTGGTTCATTCTTAAGTATAAAACATAAAACTAAAACCAAAGATTGGAGTTTGCAATGTTCTATGCTAAAACCAAAACTAAATACTGATTTGTGAATGCTTATATAAGAAACCAATGCTACAAGGTCACTAAAACTAAAACGTAAAACATAAAACTAACACTAATTTTGATTTGTGAATGGACCTTTACGGAGGGTTATATTCAAGAATCCATTGAAAAAAAAATTAAATTGTAATAATATCTTAGCCGTTCCCAAATCTCAAGCTTCTTCATCAATGACTAATACTTCTTGTGTTCATCAAGAAACTATTCCAGTACACCAGATAGCGTCGTCAAGCGGAAATAATTTGAAGAATTGTACAATTAGAACATTAAATATTAACATTAAATAATATAATTCTATCAGAAAATTACAGGATGTAAAATACTTTTACATCCAGGATATAAAAGTCTTTTACGTTCTGTAGACAAAAAAACTATCATTTCGCGTGTTAATAGTTGTCATGTAAATATCAACTTTTGAAGACAGTTTTCGAAAAATATGTTTTATGTTCATTGTTACTAGTACTGTACTTTAATTGGGATTTGTCCTGTTCTGCGGCCTTATTGTAAAAATAAAAATAACTTCACTCTAGCATTAAATTTTATTTAAGTTATCAATTATTTACATGGGGTGTCGTGTTTGGTCGCGAATCTTGGGAACCGAGTTCGATCCCGACCGACGACCAAAGAAATATTTCGAATATTAATATTAAATGGCACTATAGTGACCACTGTGGTGTATTCTCCACGCTAGGAATGAGTGCCCGTGAGGTAACGCCTGGTAAACGCCCGCGCGGTGCAAATATGTCATTATCATTACCGAAATGTATGTACAAAGTAAATTAGCCCACTCAAAAATGGGTAATAATTCCGTATAATATACAATAATCTAATTGTTCCAAAAATATTAAAATAATTATAATAAGTCCAAATGATTTTCTTATCAAAGCTGTCAAAATAACAAGCATACACAAATCAGCTGATTTCAAGCTCTTCAAAGTCGCTCGAGTCACGTGTTTGCTCACGCCCTATTTTTCTTTTGATTTTTGTAAAGTTGATGCTAACTTCATACTTTAAAAAATAATGTGAAATAACTAAATTTTTATGAATAATATTAAAATTGTTTTAATGGCTATAATTAGCACTATCTCTTTAAGAGTGAAGTTAGCGAAATATCATTCATTTCCTATCACTTGTATAATGCAGAATATACAAAGAATTATTTTGGCCCCAATAAGGACTAATTAGGCTCTAATTACTCCAATAAAAGCCATTGACCTTTTATGAAACATTAATGCCAGCGTGAAATTAGCAGAAAAAAATTAATGCTATAATTATTTCGAAAATGGAAAATATAAAGGTAATTTTTTTGGCACTAATTTGCACCAATTCGACACTAATTCGCTATACTGTTTAGTAGTCAGTGCTTTATTTTTTAGTGCTAAATTGACGCACCTTCCGACGGGCGGTAAAATTGACAAAAACTTCGGCGGGTGTAACGTTCAACTTTCCGCCATGGTAACTAACGGTCGAATAATGGTCAAAATTGTAAATCTAAAACCTGCAAATAGTGAACAAAATTGCGGCGAATGCTTCCACTCCTATGTATAATTAGATATTAGTCTACCAAAATAGATGTGTTTTTGTCAGTTTTTTTGCAGATTAAGATTATAATACGAGCATAGGATTTAAGCAAACAATATTGATACAGTTGTGTATAAAACAGTAATATATATTCATTTATTATTATTGGAGGTTGAAATTATTATTATTATTATTATTATTATTATTTATTATTATTATTATTATTATTAAGCATAGGAATGCATAAAATAACAAAACAACGAAAGTAAGCCAAATAATACTTGTTTGAATTTAATTTATTATACAACCACATATAGGAATCAAGGGCTTTTATAGGTTTATATGGATATGAAAGAGAAAGATATAAGTTGTCTATCAGTGGCAATCAAAACATAGGCTATTACATATGTACATATTTTTACCTTCCGTCACCTCTAGGTAAGGAAGGTATTGTCTTTGGTCAAAAAATACGGTGGTGAGTTTTCATTGAATAAGTACGTTTTAGGGTCTTTACAATACGATTTTACTATTTTAACGATGATGTCTGTATGTGTGTGTGTGTTCGTATGTACGTGTATGTGTGTGTGTGTGTGTGTGTCTGTGTGTGTGTGTGTATGTGTGTGTGTGTGTGTATGTATGTGACCGCCTTTCATGCACGATATCTCCAATACTAGAATTCCAAAAATTACAATTCTTGCATATTCCTCTTCCTTACAACCATATGCAGACTTGATTAGATTTTGGTTATAATTGGTCAACCGGAAGTACCCTCATTTGAAGATTTTAACAGTTTTTCTTGAAAAATTCAGTTAAATGTTATTATAACTTAAAGAATATATTATTCTCTATACGATTTGATTGCATTTTATATTTCATATTCAACAGATATAGAGTTAAAGAATTATAAAGATAATAAATTTTATAATTCAGCCAGCTATGCTAACTTAACCATGAAAACTGCTAATATATTCAGGTAATTCAAATTGACAGATGTCAGTATCAATAAAATGTAAATCAATGAAAGAATAAGGGAAGTAACTCTAGTGTTAGAAGTTTCTAGATATAAGAGAGACGATTACATTGGTTTCAACATGTCATGAGGAGAGATGAATATATTAATAGAAAGTGGAAGAAACATAGAAAGACCAAATATAAGATGAAAAGACTGTATTGCAGAAGACTTGAGAGAAAAGGAACTGAATGAGGACGACACGCAAAACAAAAGAAAATAAAAAATAGCGACCCCTAACGAATGGGAAAAACTAAAGAAGAAGAAGATGCCAGTGTCAAATGCAATTTGCATAGTTTGTTTATGAAATAACTTTACTGGAAATATAGGATCTTTTGCAAGAAAATTTATGTGTAAGGCGCGTGCAGTGACATGACTTTGCTGACTTTGGCAAGCAAATATGGGGACCCGTGTCAAAATGACAGCAATTAATTATCTCCATAACTGACAAGTACTATAATCTTTCATTCAAAATTTCATAATTTTCTTATTTCATGTGGTTTGTTTGTTATCAGGAGTATGGAATTCCGTTGCCGAGAAAGGGAATCATAAAATACCAAAAATTTAGAATCTTTTGCAAGAAAATTTATGTATGGAATTTGTACATTATACACAGGATTGACGGAAGGTATTGTGCTGGCCACAACAGATTTTTTTATTAATTATTTTATCCACAACTGTTGAATAATATACCTATAATTAAACCGATTGTTATCAATTAATGAACTTCATTACTGTAACTAATAGAATAATACTGACAGATCGATGGGATAATATTATTCAATAGTTATGTCATATTCTACCTTTTAAAGAGTACTTACTTTTAATAAGTAATTATTTCCACATAAAAAGCCAAAGTTACATTAGTTTTGTCAATTTGCATACTTTCATTTTCTTCTTAAACTTAAAATGTAGTTGAATAGTCGATTTTAAGATTTTATGTTAAATGTCAAATCACTTCATAATTTTGTTTCAACACTAACGATAAAAAGATTTGTCTATATAAACAAAAATTTAAATTTGTCAGTGAAAAACTATTTATTTTTCAAGACAAATATGTCACTATTATGTTATTATTTGACAATTTTCGATAAAATAAAGTATTCTTTTAGCATGTAATGGCTATTACTCATTCTCATGAATAATAGCATACATTACATGCTTATTGAATAATATAATATTATTGTATTGTATTGCTTATTATCCATGTATATTTCAACTTGTTGAAAACAAAACGAGCTTATCATCTACGTTACACAATATTTAAAAAATATTATGGCTTAACGAATAACAATTAAGATTTCGATGAAACTTCATAAATATACGAGTTTATCTAAGAAAATAGTGGCAGATCATATTGTGAATATACCGTGAAATAATCTAGCCTAACGCACAAGGCATAAAACTTGCGGGTATGAGTTTAGTGTGTTAGATTAGATAACATTAAGGTAAGCTTAAGAAAAATTTCAAGCGAAAATGTCCAAATATTCTTTAAAAAATAACTAGGCGTTTATAAAAATAGGATATTACTAACCAAGGTGGAAAGTGTTTCATTATTATCGACGGCAAAAATAGCTAAACAAGGAGCGAAGTGCCGAGGTTAGCTATAGCCCGAGACGTAATGAAACTTTTACGAGATTTGTATATTTTTTTATTCATAATCACAAATTAATAATAAGTAATTAATATATAAATTATATGAACTGATCTCTCAAAGGAAGAAGTAATTTTGAGGTTGCAATGTAACAATTTCCCACCCCGAGGTTGAAAAGTATTAGCTTCTCTAGAAAACTTCCCGCCTTCTTGGAGACTATAACTAACTTCCCAATTTTTTAAAAATCAGAAATCGCCATATTTCTAACCGATTGTGAATAACAGGATTTTTTACAATCTGCCTACATCATAAAGTAAGAGCGCAAATAAAAATATTTGTGGTACATACAAGTGCATAAAGAACTCAATTATTGACATTATTTTTAAATAATTTTAACATGGGGGTGGCCAACTTGGTTTACTTCAAAGAAGCACGTCAGAGAAGTATGTGGAAGCTCATAAATAGAACAAAGTTTTATAATTACAATCTGAAATTCAAGTCTATTATATAATTATCATATACATAGATTAGTTAGTAGTATTAAATTATTGTTAATAATTTAGTATAAATTATTAGAAAAGTTTATATTACAACAATTTCCTGCAAAATAATTCCAGAGTATTATGGTGAAGCGGTTACAATTCCTCCGTGGGATGTATATGATTATAATAAGGCTGGGATTTAATGCGTACACAAAAAATATGTTTGCATACCTACAATACGTGGGCGGAGTGATAAGCCTGGTAAAAATGAAACAAGGAATAATTATTTCGGCAATTAAAATATTATTTTTCAACATAGTCTGTATTTAGCTCGATTCGCTTAGTTCATTTTCATCGATGGACTTCTTATTAGAGTCAAATCTCTTTCCACCGAGTAATTTCTTGAAGTTCGAGAACAGGAAATATTCGCAGGGGACTAAATCTTGAGAATACGGTAGATGTGGAAAAAAAATCGAAACCTAATTTATGGATTTTGGCCATAGCAACTGCACACGTATCACTCGAGCATTGTCCGGATGGAGCAGAACTTTTTTCTGTGCCAAATATGGTCGTTGTTCCTTCAAAACGTCGTTGAAATGGTCCAATGAATTTGAATAATATTTGTTGTTGATTGTTTTTCCCTTTTCAAGAAAATACATGCGGATTACTGTGGTCGATAATACTGTTTTTGCCTTGTTCGACGCAGATTTGCCAGAATAAATTCATTGTTTCTACAGTTTTTTGGTCTGTGGTGTGTAGTGTGTTGAATCTATGTCTCGTCCACAGTTATAAAACAACGAAAAAAACTCTTTTTATTGTACCTGAACATCACCAAACCTGCCTCTGCAATTGTCACACGTATTTATCTTTGGTCGATTGTGAGCAAACGCAGCACCCATCGTGCAAATATCCTTTTCAGAGCCAAATATTCGCGTAAGATATTGCGCACACGTTCATCTGAGATCCGTACTATCTCAACGATCTAAAGCACTTGCAATCTGCAGTCTTTTATTACAATGTCATGGATTTTATTAATCATTTCTGTTGTAGTCATCACATTTGAGCGTGCTAAACGTTCGGCAACACTTAAGGTACGGTTTCCTAGACGCGACAAGCCGCGACGACAGGTCGCGCGGCACCTCTGCGTATAGGCAAATTGTAAGAAGTGGTTTCCTCGGCGCGACCGCGACTGCGCGGCAAATCGTCTGCCGCGGCGACAAACGAATGACTGGTATAGTGAGCAGCAGTGTTGCCAGGTCTAGTGAAATTTCACTAGATCTAGTGATTATGTAGCCAATCTAGTGATTTAGTGAAAACTTTTATGAAAACCCTCAAATCTAGTGATTTTCAAAATTCTGTAGAAAATACATTTTTTTGCAATATAAATACACCCATAATGCATTCACTATTTTTCAAATAATTTTAATAAGAGGAAATTTACAAAAGTGTCCTCTATTAACGAGTAGAGTAGGTACTTTCGTTCAACAACGCAGTCGGGTTCTGAATCTGTACTTCCCCGAGCTCCGATAAAAATAATATGTACAGAAGAATCAGTTATTACTGGGTTCCAGGACCATTGTAAAAAAACTTTAACAGCTTATTCCTGAGGCCATTTTGAGCAAAAAATGTTTTATGAATGTACGAAAACTTTTCGTTACAATTTAGTTGCATATTTATACTTTCTGTTGTCTTTGTATTTCAACCAGAGGCGTTTCATATAGGGAAGTCGGGAACGTTTTTTAATCGTTATTTTTTTTACTTATAAACATTTTTTCATTTTTACTTGTAAAATTTTACATACAATGAAAAAATACACAAAAAGGTGCTTTTGCTAAAACTTGATAAACGCAGTAGTTTCTGATATATTTTAATTTTTAGAAAAGATCAATTATAAAAACAATTCATATTTGCGGATTGCGTTCCTTTCTTTAAATATAGATTAAAATTTAAAAATATGTAGTGTAACTGAGCGTGTAGGAAGTATAGGAATGAATATTTAGGAGGATATTACAAAACAATAAAATTATAAAATCTAGTGAAATTTGTTCCTAATCTAGTAACTTTTTGGAGTAAAATCTAGTGATTTATTATTTTTAAACCTGGCAACACTGGTGAGCAGTACTCCGCGACAGTCGCCGGCGACAGGATAGCGAAATCAGCATTTTCAGCTTTAGATGATGGGAAATTAGTTAAAGAAGTTCGAGAAAATAATGTTTTGTATGATATGATCAATGATAAGTATAAATATGTAATATATAAAGACGAAATATGGATGGGGATTACAGAGAAAATAGAAAAATTAGGTAATTGTAAATGAAATAATATAAAAAAACTTAATGCTGTTATAAATTGAAATTTACATTTGTAAAATGTAATTATTTTGTAACATAATTCGCTTCATTTCGAACTGCAGCTGTCGCGTCTAGGAAAACAGTAATGCTCTGCGACTAGCGATCGGAGTAAAGTCGCGGCGACCAGCCGCCGCGGCTTGTCGCGTCTAGGAAACCATACCTTTATGCTTGTACGGCCAGAATGAAAATTAGTATACATCTCTTGTAAATTATTGAAAACTAAGAGTCCCTATAATATTTATCATATTTTGTTTTGGTTTGCGTAATAGTTCTTTTAGGAGAGGTTCTAATTTAAATGACTGCCAAAACTTAATGACAGGATCTGTCAGAAAATTTTAACATGGCCTATTGAAAGATGGTACTTCACAAATGTCATATTACTTTTGGGATAGTGATGTCATCAATTAGAATTTTACCGAAGTTATTCCGCCGTCTTAAACAAGTGTTTTTGCAAAAAAATATATACAAAAGGTATTACTTTATATATAAAGGGTACAAAATAAAGATAATAAATACAATGAAAATTTTATCCATACATAAAAAAAATTATACAATCTAATCTAACCTAGTCAATATGTAGGTATCATACCCTATCCCCCATCCTAAATTAACCTAACCTTTCTCGTTCAAGATATTTTTGTGTAAATACCATGTTTTTAATATTTCAACTGTGTTGTAGAAATTATTATTTTTGTTTACTGTTAACATCTACCTTTTTGTGTAAAATATACAACCATTATTTTATCATACAAAACATCCTAATATTATACGCAATAAATATTAGCCTTATGAAAATAATATTTTCGATAGTTTTTTTTTAAATTATAAACAATATATTCGTGTGATAATTTATTCTTTCAATATAGGGTAACACGCGAGAATGAACGAGGAAGCATATCCTTTTTCTTCTCGTTAAGAGAGGTATTGGATTCATGCTAATAATCGCATATCCAGATTTTAATGAATAAATTCGTTTTAAGGGCCCTAAAATCCGATTTTAACATTTTTACGATGATGTGTGCGTGTGTGTATAAGTGTGAATGTTATTATTAATAAACGAAATAATATTTTTTTATAGTTACAATTGTTTTAGTTCATTGTTTTATTTCAAGCCACAGTCATGGCTCACTATTCTCTTTTCGACTAGGTGTATAAAAAAGTGCCCGCCATTTTACTTTTTAATAATGTAACATATGGATTATTTTACATGATTGTAAAGCAAATTTGATGTACTTTTCAAATTTGTAAAAAAATATAGTATGTTCCATTTGAAATATCAAAGTTGATATTAATTACTAATAAACCGGAAGTGGTATCATTAATATACATTCGTCACAAGTAGCTTACATGTTGCTGTATAAATCATGTTATATGAAAGTAATTACTAACTTAATAAATAAGCGAGATATTTGCTAGGTCCACTAAAATATAACACCCTGTATACATATACCCATCAGAAATTCCGTCAAAAAATTGGAAGAAATTCGAACATTTAGAAGTGTAGGAGAAAACTTCCTCAAAAAATAAATTAAAATTATGAAAATAAACTAAACATAACGAAAAGACATGAGAAATTTATAGGGCGCGAGCAGTCATGTGACTTTGTTGGACTTGACAAGCAAAATGACAGCTAGTAATTATGTACATAGATGTCAAGTGTCAATTTTCCATCCCAAATTTCATGATATTCCAATTCCATCTGGTTTATTTTCCTCAACAAGTAAATTCCACATTCCTGGTGACAAATTAACCACGTGAAAAATTATGACATTTGATATTTATGTAAATAATTACTAACTGTCATTTTGACAAGGGCCTCCATATCTGCTTGTCTAGGCCAAGTATGACAAACTAACTACGTGAATTTAGAAAATCTTGAAATTTTTAATGAAAAATTCTGACATTTATGCTAAATGTACATAATTACTAATTGTCATTCTGACACGGGTATCTGCTTGTCAATGCCAACAATGTCACATTACTGCTCGCTCCCTATACTTACGTAACCAAAAACGGAAGTGGCGAGAGGTATTGTGCTGGCCACAACAGATTTTTCAATAAAATTTTATTGGCTAATTCCGGGAACATTTTGATGTTACCTCGTATGTATTATAATTTACGGAAATTAGGACTTTCGACAGTATATTTAGAACATATAACACACAGAAGCTATTGTAGGACTGTCCTACCGAAAGTAGAACAATTGGCAACCCTAAGAAGTATGCTATAACTTTCGATTAATTTATAACAATAGTAAATACGTAATGTGTGCATGCGCGTTATTCTATATAAAAGCGTGTTGGCGCGTATGCGCGCATAGGTGTGAGCGTGTGGGTGATTGGTTCGGTGCGTGTGGGTGGGAAAATGTGTATGCGTGCGCATGTTTGGGTGCGAAGGTTAGTGAGCAAATGTGTCAATATGTAAATGTACGAGTATATATGTGTGTGTGCGTTTTTGTATTTCTCTCTATCTATGTATGTGTGTGTGTGTGTGTGTGTGTTTGTGTATCTATGCGTGTATATGTGTGTGCCTGCGTGTGTATCTGTGTGTGTGTGTGTGTGTGTGTATGTGTATCTATGTGTGTATGTATGTGGGTCTATCGGTGGGTGTAAGTGTCTATCTAAGGATGTATGTGACTGTGTGTGTTTCGGTGTGTGTGCATGTGTGTGTGTTTGCGTGCGTGTGTAACTGTGGGTGTATGTAAGTAATGTATGTACCTATTCTAATTCAATTTCTAACAATAACCTAGAAAATTTTAAAATTTTGTTTTTAATCTTTCCACTTAAATGAATTTAAGAAGTAACTCAAAAGTCGATCGATTAAGCAGGAATTACACTGAATGGAAATTTTAAATATAGCATATACGTATTATGCATTTAGAGATATATATTCATAAAATATACATACATCTATTTTTATAAATTTAGTTTTGAGAAAAAATAATAATTAGTAAGAGGTAATGTACTGATGGCATCATTTTTTTATATATGCAAGAACATGTTCATCAATGATTTTATTTATACACCTGCATTTTTCATCGAACTTTTTTCTTGTCAAGTGAATTTTATTAAAGCTGAGTAAAATCACCGCAACCCTAATTTGATTCTCACTTTGTTTGGGCTTAATTTGTGAGATACATACTTGAATAAAAAAATAGTATACCTCGTAATATGTTAAATTTTGAAATAATTAATAATTTAAGGCGGAGAAAATACGCCTAAGTTTATGAAAAGCCGACGGTTTTATATTATGACACATGTTTCATAAATATCTCCCCTTCAATCCTACCCTGCAAATCTCAAAAGCTCATCGTTGATCGCAGGTAAACTTCATGCATAAAACATTCGAACATGGACAAGCAAACACACAAATGTATATTTTTAGTCAAGTGTATTTACATATGTCTTATCATAAAAAGACACCTCCACATTAGAGGTTTACGAGTACAACCAAAGGCTTCACTGATGTTGACAAGAATTCCACAAACACTTTAAAGTCATTTTATTTGCGTCATTTTAAAAGATGTAAATAATTTCATATGCAACAACTTTTGCGACGCTCAGCGTTTAGTCATAAGGGAAATCAACGAGCAGGAGCTAATATGTCGTCGAAGTGTGAACACATTACTTTTGCTTCTTTAAACATATTTCTTATCCGGAAAAAAATATTAAAAGCAACACGTATTTACCCACAGAGAATTCTTAGCATAAATTCATTCCTGTTGTTTTTATAAGTTGGAAACTTTTGTTCATAACAAGTGTAAGAAACGCAAATTTATCATGCAGATAAGAAATAGAAAGTATGATTATAAATCAGACGTACCTTGAGTCGTTCCGGGAAGTGCAGGAACAGTAGCGCTGCAGGTTTCAGGATGCGGCTGAAGCGACGAACTTCATTATACTAGGGGTGAAGTAATGCGTATCGCACGGATAATACCTGTTGATGACGTCACGGGGGTGAGGGTACACCCCGTGGTAAGCTCATTGGTGCATTCAAGCGCCGGCGCGCATTTCCACGTGCTCTGCAAACGTCAAACTCATAAACGTAAACATTGATGGAATATGCAAGGAAATCTTTATTTAAATTACAGTTCCACCTCATTCATAGGGGTAAATAGCACGTTTCTGTTTCCTCACAGTAAATTTCACGTTTTTTACGGATTATTAAAGTTAAATGTAGTTGCGCTCGTCTTAGGAGATGTTATGTGCGTCATTGTCTTCCTTGTATACATTTAAATTTACATCAGCATTCAACTACGTATTTTAATACACACGTTACAAAAAATTATTATTCTCTAAGTTTTTGTGTATAGTGTCTTAGTTTATAGTGAAATGGATTTTGTTGTTTCACAGCATGCTTTTAAGGGTTGAGAGACTGTTCCATATTTGAATATTTCAATGTCATTTGGCGCAGATTAAATTTGGCCAAAATAAATGTTACATAAATTATACATAAATTTATCAAAAAATATTTATTTGTTTCAATTTTTGTTATTCCTGCTTTGACCGGTAAATAAGACAATTTTCGTTGAGACGAGATTGATCGCATCATCAGTAAAGTCAAGTCAATTTACTATGAATTAAGACAGTATTACTCCTGTACATATAATATAATTCAAGTGTATCTAAAATTCAATACAAAATATTAAAAATGACATTATTTTTTTATTTATTACGAGGGTCCCGCTAGAATTAGTAAGAATAAAACACCTGGTTCAATTTTTTTTTAAATTTTATTTTAAATAAAGTTCAAAGTAGTTCCTTTCAACAAGAATACATTTCACCATTCTTTCCTTCGACTTCTTAGAAGCTCGTACGTAACCAATATTCTTTTAGAATGCTTTCCAAAATAATCATGAATTGCAGTATCTTCAGACGAAAATCTACTACTCAGTATTCCAAAAAATAGCCAAAAGTAGCACATTGTCAAATATTCTCTTTATAATATTTTCGCTAAAAATTGAAGAAAATATTCTCTTTTTAATTTCATAATTGCACTCAAAGCGATGCTTTAAAAAAATGATTAACTAAGTTCTTTCTAACTAACTTTCGGAATAATGCAAATTTTATTTTCTACGACCTGTCTGGTTATCTTTTTCTCTGACAGATCTGCAAATCAGTAGATAGTAGGGTATGTGACCTGACCATAGTGAAAATTCAATATATGAATTATGAAATGTATAAATTAACCACTATAGTGTACCATTAAAATAAAAAAAATTAAACATTATTTCATAATAATTTGCAATTAAATGTTTTGGAATAGGGATAAGATAACGTGAGCATCACCGGAGATTTACATCTATACACTGTCGCGCTCGCACTACGATAACGTTGCTATACCCGTTATCCAAAACAAAACAAATAATTTTTTCTCGTAAACGAAATGAAAATTTATTCACATATTCCATATCGCAACGCAGGCTACTGCTCGTATATACAGATTAGAGGTGGGTGCGGGTCGTGAATTTTGTCGGGTCACGATGTAACCCGCGTGTTCGTGAATATATTTTAAATTTTGCGGCGTGATTGGGCGTGAGTTTGAGGGCCTGAAAATATATCGTGAGTGATCGACCGTGATTGCAATTTAATCGGGCATGATAAATATGATTTTTTCTATTTTTTATTTAAAAAAAAAATACATTCATTATTATTAGTATGTCGAAATATGTGATCAACAGTATTTTTTTCTTGTAAATAGTTTTCTAGGAAAATTGTATACAATGTAACCATTAAATATATACATATTTTAAATGTACAAACAATTACGTGTCACGAACGTGACCCGCCGGGCGTAATTGGGCGTGAGTACCAAACTAAATTCGTGAGCGTGAGTGACTGTGAATCAAACATAAAAGTCGTACGTGATTGATCGTGATTGCATTTTTTATTTCGTGAGCGTGCGTGATCGTTAACAAAATGGTACTCACGCGCCCACCTCTAATACAGATGTCCGGATTATGAAGGACACCATTGGGATCTCGAAAACTATAAGAGATACCACTTCGATAAAGTGGGATATGTGGTGCGCTTCGAAGGGGCCATCTTAGATCTACTTTTGGTTTGCCAAAAATTCTTAGGTTACTAGATAATGGCGGAAAACAGAATTTTGATTTTTTTCATTTTGAAATTACTTCTGAACTATCAATAATCGAGAAAAATGTTTCAAATAAAAAAGTTAGATATTTTTATTATCTATCCATCTATGGTGTACAAAAATATTTTTTCTGTTGGTAAATTATCTAACACAAACTTCATTAAATGTTCATCAAAACGAACAAATGCAACGTGATTTTTTGACAGCAATGATTTAAATGTCATAAGAACAAGGAAACTGATTCGAATTTATTCATTTTGATGATCCGCTAACTGAACAAGGGGTTGATGAACGTTTCTGCAACCGGGCATTACTCACTCATAAGCTGTCTGCCAGCGACACACGTATTCTGCGGCCAGGAAAAAAATTCACAGATACGCATGAATGTCCTTTACACATCCCCACTGAAGGACACCACCCGTACTTCATTTGTTTACACAAAATAAAATAAAGCTCGATACTTTTTGAACATACCTCGTATTATATTTATTTTAAAAAACAAACGAAGAAACTTAATGTTGTCATTTTTGAAAAACGTCACTGTCATTGTCGTATTATCCGTCATGCCAATTCTCAAATATCAGAGTGATTTTAGATTACATCCAATTTCGTGGCCGATATTGTGCCTGCGAAATGTTTAGTTAGCGTCCGGTTGCACAAAAATATTTTTTTAGTCACGAATACAGTACAATGGTATTTTTTTTATACAGTTTTTTATGGTCTTCTTATTTTTTTTAATGAGTCAAACAGGATAAAGGAAGGCGAACAACATTAAAACACATATCCAGAGGAGCACCTCAACAGACACATTTTTGTTAATAACTTTGGGTACTCCGTTCGCTGAAACGAGACATTGTGGAACTTATAAATCATTCTATTGGTTAAAAGAAGAAAATTTTGGAGCCGAACCAATAAAAAGACTTGTTTTTGTTTAATAATTAGTTTTACATTCTCTCGTTTCAGCAAAACTATTAGAATACTAGTTATTTAGGTGTATCTTTATACTTTATTTTGTTTCTGTATCTCAATCAGAGGCGTCTCATATGGATAATCTTTGAACGTTTTTCATTATTTTTTTGCCTATTAACATACTAATAAAATATTACAAACAATGAAAAATACACACAAATGGTACTATTATTAAAACTTGATAAATGTAGCAGATTTTGAGATATTTTAGTTTGTAGTACGGGAGTGGATATCAATCAAGGATTCAAACCCACAATCTCTGTGTTCTCTGTGTTTTATAATTTTCGTAAAATTTTAATTTCAGCCTTTTACAATAAATTTATTTTTTGTAAAAGTAATAATAATAATAATAATAATAAAAGTGTTTATTGTACATAAGCTTAGCTTATACAAAGGAGTGGATACATATTTTGAAATAACAGTACATATTAAATATTTTATGTGTTTGTGGCGAACGATCTAATTTGTAGTGCAGATATTGTGTAATTGTAAATATCATACATTTTATTTTTGGGCAACGGTTTTAAAAGTTGAATAAGGTAGTTGTCTTCGGTTGGGCTCTGTAAGTGTTTCTCCAGGAACGCCTGTCTGGGTGACGTGAAAAACGGGCATCTCAGAACGAAGTGGAAGAGATTATCTGGTTCTAAAAAGTTACAAATAGAACAGATGTTATTTGGGTCAAATTTATGTGCTGTTCCCTGAATGTATATTTGTGCTGTACTTCGTGTTGTGGCTACTCGGATTTGACTTACGATCTTTATGACATTTATAGAGACTTCTTCTTCTAAGTAGTGGAGATCACTATCCTCACTTATCTCTCGATATATGGAGCTGTATGTGGAATTCTCTATTCTTGTCCTGTCCTCTTCTTGTAATGTATGAAAGAGTCTTTCTGTCAGTTGCTCGCCCAAGCTGTCCAACGTAACGTAGCTTTGTTCGTTCCAGGTATCAAGAGCGTTTATTTTTTGAAACATGTTTTTAACTTGTGTGGCCCAGTTGTATTTTGGAATATTTCGTGTGCTTTTGTCTAATTGTATGAGCTTGTTGTAGCACATCTTGGGGTAACGATTATTGTTCATTAATAGCAGTTTTTTATTGAAGCTCAAGACCGCCTTAAAGACTAAGCTCTCTAGTTTTGGTTGGTTTGTTTCATATCGGACTATGTAATTGGGGGTACATTTTGGCCAGTTAAATAGTTTTTTGAAGAATTCGACTTGGACTGTCTCGATTTCTTGTGCATACTGTAAGGCGTATATTTCAGCAGCATATAGTAAGGTAGGGAGTACAACTTTTTTATACAAATGTACTCTCGAATCCCAAGATTTTGTTTTGGTAGTGGCCATTAGATTTTTGATCATTCCTGCTGTGCAGCGCGCCCTACTCATCAAACTGTCTTTTGCTTGTTTGAATACTCCTGAATTGGTGAAGAGAACTCCTAGGTAGGTATATTCGCTTGTTGTGGTAATAGTAGCATTTTGACAAGTAAAGTTTGTGTTTATGCGTTTTGGCCTGCCTCTAAAGAACTGCATTATCTTAGTTTTCTGTTGATTGATGCGCAGGTCGTTGTTGTTGCAGTATTTTTCAAGGCAATCAAGTTTTTTGTGTACATCTGTTATGGAGTTACATAATAGAACTAAGTCATCGGCGTAGAGTAGCATTAATATGTCGGTAGTTGGGTTGATGTAGAGTCCCTCTAAACCTTCGTTTCTAAAGAATGACTCAATATCAGCGATGAATAGGCTAAATAAAAAAGGGCTGAGCGGGTCACCTTGTAGTACACCTCTATTTACGTTTATTGGTGAAGATCTTTGCCGGTCAACATCGAGTATTATGTTTGAGTTTTCGTAAATATTTTGGAGTAGTCTTGTTATCTTGGCGCTAACACCGATTTCGAATATTTTGTTCCATAGTTTTTCATGGGAGATAGAATCAAACGCTTGTTTGAAGTCCACGAATATGGCGTACGTGCTACGTTTCTCTATAAGGCGGGTCTGTATAATTGCACTTAGGGTGAAGATATGGTCTATGCAGGATCTGCGTTTTCTGAAGCCACATTGTGCTTCAGGGATTATATCGAAGCTTTCAGCCCAAGTTTCCAGTCTTTTTGAGATAAGGGTTGTTAATAATTTTAGGATAGTGTTTATCATTGCTAGTCCCCTGTAATTATCAGGGTTGTTTTCATCGCCTTTTTTATGTATTAACTTAAGTAAGCTTGTGCATAGCTTAGAGGGTACTGTTTCTGTATTTAAGCAGTTGTTTAAGAAGTTTAGAAGAGTTGAGAAGCAGTTGTCATCTAAGATTTTTAATATTTCATTTGGAATCAAATCCGGGCCTGGGGTTTTATTATTTTTGAGCCCTCTTATAGCATGTTTTAATTCAAAGCTGTTTATTTCGTTATCTAGGTAAGGATGTAGTACTCCGGAAAACTGGGTGTGTGTGACTGGGTTTAGTTGAAATACGTCCTTGTAATGGGTTTCCCATTGGAGGAGGCTTATAGGGTTTGAGGTTATTTTCTTTACTTTATGTTGTTTGTATACATTCCAGAATTGTTTACTATCAGAAATATTGTTAATACCTTCTTGAATTTTTGTGAAGTAACTCTTACATTTTTATACAATAATTACCAAAGTTGCTGGAAATAAATAAAATAAAACAAACCTGTTATAATATTGGTCAAAAGTTTACAGAAAATTTAGATCATTATTATCTTTTTATTGTTATTATTTTAATTTATAGACGGCTGCGCAACTGTTTTGGTCATATACAGCCGATGTGGTGATAAAAAATGTGATGAATGGTGAGATCAAAAGTCCATACCTCACGTTAACGTAAGACTCGAATCTACAATCCTCGGTATGCAACAACTGACCGACACCTACGTTCAACTGGGCGATTCAATTATTGACCATCACCCATTCTAAGTTCAACTGACTGTCAATTAGACGATAACCAAATGGGCGATGGTTAAATGGGTGACCATCATTTGTGCGATAGAAGTTTTTGCACGCTTAATATGACAGGTATATTTTTTGCAATAGAAAACTGGTGCTCTGATTATTCTAAACATAATTTTCAATTTTTCACTCCAATAAAATTAATAATTCATGTTTTATTCATGTTTAAAATATAGGACTCGGCTCCCATTTAAGAATATTGTACATATTTGTGTTTTGTCTAATAACATCACGTTACTCAGTTGTAACACGAGGAGGGTGTTACAGAGGCTCTAATGGTGGTATTACTTCTTTTACCAACGATGACCATGACTTTATTTAACCGGAGGACGAACACACATACACTCAAACTTACACTTACACTTTGATGGCCGATGAACATTTGCGTTATGAACACAGACAATATTAGGATTTTAACTAATTTCTTATTTACATGATTAATATTTACACTAAACTTATTATTATGGATTACACTAAACATAATTAAACACATAAACTAAACTGTTACTTTGCTGTAACCTTGCGTACTAGCGTCTACTACGCGCTCAAACTAAAACTCAAACTACATGTCTCGTCGACACGAGTATCTAAGACAGACTCTATGTCTCGTCGACACGATTATCTAAAACCGACTATCTTAAACAAAGCGTTACTTCCATGACAGGCATATTTCTGAAGGGTTGAAGAGGGTATCATATGGCAGCCATATCAAAATATCAACCCTGCACGTAGGATTGCAATAATTTCTAAACTTAATTGTCAACAAATAACTGGCTAATATCTTTGACAGCTAGACTAAACAGTCAGTTAATAAAAGATGATAACTATTTCTAAACAGAATTTTGACTAACAAAGATAACAAGTTGAAATATTATTTCTGAAAGTATAATTTAGAAAAGGTTATAAAAAGTTACTTATTTTTTATTGCTCGCCTTGTCACACAGTGTAAAACACCGTATAAAAGTTTTCTAAACATTTTTTCTGTATCTCATAAGAGTCGAGATACGAATTAACAAACTAATTAACACAATTTAATTTTTACCTCCCGCTACCCTTAGTAAGGGAGGTATAGGGATCGTGCTAAAAATTGCATATCGAGATTTTGATAAATGACCACGTTTTAAGGTCCCTTGAATCCATTTTTAACATTTTCACGATGATGTCTTTGTGTATGTGTGTATGTGTGTATGTATGTATGTATGTATGTATGTATGTATGTATGTATGTATGTATGTATGTATGTATGTATGTATGTATGTGTGTGTGTGTGTGTGTGTGTGCGTGTGTGGATCCTCTTTACGCTCTAACTCAAATACTATCATTCAGAAAGTTTTAACACCATGTATTTCTACCTTATTCTAATATGGAAAGAAGGCATTAGATTTTGGTGGCAATCGGATAACCGGAAATGGCAGTTTACTTCAAACTCAAGATAGTTTTTCTTCAAAAAATACCTTTAAATGTAATTTTTTGCAATTTGTTATTATAAAAATTAAAGATTATTCTATTTTCTACAGGTTTGCTTTAATACTTTTTCTATATATTTTATGGATAAATTTATAAAGTAATATAAAAATAATATCTCGGAGCTTATGCTTTAAACACATCTCCGTGGTTACATAGTTCAGCTCAAATGTATGTAACTGACAGATAAATGTCACTGTCAAAAATATAATCATTTCAAATTAATAATAGTAACGTTTTAAAAAGAAAATTGTAAATAGAACAATAGTTTTATGGAAAGGAACTTAAAATACATAATTTCTAGCATTAGTAAATATGCAGGTATGTATTTAAATAAAGAAACAAATAAATATATATTGCTGGGTGTGCTAATCTGATTTGTACACACATTTCAGTAATGATAATGACATATTTGTATTGTACGGGCGTTTACCACAATGGTTAATTTTATGCCATTTAAAATTCGAATTATTTGGCGTTAATCGGGATCGAATCGGATTCCCCAGATTCGCGACCAGACATCAGGCACGCGGCAACGAGACCCCATAGTTAAATGGCGGGAGGTATTGTGTTGATCACATCAGATTTTTTATATATATTATCTAAAACAAATAAATTAACTAATTTCACTAATTACTTTCTTTAGATGTTTTCTTTGAAGAGATAAACATTAAATTTATATTTGACAGTTATTGCTCCTAGTTAAGCACCATTTTTCTAATTAAAATGCCTCATGAATTTTCCACCCTTGAAATTTAAAATACCCGGCGGTAAAACATGTACATATTTACATATAAATTATCAAAATGAATAATTTCATCACTATTAATTTGGTGATACTTATCTTACCTTACATATTATCCACTTGTCTCACCCTGACTTTGTACTGGAAAATTATATCTGTATTTAACCAAAATATTTCATAAGCAAACTATGCACATTGCACTTGACACTGACATCTTCTTCTTCTTTAGCTTTTCCTTTTCGTTAGGGGTTGCTATGTTTTATTTTCTTCTGCCATTCATTTCTGTTTTGCGTGTCGTCCTCATTTAGTTCCTTTTTTCTCAAGTATTCCGCAATACAGTCCTTCCATCTTATCTTTGGTCTCTTCAACCTTCTATTACTAAGCTATTCATTCTTCTTCCAATATATTCTTCATCTCTCCTCATGACATGTTCAAACCAATGTAATCGTCTTGTCGTATCTTTCTAGAAACTTCTATCACTCGAGCCATATCCCTTATTCTTTCATTCCTTATCCTATCTCCGTGTCTTCCCCAACATCTATCTCAACATCCTTATCTCTGCCATATTCATTTACTTTTCATTAACATTGACATTTGTCAGAATTTTCTTAATATAGTAGCTGTTTCCATGGTTATACCATAGTTGGCTAATTTATAAAATTTCTTTATAATTCTTTAACTCTATATCCACTGAATATGAAATATAAAATGCAATCAATTCGTATAGATAAGAATATTCTTTAATATTTATAATAACATTAAATGTCAAAAAATAATATTTAACAGCGTTTTTTCAAGATAAACAGTTAAAATCTTCAAATGAGGGTACTTCCGGTTGACCAAGTATAACCAAAATCTAATCAATTCTAGTTATGGACGTAAAGAAGAGATATCGCTGCCGAAATTATAGTCATACACACAATCACACACACACACTCACACACACACATAAACGTATTATTTTCATTAATAATATCTCTGATTTTCACACTTCATCCAAATAAATAAACTTTACAATACATAAATAGACAGCAGATTATACATATTTTATAAGAAATATTTATGAAACAAGTAAAATGATTGTATGTGTTTCACATCACTTCTTGTTCGTTTACTTAACACAAATAATTTCTTTGGTACACTAGTAATAGCTATTTATGTAACAAGTTGTAATATGAGGGTGTTTTTCGCACCGGACATGAATATTGTCACACGAGAGCAGCGAGTTCGACAATATATCTTTTTTTTACAATTTTGACAATAAATTCGTATAAAAATTAGAAAATCATGACATTTCGTTTGAACGCATAGCAAGCATTTACAATTACGAGTAGAAAGCTTATATTTTTGTTAATAAATGAAATTGTACTGTCAACATACAACAAATAATAATTTCCATTTACAATTTAATAATTGCAGTCAAATGTTCAGATGATTTAATGAAATGAAGTGAGTGTTTCTTACATTTATTTCTCAAATATATATTAATTATAATATCAAATTCATTCTAATTAAATTTGCTCCAAGGTACAAAATGGTTTTTCTTCAAACGTCATAAAAGTAACATCTTTTGTGACTTGATTCACAAGGTAGAAGTCTAATTTCTACGCCGCCGGAGTAGAAATAAAATAAATAAATATCCATAGAAACTATACAGAATCAACGAATAAGAAGTAACTTTAATAAAAGAAACCTGTAATATCGCCCTAAATGTCACTATAACACGCTAGGTGACGTAAAAATAAAGTTACTAAATACCATCAATAACTGTCGAATTTAAATACAGAACCCATGAATTGAAATATAAACAGAGTTTACTTTTGAGGCAATAACATATTAAAGAATAGCAGACTTACATATTACAATTACAGGGACGGTAATGAACATAAGAATACTTAGAATTAAAGTGATAAGAAAAGTTTATATTGTTTTGCAGTGATTCCTGGATATTTCTTTCAGCCAAACTGTTAGATCTCCACCCAAGTGAACAACTTCAGGGGGCGTACATTATAATGCTTCAAATTCCGACATAATTGCACACAAGGAGGATATAAAATTGCACAGTTTTTATTTAAACGTCAAAACGTGAAAATTTTCGCTTCAATGTTTATAACAAAAAGTGAACAAATAAGTATCTCTAGCTACAAGGCAATTGAAATCGCAAACGTAATTTACGTAAAATGTAACGTCAGTAGTAGATATTTTTCTTTAAATATCTACGTTTGAAAAAAAAATATAATGTGTCATTCGGAGTAAAAGTGTCTTTGTGTGCCTCGCGTGCATTTATCCGACTCGCTTCGCTCGTCGTTTAAACTTCCACGCTTGCCACACAAAGTATCACTTTTACTCCTAATAACACAATACACTATTTTATTTTTTTCATATTGACACTCAGTTGCACCACCGATGAAATCTCATTTGTGTCAATATAGCATGGTACTTTAAATACTTCGTAAATGAAAGGAGTCTAGAAAAGGATAGTCTGTGAACATTGTACAATAAAAACCGAGAAAGAACCACGCGACTAACGTCTAGAAACATATTATCGCGCTCTTAAAATTTCGTATTTTACTCATATGAAAATTATAGTTAATCAGTTAATTAAATTAAATCTAGCATAAGACATAAATATACAAAAATTAATAAATTTTAAAAACCAGTAATGCAGATAATATTTTTGTGTTATTTTTGTAAATTGTTCATAAATTATTATTATTATTATTTTATTTGTCATTTTTATGGTATTTCTTTTCTTTTATAAGTTTTTCTGTAATTTTCTAATAATTATTTACGTAACAAGTTGCAATGTGATTAATATGAGAGTGTTTCCGCACTAGACGTGAAAACACGTTGTATCCTCATATTGCAACTAGTTACATACATGACATTTTACAATTTTGATAATAAATTTGTATAAAAATTAGAAAATTAATATTATTCCGAATTATGACCTTTCTTTATTCGCATTTACTTCCACGAATAGAAGGCTGATATTTTTGTTAACAAATGGAATTGTACTGGTAATCAAACTGTAAATTCAATATAATATAGGTAAAATAATTCTTGTAATTTACAATTTAATTTAATGATGTGTGGAGTTTTTCTTAGTCAAATGATGTTTTTACCTTCCGTCACCTCTAGGTAAGGAAGGTATTGTCTTTGGTCAAAAAATTCGGTGGTGAGTTTTCATTGAATAAGCACGTTTTAGGGTCTTTACAATACGATTTTACTATTTTTACGATGATGTCTGTATGTGTGTGTGTGTGTTCGTATGTGCGTGTGTGTGTGTGTGTGTGTATGTGTGTGTGTGTATGTGACCGCTTTTTCGTGGACGATATCTCCAATACTAGAATTCCAAAAATTACAATTCTTGCGTATTCCTCTTCCTTACAACCATATGCAGACCTGTTTAGATTTTGGTTATAATTGGTCGGCCGGAAGTACCCTCATTTGAAGATTTTAACAGTTTTTCTTGAAAAAATCAGTTAAATGTTATTATAACTTAAAGAATATATTATTATCTATACGATTGATTGCATTTTATATTTGTTATTCAACAGATATAGAGTTAAAGAAGAATACAAATAATAAATTTCACATAAATTTCATAATTCAGCCAGCTATGCTAACTTAACCATGGAAACTGCTAATATTTTCAGGTAATTCAAATTGACAGATGTCAGTATCAATAAAATGTAAATCAATGAAAGAATAAGGGAAGTAACTCTAGTGTTAGAAGTTTCTAGATATATGAGAGACGATTACATTGGTTTGAACATGTCATGAGGAGAGATGAATATATTAATAGAAGGTGGAAGAAACATAGGAAGACCATATATAAGATGAAAAGACTGTATTGTAGAAGACTTGAGGGAAAAGGAACTGAATGAGGAATGACACGCAAAACAAAAATGAGTGGCAGAAGAAAATAAAAAATGGCGACCCCCTAACGAATGGGAAAAACTAAAGAAGAAGAAGAAAATGTCAGTGTCAAGTGCAATTTGCATAGTTTGTTAATGAAATAACTTTACTGGAAATATAGGATCTTTTGCAAGACAATTTATGTATGGGCGCGTGCAGTAACATTATTTTGAATTTGTACATAATACACAGGATTGACGGAAGGTATTGTGCTGGCCACATCAGATTTTTTTTTATTAAATTTATACAGGGTGTTAATAAAAAAACTTTACACACTTTAGCAGGTGATAGTAGAGATGAAAACAAGAAAAAATTTCTAATACACTTAGGTCCAATACTCATTGGTTTTTAGAAAATTTATGTATGGAATTTGTACATAATATACAGGATTGACGGAAGGTATTGTGCTGGCCACATCAGATTTAACAACTATGGACTCTAGGTGTTTACGATCAATTGTAAACAAAGTTGCAGCCGTCGTCGAAGAGACTCACGCACTTATTATATTATGTACTCTGATCAAAAACTAACCCCAGTATTGTTGTAAAGTTGTAAAACCTAATTAATTTTCCGCTCATTTATTATCTTAAGATTTTATCATTTCATTTACCCGATATGAAGAACATTACGAATATATGCGAGATCATTTGCTAAATGAACACAACATTACATTCATCAAAAAAAAAAAAACTTGTTAATTAATTGAAGGTATAACCTAATGTGTCTAGGATTTTTCCGAAAGATATGCGTCTTTCTGTCTAGCTAGTTCATTTCATACTCTCAAATATTTCCAATTTAGTAACTTTTATTTTTAACAACTATTCCACACATCATTAAATTAAATTGTAAATTACAAAAATTAATTTACCTATTGAATTTACAGTTTGATTACCAGCACAATTCCATTTGTTAACAAAAATATCAGCCTTCTATTCGTGGAAGTAAATGCGAATAAAGAAAGGTCATAATTCGGGATAATATTAATTTTCTAATTTTTATACAAATTTATTATCAAAATTGTAAAATGTCATGTATGTAACTAGTTGCAATATGAGGATACAACGTGTTTTCACGCCTAGTGCGGAAACACTCTCATATTAATCACATTGCAAGTTGTTACGTAAATAATTATTAGAAAATTACAGAAAAACTTATAAAAGAAAAGGAATACCATAAAAATGACAAATAAAATAATAATAATAATAATTTATGAACAATTTACAAAAATAACACAAAAAATATTATCTGCATTACTGGTTTTTTTTTTTTGTCCTCTTTCCGACAATACTAAATTTATTAGAGTTAACGTTATTCATTTGTTAAAAATAATTATTTTCTTTTGCACGATTTTTATCGGTGAGATGTAATTTAATACTTATGTGAGAGGGCTATGACAGTAATTGTTTTCATGATATTATGTTAATAAATTCATTTATTTTTAATTTAATGAATATGAAATAAGAAATTTACAAGTAACAAAACATTTATTCATCTTGTCCCCCATTTACATTAATACATTTTAAAGTATGGCTTTTTAATTCACTCATAACATTATTAAATTCTTCAGCCGCTTCTCTAAAACTTCTGTTACTATCCTTCAACTAATAATACTATCTTCACTTTGTCTTCTACAGTCAGTACCAATGTAATAAAATACTTTCGTTAATTGCTGTCATAGCACTCTCACATAAGTATTAAATTACATCTCAACGATAAAAATCGTGCAAAAGAAAATAATTATTTTTAACAAATGAATAACGTTAACACTAATAAATTTAGTATTGTTGGAAAGAGGACAAAAAATGCAATCCAAATTTATAAAAAAATAGTATAGGATGTATTTAAATTCACAAAGTTGATGTCACTTCCGGTTACAAAGCTCTACAATTACAATTTTTACACATTTCAATAACAAATATTGCACTGATTAAATCATGTCCTATAAGCATTATGTGTATCTGTAATAATAAGCGAGAAAACAGGGTGTAACCACTTTTTCAAAACACTATATATATATACAGGTTGATAAGTCGTTACAACCGAAAATGGTAGACAGAACTCATTAAAACAAACAACTTTTCTTAGCTCAAATTTTTTATTTGGAGCCCCACTTCATAGTTATTGGCGTTCTCTTGTTTTTCGAAAAATCGTCATAACTCCCTTATGTTAAGGAATATTTAAAAAATACAAAAACTTTCAGCATTTGCTTTTGGTTCTCTAAAACACTTGTATTTACAATTATTTTCTATTTCATCAAATAACAAAATGGCGACCAATCAAAAATTTCAAAACAAGATATTATGAAAACCACCCCATCGATTTTCGAAAATAAAATATTTATAAAATCCATAAACTTTCTACTACAATATTTGTCAGAAACATTTTTTTCTATCTGGCCAAAAAAAGTTTTTATTCAAATTGAATTGCAAGATAAATTTTAACAAACTGCAACAATCATTTAAAACAAAGTAGGCTTGCTGCCATTAAACAAGAAAAACAAGAAACAAACAAGAAAAATAAAACAATAAACAATGAAACAACAAGGGTGGGACTAAATATGATTTTCAAAGTGGCCACCATTCGCCGCAACGCAAGCCTGGCAGCGTGCTTTGATGTTGGTGGAGACCTTCGCAAGGACTGCCTGCTTCTCTTTTATATCTTCTGCTGCAGCCACGATTCTAGCCACTAGTTCTAACTCTGTGTTCACCGGTGTCTCGTAAACAGAGTTCTTCATCTGACCCCAAAAAAAGAAATCTAGTGGAATTAAGTCGGGGCTCCGGGCTGGCCACGCAACTGGACCTCTCCTCCCAATCCACTATTCGGGTATTTTCTATTTAACAATGCGGTGACTTCTCGCGTTGTGTGAGCCGGTGCCCCATCATGCTGAAACCAAAGTCTCCGTCTTATGTTTAGTCTTCTAGTAGTTCCGGCAGCACAGTATCCAAGAAAATAAAAGGAGCCAACGACAGAACAACAGTCTTGGCTGGAAGTCGTCAGGTCCCAAAGCTTGAACTTTTTGCGTAGAGTACGGGTAAAGGCCCTGCTCATTCAGAACTTGCCAAACACTCACATGATTCACATTTAATCTGTTCCCTATTATTCTTGTGCTCGTCGATGGCTCATCATCAATAATGTTAAATACAGCCTCTTCAAATCTAGGGATTCGACGTACCCTGTTGTGCATTACGCCTTGCCTCCCCAAAAATCAGAAGCATGTCAAGAAGTTCAACGTTTTCATAATGATGCATGTTTACGTATAAATTATGCAATATACGAACATACAAACGGACATACACGTGCGCTAAATTTGAAGTAACTTGTTTTTGAGTACTTGTCAAATCTAATCTCTTTTTTGTTTCATTGTTTTCAGAAGCTACTTCGTTTTAAATGCTTTTTTTAAAGTTTGTTAATACTTATGCAAGTCAAGTAAGTTAACTTAGGTTAATGGAAACGGATTCGAAAAGACTGCTATATTCTTCTATTCGGCTGTAAATTCAGAGTGAATCAAATTATTGTTTCAATAATTTAAGTTTTCTTTATATCTGCTGTAATTATACAAAAAAATTAAATTATAATTTTCTATTCTTGATCAATATACTTAATATGTGTATAGAACTATAATAGATATGGTTATAGATGTTGAAATATATGAGAAGACGGAAAGGTATGAAATGCAATACACAAAACAATTAATGACAGTAGCGGCTAGTGGCCGTCATCCAATGTAAAATAAAAAATTTACAATTTGACAAACAGATTCAAAATCTAAAAATATAATAATCTTGTTGTTAGCAGACTGTTACGAGGTAACCTCGTAACAACTGCTCAACAATGGCTGGAAGTAACGTGGCGGTAACTTGATATTAACATACAAAACATAACTGGGCTTGATCCGCCACATTACCCCCCACCTAGAAAAAAATAACAATAAACAAACACAGAGAGGGATATTAAATAAATACATAAAGGAACGGTTAGATGCCGGGATATAGTAGTAAGTGAATGTTTTCAAAACTCATTGTGGAAGAATGTAAGCCGGTTTTAAACGATCAATGGAAATTGTTTCTAAATTGTTGTTTATGATAAGTTTAAAAAAAATATTGTAGCGTTTCATAACTTTATATGGGCCGTCGTAAGATTGTTGCAAGGGAGGACCTGTAGCATCATGTTTTACAAAAACATGAGAGGTTCGAAATAGATCTGAGTCAATGTAAGATTTTTGTGGATTAATTTTTGGGAAGGTGAATGAAAATTTGTTGATAGAATTTTTAAGTTGTTGTAAATAAAATGGTATTTCCGAATCTGGTAATATTTTTGATTGTTTCGAAAATTCCCCTGGAATCCGTAGGAAAGTTCCGTAAACAAGTTCAGCAGCACTACATTTAATAGGATCTTTGTATACTGTACGTAAGCCCATAGTAAAACTAGAGGTAGGTAAGTAAACCATTCTGAAGGATTTTTGTAAGTTTTGAGAGAAGTTTTGAATTGTCTATGGAATCTTTCAATCAATCCGTTTGATTGCGGTTGATAAGCCGTGTAAAATAAACGCTTGGAAAAATTAAATAAATTAAAAATTAAATTGTAATAATATAAAATATTTTTATTTAACAAATTTTTAGAATTTGACAAACAGATTCAAAATCTATACATATAATAATCTTGTTGTTAGCAACTGTTACGAGGTAACCTCGTAACAACTGCTCAACAATGGCTGGAAGTAAAGTGGCGGTAACTTGATATTAAACATACAAAACATAACTGGCTTGATCCGCCACATAGATATAGAAATAGATTTTAGAATTATTAGAAATATATATATATATATATATATATATATATATTTTAATTTCATAAAGGGCCACCCAAAAATCGTAAAAGGGCCACCACTTGCGCACCACTGCCCTAGACACTTTCCACTTACGCGAGAGGAAGGAGTTCAGCGGTACATAGTTTAATAGGTACTACTTCCTGCATATATTATGTAGGCCACTCCGTCTGTTGCGCAGCAGATTATTATCAAATTCCTCACACACGGTGTTTAGCCTGCTGCCGCTGCCTACTGAAATTTTCCAAAGATTACGCAAACAATTCGAGGAATATACTCTCTCTCTCTCTCTCTCTCTCTCAGTCCCGATTGTTTTTGCCATAAAACTTTGTAAATATCAGGAGAAGGTTGAAAAACAATATTTGTGCGGTTCGTGATCTTCTGGGGACCAAAAGTCGCCGGACACCGTACGATTGTTGAAATTGTTACTTAACTCAATTTTTTCCGTATTGTCAGCTTGATAACCAGGTGCTCATGGCACGTTTAAAAACATGTTTGTAAATGTTAAAAAAAATTAAACAATCTCAACTATTTGTCCTGAAGATGGTTAAAAATATAACCGAAAACTTGACAAATTAAAAAGCCTGTAAAATTTCTGACTGTCAAACCCATACTATCCGTTTCCATTACTAATTACAGTCGAAATTACCATCCACTTATATATACACCAATAAAAAAATTAAAAGAATTTCCTTTATTTTTCATCTGCCCTCATATACATATGAAGATGTAGCGTTAACAACCAGGTAGCACTACTTTTTAGTGAAATTGAGTTTCTTGTATAAATTTGTTTCTAATACCATGCTCCATCGTTTGATGGAAGAATCAATCTCTATTATGTATCCTCCTCGGCATCCTCATAGAGTTATAACAAAAATAGAGCTGCCTGTTCGAAAAATTGTGGCAATAACAAGTTAGCTCCTGGACCGATATTTATCTAAACACTTTGATTTTTACGTCTTTTTTTTCAATAACGTCTAAAATAGTTATTTATGATATAAGGGTTAAAAGTGACATTTTATTTTGTGAGAAGGAAGTTTGAACCAGTCCGCTTCGCGTGGTTCCAAACTTCCTTTTCACAAAATAAAATCACTTTTAACCCGCATACCTATCATGCACTATTTTTTCTACAAACACTGTTTTCATTTAAATTTGCAATTCTAATAATTTTCTGACACATCAAAAATGTCGATTTGTTGTTCCATTCGTCATTACCAAAGGTAACTAACTAGACAATTTTTAGAGATGGTGCCAAATCAGTGTTCCCAGATATATTTTTCCTGAGATTTTGAGAAAAAAATCCTTATTTTTCCTAAAAATTCCTGAGAAATGGTTGTAGAAGGCGGCTTTCATTATGATGTAGTATACTGTCTTATTTGCCCAAGTGGATCGCCGAAAGATCTGACTAGTCGTTACCAATGTGTTTGATCTATTGTGATACAGGAGATCTCGAGGATTGTCTGGTCGCCGATTTGTGCTAGTTCTTTAGCGTTACCCAGGGTGCACCACGAGGAGGTAAGGAAGGTATTGTCTTTGCTCAAAAAATTTGTTGGTGAGTTTTCAATGAATAAGCACGTTTTAGGGTCCCCAAAATTCAATTTTACTATTTTTATGATGATGTCTGTATAGTCAAATTTTTTGACTCTGTCAAGTACAGTAATAAAACTATAAATGAACTATAAATATCGCAATTATGATAAAGCGGCATATCCTTTACTTTCTGCAGTATAATACTGTTTGGCATCAGCCCATATTTTTGAGCCGCTCTATTCATGCATTGAATCAAACGTCTACCAGGTATGTATAGGAAAATAGCCTTACAGTCCTTTAAGATAAATGAAACAGTATACTACAGAAAGTAAAGGATATGCCGCTTTATCATAATTGCGATATTTATAGTTTTATTACTGTAGCCGACAGAGTCAAAAAAATTGACTATATGTACAGTCCATACGATGTAACTTGGCGAGCAAAAGAATGTAATTCAGTTCACTATTTCTAAGTTGCGTTTTGTCAAATATTTACTTTTACTTCGATGCCGCACAGCTTCAGAAGTGAAATAGTGATTTTACAATGTTTTATTGCCTTACACAAAGCAAATACACTCAAACTCGGGGTGTCAGGTACTTTTCAACCCAAGAAGTTATATTCATACATAAGCGTTGGTGCATTTTTTTTCTATAGCAATAGAAATTTTATTTTCTTAACTTTATTAATTTAAAAAATAATTAATTATAATATGATTTATATAATAAATAATTCATTCTAATATTTGTAATATTTTTTTTGTATAAATAATTTCTTTTTTTTTGTAATATTCGTAATTTTATTGAACTTCATTCTTCTTCGGTACGCCTATGGATTTTATAACTTTCCCATTACCGCAGTGATAATATGAATTGCCTCAACTCGCCAAGTTACATCGTATGGACTGTACATGTATGTGTGTGTGTGACGATTCTTTCGGGTCCGAAAACTGCAAATTTAAAAAATTACATTTTTTCATATTCATCCTCCTTACATTCATATACAGGGTGGAAACGAACTTAATGTCATAAATTTAATGGTGAGTAGTATGACATGTGTAGATTACAAAAGAGAAAGAATTTTTTAAAAATTCGCGTATATAAGGGTAGTTTTCATGAAACTAACATTTTTGGTACCACTGGACCACTGGCAACGCATTTGCATTATTTTATCTCTTACACAATTATTTTCGTTAAAAATGCTATTTAATTTAATTATTAAGAATAATATCTTATACAACTAATTTTGAATGTATTTTTGATAACCATATTTTTAATGAAATATGAATTAAAACAGCAGTAAAAAAAGTTTCATTAAGAAAAGTCGAATTTTCGTTTTTCGAATTTTAAAAAAATTCTTTCAGTTTCGTAATCTACACATGTCATACTACTCACCCTTAAATTTATGACATTAAGTTCGTTTCCACCCTGTATAGACGTGATTAGATTTTGGTTAAAATTGGTCAACCGGAAGTACCCTCATTTGGAAATTATAAGAATTTTTCTTGAAAAAACGCTGTTAAATATCATTTTTCACATTTACTGTTTTTAAATATTAAAGAATATTATATGTATTCTCTATACGATTTGATTGCATTGTATGATTCATATTAAATAGATTTAGAGTTAAATGACTATAAAAAGAAATTAAATTTCATAAAGCAGCCAGCTATGGAACCATGGAAACAGCTAAGTACCATATTAAGAAAATTCTGATTGACAGATATCAGTGTCAAGTGCAATTGATATAATCTACACAAATGTTTAGAAATTTCTACAAAATTTAGGCTTCTTTAAATATAGACTTAAAACTTTAAAAAACTGTGGGCCAAATGACTGGTGATAATAGTTCGACGGGCATTTTAAGGGTCATCTTCTAGTTCAGATTTAGCTTGTACCGCGACCCTTCACTTTTGGCACAGTCAAAAACAATTTCGTAAAAATCCAGCATGTACAGTAAAACCCACCTTGCGAGACATATAAAACAATATTCACAGGAAAATGTGCAGGGCTTAGGGTTAGAATGCCTAATAGAAATTAAAGCTGGTACATATTACTAATACAGGCGATGTAACCTAATTTTAAATAGCGAAATACTTGAATAACATATTCAGTTTTGGTAAGCTTAAAATTTATACTTTAAACTAGACGAAAGAAATTTGTAGAAATTTCTCACCAGGTTTTATAATTTGTTTGTTGAAAATGTTAACCGCACGAAATAATATAAATTTGGGCTCGTAGTATGTTTGTATTATAATGTTACTGGAAATATAGAAACTTTTGCAAGAAACTTCCTGCATGCAATTTGTGCAAAAAACAAAAACTGACGGAAGGTAGTGTGCTGGCCGCATTAGATTTTTTTTCAGATTAAATCTATGTATGTATATACGAATATGTGCAATGTAACCTAATAAATAAAACATGCTATATTACATAATTTTGCCTATTTCATTATTTATTTAACATTTTTTTTCTTATTATTTTTCAGAAATGCTATACGCTATACTGTTACGCTTGTATCTTCATTGGTTTCTAGTATAGGTTGTCAATATCAGACACGTTGTCCGTTACTTTATCCAATATTTTCTCCATGAAAGTCAAGGCTACGACCTACGAGATTTACTCATCGAAATCATTGAATGAGCAAAACTGTTATATTTTAATAGGTAGATTGGTAAGTAGGTATATTAGATATGATATTGCATGTCAAATTATTTTTTCTACTCCTGCACTGAAAATACAATTTTATGGTTTGTTTTTCAGGCTGAAAGCGACTCTTTGCAGTACTGTTACTGCAAAATATTGCAACACGCTTCGGTATCCTAGCAATGCATTTTACTTATGAATGTTGTACACAACATTTGTTGTTGCCATAGATACGCATCACATATACAAAAATTGATGTCAAATTATTTTTAAAAAAATAATTCTTTATTTACTTATTTTTTATCTTGCAAGAGTAGAAAAATAGTGTGTATAACACGTGTTGTAAGTCCTTTTTTGAACACAAACGATTTCGTTTGGTACGACAAACAAACACTTTCAACACTTGATATATAAATAACTATATCAGTTCACTTTTTCTACTCCTGCTCTGAAAATACAATTTTCTGGTTCGTTTTTCATGCTGAAAGCGACTCTTTGCAGCACGCTTCGGTATCCTAGAAACAAATTTTACTTATGAATATTGTATACAATTATTGTTGTCATAGATACGCATCACAAACACAAAAATTGATAATACATGTAAAATTATTTAAAGAAAATAATTCTTTATTTTCCCTTTTTACCTCCCGCCATGCCGTAGGTAAGGAAGGTAATGTTTTCGGTTCAAAAATTCGATAGTGAGTTTTCAGTGAATAAGCACGGACTAGGGCCTCCAAAACACGTTTTTACTATTTTTACAATAATGTCTGTGTATGTATGTATGTATGTATGTATGTATGTATGTGTGTGTGTGTGTGTGTGTGTGTGTGTGTGTGTGTGTGTGTGTGTGTAACTCTTATATTAATCTTCCAAAAAAATCTATTTTCCATATTTAAGCTTTCCGCATTCATATAAAGAGATCATTAAATTTTGGGTAATATTGGACGACCGGAAGAGATACTTTACTTGAAGCCCATAACAGTTTTTAATGAATATCTATATTAAAATATAATCCAAAACTTTTCAATTTTATTATTTAACACTTTTATATCAAGGGGAACAACATATTAGATTTTGACTAAAATTGATAAACCGGAAGTGATACTTTACTTGAAGCTCTGAACAGATTTTCGTGAAAAATATATTATGATTTAATCCAAAACTTTTCCAATTTGGCATTTAACACTTTTGTATTAATGAGAACGACATATATTTTTTCTAAAATTGAAAACCGGAAATGATACTTTACTGGAAGCTCTAAACAGATTTTCTTAAAAAAATATATTAAAATATAATCCAAAACTTCTCAAATTTGGTATTTCAAACGCATATATGATTTAAAACAACATATTGATCTGGAAGTGATACTTTATTTAAAGCTCATTGCTATTTTAAACATTAAATTGGCGAGAGGTCAAGTGCTGGCCACATCAGATTTTTTATCTTACAGGACTAGAAAAAATAGTGTGTATAACACCTTAGTTTTAATTCGACAAAGAAACACTTTCATCACTTGTACTATTATCATTACATGTGCGAACAAAATTATTTATAGTAAAAATGGACTACAATTATTTCAAATAATTTTATATTCCGTAAAAGGAATAAATATTGACTTAACAGCACTCTCTATGTATTTTGGTTGTTCGTGGCTTTAATTTTGGACATATCATCGAATAAAATCCTTACAGAATAAAAAATCTGATGTGGCCAGCACAATACCTTCCGTCAATCCTGTGTATTAAGTATAAATTCAATACATAAATTTTCTTGCAAAAGATTCTATATTTCCAGTAAAATTATTTCATAAACAAATTATGCAAATTGCACTTAACACTGACATCTTCTTCTTTAACTTTTCCCATTCGTTAGAGGTCGCAATTTTTTATCTTCTTCTTCCACTCTTTTCTGTTTTGCGTGTCGTTCTCATTCGCTTCCTTTTCTCTCAAGTCTTCCGCAATACAGTCCTTCCATCTTATCTTTGGTCTTCCTCTGTTTCTTCAACCTTCTATTACTAAGCTCTTCATTCTTCTTCCAATATATTCTTCACCTCTCCTCATGACATGTTCAAACCAATGTAATCGTCTCTCTTGTATTTTTCTAGAAACATCTTACACTAGAGTTATTTACTTTATTCTTTCGTTCCTTACCGTATCTATCTATCTAGCTGGCTAAATTATGAAATTTAATATCTTTATAATTCTTTAACTTTATATCTATTGAATATGAAGTATAAAATGCAATCAAATCGTATAGAGAATAATATATTCTTTAAGTTATAATAACGTTAAATGTTAATAAATGATATTTAACTGCGTTTTTTCAAGAAAAACTGTTAAAAATTTTCAAATGAGAGTACTTCCGGTTGACCAATTATAACCAAAATCTAATCACCTTTTCTTCTGGATGTAAACTTGAGGAATACGAAAAAATTATAATTTTAGGAATCGTGGTATTGAAGTTATGCGATCCGAAACTTTCTTTGCACACACACAAACACACACACACACAGACACATACATACAGACATCATCGTAAAAATGATAAAATCGTATTATATGGACCCTAAAACGTGCTTATTCACTAAAACTTATCATTGAATTCTTTTACCAAAGACAATACCTTCATTACCTAAAGGTGACGGAAGGTAAAAAGATTAGTACCTATTTGAAGAAAATGTGGATGGCATTAGGAATACATTCGAACTGAATAAAATATGTTAGTCTTTCTACTCTTATTGCAAAATTTAAAATATACGTAAGAAAATGTAATCTGTAATCCGTATTTCACTGTTTTCACTCAAATTGAAGACTACTCTGCCATCTATTGAACATCACTTAAAGTATTCAGTTAACTGAAATAAAACGAGAAATGTTATCTACACATCCGACAAACAGTAGATTGTCATCTGTCACATTCCATTGCTATGTAGTCCATCAGATAAAAACATTGATAAATAAACATTTGCAAGACGCAGAGTCCAGAAATATGTTATAATAGGTAAGCAAGGTAGGTAAGTAATAAACTTCATATGTTAATTTATAAAATATGTCCAATTTCAGAATTACAGCAGAAACTATGGCTGTTTTGGAAAATACCAAAGAATTTTTAACTGCATCTGATTGTGAACCAACGTTAAATCAATTACTTGATGGCATTGATAACATTACACGTACATGCAACACTATTGAAGATATTCAAAATACAGTTAGCAGTTTTATTCATGAATCATGTACAAAATTTCTTGATAACCAGTCCAATGTTCTACAAAAACATACTAATTTTAAAAAGTCTCTGTTTTCATCACTTGAGAAGTAATTTAATTAAATTTATATTAAGTATGTGAGTCTTTAAATGCTTTATTTACAGTGTTGTTATGACTGCTTTACATGAAAAAATATTTAATATCATAATGAAAAATAATAAACTTGATGATGAGCTTATTTACAGCAAATGTTGTAATTTATCTGCTTTGAAAATAACACCAGATCAACTAGGAGCTCTTGAAGATTATTGCATTCCTTTACCAGCAGCAGTCAGTATTAAAAAATATATATATATTAAATTAAGCACTACACGAATATAATCAAATATTGTGTTTAGATTGTAGAACTAGCTTCTCTAGACATGCATGAATCGCCTGCTGATAAATTACAATGTTTATCGGCTGCATTTGATCTAGCATTAGCTGAATTAAAAGGTGCTATAGTCGATGTTATTTCATTATCTTGCGGTAAGTAAACAATTACGATATAACGCTACATGGCAACGACGAAATATAACTAGACAAAATTTCATTTGGTTTTGATTTCGGCTTGCCAGACAGAGACAACTAGAGATAGAGATATGTTTGGTCTCGTTTGAGCATTGCTCACTAGAGGCGCAAGTGTTCTTATTAATATATTCATTGGAAATAAAAAATAAAACTACTAAATTATGATTAAAACCAACTAACAAATTATAATCCAATATATTTTAAGTCGGTTAATTCAGTACATATCTACCTTAGTAAGTAAGATATCGGAATAAAAAAAACTTCTTATTCTTGTTACATTGTTTACAATAACTTTCGTTTCGTTGTGTATTCTAATTTTAAAATAAATATCTAAAATTAAATTTAATAATTGTGTTCCGTTATAATAATAAATTAATTGTTCGTTTCGTTGTGTATTCTAATTTTAAAATAAATATCTAAAATTAAATTTAATAATTGTGTTCCGTGATTGTTCAGAGGGTCTTGATCAAGTATATGTATAATCCTGCAAAGGTGTTACAATATCTTGTAGAAAATTTCTGCCTTTCAATATTTAGAGCCAAATGCTAGTGGATCTCGTCACTTATAAAATGTATTTAAAAATGCCGTATTGTTTCAAGAATAGGTCTGAAAAGGGTTTTCGACTATTTAGAATACTATGTGAAAGAAAAAGAAAAGAAATTTAGTGTAATTTTATAAGGAGAACTGATTTGTCGGTTGTGAGATTAGTTTGTTTTCGTACATATTTATTGTTCGGTAAAGTCAATAATTTTGTAATTATAATATATAATTAATAAATATTTTACGTTGAACTTTTTTTTTTAAACGATATACCTATTTTTCATCGTATTGGCACTTAAATTTTGACTTTAACACTGGATGGCATCTAGTGAGAAATGCTCGAACGAGACGAAATATATCTATCTCTAGTTGTCTCTTTCTGGCCAGCCGAAATCAAAACATTCAGTGAGGAGAGAGGGATAAGGAATGTTTTGTCTAGTTATATTTCGTCGTTGCTACAATATGTCCGTTTTTTGAGGCTCATCGCTCACAATTGGGATCTCAGAAAGTATAAAAGATACGAAGTCGATTAAATTACGGCAAAGTTGCTATAGGAGACCATTGTAAAGATGTATTTGTTGTCTCCGAAAAATGCATGGCACTAAATCAAAAATAAAAATCCAAATTTTGCTGATTATATTTTTAAAAATAACAACATGGAATAATATGAAAGTTTGGTTTGCACGTCTTTAAGACATTTTTTATTTTCTTTCAAACCAAATGACGCTCGAAAAATCTTTTTTATTGATCAAAACAAAATTAAAATTCAGAAATATTTGAAAATTATTTTGACATTTTTTAAAATTTTACTTGTCATTTGAAAAGTCAACTTTGATCGTTGTCATCGTTTATTTATTATTTACTTCCCGCCGTCTGCTCGGTAAATAATCACTTAGCAATCAGTAATTTGTAAAGATAACATTCTGTCTAGGGAATCCAATCGGTAAACATTAATAAATACACGATTGTACAAAAAAATATTTCCTATTATTTAGTATGAAAACACATCGCTCTCCAATGCTCCATGTTATTTTCATTCGTACATTATGGGCCAGTTGCATAAAACGTTGTTAGCTGATCATGTGTTTCATTGGTTACATATCAAAAATACATTGGAAAATAAGTCTTCTCAAAGTTAACATGATTAAAGATAACAATTTTTATGCAACTGGGCCTAGATCATTTTTTATTCTTACAGATAACACTATACCTACATTAAACGTTTCCGATATAACACCTATTTTAGCTGCAGTGGTTGTACATGCCAAACCAATGCATATAATTTCAAATATATGTTATATAGAAAATTTCTACTGGTCAGAACTTACAAATACAGAAAGGTATTTTTATGCATAAAATTTTATACAGGATGCAACAGCTAAACGAGCTACCTCAAATAATTTCTATATTATTAAAGATTCAATAAAATAGTATAAGACAATCTTATAGAAGACCAAGGGGGACATCCGAATAGAGAAGAACATATTTCAATTGAAATTTAAATAAATTTGAATACTTTTGTTATGTAAGGATATAAAATGATTACATGGTTGAATTCAGAAAAAAAAATCTGATGTGACCAACACAGTACCTCCCGTCATTTACCTATGTATATATAAAAATTTCCCTAAATCATGCCGCCAAATAATAACGTACTATAAAAGAAGAAGAACAAGGAAAAAGTCAAATAAAAAACTTAGAACAGAGTAACTGCGAATTATGAAAAAGCACAAAAATTTCTTCGCAGTCAGTGGCTGCGTTCGGTTTTACGCTCTCAGCGGTCTGAGCGCTCGATGCCGTTCGGTAATTACATCTGAGCGATCTTCCTGCTCAGCTCTACGTTCGGATATTAACTCACGGAGCGCACAGATCTCGATCTGTACGCTCGTCCTCTAACCATGGATTATATTGAGCAGTTGTCCGGCGCATGCGTATTTACGCGCACATTTAAAATGTCGCCGGCAATGCAAACAGTATCTATTCTATGAAAGAATGTTGTCATTTTCATATGATATCAATGAAAAATCTTTGAAATGTATAAAATAGTCATTTCAGGAAACATTTTTCTAAATATTTTTTAACTTTAAGTTTTCCATAATCATTTCCATATTCACAATCAGTATCATCAAACAAACGTTCATAATTCGCGCACAATACATATGTTAACAGTTCTTTATTAATTTCCATTTTTATTCTGGCGCAAATTAATAAGTGTCAAAGTGGCAGCTAAACAATTTATCCGTTCGGTTATTCAAGCTACAGATCGGAAATCGTAGATGAATCTGTCACGTGATCAGATTTTTCAGAGTGCTCGACAGATTTAAAAACCGAACGCACCCACTGGCGCAAGTATTCCTGAGTTTGCGCAGTACACATGCCCTTCCGTCGCTTTCTCTCTCTCTCTCAAACCTAAGAAGAATAGGGAACTATTCTTCCGTCCAGTTCGTAAATTATATGATCTAAGAGTTGGTGTTACAAAAATAAGTTTAGTTTGAATTTTCCAAAATCATATTGGTATTACCACAGTATAAAAATACTTAAGTATTTTTATACTGTGGTATTACCAACTGACACCAAATTCCCTAAATTTTGAAATTACTATTTTCACCTCCCGCTCCTTCAGTAAGGGAGGTATAGGGATCGTGCTAAAAATCGGATTTCAAGATTTTGATACATGACTATGTTTTAAGGTCCAATTTTATTATTTTCACGATGCTGTATGTGTGGATCCTCTTTACGCTGTAACCCAAATACTATCGTTCAGAAAATTTTGAAATGCTTTTCTACATTAGTCTAATATGGAAAGAAGCCATTAGATTTTGTTATAAATCAGACAACAGGAAATGGCACTTTACTTGAAGCTCGAAATAGTTTTTCTTTGAAAAATACCTTTAAATGTCATTTTTTCGCGATTTATGTTATAAAAACTACAAGTTTACATTAAAACTTTTTCTATATATTTTATGAATAAATTTATAAAATGATTTATAATTTAAATCCCGGGGCCTACGCTTTAAACACAACTCCTTGGTTACATACATACATTGTTGCCGACCTTGCTGTTTTAAAATCTTTCAAAATTTATTAAAAAAATCCCTTTTTATCACAAAACATCCCTGTTTAAAGTAATTTATTAAAATAACTTTTTTTTCTATTTATCTCCATTCATTATTAAATATCATTAGGTTCAAAATTAGCGTTTAATTTTAGAACTAAAATTTACATTTTCTATGGAGTAAATCAGTCTTCTGCATTCGCTGAGACGGGAGAATATGTAACTAATTCTTGATCAGAAACAAGTGTCATTCTGTAAGTTCTGCTCCAAAATTTTCCTCTTTTGACAAATTGAATTACTTGTCTCTATTCAAGAATTAGTTCCACATTTTCTCATCTTAGCGAATGGACTATAAGTATCTGGAAATGAACTTTAGATGAAAAATGAGATGAATTAGAATTAATTCAATTCAATTTATTCATAATTATTATTAATAATATAAATATATGATAAATTATACATATTTAGTGTTGTTTCCAAAATGATGGCAAAATCCCTGAATTTTTCTATTTTAAGTGAAAAACATCCCGTTATCCTTCTTCATCTTAAAAAATCCCGCAAAAAAGGGATAAATCCCTCTATGTGACAACACTGGTTACATAGTTCAGATCTCAAATGTGCAGTATTGCCAGATGTAGCGACATTATGATGTTTGGGCGACAAAGCGGCGAAAATTCGAATACTGTTATAAAGTAGCGACTTTTCAACTTTTCTAATAGAGATTTTTTGTTAAAATCGGCTGGCAATGCTACATATTTATGTAACTGACATAAATATCACTATCAAAGAAACTCATTTCAAATTAATAATAGTAACGTTTCAAAAAGAAAATAGTAAATAGAGCAATAATTATATGGAAGGGAACTTAAATTAAATGGCGGGAGGTATTGCGTTGGCCACATCAGATTTTTTTATTTACAAATGGCATAAAAGGCGCAAAATAGAAAAATAGTATAAAGAATTTATTTCGTAATTATCGATTATTTTGTTCGAAGGGTTGGGCCACTCCGCATCGTGACCCAAACTTCCTTCTCATAAAATAAAATGACAATTATGACATTTGTTCTTTAATATACTATGTTTCTCTATTCAAATATCCCCCCTTGGCCTTTTATAATATTAGCCGTGTTCCTTCTAACTGTGATTTTGATTTTGTGAATCCTGATTAATTTAATCGTGATCCTTTTGAATCATGATTTAAAAATTATATCAAGAAAACAACTTAAATAGTATAAACACCATCTAGCGTCAAATATCATAAACACACCAATACAAACTAATTTATTTTATAAATAATCTACTGTCGTGTCTTATAGTCAGCATATTAAAAATGGATCATATAGAAATATAAGAAAAATGTTCTTGGTAATATGTATATGAAGTATGTTTCCTTAAAACAAATCTTTTATGTAACATATTTTCTTTATTTTCAAAAATATGGTTAGTCAGAGTCATTACATTATTTTGTAGGAAAATTATATTTCCTTTGATGCGACAAACCCCACATTGATATATTTTTTTACGCTCGAAAACCGAAAACCTATTGTCGTTAGCCACTTTTAAATTTGTTCTGAAATGAATCTGTGTGATCACTCAAAAAGGATGATTCAGAAGGGAAAGGGGACTGTTGTCTAGTGATCACAAAATGAGAAAATGGTGATAACGAATAAGAAATGAGAAAACATACTTCTTCTTAATCATGATCACTTTGATGCTTTTGATTGTGAATCACAGCCCGAAGGAACACGGCTATTGTCTTATAGTATTTTATTGTATAATATAGAAATGATTTGAAGTGGCTCGTTTAGCTGTTGCAGCCTGTATAAGTAGTTTACTATATTTTATTTATTTTTCAGTGAATGCTTGTTGGCATTTAGAACAGCAATAGATAAAATTAAAGTTGTTACTACAGATGTATTACTGCCTAGAAGTACTCGCATATACTGTGATATAGGTTTAGAAGATGTTTTTAAACTTGCTAGCGACGTAGATGATAAATTTGATCGTACAGGGCATAGGATTAGCATTCCTAATAATCCTTTAGAGAGACATATAGAACAATTTACTAATATGATCACAGCATCTACATTTAACGACGTAAAAATGTAAATGTGGAATAAACGTACTTTTCTTATCCGTCCAGTTTTGTAGTACAAATATCTGAGATTAAATATAATTCCATTAATACAATTTTGTAATTAATTTTAAAACCTGTCACACGAGAAATAAAAAAGGAAAATGTTTATATATTTTATAGAAACTTTATTGTAAAAAAACTTTTTACATGATTTGTACATAACTCATTAGAGTTTCTTTACATTACAATAATTATTGAACATTACAAGGCATACTCGTAATAGCGATGTCCATATTTATTTTTCTTAACTTCATAAGTTTCATAGTTAATAACGTATTTGGGATAATACTCATTGTCATAATATTTAACAATAACAGTATTATTTTCACTAACTGTTGTATCGTAACCATCATCGGGAATCACAGTGTCTATGTTACCAATCTGCGTGTAACCAATAATAACATCAGCAACAATCATTGCTCGTTTTATACCATTAGTAATGGCACTTTGCAAATTGGCATAGTTTGGATCAGGAGAAAAACTAATTCCTTGGCCATATTTGGTACGACTGCATAATCTCCAATCTAAATTATCCTCAATTATTGGCTCGACATTTTTATGTGCTGTACTATGGTACAATTCTCTAATAGTAAAGTTGTGAGACAACTGACATTCGGCCAGTTTCAAATTGAACTGTTCATATAAAACTGGATTTTGAATCCTTTCAACGCTAAAGAATTCTTTTAAAAAATTACCTTGCATTTTAGTTCTAAGTCTCACATATTCTGGATCAGATTGATTTAATTGTACTCTTTCATACAGTACACTTCCACTCATTGGAGACCAATGGGGATTCAAATGTAGAGCCATTATTGGGTTAAGTTCCTTAAAATTCATATTCTACAACAAAATTATTTGTATAAGCCTACTAGATTCTAGAACTGCAATATTTTAAAATATGTTTTTTTCTATAGCAGATATTGAAATGTGCTTTTTATTTCCTTGTACGTAAGTAAAGGAAGTATTGTAATCGCGAAAAATTTCGGTTTTCAGATTTCAGCGGAAATATCCATTTTGGTCATCCCTGAATCCATTTTAACTAATTTCGTCGTGACGTCTGTACGTACGGACGTACGTATCTCGCATAACTCAAAAACGGTGAGTCGTAGAAAGTTGAAATTTTGTATTTAGGACTCCCTATAACATCTAGTTGTGCACCTCCCTTTCTGGTTATTACACAATTTTCAGAAGTGGCACTTTACATGAAGCCTATAATAGATTTTAATGAAATGTTTTAAAATATAATCCAAAACTTTTCAAATTTGGTATACAAGAATTTATGTCAATCGAAATAACATAATAGATTTTGGTTCAAATAGGCTAATCGGAAGTGGTACATTATTTGAAGTTGTTAACAGTTTTTCTTGAAAAAAATGATTTTATTTTGATTTTAGAAATATATGCTTCAAATAAAAGTTTTAGAGAATTAATTTCTGCGTCTAGCACATCAAGTATTATTAAATTAGCCCATTGTATAAGCGAGATATGTAAATTTAAAAATTATATACTTTTTTGTTTTTGTAATAAAGCTTGCTATGGATTAGGACAAAAACATAAAAAAAATGTTCATGTCAAATTACGTTAAATACGTGCAATTTTATGATTCGTACAATAACAAATATTATATTTTTATTGTGAAATTAGTCATATTCATTGTTGTAATCAAATCTTTCTTTATTGTAATCAAAACTCTCTTTAAAAAGAACCGGGTTAGATTATGGTCGCTATATATCTTACTGTTTTAAAGTTAAAATTAATATTTGGAATTTATTTATTAAAAAAATATGTATAGTTTAATAATCGTACAAGGAAGTCATGTGGTGTCCACATCAGATTTTTTCTACTCAAAATATTACAAATATATTAAGTAGCACTTAATCGCAAGGGTTAAAGTACTTTAATTTTTATTTTAATTAAAATACCAGAAAGGCCTATTGTTATATAATTTAATTTATAATTTTTTTTTTCATTTAAAATCTGCTATGGAAAAAAATAGATTTTTGTCGTCTTGTCAAGAAAAAATAACTACATATTAAAATTCATTATCATTCTTATTTTTAATAATGTACAAACTAGTTATAATCAGGAATGGTAAACGTAACGTAAGGATATCCGATAACGTTATAATAATTATTTAAAATGAAAAATAATAATTAATATATCGCTACAATTAATAAAACAGGACACAAGGCAATATACTCCTTCTAAATTAATAATAAACACTGAGAGAAAAGTCAAAATACAAGAAGAATCAAAGAAAAACTACTGACAGCAATGATACGCTTATAGAAGTTAAACAAAAGTGCTCCCTTGTCGAAGGTTTGGCGTTGTGACACTCTACATAGTGAAATATCCCAATTTTCTAATAGTATATTTTTGTGTTATGATATGTATAGATATTACTAGTAGCGTACTCCGTTTCAAAGTCATGTTAACACTTAATTTTATTTGTAGAATAAAATTAGTATTATAAATTAATTGAAGTAAAATACAGTTATTGTAACGTTATAACAAAGAAACAAAAATAACATTACATATCGTTATTTTGTTTTTTCGTTATGTAATGAATTAATTTTTTTATAACATTATAAAATAACGCAACGTTTTGTTAACGTTATCGTTAGCCCATCCCTGCTTATAATTACAAATAATATATCATAACTTTTTCCATTAATTTTAGGTGTGCACATCGGCGCTTAATGTAATCACAGGGACTCGGGGTTTTTATAACAACCGATTGATAATGCTTACTCAAAAGAAAAATATACAAAAATTATAATAACGATCTTTCAATTAAATTTGAAAACAAATATTATGTATGTAATTATTCTACATAAAATTTTAGTATTTAAGAAATTAAAAATATCAATTTGTAAAAACGTATCCGACAATTTATCTTTCATCTTCGCGGAGTAAACTGTGAAAAGTTCATATTGATAATGCGTCTGAAAATCGGACAATCTATGCTGCATATCGCGCCGCAAAACTTCCAGTGCTTTCCTCATTTCGCTGTATGTTGGAGACTGCATTATTTCTACATCCACATCTTCCTCTTGTTTTTCATTTTCAATTAATGATAGTTTACTTTTACAATTACACTTTTACAGATGTTTTCTTCTGCTAAGTTCTCTGAAACATATTGTCACTATTGCTATCCATTTTTTGAACTCGCTTGTCGTCATATCCGGTGACTGAATATTTAAATTTTCATCTATATCTCCTTTCGAAAGTCTACCAATTTAAAATAATTTTTAATCGTTGTTTCATTACTTGGTTCCACGACATGGAAATAACATGTAATGCATCTAGTAAATTTGTTTCCTTGTCTAAATTATTGTCGTTCTTATATTTATTCAAGTTAAGCAAACTCTATCTGGTGGCTAAATGTTAAACTAAAAATATGCCCAGAATATATTTCCTTTTGTTTGAATTTTTCTGAAGTTTACAGGCTATTTAAATAATTTAAAATGTGCTTTAACACAAATTTCATGTTTTTAAATTTATCTAAAAAGTATAAAATGTAGTATCAGTGACCGATTGACAGCTCGTACGTACCAGTTGTGACGTCACAAAAGGGCTATTGGGGATTGTAAATAAGCAATATGACATCTGGTACTATTTTGCGGAACTATCGTTGATAGAATAAGTTAATGTTTGTGACATTAGTTTGGTTGTATGAACATAATTATTATCTATTATATTCATATTGCTTACTTTTAGAAATACAGTACTTAATAATACGCATTTCAGTACAAAAGAAATTTCCCTTTAAAATCATTTTCGCGTTTATTTTCAATCAATATAACGTCGGGAAAAGTTAATTTGAATCGCCAAATAGTCCATGTTTTCCAAAATTCTAGCACGCATTTATTTTTACTAATAAGACTTTAGAGCCCTTGTAATGCCTTGATCACAACGCTGTATTAGCGATGTAGTAGTATTTTTTAAATGGCAATCAATTTACACGATGTGCAATGCAGTTATCCATTAAATGTGCAATTTTGCGGTCTAGTGTATTATCCCATTTTAACCGTCAATCATTAAAAATTAAGGATGTCATCCACGCATTTGCATTTGAATGATAATCCACTGGTAATTTTTTACTCCAATGAAACACTGCAGATTTTTGTTTTTTCCAATCACTAAAAGCTTTTGTTTGTCACCCGACATATTTGCATAATACAAAATTGTCAAATGCTCTTTCGGTGTCTTACAACCTTTTGCATTGTATTTTTTAACATGTATGTATGATCCGGAAGTGCGCGAAAGCAAAGTTTCGTCTACATTAAATCATCGTTAGGGGTAAATTCTGAAGCAATCTTGGCCCATTTATTTTTTATCCAATTTTCTGCATTCTTAAAATCAGCATTTTGCTTGTAGTGAATTCGTTTATATACAATATTTTCTCTTTTTTCCAACGATGCAACGTTCCTTCCGTTGCAACAAAATGTTCTTTTTTCATTTTCTTTGCAAGTTCTTCCGATTTCTGGCGCAACAACGGGCCATCTACACGGATGTCATATTCACGGACATTAGCCAGAGTTTCAATGAAGATTCCACTTGTTTGTCTTTCCCAATGCGTTTTCTTTTAGTGTTTAAATTCTTATTTTTCTTTACAACCTTTTCTTTTTCAACACGATCATTTAAATATTTACGTATCAATGATTATAAAAAAATTAATCGCGCTGCTGGATTTCGCAGACTTATTTTTAGCAATTTATCATATTATTCTAAAACTTTGATTTTTTTCTGTTAAGCTCAGAACTCATCTCTTTTTTAAGTTACTCATCGATCGCAAAAGGTTAGAACAGAAACAGAAATGAGTTACATATATATGGAACAAATTCGAGTTCCTTACATGAAAAACTTTCTTATTATGCACGCTACAGAAAATTGTTGTAGGTCTTTATGTGCCAATTTTTTTAAACAACATTTATAGGAACCACAGGAATTTTCTATCGTCTTTTGTTTTTTAGCTACAGGCTAAAACTTGATTTTCACTTATTTTCAAAATATCTCATATCATTATGACAAAGAAAAAATATTTAGATAATTTTTATACGGTTTTTTACATAGAATAACGTGGTGTAAATAGATTTTTTTAAAACAATTCTCGAGATATAAAAAAAAAAAAAATTATGATGAAAATAGTCTCATCGTTTTCCTTATTTCAATGATGTAAACAAGTCATCCTTTTTTTAAACATGAATAAAACATGAATTATTCATTAGGCTGAAATAGATGAAATTTATTGAGACACAATTCATTTATTGAATTATCATCATTTGTTTATTTTAATTCTATATAAAATAAATTTTCAGAATTATTTTCGGATTATTTAATTAATTTTTTATCAGCGTTATAAGGTGGCTTTGATACAATTCGAAAAATGTGGTTTAATGTAGGGCTGCGAAAAGATCGATCTTTTTTAAAAAAAAGTTGGATTGATCTTTTATTTTAAAAAGATCGATAAATTGAAAAATCATATTTTTCAAATATACTGACTAATTGAAACATCGACTTTTTCAAAAAGATCGATCAATTAAAAAAATATTTATCCGAATTACGGAAAATCGATCTTTCCAAAAATTATTTATTCCGAGATCGATGAAAAAATCTTTTGATTTCACCAGCATTTAGCGTCTCACGGCGTTAGGTGTTATTCGTGAATTGTGTTTCATAATTTGATGTGCGTATGCGTAGTAGAAACTACTTAGGAATAAAAATCGATCTTGCCATTTTTTATTAAAATCAATTTTCTGATCTATTATTAAAATCGATCTTTTGTGTCTTTATTAAAATTGGTTTTTTGTCTTTTATTAAAATCGATATTTTGATATAGTACTTCGATTTCTAATTAAAAAATATTGATTTTTGCGATATATCGAAAAATCGCGACAAATCGATTGTAGCAAAATATCGAAAATCGATTACAAATTTCTAAGCTCGCACAGCCCTAGTTTAATGTGCTTCCTGAAGTATATAAATTACAATAACGAGTAAAAATAAAGGACGTAACATTATAAATAAATAAAATGAACTGTAATTGATATTTTCATTTGTTTCTTAATAAATTTCATTTGTTTCACCCTCAATATTAATAATTCATGTGTTATTCATGTCCTTAAAAGAATGTAGACTTGAAAAACTTATAAAGTAGAAAAAATATGGGACTATTTTCGGCATATATTCCCATTTAAAAAATATTATATTTATGTTATATCTCGAGAGTTAATAAGTTTTGAAAACATTTTTCCTTTATCTTTTAAAATAAGCGAAAATCAAGTTTTTTCAAGTAGCTTAAAAACAAAAAACGCTATAAAATTCTTGTGGTGCCTATTAATGCTAGATTATAAAGTTGGTTATTAAAGACCTATATCAATTTTCTGTAACGTGGTTAACAAGAAGTTTTTCATATAAGGAACTCGAATTTGTTCCACCTATACAAGAATAGAAAAACAAGGTCATTGTTCGAAAAAAATCCTGAGAAAAATTAATAAAATAAAACGAAGTTATGATTATTATAAACGATGTTTTTCGTATGTAGTCGTCACATACGTCCGATCCATTCTTCCCGAAAGTGATAACAATACCCGAATGATAACATTATCCGTGATTCCAATAAGCGGCGTGCACTGTAACAACATAGTCTACAAAAGAAAAAAAACTCATTGGATAGAATTTAGCACTCTTAATAATAACAAAAGAACATAAGTTATTTCTAAGGTTACTAAAGAATCGCTAGGATAAAGGAGCTTGTTAAATTTTCAATATTTTATGCAACAAGTTGATTTCTGTTGAATTTGAAAAGATTACTTAAAGCCCTCTACATCTTACTTCATTAAATTAAAGATAAAAATTATGCAATTTTCTTTAAAAATTAAGCTGTTTTATTATAAAGATTAAACACTTTCCACTTTTCTTAATTTCAATACACTCACACGACAAAGGATAAAAAATAATTATAATGTGCCCTTACCTTGATTAACAAAGGCTAATTTAAAGACTTAACAGAATAAATATTATTTTTAAATAATAAACTATTTCTTTTTTTTTACTGTGGTTTGTTTACAATTTATTGTTTTTGTTTTTTTAACTAAGAGTGAATTAAACTAGGAAAATCACTGAGAATTTTTATTATAATTTTGGCATTTTAATTGTCAAAAATACAATGAACTTTCAATTAATTCAAATAACCAAATAAATTGTTATATGTCAAAAACATAAAATCGCTAGATTTGAGGTTATATTTAGAATGAGTAAACACAGCTGAGCAAATCATAACTTAAAACCGTGTAGGGAAATTTTTAATTTGCTATTTTCAGAATTCAAAAACAAATTACGAATATACCCATATACGATAGTCGAAAACGTCAAATTACGTAGAGGACGGATTCGTTCTGACTGTAATATAATCAGAAAATACTTAAGTGGTCTCGTCCAAGTATATTTATATAATAAAGTAATTATTAATAAATACAATGAAGTCACTCATTGCTTACACAACTTCATTGATAAGGAGTATAGGAAAATATTCAAAATAATTATACTTCCCTAAACCTCACTTTTAAAACGTATGTCGTTTCTTGTATGTATAACAACGAAATATTACAATGATACTATCTACATATCGACTGAGTCATAAAAATATATTTATATTTAAAAAAATAAATCACAGCTTTAGATTAATACATATTAAAAGAAAAAAATCATGTAATATTATTGATTATATATTCTTGTAAAAGCACTTTATATATAAATAAATTTATATCTTATTTTAGTAACACATGTATATCTACTTTATCCACTGAGCCATCGTCGGCGGGAAAATGCAGCACACATGCAGTAGACTGCGACAAACGTTTGTGACCGTTTTGCGATTGTGTGATAGTTGTGTGTGTGTTTTGTTCACTACGCCGCGATTAAAAGTAAGGACAATTGAAAATATTTCATAATTGTTACTCATTTCAAATGTTATTTAGTACTATTTGCAACAAGCAAGTTTATTATTACTTTATAAATGTATTTTTTCTTTTATTTCTTTACATTATAAAGTTACTTTGCTGTTGCTGTCGGGGTGGGGAATAAGTTTTTGATATAATTTCCTCAGTTTTAGTTATAAGTGTAGTTCAATATAGTTAAAATGTTAACTTGTGTATTTGTTATAAGTATTTATAAGTAGGCATATTTTGCAAAATAGTAATTTTACGGTTAAAAAACTTTACGTACGTAATGTAGGTTAGGTATGTCACAATGATAAAAGATCTCTCTACAGACTCAGAAAACAAGAGTCGGTTATTTGGTAAAAGTATACCTGTGTTAGTTTTATCTCTATATGTATTTTGAAACTACATTTTTTACATCTTTTGTGTATTTTATGATATTAATTTATAAATGAAGTTTATAAAAAAATGAATATTTTTGACAGTTTCATGTAATAAATTTCTTGTGAATAAAATATCAGAACTTTATGATTAAAATTAAGAGTTTATATGAATTTGTAGGTGCAGTGTTCCTAGTTTTTTTCTTATTCTTTAACATTTCACATGTGTTTTCTACTATTAAACCGTATTTTCTTTTTACAGTTTCCGTGGTGGAGGGAATGTTGAATTCGTTTACTTGAATTGGATTGTGTACAAAAATATATTTAACGATGGCCACTTTTGCTCAACAAGCGGCAGCTCTTCTGGATTTCAACCAAAAATTGGACATAGCATTACTTGACAATGTAGTAGTCAGTATGTACGCTGGAGCCGGAGAACAGCAACGAGTAGCTCAAGAATTACTTACTGCACTTAAAGAACATCCTGATGCTTGGACTCGTGTAGATACAATACTGGAATTTTCAAATAATCAACAAACTAAATACTATGCTTTACAAATATTGGAACAAGTAATCAAAACACGCTGGAAAGTATTACCACGGAACCAATGTGAAGGAATCAAAAAATACATTGTTGCTTTAATTATCAAGACTAGTTCTGATCCAGATTTGTTAGAACAAAATAGAATGTACTTGAATAAACTTAACATGATCTTGGTGCAAGTATTAAAACGAGAATGGCCAAAAAATTGGGAAACATTTATACCAGACATTGTTGGTGCTAGTAAAACGAACGAATCTTTATGTCAGAATAATATGATTATTCTTAAGTTGTTAAGCGAGGAATTGTTTGATTTTTCATCTGGTCAAATCACGCAAACTAAGGCCAAGCATTTAAAAGATTCCATGTGCTCTGAGTTTTCACAGATCTTCCAACTCTGCCAGTTTGTTCTCGATAATTCGCAGAATGCTGCATTAGTTGGAGCAACGTTAGATACTTTGCTCAGATTTTTAAATTGGATTCCACTGGGTTATATATTTGAAACTAAATTAATACATACGTTGGTTTTTAAATTTCTTACTGTTCCGCTATTTCGAAATGTCACATTAAAGTGCCTGACTGAAATAGCTGGAGTTACGGTCAGCAATTATGATGAAATGTTTAGCAATTTATTCGTGCAAACAATGACCCAACTGGAGAGTATGTTACCACTACAGACAGACATTCGCAGTGCGTACGCTTGTGGTCAAGACGCTGAACAAAATTTTATACAGAATCTCGCAATGTTTCTTTGTACATTTTTAAAAGAGCATGGCTCATTGGCAGAGAATCATGGACCACAACTTGCAAATGCCTTACATTATTTGGTTTTAATCTCTGAAGTAGAAGAAGTCGAAATATTCAAAATTTGTTTGGAATATTGGAATGCCTTAGCCACTGATTTATATCGAGAGGTACCATTCGCTTCACCAGGGCATGTATTCAGCAATACAATGGGCTCGAGACGATTACTCTATCAAGAAGTACTAAACAAGGTCAGATATATTATGATTTCTCGGATGGCAAAACCAGAGGAAGTTTTAGTAGTGGAAAATGATAACGGCGAGGTTGTGCGAGAATTTATGAAAGATACTGATTCTATAAATTTGTATAAAAATATGCGTGAGACTCTTGTATACTTAACTCATTTAGATTACGCTGATACGGAGCGAATAATGACGGAAAAACTTCAGAATCAAGTGAATGGAACAGAATGGTCTTGGAAAAATTTAAATACGTTATGTTGGGCAATCGGAAGTATATCAGGTGCAATGCATGAAGAAGACGAAAAACGCTTTTTAGTTACAGTTATTAAAGATTTGTTAGGCCTGTGTGAACAGAAAAGGGGGAAGGATAATAAAGCTATTATTGCTTCGAATATTATGTACGTTGTAGGACAATATCCAAGATTTTTACGTGCCCATTGGAAGTTCTTAAAAACAGTTGTTAATAAATTGTTTGAATTTATGCACGAAACTCACGACGGTGTTCAAGACATGGCTTGTGATACCTTCATTAAAATCGCCATGAAATGCCGTCGTCATTTTGTCACCACTCAAGTTGGTGAATCGTGTCCTTTCATAGAGGAAATTTTGTGTACAATCAGCACGATTATTTGTGATCTACAAACCCAACAGGTGCACACATTTTATGAAGCTGTGGGTTACATGATCTCAGCTCAAGTAGACCAACATGCACAAGAAGCCCTTATTGAAAAGTATATGATGCTGCCCAACCAGGTAAAACATGCTTTTAATATAGAAAGACTATTGTAGTTTAGATGAACAAATAAGCGTAATAGTTATTCATGTACAGTAGTGCGTAAAATTTATGTTTCGTTGTCAGTTTTCAGTGTGTAAAACGGTTGTTTAGTAACAAGGTTTCATTAGTCATGGGTTACCGAGCAAACTTCTAATTTAATATTATCATATGTATTTTTTTTTTATATTTATTAGTTTATTAGATTCTATCGTGTTTTAATTCTAACCTATTCGTGACTAAAGACTAGCTCGAGTGTAATAATACAGGCGGTTAATAATCGAGCATTAATGGTTGAGATTAATCTCCATTTAACACACGTGTTAATTTTAATTATTGTTTTCCGTTGATCTTATCTCCCGGTTTATCATATATTGTCCAAATCTAATATGTTGTTTCAAATTATAGATATTAATATATTATTTTAAGAAAATCTTTTTAGAGCTTCCAGTAAAGTACCACTTCCGGTTTATAAATTATAAAAAAAATATGTTATTCCCCTTGATATAAAAGTCTTAAATACTAAATTTGAAAAGTTTTGGATTATATTTTAATATAGTTCTTCATACAAAACTGTTATGGGCTTCAATTGTTAACAAAACCTTACCAGCTCTTCCCATTAATGTTAGATTGAGGAATCCGTAGTCAAACGTATCCCAAGTCTTATAGCATTTGAGAAATCGTGCTTCCAACATCCATACACACACACACACACACACACACACATAGATACATACATACATACATACATACATACACACACACGGACATCATCGTAAAAATGTTATTATCCGATCCTAGGGACCTTAAAACGTGCTTATTCACTAGAATTTGGATATGCGATTTTTAGCATGAATGCAATACTTCTCTTAACGAGAGGTAAAAAATGGGTTAGCCACATACTTGTACTGAAATCATTAATTAATAGAATATCAAACATTTAATATGGCTTATCACGTTAACTGCCACCGTACAAATGTTTTTATGGCATCTGAGGCCACCGGCTTATTTATAGATACCCGTAAAATATTTATATAAAATAAAATCAACACGCTAATTATGATTTCTAGTACCAGGTCATGCATTTCACCACTCCGTAAGATTATACAGTTGCTGTGGTGCGTAAAAGCTTTTAAATGGAAAGAATGCATGTGCCCACATATATGGTCTGGCAAAAAAAATTCGTAATTAAACTGTCACGATCCGAAATTCACAATGCCAAATTTTGTATTAGTTATTTAAATATTTATTGAATGTTTCGAACCGATTTAATATTTTATTATTATTAAACTAACATAATCGCATTCATATTTGTGTCATTTCATGTAGTTTTGCAATGGGAGCAGGCGGGCAAAGCTCAACTTAGATGTACTGTTTCCGCGGATAATTTTGAATGACCTCACTGACAGTATATTTTTTTATTGTGTTTCTGTCCTAAAAGTACTATTATAAAGTCAACTTAAAAAAAATGTTATTATAATTTTTATCAGGTGTTTAAAAATTTATTTTTTGCCGATTAACATTAAAAGTGCATTTTTTTAAATAGCTAACAGTCTGTAAAATGTCAGTTTTACTGCCTAGGCAGTAAAAGTATTTCGTTTGCTTTTACATAGCAACCGTTCAACAAATGCATAGCAACATAATTTAATGGCGATAACTTTCAAAATAGCTATTAAATATAATCACTAAATTAATATTAATTACAAAATCGACAAAAAAAATAATTTGTTCAATATGGCACAGCAATGAAACGGCAACCTCTGCAGTAAATCTGGTATCTGCCTAGTTAACCAAATAACTATTTTCTCAAAATGTTCTGCACACACAAATACTTGTTTTTAGGGTTGCACATTTGACCGGTCAAAATCTTTTTGGTCAATTGACGGTCAAATTGGTCAAAGTCTTTTGGGAATAATAAATACAAATTATAATAGTAATATTACATAAATAATTTATTAATTTATTTATCACTGTTTGTGTCACAAAAATAAAATGTTTTTACATTAATCATCACATATAAGGGAACCATATACATGACCAATCACATTTTAGGAACCATAGATCACATACATTAGGAACCAACATTAAAATTGTACAATTAAGAATTATAACTACAGATGCTAATCTCAGAGTCGGTAGTCTCACCACTGTCAGTATCATCATTCGGGCTGAGAATGGAATCTTCGGAATCAGATTTAGTGTATGCTGCTTTTCCAGATTTTGGAACCTTTATTTTGAGATTCTCATACAAATATACGAGCTTACCAACTTTTTGTGTATGCAATTTGTTACGCGTCTTACTGTGAATTAAAAAAGATTTTGACCAATTTGACCACATGGTCAAAATCTGCTCGGTCAATTGACCAGATTTTGACTCGACCGTCAAATTCTGTGCAACCCTACTTGTTTTATATTTGGATTTAAATTTTATTATTCTTTCATCTTTTTGTAAACTACAAAGATTACCTACACTTTTGTATATACTACAAGAACGTATTTTTTTTTTTTAAAGAAGAATCCAAATAATCTATCCGTCACTTTTAATATTCTAATTATGAGTACTTTGGGCTAGCGCGCGCCTACTAAAGTGCACAAATTTTATTACATGGTACTAGAAAGTACATTGCTGTGATGGTGCCGTAGTTACAATATATCACCACCGTCTGCTTCCATTCACGAAATTTCTAGACTTTTCAGGGGACTTCGTCATGACTGTCTTTAAACAAAGATTTTTTTTGTTTTAGATTTGGGATGATATTATTTGCCAAGCAAGTAATAATGTAGACGTTTTAAAAGAAATTGACATAGTTAAACAACTTGCTAGTATTTTAAAAACTAACGTACGTGCCTGTAAAGCTCTTGGTCATCCATATGTCCTGCAACTGGGCCGCATTTACTTAGATATGCTTAATGTTTATAAAGTAATGTCAGAAAACATTACGGCTGCGATAGCTTTAAATGGAGAAACGGTTACTAAACAGCCCTTAATAAAAGCAATGAGAGTTGTGAAAAAAGAAACTCTTAAATTAATTTCTGATTGGGTATCTAAGTCAAATGATCATGCGATGGTTATGGAGAATTTCATCCCGCCTCTACTGGATGCTGTCCTTCTTGATTACCAAAGAACAGCAGTTCCTTCTGCTCGAGAACCAGAAGTATTGAGCACAATGGCCAGTATAGTAAACAAGCTAGAAAGCTTTATTACGTCAGAAGTCCCTAAGATCTTTGACGCTGTGTTTGAATGCACCTTAGAAATGATTAATAAAGATTTTGAAGAATATCCAGAACATAGAACGAACTTTTTTCTTTTGCTACAATCCGTGAACAACCATTGTTTCCCTGCTTTTTTGAGCATACCACCTGCGCAATTTAAACTTGTACTTGACAGTATAATATGGGCATTCAAACATACAATGAGAAATGTTGCGGATACAGGATTACAGATTCTTTTAAAGCTCTTGCAGAATGTGGAATCCCACGAACAAGCAGCACAGTCTTTCTATCAGACGTATTTAACAGATATTTTACAACACGTATTCTCAGTTGTTACGGACACATCACATACGGCTGCGTTATCTATGCATGCTTCGATATTAGCGTATATGTTTACGTTGGTAGAATCGGGACGCATAAAGGTACAGCTTGGCCCAGTGCCTAACAACATACTTTATATTCAAGTAAGTAATTTTCATACATACATATATTTATTTCATTTTGTGCTGTGTGGGTGGACACGAACCCATAATGATCCTGTCCAAAGACCGCTTCGGTACACGCTCTCCTATTTGCCCTTAGTTCACAACAACAAACATCCATTCACCTGGCATACCGATCATACTATAAACCTCGTCCTCGCCAAGATGTATGTGTCGTAGCCAGATTGTAAAATCCGTCTTTTTATAACACGCGGTCAGAACGTCAAACCTTCGTTAATTTAGCGATGTTTTACATTATGGCTAGACGTTTTATAAAACGTCTATGCGACAAACAGCTTACTTAGCTTGTATATTTCTGCAAATAACTTAACGTACAAAACTTGGTCCACGTTTTCCAAACGTGAGTGCTGCGCGTTGGGTTAGGTTATGTTCAGGTGTATTTAGAGAAATTTGAAGGAAATTGTCCAAATATTCATATTACAATGTAGCCGTAAGTCGTCTAGACAAATTGTACAACTTCGTCAACGAAGGTTTGACAGAAGCATCTAGCCGGTATACCAACTTTCATCACTGAAGATACACGATGTAGGTGCTGATGTGCGCTTGCGCACATATTGTATTATGCCGGTTTTACATAGGGCAACAGTTGCACGTGCAACACATACCTCGCAACCTATTGCACGAAAATAACGCATGTTCTAATTCGTGCAACAATTGCACGCGCAACTTGGTAATTTACAGTACTACCAACTTATTGTTTATCTGTCATTTATAGGTTATGTATTTATTTTGATCAGTAAGTCACTTTTTGATATCCATTTAAATCATACTTAATTATAAATTTAATTATAGAAGTACTTAAAACATTTAAAATTACCCTACAACGCTGAAATTACTTCTCCTTTTATTCACCCGTAATGTCAAAATAATAGTTATTAATAAGTAATGTTGATAATACTGTTGGTGACACTTTAAAAATGTTTAAGTTGCATGTTGCTTAATGTAAAGCAAGAAAATTGCATTTGCAAGTTATTGGCGCTATCAATGGGGTCATTTCACATTTTCTAATTTATTTTTTCTTGAAAGAATAGGTCAAATTAAATATGTAGGTGTATGTTTTACACCTTACAAGTCTTTAGAATCAGAGATATGATTTTTTAAAAGGTCTTTAATTTCAAATATTTGGACGCTGACGTCACGGCTTGGCGGATGCGGCAGTAGAGCTCTCTACCGGTTTTGTCTGGAGCTATGATTGTTTGGGTTATCACTTGATTTTGTGACAGCAACATATTGTTAACTAAAAACATATTTCATACAACTTTTGATATTTATTTTAATAAATGTTTTATTTACATACCATTACTCTTAACTCTGCTGTCACCTGTCACAATTTTAGGTTAGCTTGTTTACAACAAACGGAACCACGTGAACGTAAATGTGTGTGAGAGGAATGTCTTTGTGTGAGTAACAAACCGTGACGTCACGAATTTTATAGCCGCGAAAGTTTATTAGCAAATTTATAAATGAAAAGTCTCATATTTCATGTTATTTTATATTACTATATTTATTAAATGAGACGGGTTTCACGATTTTATAAAAAAAAACAATTTTTTTTAAATGACCACATTGCAAGTTGCATTTTTTGCACTCGCAACTGTTGCCCAATGTAAAACCGGCATTAGTGTAGACAATATACATATTAAACTATATACCGCTGAACCCCTATATCTCGTATAAATGGAAAGTGTTCGCAACATTTCTCTATTCAACCTTGTCTAGCGCTCAGACACGTGCCTACAAGCGCAGGCGCGCACGGCCAGTAGGTGAATAACGAATCGAATGCAGTTGACACATGCGCATCAGGCGCCGTGTTTACGGTTGAAGAGTGAAAGATGTTGCGGACATTTCTTGTGTGAACAAAAATAACACATCAAAATGATTATTAATTGCATGACATTTACAATCGTTCGTTTTCTTGGGTATATTGGCTAGATGCTAGTAGGTTTGACAATCTGGCCGCGTTTTATAAAATGATGGATTTTAAAAATCTGCTTATGACATTATGCTTGTAAACTTTAACTCATTATGTCTCAATCTTTTTTGCTTGCGACACATTTTGATACTTGTTTTACGTGACAGTTCATAAAAATGTAATTGTGATTATATTCAATAATTAAATTATATAATATGAAATTCCTTTATTACTTATTATTTGTTAATATTAAAAATTTAAGAATAAAAAATTCTCAATTTTTTTTTGTCGCATCTTTTGCGAGACACGAATAATCATCGCTACACACTGGTTGGGAAGCACTGAGCACTGCCCTGCTTTAACTGTTTATTTGCCATTCTCAGCTGATCTGATTCTTTCAACAATTTTCTTAATCATGAATTCTCATAATTTAAGTTATTCCTCACATAATACCCGCATAAATTTCGCAAATATCACATTTATTCCTTATTTACACATCTTGCATGCTTTTTCATCCGTGTTCAAAATTCACTTCCATACATTAAAGCAGCCACAATTTTACCATTATTTACATTCAACCAATCATTAGATGCATACATACACATCTCTAGGAAAAGTATGCCGAGCAGTGAGCATTCAGTAATTTACATTTGCCTTTACATAGACTGGTCCACACATCATCATGTTACCTAAATAAGCATATTCATTCACCTGTTCCAGATGTAAAATTCTATTTCTAAAATGTATATTATTTAATAACAACTGATTAAAACCTGTTGAAATTGACTGAAGAGACAAGGGGTCTAGAATTTAATTTCTTTCTTTAGCGGAAATGTACGTGTGATATCTTTATTAATTTTAAAATACAATCCTTTAAAAACTGTTTATATTCAAAATTTGATATATAACTGACAAATATCAGATATATATTATTTATTTTATATGAAATTTCAAAAATTTGTTACTTCGAAAAACTTTTTTTTTTCACAACCACAACCATTATATAACAGAAGCGTTCATTTAATTCATTGTATAACTATATTCCCTGTCAAATAAGTGTGGACTCTGATGTTCAACTTTTCCACTTCTTCGCACCCTGTCCCATGCCCTGCGATGTTGCCGCTTCTTCGTAACATTGCCCATGATTTGGCAACAGTGTAGAAATCCCCAGTCCATACTATTTGACGGCAACTATAGTTAATTTCAATAAAATTAAAACAAAAAAAAATCGTGCTGAAAAAATGCCATTAGGTGCCATTTTCTTTCACTTATGAATCATCTTGATCAATAACCTTTATCGTTATGAAATAGTAATGTTCAAATTGAAAAAAAATCGGGTTATTGTTTTCACAAATTTTATTGCCGATTACATCAACATATCTTAAATTTTAAGCATTCCTTAAATTGATATTATTGCATCGAAATGAAATGTGGCATGAATTATTCATTGATGTCAAAATTTCGATTTGCATTTTTTTTGTTTAATACCCGGTTGCACAGCTGATGCCTAAATTTTAAGTGTTCCTTAAATTGACAATATTGTATCGAAACGAAACGTGAAATGAGTAATTGAATATTGCTGTTAAAAGTTCGATGTGCTAGATGTTTAAGCTTAGCTTAAAACTTTAAGTGTCAGCGGTGCAACTGGATATAAGTCTTGTTAGTGCAACTGGGCATTAAACCCTTATAATTTGGAGATAAAAACAATTTTGTACAATTTGAACAAAATAGAAATGATCACTTTATTAAAAAAAATAAAAAATATTCGTGAAATAACACATTGGCCGCTAATATGAACAGTGATTAAGGGTGATTAGCGAGCATTTGGTTAGCATTGTTTTATTTCTGTCAATCGTTTATAGATTATTTTAGAGAAGAATACTTCAAATAAAAAATGTGTGCAATTAATTTTCCACAACTTTTATTTGAAGTATTTTTCTCTAAAATAATCCATAAACGATTGACAGAGATAAAACAATGCTAGTTAAATGCTCACTAATCACTCTTATAATTGGTTGCACCAACGTTACTTAAATATTTAACTTGGGTTAAATTGACAATATTGCATCGAAATGAAATATCAAATGATTTATAAAACATTTCTGTCAAAATTTTGATTTGAATTTTTTTTTGTCTAGCTTAAAATTAAACCTTATTGGTGCAACTGATCATAAATCACTTTTTCATACTAGCGGCCAATATTTCTTTCACTTTTGTTGCATAAATTAAAAATATCTGGTTTAACTATCAGTTAATTAAATAAAACTAAAACGAAAAAAAATATATTAAATTTCTAATTTATCATTGCTGTCAATATTCCGATATTGTTTATTTATCTGGAAGTTTTTATTGGGGATTGTAAAAAAGTCAATAATTTTGAATTCAATTGTCATTTTTATTCTGTTGTATTCATTTCAATGGTTTAGGTTTAGACGGTCATTCTTAACTAGTAATCTTCAATTTCTTTGCTTCTGAAGAGGAAACTATTGTTTACTTCTTAGAAAAACTTAAATATTGTATTACATTAGAATTAAGTGTCTCTGCACCCTTAGGGTATAATGTATATTTATTTTATTTAGGAATTTATTGCGTCATTATTACGCTCTGCTTTTCCACATCTAACGGACAACCAAATAAAAATAACTGTACAAGGACTGTTCAACTTGGATCACGACATACCCGCATTCAAAGAACATTTAAGAGATTTCTTGGTGCAAATTAGGGTAAGTACAATGATTGAATATTTCAGTTTGAAATATTTGGAATATGTGTTGTATGTTATTGAGTGAATTTTTGCTGTATGAGTTAGGTTCTTGGTGCTACAGTGACTGAAATTATGTATGTATTTTAAAATTGGAATGTAGTGCATGTGTAATTAATCTATTATGAATTGATGTGACAGGAATACACAGGAGAAGATGATTCCGACTTATACTTGGAAGAACGTGAACAAGCTTTACAAAACGCGCAGTTGGAGAAGAGGAAAATTCAGATGTCGGTACCTGGCATCTTAAACCCGCACGAAGTGCCGGAAGAGATGCAAGACTAGCCGGTCCAGGCTGTTTCCGCACGTCCACAACCCTGCCTCCAACAGCCAAACCTGCGCCACAGCCCAAACAGCCGCCGGCGAATGGCTACGGCGTAACTTCAAGGACTTGGACTTTTCGCGTCATCTGTTTCCGTATTCCGTAACCGATATTGTCTCCGGTGTCTTTTTTCAATTAATTTCATTATCGTTTTTACTTATAAGATCGAGTTTTGTATAAAAAGGAACAGAATTACAAAGTGGTAAACTATTGTTAACGCAAGGCATGTTTGACTCCATTGAATTCCACACAGAGCGCAGATTTTGTCTGGACACATTGGATTGGAGTACTTGTTGGTTGAATCGTGATTACGGCGTGTGGATTCACATGAGTTATTTAATAATATGCGTGAATTGATGTTTTTTTCAGTTTGACTTACTTGATGTGTTAGGTGAGTGTTAGTGTGTGCATTGATGCATTGTGAGCGGCCGCAAATGCAATTGTTGATATTCTGAATTTTGTGCGACTCATAATTAACTGTGTGTCTGGGACATAATACAGAGTGCGATTCCTTTAAATCTGATACTCTCATTAGTATTTTTTCTAAGCTCTGTAAAACTGAACATTTACCGTAATGCGATTTTGTGTTATTACTTTAGCATTTATTAGGTAGTGAACCAAGTAATTTCCATTTTTTATCATAAATCGTTTGTGTTTTAGGTCAGTTTATACAGACCATTTATAATATTGTTAATTGGCTGCCAAAGTAGGTTCATTACATGAAAACAATTTAATTAGATTTAGTCTTACGTTCCTGCCTTATAACTATTTTTATTACATTTTGGCTTTGATTAATTGTATATATCATTGCAGTAATAAATTGTTAAACACATGAGTACGAGTGTCGAGTTTATTATTTCATAATTGTGTGTATGAACTGACCAGACACAGATCATGCGGTCTGTCGATCTGTTGTTGCTGTTAACTGGACTGCTGTGCTCGATATGATGTCAGAATCACCTTCATGTTCATTGTTTAATATCGAATTGTACTGTGAACTTTTACAGTACTCTCTTGTTTTGCATCCCGACCCCGTCGAAATGGTTTCATTATTTTAGATACATATAGTTTTATTATTGTTGAATGAAATTAGACGTGGGAATCACCGCTGCATTTTTGTACAGAGGAGCAATCCATTACATTAATGCGTTTAGTCTTTGCTTTGTGACCATTAACGTAATTGAAATATTTTAGAAATAAAATTACATTGAATAAATACACGTGTTATTATTTTAAAATGGGTTTCATACAGATATAAGAGAAAACAAAATTATTCTATTCTTGTATAAATATATTTATTTTACCTTTAATTACAATGTAAACAAACACAGAAACATTAAAAATATTATTTTTCGATCGTGTATAGAAAATGTTTATAATGTAAACAAAGATTTGCAGCTAACAAGGAATCGTAGTAACTAGAATCGAATAGAAAAGTTTCTAAACTCAGGGCGCGCTAAATTTTCCCAGTTTGTAAGTTCACAGCGGTCTATTTTTGATCCTGGTGATCCTGTTTTTGATAACCAGACAACCCTAATAAAAATAATTAAACATTTTTAATATACAGTGCTGCAATTAAAACTTTTACCATTCAGTACTTCTATAAATACAGCCTGGCATTTGTACAACAAATTGTTATTGTGATTTTTAATTAGTTTTATTTTTAGCGCTGTTTATTTTATTTTATATGTTGCAAGATGTTGGTTGATAAATTAAATTTAAATGAAATTCATATTTTCTTTTTCTCTGATAGTTAGAATAAAATACTTACATTTGTTCTATATTTTGCCGAGGTCCTTGCATTTTTCCAACAATAGTTCCTTTCCTTGTATTTTTAATCCATCCACCAATACCTAGTTGATCACATATTTCTCGACAGTACTTTGTAAAATATACACCTATAAATACATTTATAATTAAATTATGTATATTGATGTTTGCAAACATAAATGACATACCTTGAACTTGTCCAAAAACTTCAAATTCCACTGAGACTGTGGGGCCCTCTCCTTCCGCACCCATATTGTTATCGTGTATGTGCGCGTAATTAGCCGAATTATAAAAGATAGACAGCTATCGCCTTTCAACGGGCATCTTCAGCGTAAAATCTATTTAAAAACGCCAACGCTTGTGACGTAACGAACTAAAATACTGACCCAGTGGTTTGATTATTTTAGAACAAGCAATACAATAGTGGCCCAATCCCATTCATAAAGTATGTTAATATTTCATATAACACTTCCCTTTCACTTGCAATAAGACAGATTATTTTTGTACTTTGCATTATTATTTTTATTCATTTTTATTATAAAACTAATTACAAATTTATTATAATAAAAAATACTGACTTAAAACTAACATACTCGTATAATAAGTACTCCGTTTAAGAAATATATTTATTGACGCGTCTATTAAAGAAAAGCTTATTTTTAAGGAAAAACTATTTTGTTATTTTTGTACACTTTCCAAGAGCACTTCTTTTACTTCCAGGCAAACATGTAGTTTTATCTACATGAATTTCGTTAATTAACTGTGTTGTTTTATCTAATATACATTCTAATTTAAGAGTTGTAGAATTTACACTCAGTCTTCTTTGTAATTTACCAACAGATGGACAACCATCAGTTTTATATAAACGAAAACAGTTGTCGTTAAGTGGAACCATGGTATCATTTATACAGGGATTTCGAACGCATTCTGGTATTATTCTGCCTGTTTCGAGTGTTAAATATTCACCAGTTTGACAAGGACCTTGTCTGTAGACTTCATGGCACGAATCACTTGCAGGGTGGTATACAAAACCTATGAGGATAAACTTTATTTTGTGATATGGTAAGTATGTAATTATACTTACGACTTGCGCAATCACAAACCCAATCTGATTCCTTATCTCCAGGCCAATACCATTGGTTTATCGGGCATACACCAGGAAGGTAGACTGGTTGTCTTCCCTAAAAATTACATAAAAATATAAAATTCAAAACTTTTTCATTGAGCCGGTTTCACATTTTTTAAAAAGTATTTTAAATGAAAGTTTTTTCATAGTAATAATAATAATTATAATTGTTATTTTCGTAAATAATTAAATATAAAGATTGGCACCAAAAATAGTCATGATAAATAAACCCCCTACTCCTGTGACGTCAAAGTACGTACTGCACGTCATTCATAGCCAATAGAAAAATAATTTGTCCATCATCTACACGTTATTTATATGAGTAAAAGTAGGCGATAGTTTGTCACATGTTACGCTGTATACACATTCTGTTTCAGATCACGTGACTTTTTCAAAATATACAAATTTCAATAATTGTAAAATATCCAATGGATATTTCGTGATATTTTCAAATTTGAGTATTTAAAGAATAATATTTTTTAATTTAGAACTTAGGCATATAAAAATTGTTGCAACAGCCTTATTATTCTTATTAAATATATATGAAAAATAGAACGTAACCGTGTGTATTAAGATTGTACCTGATTGTGGATCCTAAGTTTAAATCCGGCCGGTGAATTATTTATAAATTATTTCTCGCATAAATACAAGGGTATTTAGAATGATACCTACTTTGTCATGAAACAAAAGACGAATAATTGTAATTTTTTGCAGTCAACTTACTGAGGCATTTGTTTGCTTATTTACTATGTTTGGTTCAAAATCAAATTGAGAAAGTTTGCAATTCCTGCAAGAAAATGAGTGAAGTGAAATATTGAAGCATGATATTCGTAGAGTTTATGACAAAAGAAGACAATAGACTAAAAAGTATTAATTATGAAAGAATGATTATCATTATTATTAAAATCGAAATTGTACATCAATATTTTAAACAATGCAGAGATTGTTATAATTATTTAATGTTTCAATAAGTGTATATATTCAATATATTTACTTACAGTGAAATAAAAATTTGGGGCAGGTAATCGATTTAGGATAATCCAAAGTGCGAAAGACCTGTGGCATTAAACGAAGGTAGCCATAAAAAGTAGAAGATTTGATTTCAACAAAACGAAGGATGATTGCAAATGATTTGGGAATAGCATAAGCATCTAAATGAAATATTACTTTACATTCAATTGTTTTTCTTGATGGTTAGGTAGATAACATTATAAATCACCCTTGTATGACTTTCTTTATGATGTAGGTATTCAGTTCTAGGTACTGACTTCCCGAGATTGAAATGTTTTCATATATCTGCATACAGCAGATTTACGCATCGCACAAATAATGCGTAATAAGCCGCGATGATTTATTTATTTATATGTTTAAATAATAGCTTCATTTATTTATTTATGGGGTGCGTGAGTGATTGCTAAGTAATCGGCTGTTGATTGTAAATTCGATGTCGATCTAAATAAAATTAGAGCTTAAATTACTTGTCATAAAAAATACCCCTCCCAACATCATTGAGTACTGTTGAAAGTTGAGGTCACATTTAGTAAATGTACTTTATCGTGCAGTCGGTACAAAATTATAATGATGTATTTTTAGTATTATTATTAAGTAATTTATTTACCTGTGAATTATTAGTAGTATCTGAAGAATGTTCTTCTGGAAAAGCAAGTTGTGAATATGTAATTGTTACAAATAATAGCAGGAATGCAAAAATTCTTTCCATATTCGTTGATGTTCACTCGTTGAATTTTGGTTGTTTACTGTTAAGCGCTGCTTGGTCATTCACATATTCATAGGGCGATGCTGATGTCACGGTAATTCCAGACAATATAAAAACTTGAAACAACTCGCTTATATTTCGAAGAAATGGTTTGGTTTTACAGGAATATATATTAACGGGAAAGAATATCATTTTTTTTTCTGAAGGTAGTTGGTCTAATGAATGAAAATTGATCTTTAAATTAGTTTATAGTTTTTATAACCTTGAATACAGATATAAATTTGAAAGTATATCAACTTTTTCTATTCTTTCATAGAGGAAACAGTTTAACGTAGTTTGCTGCCAGGGCCCTTGAATTTTTGCGCCCCCGTGCATATGTTCTTTTTAACTCCTCGCGTCCCTAAAATACTTGATGTGCATTTGGACTCGTAGGTTTTTTATTCCCCTTATAAAATTTTGCGCCAGAAACCTGGGCCTTTAGGCTTCTAGGTACCCATAGCTTAAATGTGAACATTTATTCAATTCTAGAGACAAATTAAATTGTGTAGGCAAATAAATGAAAAAAAGGATTAATATGCATTATTTTATTATACTATTTTTGGAGTTTTATAAAATTAAAATAAATTAATTATTTTATGATTTTTCTACAACTTCCGGAAGAAATTCTTTTGCTTCCAGGTGGACAAGGCGCAGGTGGTATTGTAATTAATACCAATTCTACTGCATTTCCTGGTAAACATTCTAGCTCCAGGGAAGTATGATTGACGTTTAGAGTTCCCCCACCCATTACAAGTGGCGGGCAAGCATCGCTTTTGTACAAACTGTAGCATTTACCGTTAAAAGGAACCACAGTATCATTACAACACGGATTTTGTACACACTCTGGTAAAATTTTACCTTTTTGTAAAATAAGATATTCGTTTTGCTTGCAAGGCCCTTGTCTGTACAATTCGTGGCACATGTCGGTTTGCGGATAATAAACAAATCCTATAAAAAGTGATAGTGTTGTATTTGTAATATAAATATTGTTGTATATTTTTGACTTACGACTCGCGCAGTCGCAAATCCAATCGGTTTCTTGATCACCGGGCCAATACCATTGATTTTCTGGGCATACTCCAGGCGCATAAACAGGATGCCTTTCCTGTGAAGTAATCAGATATTTTGTTGCAATAAAACCATTAAAACAATTGTTTTGTTTACCTTATTTATTCCTCGTCTATTAGTCATTGGCATGGGATGTTCTTCAGGATAAGCAAGTTGTGAATTTACTAAAGTTATAAATAACACAAATAAAATGAAACACATTTTTATCTTAATTTTTATCATAGTTCCGATTTTGCATGTCAACTGTAAGCAGTCTATTCATACTATGATTGTGATTGTGAAGTCATGGTAATTCCAGATTTACACTGTAAAAACTTGATTCCAAGGAGAGCATCTTAACATCTCGCTATTTATTTTATTTAATGTACAAGTAGTAAGACTTTAGTTACAAAACGATAACAATAAAAACATGAGTTATCGTGTATAATATTGTTTATTCTTGTTTCTATCTATAAATAAATAAATAAAAAACGAAATAAAGTAAATGTAGTTTTATTTTTGTTTTTCATATATGTGTAATTATATCGTATTACGTAATTTATTATTACTCATACTTTTTCTTGCTATTATATTTTCATGGGAAATTAACATTGCATTTTTTAAATTCTTATAGCAGGAAAGTCAAAATTATAATTAGACAATATTATTTATTTTCTTTATTTACGAATATCATAATAAATACAAATAAAATAGTTTTACATATTTTTTAATGAGTACGACGAGTATTATTACATTACATTGACATTTAAATAGAACATAATTTATAATATACTTAACTATTTTAATTACAATTTAGTGGGAAATTCCTTGCATTGTTGAGGATTACCTTATGTGAAATAAATTGGCATACATTGATTACTAATTGAATAATAATTAATAATTAATGATAATATACTTAAGGCGTTTTCAAAATATAAAATAGTAAATAATTATGTTTTATTATAAATATATAATTTCATACAATATGTATGATACAATGTAATGATAATTAATTATTAGCAACTACTACTCTGCATTTGTTGTTATTTATTTTCGATCCAGGGGAGCACTGGTTTACATTAATTATGCTTAATTGAGTTGCACTTGCCGGTGAGCATTCTAGATTTAGAGATGAATCTATATTCAATGTTCCCCCACCATATGCAGCGCAGGCATCAGTTTTGTACAAATTATAGCATTTTCCATTATAAGGAACCATAGTGTCATTCTTGCATGGATTTCTAATACATTCTGCACCATATTTTCCTTTTGGTATGCTTAAATACTCACTTTTCTCACATGGCCCTTGGCGATATGCTTCCAAACATTTATCAGTTGGTGAGTAATACAAAAACCCTAAAACAATTAATGTTATTTTTGTTTTTGCAGTTTTATTGTGTACATACTAGGCGCGCAATCACAGGTCCACCCACCGCCCGAAACTGGCCAATACAATTCATTTTCTCCGCATTTTTGTGATTGGACTGGTGTTCTCGTCTTCAAGCACAAAACATATTTAAACAATAACTTAATAACTTGTCATTTTCAACATAAATGAATTAAACTACGTGTTTCTATATAACTTTTTACTTACATCTGCCTGTCGATTAGGCCGTACGAGGTTATCAGCGGAGCAAACTACTTGTAAACACGATAAACATATAGCCACGAAACAAAACTTTTCCATTTTCGTCTCTCTCGCAAGTCTGATGTTTACTGCTAGGTGGTCATTAATAATGTGATCGTGATGTCATGGTAATTCCAGATTTACACTGTATAACAGTGATGTTTCTAGCATCTTAAATTGTTACACCAACGCAGTAGACAAACAACGAACGCATTTTTCTTATTCTTTTGTATTTATTTGTTTTATATTTTATTTGCAAATAAATAAAATTGCAAAATCTGATATTACCAGTATAACTAGTCAATGTTTTTGTTATTATTGTTTTCAACTCAACAGAGGTCATCATTCTAAGTTGTTAAACCTGTTTACAATTTTTAAAACTGTACTCTTGTGCAGTTTTTCTAGTTTATTTTTTTACTTATAACTTAAGAAGTTATATTTTTGTTGTTTCATTATTGAATAAAGTTTTTTAATTTTTTTTAATAACAATATGGAATATATACAGATGTTAATTTTAAGTGGTACACTGTTGCTATCTCGAGAACTATAAGAGCTACGAAGTCGGTTAAATTAGCAAACAATTTCTGTATTATAAGACTATAAAAATGAGCGAAACAAGAATTATTTTAGACCAATAGTTCTCAAAATACGGGGTGCAACTTTCTTATTTTAAATGGCAACCTATTTTTTTACGTGCTTATTCGGTACAGTATTTTTTCTGAATTCATCAATATCCATATGTAATACCCTAATATTACAAAATATTTGAGAAAAATGCAAAATTAAAAATGTATAATTCTTATGCCTATACAAAGAGTATATACTACGGAAGAAAACAAATAAATCAAATGCAGAAATAATTGCAAAAACTGTAATAATTTTCTTTAATTTGTAAATACTTATCAGTTAATAAACAAGATACAATATAAAGACAAATAATTTATAAAAATTGTTCAAAATTGTCACCATTGACATGAATACAAAGTTCTAATCTTAATAAACTATTTCTTACTAATCGCAGTGTTCTTTATTAAGAACAAATTCAATATTATTTTTTAATTAGTTTAAATTATAGTGAACGGTGTCATAAATTTTATCCTTTAAATATTCCCATAAGTAAAACTCTTAGGGGCTTATATCAGGAGATCTGGCAGGCCACGGAATAGGACCGTTAGTACCTATCCATTTGTCAGAAAACATTTCGTTGAGATATTCTTTAACTTTAACCTGACGAGAATTGTGTGCAGGTGCTTCGTCCTATTGAGTGAATATCTCTTAGACCAGTGGTAAATCATCTAAAATATCTTCTAGAATATTTTGTAAGAATTCTAAATAACGATCTTCCGTCAATGTGCCTTCATCAGTCCAAATATTTTTTACTTTGTTAAGTTTATAAGGTTTATTTTTTGTGCACAAACTATGCAAATTGCACTGGACGCTAACATCTTCTTCTTCTTTAGCTTTCCCCATTCGTTAGGGGGCGCTATTTTTTATTTTCTTCTTCCACTTCCACTGTTTTCTGTCGTTCTCATTCAGTTCCTTTTCTCTCAAGTCTTCCGCAATACAGTCCTTCCATCTTATCTTTGGTCTTCCTCTGTTACTTCAACCTTCTATTACTAAGCTATTCATTCTTCATCCAATATATATTCCTCATTTCTCCTCATGACATTTTCAAACCAATGTAATCATCTCACTTGTATCTTTCTAGAAACTTGTACCACTAGAGTTATTTCCTTACCTCTCTTTCCGTGTCTTCCACAACATCTACTTCAACATCCTCATCTCTGCCACATTAATTTACTTTTTATTTATACTGACATCTGACAATTTAAATTATATGAATATATTAGTAGTTGCCATGTTTAGCATAGCAGGCTGATTTATAAAATTTAATTTCTTTAAAATTCTTTAACTCTATATCTATTGAATATGAAGTATAAAATGCAATCAAATCGTATAGAGAATAATATATTCTTTAAGTTATAATAACGTCAAATGAGGCTACTTCCGGTTCACCAATTATAACCAAAATCTAATCAGTTGTTCTTCTGGATGTAAACTTGAGGAATACGGAAAAATATAACACACACACATACATACATACATACATACAGATATCATCGTAAAAATGGTAAAATCGTATTATAGGGACCCTAAAACATGCTTATTCACTAAAAACTCATCATTGAATTTGTTGACCAAAGACAACACCTTCCTTACCTAAAGGTGACGGAAGGTAAAAAGTTATTTTGAGTGACCCGTTTTTCAGTACCACCTGATATACTTGACATTCATTTTTTGAAATAATCGCATACTAAATTCTTTTTATCATAGAAGCATAAATTTAAGAATTTCTGTACAAAAATATTCAGAATTTTGTTAGTCTCCTATAAAGTTTTACGAATCTAATGTTAAACGCCCCTGTGGCGCACTCTCCACGCCAGCAGTGAGTGCCCGTGAGGTGACGCCTGGTAAGCGCCCGCACGGTACAAATATTCCATCATTACCGAAATCTGTGTACCAAACAGATTGGCACACCCAGCAATGGGTAATATGCCGTGATGAAATATATATTATTTATTTTATGTTAAACGCCCATGTTAAAGATTCTCGTATCTGCGTATAAAAGCAAATTGACAGCTCCAAAAATAATTAAGAACCCGTGTATACCTTACACAGTTTATAATTTCTAAGAAAATAAAAGAAATAAATAAATATGTGCAATGTGTCTTTTCAGTATTAACATCGAAATTACGATTGGCAAAGTGGACATCCGTATTAAAAATGCTAAATGGATAGACAATTTAATTTAGGATGTTGCTAATCGCGCGTTGTTCATTAAAAACGTCATTTCATGCTGTTTTTTAATAGCACTTTAATTAAAGTACAAAAAAAGCCTAATCAAGTACTTGCTTTCCTCATCTAGATTTGTAGTTAGTTAGTTTAACCTTCCTCTTTAATATTCTGATCCCTGTTACTCTCAAACTATGTATTCACAAAGGATATGGAAATAAAATAATTAAATAAAATATTAAAATATATTGTTTATATTGTTTCGAACAATTACAAAATATGACCCTGTTAATATATTTTAAATTTTGTACATAATACTTATATAGAAACTGCGAACTCCTCCCACATCAATTGGCCCACCCGCTTTAATTTAATTTTATTTAGTTAATTTATGATATAAATCATAACTAAAATAAATTATCGTCAATTTTTATTTTAATACAAACTATGTTCTGCTTTAAAATAATATTTTGAACAAAAGAAATCGTTCTTTAAACATAAGGGTGACATTAATTATTGAAATTTGGTATTTTCAAAACAGCATTTTCAAAACAAGTCTTGAGGTAGCAGCTCTTGTTTTTACTGTAAATTACTTTTGTAATTCTTTAAGACATTTTATTTAGTAAAACCAAACATCTTTACATCTAATTTTTTTTCAGTTTTTCTTGAATTTTTGGTAACAGTAAACATTATTTCATGTTACATTAAAACAATATTTTAGAAAACATATCTTACTATGTATCGTTGGAACGACAAAATGTCCGCAATATTAATAGAAATTAACGATAATTTATATTAGTTATTATTTCATATCATAAATTAATTAAATGAAATGAAATTAAAACGGCTGGGCCAACTGATGTGAGGTGGGGCTCGTATATGAAACATCTACATCTCTTATACATACATTTTATATAAATTAATCTATATTTATCTTAAGAAATTAGTAATACTCATAATTTATATACAATATTAACAAGCATAAATTTATACATCATTTGTTTACATTTATCACATGTTCGCTGTGAACAATTAACATACAACAATTAACCGTTTAAATATATGCCTAATGATTATAGCTAAATGAATTATTAATTTACATGAACTTATTGAATACTGAAGCAAGTCTTTGTTCACTAGACTTCGATATGATTGGGCTCTAGAGTTTGTTGCAAAAGGAGGACGTGATTTTGTTCGGGAAGGCACGTGCAGTTGCCGTTCTTTGGTTTTAGACAATCTATGTCGTGTTTTCGTTTAGCCATGACATCTAGCTGTATGTTTTTAATGTTTTTCTTCTGTCGCTCGTTCTTGAATATTAACCGCAGGTAGTATATTGGGAAGACAACACATTTACCACCTGCTTCTTCAGCGTCGATGTACACACCTCGAACGAGAAGGGAATTGGAACAGTTGAGAAGAATTAACAGGAGTAAACTGACCCAGTGTGTTGTCCAGCAACTTATTTCTGGGTAATCTGTAAAATAAAACACAGATATTAATTAATTTGTAAATTATTGGGTTGAAGAAATACTCGTATACCGAGTGTCCACAAATGCGGGCCACACCTATTAAATTCTTTATTTATAAAGATATCTAATTGAAAATTTATATGCGTGAACTTAACATATGTACCATGATTTTTATGTATAAATGATAAGACATATCACTTTCGGTTTAACCTGAAGTGACATCAACTTTCTTATTTCAAATGAAACATTCTGTATATTTTCACATTTTTTAATTATACTGAATACAAAGATGTGCCACAAGTTATATTTTGCAGAAAAAATACAAAATAATTCAATTAAAACAACAAAACTTGGCTGTGGCTTTATTTAAAACACTTGAATCGTATAATAGCTTCTGTAATTGATGAAATTGTTTATTTATGCAACAATTAAAATACGTAGCTATAATTTCTCTAGAAGTTATACGATTCAATTGTTTTATGTAAAGCCACAGCAAACTTTTGTTGTTTTAATTTGATTATTTTGTTTGTATTATTTTTTTCTGCAAAATATGAGTTGTGGCACATCATTGTATTCGGTAGAATTAAAAAATATGAAAATATATAGTATGTTCTATTTAAAATAAGAAAGTTGATGTCACTTCCGGTTAAGCCGGAAGTGATATGTGTATCATTTATACATAAAAATCATGCAACTTATGTTAAGTTTACGCATGTACATTTTCAATTAAATATCTTTATAGATAAAGAAGTTAATAGGAGTGGCCCGGTTCCTGTGGACACCCGGTATGATATAGAATCATCCTTAACAAATGGCTAACTTTTATTATTATTCCGAAAAAAAAAAGTATCATGTACTAAATATTTTTAATTATAAATGCAATTTAATTACAAATGACATTCATTTCAATAATTTTCAATTAAGTTACAATTTTTTTAACAAAATTTCTAAAATATTTCTTGCAAATAAAGAAAAAGTTGAAATTCAACAAGGGGGTAATAATAGTGTATTAAAGAACAAAAAATGTCATAAATGTCATATAATAATGTCATATGACGGAACTCTTCAAACAAAATAATCGACAATTATAATATGAGTTTTTTATACTATTTTTTTTACCTCTCGCTAAGAGAGGTATTGGATTCATGCTAAAAATCGCATATCCAGATTTTATTGAATAAGCACGTTTTAAGGTCCCTACAATCCGATTTTAACATTTTTACGATGATGTCTGTGTGTGTGTGTGTGTGTGTGTGTGTGTGTGTGTGTGTGTGTGTGTGTGTGTGGATGTGTGTGTGTGGGATGTTGGAAGGACGGTTACTCAAAAACTATAAGACTTAAAATTTGTTTAACAACGTATTTCCCAATCGGACATTCATGGGAAGATCTGAAAAGGTTTTGGTAACAATTGGGCAACCGGAAGTAGAAGATTCTTGAAAAAAAATCTTCTAAATATTATTTTTTGAAAAGTTTTCTTGATAATATCAAAGAAAAATAAATTCTCTTTCTGATACATTTAAATATTTTTATACATATTTTATAGATTTAGAGATAAAAGGAATATAATATATAAAATAATGTTGTAATTAATTTTACAACCGAAAGGATGCCATGAAAAATAGTTGCAAATTTAAATTATTTGTAACTGACAGATAAATGTCAGTGTCAGAAATAATGAGTAATGAAAGAAAAATGTATTTGGAGAATCCCTTAATTCTTGATCTGTGACTATTATGGAGATGACAAGTCTAGGTTGAAGGACTTAAATTTGTTTCAAACATTATGGGACAATGTACACCAGTAGGGGAACGTGGGGCGGAATGGGGTAGCTAACGTATTTGGTAAGATTTGACAATGACTTCAAGAAAAATAATCAAAATTTGTTCAATTACTGTTTATTTAAACCCACTAGAACACTATAATTTCAAAAAAGTTATAAAAAAATAGTACACTATACTTTAAAAAAATATTTAAAAAAAAACAACGATTTTTCCCGTTCTGCCCCATACACGGGGCAGAATGGGGTATATCATCTATTAGATTTATTTCCAATAGATTTTTATTATTCTTGCGTGCATAACTCGTAAATGAGTACAGACTCATCATCGTCACTGTCTAAACCAGCACACGACATATGTGCCCATTTTTTACAGTTGGCACAAGAACACCAGCCCTCAGACGACGTTGAATAGAGTTCATGGCAATAAAGACAAGCCGCGTCTGCTTCAGTTTCTTCATCATCTGAACTTTTCTCATCTTGCTGTTCTTTTTTTTTTAGCCTCAGTTTTTTTCCTTTTCCCTTATTTTTTTGAACTGTCTTCTTCACATCGCTAAACACAATTCTTTTAGTCCGTTCTAGTTTTGCTTTCTTTGTCTTTTCAATCTTCTCAATGGCTTCTTGTAATTCATTTTTGTAAGGAGATTCGGTCAAAATTGCCGTTTTGCCTCTTTTTCTTGTAGGTCTTTTCTGTCCTGATTGAACTTTTGGCAAAGGAATCACATCTTTCGGAGAGTAAAATGTGAAAGAGGTGTCATGTTTTTCTACAACTCTTGGGGGACTATCAGCCATCCAAGAACAACAGGGTCTTGCTTCAAGATCAGATGTGGTTTGAGCACTTCTGTTGTTTGTAAAATCTTGAAGATACTGAGTATTGTTCTTTTCCGAAATAGTCGGGAGATTTTCCTCAGCAGTTTTACATATATCTAAAATGCATTGAATATTGTCTTCTCTTGATATAACATTTTCCTCAGGGGTTCGTGGATGTTCTGACGTATTGGAGATGTTATCAGGAGGAGGAGCAGGTGTGGTTTCTTCTAACTCAATATCAGTAGTCATAGACGGTAAAAAATCTGAATCTGTGAAAATATTTGGGTTCACAGGCCAGATACCAGTCTTTTCAAACCCATTCACTGCAGTTCTCATATTGGCAGCGCTGAGAAAAGCTTGCCCAAACAACTTAGAGATTTCGAAAAGAGTGATCACTTTTCCTGGATTTGTTCTTAACCATTTTCTTGTTTCATCACCATAATGGAGACTTAATGGTTTCATGAACGCTACATCCAGGGGCTGGAGTCGATGCGAACAATGCGGGGGGAAACATAGCATGATAACACCATTGTCTCTTGCTAAATTAATAACTTGCAGATTTTTTGTATGAGAAGCATGTCCGTCTAAAAGCAGCAAAACAGGTTTTTCCTTTTTTGCATTGGACAATTCAATGAATTTTAAAAACCACTTTTCAAAAATTTCGGAAGTCATCCAGCCTGAATCATGAACTTCTGCCCACGCTCCCGCAGGCAAACCCACTTCAAATTCTTTCTGTTTCCTTTTACGGGGAAATATTAACATGGGTGGCATGTAACTCCAGTAGCTGATAAACATATTTCGGCAGTCACGGTATTACCTCTTTCTGCTGAAGTCAACGCACCTACTTGTCGTTGACCTTTAGCTGCAATAACTTTCGACAATTGTTTGGGATTAACAGTAACACCCGTCTCATCGCAGTTATAAATTCTATCTGCGGTCAAATTGTATTTATCAATAACTTGGGTCAATAAATTAAAAAACTGTGAGACTGCGATTCTATTAAACCCCATGGCTCGAGCTCCTGAAGTAGCTTCTGGCTTTCGTAAGCTCAATTCTGGATGACGAATTATAAAGTTTCTAGCCCAATCCTCCCCAGCCATTTTTAATTCTCTGTTGAAGCTATGTTTACAACTATTTTTCTCAGCTAGTTGAAAAGCTAAACGACGAAGTTCTTTTATGGTCACTCCAAATAATCGCCTTTGCATATCTATTAAATAAGATGCAATTTCTGATTCTTGTTCTGCAGTAAAGATCGGCTGAAATTTCCCTGCAGTCTTATCAATCCCTGAACTTGTATTATTTCGTTTCTTTTGTACATATCTCTCCAAAGTAGAAGATGGCACAGAAAAAATATCAGATGCTTTTTTATATCCCATTTCTCCGGCAATGACAGCTTCCACTGCACGTTGCATGTTCTCTGACGACCAACTTTGCCTGTCAGTTTTTCTTTTGTATTGACGCACCATCTGTAATGTTAATAAATTAAACCAAATTATTTGTATATCACCATAATATAATGTAACAACACGTGGGGCAGAACGGGGTACTATACCATTGCGCCCCACCCCGTTCTGCCCCAATAAGCACTACTGTCAAAAGTGAGTATTACCTTGGTTTAAATAATTAATTTCGTCATAATATACCGTAAATAATCTAAAAGACATTATAACGAATGTACGGAATAAACATCATTACGATAAACAATAAAAATAACAGGACTTACCTCAAATTGGTATCTATAAATATTACAAATACTCGCAAAATCTCACGATCAACCTGTAAACTAGCAGAAGACACAGAGTAATATATAAAACAAGCGATCATATCAAAGCGTTACTAGTGTCTAAATGTTGAAATACGATTAGTTTGATTCCCCCACTCCTGCGCGCGGTGCAATTGCGCCTTCCCGTTCCGCCCCGCTACCCCATTCCGCCCCACGTTCCCCTACTGTAGACTAGAGTAACTTTGAATTGCGAAAAAGCTATCAAATTCTTCTCAAGTAAGTTGTAAATATTGACAAAATTACACATCGATATAAGAATAATCGGAGTGCAATCTATCCGTCACTTTATTAAAGGGAATTAAGGTTATTTAGATATAACAAGTATGAAAAAATAAAATTTAAAAGAAGATATATAAGAATAGATGCACAATCCAGATATATACATTTTAGACCGCCCAAAATTAATGTTTTTACTAGAAGAATATGAAGAGAAAGTAAACAACGTTGTTCGAATTGAAAATTGCAGTTACCAGCCTATTATTTATATATGGTAAACTCTACTTTGTAATTTATTGTAACATAATTTATGGTAAATATCTTTGTTGAGACATGCTACTATTGAATAATAAAGAAGTGTATACGTCATAGATTTATATGAATATATTATTTGTATTTATAAAAATATTCTCTGCTTTATGCATACAGCCAGGTAAAATATACGGCGAGAGGTTATGTGCTGGCCACATCAGATTTTTATATTTTGCGCCTTTTATAGCCTTTTTAGAAAAAATAGTATTTTAAAAATGTAGGAAGTTTTGTTTTAAGTCCGTTTGTTACGATCTATAATTTTGGATAGAATTATGGACAGAATTCTGAACAAAATTTGTATGGGCAAATTTGCGGACAGAATATTGTGTATTCAAATATTCTATATGCTACTGTGAACATACTTTGCAACATAATTCTGGCTATAAACATGGATGTTCTTCATCACATTCGTTGAGCTTTGCTACTTGCTCACAAGTCTAAGATAATTTAATAATATTTTATTAAATTTAAAACTGTACACAATAATCAACGACCATAATAATTATTATCAAAAAAATTATTGCTAATTGCCAGATTTTATAATTACATTGCGCGCGCACTTTTTGTCCATAAAAATAAAAGTTTATGGACAGATAAAATCCTTGATAAAAATTTCTGTATGCAACTGTCTGTAAAATTCTGTCTATAATTATGCCCGGAATTATAGATCGTGACGTACAATGATAAAATTATAAATAAATATATATTTATACTTGTTACTAAGTATCGAATTGAAATCTCTATTTCACGCTATTTTAAACGTACGATAAACTTGTATCTTCTTCAATATTACATACTGATTTTCCATCTTTATCTCAATTGTTTTGTAAATTCATATATAAACTCTCTATAGAATAAATGTCTACTCGTATTATATGTATTTTTAATACAACAATTTGGTTCCGTACATTTTTATTTCCAATAGTAAATTAATTACATAATGCTTATTGCACCCGAGATTACTAAAAACTAGTTTTTCCTAGTACTTATAAATATCATAACTGGATCGCGTATAATCCCTACTGTTTTAGAATATTTTGTATATATTTAAAAAATGCGAATGAGATTACGAGATTACAGTGCAAAACACATGATAAATGAGAATAATATTTTCTATTAATTCAAAATAAATTAGATTTGAAATATATTGTTACGAAAATTAGAGAAAATATTTTCATTTTTATGATATATAAAAAAATCAATTTTTATTTATTATATTTTATTCATCATTTTGTTACATCTAAATGAAATAATATAAAAATATATGTATATGTACAATATAAGAAAATTCGTATAAAATTATGTAATACATAGTGTATGTTTAATAAAAAAAAAACTGAAAAAGATTAAATATAGAATTAATATTCTATCTATTAATGTCACATTGTTTTTAATAAATTGTGTTTATATTATCATATGAGATTGGAAAAAAAAATAGAAGAGCTTGTATATGAATATGAACGAGACGAAACTTATAATGCTTGTATAGGCATGATATGTGTGGCGAAGGAAGATTGTTTGCATGATTTTGGGTTGTTGCTAACTTACATTGCAAAGATGGAATGAGTACAGTATGAATGTACATTATTTAATATTTTGTATTTATAATTTTGTATAATGGGAAAGGTAAATCGAAAAATTGTGTTTTGAATGTAACTTGTATTAAACTTTGGTCCATTACCTTTGTGGCTCATGTAGAATTATAGAAAATATGCATACTATGTATATTCTAAGCTAAGATTTCTTCTTCGGATTTGGATATACAAAAAATACTAAAACTAGGGTATTTTAAAATAGCACTATACTTGTCAACAATTACTAAAAATTTCAGTCATATGGCACTTATTCTTAAAAAACCGACGTTTCAGTATACAAAATCAACAGAATTCTATTTTATAAAGAAATATATTTGTGTGTATATTTGTACAGGATGTAGGTAAATCGAAAAGTGGACCATAGGCGTTTAATATGGGAAATCAGTTTTTCTTTGCGCAAAAGTGGCCTAATTATTTTGTGCAAAAAAATTTCAAATAAAAGTTAGGCAATGCCAATTTTTTAGGCGTCGGGCTCGTACATATTAATGATAATAATATGTAACTACACAGGCAAATGTAATGTTTATAATAATTTAATTAGTAAAGTAAGCAAAGGCTGTCAAGTTGATATTGCAGATTTACAAATGCTAAATGATAGGTTCCGAGGATTTCAGTCCATTAATAATTATAAATACATTAACCGGTGTAAACAAAAATGTTTTTGATTTATGGACCAAAATTTTACTCGAAAATTTTTTTTTGTTTAAATTTCACCGATCATCGACCTCGAAAATATTCATTGGTATCTATGTTAACTATAAGAACAAAAATTATTATTTTATGGCCGAATCGAGATGTTGTTATAGCACCACCTGTCACTGATGTTTGTCGAATTACATTTGAGTTTATAAGAGAATTTATTTGTGTTAAATTAATTAAATTAGTCATTTATGCATACCACAAAGTGACGATAACACGAAATACATTTGTACTCATACACATCACATCACATAATTTGTTCGCATGTTGACCGCTGACGGCGCTATTGAACAACATACGCACGCACGGTGCCTATATTAGATTTAAATAATGTAAAACGATTATTTTAGCTCTTTATATAAACATAAACATTAATTATAAAATTACAGTTTTTACGAGTTTCTAGACTAGACAGCCATGTATTTATGACAAAAATAAAGAAATGCCTTGTTTTTAACCGTCAATTAGAACTAAATTTAGATTACAAAAGTAAATTAACATAAAAGGTAAACTGTTTTAGTTCTAATTGACAGTTAAAAATAAGGCATTTATTTTTGTCATAAATCCATGACTGCCTAAACTAAAAGCTCATAAAAACTGTAATTTTATAATTATTTTTACGTTTATATAAAGAGTTAAAATAATCGTATCCCATGATTTAAATGCAGAATTTAAATCTCTATAACTTGTATTTGGAACTATTTTTGCATAAAATAATTAAGTAACGTTTGCGCAAAGAAAAACTGATTTCCCATGTTAAACGCATAGGGCCCACTTTTCGATTTATACTTTATAAATGAATTTATATAAAACTATAAGATCTTGCATTAATGAAATTATACTCGTAAGGGTAATCCAAAACATTTTCTTAGAATAAATACTGCATGATTTGGAATAACTATTAACACCTAATCTATACCAACATTAACAAAGTCTAAAAATTTACGCTTAACTATATAATTACGTAAACATATTATTTTCTGCAAAAATATTATCTTACAAATATTTTTAAAACATTTATCGACATTATAAGACTATTTTGGTTACGATATTTCTATTTATATTTATTTTTAAAAATATAATACCAATAATGCGCTTATTATATGCATCACAATTTATTTTGCGCTTATACTTTTTTTCTACTACCACTACTGTAAGAGGGTCATTACTGAACCGACTACTAACAATGTAAGTTCGTGCTTATGAATAGTGTTACGTAATGAAATTTCATTACGTAACAGAGTTACGTAATGAAGAGCAAATTTAAGTTGGCAGGACTGATTGTCAAACTGTAAGAAATGATTAAATTTGATAAATAAAATTTAATATTTAAATATAATAGAATGAAATTTATCGGACATATACATATAAATACATATTTTTTTGGGTTATTATATTAATATTATATTATGTCAACAATACATATTTCATTTCAATCAAATTTGCAGTAGGGAACTATTTTTCATCGTATATCCCTACGCTTAGCAGTAACCATGGTAACATTGTTGCGTAGTTTTATTTTTGTAAATAAAACCCACCAAACTTTTTGACGTTTCAAACTGCTGCTTTTTTGTTTGATTACAAATACATATACTGAGGTAATAATTATTATTATAAACAAAATTAGTTGATAATATTATTTGTAATTTGTAAGTAATGCAATAAAAAAATAATTTATTTATAACTATGTATCTGAATTTTGCTTCAATTTAGAAATATGAATGAGTGGTCGTAGAAAAAGTATAGTACATAATTCGAGATGTAAAGCAATTACTCACTCGTAAAATTACAAACTCGACGCTACGCGTCTCGTGTGTCAATCATTTTACTCGTACGTAATCTGCTTCTTACACCTCTCATTACGTAATATACTATTATGTTTTAGACAGATTGTAAAATACTTTTTCTCACGACCACATACAAAATGAATTGTTTCCACACGATTACCTAGGTGCGAAAATTGACAATATCGTTCGTGTATGAGGAAAATCATAACAAACTAGTGTGTTATTATAACGCACAGGAGTGCAATTTGACTATTTCTTTTACGAAAAATCGCTAATTACCAAAGTATACAAATAAAACCCTTTTTCTTTATAATAATTAGAGTTGGAACGATAATTTCACATTTCGGATTAGGTACTTATAAACAGAACAGTTGGTAATACTGCCGCACTCGACAGTTCACTTCCGTTTTACTTTGCGCTATTTAACATTTGATTTGAGGTGAGAATCGTTCGAACATATATAGAACAATGAATACGTGGTTTCATACACTCGTGTAATTGCTGCGATCGACTATTCACACTCGTTATAAAATGACCTTCTTTCTTAGCTCGTTGTGTAAATACATAACTATTTTCTTTTTTATAAATGCCTAATCCTTCTTCGATGAATATTTGGACATTTTCGCTTGCAATTTTTCTAAGTGTACTTTAATATAAACCTATAACTTAATGCATATGCTTGCAAGTTTTGTGCGTCAGGTTAGATTATGTTAAAGTATATTTACTATTTAGTATTTAACGTAAATAAAAATAATTGTGCTGCATATAAGCGCATTCAGAGCATGGCATTATTTAAAAAAAAATTAACGTACGGGGTTCTGCTTTATTTACTTAAAAGAACGAGTGTACTATTGCTTTTTATACACAGCAATCAGCACACTTTTCAAATTTTAAGTATCTTACAGATTCGTCTAATACAATAGGAATATACAATGCGATAATCAAAAATAAATTATTTTCCGAAATTCTTGAGAAGTTTTTGTAAACACATCGAGATATGAGAAAAATTTCACAGGCACAAAAGTGACCCCTCTCCATGCCAGCAATGAGTGCTCGTGTGATGACGCTTGGTAAATGTCGTTCGGTATGAATATGTCATTATCATTACTGATATCTGCGTACAGAGCAGATTGGCACACCCAATACCAGTAATGGGTAATATGCCGGGATGCTATATTTATTTATGTATTTTAAACTTCTCGGGAAGGAAACTTTAAAAAGTATATGACATAATATTTGTGTATTTGGTATTTATTTTGGATCTAATTTGTTTTGTATTTTCTTAAATGTAATATGAGTAACGCAACGTTATTTTGAATAAATACTTAAAAAAAAGTTAAATCATTGCAATGTTCTATAAATTAAATATTTATATCAGACTTGATCACAATTAGATATTGCTCACTTTGGCTACAAAGAAATTTTAATGTTTTAAAGTTATTATTTCATACATAATTCAGTATTTCTAGAATAGTTCAACAACATTAATAATTAAATTAGGTAGACACGTCACTGGTTCAAAAAAAAAAAACTTAAAAATGAACATCACATGTTTCTAAGGAAATTATCACTTATTTTAATTTCTAGATCACAGAAAATATTTGTATCAGACAACCTTAAAATAGGATAACCAGCACGTTTGAAACACGTGTCTCTTTATATAGATTCCATAAAAATAAAGTCGAAAGCTAATGTAAATTAATACAGTTAGTACAATATTTCTAGAAAAAGATTTGTGTTTTCATTTTGAATAGTCGTTATAATATATACCAACCTGGCAAAAAATAAATATCTAGCAAGTTCCAAATTCCTCTCCACACATTAATGGTGCCAATGACTGAGAAAAACAAGAACACATCAGCCACCAAAATTCTGGCAAATCCCGTGAGTCGATCGCAGAGCCACCGCATTGCGGGTTGCATACTGAACGCCATCGCCACTATCGCATATCCCAAGATCTGAAAAACACATTTATGTTAAATACGCACAGAAAATATTAGTATATATTCTATTAAAATTATTGATTATACACTATAAACTAGTTTTGATATAAATAAATAGATAATGAGTCATACTTTTATATAAATTTAATCTACGTAACCAAATATCATCTAGATTTTTCTGAATATCCAAAAATACATTTTCGGTAAATTAAATATTATCGGTCAAGTATCAGTCATATTTTATAATTATAATTTATCTTTAAATGTAGAAATAATTACAAAAATTAACATAATTTAACCAATCTGTCCGAGTATTATCAGTTTTTTCTGAGTATCCAACAATGAATTATTGATTATTATCTCTAAACGATCATTCATATTTTATAAATATAATTTTTACCTCCCGCTACCCTTGGTAAGGGAGGTATAGGGATCGTGATAAAAATCGCATATCGAGATTTTGGTAAATGACCACGTTTTAAGGTCCCTACAATTCATTTTTAACATTTTCACGATTACCTGTGTGTATGTAGATGTGTGTGTGTGTGTGTGGATCCTCTTTACGCTCTAACTCAAAAATTAAATTAAACGGGAGGTATTGTGTTGGCCACATCAGATTTTTTTAAATAATATATTTTCGCAGCATACTACTTACACATTTTTGGGTGTGAAATTTTGAATAATATCAAATTATATTCTTTTAGACCTCAATATATCAATTGAAAACAAAAACAACCTGAAAATAGCTATTTTCTTTATTTTTAATTTAAGACATCGTTTAAAATACAAAGTTGGAGGCGAATTTAAATGACATTTTTTGCTGTGAAGTTTCTGAATTCTACTTCCGGTTTTGCCGGAGACGATAACATTGTTGATTTTTTACCTCTCGCTAAGAGAGGTATTGGATTCGTGCTAAAAATCGCATATCCAGATTTTAGTGAATAAGCACGTTTTAATGTCTCTAGAATCCGATTATAACATTTTTGCGATGATGTCTGTGTGTGTGTGTGTGTGTGTGTGTGTGTGTGTGTGTGTGTATAGGGTTGTTGGAGGTAAGATTTCTCAAATTCTATAAGACTAAAGACAAAGACGCATGTAACTACGGATTCCTCAATCTAACAGTAATGGCAATGGGAAGAGTTGAATAGGTTCTGGTAACAATTAGATAACCGAAAGTATAGTAGTATTTTATCAAAAATCTTCTAAATATTATTTTTTGAAAATTTATGTTATTACAAATATTAAAAAACAAAATTCTCTATCCGACACATTTAAATTTTTTAACAGGTATATATTTTATAGATTTAAGGATATAGAAATATAATCTATAAAATAATCTGTTGTAATAAATCTCACAGCCTGCTCACAGCCCAAACATCTCCATGATAACTACATGAGAAATTTAAATGTGTGTAATTGACAGATAAATGTCACTAATGTCAGTGTCAAAAATTCAGAGATAGTACTGCAGGCTTTTTCTGGAAACAATATTTAATGTTTCTCATTGTATTATTAATTATATATTTAAAATTATAGGTATATTACATAAATACCGCCAATCCCGTTAATGAATTTGAAAAACGAAAATTTAGAAGAAATGGAGAAAACTTGCTCATACAATGAATTTAAAATTATAGAAAATACGTAAATATAAAGATTAGGTGAAATTAGAATTTTTTGTGTGTATACAAGAAATGTTAAATACAATACTTATATATACCACAATGGAAAGGGCGAGAGGTATTGTGCTGGCCACAACAGATTTTTTTTAAATGAAATACTGTATATTTATATTTTCTGACAGTAATCTAATGATGCTAAATCGTTGCATTTTCATCAAATTTTAAACTAAGTAGTTATCAATTATCAAATTTGTGAAATTTTAATGAATTATCAGTTTCCCATGATATATACAGAATGTTAATGAATACGTGCTACGAATTTATAGGGCATGTAGGGGATACAAAGTAGACTAACTTTTACTAATAAACTCATATCCGGAAACGCACCATTTTCGAGCTACAGGCTCTTAAAAGAGTAATTATCTACCTTAATTTTAGTTATTGATTTTATTAATTTTGAAATTTCTAAGTAACTTTAATGCAAGTATTGCACCTTTGGAGTAGGTATATATATTCGTTAAAAAATATAATTTGTTTGAAATTCTTGTGCTGCCGCACACGCGGCTTTTCATTAATACCATGTTAGCGTAATTCTGAAACCGATGCTCATTCATAATGGCTCTGCAATGCAATGCTAAAGGTTAAAATTAAAACAAAAATTATATATGAATGAAAGGTTAAAATCAATTAAAAGTAAGGTAGATAATTACTCATTTAATAGCCTGTAGTTCGAAAACGGTGTGTTTCCGGATATGAGTTTATTAGAAACAAGGAGTTTATTTTTCATCCTCTACAAATTTCTAACACATATTCATTAACACCCTGTACAGGAAATACAATGTTTTATTTTTTAGAAAATGAATGTGGCAGAGATGAGGATGTTGATATGGGGAAGACACGAAAAGATAGGGTAAGGAATTAAAGGATAAGGGAAATGGCTCGAGTGATAGAAGTTTCTAGAAAGATACAAGAGAGACGATTATATTAGTTTGAACATGTTATGAGGAGAGATGAAGAATATATTGGCAGAAGAATGAATAGCTTAGTAATAGAAGGTAGAAGAAACAGAGGAGTACCAAAGATAAGATGGAAGGACTGTATTGCGGAAGACTTGAGAAAAAAGGAACTGAAAGAAGACGACACGCAACTTAGAAATGAATGGAAGATGAAAATAAAAAATAGCGACCCCTAAAGATTGGGAAAAGATAAAGGAGAAAAAGATGTTAGTGTCAAGCGCAAATTGCATAGTTTGTTTATGAAATAATTTTACTACTGGCAATATAGGATCTTTTGTAAAAAAATTTATGTATGGAATTTGTACATAATACACAGGATTGACGGAAGGTATTGTGCTGATCTTATCATCAGATTTTTTTTATTTGAAGAGGTGCGAGGGTGTCATTTTTCATAAGAAAATTGGTGATATCAGTGGTTCCCAAAATACGGGACAAAATTGACAAAATATATGTTTTTACCTCGCGCTACCCTTGGTAAGGGAGGTACAGGGATCGTGCTAAAAATCGCATATCGAGATTTTGGTAAATGACCACGTTTTTAGGTCCCTACAATCCAATTTTAACATTTTCATGATGATGTCTGTGTGTATGTGTGTGTGGATCCTCTTTACGCTCTAACTCAAATACCATCCTTGTATTTCTACCTTACTCTTATATGGAAATATGCCATTAGATTTTGGAGTAAATCAGATAACCGAAAATGGCACTTTACTGGAAGCTCAAAATAGTTTTTCTTCGAAAAATACCTTTAAATGTTATTTTTCGAGATTTTCTACAGGTTTGCATTAATACTTTTTCTATATTTATGGATAAATTTATAAAACTATCTATAATTTTAATCCCGGAGACTACGTTTTAAACGCAACTCATTCACATGGTTACACAATTCAGATCTCAAATGTTTGTAACTGACAGATATATGTCACTGTCAACGAATTAATCATTTCAAATAATAATATTAACGTTTTATAAAGAATATAGTAAATGGAACAATAATTACATGGTAAGGAACTTAATACAGTTTCCAGCATAATTAAATATGTAAAAATATAGGTAAGATAATAAAAACATATATCATCACGGCATATTACCCATTGAGCGTGAGTCAATCTGCTTTGTACGCAGATGTCGGTAATAATGATGACATATTTGTTCCGTGCAGGCGTTTACTAAGCGTCACTTCACGCGAATCTCGGGAACGGGTTCGATTCCGACCGACGCCAAATATTTTAGAATTTGAAATGGCACAAAATTGACCCCTGTGGTGCACTCTCCACGCCAGTAATGAATATAGGTAAGTACATAAATAAAATAAATATATCATCACGGCATATTACCTATTGCTTGGTCTGCCACAAGGGTCATTTGTGTGCCATTTAAAATTCGAAATATTTGGCGTCGGTCAGGATCGAACCCGGTATTTATATTTAATTTAATTTTAAGTATTTACATGAATAATAATTAAATTAAATGGGAGGTATTGTGTTGGCCACATCAAATTTTTTTAAATGGAATCATAGATTTTTTATTTTTTTATTAGAAAAGAGTATTTTTTTTTCAATAAAGTAATGTTTATGTACATTTTTTTTTCAAATAAATGTCATTTACATTTAAAAATTAAATTTTTTATACTGTTTTTAGTTAATTTAGCCAAGTAAGCCTTGGAAACAATAATTTTATTTATAAATTTATTTATTTTATAAATTAATTCGCAGTAAAAGTATTGAAGAATTGCGAGAAAAATTACAAGCAATGGTTACGTAGAACAGTCAGACCTATTCTCATTAAGAGCTGAAATATGCCTAACAAATTATAGCTTTTAATTTGAATATTTACTGTAATAGTATATTACGTAATGAGAGATGTAAGAAGCAGATTACGTACGAGTAAAATGATTGACACACGAGACGCGTAGCGTCGAGTTTGTAATTTTACGAGTGAGTAATTGCTTTACATCTCGAATTATGTACTATACTTTTTCTACGACCACTCATTAATATTTCTAAATTGAAGCAAAATTCAGATATATAGTTATAAATTAATTATTTTTTTATTGCATTACTTACAAATTACAAATAATATTATCAACTAATTTTGTTTATAATAATAATTATTACCTCAGTAAATGTATTTGTAATCACACAAAAAAGCAGCAGTTCGAAACGTCAAAAAGTTTGGTGGGTTTTATTTACAAAAATAAAACTGCGCAATGATATTACCATTACCATGGTTACTGCTAAGCGTAGGGATATACGATGAAAAATAGTTCCCTACCGTAAATTTGATTGAAATGAAATATGTATTGCTGACATAATATAATATTAATTAATAACCCAAAAAAATATGTATGTATATGTATATGTCAGATAATTTCATTCTCCTATATTTAAATCTTAAATTTTATTTATCAAATTTTAATCATTTCTTACAGTTTGACAATCAGTCCTACCAACTTAAATTTGCTGTTCATTACGTAACAGTGTTACGTAATGAAATTTCATTACGTAACACTATTCGTAAGCACGAACTTATATTGTTAGTAGTCTGTTCAGTAATGACCCTCTTACAGTAGTGGTAGTAGAAAAAAGAAGTTTATAAAATAATAAGTTTATAAAAAAATGTTTCCATGGCTTACTTGGACAAATTAACTAGAAACAGTATACATTTTTTTTAAAAGTAAATAAGTTGTTTATTTGAAAAAAATGAACATACACAACATTACCTTATTGAAAAGAGAAAAAACTACTCTTTCCAGTAAAAGAATAAAAAACATATGGTTCTATTCAAAAAATACATATTTTGTCCCATATTTTGGGAACAGCTCACACAAATTTTTTTTTTGCTGATTTTCTTATTCAAAATGTCACAATTTTGCTCATTTAATCAACCTCGTATCCCTTCAAATAAAAAAGTTACCAATAGTGAACAAGCTTATTGAAACACTCTGTATACCTTCTTTATTTGAGGAAACTTTTTGAGGTTTATCTACCTCGTGTATCATTTGTTTTTGATTATTTTGAACTGCCGAAAAAATAAAATCTTATTTTTATTTAAATTTCATTGCATTTACTTTTTATTGAATTTTAAACAATTCGAATTGTCCAATAAAACAACAAATGACACATCAAAGTATTTCCAATAAAGTATAAAAGCCATGGCAAACTGATAATGCATTAAAGTTTCATAATAAAGTGTATGACCATATTAGAGAGCCATTGTAGTGATGTTTTTGTTTTTCCAAAAATGTGCATAGGTCTAGACCAGCGTTTCTTAACTTTTTCAAGGTGCGACCCAAATTTAACTATTGCATTGGTTTCGCGACCCACCATATAGGAAATTAAAAAAATAAAAACTCATGACATTATATAAACAATAATCTATTTATGAAAATAAGAAAATGAATATGTACTAATATACCACATACGTATTTATAAATAAAATAATATAAATTTAATACCATAATAAGATCAACAAATTCAAATTACAATTTGGTACATAAATTTGATATAATTTTAATCTTGCCTGATAGTTAAATGTCCGAAACGTAAATATTAGAGGTGGGCGCGGGTCGTGAATTTCTTTAAAATTTAAAATCAAATATATGAGTAGCTTACAAAAATTAATGGCGGTTAACTATTTGAAAGACGGTATTCATTTTCTTGTTGAACGCGGTACCTAAAATTTAGTTTTAGTAATTATAATAGCAGAAAACCAGATTCGCACATATTTCTACATAGATAGATAGTAGCAAAAAGTAATAATATTTTCAATTATTTATTTCCTAAGATTGATTTTTCTTTTTTTTTTAACCAAAATGAACTCAAGGTCTGAGAAGGATTATTATTAGTAACAATTCTACATTTTATTGCTAACATGACTGACATTTAGTAATAAATATTACAAAATTCTGAAGTTTACGCGACCCACTCACAACCCGTTCGCGACCAAAATTTGGGTTGGGACCCATATGGCCATATGTTAAGAAACACTGGTCTAGACAATAACGAAAAACTGATGGTATTTTTTTCTTTTTCAAATAACTTCTAAACCATCACTTATAGAGAAAAATGCATCTACAAGTCTAAAATTAATAATACCCATATAAAGAAAATACCTATTTCTCCCTCATTTTTCACGCCATGTTCCAATTTCTTCATAAAATTTAAAATATTCTGTAAAACCCATATCTGAAGTTAAATTTTCATATGTATTTTTAAAAATAATTTAAAATAATAATATACATATGCAAATATTTCATGGTTAATAAATATTAAACGGTTCTCACAAAATAAAGGTACGTCAATTTTTAATATACCTTGTTTTATGTTAATTCAAATGTAGAATTTGTTCTATTTTTTATCAATAGCAGTTCTGACGTATATATACATATATACGTTTGTCAAATGTTAATATGTCAATATTGTTTTTATAATTAAATGATATTTACCTTTTCTTTATAATTAGGTATGTATTTTAGTTTTTGTTTTTAGGTAAATATAATTGTAACCTCAAACCGCAAAATACGTCAGTGTTTTAATTTGAGAATAAAACAATGATAACGGACAGACGCCGGCGCATATATTGGAAACATAGAATTGTTGACGATAAAAAATGAAGCAATCTTTTTAAGCTCTTGTGTAAAAATTGTCAACATAGTCAAAAGTACTTGTACTTGTAGTTAAACTATGTTCATATCCAATTCGTACTATTATAGTACATAAAGTATAATATACTTTACTTACTTAAATATATATTTCTAATGAAATTAACTATGAATCTAAATTTTTTCTTGGTTATATTAAAGAAAATTAAATTCTCTATCTGATACATTTAAATATTTTATCTACGACAGTGCGCTAATATGCAATTAGTACACCAATTTTAATGTCATTATGAGTGATTTAATGGACCTGAGTGTCATTATGAGTTTCATAATGACACTCAGTGCTATTATGAAACTCATAATGACACTCAGTGCCATTAAATCACCCACACGTATTAATAACATAGGCTACGAATGAACATTTCAATGTTTCTCATTATGTCAAAAATTAAATGAAAAATATATTTTAAGATCAATTTAAACTGTCGTAGATAAAATATTGAAGGATACACATTTGATATAGCCTAATGAAACTTGCGTGATTAAAACACTCGGCTCATCGCCTCGTGATTTAACATCACACGCGTTTCATTATGAACACTATATCAAACTTGTATCCTTAATATCTATTATTATATATTCTATAGATTTAGAGATTAAGATATATAAGGTATATAATAATTTGTTGTAATAAATCTCACAGCCCAAATAATGTCATGGAAACGAATTGAAAATTTGAAATGTTTGTAACTGACAGATAAATGTCAGTGTCAGAAATCCGGAGACATTACTGAAGACTTTTTCTGGGAAGTACATACATATATTTTATTGTATTAATAGTTAAATATTTAAAATTATGGGTATATTACACATACCCTTCAGAAATACTCATAATGCCAACAATGAATTGGAAACATCTCGAAAAATTAGAAGAGTAGGACAAAATTTCTTCATAGAATGAACTTAAAATTAAAAAATCTGTTGTGGCCAGCGCAATACCTTCCGTCAATCCTTTGTATAATGTATAAATTCCATACATAATTTTTCTTGCAAAAGATTCTAAATTTCCAGTAAAATTATTTCATAAACAAACTATTCAAATTGCACTTGACACTGACATCTTCTTCCTCTTTAGCTTTTCCCATTCGTTATGGGTCCCTATTTTTGCGTGTCGTTCTCATTCAGTTCTTTTTCTCTCAAGTCTTCCGCAATACAGTCCTTCCATCTTATCTTTGGTCTTCCTCTGTTTCTTCAACCTCCTATTACTAAACTACTCATTTTTGTTCAAATATAATTCTTCATTTCTCCTCATGACATGTTCAAACCAATGTAATCATCTTTCTTGTATCTTTCTAGAAACTTGTAGCACTAGAGTTATTTTCTTACCGTATCTTTCCGTGTCTTCCCCAATATCTACTTCAACATCCTCATCTCTGCCACATTAATTTATTTTTATTGATACTGACATCTGTCAATTTGAATTATATGAATATATTAGCAGTTTCCATGTTTAGCATAGCTGGCTGAATTATAAAATTTAATTTCTTTAAAATTCTTTAACTCTGTATCTATTGAATATGAAGTATAAAATGTAATCAAATCGTATAGAGAATAATATATTCTTTAAGTTATAATAACGTTAAATATCAATAAATCAAATTTAACTGTTAAATCTTCAAATAAGGCTACTTCCGGTTCACCAATTATAACCAAAATCTAATCACTTGTTCTTCTGGATGTAAACTTGAGGAATATAAAAAAAAATATAATTTTTGGAATCGTGGTACTGAAGTTATGGGATCCGGAACTTTTGTCACACACACACACATACACACACACACACACACACACACACACACACAAACACACACACATACATACATACATACAGACATCATCGTAAAAATGGTAAAATCGTATTATAGGGACACTAAAAGGCTTATTCACTAAAAACTCATCATTGAATTTTTTGACCAAAGACAATACCTTCCTTACCTAAAGGTGACGGAAGGTAAAAATCTAATATTATATAGAATAGATGTATATAGAATTTTTGGTGTAGAGTGTAGGTATACAAGAAATGTTAAATACAATATGGCGCGAGCAGTCATGTGACTTTGTTTGCCTTGACAAGCAGATATGGGGACCCGTGTCAGAATTATAGCTATAGTAATTATGTACATAGATGTCATATATCATAATTTTTCATTATAAATTTAGTGATTTTCCAATTCCATGTGGTTTATTTTCCTTGACAAGTAAATTCCACACTTCTGGTGACAAATTAACTACGTGAATTTAGAAAATCTTGAAACTTTTAATGAAAAATTCTGACATTTGACATCTATGTTCATAATTACTAATTGTCATTCTGACACGGGCCCCCATATCTGCTTGTCAAGGCCAACAATGTAACATGACTGTTTGCGCCCTATACTTATATAACCAAAAACGGAAATGGCGAGAGGTATTGTGCTGGCCACAACACATTTTTTATAAATTATGTTTACATATTTTTCAATCTGACACTCAAATGTTGTTAATCTCTAATGAAGATATATAATTGAAAATTTATATGTGTAAACTTAACATATGTAGCATGTATAAATGATTAACTTCCTTTTCCTGTTTAATCGGAAGTGGCATCAACTTTCTTATATTAAATGGAACACCTTATATATTTTTACATTTTCGTATTCTACGCTAAATTCTGATTACAATGATGTTCCACAAGTCTTCTTGTTCAATATACGGTTTCATCAAGTCAAGTAGATTGATGTTTTTGTAAATTAGTGACTTGACTTGAAAATCAAGCTTTTCAAAAATTCATTACTTGACTTGACTTGATTTTCTATTGTTACTACTTGACTTGATCAAGCAATTTCAAGCAAATTCAAGCTACTTGATAACGAACCGATTATGTACGTAAACACGCGAATCAGTAGAATCATAACCTAGCTGTGTGTGGTACGGCGTGGCGCGCTATATGCTGTGCTGATTCACTACAGCAAGTTAAAATCTGTGCAGAGTTTTAAAAAAATCACTCAATATTGGAGTATATACTGGAATGACCCGAGAATATGTCGACAAAATTTGAAGTACTAATCATTATTATTAAATTAACTATAGATGGTTAAACTATCGCACAAAAGCCCAAAAAGCTATACTTCATTCGAATTAAGAATAATAATTGGAACTTCAGATTTTGTCCACATATTTTCGGGTCATTCTAGTATATATTTAGGCACGGTCATATATTAAAATTAAGCGGAATCATTGCCAGTATATATTTTTTATTTATTTGGAACCACTTTAGGGGGCGGTCCAATTAAATTTCGACTTGCCCCCTTTTAAGGTACACCATACTACATATACTATAAATAGTTTGTTCATTCATATATTATACTTTTAAATATTTTTTTTTAATTTTTAAATTTTATTGTATGATTTATTTTTAAGAATAAAAGTCTATATTTCAAGGTATATTATTGATATTGTTATAAAACATAAGCAACTATATTAAAATGAAATGTAGTCTTGAAGAACTTTTTCTGCTAATTAAAAAAATAACTACTTGATTTTTTCAAGTAATTGAACAATAACTACTTGATTTTTCAAGTACTTGAAATTATAACTACTTGACTTGACTTGAATTTCGGCTACTATTACTTGACTTGAGATTGGCTTGATTTCAAGTCAAGTCAAGTCAAGTAACTTGAATATCAAGTCAAGCTGTGAAACTCTATGTTCAAATGGTGTGGCTATCACTTAATACGAAATAGAATGAATTTAATAATCAATTTATGGGACTAAAATTTTACATAATTTACATTTATTTGGAGTCATTGGATATAGACAATTTTTATCTTTGTAATGATACCACAACCATTATTATTAGTCAACCCGGGGGGGCAACAGTCTGCAAAAAACTGATTTCTTATATTAATCTCCTATGTACACCTTGAAAAAATATACCCTGACAACTTTCAGGGAAATAATAAAATAAAAATTAATATTTTGACTTTTACGCCTTTATTTAATTATAAAAAAAATGAGAACGCTATACTCTTAAGTATCATTCCCAGCTACTGTTTTAATTTTAGTTTTGGTTTTAATTTTACTGTTTTAGTCGCAAGAATAGTATAGCATATGGCAGTGGGCGTAATCATTCCCAGCGCATGTTTTCATTTTAATTTTAATTCTAGTTTTATGTTTTAGATTTACGAGTATGCAAACTCCAAACTTTCTAAAACTAAAAATTAAAACTTGACACAATAGTGGTTATTTTTATCGGCCGGGCTTAACCTAAAATCTATAATAACTAAAACAAATTTGTAAAATAAAGAAAACCGGTATTATAAGTTCAAAAATATTAAAAGTTTATTGTTAAATAATAAAATCTAGTTTAAAATGCTAACGGCAAACCACTGTTGACAGTAATGACGCGTGCGCATTGTGCACCATGTTTGAAATAACAACTAATACTAAAACTCAGCAAGAAACAGCACATCAGTTCTGCGATTAAAACATACAATTAAAATTAAAACATAAAATTAAAACTAAAACCTAAAATTAAAACTGTAGATGGGAATGAGGCTTTAGTGTGGGACACGAGCTATGCTAGCTTCACTTAATTTTTTTAGTATTTTACATTTCGGAGGGGGTTTGAACCCCCAAATCCGCCCCAACCCCTTGAATGAGGCCTTGATTATACATAAGAGTAGCAATTTTCATTGCGATCTTGTTCATTATATACAGATTTACATATCTGTAAGACTTACAGATGTAAACAGAATCGACCCATAATTTTCATAAATCTTGCAACCTATGTTACTACAAACTCACCATGGAAACAGTAGTTATATATTATTAATTGACAGATATCAATGTCAAGTACAATTTGAATAATTCGTAAAATAATTTTACTGGAAATATATAATCTTTTGCAAGAAAATACCATATCTGTGTGTATGTAATTTATATAAAAATACACAGAATTGACGGAAGGTTATGGTGTTGGCCACACCAGATATTTAAAATTATTATCGACATAAAACCCCTCCAAGATTAAAAATACCAAATCTTGTTAGCCATGGGAAGGGAGCCTAAGTCCAGAACTCATTTCTCAATTTAAGGTAAACAAATATAAGTGTAAGCTCATAAAGAGCGCAATTACTGACATTATTTTAAATACGAGGGGAGATTTTTATATTATCTACCTAGCTATGAAAATAACAAGTAACAGTAGCAGTTTTTTGCTGTCAAGTTGCTATAATATTTATCGATTTACTGACCACGTTTTGTACACATCAAGCTTAAGTTGTTGTTTCTACAGAAGTTTAGTTGTTGCAAAATGAGTGAAGTGAAGCTTGAACATAGAAGCGTTATAAATTTTTTAACAAAAGAAGGGAATGGATCGAAAGTAATCCATGAAAGAATGAGGGGGTTAGACGGGGAAGATGGGCCTTCCTACTTTACAATAAAATTTTGGTATAACCAATTTCACTGGGGCAGAGAATCAATTCAAAATGACCCAAGATGCGGAAGGCCCGTTGAAGCAAGGCAAGGACGCAATGTTCATCACGAAAACTGATGGCTACAATATTTTGGGATGCAGAAGGAATTTTGTTGGTTGAACATATGCGAAAAGGCTCTACCATCACAGCAGATGTATACAAGGAAACAATTAACCATTTAAAAGATGCTATACGCTTAGAAAGACGCAGCAATTACGGCCAGAACGCCAGAAGATTATGCTGCTGCATGACACTTGCAGGGTGCATAAAGCTTGAAGTCACAGAAGTAATCAATGATTGCGGCACCCTATAACTCTGACTTGGTACTTGCGACTATTACCTATTCTCCAAGCCCAAAAAACATTTGCGGGGTCAACGTTTCTCTTCAGATGAGGAGTTGAAAGAAATCGAGGAGGAGTTTTTTGCAAACTTGGGAAAATATTTTTTTTCGAGGGAATAGCATTTCTGGAAAAACGTTGGATTAAATGTATAGATGTCGAAGGATCCTATGTTGAAAAATAAAATATTACTTTGCATCCAATAGTTTTCCTTCATAGCTAGGTAGATAATATAAAAATCTTCCCTCGTAATAATTATAACGTGGGGGATGGTACTACTTTACTTACCTAATTTTAGTGTGTTACATATTTAGACTATAAAATTATCATATACAGGATGTTATATTTAAATGGACCCAGCAAATATCTCGCTTATTTATTAAGTTAGTAATTTCTTTCATATAACATGATTTATACAGCAACATGTAAGCTACTTGATGACGGATGTACATGCATGATACCACTTCCGGTTTATTAGTAATTAATATCAACTTTAAAATTTCAAATATAACATACTATATTTTTTTACAAATTTGAAAAGTACATCAAATTTTCTTTACAATCATGTAAAATAATCCATATGTTACATTATTAAAAAGTAAAATGGCGGGCACTTTTTTATACACCTAGTCGAAAAGAGAATATAGTGATCCATGACTATGGCTTGAAATAAAACAATGAACTAAAACAATTGTAACTATTATTATTAAACGAAATAATATTTTTTTGTCATACAGAAAATAAGAATAAGGAACACAATAACAACAAAATGATTTTACAACAAATATTCAAAATGACTCCCAGCCTCTTCAATACATTTTTCACAACGTTTGAAACAGAATAAGTAACCCTTTCTATTTGGTCTGGAGATAAAGACTCAATTGCCGCTTCAATTTTATTCTTCAGTTCGTTTAATGTGTTTACTGGTTCTTTATAAACAAAATCTTGTTATGTGATCAGGGGTAATACGGACCTATGGCCCGTACTACGATCACGGTTTTAACTAAAACGCTGTTTTAAGAAGTGTCAGATATCATTATTTAATAACAATAATAAATAATATCGAATTTATCAAAATATGATCTAAAAGCAGAACATAGTTTGTATTCAAACAAATATTTTTTAAAAAATCGATCTTCAAACATACGTGCAAAATTAAATGTTGAAATTTGAATTTGACATTTTTTAAAACAGCGTTTTAGTTAAAACCGTGATCGTAGTACGGGCCTATGTTTATATTCAACAAAAAAGTGCTGACTGGATACTAAACTAACATTTAAAGCCTTACAATGACGAGTACACTAGATAGTTACTAAATAGAATTTCGTGACATCACCCAATATATTAAATTTGTTAACTGAAAAATTATTATCTTATTAGTGACATAATACAAATTAAACCGACATATTCATTGTCATTCTAAATTCATGTCTCGTCTGATAAATGCTTTTTGTTTCCACATTTAATTAGCACGTTTAAAACGTCCTTGCGTAGATTCTTTCAAAGAATGCTTAATACTTAATATTTATTCTACAAAATAAAAAAATTCGCAATAAATCGAATTTATTAAAAAATATATGTATATTATTTGTAGTAGTAGTATATGGGAATGACATTGTTATAAAAACATATAACCTTATAACCATGAATCATCAATTAATATTAATAGTTGTTTAGGATTTGTGAAAAATTTTATTTGAAGTCTGTAACCTTTGACATTATACATCCTATATCTGCATATGTATACAAAATAATAATTTCGTATAAAAATATGTTAATAGCAACGTACATACATGTAAATATTACTTTTTATAAACTCTTCCAGCCAATATCAATATCTTATGATGTTGTTTCTTTGTTTCTTTGTTTTCACGTGTAAACAATTTAAATTTGTTTCCTGCTTTTGACATTTATTCAGAATGGTGTAAAAAATTATATCTTTAATTTACATTTTCCTTGAATCAGATAAATATAAAAACGAAAATATGTTGTTGACAGCAGATTACCTTCCGCCAATCGTGTGAATCATCTCTTGCAAAGATAAATAGGTCGTAGCCAGATTATAAAATCCGACTTTTTATAAAACGCGGCCAGATTGTTAAGTTAAGTAACTTTCATCACGAAAACGAACTATTGTAATTGATGCAATTAATAATCATTATGATGTGAAATACCAATAAAATCATTGTAACCATCCGAGTTTTGCCAAATAGAGTTCTGTGCGTTAAGTTACTTTTACATTACAGTATTTTTTGCAAACAAGCAAAAAAGTCACAATTCTTACAAATAATTCCTACACACTAATAAACATTTTGAAGCGAATTATCTTAGTTTCTTAGGCTGTATTTGTGACAAATGACTCTTTCGTTTGCAAATTTATAAAAAATATTCTAATGTAACGGTAACCTAACGCACAGAACTCAATTTGACGAAACTCGTATCGTTACATTCTTTTATAGACATTTCACACCAAAATGATTATTAGTCTTTTAAGTTGTATTTGTGAAAAATGTTATATTTAGTCAATTTAACTAAACACAAAAACAATAACATCACATAACGCATAAAAATCACTCTTAGTAAACTCAGGGTGAGTTTTGTGCATTAGGTGAGGTTATTGTTGTTATAAGTAGTTAATTTAGCCAAACACAATAACAATAACTTCACCTAACGCACAAAAATCACTCTGAGAAACCTCGGGGTGGGTTTTGTGCGTTAGGTAAGGTTATTATTGTAATAAGTAGTTAATTTAACCAAACACAACAACATTAACTTCACCTAATGCACAAAAATCACTCTGGGGAACACACGGGGTGAGTTTTATGCGTTAGGTGAGGTTATTGTTGTTATATTTAGTCAATTTAACTAAACACAACAATAATAACATCATCTAACGCACAAAAATTACTCTGGGGAACACATGGAGTGAGTTTTGTGCATTAGGTGAGGTTATTGTTGTTATAAATAATTAATTTAACCAAACACAACAACAATAACTTCACCTAACGCCCAAAAATCACTCTGGGGAAGAGGCGGGGTGAGTTTTGTGCGTTAAGTGAGATTATTGTTGTTGTAAGTAGTTAATTTAACCAAACACAACAACAATAACTTCACCTAACGCACAAAATCACTTTGGGGAACACACGGGGTGAGTATTGTGCGTTAGGTGTGGTTATTGTTGTTATATTTAGTCAAATTAACTAAACACAACAACAATAACATCACCTAACGCACGGAAAATTCGGAGTGAGTTTTGTGCGTTAGGTGAGGTTATTGTTGTTGTGTTTAGTTAAATTGACCAAATATAACAACAATAACCTCACCTAACAACCTGACTAAATATAACAACAATAACATCACCTAATGCACAAAAATCACTCTTGAAAAACTCGGGGTGAGTTTTGTGCGTTAGGTGAGGTATATGTAGTTAATTTAACCAAACACAATATCACAATAACAATATCACCTAAGGCACAAAAATCTCTCTTGCAAATCACATTCATCACACTTATATCTCATGATAAATGTAATAATTATAACAAATGACACTAATAAAAGAATGTATTTTTGAGAAATAACACGCATAACAAGTGTCAAAGTGTGAAATAGTATGAAATGAACAAAATGTATCCCTACATTATTACAATATATGCGCACGCGCACATCGTATATCTTCGGTGATAAAAGTTATTTTGTCGGCTAGACGCTAGTTGCTTGGACCAGTATTCACAGCTGAACGGGTTTTCGAACCGGGTCAGTTCTGTTCACTATTTCTATCTCTTTTTATTATATGCCATTTTCTTTTGAAATGACAAAGGCAGGATACTTCTCTTTCCTAAAATATAACACTGGAGTACTTAATTCATCCTCTTGTGTTAAATATAAACACAAATTGATTTTCTTATTTATGTGCATTTTGACTGTCAAAGAGACTGCTCGTGACAGTCGTGCGACAGTTTTAAATTACGAATCTATCAGAATCAACAAGTGAATCGACTTTTAATTAATTTTTTCTGAAATTGATAATACTTTTTAGGAAATTGAAATTACTTTTTCTGAAATTGAATTTTCATCTTCTGAAAATGAATTTACTTTTTCTAAAATTGAAGTTGAAAAGGTATGATCATTGGCTTTATAATACTTTTTACACAATATTAGTCTATGGTATAGTATTATATTATAATATTTGAGAAATTGTCGTAACTGTTCATTGTATTTATTTTACATTTAACAAAAATCTGAATATGCGAGTAAAAAGCAATAAAAAAAATATTAATTGTAGTTACAATTTGTAGCAATGTTTTAGATTTGTTAATTCAACAAAATATATGTAGGTATTCAAAAATATTGGAAAACCTTAAATTAATTCGAAAAGCAAATAATTTATTAATAGTATTTAAAACTTAACTTTTGTATAAATGAAATGATTAATATTTGCTACGCACAGGTAATTTGTACCAATTATGGGAAATTCAAATAATTATTTAATTTGTATAAATTTTTAAAAGTAGTAGCATTCATTTTAATAACGACCCACTTAAAAATAATCAACATTGAAGACTAAACGTTTATAAAATTTGTTGTGTCTCAAAGAATAATTGGAAGCAACTTTCTGTTTATTTGTCTTTTTTAGACTTATAGGTACTGTAAATTGTGAAATTCCAGAAAAAAGTAATCCTTCAACAAATAAATAATATTTATAACGGAAATAACTATACCAGTCAGTGTCATCGAAAGAAATATTGTAAACAAAATTATCCGAGTAATTATTACAATGAGTAAATAACTTCGCTTATCAAAAATAACTTTCCATTCAAGTTTTACAATATATCAATTCCTGGTAAATAGGCTAAAAATAATATTCTCATTGTAATCAATTTTCACAATAACAGAAAAAACTTATTTATAAAAACTGATAATTTGTTACCCAATTATTAATATTTTGTCTAAATGTACTCGACTTCCATTTTCTTTTCAAGAATTTTTATATTTAATCATCTTACTGAAAAATTATTATAATGCGCATTAAAAAAATTAAAACAGGACAGGCATAAAATATTAATCCATCGCAATTTATGAAGTAAATCAGTTTTTATCAGCTTCTTAGGGAAATCATTTTAATTATATGTCATCATAACGAGTGTGTGAATTATATTATAGTGGAAGCGAAAAAATAATTAGTAAATGCATAACACTTGCTAGTAACACGAGTACAAATAGAGTCATCCACCATCGGACCAAATTATAACATGGGTCATTTATATTAAAACTTTACTTTAAAAATGTATCATGAGGACAAGATATTAGTTTTTAAAATATTTCAGTTTTTCATGTCCGTAACATCCTACGTCAGGCATTTATTTTTCTGTATCTATTTCAAATTCTTACTATTTTCAAGCCTTTTGAAATACGGAAATCATTTTCAAGTAAATAAATGCAGAAAATAACGAAACAACGAAAGTAAACTAAATAATATTTGATTGAATATGATGCCACGTCAGTTAAGAAAAACACTTGCATTTGTATGAAAGTAAAAAATATTGATATTTATATTATTATGTTGAATGACATAGACTGCCAGAGTCATTCAAAATTTGGACTATAATATTCGTAGATTTTCATTAATTATTTTATTAAATATATTTTATATTTCCAATTATTGACCACGAAAGTTACTTGTTTATACATATATTAGGTATGTGCAGTGGCGGATTTAGAGGAGGGCACGCGCCCCCCTTCTATTTGTAAAAAAATATTATTACTATCATCATTCACGTATTATATACATCATAGATAAATAAAATAATAAAAAAATATATATTAATAAAATAAAAATAATAAAACATACAGTATTAATGTAACATGTAGATACAAATAATTTGTGTGTAAACGTTATTGTTTGGGGCTGACGGGCTGGGGAATTTATGTTTTATTAATGTAACTATGAATAAATATAATTATTTATCAAGTTTAAAAGAAAATTTGCAATTGTCTGCAGGTAAACTTGAACTAGGATAGCATTTTATAATCCAGCAAGATAATGATCCCAAACAGACAGCAATTATTATTAAGGAATGACTGTTCTACAACATACCGAAACAATTAAAAACACCTCCCCAGTCCCATGATTTCAGCTCTATTGAGAATAATTGGTTAGAACTAGATAGGCAACCCGCAAAAAATATTTTTGAACGAATCTGACTGAAGAATGGGCAAAAATTCCACCTTCCATATAATCTAATTTAATAAAAACAATGTCTAGGTTACTAGAAGCTGTAATGAAAGCCAATGAGTATCCTATTCAATATTAAAATGTAGTATTATATGTTAAAAACATTTATAACTGCAGGTGTACGAATAATTTTATCTCAATGTTTGTATATAATTTTTTATACCGTATTCAGCAATATTACATAAAATAAATTAAACATTTTTTAAATTTGATGATTATCATTTGATTCTGAAGTGTCAAATGAAGATCATATTATAATTTTTAATTTTACTGATAAAAGTAAAGTAATCAATTTCTGTGATTCAAACTATACTATTTGAGAAGCAAATGAGCTGAATTTCTACGTCATAGAATATAAAAAAAAATATTGCTTATGGTATAACGCATAACAATAATTAATACATACACATACTTTGTAGAACTATAGGTCGCTTTCAATTTATATGAAGTTTAAGTTTCTTACCTATATATATTTTTTTTAAATAGTGAAGGAACCCATTGTGCAATGCAAAAATATAATTGATACTTTTAATAATAAGTCTAAGTACATGCATCTATGTATTACGAGTATGTCAAATTAGTACAAGTGCATAAGACCTTTGACCACGTAATTTAGTAGTATAGCATTTAACAATCTAAAGTAACTTAACCTAACTTAAGAAACGAATATAATAGATAATAGCTTGAATTCTGCAGACTTCTGTGGGTTTTGATTAGGTTAAATTACATTATTAAATGTTACATTACACATTCATATGATAATTTAAGAATAATGAAAATATCGTTTGATGTAAGTACCTCTGCTGAGACATTTTGGAATGTACAACTTACAAAAGAATAACTATTTTATATGCATTTTCTAAATTCAGTTATTGAAACTATATACTCGTACATATGTAAGTACGTATATAAAATAAAATAGGATTTAATGTAACAGTTTTATTTTACAAATTTTACCTATTTTTTTTTCAAACTAAATCGACACTAGCTTTCTGCCAAGTAATACACTCTACACCTCCTACACCTGCTTATTGTGCGCACAGTACAGGAATGCCAAAATAGGTATAAACATCAAAATACAGAATGTTCACGCGAGAATGAACCAGCAATTATCTCCGTTATTAAACGAGATAGTGATTATTTTCAAATAAACATATTTACTATAGGAAATATGGACAATAAGATGTCGTATCTTCCGGTTCCGGAGTATGTGATACCAACTTTGAAATTTCAAATGGAACATACTATATTTTTAATATTTATGAACATGAAATTTGCTTTACAATGGTAGTAAATTAGTAGTAAGTTGTATTATTAAAAAATAAAATGGCGGACGTTTGAAATATGAATATATTGAATGAAATAAAATCAAGTGTGTGGGATTTTATTGTTTTTTTGTTCATAGATGATGGTATTTTTTGAGATAAATTCATTTGTATGACGTAATCTAGGCAAAAAATCAAATAAAACAAAATTCCACACTTTCTTGACTTATTTTGTAAGATATTTCAAACGTCCTCCATTTTACTTTTTAATAATATAACGCCCTACTTGTTTACTATCATTATAAATCAAATTTTGTGTACTTTTCAAAAATATAAAAAAATATAGTGTTCCATTTGAAATTTCAAAGTTGGTATCACGTACATCAGAACCGGAAGTAATAGAACCCTTTTTGATCGCTATCTCGCTTAATAAGGGAGATAATTGCTGGTTCATTCTCGCGTGATCACCCTGTATATTGTTTGGAAATATATCGAAGTAGATACTTGTGAAGTGATTTTCCCGCTGTATTTTTTTTTTTTCGTACGAATCAAAAACCTGATTATCAAACAATGTGAAAATAGTTGGCTGAATTATTTTTAGTTTCAAATGATTAGTGAAAACGACGCCTTATTAATTTGGATGAAAACTTGCGTACCTTTTCGCCAAAAGCATTTCTAAAAACTTCTACTAAAATCTGTAATGTAAAACATGCTTATACAGACCTTTACGAGTAAATAAATATATATTTACTACTTGTAGTTTTCAGTTTATGCTTTTACTGCACATACAAATTATAAAATTTAATACGTGGACAAGTACTAGGTTTAAATAAAATTGATGTCTTTGCTAAATACAAAATAAATATTCAATTATTAATTTCCAAACACGAGTAAAAGCTTTACAATATAGAATAATGCAATGAAATGTAATTATCATTGTCAAAACAATAAATTTTTGTTTTTATAATGACCTGTATTTTGTAATCTGACAATTTTTAATGTATATTTGACATATTATATCAACAAATCCAAATGTAAATATACTCGTATGAGTAAATACGACATGTAATATCCTACAGCATATATCTTGAAATTAATATAGAGATAGGTGAATACTTAGATAGTATGAATAGGTACAGTAGGATCTCGGAAACTATAAGAGATACGAAAAAAAAATGTGGATTTTTTAAGCTAAATATTATGGGTTCCATTTACGAAAAATATACGTTTACCGATAAAAAAATATTTTCTGGTGCCACTATATAAAAACGATAAAAATGTTTATCTTTTTATTTGAAACACATTCCTCGTACCAACAGTTAAAGAGTTATTTGAAAATGTAAATTTTGACCAAAATCAGTTTTTCGTCATTATCTGGTAGCCTATTACAATTTCTAGCAAAATAAAAGCAGATATAAAATATCCTTTCAAATGCGCACCAGATGTATCCAAGATTCCATTGGTGTGCATTTTATTTCTATTGCAAGATATTTTTTAGCGTCTAGCTTTCGGATATTCTAACCCAGTAATATAACTTATTATAATTATTACTTATTAGGGGTCTCGTGATCACGTGCCTGAATGTCTGATCGCGAATATGGGGAACAGAGTTCGATCCCGATCGATGCCAAAAATTATTTCGAATTTATTTTAAATGACACAAAAGTGGCCCCTGTGGCGTAATCCCATAGGCGCCGATTATGATGGGGAAAATGGGGGCGTTCCCTATGTTTTTTAGCGCTTCTGCTTCCATCTCATTAATTTAAAAATATTTCAATCATGGCATTCATATCTCTGGTCAAGTTTCATTAATTTAAAACTTATTTGACAGGCCAGTTAAATTCGACTGTTCAAGCGAATAAAAATGCCGGAGTTGTGCAACGGCACAGTTATTCATTGGTGTCTACTTTACAACATACTAAAACCCCCACGCTGGGGGGTGGGGGACCCGTTTAAAGGTATTTTTTCAAGTTTTTTGCAAATATCTCCTTAAATATCGGTCCTAGCTCTCTCTATAAAAAATTAAAACAGACAAAATTTCCTACATAGAATAAATAACTTTTGAAAAAAATCGTTATATTATTTACCTCGAATCTTCGAAAGTATTACTCATACAAAAAAATGAATAGGAAATTTTGTCTACTTTAATTTTATATATAGAGTGTTTTTCGTTAGGACTGATACTGTAGGAGTGCTTTTGCAAAATACTTGAAAAAATATCTTTAAACGGGCCCTCACATCCCGCTGACCCCACCGCCGAGGACTTTTAGTATGTTGTAAGTTCTACAGTAGACACCAACGAATAACTGCCACAGTTTATATTTTAGTTTAAACATGATTCGTGGGTACTTAAACTGTATTTTATTTAATTTTTCTGTAATTATTATTAATAAGATATGTTTCATGAAATAAATAAAAATATATGAAAACAACCATAAATTTTATTTTTATTGAGAAAAAAAGATTGTTAAACGTTGTCCCTGTTTGTTATTATTAGGGGGAAAGATACGATTTTTGTGAGGGCGCCAAAATACCAGCAGCCAGGGACATTCATAAATCTTTAAACAGGCATTTTGTATTTGTAGCCTGTAGCGTATCACCGGAATCTCTTAACACCACATACCAGAAAACTTTTCATTACATCTTTACAACATATAACTTTCATTCCCCCTGCACAGGGCAGGTTATGTCAAACATACAAAGCAGATAATTGAATAATTGCATATTACGGAGTTAAGGCTAACATAATTGATAAAAAAATTAAAAATTACGCCTAATCTTAAAATTAAGTGACAATAAAACTATATACGCATCGTATATCGAAAACATTGCTTAATTTTCAGTAGTAAATGTTATCAAATACTTGGATTTTAAAGTTGCATTATTTCAGAATAGAACTAATGTACCTACTTCTATTTTTGAAATTATATTTCAGTTTACAAACTATAAAGGAATAGATTATGTTGTTTGTAAATTAAACCAAAATTATTATAAATAAGCTAATATTTTTTCTATAGCTGATTTTAAAATGTGCTTTTCTCTACTAAAACTCAAGATAGTGAATCAATAAGTAGCACTTTAACCGCAAACGTAGATAAAATAATATTTTAACAGCAAGGGTAGATACAATACTTTAATTTTTATTTAAATTAAATTGAATACATTATAACCATTGATGGTTTGTGATAATAACAATTTCAACAGTGTATTTAACGTTCCCAGAAACCAGAAAGTCGGACAGATCAATTTGTGAAATAGAAACAAAACTTAAATTTTAAAATTGTGTTTAATTATAATTGATTTTGTCTCCGACTTTTAAAAAATCCTGTAGGGGCAAGTAAGGCACCAACCCAGTGTCGTACGTAAGGCCATTGGCACCGGAGAACCCCCTCAGTATATAAGGCCGCAGGGGATTTTTTTTGAAATTTTCAAGGTCAAGCGCTCTAATGAAAAGTTGGAAAATTTGCGATACAAGAAAAATATTAAGCAAATTTTCTTAAAAAAACATTAAATATTAAGCATAATCAGCGGAAGTTGCCTGCTTTCAATAATATAATTATAATATGTTAAATAAACAAAATTTGCATGAAAACAAAGTACCTACTCGCCGACAGAAGTGCGTAGAAGTACGATGTGAACAAAACAAGATGATACGTGATAATATGCACTTATTTAATTCGGTGGTGGACACTGCTACATCATACATGTACCTAGCGTTGCAAGGCATATTTCGTTGTTCTCGCTTAAAATACTTATATCTACAACTCGGCTCGTTAAACCGATGATCAGACTAGGGGCCCCAGGGCCGGATCTAGAACAAAAGATGGGGTGGGCAAGATCTAAAAATGACGCCCCCTCCCCTAAATATTATTAATAGGAATAATTGAAGACTGGCAACTTTTAAATAAATTTACTTTATATATGTATAAGAACACTAAATTTCTATAAAATGAATGTAACCATCCGAGTTTTGTCAAATTGTGTTCTGTTACAATAAAATTATTTTTTGAAAAAAAGCTAGTGAAAAAGTTACATTTTTCACAAATACAGCCTAAAAACTAATACTCATTTTGTCGCGAAACGCACGAAACCACCCGAACAGAGGTAACATATATTTATTTAAATTACATTATATACCCGTATTTCATTGAGGCGTGTGCGTTAGGTTACCGTTACATTAAAGTATTTTTTGAAAATTTGCAAGCGAAAAAGTCTTAATTTTTACAAATACATTATATTTTAGCTAAAACAAGACATTAAAAAAAAATTGGAATATCAAAGGGGTAGGTATTCTAGAATCTAGCCAATTTAAACTATAATTGTGTGTAATTTTAATATCCTACAACAATATATTTAAATATTATAGAATAAAAATAAATAAATAGTTACCGTTGATTTGGTTGTTTTATGTTTTAATTTAAACACAAATACACAATGTTGATAAACAAGAAATTAAGAAATAACATGTTTTTTTAATACAATGTAGCGCTCGTAGCAGAAAGCACGCAATCAGCACGAAATACGGGGCGCATCGGCATCGCGCATGTGCTTCGATATATCGCACGCGCATCTCGCATTTGTGAAATACTATTCCGCGCGGAAATTAAAAGTATATAATATTAAAAAAAAAACTCAACAGGCTCTAACCAATGAGCTACCGGTTCCGACTGATAATTGATTTCTTAAAATAATAGTATATATACTTAAGATAATTATTAATATATTAGGTGATAATTTAAAAAAACTCTAAAAATAATACGAGTATTAATTATTCGTCTCAATTAAAATTTTGTGAATTGCCGCCCCTTGCAAATTTTAAGGTGGGCTGTCGCCCACCTCGCCCACCCCTAAATCCGGCCCTGAGGGGCCCGAAAAATACTTAAAAAGACATGCCCGGTTTCACCAATATTAAATAAATCTTCGAATAACTTATTCGTCGAATAAGGGAAAAGAATAACATCAAAATATGACAGCTAGAATAAATACCGTCATTTGTATTAAGATTTCGATGCGATATTTTTTCTCTTATTCGACGAATAAGCTATTTAGAGATTTATTTGATGAGACCTACAGGATCAATATTGAAATATGTGTTTATGTTGCATATTATTTCTGAAACATAGGCAATTCAAGAAAATATTTCTAAAGGGACACGCACCCCGCTGCCCCCATGTAGTCGACGCTCATGATTTTTCTTATTTTAAAAAATCTGCTATAGAAAAGAATAGAATTTTATACACGGTGATAAAAAATAATTTTGTCGCCTTGTACACTATATTTGAATTTAACGTTTTCGAATTAGTTTTTTCCTAATATTGACATATGATATCTAAAATAAATGCTGACACAACATTATTTCGGTGTATGTAAGAATACAGGTCGACACATTTTTATAGGTACCCCATTATTGTGTATAAAAAATGATACATATAAAATAGGTATACGAGTACAAACAAATAGATACTCACCAAACTAAACCATGACGACCACGTGAAATCCTCAGGGAAGAGAAAAATATCAAAAAGCACCCACGCTCCTCTCCATACAAATACAACTAAAGATCCTATTACGAATACTGAGAATAAACAGTCCAGAATGTAGAGACTCGTTTTATCCGAACTCTGCAAAAAAAAATATACATTTCACATTACTATACATATTTCTAAAAATATTTTGTGGTAAATAATTAACTTTAGATAATAGTAATTATTCAATAGTTATACCCCGAGAGCTAAGAATTTAATCGATTAAATTTGACATGTTTGAATCATTCTTTGAATCTTAATTATTATGCACGATAACACTTTTTTAAAAACAAAATTTTATAAATAAGCCAGACATCAAATTTAATCAATTCAATTCTTTAGCACGAGGGTTATATGTCAAGATTATTACATGAATTCATTGTATACTTTGGTTCACGAAAGATGACAATTCAAGGTAATTTATCAACCGTATGGTGTAATATTACTTACAGATAACTTCACTGCATTTCGTATACATAGACGTGCAACATGAAATATTTATGGATACATTTTAACTGAAAAAATAAGTGTAATTTATTAGAAAATTATGTTTCTTTTTAAATAATACCTTTCTCAAAGATTTATGCTCATTTATGTTTTTGCAAAACACAATAACCTAGACTTGACAAAAACCATGGAATAATAATTTGATTTACATATCAACGTCACTGGGTAAATATTAGCATAGAGGGCAGTGTAGTAGATAATTAGATATCTGTTACTCTACGACATACGTCATTAATATTTGTAACGTGTTAGAAAGTAATGTCAACATGAACGTATATCTGTCACACAACATAAACTACATAGACATACGTCAATTAATCTTTATCTTTCTAACATGAAATGTTGCTAAGGTACTACTGTATTAAATGTTGTGTATTATTTCTTCGAACAAGTGACCTTGAATTGTCATCTTTCGTGAACCAAAGTATACTAACTTTCAATACAAAATTTGATAATTTTATTTATGCATTACAAATATATTATTATTAATTAAATTTCAACTAGATATACATTATTATTATAGTATAACTGCTGACGCACACTGCACGCCAGGTCAGTACGCATTACCAAGTGTGTTTGTCAGATAAATGTCAAACAATAATAAATAAAATTTGCTTGAATTGAATAATTCGGCATGTTTAAAGATATAGAATATCAGTAAAGGTAAAAAACATGAAAGTATCTTACTTCGGCGACTAATTATCCGGCTAAATATGCCTTCAAAATGTTCAAAATTTGCATATAAAAGCTTCAATTTAATCGCTGTTAAAAAGCTAGGTGCTATTATTTAATCACTTATTTAAAATACACAACAATGGAAAATGAGACATTCTGATTGGTCAAATTTGTAAGAATGAAATAATCATCAATAATAATATATAAAAATGACAAAATAATTGATGTTTTATTATCTTTAGAAAGTATTTAATCCGTGGTTAAAATTAACCAGAAAATTAGGGAACAGATTCGCAAATAATGTGTACAAATAGATTAAAAAATAAACTGATTGTAATTACATTAGTATTAAGTACTCAGAAAATTAAGTACCTAATTGTTTCATTCTTTATTATTTATGAAATATGTTTACAATAGCTTAAGTAAAAAAAGATAAATATTTAATTTATAAACGATTACCTATTTAATAAAATATACATGTATAGTAGTGCAAATACAAATGTATTGGGTTCAGGCATAAGTTCGTAGCGTTTTTTGGTTGTAGGGCACACTTCCTTGGAAAACAATTTAATATTTATATATAAACTTTGAATTTATAAATTTGTGCAAAAATTGTGTAAATTATTGTAAAAGAAAATATAGTGTCAAGTAGAGAAAAAACGAGCATTTCCGACATATCCTTTTATTTGAGTTTAACAGAGGAGTTATTAAGTTATCGGATGATACTAGAACCATTTGAGCCATTTACGGAGAGAATATCACTGAAGTTTTCTTCAGACGTGGAATTAAAAAATAAATAAATTTTGAATTCAATGAAAACTCTACGAATTTATGCAGCAAACAGATACCTATTTATAAGTTACAACGTTTATACCTACTCAAAGTTTATTTAACAGAAAGGAAATTAAAACATATTTGCGTTGTGCAGTTAAATGTTATAGTTAGATGATTGCTTAGTAGTTAGTACTCATTTTGTAAATCTCAACGGTTTTTAATGTTTTTTTTTTTTTTGTAACAAGTGCGGGAAATTAATGGATCTGAAATAAATACAAGGTTTAGAATCACGTTTCCCGCATGTGTTACTATAGTATATTGGAAGACAAGTATTACAAATAGACATTGTAATACTTGCTTTTCATACTATTTTTTTTTATTTCGCATTAATTTGCTTTTATTTCGAAATTATTATTGAATGAAATATTAAAATATCAAGGTGGGTAACACTGACAGTTCAAAAAAACATTTGAAATTTAATTTATTTTGACATTTTGACAACAGTTACTTACAAGTTAGGTTAGAGTTCAAATTCATGTTTATTATGTTATGAACCTACAAATAAATTTTAAATTTAAAAGAATGCTTTACTGATTGATGTAAATATTTTACTATAAAAATCTAATTTCAGTAATTTTTCATGAGTAATGACAGGTAATGGCAACTAAAATGAAAGATATTTATTTGACACAGACTAAGTTACTAAGTTCATAATTTAAAAAATCCCCAAAAATATTTTTACAAAATTTTTCATTGTAACACTGTTTTTGATAAAATAGGAAAACAAAAATATTTTTGATGGAATCGTAAAAAGCGACTACTTGGGCGGCTAAGCATGGTATTTTTAAGCAACCATGAAAATTGCTTTCAACACTTATTTTATGTTTTAAAACATTAATTCCCGCCCAATAGTTGAAAAAATAACTTTTATCCACGACTGTCAAATAATATACCCATAATTCAACCGTTTTTGACCAATTAATGACCGTGGTTACTGTTGCTAATTGAATAATATTGACAGTTCGATGGAATAATATTATTCAATCGTTATGTCAAATTTAAATCTTACCTTACAAAAAGTACAAACAAATTACTTTTAAAAAGTATTTTTTTCCACATAAAAAGCCAAAATTATACTAGTTTTCTCATTTTTTATAGTTTTATTTTCTTATTAAGCTTAAAATGTAGCTGAATAGTCGGTTTAAAATTTTCTGCTAAATGTCAAATCACTTCATAATTTTGTTAAAATAAATACCCAGTAATCAACGCTAACTATGTTTATGTTTGTAAACAAACAATTTTCTACAATTTGTTAGGTTATTTCTGATTTTATAATAGTACAGTATGTTATTATTTGACAGTTGTGGATAAAGTATAGTATTCTATTCGCATGTAATGGCTATTACATGCTCATTGAATAATATACTATTATCCACGACTGTCAAATAATATGCCCATAATTCAACCGTTTTTTATCAATTAATAACCTTCGTTACTGTTGCTAATTGAATAATATTGACAGTTCGATGGAATAATATTATTCAATCGTTATGTCAAATTCAAATCTTACCTTACAAAAAGTACAAACAAATTAGTTTTAATAAGTATTTTTCCACATAAAAAGCCAAAATTATACTAGTTTTCTCATTTTTTATAGTTTTATTTTCTTCTTAAGCTTAAAATGTAGCTGAATAGTCGGTTTAAAATTTTCTGCTAAATGTCAAATCACTTCATAATTTTGTTAAAACAAATACCCAGTAATCAACGCTAACTATGTTTATGTTTGTAAACAAACAATTTTCTACAATTTGTTAGGTTATTTCTGATTTTATAATAGTACAGTATGTTATTATTTGACAGTTGTGGATAAAGTATAGTATTCTATTCGCATGTAATGGCTATTACTCACTCGAATGATTTCTCATCAGTAATAGCATACATTACATGCTCATTGAATAATATACTATTATTAGCGCACGTTGTGCATATGTAGTAAAGAGCTACTTTTTATTCTCAAAATATATGTGTACTTTTTAAATTTGTAAAAAAATAGTAGGTCTATTATGTATGTAATTTCGGAATGTGTGGTGGTTCGTGCTCGCCCTATACTATTTTATTTGTAGTGACTATATATTTTATAGTTTCAATACTTTACACATATATTTTTAAAGTTTACATAATGAGTTCAGAAAATACGCTTCTCTGTTTCAAAATTAGAATGACATTGACATATGTATTATAACATGCTTATTGCTGTTAGACGGCGCTTCATTCTTAAGGGATTTTTTGTGACATTTTGATATTTGAAATTGGTATGACTGCACTAAATACACAAAATATTTTGGTAACGGACAGAATAAAAACACATCACTGTTACCAACTTAACTATTCTGTCAGAAATTTCCCTTAATGAAAATTACCAACTATTTTTATAAAGATCAGAGAAAATAATGTAAAAGACTTGTTAAGAAGGCTATTCAAACACTGCTGCTACGCGCTCGTGTCAGAATTTCAAACTCTGAATAGGTATTTGCAACTTATGTTTTAATATACTATTCCATTCATAGTCCCTTAAAGTGACACTGTAATATTACAAAATTGTCCGGAAAAAGTGTATTTTTTAATCGGTTTACAGGTGACAGTATATTATTAAAAATATTTGGAATTTCCACAAGTTCATTAAAAACTGTAAACAAATCACTCTATCTTCTCTGTGAAATATATTAAAGATATTTCATAAGAACATCAAAATAACAATGTTAAAGTGCAGATTTTATAGATTGCGAAGTTGTCATTTTTATTATTTCAGTAATAAATGTCAAAGTACATGAAATCCTGTTTGACGAAAAGATAAAATTTTCATTTGTAAACTACGTGCTAAAATTTTTAAATACGCGTAGTCACAAAGTATATTCTTAAACAGATGATGAGATTGATTTATCAATTTATATGTAGACTCAAGAATTTTTTTTTTAAAATTATTTATATCACATGTCACTTATTATCTGATTTAAAATTAATGATTAGTTAATATTTCTTAGAAAATTATATTGTATGTATTTATAATATTTATTAAGTGAACGCATTATAATTTGTACAGAAAATACAGAGTACATAAATAATGTGATCTATAGACGATAATTTTATATTTTTTATGGAAACTTTTAATATACATGGAATTTTTAGACTACTCGTACTTAAATATTTACTTATCTAAAAATTATTTGTATTGATATCAAAATTGTATCAGTATTTAATCCTATTGTTAAAAACTCAAAGTACATAATGAATTACAGTTTTTGTTTGTTTATAAACAAACTTGTGTTTGAAAGTTGTACTTCTTTATTGAAATTTAAGATGAAGTATCGCATTTTGTAGCAATGGATTAGAAGATTTCTGATAAGATTCCCATATTGATTGATACATATAGAAACGAAGAATTATTAATTTTAGATAGGTAAATCATATACGTAAGCGACTAAAGATAACAAAAACTCCCATTAACAAAAATAAACCGATTTCAGATTAGATTACAATTGTTAACTTATATTTGCACTTGAAATCTTGATTATTCCCTTTGATTATAAATACGAATGTTACCGACATAGGTTTTTTATTTAACGTTTCTTCATATATGACTAAAATAGTAATATATACCGTGATTAAAAAATCTTTGTAAGACTGTTATCATTTATCGTTAGTAAGTGAAAATAACATACTATTACTTATATAAAAATTACGTAGAATTTGCTGATCACGTTTTGTTTCTATGAGTAATATTGACAATGTTTATATTCTTTATAGATTAATATTTTACATAGATAAATGAATTTAGCAGAAATGTAATTATTGGGATTTAATGATGCCAGCAGATTATATTGTCTAGTTAATTGTTTTGAACAATGATTTTAATAATCAAAATATTGTATATACCTTTTCCTTTATATTTCTAATTTTTACAGTGGTTAATTCTTACCAAGTTGTATGCTGTTATAAAAAAAATGGATGTTTAGTTAATATATAAAATAAATATATCATCACGGCATCTTACCCATTGCTGGGTGTGCCAATCTGCTTTGTACACAGATGTAGTGATGAAATATTTGTGCCGTGTGGGCGCTTACCAGGCGTCACCTCACGGGCACTCATAGCTGTCATTGTCAAATCCATATCTATTGGATAACAATTCCAAGGTCGTATTCTGTTCAAAACTGTAAGTCTAAAGATCTATAAATCGAAAGATGCCACTCTCATATATAATTTCATATTAATCAACAAAAATAGATGTGTTTTTGTCAATTTTTTACAGATTTACAGATCTGTTAGACTTACAGTTTTGAACAGAATACGGCCATTAACGAATTGCTAAAAATTAACCACTTTCTTAAAGAATATGCCCGAATTATGTGTTTCTACTTCTCATAGTTCTACTACTTGACTTTATAACAAAGGGGCATCAGTACGAATTAGTTGTTCTGATTAAAATATTATGCGGAAAAGAAAATTAATTCAAAGTTATATACAACAAAAACTCATTTTTGAGAAAAAAATCGATAGGCCTTGTATTTTGAAACTTTCGATATATTTACGAAATAAAAATATGATGGTATATATTAATTTAGAAAGTGGTCGATCGATTTTTTTTTTAAATTTATAGTATTTACATGTAAAAATATGTTCTAGATGTAAAACTAACAAATTAAAAGTTTGTTTACGATTTGTAGGGTGCAGTTGATCAAATAATGCGTGTGGAGTTGATTATCCTAGAAATTATGCATAAATGTCTAAATTGATATTATTGTTAAATTTGTCTGCAGATTATATTTTGCAACAGTTTCTCGCATTAGTGTAATAGTTTCGTAACAGATCTAGGTACTCTTGACTAACTGTTGTAAATTGATAAATGACATTTGAGCCTAAACGTTTACAGCATTCGAAACGAGTGTTATTTAGTGAAATGTAGGAACAAGGTGAGTGTCATGTGCGATTTTTCTGATTTTTAGCTTGCGAATAAGTATAGACGCACGTGTTGTGTTTGACAACGGAGCCATGTCTCATTAGCGGATATAGAAACATCCGGTGTAGTAGTCCCCAAGCAGCAAGCGCATTTCGCGCGCAAAATGACATTACACTAGAATAGCTTACCGCCTTAAACATCGTCGGCACTTCGAAGTATCCTTCCACTAAGTCCATGGAGAGGGCGAAAGGAGCTGCGGACAAGTTTCGCATGCCTCGCATGATCCCAAGCGACAAGACACTCACTAATGTGGTGGCCAGCACCGTCATAGTTTCGCCGCCGGTGTAGCGGTCCAGCAGGTCCCAGGCGCCGCGCCACGAATTCACGCACGTGAAGGCGAAGCATGTGGTGTACACCCTGGACATGGTATAGTACATGATGCGGTGCTTGTCGGGGTGGAAGATATTCGCCAATGCATGCTGCGCTATCCCGAACACCAAGTGTCCTATGAAACCGATGAGAAGCGATGACACTTCACTTTTCACAGGGTCATCCGGGTACATGTAGATCTTTGTAAGATTCCAGGTGCTGCGCCAGTAACCTACCACGGCCGGTGCGACTACCAAGGAGGCGAATACAGTATCCAGGACACTAAGGAGAGCGTAGTGAGTATGCGATTTCCCCTTGAGGGATTCCGCGAGGCCTGCAGTGCTTCCACGCATCTCGACGAGGGCCGCACATCAGGAAATCATAGTGAGTGATGTTTGTTTGAGACTTGTCAGATGTGGATCGCCGGGAGCAACTGGATGTGGACGACATTTCAGGCTCCCGTTATCAGTAGTTGTGCTAGTGAGGGGGAGGGGGCGTACCACGTGATTGAACGCACTTAAAGCTCTCTGCCTGCGAGCCAACAATCGGTTTTGTTAATGGGTTCATTTCGCCCGTTGCGTTGTCCATCGTGGAGTCTTGTGCGTGAGAGTGCGGGCGCGGGCTATGTTGGTGCAGATCATATCGCAACGCAAATCCTGCAGTTTCCGGTCGTGGTGGAGGCGCTCACAAGACGCAAGCAAGCTGTGCCCTAAATCCCGCTCTATTATCATACGCTTCAATTTTCGGCCGTGGCAATGACCTTGTTTATTTTCATCCAACGGGTACATTATTTTTATTTCATTCATTATCCAATTTATTTTATACGTTCCATTTATATTTATATTTTAATAATTTTTAATACGATAACAACTAATGTATTTACATTAAGTTTTTTTTTTTAATATTTGTGATAATACTGTTTATTCCACTCTGTCATATCAAACAACCTTCCTAAAAACAATTATAAATTTAATATACCTAAGTGAATAACTTCAAATTATACTAGATGCCAAGGACCGCCGAGAAAAAAATAAAGTTCCTTGAAAGATATTTTCATACTTCCTATTTACTACAATGTTATTTTTATAATAATAGTAAACTTTTTCTCCGAAATATTGAAAATTAAGTTGTACTTATTTTTTTGTCATAATTAAATAAATTCGTATTTATAAAAAATAAATAAAAGCGATTTTATTATTTACTTAATGATTATTTGAAGTAAAAAAATATTTATACAAATTTTAATTGTTTTTAAATACTTAACTAAAAATAAAATTGTGTTAAAACTATAAATAAATATACGTATGCAATCAAAGAGACGTATCTACTTCAGTACGTTGATCCACACATTTCAGAAATGATATGTTATAAAAAGCAATTATTTAAAGAATACACTATTTCAAACGTGTTAAATATAAGACAAATAGCGGTCCAACAAAAATTATTTACGCGTCCCTTATAAAATTAGGATTATTAAATATATATATATATATATATATATATATATATATATATATATATATATATATATATATATATATATATATATATATATATATATATATATATATAACCTTTTCCTGGCTAGTTGCATGCGGGTTTTGTGTCCTGTAGTTACGCCACTGGCGATTACCCATTATCCTTTATACATAGTTAACTCATGAATCAGTGCGAAGTGTTCCCGCATTTACGATAATAAAATAGTAACTTTATACTTATTTTATTTGTAGATGTCAGAAGCAAAACATAATTTATAATTGATTACACGTTTATATTCAAATGCAATAAATAAACTGTGTTTTTTGAATTACCATTCTAATAAAATGGGCATTAAAGAAACTATTGTATGTAATTTTTAATACCTTTTGAGTATTATTCAGTTTGTAAAAAAATTGCACATTCGATTGATATTTTTTATGAATATGTAGGTAAAATATATCTAATTATATCTAGGCCTGTATTATGAACGCATTATTATAATAATAGCGCTATTATAAAGCGAGACGCGCGCATTTACATTCTTATGACGTCACTTTTAACAAAAGCGTTAAATAAAAGTGGGTTCATAATACCGGCCATATTCTTTAATCGAGTGACTAGCTAGTTACCTGCTTACGAATACGAGTCAATACGTTCATATATTTAGTATTTTCCCAATTTAATGTTAATACAAATTACAAAGAAAATTTGATTTTCTTTATGTTTTGTTTGCACCTTTTGTATTTTCTAAAGATTTATGGCCGTATATAGCAATATTTTAATTGGAAATTAAATAAAATATTTATGCAACAATAATGTAAACACAAGCTTTATGACATGGAGTTTAAGTATTATTGACCGAATGTCATAAAGCTTGTTTACACTTGAGTTGCATATAGATTTTTTATACGACCTTACCTTAAATAACATTCCTTATACAAAAATTTGACAGACGAGCAGACAATTTTAACACACCGAACACGTGGAATATACCAAATACCGAGTTCACATTTGACATAAGAGATCTGAAGTTGAATACTGCAGTACTCAGTCAGTATTACCAACATGAATGTTCAGAAAAAAACTACATTCAGGTAAGACAACTTAAAAGCCACACGTGTATTGATGGTGCCTCTGTAATGTGTAAATTAAATAAAATACGAAAATCGTTTGCTTTACACATCAGAGTATAAAAATTAAATTAATATTAAAACATAATATATTTTATACGTACATACTTAACGTTGATTTTAATTTAATTTTTGTTATTCCCAATTATATAGTGATACAACCGGCCATTATAGATGCAAAATTATAAAATAATCAGTTTTTTTTATAAATCTTATAGCCAAATAAATCAATTTAGGTACGTACTATAATGCTCAGTTGAAAAATTAATATTTATGGATCAATGCACTAAAGTTCTATTTTTTATTACGAATGTAGAAAATAAACCAGATTGGTGATAAAAAGAAACTTTAGTGTCGAGGTGCATATTAAATTTTATTTGATATCGAAAAATTATGAAAATGAAAGATTTATGTTTATAGGTTATGTTTACGTATTTGTCAGTCTGATACTCAATGTTGCTAATCTCAGACATTGATATTATTGCCAAGAACACTTAAAATTATATGTTTTATCTCAAACTTCTTCATCGGAATTACTTATTTAACTCGTTCTTCTTGCGTATTTTTTTGTCATTTTGCGTATAAATTTACTATAGTATGTCGTACCCCCAGCCAAATTATCTTACATGTACAATAATTATCATACGATAGGCACCACTGCATTTGCATGATATCGTGATATAATGAATTATTTTAGTGCTGATTTTTTAACTTTTAATGACAATTTTTGAGCACTTTTAGTGACGATTTCAAATAAAGTATTTTACTGAATATTTAGATCTTTTTGTACGAACGGTTACGGTCGGTACCATAAAAAGAAAATTTTAATTACCAGCAGATAATGTGCAAATCAATTTTTTAACACATGTATGTATTAGTATTTTAAATGTTTCATCATTAGGTGTATTAAATAAATAAATATAAATATATCATCACGGCATATTACCCATTGCTGGGTGTGCCAATCTGCTTAATACACAGATGTCGGTAATGATGAAATATTTGTACCGTGTGGGTGCTTACCAGGCGTCACCTCACGGGCACTCATTGCTGGCGTGGACAGTGCACCACAGGGGTCAATTTTTTGCCATTTAAAATTCGAAATATTTGACGTCGGTCGGGATCGAACCCGGGTCCCCAGATTCGCGACCAGACACTCAGGCACACGGCCACGAGACCGCATGGGGTATTAAGTATATGATTTAATGTCACATCGTTAGGTGTATTAAGTACATGCTTTAACAGCTGGGCATACATTAATAATGAGTCAAATGCTTGTATAGCCTGTCTCAGCATATAGTGGATTACCTTTTGCTGACACTAGACAATGGGATATGTGACAAAAATGAAATTTCAATTTATGACCATTAAATATAAACATTAACCGCTATAGCTTCTCATTATAATAATAATAATTAAACATTGTTTCGTAATAATTGCAATTTGGAACTGAATATTTTAGAGAAGGGATATGGTGACGTCAGCATGACCTGAGTGTATATTTCTACCGTCTGTCTTTATTCACTACGCTCCAGTCATAGTGACGTCACAAGACACCAAATTTTTAATAATTTATTTCGTCTAAACTACAAATAATTAATCGATTTTAAAAAATACGGGTATTTTAATTTTTTATCTAGTGGCATATAGATATACCCCATTTTGTAATAGTTTGGTAAAAGCTGGGAAACAGAACCAGATTAGAATTTTCCAATATACATACCTATCATTTAGTGAAGGTATCATTATACTTAACTGTTACTGTTCTAACTATTCGAGACTAGATTTCTCCAAATATACTCGTAAACGTTAAAATTAAAATAATAATGAACTAATTTTATAAATTTCTGATAATCCCTTCGTGACTGTTCGGAAAGAATATTTCCCGATGTAAGAAGCTTGACCGCATCGTTAGTGAAGTCAAGTTAATTGATTATAAGTTAAAAAAAGCTATAATAGGTTGCTGCTATAGATTAGAATACAAATTTATTTTCACAGCACTAGAATTAAATATGTATTAATGGCAGGAAATAAAATCATTTGTTTCGAAATACTTATATCTTGTAAGATGACAAATGATAAATAACATTGTATTTACACAATTAATTTTTTATTTATATATCTCTCTATCTTTTGTAACGTGATAACAAACAATTTAATATTTGTATAGATAATATTTCTTTACTTTATCTAATAGAGATGGCTGAAAGGTGAATTGAAAATTAAACTTTAGTACATAAGAAATTTAATTAAATGTTTATTCATAATATATTGTCACTATTTAGTTAATACCTACTTAGTAGCACTTCTTCTAGTAATATATAAGTAGTTCATTTTTCGTCTAGTAGAACTAAGAAATACCACATGCCCTGTCTCTATCCTACAAGTTTTTGCATCATTTACTAAAATGAATGCGTTTGTCGAAGAGAGAAATACACCTAGTCAACATGGCGAATAGAAGCAGATGTTTTCAAATCACTATCAGATTCCAGATCTATCTATGACGTATGTATGACGTCAAAAATTTCTCCCACTCAATAATGACGTGCGTTCTACTAGAAGAAAAATGAACTATAACTACTTATTAAAGCAATACTACTTCCATGATGAGAAAGAATAAAACAATTTATTTCTACGGCCGTTTTAAAAAGTACATTTTATTTCATTTATTTTAATGTATTAGGTACAGGTCTGCTAATGTACTAAAATTAATTTTAATAGGAGATAAATGGTCTGTATAGAATTTTAGAGTGACGTTTTATTTTCTCAACTTTTTGTGTGTCAAAGTTTTCTCTTTTGGATAAAATATATAATAAAATAGTTCTTTTTTTGTAACAAATGCGGGAAATTAATGATTCTGAAACGAATTAAGGTTTCTGGAACGAGCGTAGCGAGTTTTGTAATTTACATGGAGTTTCAGAATCACGTTTTCGCATGTGTTGCAAACAAGATTTTTTCTGCTATATTTTCGTCATATTTTAGTATTTTAGCGATATTATCCGTGTATGTGTGTAGATGTGTATCTAGCACGAGTACACGTATAATCAAAACCTTTTGAACGTTTCGTGTGATCCGCTTAAAAATACCAATTAATGACTCTTGCCTAGCGATGGGTAGCTGAAAATTTCCTTCTAGAAATTTATTTATTCTTGAGAAAAATTCCTGGAAGTTTATTCATTTACTAATACCAGGAAAAATACCGTGATTTTATTTTCTACATTTTTTTTTCTATTTATAATCATTAATTTTCCCAAGACCAAGAGTAAAAATTAACTTTTATGGTAACGAAAATTAAGGAAAAGTAGAGCATTTTGCTTCTAGAGGCGAAATGTGAATATTTTTTCCCAATGGAGAATTAATTATTTTGACAAGTATAGACAATGCTTTATCATACAATTCTTTGATTTCGAGTGTAACAAGTTTAAAACTGCCGCGCCTGCAGTAACAATTACTTCTTGTGGTTCTTTAGAACTGAACTAAATTACAATTATTGAAAGCATATTATTTGTAACGATCCTACTGCCTACAAATTTTTGTTGTGCAATGATTCAAAGTCTTCTACATATGACAATATAATTTCGAAATTCTTAATTCTTATAAGAATAACATTTTTCATCTCCAGTCACGGAAAAAATAATAATATGTACATATCAGGAAAGAATGCTTTATATATCTTCTGGACAATAATATACATTTCTTTCTTGCTATTTTCTGTACATTCGTAATTTATTTTTATATTCGTCATGTTCGTATTAAATTTTATTATTTTTTTATGCAACAATTTTGTTTCACACACAATGTACAAAAATGTAGCAAACACGACGTATATATTTTTCAAATTGCCTAATAAACATCACTAATATTATTAATTCTATCAAGTGTAGCGTCAATAAACGAATAAAGTAAGGTAGTATACTAATATACTATTCATGACGTCATAAATCTAGTCCCTTACTTTGTCTAATGACATGCATTGGCTGTTTATCCGTTTTAAGTGCAGTGTCAAAATTTTCCTAAATGACATCTAGTGATATGGTAATGTTTGAATCAACCTATTTATGTGAAAGAATATTTTTCTGAATGAATTAACAAAAACAAATGTAATTTATTTTTAGATTTAAAATAATGTTAGGTATGTTTTAGAACGGACACTAAAATATTTTCAATTTTCAAATAACACAAAAGTAGAATGGTATCTCACAAAATACACGTGTTCCAATTAAAGCACCCTGCATGTAGAACTCGAGATCTATAATAACGGGTAAATTAACTTTTAAGTATGAAACAATACTGAATTTTGCACTGAGAGAAATGTATATTAAAAATTGTATATTGTTCATCAAAATTTTAAATTTAAATATGTAAATATTAAGTATTGGGAAACGTATATGTAAAAGTATTATAAAAATGTATTTACTATTAAGATTCGTATATTTTTAAACGATATATATTTAAAATTAAAGACAGCATATTAAGAATAATTATATGTATATTTGCCGAATATATTTAAATATATAGATATATTTAATTGTATATTACATATGAGAATTAAATATTCGATATATTCAACTTTAAAATACTCCGGTATTGCGGCTGACGGCGTCAACAAGTTGAACAGGCAAGCGATGATCAGGGGAAGAACAGTCTCCCTGTTCACTTACATGTGTCTGCGTCGATTAAGTGGAAATAAAACAATAAGATCGTGTACATCAATCCTCAAATATAAATGTGCAACAATTTTGTAATAAATATTTTAAAATCGTAGTGGCTTGAAAATTTGTGTGAAAGTGTTAGGATTATTATTTAGAATTTAATTTATTTTATTCTTGTTATGAAATCTGTTTCGTTGAATAGTATTTTTTGTTATTACATTCACGTACTTAGAAAAATAAATTCTATTTATAAAAGTTGTCTTTAAATAAGGTACCTGTACACCGATTACGTTACGTAGGAATTTAATGTGCACACCCTATATCTACTATAAAAATGTAATATATTAGTTTGCCCTTATAAGTATGCTGTAATTTTGAGCCTAAGATACTTGTTTATTTGAATTAAATATTTTGTATAGTAAATTTTACCACATGCTATAATAAAATTTAATATAACTTTATAATTATTAATAATATCTCGAATATTAAGGATGAAATATTATTTTAAATTTGAAAATAAGTATATATTTAAAATTAGTATTTTATATATTTGCTCTTATTACATAATATTCTAAACTTTTTAATATCCATACATATTTAGTTCATATATCTTGTGTATTTGTCCCTTTTATAAATATAAAATATAATAACAACTATTATAAATATATTTATCATAACAACACATTTCTCTCGGTGTGGTGTGGTGACTTCGAGTTCTGATGTAAAAGTTTTAATTTTTATGAGTATATGAACGCCATAATTTTTTAGCTTTCCAACGGTCTGTATGATCTATTCTGCTTCTAACAACAAAATGCAGCTATTATTAAATTTATGCATCAGGTTATAAACAATATTTGTGACAATGAAACAAATGAAATCATTAGTCAGATATCAATTATTTATTTTAAGTTTATTTTCTTTATATTCATTAACATTTTTTAACATACTAAGTATTGAAACACTTTTCAAATTCGTCTTAAATATGTCAATGCCTACTATGACGTCCATATAAAAAATTAAAATTAATTGAAATACATAATACTATTTAGGGAACTAAATTAGGAAATTAACAATGAAAATAACTAAATTATTTTCTTTAATTGTGTACCTATTTCATTTTGTTTCAGTGCCAGAACCATTGGTTTTAACGTATAAATTTAATAATTAATGCATAAATTTGAAATATGCATGTACATTCTAAAAGGAATTCTTTTCCATTAGGATACCTATATAAAAATATATGAAAGACTGGCCAAAAGAAATTATATGGTGTCAGTGTATCAAGCTTTAACAGTTTAGTCCTCAATATTAAATAAAAAATATTGTATAAACGTAGGGACAAATAGATATTACTTCGAATTAATAAAAAATAATAATAAAAATATTACATATTGAAATTAAATTTGATAATCTTTATATTAAATTATACACAATTCAAATTGTTCGAAATAATCAGAAACAGAATGATACAAGTAAAGATCAAAATATTTCCTCAAACAAAAAAAGTACAAATGTCATAGCAAACACAGAATGCATTTACAGTTTCATAAATAAATATATCATCACGGCTTATTACCCATTTCTTGATTCGTCAATATTCTAGTATTCACAGATTTCATTTGGCGATTCTGTACTGTTGCTGTTGACGTCGTTTGCCACACGTTACCTCACCCTCGCGGGCTCTCAAAGCTATTATGGAGAGAGACCTCAATACAGTGATCACTTTTGTGATATTTGAAAATTGGAAATAATTTCCAAATTTCATATTTGACACCGGTTAGAATCGAAACCGAGCCGCGAAATCACAACCGGCCACCTAATGCACACAGCAATCATAAAAAGTTTCATAATTTTAAATTAACAATCAGGTATTTTTTTATGAAAATGCAAATATTTGACATCACTAAAAAGCTAATGTAAATTACTATCAGAATATGTAAAAATATAATATGTATTATTACATTCGTAAAATTACCGATGATATACCGTCCAGCGAAACCGGAAGTAAAATTGAAGACCATTTGTAATTTACACTATAGATCTGAAATCAATAATAAAGAAAATATTCTTTTGTCTCTATTTTTTAATCACTTCTACTATGCGTGACGTATTGTTTACAATTTATAAAAATCGGTGTTCCAAGAAGCCTGCTATTTTCGAAGAAATACTAAAATAATATATCTTAGATAACAAAAAATATTGTTTGCTGTATTATATTTTAATATAATATTAAATTAATTTAGTATAATTTATTGAAATAAGAAAATAAAAATTGTTATTATTTGCCAATTGTTTTGAGAAATAATTTGGGATAAAGTCTCTCAGTTATATTATTTTACAGGTAAAGTTAAGTTTAAGTTCAAATTCAGAAAAATTCATTTGATAAAATAGCTTAAAAAATCTGATGTGGCCAACACAATACCTCCCGTTTAATTTAATTTTTATTCATGTAAATACTTAAAAATAAATTAAATTTAAATACCAGATTCTATCCCGACCAACGCTGAATATTTAGAATTTTAAATGGCACAAAAATGACCCCTATGTTGCACTCTCCACGCCTAGTAAACGCTCGCACGGTACAAATATGTCATCATCGTTACCTAAATCTGTGTACAAAGCAGATTGGCACACTCAGCAATGGGTAAATTCCGTGACGATATATTTATTTTATTTATTTATATACTTACCTATATTCCTATATATTTACTTATGCTGGTAACTGTATTAAGTTCCTTTCCGCATAATTATTGTTCTATTTACTACTTTCTTTTTAAAACGTTACTATTATTATTTGAAATGCTTAATTTATTGACAGTGACATATTTATATCTGTCAGTTACTTATGCATTTGAGATCTAAATTCTGTAACCATGGAGTTGCGGTTAAAACGTAGGCTCCGGGATTAAAATTATAGTTTTATAAATTTATCCATAAAATATATAGAAAAAGTATTAATGCAAACCTGTAGAAAATTTTAAAATCTTTAATTTTTATATAACATAAATCTCGAAAAAAATAACATTTAAAGGTATTTTTCGATGAAAAATTGTTTTAAGCTTTCAGTAAAGTACCATTTCCGGTTATCATACACATACACATACACATACACATACACATACACATACACATACACATACACATACACATACACATACACATACACATACACATACACATACACATACACATACACATACACATACACATACACATACACATACACATACACATACACATACACATACACATACACATACACATACACATACACATACACATACACATACACATACACATACACATACACATACACATACACATACACATACACATACACATACACATACACATACACATACACATACACATACACATACACATACACATACACATACACATACACATACACATACACATACACATACACATACACATACACATACACATACACATACACATACACATACACATACACATACACATACACATACACATACACATACACATACACATACACATACACATACACATACACATACACATACACATACACATACACATACACATACACATACACATACACATACACATACACATACACATACACATACACATACACATACACATACACATACACATACACATACACATACACATACACATACACATACACATACACATACACATACACATACACATACACATACACATACACATACACATACACATACACATACACATACACATACACATACACATACACATACACATACACATACACATACACATACACATACACATACACATACACATACACATACACATACACATACACATACACATACACATACACATACACATACACATACACATACACATACACATACACATACACATACACATACACATACACATACACATACACATACACATACACATACACATACACATACACATACACATACACATACACATACACTCTCAAAACAGAAGTGTGAAAACATACCCAGATAGAGTCGTTTATCACCCTTTGGCGAAGTAGAAAATGCATCGCTCTTATTCACTAAATTTTACTTATTGAAAGATTAAATATGAAAGTTATCTTTAAGATTAATTTTAAATTAATAAATACATGAGTGGATTTTAATCATTATTATTTATATTTACCTTTTGTGATGAAAAAAGTATTCTTTGAAAGTGCATTTTTTCTCCATTAATTGATTAAATTATAATCTTTTTGTGGATATTTTACCCTTTCTACATTTAAATTTTGAACTTATAAAGATAAACATTGCTAAAGAAGGTTTAATTTTTATTTTTAAATTAGTTCTAATTGATGAAAATAAGCAAAATGTGTTTTTTCAAAAATTTACTTTCACTATATAAGATTGAAATTTAATAATAACGACATTAAAAATAACACTTACAGATATATTTTCTGCTAATTGTAAAATTAAAATATAATAATTAATTATTAATGTTTAATACTATTTATTTAATTTTACTTTTTTAAATTAACTTTTAGTATTAAAAACCGGTTTTTTTTAATAATTACTTATGCCCGATAGTAGTAGGATTTTCAAATTATGATCATTGTTACCAACATTTTTGAAGATATCAGTATAATTAAAACACTTAAAAAGTATCTTGTATTGTACATGGTAGGGTGTCTAGAAACATACTCACATAAATATTTAATAAAAAACATATTATTAGGTATTGTTCATACATATTTAATACATACATATATTTTCTATATATATTTGAAAATCAAAACTTAACAAAATTATTTTCAAAAATGTAAATTATACAAGAAACCCTAAGGAATGTTTTCAAGTCATTTGCATCAGGGAAATTAACAAAGATGCAACAGTTGGTATGACATCTTTGTTACTATTGTAAATAAATGTATCAAAAAAATTGAAAAATTTCATTAGCGTTTGCTCGTATTGAATATTGAAAACATAATGAAACTTGTAAAAGAAATCAAAAGCTTTTAGAATTTCACTTGTACTTAAATTTATAATTTTCTTTTCTGAGATCAAATAATAGTTTGTTTCTGATTTAAGTAAAAATGGTTGGGCGTTTTTGTTTTTCTCTACGAAACCCTCTAAATTTTCTGTTTCCTATAACAATTAGTTATGACTGTAACTAATGAATGTACACAAAAGCAAAAATTCACTTACATCTACAAAACAAAGAAAATGATCCAGACTCCATTTTGGGCCCACTTTTCTTGTGTTATGAGCTGGTAAAAGCAAACATAGGGCAACCAATGATTTCATTTCGTCTAAAATATTAAAGAATTTTTTTGAATTATTTCAAAATATTACCCATATTCAATATCTTACCTCCTATAATATTAACATCTGTTTCAATACGTTTGTATATTTGCGATGACATTGTTGTAATATATTTTAATATTTTGGGGAACATAATTTGTGCTGTTTCTTCATCAATTTGGTTGTCTATTAAATATGTTTTTAGTTCATCAGTATTTATCTTTGTTTTGTTGAACAAATTACCACAACACTGAAAGATAGCAAGAAGAACAATACTAATGTACAGATCTAAATGTTATAGGGAATACTATGCCTCTAAAAGCGACGCGTTTTGTAATACGTAGTACGGGTAATACGCAAGTGCGCAGATGCATTTATAGAGCATTGCACTAAAGGACAACATTTCACACTAGTAGATTAAATTGTACTAATTCTGGAGTACAAGAATATTTTTTGATAATATAGGTGCATATTTCACTATTGAAAAATTAATTTTCACATATAAATGAGTAATTTATAATAAATGAAAATGTAAATTGTAATGTAGAGTAAAATAAAAATGCTCTTATTGTGCGATTTATTTTACACAAAATGATGTAAATAATTTAATCTTAGATAAGGAGCAAATTTTTAAATCAACTCGATGTAATTCATTACAATTTAATTTAAATAAAGTCAAATACGATTTAAAATATTTTTACTCCATACAAGATTGAAATTTTCGCACTTTTGTTTTGAGAGTGTACACATACACATACACATACACATACACATACACATACACATACACATACACATACACATACACATACACATACACATACACATACACATACACATACACATACACATACACATACACATACACATACACATACCAAAAGGAACCCAGACCTGGCGATTACGGCTTTTCCTCATTGCAACGCTCAAGCTGCCGCTGAGAGATGGCAAATATAACCTTTCGTTTGATATATTTTATATACACCTTAATCTACAAACTATATAACTAATTACAAAACAATTATTTATTTAATTCAAACTTTTTACCGAATTATTCAATTTATTTTATTTAATACTGAAACGATAATATTACTTTATTTAAAACAATTGGAACAAAGTTAGCACTCCTGTCGCGCGCCCGAGACGCACACTTTTTTTATTATAAAATAATATTTCAACGTGAACAGGCTATTTTTAGGAGATGAATCGAGAAAAATTGTCACATTCATATAATGAACGGTTTTGACATAAAAATGTGAGTTGGCCAGCATAATACTTTTCGTCAATTCTACGTATTTTATACAAATTACACAGAATTTTTTTTGAAAACTATTCTACGGGGCGTTTACTTTTTAGGGGAGAAATGAATTAATCTCACCTCGTAATGAACTAAACTGAACTACTCCAAAAAAGAAAAGTATGTTTCTTAAAATAAGAAGTAGAAAATAAAAATATATATAGCATTATATTTATAACATAATAATCTGCTGAATTGGCTTATGGCTATAATCTGTTTTATTATCTTATGTGATTTGTTTTTGCCACCTTAAATTATTTTACATTTTCATATTTCCAGTAAAATAATTTCGCGAAAGATATTATGTAAATTTTATTTGACTCTGACATCTGTCAATTAGTAATACTTGAATATTCTGTTTCCATGGTGCAGCTTTTAGCAGCATTAGGTTGCAAGATATTTTTATAATTCTTTGTCTCTAAATTCATTGAATATGAAGAAAAAAATATAATTCTTTTATTTATAATAACATAAAGGTCAAAAAATGATATTTAACAGCGTTTTTTCAAGAAGAACTGTTAAAATCTTCAAATTAGGGTATTTCCGGTTAACCTATCATAACCAAAATCTAATTAATTTTTCATATGGACGTACGAAAGAGGAATATGAAAGAATTATAGTTTTTGGAATTGTAGTATTGGAGTTATCGATGGAGAAATTTTTGTCACACACACACACACACATACAAACACACACACACACACACACACACACACACACACACATCACATACAGACATCGTAAAACAGTAAATTCGTATTGTACGGACTCTAAAACGTGCTTATTCATTAAAAACTCCTCATCGAATTTTTGACCAAAGACAATACCTTCCTTACCTATACGTGACGGAAGTTAAAAAAAAATAGAACCCCACCAGAACCATGATATCTACATGAAACTATTTAATTGTTTTGCTGAAAAACAATTAGAGGAGGCAATATCTGAGCATTTCAAAATTAATATTGAAATCCCAATATACCACCTTATATAAGGTTTCTTTTTTTTAGAGTAGTACTTGAACAGTTATTTTATTGTAAGATATCACTAGAAATATGGCATGTAAATAGTCAAAAACTCAAAGAACAACTCGATTTACAATAAATTTCACATACTTGTATAATATGTCAAAGTAACATCGGACGGTTAAGTTAGTGCCCTGAACAGCAGATTTTTTCATAAGGACTACAAAGGAATAACTTTCAGTTTCAGTATTTTTGATCAGGGGTTAATTTATAAATCTTACCTTTGTCCTGAACCTCGTTGGAAAATTGAATGTGACATCCCCATCGTCCCTCCATATGACTAAAGGTGGAGCTATTGTATTTCTTAAACTTTGAAGAAATATCAATAATATGAAACAAGCACCAATAATTGCCATATAATATGTAGCATTATTTTGACAAAGTGCATCTTCTATGTACCATCCTCCTCTCCAATGCATTACGCAGGCTACAGTGAACATGTATGTGTAACATCTTCGAATAATTTGCGACTTGATTCTATTGCACACCGTAGATTCTTTATTTTCCAGCAAAACACTCAGGTATTCTCGAACCAAAGCAAAACCTACGTGTAAGATTCCTCCAACGAAGAAACAGTGCACCTCAGGAAATACCATTGAGTGGATGTCTTGAAGTACCCATATTGCGCGAAAAACAGCAATGACAAGAGGAGCAACAACAAACAACGCAAAAAGAGTATCACCAGTAAAAAGAATTCGTTTCTTGGTTTTTGTTTTTAATTTCGGATTTTCTGATTCACTCATATTTATTGAAATTACAATTTTGTGACACGTTACTGTTAACTGACGAAGAGCTGTTATCAGATGAAAGTGGGCAAATATTCAGAGCAGCACGAATTATAAGGCTCAACTCTTGTTTATCTAACCACGTGTATAATTCAAATACACTTAACTACTTCTAAGTATCTTAATAAAATCTCAGATTTTATATAGTATAATTTATTAAACACACATGGCTCGCATTACCAATTATTACACTGAATAGGTAAATGAAAGGAACGCACTACTAACCTTCAAGAAATATATCATTCTAGAAAAAATACAATAATCTATATCATGTAATTTTAAGATACATTAAAAAATTAAGATTAAAAGTTAAAGTAAACATATGTATATACAAGTCAAAAGTGTATTGAATGATTATGTAAAATTGTACTTGTAGTTATACACAAACATTATGAAAATATTATTGTTTAGGTCAATTGATGAACCTTTTTTATAGGCATTGGGTTAGAATTTTTTTTGTAATTAAACTCGCGGGTCAACGATCAAATTTAAAATAAAAACAATTTTTATTTTGAGTTCTTTTTAATCCGTAGAAGCAAAAAACAGTACAAAATCTATATTAAATAGCATAGGTACCTAATTATATTTAAAATTAGTAAGAAATTTTCTGCTGTTTTTGCGGCCGTCAAAACAACTACTCTATTTACATGCCACGTCATAAATATCGATGCGCATAGTTTCAAACTTGAAAAACGAGATATTACTAAAACATATGTTTCGACCTCAGTGATATTGTTGGTTGTCATAACCTATAATAAGTTTGTTTCGCCGATTTCGCCATGGAAAAATTTTCGGAACTCATAATTGGCGAAGTGGTAAAATACCCCTGTTTATATAATCTACGGAAAAAGAAACATAAAGAAATAAAAACAATACATTTTATGTCAAACTGGTTTAAGTTGGTACTATTGAAATGTGTGTTCTGATCATGCGCAATTCAAATATACGACGGCAACGGCTCGTCAACACCTTCAAAAATAGATATATTTCAACGACGGCCGGCGCTGTTCGTAGCGTCGAGACCGTTCGTACCGTATGATTTCAACCAATCACAGCACAGAACGGTGTAAACGGTGAGCAATTTGACAGTGATAATGGTATATGTGAATCCAGCTTTCACCTCACACATGCAACAGTTATTTCTTTTTCTATACTTTTTGCATAATCGAGTTTTTTTTAAATGTTTACCGATTGGGTTTCTAAAGGCATGATGTTTTCTTTACAAATTACTAATATGTAACAAAGATCAAAGCTTATTTTAAAAATCACAGCTGTCAAAATAATTTTCATATCTATTTTATCATTAAAGTGCTTCCTACCGGCAGGACTCCAAGAGTCTTGGGCCTCTGGCGTGGTTGACAGGTTGAGTAATCCAAGCTTCTGAACTCAGCGAAACTTTACACTTAGCTTGTCCGAGGTAAGTTCTCCAGATTGGAGCGAATCAAGAGACCACCAAGTCACCATTAAATTCTAGGAATAAATTTTGTAGGTTTCGTTGTGATATTTAAATAAAATAAATATAAATAATAAAAATATTTTATTAAATTCAAGAAATCTGTCAAATATGACAGAGGTCAAATGTAATACTAAATATATGTCAAATATGATCTCTTCTCGACCCTGTTCCCTACTTTCCCCTCCATTCAGCTGTTGAGGCTATGCCAGATACGTTTGGGAGGGGGGAATTCTAGTTTCTCCCCAGCCGGCTGTGACTATGCCAGGAACGTTTGCGGATTCTATTTAATTTCCCCCATCTACATGACCTGGTATTGGTTGCCAATAAAATGTAATTTTGCGGGTCTCGTTGCTTTGCAGCCACCCAAGCTCAACATGTGTGCCGTAGCAGCACCGAACGCTGGCATGTCCACGTTCACTTGAGTATCTCTTAACAAATTACACCATCGACGAGTGCGACACAGGTACTTGTCGGGCCAGACAGTGGGGCGACTCAGTCGCACTCTTTCCATATGCTTAGACTACGTCGAGTGTCCCTGCCTACAAGGTGAGGCGGCATAACCGCGAACCAAGATATTGTTGCTAAAACCACGCTATCCATAAAAAAGAACGGCCCGTCGGCTCAGCCGAGCGCCATGTAAGTTCGGAAACCCTAAACTTACATATTCACATACACTTACACAATTGCGTTTGTAATTGACAATAAATAGACAGGTCTAATTGACGCATTATTTTCAATGTTGCTAATATTAAATTGTTAGGACAACCTTTTATGTGTTACTATATTGACATTGTTATAAATTAATTTGTTGAAATTGTGTCTAGATGTCTCTCTGTGCGAGGTTTTCGTTGTGGTTTCCCTCATACGTAAGGCGTATGCCAGCGAGCGGACCATTCCACAGCAGTACCGTATCTCTCATATTATTTATTATTTGCTTTCATAATTAATTTTCAATAAATGCACGAAGATAGACATATTCTGCCTGCTTTTTGGAGAGAAGGGTTACTTATTAAATATAAACACAACTTAGGGTAAGTGCAACCTTGAACTAGACGAGGCCAGTTATGACGCCTTACACTATCACTAAGAACAAATGTAAACATTAATATAAGACTAAAAGTATTATTAAATACTTAAACTCTAAAATTATTCATTTATTTAAACATTTACATGATATTTATATCACTAATTATTTATTTTCTCGACTGGCTGGACTTCACTAACTGAACTGAACGCTATACTGGGCTCAACTACTTGCTCGCACAGAGCTGCGTCGCTTTTATATCTCACTATTATTCTATAACATTCCAGCATATTTCCAACAACGTTCGAAACAAAAAATCAGGTCGCGCATGGGTTGTTTACACAGCTGCTAGCGGTAATTACGTTACCGCCTTCGAAGGTTTTCTAAAAAGGTTCAACCAGTGGCGTACACAGCGCGTACGCTATACTAAGTAGTGTCGACTCCTGATGGCGAATTTTTCATGTATTACCCTTGGTACATTTAGAAGTCTTAAAGAAGCAACAGTCGATGATCCGCTTGAGTTTTTGTCTGTCCACGAGGGTTAAAACTGCAGCCGAGAATTTCAACCCCGGTACAGCGAAAAGGATTTCTAACATGTTTCTACCAATCTCCAATTCAAACCTTCCAGTCCACAACTTAACTTCGGTACTGCTAGCCTCAACTTGTCATTCTCTAGCAAATGATTCTTCAAATTGCACAGCGAGTTCCATAGACTGCGATATGACTGCTTCTGGTACAAGCGTGGTTTTCTAACCATGTAATAAATACCACTGATGTTCTATATTGCTATCCCTTAGTCGTAGCGTTTTCCCAACAGATGGACATTGATTGGCCAGTTATTGTAGTCGTCCAAATTTTGCTATACCACGGGACATCTTTAAGTTTTCAGATACGCAGTGGCCGAGGTAATAATCTGACAACACGGCAAACAGGTCTTAGTGTTCTTCTTTCGTCACGTCATACCGTGCCTTGTGACCAGAAGAATACTTTTCCATAAAGTCTTGAAAAATCGGTTTCTGAGCTACATCCGGACAAACCTTTGTTTCATGACGGTCTTCCTCAAGTTTACATCCAGAAGAACAACTGATTAGATTTTGCTTATAATTGGTAAACCGGAAGTAGCCTCGTTTGAAGATTTAACAGTAAAATTTGATTTATGGACAATTAACATTATTATAACTTAAAGAATATATTATTGTCTATACGATTTGATTGCATTTTATACTTCATATTCAATACATATAGAGTTAAAGAATTTTAAAGAAATTAAATTTTATAAATCAGCAAGCTATGCTAAACATGGAAACTACTAATATATTCATATAATTCAAATTGACAGATGTCAGTATAAATAAAAAGTAAACTAATGTGGCAGAGATGAGGATGTTGAAGTAGATGTTGGGGAAGATACGGAAAAATAGGTAAGGAAATAACTCTAGTGTTACAAGTTTCTAGAAAGATACAAGAGAGATAATTACATTGGTTTGAAAATGTCATGAGGAGAAATGGAGAATATATTGGATGAAGAATGAATAGCTTAGTAATAGAAGGTTGAAGAAACAGAGGAAGAACAAAGATAAGATGGAAGGACTGCATTGTGGAAGACTTGAGAGAAAAGGAACTGAATGAGAACGACACGTAAAACAGAAATGAGTGGAAGAAGAAAATAAAAAATAGCGACCCGTAACGAATGGGGAAAGCTAAAGAAGAAGAAGTTAGTGTCAAGTGCAATTTGCATAGTTTGTTTATGAAATAATTTTACTGGAAATTTAGAATCTTTTTGTAAGAAAATTTATATATAATACACAGGACACAGGATTGACGGAAAGTATTGTGCTGGCCACAACAGATTTTTTTTTTATAGATTTATTACGTAGAAAACAAATTATAGTAGATAAAACAAAATTCTTGACGAAAATTAATTCAAAGTTTGGTTAAATATATCCTACCTAATAAACACGTTCGCTGCCGATGAACTTGTTACTTTATTAACTTATTTTACAGCAATAATAAAATATTCAAAATAAATATTGATATTAAAAGCTATCATTTCTTAGGCACATTTCAGCTTTTTTGGGAATAGTTCCGACCGTTCTACCGTTCTACGTAACTGATATCTAGTTTCATATTAACACGCCTGTATTTTTTTGCAATTCTTCAATACTCTACTGCAAAATAGCTAATAAATTTATAAAAAAAAATTGTTTCTATAGCTTACTTGGCTAAATTAACTAAAAACAATATACAAATTTTTATTTTTAAACGTAAATAACTCGTTTACTTGAAAAAATTGCACATTACATTATTGAAAAGGGAGAAAAAATACTGTTTCCACTAAAAGAAAAATAAAAAAGTTACCAATAGTGAGCAAGCTGATAAAGATACCTTGTAGACCGCGGATCCGATTTGTACCTCCACTCGTGAGCAAGTAAAATGAATCATAAATAAATGTTACATATCCGTAGCCACTATAATGACCGCGGTTTACCACGAAGAACCGCAAAGTCCACTATAGTGGCTGTCGATAGCGAACGTGCTAGATATGCGATGAAAAATGAAAAAAAAATCATATATAAATAACATACTGTATGTATACATGTAGGTAGGCATAAATTCAAAGACGCCAAATAAATTTTATTACTCGTATACAGAGTGACACTGAAAAACGAGCCACTCAAAATAACTTTTTTATTTATAAATATTTTTTAATTCTCTTTACATATTCGTAAACTAGGCTTAGAAGTTCACAAATCATGATATTTGGCATGATGGTAGCGCTTCCGGTTTAACAAGAAATAACATTAATTTTCATATTTCAAATGGGATAGCCTACATATTTTTATATATTTGAATGATATATGTAATTACGAATTCAACGATATGCTTGACGTCAATTTTTATTGAAGAAATAAATTACAAAAACAAGAGAAAATTATGAATAATTAACCTAGTGAGCAGTGATAACAAATTGATCATTTTTTTGTAACAAAATATGGAATTTTACAAAATAACTTATTATTTAAACAATTAACTTAAATATTACTTAATATTATCTTAACTGTTTTCATAGCTTGCTTGATATCATGGCTCACCAGGTTAATTATGTATTATTTTCATTATCATTTTACATAGATTCCAAATATATAAAAATATATAGCATGTCCCATTTGAAATATGAAAGTTAATGTCATTTCCGGAAGCGCTACCATCATGCCACATATAATAACTTGTGAGCCCTTAATCCTAGTCTACAAGTATGGAGAGAATTAAAAAATAATTATAAATAAAAAAGTTATATCGAGTGGCTTGGTTTTAGTGGCACCTGAATATATACTATAATAATATATATAATAGATAAATATCGTATCAAACTTTTCTTTACGATGACAATTATATTTCCAGAAAAAAATATTCTCGATCTTACTATGGAAACCACACTTGATATTTGACACTGATGTTTATCTGTCAGTTACAAACGTATGAGTATTTCAATAGTATTTCTTGGAACTATAAGATAAAAACTGATTAGGTACTTTATAATACGAGTATTTTATCTCCAAATACATGGATGTTAGTAAAAAAATATAAACAAAATAATATTATGTATATAAAAATGTAATTTTTAGAATAACATTTTATCAAAATAAGAACGTTAAGTTAAACGTGTAAACGAGAAGCAAGTGGCATTATTACTATTATATTTCACATACATACATCATCGTAAAAAATATAGTAAAAACGGATTTTAAATAAAAATCAAAACATGGTTAAAAAAAATATTTTGCAATTTTTATTACGATATATATATATATATATATATATATATATATATATATATATATATATATATATATATATATATATATATATACAGTGTATTAACCAAAAAGCGGGCCATAGTCGTTTAAAATGGGAAATCAGTTTTCCGTGCGTAAAAGTCCCCAAATTATTTTAGGCAAAAATGCTTCAAATACAAGTTATAGAGCTTAAAATTCTGCATCTAAATTAGTAGCTACCAGATTTTATTTTTGATATTACTTTGAAAATTACTTATTTATAGCGATAGCAACAAAACAATAAGGTAAACGAGAAGTGCAAGTCAATGTATCAAGTGGGCAGCACGGAACTATTGCCCCCTGGGTGTCATTGCCTACTGTTTGCTGCCAGTTTCCCAATACAAGTTGCACCGGGGTGGCGATAGCCATATGGAACTCATACAAAATTACAAACCATTGTATGACATCTTAAATGTCAAAAAAAGTTTATTATTTTACAATATCGTTTCAATAACAAATTTAATTAATACAATGGTAAATTTTGCTCATGAAGAAAAGCTACAAATTATAAAATAGTTCTATTCTGGGCAAAGCTTAAGAAAAATTCATGATTTAATAAGTATTATTTGGCCACTCGCCAAATTCCAAGTAAATCTACAATTGAGAGATTTATGAAAAAAATTGAGGAGACTGGTACGTTTAATTTTAAGAAACAAGAATTAATTGAGGAAAACCCTACTTTAAGATTAAGAAATGTCGCTTCGGAAATTAGAATTAACCACGTCTCAGTTCACAAAATTTTATAGAAATACAAATATTTCACATACAAATTCCATTGCCATCAGGAACTTCTACCGTATGATTTTGAAGACCGCGCCACCTTTTGCGAAGTTATTACGGAGATGGTAAATGTGGACAGAAATTTTATAAGAAATATTTGTTTTGCCGCCAAATGTACTTCTACATGGAACAAAAAGCCTAATTTAAATAATTACCGTTACTGGTCACAGGTTAATTCACACAAAATTTTGGAAACAAATACACAATACATTTAGAAAGTAAATGTGTGGGCTGGTTCGAACATTATTTGACCTTTTTTCATTGAAAAAATAAATGCAAATAAATACTTGGAACTTCTAATAGAAAAAGTGGGACCTGGGATAGAAAATTTAAATATTGAAGCTGTGTGGTTTCAACATGATGGCTGTCCGGCTCATTATGCTCGAGAAGTGCAAGAGTATTTAGATAATACATTCCCCAATAATTGATTCGGTAGAGGAGGAAGAATTAATTGTCCAGCGCGAAGCGCGATCACCCGACTTAACTCTGTGTGACTTTTTTTTGTGGGGCCATTTGAAGAATATTGTTAACAGGCAAAGATTTGAGAGTATTGAAGAATTAAATGTGCGATATTCAATGAGTGCAGAAAAATAAAAGGCCAGACAATTGCATAATGTCAAGGATGACTTCTATAATAGAATAGGATATTGTTTAGCACAAAATGATGGACTATTTAAACATTTAATTTAAGTATAACATTGATTTCAGTTTTGTTTATTTTATTAGTTAAGGATGTTCTGTATTATCTAATTAGACAATAAATTATTGAATAATAAACTTTTTTTTGATATTTAAGATGTCATACAGTTGTTTGTATTTTTGTTTGAGTTCCATGGCTATCGCTATAAATAAATAATTTTCAAAAAACTTTAAAATTGATTTCCTCTGTTATGGAATATCAAAATAATAATAATTTAGATGATTTGGAGATTTCTGCGCACGGAAAACTGATTTCCCATGTTAAACGCCTATGGCCCGCTTTTTAATTAACACAATATATATATATATATATATATATATATATATATATATATATATATATATATATATATATATATATTGCCCAGGGCTCCGCTGATATAGAGGCCCCTCGCTGTTATTTATTCTAGAGAATATGTTTCGTTTTCTATTTTTACAAAAAAGTCTCCGTACGATAATAAGTTTATATTTTAGGAAAAATAGTGCCTATTTTTTTAATCCAAATGAAAAGCATTATGTTACGTATTAATTATACCTACAGAAATAATTTTATGACAAAAAGTCTTCGTATGATAACCAAAACATTAAAATTATAAACCACATACCTTTTATAAAGAAATATAATATTTTGTTGGGTGTTCTTTCATTTTCATACCAGCAATTAAATGGCAAGCCACAGAATCTACCAAATTTTTGGTTTCCGATTTTGATATATTCTGCCATTCTCTTTGTAGTAGCTCAATCATCTCCCACATTCATTGAATAAGCCCATTTGGATATGTACGGGGATTTTTATGTAATCCAAACTGAAAATAATTATGTTATGTATTATACAAAAAAAACAAACAAATAGAACAGCTATTTAATTTATTTTATGGGATAAATATTGATAATATTCATAATTTTTTATTCTGTCATTCTTCTTGTAGTTTATTAGTTAATTCTTCTTTAGTTTTAATGGTATATATCCTTTTTCTTTCAAGAATTTCCCGCACTTAGTCAATTGGGTTTAAGTTCTATGATTAATAATAGAAGGAGTCTACGGTTAAATTATAACTATAACTAATACCATTACCCCTTGACATTAAAATTATAAAGTAAGCTATATATGTATTTCGAGAACTAAGTTCTCATCATCAGTAGTACAAATTTAAGCGGAGTAGCTAAGATTACTCAACATGTAAACTATGCCAGAGGTCCTATCAACTCTTAAAAATCAAGGGAGAGAACTGGGATTATATAGAGATGAGAGTCACAGGGCAATGAATACTAATTATAAACTAAGATTTAACGTCCAATGATATTTAAGATTTAAAACGTCCCATAAAATTTAAGTTTATATTAAATCAAATAATTTAGAGTTTGGTATGGGACCGAGATCTGTGTCACCTCCAAGTTATTATTTTTTAAAAAAAGTTTTTAAATATTCTAACGTTTTCGGGATCGGTACACTTGGAAATAAAGAACTAACGTCAAAAGAAACCAATATTTCATTTTTATCTAAAGTAATACCTTTAACTTTCTCGATGAATTGTAATGAATTTTGTATGGAAAATGTTTGCGGTTGCTTTTTAAAATTAGTAAATTCGTTGACTAACCAATTTAAAAGCAAATAAGTTGGTGAATTTATGCCAGAAACTATAGGTCTTATTGAATTACCCGGTAAATGAATTTTTGGAAGGCAGTACATTTTTCGAACTACTGGATTTGAAACGTTAAGTTATATTTATATTTTTCGTAATTAAATTTGGACAATTTTTAAGGGTGTTTTTATATTCTCTAAGCATTTTAGGTAAAGGATTTTTATTAATTTGCGTTAAGATCCGTTAATTAATTGATTATTTACTCTATTAAAATATTCTGATTTATCTAAAATGACAATTTTGTTACCTTTATCGGTCATTCTCTTACAAGAAGTGAATTACTTGTAGAATCATTTTCATGCATGAAATTAAAATTGTCTGTTAAACCCTATTTTTCGGCACATAGCTTCCAATTTGATTTTAAAATATTAAAGTAACCTTAACTATTTATAATTAATATAAGCTAATTTTCATACTATCGTTGACTAAATATACCCCCAAAACATAATGCTGCATTGAACCTTCCACCCAAACAGTGTTAGCCCAGGGCCTCCAAAGTTTACGGTCCGCCCCTGTTCGTATATCAGCTTATATGTTAAATAACTACATATAATTGAATTAATCCTACTATAATAAAATAAGAAAATGATGACTCATTTACGTTAATCTAAACAAAAATAAATGTCGTTGAACGATAACAAGACTATGAAAATTTGTAACGGAATATGGTAAAATATTTGACTAGTAATAATTTAAAACAGTATGTAATAGATTTGCCGACATGTCATTTAAAATATTCAAAAGTTACTTCAATAAAATTAAAATTAAATACCTTATAAATTTAATATTTGTTGTATTTTTGATGTTTGAAACAAATGAACATGGAGATAAATTACTAGAGGCGAATCTACAATAGCAAATATTTTGTCTCTACAGCTATAATTAATTTTAAAAGTATTACAGAGTTACCTCCGGTTTTATAAAGAACAGAGTAAATTTACTTCCACAGTAAATTTATTTTAATTAACAAATACGAATCAATTTTATTTATTTTATTGCATGTATAACATTACTGTCAAATGTTCGACTGACATTTGAAGGAATAAATTTTGTTTACTTTGGATGTAAATTTATCTGTCGTTTATAAAACCGGCGATAAGAAGACAAATTCTATCATATGTAAAAATATTTTTTCTAGAAATCTGTTAAAAATAGGCTTTTTAACGTATGTTTTTAGGGTTAAATATGTCATTTTTCTATTTTGGTGTTCTTATGGTTCTATAAAAGCACTGCAAACGCCGCGTTTAAAAGCCCTATAAGCACACTGTTTGATACAATGTATTAATAGTAATCAACAAAATTCACAACACACAATATACTAACTGTCAATGTGATATTTGAATCGTGTAGCAAGAAGCACTACGAACATAACAGATAAAAAGAAAACACAGTCATATTTTTGACAAATCGCATTTTTCTTAAATCTCGTTGTAAAATTACCGCAATAGAAAAAAGTGGTACAAAAAACATGTTTCATAATACCTATTTAACGCACTCGTCCTTTATAAAACTCGCCTCACGGCTCGTTTTCCAAAGTTAGACTCCTACGTTAACATATTGCCTTATGATACTTGTTTTTTAATGTACTATTATCCACGATAGTCCGTAAAATTGACCTTTAGTTTTCAATTTGAAGTTTGTAAAACGGTTGTTTAGTAACAAGAGTTAATTAATCACGGGTTACCGAGTAACCAGGGTGAATATTTTGTTATCATGGCAAACTTTTTAGTGACCCTAATTCATAATTAAATTTTTTTTTTATATTTATTGGGTTTTTAGATTCTATCGTAGATAAATTATTGTACGATACATATGTAAAGCATCTTTAGTCATTCATGGATCTTAAAACCCTACCTACACTCGTATTTTAATTCTAACCCAATTGTGAGTAAAGACTAGCTTTACGTACTTGTATCATAAATAACCATTTATGACACCAGTGTTAAAAAGTGACAGACTATTGTTACTTTTAACACTGTTAAAAGTAAATTAGTTACCTTAGTAATGACAAATGGAACAACAAATCGAAATTTTTGACATATGTCAAAAAATTATTAGATATACAAATTTAAATGAAAAAATAGTGCTTATAGAAAAAATAATGTATGATATGCGTGAAAAGTGATTTTATTTTGTTCAAAGATTTGGAACATGATGCGAATACAAAATAAAATGTTACTTTTAACACTTATATGAGCCCAACCCCAAATGTATTCGTATCCTCTGAAAAAGACTATATTTGGGAATTTTTTATTTTATTTATTAATAAAGTGTACTGGATTTAAATATAATTACCTAAATTTATCATTTTAACAATAATCTACAGACAAATATATGACAACAGACACGTGCTAATCTTTTTAATTCCAACAGTAAATAATACAATATTTATGTTAGTATTATTTATAAAACTGAAGGTAAAGGAAACTGACAATATATTCAATTAGTTACTATATTAAATTTTATTTTTTTAAGTAAAATTATTTGCAAAATAATATTTATTTATTAAAGTACCACGTACAATTATATTACAAACAAGAATAAATAAACTTCTGGATGCTATGATTATTACTCCAATTAAACAAATTTTGATATGGTGTATTAATAGAGTGTATAGAACTTGAATACATTGCTTATAATAAAATTTCTTAGGTTTATTAATAATTTATTTGCAAACAAACAATTGTCTGCATGTGACAAATGTTTTCGTCTTTAATAATTCGCAAATAATTTCTATTAAAGTAATAAAATTTAAGATGGCAATTAATTGAGTATATTGTCAGTTACCTTTACCCCCAGTTTTATAGATATTAACATAAATTTGTATTATTTACTGTTGGAACGAAAAATTTTGGGACTTGTCTTTTGTCATTAGCCCGTAGATTTTTCTTTAAATGAGAAATTTAGTTAATAATATTGTATTTAAATCCAATACACTTTATAAATTCATAAAATAAAAAAAATCCCAAATATAGTCTTAACTATTGTAACCCAAAAAATATTTTTTATTGCTGTTAATATATTTATTTCAGAGGGTACGAATACATTTGGGGTTGGGCTCGTACCATAAATAACTTTTTTGGCATTGTTATAGTTTTAATTGTATTAAAATATTTTTTATGTCTGCTAAAAAATGCACTATTTTTCATCAACGCATCCTGGCACTTATAAAATTAACAGATTATCATTTGGAATAAAAACTTGTCCTAGTGAATTTAACAGAATTTTGTATCAAACTCAATCAGGTCGTCTAGGAACGATGTCATATTTCGATAACATCATTATTCACGGTTCTTCGTTAGAAGAATGTCATCAACGCTTAATCAAACGCTTGGGGCTTGGAACGACTGCTGCATCACAATTTACATGTGAACAAACAAAAATGTGATATCTTTAAGAAAGTAATTAATTACCTTGACTACGGTTTTACTCTAAATTAAAATTCATACTAGTACGGAGTTATTTTAAAAGTGGACGAGTCATGATTCCTTCCAGTTTACAAAAAAAATATATATATATATTGAAAGAATTACACCACAAGCACCCAGGGAACGTGAATATGAAAAGACTAGCACGGAAATATTGTTTTTGAAAGAAAATTGATTCCGCCATAGAAATACTTGCCCGTCAGTGTAAGAGTTGTGCCCTAATAAAGAAGAGTCCTAATAAAGCACCAATACATCATTGGGAATTGTCTGCAGAAAATTTTGATAGAATATAAATACATCGACTACGCAGGATCTTTCCAGGAACAACATTTTCTGGACGCAAAAGTGACCTGAAGTACAAAAAGATAGTTCCAAGTCTGCATCAACTATCAAAATTCTTCACGATATTTTCAGCGTCCACGAGTTTTTGTCTCGGTCTCGGACAATTCAAAAATATTTGTAAGTGAAGAATTTCAAAGATGGTATTTTCCAGAAATATATTGCACCCGGACATCCGGCTAATAGCGGGTTAGCAGAAAGGAACATTGGAACATTCAGACTCTTAAACGCAAACTCCTTTCAATGAACAATGAAAAATTTACATTGACACTGTCGCTGCGTTTTTGAGAAGGCGTTGAAAAAAAAAGAACAAGGAGGCCGGGAAACAGGGGAGTTTTTGTCTTTTTCTTGCAGTTTTTGGGCCTGGATGAAATGTCATTTTCTGTGTATATAATTCGTAAAATAAATTAATAATTTTGCCATTATTTCGATTTCTCTTTATTGTTAGCTGTTTTGTGGGTCTCACGAAAAGGTGGGTGGTCCTTCGAAAGGGGCGTAATTTCAGAATTTAAGGTCAAAGTGGGATTTTCTGCGGTCAACAGAAAATAAGGACTCGGCTTCAGGATTTGTCGAACAGGTAAAGGTCAAAATCCTGGCAGAATAGACAGACAGAAAATTCCAAGTTTTATTTCGCTTCGGTACACAGCTTAAATCTGGAATGTTTCCTGCTTAACTTTATTTTCACAGTAATTTTCGAACCCTCCTAAAAAAATCTGTTGTGGCCAGCACAATACCTCTCGCCATTTTCATTTTATGTTGCATAGGGCGCGTGCAGTCATGTGACTTTGTTGGCCTTGGCAAGCAGATATGGAGAACCGTGTTAGAATGACATCTAGTAATAATATACATAGGTGTCAAGTATCATAATTTTTCATTTAAAACATCATGATTTTTCAAATCCATGTGGATTATTTTCCTCGACAAGTATATGCCATACTATTGATTACAAATAAACAGAATATTTTGAAATTTTGAATGAAAAATTATGACAATTGTGACATCTATGTAAATAACTACTAGTCGTCATTCTGACACGGATCCTCATATCTGCGTGCCAAGGCCAACAAAGTCACATGACTGCTTGCGCCTTATAAGTAACGAACTTAACATTTCTTGTACACACAAATAATTGAAATTGTATCTCTTTACGTTCTATGAGGAATTTTGTCCCACTCTTCTAATATGTTCAAAATTCTTCAAATTCATTGACAGTATTAGCAGTATTTCTTAAGGATACATGTAATATTAACATACCTATAATTTAAATACATATTTAATTAATAATACAATAATATATATTAAATGTACTCGTACCGCCCAGAAAAATCTGATTTTTGACACTGACATTTTGCATTTATCTGTCAATTATAAACATTTAAATATCTTTTTTTTTTTTAGGCAGCGAGATTATTTTTTTACAACAGATTATTCTATCTTATTATACATTATACTATGAGTATATCTCCAAACCTATACGAGATATAATAAAAAAATTAAATGTGTCAGATTGAGAATTTAATTTTCTTTATTTCCAAGAAAATTTTTCAAAAAATAGTATTTAGAAGATTTTTTTCAAGAATCTGCTACTTCCGGTTGTCCAATTGTTACCAAAACCTTTTCAGATCTTCCCATGAATGTCCGATTGGGAAATACGAGGTGTGTTCAAAAACTATCGCGAATTTTGAATTTTCGCGGGTTACGTATATTCGAATTTCGATCTTTTTGTGGCTTTATGTTGGTACTCATGTCTCTCACTTATGTCGACAAGCTCGGCCATTTTGAATGTTCACTTACTTGTTGACAGCTGCTTTGCTTGCACGTGTTTTGGATCGTCTTCGATTTTTACCTAATGTGCTTATTCGTTAAAAACTGACTATGAATTTTTTGACCAAGACAATATCTTTCTTATCTAAAGGCGACGGAACGTAGAAAAAAATAATTCATTTAAAATTTGTCATAAAATGTTTTTATCAAAGAAGTTATTTCATTTCTACTCGTAGTAGAAATGAAATAACTTCTTTGATAAAAACATTTTATGACAATGACAAATTTTAAATGAATTATTTTTTTCTACGTTCCGTCGCCTTTAGATAAGAAAGATATTGTCTTGGTCAAAAAATTCATAGTCAGTTTTTAACGAATAAGCACATTAGGTAAAAATCGAAGACGATCCAAAACACGTGCAAGCAAAGCAGCTGTCAACAAGTAAGTGAACATTCAAAATGGCCGAGCTTGTCGACATAAGTACCAACATAAAGCCACAAAAAGATCGAAATTCGAATATACGTAACCCGCGAAAATTCAAAATTCGCGATAGTTTTTGAACACACCTCGTACGTAGTTCAATTAAGTCTTATAGTTTTTGAGTAAGCGTCCTTCCAACATCCCACATACATACACATATACACATACACACATATACACACACACATACACATATACATCCACACGGATATCCTATAAGACATTAAGTAAATCACAGAAGTTAGAAGAAATAAAAAGCGTGTCAGACGATACCGTATACAACACTGCCCTTTATGGAAATCATGAAAATAATACTTTTCCTCGTCACAACGATCAGGCTGAAGACGATGCTGCTGCTCCAGAACCACCAGAAATCCTGTAAAGATTTCAGAGGCAACGTCGTCCTCCTTATTTACGTAATTACTGCACAAATTAATATTTATGTTTATCCCTATGCAATTTTTTATGTTCCATATTAAGCGTAGGATAACTGTTATATCCCATTTAATTATATCGTTTCATATTTCTATAATATGACATATGATTCTGACATATTATTCAAAAATGTTGCCAAAAATGTCAATCATAAATCATCTAAGATATATTGTTTGTTTTTGTATAATAATTATTTCGCGTTGTGTTAATAAAGTATATTCAAACCATTGAAGTATTTATATATTAAAATATAATACTACCTAAGTATCGAAATAATTATCGATAAATTTATCGGTAAATAACTTATCGATAAATTTATCGGTAAATAACTTATCGATAAAATATAGATACTTATCGATAATATTGATATTATCTAATTACTAATTATCGATATTTTAATAACACAAATTTTATCGATAATATCGATATTATCCATTTATCGTTTTCATATAACAAAAGTGATATTGATGGGGTGATATCGACATTTATCGACATATCTATATTTTTCTCAGTTCTAACCCGAAGCAGAACTTTTTATAGTTTTCGATATCCCAATGGTGTCAATTGACACTTACATATCACTGACAGTAATTATTTAATTGCAATTTTAATTACCAGTTTATACTACTTTATCTGCAACCAATTGAAAAATAGCCAATTTTTATGTGCAATTTGTAACGATAAGAAGTACTACTTTAAAATCTTAAAACAGTATGTGCAGATAGAGAAATGACAATGACCAATGAGACAATAACATGCTCATTTGTAATTTTTACCTCCTACTACGTTTGATAGGGAGTTCTAAAAATTGCATATCAAGATTTTGATAAAGAATCACGTTTTAAGGTCTCTAGAATCCTATATTAACATTTTCACGACGATGTGTACGTGAGTGCGCATACGTAAAGCATGCATTACACGATGAAGTTTAACATTTCAAATGTCTTGAAAAGTCTTTAAAGTGACTTTTACAAGTACATTTACACGATCAAGTTTTACGTAAATTACAATATCCAAGTGTCAAAAATTAAATTACACCTACATAAATTGTCATTGAATTTACATCACTTGAATTTTTTGTACACGCCCATCAGTATTTCAATTACTTCTCTACTCCATTTTGCCATTTTTCAGTTTAATATCAATCGCTTATAACACCACCCTTGTACACATCAAAAATATAAACACAAATGACAGTCAAAACTTTGAGGGACATTTAAGAAAAAGTAGCGCATGTTCCAGGGTGTCTATTATAATTCAAATAGCGTGAGGCAAACATAGCCCAATCCTGCTATCCGACTTGAATTCATCTGGTAGTTTTTACTGAAACTCGTATTAATATAGTGAGATGTGCTTATCCGTAGCGAGAGGTCTAGTGGTACCGCAAGCAATTCGGCTTTTGAATTTTGTGTTAAAATACTAGTGCAACGGTGTTATTTCGTAATAATATTTATAATATATATATATATTATATATATATATATATATATATATATATATATATATATATATATATATATATATATTGTATTTTAATTATAATTATTTATGATTCTAACAGCTAACAGCCTTTGTTTAAAAATAATTTTAGATTATGGCATTTCTTTACGGGGTTTTATTAGCCGCAGATATGCTTGAAGAAGAGGAAAGAAACTAAATTTATCGAAAATTTTAAAATGTAGTACATAAATAATACTATTAACTAAATTAAGGAACATATCACACTATTACTAATAAAAATATTAGAACTATAACGAAACTACGTAATTAATTGTAAAAACTAACACAAATTAAACGCAAATAGTACCATAAGAAGAAAGGCACAATCATTCACAGTCAAACTAAAGTGAAAGCTATCAGATTCAAATTCAAATTTAGTGTTCCATGTAGTGCCAACTGCCACGCTGCGCACATGTATAATACCAACATATAAAAATAAATTTCCTGTAAATAGCAATGTCGCTAACTTTTTTCATATGGAACGCCGTTTTACTATTTATTCTACATTTAAAGACATCTTAAATTATTTAAAGACGTCAAAAAATTAATTTCAGATAGCCCCTTAATTATTAAACGACATCAAAAATTGAATTATGGACATCTTTAAATAATTAAGGACATTTAAAATTAATTTCAGATATCCTTAAATAATTTAGGATGTTTACAATTGAATTTCAGACATCCAAAATTGATTAAATATAACAAATATACATTTATAGATATCAAAAATTAAATTTTCGACATCAAAAAGTAAATTTTACCTGTCCAGAATTCAATTTTGGATATCTGTAATTGAATTTTTAATATCTTTAATTCCATTTTTGATATCCTTAATTCAATTCTTGATATCCTTAGTTGAATTCTTGATATCAGGAATTTGAATTTTTTACAATTAATTTTGGATATCAAGAATTAAATTGTGGATATCACATCTTCATAAATAACATGTCTAGAATTCGAATTTTTGATGTCTTAAATTAATTTAGGATATCAAGAACTGAATGTTATTTAAGGAGATGCAATATCCAGAATTAAATTCTTGATATCAAAAATTAATTTAAGATGTCAAAAATTCGAATTGTCGTCATCCTAAATTAATTCTTGATATCAAGAAATGAATTATTGATATCCAAAATTAATTCATGATATCAAAAATTTAAATTCTGGACATGTTATTTAAAATTTGATATTCAGAATTCAATTCTTGATCGTGTAAATATATTTGTAAAGTCACTTATAGATTTAGATTTTGGTGTAAACTGCATACAGGAAGTGGCGTTTTACTTATTAATAATAATTTTTCTATAATAATTATATTTTAGAAACGCAGTTTAGGAATTCAAATATATGTAATTAACAAATACATGTCACTATCAATCAAAGTATTAATTATTTTAAGTTAATAATGATACGATGTTAAGAATACTCGTATTAGAAATATGAATTATTTAGCGTAACTAATAAAGCAGTCTTTATATATTTAAAATTGACAAGAAATAGACGCCACTATCACAAAATAAATTTAAATTATTCCGAATATAGGTAAAGGTAAAATATTGAAAATAGTAATGTAAAACATTTGCCAGCCTTAGCCTTGTTAACAGCAGATTTACAACCTATATTTCAGCAATTATTTTACTTAAATATCAATAAATTATCCACATCATAAAATAAAAACATAGGTACGACACCCGGAAAATAATTATATTGGATTTGGAAGTTTTCAATACTATCTAAAAATTACCGACCTTTTCCAGTATAAATATTGTAACGTTTTTATCTATATGGGTGAAGTATAAAACTCAGACAATTATTGTTAATTAAATGAATACGTTTATTAAACGGTAAATAAATATTAAAAATATAATTAAAAGATAATAAATTAAACTAACACTATGATAAACAAATATGAACACTAATTTAAAGACTAAGAATATTATAAGACACTTAAACACTAAGATTATTTATTTAAACAATTAACACTACTATTTATGTCACTTCTTCTCCACTGTTTGTTTATATCACCAACTATTCACGACGCTTATTTATATCAGACTTCTTTACTCGTTAGTTCTATATCACAGACTATGTTCGCTGGCTTTGGCGACGGGTTATATACCTGGTGACTTTAGTTCTCGAACCTACTCGAAACTACTAGAACACTTCGCGAGGTAAACAGCATGCACAATAGATCACGTCACCGCGACCTGTCCTAACAAGTCTGCTACGCGCGGACATTCGGCGCGACACACCGGCGCCAACTATGGCGCGGCGGCGGCGAGTATTACAGTATAATGACAATTTGCAGCTTTCATATATGTACTATACGATTTTATAAAAGTCCAAGTAAATTTACTTTCAAAGTAAATGTAATTAAATGAACAAATTTGTATCATTTTTACCTTCCGTCACCTCTAGGTAAGGAAGGTATTGTCTTTGGTCAAAAAATTCAATGATGAGTTTTTACTGAATAAGCATGTTTTAGGGTCCCTATAATATGATTTTACCATTTTTACGATGATGTCTGTATGTATGTATGTGTGTGTCTGTGTGTGTGTGACAAAAGTTCCGGATCCCATAACTTCAATACCACGATTCCAAAAATTATATTTTTTTCGTATTCCTCAAGTTTACATCCAGAAGAACAAGTGGTTTGGTTTGGTTATAATTGGTGAACCGGAAGTAGCCTCATTTGAAGATTTAACAGTTAAATTTGATTTATTGACATTTAATATTATTATATCTTAAAGAATATATTATTCTCTATACGATTTGATTACTTTTTATACTTCATATTCAATAGATACAGAGTTAAAGAATTTTAAAGAAATTAAATTTTATAATTCAGCCAGCTATGCTAAACATGGAAACTACTACTATATTCATATAATTCAAATTGACAGATGTCAGTATGAGTAAAAAGAAAATTAATGTGGCAGAGATGAGGATGTTGAAGTAGATGTTGGTGAACACACGGAAAGATACGGTAATAAAATAACTCTAGTGTTACAATTTTCTAGAAAGTTACAAGAAAGACGATTACATTGGTTTGAACATGACATGAGGAGAAATGAATAATTATATTTGAACAAGAATGAGTAGTTTAGTAATGGGAGGTTGAAGAAGCAGAGGAAGACCAAAGATAAGATGGAAGGACTGTATTGCGGAAGACTTGAGAGAAAAAGAACCGAATGAGAACGACACGCAAAAATAGCGACCCCTAACGCATGAGAAAAGCTAAAGAGGAAGAAGATGTCAGTGTCAAGTGCAATTTGAATAGTTTGTTTATGAAATAATTTTACTGGAAATTTAGAATATTTTGCAAGAAAAAATATGTATGGAATTTATACATTATACATAGGATTGACGAAAGGTATTGTGCTGGCCACAACAGATTTTTTATTTTTATTTTCAGGACAAGTAAATTTAAAATTATTACTTTCATGTTTTCAATTAACACCTTACATTTTCCATTTCATTAAATTTATAATGGAAGTAAATTTAATTGGTCACTTATAAAACTAGCCCCAGAATTTTTTAAAAGCTAAAGAACTACTTACCTTTGCTTTAAATCTTGTCGGAAAACTGAATATGACATCTTCACTATCAAGTAATACAATCATTGGTGGTGCCATGGAATTTTTAATACACTTCATACATATTAAAATAACAGCAAATATTCCACCGACAGCTATCACATAATATTTACTTCCTTCCCCGATACTGTCTATAATCAGCCACCCACCCCGCCAATGCATAATACATCCCATTGAAAATACGTAAGTGTAAGTTTTTCTAATAATTTGCGATTTAATTCTGTCCCATATAGTCGGTTCTTTCTTGTAAATAGAATCTTTTAATAAATCCCGTAGAAGTGCAAAAGCTAAATGGAGGGAACCTCCAAAGAAAAATGAATGCACTCCAGGAAAGATATCACTTTTCTGATCCATTATAGTCCAAATACCGCGCCAATATGCAACCACTAACGGAGAAATTACAAACACTGCAAGAATTGTATCACTTGTAGAAAGAACACGTTTGGCAACTTTGTGCTTCATTTTGCCTTAATATTAATGATTATATTCTGAACAAAAGGAGATTTAGACTGTTTATTCTCACAATTCTACCAGGTAACCAGGCGTTGATAAAGAGAAATTTTAATCGCGAGTGAATCTAAATTATGTTTAATCCTTTAAAGACTTAATAAACATGTATTCAAGGGCACTATATCCAGGTGTACGTACTGTTGAAGAAAAATCAATACTTAAGTTTTATACTTTTTTGTCACGATCGTACCTTCGTATTAGATGAAGTGATACTAAATATGATTATGGAAGGATTACGAGAACCAATAAATTTGATATTGATTTAGTTAGTGTGTTCAATTAATAGCTATATGATAATGAATAAATAACCAAAAAATAAACATTGTTACGTAAATGTGGCGCTTGTAAATATTCTCGTGTTCAAATGTCCTTTGAAAAAATATATTAAAGAATACGTCACAGTATCTTCATCTTAAATCACATAATTGCAGTCTATTTGTGAATAATTTATTAGATTTATTAAATATAAAGAAGGATGTAAATGCATGTATGTATATGCGTATTATTAAAATGATAAACTATGCTGTCAACTACATTTCTTATTCATTTTATTTTTTAACACATACTAATCTTAATGAATATCCATAAGTAAACTGTACATAAAAAAATTCGAAATTAAAAATACAATCGAGAAATTTCCCACAAATATTTTATTTAGATTTGGGAGATTAAAAATAAATAATTATATTTAATGAATTTTAATAATAGGTATAATATACAAAAATAGGAATATTCAAAAATTAAATCACCAAAATAATTATAAAAAAATCTTTCTACCTAGCATTATTTTTAGCATACCCGCGTTATTTACATATTCTACATTAATATCTATATCGCAATGTATATGCAAAATTGCTTTACTCTATCTTCGATTTGCGATAATTTCAGTCTTCGCAGAAAGCAAAACCTGAGGGAAAACCACTGCGCTTGCCACGCTGGCCGGTAAAGTCCGCATGAAGACTAAGTTTAATTGTAGGGAAAAGTTCCTCACTACAGGTAATGTACAGGTGTCTGCCATAAGCGGCCCACCATTGCTAACTTTCTTATTTGAAAAGATAGAAAGACGGACAAAGTTGGCGTTATTATATTGTAACGTTGATTTATATGGGTGAAGCGTAAAAATCAGAGAAATATTATTAATTAAAATAATACGTTTATTAAACGATAAATAATTAAGATAAATATTAAAAAGATAATAAAAATAACTAACACTATGATTAAATAATTATAAACACTAATTTAAGAATAAGAATATTATTAAATGCTTAAACATTAAGATTATTTATTTAAACAATATTTATATCACTATATTTATTTACCACTCGTAGACTATTTATATAACCAAATGTTCGTTCATGATGCGTGTCTTATAACAGAACGTCCTCGCTGGCTTTGACGACGGGTTTATATATCGCAATGTCCTTCTCAAACTTTCCGACGCCACAATGACATTGAATATAAAGGATCAGTCCACCGGATGTAATTAAACCAGTATAGACGCGTAAGGGTTTTCTCCCGCTGGGAATATTCTACCACTGGCGGCGCTCGCATACTCTTAAGTCAGGGGCGCACGTTACAATACGACAATTTTAACGGTTGAAAAACCAAAACAATTGAACATCAAACACGCGACTTATTCAACAAAATAACTTTTTTAAATGGAATGTCATATTGAAAGTGGTACCATTTAAAAGATTTTTTTATCTGAATATACAAGTTCCTTAATACTATGCCTTTAAAATTGAAAACAAAAGAGTTATTTCAAGTTGAAATTTAAAAATTATCTCATCTTGAACATGTACGTCTGCAGCATTTGCACTTGCACTACCTTTGAATTTCGAAATAAATTATTATTCCTTGTTAGATACTTTATCTAAATTGTATCAATTTGATAAATTCTATAAGCAGAACCTAATAGCAATACTTTAAGTTACGGCCAATTTATATTTTAACTTTTTTGAATGTGTCAAAGATAAACATTCACGATCATTTTTATCACAAATGTAAGGTATTTGAGACCAATAAGGCCCAGCGTGTATTAAGGTCAATGTTCCGAAAATCACATTTATATTAATTACACCAGTGTGGTTTTCATACTCGTTGATAATGGTAAAATACAGTGGCGGCTTGTCAGGGTAGGCAGGTGAGGCAGTGCCTCACCGGAAAAGAAATAAAGCTGTAAATAATGTAAAGTAGTATGTAAATTAAAATTTAACTTATTCCGCTAATGCTTGTCTTTATAAATATCAAAATAATTTAAGCCACCACCATAACTAATATGTAATGCAGTTCACCTAATTTACACCCTATAAAGTGCTTCTCGAAATGATAGTAAACTGCCTAATGTTTTTGATCCAGTTAATAATTCCGATAAGAAATACGTGTGCTAGAGAAAGAGCTGGTTTTGCGGCATGCCTAAATGAGAAATGCAATGAGTGCGTAAAGGATAAAAGATAGCCACTTTAATTTCCACGCGATCCTACAGAGGCCGTTACCATACGTTCAAGACATCTATCATCTATTTCATTTTGCATTAATTGTATATTCTATAATATTCTTGCAAATAAGATTGAAGATTGAATAATAATTAATACTAATATTATTTACTGCGTTGTGAATTCAACAATAAACAAACAGCTTGCATTGCAGTAAGTATTTAATTATTTTATTTTTTTCGTTGTTTTTATGTTTTACGTACGTAGTGTTTTTGTATTTTAAATTTTAGTTAAAACAAATAAAATGGCTTCAACTTTGACTGGAACTTCTGATACTGATAATATAAGGCATTCCGATGACATTATTAACTTCTTAATTCACAAAAATCCATTTAGTAAATTATCGTACGAAGATAAACTATATGAAGCAAAATATTTCTACCGCTATTGATAGTGCAAGAAAAATTGAAATTCAAAATTTAAATTTGTAAGTGGAAGAAAATAGGGAAATTCTGAAAAGATTAATTGATATTTCAATTTTTTTATGTATACAAGAATTACCATTTAGAGGTCATAATGAAACCGAAGAATCTTGTAATAAAGGTCATTTTAAAGAATTAGTTTTACTAATGAGTAAACGAGATGATAAATTAAAAATATTTTTGAAGAAAGATATCAATAATAAATCGGTATTTTGTGGTACCTCCAAAATTATTCAAAATGATTTAATAGATTGCATTCATTTTGTTATAAATAAAAAAAATAGACTACGAAATTATTAAATCCCCTTTTATTTCTTGGCAAGTAGGCGAAACTACCGATATTAGTTGTAAATCACAATTATCAGTAATTTTTTGACGTAAACGCTGGACGCTCTTTCCTAAAATGTTCTGTGATCAGGCAATTTATTTTTGTACATGAAAGGGGAAAAATACGCATTTGCACATCCCTTGAAAAATGTAACTTTCAATTATAAGGCATTTGACCTTGAATGAAAAAAAAAAATTCCTCACCTAAATTTTAGTGCACGAGCCGCCACTGGTAAAATAAAGGTAAAACAGAAGTGCCATCTCATTTATACCTTGTCCAAAGATATTTCGTTATGGCTTTAACTTACTAAGCCTGTGGTAAACCTCACACAGCAAGAGATTCTACCTGTTGGCGCACAGGGTAGGATTGCAAAATAAATCGTCCTTGACCGGTATTAATACATATTAGGGAAACTAAGATACCTAGTGAGTAGGTATATAAATGAGTTTTCAAAAATTTAAAATCAGTAGTAATACTAACTTTCGTACTAAGAGGTCAACAATTTACGTAATATGTGGCGACCATTTGAAGAAGACAATACTGATATTTTACCAGTTGAAAATTGTGATAAAATTAAACGGACGTTTTTGCCGCAAGAAGCGAAAGAAATAGTTTCAAATGTGTATAACTATTTAAAAGAAAAAGATAGTGAAGGTGAAAATTTGGCTCTGATAAAAACATCAGAAATGACGAAAGTGCCGTACAATACTGTTCGTGATATAGTAAGTGGAGTGGGAACTAGAAAGAAAAGGCGTGACGCGGGTAATTCGAGAATAGTGAATTCTTTTCAAGAAGATACAATTCGACGCAAAATATATGCAATGTATGCCGAAAAAATGTTGCCGTCTATTCGCATATTGTATCAGAGACTCAAAGACGATAAATGTGAAATAAATTGTTCTTTGAGTACTCTGCATTCAGTTCTCCATAAAATCGGTTTTCGTTTCAAAAAAATTGATAAACGGCAAACAATAATGGAGACTCGAAGAATACGCGAATGGCGCTTCAAGTTCTTAAGAGAAATTAAAAAATATCGTGCTGAAAATCGTCCGATAATATATTTGGACGAAACTTCATTTGACACCCACGACACAGTATCAAAAAGTTGGACAGACGATACAAATGATTGTGCAATCGATGTTCCACCAGCACGAGGCAAGAGAATTATAATACTTCATGCCGGGTGTGACCAAGGATGGATAAATGGTGCGCGATTTTTAGCTGGCCATAACGCTAAAAATTTGTGTTTAGATTATCATGACAATATGACAGCTAATATTTTTGAGATTTGTGATAATTTACTGCCGAATTTGCCGGAAAACAGCGTTATTGTTATGGATAATGCCAGTTACCATTCGCGGCAAATCGCGAAAATACCATCTACTTCCATGAAGAAGGCCGAGATTCAGGAATATTTAATTAACAACGATCTATAGTTCGAAGAATCATACAATAAAAAACAATTGTTAGAAGTTGTTCAAATTAAACCTCCTGTGAAACAGTATGTGTGTGACAATTTAGCAAAGCAATTTGGACATGATGTACTTCGATTGCCGCCTTATTATTGTATTTTTAATCCAATTGAATTAATTTGGGGGCAATTAGAATGCAATATAAGACGGAAGAATACATCACCGACTGTAAGTGACGATGTTATCGAACTAATAATAAGTGAAATGAACAATATAACACCAGAACTTTGGGCTAACAGTGTGCGTCATGTGATTGTTCCTTTCTCTCAAGTATTCCTCAATACAGTCCTTCCATCTTATCTTTGGTTCGGAGACATGGTTTTACCATAGCTGTAGTACAATGCACAAGGTGTCTCAAATGGCATCATGAAGAGTGTGTTGGGTCTTACAAAAAAAATGATATCCCAGATGGCACACTTTAGGCTAAAATAGACCTTTTCAATTTAAAGGGATAGAAAATATGCACAATGATATCTGCGCATAGTAAGCCAACAAATGTCTAACGATGCAAATTTTCATCGAGAATACAGGTATTTTAGTGACTGCAATATTTTTGACGTTTCGTTTGACAGCTCCAATAGCAGTTGTTGGCGCCATTTTACTTACTATAGGCGATTTCGGGCGACATACCCGTTCACTTGCTTGGATTAGTTACGGTCAGTTATGGTATGATATGGTCAGTGGTAGCGCCAAAAATCGTCTGGTTCACTTGTTGACACTGTGCTTGGAGGTTATGTATATTCTGCGACATTTAAAACTGTCAAAAATAGTGTCTGACAGTTAAAATGCACATCAATAAGAAAATTAAATTGTGTTTATATTTAGCACTGGAGGACGAATTAAATACTTCAGTGTTAAATAATAGTGGATTATTTATATTCTTTAATAAAAAGAATGATACTATTGTTTTGTAATGTGTCTAATGTACTGAAAAATAAACATAATAGAATACGAGACTTTTACGAAAAGTGGATATCTAAATATTTAAATTATGATTTTTTTACATACAAGCAAAGCATTGCTAAAAGAACTAGGAACATTAATACACAATAACAAAATCTAGTGGAGGTTTTATTTCGGTTCGAAAAAGCAACGTTATCTGGCTAAAGGCGACACTTTAATATTAACAAGCTATGGATTTAAATTGCTGAATCTTCAACATGCTTCATTATTCCTAGAGGTTTTCCGTAATATATTTTATAGCATACGTATCATCTACAAACTAATCATTATTATTTTAATTCATTTTTTAAACTTTATTCTGTACTTAAATTTTCATAATAAATTCGTTACTTCCAGAGTATCGCATATTTCTACAATATCGAGAAAGATAGTTTATCCATATTTAAAATGTCTCAAAAAAATATATCTTATTTTGACATAAAGACCACGACACCGACTGTTCTAACTTATGACATTTCAAAAGAAAATGACAATAAAAAGAGATAGAAATAGTGAACCGGAGCTGACCCGGCTCACAAACCCGTTCAGCTGTGAACACTGATCCAAGCATACCGGGTAAGCTGTTCCTAGCGCCCGAATGTGTGAACGCACCTGAACGCAACATACCGCAAGTGAACGGTTGTCGCCCGAAATCGCCTTATGTGCAGCGATAGAAAGAGATGGCTGAAAAATTGAAAAGGACTATTATGTCAAAAGTTTATTTAAATTTAGCACCTGGGTAAAAGAATATTAATATTTGTTGATTTTTCTCAAAAAGTTTAATTTTGTACAGTGGCCTTACTACCACAGTTCAATAAGGCCTAAATCAATTATTTTAAGAATATTATTATATGAAAATTAGTTTTTTAAAAATGATGATTTTTGAACTTCTTTTGATTTATAATAAAACAAAGTTTGACATGAACAAAGCTTTTTCAATAAAGATTTATAATTATCCAAAATATTTCATATTTAAGTAAGGTAAGGATCTTATTACAATGCACACCTTTCAAAAATACCTACCGGCGCGCATGTACGTGATGCTTTTAGGCCCACAGACACATATCAAAGTTTATTATATATTACGACAGGTAATCTATGATTTATTTTTCTTCAAAGTAAACATAGATTACCTGTCGTATTATATAATAAACTTTGATTTGCACTTCTAAGATTTATAGTTTTCTTATAAAATCTTTAATAAAAATCATATTTTTTACACCATGCATTGCCCCTTAATGATTGCATGTTGATATGATAATTGCATGTTAATGTTTCATTGGGCCCTATTTATGTAAATAAAAGTAGACGACGATAGTTTGTCACATGTATGATGTACTCTGACGTCACATTATTTTTCAGATCACGTGACTTTTTCAAAATATTACACACATTTTAATAATTAATTTTAAAATATCTAATAAATATTTCGACATATTTTCAAATTTGAGGCTCTTTAAAGAACATTGATCCGAATTCAGCACTCTTATAGCCAGTTTCACCGCTTATAGTTAAAACCTTAACTACAAGTTAACAAAAAAACTGCGTGTCGAAATTGTGACAGTAATATTTAACAGCTCATTTGCATTTCGTTTCGATACAATATTGTCAATTTAATCAAAAGTTAAAATTTGACTATAAGCGGTACAATTGGCCATTAGTGATTGCCTCTAGTAACCATGGAAATATTAAGATATTTCTTATTTATGCATCATTATATTGTCTTTCTTTATTTTGTTACATTTATGTAGATAAGTTTCTTTAGTTAAAAAAAGAGTGCTGAATTCAGCCCAATATCTATTCAAATTTAGTACTTAGAAGTCATATAAAAATTCTTGATTAATACTCGTTATGTTATCTGCAGAAAATTGAAACAACAATAAGTTCCCAAATAAGCTGATACCTAAAATAATGATGATTATTCAATTAAACTACGGTGAATTAACTATTAATTAATATAATAACTAACATATATGTGAAGATTATAGTACTTATTGTTATCTTAGATAAACATATTTAGTATTTTTTAAAAAAGTCCCGAAACGATTCATTTTAACACCGATTTAGAAAAACTATATTTTATAAATTTTGAATACACAAATAGTAAATTTTATGTGGTCGGCACATTACAATCTGTCAATTTCATATACATGTTTTATAAAAAAATCTGTTGTGGCCATCACAATACCTCTCGCCCTTTCCATTGTGGTATATATAAGTATTGTATTTAACATTTCTTGTACACACAAAAAATTCTAATTACACCTAATCTTTATATTTACGTATTTTCTATAACTCTAAATTCATTCTATGAGCAAGTTTTCTCCATTTCTTCTAAATGTTCGTTTTTCCAATTCATTCAACGGGATTGGCGGTATTTCTAAGGGTTCATGTATTATACCTACAATTTTAAATATATAATTAATAATACAATAAGAAATATTAAATATCGTTCCCAGAAAAAGCCTTCAGTACTATCTCTGAATTTTTGACACTGACATTAGTGACATTTATCTGTCAATTACAGACATTTTAATTTCTCAAGTAATTACCGTGGAGATGTTTGGGCTGTGAGCAGAATGGCAATCGAGCATTTTGAAAATTTAATCCAATTAGTCGGTCGTGGAATATATAGGAGAAATACGCACTTTAGAAATTTCATCAGTGAGACGAAACGTTTGGTTAATAACAATAAAAACTGTGTAGTTTTGTTTGTATATAAGTCTACAGTACAGCGACAGAGTTCGTCAAAATCGAAACTAAACATAAATTCGTTTGATCTTTACCGACAATCGACAGGACAAGAAAATGTTTGTAAAAATACAAACAAAACATTTAAGTTATAGAAATGTTTTCATTTTGTTGCGAAACATCAATTTTCAATTTTATTTCTGTTTTGTTTGTTTCGTCTAGACCTGGCATTAGACGACAATCAGTTTACTAAGTTACGCTTGGAAAAATCTCAGGCCAAGTTTTGTGCGTTAGGTTAGGTTAATGTTATATTTAGAAAAATATTCCATTTCTATCGTCACAAATGAGACGTCATAACTGAAGTCGGATCAGACTGCGGTCCGTTTGTCAGTACTAAAGCCACACCGTTATATGAATAATGGTCACCAAAACTTTAATTTTTGACATAAATAACAAATTATAAATAAATAACTAGATAGAGGTTATGTATGTTATGAGAACTGTCAGTTGACTGCCGGCTGCCATCATTTAGATTGTATCACCGTAGCTTTTGTGCTGAAGTTTATTTGGAAATTTTGAATCAAATTTACAATTACATATTTACTACATTTAGGTACTATACCCTGAGGAACTCTACACCTACACCCTTCTCCACCACTGTAGTTTCGCTACCCAAGGTGCATCTTGTTACAAATTTCTTTGAAAACCGACGCCGGTTGCAAAGGCACTGCCTAAATACGGATGATTATTCAAAAACATGAAATTATTTTTCAAAGTGCTTAATTTAAAAATGTAGGGAAAATATTGAACTCAAATTAAGTGAACAAAATAATTTATTTTAACAAATGACAATTTTCATGTATTCGAGGAATAATACGAGGGTAAAACGAAAAGTTTTGAGATACTCGGGAATGAGATCCAAATTATTAATAGAAATGCTTTTGTTTTCAAGTTTATTGATCTAGTAACCATATATCAAAATTTTGTTTCAATTCTATTACTTGTATCACAAGAAGAGGAATTTAAAGTTGTGCTGAAATGGAAATAACGACAGAGCATTATCGTGCAATGTTATTGTAAGATTTCAAAAGTGGCCTAAATCAAGAGGAGTCGTTAGAAAGGATTGCTGATGATTTTGGTAGTTCTGCCCCTTGTAGAGCAACAGTTTTCCATTGGTTTCAAAAATTTAAGCGTAGACAACAATTTCTTTGTGATGATTCTCGAACTGGACTCCCATATTTTGTTACTGCGGAAAACATAGCTGCTGTAGACAAAATGGTAAGAGATGACTCATTGTAGCTGCGCTACAATTAGGGCAACGTTACACATTGGATCGCCAACAGGTACTACAATACTACAATCTTGCAAGAGTCGCTTGGTGTCAGGCAGGTTAGTAGTCGTTGGGTGCCTGATCAACTGTCGGAAAAACAAAAACAAGCCCGGGTAAAATGGTGGCTATTCTAAACGCATCTTTGATATTATAACTGGCGATAAAAGCTGGATTTATCAGTTTGACCTAAAAACAAAGTGCCAGTCAACTGTATGGGCATTTACGGTAACGGCTGATTGGTATATCACCCAATGTCTACCCAAAGTCTTCCCAGCCTTAAGTAAAAAAGCGTACAAAGTCAAGTCTTTGTGGAATCCCCCTACATCAGGACAACTATTCAGCCCACTGAGCAAAAAAGACGAAAGCGTTTTTTGAAGAATGTGGAGTGCAATTATTCCATCACGCGCCTTACAGTCCAGACCTCGCTCCATGCATTTTTTTCCGAAATACAAGAAACAATTGCATGGACATCGATTTGAATCACCAGAGAGTGCTGTAGATGCCTATTATGGGAGCATGCACGAATTTTCGTAAGATGGGGCTGAAAAATAATTTACTGTCGGGAGAGGTCTTATTGACGCATTTCCCTAGTTGTATACATAACACAAAAATAAACATTTCATCACCTCAGTTATTGATAAATTTTTAGAATCGCAAAGGCGACTTCGTTTTGTTTTTGAAAATCATATCTTATTATTATAAATGGTGTACAGGTGTACAGCATTTTAGAAATGGTTTGGAAGAATGCAGCGTTGTATACATTGTAGTGGAGATTATTTTGAACAAATCTAATAAAATATATGATTTAACTAAGTGTAGTATTTAGTACCTCAAAACTTTCAGTTTTACCCTCGAATATCATATTTATATGTGTATAAATAAAAGATTAACGAATAATAGATAATATATTAGACACTCTTATCACTGTGCAAACAAAGAAGATTTCTTTTTTGTTTTTATCTATCGCCTCATCTGCTTTAGGTACGGGAGATTACGGATCATGCAAAAAAAAACACTGATATAACAACGTTTTAAAAGTTGTCTATAATCCGATTTTTAACACTTGGTTTAAGGCGTCATTTTTATGAATTACTGTATCTGCTTGTATGTGGATGTTTCTTACTCAATTAGTAAAACCCAAAAAATGGGTACGTAATTACACAATTTGGAAATATCGATAAGTCGGACATGCTACTTTATTTAAAGCTCATAATATTTTCTTGAAAACGTACATTTAAATCTATTTTTTGCGTATTCTTATTTGATAATTTGAAGTAGGTACATTTAATTATCAATGGACTTACTTCAAATATTATAATCGTACTTTCTGAAAGAACCCTTCAAATTTATGGAAAATTGTGGTCGATAAATAGTTTTAAAATATCTATTTGCTTTTAAACTAGAAATCTATCACTACCTCGTGGCATCTTTGTCTTACACTCAGAGTACAGATATTTGTGTTTTTGTCTAATATATAGGGCACATGTAACTTTTTGAATTCAACTAATTAGCAAATCAACAGAAGAAAATTCCTTTCACAGCCAGGCACAAGGGACCAAAGGTGGCTACTTGAGATGAGTTCGAGCAAATCAGGATCAACAATTATCAACTATCTCCAATATACAACCTTCATATGCAGATACTTCCTTACTACCAGGACATCAACATCATTAAGATGATATTCTCAAAAAATTCTATCTGTTGTAGTTTCACGTATGGACATCCCATCTTCCATCCTTTCCACCCCCAATCTTTAGGAGTGGCGCCTGTGTGTTTAAAACTGGGTACACAGCACTTGGAAAGGCATCTTGGTTTCGACCAGGATCAGCCTCCATGGTAGCTTGATCTTAATTACGATCGTTGGTAATTTTTGAGGCTTTAGTATTGGTGTTATACATTGGTATTTTTGTCAGATGTCGGCTAAGCTCTCACCTGCAGCACTAGGATATTGTTAAACGTATAAAACGATCAGTGGAGGAAGGATAACAGGGAACTGCACGCTCCACTCAGTGGTCCAGTTGCAATTTTCCAACAACGTTGTATTCTGAACAACTATAAATAAAACGGTCAGTGGTGAAAGGACAATAGAGAACCGCATGCTCTACTCAGTGGTCCAGTTGCAATTTTCCAACCTCGTCATTCACTCCCCGTATGGTTGCGACGTTAATAACAGGAAACTTCACACTCCACCCAGTGGTCTAGTTGAAATTTTCCAACAACTTCCAATATCAATATTAAATATCCAATTAATTTAGTTATAACCCCATAGACCCCACACCAAGTATAAAGCTTGTATGGACATTTTGTATGTCTGTGACCCCATGTGTATATGCACACATTGGTCTCGTCATCCACCTGGGGGACCCCGTTAGCGGCCGTAGCCATGGCTAACCGAGTCCTACGTTCCACGGCCGGTGTACTGCTCCACCAGTGACCGATCCACGCTCAGGCCGTATCCACGGCTGCCCCGAGACACTGCCCAGTGTTGCCAACCGTACGATAATTATCGTACATGTACGATATTTTGGTCATTTGTACGATGTACGATAGTCACTTCATTATCGTACGCAATTGTACGATAATTTTGCCATCCAGATTTTTTTTAATTTTAAACAACAAAATCAATTTTTTTATATTTTCTTTTTGTATTTTGCCGCGTAGTTTTTTCGTTTTATGTATGTCGTGTATCAACTCGGAGATTCGTACACTTTCGTGAATTCATAGTTCGTTACCATGGCAACTTGATTACTTGGGACGCAAGACAAGACGCGCTTTGCTGTGATCCCCCATGGTCACCCCATGGTGTAGACGTAGATTGTAGATATTTGGAAATTGTGTACATGTTATATGGTGTTGCGTACTTTTATAATTATTACCACCGTAATATTTCTTTACGGTAAAGACCCGTTCCTTATTCGAATAATCATTATTATTTAATTTACTCCTTACAAAAAAAATTGACATTAATAAAATAATATTGTTTTTTATGTCATAAGTCATGGCCTTTGCTACTAATTGAAGGAACTTTTTAATTTTTTTTTTAAATTGTGAAAAAACACAATAAAACAAGTTTCGCATGCAAATCTGTAAAACTTTTACTCTAGTTTTTGCCGAAATGAACAGGAGAACAGGAAATTGCATAAAATTTAAATCCCACCATCCTGTATATTTATATACATGTGTACGATAATTTTGTGGCAAATACGATAATTTTGAACCTATTGTACGATAATTTGTTTCTTTTGGGTTGGCAACACTGACACTGCCTGTGCTGCGCTCAGTGCCGATCCACATTCGAGTCCGTTGTCCGTTGTCAGCACGGCGTCCCCGGCCATCACTAACATGCATTAGAATGTATTTAACCTCTTTGAGTAATGTCACTGGATGAATAAACATTGTTTATTGTTGAATCTGTGTTTTTACTTGTTTTATTCCACGACTTCAAGAATTTTGGGCATTATTTACATAACACAACATAGGGTAATTTATAGATCTTATATCGTTTAGAGCAGGTATTATAATATTCTTCATCTTTAATTAGTGTTCTTCGCATCACAGCGGTCTCTGATCAGCCACTACAAAAAACTTAGCAACTGTGGTGTGAATGATGACGACACTAGAAGTGCGTTCCAACAAGTGGGCAATAACACCAGGTTCCTCGTTGGTATCACCAAACTGCGATGCGCTGGTCACGTCGTCCACATCCAAGTCGTCCGCGGTGTCCCCTTGGAAGTCCATTTGCAGTCCCATATCTGTTTGCGAATTTTCATAAACTGTGTCGACAATATGCCCATCAGCTATGTCGCTGTATTCATTCTCCGCCTTTTCCTCCAGTATACGATCTTCCTCAGTCATTTCCCTTGCGTACGCTCTTTTCGTGACAGCTGTTGTCACATACTCTTGTGGACGTGAAATATAAACCACTGCACGACATTCCTCTATTGTCAGCATGGACTAAATTTCTGCCAAACTGATCCTTTCTACTGGCAACTCTTGCACTACAGGTGTAGCAAAAGAAGCATGATCTTGTGCTATCGACGGATGTCCTGGAGGCAACGAAACTACTCGTGCCTACGGTGCGTGAGCCTGCTGCTGCATCCATGCAAAATCATACAGTCTTGGCGTATAAAACGGGAAAAATGATGGCGGTAAAACGGTGCGTCATTTACAGGTACAGGTTGTATCTTGGAATTATCACTGAGCCTGAACAATATCACCCTGCCGAGATATTCCTTCATGCTGCCGTCACCAGAAAATTTGTTAATTGATATCACATTGAGCATTTCTGGTGACGCCTACAGCGTTATCGCTGGCGTCGAAAGCGGATACATTTCACATAGCACTCTTTCGTGCCACAACGAATAAACGAAATGATGTTTATGCCGATGTGTGCAGGTAATTTACGGGTAATTATAGAGATAAAATTTACCCCGATTATCCTACACAAGACTGCGTCAGTGTAACAATGAAAAGAGAATAGTATGTACTTACTAATCTTGAACCGACGATGACCAGAATCTGATGTATGATATGATGATAATGTTGAGGATGAATATACACTAATAAAAAGGGCCGATATAGACGTAACATTTAAAAATTATTTTATTTGCATTATTATAATTAATATTTACAACTAGACTAAATGCAAAATCTAATATAATCCTAAAGATGTCGCATCTTTAGGGTGAAGTACTGCGTCACTGCACACAGACCGAAATACCAATCGTGCAAGGCAGACAAACAATATAAAAAATATGTTGTGGCCAGCACAATGCCTCTCGCCACTTCCGTTTTTGGCTAAGTATAGGGCAGGGTGCGAGCAGTCATATGACATTGTTTCATTAAAAATTTCAAGATTTTCTAAATTCACGTAGTTAGTTTGTCATACAGCAGATATGGAGGCTCTTGGCAAAATGACAGTTAATTATTTACATAAATGTCATAATTTTTCACGTGGTTAATTTGTCACCAGGAATGTGGAATTTACTTGTCGAGGAAAATAAACCACATAAAATTGGAATATCATAAAATTTGAGATGGAAAATTGACATTTGACATCTATGTACATAATTACTAACTGTCATCTAACACGGGCCCCATATTTGCTTGTCAAGTCCAACAAAGTCACATGACTGCTCGTGCCCTATAAATTTCTCATGTCTTTTCTTTATATTTAGATTATTTTTATAATTTTAAATTTATTTTTTACTTACCAATATCACAGAAAAATTCTTCAATAATGTCAGTTAAACCTCTTCATTTAACGTAAAAGCGTAATTTGACGTTTTACTACAATGTTGCCAAATAAAGTTCTAAGATTTAGTTTCAGCTAAAATCTACATAAAACCATATTTTAAATCGGTTTTTATCCACTGTCATGTGTTTAGTTAAAATCGACTTAAGGTCAAGTTTTAAAATTGAGCTGCCAATACTGCCCAAATATGTTTATGAACTATTGGCATGTATTTTTAAGATCGCAGCGCTGAAGTGGCAAGTTTTGAACTACCGGTTGAATGAGATATGAGGTTAACTAACTGTCAAATGGGCAAACACATAACTTATAGAATTGTGTATTTCTCAGAATACTGTATTATATTTAATTTTCTTTTTATATTATTTTATAGTAGGTTTTATATTATCCATTCAGGGTAAATTAATGTAAATTCCTAGTACATATATATAAAATTTTAACTTAAATTGTATAACCACTTCTGTTTTAGATGATATCTTCAAAGAAATAAATAAAATAGCAAAATTTCATGATTATATTTCGTATTCACTTGTGAACATTATTATAGGATGTATCCGTGGAAGTGAAGATAACTTAAATGATATTTTTGTGAACATTTATAAAACTAACCTCGTTTTGAAACAAAGTTTTCTTTGAAATATAATGAATAAATCTTCAAAGTATACAAGACGAATATATTAATTTATAATTTTCTGATCCACGCACTGTATTATTATCTTTTTTCATCTTGTCAAGCACATTTTTAATGTAAATACGAACTTTTCGTTTACGCGGGAATTCGTGACAACATAATTTAAGGCCTTTCTAACAGGACAATGTGCACTCAAGTAAGCAGCAATAATTGTTACTCATATTACAATATATATGTCACTTTAGATACACAAATACGTATAATATTTAATAAATTTGTAATATTACTACTTTAATACAAAGTCAACCTGTAGTTCATTATTTTGCCACCAGATGTCATATCGCTTAGCAATACTTGTCAATTGTTGGTTTTTGACACTGACATTTTTCTGTTATTTATAAACATCTGATGGTTACTATGAAGTTGTTTAGGCTCTGAAATTTATTACAACAGATTATTTTATATTATTATGTACGATATAATAAAATTGTAATATGTATCGAATAGAGAATTTTACGTTCTTTATTACTAATAATAAAAAAAATTCAAAAAAATAATATTTAGATTTTTTCTTTAAGATACTACTACTTTCGGTTTTCCAATTGGTACCACCAAAACCTATTCAACTCTCCTCATTAATGTTAGATTGAGGAATCCGTAGTCAAATAGGTCTTTAGTCTTACAGAATTTTAGAAATCGTGTCTCCAACAATCTCACACACACACATCCACACACATCATTGTAAAAATGTTAAAATCGGATTCTATGGACCTTAAATCGTGCTTATTCAATAAAATCTGGATATGCGATTTTTAGCATGAATCCAATACCTCTCTTAGCGAGAGGTAAAAACAATATCTTCCAGAAATTGTGACCAACGCATATAACCATATACTACTTTATCATTGCAACTGACTGTCTTAATAGAATCTGTTATATGTGACACACATACGTACAAACAATTGTAAATATAGTAGAAACGTCCTGTGAGGACCCTAATTCGTGCTTATTCACTGAAAACTCAATCAAATTTTTGGACCGAAAACATTTCCTCCCTTACCTATGTATATAGGTTGGCGGGAGGTAAAAAATACAACAATTTTATGATCGTTTAACAGACAAAAAATATTCATTTCTTTTTGTTAGGGCACTCTAATTCTATGTAAAAGAAAGATGTGAAAGTCGTATATAATGCCGCGTTACCGTGTTTGCACTGGCCTTATGAACTTACTTCGAACTAAAATGCAAAAGGTGGATTTAGTAGCTTATGGAAGTTTATAATTATAAAAATATTTTATAGACATACAAAATTTGAAATAATAACCACTAATTTAACTATAAATAAATATTTATTTCATTGTTTTTAGATATAATTGTATTGAGAATAATTTAAATAATTAATAATTTTAACCAACATGTAGGAAAGATTACGTATTGCGGGTCGCGTACACAAAACAGTGATTTTTTTGTCATCAATTTCTCTTTTCCATGAAATGATATTTCTCTCAAACATACGTAATTAAAACACATATTATTTTTTGTTTGGCAAATGATATAAATTTTAGTATTTTTACATTATTGCTGACAAAAATTAAAAAAATATATTTCTCGTACTGAATGATAAAATCGTGCCAAATTTATCTCAAACCATAAAGTTTGTAAAGTATTTTAGTAATTTTCTAATTAATTAATTTTCTATAGATGTCTATTCTCTTGTGACGGTATTATAGAGTAAAGCGTGGCAAGTTTAAAATGAGACAAAATATAATACTTGTAATATAAGATTAATTTATTTTGCAACAAAGAATAACCAGGAACAGAGTGTTCATATCTAGTATTTCCGATATGGTCAAGAGTCACGAATAGAATATTATTTTTATAAATTACTCCTGTGTTTTAAGTTCAATTTATTTATTTTTTATTAATATAGTTGAATAAAATACTACTACTTTGCTTGATTAACCTTCTCTCTATCTCTTCAAATACATCAATTTTAACAGAGAATCATTTAACTGAATCACCTGTATATTTATTTATATGACGAATAATAGCCCTATTTATATTTGTACTTAATTAAGAAATTGATATCCCGACTTTTAATTATTTTTCTAACTGGTCTATAGAATGAAGAACGTTAGTTAATCACGACTCGCATTTGTTAGTTCTGTTTTTTTTTCATCTTCTTTTTAAATTGTATTAATAATTTATAATTTCTATTCAGTAATTTTATTTCTATTATTATTTCTCATACTATATCATTTAATATTTGAGAATACTGCGTTAGGACGTGTTAGACGGACGGTGGACGAAAGTTGTAAAAGTTAGCGGCCGGCATATCGCGCTTAACAAAATTCGTTTTTTCGACAACGAAAAAAATACCGTTATGTTAGTATGGATTATTTTCTAATCTTGGTTGATCAGATACAATGACTAATTTTTTTTTTTTTATTCGCAGCAGATATTTAAATATTTTCTTGCTCATCAATATGCTATTCCACTCTTTATTACCTGATAGTTACTCATATAAACCTTTAAAGAGTTACAAATTTCCATTAATGTTTCAAATAATATTTCAAGAGACGAAATTTAACTTACCGCTCTTTAAAATATAAGCGGAACAATAAATGAATCCTTGCAATGTCCATTTTTTCATACATGAATGTATTTATTTTCATTTGATTATGGTTTCAACACGATTTCAATTCAATCAATCAATTTCATTTATATAAAATTGTCCCCTGTCAACATACTTCGTACTACAACAGCATAATAGGCCGGCTATTCGAGTTTCATAGGCCGTACTTATTATTTTTTTCCATTTATGGTACTCTTATTATAGCCATTAATGAAATTTAATATAAAACTTGACACGCATTTTTTCTCTAAAAATCGTTATGTAAGGATATGTATAAAAAAATTATATGAATGAATTAAGAATTAAATTCGCTAACGAATAAAAAATATATGTTCTCATTTAAAATAATAAAAAAAACCGTAGTTTCTAAAACACTGATTGAAAAAAAAAATCTTTAAATTTGTCTTGTAAAATGGAAAATGTTTGCCCATTTAACCGCCCTTTTAGCTTTTATCGAGGTTTTTATACTTCTCGAGATAGCAATGGTGGCCCATTTGAAATGAATATCCGTATAGGTTAATGCGCTTTTTTATGTAGTTTCCAAATATGTAACAGAAATACAGTTAAATTATATTTTAAGGAGATAAGCCTATAATCTGGGAAAGCCATATACAATTTCATACCAATCTCAAGAAAAGAAAAAAATATCATAGAAACGTAGATAATTTTACAAGGAACTTTGTTAGGATATTGAAATACCGGGCCTGGATATAAATAATATTAAATTTCATGGTTCATGAAAAGTAGAATTTAACGTACACTTGTCCACAGACAGACAGATGCGCATTAAAACTCCCATATTGCTTTATAGCATTTTAATGACAAAAATGTTTTTAAACCTAAAAATACCAAATTAATGTTTTCAATTCTTTCTAAACCACATTTTAAATTGTAAGTAGATACATACCAGTAATAAGTTTATCTTTTTTCTTATAATTGTAAAAAATTGAGGTAAAATAAAATTACTCTTTGATAACTGTAAAATTTATTTCTACTTAAACAATAAATCAACTTCAATACTTCATAAAACAGGTACTATATAAATATATTTATCTAAAAAACATAAATATTTTTTTATAGGAACAAAGAACTGTGCTTTGAGAATCAGAGAAAAAATACTACAGAGGAGAGAAATGATTTTAAATTCGTAAAGATTTGAGTTTGTTATTCAGCTAGATTATAATACACACAAGCCCTGATATATCTTTGATTTTGCACGCCACTGGCCATGTCCCTTATTTAATACGAATACTTCATTCAACTATTATTATCCTTTGTTGAGCGTTCTTCAAGGACGGATATCTGCCAAATGCAAATCTTCCGCTCTTTTGTGAACAGCCAAACTTAAAAATTGCACGCGTCTTTCAGATACTTAATTAAGTATATATTTAAATGATCGCTCTTCTAGCTATGTATTTATTGTGACAGAATGTAAAACCTGAGAAGTTAAAATTTCAACTCTATCCTAGAATACTGAAACTGTAACTGGTTTAAATGACGAGATCATTGTGAACCGTCAGTCACTATCAGAGTAATTATGCCGTGGTGGTAATGCCAATGATGACTCGTCTAAGCTCGAATAAGATGCCTTGTGATTCGCCGTACATATACACTAAAACAAAAATTACAAACTTAAAGTATGCTTACTATTTTCAAACTATATTTTAAATGAATGAATGTAATTTCTGTTTGCGTAATCGAATAAGTACCTAATTATATTCATTTCAATTGGACAAATTCTCTTGCAGCAACTTAGTTATCCTGGATCTGGAAGATAAGTAGCAAGAACTAGTGACAATGTAATAAAGATTCTGATAATTTTGTGAAAATATAAATAGCCACAAATTTTGTAGGTATTTCAATTATATAACTTCACTGCGTCACAAGTGTGTACACGTAATTCATAATAGGATGATCATGAATATTGATGAGAATTTAGAAATTTTAGAAAATACGCGGATAAAATAACACGGCTATTAATAGAGAAAAATAAATGTTAGGTATTAAAAATTTATTAAATATCAATTGTACTTCATTTATAGGAAGCAAACACATTCATCTTCTAATTTTTAAGCAACTTACATCCTCTACTCGAATTCTTGGGGCAGTCATCTGTTCTGGAAAATACCATGGCTTAAAATTGGGGTTTTGTTGCATTTCTTTCCAAGATGGATATTTCACTGCAACTTTATGAAGTTTCTTCACGAGTTTAGGGCCGAATATTTGTGTAACTTTATTAACTAGCCATGGAGCTAATTTTCCTTGTGGATCAGTCTGTGAAACATATCCCAAGAAGCAGCCAGTTTCTGAACTTCGAATTACAAATCCAGTAATGTGTGATGTGCCACTGTATAAAGAATAAGTAAGTATAGAAATTAGAACTAAATTAACAAACATACCGAACAAATCCTTTTTTTGGAGGATAATCCTTGTGAAATATAGAATGATTTATTATTAACTTCTCATTGCCCATATCGAGCCAAGATCTTTGAAGAACAAAATCCCTATTTTTCATTGGTGTTGGGCATTTTACTAAAATAATAAAATAATTGACTGTTTATTCAAATGAAATTTATAAACTCTTACTTGCATAATAACCAACATCGTTGTTTGGATTTAAATAGCCTATATCAAAGGAAGATATCATATGGTCGTCCCATTCTTTTCGGTACTCAGGATCGTGTAAAACATCGTATAAAGTTGATGGTTTTATATCAGGAAATATGGTTTTCATTTTTATTATGTTAATACTACTATTGGAGTTACTTTTTACCCAAACCTAAAATAAAAGTAAAAAGAAACTAATATTTAAAATATTTGTCAACTTTTATGAAACATGTAATAAATAATTTAAAATTTTGCAATTTAAAAATCGCGGAAATATACATCGTGAAAACTTATTCCCATTGGTGCATTCGTGCGTATGACACATACCCGCGTGCGCATCGTATATTTTTTTCAATATCAAACAGCTGATTTTATTAGTGAATTATGTACAACTGTACCTTAATATTAGACTTGTCATATTCCAATTTCCATCCTGCATCTATATCTATTAGATCTTTTAACATATTAAAATCGCTATCTTCTGCGACTTTTATTCTTCCAATGTCCATGTCCTACGAAATAACATGACACAATAAGGTAACAATTTAACAAACCTTGAGTTCTGCCGAATTTAAACTTTTATTACTATATAACACTTGAAAGGCACAATGTGTAGTCACAGCTTTTATTCATGCTTGATGGTTTTCTATTAATTCAAGCGTGACAGAGTGAAAACGTGGAACCATACGGACATTTGACATTATGAGTAGATTGTGTGGCAGAAAGTAAATCAATAATACTGGGTTTCGTAGGTTGGTGTTTAATTTTGACACATACTTCTCTAAAAGTTCAGAGTAATTTAACTTACGTTATTTTAATTAAAACAAATTGTAGTAAATTGTATGTAAACTTAGACTGCACTGGTATGACTAATAAACTGAAAACATTTAATTTCACTGAGTAATACTATCTATTTGTTATCTTTAAATTCAAATATAGAACGAGGTGTAGTGTGTTAGTTGCATTTATACTTAAGTTTATTATTACTGATAGCATTGGCGTATTACCCCTTGCTGTTTGAGTTATCACACACATGCGATAAGATTTCCGCAATAGTAATAGTGTTTTGTGCATCTATTCTTATCTCTATCTCTAATTACTTAAGTCACATTGAATATTGTAAATGATATGAATCTTAATCTAGTGTATAATAAATTGATGTTTGCAAATCAATAAATTAATTTGAATTTACTCTGTAAAGGGAAATATTAAAACTTTTTCTTATAGTTTTGTAGTCTGCCAGATCTACGATGGAGAATTCTAATGTACCAAAAAAACTAAATGAAAAAATAGAAGAATGGTTGACGTGGGATAAAAATGAGAAAACAATCGCAGAAATAAAAGCATTAGTTAAAGACGGCAACTACGATGTTTTATCTAAAATTTTACTCCACCGTATCTTTTTCGGGACAGCTGGTCTTCGAGGCAGAATGGCAGCTGGGTACACTTGTATGAATGATTTAGTTATTGTACAAACAGCACAGGGTCTTTTGAGACATTTAGAAGAAAATAATTCACAACTTTTAAATGAAAACGGAATAGTCCTGGGATACGATGGAAGATATAATAGTAGAAGGTATTCGGCAGATTTTAGTAATTAATGTACATATTTTAGTATTTTTACCGACAGATTTGCAGAACTAACATCAGCCATATTCTTACACCGGGGCATTCGGGTTCATTTATTTAGCAATGTATGTCCAACACCGTTTGTGCCTTTTGCAGTCACAAAATGGAAATGTGCAGCGGGCGTTATGGTAACAGCATCTCACAACCCAAAAGAAGATAATGGCTACAAAGTCTATGGCTGGAACGGTGCACAAATTGTTTCTCCAGTTGACAAAAATATTCAAAAACAAATTTTAAACAATGTAGAACCTTGGTCGACTTCCTGGGATACGGAAATAATAAATGAAAGTTCACTTGTTCACGATCCATTGCAAGAGACAATTGAAAGTTATATGCAAGCGGTTAATTCTGATTTATTAGACAATCATAAAGTAATTAATAAAAATTCCTCTTTGTCGTTTGTGTATTCTGCTATGCATGGAGTGGGTTATAATTTTGTTGATAAAGCTTTTCAAGTTGCTAATTTAAAATTAATCCCTGTAGAAGAACAGAAGAATCCGGATCCTGAATTTCCTACAGTCAAGTAAGTTTAAACACGGAACTATCAATTCGATACTTTTTACAATTTTTTATTTTAGGTTTCCTAATCCTGAAGAAGGAAAGAGTAGTTTAAATTTATCTATAAAAACAGCTAATGAAAATAATATAAATATTATATTAGCAAATGATCCCGATGCAGATCGTTTAGCAGTTGCTGAAAAAAGTAAACAGTACGTTTTTTTTTTTACAAAAAATACGGAAAATACGTTTCTCATCATCATTTAGTAAATTCTGACCTGCGCCTACCTCTTTAGCCTCTCGTAATTCTCTCTGTCCTTGATTTCAGTTAATATTCCGAATTTACTTCGTCGTCTTCCCCTTCTCCCATATATTTTCCCTTCAATTATAATTTTCTGTATACAATCCCTCATTAAAATATGACCAATCCAGTTAGTTAATTATTAATATATTTTTGAACTTTTAGAAATGGAGAATGGAAAGTATTTACTGGAAATCAAATTGGAGCTTTGTTAGGCTGGTGGGCATTACACTGTTATCAACAAAGATTTCCTGGAGAACCTCTTGATGATGTGTATATGTTAGCAAGTACTGTAAGTTCCAAGATATTGCGATCGATAGCGAATGCCGAAGGATTTAATTTTATCGAAACTTTAACTGGTTTTAAATGGATGGGTAAGTTTTACATGCAAAATGTTATGATAACATTGAATATTTAAAAAATTGAATGAAATTAATGTATTATTCTAATAAATTTTCGATTTCTAGGGAATAAATCTTACGAATTAATTAAACAAGGAAAGAATGTAATATTTGCTTTTGAAGAAGCAATAGGCTTCATGTATGGTAGAGCAGTTTTAGATAAGGATGGAGTGAGTGCCGCTGTTCATGTAGCAACAATGACAACTTACCTCTACCATCATGGACTAACATTAACTGACCAGCTTAATGAAATCTATAAAGAATACGGTGTTCATATTTCTGAAAATTCCTATTATATTTGCCATGATCCAGATTTAATCAAAAAAATATTTGATAAGATTCGAAATCGAAATGGGAAAAATACTGTAAGAATCCATATAAGAAATTTGTGACTTATAAAGTTGACTTAATATTTCAAATTTTAGTACCCGAATTGTATTTTAAATGGTAAATATACAATTACAAGCGTTCGAGATTTAACCACGGGTTATGATAACAGCCAGAAGGACAATAAGGCTATACTACCAACTTCAAGCAGCAGTCAAATGATTACATTCTCCTTTAATAACGGTTTAGTAGCAACATTGAGAACCAGTGGAACAGAACCAAAAATTAAATATTACACTGAAATGTGTGCCTCACCAACACAAACGTAAAATGTAATATTTTTATTTTTTTCTTATTAATGTTACTATTACTTTTTAGGGATCATCAAGAAATTAAAAATACCTTGCAAGAAATGGTTACAGCTCTTGTAAATGAATTTTTAGAACCTGAATTAAATGCACTTCATTCCAAACAGGACTAAAATATTGAAATATTGTGAATGTGTTCTAGTCTTTCATCGTCTAATGTGACTTACAATAACAGCACAAATAATGAGATTCTGTATCCCAGTTTCTATTCTATGTTTTTAAAATGTACACTGTAGTTAACTATTGATGCCAAACTAATTGTTATGTTTTAATTTAACATCTATCTATATGTTATGTTATATATTAATAAATGTTACGTTGAAACTTATTTCAGAATTTAATTTTACAAACATAGATTGTTTGAGCTCTGTTCCGACCAATGTCAAATTTTAAGCTTATTTTGGTGCTCTCTCTGCGGTAGCTTTAATTTTTTCGCAATTAAGAGGGGTACATTGTGTACTCTATGACAATGTATAATATCGCCCAACTTTGTCCATTTAACCGTCTATATCACAGAAGATGAGCTACATATTTGCAGAACTGCGAAAATTACTTTGTAAATAAAATTTATTTAAATATTATTTTATATATTACCGACCCCAGTAGTGCAGTGGACAACGTAGCCGACTCAAAACCCAGTGGTCCCGGGTAAGGTATGGATTACATATGGATGTTGTATGTGTCCTTTCATCATCTCATCGTCATCAATACAAACGGAAGGAAATGTTATAAAATACAAAGGAAAAGTCGACACACCCATTAATATGAAATTGTAATAACAACTCTAATAAGTTTAAATACAATAAAGAATTATTCTTTTATATTCATATTAAAAACTAGAATAATTTATCTATTTGAATCTAACTATCTGCCAGTTTACAGCTTATTTAAGTGGGGTACAAAATGTATCTCACTCAGTCTCTTAAAGATAATTTTATGCTTAGCCACGAAAGAGTGAAAAACAATACAGATACAGCCTCGTTACCGAAATATGTGAATAGCTACGCCACTGTTTAGAGACATCAAAGAAAACCGCAATTTCTGTTAAACTATCGAGCCTCTTATGTCCATCTTTAACATTTTTATTACAAAATTCCCAAAGAACGATACATTTTCATTAATTCATTGCCGTGCCGGGAATGTCTTCAAAGCCAGAATATGCATGCAGAGAATTATTAAAACCCCGAATATTAAAAAACAGAATCGCGCATCACCCGAATCATTCAAAAACCGAATACGTGAGCGTGGCCAAGCGGAGGTCACTTTAGGTTAGGTTTGGGTGGATTTGGTTAGATTAGATACGCTTTCGTGCAATGCGCGATTCTGTTTTTGAATATTCGGATTTTCAACGTTTCTGTGCATGCATATTCTGGTTTGAATATTCGGGCGTTGAGTATGCACCCGCCGTGCCAAACGGCAAAAGCCAAAAGTACATTCATTGGAGACGTATATGTGGATGAGGCGAATGGAGTGCATGACGAAGGATTATTATTCCTTAAGTGAATGAGAGTACAAAGGATAAAAGTATTCTTGCCTAAGTTCATTTACTGATTAAAACGAGATACCGCCAAAATGTATGCAACACGTGCTATTCGAAGGTCAAATATTCTAATTTAAATATCAAGTGATATGTTGTATTAAAAATAAAACTACAAAAATTCATCAATACTTCACCTTCATCATTTCGTGAAAAATGTAAAATTTTAAAGTAAAAAGCCAAAAAAAATAATTCGTTAAATAATGCTCCATAACTGTATAAAACGTTTGTGCACGGCTGAAAAACAGAAAATTTATCAAGAATTATGTAAAGCAAGAAACAATATAAACCATCGAAATTTCTTTGAATATCCACAATTTAGTAATAAGAAAAAAGTATACTCAGAAAGAAAGCTTGTAGGGTAATTATTTCATAACAAGTTATTGGTTTGAGGTTACGTAAATGTCATGTTGCAGGTTTTCTATGGATCAAATGTATTCCGTTGTGTCTGATGTTGGAAATTATAAGAAATTCGTGCCTTTTTGCAAAAAGTCTCATATTTACAGTCAGTCGGAAGATAATTTGAAAGCACACTTACATATTGGATTTCCGCCCATTGTTGAAAGTTATACGTCAAATGTCACTCTCGTTAAACCTAGAATGGTAAAAGCTGTATGCGTTGATGGAAAACTATTTAATCACTTGGACACTATTTGGAAGTTCAGTCCTGCATTAAAGAATAATTTGCAATCCTGTATTATTGACTTTTATATTTCATTTGAATTTCGATCAGTTCTACATTCTCATCTTGCAAATTTATTTTTCGATGTGCTAGTTCGGCAAATGGAAGTAGCGTTCATAACAGAAGCTAAAGCAAGATACGGAAAAGAATCTGTGCCAAGTCAGAGTTTAGAAATTCATAGTAGCCGAAGTTGACAATAATATTATTTAGGATATTTAATTTTAGGACAGAGTATTTATAAATTGTTTTACATTTCAAATATATATTTTGCAGTTTTATTTTATTACAAATTATTAAAAAAAATAAAGAATATTATAATTACATTTGCCCACACTGTAAAATAGTAACAGGTATTTTTGGCTTATTGTTTGGTCCCGTAGGAACATTTTCTATTTTTCTCATAACTAACAAACCATCAATAACTTTACCAAAAACTACATGCTTACCATCTAAGAAATTACACTTCGCACATGTAATGAAAAACTGACAACCATTTGTATCTTTACCACTATTTGCCATTGACAGCAAACCAGGTGAATCATGTTTTAAATTAAAATTTTCATCAGAAAATGTTGCACCTCCATATATACTCATAACCCCTGTTCCATCTCCCTACAAAAATCTAATGACATTATCATATACAATTTGATAAAATTTTAATTTTACATTAACAAAATCTCCTCCCTGGATCATGAAATCCTTTATTACTCTATGAAATATTGCGCCTTTAAATCCAAGAGGTACTCCATCTTTTCTATACTCTCCCGTACAAAACTGACGAAAGTTCTCACTTGTCTTTGGCACAACATCAGCAAATAATTCAAAAATCATTCGACCAATTTCCTAAAACAACATAACCTTTAACTTTTATTGAAAAAAATCCAGTGATATACTTACAGTAGTGCCCACTGTTATATCAAAGAAAACAACTGGATTTGCTGGATGCCTTAACTGAGATTGTATTTGATTCCATGTCGGCATTTTTAATAATTATTATTTTGTATTGTCAACAAATCGTAAACACACGCAAAGCTGTCAACTTTCAGAAGGGCCAACACTATTTTATAGATAAAAAACCCTACTATAAAGTACTAAATCTATTATGAAGTTTGTGTGTAATCACCTGTGTGAAAACAACAACGGTCAAGGTCAAGAGTGTAGCAAAGTGCATTCATAACTCTACCATTACAATAAGTCGTGCGCAGTCCCACTATCCAACGGAAAGAAGTATTATTACATTTGTAATAATGTAGTTTTGATAAAAAATAAATATGTGATTTAACCTTGAGTGTATAGTTTTTATATTTTTAACATTAATAAACAATAGTCGGGAACAAACGTATCGCCCTAATGTTCATGCATTGCCCCGTTGATTTCTTGTTTCGTTCAGTTTTCTAACGTTCAAATCTTGACCATGAAGTTGGCGCAGATGATAATCGTGCGCTCACAATTAAAGAAGTACACTCCGGAGTACAAAATGTACATGAAAATTATTTATTGAAACCATGGAGGTATTGTGAAAATGATTACGGAGAAGACTCACGTCATGAACCTGAAAAAACCTTATAAAAAGAAATATAATTTATAGAAATTATTAATTGTTATTTATTAAAAAAAAGAAAACATACTAGTGTTAATGAAACGTATATTAACAAACTTACAATTATTTCTAAGTCAATCCTTATTCCTTTTACGGAATATAAAATTATTTGACACAACATGATCATTCTCAGTTGTGACAACGTATGCTACGAAAATAAATTACAATTATTTCAAATAATTTTATATTCCGTAAAAGGAATAACGATTGACGTAGAAATGATTGTAAATATCATAAATATATACATCACTTAAAATCAGGGACTAAAAACGAAAAATATTTCGTTCAGTTCTTATCCGAACGAAACCGAAAAATTTCGTTTCCGTTCTTAATGTTCCCACCTAAATATTTTCGTTTTCGTTTTTGTTCACAGTAGTTAAATACCGGTTATAAATATTTATGAGTAACAATTGATGAAAATATAGAAATATAATAAGTTTTTTTTATTAAACATGAAAATAAAACACATATAAAGGAAAGATAATACATATATAAAAATAAGAAGAAAAGCTTATGCTATGGCCTGAATTTTTTACGATAAAGAATAAAACATTAATTACATTTTATTTCACCTAACTAATAGTATGTTTTCAAGCAAATCTTCCTTTATGTTAGTTCTCTTATATAAGTACTTAACATAACTAATAAAACGAATACCGACAGTGTGTGCAAATGAAAATTATCGCAGTCAGTGTTCAATAGATGAAACTACGAGTATACCGTTTAACCTAACACGTAACAGAGTTAGCTACTGGTGAGCTACTTTGAAAATCTGCTTGTTTGCAAATCAAATATCTGAAAATTCAATAATATTTGCCTGTAAAATATTTGCTGTAAATAAAATAAAATATTAAATAAAATAACGGTAACCGATATAAATTATTTCGTTTTCAATCATGAACGAAAAAAATGTATTGCGTTTTCGTTTCCGTTTTCGTTCTTATAAAAATTTCGGTTTATTTCGTTATTTTGTTTTCGTTCTCATTTCGTTCTTAGTCCCTGCTTAAAATTATTACTTTTTACCTTCCGTCACCTCTAGGTAAGGAAGGTATTGTCTTTGGTCAAAAAATTCGGTGGTGAGTTTTCATTGAATAAGCACGTTTTAGGGTCTTTACAATACGATTTTACTATTTTTACGATGATGTCTGTATGTGTGTGTGTGTGTGTTCGTATGTGCGTGTGTGTGTGTGTGTGTGTGTGTGTGTGTGTGTGTGTGTGTGTGTGTATGTGTGTGTGTATGTGACCGCTTTTTCGTGGACGATATCTCCAATACTAGAATTCCAAAAATTACAATTCTTGCGTATTCCTCTTCCTTACAACCATATGCAGACCTGTTTAGATTTTGGTTATAATTGGTCGGCCGGAAGTACCCTCATTTGAAGATTTTAACAGTTTTTCTTGAAAAAATCAGTTAAATGTTATTATAACTTAAAGAATATATTATTATCTATACGATTGATTGCATTTTATATTTGTTATTCAACAGATATAGAGTTAAAGAAGAATACAAATAATAAATTTCACATAAATTTCATAATTCAGCCAGCTATGCTAACTTAACCATGGAAACTGCTAATATTTTCAGGTAATTCAAATTGACAGATGTCAGTATCAATAAAATGTAAATCAATGAAAGAATAAGGGAAGTAACTCTAGTGTTAGAAGTTTCTAGATATATGAGAGACGATTACATTGGTTTGAACATGTCATGAGGAGAGATGAATATATTAATAGAAGGTGGAAGAAACATAGGAAGACCATATACAAGATGAAAAGACTGTATTGTAGAAGACTTGAGGGAAAAGGAACTGAATGAGGAATGACACGCAAAACAAAAATGAGTGGCAGAAGAAAATAAAAAATGGCGACCCCCTAACGAATGGGAAAAACTAAAGAAGAAGAAGAAAATGTCAGTGTCAAGTGCAATTTGCATAGTTTGTTAATGAAATAACTTTACTGGAAATATAGGATCTTTTGCAAGACAATTTATGTATGGGCGCGTGCAGTAACATTATTTTGAATTTGTACATAATACACAGGATTGACGGAAGGTATTGTGCTGGCCACATCAGATTTTTTGTATTACATACTGTTTACAATCATCGAAAAAATGTAAACAAACATAAATATAATGTACTTTTCCACTTTTTTAGAAAAAGGTTATATTTTACATAGTTAAGATATAATTCTGGGTGGTAGCATGAACGGTGATTAGGAGATGACTAGCAGTGTTTTAATTGTCAATCGTTTATGGTTTATTTTAGTGAAAAATAATTTAATAAAAGGCATACAATTAATTTTTCTATTGGGAAATTTCACTACGGCGAGATGACGTTGTGTACCAACTTCAAACCTTCGACAAGGGAGTACATTTGTTTAACTTCCATAACCGTATTATTGCTGTCAATAGTTTTTCTTTGATTCTTCATGTATTTTGGCTTTTCTCCCAGTGTTTATTATTATTTTAGGTAGAGTATATTGCCTTGTGTCCTGTTTTATTATTTGTAGCGGTAGATTAATTATTATTTTTCATTTTAAATACTTTAGTTAATAGTTCTTAGGTTATGTTCACAGTTTTGTTTTTTCTTAGGGACAGTTTCACAGCAAATATTAGATAGTAGTAGTTTAATTAATTGTAAATATTAGTTTTATTATCAATTTTACACTATATAAACTATGCGCGTATGTAAAAACATACGAATGAAATAAAATTGCTCCCTTGTTTTTACTTCCAAATATTGCCACCAGGTTCGCATTCTTAATTAAATATCCCAATAACCATTATTTTAAGGTTTTTTTCTAAATTAAACCATAAACGATTGACAGAGTTAAAACACTGCTAGTCATCTCCTCCCTAGTCATCTCATAATCATCATTCATGCTACCACTCTCTGTGATTACAAAAACAGATGTGTCACTTTTTCAAATATTACCGGATTAAGTTAAAAAATTATCAGCTTATAGGAAATCAAGTTTTAAAATATTTTCTTTTTAAATAAAATTACATGGTTGGACAGAATGAGCTGACCATTAGGATGGATCGGTTCAATATGAAGAAAAAAAACTTTTTTTTCGAAAAATACTGCCCACGATGCCTAAAATTTTAATCTAATCCTAAAAATGAACGTTTCTTTACCTCCCGCCATACCGCAGGTAAGGAAGGTAATGTTTTCAGTGAATAAGCACGAATTAGGGTTCCCACAACACGTTTTTACTATTTTTACAATGATGTCTGTGTGTTTGCGTGTGCGTGTGTGTACGTGCTTGTGTGCGTGTGTGTGTGCGTGTGTGAGTTTGTGACGATTTTCTCTTCGACGATAACATATCAATCTTCCAAAAATTTCTATTTTCCGTATGTAAGCTTTCTGCATTGGGTAATATTATACAATCGGAAGAGATACTTTACTTGAAGCCCATAACAGTTTTTAATGAAGAACTATATTAAAATATAATCCAAAACTTTTCAAATTTAGTATATAAGACTCTTATATCAAGGGGAACAAAATATTAGATTTTGACTAAAATTGATAAATCGATATAATCCAAAACATTTCAAAATTGGTATTTAATATTTTTGTATTAATGAGAACGATACTAGATTTTTTTCTAAAATTGATAAACCGGAAGTGGTAGTTTACTGCAAGCTCTAAACAAATTTTCTTGAGAAAATATATTAAAATATGATCCAAAACTTCTCAAGTTTGGTATTTCAAACTCGTATATAATTTGAAACAACATATTAGATTTGGACTGCATATGATAAACCGGAAGTGATACTTAATTTGGAGCTATCAACAGATTTTCTATATATTGGAACAACAAATTAGATTTTGTTTACAAACGATCAACCGGAAGTGATACTTTACATAAAGCGCATTGCTATTTTAAACATCAAATTGGCGGGAGGTCATGTGCTGGCCACATCAGATTTTTTCTTCTTATTTTAAAAACAAAAACACCCAAAAATTTCTACAAGTTCTATTTCATTTTATAAGGTTTTTTTCAGGTTGATGACGTGAGACCTGCCTAATCATTATTTTCACTATAGGAATAAGAGAGCATAAACTTGAACTACGGGCAAGGGAAATGTAACCCGGTGGGGATGGACGCATAGATACTGTAGCAGTAACTTTGTGGTGAGGATTTGCGAAACAAAAACCTTGTAACTTCAAATTAACATGGGACACATGACACATTGTAGAGGAGGAAGCGGCTTCACTAGCTATTGCAAATATTCCCTCCATATTATTCCTACCTCCATGATTGAAGCGGAGTAGGTAGAGTTGTTAGTATTTTTAAAAAAAATTGTACTGCGGAGTGTACTTTTTACATTGTGAGTGCGCTAAGTTCTTCTGCGCTAACTTCATGGTTAATATTTGCAGGTTATGAATCTGAACGAAACCAGAAATGAACAGAGCGATGTATAAACATCGACCCAAGGGTCCCTGGTAAGGTATGGTGAAATGATTAGGCAGAAGACTCACGTCATCAACCTGAATATACTAGTATACTTTGGTTCACGAAACATGACTATTCATGGTCACTTGTTCGAAGAAAGAATACACAGCACTTTATACATAGTATCTTAGCAACATTTCATGTTAGAAAGAGAAAGATTATTTGACGTATGTCTATACAGTTTATGTTATGTGACAGATATACGTAAATGGTGACATTACTTTCCAACTATTACAAATAATAATGACGTATGTCGTAGAGTTACAGATATCTAATTATGTACTGCACTGCCCTCTGTCCTAATAGTTACCCAGTGACGTTGACATTTAAATCAAATTATTATTCCATGGTTTATGTCAAGTCTACGTTTTTGTGTTTTGCAAAAACATAGGTGAAGAGCATAAATTTTTGACAAAGGCATTATTTAAAAAGAAACATAATTTTCAAATAAATTAAACTTATTTATTTCAGTTCAAATGTATCCATACATATTTTATGTTGCACGTCTATGTATACGAAATACAGTGAAGTTATCTGCAAGTAATATTATACCATACGGTCAATCAATGACCTTGAATAGTCATCTTTCGTGAACCAAACTATATATACATTACTTAATACTAATACCTTTAATACTTTTTTTCTTCTTCTTTTAAAAATAAATAACACTCAATAATTTCAACAAGTTATATTACATTAAATAAATAATTTAATTTCGTGAAACCAAACTTTGTCAATAATAAATATTTTTATCTGTAAAAATGTATGAGACCTGAATATTAAAAATTACAACAAAACATGGTTAAACGTCACTTAAAATTCTGTAGATTTTATTTGATAACTGTCAAAAAAATAAGAGGTGATATTCTTTTCGTTTTTGTTAACTAGATCTGCATTCTGACCAATCAAAGGGCAGAATTTATATTCCTATGTAAACCAACGCTATTTTTTACGTGAAATAAAGTGTAGCTGCATATGTTGTCCACACTTCTTTCTGTTACTGGATAGTTAGACTGCGCACGACTTATTGTAATGGTGCACTTATGAATGCACTTTGCAACACTCTACACTCTTTTTACCGTTACGTTGCTGTTTTCACACAGGTGAAATTATCCATATTTCAATTGAAACTGTATCTAATTTCATATGATTTAATTTGACATTTGTGTTGAAGTTATAGGTTGTAATTTTTCATTTTAATATCGTGATTTTGATATATACTTAAATAAAAGTGATTGTTTATAAATTTATCAGTTTTAACATCATTTTTAGTAAACTTAACTATATAATTGTATAATTTACGCTAAATACAAAAATGGTTTCTGATAAACCGAATGTATCAAGTAATAATCCTTTGGAGCAATTTGTCCTCTTGGCTAAATCAGCTAAAGGGGCTGCTTGTTTAGAATTAATTAAACAAGTTCTTGAAGCACCTGGTGTACATGTTTTTGGAGAATTGCTAGATATGCCAAATGTAACAGAGGTAATAGGTCTTTCTTTCAGTTTAAGTTCGTCGGCATATGAAAGGTTATGTATTTTTAGTTGAAGAATGGACTTCATAGTAATTACTTCAATACACTTAATTTATTTGCATACGGCACGTATAAACAATATTTGGAAAATAAGGCTAATCTTTTAGAGCTCTCTCCAATTCAAAAGAAAAAGTTGCAGCACTTAACTATTGTAACACTTGCCACAAAGACAAAGGTATTTTCTAGATAAATATAATAGGTATATTCTTTTTTTGCATATTTTACATGTTTCAGTGTATTCCTTATTCCGTATTATTGAAAGAATTAGACATAAAAAACGTGCGAGATTTAGAAGATTTAATTATTGAAGCTATTTATGCAGGTGGGTTGTTCATACATTATTATTGATTTATTCAAGAATCTCTAAAATAATTTCATATTCCTTGCGTAGATATAATTCACGGTAAATTGGACCAAAAAAATAGTCAGTTGGAAGTAGATTATGCAATTGGCCGTGATATCCGACCTGGTGATGTCGGTATTATTGTTTCTACCTTACAAGATTGGTGTGATGCATGTGAAGCAGTTTTGGGCTGTGTCGAAGTGCAAATATCCCGTGCAAACTTCGAAAAAAATAAAGTAGTTAAGCATAAAGAAATTATTGAACAAGAGGTAACTTTATTATTGATATTATATGTAAAGGTAGTTTATATCTAAATGTTTAATAGATTGTTAATATAAAGAAAACGTTGAAAACTCAAGCACAATCGCAAGTGCTGGATACAGATGAAGCTATGACCACCGATGGTCGAGAAGCTATGCCTGGTACAGAAAAAGGGAAAAAACCAGCTAAAGCGAAAAGTGTTCGTAGTGGTAAGTTTTGGCAAAAATCTTAACGATGTTAAATGTACAAATGTTCTGCATCATGCATCAATGTACCTTATCTGCAATACGAAATGTTGTAATAGCAATTATACAATATTCTAAATAGCATTGGTTAAAGTAATAATTAAGTAAAGTTAAAACTGCTTTAACTGTTGTCCTTATTGTACATAAAATATACAAATGATACAATCTCACAACAGTAGTTGACATTGTTGAATAAATAAATAAAAATTTGTTTGAGTATAAATTGATTACTCTTACCTTGACTGTCTCTATCCATTATTTTTAAGTTTACAGTATTAATCTGGAACTGGGAGAAAGTGGTTCAAGGCGGAGTGCAAGTGAAGAGCGAGTTGTAACATTTGATATTTTTATTTCCCTGTATTTATAGTTTTGACATGTAATACAAGTATTAATTAGGTGTACGTATGAGTTGGTCTGATTGAGTGTTTGTTGCTGGGCTGGTTTTAGGAAGCGTCAAGTTGCTGCGGTAAACGCGCAAGGAGGGCGAGACAGCGTGCCGCACCGGGCTCAAGAGTGCAGCAAGCGTCCGCCGAAGCGTCTACACAGCACCTTGTCAACACTTCCGCGCTCTGTACTCTGTCTGTCTCTTATATTTCGCTCCTTTTGTGTAATTGTTTACATTACAGCATTATATTATACATCTATGTCATATAATTGTAGTAAGTAGTTTCCAAATAACAAACATTGGTAACATATTACATGTACATTTATGGACTGAATTTTATAACGCAGGGACATTTAATCTTTGTCTTTTTGTAACTTGATAAATAATAAATATTCTGTATATCTATCTCTTGACTCGTAATTCAATGGAAGAAAAATAAATAGAATAATCATTTTAAAACAATATATACAACAATTACTTAACATTTTCTCACATTAATGTCTTTGGATATGTTGTATGTTATGTAACAGTGACTACAGAATAGTATACGGAAATTTACGTACATATTACAACAGTATGTTTCTTTTACAGATAGTAATTATATTTCATTAAATTTACACTTAATACTTAATATATCTATACGTATTTTAGAACATATTTACAACATCTACAGCATTTAAAATAGTCGTAGAAATATCTCATAGAAATATTTTTCTTTATATCTATTTCACAGCACCTTTAAAAATACCATTAAATTTCAGTCGTTTCGTTTCAGTTCAGAACGAAAAAATTAAAAAGTAAAATTAAAATAAATAACATTTAGACGGATATAGTGTGACTGTTCTCAATCGAAACGAAACTAGATAGAGCCGGATGGTTACGACTGGCAAAATCGACCGCGAGAACCTAGACTTGCACTGGCAGGCGGCGTGACTTCACGCTGGAATTTCGTGAGCGCGTGTCGCTATCTTTGTCCTCTTGCTATAAAGTGACATCTTTCATCTGCGAAAGTAGCGGGCCATTGCCCACGACCGGTGCGCAGTTATTGTTTACTGATGTGTTGTTCACTTTTTGTAAATCCTGTGCATCGCCGTTAGAATTGCCGTTCGGTGTAGCTGGTGGGCCTGCTGCGATGTATGCAGGTGGAGGATCAACCGTTTGGGTACTGTTGTCCACCATTACTGGTTTTGCGTTTCCGTTAGCGTTCATTTCTATATCTAAAAATATTAAACAAATTGTATTAATTTTAGCGTAATGAAATATCAAGTAATTTAACAACAAAAAAAGGAATACATAGTTGACCTTTAAAGCCATTAATGAAAAATGAAAAAAAATATGAAGGATGTTCATTTTATTTTGTCTACTATTGCTATCTCGAGAACTATAAGAGTTACGAGGTCGCTTAAATTAGCAAACAATTTTTTTTTTCAACCAGTGGTTCACAAACTATGGAGATCAACTTTGTTAATTAAATGGAACTATATGTATATTTTTTTTTATTTGCTTATTCAATAGCGATTTTATTCTGAATTCAGTTATAATATTTTTAAACCCTTACACAACGATTTTTTTTTAAAGAAAAATGTATATAAAATTTTATATTATACCGTGTTCCACCTTACCAATTCAGTATTGTAGAGAATAGGTCATAGTTTTGAACTCTCTGATTGGGTGAAATTGGAGCAAAGTTTACGCAATGTAATTTCAGACGTGTCGTGTCAGTGTATATGACGTGACATTTCGTGTCATTTTTATGCGGAATGTCATGTATCAACTTTATCCGATTTCTAAAGCAGATAGATAATACTTTATATTTCACATTTACTGACTATAATGTACAAAGTTTCAATAGAATTATGATACCTTTTTAATATTTTAATAAAATGTCAGATGGCAGCAGTAAAATACTGCCATTCGTTAATTTTATCGGTTTAAAACTGGCGCCGATGTGAACGCCATCTACTGAATTGGTTAAGTAGAACAGAGTATAATTCGATTAAAATATGACTATAAAAACAGTGCCACGAATGAAAAAAACGATTAGGTGTTTTTTTTTACTTAGAATACCATGAAAGAAATACGTGAATATTTTGTTTGTGTTAACATTTATGATCAATTAATAAAATATTTACTTCTTTTTGTCTACTGTAATCGAAAATAATAAAAGTTTATTAAAAATCTCTGAAAAAATATGGGGTGATTTGCTTTTAATGGCGCAGGATATGTACCCAGTGTTGCCAGACCTAGGGAAATTTCCCTAGATCTACGGAAATTCTTTAATCCTTCAGGAAATTAGGAAGAAACTATATTTCGGGGAAAATTAAATACATACATATGTAAATGAATTACTATTCTGTTACAGGAAGGGTACTTATATAACAAAATTTACGAAAAAAAATTAACAAAGTTGTGAATTAATTCCCCCAAAATTTTGTTTATTGCTACTTCTGTTAAATGAGAAATAGTCCTCTTCATACCATTTTTAATAAAAAAAAAATACGTTTAGTGTCGTAAGAATTCTCGTGCTGCAGTTTACATGTACAGGGAACAATACCCTTAAAGAAATATTTCCAACTGCAAAAATGGAGATAATTTTGAGCAGTTATAAATAATAAATAATTTAATTGAAAACAAAGTTCTTTTTATATATATTCACTTTTTCAGTCATGGCACTCATTAATATCATATTTTGGAGGACTTATTTCAAAACATTTTTTTTTTTCGAAAATTTGGTTATGTAAGGGTATGAAAATTAAATATCGTTGGATTCACAATAAAGTGCTCTATTGAATGAGCAAATAAAAAGTATATGTTTCCATTTAAAATAAAAAAAGTAGGTATCCATATTTTGAGAACCACTGGTTGATTTTTTAACTACAGGTTAATAAAAAAAGTGCGTATCGAAATTTTAACTTTATCAACTCATTTGACATTTCGTTTCGATACGATACTTTCAATTTAACTACCAGTTAACAATTAAACTATAAGCGGTGCAAGTGGCCATTATAGTTTTCGAGATCTCAATGGTAGTCTCTTAAAAATGAACATTCTGTATAGGTTAAATCTGTGAAACTAAACTTTATTAATAATAAATATTTTTATCTGTAATAAGATATAAAACCTGAATATTAAAAATTACAACAAAACTTGGTTAAACATCAGTTAATTCTAAATATTTTATCTGATTACTGCGAACAGATAGATGATATTTATATCCCTATCTAAACCAACGCAATTTTCTTACGTGGCGTGAATGTAGCCTATTCTATGTAAAAAATTCTATTCGTGACACTCTTATCATAGCCATATTTTAATGAAATTAATATAAAACTGTATATGAATTTTTCTCAAAAAGAAAAAGTTATCTAAGGGTATGTAAATATATTACTGGATGAGGTATTCTGGTGTTATGGAATTTATGCAAAATAGTAACTTTTTTCTACAGTTTACATTTTCATGTAGTAGGAAAATACAATAAATCTTGAATAGGAAAGTTTTCATTTGTAATATAATGTTAGAAAATTGAAATTCTTTTACACATCTAGAAAGAAGATTGAATATTTGTCATTAGAAACACAGATGGCGCTAGTAGTTACTACATGCGTGTATTTTGTTTTTGACATTTTATTCACTTTGTTTGTGTTAATTGTTACGTGTTCCTCTGATATTTGTTTGTTTACTTACGTTTTCTTGTTCAAAAGTTATAAACAGGCGAATAGCGGTCTATGAACACGTGTATTCAGGCGCTATTGGATAATCGGATGCTCGTCATAAGCGCGCCATGATTGAAAATTTGAATTCTGATATATTTTTAAAAAATTCATATCTCACTTGATATATGTATTTTTTTACTCAAAATTATAATTCAAAGTCCTACCTAGCTGAACTAATGGTTTTTTGTAAATGTCGGAATATTCAGTTCAGATTAAAATTCTTTATTCGAGAATTTGAAATTAACTCGCGAGTAAAGATAAGTCGTTCTATTGGTTCGAATCGAAAAAAGTTCAAAATTTTCTCGTTATCGTGAGTGGCGTATAATAAGTAAATAAAAAATATATGGTCCCATTTAAAATAACAAAGTTGGTTATAAATTACACTCCAACTTGTCAAGGGCAACCTGATGTAAAATTTATTTCTCTGCATCTAAAATGGAAGCTGGATGGTGGTTATAGATGATCTATCAACTGATCAGAGCTGGGACCAGTACTCAAAAAAAGTATTTATGTACTAAATACTCACAAGAAAAGTATTTAAATACTAAGTCAAGTAATACTTTAAGTACATTTTTTAACTACTTACAGTACCAGTACAAAGTATTTTTTAATGAAATCCGTTAAAATAATATGACGAAGAATTATCAAGTTTAGGTATATATTTATATATCACTCTCAACCAATAAGACAGTTAATAATATATACCTATTAAAAAAAATAGCATATAAAATGTTTTAAAATAAACTCCATAAGAAATGCATTGCATTTTACGTATCTCTATTAAAAGCCACACTTCATGTACTGTGATTAACGTCTGTAGCTACTACTTTACGCTTTGGAGTAGAAAAATTGTTTACTTATTTAGTTCTATAATATTGATGAGCAAGTAAATAAGTTCAAAATTACTTCTTGATTTATCTTTATTTACGTCTTCAACTATTCGATTAAAACTGTAGATAGCGAAAACTTTAATAACTACCAATACTTGCTCAAACCTGTGTTGACAGTAGTGCACAAAACACACAGCAATCTGTTCTTGCGCATGCGTGAAGTATTTAGTATTTAAAGTACTTAAGTTATTTTAAATACCTTTGGATACTATAAATACCAAAAAGTATTTGAAGTACTTTTTATGAAAAAAAAGTATTTTAAGTACAGTACTAAGTACTAATTTTCAAAAGTATTTTAAGTAAAGTATTGTAAGTACTGGATGTATTTAAAGTAATATTTCCAATACTTTTACTTTAAGTAGTTCCCAGCTCTGCAACTGATATATTTATATATTCTTACCTATTGCTATTTTTACTATTTTGGAAAAAAATGATTTAACCCTGACATTATTTATTGATATTAAATATAAAATTTGAAGTGATTTTTGAAAAAAAAATATCGCTTAAATAAAACGAAAACACAAATTTACTTTTAATATTTATGATCTATATCCCGCCATCGCTTTCTTTTCGTACTGTAGTCGTGTGTCGTGCGCCAATAATTTTTTAAATTAAACTTATTCCGAAAATGAAGAGAAAAATCCAGTGGTCGTAAACCGCATTTAGAAGTAATAAATTTTGGTCTTTAGTCATATGGCTATTAGGCTGTTTAATGAGAAATACATAGCTGCAAAGGTCGTAAAACTGTGTGCATTGATTTCCACGTCACATAAGCACTGAATGTGTTAAATAAAAATTATTTTTATTCAAATAAAATTTACAATAAATATGTTTCGACAAAATTTTACATTATGGGAATGATCCATTCGATGTCTTTGACCCTCAAAGTGATACATCCCCATATACCTATTAATTAATATACTAATGCTCCTATCCTTTACGTAGAGACTAGCTGAAGTCTAGACTGAGAGATAGGAATATCATTGTTGCATAAGTCTATCTCTCTCAATTAGTCTTGATTATGCGCATGCACGTAATATTTGAATTTTATTGGCTAACGATTATATCTAAGTTCTGATTATTGAAGACTAGCGCGAACTTTAAATTTAAATCTGAGAAATTAATTAATGTACGTACTTTTTATTTTGTGTGTAAATTCTGAACATAAATATTAGTAATAATAAATAACAATGAAATATTATAGTACTAAATTTGTATTAAATAATTAACTTTGTTCTACTGTAAAAATAATAGGAATTCAATCTGGTCAGGATTAATTTATTTTGGTGAAGGTAAAGAGTAAAAGAAATAATTTCTAAAATATTTATTGATTTTTTAATAACACAATTTTGTTGAACTTATTTCTAATATAATCGTCTTTCTCTGAAAGTAACTTAGTCTCGTGATAAAAACTAAATTTTAAAAATATGTATCAATTATAATTTTTATAATTTGCGTTTTTTGGTTGTCTAAAATGGTTTGTTCTTTGACGTGGTTTAAAAATTCTGTTGTATTAAACACATATGTAAAATATTGTTGATATACGTTAGGAACCATCTGTACTAGAATATTTCATTGTTATTTATACTAATATTTATGTTCAAGAATTGACGCATAAAATAAATAGTAGGTAAATTATTTAATTTCTCAGATTTAACCCTTTCGCGACTAATGGGCGATATATGTCCCATGAAAACTTGATACCTGAAAAGACGACTTTTTTATATTGCACTTTTTTTTTTTATATAATTATATGTTACTAAATGTACGGAATAGTTTGGCATGAATATAATTTTTTTCCACGTATATAATTTACTATGGGACATATATGTCCCAGTAGTACAATGATGTCACAGGAATCAAAATGAGAAAAAATATATGGCTTCGGTTTTATTATAATGACTAGATATTACAAAAATATCAAAGTATCTTATATTTCATATCTGATCCATTATCTTCGTAGGGTTAATGTACAGACTCTATATCGGATAAATTGTTCGCTAATTCCTCAAATTTCTTTTTTGTCAAAGCACGTTTACTACAATAAAAGGTCATCATTAGACATGGGACAAAATTATATAATCATTATAAAATTAACCAATACTATTGGGATACTGGTGTCCCGAAATCTCAAAACTGCGCAATTCCATGAAATTTCGTATACAAATATAAGAAAAATGATCCATATTACATTAATTTATAAAATAAAATGGCGAATTTCAATCAACGCATACATAGAAACACATCTGAATACTTGCATTGCAGAAAAATGTTGACTCAAACACCGTAAATATCAAAACTAGACCTACATGTACGATTGGAACAGCTCGCAATGTAATTTAAATGGCATTTGTAGCCTAAATAAATTTTTCAATTTTCAATGGGACGTATATAACCCAATAGTCTTTTCAGAGCAATTTTTTTTAAAAATAAAGTCTCGAAAGGGTTAAATTTAAATTTCGCGCAAGTCTTATAATCAGAACTTAGATGTCGTCGTTAGCTAATAAAATTCAAATATTATGTGCATGCGCATAATCAAGAAGTAGGAAATTGAGAGAGATAGACTTATGCAGCAACGAAATTCCCATCTCTCAGTCTAGGCTTCACGGAGAGTAAGGGATCCGTAATATATTAGTTATCTTGGATTAGTTGGATTGGCCACAGAAGAAGGATCACGTGTGAGTCTGAGATCTATTTAAACAGCCGTATTCTTTGAATTTGACAGATTGATATTTAATGTTTTGACTTGAAAATTATTCCATTTTTTTATGTGATGATAAATGTATCCGTGATTACTGATAAATAATTAAATGAAATTATAGCTGAGTTTAGCACCACTCATCGTTGACAGCGTTGAGCACCGATCACCGAATACAATGAATGGATGGATGCGATTATTTCCATTTTCAACCCCTAAATATGTTGTTCAGCAGAATGGCAGATATATAAATACTATGAAAATCTAAAATACCTATTTACTGTCACATGTGGCTTTTAAATAAAGTAATTTGATACATTTCCATTTTCAACCCCTATTCTGCAAAATAGCGGATATATAAATATTATGACAATCTAGAATAGCTGTTAACTATCACACGTCTCTCCTAAATTAAGTAATTGGATACATTTCCATTTTCAACCCCTAAAAACATTGTGCTGTAGAATTGACTGATTCTGCAAAATGGCGGATATATAAATATTATGACAATCTAGAATAGCTGTTAACTATTACATGGTCCATCTAAATTAAGTAATATTATTATATTTCCATTATCATGAAATACGTTGTTCAGCAGAATAGCAGATATATAAATACTATGAAAATCTAAAATACCTATTTACCATCACATGCGTCTTCTAATTTAAATAATGCCATACTTTTCCATTTTCAACCCCTAAATATATTGTTCTGTAGAAATGACTGATTCTGCAGAAAGGCGGTATATAAATATTATGACAATCTAGAATAGCTGTACACTATCACATGTGCCTTCTAAATTAATTAATTTGATACATTTCCATTTTCAACCCCTAAATACGTTGTTATGCAGAATTGACTGATTCTGCAGAGCGGCGGTATATAAATATTATGACAATCTAGAATACCTTAGCTGTTCACTATCACATGTGCCTTCTAAATTAATTAATTTGATACATTTCCATTTTCAACCCCTAAATACGTTGTTATGCAGAATTGACTGATTCTGCAGAGCGGCGGTATATAAATATTATGACAATCTAGAATACCTTAGCTGTTCACTATCACATGTGCCTTCTAAATTAATTAATTTGATACATTTCCATTTTCAACCCCTAAATACGTTGTTCTGCAGAATTGACTGATTCTGCAGAGTGGCGGTATATAAATATTATGACAATCTAGAATAGCTGTTCACTATCACATGTGCATTCTAAATTAATTAATTTGATACATTTCCATTTTCAACCTCTAAATACTGTGACGTGCGCCCCTGAGAGAAAAGTATGCTTGCGCCGCTACTGATAGCATGTTCGCGAACAATGACGTAATCCCTTCGAAAGAACGTACTAGAGCGATGACGTAATCCCGGAATTTCCCAGATGTTGAAATCCCCGCGACTACGCCGTGACCCACTTCTTTTGTATACAGGTCATTGTGGCTTCAGAAGAGTTCTAGAATAATAGGGGCTGTATAAATACCGTCGGGAGAACAGCGGGAGGACAGTCTCATATATACAAGCAACCAGAAATGAACTCAGTGATATAAATAAACAGTTTACAAGTTGTTAACATAAATAAATGTAGTTATATAAATAAGTGTAGTGATATAAATGTTAGTTAGATAAATAATCGTAGTGTTTAAGCATTTAATAATATTCTTAGTGTTTATAATTATTTAATCATAGTGTTAGTTGTTTTTATTATCTTTTAATATTTAATCTTTATTTATTTATCGTTTAATAAACGTATTCTTTTAGTTAATAATATTTGTCTGTCTGTTTTACACTTCACCCATATAAATAACAACGTTACAATACGTTGTTCTGCAGAATTGACTGATTCTGCAGAGTGGCGGTATATAAATATTATGACAATCTAGAATAGCTGTTCACTATCACATGTGCATTCTAAATTAATTAATTTGATACATTTCCATTTTCAACCCCTAAATACGTTGTTCTGCAGAATTGACTGATTCTGCAGAACGGCGGTATATAAATATTATGACAATTAGTGCTGTGAAGATCCGACAAAACTTGGATCCGAAAACCCGGATTTCAAAATATCCGGATTCTCGGATATCCGACATTCGTATATTGAAGCGGATATCCGAAAATTTAATTCGAATTTGGATCCGGATCCTGATTTGGATCCGCATCTGGACTTGTATCCGGATCTGAACTTGGATCCGGATCTGAACTTGGATCCGAATCCGGATCCGGATTCGATATTTTGTTTATGGATCCGGATCTGGACTTGGATCCGGATTCGATGTTGTGTTTACGGATCCGGATTCAAATTTTAATTCTGGATCCGATTCTTCATTTTAAATGTGAAAGCTAACATCTGGAGTTGAGTTCAAATTCAAACTTCAAACCGTTAATGTGGGCTTGTACAGCGGTCTGTAAACACTAGTAAACAAACAGTAATACATTTTATAATGCTCCTCTAAAATAGCCAGGTAGTTTTTGCAAATGTAAATAAAAAAGGAATTTATACTTTCACAGAGTCCTATTTAGTAAATTGTGAATAAAAAAATTAAATTTGTATTATTTTTATTACACATGTAAAGTAATATATTAATATGACATGAATTTCATTAATTTATTATGTGCTAATATTTGAATGTAAGGTTCATTACTGAGAATATTCGAATCCGAGAACCGATCCGGATACTGAAATTCCATTTCTAAAATCCGATACTCATACTCATATTCGAATCTAAGATCCGATACTCAAATCCATTTCCAAGAATCGACATTCGGATGCGGATTCAAGATCCGATACTCAGATTCGGATCCAAATTCCAATACCCAGATTCGGATCCAAAATCCGATGCTCAGATCCGGATCCAAAATCCGATACTCAGATCCGGATCCAAAATCCGATACTGAGATTTGGATCCGAGATCCGGATAGTTCAATATTCAATTATCCGGATATCCGGATATTTTTGGATCCGAAACCGAAACTATCCGGATCCCACCACTAATGACAATCTAGAATAGCTCTTCACTATCACATGTGCCTTCTAAATTAATTAATTTGATACATTTCCATTTTCAACCCACATGTGAAAGTAAGTAAACAGCTATTCCAGATTGTCATAATATGTATATATACGCCATTCTGCAGAATCAGTCATTTCTACCGAACAATATATTTAGGGGTTGAAAATGGAAAAGTATGACATTTAAATTAGAAGACGCATGTGATAGTAAATAAGTATTTTAGATTTTCATAGTATTTATATATCTGCTCTTCTGCTGAACAACGTATTTAGGGGTTGAAAATGGAAATATATAATATTACTTAATTTAGATGGACCATGTGATAGTTAACAGCTATTCTAGATTGTCATAATATTTATATATCCGCCATTCTGCAGAATCAGTCAATTCTACAGCACAATGTTTTTATGGGTTGAAAATGGAAATGTATCCAATTACTTAATTTAGGAGAGACATGTGATAGTTAACAGCTATTCTAGATTGTCATAATATTTATATACCGCCATTCTGCAGAATCAGTCAATTCTGCAGAACAACGTATTTAGGGGTTGAAAATGGAAATGTATCAAATTACTTTATTTAGAAAGTAAGTTTGATAGTAAACAAATATTCTAGAGTGTCATAACATTTACATATATCTCCGCTATTCTGCAGTCAGTCAATATTGCAGAATCACGTAATCTATTTAGTGGTTGAGGATGAAAAAAATACATGTTTACAGATCACCTGTTAGTAAATAATATGAAATTTTTGTTTAATGTTGAATAAAATCTTTATTTTACTGTCATTCTACAAAATGTTGATTATTCTGCAGAACGGATCTATTCTGCAAATTATGCAGACCCGTTTGACACAGCATTTTGGCGATTTATACTTTTATGCAGGGATGGGATAACATTAAAGAATTTGTTACGTTATTTCATAACATTATAAAAAAATTAATTCGTTACATAACGTTAGCAAAATAACGTTATAATAACCGTATTTTTTTCAAGTTTGTATTAAAAATTCATTAAAAATTAAAATTCCATAAAGTGTTCAACATTTGTACTTGATCACTAGTGATAACTATTTATTATAATATATGAAATAAATTATCAGGAAATTATACTTTCAAACGGCAAAAATCTTGTACAATTTGTAAACTTCGATAATGTTATAGTGAAACGTTATTTGTTACGTTACGGTTACATAACATTATTTTGTAATTATAACGTTATTAAAAAAAAATTAAACGTTATAACGTTATGGGGCATCGTTACGTTAGGTTTTCCATTCCTGCTTTTGTGACATCATTTATTAACCAGGTTCAAACATTTGTGCATCGCGAAAAAACAGCTCCAATTTTTATGAGAGTACATAACAAGCTATTGTTAAGGTAATGTGTCTGAATTAATAAATTAACTTACGTTACAGCAATAGTATTATGTATCAACAACGAGCATCGTTTTAAGAAAATATTCCGTAACTTAATCGGAACAATATGATTTTTTGAAAGTCAAGCGTGTTATATCCATCATTATCGCACTCGCTTCTTGTCATTACAAATGAGAGAGATAAATGAATGCCAATTTGTTAATTCGTTCATAATACAGATGACCTTGATCGGGCTTTTTTAAAATAAATTAACTGAATATGAAAATTTTACAATTGTATTTCCATAAAGAATTTAACATAGGAAATTAGAATATTTTGAATATTTGCTTACCATTAAAACTGTTTGTTATAAAACTGTGTACACATGTTTGTGGACACCTATTGCGACATTTTAATAATTAATTGTTTAAAATTAATAATATATATATAAATATATATATATATATATATATATATATATATATATATATATATATATATATATATATATATACAGTCAAAACCGGTTATAACGACTTCGAAGGGACCGCCGGTTACGGTCGCTATAACCGATAGTCGCTGTAACCGATTACACATGTATGTACGTATATACATATGTATGTGTGTATATTCCAGACCACACGAGTTATTAATGAACAAAATATATATAGTAAGTTCAGCTTACTGCAAAGATTTAAAAAAAAGAAACACATTTATATACAAAAGAAAACGAAATGTGTACAATGATACATATGTACCTACTACATATTATTTGTTTTACATACAGACACTACTTAAGGTAATCAGTTATCTTTGGTTGTTTTTTACATTGAAGACGTCCATACGCGTTTTGTATTTGACGATGCATTTGCTTTAATGATTTATAAGAATCATTTACATTAAATTCTTCATTGACAATTAAATTATTTTGCAAAATTGTAATTGCACTAAGACCTTCGTTAAGTGATGGTACAATAAACTGTTGTTCTTGTTCGTCTTCATTTTCGTCGTTAATATGTTGGCTTCTCCCTGCCCAAACGACGTGCAAATTCATTGGCTTTTTCCTGAAGAAGAGAGCCACTGATCGGCTCATTATTAGTTCTTTGTTGCTTAAACCATCTGAGCAAAGCTTCTTCAATGTCAGTATGTTCAGATGATCTCGCACGCTTGACTTTTAGGCTATTTTTTTTTCAAAAAGAAATTTAGTTTTCACTCGGTCTTTCCAAATGGTTGAAATTGTTGAATGTGATACACTACATTCCTATGCTATAGTAATATTTGGTTCTCCGTTTTCTAATCGCCATATTATATAAGATTTTTCTTCAATGCTAAACACTTCTTTTTTCTGTGACATATCGATAACGTTTACTTATAACAACCGATGCGTTTCGTGGCGTGTTATTAGAAAAAGTGACATGATATTACAGAATAACGAACAAAACTTTCCGTTGGACGCTATAGCCGATGCATTTCTCCGAAAACTGTGATAAAAATTGTCGTTATAGGCAATATGTCGTTATAAGCGATGTCGTACTAAGCGATAGTTTGGGTACGGTATTTATATGGAATTAAGACGGGACCTGTACATTTTGTCGTTATATCCGATACGTCGTTCTAAGCGGTGTCGCTATAACCGGTTTTGACTGTATATATATATATATATATATATATATATATATATATATATATATATATATATATATATATATAACAATGAGGGTCCCAAGGGGAAAAAATGATCGAACTAGCAGTCACTGATGTAAAAAAAATTATTTCGAAGCCAACGTTTCGACTACTACAGTAGTCTTCTTCAGGGCACTATGAAGAATTTACAAAAAATGTACAAATAAGGTACAGAGAGAAAAGGATAAATTTAGATAATAATTAATGTACAAATACTTACAGAAATGGTTTAAAAACAATGGTGTGTATGGCAACCACCCATGAGGAACAGTAGTAATAAAACATTAACAGAGTTGATCGTCAAATGATAAAAACATAAATAAATAAATAACATTTAAAACGTAACAGTCAATGATTGTAAAATAATAATTATGAATGTGTGTAAAAACTTTTTGTAGTTAAAGATATAAAATAAAGAATTTTTTTTTAACAAAAAGTATTGCACATGGTTGACTGACTTAAGTAAGAATGCGCAAGGATTAACATGACTTAAGTACAGTACCAAGGGTTAATGAACTAACCAATGGGGTCGTCGAACTATAAACATGAATTTTTTATTTATTGGGAGCCTGGAAAGTATGCAACAATTGTTACATCTGCGTAACGTAGTTTGAACATATTAATTTTTCTTTTTAATTTTGTAGTTAATTAAATTGTGATATATTGTTGACTGCTAGTCCGATCATTTTTTCCCCTTGGGACCCTCATCCATTCCTTCAGTCGACTATCAATCAAGTTCTTTATATATAACAAATTTAAAGTAATAATTAAGATCACCTGTAAAAGAAAATTTGGTAAAAGAGTGCTTGTAGCACGATAGTAACTCTTTTGCTCCCTATGTGAAAGGTCATGGGTTCGAATTTAGTGAACTTTATTTTTAAAATTTTTTTCTTTATATTTATTTAGTATAATTAGATAAAATTGGTAATACCGTAGAGCGTCAATAATCCGGACGTCAAAAATCCGGACGATCGATAATCTGGATTTGATTCTAGCGAAAAAAAAATTTTTGCTTGTAAACGAACAATGTTTTTATACAGCAACAAAAACATGTAATTTTTTATTAATAATGAATAGTTTCATTTTCCGCTCTGCTTCTCTAAACATCACAGTAATTTATGACCGATTGCAACTAATATTTTGCGTTGGACACCCAAAAAGTATTTTATTGGTTCATTTCGAAAATCCGGACACGTCAAAAATCCGGATGGGGGTCGGTCCCAATTAATCCGGATTATTGACGCTCTACTGTATTAAAATTGATATGTATTTAAAATTCAATAAAAAAAAAGAAGTCACTGGATTCGAATCCACGACCTTTCATATAAGAAGCAAAAATGTTACCATCGTGCTACGAGCCTCTTTAATCAAAATTTCTTTTACAAATGTTAATAATTATTACTTTCAATTTGTTATATTTTTTTAATTTTCTTTAATTATCCTTATTAATTTTAAACAATTATTAAAATAATGTAATAGGTGCTCACGAACATGTGTACAAAGTTTTATAACAATCAGCTTTAATAAGAAGCAAATATTCAAAATATTCTAATTTCTCATGTTAATCGCCACCAGGTATGCAGAATGTCTGGTAGACGTTCTAAGAATAAATAAAATTAATATAAACTTACTATCTTTGGAATCAATTGGTGGAACATGCTTCTGAATTTGCTGTTGTTGATTACAAGTAGCAGCGGTGACACGTACAGCAGCCATCATGCTTCCGGCACCGGAATTGGTAGTCCCGGTGCTCTTGTTGATAGCGCTGTATCGGACGGGCATCATGCTTTGTCGTACATTGCGTTCTGGACGTATCAGTATAATGTACAGCTGCGGAAAATAACAAAAGAAAATACAATCCACATGGCAATAGTGCGCTACCAAGACGAAATTACCTTCGGCGAAAACAAGCACGCGATGGTGACACTTGCTGATAGGCTGATCGTTACGGACATGCTTGTTATTCGGAGTGCCACGTTGTTCGCAGTTCCGAAATAAAGGGGGACGAAAGCGAGCCAAATCACGCACGTTGTGTACATTGTAAATCCTAGAACAGTACAAATGTAATGTATAATAGGATGTAACACATATATCTGTGACTGTGATTGTCATATGCTTAATGTTGGTCATGCTGACTTCATACATATTCAATATACTGTATTTTATGGTTATTAATACTGATATTAGTGATATTTATGTTATAATGGTTACTTTTAATTAAAACCATATTAATTTCCAATTTGGAAATGATACAAAGGACAACAAATATGAAATATGTTGATTAAATTTAATCCGGATGTGTTAAACAGAAATTAATTGTTAAACTGGTTTTGAAATAATTTTCGGCAATAGAATATTACTGCACAATATATTGTTATATAAATGATTATTTTCTACAAATTGAATTAATCAATCATTTGATTTGAACAGTCACATATAGTTTGTTTATAGAATGAAAGCTTTCATTTCATTAATTTAAAATGAAGAATATATAATTGCACTATAGCACATTAAAATAGGGTAGTTGCACGTTTGACAAATGGACATTAAGTAAAATCGATGTACACATTAAAATAGGATTCTTGCCAGCTAGGCAAATGAAAGTAGATACCTAAATCAGTCCAAATCTAATGTAACCAATGGCCTAGTTTACACCGTATGACCTGAGGTAGGCCAGACATATATGTGACCTATATTAGGACAAAGTTAAAAAAATATCGTATTGTTTACGCCGCATACTTTAGAGCCTAGGATAGGTGGGATATAGGCGGAATATAGGTACTAGTTTGTACCATCTAGCGGTTAAATTTTAAGTTAAAAGAGCAATACTTCCTTTTATTTTTTTATCACTCATGTTTATATACAAAATTTCACTACTTATTTAGGTACTTACTCTTACTGTCAAACAAAATTGTCACAATATGTGTAAACACAGATCTACATATAAATTTATATGTAGATCTGTGTCTGTAAATCAGTATCACTGTACTCAATATTACCGACATCTACACTACCGTGCAAATTTCGAACTATTTTAGATATTAGCTGTTTACACCGCAATAAATACATTTAGGCCGAGGCCCAGTACAGGTCAGGTCACATGAAAAAGTGGCCTGACCTAACTACTCTTACTGTCAAACAAAATTGTCACAAAATGTGTAAACACAGATCTACATATAAATTTATATGTAGATCTGTGTGTGTAAATCAGTATCACTGTACTCAATATTACCGACATCTACACTACCGTACAAATTTCGAACTATTTTAGATATTAGCTGTTTACACCGCAATAAATACATTTAGGCCGAGGCCCAGTATAGGTCAGGTCACATGAAAAAGTGGCCTGACCTAAGCCAGGCCGCTCCATATTTTAAGTATTTACACCAGGTGGCCCGAATGCATTTAGCTCGAATTTGGGGTATAGGTCGAATATAGGTCTACAGTGTAAACTAGGCCAATGACCTATATTCAAAATGGACCGACAACTCCTATATCTTTACAATGATAGAAGCTGTGTCATGGTTGGATCGTTATCTCTTTCCTTTCTAACAGTGATAAGTACGCATGTGTGAGCTAGTACCAATTCCACAAATTGATAATGGAGAAGAAAAAATGATATCCTGTTACTCTTGGCATCATTTTGGATTGACATTATTTGTCATTTCCATTTATGCAACGTGCTCAGTGAATCAATTTTACGCCCTTAGATTTATGTTTAAATACATTTTCGCATTAGATACATATATAAAATGTTATCAAATATGCTTGGTCCGGCTATACACAATTTTTAGAGAGAGACAGAGATCCCACCAGTCAGGCGGATTTCAATTTTGGTGGATACACGCAAGTTATTCAAGACGCCGTATTGTAGATGTAAAAAATATTGTATGCAACTTGAGTAAAAAGTGTCCTATTTTATGAATAGAGGCGAGTGCGTTAAATCCTATGCCTTCTATATCTTTTATTCATGTTGCATACATAACTATAAAACCAATTTTTAAAATTTAAAAAAAAAATAAAAGTTAAAATGACCAAATTTAAATTTTATGTTCGTGATCCTAACTCGAAAACAAATTAAAATAATTGAAATGTCTGTACACCATTGAATATGTCTCAAAAGTTGGTCCTTAAAACCTACGCCAATTTTCTGTAACGTGCATAATAAATAAGTTTTTCATATAAGGAATTCGAATTATTCCGCCCTGTACCTATTAAAAAAATCTGATGTGGCCAGTACATTACCTTCCTGTGTATTATGTACAAATTCCATACATAAATTTTGTTGCAAAAGATCCTATATTCCCAGTAAATTTATTTCATAAACAAATTATGCAAATTGCATTTGACACTGACATCTTCTTCTCCTTTAATTTTTCCCATTCGTTAGGGGTCGCTATTTTTTATTTTCTTCTTCCACTCATTTCTGTTTTGCGTGTTGTCCTCATTCAGTTCCTTTTCTCTCAAGTCTTCCACAATATAGTCTTTCCATCTTATATCTTTGGTTTTCTTCAGTTCCTTCTACCTTCTATTAGTAAGCTATTCATTCTTCTTCCAATATATTCTTTATCTCTCCTCATGACATGTTCAAACCAATGTAATCGTCTCTCTTGTATCTTTCTAAAAACTTTATCATTCGAACTATTTCCCTTTTCCTTTATTTCCGTACCCTATGTTTCCGTGTCTTCCCCAACATCTATCTCAACACCCTCATCTCTGCTACATTCATTTTCTTTTCATTGATATTGACATTTGTCAATTTGAACTATCTGAATATATTAGCAGTTTCTATGGTTAACATAGCTCACTGTGTTATGAAATTTAATATCTTTATAATCCTTTAACTCTATATCAATTGAATATGAAGTATAAAATGCAATCAAATCGTATAGATAATATTATGTTCTTAAAAATTTATAATAACATTAAATCCCGATAAATGATAATTAACTGCGTTTTTTTCAAGAAAAACTGTTAAAAGTTGTAAATGACGGTAATTTCGGTGAGCCAATTATAACCAAAATCTAATTACGTCTGCATATGGATCTAAACTCAGGAATACGAAAAAATTATAATTTTTGGAATTGTGGTATTGGAGTTATGCGATCCGAAACGATCGTCACATACACACACGCGCACACATACATACAGACATCGTAAAAATAGTAAATTCGTATTCTAGAGACTCCAAAACGTGCTTATTCATTAGAAACTCACTATCGAATTTTTTGACCAGACAATACCTTCCTTACCTAAAGGTGACGGAAGGTAAAAATTAGTTCCAATTTGATTACGTACTTGTAAGCTGCTGTGACCTGATTTGTTGTACTATGCAAACAAATCCAGCATTATTATAATAAAGTGCGGATATTTACCAATATGCTTCGACTCATTGAACGCTTCGGGTATCTTCCTGGTGAGCACAGCATACACGGTGCAAACGACGATAAGCAGAATCGGGTAGGTGAAGGCAATCATGTATGAGGCATCGATGTATGATGAGCACACGAGCAGGTTGTCTTCCCGAGTCGGGTAGTGATGTATGGCGCGCGCTGGTGACAGCAACATCCACACTCCATTGATTAACATCTGCAAATAATAATGCACCCATCAAGCGGAGATGAATTGCAATAGACTGATGTATTCAGTGACATATATTTGATATTACAAAGCATAGGTCACCTAAGTTTTATACGATATAGGGACTATGCCTATCATCAATAATAATAATTTCTACATATTTAAAATTTATAAAAAAATATTCTACGTCGTTATTTTAAAATCAAGCCTATTCTGTAAATACGTGGGTAATTTATAGCAATTGTTTTAATTTCTTATGCAATATGACGCGAATTAATCGTAACTTTGGGCGCGATTTTCAATTTTATATATACATATTATACTCCGTTCGTTGAAACGAGAGAATGTTGAACTAATTCTTGAATAGAAATAAGTCATTCTATTGGTTCGACTTCAAAATTATCCTCTTTTGACCAATAGAATGACGTCTCTGTTTAAGAATTAGTTCCACATTCTACCGTTTCAGCGAACGGAGTATCGAAATTCTAATGTATATGGTGAAATGCAGTGAAAACATTTCACTTAATTATTTGGAGCTATTCCCAAATGTAAAGTGATTTGATATAAATGAATGAGATAGTGCGATATGGTATATATTTACCATATAGAGTAGGAATATATAGGGTAACAGGGTGTTCATTTTATTTTATCCACTATTGCTATCTCGAGAACTATAAGAGCTACGAGGTCGGTTAAATTAGCAAACAATTTCTGTTCTACAAGACTATTTTAATGAGCATCTTTATTTTTTCGAGCAAAATGCATAAAATATAAAGTTTTATATTAATTCGATTAAAATATGGGTATAATAATAAGAGTGCTATGAATGGAAAAAATGAACACGTGTTAATATTTTTCACATAGAATTAGAATGCCATGAAAGAAATACGTGAATATTTTGTTTGCGTTGACATTTATGATGAAATGCCCAGTTGCACCAACAAGGCTTAAATTTTAAATTAGGCTTAAATAAAAAAATGCAAATCGAAATTTTATCAGCAGCATATTATAATTCATTTGACATTTCATTTTGATGCAATATTGTCAATTTAAGCCGAGTATAATATTAAAATTAAGTTGGTGCAACCGGCCATTAAAGAATAAAATAATCACTTATTTCTGTTAGGGCCCTCTAAATCTAAGCAAAAATAACATGTATCATTTTTTTCCATTCGTATTTTAATCAAATTAATATAAAATATTATTTAATTTTTTAAATTAATAGATCTTGACAAAAAAATAAGATTTTTCATGAAAAATATCGAATCTACGGTTTTAAGGGTAAAATAAATTTAAAATATAACTGTAATACCAATCGAAAGAGAAAAAAAAGTAAACATCGAATATGGGTTTCATAAAAAAAAGTTTGTGTTTTATTTCGAAAATTTACCGATAGAAAAATTATTTCCCCAAGCCACTGAATATACAATAAAAATATCTATCTTTTCTATTTGAAACATTTTTCTCGATTACTGATAATTTAGAAGTAATTTCAAAATGAAAGTTTTGACCAAATTCAGTTTTCCGCCATTTTCTAGTAACCTATGAGAATTTCTGAGAAAATAAAAGCACATCTAAGATGGCCCCCAAAAGTGCATCATATTATGTCTCTTTTAACGTCGTATCTCTTCAAGTTTCCGAGATCCCAATGGTGGCCTTCCAAATTCGGATACCTGTATATGATTATAATATGAAATAATTTAATTATTTGCAGGGATAATAGATTTAAAGAGTGAGTTTAACATTTTTTTCTTTAAAAAGAATTATTACCGCGTTAATTTTCTGTTTATCAATTTTACACGAAGTTACCGTTTTTTTTTCGTCGGAATCTCTCGGAGTGTCCGTACACAGAACTGGCAACTCTCTTCCCTAATAATTGGTATCACATAAATTAATCTTGTTCAATAATTGAAAATATGTTTGGATAATAAGCAGTTTAATAAAATAATTAATAAAAAACTACGTATATTGTTAGTCCAAGGTTTTGAGTACCACCGACGGCCTATGCTATTAAACATATCTTTTACTTTCATACCCAACGCATAGAACATGGTGTGGTATTATAAATTTAAACAAGTGCTATTTAGTTTACTTCCATTGTTTTTCTGTTATTTTCTTCATTTATGCACTTGAAAATGGATTCCGTATTTAAGAAAGGCAATAGCAAAAGACTTGATAGTAATGATAATTTGGAGTAGAGGAAATATGTGACGAAGATATAGAGATGAGAAAATGGTATTAAAAACTCGATTATTTTAAAAACTAATAACTTTTTTAAAATTTTGATAGTCTTTAACATGCAGTTTTAAGGTCTAGTTTTAATATATATGACCATACCATTATATCACGTTATTCTACATATAACTGTATAAAAATTGTATAAACATTTTTTTCTGTATCTTTAATAATAGCCGAGATACAAGATATTATTTTCAAACAGAATGAAGATAAAGTTTCAGCCTGTAGCTCAAAAACAAAAGGTGATTTTTTTTATGGTGACTATTATAGTTGCGTCAAATAAGATTTCTGTACTGTTGCCAATTCATGGATAATATTGAAAATACTAAGTTATGAAGAAGCGACAACAGGGTGCGGAGAAGGGAAAAAGTTCAGTCCATACATATACAGCGAATATAAATTTGTCTGCAAAAATTGACTGCGAAATGTGCAAACGGTTTTATTCTATCATTAATATTATCCGAATACCCTAAAAATACATTGTAAATGAGACATTTTGTATATTGGGATTCGTTTTCAAAAATATGACACTGAGGGTAAATGTCGGCAAAAATGATTATTCAGAACTGTTCGTTAAATAACAATGCTTAGTTAAATTCAATAAGTAACATTTTCTAGTGACATACCTGTATAAAAATCAGTCCGGTGCAAATAATAAGCTGCGAACGTGGAGAGATGAAGCTGGGTCTCTTGGCCGAGTGCTTTCCCGCGTTGAAAATTCGGGAGATGCGATTGGTTTTTGTCAGCAGTGCCGCATACACCACCGTGAAACAAAAGCCGGCACCGAACCTGTCAAATATCAACATGATAAACGCTTGCCGCATCAAGCTTTATCGGTTCTTCAACGATTTTGTGATTTATGGACAATAAAATTGTTTTTTGAAGGGTAGGTATACGATATGGATTAGTTTAAGCGTTAAATGTGTACATATTAAATCAAAATTGCAATATAATACAGGGTGAGTCAGGAGCGGTGGCGTGCCGTGACTTTTATTATAGGGAAAGATGTAAAGTACCTAAATGTATAGAAAACAAAGTAATTTATTATATGCATATGTATATATTTCCACTAGAAGATTTTGTTAATTTAAAAAAATATATTCAAATTATCAAAATTACATACTTCATTATATGAACTTTATGGCACATTCTAAACTGTATAAATAATTTTAACAATAAGCTCGATTTGAATAGCCTTGTAGCTAGCAATAAACGACTAGGTATGAAAATGTTTATACATCGTCCTGTTCATTTCTTGTTTCGTTCAGTTGCATAACATTCAAATCTTAACCATGAAGTTAGCGCAGATGAACTTCGCGCGCTCACAATTTAAAAAGTACACTCCGCAGTACAAATTTAAAAAAATACTAACTACCTACTCAATTAAATAAATTATCTTCATGCACATTTTGTACTCCGGAGGGTACTTTTTAAATTGTTAGCGCGCCAAGTTCATCGGCGCCAACTTCATGGTCAAGATTTGAACGTTATGCCTATGTCACACTTGTCTGATTCTGTGCGATGTATGATGAAACTTGCCGTGTGCGACGAAAATTCGTAATACTCATGTCCCACTTGTATGACAAAAATCACATGAAAAGTACCTACCTATGTTGCTCATTTCACGTCGATGTGTCAAGCGTGCAAATAACCTAACATAAACAGTAGGGAGTAGAAAAATAATATAATTATGAACATTTACTTAACAAAAAATAAACAAATACAAATAAAGTTTAAAAATATTAACCTAACCCCAATATGTTAAACTCAAATATCAAAATATCTGTGAACGTAGCTAATAAGTACCGCGTGAAATGAGCAGCACATGTTTTGTATGAAAATAGAAGCGCTTCTATTTTTCTTCATACACGGACAGTTTCATCATACATAATACAGAATCAGACAAGTGGGACATAGGCTTTAGGAAACTGAACGAAATAAGAAATGAACGGGGCGATGTATGACCATTATGACGATGTGTTTGTTCCCGCAAAAAAACCCAGTCAGATATTGAAGTATGCATGTGTCTAGTTGCTATTAGATTCATGCGTGTATATTCATCTATTTAGGCAACTAATAACACATATTTGATTTGCTGATTGCAGTAGTGTGGAAAAATATGATTATGTTATATGTACCCTTTACAACATGTATATAATATGAATCTATTTTATATCTATATTATTTTTAAATGATTTGTAAAAAGATAGCGTCTACTTGTTGAAATTAGGAAGTTGATAGTCGGAAATTGGACCAAGGGAATTTCCGACTATCAACTTCCTAATTATTTTTAAATATTTGCATTACAAATAATTTAAATTTTGAAGAGATAATTTTAAGCCAAGCGCCTCTTTCAACGCTTTCATGAATCCGCACGCCACTGGCCTGGAGAAATCTGCCAAAATTGTATACTACGCATAATATGACTAAGAAACCCGAAAAGTGAAATTCGCTGTTGGGAAAGAAGCGAGAAAACGTTTGAAGGTCCACGGTTAAAATTTTATTATAAAATATTTATTATTTGACAAATAAAATGGCCACCGCCCCAGCTAATTATCGTTTAGCGGCAGCGGTCACGCATCATGCTGAGCGTTCACGAAGTTTAATGGAAGGTAGCCTCCTATGCTAAATTATACGCTGGTATAATGTGGCTTGATTCACTTACTCATGTATATTGTATACAGCACGAGTATGGAGTGTGCCTTTAAGAACTATACTAAGCGTTTAAAGTATAGAGGAGTATACTAAAAAATAGGCGTAACATGATTAATACAGAAAAATTATTTCTTAATTGACCCCTACATAACTAATACAGTTAATGAAAATAAAAAGAAGAATAAACATGAAAGAAAATGTTTTGAAAAAGTTTTTTCTTGATAAATTATGAGGAGGCTTCGCCTCTTTTGCCTCCCCTGACGAGCCGCCACTGCTCACCTATATGACAATTTGTTAAAGAAGTACAGTGCAACCTCCAATATCTGGGGTAATGACGGGGAGGGGGGCCGAGTATGGCAGACTCCTCCTAATTCACCTGTATGAAAATTTGTTAAAAAAGTACAGTGTAACTTCCAATATCCGAGATAATAACGGGTAGGGGGTCCATGGAAAATCGAATTATTTCTTTTAATGTGTTAATTATTTGTAAAAGTTTAATTAAGAAGAAATGTGTAAATATTGCATTTATTAATAAGAAGTATTCACGTAATGATATGTATTTAATCTGTTTCAATAGTCAAAAGTGTAAAAACATTAACATTCAAACAATAAAAAATCGTTAGTTCAAAGAATTTAAGTTTAAAGTTTTTTTTGCCTCCTGTAAAATAATTGTGAATGGAGTTAGTTACTAAGTTTATAGTTTGTCAGCGATTCTTAAATTATGGCTCGCGACTCATAAGTGGGTTGCATGGGTTTTATTTTGGATTGTGACAAACTCATCCGAAAATTAATATTTTGCTAAATTTAAAGGTTTTTTTACCTCCCGCTACCCTTGGTAAGGGAGGTATAGGGATCGTGCTAAATATCGCATATCGAGATTTTGGTAAATGACCACGTTTTAAGGTCCATAGAATCCAATTTTAACATTTTCACGATTATGTGTGTGTGTATGTGTGTGACTGTGGATTTTCTGGGCTCTATTATCATTCAGAAAATTTTGAAACTATGTATTTCTACCTTATTCTAATATGGAAAGAAGTCATTAGATTTTGGTGTAAATCGTATAACCGGAAATGGCACTTTATTTGAAGCTCAAAATAGTTTTTGCACAAAAAATACGTTTAAATGTTATTTTTTCGCAATTTATGTTATTATAAAAATTAAAGATTATTATTTTTTTTCCAGGTTTGCATTTATACTTTTTCTATACGGGTGTTCTTTTTTAAGTGGCTACCATTGCGATCTCGAAAACTAGAAGAGATACGAAGTTGGTTAAATTAGCAAAGAATCTCTATTTCACATAGGTATTTCAAAGATATACTGAAAAAAGAAATTCAACCAGTGGTTCTCAAAATATGGATACCAACTTTTTATTTTAAATAGAAACATATATTTTTTATTTATGCATTCAATAGAGCTCTTTATTCTGAATCCAACGATATAAAATTTTCATACTCTTACATAACAAAATTTTTGAAAAAAAAATTAATAAAGTTTTGAATTACTTACCCTTAAATATGATATTAATTAGAGTGCCATGAATGAAAAAAGTGAATATTTTGTTTATTGCTACTTCTGTCAAATGAGAAATTGTTCTTCATATCATTTTTAATACCTAAAAATGGATCAATTCACACATGACGAAAAGGTAGATATAAATCCTACGGCATCGATAAGAATGGCTGCACAAGAATGCAATTTGAGTGTAGGAACCGTGCATAAATACTTGAAGAAACATAAGTACAAGCCTTATAAATTCCACCGAGTACAGCATCTTCAACCCGGTGATCAAGAGAGAAGATTAGAATTTTGTCATTTTTTGATAAATGAAGGCCCTGATATTTTAAAATTTATAATATGGAGTGATGAAGCAAATTTTTCCAATAATGGAATGTTTAACTTAAAAAATAATAACTACTGGAGTGATGAAAATCCTGTTTTAGTTCGCGATAGATGTTTTCAAAATAAATTTAGTATAAATGTATGGTATGCGATTTTACATAATAATGTTTATTTTTACATGGATGAAGGAACTTTAACTGGCGATAGATATTTAGCCCTTTTGCGAAATATGTTTGAACAAATTCTGGATTATATACCATTGGCTACAGTACAAAATGTGTACTTCCAGCAGGATGGGGCCCCAGCTCATAATTGCCGCCAAGTAACTGAATATTTGAACACATTTTTCCCAAACCAATGGATTGGTACTAATGGCCCTATTGCATGGCCCGCTAGATTGCCCGATTTGAATTCACTGGATTTTTTTGCATGGGGTTACTTAAAAGATCAAGTTTACCGCACTGTGCATCCCGACGTACAGCATTTAAGAGATTGTAATGAAGAAACATTAAGAGGTATTGACAGAATAAAATTAAAAAAAGTTAGGAAAAATTAAAATGGAGAATTCAGTTATGTATTAATAAAAATGGAGATAATTTTGAGCAGTTTTTATAAACACTAATTTATTTAATTGAAAATAAAGTTCTTTTTTAAATATGTTCACTTTTTTCATTCATGGCACTCTAATTAATATCATATTTAGGAAAAATTAATTCAAAACTTTATTATTTTTTTTTTCGAAAATTTTGTTATGTAAGGGTATGAAAATTTTATATCGTTGGATTCAGAATAAAGAGCTCTATTGAATGAGCAAATAAAAAATATATGTTTCTATTTAAAATAAAAAAGTTGGTATCCATATTTTGAGAACCATTGGTTGAATTTCTTTTTTCAGTTTATCATTGAAATACCTATGTGAAATAGAGATTCTTTACTAATTTAACCAACTTCGTATCTCTTCTAGTTCTCGAGATCGCAATGGTAGCCACTTAAAAATGAACACCCTGTATATTTTATGGATAAAGATAAATTAATAAAAATTAAATGGCGGGAGGTATTGTGTTGGCTACATCAGATTTTTTATTATGAGACTTTCAATTTTAGTGACTTCTGGTTATCGATTGAGAAGCAATATCCAAAATGATCCGAAATGGCGCTCGATGTACTTTTATCTTTTGCTACCACTTTCTTGTACGAGTATGTATTTTCAGTTTTAGTTTACATTAACTCGAAATATCGAAATAGAATAATAAATTTTGAAAACGCAATGAGGCCCAGCTACCTTATTATAATAAAAATATTGAACCTAGAATAAATATTTTATGTTCAAAGAAACGAGCTCACCCTTCGCACTGAAATATTTGTGAATTATTTTGTATGTACGAGTACATACAAGTTAAAATAGCTTTTTTTTTCGCGTTACATTTGAGTAAAATTACAAAAATAAATAATCTATGCATCTATAATTATTAAATTAATACAGGTTATGGGTTGTACATTTAAAATATGTAGGTACATAGCATGTATGTAATTACGTTGAATACAAATGACGTTGTACCTCCAATTGTGGTTATTAAAAAAAAAAACGGAGATCCGGGGCCCGGATAATTGGATTCCCAGATAATCTAGTCTTGGATAATGGAGGTACTAATGTATATGTAATTTAAAATTACAAAACAATATCATGTAAATTTATTTAAAACTAGTTTATATCATGCGTAGAATTTTATTAAATAAATATTTTGGCATAAATATTACTCATATTTATTTACTATTTATTTTTTCATTTGTTTAATATTGATTAATAAATAAAACCCAAACAACCGTGTCAAAATTAAAATATAACCAATTTGATTGTATGATCATGAATTTATAAATTTTTATTTATACCTAATAATGTGGATAAAGTTACAGTGACATCTATTTTTCTGGTTCTATATTCGTAATAAATATTTGTGTTTATAATTTATTATGATCATAAAATTTTTATTTATATGAAATATTACTTGTAATATTTGAAATTTATTGAAAATTAATTTAATATTGGAGGAATAATAAAATATGATTCGACAAATATAAATGACGTTATTAGTAAATGTAATAAAATTAATCTTTTCTAAATGATATATGCAAAAATTGATATACGAGTATGTACATGTATTTTCAGAAATAAAATTCGTTTTTATATCATATTATTTCGTTTTACAAATTTTGGTTTATCCATCCCTAAAGTGAGAGTTGAAAAGAAAAGAAAGAGTAGGTAGCTCTTTAGAGTAAAAAGCTAATATCTTTTACACAAGTACATATTAATTTTTTAATAGACCAAGATGTAAAATAAAGAAAAGTATATAGGGCTGATTGTGAATATTTTTTTATGCAAGATTGTAATACCTAGGATTGTTATGAGTATCATAACTGCCGCAGATGTCTGTTTGAAATCCGAGCTCGTAGAGCGAGGATCTTAAGACATATAAGGCTTGTTACGAATCATAACATCCGTAATTGTTCAATAGTTTATAGGTTTCAGAAAAATTATTTTATTAATAAATATTTATTATATTTGGAAATTCTCCCATTAATGCTACTCTCAGAATGCTATGATAAACAGAACAATTATTTTGACATATGCCAATATGACAAATATTCAAATAATGTGCTTTATTCCCCATGTATATTATTTTATAATAAAGTAAACCGTGTTAAGAACGATACACTAACGTTATCTGTATTATTATTAATAAACAGCATTATAGTTTCATTTCATTTTATTTTTATTTTGTTGACTGTTGTTAACATGTCAGTATTGTAATAATATTACTGTACAGATACAGTTATTACTTAGTTACCAGTCTACTTTTGTATATGTAAACAAAGGCTTAATATCCTGAAACCGGTAAATAATTTTAAATATTTTTGGAAAAGGACTCTTTTAGCTTCAAACTTGCTAAACACTTTATTGGATACTGAATCCCATCCAGAGAACTTTAAATTAATGCATTTATTAAAAATTATTAAACTTTTATGAGATTTTTACACAGAATTTTTTTATTCCCTATTATAATGGATAAAAATAGAAATTATAAATTTAAATTCGATCAAAGATCATTATTATCAAGTTTGAGTGAGGATGAAATTCTCAATAATAAAATAATACATAGCGCTATGTCTACTCTGTTAGGAGAGTGGAGAGTGTACTCGTCTACAGTGGCGTAGCTAGAACCCGGGGCGGAGCCTGGGTTTACCGCCCTCCACAATACACTAAAAATACTATACCCTGTTTTTAAACTAAGAGGAGTACTTTAAATTTTAAGCGCCGAAACTGACGCTTCTGATTGGCTAGTGCTTCGTCAGGTTTACAGTGCACAAATATTTTACATTTGATGTATTAGCTGTCATTCGTTTGGAGGTTATCTTTTTCTGTTTTGGTTTTTCGCATTTCTGTGACTTTAAAATAAATCAGTTCTTTTAAGAACTAATAATATTGATTGTATCGATATTATAATGGACGACTTAATAGAACCATTCATTATTTCGGTTGGCAATGGTGACTCCAGCTCATCGGAGAGTTCTTCTGATGAAGATTGTTATTGTTAATGTCTGTGCACAAAATTTCCCCTTATTGATATTATAATACACAGTTTCAATTTATGTTCAATTTTAAACGAATTAAATGTAATATTTTTTGTATTTTGTTCCTTTGGTATTGTATTCTATGGTATAAATTTTTAAATAATAAATTATATATAGGTTTTGTGCATTTTATCGCTATGTTCAATTAAAAAATATAGATATAAATCAAGTAAGAGTGTTTATTTAGATTACATATTATCTTTATTCACATAATCAAATATGCGGCGTGAAAAATAAGAGCCTATAATGTCAGTTTTATTTTAAAATAAGTTCCATGCGAAGTATACAGTATTGATGTGTACGGAATTTTTGTATTTCGCGCGAAAAAAAATCTAGTAACTTTTTCTGGTAACTTTCTATAGTGTAAATCAGACTTTCGTATCTACTCCTCCTAGTTTAAAAATAGAGTATAGAAAAAATCAAAATGAAATGACGTATAGGGAAATAAATTACAACATTTATGTTTATTTTTGAAGTAAATCTTTAATCTTTAATTTCAATGTTCTAAAATGTTATTTTTTTTGACTTTTTGTTAATAACATTGACAAAGTCTATTCCATTACACACTATAGGCACTTTTTTTATTCAGAGAGGTTACCTACGATTACGGAGGATAACCGTATTTTATTGAGTATTCATGTTATTTGGTTATTTTAAAAATGTAACCACGGTATAGGACGGTTCCATTTCTAGATTTTTGACAGTTTTGATATTTTAGCAGTTGAGCACGTTTCTGTATGTAAAAAATGAACTTGTGACATTTTTTCTCAGCATATTTTGTATCTGTCAAATGTGTGTGTCTATGTGTATGTGTGTGTGTGTGTGTGTGTGTGTGTGTGTGTATGTGCGTGTGTGTGTGTAGTGTATGTGTATGTGCGCGTTATTTGCGCATTTAATATTTCTTCTTGTTTTATTAATTAAATATTTCCAATTATAGAAAAAATATCCATAAGAAATACTGCCAATCTCGTCAATGAATTGCAAGAATCTCTGACATTTAGAAATTTCATCAAAGAATGAACGAACAGATGAAATTTGTATTAGTTGTGTGTACAAGAAATGTTAAATACTGTGACGTGCGCCCCCGAGAGAATAGTATACAACGCCACCACTGAACGAATATACGAGAACGATGACGCAATCCCTGGCGCCGCAGCGGCTGGACTCTTAATTGCGCCGTGACCTCGTCCCTTTGTGTGCCGGTAATTGTCGCTTGGAAGGCTTCTAGTGGCTTCTAGACTGTTACGCGCTGTATAAATATTGGCCGGGAGAAGGCGGAGTCTCAGTCTGATATATACAAGCAACCAGATATGAACTCGGTGATATAAATAAACAGTTTAACAGTTGTCAACATCAATAAATGTAGTTATATAAATAAGTGTTGTGATATAAATGTTAGTTAAATAAATAATCGTAGTGTTTAAGCATTTAATAATATTCTTACAGCGGTAATAATAAACAAGGGTTAAGTTCAGAATAGCTTCTTTTTAACACAGGAATAGCTATTCCTAGTTTATCACGAGCTTAACCCTCAAATGTGTAATAATAAACATGGAATAAGACTTAACTCTAGAATAAACCCGCCGTAAACGTCATTTTAACACAGGGTTAAGAGATATTCTCGGAATACCTAATCTGGGAATAGGAAATTATTTATTATTACCGCTGTTAGTGTTTAAAATTATTTAATCATAGTGTTAGTTGTTTTTATTCTTTTAATATTTAATCCTTATTTAATTATCGTTTAATAAACGTATTCTTTTGTTAATAATATTTGTCTATGTTATACACTTCACCCATATAAATAAAAACGTTACAATTGGTGTCAGGTGTGGGGTTGTTAAACTGTGAAGTGTAAATAAATAAAAATAAATAAAATGGCTCCTAAACAATTAAAATTAAGTGAATTGAAAGTAGGTGATCTCAAGAGAGAACTAGAAGAACGGGATGTGGAAACAACAGGAAGGAAGTCAACTCTTCAAGAAAGACTACGGCAAGCATTAACCGATGCTGGTGAAAATCCTGAAGATTACCTATTCGAAATTCCGGATGACGTATCCGACCTTGGTAAACAGTTAAAAGAATTGACAGAAAAATTAGAGGAAAGTTCTAGAAAAGCAGATGAAACTTCTAGTACATTAAAAGAAGAATTAAAACAGGAAATGGCAGAAAGTTCTAGAAAAGCCGAAGAAAATTCTAGAACATTAGAAAATAAATTAGAAGAAAATTCTCGAACATTAAAAGAAGAATTGACAGGAACGTTAGAACATAAATTGGAGGAGAGTTCTAGAAAAGCACAAGAAATTTCTAGAACATTAGAACAAAAATTAGAAGAAAATTCTAGAACTTTAGAACAAAAATTAGAGGATAATTCTAGAAGTTTAGAAGAGAAATTAGAAGAAAATTCTAGAAATTTAGAACAAAAATTAATGGAGAATACTGAAGAAGGTCTGAAGAATTTAGAAGAAAAGTATGACAGGAAGATAGAAGAATTACGAGAAAAATTCACTAAAATTACACCGTCGTCAATTCCGAATTCTGGTGTGGCTGAGTCAAGTCTGATAGAAGAAAGAAAAGTAGTAAAACCTGATACAACTTCAAAAATGCACATAAAAACACCGGAATTTGATGGGAAGTCTTCATGGCCGAATTATTTAAAACAATTTGAAGCGGCCGCAAAAGCGAATAATTGGACGTCTGAGGAGAAGGCTACGGCATTGACTGTCTCGTTGCGCGGAGAAGCTATCGACATCCTGCAAACGCTGAAAGAAGAAGAACAAGAAGACTACGACCAGCTAGTCAAACGACTGGATATGCGGTATGGAAATGCGCATCTGGAGCAGGTGTATCAGACGCAACTGAGGAACCGGTATCAGAGTTCAAAAGAAAGCCTTCAAGAATTTGAAGTTGACGTAGCTCGTTTAGTTCATCTCGCACATCCTACAGATCCTGACAGCGTTTTGGAGTGCTTGGCCACTCAATCATTTATCTACGGAGTTCGAGACAGCGAAACTCAACAAGCACTGCGATTGGCCCGTCCAAAATCTTTAATTGATGCACTCTCATATGCATTGGAGCATGAAGCTGCCAAACAAGCTTCACGTAACCAATCGCGAGTGCGAAATATGGATGCTGAGAGAAAAGAAAACACTGAAGATCTAGAAGAAACAGTGCGACGAATTGCAAGTGAAGTGTTCACCGGAAGAAAGAAACTTCGCTGTTGGAATTGCGGTGAACTGGGTCATCCGCGAAGACTTTGCAGAAAAATGCAGAAGAAGACGGAATCTGCAAAGCAAGAAAAGAAGTCGGAAAACTAAATCGGGTTGATGCGAAGGGGCAACCGTCGACCCGTAATCTAGAAGCCCCACAATCCATCAGTTATGTCGCATCTCTTCATCATAAAGCCAATAGCATCTATGTGGATGGCTCTATTAACGGAAGGCCAATGAAAATGCTACTGGATACGGGTGCGACAAAAACTATAATTAGACCCGACTTCATAAGGAAAACTGGCAAGACGCATCTTCAACCAACCAAGTGGCGGTTACGCACAGCAACGGGAGAACAAGCTACCGCATTAGGAGAAGTAGATGTCACCATCTCTATTGGAAACACCTCCTTTAAACATCGTGCACTAGTAGCTGAAGTTGAAGATGAAGTAATACTCGGAATGGACGCAATGTCAAAGCATGGTTTTAAACTTGACCTGAAGAAGGGGCTGATGATGGTCAATGAAGAAGAACTCGTATTAAATCCACGAGATGACAAGGCTGTGCGCGTACTTATGGCCGAAGACGTTACCCTCCCAGAACGAAGTGAAACTATCCTGGAGGCACATTTAGACGGTAGTTTCTGTGAGGGAAGTATCGTTATGCTGGAGCCCAAGAATGATGATGCCAAAACCGGCACTGGAGTTGTTGTCGGAAAATCACTGGTCAAAGCCAGCCAGGTAATACCTGTTCGGATAATGAACGTAAATTTTTATCCTGTTGTTCTGAAGAGAGGAACAATTGTAGGAGAATGCATGGCAGTATCCTCGATTATCCGAACTGTAAAGGCCAAAGGGAACACATCTCAGAAAGTTCCGGACACGTTAATCAATCAATTGACAACATCATTTGAAGAATTGACCGCCGACCAGAGAACGAAGGCAAAGAATCTAATTGGAAATTTTAAAGATGTGTTCCAATTTGATGAGAAGAACAAAGGGAGAACTAATGTAGTTCACCATAAAATAGACACCGGAGACGCAAGACCCATCCGTCAACCAGCAAGAAGACTACCACTGGCGAAACGTGAGGAAGCAGAACGAATAATCGAGGACATGAAGATGGAAGGTGTGATTGAACCTTCAAGCAGTCCATGGGCTTCACCAGTGGTGTTAGTGAAGAAGAAGGATGGCTCTACACGATTTTGCGTCGATTATCGTCAACTTAACAACGTGACGAAGAAGGATAGCTACCCGCTAACTCGAATAGACGACACATTAGACACCTTAGCTGGCTCAAAGATTTTCTCCACTTTGGACCTAAAGAGCGGATACTGGCAAGTGGATTTGGATCCAAAAGACAAAGAGAAGACAGCCTTCACCATTGGTACAGGACTTTGGCAATTCACCGTAATGCCGTTCGGGCTCTGCAATGCTCCTGCAACGTTTGAACGACTCATGGAAACAGTATTGGCTGGGCTATCTTGGAAAACCTGTTTAGTGTACCTCGACGATATTATTGTGGTTGGTAAGACATTCGAGGACCACATGAAGAATTTGGAAGAGGTTTTCCAGAGATTGAGGAAGGCTAACCTGAAACTTAGCCCGAAGAAGTGTCACCTGTTTCGAAGAGAAGTTCATTACCTGGGACACGTGGTTTCCGGTAAGGGTATTGCAGTCGACCAGGAGAAGATAAAGGCTGTGAGAGACTGGCCAGCACCTAGGGACAAACACGAACTCAGAAGTTTCCTTGGTTTGTGTACCTATTATCGGCGATATGTACCTGGATTTGCCAACATAGCCAAGCCACTGACAAGGCTTACTGAAGAAGGAAGAAGATTTATCTGGGAAATGGACTGTACAGTTGCATTTAAAGAACTAAAACATGCTTTGACAAGCGCACCCGTCTTGAGTTATCCTTTACCTGAAGGAGAATTCATTCTAGACACAGATGCCAGCAACGTTGGAATTGGTGGCGTTCTTTCCCAGATACAAGATGGGCATGAGAAAGTTATTGCCTACTTTAGTAAGACCTTGTCAAAACCAGAAAGGAATTACTGTGTGACTAGAAAAGAACTCTTGGCAGTCGTGAAATCCGTGGAACATTTCTACAAATATTTGTACGGAAGACGATTTCTGATTAGGACTGATCATGCTGCATTAAAATGGCTGCTACAATTCAAGAATCCTGAAGGTCAGGTGGCTAGATGGATTGAAAAACTACAGGAATACGATTTCAAAATCGATCATAGGGCGGGTACCAGCCATCGTAATGCCGACGCATTGTCCAGAAGGCCATGCCAAGATGAGTGCAAGCATTGTAGTCGACTGGAAGAGAAACATTTTACTGTCGCCAGGACAACAGTAGTCGACGATAATTGGCAGACCGATGGACTACGCGAAGACCAAGAGAATGACCCGACGTTGAAAATACTGCTGGAGTGGAAAGCAGAAGAGAGAAAACCAAGATGGGAAGAAGTTGCACCACACTCACAGAGTGTAAAATCATACTGGGCGCAATGGGACTCGATGATGATTGAAGATGGCCTGTTAAAGCGTTTGGTGGAAAATACCGATGGAACTGAGAAGAGAACTCAGTTGGTTATTCCTAAGAATAGAATTCCAGACGTGCTGAAAGAGATCCATGACGGATCTGGAGGTGGCCATTTTGGAGTCAACAAAACATTAGAAAGATTGCGCCAGCGATTTTACTGGGTTAACTGCAAGGAAGACGTTAAAGACTGGTGCAAGAAATGTGTAGTTTGCGCTGGAAGCAACGGCCCTCATAGACGACGGAAAGCCCCAATGCGTCAATACAACGTTGGCAGTCCATTTGAGCGCATTGCGATTGACGTGGCCGGACCATTTCCAGAAAGCGAAGACAGAAATAAATACATCGTGGTTGTCATGGACTACTTCACCAAATGGGTTGAGGCCTATCCATTACCCAACCAGGAAGCTACTACGGTCGCCGAAACCTTAGTCAAGGAGTGTATATGCCGATTCGGAGTTCCACGTGAACTTCACTCCGACCAGGGGAGAAATTTTGAGTCTGCCGTTTTCCAAAATATCTGTAAGATATTAGGGATTAATAAAACGAGGACAACTGCATTACATCCGCAGTCCGATGGCATGGTTGAACGCATGAACAGAACGATCAACCGATATTTGTCGAAGGTAGTCTCCAACCACCAAAGAGACTGGGACCGACATCTTCATCTGTTCTTAATGGCTTATCGTTCATCCGTGCATGAAACCACAGGGCAAAGTCCTGCGAACATCTTATTTGGGCGTGAGTTGCGCCTGCCATGTGACTTGGTGTTCGGCAGTAAACCTGGGGAAGATCTGGCCGGAGAAGACTACGTTACGGGCTTACGGAGAAGAATGAACGACATTCATGAACAAGTCCGCACAAACACTCAAGCTGCCAGCGACCGAATGAAGGACCAGTATGACATCAAGGCAGAAAAAGGTGGATACCAACCAGGGGATTTAGTGTGGCTTTACAATCCTCAAAGGCGCCGAGGTTTATCACCAAAGCTACAAAGAAATTGGGAAGGTCCATATGAGGTCGTTAAGAGAATAAACGACGTGATATACAGAATTAGAAAAACACCAACAGGGAAGCCAAGAGTAGTACACTTCAACCGGCTAGCCCCATTCGCTGGTGACAACAATGAAGACCATCATGGAGCAACGGTTCGTCGGATCATAGCTCAGGAACCAACTTTTGAAGACTTCATGGAACAGTATTCCTTTGGTCACAAGGCGCGGTATGGCGTGACGACGGAGGAACATAGAGATCTGTTCACCGTGTCCTCAGATTATTCCCTCGGCCACTGCGTATCGGAAGACTTAAAGATGTCACGCGGCATAGCGTCAGTCTTTAAGACAAAATTTGGACGACTACAAGAATTGGCCAACCAAGATCCATCCGTCGGGAAGACGCTACGACTCAGGGATAACAATGCAGAACAGCAGCGGTATATCTACTACCTGGTCACAAAACCACGCTCGTACCAAAAGCCGTCATATCGCAATCTATGGAGCTCGCTGTGTGACCTGAAGGATCATCTGCTAGAGAATGACATTTTGAAACTAGCAGTACCGAAGTTAGGCTGTGGATTAGATGGCTTGGATTGGAGAGTGGTTAGGAACATGTTAGAGATCCTCTTCCGCTATACCGGTATTGAAATTCTCGTCTGCAGCTTTAACCCTAACAGACAGAAAGGAGAACCCCAGCGGACCATCGACTGTCACTTCTTCAAGACTTCAAAGTGTACCAAGGGCAATGCATGTAGATTTCGTCATCAAGAACTGTTCCGGGACGAAACAGTCTTAAGGAGGGGGCAATGTGACGTGCGCCCCCGAGAGAATAGTATACAACGCCACCACTGAACGAATATACGAGAACGATGACGCAATCCCTGGCGCCGCAGCGGCTGGACTCTTAATTGCGCCGTGACCTCGTCCCTTTGTGTGCCGGTAATTGTCGCTTGGAAGGCTTCTAGTGGCTTCTAGACTGTTACGCGCTGTATAAATATTGGCCGGGAGAAGGCGGAGTCTCAGTCTGATATATACAAGCAACCAGATATGAACTCGGTGATATAAATAAACAGTTTAACAGTTGTCAACATCAATAAATGTAGTTATATAAATAATCGTAGTGTTTAAGCATTTAATAATATTCTTAGTGTTTAAAATTATTTAATCATAGTGTTAGTTGTTTTTATTCTTTTAATATTTAATCCTTATTTAATTATCGTTTAATAAACGTATTCTTTTGTTAATAATATTTGTCTATGTTATACACTTCACCCATATAAATAAAAACGTTACAATACAATAGGGTATTAGCAATTACTCGAAATCTCAATAATTCACATCACAGTCGAGAAATATCCCACAGTTATGTATATACTTATATAACAAAATAAAAATGGCGAGAGGTATTGTGCTTGCTGGCCACAACATTTTTTTTTGTTATTTGACATAAATGCGACTTAATTAATTAAATATTTCATCTATTTTAATCCGATATTTAACTATTGTACCGGTTTTTTAGATTATCGGAATATTTCTAATTCAAAAAAATCTGTTGTGGCCAGCACAATCTCTCGCCATTTTAATTTAACGTTTTTTGTACACAAAAAAAAATCTAATTACATTTTTTGATTCTTTATATTTAGGTAATTTTATAATTTTTTTCTGTATACTCAACTGTAAACAACTATAGTTGCGTGCTGTAATAATAATAATCCAAACTTTGACACTTGACGTTACGGCTTACGCTGTATAAATCCAGCATCTTTCTACGTTACGGCACGTTATGGTACGTTGCGATATTAAGAAATTTATTACTGCCCTGTGCTACAGTCTGTTTTTGTGTGGTTAATATATATGTATATGTTAAAGTTTAACTAATATATTAAATGGAAATAAATATAAAAAATACTGCATTACGAATAGTCTGTTTTGTGTGACTGTGACTGACATGTGTCAAGTGTCAAAGTTTAGATTACTATATTAATTGGAAATTATGGAAATATAATGAAACATGGTGTATTACGAATAAAATAACCTGTTAAATACAAATCTGACATATACTTGTATCGACAGAGCATGTGCATACTTTTTATAAAAATGTATCGTAAAAGTTCTGTATAAAGTAGCTTAAATAAAATCACGCGTTACGATACGTCACAGTAAGCCACGGTACGGTACGTTACGTTACAGCTTGCGCTGTATAAATCCACCATAATTCTATGTAAAAATATAACTTGTATTTAGTTTTTCTATTTGTGGCACTCTTATTACAGCCATATTTTAATCAAATTAGTATAAAATTTTATAAGCTTTTTTCTCAAAAAATTCGTGACATAAGGGTATAAAAATATTATATCACTGAAATCAGAATTAAATTCTCCAACGAATGAGGAAATAAAAAATATATGTTCTCATTTAAAATAAAAAAGTTACGTCCCATATTTTGAGAACCACTGGCCAAAGAAATATTTTTCTTTTCTTTACATTTGTCTTGTGAAATAGAAATTGTTTGCCCATTTAACCGTCTTTGTAGCTTTGATAGTTCTCGAGATAGCAATGGTAGTCCATTTAAAATGAACACCTGTATATTACGGTGTGGAGGGGGGGGGGCTTTTTTAGATCTTGCCCACCCTAACATTTGTTCTAGATCCGGCGCTGCTTATTCAGTTCCTTTTCTCCCAAGTCTTCCGCAATACATTCCTACCAACATATCTTTGGTCTTCCTCTGTTTCTTCAACCTTTTCTATTTATCAGCTATTCATTCTTTTTCTAATATATCCATCTCTCTCTCCTCGTGACATGCACAAACTAATGTAACCGTCTCTCTTGTATCTTTCTACAAACTTCTAACACTAGAGTTATTTCCCTTATTCTTTCATTCCTTACCGTATCTTTCGGTATCTTCCCCAACATCTATCTCAACATCCTCATCCCTGCCACATTCATTTACTTTTCATTAGGTGCGTTCAATAAGCCTCAGGAAAACAAGCAATCGGAAGTAAAATTTGTTGAACAACTTTGCTAGCCTGCTTGATTTCGGTAATGATGACGAAATATTTGTATCGTGCGGGCGTTTACCAAGCGTCGCCTCACAGGTACTTATTTCTGACATGGATTGTGCACCACAGGGATCAATTTTGTGCCATTTAAAATTAGAAATATTTGGTGTTGGTAGGGATTGAATCCGATTCCTCAGATTCGCGACCATACACTCAGGCACGCGGCCACGAGACTCGATAGGTATATGTATTTAAATTAATAAAAATTAAATGGCGGGAGGTATTGTGTTAGTCATGTCAGATTTTTCACCATTAATTAGCTATTCAAATATATGTAACACCCCCCCCCCCTGGTATTCGCTCTTGGTTGTTTTCACCTTTCGTCCAAATATGAATTTAACAAGATATTATAGCGGTAGGTAACAGTAGGTAACACCGATGTGAAGATGGAGTTACATTTTTAATTTGTTTATAACTTAAGAATGGATTAAACAAAAAATTCAAGCTATACAGCAAAAAATAGCAAAAAATTAGTATTAAAACATTTTTGATATAATTTAGTTGTAACTCCAGCGTGAAGATGGAGTTACAATTTTAATTTGTTTATAACTTAAGAATGGATTTAGCAAAAAAATCAAGCTATACAGAAAAAATAGCAAAAAATGAGAAAAAAATTACAGTACCAAAACATTTTCGATTTAAGTTATTTGTAACACCAGCGTGAAGTTGGAGTTACATTTTTAATTTGTGTATAACTTAAGAATGGATTCAGCAAAAAATTCAAATGAGCAAAAAATTACAGTACCAAAACATTTTCGATTTAAGTTATTTTTAATTTGTGTATAACTTAAGAATGGATTCAGCAAAAAATTCAAGCTATACAGTAAAAAATAGCAAAATATGAGCAAAAAATTACAGTACCAAAACATTTTTGATTTAAGTTATTTGTAACTCCAGCGTGAAGTTGGAGTTACATTTTTAATTTGTTTATAACTGAAGAATGGATTCGGTAAAAAATTCAAGCTATACAGCAAAAAAATAGCAAAAAATGAGCAAAAAATTACTATGCTAAGCAAGATGTGGCAACGCGATGTTGTAACTCCAACTTCACGGACCCGTTAGGTACTAGTGCCCGAACCTGAACGCAACCACAACGTAACATACCGCAACGATTGTCGTTCGAGCCTTTAAATACGATGTCTAAAATTTTAAAGAAGTCACTTTTATATTCAATTTGCTCAATTACGAGGCGTGCAACATAAAATGTGATTATTTAATTAGCTGCAGAATTTAATTCTCCACATTTATTTGAATCATTATCTAAAATTAATAGGACACTTTTGCGCAAGAAACCTGTTTTACCATGTTAAACGCTTATAACCCAGGTTTTGAGTTATACCTGTATATTTTAGTTATGAGTACAGTTTTTAAAAATTAATTGTTATTTAAATAATAAAAAGCACCGACCCCAAAACAGTGCCGCCCGGGCGGGCCTCCTCCACCTCCCCCCATTGCTGCTCATCTAATAATAATTATTGTAAAAAGACTTGTGAATGCTTCACTGACTTCAATGGGATCTTGTAGCTCAATTCTCATTTGGTTAGTAGAGAATTCTACTAGATATAGGAGGGTTGTCCTAGGTTCAAAATCCAGTGTGAGGTACTTGTATTTTTCATAAAATCTTTCTTCGTTGATTAAAATTCTCTATGATCTGACATGCAAGATTTTTCACGATTTAGTTTAATAATAGTTTATTTATGTTTATTCATTATATTTAATGGCAATCTGATACGTACTTGAAATGCTTGAAATTGAATTTCTTTAGTTTCTTAAGGAATAATAAAAGATATCAGATCGTAAATCTTTGCTATTAGTCTTTTGGGAACACTTTGAAATATCCGATTATATGTCTCCTTTGTCATGGAAATATCAATATAAAAATTTAATTATATTTTTATATATCATTTTATTACGTTCTTCGGGTCCGCTATTAAAATGGCACTATTAAATAACACGTTAAAAAAATCTGTTGTGGCCAGCACAATATCTCTCGCCATTTTCATTTTATGTTGCATAGGATGCGAGCATTTATGTGACTTTGTTGGCCTTGGCAAGCAGTTATGGGGGCCCGTGTCGGAATGATAGCTAGTAATTACGTGCATAGGTGTCAAGTATCATAAGTTTTCATTCAAAACTATGATTTTCTAAATCTATGTGTATTATTTTCCTCGACAAGTATATCCCATACTATTGATGACAAATAAACATCAGAATATTTTGAAATTTTGAGTGAAAAGTTATGACATATAACATGACATCTATGTAAATAACTACTAGCCGTCATTCTGACACGGATCCTCATATTTGCTTGCCAAGACCAACAAATTCACAAGAATGCTCGCGCCCTAAGTAACGAATTTAACATTTCTTGTAGACACCAATAATTGAAATTGTATCTCTTCGTTCGTTCTATGAGAAATTTTGTCCTACTATTCTAATATGTACAAAATTCTCCAAATTCATTTACGGTATTAGCGGTATTTCTTAAGAATATATGTAATATTAACATACTGTGACGTGCGCCCCTGTGAGAATAATACACGAGCCCCGCCACTGAAAGAATGTACCAGAGCGATGACGTAATCCCGGAATTTCCCAGATGTTGAAATCCCCGCGACGCGCCGGCTAGAGGTTAATTACGCCGTGACCTCATTCTTTTGTATACAGGTCATTGTCGCTTCAAAGGGTTCTAGAATGATATAAGCTGTATAAATACCGGCCGAAAGAAAGCGGAGAGATAGTCTGATATATATAAGCAACGAGCAATGAACTTGGTGATATAAACATACACTTTACCAGTTGTTAACATAAATAAATGTAGTTATATAAATAAGTGTAGTGATATAAATATTGTATAGATAAATAATCGTAGCGTTTAAGCATTTAATAATATTCTTAGTGTTTATAATTATTTAATCATAGTGTTAGTTGTTTTTATTATCTTTTAATATTTAATCCTTATTTAATTATCGTTTAATAAACGTATTCTTTTAGTTAATAATATTTGTCTATGTTTTACACTTCACCCATATGAATAAAAACGTTACAATACCTATATAATTTAAATACATATTTAATTAATAATACAATATATATTTGTTGAATTTTAATATTTTAAATGATTGCTATGATTGCCAAATTATTTAATAATAAAAATAAAAAAATCTAGTTTGATAGCCATACAGTTGTTTCAGAAAGAGGTCCGTAGATCGAAACTACGCTCTGCTACCATATTGTAAAATATGCAGTGATAAAGACCTGAAGATAGAAGACACTTCCACAATAAATCAACAAGTTTCCAAAAAATTAAAAATTATTTATTTTATAAAAATATTTTCTAACGACATTTCATTCAATCAATTAATCTCTTTCTGAAACAACTGTATCGCTGCATATTTTACAATAGGTTATGGGCCCAGGACGAGACTTGAAGTTTTAGATTTTAGTTACCAATTATTCAGCCTATTTTGTGAAGAATAACATAATGGAAGTTAAAACAGATATTGAGAAGTTAAATGGGAATAATTATTTGAATTGGGCTTTTCGTGTTCAAATATTATTGGAAGCAAAAAATGTGTGGTCGGCTATTGAGCCTGGACTTCCTGATACGAACGAGAGAACTACAGAACAAAGTCTAAATGATAGAAAGGCCATGAGTATTCTTTGTAACTCCATAGATGACAACCAGTTGACTTATATCCGCGATGTGAAATCTGCAAAAGATGCATGGTCAGCTTTAAGGAAGGCTCACACATCGATAGGATTAATTCATGTAATTCATTTAAAACGAGAATTATACGCGTCACACTTAAAAAATGATGAATCCATGACGGAATATTTTGAAAGAATGTCAAAAATTGCACTGAAACTCGACGCTGCAGGATTCGGATTGTCTGATGAAGAATTCGCGCACATATTATTAACGGGTCTACCAGATGATTTTGATACTTTAGTCGTTGGTATGGAGGCTTCAGGTTCTATCTCAGTTTCTAAAGTCAAAACCTTTTTAATTAATGAAGAATCTAGAAGAAATAAGAAAAATACTTGTGAAATGTCAAATAGTACTGATCCGTCAAAAGCATTATTTTCATCAAATAATGTCAAAGTTAAAACATGCCATTTTTGCGGTAAACCAGGACATATTGCCAAATATTGTTTCAAAAAGAAAAATCATGAAAGAATGAAGAATGTAGCCACAAAATTTTGTCAGAAATATGAAGCTACATGTATGAATACTTATAATAAAAAAATACATGTAAATAAATGGTGTTTGGACAGCGGTGCTACCGATCATATGACATCTGAAAAAAAATATTTATCAAGTATTAAAGTAAGAGAAGATTTTTATGTTAAAATAGCGAACGGACAAAAATTAAAAGTCACTGCAGAGGGCGAAGGGAAATATTTTACAAAAATAGGCAATGGCACGAGAGAAATTATTTTAAACAATGTTTTGGTTGTTCCTGAGTTAGATGGAAATCTTTTATCTATTTCAAGAATTATGGAAAAAGGATTTACAATAGTTTTTGAAAATAGAATTGCAAAAATTATGAGGAACAATGAAGTAATTTTAACTGCACGACGGGAAAACGGATTATATTTTGCTTATTTAAAACCGCTAAATGTAATTGCGAATGCTAAAATAATAATAAATTCGTCGAAAGAAATGGAAATGTGGCATAAACGACTTGGGCATTTAAATTTTGCATATTTAAAGAAATTGCAAATTATGAATATGGTAAATGGATTGACATTTTCAGAAAAAGATGTGTCAAATGAAACTTGCTCAACTTGTATTCAAGGTAAGCAAACTCAAACATCTTTTCCTAAGAAATCTTTAAAACGTTCAAGTGGTCCTCTTGAGTTAGTATATAGTGACGTGTGTGGACCAATCACTCCTTCCTCGCTTGGAGGTAATCGTTATTTTATCACATTTATAGATGATTTTAGTCGTTTCATTGTTGTTTATGTTATCAAACATAAATTAGAAGTTTTCAAATGTTTTGTTGATTACAAGTCAATGGCAGAATTACATTTTGATAAGAAAATAAAATGTTTGCGTACGGACAATGGGACAGAATATGTAAATAATCAGTTCACCAATTATATGAAAGAACATGGTATCAAGAGACAATTAACAAATACATATTCTCCACAACAAAATGGTGTGGCTGAAAGGGCCAATAGAACAATTGTCGAAACTGCACGTTGCATGTTGGATAACAGTGGATTGTCACAGAAGTTTTGGGCTGAAGCTGTTTCAACTGCAGTGCATATCAGGAATAGATGTCCTACAAAATGGTTGGAAAATGAAGTTCCCGCTTATCATTGGTATGGTAAGAAACCTAGCATTAAATATTTAAAAGTTTTTGGTTGTAGATGTTGGTCTTTAATAAAAGATAATAGAGCAGGAAAATTTAATATTAAATCAGACCCATCTATATTGCTTGGATATTCAACCACTAGAAAGGCGTACAGAATATGGAATGAAAGAAAAAGAGTAGTCGAAGAAAGCCGAGATCTTCGATTTGATGAAAATTATTTTCCATTTAAGCATAATAATTACAAGAAGAATGAAGTAACACAGAATAATGAATTAACAAAAAACATTTTTTCGATTGTTAGCGATGATGATGATGATGGTAACAGACACAATTCAGAAGAAAATACAGAAAATAATGAAGAAATTGAAGAAGTAATTCTTTGTGAGGAAACTCCCATACAATTAAGTGGGAGAATTAATTTAGAAGAAAAAGATGATAATCAAAATGAAAATTTATCTGCCGGATTAAGTGGGAGAGATAACTGTAGAAAAGGAAATCCAAGAAGATCGGAAAGATTAAAACAAAAATCAACGATCCATGAAAATAAAATTGCAAATCAAATTGTTAATTTCTCTTCCTGTATTGAACAAGATCCAAAAACTTTTGAAGATGCTATAAAAAGGGAAGATAGAGAAAAATGGATGGAGTGTATGGAAGATGAAATAAATTCATTACAGAAAAATGGAACATGGATTTTAGTTCCGAAACCAACAAATAGAAAAATTATTGGATCAAAATGGGTTCTTCGCAGAAAATTTAAGAAAACCGGCGAAATTGATCGCTATAAAGCTAGACTTGTTGCTCAAGGTTATTCCCAAGTACCAGAAATAGATTTTCATGAAACTTTTTGACCAGTTGTTAAATGGCAAAGTCTTAGAATCCTTTTTGCCCTAGCTGCGGAACTAGACTGGTATATACATCAAATGGATGTGAAAACAGCGTATTTGAATGGAAACCTGAACGAAGAAATTTTCATGTACCAGCCTCCTGGATTTATAAAAGAAGGTGAGGAAAATTTAGTATGTTTGTTAAAACGATCGTTGTATGGATTAAAACAATCTGGGAGAGAATGGAATAAATGTTTAAACGAATATCTCTTGAAACTAAACTTTCATGTGAGTCACGCTGATCCATGTGTATACATTTCCTCTATTCATGATCGTCTGTTAATAATTACTGTATATGTTGATGATTTGCTCATTTTTGGATCGAATTTAAAAGATATTGAAAATATAAAGAAGAAATTAAACCAAAGATTTGAAATGAAAGATATGGAAGAAGCTAACTATTTCCTTGGTGTAGAAATCAAAAGTAATCGCGAGAAACACATAATTAGCATAAACCAAAGAAAATATGCTGAAGATGTTTTACAGAGATTTTCTATGCAGAATTGTAAACCAATTTCAACACCACTTGACGTTAATAGTAAATTAAACAAAGATTCATGTCCAAAAACTGAAGAAGAAAAAGAAAATATGTCAAAATATCCATATAAGCAACTTATTGGAAGTCTTATGTATTTAGCAACCACTACAAGACCAGATCTGATGTTTCCGGTAACATTTTTAAGTCAATTTTGTTCAAATCCTGGCTTAGAACATTGGAAAGCAGCAAAGAGAATTTTAAGATATTTACAATGGACGAAAACTTTTGAAATTGAATACTCAAAGCAAGGAAGCAAAATTACTGGTTATACTGATGCAGATTGGGCTTCTAATGTGGATGATCGTCGATCCTTCACAGGATATTTATTTACATTGGCAAATGGAGCAGTTACATGGCAAACTCACAAACAGGAAACTATTGCGTTGTCGACAGCAGAAGCAGAATTTATGGCATTGACAAGTGGATGTAAGGAAAACATATGGATCAAACAATTTTTTGAAGGCCTAAAATTGAGAAATTTTTTACCTGATGTATCTATAATTTATTCAGATAATCAGAGTGCCAAAGCTATGTCTGAAAATCCTGTATATCATTCACGAACTAAGCATGTCGACATAAAATACAAGTACATCAGAGAACAAGTTGAAAAGAAAATTGTGAAAATAAATTATCTTCCTTCGGAAAATATGCCTGCGGATATCCTGACGAAGATAGTAAATGGAAATCGAATAAAGAAACTAATATGTTCGGATTGAAACAAGCATAATATTTAATAAAAAAAAATTATTAAATAATCTGGCAAAGTGGGAGTGTTGAATTTTAATATTTTAAATGATTGCTATGATTGCCAAATTATTTAATAATAAAAATAATAAAATCTAGTTTGATAGCCATACAGTTGTTTCAGAAAGAGATTAATTGATTGAATGAAATGTCATTAGAAAATATTTTTATAAAATAAATAATTTTTAATTTTTTGGAAACTTGTTGATTTATTGTGGAAGTGTCTTCTATCTTCAGGTCTTTATTACTGCATATTTTACAATAATATTAAATGTACTCGTACCTCCCAGAAAAATCTTCCACTAATGTTAGTAAAAATGCTAATTTTTGACACTGACATTTTACATTTATCTGTCAATTACAAATATTTAAATATCTCAACTGTTTTTCGGGCAACGAGATTTATTACAACAGATTATCCTATATTATTATATACTATATCTCCAAACCTATACGAGATTTAAAAAAATATTAAATGCGACAGATTGAGAATTAAGTTATCTTTATTATTTGTAGTAACAAATTTTCAAAAAATAATATTTAGATTTTTTTTTCAGAAGCTACCGCTTCCGGTTGTCCAATTTTTACCAGAACCTATTTAACTCTTCCCATTACTGTTAGATTGAGGAATCCGGAGTTACACAGGTCTTTAGTCCTATAGAATTTGAGAAATCGTATCTCCAACAACTTAACACACACACACACACACACACAGAGAGACATCATTGTAAAAATGTTATAATCGGATTCTAGTGACCTTAAAACGTGCTAATTCATTAAAATTTGGATATGAGATTTTTAGGATGAATCCAATACCTCTCGTAGCGAGAGGTAAAAAGTTTATATTTTATATCAAACTGACATTTAGATGGCTGTGCTTTTATCATAAACTACCTTTTATATCAATACTTTATTTTTTTCTCTTTTCAGTAGTTCTTTTTACTATCGATAAAAAATTGCAGTTCAAATTTAATGTCATGTATTTGACTTAGATAGATGTTTGACATCGCAGGCAAAATATTTTTGGATTTTGAATACTTTTGTTAAATCGCTCTTAGAAAAAACTGTAGTGTGCAGCACATGCGTGAAGTTTTTCACAATTGTGCACTTGGAGCTTCCGGCTCGCCTCGTAAACTTTACTTTCGTGTAAAAAGTCAGCTTTACGCTTTTATTCCACAATATACAGAGTTACTACAAAAGAATCATCGGGTTTTAAATTATATATTTCAGAAAGTATTACAGATATAATATTAAATGACATGTCACAAGAAAGGGAAAATGTCCAAGTTTTTGAGTATGTCATTACAAATGTTTGTTGTGGGCTGCTTGCGTCATACGGCATATGTCCAAACGATGGTCCATTTCGGCCCATATACGCCGCAATGTATCCCGATCGATGCTGTTCACAGTAGTAGTAATACGTTCTCGGAGTTCGTCCAATGTTACTGGCATTATGGTACGTAAACCATATATTTGATGAGTGCGTGTCGCGCAGTCGACAACCACGCCATCGAATAGCCGTAGCATCGAAAAACCGTGCCAGCGAAAGTCGCCACGTCGACACCTACCCCCCACCACAGGCCATAGCTTCGATAGCCGTCACATCGAAAGTCGCCACGTCGACATCACCCCCCACCACTGACCGTAGCTACGATAGCCGTTGCATCGAAAGTCGCCACGTCGACATCACCCCCCACTACTGACCGTAGCTACGATAGGCGTCACATCGAAAGTCGTCTCGTCGACATCACCCCCCACCTAATCGCCACTGAGTCTTTCAAAGCGTTAATTCAGCTGACTCGCTGTAACATAGATTGTACTTCATATTATTCACGTTAGATGACACCGCAATGTACGATTATGTCATGGCATTTACTCAAATGATTAAATGGAAAAAGAAATATCTATTTTTGTCAAAAATTTAATGCTACAAAATATAAAACAGTTAAACATTATATGATATATATATATATACATATATATATATATATATATATATATATATATATATATATATATATATATATATATATATATATATATAATATTATATGTGTAAATATGTTTCAAAATAGGTGAAATATTTACCATTTGATACATAATGCGGATTTATAAATTTGTATTAAAAGTTAGAGAAAAACAGAAACATGCTATTAGAATTGTTTTAAAATTTAACACTATCAATACTAAAAACTAGATTGAAATAAGGAAAAAAATACATACTCGGTAGGTTTCACAAAATTTGAAGGATTCTTTATTGCAATTTCGGTGTTTCTGCCATCATCAGAACTTGTGATTCAGAAGAATTACAAGAATGAATATTAAAATTCAGAAGGCTTACACAGGTATAGCTTAAACATAGTGCTGTTCGTTCATAAGGTTATAGTCATTGTGAATAGCTTTCTTGATATCGAAGGATTCCAGGAAAGTTAATCTTGGCCTTTCCCTTTCACAATGCATATACTTAAATTGACTTTATTACATGTATGTTGATTTTCTAATAAATGTTAGGCTACATTTGAATTGGTTCTATCTTAATTTTATCCAAAGTTGACAAAAGGAGCAGTATTGTTATTCTTGACAAAACAAACTATTTAGATAAAGTCAACGATTTCATTAGCAAGGGTAATATTTCCAAGCTTTAAGCTTTAAAGAATTGTAAAATTTTATCTATAAGGAAAATAGTTTAAAATTTATCAATTCTAACCCCTCAGCTCTAGTAATATATGGCTTACCTAAATTACATAAAGACAACATACCCATACGGCCAGTTGTATCATACGTAGAAGCATCTACATACAAACTGTGTAAATTGTTAAACAATTTAATAATACAAACATAAAAGTGAAGTCAGAATGAAATTCAAGATGGCGGTTTCCAAGATATTAATAGCAACTTATTTTAAATGGACACCAAATTGGATTTTTACTTTAAAAAAATACTATTTTTTTTCTCCTTCTAATGGTGTAAGGGTTATTGTGTTTCAGTTTTGTTTTATCCCTAAAATCTTAAACTTTTCGTTATTTTTCATAAAAAACAAATTTCATGTCAAAAATTTAAGTAGTATTTCAATTTTATTTTTAATAGTAGTGTTTATCAGTGAATAAGTCGTTGATAATAATAATAATAAATTTGTTTATATAGTAATATCAGTAATAAACATTTTAGTCTTATTTTGCCTCCGGCTGATTGTAGAGATATACCTAATAAGTAATAGCTTAACTATGTATATGCCTTTTTAATTTTAAAGGTTTCATTTTGTTAGCTAAAATTCATACAAAGTACAACGGATTTTATATATAACTTATAAATCGTCATTAAAAATAATTTATACCATTAAATTTTTATAACACAATAACCCAACGGTATGTAAATTATTTTCTTATTTTGTATTTAATTGTAATATTACTGCATTTATATTGCAAATTCATACAATTTTTCGGAGCATGCATGTAACCATTTTGTACATTTTACTATTTGTAAAACTTAAAAATTATGTTGAGTTTTGAGTATAAAATCTACGTTGTCATTATATTTAACAGCTCAGCTCACCAAATTCTGACTATCAACCTCCAAAATATACCTCTATACATATTTTTATCTTCTATTTAGCAATGTACGAAAACAAAATACTATACCGGTACATTTTCTAGGTATACCTAACAACTAATAAAATATTTTGTATAAACAATTAATCCCTATAAGTATTTCAATCTAGTTTTTAATATTAAGAGTGTTTAAGTTTTAATACAATTCTAATAGCATGTTTCTAATTTTTCTCTAATATTTAAAATAAATTTATAAATCTGCATTATAAAATAAAATGGTAAATATTTCACCTATTTTGAAAAATATTTAAACATACAATATTACATACCTACAATATTTTATAATACACACATATATTTGTTCAGTCTGGCATATAATGTTTAACCGTTTTATATATTGTAGCATTAAATTTTTGACAAAAATAGATACATATTTCTTTTTCCATTTAATCATTTGAGTAAATGCCATGACAAAATCGTACATGGCAGTGTCATCTAACGTAAATAATATGAAGTACAAACTATGTTACAGCGAGTCAGCTGAATTAACGCTTTGAAAGACTCAGTGGCGATTAGGTGGGGGGTGATGTCGACGTGACGACTTTCGATGTGACGCCTATCGTAGCTACGGTCAGTAGTGGGGGGTGATGTCGACGTGGCGACTTTCGATGCAACGGCTATCGTAGCTACGGTCAGTGGTGGGGGGTGATGTCGACGTGGCGACTTTCGATGTGACGGCTATCGAAGCTATGGCCTGTGGTGGGGGGTAGGTGTCGATGTGGCGACTTTCGCTGGCACGGTTTTTCGATGCTACGGCTATTCGATGGCGTGGTTGTCGACTGCGCGGCATGCTCCGTATTTGATGCACCTCCAAAGAAAAAAAAACTACATATTGTAAGATCGGGAGATCTGGGAAGACTGGCGAACAATTCAAAACGCTTTCTGCTATTCTGCTGCATAGCCGCCATTTTGAATTATAAGGTCGTGGTGCCACTTGGACGTATAGCGAAGTTCTCAAGCGCGCGTTTTTAAACTTGAACATTTCCCTTTCTTGTGACATGTCATTTAATATTACATCCGTAATACTTTCTGAAGTATATCATTTTAAAACCCAATGATTCTTTTGTAGTAACCTGTACTATTAAAAAATATAATCTTACTATTCTTAAAACAACAAAATATCTATAATATTAATAAAAATTGCCGACTATTTAAGTTATTAATTATAATTTTTCTCATGATGCCCGTTAAATTAAAGAAAAGTTGCCCTACATCTACATTCCTGTAGGCACATGTAAACATGTGTTTGTTTTTACCGAAAAATGCATGACACTAGATAAATACAAAAATACAAATTTTGTAATTTTTAGTTTTACAACCAACTTGTAAATATGAAATAATATAGAATGGAGATGCTCAAGTTTTTGCATCACTGTTGGATTTTTAGTTAAAATGTCAAAGTTGTATTTTTATATAGACGCCAAAGTAGAGAAGACATTTTTTTAGATGTATAATTGTTTACATATCTTTATTTTGTCAAATAGCAAATATTCAACAAAAATTTAATTTACAGAATTAAAAACAATGATGGCGGCTTTGAAACACATGAAAACGCAACTACAAATTGTAATTTGTTTATTTTTATTGCTAATATCCTAATTTAGTTCTGAAAATTTCATTTAGTTAAATTAAATATAATATTTTTTATGTGGACATCATAGTAGGCGATGACATATTGAAATTAAAAATATAATTAATGAAAATGAAGAAAATAAACTTAATAATAAATAGATGATAATACCTGATTGATGATTTCATTTGTTTCATTGCCAGAAACTTTGTTTTTAACTTATACATTGAATAACTGTTGAATTTTTGCTATTTGAAACAAATGAGCATAGGTACGGTATACATAGTTGGAAAAAGCTTAAAAAATGCCTTTCTAGTGGTGTAACTTTCTACTATCGTGTCCATATAAAAATTATAACTACGAGTAGAACATCATATTTCGAAATACAACAGTGACAAAAGTGAAAACCAAAATTTCATATTATTTCATAATTAGAAGAAGAAGAAAAAGCAAAATTTTAATTTTTGTATTTTTATTTAATTTTTAAAATAGTCTGCTAATGTGGAAAACTTTAATTTAACCGACTTCGTATCTTTTATAGTTTCCGAGATCCCAATGGTGAGCTTCGAAAAACGGATATCCTGTAAACTGACTATGTATAATGAAATTAAGGCGAGTGGGGCAACTGATACAAATCTGGAACTGGATGTCAAATTTGCATTATTATAGTGAAATTGGAACTAATTTTACGACTGTACTCAGAATTGCAACATTAATTAATTGTAATTGTTGAAGCATCATGGAGCAGTAATTTGCTCTTTGGAGATATGTGTATATTTGTTTGAGAGGCCATGCCATGTCTGTATTAGGGAGGGTAAATAAATTAGGGGTATTGTAATAGTAAATAGTGATATTTGAATATGGTGGTAAGCCACACAATACTGATACTGACCTTTGGATGCCGCAGACGATGTCAGTGGGCTTCATTACCAACGCAAATGTAACGCAGTAACACATCAGGATGCCCGCCAGCAGGACATAGCTGAGTTCTCTGCCCGAAGCTCTCACAACCGGAGTATCGTTGAACCTGCGTTTGCATAAACATTAGAATACAAATTAAGAATTAGCTTCCACAAATTTCCGTATGAATGGGATAGCTACAATTATATATTCATGGGAAACTATTAATCAAACATATGTACGTGAAATATACAGTAGTAGATTAATTTAACTGTATTCGATTGGAAAACAGACATTTTCTGAATGAATGATCAGAAATTAACAATGTATGTGTCGTAGGCACAATGCAAAACTATACATAGTATTGTCGAAAGTCCAGTACCAAGAATATTTCGTTTATTTTGAGAGATACAAACAAATATTAATAAGCAAAGTTAAACTAGGCAAAGGGGCTCGTAAGATGATTGTGTAATCATTTTGTATCATTTTCGGTTTTAGCGGAAATGTGTATAACTTTAAGTCTAATATAAGGAATATGTATTTTTATATATTTTATGGATTGTACATAAAATTAGCTTGACAACGATAGCAATATATAGTTTTAATTTAGTCATTTCAAAATGGCAACTTTTATTTTCGAAGTATGTATTAATAAAATTCTATTCAAAATAAAACATAGCAAGCTATAAAAATAATTTTATTACTTTAAAACAAAAGAACAGTATTGGCTTACAAAAGATTTGTTATTTAATGTGACAGTGCCAGTTAATTATTTGTCATAATGGCTCAAGTGCCAACTTTCAGCATTTGTTTTCGGTTCTCTAAAACATTTCTATTTTACCAAATAACAAAATGGCAACCGATCAAAAATTTCAAAACGAGATATTTTGAAAACCACTCGGTCGATTTTTGAAAATAAAGCATTTATAAAATCCTTAAACTATCTACTATAACATTTGTCTGAAACATTTTTTTCGATCTGTACAAAAAAAGTTTTTATTCAAATTGAATTACAAGATAAATTTTAACAAACTGCAACAATCATTTAAAACAAAGTAGGCTTTCTGCCATTAAACAATGAAACAAAAGCCGGATAATAAACGCATACTTCAAACTTGAGGCACGTGTTTTCTAGTTTGTACGTTCAAATTTAAATACTTTTTGATCTTGTTCTTTAGAAATATCTTTATTTTCAAAAAATAAATAATTATTTACTGCATCTTGAAAAGTTATTTGCATAATTTGTGTATAAAAATGCATAATTATCAAAACGCTGAACTTCTTGACATGCTTTTGGTTTTTGGAGAGGCAAGGAGGAATGCACAAGAAGCTCGTAGAATTTATCGGAGAAGATGCAAATCGTCAGCAACCAAGTTGCCGCATTTTTAGAAGAACATATAGACGTTTGTCAGAGACTGGAAGTTTTCACCCAACAATTGATGGGAATTCCAATAGATTACGTCGAACCCCTGCATATGAAGAAGCTGTTCTTTATATTATTGAAGATGAACCATCGACGAGCACAAGAGTAATAGCAAATAGATTAGATGTAAATCACGTGACAGTTTGGTAAGATCTGAAGGAACAAGGTCTCCATCCATTTTCTAGACAAAAAGTGCAAGCTTTGGGACCTGAAGACTTCCAGCCAAGATTGTTGTTTTGTCGTTGGTTTCTTGAACGTTACAATCTTCAGAGACGTTTTGAAAAGTTTATTTTATTTACAGACGAAGCTTGTTTCACAAGGGACGGTGTATTTAATTCTCGCAATAATCACCTGTGGTGTGATGAAAATCTCTACGCAACATTTATTCGTGTGATTCAACGACGTTTTTCAGTAAATGTATGGGCTGGAATCGTAGGGGAGTACGTTATTCGACCTTACATTCTCCCAAACCGATTGAATGGTGAAAATTATTTTACGTTCTGCCAGAGCTTTTTGATGACTTACCGCTAAAAATCAGACGAAGACTTTAGTTTCAACATGATGGAGCACCGGCTCACACAACCCGAGAAGTCATAGCACTACTAAATAGAGAATATCCGAATAAGTGGATTGGGAGAGGAGGTCCTGTTGTGTGGCCAGCCCAGAGCCCCGACCTAACTCTCCTAGATTTCTTTTTCTGGGGTCAGATGAAGACCTCTGTATATGAGACACCAGTAAACACCGAATTAGAACTGGTGGCTAGAATAGTAGCTACAGCAGAACATATAAAAGACAAGCAGTCAGCTCTTGCACGTGTGTCTTCTAATATTAAAACACGCTACCGGGCTTGCGTTGCTACGAATGGTGGCTATTTTGAAAATTAAATTTAGTCCCTCCCTTGTTGTTTCATTGTTCATTATTTTATTTTTCTTGTTTGTTTGTTTGTTTCTTGTTTTTCTTGTTTAATTTTCTTGTTTAATGGCAGCAAGCCTACTTTGTTTTAAATGATTGTTGCAGTTTGTTAAAAAATATCTTGTAATTCAATTTGAATAAAAACTTTTTTTGGACAAAAAATGTTTTAGACAAATGTTATAGTAGATAGTTTAAGGATTTTATAAATGTTTTATTTTCAAAAATTGATCGAGTGGTTTTCAAAATATCTAGTTTTGAAATCAAATAGAAAATAATTGTAAATACAAATGTTTTAGAAAACCGAAAGCAAATGCTGAAAGTTTTTGTATTTTTTTAAATATTCCTTAAAGTAAGGGAGTAATGATGATTTTTCGAAAAACAAAAACGCCAATAACTATGAATTGGGGCTCCAAATCAAAAATTTGAACTAAGAAAAGTTGTTTGTTTCAATGAGTTCTAACTGCCGTTTTCGGGTGTTACAACTTAGTATTAACACCCTGTATATATACCGATTCCTATGTTAGAGTTGGAAGTTATACACATTTTCGCTAAAACGGGAAATGTTACAAAATCTTGAGTCCCTTTGTTTAGTTTAACTTTGCTTGTTAATGTTTCATTTTATTTTGTTATATTTTAGAAGAGGTAACGACACTCGTAGTCAACTTATTTTGTGTTTATTCACCAACTATTGAATACGAACTGACGGACAAGAATCAATACAATTAATAAATAATATTTTACAATAAGACTAGTGAATGATAATATAAATAAGAATGAGAAATAATCATTATTGCCAATAATATAAATAACATTAATTATCAATGCATACTGTAACGTTTTATTTATATCGGTGAGCGTAAATAATCTGAGGAATATTATTAATTAAAATAATACGTTTATTAAACGATAAATAATTAGGATAAATAGTAAAAAGATAATAAAAGTAACTAACACTATGATTAAATAATTATAAACACTAAGAATATTATTAAATACTTAAACACTAAGATTATTTATTTAAACAATATTTATCACTATATTTATTTATATAACTACATTTATTTATGTTAACAACTCGTAGAATGTTTATTTATATCACCCCGTGTTCATTGCTCGTTGCTTTTATACAGGGTGTTAATACTAAATCGTTACACTCGAAAATGGTAGATAGAACTCATTAAAACAAACAACTTTTCTTAGCTCAAATTTTTGATTTGGAGCCCCAGTTCATAGTTATTGGCGTTCTCTTGTTTTTCGAAAAATCGTCATAACTCCCTTATTTTAAGGAATATTTAAAAAATACAAAAACTTTCAGCAATTGCTTTCGGTTCTCTAAAACACTTCTATTTACAATTTTTTTCTATTTCATCAAATAACAAAATGGCGACCAATCAAAAATTTCAAAACAAGATATTATGAAAACCACCCCATCGATTTTCGAAAATAAAACATTTATAAAATCCATAAACTTTCTACTACAATATTTGTCTGAAACATTTTTTTCTATCTGGCCAAAAAAAGTTTTTATTCAAATTGAATTACAAGATAAATTTTAACAAACTGCAACAATCATTTAAAACAAAGTAGGCTTGCTGCCATTAAACAAGAAAAACAAGAAACAAACAAGAAAAATAAAACAATAAACAATGAAACAACAAGGGCGGGACTAAATATGATTTTCAAAGTGGCCACCATTCGCAGCAACGCAAGCCCGGCAGCGTGCTTTGATGTTGGTGGAGACCTTCGCAAGGACTGCCTGCTTCTCTTTTATATCTTCTGCTGCAGCCACGATTCTAGCTACTAGTTCTAACTCTGTGTTCACCGGTGTCTCGTAAACAGAGGTCTTCATCTGACCCCAAAAAAAGAAATCTAGTGGAGTTAGGTCAGGGCTCCGGGCTGGCCACGCAACTGGACCTCTCCTCCCAATCCACTTATTCGGGTATTTTCTATTTAACAATGCGGTGACTTCTCGCGTTGTGTGAGCCGGTGCCCAAGTAAGTGAATAAAAACTCTTTTTTTTGGACAGATAGGAAAAAATGTTTCAGACAAATATTGTAATAGAAAGTTTAAAGATTTTAAAAATGTTTTATTTTCGAAAATCGATGGGGTGGTTTTCAAAATATCTTGTTTTGAAATTTTTGATTGGTCGCCATTTTGTTATTTGATGAAATAGAAAAAAAATGTAAATATAAGTGTTTTAGAGAACCGAAAGCAAATGCTGAAAGTTTTTGTATTTTTTAAATATTCCTTAAAATAAGGGAGTTATGACGATTTTTCGAAAAACAAGAGAACGCCAATAACTATGAACTGGGGCTCCATATCAAAAATTTGAGCTAAGAAAAGTTGTTTGTTTTAATGAGTTCTATCTACCATTTTCGGGTGTAACGATTTAGTATTAACACCCTGTATATCACACTATATCCCCACTGTCGTTCGGACGGTATTTATACAGCCCAGCGTCCTTCTGGAACCTTCCGACGCCACAGTGATACCGAGCACAATAGATTTAGGTCATCGGTCATTAACACGTCTCACAGCGTATGGGTTATTCCGTCGCCGGGATTACGTCATCGCACGGGAACATTCCACCATTAGCTGCGCCCGAATACTCTTGAGTCAGTGGCGCACGTTACAATACATATTATAACAGTTAACATTTTTTGTATGTGTATCTCTCAAAATAAACGAAACATTCTTGATGCCAGACTTTTGGCGATCACTCTATATATGAGCTGAATTAGGATATATTGATTAAAAGTGCAACTGTTTTTGCCGTTAAATAGCGCGTAAAAAACAAATTGTGGGATGATGTCTGAGCCCCTGTCAATCCCGAGGCGGGGAATTTTATTCACTCATTCCCATTATCGGTTAGAAAGATACGTATGGCCTCAAGGGTCGGTATTTTTTTCTAATTTGGCAGCCACTGTATTGAATTAAAGCTTGCTATACAATTATTCATTTTATTGAACTGTTTTGGGACTACTGCGCACAATAGTCCCGAAACAGTAGGCGCCCTTGAACGTTCAATAAATTGTATAATAATTCGGTTAATTATTTACTATTCCAGTCATTTTTGAATATTCACACTTGTTTCTCTTAGCAATGCTTTCATCGTTAAAACTTGAACGTCAATTTTAAAATATTGTTCAATAATACTCCTACAGCAGACAGAACAATATTGCACAATTGTGCAATTTCTGATTGACACAAAATATTGCACAAACATTTAATATTATCCTAGAGACGATCAATAATATTGATAATTGTTGTGCAATATTATTGAACCTCTAGGGGCATTTTTATTGTTGTCACATATTTTCAAGGGGGTGACTAACTAAATCCTTCTGCGCTCCTGCGTATATAAATTATATCTTCTATCTGTGGCGTATTATCCTACAAACCCAAGAAGTCCGAGAGTGCAGCACAAAACTTTACAGGAAGTGCAAAAATTTTACGAGCCCAGGGTGTACAATTATTTTTGGTTTGTGAAACCAAACGAATGGCGCATGGGCTTGTGGCGCTAAACTAGGTTAATATGCCACTGATTCTATCACCTGCGCTGCGGAACTATACATATAAAACTATCAGCCATCATTTTTAAAGTTGTATGTCGTGCAACATAAACTTCCGTAGGGTAGAGACATTACAGCATAGTCCCTTATGTATATCTTAAAAATTCTGCATGTTTCAATACAATAAGAAAACAAAATCCCCTATAAATTTTGTAACATATTTTTGTATATTTCCAAGATATATTTCTTAATAAATATACTTCTTTACTCTCTGTGTTGCAATGGAATTACATACTCGTATTATGTATATTGCATTTTCGTCTATAACGTAAGTTGAAATTTGAGATAGAAAATAAAAATCATCTATCTCTCTCAGGTGTTCGTACTGAACCTCAGTAAAATATTAGATTATATCATAAGACCGTAAAGGGAAATATAAAAGAACAGAAGAAAGATACGTTTTATGTCGCATTTGTTAAAATGCTATAAAATTTAAGAAAGCTTGTAAACATTGTAATAAAATTTGTGCAGACATTGTAACGTTTGAAATGTTTTTTTTTTTTAAGTACAAAAGAAATAAAATTGCTGATTACTTATTTATGGGACAATTTGTATTTATATTTCGTTTAATGGTTTAACAGAAGAGGAACTGTAATGATTGCAAAGGTTGCTTCTAATATTCGTAAATAGGATATATACATATATATATATATATATATATATATATATATATATATATATATATATATATATATATATATATATATATATATATATTTCACATGTATGTTAAATAGTAAAAGAATTTGTATTTGTATTAGTTTTGCTTTAGCCTTACGAGAGGAGAGACGAACCATTATACTAAATCAGTATAAATGAGAGAATGACGCTGAGAGTGAAACGATAGGGATGGGGTGTTGGTTCGTCGTTCAAGAAAGATGTGTGGAGACTAAAATTTGAAATATTATGAAGTAATTTCTTGTGATATCATTTAACCAAATAGTTGTAGTTTCCGAGATAATTAAACTAAGTTCAGGTATGTAATTTTTTTGAAATTTATATTTTTATGATTTTTTGGATTGAACTCACTGTAATTTGTCATTCTGATATGCTGTTGTAAATTGCTATTGTATTTGACTATTCAAAATTTAATATCTATTAATTTATGTTTTATAGTTATAATTTTATTTTGAATTTATATTCATATTTAACTTTATCGTTATAAATATATTTTGTTAGACTTTTAAAAATCATTTAATTAATTTTATTCACACCTTTTTGAACTCAAAAAGCTTCTGAAGAAAATTACCGCTCGGAATATAGTAAGTCAAAACCGCTCTGACTTATTTGAGTATAAAAGCTTAAGAGATAGTATTAAAAGTTCATATTATTACAATTGGTCATCAGCATTGAGATTTATTACAATTGGTAACAGATGGAATAGTATAAAGTTATTTGATTACAGAACATAGGTTGATGAATAATAATTTTGAATCTACTAACGATTATATTTTTTTATTTCATATTAGATTTACGTATCTGAGATAATAAAACTTTTACAAATGATACACAATATTTCTATATGTAATAGGCCAGGCTTCACCTCTAAATTCAAAACATTTGTAATATTTTATAATTTTATTTTTCATTAAAATGTATGGACGTAATATAAATCTACAATATAAGAACTCACAATTATTGTTACTATAATATGACAAACAACCATTCAAATAGTGTTATTTTCACGCGAATTTACACAGAGTCCAAATTATGATGTCCTCATGGGCAATAAATAAGTGCGAGTGAGACGGAACGATTTTCCATCTCTACGCTCTAGACTACTACCGGTGAGCCACGCTGTGACTTGGCCTCTCTCGTTCCGAGCAGAGCGTACGGCAAGCGCTACAACAGAAAATGCTTGCTTGAAACAAGTATATTTATATTACTTTCAATTAGTTTTTCTAAAAACGATTTAATAATTACTATTTATTGTTACTGTTATTTTTTTGTTTTCCTAAATTTAAAACTATTAATATTTCTATTTTAATTGTACTGTTACTTGTCACAGTTATTTAAACTAAACATTTATAAATAATGTATAGCTGTTAATAAATTATGAATTATAGAATTGTATAAATACCAAAACTAAGAAAAGACCTATATAACAGTACGAACTATTTACAACAATGGGAATAATTTAACTGAATTGATATATATTTAAAAAGTTAAATAATAAGTGGGGAACAGTCGGCCAACTGTATTCACGAGATAATGTCACTGTGATAGTGTTCTGTTCATGCCACTGGTACCCATATTGCAGTTAATGGGGTATGTGACCAAATTTTCATTTTTAAATAATATGATATTAGACAAAGAAAATACCTGTATTTTTTTTAAATCGATTAATTATTTGTTGTTTTCGAGAAACAAATTATTAAAGTTTTGGAGAAGGGGTATCGTGACGTCGGTGACGTCATAGTATACCGTGCGCGACAGTGTCATAACGGTAGAGGAAAATCCCTGAGAACGCTTGCGTCACCGTATCCCCTCTTCAAAACATTCAATTGCAAGTGTCTTTATTATTAGGAAATAATGTTTAATTTTTATTATAATAAGAAATTATAGTGGTTAATTATATATATTTTATGATATTTAAATTGCATTATGGTTACATACCCCATTTCGATTGACAAAGCGGTTCACGTATTGCGTATAATTAGTCATAGTACAATATTTTTTTTTTCGTGTCATGGACTGTAATGAAGATACCTACATTAAGAGTTTTTTTTATTCTACATTTAAAAGAAGCACGCATTTAAATGTTCATTATTTCATTTATTTTTGCTCAGTATATACTCGTATTTGGTTTTGTACAGTGTTTTATGTTAAGTCTAATAAACCTTAACGTAACCTAACGCACGAGACTAGCGCCTGCAAAACTCAGTTTCGAGAATCGACGAGAACTCAAAAACGACATCTGCCGTGGCGATGTCGTTGGGTGTTGATATCTTCCGACACCCGTCGAAGTTGATTCCCGAGGAATGGTTTTGAGAATAGGTGAATTTTAAAAAATGAGGACTGTCGTCGTGGTTTCGAAATAAATTAATATGTATTAATTTACTGAACCTTTAATATTTATACTGAACAAGTATTATTTTACTGAACATTTATTATTAATATTGAACATATATGAAAAATATTGAGCATAAAATACTCATTCATTTGAATAAAATACTGAAGATATAAATTATTCCCTTTAAAAAAAATGTGGTAAATTATTCATACTGTAGCGAGCACACTGTCAACGCCACTGGTCGGACGAGTTTATATCTGTCGGTGGGCTAATTACCACGTGTGCAGCTGTGTAAACAAACCCGTGCGCCACATGACCTTGGATCAGGATTAGATCTTCGTATGTCTAGAACATAATTGAAATCTTCTCGAAGGCGATGACGTAAATTACGTGTGGGTGGCGTGACTATGTACTCGAATGTTCGAGATGCTTATAGGTAAATGTGGAGCTATATAAAGGCGAAGAAGCTCTGTGTGAGTCAGTCGAGTCAGTTCAGTCCAGTCTGTTCGACAACGAGTCTACATGCAGAGTGAAATAAATACTTGGTGATATAAATACAGTAAAATAAATATCGTGTAAATAAATAGTGGGTTTTGTTAATTGTTTAATAAATAATGTTGTTGTTTAAGCGTTTAATAATATTCTTAGTATTTAATTAGTGTTTATATTTGTTTACACATAGTGCTCGTTATTTTTATTATCAGGACTGAAAAATTTTCTACAAACTCGTCGGCGGCAAGCATTAATCGATGCTGCTGAAAATTCTGATGATTACTTATTCGAAATTTCGTGTGACATTGGTAAAATTTTGGAATAAAAATTGAAGAAGAGTTCTAGAAAACCGAAGAAAATTCTAGAATACTAAAAGAAGAATTAACATAAACTTCTAGTACATTAAAACAGGAAATAACAGAAACTTCTAGAATATTAAAACAGGAAATGACAGAAAATTCTAGGAGCAAACATTAGAATAAAAGTTAGAGGAGAGTTATACAACAGCAGAAGAAAATTCAAGAACATTAAAAGAAGGATTAATGGAGCATTCTATAACACTAAACAAAAATCGTAGGAGAATTCTAGAAAAATATGAAGACCTGAAGAATTTAAAAGATGAGTATAACAAGAATATCTAAGAATTGCAAGAAAAGATCACTAGAATTACATTGTCAATAAGTCCAGTTTCAAATTTTAATGTAAGGCAGATCGAATAAAAGGAAGGAAAGTAGTAAAACCTGATACTAGTTCAACAATGCACATCAAAACACTGGAATTTGATGGAAAATCTTCGTGGCCGAACTATTGTGTTTAATAATATTCTTTAATTAGTGTTTATATTTTTTATTCATAGTGTTCGTTATTTTTATTATATTTTTTTTATTTATTTATTGTTTGTTAATTATTAATATTTCTGTGATTTTTACACCACTCAAATAAATAAACATTACAACATTAATATGTATTATTATTTTTATAAATGCAGTACTTATAATTTACAAAATGAGTGATGTGTAATTAATATTAAAAGCGTTACGATAAAATTATCTTAATTGTTGCGTAGAGTAAAAGCTGTTTGTATATTTTTATTATTTTACATAACAAATATGCAAATAATATATTACCACGCACCACATTTTTTACTTACATTTATGCGCCTGATAAAGTAATATTAAAAAAAATAAGGTATATTACTTATGGCAGAGTTGGACTGGAAATATTTTGGATATAGGTGCAAAAAATATCGATGCACCGATGAAAATGTGGCAAAAAATTAAGATATTATCCTTAGTAATCGCTCACTAACTAAGGAAGGTAATTGAAGAAGTTAGAACATATTTCATAAGGATCATGTGAAAAGAATTGGGTGAATTTTGCAACACGAAAATGTACTCGGCTCACAGATTCATGATTTTTTGGCCAAAAAAAACACCGTCGTGATGACTCGGCCACCGTATTTAACGTGACTTTTTTTCTCTTCTCGAAGATGAAGAGGGTATTAAAATGACAACCTTGTTGTGATCACAGAGACCTCTGAAGGGGCTGAAGGCTATACTGCAAAATGTATTCCACAAGTATTTTGTAGATTGAAAACAATATTGAAATAAATGCATTATGATATTTAATGGGGAATATTTTGAAGGCAGTATTAATATTGATGAATAAATTATTAACTATTAAAACAAATGAGAATTCTCGTTATTTTACGGTCAAATCTTTATGAAGAATTATTTCAAAATTTGTTTTCACAGCCTATCTGATATGATTTACCACGTTAATTACTCTTAATTTTCTATTATGTTTTTTTAATTTATTTCTTCAATAAAAATTCACTTCAAGCATATCGTTTATATATATTATTAACTTGGACGGGTTTATTCGGAATTTATTCTACTTTTGAATATATTTTCGGTATGAAATAAAATAGGGTGTGCATAAATAATAATATATCACGGCTTATTAGCCATTTCTGGGTGCGCCAATCTGATTCTATTCACAGGTTTCGGTATTGACAACATATCTTTACTGTTGACTCGTAGATGATTTACTAATATTTTCTTCTCAAATCGTGGCCAAATAATTGAAATTTATTTATTTTGACAGACTTTTATAAGGCATTTACAGTCAGCTTCATAAATATTCAGTTAAATTTACTTTCACGGTAGAGTCCGTTGATCAGGCGTCACCTCATGGGCTCTCAAAGCAATCGTAGCGAGAGAACAACAGGGGTCACTTTTGTGCTATTTCAAAATGGGAAATCATTTTTAATTTTTCAGTTAGATAACCGTCGGAATCGAATCTGGGCCGTCCGAGTAACTACCGGTCACTTGCACACAGCCATGCAACCCCCTATATTTATAATTTTATTGGATTAGAAGCTTTCAGAAGAGTGATACTCTCCGACGAAGATTGGATTACATTTACAAGTTATTTAATATTCCTAATTAATTAGTTATATAATTAGGGTGTGTTCTATTTTTACACTTTGTTTTGTGAGACATGAAAATCTTTGAATTTCCGAGCATAAAAACTCTTAACTGTTTAACTCTACGCATCAGCTATAATCATTAAGTTACAGTTAACAGGCTTGAGGTGCGGTGCGTCACGCACGTCAATCACTTGTCTAATTACAGCAAGGTGCGTGACTGCTGACGTGGCGACGTCACAAAGTTCTCGTTTCCCCATTCCAACCACTGTATTTGCGATTGAAATTAACGTCGACGTACTATTGTTTAACGCGAAATGAAATGGCAGTTGGAACGCGAATTGTTCCAATTGTAAATTGACATTTCCTGATGGGCTTTACCGGAAATCCGGAATATATTATAATACAAGCTGCTAATAGTCAACGCACTGTAAGAACGCAGGCCATCAATCAGATTAACGATTTAATCAACCAAAATATCATTTACTACATTATATTTTCGGTAAAAGTGACATGTGTTATGTTTGCACACGTTGCGATATCAAACCTGTTATTGTATTGCCACGTTGTTATCCCATGTTTAAATATACGAAGTAGGCATAAGCGTAGGCAGAAAATTTTCTAGAGTAGGGTTTAGTAAATAGAAATAAAAAATATAATTTTTCTTCCATTGGTAAAAGTGACATGTGATATGTTTGTACACATCGCGCTATCAAACCTGTTATTGTATTGCCATGTTGTCAACCCATGTTTAAATATACAAGTGGCAGTATAAAGCGTTTTTATGTTGAACCCAGCTATTGGCCGGGCAAACTGGGTGAAACACAAAAAGGACATTCTACTCCGAATGGCATATTATTTTTTTTTTCAAAGAAAACTTTGAATTTTTTTTTTTAAGTTTTGTTAGAATTTATTTTTTAACTTTAAACTCAAACGATACAACTGTCAAATAACAATTTTCAATATGGTCTGTGTTGCTTCGATGACTTCTACTATCACCGGTGAACTAGGATGCTAACATTATTTTACTAGTACAATAATGAATAGGACAAGATTATTTTATTAGTAAGATTTGGATTAAGATAAATAATATCTTCTATCCTATACTTCTTCAAGGGTATTATAATAGTCATATTATGCTTGAAGGGATAATTACTTGTATATCAAGGCCGCAAAATCTCTATTTAGCGTTCCGAGAGAAAAATTGTCGCAGAAGCTACTTATGGCCGAGGGCCGAGGCAAGACAATCTCGTGGGTGCACCCAATATTTTGTGTGCACTTGTAAAAAATATGTAGATAATTACAAATTTTGTTCTATCAAAACATTTTAATTTATTGCAATAGAAAGACGGCTTTGATGGGATTGACATTTGATAAACAAAATAATTAGTCTTACAAAAAAAAATCAAAATAACTTATTGTTGTCATATTTTAGAAACGTCATTGTCATATCAGTCATGTCAATTCTCAAGTGTCATACTGATTTTCTTTACATCCAATTTGGCGAAATATTTAGTTCGCACCCGGTTGCACAAGAAATAAAGGCTGGTTTATGTAAGTTGTAACCTTACTCATTTACTGTAGCATTTGCATTATATTTTTCATTAAACTTTACATTACGTAGTTCGGTACATGTACTTCAGTACTTCTAAGAGTAAACCAATAACAGCAGGCCGGTAATGTCATTTTTTCTAACAGCCTTTTTCAATTTAATAACTATCTCTTTCTATCTCAAGATATAGTAAGTAAAATGGCACCTGCAACTATTAACTGAGCTGTCAAACGAAACATTAAAAATATTGGATTCACTAAAATATTTGTATTCTCGATGAAAATTTGTATCATTATAAAATTTAGCTTTAATAAAAGCTTTTGTAACTTCTTTCGTGAAGTTTTTAAAGTTGTCAAACACTTTCCTCACATTTTACGTATAAATTTTTGAAGAAAAAACGCCACGGATCTTATGACAAGCGCGTAACCATGACTCCTCCTAGTTGTTGACTTACTATTGAATAGGTCTATTGAATTAATCGAACATCTTTGTCAATGACAGTTATTTTTAGTCAACACAATGTGAGAGAACCGTTCAAAAATAACAAACATCAAACGTTGGACGATGTTGGTGGACTTACTGCTTTTACCAAACGATGACACTTTAACTAACTGGTATTCGATCATTGGAGAACCATTACTTTATTGAGGAGGAACACCACACTTACACCTGGATGATAGATCCACATCCACAAATATCATCGTAAATATGTTAAATCTTATTTTTGTTCTTTAAAATTTGCATTGCTTACTGACAAACAAATTGACAAAAAATCCTATATTTGCATTACCTATCCCTATCAAATCACCGACCATTTGTACGCGAGAGTAAAACATCTCAGTTACAGTCGCTCCCAGAGCAACAATAAATATTCTTGCCCAACGCCTTATTGCAAGGCTGCTCTGGCGGAAACAACAAGAATTTAGTTAGGGTGCAGTATACTGCATTACGAGAAACTTAACAAACTGGTGGACTGAGATTGCAGAAATGAACAAACCTAATGCAAGAAGTTTCAGAAGCGGTAGCAAAGTTAACATATAAGTTTACAATTTTAGCTGTGTACATAAGAAAATATACTTACAAATTCCCATTTATTTCTATTAAAATACGATACTTTCTTTCGAATCATTTATAATTATTATTTCTTTATTAGACGCATATTTAGATTTGATTTATTTTATTCGTATATTTACATTTATTAATATAAATTATAGATTAAATATTTTTTGTATCTCGTGGAAAATGCTAAACAATTTTAACAATTTTCCGTATCTATGCCATAGAAAGTAAAACAAAATACGTACGATTTTAAAGTTTTTCAGTTTGACAGTTGTAAAATAATTGTTAGAGTGATTAAAGTATTGTTTGGATTCGCAAATCATGGAAGATACCTTTTTAAAAATAAATTAAAAATTATTGATTTTTTAAAACATTTTTACAAGATACAAATGTATTTGACCAATAATTATTATATCAATTGACACAGTTTATAATTCTGAACAACTTTTGTCCTTACATTTTTGTTCTAAAATTAATAGGTAAAGAAATCTGGCTAATTAAAAACTTTTACATTGTAAATTTTTCTTATGTTCTAAAAAAAAGTAGGGACTGTATACCTACACATATAATTTCAAAATATACAAAAATATTGCGGCGGTCGCGTAGCCGATGAGCTAGGCAAGCGAGTTTAAACCTGTCAGTGACTTAAATGTCTCGCGCGCGCCAACTGAGTAATCAAACATATTATGCGCCGCAAAGAGTGGCTCTATACGATTCTGCGTCAATTATCAAGTTAATAACGTCACGAAGAAAGGATAGCTACTAGCTGCAGCGAATAAACGATATACTGGACACTTTGACTGGATCAAAGATTTTCTCCACTCTAGATCTAAAGAGCGGATACTAACAAGCAGATTTGGATCCAAAAGATAAAGGGAAGGCAGCCTTCAACATGGGTACAGGACTCTGGCAATTTACCGTAATGCCATTTGGAGTCCGCAATGTCCCTGTAACGTTTGAATGACTAATGGAAACAGTATTGGCTGGGCTATCTTGGGAACCTGTTTAGTTTATCTCGATATTATTGTGGCAGGAAAAAGGTTTTCTACAGACAGATGAAGGTTAACCTGTATCTCAGCCCAAAGAAGTATCACTTGTTTCAAAGAGAAGTTCATTACCTTGGACACGTGGTTTCTGGTAAGGGTAATGCAGTTGACTCGGAGAAAATAAGGGCTGTGAGAGACTCGCCAGTACCTAGAGCCAAACTAAAGGCTTACTGAAGAAGGAATAAGATTTGTCTGGGAAATGGATTGTAAAGTAGCGTTTAAAGAACTGGAACATTCCTTGACAAGCGCATCTGTCGTAAGTTATCCTATACCTGAAGGAGAGTTCATATTAGACACAGATGCCAGCAACGTTGGAATTGGTGGTATTAATTCACAGAAATAAGACGACCATGAGAAGGTTATTACTTTAGTAAAACCAGACGAAATATTATATCATCAGAAAAGAACTTTTGGCAGTCGTGAAATCCGGGGAGCATTTCTATAAATATTTGTACGAAAAAAGATTTTGATAAAAACTTACCATGCTGATTTAAAATGGCTGCTACAATTGAACCGTTCTGAAGGTCAGGTGGCTAGGTATATTGAAAGACTACAAAACTATGATTTCAAAATCGAACACAGGACACATAAATCATCGTAATGCCGACGCATTGTCCAGAAGGCCATGTCAAATTGAATGCAAGCGTTACAGTCGACTGGAAGAGAAACATTGTACCTTCGCCAAAACAACAGTAGTCGATGCTAATTGGCAGCTCGGTGGATTACGCAAAGACCAGGAAAATGATCTGACTGGAATGGAAAGCAAGAGAGCAAACCATTTTGGGAAGATGCCTCGCCGCACTCACACAGTGTAAAATTGTACTGGACGCAATGGAACTCAATGGTGGTTGAAGATGGCGTTTTAAAGCGAGTTATAGGAAATACTGATGGAACTGAGAAGAAAACTTAGTTGGTTATTACTAAATTTAGAGTACTAGACGTGCTGAAAGAGATCCATGACTGATCCGGAAAAGGCCATTATGTAGTAAACAGTACTATAGAAAGATTGTGCCAGCGATTTTACTGAATTAACTGCAAGGAAGACGTTAAATATTGGTGCAAGAAATGTGTGGTTTGCGTTGGAAGCAATGGGCCGCATTGATGACACGGAGCTCCAATGCGTCGATACAACGTTGACAGTCCATTTGAGCGTATTGCGATTGACGTGTTTGGACCATTTCCAGAAACTGACGTGACGACGGAAATAAATACATTGTGATTGTCATAGACTACTTCACCAGGTGGCTTGGAGCTTATCTCTTACCCAACCAGGAAGCCACCACGGTCGCTGAAATTTTAGTTAAAGAGTGTATATGCCAGTTAGGGGTACCACGCGAACTTCACTCCGACCAGAGCAGAAATTTTGAGTCTGCCGTTTTCAAAAATTAGGAATGAATGAAAGAAGAACAAATGGATTATATCCGCAGTCTCATGGGATGGTTGAACGAATTAACAGAACGATGATGAACGGTATTTGTCGAAGGTAATCTGCAAGCACCAAAGAGGCAGGGACCGACATCTTTATCTATTTTTGATGGTTTATCATTCAGTCGTGGACGAAAAAACAGTGCAGACTCCTGTGAATATATTATTAGGGCGTCAGTTGCGCTTGCCATGCGACTTGATGTTTGGCAGTAAATCTGGGGGAAGACCTGACAGGAGAAGATTACGTTACGGACTTAGGGAGAAGAATGGATGACATTCATGAACAAGTTCGTATGAATATTTAAGCTGCCAGCGGCCGAATAAAGGACAAATATGACATCAAGGTTGAAAAAGTTGGATATAAACCTGGGGATTGAGTGTGGCATTACAATTCACTAAGGCGTTGCGGTTTATCACCAAACTTGAAAATGAAATTGGGAAGGTCCTTAAAAGGATAAACGACGTGGTATGTAGAATTAGGACAACACCTACCAGCAAGTTGAGATTAGTACAATTTAATCGACTAGCTCTTTTTGCTAGTGATAACCATGAATACCTTCAAGGAGCAACGATTCGTCGGATCATTGCTCAGGAACTGACTTTTCAAGACTTCTTGGAAAAGTATTCCTCTGGCACGATGCGCTGTACGGTGTGTCGAGAGAAGAATACCGAGACCTGTTCACTGTGTCTTCAGCTTATTCCCTCGGTCCCTGCGTATCAGAAGACTAAAAGATGTCCCGTACTACATTACTCGTATAGGAGTATAAATGATAGACTTTCAAAAATCAAACAAAACATATGCACCTGGTATAAAATAGACAAATTGCCTAGATAATATATGAGACAATGAGTCTATTAATTTTTTTTTTGTCATTTAAAACTCTAAACAAAATAAGAAGAATGGATTAACAATTAAATATGTAAGTTTAAAACTTTTCTCTGCAATCGTGTAGCAAATAAGTATTCTCAAACTCAAAATGAGCGCGGGAATACTTAAATTTTGTTGCGGAAATAATTATGATGACTGATGACAGCTTCAAAATACCACGCATAGTCGTAAAAGTAACAGATATGTCAAACATTTAGAATAAATATAGTATTTTTTCTTATTTTTGTATACGATTGGAGAAAAAAATATGTGGAAAACGTGATCCTGAAGCTCACTACGTACGTTTCGGAAACGCATTCGTTTCAGAATCACAAATTTCCCAAATCCCACAAATGTTACAAAAATATATTATATAGCTGTCTCATTCATATAATGTTTTAATGCATTTTAAAATAAAGCTTAATGAGAAATGGTCATACCTTACGAAGACGCCGACAACGGAGATGGTAATAAGGATGCCGGTAGAAGAGAGCGCCATGGCTCCGATAGCCCAGCCACTATCCGGTTGCAGGAACACCTCGGGGATATCGCGGCAGTAAACGTGCGTTTCATCGGGTACTGTGCCTTCTGGACAGTTCAAGCACTGTGTTTCGTCGTCCTTGTTGCGGATCTGCACATATAATCGTAACAAATTGATTGAATCATTTATTTTATAGAATTATCTAATCTCTAATCTATGTATAATACTCGTATAGTAATAACAATGAATAAATAACATTGCATGAATGTGTATATTCGAGAAAAAATTTACCACAGCATTATTAGAAAAGGGGCAGAGATAGGCAAGCTAATACAATAGGAGTAATAGCGGCCAGCAATGGGGTCCTCTACATTGTTTTTTATGAAACTACATCTAAACTGAAAGCAATCTGTAATTCTATAAATTCTTTATTGTTAATCGATAAATCTTAATACTTTTTATAGAATATTCGATGACAGGTGTATACTCGTACAGGGTGTTAATGAATACGTATTACAAATTTATAGGGTATGCACGCGAAGTAAAATGGACTTTTACAAATAAACTCATATCCGGAAACGTACTGTTTTCGAGTTATAAGCCCTTAAAAGACTAATTATCTACCATAATTTTAGTTGGCAGTGGCCTATCACTTCAATTAATTTTGTGTATTTTATTTATTTTTGTTAATTAAATAATTATATTCATTTTTGTAAAATAAATTATAATAATTGCTCAAAATGACGACCACCAACTTTAATGCGCAAGCATTGCTCCTTCAGAGAATGTTTTTATATATTCGTTCAAAAACGCCAGGATTTGTTTGAATTTTTTGCAGTATACTCGGTCGTACATTAATACCATGTTAACGTAATCACGGACATGATGTTCATTCATAATTTACTTGCAATTCAATCCTAAAAGTTAAAATAAAAAATCTGATGTGGCCAGCACAATACCTTCCATCAATTCTGTGTACTTTTTAGACATTCCATACCTAATTTTTTGCAAAAGTTTCTAAATTGCTAGTAGAATTATTTCAGTAACAAACTATGTAAACTTGACCCTGACATCTGTCAATTAGAATTATCTGAATATATTAGTACATTCCATGGTTATAGCAGAGCTGACTAATTTATGAAATTTAATTTATTTATAATTTTCTAACTTTATGTGCATTGAACATGAAGGAAAACATTCAATGAAACCATATAGAAAATAAAATATTCTTTAATATTTATAAGGTAAATTGTCAAAATATATTTAACTGCATTTTTTCAAGAAACACTGTAAAAAACTTCAATTAAAAGTCCTTCCGGTTGACCAATTATAACCAAAATCTAATCAACTCTCCATATGGGTATACAGAAGAAGCATACGAAAAAATATAATTTTTGGAATTGTAGTATTTGAGTTATCGAAGCAGATATTTTTGTCACTGTACATACACACTGACACACACACACACACACACACACACACACACACACACATACACACATACACCGGTCGCCGAATGAAAGTGCGTGAAATTGAGGAAGCCATGGGGATCTCTTATGAACGTATAGTTCATATTTTACATAATGAGCTGTGGATGAAAAAAATGTGCCATCAGCTGAGTGCCGCATTTGCTTAGTTCGGAGCAAAAGCGCACTCGGGCACGAACTTCAGCCGAAAATTTGGAGTTGTTTAAGAAAAATCCGGTCCATTTTAAAAGACGTTTCATAACCACGGACGAAACTTGGATAACCACCGCACTCCAGAGACGAAAATTCAGTTGAAAGCGTGGATTGGACATGGTGAGTCGGCCCCGAAGAAAGCGAAGTCAGTTCAATCGGCAGGAAAGGTGATGGCGTCAGTCTTTTGGGACACTAAAGGCATTGTGATAATTAATTATCTTGATAAAGGAAAAACTAAAACAATATTACGCCGCACTTTTAAATATAAATTTAAATGGAAAAATAATGTTTGTAGAAAAAATAGTGTATGATATACGTGTTAAAAGTGATTTTATTTTGTTCGGTGTTTACTTCTTACAAAATAAAATGACATTTTTAAGACATGTCATAAATAAATATTTTTAACGGAAAGTACACTTACCACGAATAAAATTATATGACAGTTACGTTAATTGCCAAAATCCAAAACAAAACTGTGAATCTGCTGATCATGATTCCTTGATTCAGAAATCAAATTGATGAATTAGAACATAGTTGATTTATGGATCAGCTTGATTCCTTTATCAGCTGATTATTAACAACGGATTAATGGTGAATTTTGCCGTTAGAGTTATTACTATGCTTATGTAACTGTATTATTTGCTGTGAGCAGTGTACTCGAAGTTCTGAATATGATAGTCATACTGCCATATATAACAAGAAACCAAAGTATAATGCGTATGTATAAATTAAGAGGAGTAGATAAAATTATTTTATTTAATCAGTGGTAATAGTACCTACAGAGTTGTTAAGATATCTGGCATGGTTTACATGTTGAGTTTTTGTTATGTTATTTTATGTTATATAATTAACGAATTTAACATTTCTTGTATACAGACAAATAATTTAAATTGCATCTATTCGTTCGTTCTATAAGAAATATTGCCCTACTCTTCTAAGAAGTTTCATTGACGGTATTTGCGGTATTTCTTAAGGATATATGTAATATTAATATACCTATAATTTTAAATACATATTTAATTAATAATACTATAAGAAATATTAAATGTACCTACTTCTCAGAAAAAGCTTTCACAATGACAGTAAAACTGATTTTTGACACTGACATTTGTATTTATCTATCAATTACAAACATTTAAATATCTCAACTGATTTCCATAGAGTTGTTTGGGTAGTGATATTTATTACAACAGATTATATTCTATATTATTATATATTATATCAATCTACAGAAGATATAAGATTTTTTTTAAATGTATCAAATTGAGAATTTAATGACCTTTGTTATTTGTAATAACATAAATTTACAAAAAATTATATTTAGATTTTTTTTGTCACAAACTATTACTCCCTGTTGTCCAATTATTACCAAAACCTCATTTGAGAAACCATACTTCTAACATCCATACAAACACACACACACACACACACACACACACACACACACACACACGGACATCATCGTAACGTGTTAAAACATGGTTATTCACTAAAATCTGAATATGCGATTTTTAGCATGAATCTAATACGAGGCTTGATTGAAAAGTTTCCGGAATGACATGAATATATTTAACACGCTACATTTTATTTTTCTATATAGTCCCCTCTGAGGTCAACATACTTGGTCCAACGTTTTTCTTTTTCGATTCACTCCCAAAAATGGTTTTCTTTGAGGTCCTCAAAATAAGCATTTAATGCTTCGATGGCTTCCGAGGGAGTCGCATCGGGCGAATATGGTGAATGGGGGACGATTTCAAACCTCCGTTCGGTCAATTTTTGTTGAGCAATACGACTTGAATGAGCTGGCGCATTGACGTGGTGAAACAAGATATTTTTCTTCACCATTTCCGGGCGTTTTCCTTGAATTGCTGCTTTCAGCTTGTCTAAAAGTGTAGCGCAGTATTGTCCAGTTTCAGTTTCTTCTTTGTCAAGATAATCAATTAGCAGAATGCCTTTGGCGTCCCACAAGACTGATTCCATCACCTTTCCTGCCGATTGAATGGACTTCGCTTTCTTCGGGGCCGACTCACCATATCCAATCCACGCTTTCAACTGAATTTTTGTCTCTGGAGTGTAGTGGTGTATCCACGTTTCATCCATAGTTATGTAATGTCTTTCAAAGTCGACTGGATTTTTCTTAAAGAACTCCAAATTTTCGGCTGAATTTTGTGCCCGAACTGCGCAAATGTCACACTCACCTGACGCACATTTTTTTCATCCTCAGCTCATTATGTAAAATATGAACTACACGTTCATAAGAGATCCCTATTGCTTCCTGAATTTCATGCACTTTCACTCGGCGATCTTCCAGAACCATATCATGGCTTTATCCACAATTTGGTAGCCGATTTTGGAAGACCTGAACGTGGCTCGTCACAGGTGTGTGTGTTCGGCCACGCTTAAATTCCGAAACCCAGAAACTCACCGTGGAAAACTAAGGTGAAGGATTCCTAAGGACAGCATCCAACCTGGTGTCGATCTCCGTTGCTGTCTTTCCTTAAACTTATCACCACACGAGCTTTGTTTTTATCCATTATCAATTTCCCGTTAGGTAGATTGACACAGACGCTTTTCACGATTAGTCTGATAGACAGATTGTACAGAAATTTCTTGAAAGTACATATGAAGAGTTAAACAAAACAACGACATAAGATTGTTTTCGAAAAACCAAGGCCTTCTCAGTGATATCGGAAAATTTTCAATTCTGGCATGGTTAACATATTGAGTAATCCTATTTTTTTTATTATCTTAATACGGTTTTGCAAAAAAAGATTCTATTGAAGATGAAAGAACATTGTTTTCGATATACGTATACATAGAGTACATACTCGTATATACATTGTACACACTCATAGTTTCTATTTTCACTTAATTTTTAATTTTATTAATATTATTATTGTAACGTTTATTGGTGGTGTAAAATTAGAGAAATATAAAAATAATGAACACTATATGAATAAATAAATATAAACAATAATTAAAGATTAATGCCCGTATTCATAAAAGCCAATATAACGCTTCGTAACAAAACGAACCGTAATAATTTAACGATCGTTAAATATAACAGAGTATTCACAAAAATTAAAAACGACATATTTCACTAATTTCTATTGATATTTGATATTAAATACTAGAATCAGCTCAAACAAATACAAAAAAATATGTGTGAAAATTTAAAATTTGACACTGATACTTGTTTAACTGCACCGGGTTGACAACATTTTGTACATTTTTCGGTTGTAAAGATGAATCCGTGAAAAAAGAACAAAGGGAAAACATATTTATGATGCAGAAATTGAAATTCTACTAGATTAAGGGCCGGTTTCATAAAGGTCCAGTTAAATTTACTTCCAAAGTATATTTAATTGTATGAACAAATTCGAATCAGTTTCCACGTTCTTATGACATTAAATTTATTGCTGTCAAAAAATCGCATTGCATTTGTTCAAATTTTTAAATTTACTTCGGAAGTAAAATTTAATCATAGATTAAATTGTTTTATGAAACCGGGCCTTAATAGAAAAAAATGTTAATAGTCAATGTGAAAACTGATGCAGAAAATATGAAACAGTAAAATGATGCCGGGAAAAAAATCACACAAAAATTCAATGCTGAAAAATGTAAATAATGATGGTCATGTTAATAATATTGAAGAAAATGATGATGATGATGATATCGATAAGAAAGATGTCATTTTCCAATACTTATATTTATGTAATTAAGTAATATACTTAGATAATATTATAATTAAACGTTATCATATGACAATTATAATAAATTAAAATGTGCACTTGACATGACAATGCTAAACTTACATGCATCGAATATCAGCAAATGAAAATATTCTTATTTGACGGGCCATTATACGTATTACAGCCGAAATTGTTAAATATTACGATGGATTTAACGATTGTTATGAATAACGAATGTTTATGAATAAAAAAATGCTATATTACGGGCGTTTTGAGTGTTACTCTTGTTACAGACGGTTATGAATAGGGGCATAAGAATATTATTAAACACTTAAACACCAATATTATTTATTTAAACAATAACATTAAGCAATTTTTATTTAGGTACATGATATTTATTTCACTATTTATTTATCTTCATCGCGCGTTTCAATATCAGACTAACTGCAGGTTATTTATTTATTTATTTATTTATTTATTTATTTATTTATTTATTTATTTATTTATTTATTTATTTATTTATTTATTTATTTATTTATTTATTTATTTATTTATTTATTTATTTATTTATTTATTTATTTATTTATTTATTTATTTATTTATTTATTTATTTATTTATTTATTTATTTATTTATTTATTTATTTATTTATTTATTTATTTATTTATTTATTTATTTATTTATTTATTTATTTATTTATTTATTTATTTATTTATTTATTTATTTATTTATTTTTTTGTTTGAGATAAGGCGGATCGACTGCCAGGGTCATTACCGCCAAAATGTAAATTTAATGAAAGAACTGGTTCTTATAACCAGTTAAAAAAGACAGGATCTTATATCCTGTATGTAGGACGTGTTAAAGTACGAGTATTATGGCTGAATCCAAGGACATATTCTTATTATAAGTAACGTAGAAATGTGAAAAGTAGATAAGAGCTACTACTGGATATTTCATAAATTCGCTTAATGCGAATATGAAGAAAGTAAAGTAGGAGAAGGTACTAAAATATTAGACTTATCAGTCCGGTTATATTGAGATATGAGAGGAGTTTCGTTATATTTTCATCCTGATTCGACAGGATTGCAGGGATGGTATTCTCCAACTGACACAGTTGCCTTTCGTAAGTATACTTATTACAATAAAGTAATAAATGAGCCACAGTCAAACGCGCGTTACACGTGTCGCACATAGGGACAGGTTCCTTCAGCAGCAGATAAAGATGTGTCGCCTTAATGTGCCCGATGCGTAACCTGGTTATGGTGACTTGTTGTTGCCTGGTGAGAGGAATTGGACTTTTCCATGTATCGACGGACTGTTTGACATGCCTGAGCTTATCAGTGGATCGACTCCACTCCGCCTGCCACAAATCACCACAATGCTGAGACAAGAGAGATAGCATATCATCAGGTCGTATCTTATACTGGATGGTCATAGTACGGTTTGCACCTTCTCGCGCGGATTCATCCGCTTGGTGATTACCTAAAATTCCCACGTGTCCTGGTATCCAAAGAAATCTAACTTGTACGTGTAGCGCATGAAGATTGCCTATGAGGCCTATTATCGCTTGGATAAGCGGATCTGTGCTCACGGTATTTGCTACACCTAAAACTGAGCTGAGGGAATCTGTACAGATTAAGATGCTAGGATGAGTATGTGTTACACGTAGGCAATGCTGTAGGGCGAAATAAATAGCATATAGCTCAGCACTGTACACAGAACACGTGGGAGAGAGAGAGAAGACGAAGTTCTCACCGTTAGAAATAAAAGCACAGCCTACACCAGTATCCGTCTTTGCACCATCTGTAAAGATAAGCTGCGACTCTATATATTGTTCCAAAAGAGAGTGGAACTCAGCAACATACATTTGTGGTGGAGTAGAATCCCTGTGCATGGCAGTCAGACTTGTATCGTACCTGATTTCAGGTACGCACCAAGTTGGCGAATCTAGCACGCGAAGAGGTAGGACCTCTTCTCGGCCACGAGGTAGGTTATCAAGCTGCTTTGAAAGTTTCAAGGAAACAGGCCAAAGTGAGGTGTTGCTGTTACGAAATAGTTGTGCTGCGTGCTGGTCTATGAATAGAACTTTATGCATAAAATGCCAAGGTTTGGCCAAAATGCCAACAGTGTAGCGCATACAAAGACGTAGACGGCGAATACTAAGTGGTGCAATGCCGGATTCACAGTACAGGCTATGTACTGGACTAGTTCTAAAAGCTCCGGTGACTATCCTAATGCCAGCATTATGAACAGCATCTAGCCTATTCAGGTGACTCTGCTTGGCTGTACTGAGAACGATGGATCCGTAATCTAGCTGCGACTGCACAAGTGCGGCGTAGAGACGACGGAGACAGTCTCGATCACCACCCCATTTGACGCTGCCCAAACACTTAACAGCATTGAGCGATTTTCGGCATTGCGCCGCAAGTTTGAGTATCTGCGGTTTCCACGTCAAGTACCTGTCATAAGTAAGCCCCAGAAAATTTACCTCAGACACACAAGAGATAGGAGTATTGTAGAGACGTAGAGCTGGTGCATTGTGCGGTAATCGTAGGCGACAGAATTCAATGCATTTCGTTTTCTCGGCTGAGAATCGAAATCCTCGAGCGGTGGCAGCATCAGATACAGCATTGATAGCTTCCTGTAAACGGGTCTCACATTCATCAATGGTTGGTGCTGAGGTAAATATTGCTAAATCGTCAACGTACAGACAATGGTCCACGGATGGTGGTAAGTTGCGTGCAATGTTATTAATCGCTATCATGAACAGGGTTACACTGATTGTGGAACCTTGCGGTACACCATTCTCAAGTGGGTATGAATTGGAATGAATATCATCAATGCGGACTTTAAATGTACGACTACGAAGAAAGTTTTCGATAAATACTGGTAAATTACCACGCAGGCCCCAATCGTATAATTGTTGTAGGATACCATGCCTCCAAGTCATGTCAAATGCTTTTTCCAGATCAAAGAAAACTGCAACTAGGTGGTTACGTGCAAGGAAATTGCAATGAATAGCATTTGTCAAATAGGCATGCAAGTCCGAGGTAGAATGATGCTTTCTTGAACCACACTGAAAGGAATCAATGAATTGATTCGACTCAAGGTACCAAACTAGACGGTAGTTTATCATTCGCTCGTAAACTTTTGACAGATGACATGTCAGTGAAATGGGCCGATAGCTCGAAAGTTGTGCTGGATCTTTTCCCGGTTTAAGCACGGGTATTACTACTGCTTCTCGCCAAGTATCGGGATATTCGCCAGTGCGCCAGATTTGGTTGAAGTAACTGAGGATGTGTGCTTTCATGTCATGAGGTGCGTTTTTGATCATAGCATATGAAATGCGGTCAGGACCAACTGAAGTGTTGCCTGTATGCTTAAGTGCAAAATCGAACTCTTCCATGATGAATGGGCGGTTGTAAACGTCTTCCACATCAGTGGCGAAATCAAGATGTACTTCAACCTCCTCTTTGATGCGTAAGAAGTGTAGCGAGTAGTTATCCGTGCTGCTGACCGAAGCGAAATGATTAGCTAGACACTCTGCAATGTCAAGCCGATCTGTATAGACCTGATTGTTGATATGGAGCATGGTAACAGCATTGCTCTTCCTGTAGCCATTCATGTAGCGGATTTTGTTCCACAGCTCAGTCTGTGGGCGATCTGACGTGATCGACGATACATAATTCCTCCATGACGTTGTTTTCGCCTGCAGTATATATCTACGGGCTTGGGCACGAGCTTTTTTAAATAAAATTTGCTTCTCCAGTGTTGGATTCCGCTTGAACTGTTTTAATGCACGCTTCTTTTCCATTATGGCTCTGGACACCTGTTCATTCCACCATGGAACCTTCCTTTTGAGAGCACGAGAGGAAGTAAGGGGGATATTGCTCGATGCTGACGACATAATACTGGTATTAATGTCCTGGAGTGATGTGTTAACATCATTTGACAATACAGGAACAGTAACATCGTCAGCAAAGTTTTTCCAATTGGCGAGGTCATGTCGCCATCTTTGAAGCGAAGATGGGACTGGAGAAGGAACTGTTAAAGAAATCAGTATGGGAAAGTGGTTACTAAAATGAGCATCGTCAAGAACTTTCCAAGTAAGATGTGGAGCTAGATTTGGCGAGCACATTGACAAGTCGATAGCTGAGAACGTGTTAGAACGAAGATTGATATACGTAGGTTCACCTGTGTTAAGGAGAACTACGTCATTGGTATCCAAAAGATTTTCAATTGTGCTGCCTGGACCATCAGTATGGGCTGAACCCCATAGTATACTGTGTGCATTAAAATCCCCAACAAGAATAACAGGTGGCTCCAACTGGTTAATGATACGCTCAAGATCGTTGATATTCCAAGTAAAATTTGGCAGATAGATGTTGCAAACTGTGACTCTCCTAGGCATGAAGATTTGGACTGCAGTGGCTTGAAGTCTTGTCCGAAGTTGGCAGGTGGTATAAGGAGTCCTAGAATTTAATAGAATTGCAACACCACCGTGTGCACGACCGTCAGGTGCGACATCGTGACGAACTATATTATATCCTCGTAATGAGAACGATTCTTGAGACTTTAAATGGGATTCTTGAATGCAGACACAGCAGGGACTATAATCAGCTAATAACAATCTTAACTCAGATAAATGGTGAACGATACCATTACAGTTCCACTGAATGATGAATGTAGAAGAAATAAAAAACGAAAATAGCTATGTGAAATAGCTGAAAGAAACTAAAGCAGCGAAAATAAGAGAAAGATAAAAGAAGAGAGAGAAGAATTACCAAGAACTAAGACTTGGCATTTGGCTGGGTGAGGGAACTGCGAGACTTACCTTTAGGCCAACCTCTTTTATCTTTCCTCTCCTTTCTTTTTAAGGGGTTTAAAAAATCCTCATCAGTGACTGTACTATTATCAGTCTCAGAGCTGTCACTAGCATTGGGGTTGTTAATATTTTTCTCGTGAACTACACAAGACTGCCGAATAGGAGCGGGTACTGTGCTTTTAGCGGTCAATGGGGTACTGCCGCTAGGTATGGTGGGAACTTGATTAGTAGGCGTGATACTGCTTGGAGAAAATTGTGACAAAGCAACTGGGGTTTTAAACGGAAACTGGGGAATAAACATTTTGACAAATTCACTAAACACATTTTGGACAATTTTTGTAATTTCGGGCATTAACAAAGAAGCAATTTCAGAGACATTTACAGCCGGTGGAGATACAGGTTTAGTGGTAATATTTGCATATGTCTTTGGAAATGTAGGGCTCATTCTTTCGACGTGTTGCCTTGCTTCAGGGAAGCTACATTTTTGGATCGTTTTGTACTCTAGAACTGCATATTCCAATTTAAACTTGGGGCAGTTTCTAGAGCTAGATTGATGGTTTCCATTACAATTAACACATTTTATTTCACTACATTCAGATCCTTCATGAGGGGGTTTTCCACAAATACACAATTTAGGGTTGTTACATTTCGTGGAAGAATGACCAAAACGTTGACACTGAAAACATCGCAGAGGGTTAGGAATGTAAGGGCGAACGGGGAGACGATACATGGCAGCATAAATATGTTTAGGCACATCACGTTTATTAAATGTAAGAACGAGAGACGGTGTGTTCTCCTGATTACCACTTTTTCTTGTAACGATGCGTCTAACATCAATTACTCCCTCATTTTTCAATTCCTCTAAAATCTCATCAGTAGTACAATTGAGCAGATCACGACAGTAAATAACTCCCTTGCATGTATTCAGTGTTGCATGCGGGGAAGCAGAGACATTGTACTCACCTAGCGTTTTCAGTGATAATAACTTAGCCGACTGATTTTTATTTTTTGTTTCAATTAAGAGGCCTTCCTTAATTTTCCTGATGAGTTTTACCTCACCAGCAATCCCCACAATTAATTTAGAAATTAAAAATGGGCTAATTTTGTAGAAATCGCCAACCTCCCTTTTTATGACTACAAAACTGGCGCAGGGCTCTTCATGTTCAGATAAAACACGCGCTCGCTTCTCTCTTGGACCTACTGGAACCGGGTCCAGGGTCATTTTAATGTCTGGTGGGCCGAAGCCCCCAGAAAAAACCAAAATTCAAAGAATCCAAATGTTATAATTTTTTATAAAATAATTTAAAATAAAATATATAGAAGCAGTAAATGCCAAAGAGAGTATGTTTAACAACACCAAATAATATTATTAAATTAATTAAATAAGATTTTAAATATTAAAGATAATTCAAAAGCGAGACCAAAAAAACGCACCTCGAGTGGGCGTCACCAAGCGATGACACAGCCAACACCCAAAATGAAACTTAAGTTTATAATCAAAAACTCACCGTTTCGAATGAAATTTTTAACTTATCCCACTTAAACACACTTTTAACTATAAGTATTAACCAAAATTATATTTGATTAATCAAAAAAAACCACACAAATAATCCAAACTTCGCAGACCGACCTTCGACAGCTGTTGCTTTGGCAGGTGCGTTCGCTTGACGATGATTTATTTATTTATTTATTTATTTATTTATTTATTTATTTATTTATTTATTTATTTATTTATTTATTTATTTATTTATTTATTTATTTATTTATTTATTTATTTATTTATTTATTTATTTATTTATTTATTTATTTATTTATTTATTTATTTATTTATTTATTTATTTATTTATTTATTTATTTATTTATTTATTTATTTATTTATTTATTTATTTATTTATTTATTTATTTATTTATTTATTTATTTATTTATTTATTTATTTATTTATTTATTTATTTATTTATTTATTTATTTATTTATTTATTTATTTATTTATTTATTTAATTATTTATTTATTTATTTATTTATTTATTTATGTATTTATTTATTTATTTATTTATTTATTTATTTATTTATTTATTTATTTATTTATTTATTTATTTATTTATTTATTTATTTATTTATTTATTTATTTATTTATTTATTTATTTATTTATTTATTTATTTATTTATTTATTTATTTATTTATTTATTTATTTATTTATTTATTTATTTATAACCAAGACCAACAGGATACTAAGATCCCAATTACAGGTCGGTTTTACCCAATATTAACAAAAAAGAAATTGTCACAAGCAATAATAACACATAATATATACATAAAAATAATACAAAAATAAAAGAAGTATATGTTGTTACAGATCACAATTAGTCAGGGCCGTCGTTTGTATTTTGAGGCCCCGGGCATAAATATTAAGCGCCCCCCCCCCGTAAATAAAAAAGTGAATAAATTAAATAAAATATTTAATTATTATTTATTACAAGAAAAGAACATATACTAAGTTACATTTACGCTTTTGTAAATAATATAACACATTGCCGCCTCGGTGGTCGAGCGTGTTGAAGCAGCGTGCCTGGCAGCGCTCAAAGCGACTTCACCACTCGGACTCTGGGGTCGTGGGTTCGATTCCCACCAGGGGCTTGGTTGTCTGTGAGTGTCTTCGAATACATTGTTATATATATGTAATAGAAATTGTAATAATGTATTAAATAAATATTTGATAGGGCTATAACTGTAAAAGTTGAAAAGCCGACAAAATATTATTATTATTATTATTATTATTATAATATAACACATTAAGATGGAGAGTTACACCAATATTTAACTGAGAATTAGGGAAAAATTAAATTAAAATCAACATTTTTATACGTATAAAATATATTACATAAGTGTTGATTTTTAATTTAATTTTTGTTTAATATCCAAATAAAATATTGGTGCAACCGACCATATTATTAACAAAAAAAAACAAAATTATTATAACTCTATTTTCCTTGCTTTAATTTCAGCAAATTTATCAATTAGGTCACCTAAATTTAAGTCTTCGCATAATTTGTATTCAATGGAAAGCAACGTCAGGTTGGATAGTCTTTCTTGTGCTATTGTGGATCTTAAATAGTTTTTTTATTATTTTAAGCTTTGAAAAACTACGTCTGGACTCAGCAGTGGTTATCGGCATTGTTAATAAAATTCATACGACTATACTTAAATTGGGAAATACATTTCCTATTTGTTGAATTTTTTGAGGCATTCTATTGGAGATAAATCACATATACTTTCACAGAAAATGTTACAAAACACTTTTATTTCGTCATAGAGATCATTTCCGTCAATATCTTTATTATTGTCATCATATTTTAGTGCTAGATGTAAATCCATACAAAGTTTCCTTACTTTGTCATTTTCTTCATGTTTTAAATTTGGTGTGTTGTATAAGAAGCCAAATAAGTTGTTGTGTTTCTCCTGTTGCGTGAATCGTTCCTGAATTGAAATTATACCTTGGTCCACTATTTGTAAAAAGTATTCTCTATAAAAGTTAATTTCAGGATTGTTAACTCGAGAATCCTCTCTTTCGTAATCAAAATGGCGCTTCCTTTTTCTAATTCTATTTTTCTTAAATTCTGGAGGAATATTAATTTCTTCACATAACTTTTCAGCTTTTACTTTTGATTCCGCAAAACCAACATTTCTAAAGTGTTTCAAAAAGTTTTCCAAGCCATTCAAAAGAGATACTGCTGTCGTCAGATCAGTTTTTGGATTTTGTAAACTTTTACTAACGGTATTTACATATGTCATACCATATGATAATAGACATTACAAATTCAAAATTTATTTCGTGTTCGTACAATGATAGTGATTCGCTTTTTATTTTGGGATCATCTGTTGTTTCGCTTAATTCAATAAGTGCGTTCATAACTTTGTCTAAATTATGTCTAATAGCCTTTATAGAATTTATTCTACACTCCCATCGAGTGTCGCACAGTGGCTTTAAAGAGTGTCTAGATGTTTCTTTAAAATTCTCCATCGTACAGCTGAGCTAGCAAAAATTGTGTAGAATCTTTGAATAACGCCAAAAAATGTTATTGCTATTGGAACAGTTAAATTAAAACCCGTAGTTCTCGTATAAATTGGCGTAAAACCAATAAAATATTCCTTAATTTCAGTATCATTTTCCTTTTCATAGGGCAATTGAACAGTTCGAATTATGAACGTTAATTGTTCAACATGGCTAATGTCTCTAGTGCAATCTAATTGCAGTGAATAATATTTACTATTTTTACCTTCCGTCACCTTTAGGTAAGGAAGGTATTGTCTTTGGTCAAAAAATTCAATGATGAGTTTTTAGTGTATAAGCATGTTTTAGGGTCCCTATAATACGATTTTGCCATTTTTACGATGATGTCTGTATGTATGTGTGTCTGTGTGTGTGTGACAAAAGTTCCGGATCCCATAACTTCAATACCACGATTCCAAAATTTATAATTTTTTCGTATTCGTCAAGTTTACATCCAGAAGAACAAGTGATTAGATTTTGGTTATAATTGGTGAACCGGAAGTACCCTCATTTGAAGATTTAACAGTTAAATTTGTTTTATTGACATTTAATGTTATTATAACTTAAAGAATATATTATTCTCTATACGATTTGATTACATTTTATACTTCATATTCAATAGATACAGAGTTAAAGAATTTTAAAGAAATTCAATTTTATAATTCAGCCAGCTATGCTAAACATGGAAACTGGTAATATATTCATATAATTCAAATTGACAGATGTCAGTATCAATAAAAAGTAAATTAATGTGGCAGAGATTAGGATGTTGGAGTAGATGTTGGGGAAAACACGGAAAGATACGGTAAGAAAATAACTCTAGTATTACAAGTTTCTAGAAAGATACAAGAAATATGATTACATTGGTTTGAACATGTCATGAGGAGAAATGAAGAATTATATTGGAACAAGAATGAATAGTTTAGTAATAGGATGTTGAAGAAACAGAGGAAGACCAAAGATAAGATGGAAGGACTGTATTGCGGAAGACTTGAGAGAAAAGGAACTGAATGATAACGACACGCAAAAATAGCGACCCCTAACGAATGGGAAAAGTTAAAGAAGAAGAAGATGTCAGTGTCAAATGCAATTTGAATAGTTTTTTTTATGAAATAATTTTACTGGAAATTTAGAATCTTTTGCAAGAAAAATTATGTATGGAATTTATACATTATACACAGGATTGACGGAAGGTATTATGCTGGCCACAACGGATTTTTTATTTTTGTGATTATGGTTTCTTTTACTTTTTGGGCCAACAAATTCATTAATTCGTTTTGAATTTGAGGTCCCAAGTAATGGTCATTAATTTCCTTATTTTTGATTCTTTTAAGATGTTCTCTCATGCGAACATAAAATTTTGCGATCATTTCAATTAAACCTAAAAATTTGCCATTGTTTTCCGTAAATATTGAACAACTACTACTTCCACGGAATGCATCATTATGTTTGGTCAAATATTGTATACAGTATATGATAATTTTTAAAACTTCACGCCAATGTTGTATTTCCGCGTTTATATGTCTCTGTTGAAAACAGTCAATTGTTTGCTCTTTATCTAATTTCTTTCTTAATGTCTATTTTAATTTGAGATTTCCGATGTCCTTGAGAATCCTCATATTCTTTAAGTCTAATTGACAAATGTTTCCAGTCAGAAATACCTTCATTGCATAAAGGTGATCTTCCAGTTGAATTAAACAAAACACAATAATAACAAATATTTTTTTTTTCTTTGTGGAATATAACAGCCAATCTCTAGAAATATTTTCGTCGTTTGGAAGACGTTTTATGTAAAACTGAACATTGAATTTTCAGTCTTCTGAATCCATTGGAAATTTATAATCAACAACTTGCTTGGGATTATTTTTAATTAAATAAAGTAGTTCCTTATCTGAAAGATGTACTGGCCACAAACCCGGATCATCTAGTAAAATTATTTCTTCTTCGGATTCTTTTATACATTCCGTTTCAGAATTTAGATTTTGTTCTTCGCTCCCAAACAGATCAATAATTTGTTCTGAATCAGAATCTGAATCTTCTGTATTTACATTATCACATGTAACAAGATCAGTTTCATTTTTTTTTCTTTAGTACCGATAATTGACTCAGATGCATTTATTAAAGTAGTTGGGTTATCTTCAATTAATTCATTTTCTTTAGTATTCGGTCAAACTGTAGTATGTATATACTTCAGTTTGACTGCTTAAAGTTGAAGCAATTGGAATAAACTTTAGTAAACTACCTTTTTGTTTGTTTGCAATCTTTTTTTGCTTCGGCTTTTTTTCTTTTTTGGTAGCTAGATTTATATTTTCTTCCTATAGGATTAATTTTTGGGCTACATGTGTATAAAAATAAAATAATGTGAAAATAAATATTTATAGTAATCGACAATGTTACCTATTATTATCCTCTATTTGCAATTCGCACAAACACAAATTAAATTACTCCTTTATGTTTAACTCAGTGGTAACTTGATGTGTGAAAATGTTCAAATAACACGAGCGCAAACGCAAATGAAATCAGGGGCTTATTTGACTGTTACATTCAGAAGGTGATTCAGAATTCGTTGTTGAACTCGGTGCCGCTAGATGGGCCTGGCGAGCACAAGTTTTAGTCCGTCCAGCGGCGCGGGAGTAATTGATTACAAACATCTCACCGTTTGCCCGTTTATAAAAACGTGCAAACGGCGAGACGTTTGGAATTTTGGTGCGTATTATTTCAAATATAAGTAAATATCGATATCTTAGTCTGTTTTATTAATGCGTAAAATATATATTAAAATAAGGTAGCTCGGTGCGGGGCCCCACCAACCCGGGGCCCCGGGCATACGCCCGGCTGCCCGGCCGTAACGACGGCCCTGCAATTAGTAATTATTTAATGAAACAGTACTCAAACAAAAGACATCACTCATTGCTTTACTGAAAATTGTTGAATTAAGCCACTCTTAAACTTAGCTATGCTGTCACCAAAAATGTCAAGAGTATTATAAACGGAATTGAAAGTAGAACATAAAGTTTTTATAGGAGATTTTTGCTCATTATTTGTACGTGATGTTCTGCAATAAAATGTACGGGTGTTTCTAGAAGTTATTCTGGGTACAGATATAGAAATTGCAGCAAGAGTACCTGGATCATATATGATGTTGTGCATTAGTTTGTATAGATAAATACAGGAATGAATTTTTCTACGGGTATCTAAAGATAGATGTTGTTCAAGAAGTAAGACATTATAATCATAATCAAAAGGAGGATACTGCTTATAAAGTTTGAAATATAAATATTTTACAAATTTACGTTGGATAGGATACAATTAAATCAATATATTTATTATAAATTGGATTCCAAACTTGAAGACAATATTCTAATTTTGATCGTACGTAAGCAAAATACAACTTCTTTAGGTTGTCGACTGTAGTAGACTAGACCTGTATTTATATATATATATACATATATATATATATATATATATATATATATATATATATATATATATATATATATATATATATATATATATATTGAAAATCGATGTTAACTAAAAAGCAACGCTTGTCGTCGCAACGCCTATAGACGATCATCGAAAATTGTATCACGTGTATTAATTGGCGATTAATATTCTTTACCAATAATACACAATGAAACCTACAAGCAGTAATCGTGTCCGAGCACTCATGAGTATTTTTTTAAGTACTCTGCCCAGCTCGGCTGACGAGCGTAGGTTTGAACTGTTGTAGAATGACTACTCTCACGCAACGCGTACGCACGCGCGACTATTGCGTCACCGACAAATTCAGATTCACTTGCTCAGCGCCTTCAGCCGTGCGCTCGCCACATTATATTAGCCTAATGGCCGGTTCAACCAACATTTTAATTGGGAGTTAAACAAAAACTAAATTAAAATCAACACATACCTATAAAAATGTTGATTTTAATTTCGTTTCTCCTTAATTCTCAATTAAATATTGTTGCAATCGGCCATTAGACTTAATATTATTCAATTATGAATAACTGAACTTGAAACATAAAAGGATGAACGAAAGAGGCTAATTGAGTGTACTGAATACTTTTTGTACCTGTCATACACACGTAACATAACGCACTAAATGATCAAGTAATTTTCAACTCAAACCTTTTCGAAATAACGAAGTTATAGTCGCAAATTACAAATTCCACAAAACCAACAAAAAATTGGCGGAACGTTAAACTTGAACATTTAATTTACCAGCTGAAATGAAAAGTACATCGCAATATTAATCTCTTAATTCGAAATAACCATTGTGTCTTGGTACCTAAAAAACTTGAGAGCACACTTCATTATGATACAATTAGTTAGAAATTAAATGAAAAATTCATTGACTTCACCTCAGGCTTATACAATTTTCTGATGTGGCAGAGTGCCAAATAAGATACAAAACTTAATTCAACACAACGGTTCATAAATCTTTCACTTGTCTGCTGTCTGTTGTATATTTTTACGAATCTATTCGCAATTCAAGCCAAGCAATTCGCCACAAATGATAAATTTTATAATTAAGTCAAGCCGAAAGAAATGAATTTCTTTACAATGTATTTTTTTGTAACTTGTATTATTTTATTGGGTCGTTAAATATATTAAATAAATAAAGACAAATTGTGAGAGAAAATAATAGCCATATTACAATATAGTTGTAAAGTAAGCTTTTCGACGTTTTATAAAATGATGAATAACCATATTGTGAAACGCCTAGGCATTGTATAATCTGGCTAATATTACAATCTGGCTCCGACATAATTATAAAATTGGGATTAATACAAATACCGGCGAAATGAAGTATAATTTCCCAATCTCATTTACCTAGATGGATGAGATTACTTACGGCTACAGCTGGACATTCACATATAATGTGTTTCGAAGTTTCTTCATCCAATTCGCACAGTCCACAAATATTGTTTTAGCTACATATATCAATTTTACATAAATGGTACTTTAGAGATCCTTTTGTTGAGAGTTAAAAACTGCTTAACGTTTGTCGACAGGGGTGAGATAATTTTCTTTGTTTGACTAAGGCCCGAAATGAAAAAAAATAATTAAACAAAAATAATTTATGCAATTATCCACATATTTTAATTAGAAAATTTGTGCCATTATCAAAATTTACTATATTTAATTTAACTGTGTACATTTTGTGATAATTGAAGTTGCGTGTTACATTAAGATTAGGAACACCTGTTACTGTAGTCGTACGTGTGATACCCCCATTAGAATACAAAAATATGGTAAATCAGACTGGGAACTATCTTATGTTATATGTTTCAAATATGTGTCTTATCTGCCTTAGGTTAGTTTCTACAAAGTGTGTCGCTGTTAAATTAAATCGAGAATATTCCCAAAGTGACTTCTTGCTACCTACTCATACGAGCAGGTACTAACCTAATTCGCATGAAGATATATTTTTAACTTATGTGAAAGGCACAGGTGAAGAATGATAAGATATTTTCGAATAAACGATTTTTAATGAATTCAAATACTCAGTTTTAATTGGGTTAAATAGTTTGGTTTTGAGGTATTTTAGTTTAATAATATGTAGTATTAGCAACCAATTTTGCCCCCGTCGGGGAGTAATGTTGAATTTAACATCAAAAGTTTTGTTTAACCGAGATCTCATAACACATAAAATCACCTCGGACTCGTATGCATTCCAAAACTATTCTCCAGAGTACAAAGTATGTTCAAAACTTTTCTAAAAGTTATGAGTATTACTCTAAGAGTAGGAGACAGTGTAAAGTGAAACTTAGAGTTTACTTGAAGAGTATAACCCTTTATAACCTACAAAATAGGAGGATGAGAGTATACACGTATTCTGGCGCCAGATGTTAGCTATTTAGTTATTTTTCTTCAATACAAAACCATGGAGTGATTTGATTTTACTTTAATACTCTACTCCATACTCCTTGGTATGGTTTTGGGATGCACCCCTTGTATAGACGACAAATAGCTGCCCGGCAGCTCATCGTTTCATCCACAGTAGATACTTCGTTGAATAAACAACGACTCTTAATAATGAGTACGGTAGAGGTCCTGGGGTCGAATACAGTTACGGCATATATGTTTGTATATTGTAATTATGATTTAATTCTGTTGGGGGGTTGTAAAAAGGAATAAATAAAATAAAATTACTTTAAAAAATGATCGTAAACTTAACGTTGTTTTTTCACTGCAAACTGTAACATAAAAATCTGTTGTGGCCAACACAATACCTCTCGCCATTTTCATTTCATGTTACATAGGGCGCGAGCACTCATGTGACTTTGTTGACCTTGGCAAGCAGATACGGAGGCCCTTGTCAGAATGACAGCTAGTAACAATGTACATAGGTGTCAAGTATAACAATTTTTCATTCAAAATATCATGATTTTCCAAATCCAAGTAGATTATTTTCCTCCACAAGTATGTTCCATACTATTGATGACAAATAAACAACATATCAGAATATTTGGAAATTTTGTATGAATAATTATGACATATGACAATTGTGACATCTTTGTACATAACTATTAGCTGTTATTCTGTGTCTTGATTATAGTAATTTTAATGACAATTACTTAATAAAATATCATAATAACTGGTATTTATTACTAAAATATAGTAAAAGTCACAACATCTACTTGCTGTCTTATAAATTACACGTTCATTTTGTTCAGAAAATCACAATTGTGGTAATAACAACAGTATTTTTTTTCCGTGTAATAGTTCTTCCATACATCTTTAACGGTTCTCGTTGATTTGTTTCAGTAACATTGCCACTACTGTGCTACCCTTTATTATAGATTAATTTATCATACATCTGTTGAACCTACCCCGAAAACTTACTTCGCCTAAAGTCTTTCTACCTTCCGCGACGCAAGGATGTGCGTTTTGTGTTATCTTCTTGTTGTTGTCTCTGGCTTTTCTTCCAGAAATTCCTCCATGCGTTTCGGTTTTCCATTAATTCTTTGCACTCTTTCCATTGAACATCTCTGCACTCAGTCGTCACTCTGACGTTTTCATCTATTGTAGTCTAATAATATTATAATTTAGTGACGGTCCAATATATAATTGAAATCATCACTTTGGTAACGTGATGATCTAAAATGATATGTATATTGACAGATTTTACCACTATACGTAATTGAATGACATATTTGTAAGTATATAACGTATACGTTATATGTTCACTATATATATATATATATATAAGTTATAGTGCTAACCAAATGAACAAGTGTTGATGTGACAGAACGTGACAATATCATATTACAATAGTATAAAACCATGTGTAACTCTTTAGTTAAGCTAGTCTGTATTTCGCAACCTGTATTATCATATTAAAGTATCATAAACTTGTATTCACAAAAATAAATATTTTTTAAAAACCCAATCGATCGATAAAGAAATTTAAGTGGCGCAGTCGGTAGGATTGTCAAAACAATTTAACGAATATAAATTGTTTCACTTTCGTGATTAATTTGGCAATTCGAACATATTTATACTTCGATCACCGTATCCTGCATCTGAGGGGACATCAGAAGCAAGAAACATCTCGACGAGCCGAGCGAGCCAAGCTGAGCGGACATCAGTGCAACTCCAGACTCAACTTCGAGACCGTGTACGACTTCAGGGCACATGAAGCCGACACTACTATTTTTGTGAGTACCATATGTCATTCAGAGAACCAGAATCTATATCAGATTCAAATAATTCCGAATCAGACTCCGATCTCGAAATAGAAGATCGTATAATTAATTTAAATTCAAATTATATTAGAAATATCATTTTACGAACGCCAGTATTGAACATGGCTACCCCTGTATTAAGAAAGGAATATTTGGACATGGTGCCAGAGTTCCATGGGGAACGTGAATTACTTTCTAGATTTATTAGTGTTTGTGAAAAATTAGTTACAAAATTTTATAACACCACAAACACAACAGATTTCCAAAACGAATATTTAATGAGTAGTATATTAGCAAAAATAAAAGGTGAAGCAGCTTTCAATATTGCAAGTTGCACCATTGAAAAATGGGAAGATTTAAAAAAAGCATTAAAAAATGCTTATTCAGACAAACGTGACTGGTTCACATTAAATATGGAAATAACGGAATTAAAACAAAATCCTAATGAAAACGTTTTTGATTTTTATGGTCGTTTACAACACTTGTTAAATTTACAAATTTCTTGTATCTCAGCAAATGCCGCTGCTGAAGCATCCGTTGTAATGATTGATTATTTCCAACATTATGCTTTGCGCGTTTTGTTAAAAGGTTTAAAAGAACCTATAGGCCAATTAATGAGGGCAAAGAACCCCGCAGATTTAAATTCAGCCTTAAGTATGCTAGCAAATGATTTCCAATTTGAATATTATGCCAAATCCAAAAATACTAATCAGCATACATACAAATTAAATCAAAAACCACAAACACACCAAACAAGATACAATATTCCGAAACCCACACCTTATTTTAATTTTACACCCATTAAAAATCCACATCATTCACCTATGCAACAAACAGCATACAGACAACAATATATACCCCAACAACAACCAAGACAATACACACCACAAACACCACGGCAAGGTCCATCAATCAGACAAAACCTTCCTGGCCCTACTCCGATGAGTATTTCCACGCGAAATACAGTCCAACACCGTCCTACACCTGGCCCATCCAGACAGGTACAAAACCACTACGGACAAAACCGCGCTAACACAGCGGGAGAATTATTTAATATCAACGAGTCAGCTGAACCTGCCGATGACCCATATGTTTATTACAATATCGACGATAATCAAGAACAAACTGACCAAATTTTAATTGATAACGATTACGAAAATTCAAAAAACCCCGAAAATTTTGATGACGATAATTTTTTAGACGTTGCAGCCTCGGAACACATAGAACACATTTACCCAGAATCGAACTAATGAACTTGACAAATAAAAGTAAATTACCGTACATTATATTCCCAGAAAATAATCTGAAAGTTTTAATAGATACAGGAAGTACGAAATCCTTTATAAAACCTACCATAGCGCATAAATATTACAAAAATTCCATTTTTAAAGACCCATTCCAAATTTCAACTGCGCATGGAACATCAGTCGAAAATTATAGTACACTCGTACCTATTTCAAAATTATTTAATTTAAAGAAAAATGCAAGTTTAAAATATAATATTTTCAATTTTCACGATGAATTTGATCTTTTATTAGGGTTAGATAACTTGAAATCATTAAAAGTAATTATAGATTTGAATAAAAATTTAATTACAACACCCACATGCCAAATAAAAATTCAACACCAAAATTCAGAAAATACAATTAATACGAACAATATTTGTCATTCAGATAATAACATAACTTTAGATCCCAAAACTGAAAAGGTAATCAAAATTCAAGTAACTCAACAAAATGGAACTATTCTAATACCTAAACAAAAACAGAATAATTTAATTATCCCTGAATGTGTCACCACAGCCAATAATCACTATGCACTTTGCACAGCAATTAATAATTCAGAATCACATATTAAATTCACACAATTACAACCAATTACCGTAGAGAACATCTCCAATTATGAAACGTACTCATCCCCTAACTTCAATTTCATTCAATCAGAAAAAATTAAATTTGATATTTCAAAAATTCGCACAGATCACATGAATTCAGAAGAAAAATCAGCTATTTCAAAATTAATTCACAAATATTCTGATATATTTCACGTAGACGACAAAAATTTAACATTTACTAATCAAATCAAACATTCCATAAAAACAAGTGACGAAATTCCTATTTACACAAAATCTTATAGATACCCTGAAATTCACCGACAAGAGGTACGTTCTCAAATACAAAATATGTTAGATCAAAATATTATCAGACCATCATATTCTCCATGGTCATCGCCTATTTGGGTTGTTCCCAAAAAGATTGACGCATCCGGTAAACGCAAGTGGCGTATAGTGGTAGATTATAGGAAACTGAATGAAAAGACCATTAACGACAAATATCCACTACCAAATATAACTGACTTACTAGACAAACTTGGACGTTGTCATTATTTTACTACGTTAGACTTAGCATCTGGCTTCCACCAGATTGAAATGGACAAACAAGACATACAAAAAACTGCATTTAATACGGAAGACGGGCATTATGAATTCACTCGTATGCCTTTTGGCTTAAAAAACGCGCCCGCGACATTCCAACGCGTTATGGACAATGTTCTGCGAGGATTAGTAAACGAAAAATGCCTCGTTTACCTCGACGACATTATTATATTTAGCACCAGCCTTCAAGAACATATTCAAAATTTAAAATTAGTTTTCGATCGTTTGAAAAATTCAAATTTTAAAGTACAATTAGATAAATGCGAATTCCTCAAAAAAGAAGTAGCATATCTCGGGCATATTGTAACCCCTGATGGCGTGAAACCAAATCCCGACAAAATTTCAGCCGTTCTAAATTTTCCTATTCCAAAAACTACATCACAAATAAAAGGTTTCTTAGGACTTTTAGGCTATTATCGGAAATTTATTAAAGACTTCGCTAAAATAACGAAACCGCTGACTAAACGCTTAAAGAAAGGTGCAGTTATTGACATTAACGACCCTGAGTACAGACAATGTTTTGAAAATTGCAAGAATTTGCTGACTAACGAGCCGCTACTCCAATACCCAGACTTTGATAAAGAATTTAACTTGACATGCGACGCTAGCCAAGTAGCAATAGGAGCCGTGCTATCTCAAGGTGGCCTAGGCAACGACCTACCAGTAGCTTATGCAAGCAGGACATTAAACGACACTGAGATAAACTATTCCACCATCGAGAAAGAACTTTTAGCTATCATTTGGGCGACTCAGTACTTTAGAACATACTTACTAGGACGCAAATTCAAAATCTATACAGACCATCGACCCTTGCAATGGCTATTCTCGTTAAAACAATGTAGCCAAAAATTAATAAGATGGCGCCTCAAATTAGAGGAATATGACTATGAGATAATCTATAAGAAAGGCAAACTTAACACCAATGCCGACGCCTTAAGCCGTATACCTGTAGAAACTAAAAATAATCAAAACGTACAATTACAAACACAACTAGATGACACTCCACTAGCTCTATACAAAGACTATTTAGATAAAAAACACTACCTTAATCACAATAACGACAACATCGTAGAAGTAATAGGTAATCTATTCGACGCACCATCCGACTCTAGTCTAGCTCATTGCGTGAGCAAAGATTTAGAAATGTCATCGGGTATTGCTAAAAATTTCAAAAATAAATTTAATAACGTACACACATTAAAATCTCAAAATCCTCAACTTCATAATCTAGTATATTTAAAAACCCCACAAAAATATATACTGTACTTAATAACAAAAGAAAATTATTACAATAAACCCACTAAACAAGACATATTCTATACCTTATTAAATTTGAAAAAATTCTGTTTGCTTCATAAAATAAAAAATTTAAGTATACCAAAAATCGCATGTGGACATGACAATCAAGTTTGGACCGAAATTAAATTAATGTTAAAATACATATTCGATAACACTGACATACTAATAACTGTTTACAAACTCCCTGAAAACGAAATTCCCCAGATTGAATTAAACATAAACGAAGCAGAAAACATGAAACACTTTTATAAATTCATAGAAAATTTTAATACAGAGTTAAAAAATAAAACAGATAATAAAGACGACGATATTCAATCCCTTGCAGTCGAGGTAGGTGACTTACATCATAATGAGATAAACGATGACGACACAAGCGATAGCGATATCACAATACATTCAAGTAAAGAAAATCCTATTGTCGGAATCCCAATAGTAGAATGCCCTGTAAACTATGGCAAAAATCAAATCATCATAACAGAAGTTGATTTTAATCCCAAACAAGTAAAAATTACAAAATTATACGATAATAAAAAATTACGATTGGAAGTAGATTTTTCAAAATTTAATTACAAAGATGAAATGATTGCATTCATTAAAGAATACATTGTACCAAAAGTAAAATACCACATTTATTTCCAAAATGAACTATACGAGAAATTCAGTCTAATACTTCAAAATTATTTCAAAAATTCTCAACTAAATTTAGTAAAATGTACAAAATATTTAAGAGACGTTACCGATAACGAAGAAATCACACAAATCATATCGAATTACCATTGTGGCAAAACTAATCACCGCGGTATCGACGAAACAGAAGCACGCATAAAACAACAATATTATTGGCCAAAATTAAGAAAATCTATTCAAACATTTATTAATAGCTGTGAAATATGTCAAATAACAAAATACGATCGGAGACCCCTAAATGTAAATTTAAACATCACCCCTACCGCTACGAAACCTTTCCAAATTTTACATATAGACAGCATCACCTTAGAACAAGCAAAATTCTTAACTATTGTAGATTCATTTTCAAAATATGCACAAGCATACAAATTAAAATCAGGACAAGGCATAGAAGTTTGTAATAACCTAGTTAAATATTTTACACATCACGGAATTCCAGAACAAATTATTTCAGACAACGGGCTAGAGTTCAAAAACTCAGTCGTAAAAGAATTGCTGACACTACACAAAATCGACATACATTTCATAAGCTCACAACATCCAGAATCTAACGGCATTATAGAACGTTTTCACTCTACTCTTATAGAACACATCAGACTATTTAATAATCAAAAAGAATACAAAACTGAGCCTATAGAATCCAAAGTAAATTATGCGTTATTAGCATATAATAACACAATTCATTCAGTCACAAAACTGAAACCATGCGAAATTATTACCGGCCATTTAGACACTAACTCTCCATTTAATCTCGACCTCGAAAAACAACTTATCAATAATTATATAGAAAATCACAAGAATAAAACTAAATTACTTTACGAATCAATTAGAGACAAAATCCAAACGAATAAAGACAAAGTAATAAGCAAATGTAATGCAAATAGAGAAGAACTGCCCGAAATCCCCGAAAAGGTATACGTGAAAAATAGACAAAAACAACAAAAAACGAAAAACAAATATAAACCCGAAAAGCTAACAAAAGTTAATAAAAATCTTAAAACAGGAAAAATAAAAACCACCCACGGTAATACAACAGAGAACATTCACCTCTCTAACATTAAACGCCCTAGACAAAAAACTTATAATTTTGAACCACTTCCAGGTTGTTCGCATTGGGACACGGAACAATAATTAGGAACATAACAAAAACCTCGGAATCCTTCCTATCAATCTCGCTCCTGCCAAACTCGAAAAGACAACTCACACATTCATACACTATTACAATCTCAAGTTCTCCTAAAACAGTACATTGATTTAAATACACAGTACTCAACACTAAAATCGACCATATCAAATAACTCACAGTATTTCAACGAACTCCAAAATTATAATAAAAAATTAGAATTTATTCAGACAAATATTGACACTAAAATTAATAATATCGGATCTCATTCTGATCATCAAAAAACTAAACGTGGCTTAATAGATGGATTGGAGAAAATATTCAAATCAATCACCGGAAATATAGATGTTTGCAAACATGCAAAAAAAATGAGCATAATTTGGAAAATCAACTCAAACTTTCGTATTCGGTGAACCACCAAATTATTCAAAATTTTAATAAAACCATCTCAGATATCCAGCACAACGAAGAAATATTAAAATCCAAAATTTTACAACTTTTCTAAATAATAAACAGTACGCACATTGGTATACTGTATGAAAAAAAAAAAACATTTACGATCAACTTGTTATATTATACAATTCTATATTAAATGTCGTTGAAAACTCAATCACCTTTGTAAACTAAGAACGTTGCATCCTAAAATAATACACCCCATGGAGCTACTAGCAGAACTAAAACAAATATCAAAATCCTATCTCTTGCAGTTATCATTTGAACCCCGACAAGTGACTTCGAGTCCTTGTTAAAAATAAATTGTAAAATTAAAGCAACTCAAATAATCTATTTCATTTCCATCCCCATTAATTTCGAAAAAACTTTCGAACTCTACTATATTTACTCTATTTCAAACAAATACGAATCAAAATTTATTACAATTATCCCCAATACGAAATATCTTCTTAAATCTGATAAGGAAATCGTGCCTCTGAATGATATGTGCGTTCAAGCAAAAATATATCAGTGTCCTCACAAATATCACGCCCATTTCTCAGCGATGTGCGAAGAAGAAATATTCCAAAATCAAACTTCGAGTCATTGCCATTATACAAAAATATACTTAATAGAAAATCATATCGAAGTGATTCCAGAAATCAACATGTACCTAGCTGTTTTCCCAAACGAGGAAAAAATCACCATCGAATGCCAATCCAATCAACATCCAAACCCTAGAGGAAACTAGCCATGCAGAAGAGGTAGTCTCGCACCCCTGAAGGCATCGAACTTCGACTCCCCCAGGAGGCTCGAATCTGAGGAGGGAGGAGTTATAGTGCTAACCAAATGAACAAGTGTTGATGTGACAGAACGTGACAATATCATATTACAATAGTATAAAACCATGTGTAACTCTTTAGTTAAGCTAGTCTGTATTTCGCAACCTGTATTATCATATTAAAGTATCATAAACTTGTATTCACAAAAATAAATATTTTTTAAAAACCCAATCGATCGATAAAGAAATTTAAGTTATATATATATATATATATATATATATATATATATATATATATATATACAGGGTGAGTCACCGAAATTGCCGTCTTCGATATCTCCCTCGTCGTTAGAAATACAGCATAAGTTTATTAACAGAATTTATTCGTCTACTCAAGGAGCATAACGTAAAATTATTTTCACATATACAGGCTGTTGCATTACGGCTCGGCGAGAATTGTTTGACTTTTTTTAAATGGAACACCCTATTTATTTTTATATGTTTTGAATTGTATTTTATTCACTTATATGAACATATGAATTTTGTTTTAGTTTTCCATGGCGTTGCCAAGTTATTCCGTTTTTTCTCTAAAAAAGACCGAATACACGCATTGCTTTATAAAGGCTTACTGAAGTTATTTTAATAGTAAGAATTAAGAATTTTCTTTTCTGTATAACTGTAATTATACTCTATGTTCTGACATATTTTTTTTTAAATGTAATTATACAGGCTGTTCAATAAAGCGAATCAAAAGTGCTCAATTTCAAATGACTATAACTCGTCATTTTCAAATGGAACACCCTATATTTTATTATTCAGTTGTATGTATTTTTGTATTATCTTCATATCGATGGTGAAGAATGGAAACCTCCTATGTCAAAAATCGCTATTATTCAAAACATTTATAAAAAAACCCTTTTACAAATAAAATTATAGCTAACATTAAACTTTTAATAATTATCATCCGAATTTGTGTAACAATAAATTTTAAATATACTTTTAATTCATAGACTCTATATTGTATACCGCATGACTTGGGAGTAATTTGGAGCAAAATGTTTTCATTGTCATACAAGAAGTATGTTTTTCTCTTTATATTACTACGATATCGATGTAGGAGGTAACTGCACCATATGTAGAATAATTTTGTAGATTTTATTAACATAAAATGTTGAAAAGGTCAAATTTTGACATAGGAGGTTTCCATTCTTCACCATCGATATGTTATTAAGGGTATCCCATGCCTAAAACCAATAATTTCGGAGATTTTCACCATTTTTCTCTAAATTTATATATTTAACTAAAAATTAAATCTAGTATACCATGAATATTGTTTTTTGAATAAGAAACAATTGCATTAATGATAGTATTTTCATTAGCCAGGTTATTATTAATAACAGAGGGATTAAGCAAATTAATTTATTATTATTATTATTATTATTATTATTATTAGTATTATTATTATTATTATTATTATTATTATTATTATTATTATTATTATTTCCGCTCTTTTGTTTCTCACTACCTCAGGAATCCTGGGTACCATTGACCTGCCTCTCAGCAATTGCTGGAGAGGCTAGGCGCGGACGATATGCCAAGATGATCAGGGCAGCCACCCAGGTGGTCGGGGTGACTTTGTGTAGTACGCCTACAGACGAGTACTCAGGGTGAGGTAACGGTGTACACACCTGGTACGGGTTTTACCCAAGTAACCAGGTGGAGGATGGCGAGAGGTGAGAACAGAGGGACCAGAGGGTGCGGCGAAGCCAGGCTGTAACCCCTCATAGTCGCGCTGTCGCAGCCAGGACCATGGAGCTGGGCAGTGGGTGGGCACAATGGCAACACAACACTGATACCAGTATTCCGTGGTCATACTGGAGCGGGCCTCTGGAACCAGGTGGAAAAGACAGAGAGCCTGATGGGTGCGGCGAAGCCATGCCGTAGCCCCTAAATATCAGGTCTCTGCCATGCACAGGTGCCATCACCTCATGAGACTTACAGACTGCGGGTGGGCCTCCACACAACGGGAGGCAACACTTCGCAGACACTGCGCACCCATATTGGAGGTGACTAGTGCTTGGTTCAGCCACCTTTTTAGTTCGGGTACGCGGGGTCACTAAGCCCGAATAGACTGCTGTAGGCCAGTCTACCCCTGCGGAATTATTATTATTATTATTATTATTATTATTATTATTATTATATTATTATTATTATTATTATTATTATTATTATTATTATTATTATTATTATTATTATTATTATTATTATTATTATTATTATTATTATTATTATTATTATTATTATTATTATTATTATTATTATTATTATTATTATTATTATTATTATTATTATTATTATTTGATACACTACCCGACAGGCAGATGCCCAATTAGGGGGTAGGAAGAAATCAATTAAAAGGAGTAAATACGATTTTTAATATCACAAACGTTGCAATTAAAAATATCTACATGATTTTGAATTTTATGATATGACTGAATCATATTATGAATGGGTGATTTAACCAACGTATTCGATCTAGCAGGGGGTAAATAGAATATGTAACTATATCTTGACGACAATCTAGGGACTTGAAAGTGTATGTAATGTAAAATAAATGTACAATCAATAGTACCGGTGATAGTTTTAAGCAAAATGATAGTTGCGTGCATATTTCTTCTTTGATATAAGAAATTCAGATTAAACGATTCCAATAATATAGTTTGCGGGATACCTCTTGCTGGATATATGCCGTCCAAGATAAATGTAGCTGCTTTTATGAATTTTCTTTGGACACTTTCAATTAAATCAATCATGTTATTAGTAATAGGGTTCCAAACTACCGAGCAATATTCCAAATGTGGTCTTACTAGAGTTGTAAAAAGTCGAATTAGTATTTGTATATTTTTAAACATTTGTGAATTTCTAATGATAAAACCAAGGCATTGAAATGCCGTGGAAACTCTAGTTTCGACATGTTTTTTAAACATTAGACTAGGCTCAAAAATGACTCCTAAATCAGTTATATGATTTGGCCTACAAATTGAATCACCGTCTAAGGTGTAATTAAAAGTAATTTTATGATGTTTCGTGGTGTATGACATAACATTGCATTTGCTGATATTAAGTTGTAAATTATTGTTATTACACCAGTTTCTAATGATATTAATATTTGTTTGGAGGTTTATACAGTCTTCAATTTTAGATATTCTACAAAATAATTTTAAATCATCAGCGTACATTAGGTATTCCACATTAATATCAGTCGTAATGTCATTAATAAAAATATTAAATAATAGAGGCCCAAGAACAGAGCCCTGTGGAACCCCAGAACTTTGCACGAAATTATCAGATTTGAAGCCATGTGTACTCACATACAGGTGTCTATTTTGCAGGTAAGATGTTATTAGTTCGATTAAATTATAGGAAAAGCCCATGGATTGCAATTTCACCAATAAGATGGAATGATCGAGTTTGTCGAACGTTTTAGAAAAATCGGTGTAAATAACGTCCACCTGGCCACGTTCGTCAATTGCTTCACTTAAAAACTGGGTTTTGCATATAAGATTTGTCGCAGTAGATCTCCCTCTAATAAATCCATGTTGATTAGGTGATAAAAGTTTTGAAGAGTGCTTGTACATTTTATCATGCAGTAGTATTTCAAATACTTTACTAAAATTACAAATAATTGCTACTGGTCTATAATTAACAATGTTATTTCTATCGCCTTTTTTAAATATGGGATTTAATCTTGAGAGTTTCCAAATTTCAGGGAAAGTACAATGACGTAAAATTAGATTAAAAATTATTGTTAATGGAAATACAAAAACAGAAGCGCAATCTTTTATAAAAAAAAGAAGGTATTGCATCAGGTCCCATAGTCATTTTTGGTTTTAATTTTTTAATAGCATTAAGTACATCAACTTCGCTAACAGATGTTATGAATAGACCAGAATAAGAGGGAGATATATTAGCTAGTGAAGAATTAATATTGTTGTGATTATTTTTGTTGAAAGACGAAGAAAAGTAATGAGCAAATGCATCAACAATAGATTGTGGATCCTCAAGAATTTCATTATTGTATGTTAGAACGTTCGGCATGGAAGTAGAATTTCTTTTCTTGTTTATAAAAGACCAGAAACTTTTGGGTTCATCATATATATTTTTACCTCTCGCTAAGAGAGGTATTGCATTCATGCTAAAAATCGCATATCCAGATTTTATTGAATAAGCACGTTTTAAGGTCCCTACAATCCGATTTTATCATTTTTACGATGATGTCTGTGTGTGTGTGTGTGTGTGTGGATGTGTGTGTGTATGTGTGTGTGTGTGTGGGATGTTGGAAGGACGGTTACTCAAAAACTATAAGACTTTAAATTTTTTTAACTACGTATTTCCCAATCGGACATTCATGGGAAGATCTGAAAAGGTTTTGGTAACAATTGGACAACCGGAAGTAGAAGATTCTTGAAAAAAAATCTTTTAAATAATATTTTTTGAATTTTTTTCTTGATAATATTAAAGAAAAATAAATTCTCTTTCTGATACATTTAAATATTTTACAATATATTCTATAGATTTAGAGATAGAAGAAATATAGTATGTAAAATAATCTGTTATAATAAATTTTACAGCCGAAAGAATGGCCATGGAAAATAGTTGAAAATTTAATTTGTTTGTAACTGACAGATAATGTCAGTGTCAGAAATCCGAAGACATTACTGAAGACTTTTTCTGGGAAGTACATACATTATATTATTTCTTAATGTATTAATAGAATTGGAAACATTTCGAAAAATTAGAAGAGGACAAAATTTCTTTATCAAAAATGAATTTAAAATTAAACAATCTAAATATATATGGAATAGATATATGCGTAAGTAGAATTTTTGGTGTAGAGTGTAGGTATACAAGACAATAGGGAGCGAGCAGTCATATGATTTTGTTGGCCTTGACAAGCAGATATGGGGGCCCATGTCAGAATGATAGCTAGTAATTATGTATATAGATGTCAAATATCATAATTTCTCATTCTAAATTTAGTGATTTTCCAATTCCATGTGGAGCAGAATTAAATGTTAAATATCTAAGGCATACAAGTAAACTTTAAACTCCTGGTGATAAATTAACTACGTAAATTTAGAAAATCTTGAAATTTTTAATGAAAAATTCTAACATTTGACATCTATGTACATAATTACTAATTATCATTCTGAAACGGGCCCACACATTTGCTTGTCAAGCCCAAAAATGTAACATTACCGTTCGCGCCCTATACTTATGTAACCAAAAAAAGGAAGTGGCGAGAGGTATTGTGCTGGCCACAATAGATTTTTTTGCATGTTTTTACAATAAATAGCGTACGATTTCTTAACTTCGGACTTAATTTGGGCTCTAATGGATTGAAATGTAGTCTTTACTTCCTCTGACTGCGACTTTTTATAGTTGGACCAAAGTTTATGTTTTTTTCTAATTTTATATATAATAGAGCCTGTGTACCATGGCGGGTAGGATTTAGAACAATACTTTTTTAAAGGAACGTTGTTATGTAAAACATTGTTAAGCGAATTATAGAATGCTTCAACTGTTGTATTAACATCATTAAATTCATTTAGAAAATCCCAATTGATGTTGGCCAATTCACTATACAGTACAGGAAAATTAGCTTTTTTATAATTTAGACCAGGGTTAGTAGTACATTTCAATGTAGTGTTAAACTTGATAAATAATTCTATAGATAAAGAAGGATGATAGCGATCTTCTTTTACAATACTATCGTCATAACGTGTAACTTTACATTTATTGTTGCTTATTACAAAATCCAAAATTTTACCATCGTCGTTCTTCGTAAAATTATATTGAGTCCAATCAAAAAATTGGAGAAAATTAATGAAAGTGTTGTATAGAGTTGACGCTGTTTCACCATAATGGCAGTTCACATAGAATGGCATATTGAAATCGCCAAATATTATACAGTTTGAATTATACAGAAAATCTAGAGTAGAAAGCGACTCAAACAATATATTATAATCATTATTGGAGCAAGAGGGAGGAATGTATATCACTAAGATATAAAGAGTACTATGATCTAGAAGTATTTTGACTAACAATATATCGATTTGAGGAATTTCGTTAAATTTATCACTAAAAGTGTTAATATCAATTTCATATGCAGAAAAATCTTTTTTTACAGCTAATAAGACACCACCTCCCCTTTTAGTATTCGTAAGATTAAAATTTCTGTCAGCTCGAAATACATTAAAATAATTGGTATCAAAAAGTTCAGAATTCGAAATGTAGTCATGGCACCAAGTTTCTGTAAGAGCATATACTAGGAAGTGTGTAAGTGTTAGTGAGTTAACGTATAGATCGGTAACTTTGCCTCCTAAGCTTCTAACATTTTGATAGTAGCAGTCAAAATTATTGGAAGGTTCACTCCTGGAAGAGTTAGTAGTGGATTCGCTAATAAATATATCCTGTAATTGCTATGCCTCGCCAAGTACATAATTTTTAAATCTTTTAAGGGTTTCTTGATACACGTGACAATCAGGATCCCACACAGCATGATCACAACGGATTTCGGTCTTATGAACCTTCATTTGCGAACAGTGGACACATTTCAATGTGGCAGATGTACATTTGCTTAGAGTGTGAGATTCTGCACATTTAGGACATGTAGGGCTTGTTTTAGTACATTGTGAGGCAGTGTGATGGAACCCACAACAGTTATAGCATCTTCTTAAATCAATGGCATCGTATATCGAACAATAATCATACCCTACAACTACCTTGCCAGAATTTAGAAGTGCATAATAGGTGTTGCGATCAACTTGAATTACAGCTTGGAACAGATTGTTATTTTTCTTCAAGGGTTTAATTGAAATTACCTCACAACTACTCTTTTCAGAGAAGCTAGTTCTGTTTTGATTTTGTATAAAGTTTAAAAACTTTTGGGGTTCTAGATTTTCTGACATACCAACAATTTTCAGTCTAGGATTCAGTAGTGGTAATTGTTTAATCTCATAATTTTTGCTCATTGTTTCACTCGTTAACTGTTTCAGTTTAGTTACATTATCCTTATCCTCACAGCTGATTAATACACTCCCGTCACGCTTGCTTTTAATATTGGTAATATTAATATTAGATTCAATAGGGTTCACAGATTTTAATATATCTGATTTAGTTTTAACTGATTTTTGAGTTCCAGATAGGGGCTTGACAATTAAGGGGGGTTCATAATTTTTATTTTTCACAACCTTCGAATAACTATTTGCCTCGGAGTACGGTGGAATAACAACTTTTTCACACAATTCTTTGACTTTACAGTCCAGACTATTTTGTAATTCATCTTTCAACTGAATAAACTTGCTGTTAAGATCACTTTGCAAAGAATTAAAAAGTAAGTTTAAGCTATCAGCAACATTGTTTTTCATTAATTTCGACAAGTTTTCCTGTATTTGTTTTATATTAGAAGGAACAGACTTATCAATTATTTCAGACGATCTTTTACATTCATCGCATAAGTAAAGAAGATTACTATGTTTTGATATAAATTCAAAATGTTTTTCATCAATATTAACACAATTTATATGAAAAGATAAACCACAAATGCCTTCGCAAGATATTATTGCTTGGTCCGGTCTTTTATACCTACATTTACCACAAGCAGACATTTTTCCTCATAACGACAGTAAAGAAATAAATAAAATGTATAGCTAAAATAATAAATAAATAAAACTAGGTAAAAAAAGCTAAAATGTATGCGAATGAAACACAGAGGACACAAGACGGAAAGGTAGCGCCAGTGCGGTCCGTCACGGCTTAGGTTAAAAACATACGGGAGTAGGACCACGGATAGGTCAACAATAGAGCAGAAATGTTACTGAAAATGAAGAAACGGGCAAACGAAATAAAAGCCTGACAGCTATAAAAATATAAATGCCTAACAAATAACGCTAAAATAAATAAATAAAAATATTTAGTACGCCACTGACGAGTATTAATTTGAGTCTCTCGCAAGCAGAACTTACGAATATGGTGTACGCACTTGGAGAAGCGGAAAGAAACCCCTTTTTTGTCGTACTGAACATGACCAGTTCTTTCAAACCTTTCCCTTAGTTTTTCAAAAGAACGGATTTGGATGTCGTCTTCCCGGATACCGTTGTGCATAAATTCTTGATGCCAAAAGAGGGTTTGTTTCCGCTGCTTCAAGTGCGTACACCATATTCGTAAGTTCTTCTTGCGCACTCTCCACGCCAGCATTGAGTGCCCGTGAGGTGACGCCTAGCCTGACCAGCATACACCATATTCGTAAGTTCTTCTTGCGAGAGACTCATATTAATAAACTAATTTACTTAATCCCTCTGTTATTAATAATAACCTGGCTAATGAAAATACTATCATTACTGCAATTGTTTCTTATTCAAAAAACAATATCCATGGTATACTAGATTTAATTTTTAGTTAAATATATAAATTTAGAGAAAAATGGTGAAAATCTCCGAAATTATTGGTTTTAGGCATGGGATACCCTTAATAACATATGAAGATAATTCAAAAATACACACAACTGAATAATAAAATATAGGGTGTTCCATTTGAAAATGACGAGTTATAGTCATTTGAAATTGAGCACTTTTGATTCGCTTTATTGAACAGCCTGTATAATTACATTTAAAAAAAAATATGTCAGAACATAGAGTATAATTACAGTTATTTATTTATTTATTATGAGTACTCAACAGGAACAAATGTTCCCAATTACAGAGTACTATTTAGATTACATATATACAAAGGTACATAAACAGTAATGAGTAGAATCAAATTTTAATTAACTAACAATGATTTGTAAAATATTCCAATATCTTATTTCTAAAGGTTGATAACGAATCAGAAAAAATGTCAATTTCTACAGGATTATTATGAAATTGGTTGAATAATAAACATGTACGACGTAAAGGACTTTTAGATTCATAATTTGTCCTAGGAGTTTTATAGGAAAAAATTACCCTGAATCGAGGATGATGTGACCGTGGAACAAAAATGTTTAGCTGAGATAAAAGACTGGAATCTATTATAATGTTATTTAGCAATTTGTAAATAAACAAGAAAGATTGTATGATACGCCTGTTTTCAAGTGAAATCATTTTAAAAGTAGATAAAGCGGAAGTATAATGAAAATCATAATAAGTAGCATTTTGTTTAAGTTTATACCAACAATATCTTGTAAATTTACATTGTATTGCTTCAATCGGTCTAACAGAGTTTTTGTATAGAGGATTCCAGATAAGAAAGCAGTATTCTAATTTTGCTCGCACAAAGCAATTAAAAAGGGATTTAAGGGTTGCTAAGTTCTGAAAATCACGAGAATTCCGTACAATAAATCCAAGGTTTTTATAGCTGCATGAAACAATGTCATTAATATGAGAAGAAAAATCAAATTTTGGGTCAAATAGAACCCCAAGATCCCTTTTTACGGCAACTCTAGATAACTCCGAACTATCCATTACATAATTGTGGATGATAGGAGACTTTTTCATCGAAAATGTCATAATATCACATTTGGATGTATTAAAGAACAATTTTGCCTTGAATGACCAAGTTAAAAGATTATTAATATCGTATTGGAGTTTTAAACAATCGTCAACTGTATTAACTACTGTATAGAGTTTTAAGTCATCAGCATAGAGCAGGCATTGAGAGTAATTTATGCAAGTAACTATATCATTAATAAATAAATTAAACAACAAAGGACCAAGATTAGAACCCTGAGGTACACCAGAGCCGGCAATAAATGGATGTGAATAGAAACCATTAAAGGAGACACGTAAATTTCTAGCGGTTAAGTATGATGACAGCAATGTTGCTAAGTTAAAAGAAAAATCAAAATTGTTAACTAATTTCTCTATAAGAATTTGATGATTAACTCTATCGAAGGCCTTAGCGAAGTCTGTGTAAACTACATCAACCTGTAAATTTTCATAAAGAGCATTTATTGAGAATTCCGTAAAATTCAATAAATTAGTTGTAGTTGACTTGCCCTTCATAAAACCATGCTGGGAATCGGTAATTTTATTGTGAATGCAGGCGTAAATTTGATTAAATATAATTTTTTCAAAAATTTTAGAGACGTTGGACAAAATAGCTATGGGACGGTAATTAGAGATGTTGTGAATATCACCTGATTTGTGAATGGGGGTAATATTAGTTGATTTTAAGGAAGAAGGAAAAGTGTTAGTAGAAAGAGATAGATTAAACAAGATATGGAGGGGTTTCATAAAAACATCACGGCACCCTTTGATAATGAAAGCTGGAAGGTTATCAGGACCAGGGTTAGAAGATGGTTTTAATTTATTTATAGCATCAATAATTTGTGACTCTGATATATACACTATTGACACCAAATCGGAGGAAGTGACGTTAGAGTTGGGCGGAAGTGGTGTTGGAAAATCAGTGTCAGAAATATATACAGATGCAAAATAATTAGCAAAACCCTGTGCTATTGCAGAATTAGAATTAAACTGTTTATCATTCAAATTCATATGACTGGGATGACGAGATGTTCGTTTTTTGTTGCTAAGGTAACTCCAAAGTTTTTTGGGTTCATTAATTATATTATTCTCGATCGAGAGTAAATAATCCCTATGTGATTTTCTAATTTCTTTTTTTATCGTAGCTCGCAATAAACTGTAATGGTTGTAATATTCAGGATTATTGGTCTTCTTATACAAATTATAGAAATGATTTTTTAGTTTGATATTGCAAATGATATTATATGTAAACCATTTTGGATATTTAGAAGACTTTTTGTTTATCTTCGGGATACATCTGTCAAATATAATACGCAAAATGTTATAAAATTCTTTAAATGCATCATCTACATTGTTGAAATTCGCCAAAGTATTCCAGTCAAATGAATTTAAAAGATTGTATAACATTTGATAATCTGCTCGTTTAAAGTTGTATGGGATATACTGATCACCATCCTGAGATATGTTAAGACGTTCTATGGAGATGTTAGCAGAAATGGCAATATTCAGAGCAGGATGGTAACAATCCTCACTAAGTAAAGGACAGGAATCGTGTGTGACACTACAATTAAGGTTGGACAGAACAACATCCAACAGTCTATTAGCAGAATTTAAAATGCGGTTATATTGTGAAGCTTGAAGGTAGTTGGAGAAGTTTAGAAAGGATGTTATTATATTATTATTGAAGGAATTAGTATAATGTTCATATAGTTGACTTATGTTAAAATCCCCAACAATAACATAGTCAAAGTACATGATTTCAGGAATACTCTCAATGCATTCATAAATGTAATCCTGCTGTTCACTTGAAATGGGTGGGGGCGAATAAACTACAACGATATAGATAAATTTTACAGGAGAAAATTGAACTTTAACACATATAATATCCGCTAAGGAGTTACGATTAAGCTGAATATTTACAAGAGAAGAATGATATTTAGAATGGACAGCACATAATACTCCACCACCACAGCTTTTACCAGCTCTGGATAACTCACGATCTTTTCTATAAACTACATAATTACTACTGAACAATTCGGAATCATAAACCACATCTTGCAGCCAAGTCTCACTTAAAGTAATGATTTCAAAATTAGTGAGCAATACGTTATTGTAGAAATCATTCAGCTTGGTATTCAAACCTCTAAGGTTTTGATAATAAATTAACATTATATAAATAAGAAATTGGTTTAAAGTACAAAATCAAAACAATATTATACAAAAAATACAAAAAAAAAAACTTAAATTAACAATACAAAATTAGTTAAAGCCAACCCTGTACAGTTGTATAGAATTTACTTTAAACATATTGACGCATGCTAAGTATAACAGACAATGCTATGCCAAAACAGATATATCAATTAAAAAATACGAAGGTTTTTGCATGAATAAAGTTTTTTATATTTTAAGTTCAGTGAACTCTTTAAACGTATTTACTTTCACTATTCCCGAACTAGTTTTAATAAAAATACAGAAATATACAGAAAAGAAAATTCTTAATTCTTACTATTAAAATAACTTCAGTAAGCCTTTATAAAGCAATGCGCGTATTCGGTCTTTTTTAGAGAAAAAACGGAATAACTTGGCAACGCCATGGAAAACTAAAACAAAATTCATATGTTCATATAGGTGAATAAAATACAATTCAAAATATATAAAAATAAATAGGGTGTTTCATTTAAAAAAAGACAAACAATTCTCGCCGAGCCGTAATGCAACACCCTGTATATGTGAAAATAATTTTACGTTATGCTCCTTGAGTAGACGAATAAATTCTGTTAATAAACTTATGCTGTATTTCTAACGACAAGGGAGATATCGAAGACGGCGATTTCGGTGACAGCCTGTATATATATCCTCAATAAATAATATAGAAACGTAAAGGTAGTTCTCATTATAATGAACTACTCAGCAAAAGATAGTCCCATGTTTTTATAGGCCGTCTTCTCTTTTAGTTTCTCCCCGTGTACACATTTTGCTAGTGTTTTGTTAGTCTGGAGTCTGGCATTCTGTGGATATGCCCTCTCCATCTGAGTTGGTTTTCCGGTATTGTGTCGTGCCAGCTTTACGTCTAAGGTTATTTATACATCTGGTTTCTTATTTTATGTAGTTTAATCTTCCCTTCAATTTTTCGTAGAAATTTCATTTCCACGTTTTTTATTTTAGTGAGATGTTTTACAGATGTCGTCCATGATTCACTGTCATATGTTAATACTGGTATTAAACTCTCTTAAAAAAAGTCGACCTTGGTCTGTTTTGGGATTTCTTTTTTGACAAGGAATTTTTCTTTTAATTCGTTCCTTCTTTACGTTTTCTCTCATTTATTTCTGATTCTAGGCTATACCTGTTCCAGCAATAGTTGCTTGAGAGATGCTTTCTTCATTTCGATGTTATGTATTTTGATGCTGTTTTTTCCCTTTGTCATTGATTATCACTGTTTTGGTTTTCTCTGCGCTTATTTCCATGTTCCATCGTTTAAATTACTAATTTATGATGTTTATATTATGCTGTAGGTTTTCTTCTCTGCGGCGATAACCATATCGTCTGCGTAAGTCAGTTCAGATATTTATATAAGTTTCACTTTTCAGTATCCAACTTTTAAAGGTTTTAGTTAAATTTTTCTTATAAAATACAAATTGTTTGCCCATTTAATCGTCTTTGTAGCTCTTATAGTTTTTGAGATAGCAATCATGGCCCATATAAAATGAACACCTGTATGTAGGATCAACAAAGGTCTGGTTATCTAGTTCACCTGTAACCCGTAACTTGCCCTGGATTGATCAGACCCTGGACTGATGTACACACGAATACACAATTTGGAGGAATCTTCACGGCGCTCTTCAATCTAACCAATCCACTGGTTTGTGTGACTGATTATTCTTGATTGAGGAAGCCATTCCCAGTATTTTGAACTTCTGTGTCCCTATCTGGAATTGTTGGCAGAATTAATTTATTAAAACTACCCGCCGGACTACTACCTACAATACTGCCCGCTGGCAGGTTTAATTATTTAAAAAAAAAAATTGTTACAAAATCGTACTCCGTGAATGGAGTGGATCAAATATATTGGCCACTCTGGGCTGGCGAAATACCCCAAAACCGCTGCCACCAATTTGTAACCCTCCTTTATGGGGCGAATTAACAAATAATATTTAAAGTGGGTTCTTGCCAGACTGGAGGTACAAATTAGTAATTGTCAAAAGTAAAATAAATAATAATAAATGTCCTACAGTTGCGACGTTGCTCGTAGAAGAATAAAGGTTCGAAATAATAATAATAATGATTTATTACAAATAGGTTTATTGACTAGTACAAATGATGAATGGATATGTACAGTTGATGTATTCGACTGTATGGAGGAATGGTCTTCTTACTGGTCCCCTCCATGGACTCTCACCGGACTCTCTCTTAACTTACTGTAATGCTACGACAACAAACAATTGAGATGTCATCTAATTACCAAATAAAGAAACAATATTATAATTGCTCCATATTGCTTATTCTGCAATATGTTATTATTACTACTGAGTTATGATGACCTCAATTAAGTGGTGACGTAGTCTTATATACCCTATTACTGTTTCCTGAATTATCTCATGTAACATACATTGCTAGTTGGCATGTAACTAGCATTAGGACATGTGAAAGATTCATTCTCTTAATTGGAGCTTTGAGGCTTAATTAACAGAAGCTAGTGTTGAATAGCTCGGAGACCTCAGGTACCCGTGGAGACCTAGAATTTCATGCATAAATTTCCAGAAAAGATGTTTTATTATATAATATGTAATCTTTTTCTGTCTGATTATAATTTTAATAATAATAATATTTTATTTCTCCATTTGTTCACTTATATGATATAGGATATGTCCTTTAAGTTACAATGTAATTAACAATGATTATTAAAATATTGATTAACAGAGTAGTAACAAACAAACAGCAATTCATTTTTGTTCCAATGCACAGTTTTTAATTTTATCAGACAGGCTATTATACAAAGAAATGCCCCAGTACCATAGTAGTAAGGGTCTTGTTAAAAATAATAATTCTATGCTGTGGAATTTGCAGGTAATGTTTGTCTCTAGTTTCGTAGTTATGTATATTATTTTACAAATGTTTCTCTACCTGACTGATTATAATGTAATTTGTACATATATTTATCTAATAATAAGTTTTTGTAGTATAAATACTCCAATGATGGTGAAGTTTCTCCTCAGAAAATCATTCCATACGAACATAGTGACATAATTTTAGAAAAATAAAGGGATATTACAATTCTTATATCATTCTTATACTTTTAATAGTATAACAAACTTTAAATAAGTTAGCACACAGTTGGTTAATATGCAGTTACCAATTAAAATTTGTAGTCATTAAAAGACCGAGTACTTTACAGCTGTTACTAACAAGCTTTGACATTCAGTACTTTTTTTGTAAATTGAAAAATTCATGAAAACTGATTTAGTCACATTTGCTAAAAGTGAATTATTTTGGAAATATTTGTGCAATTTTTAACTGGTCATCAGCATGTAATATTATATTGTTTAGGTTTTTACGCTATACAGAAAGAGAAATATCATCGGCATTTATGCTACATAATTACATATACACTTGTATTTGTTTGTTGCCATATACAAAATGAATAATATTGGTCTAAGTATTGAACTCTAATCATTAACACTTACTAGCTGATATCTACTGCAATAATTATAACAATTTCCTCTTAAACCTATGGAATGTAGTTTATATAATAGGAAATCATGATTTACAAGATCAAATGCCTTTGATAAATCTAAAAATATACCTAATGTATTTGCATTCTTATTTTTATTTAAGTTATTGTAGATTTCATACAAGTATGTAGATAATGCACTAATAGTGATTTTACCCTATAATTTTTCATATCTTCATTATCACCTTTTTTTATACAGAGATGTCACTTTTGTCAATTTACGAGTTTCTGGGAAACAACTAGTTCTAAATGATTCATTTGAGAAGTTTTATTATAAAATGATGTTTTCTTAAAAAATATTAGATATATTATCTATTCCAGAAGAGTGCGAGTTATTTAATAAAATAATGAATTCTTCTACTTCGTGTTCATCTACCTTGCATAAAATATAGAATTACTGTGTTGGTTGATTACATAATCACTTGGTGATTAAGAAACATTGTTATTTGATGTTACAGAAAAGTTCATTGAAACTGTTCACAATGTCTATTTCGTTGGTATCTAACATGTTCACCATTTATATCAAAAGACTCAGGTAATGATGGTTTTTTGGTGTATATAGAGCAGTGATTCTCAAACTTACTGGGCTCTCGTCCCCCTTTCTGAATATATATTTTCAATATTCCCGAAGAAAATTTACTCTAATTTACATAAACTCAAATGATGGGTATAAAACGATGACACGCACATGTACTATGAAACTGCGAAGAAATTTCTTACCGTACCAGGTTTAACTTGCATCGATTTATATTGAAATGCCATAATTTGAAACAAAAAGCAATAAAACGATATATTTTATTTACGTTTAAAATTGTCAACAAAAAACTATAATGTAAGAAAATATTGCAGGCCAGGCCAGTAAATCAAAATGTCTTCCACTTTACAATTTGGGATTTTTTTGTTATTATAACCGTTTTGTAAATATATTTACAGTAACAACCATATGTCCTGTATTTCAATATTTACTTATATTACCTTGATGAACTTATTTCTGATACAATAAATTAAATTTTCTGTTCATGTAAAATTTATTGGTTTATTTCGTTTGTTAGTGCACTTCTTTTTAAATTTAATATTAATTTTAACTCAAATGATTTTAAATATATTTCATCTTATGTATGAAGTCTCTTCTCACGGTAAGTTTTCTTTTTATTTAAATATAATTTTACAAGCATTTAATTAGTCTATATATTTGCAAAATATTTCAAATATGTGTATGCTTCAAATTTATAAATAAAATATATATTAATTTCAAGTAATATGTTCGTAGAATAATATTTTCGTGTTTTAGTCGTATACAATCCATATTAAATTGTAACAAATATGGCGGCCAAAATCGTATGTCATCACTCGCAGTTGTAGGCACTCTCACCTCTTATGACACTTCCGTAAGAGCGGCCTTGGCTAAAAGTATTGACCCAGCTGTGGTGGCATAGACAAAAGCCAGGTTAAAAAGTTGAACCATTAAAGCTTCACTAGGAGGAGAATTAGTAATAACAACAACTAGCAGAGGATGTCCACAAGGTGGAGTTCTATCACCTCTTCTTTGGCGTATCGTTATTGACGACTATGTTAACAAGCTAACAAAAGTTGGCTACATTGTTAACGAATATGCAGATGACGTAGCAATTCTAGTTAAAGGAAAGAATGATACATTAATATCACAATTAACACAGAAAGCTTTGGATTTTGTGCAAAGTTGGTGCCACGAAAATGAACTTAATGGGAACCCAAGCAAACAGTTCTTGAAGCATTCACTAAGAGAAAAAAGCTAGTAGTCAAAGCTTCCTCATTTAAAGGCACCAGAATTGAGTTCTCAAAGGAAGTTAAGTATTTAGGAATAATTCTAGACCAAAAACTAATTTGGAACTTATAAATTAATAAAATTATTAAGAAATCTGCAGTGGCTATGAACACATGTCGCCGTCTTAGTAAAAACTGGGGATTGTAGCTAAAAACGACCTACTGGTTATACATCACTGTAGACAGACGTATGATCACCTACGCATCATTAGTATGGTGGCAAAAAATTAAACAAAATACAGCACAAGTGTCGTTGCGGAAAATACGATTAGCCTATTTTTGGGCCGGTATTACAGTTCCAGCTTAAATTTTGGTTTAGGTAAACTTGCGCTGACGTTTAAGCCACTGCTCTGTATTACAGTACAAAGCATAATTAAACTTAATAGCAGTGTGAATTTTAGTTAAGTTGGTTATCCTGATTGTAAAAAAGAATGTATATTTGGCATAACTGAATTTATAGATTACTATATTGAAATATTATTGATGTGTGTTATTATGTTGTGTGCCGAAAACGTTGTAGTGATGTATTAAACACTATCTTGACGTATAACAATTTCAGTCAAATCAAATAATAATTGTCATTGTGTCCATGCATCCACAATCTGAATTTAAAATCACCAAATTTGGTTTTATCGTATGAAGGGCATTAGTAGAATTCCGAAATTTCGATGATGTTCAACATATAAAGTACAATCCACATTCATTGTCCCGCAGTCAATATATGTACTGTGCAGAAATCACCAGCAGTAATTAAAAAGTTACCAGTTGATACATATCTTAATCTTAATACACTATTCATAGGCGTTAATGCATGATTCCTATAGATTCTTAAATAAATTTAAAATATATATCAAACATAGTTAATATTGCTGAATAACTATAAATTAATCGTACACATTCATTCGATAATCTAAATCTTTGCACAAATTCTAAATTGTTCCAGATATTTATATGGTCTGGCCTCATACGTATCTGCCGTTTAACTAAGTTTCATTATTTTCGTCAAATATTTCATAAAATTCAATATTTTCTATAAATTTCATTAAACCTATAATTCTGTCATTTGATATAGAACAAGTGATATTGACATATTGGTTATAATTCAGAGTTTAAGCAGACGCGACTGGCCGCTAAGGTTTAAACTTTGGCTCAAGATTAATGTTATACTGTAATACAGCAAATTTTCATTAAGCCAAGTTTAAACCTTACGCAGAGTTTAAACTAGAATTATAATACCGGGGATTAGTATTACTGGTGCTATGAATACCTGTTCAACTGCCGCATTGGAAGTTATTCTGGGGCTAACGCCTTTGCACCTTCAAATGAAGAAAGAGGCGATGCTCTAGGCACTTACACGCAATAGGACAAAACACTTCAAACCTAGGGATCTCGTAGGCCACTAATGCGCGATAGTATAAACATAGTTCAATTGTTGAACTTAGTTTAACTGATATTGAACTAGGTTCAAGTAAAATTTCTATAGTATAAAAAATAGCTTTTGACATTAGTTTAAACTACGTTTAACTTGAGCGGCCGATTTCATCCGTTCAAATTGAGTTTAAATAATAACTGACATTTTTATATTCTGAATAACGCTGAATAACATTCATAATTATAACTGTGAACGTTGTTAATAATATTTTAAGAAAGATTATTGACATAATTAACATTTTGGTAAGTTAGGTGCAATTGCATATACTTTATAATTCATTTAAATTATCAGGTAGATTTATATAGGGATAGAAAAGGGTGATTTTCTATTAATGTGCAACTTGTATTTGATGCCGCATTAAGAATAATGAACATAGTGGCGCGATGGCATGCATCAGCTCATGATCAAACTATATTTAATAATTCTGCTCTTCGAGGATTTTTTGAACACGGTGAATATGGGAATTCTTACTTACTAGGTGACAATGGATATGCATGCAGATCTTATTTGTTAACACCATTAATAAATTCGGAAACAGCAGCAGAAAGACGTTATAACAGGTGTCATTTTTCGACTAGAAATACAATAGAAAGAACAAATGGAGTGTTCAAAGGAATATTTCCGATTTTGTCAATAGGATTAGGAGTCAAATTACACAGAATATTTCCAATTATTGTAGCTTGTGCAGTACTGCATAACAATTTGAAGAAGTTAAAGATGTGCAGATAGAAGAGGAAAATGAGAACTTCGATGATAATGTGAATGATGGACACTTTTCAGTACAAACTGCGTTAATTAATACATATTTTAAGTAATTTTTCATATTTATAATATACAAATATAATACTTTTTGACATATTTGTTCAACAAAATTTTATTTATTAAGACGAAATACAGTTATAAGATTAACATATTTATTAATTAATTGGTATTATTTGTAGAATTCTTTATTGTTGCTATTTTTAAATTTTGTAGTTCAATTTCTTTTTGTTGAGCGATAATTTGTAAATTCATCAATTCCATTTTTTTTCTCATGTTCTGATGATAATATTTCTATTTTCTTTTGAACGTATTCTTCGATCAAAGGGAAATCTGGTTTACGTTTTTGAAAATGTTTGTAATTTCCAGTACGCTGTGTTTTGCTTTATTCTCCTGTAACTATTAATAATATGAAAATGATATTTAAAAAATAGTTACTTAATAAAATTTATCTAGAGTCTAGAGCATCAAAGATTATATAATTCTTACCTTCGCTAATTTCATTTTTATCGTTAGGGTTCGATTCATTACTATTTCTAGGTACAGCAACCAATATAAGAGGTGTAGTAACTGTAGACAATTCTTCTTTAAGATCCTGACAAATTTATTTTCAAATAAAAATCTAATATAAAATGGTACCTACTTACTATAATCTACAATATCCACCATTTCTACAATTACTTCCGGTAGTTGCTCTTCATTCGTATTATCTTCTTCTATACTTACAATATGCTCTAATCAAGTAAAAAAATAAGTATTATTTCTCTTGAAAATTTAAAGTTTTACATAAAGTCCTAAGTTTATCGTTTTTATATTCTGCATCATTATCGTATGTATTTTGATCTGGGTGAAACTGTGGTTTAAGTAAGTGTATTAATTTTTCTTCAATGTCTGTAACTTTTTTTTAAAAGTTTCACCGCTTGTAACAACCGTTTCCATCTACAACATAAATAAAAGTTCATTCAATTCAACTGCTGAAGTGTAAACAATGTTAAATGAAGCAAAATTTTCAATTTAATGTTATCAATATGCCATTTGAAACATGAATTAAATTTTATACTTACATTGTCATCTGCTAAAATTTTTTTTGCTCTTTTTTACCTCCCGCTACCTTTGGTAAGGGAGGTATAGGAATCGTGCTACAAATCGCATATAGAGATTTTGGTAAATGACCACGTTTTAAGGTCCTTAGGTTCCATTTTTAACATTTTCACGATGATTTCTGTGTGTATGTATGAGTGTGTGTATGTGTGGATCCTCTTTACGCTGTAACTCAAATACTATCGTTCAGAAAATTTGAAATCTTGTATTTCTACCTTATTCTAATATGGAAAGAAGCCATTAGATTTTGGTGTCAATCGGATAACCGGAAATGGCAGTTTACTTGAAGCTCACATTAGTTTTTCTTTAAAAAATACCTTTAAATGTTATTTTTTCGCAATTTGTTATTATAAAACTTAAAGATTATTTCATTTTCTACAGGTTTGCAGTAATACTTTTTCTATATATTTTATAGATAAATTTATAAAATAATATAAAAATTATATCTCGGAGCTTATGCACACAACTCCATGGTTACACAGTTCAGCTCAAATGTATGTAACTGACAGATAAATGTCATTGTCAAAAAAATAATCATTTCAAATTAATAACAGTAACGTTTTCAAAAGAAAATTGTAAATAGAACAATAGTTACATAGAAAGGAACTTAATATACATAATTTCAAATTAATAATAATGTTTTAAAACGAAAATTGTAAATAGAACAATAGTTATATGGAAACGAACTTAAGATACATAATTTATAGTTCATATTAGTAAATATGCAGGTATGTATTTAAATAAGAAAATAAATAAATATATTATCACGGCATATTACCCATTGCTGGGTGTGCTAATCCGCTATGTACACAGATTTCGGTAATGATGATGACATATTTGTATCGTGCGGGCGTGCATTACAGGTGTCAGTTTAGTGCCATTTAAAATTCGAAATATTTAATAGTAGGAATTGAATCCGGTTCCCCAGATTCGCGACCAGACACTCAGGCACGCGGCCATGAGACCCCCATAGGTATATGTATTTAACCCTTATCCGGATAGTTTGATTTCAGAACGTGACCGCATAGTCGGAGTCCATCGGACTCTATATGTTAAAATGCCATTTTGATAATAGTTATAACTTTTTTAGGTATAAATATTCTGAAATACGTGAACACATATAAAAAATATACAAAAATAAAACTTATAATACAAATAGAAATAAATAAAAAATATTTATTTAAGCATTGTGTACACAAACGGTTTACTTTACAATGTTCATTGCACATAGATTTTTTGCAATTGTCGCAACATTGCCTTTGCATTCTATCTTTTTTTTAGGACACATATGGTTCTCGGTCTTCAACTAAAAATCTGTTCATAGTTTCTTTTACATTTTTACTTAGTCCAAAAAAAAAAATCTTCGTATATGGGGACCAACTAACCCTTCAGCCACAGACACGAGAAACAAACGTCTTTTCTCGTGTTTTTGTGAATTCCATCCACAATTTAAATTTGTCCAAATTACATATGCAGCTATTCCTACAACATCCAACATATTCATAAAGAAGGCGAAAAGCCAACGGTTTGTGCGTCTTTTGCACATATATTCATCAACCATTTGGTCGAGAGTATCGACGCCACATTTTGTTTTATTGCAGTACATTATTATTTAGGTTTAGGTACATATGATACGATTGTTGCCTTTTTAGTAATACAGCACTTGCGCATTTTGCACGTAAATATTACGTATATATAATATATGAGTTCGCTGGACTCATACTATACGGTTAGGTCAGAAAATTATTAAATTGTTTATATTTTGTACAATAATTTTTTTAAATTTATTTTATCAATTTGGATATGTTTAATTTATGAATCTAGGAGAATTCACAAAAGGATAATTGTTTATTGTAAAAGTTGTTTAAAATAATTGAAAAGAACTTAGCCGGTGAGTCCAGTGGACTCATCTTGACCGGATAAGGGTTAAATTAATAAAAATTAAATGGCGGGAGGTATTGTGTTGTCACATCAGATTTTTTTACATTTTCGTAATAACTTTTAAGTTCTAAAGTCCTAACACATTTTCGGTTGTACGAATTAAATTTAGCAGTAATTTCGGTCTATGATTTTATTTTCAAATTATCTCTTGCCGAGTCAGTTTTTTTTATTTTCAATAATATTTATATATTCTTGCACTATTTCTATTAATGACAGTCTTTCTTCTTCATCGAAATTCTTAGATCGCTGCTTTTTGTTCATTTTATATTTTTACGTATAAAAAGTAATATGTAGGTATTTTTCAAATACTCAGACCCGCGAACGCACAAAACTTCCATTCAAGATAGAATGACGAGAAGTGTGCTGCACGAAATATTACCGACTGAGTAAGGGATAAACTACGTTCAGTTAACCCCAGTTCATTTTAATGTTATAGAGGTAGTGCCAAATGTCATGAGCTATGAAATGCGCAGATCAAGAAGAGAGACAGCTACAGAAAGATAAGGCAATAGGAAGAAGAGAAAGAAACAGTTTTGCCTTCTGCGCTACAGCTCATAACGTTTGGCATGGACTCTACCACCCAAATATGATTAACCTAAGTTCACTAAATAAACTCCGTTTGCTTAACTGTTGTTTAACACATATTTAATCGACCTTTATACTATCGACCATTAGAAATTCTAAGGGAGATACACTTACATGGAATGACCATGTATGTCTGTGATATAATGTCAAGATACAATTTTGACCAGACGTATAAGGTAATCATTGGAGATCGCCTTCAGTGGACAGTAGGAGGACCACCCTTTCCAAAGGACTCTTTGTCCTGGTTTACGGATAGTTCAAAACTAGAGTCAGGAGAAATTGGAGTGGGTGTACTTAGTTCAGGTTACCAAATAAAGGAATCCACAGACACCACTTCCACTATATTTCAAGCAGAGAACCTAAACAAAGGTCTCAAACGAGCAAAAATAAACATAATGCCAGAAGCCAGGCTGCTTTAAAGGCACTAGGTGCATTCAATTGTGAGTCAAAGCTAGTCTGGAATTGCATGAATACCCTACAACACCTGGCCAAAGACAACCACGTCACTTTTTGGTGGGTGGACATAAGGGGGTTCTAGACAATGAAAAAGCTGATGAGCTCGCTAAAAAGGAAGCCAAATTACCGTTTTACGTGCTTGAACCTTCTTGTGGACTCTTGAAAAGCCATATAAAGAAGATTTTTTTTTTTATTTGTTATAATATAATACAACTAAAATGTACTCTCTTGGGCTTACGAAAAGCTGCCCGGCTCAGCTACAAACAAATTGTATAGTTTTTATTTATATTCAAGTTATTTAAATATTTATACTTACTAAGAGTTTATTTATTTAATTTATTTTATGCACTAAAATTTACACTATATTTACATTTTACAATACTATTACTGATTCGGACTGATTATTGTTGACTTATGTATGTAACTAATTACTTAATTTAATATTGAATCCTGTGACACACTCGTTTAACTGCTTATACTCATAAAGCTAACCCCATTATACTCCAGAATATTCTTCCCTCTCTTATATTTGAACACAGTTTCGGAATGTTCCATAAGAGATTATCACATGTACAGTATTTTTTTTAAAGATGTCCGATCAAGGTCACCTGTATCAAACGAATTAACAAATTGGCATACATTTATTTCTCTTCTTTGCAAATGCTATAAGCGTGCGCGATAAGGATGGATATAACACGCTTGTCTTTCAACAATTCATATTGTTTCGACTAACTTAGGACATTCCACTTTAAAACGATGCTCGTTGTTGATAATACTTTCGCTGCATCGTAAGTTATTTATTAATTCAGATACATTACCTTGATTTGTAAGTTATTTATTAATTCAGATATATTACCTTAATTCATATCCGTACGGATAACGACACTACTGAATTTGTCAGAATGGTCGAAGCAAGAATCTGAATTCATACAACCTTGATCGAAAATCTTTAAAAAAATTTACTGTACGCAGGTATATGCAACTAATTTGAAGTGACTTTTCGAAATACCCAGTCTTGTTATCACGCGTGCGCAGAGTTACCAATATTTTGGGTTATTTACATATTTATTGTTGGTAACGTTTTTCTATAAGTTTCATATCCCATTACTCTCGAAAATCTCAAATTACATTTATCGCCGTTTCCGAACTTATACCCAAATGATTGTCTGCAGTGGCGTAGCCAGAAAAAATTTACAGGGGGGGTTTTAGGATAATACATTTTAAATAAATATTTTTATAAATATAATTTTTATTAGTAGGCAATTTTTTTAATCAATAGGTAAATAACAACAATGCTAAATTATGCAGTGAATTTCAAACCACTACCTAAATATGTTTATACAAACCGCAGTATAAACACAAGAAAATTTGTAATTGTAACACTAATAAATTAAATTTACGTAGGTATTCTACTTAAGAACAAGAACATAGCGCATGAGATTCACTGTTAGCTGTCGGTAAATTTTGGTAAAACTCGGCATTTTCACGAGGACATTGCGCGAAAGGGCATCTGTAGGCTACAGATTGTAGCTAATATTTGCGTGTAAACAGATTTCTACGAAAATTAATATTCTTTTACAATGTTATTAAAAGAGTTGGTGTGAGTCAGTTGAGATGGTTTGGGCATGTGGAGAGAATGGCGAGTGAATGGCTTTTTAAACGTATATATCTTGGTGAAGTTGAAGGGTTTTCGATTGCGTGGCCGACCAGTGTGTAAGTAGATGGATGTGGTTGGTAGGGTGCTTAAAGAGAGAAAGTTTCCAAGTAAGAAGAGAAGAAGAGCATGTATGAATATGATATGAGTGTGGCCGGGGCGAAAGAAGTGTGCTTAGACAGGAATGTGTGGCGAAGGATGATTGTTGCGCAACTATTATTGTGATCCGAATGCGGCATTTCCCTACCGAAAATCAGTCACTTTAATATGTTTAAGAGTAAAAATTTGTTGTATGATGTTGATGTTGTTCTTATTGTTTTCGGGTTTGTGCGAATCCAGTAAGTGGGACACGCGTGATTTTATGTATGTATGAAAATTAATTAGTTTTTGCTTCAGATCATATTATATATGAACAAACGAGTAAGTTTTTAAATTAGTGTTAAAAGCGGTCTACCATGGTCTCGCAGGGGGGGGGGGGTTCTAACCCCTAAAACCCCCCCTATGGCTACGCCACTGATTGTCTGTGCAACACATTTTTAAATTTCACATCAAAACATAAACATGTGTGTTTACGGACTTTTAGTTCTATTACGCATGCGTACATCGTTTGTACGCACGTATATGCAACTTGTCTACGAAGTTTTCAAACATGTTCGTAAACATACGCAAAAAGTTGTATGAAACGGGCAAAGTTGCAGAAAATCCATGACACCATAACAAGTTGCCCGTATGTGTTTACGTATGATAACCCCTTTATTGTATACACATATAATGACCGATTGCTATCACTTCTATTGTATTTACTCGACTATCTACGCCTTTCTTCGTTCGTACTCGTCTTCGTTCACTTTTTGAAATTCACGTAACTATATACAAATATCGATGATATTGTAAATGAATTTTCCAAAGAGAAGGTGTCAGATGTCGACTGATATTTTCATACGTAATATAACAAGTGATATGATTATCATCGATGATATTCTCGAGTGAAACCGAGCTGCAGATTTCACGAGTCCGAAGGACGAGTTGGAATGTGCTGCTTCGGTTTCACGAGCAATATCTTCGATTATTAATCATATCACGAGCTTATATTTAATGAGAGAATATAATGAATTTTTGCAATGTAACCTAATCTAACTTTTAATATACATATTCATATTGTATTAAAACATGGTACTTACAAGTTTTATTTAATATTTCGGAGTTTGAATTATTGTTATTATTTATTTTTATACTCAAAATTAACTGTCAATGTCATAAATAAAGAAAACAAATCTCTTAGTAACAACTATAAATACAGGGCCGGATCTAGAACAAAAGATGGGGTGGGCAAGATCTAAAAATGACCCCCCCCCTAAATATTATTAATAGGAATAATTGTAGACTGGCAACTTTTAAATAAATGTACTTTATATATGTATAAGAACACTAAATTCCTATAAATGAATGTAACCATCCGAGTTTCGTCAAATTGTATTCTGTTACACTAAATTTTTTTTTGCAAATGCTAGCGAAAAAGCTATATTTTTTACAAATACAGCTTAAAAAACTAATACTCACGAAATGCACGCAACCACCCGAACCGAGATAACATATATTTATTTAAATTACATACATTATATACCCGAATTTCGTCAAATTGAATCGTGTGCGTTAGGTTACCGTTACATTTTTTGAAAATTTGCAAGCGAAAAAGTCTTAATTTTTACAAATACATTATATTTTAGCTAAAAGAAGACATTGCAACAAAAAAATTGGAATATCAAGGGGGTAGGTATTCTAGAATCCAGCCAATTTAAACTATAATTCTGTGTAATATTAATATTCTACAACAATAATATTTAAATATTATACGAGTAGAATAAAAATAAACAATAAATAAATAGTTACCGTTGGTTTGGTTGTTTTATGTTTTAATTTAAACACAAATACACAATGTTGATAAACAAGAAATTAAGAAATAGCGTGTTTCTTACGACAATGTAGCGCACGTAGCGCAACACAGAGCACGAAATACGGGGCGCATCGGCATTGCGCATATGCTTCGATATAGCGCACGCGCATCTCGCATAGTATACAATATTTGATAATGGATTTCTTAAAATAATATATAGTATATAATTATTTATATATTAGGTAAGTGATAATTTTAAATAACTCTAAAAATAACACGAGTATTAATTATACGTCTAAATAATTTTTTTGTGAATTGCCGCCCCTTGCAAATTTTAAGGTGGGCCCACCTTGCCCACCCTTAGATCCGGCCCTGTATAAATACGGTGTTTATTTCTTTGTTTTTTATCATTGCTATGATAGGCTATGGGAGATTCTGAATGTTGATTGGCGGAAAACATGTCACGTGACTAAGGAATTATATTCTCAGTTTTATTTTTATTATCCTTTTCTTAGTAAGGTAGTTTGGGATTTTAAACACACTTTTCGGTTGTAATGGCAGTATATGTATGTACATATTTTTATTATGCAGGTTGCTACCATTTGTTTTCTCAAAACTTTTGTGGAAAGAAGATCGTATATGGGTCAATTTTGTCAAATTTGAAAATTGGAAATAATTTTTAAGTGTAACTTTAGTACTATAATACAATACGAGTAGTACAATCAAATCTATTTAACTATGATTTTAGTGTGTAGACAATTAGATTTTGTGTTTTGTATGTTTTCTACAAAATCATAATTTTCTTTTACTACTGCCAATAATAGAAAACCTTATGTTCCGTCTATAATATTTTTTAATTGCGAGGAAATGAGAAAACATCTAATAAGAAAAATACAAGAAACGTTCATGAAAATTGTTAATTAAAATTTTAATTTAAATTTCGGCGATTATTATAATAAAATCACTCCAGCAGTAATGACAGGATACGAATTTCTGCAGTAATTAGTAGAATAATTATTCTCTAGCAAATATGAGTAAGAAGATATTAACGAGAAATTTTAATTAGATTCCTAATGAAACTAAATTTTCATAAATGTCAGTTATATGTAGGAACAATATTATCATGTAGCAGCATATGAGCATAAATAAACTGTTTCCCATAAGAGGAAGTTCTTTGTTTCCGATATTCCGCTCTGCTATATATAATGCATTAGCTGCACGGAACATCCGGTGGAGTTATCCAACCACTGGTCACTGGTTGTGTTAATTATATATGCATATTATTAATTTACTGTTGAATAAGTCCGAGCCAAGTCGAGCTGAGCTGTTTTTGTACCCACCGCGGGATTAGTTCATTTGTTTCATATAACCACTGCACTGTTGAAGATCCTAGAGCTCTGGGTCTTAATGCTCATCACTTGTTTAATCCCACCCAATTTGAATAAATTAAAATGTAAGCCGGTAAAAACGTGGTCCTCTGTTATTTCTCCTAACAATTTTGCAATGGTCATCAGGTTTTTACTTTACTACATGAAAATTCATACATTTTATTATTTTTTTCATTCCTGCAAATATGAGAAAAATAACTCCATGTTGTAAAGTTATATTGTTGTAACCTCCGACCAAGGAGCACTTTTTTTAACTTCCATAAGTGTATCATTGCTGTCAATATTTGTTTTTGATTCTTCTTGTATTTTGACTTTTCTTTCAGTGTTTATTCTTATTTTAGGTAGTGTATATATCTTTGTTTGCTGTTTTATTAGTTGTAGCAGTAAATTAATTATTATTTTTCATTTAAAAAAAATTAATTAGTAGTTGTTAGATTATCTTCACAGTTAAGTTTTTTCTTAAGACCAGTTTTACAATAAATATTAGATAATAGTAGTTTAATTGGTTTTAAATATTAGTTCTATCTATTTTCCTATATAAGCTGTATGTGGCTATGTAAAAGGATTTGTTTTAGTTTCAAATTGCACCAGGATCGCATTCTTATTTACATATCCCAATCCGGGAATTTCTTCAACGCCCTAATATTCAAAATCAGAATATACATGCACAGAATCATTCAAATCCCGAATATTCAAAAACAAAATCGCACCTCGCCAGAAGGCGCTTCGCTCGAATCATTTAAAAAACAAAAAAATAGGCGTGGCCAAGCGTAAGTCACTTTAGGTTAGGTTAGGTCTAGTTGAGTTTGGCTAAGTTAGGTGATTCTGTCGATTGTCGAAATACGTTTTGGTGTAATGCGCGGTTTTGTTTTTGAATATTCAGGATTTGAGAGATTCTGTGAATGCATATTCCGGTTTTGAGCGTTGAATATGCACCCTTTCAATACAATTGGAAAAAATAGAACTTATTTATACATTTATTGCAAAAATTAAATATTTATTATAAAGAGGATGTTTCACAACTTAAGGATAAAAATTAAATGGCAGATACTACATGATGTAAGATGTACTAATCACGAATGAAAAAGAATCATTTTTAAAATACGGAAACTTATCATATTAAGGCCCGGTTGTTCCAAGTTCAGATAAAGTAGCAGTTTACTATCTATTAGATAAATTTATTCTACCGTTTTAACTAGAGAATAAGATTTTTGCGTAGTTCCATGATGTTTTAGTCTCCGGATACCTAACTGGCAAATTGCTATCAGAAAGATTAAAATTGTGTTCGGGTAGAGTTATTTTTAAAACGTTGGCAACTAGGCTGTAATAATTTTAATAGAAAATTGGTCATTTTTTGCCTGTCTGTGTTTTGGTGCAGTTGTAGTTTAAACCATACAGTTTGAATGTTTAGAAAAAATGATAAATACGACTTATAAAAATCTGATGTGGCCAGCACATAACCTCTCGCCGTATATTTTACCTGGCTGTATGCATAAAGCAAAGAATATTTTTATAAATACAAATAATATATTCATATAAATCTATGACGTATAAACTTCTTTATTATTCAATAATAGCATGTCTCAACATGAAGATATTTTACCATAAATTATGTTACAATAAATTACAAAGTAGAGTTTACCATATATAAATATTAGGCTGGTAACTGCAATTTTCAATTCGAACAACGTTGTTTACTTTCTCTTCATATTCTTCTAGTAAAAACATTAATTTTGGGCGGTCTAAAATGTATATATCTGGATTGTGCATCTATTCTTATATATCTTCTTTTACATTTTATTTTTTCATACTTGTTATATCTAAATAACCTTAATTCCCTTTAATAAAGTGACGGATAGATTGCACTCCGATTATTCTTATATCGATGTGTAATTTTGTCAATATTTACAACTTACTTGAGAAGAATTTGATAGTTTTTTCGCAATTCAAAGTTACTCTAGTCTACAGTACTGGTGTACATTGTCCCATAATGTTTGAAACAAATTTAAGTCCTTCAACCTAGACTTGTCATCTCCATAATAGTCACAGATCAAGAATTAAGGGATTCTCCAAATACATTTTTCTTTCATTACTCATTATTTCTGACACTGACATTTATCTGTCAGTTACAAATAATTTAAATTATCAACTATTTTTCATGGCATCCTTTCGGTTGTAAAATTAATTACAACATTATTTTATATATTATATTCCTTTTATCTCTAAATCTATAAAATATGTATAAAAATATTTAAATGTATCAGAAAGAGAATTTATTTTTCTTTAATATTATCAAGAAAAATTTTCAAAAAATAATATTTAGAAGATTTTTTTTCAAGAATCTTCTACTTCCGGTTGTCCAATTGTTACCAAAACCTTTTCAGATCTTCCCATGAATGTCCGATTGGGAAATACGTTGTTAAACAAATTTTAAGTCTTATAGTTTTTGAGTAACCGTCCTTCCAACATCCCACACACACACATCCACACACACACACACACACACACACACACACACACACACACACACACACACACACACACACACACACACACAGACATCATCGTAAAAATGTTAAAATCGGATTGTAGGGACCTTAAAACGTGCTTATTCAATAAAATCTGGATATGCGATTTTTAGCATGAATCCAATACCTCTCTTAGCGAGAGGTAAAAATGAGTGGTGAAAATTATAGATAAAGAGAAAGAGCAGTTTATTTTACTATCACGAAAATAACTAATTTAATTATATTAGTCGACAAATATAAAAATATAATGGAGTCCAGGAAGACAGATTCCGTCTCTTGGAAAGAAAAAAGACATCATCTGGAATCAATTAGAAATTATTTTAGTTTTAGTTGTGGCCGGTATCCACGGTATACACCCTGTTGCATATCGTAAAGCTAAGCTATCAACAACTGGCATATCGAAGATACAGCGTGATTCGTGATTCAGAAAAACAAATGTAGACAAATAAGTGTTTATTTCTCATATTATGCTTTCTTTAAACTTTCCTAATAGATAAGAACAATATTTGGTCTTTATTTTTTATCAAACAAATAAAGAACTGTATTTTTTGACATTCGAAACCTCAAAAAAATCTGAATCATCCCATTTTCAAAATTAATACATCTTTCTCGTACTGTATACTGTTTTCGAAAATTAATATTGTTAAAAATGAAATCCAATACTTCATCATCACCGTTGTACTGATTTATTATACTAATTATTAATATTAACAGCTTATATCTTCAAAACAACACAAACGTTGCATACCATATGTTCCGTTTTCCTTCACTTCGTGTTTCCATTCGTGTGCACTCGGTACGATATTCTTTGGATAAAACTGTTAACTGGTAGTTTGACTGACTGTTAGTTATCTTGCCGTTAACGAAAAATTATCTTACTGGTAACTTTTAATCGCAAACTGAAGTTATCAATAAAATAAATTTTAACCGAATGTTTAACTACAGATGGAACAATCGGCCGTAAGTGTATATTTCTAGTGACACTGGTCGACATGAATAAATGAAATAATAATTAATTTATTTGTTATTCAACATCAGTTATGTGATTAGATAATTCATTATTTGGCGTCAGTTAGTGAAAAATCTGACGTGGTTCACATATACCTCTCGCCCCTTCCGTTTTTGGTTAAATAAATTTTGTATTTAATATTTCTTGTATGACCAAAAATTTGACTTATACCAGTTCTTTATATTTAGATTTTTTAATTTTAAATTCATTCTATGAAGAAATTTTGCCCTACTCTTCTAATATGTCGAGATGATTCCAATTCGTTGTCGGGATTGACAGTATTTCTGAAGGGTATATGTAATATACTTATAATTTTAAATATTTAACTAATAATACAATATGAAATAATATATGTATGTACTTTCTAGAAAAAGTCTTCAGTAATGTCATTAACACTGACATTTATCTGTCAGTTTCAAACGTTTTAATTTTTCAATTAGTTTCCATGGCATTATTTGGGCTGCGAAATTTATTACAATATTATTATTATTATTATTATTATTATTATTATTATTATTATTATTATTAGATAGAGAATTTAATTTTCTTCAATATTTACAAGAACAAAAATTTAGAATATTTTTTTAAGAATCTGTTTATTCCGGTTGTCCAATTGCTACCAAAACCTTTTCAACTCTTCCAATTAATGTTCGTTGAGAAATACGTAGTTAAACAGATATCAAGTCTTATAGTTTTTGAGAAATCGGCCTTCCGACATCCACACATACACACACACACACACACACACACACACACACACACACACACACACACACACACACAGACAGACATCATAATAAAAAAATGTTGAAATTGGATTGTAGGGACCTTAAAACGTGCTTATTCATTAAAATCTAGATATGCGATTTTTGGCATGAATCCAATACCTCTCTTAGCGAGAGGTAATAATGCAAAAGCGACAGTACCAATTTACAATAATTAATTATTTGCTTCTCGTTAACTTGAAAGTAAGTTAGAAAAAACCTAGTATGTGATACGTTGCAAAATCTTATTTTTTGGACATTTCATCTTTTATTGGATTTTTTAAACCCGGGTGATTGTATTTTGACAAAGGAGGTGAGCTAATATTAGTTAAGATAAGGGGTAAAAAATATACCTATTACACTATGTAGCGCAAAAAGGCATAGGAAATATGTAGATATGTGTCCGAGCGCTAGACAAGGATGAAGATATAGTGTCCCTGACATTTTACATGAGAGATAACGGATTCAGCTGTATATAGATTAATAGGTATATTGGTAAATAAAAATAATACGGCTGTTGTAAAGCTTGTTTAAATTATTTTGAAGATTGGAAACCGTGAGGCGTTAATTTGGTATCGAAGAGTACCTACATACTCCTAATTTAATGGCTTATAATTAAATTATTTACAAAAATATAATGCTATTTGACAGTTATTACTTATTATTTATTAAAAATAGTAATCTACTTATACTGCAGCCGATATATTGAGGACCTTTTCTTCTTCTTCACGGATCCTTAATACACTTTATACGGTAACGGATAAGTTTGTTTCTAACATAGTAATTTAAACTATAGAAATGGCCTATTGCACCAATATTAACTGACGTAATATATTATAACGCATATAAATGTTGATTTTATTTTAATTTTTGTATAATTTCAAATTAAAATGATGCACCTGGGCATAAGGGCCGGTGTTAAAAACTTTTTAATATACGATTAAAAAATTTAGTTGATAACTAAATTTAATATCCAATATTAATAAAATTTAATAATATATTTAATAACAATATTTAAATTTAGTTACAAACTAAATTTTAATCGTAGATCCAGTGTTTACCCTGTGTGTATCATTTAATTTAAAAAATCAATATCGGTTCCGGCGAGATTGGAAGTAGAATTCAGACTCTTTTTATACTAAATATATATATATATATATATATATATATATATATATATATATATATATATATATATATATATATGTAAAATTATTAATAAAGAAAGGCCTTATTTTTCAATAATCCTATATAATACGTATATTATTTCTATAAATTTCGTGAAAAATTTAGTAGTTCAACTTTTTGGGAGAAATAATTTCATTAATAGTTAATTTAAATTATAATTATATCTACATTATCTATTTCTAAAAAAAAACATTTTTGGAAATAATTAGTGAAATTTATAAAATTCTCACGAAGTAAGGAAAATTTACTTAATTTTATATCATAAATTTTTGGTAAGTAAGAAGCTGAAAAGAAAATGGTGAAAGTTTTTTTTTTTTTGGTTGGGTTTATAATCTGACAAAGCCTTTGTCACGAGTAGAAAAGTGTGTTAGAATGAATTGCGGGAGTACGTGGAGTATCTCCGCGTTCGCAGTGTGGTGTCGGTATGGCAGGTGACTACATGTTTTGAATACCTACGCACCCTGAATTTCAATGTTATCAATACTGTGTTTTTCACGTAAATGCTACGGGGCAAATATGCAAATACACAAAAATGATCGGGAATTTTGTATGAAATTTGCTGAATTATTCTTCACACAATGTAGACAAATTGCATTGTCATCCATTTTATTTTTATTCAAAGTGCTGCCAACTTATTTCCGTAGTAAATAAATTTAGAACGGATAGTACGAATTCATTTTGTTTTATTGGAATTCAAGCTTGATGTGTCTATTGAAAGTAAATTATTGAAAAGACTTTATGACTAAAGACATTTAAAAGAGAGAAAGAGTGGGATGATGAGATAATAAATGACTGTCATATTTAAAATAAGATTCTACAAAATTTGTTTATGACATTTGAAAAATTCATACTGCTTTCTAAAATTTGTACATATTTGAAATTTTGCAATTATTGATAATTAATTGAATAAATGTAATACTTTTCAAGAAACTTTTAATAGATTATCCGAGAAAATAAATTGTTTTTTTTTGTAAGTTATGTTATTACAAATATATTTTATTTTCTATAAGTTTTCTCTGTACTATTTGTAAATCTTTAAAGGATTTAAAGAAAAAATATGTAATAATAACTACTTTCGTTCAAAAATGGTGTTACGATTTTATAATGTGTTACATTCTAATTAAATCTTCTCATCGATATGCCTTTGTTCGATTTATAGTGGGAGTGGGGTAGTTGTGTATTTTCCATTTTTTTTAAATGGTTCAAATAATTAATTTCAATAAATGTTTTACGTTTGGAAAGTTTATTTTTAAAAGTATAATTTAATTTTTTTTTATTTAAAATTGATTGACGTGCATTGTGCCCTAGCGAGTTAACTGGGTATTAATGCTAAGTTTGTTTACTTCTTATGATATAAATTAAAATTGATTAGTATAGTTACGTTGTCTTAAATTCGCAGATATAAAAACAGAAAATATAATGATAAAGCATTCGCTGTACTCATAAATTATTATGTGCCATGGATTAATAAACATCAATCTTAATAAAACACAAAAGAATAAATATTTCATTTAATTTTGTATAACAAAGAACAATAAAACAATCTGATGTGGCCAGCACATTACCTTCCGTCTATCCTGTGTACAAATACCATACATAAATTTTCTTGCAAAAGATCCTATATTTCCAGTAAAATTATTTCATAAACAAACTATGTACATTGCACTTGACACTGATATCGTCTTCTTCTTTAGCTTTTTCCATTCGTTAGGGGTCGCTATTTTTTATTTTCTTCTACTACTCATTTCTATTTTGCGTGTCGTTCTCATTCATTTCCTTTTTTCTCAAGTTTTTCGCAATACAGTCCTTCCATCTTATCTTTGGACTTTCTTAGGTTTTTCTACCTTCTTTTACTAAGCTATTCATTCTTCTTCCAATATATTCTTCATCTTTTCTCGTGACATGTTCAAACCAATGTAATCGTCTCTCTTGTATCTTTCTAGAAACTTGTAACACTAGAGTTATTTCCTTACCGTATCTTTCCGTGGAGTTATTTCCCTTATTCTTTTATTCATTATCGTATCTTTCTGTGTCTTCCCCAACATCTATCTCAACATCCTCATCTCTGCCACATTCATTTACTTTTCATTGATACTGACATCTGTCAATTTGAATTATCTGAATATATTAGCAGTTTCCATGGTTAGCATAGCTGGCTGATTTATGAAATTTAATATCTTTATAATTCTTTAACTCTGTATCTATTGAACATGAAGTATAAAATGCAATCAAATCGTATAGAGAATAAAATATGACTTGTTATAATAATATTAAATGTCAATAAATGATATTTAACTGTTTTTTTCTTCAAGAAAAGTGTAGAGTGTAGGTATACAAGAAATATTAAATACAATAGGGCGCGAGCAGTCATGTGACTTTTTTGGCCTTGAGAAGTAGATATGATGGCCCGTGTCAGACAATAGCTAGTAATTATGTACATAGATGTCAAATATCAAAATTTCTCATTCTAAATTTAGTGATTTTCAAATTCCATGTGGTTTATTATCCTCAACAAGTATATTTCACACTCCTGGAGACAAATTAACTACGTGAGTTTAGAAAATCATGAAATTTATAATGAAACATTCTGACATTTGACATCTATGTACATAATTACTAATTATCATTCTGAAACGGCCCCCCATATCTGCTTGTCAAGGTCAACAATGTCACATGACTGCTCTCGCCCTGTACTTATGTAACCAAAAACGGAAGTGGCGAGAGGTATTGTGCTGGCCATCTTAACCTAACCTAACTGAACGCACAAAACTCAGGCTAATAAAAAGCATGCAGAGTTTAATGCGTTTGGTGAGGTTATTGTTGTTATTGTTCAACAACAGTCCCGCATTCGGATCGGGATTTTAATTTTTCAACAACGGTCTCGAACGTTAAGCGACGACTCTTCGACATTTCTAGTACTAAACCACGCCTCCGCGTACGACACTGTATAGTTACGTCCTTAATAAAAACTCAAAAACGACGTCTGACGTCGCGACGCCGACGGTCGTCGGTATCATCCGACTGCCGTCGAAGTTGATTCCCGACCAACCTTTGGAAACTTATATGGCGAGTGCCAGGCATTTTCCGGTAGTACTCTATTCCGGTCAATACATGTCGCTAACGTTGCGTTAAGAATCTACATATTTAATATGGACGCAACAATTGGTCCGCGTGTTTTTCTGAGGTGAAAAATAAGGACGCATGGGAAACATTTGAATTTGACGTGAATTTGTGAATTTAACATTTGAAAATATTTGTGTTTTTGCTTTGATTATTAATTGTACCTTCTGTGTTTCTACTGAGCGAGTTAATCTAATATTGTTTAATTTTATATATTCATACAAGATATCCGTGTTTTATTTTCAACCCACTTATAATTATTTCAATGAAAGAAGTTGTCGAATTATTTTGAAATTAAATTTTTATTATGCATATTATAAAATATAGTTTAATATTATATTTTTGCACATACATTTTAATATTAGAATTCATTTATGTTAACTAACAAAACTATTTTTTTTGAATAAGATTAAAAATGGATTGCCTAATATCCTTTTTAGTTTTATTCCAATCACCAGGTGTAATGTTCAGTTCAAGTACACATGAGTTTCAGGTCTAATTTTACTTATTGATTCAGATGCAGATTTTTATGCTCTATAACTTTATTTTTACATATAATAATTAGGGAAGAAGGAAATTACAAAAGTATGATTTTACATGTTAAAATCCTATGTTCGACTGTGTCGGTCACTATCCTGTATACATCTTCTTAGTTATTTAATTTTGCTGCTAAAATAAAATAAAATTATACATTAACCAATTCACTTTGTTGTGGTATAAAGAGTCTGCTTTACCCTTGATCGGAGTATACTAATTTATTTGGTGAAAAGCTATTTTTGAAAGTAAAATACACAAATAGAATAGTGTTAAAATATATGCAAAATAAATGCAGTTTTGTGGAGAATTTAATTAATGGATAAATTATTCATGAGTTAAATTAATGTATCATTGTGAAACATGTTCATTTTATGGAAAACTCAAATGAATCATATTACATAGGTAGGTACTTTAATAATTAAAATGGAAAACTAGATAGTATGGTAAACGAAAATCTACTAACCTGGTATTGAGTGCAGTTGAAACAATGCCAGCAACACATTTCCCCTTCAACGTATTTTTTTGCTTGACCCAGATCACACGGAAGACTGCAGACGGACTCGGGAGGCTTAGGATGACCTAACTTGAATTGGATTTCTGGAAAATGAGAAATTTAAAACTTGTTTATATCATAGTATACACGTGCAGTAAAATAACTATTTATTGCAAAAAAGTGAATTATCAAGAACGATTAACATTATTTATGATACCAATTACAATAATACACAATTTAATAACAAATATTATATTTTTTATTAACTTACTATTATTAATTATTTTTAATTTACCAAAGAAGTAATTAAGTAATATTTTGTTATAAAATAAATGAAAAAGAAGTGAGCGATTTACCTGTTAATTTCGAAATAGTCAAATATTGTCTCTCCTAATTATTTTTCAGCAAAGTAATTCAATAGTTTTTTGTAGAGAAAAAATTCTAATTCTAATTCATAATTTTCTATTATCCCGATTATGAAAAATCAAACAAATTTAACTTTTAATATTAATGAAATCCGTAGCGCTATGGAATAATATATAAAATTAGTAAAGAATATAGTACATTACGTTAATAGAGGTAGAAAGCGGTATTTTTGTATTGAAACCAGAAACTAGCTATTGCGGCAGAGATGGCAGCCGAAACCAGGCAAAGTGGGTGAAGCACAAAAGTGCGTTCTACTCCGAATGACACAAATAATACCGCTCGCTAAGAGAGGTATTGGATTCATGCTAAAAATCGCATATCCGGATTTTATTGAATAAGCACGATTTAAGGTCCATAGAATCCGATTTTAACATTTTTACAATGATGTCTGTGTGTGTGTGGATGTGTGTGTGTGTGTGTGTGTGTGTGTGTGTGTGTGTGTGTGTGTGTGTGTGTGTGTGTGTGTGTGAGGTTGTTGGAGACACGATTTCTCAAATTCTATAAGACTAAAGACCTGTTTGACTACGGATTCCTCAATTTGACAGTAATGGGAAGAGTTGAATAGGTTCTGGTAACAATTGGACAACCGGAAGTGGTAGTATCTAAAAAAAAAAATTCTAAATATTATTTTTTGAAAATTTGTTACTACAAATATTAAAGATAATTAAATTCTTAATCTGACACATTTAATTTTTTTATTATATCTCGTATAGGTTTGGAGATATAGTGTATAATAATATAGAATAATTTGTTGTAATAAATCTCGTTGCCCGAAAAACAGTTGCGATATTTAAATTTTTGTAATTGACAAATAAATGCTAAATGTCAGTGTCAGATATTTCTGGGAGGTATGAGTACATTTAATATATATTATTGTATTATTAATTAATTATGTATTTAAATTACAGGTATGTTAATATTACATATATGCTTAAGAAATACCGCTAATACCGTCAATGAATTTGAAGAATTTTGAACATATTAGAATAGTAGGATAAAATTTGTCATAGAACGAAAGAAGAGAAACAATTTCAATTATTTGTGTGTACTTATAGGGCGCGAGCAGTCATGTGACTTTGTTGGCGTTGGCAAGCAGATATGAGGATCCGTGTCAGAATGATGCCTAGTAGTTATTTACATCGATGTCACAATTGTCATATGACATTTTTTTTTTCAAAATATTCTGATGTTTATTTGTCATCCATTAGTATGGAATATACTTGTCGAGGAAAATAATCCACATGGATTTGGAAAATCATAATGTTGCGTATGAAAACTTATGATATTTGACACCTATGTATATTACTAGCTCTCATTCTGACACGGGCCCCCACATCTGTTTGCCAAGGCCAACAAAGTCACATAACTGCTCGCGCCCTATGCAACATAAAATGAAAATGGCGAGAGGTATTGTGCTGGCCACATCAGATTTTTTTTCAAGCGTTTCAAAAAAAATTTTGAAGAATATTTTGTTTCTGCAATTTAAGCCAAAGCTGGCTGTATATACTGCATATCTTCTACTTCTTGTGACAATTCATCGCTTAAAATGCTAACCAAAACACAAACGATACAACTGTCTTAACAACAATTTTTAATATGGTCGGAATTGATACGGCGTTTGTTATCGCCAGCCAGGGCCACCGCTGGACATTTCGGCGCTACAAGCAATTTTTCTTTTTGCGCTCTTACTAGGACGTTAAGGAACTCAAAATTGTGTCTTACTAAAATACGCAAAAAAACAAACTAAAATTTCGATGTGGTAAAAATATTTATTTTGTCTAAAAAATTCAGTCTATTTTCGACCATTTCAGCTTACCCACAACAAAATAAATTACATTTAGTTTTACAAAATAATATAGTTAACTTAGGGCCGGTATTTCCACCTTCGGATAAAGTTATCTAGTGGGTAAATAAAAAATGCGTCTTTCCATCTTAAGATAAGGTTATCCGTCAGATAAATATTGCCTATCCGGAACTTTTCTACCAGATAAATATGCTATACGACAGAAACATATGAATAATTGATGCAATAAATCGAGAAAAATGTCATATAATAGAAATTTTATAATTTTATGATGATTAATTTTTAAAAGAATAAGAACATATAGTATTAGAATGAACAAAATTTATTAAAAATTTCACATGTCTGATTATTATTTATTTCCATTTTTATTTTGTCCTTTTTACCTCTCGCTAAGAGAGGTATTGCATTCATGCTAAAAATCGCATATCCAGATTTTATTGAATAAGCACGTTTTAAGGTCTCTACAATCCGATTTTAACATTTTTACGATGATGTCTGTGTGTGTGTGTGTGGATGTGTGTGTGTGTGTGTGTGTGTGTGTGTGTGTGTATGTGTGTGTGTGGGATGTTGGAAGGACGGTTACTCAAAAACTATAAGACTTAAAATTTGTTTAACAACGTATTTCCCAATCGGACATTCATGGGAAGATCTGAAAAGGTTTTGGTAATAATTGGGCAACCGGAAGTAGAAGATTCTTGAAAAAAACCTTCTAAATATTATTTTTTGAAAATTTTTCGTGGTAATATTAAAGAAAATTAAATTCTCTATCTGATACATTTAAATATTTTATTATATATTCCATAGATTTAGAGATAAAAGAAGTATAATATATAAAATAATATGTTGTAATAAATTTGACAGCCGAAAGAATGCCATGAAAAATAGTTGATAATTTAAATTATTTGTAACTGACAGATAAATGTCAGTGTCAGAAATAATGAGTAATGAATTAAAAATGTACTTGGAGAATCCCTTAGTTCTTGATCTGTGACTATTATGGAGATGACAAGTCTAGGTTGAAGGACTTAAATTTGTTTCAAACATTATGGGACAATGTACACCAGTACTGTAGACTAGAGTAACTTTGAATTGCGAAAAAGCTATCAAATTCTTCTCAAGTAAGTTGTAAATATTGACAAAATCGGAGTGCAATCTATCCGTCACTTTATTAAAGGGAATTAAGGTTATTTAGATATAACAAGTATGAAAAAATAAAATGTAAAAGAAGATATATAAGAATAGATGCACAATCCAGATATATACATTTTAGACCGCCCAAAATTAATGTTTTTACTAGAAGAATATGAAGAGAAAGTAAACAAAGTTGTTCGAATTGAAAATTGCTGTTACCAGCCTAATATTTATATATGGTAAACTCTACTTTGTAATTTATTGTAACATAATTTATGGTAAAATATCTTCATGTTGAGACATGCTATTATTGAATAATAAAGAAGTTTATACGTCATAGATTTATATGAATATATTATTTGTATTTATAAAAATAATCTTTGCTTTATGCATACAGCCAGGTAAAATATACGGCGAGAGGTTATGTGCTGGCCACATCAGATTTTTTCCGCTTGTAATTCTACTATTCTATTATATATAAGTTTTCCAAAGGAAGACAAAAATGATATATTCTTACAAATTGTACTTATTTTTTATTGACATTTATATATCAATATTTTAAATTCTGGTTACTTATTATCACTGCTAGTGTCATTAATATTGTTGAAATAAAATTTTGTAATTGTTGTCATCAAGTTTAATCTCCAAGCTTGTCATGAGTGTCCGTGAGGTGACGCGTGGTAAAGGCCCGCACGGTACGAATATGTCATCATCATTACCCAAGTCTGTGAACAAAGCATATTGGCACACCCAGAAATTGGTAATATGCCGTGATGATATATTTATTTTCACACATTTCTTTTAATTTTCATTCTTCCACATAATAAACATACCATAATATACTGCATATTTATCCAAATTACTTTCAAGCTGTAACTTTTTGTTCACAGTAAATCATTAATTACGTTAAAGCAAAAAGATCAGATCATAACCACAAATGTTAAAATAAATATTGAGCAACTTGACCGAAACAAAATTTATATAGCATTTTTACCTCCCGCTATCCTTGGTAAGGGAGGTATAGGGATCGTGCTAAAAATCGCATATCGAGATTTTGGTAAATGACAACTCTATAATCCGATTTTAACATTTTCACGATGATGTCTGTGGGTGTGTATGTGTGTGTGTGTGTGTGGATCTTCTGGGCGCTCTAACTCAAATACTATCATTCAGAAACTTTTGAAATCATGTATTTCTACCTTATTCTAACTTGGAAAGAAGCCATTAGATTTTGGTGTCAATCGAATAATCAGAAACGGTAGTTTACTTGAAGCTCAAAGTAGTTTTTCTTCAAAAAATACCTTTAAATGTTATTTTTTCGCAATTTGTTATTATAAAAATTAAAGATTATTCCATTTTCTACAGGTTTGCATTAATACTTTTTCTATATATTTTATGGTTAAATTTATAGAGACAGTACTATAAAAATTATATCTCGGAACTTATGCTATAAACCCAACTCCATGGTTACACATTTCAGCTCAAATGTTTGTAACTGACAAATAAATGTCACTGCCGAAAAAAATAATGATTTCAAATTAATAACAGTAACGTTTTTAAAAAGAAAACTGTAAATAGAACAATAGTTATATGGAAATGAACATAATATATATATAATATAATTTCAAATTAATAATGTTTTAAAACGAAAATTGTAAAGAGAACAATAGTTATATGGAAAGGAATTTAATATACGTAATTTCTAGCATTAGTAAATCTGCAGGTATGTATTTAAATAAAAATAAATAAATATATTATTACAGCATATTACCCATTGCTGGGTATGCTACTCTGCTTTGTATACAGATGTCGGTAATGATAGTGGCATATTTATATCGTGCGGGCGTTTACCAAGCGTCGTCTTATTGCTGGTGTGGAGAGTGCAACACAGGGGAGAATTTTGTACCATTCGTAATATTTGGCTTGGATCGGGATCGAATTTGGTTCCCCAGATTCGCAGCCAGACATCAGGCACGCGGCAACGAGACCCCATTGGTATGTATTTAAATTAATAAAAATTAAATGGCGGGAGGTATTGTGTTGGTCACATCAGATTTTTTTTCTCTGCCTTTGCCTTGTTATATATGCAATGCTGTTATCTCTTTTTAATTTTACTAGAGATTTTGAAACTGGATATATTGGACTTATCGGTTGGATAGTTATCCGTCAAATAAATTTGAAATGAAAGACAGAAAAAATTATCCATCGAATAAAGTGTCAGTTCATCTGGCGGATAATTATCCGGAACTTTATTCGAAGGTGGAAAGACCGGCCTTTAAGTGATAATCAAATGATAGAATAATTAATACCAAACAATATACGAGCTCATACTCATATTAGTTCGGCCGGTTAACATTTTCAACATACAAGTTATAAAACCTTAAGCGAATGGTGAAAAATTTCTAGTATAAATTTTGGATTTTAAATTTATAAAAACTGGATATATTATTCAAGTATTTCATTATTTAATATTGCGTTATATCACCTTTATTAGTAGAACCAACTTTAATTCTATTTGACATTATTGTACTCGTATCTCTAAGCCCTGCACATTTTCCTGTGAGTAATGTCCCATATGTCTTACAAGGTAGGTTTTACTGTATGCACTGGATTTATATAAAGTTGTTTTTCATTGTACCAAAAATAAAGGGTCTCGGTAAAAGCTAAATCTGAACTACAAGATGATCCTGAAAATGCCGGTCGAACTATTATCACAAGTACCAGTCATTTGGCCCACGGGTTTTTAAAAGTTTTAAGTCTATAGTAGGTGAAAGAATATTGTAGAAATTTTTAACCACTTGGGTAGATTTTATAATTTGTTGAAAATGTAAACCGGTTGAGTTTGGGCTTGTACACGAACTAATAAAAAAGAATAACTATAAAAATTGTTATACATAAATCGCACTTTTTATTAATAGCAAAAAAATCTTTGACGACAGATGATGACAAATAAAAAAACAAAATTTTACAATTTAAGTGATTTCTCCTTATCCTTCTTGTCTATACGCGCTGAATGACATTTCCAGGCCGCCTTTTTAGATGTACACCGCTCTCGTTGCAGGCGCGCTTCTTTCATTTAAATATTTTATGGATCAATATAAAAGGTGTCATTTTATTTTTATTGGGGCTGTCGTAGACACCGTGACAACGTATAAATAATTAAAATTAAATAAAAACGGAAAGTAGTAAAATAAATAAAAATTGTCAATTTGCCGCCTTTGTGAATTTGGCGGCACAGGCAGGGGCTTGCTCGGCTTATGCGTAACGGCGGCCCATCCACCAGCGGTGAATAAAAAACTAATATTATTTTACTAATACAATAATGAAAACTTTACTAGTAAAATAATGAATCTCTTCTATAGTGTGTGTATAGTACCCTAATATGCATTACGCTTGAAGAAAATATATGTTATTTAAGTATGTATAATAAATAAACACAATGAATAAAAATAAACAGAAATGTTATATAAGAAGAGTTGTCAGTGTGTGAATTTATTTATTATGTCGATATTTCCTGTTTCGTATGATAGAAAATTATGATATATCATTAGATGCAGATTTTTTTCTCTACAAAATACAATTTAACTATTTTGCTGAGAAATAAATAGAGCGACTATATGTATTTGAATATTTCAAAATTAACATTGAAATCGTTTTGGTACGTTTTTAAAATCACCACCCTGTATGTATATCAACATTGTTGATGAAATCTTTCAGCTAGTGTACATTAGTACATTACATCTGAGGTGGGATAAGTTTCATTAAGCCCGAGACTCTTTTTAAATCAATAATATTTAAAATAAATCATTGAGTCATAACCCTTAATTTTATTAATATTTTTCGACAGCTCTATTTAAATTTGTTTTCCTACGACCACTGTTAAAAGTAGTCTTTTTAACGGTTGCTTAGCGAGTTGAATACTTTTAAATCGTTGTCATTGACAACGGATTAAAAGTAAAAAAACAAATTTATTTTTAACACTAATGTTAAAAAGGAACTAAATCTAGTTACATTTAGTGTTAAAAATATAACTAAATCTAGTTACAATTAGTGTTCATAAGTAAAGGTAGTTTCATTTTATATTTATTTTTGTACTGAAATTATTTATATAGATATTTTATTAGAAGTACACATTATTTTGAAACGTTTATTGTTATATTACAATTATTATAATTGTTTATAGTAATTCCTTGTAAGGCGCTTGAAGAATTGGAATTTAAAACAGTATTGTTGGAAGTAGAGGATAGAATTTGGCATGCAATTTCCTTCTTTTTTTCCATAGAGTCCTCTATGCAACCCTCTGCGAATGTTGAAGACTTCCAACCTCCATGGCGCTTGACCATACTTAGGTTAGCGCCCGAATCTGACAACAAGGACGCTGAAGTTTTTCGAAAACAGTGTCCAGTATAGAGGTTAGAGTCTGGCAAGTTTAGAAACATCGCGATGTCGGTAAGTATTTTCCAAATGTATTTATGCCTACTGGTTGACAGGTACATTTATTACATATATATTTAATAAAGAAGCAGCGATGTGTGATGTGAGATGGACGCAGAGCTACATATTTTTTATAGATGTCTATATATGATGCCCCAACGATACTAAAAGAACATGGTATTTTGGTTTTGGTATCTGGAATTTTTACTTTTAATTCGTTTCGCAGGTCCTCAATATTGTCCAAAGAAATTTGACATAGTTCTTCTCGACGGCACGCCCCAAACAAACCAATAATTGTAGCTACCTGTAATTTCTAGCTATAATAACATATGTATTTTTTAAATCAGCACGATTATCTTTAAATTTAAATATTTTTCGTCAGGGACATCAATAAGAAAAGTATCAATTTGCTTTCTTGATAAAATTTTAGATTTCTTCGGCCGATAACTTTCCGCCTTCCGCTTTAAAAATGCAATTAACTTGTAGTATTTACTATCGTTATTATTTTGCACATTTAGTGAACTTTTTATCATGAAATAATTGGACCATAGGCTTGAAGATTTCCACACTTATGACATATAGATATTTTCATGTAACCACAAAACAATATAAGGTAACTAATAAACAATTTTCAGTTGTTCATAAGAAATACATCATGACCTGTCATAAATGTCATTCTTTAATTTTTAGTTTTTACTAATACAACTCGGGTCGTAGGAAAAATAGTGTATGATATTCGTGTTAAATGTGATTTTATTTCGTTCGTGGGGTTTGTTTCACTCGGCTTCGCCTCGTTTCACAAACTTTGCCACTCACTCACAAAATGTCACTTTTAACACTTATATCATAAATAACTATTAGCGTACTTTATATAAGAAATCTATGACAATGATGCTAGGCAACCCTACATAAACATTTCTCACCCATGGGGTGGAGGCATGATCGATCATTTCTTACCCTAGATATTGTCATTGGAGTTAGGAATGACGTATTATCCAACCTCTAAAAGGTTACGAATCGACATATTACTATAATGATTGTGAATAAAATTTATTACTGAATAGGTTCAATTAGTATCCGTGGTTCCTGCGACATGTGTGACAAGCCGCCATTATTACGTAACATGTAGATTCGACTCACCGGACATGTTGAGGTTGAGGGTTCCATTGAGGTACTCGCCCACCCGGATCCATCGATACTTGCTCGGGGAAATCTGCTTGAAGTGGATGATGTTGTACCGGTCTGGTCCGTCACCATTGATGTCGAATCGAAATCCGTCTCCGCTCAAACCTGTAATATCAATAATACAAATATAAGATACCGAACATACAACCAAATATGAATTCCATAAATGTATAAAAAAAAAAAATATTGAATATTGTCGATGTTATATTTGAATTAATGGTAATAGTGTATTCTATAACTAGTATGGAATAAATAATTTCCGTGCGAGCGAAAAGTTTGTAAGCCGAGCCGCAGGCGAGGTCTACGATTTCGCGGGTGGCGGAAATATTATTCCTTACAAGTTTTAGACTATACTTTCTCTAATGCTATTTAAAACAATATTTTTTTATTATACCTGCATCAAAATCACTGATTAGCGCACTAAAAAGCGTGCATAATCTCAAGTTTAAAACACGTCACTGCTTTAAAGTGATAAACTAAACATATTCTGTTTTACCTAAAATTTAATTTAATTGGCAATTAAAAGTAAATCTATAATAGCCATTTGAGCCAATATTGTAAATGGCATTAAAGAAAAATTAAAATATTGGTGCAATCGAGCATGTGTAATATTAGTTTGTGTAAAAGTTGCAAAAAATGCAACCATTGGTATTTTGCTAATTCACGAATTCTGGTAAGTGGTACTTCATGGGTGTAGGTTCTTTTTCCCAAATATTTTTACAATTTTTTAGATCCCAAAAAACTGATTTTAGGTAATTTTTCATTTTCAAATAATTTCTAAATTATCACTTATCTCCCCAGAGCATTAATTCTTGCCGGATTTTTTTTTTAGTGCATTCCAGCAACGTATTATTCAGCACGAGTGGAACACGAGTGCAGATTATGTTGTTGGAATGCACGATAAAAAATTTGCCGGATATGAATTAATGCTCGAGGGCAGATTCGGCAAGAAAATCGTAACGACACCAACACAGAAAGTAAAATTAATTTAGGTTTTATATTTTGCTTAAAATAATTAAGTTATAATAGAATAATATACAATGGCAATTCAATATATTTTTTTAAAATGTCAAAATGACATTTCTGACAAAATAATTCCACTTATTAATTTTGCTTAGGTAAGCCAAGTAATAAAAAATTTCCAAGAAATTTTTATATTACCATGGTAACCATGCTAGTGTCGTACGATTTCCAGTACAATTATTTTTCTACTTCTATACATGAAATTAGTATACAGGATGAGTCACCGAAATCGCCGTGTTTGATATCTCCCTTGTCGTTAGAAATACAGCATAAGTTTATTAACAGAATTTATTCGTCTACTCAAGGAGCATAAAGTAAAATTATTTTCACATATACAGGGTGTTGCATTACGGCTCGGCGAGAATTGTTTGTCTTTTTTTAAATGGAACACGCTATATATTTTTATATATTTTGAACTGTATTTTATTCACCTATACGAACATATGAATTTTGTTTTAATTTTCCACGGCGTTGCCAAGTTATTCCGTTTTTTCTCTAAAAAAGACCGAATACACGCATTGCTTTATAAAGGCTTACTGAAGTTATTTTAATAGTAAGAATTAAGAATTTTCTTTTCTGTATAACTGTAATTATACTCTATGTTCTGACATATTTTTTTTTAAATGGCTGTTCAATAAAGCGAATCAAATGTGCTCAATTTCAAATGACCATAACTCGTCATTTTCAAATGGAACACCCTATATTTTATTATTCAGTTATGTGTATTTTTGTATTATCTTCATATGTTATTAAGGGTATCCTATGCCTAAAACCAATAATTTCAGAGATTTTCGCCATTTTTCTCTAAATTTATATATTTAACTAAAAATTAAATCTAGTATACCATAGATATTGTTTTTTGAATAAGAAACAATTATAGTAATGAGAATATAATTCCTTAGTCACGTGACATGTTTTCCGCCAATCAACATTTAGAATCTCCCTAGCTACGCGTTTATCACAGCGATGATAAAAACAAGGAAATAAACACCGTATTTATAGTCGTTACTAAGGGATTTGTTTTCTTTATTTATGACATTGACAGTTAATTTTGAGTATAAAATGAAATAATAACAATAATTCAAACTCCGAAATATTAAATAAAACTCGTATGTACCATGTTTTAATACAATATGAATATGTATATTAAAAGTTAGGTTAGATTGCAAAAATTCATTATATTCTCTCATTAAATATAAGCTCGTGATATGATTAATAATCGAAGATATTGCTCGTGAAACCGAAGCAGCACATTTCAACTCGTCCTTCGGACTCGTGAAATCTTCAGTTCGGTTTCACTCGAGAATATCATCGATGATAATCATATCACTTGTTATATTACGTATGATAGTATTTTCATTAGCCAGGTTATTATTAATAACAGAGGGATTAAGTAAATTAATTTATTAATATGAGTCTCTCGCAAGAAGAACTTACGAATATGGTGTATGCTGGTCAGGCCAGGCGTCACCTCACGGGCACTCAATGCTGGCGTGGAGAGTGCGCAAGAAGAACTTACGAATATGGTGTACGCACTTGAAGCAACGGAAACAAACCCTCTTTTGGCATCAAGAATTTATGCACAACGGTTTCCGGGAAGACGACATCCAAATCCGCGTTCTTTTGAAAAACTAAGGGAAAGGTTTGAAAGAACTGGTCATGTTCAGTACAAACAGACAAAAGAGGGTTTATTTCCGCTTTTCCAAGTGCGTACACCATATTCGTAATTTCTTCTTGCGAGAGACTCATATTAATAAATTAATTTACTTAATCCTATTGTTATTAATAATAACCTGGCTAATGAAACTACAGTCATTACTGCAATTGTTTCTTATTCAAAGAACAATATTAATGGCATACTAGATTTAATTTTTAAGTGAATAGATAAATTTAGAGAAAAATGGTGAAAATCTCCAAAATTATTGGTTTTAGTCATGGGATACCCTTAATAACATATGAAGATAATACAAAAATACACACAACTGAATAATAAAATATAGGTTGTTCCATTTGAAAATGATGAGTTATAGTCATTTGAAATTTTGATTCGCTTTATTAAACAGCCTGTATAATTACATTTAAAAAGAAAATATGTCAGAACATGGAGTATAATTACAGTTATACAGAAAAGAAAATTCTTAATTATTACTATTAAAATAACTTTAGTAAGCCTTTATAAAGCAATGCGTGTATTCGGTCTTTTTTAGAGAAAAAACAGAATAACTTGGCAACGCCGCGGAAAATTAAAACAAAATTCATACGTTTGTATAGGTGAATAAAATACAATTCAAAATATATAAAAATATATAGGGTGTTCCATTTAAAAAAAGACAAACAATTCTCGCCGAGCCGTAATGCAACACTCTGTATATATGAAAATAATTTTACGTTATGCTCCTTGAGTAGACGAATCAATTCTGTTGATAAACTTATGCTGTATTTCTAACGACAAGGGAGATATCGAAGACGGCGATTTCGGTGACTCACCCTGTATAGTATATTGATAGCAGTATCTCAATTTTGACTTTTAATAGAGATACGTACAATGCATTTCTTATGAAGTTCACGTATAATGCCCATAAGAGCTCTTAATTTTTGATATGGATATTATTTTTAATTTATTGTGTTTGTTTTATTTACGTTGAATATTACAGTTGTTTGATAGTGCATGCAAAATATTTTCGAATTTTGAATAATGTTATTGAATAAATCGTAGACAAAATATAATGTGCAACATATTCGTGAAGCCTTTTTATATATGCTCGGTTGCAGTACTCGCTTACGGCACGCAAATTCTACTCTCATTTAAAAAATTACGTGTAAAAAAGTCAGCTCAGCCGCAAGTATTTGTTTCACAATATACAAATACTGTGTATTATTTTTTTTTGTTTTCATTGGTATGACGATATATATATATTTAATATTTGTCTTCTGCTAAATATAAAAAAAACCCTTTCATTAATATTAATGTATTTTACTTTTGAAGTATCTGTAATATAATGATAAAAAAACATTACTCACTATTAATGCAAAAATAATATATTTTAGTTTTGATTAGATCGTTGAATTTTTTGTACGATATTTTTTGAATTAGTATACAAATTAAACATTTATATAAAATGTAATAATGTGTATTAAATATTAATATGCGAAATTAATAAATTTTATTTATCTGCGACTAATAATGTATGTACACATATATGAAATATACTATAAAATGCTTTGTATAAATCCCAGAGGGAATAATAAGGCGGAAATAATAGTAATTATTCCCTCTGATATAACAATTAGAATATTTCTAATAAAATATACATACAATAAAATTCATATTTGAAAATGATTATCACCATAGTTATATCGCAATACATTGCAATGTTAATTTAATATTAATGAAAACATACTTCATAAGGATTATTTAGTTTGGAGTTATAGTATACAACTTACTATTGCTATAATGGATATTTTTACTTCGGATGATTACAACCCTTGCTCGCTTCATCTTCAGTAAGAGCATGTATTATAGTGTCGTTGGGTAATATACTATAATTGTGTAGTAATACATTTTTTTAAAATAATTAAAAATCTAAGAAATGAAACAAGTTTCAAGCTTTATAAATTTTATATTAGAATAAGAAGAAAAAATGCATTTTTTATAGTAAGAAGGAAATATGGGTTTCGTTTAAAAAGTTTGTTTTACATATGTATCAAAATAAAAATACGAGTAGTATAATAAAAACATATAACTTTTCTAATTGAAACATTCTGCCGATAATTGATTGTTTAGAAGATATTTGAAAAAAAAAAACTCGACTACATTCAGTTTTTCTCCAATATCAATGACATTTTTTGGGAAAAGAAAAGGACATCTGAGATAACCCTTAGATCTCCGAAGGTGCACAAAAAGGCTCATTTGACCAGCATCGTCTTATACTTTTTATATCCCTACGGTCCCAGTTTAAAATAGGACGATTGTATTCTCCTAATACTCACATTATGCCCGGTCGGTAGACTAGTGCTTTCACTATAGAATTTTTTAAGTGAATTAAAGTTGAAATGAGCAAATACTAAGAAAAACTTTAAAAACTTGGAAGAAACAAGTTTTGAATTGAACATGGTGGGAAAAAAGACTTACATGTACAGACTAACAAAACACTAGTACCACGAACAACAATTATAAAGAAAGAATTTAAGACAATGAACATTTGTAATACAAAATCAACTAGGTAAGCAAATAACAGAAAGTAAAGGAAAAAAGAAAAAAACTGTTGAGGTTGATTGTATAAATCGGCTAAAACCGCTATACATACTTTTATATACAAGAATAACCAAAGTTTAACTGCAAAGGAAATTACGAGTATATAATTGTCATGAAATATATTGCATTTGCATAATTACCAATATAGACATGCAGTAAAATCTTGAAGGGCTTTAGTGATATAGATATATTAAAGCAATGACATTTTTAATCAACATTTATTCTAAAGGCCTAAAATTTATATACATCTATTTTTGGCATGACACTTTTTACTACTCGTATACCATTGGTATGATTATGTAATCAATTATTATTATTTCTCGTATACAAACTATAAATTCATACCTACAGTTATTTAAAATACATAATTATAATACATAATAATTCTCGGAAGGCGATAACGGAATTACCGCTGGCAGCTGTGTAAACAACCCGTGCACGACGGGACCTACTTGAATGTTCGAGTACTTTTCTAGAATAGTGCAGGATGAGTATATATAAAGGACGCACGGCGCTGTGCGAGGGCAGTTCGTGAATCGTGAAGACCAGCCAGTTGAGTCGAAGTAAAAGAGTTATAAAAATGTATAAATAAATAGTGCATTGTGTCAATTGTTTAAATAAATAAATAATCCTAGTGTTTAAGTATTTAATAATATTCTTAGTATTAAATTAGCGTTTATATTTTTCATAGCCATAGTTATTTTATTACTTTATTTTTTAATTATTTATCGTTTAATAAACTTTTATTTGAATAATAATGTTTTTTTACCTCTCGCTAAGAGAGGTATTGGATTCATGCTAAAAATCGCATATCCAGATTTTATTGAATAAGCACGATTTAAGGTACATAGAATCCGATTTTAACATTTTTACAATGATGTCTGTGTGTGTGTGTGTGTGTGGATGTGTGTGTGTGTGTGTGTGTGTGGATGTGTGTGTGTGTGTGGATGTGTGTGTGTGTGTGTGTGTGTGAGGTTGTTGGAGACACGATTTCTCAAATTCTATAAGACTAAAGACCTGTTTGACTACGTATTCCTCAATATAACGGTAATGGGAAGAGTTGAATAGGTTCTGGTAACATTGGGACAACCGGAAGTGGTAGTTTGTAAAAAAAAATTCAAAATATTATTTTTTGAAAAATTGTTACTACAAATATTAAAGATAATTAAATTCTCAATCTGACACATTTAATTTTTTTATTATATCTCGTATAGGTTTGGAGATAAAGTATATAATAATATAGAATAATCTGTTGTAATAAATCTCGTTGCCCGAAAAACAATTTAAATTTTTGTAATTGACAAATAAATGCAAAATGTCAGTGTCAGATTTTTCTGGGAGGTATGAGGACATTTAATATATATTATTATATTATTAATTAAATATGTATTTAAATTACAGGTATGTCAATATTACATATATCCTTAAGAAATACCGCTAATACCGTCAATGAATTTGAAGAATTTTGAACATATTAGAATAGTAGGATATAATTTCTCATAGAACGAAAGAAGAGAAACAATTTCAATTATTTGTGTGTACAAGAGATGTTAAATTTGTTACTTATAGGGCGCGAGCAGCCATGTGACTTTGTTGGCTTTGGCAAGCAGATATGAGGATCCGTGTCAGAATTACGGTTAGTAGTTATTTCAATAGATGTCACAATTGTCATATGTCATAATTTTTCATTCAAAATTTCATAATATTCTGTTTATTTGTCATCCATTAGTATGGAATATACTTGTCGAGGAAAATAATCCACATGGATTTGGAAAATCATAATGTTTCGAATGAAAACTTATGATACTTGACACCTATGTATATTACTAGCTATCATTCTGACACGGGCCCCCATATCTGCTTGCTAAGGCCAACAAAGTCACATAACTGCTCGTGCCCTATGCAACATAAAATTAAAATGGCGAGAGGTATTGTGCTGGCCACAACAGATTTTTTATATTTTATACTCCATCCAAATAAATAAACTTTACACCAATATAAAAATTGCAAAGTTTGGTAATTATGTAATTTACTAAGTCTGATGCATCGCCCAGGATTAATTTGGACGGTGAGGATGTATGTTTCCCGGAAATATCTTCTTCACGCCAATCAAAAACCGCCCGCAAAACCCTGGCAGAAAAGGTCTCAATAATATTGGCCCGCTTTTTTAGTATTTCCAAAAAAATTCATCAAATCTATATTCTATGCGTTTTTCGCTCCATAAATATTTTTTTGCACTTGTATTCATTAAAATATAATTAAATATACAAGTAAGGAAGGGCTACATTGGCAACAGCCTTCCGTTTAAAAATTACTATTTTTTTTTATATTGTTTGAGTAGGTGTACACATGCGCTTTTCTACACTATTGAAATAAATAATTGCGCCTACATACAATTTACTTAATGAAAAATCAAAACTGGTAGGCCCAACTTGACGCGTAAAAAAATTATTTTGATTTTTTTTGCAATAAAATTAAACCTAGGTATATGGCGCTTCATCGCTCTATAAATAATTTTGTTGCACTTGTCTTCATTATTGTAATAATTCAAATTATAACTTAGTTATACATCCTATCATGCGCACTGGTTGTAAAGGAGAGAATAGACAGTAGATACAATTGTCTCAGACTATCGCGCTATGCTGTACTTGGCCCCGCCCCGCAGCTGTTTACTGCATGCGCAGGGATGACCTTCAGGGATTCACGAAAAAGTAACAGAGCTATACAAGTTAGGAAGGGCCACATTGACAACAGCCTTTCCAATAGAATTTAGTTTTCATTATTATCTGAATAGGTTTATGCGCTTTTCTGCGCTACGACGTATGTACATTGTCTCGCTTGCATATATAGTTCTTAAGTAAAAATCTGAATCGGCAGGGCCAACTTGACACCTAAAAAATTGCATTTAATTTTTTTTTCTTATAGAAATTAAATGTAAGTACATGACTCTTCTTAGCTCCATAAATATTATATATTATTGCACCTGTTTTCATTGTAATGAAAAGTTAGGATGGGTCACATTAATATTAAAAATATTATTATTAATAAAAGATCAAAATAGTAGGACAAAGTTTTTTAAATTTTTATTTCATTGAATTATAATGTTATTGAAATTAAAAGATTAAAATTATTATTATTTTTATATAATTTCTTCGTATAAGTAAAACTAAGACTATTGGTGAAAATCCGGTTAAATTTTTTTAATAATAAGCGGATTATGGTCGCCAAAATTTAAAAAAGTAGATGTGATATCAAGAATATGAGTTGTCACCTTAAACTGTTGTCTTCGTGGGCTTCAATTTTCTTGAAGTACATGCTATTTCTAAATTAGATTTATAAAAAATACAAATAACATTACAACACTGTATAAGTCTACATACTTGATACGTGCAAGTGCATTTAAATTATTATGTTTAATACAAGAACTTTATATTTAAATAAACATTGATTGAGAACGGCAGTGGCGCAATATCTTTATTTGAAACTATGTATTTTCATAGGTTGAAGACTGGGTGGCTTTACTAAAATATCATGTCATATATATCAAATGTAAATGTCAAACCTCGCGAGACATATAAATTAAAACGACTCTTAAAGATTATATTATATAATTTTGAATGTAAAAGTATCAGTATGAAGACGAGAAGAGATATATTAGTAGAGATAGAAAAAGAGACATGTCTAGATTCTAGATGGTTGGTGTAAGATTGAAGGTAACAATTTCAAATTCAAACAACAATTAGTTTTCTAAACGTCACATGAGTATCACCATGTACTCGTAACATAAAATACTCTAAATTTTCAAACAACCATTTTTATTTAAAAAAATCTGATGTGGCCAGCACATAACCTCTCGCCGTATATTTTACCTGGCTGTATCCATAAAGCAAAGATTATTTTTATAAATACAAATAATATATTCATATAAATCTATGACGTATAAACTTCTTTATTATTCAATAATAGCATGTCTCAACATAAAGATATTTTACCATAAATTATGTTACAATAAATTACAAAGTAGAGTTTACCATATATAAATATTAGGCTGGTAACAGCAATTTTCAATTCGAACAACCTTGTTTACTTTCTCTTCATATTCTTCTAGTAAAAACATTAATTTTGGGCGGTCTAAAATGTATATATCTGGATTGTGCATCTATTCTTATATATCTTCTTTTACATTTTATTTTTTCATACTTGTTATATCTAAATAACACTAATTCCCTTTAATAAAGTGACGGATAGATTGCACTCCGATTATTCTTATATCGATGTGTAATTTTGTCAATATTTACAACTTACTTGAGAAGAATTTGATAGCTTTTTCGCAATTCAAAGTTACTCTAGTCTACAGTACTGGTGTACATTGTCCCATAATGTTTGAAACAAATTTAAGTCCTTCAACCTAGACTTGTCATCTCCATAATAGTCACAGATCAAGAAGTAAGGGATTCTCCAAATACATTATACTTTCATTACTCATTATTTCTGACACTGACATTTATCTGTCAGTTACAAATAATTTAAATTTGCAACTATTTTTCATGGCATCCTTTCGGTTGTAAAATTAATTACAACATTATTTTATATATTATATTCCTTTTATCTCTAAATCTATAAAATATGTATAAAAATATTTAAATGTATCAGAAAGAGAATTTATTTTTCTTTAATATTATCAAGAAAAATTTTCAAAAAATAATATTTAAAAGATTTTTTTTCAAGAATCTTCTACTTCCGGTTGTCCAATTGTTACCAAAACCTTTTCAGATCTTCCCATGAATGTCCGATTGGGAAATACGTTGTTAAACAAATTTTAAGTCTTATAGTTTTTGAGTAACCGTCCTTCCAACATCCCACACACACACACACACACATCCACACACACACACACACACACACACACACACACACACACACAGACATCATCGTAAAAATGTTAAAATCGGATTGTAGGGACCTTAAAACGTGCTTATTCAATAAAATCTGGATATGCGATATTTAGCATGAATGCAATACCTCTCTTAGCGAGAGGTAAAAATTGTCTTCATTAATTTGTCTTATTTGTTTGAATAGGTTTTTATATGCATTATTTAATTAATAACATATATTAACATATATTATTACCCTTGCGTAAAATTTATTTCATTTAAAATCAAATAATAAAGGATAAGGCTAACTTGACATCTCTAAAACATTGTACTTTATTGGTTAAAATTTATTTAATTAAATCAAGGGTCAGTTTAACGACATGTTTAAAATTATGGACTATTTTTACGATTCTATAATTAAATTAATTGATAAAAATGCTTAATATTGGCCATCCAGGCAATTTTAGTTTCTATATGGATGGTATCACAATCAAATATGTCAGTTAGAGATAGTGGCAAATGTCATGGGCTATGAAATGTGGAGATCAAGAAGAGAGACAGCTAGAGAAAGGTCAGGCAATATGGGAACGAGAAAGAGAAAGAAAGAGTTTTGTTTAAGGCGCAACAGCCCATCACGTTTGGTACGGACTCTACCTTCCGCTGTGAAGTTTAAAACAAACGGATTTAATATTTGAATTTTGTATAATGTTTCAAACATAACATATCATGACCACTTACATGTTTAGTAGCCATGGATGAAATATAATGCGTTTTCGAAAAGTCGATCGGATTGATCCGATGCAATTTGAACTATTCGTAAAGTCAATTGGGTTAATCTGACCGAGCTATCCGATCAAAAATTTTGTACATTGTGCATGGTTAATTCAGATTGCGCGCGCATATTTAAAATTGTAAACATTTGTGTTTCAGAAAATGTATTTATTTAAATGTTTCTGAATATAAAAATTGCAGCGATATAGAAATAATGGTAGTTTGTAGTATATATAGTCTTTATGGTTTGTTTCCAACAGATAAATGATCACATATAACAATTTCTGATCGGAATAATCTAAACATTCTAAATAATAATTCAGTGACATTTCATTCTTCCTTGAGTCATCGTATATAACATTATGTACGTACGACTACAGAAACAAGCATTATTTTCTTATTCATTTTAATAAGTTCAACTTCTGCTATAACCTCAGATATATAAGCTTCGAAAATCGGATGGATCTGATATAACTATAACGTAATCGGACAGATTCTTCGGATAGCTCCGACTGACTTTGTGAAAACGTTTAGTAGTTATAATTTACAAATACATGAAGCGCTAAAAATATATAATAAGTAATAAATCAGCTTACAACGTATTAGTGGTAATATACATTTGGAGTGAACGTATATGCACTAGCAGAACTATTTAGTTTTAATAGCATCTATTATTATCGTGTTTGCCAACTAGTAATTATTCACAGAATTTAGAGGAGATTATTGTACTATTAGTACATACTAAATAGTAAATACATTCTCTCTAGTATAATAATCTTATCTGCAGTTGCAGGTTTTGCGTAGCAATAGAATTATATATTGCAAACGGAATTCAGAGCCCTTTTGATACAAGTGTCCACAGAGTGGAAATTACATTCAGCATTCGCAAGCTTCATGTAATCATAATACGAGACGTATCAGTAAACTTACAATGTACACTACATATATTATTTAACATAACGCCACAAATATTAAATATGTATAGTTATATGGACAAAGGGTACTTATTTGGAGAGTCGTACGTACTTATAAATAGGTGCACGAGGCGCAAGTTGAGTACACCTGCAAAATTGTACTGGAATCCTCCACCATAATAATAAATTAGAACATGTATCATTTATAATAAAGCTATACGTTAATTCTGTATTATAGAGACTATTAAAGTTTTAAAACGTTGTTAGTTTTTTAAAAAAAATCGTTTTTTAATATCCTAAGCTCGCCTTAGCATTTGCATAACACATCCACTATATTTAAAATTATTTCAAGCATTCTTCTATTGCCTTTTTGAAACTTGAAATACATTTGGAGTAAATGAATGCAGAACATAACGAAACAATGAAAGTAAACTAAACAACACTTGTTTGACTTTATGATGCCACATCAAAGTGAAAGCACTTGCGTTTGCATGAAATTAAATGATATGTTGAAAGACTAGGTCCAGTTGCATAAAACATTGTTAACTTTAATCACGTAGTTAACTTTGACAAGGCTTATTTTCCAATGCATTTTTGATACGTATCTATGGTTATAATGTGTAGTTAAACACATGATCAGCTAACAACGTTTTATGCAACTGGCCCCGCTGTCAGTGGCAATCAAAACTTGGAATATAAAGCCTATTCGATATCGTACTTTTTTCTGACTTCAACCTTTCATTTTTCTAGTCATTTTTCAGTATGCTATGTATGAAAAACAAGAATTGCTATTTATTATTTTGAATTATTTAGGATAGAAATGAAATAGATCACTGTTTATAACGTTGTTAACAAATATTTGTTTCATTTTAATTTAAGCTCCATTGTTTTTCATTCGTAGCCTACTGATAAATAACTATAAATATAAAATTTATTTAAATTTCAGTTGAATTTTTCTCAATATTTTTATTATGTAATGATATAAAATAATCACATGGTTAAATTCAGAAAAAAATTCTCTATAAAATGGGCCAACAATATATATATATCATCCTATTTAAAAAAATATAACTTTGTATTATAACTTGAGAACCGCTGGCTTAAAAAAATATTTTCTTCTCTAATGGGATGTCCCCCTTGGTGTTCTACATTTTTGTTTTATACCATTTTTTTGCAACTATAATAATAAAGAAAATAATGGCGGTGGCCGCTTTTGGTATACAGGGTGTAACAGAAATAAGTACATTAAATTTAACCAGTGATAGAATCTGTTGAGAGCAATACTGCTGAACTTTTTTTTGAAATCTTAATCTTAATTAATTCATTAATATATACGTTTCTTTATTACTAATATATTTTTTCTTCTTTTTTAAAAAAATAATAACTAATAATTTCTACAAGTTATATTTTATTTTATAAGGTTTTTCGGGTTGATGACGAGCGTCTTCTGCCTAATCCTTTACACTATAGCACCGCTATCCAAACACGTCCATTTTCTTATTTTAAGTATTCATACATTATTTAGTTTCATATGTCTGTCAAAATTTTGCCGTAATTACATATATCCTCCTATCTTCATTTTTCTTTTTGAAGCAACATTTGGCAATATGACTTGGTTTATCACAAAAATGACATGTTTTAATTTTGAAATTATTTGATGTAAATAACACTTTTGACGGAGTGCTATTTAACATTTTGCAAGTATTTTTTTAATTTTTCTAGATTCTTCGTTAATTAAAAAGGTTTTGACTTTGGAACCTGAGATAGAACCTGAAGCCTCAATTCCAACAATCAAAATATCAAAATCATCTGGTAGACCCGTTAATAATATGTGTGCAAATTCTTCATCAGACAATCCGAACCCTGTAACGTTGAGTTTCAGTGCACTATTTGACATTCTCCCAAAATATTCCGTCATGGATTCATTTTTAAGTGGGACGCGCATAACTCTCGTTTTGCATGAATTAAATTAATTCATCCTATCGATGTGTGAGCATTCTAAAGATGACCATGTATCATTTGCAAATCAGTGAATCAGAAATCAGTTTGTTTCTTAAAAAAAAAATCTGTTGTGGCCAGCACAATACCTCTCGCCATTTTCATTTTATGTTGCATAGGACGCTTGCAGTAATGTGACTTTGTTGGCCTTGGCAAGCAAATATAGGAGCCCCTATTAGAATGACAGCTATTAATAATGTACATAGGTGTCATGTCAACATAACTTTTCATTCAAAACATCATGATTTTCCAAATCCATTGGAGTATTTTCCTCGGCAAGTATATTCCATACTATTGATAACAAATAAACATCAGAATATTTTGAAATTTTGAAAGAAAAATTATGAAATATGACAATTATGTAAATAATTATTAGCCAAGGCCAACAAAGTCACATGACTGCTCACGCAATAACGAATTTAACATTTCTTGAACACACAAATAATTGAAATTGTATCTCTTCTTTCGTTTTATGAGAAATTTTGTCCTATTATTCTAATATGTTCAAAATTCTTCAAATTCATTGACAGCATTAGCGGTATTTCTTAAAGATTTATGGATAATTTAAATACATATTTAATTAATAATACAATAATATATATTAAATGTATTCGAACTCCAGATTTTTGACACTGACATTTTGCATTTATCTATCAATAATTACAAACATTTGAATATCTCATCTGTTTTTTTGGCAATGAGGTTTATTACTACAGATTATTCTATATTATTATATACTATACATATCTCTAAACCGATACGAGATCTAATAAATTTTTTAAATGTGTCAGATTGAGAATTTAATTTTCTTTAATATTATTACCAAGAAAAAAATTCAAAAAATAATATTTAGAAGTTTTTTTTTCAAGAATCTGCTACTTCCAGTTGTCCAATTGTTATCAAAACCTTTTCAGCTCTTCCCATGAATGTCCGATTGGAAAATACGTAGTTAAACAAATATTAATTCTTATAGTTTTTGAGTAATCGTCCTTCCAACGTCCCACACACATACACACACACACACACATACATCCACACACACACACACACACACACAGGCATCATCGTAAAAAAATTAAAATCGGATTGCAGGGACCTTACGTAAAACTTGCTTAATCATTAAAATCTGGATATGCGATTTTTAGCATGAATCCAATACCTCTCTTAGCGAGAGGTAAAAATGTTCGTAGTTATTGAAAAAGATTTAACTTTGCAATTTTGGGAATTATTCCACAAAATTTAAAGGAATACTATAGATACGTTTTGTGTTTTCTGTGAAATACGATTATCTAATCTAGAATAAGCAAAAAATCGATATTATTATTGCAATTTTTTACGACATAAATTAGCGAACAAGGACTTTTGTAAAGACAAATATTAAAACGACAATGAAGAATTGAGGGAATTTTTGTCAAAAATCAAAATTCAAACCGAAATTTGTGATTTTTAGTTAATACTAAAATGTAATATTTTCAGCGGTATATGAATTTTATATATTTTTTAATAGAGAAGCATAAAAAAATAGTTGAGGGTGGCACATTTTTTCTTCAGAAGTCACGTGTGTGTCGCGTTATTAAAAAGGTTGTAAAATATTGATATAACCAAACAACTCAACCTAACGCACTAAATGCCATATCGGCAGTCGCCATGGATTTATATTGTAGTAACCGGTACCAGGCTACCATTTATTACTTCCTTGTACGTAAGTAAAGGAAGTATTGTAATCGCGAAAAATTTCGGTTTTCAGATTTCAGCGGAAATATCCATTTTGATCATTCCTGAATTCATTTTGACTAATTTCGTCGTGACGTCTGTACGTACATACATACGTCCGTCCGTACGTACGTACGTATCTCGCATTACTCAAAAACGGTAAGCCGTAGAAAGTTGAAATTTTGTATTTAGGACTCCTATAACATCTAGTTGTGCACCTCCCTTTCTGGTTATTACACAATTTCCAGAAGTGGCACTTTACATGAAGCCTATAATAGAATTTAATGAAAAACTGTTTTAAAATATAATCCAAAACTTTTCAAATTTGGTATACAAGACTTTTATGTCAATCGAAATAACAATAGATTTTGGTTAAAATAAGTTAACCGGAAGTGGTACATTACTTGAAGTTGTTAACAGCTTTTCTTGAAAAAAATGATTTTATTTTGATTTTAGAAATAAATGCTTCAAATAAAAGTTTTAGAGAATTAATTTCTGCGTCTAGCACATCAAGTATTATAAAATTAGCCCTTTGTATAAGCGAGATATGTAAATTTAAAAATTATATACTTTTTTGTTTTTGTAATAAAGCTTGCTATGGATTAGGACAAAAAAATAAAATAAAAATGTTCATGTCAAATTAGGTTAAATACGTGCAATTTTATGATTCGTACAATAACAAATATTATATTTTTATTGTGAAATTAGTCATATTCATTGTTGTAATCAAATATTTCTTTGTTGTAATCAAAACTCTCTTTAAAATGAACCGGGTTAGATTATGGTCGCTATATATCTTACTGTTTTGAAGTTAAAATTAATATTTTGTAATTTATTTATTAAAAAAATATGTATAGTTTAATAATCGTACAAGGAAGTCGTGTGGTGTCCACATCAGATTTTTTTTTTCATGTCAACCGACACCGACAGCCCAGGCATTTAAAAAATTTAAATGCCAGTTCTACAATTTACAATGTCTTATATTATGGACGTACAATGTACTATTATAATAATAGCTTTATTATGAAGCACGCTTTTACATGTTCTTGAACTTCACTTTTAACAATAACGCTGTATAAAAGTGGGGTCGTAATTCAAAATTAATAATTAATACAGTTAATTTTATTAATAATCGTACAAGTATTTAAAGCTTATTAAATCCAACATTAAAAAATCTGATGTGGCCAGCACATAACCTCTCGCCGTATATTTTACCTGGCTGTATGCATAAAGCAAAGATTATTTTTATAAATACAAATAATATATTCATATAAATCTATGACGTATAAACTTCTTTATTATTCAATAATAGCATGTCTCAACATGAAGATATTTTACCATAAATTATGTTACAATAAATTACAAAGTAGAGTTTACCATATATAAATATTAGGCTGGTAACAGCAATTTTCAATTCGAACAACTTTGTTTACTTTCTCTTCATATTCTTCTAGTAAAAACATTAATTTTGGGCGGTCTAAAATGTATATATCTGGATTGTGCATCTATTCTTATATATCTTCTTTTACATTTTATTTTTTCATACTTGTTATATCTAAATAACCTTAATTCCCTTTAATAAAGTGACGGATAGATTGCACTCCGATTTTGTCAATATTTACAACTTTCTTGAGAAGAATTTGATAGCTTTTTCGCAATTCAAAGTTACTCTAGTCTACAGTACTGGTGTACATTGTCCCATAATGTTTGAAACAAATTTAAGTCCTTCAACCTAGACTTGTCATCTCCATAATAGTCACAGATCAAGAACTAAGGGATTCTCCAAGTACATTTTTAATTCATTACTCATTATTTCTGACACTGACATTTATCTGTCAGTTACAAATAATTTAAATTATCAACTATTTTTCATGGCATTCTTTCGGCTGTCAAATTTATTACAACAGATTATTTTATATATTATACTTCTTTTATCTCTAAATCTATGGAATATATAATAAAATATTTAAATGTATCAGATAGAGAATTTAATTTTCTTTAATATTACCACGAAAAATTTTCAAAAAATAATATTTAGAAGATTTTTTTTTAAGAATCTTCTACTTCCGGTTGTCCAATTATTACCAAAACCTTTTCAGATCTTCCCATGAATGTCCGATTGGGAAATACGTTGTTAAACAAATTTTAAGTCTTATAGTTTTTGAGTAACCGTCCTTCCAACATCCCACACACATACACACATACACACACACACACACATCCACACACACACACACATCATCGTAAAAATGTTAAAATCGGATTGTAGAGACCTTAAAACGTGCTTATTCAATAAAATCTGGATATGCGATTTTTAGCATGAATGCAATACCTCTCTTAGCGAGAGGTAAAAATATAGATATTTTATTTACTCGTTTGTTATTTTGTTCTCGGTAGTGCACACAAATACAACAATAGAATCGCATTTGATTTAGCTTATGAAAAGGGTTTGTGGACAAAAAAGTATAACCTCCAAAATAAGTAATAGTTTTTACCAGGAAATTATTACCTATGTATATAAACAGATATTTTTTTTCAAAGATCGGTGAAAAAATTAATTTATTGTATTAAATGTTTACCTAAACCTGCACTGATGTGAAAATTACAGTTCATTTGAAATTGACTAGTGTTGGTTTTACGCTTCATCGATTAAATTCACTAATAACCCGCATATAACCATGTCATATCCATTTGGGTATTTGTAAAAATATGTTTTAGAATGGCTCTGAACTATATGCACTCTGGCCGTAATCAGTGGCGCAGCCAGAAAAATTTGACAGGGGGGGTTTAGGATAATAAATATGAGGTTAAGTAGGCTTAATAACAACAATCAACAAAAACAATATTTTTATAAATATAATTTTTATTAGTAGGCAATTTTTTTTTAATCAATAGGTAAATAACAACAATGCTAAATTATGCAGTGAATTTCAAATCACTCACCTAAATATGTTTATACAAACCGCAGTATAAATACACGAAAAGTTGTAGTTGTAACACTAATAAATTAAATTAACGTAGGTATTCTACTCAAGAACAAGAACATAGCGCATGAGATTCACTGTTAGCTGTTGGTAAATTTCGATATAGCTCGGCATTTTCACGAGGACATTGCGCGAAAGGGCATCTGTAGGCTGCAGACTGTAGCTAATAATTGCGTGTAAACAGATTTCTACAAAAATTAATATTCTTTTACAATGTTATTAAGAGAGTTGGTGTGAGTCAGTTGAGATGGTTTGGGCATGTGGAGAGAATGGCAAGTGAACGGCTTGTTAAGCGTATATATCTTGGTGAAGTTGAGGGTTTTCGATTGCGTGGCCAACCAGTGTGTAAGTGGATGTATGTGGTTGGTAGGGTGCTTAAAGAGAGAAAGTTTCCAAGTAAGAAGAGAAGAAGAGCATGTATGAATGCGATTATGAGTGTGGCCGGGGCGAAAGAAGTGTGCTTAGATAGGAATCTGTGGCGAAGGATGATTGTTGCGTAACTATTATTGTGATCCGGATGCGGTATTTCGCTACCGAAAATCGGTCACTTTATTATATTTAAGAGTAAGGATTTGTTGTATGATGTTGATGTTCTTATTGTTTCCGGGTTTGTGCGAACCCACTAAGTGGGACACGCGTGATTTTATGTATGTATGTATGTATGAAAATTAATTATTTTTTATTTCAGATCATATTATACATGAACAACAAACGAGTATATTTTTAAATTAGTGTTAAAAGCGGCCTACCATGGTCTCACAGGGGGGGTTCTGACCCCTAAAACCCCCCCCTATGGCTACGCCACTGGCCGTAAAAATAATGTAATATATTCTTATTCGTTGGTGAATTTAATAACATGTTCCTGAAAAAGTATAAGGTATGTTACAAAATTGTGCAAAGCTAATATAGAAAATAAGATCATCCAAAAAATATATAAAAATATTTTTTGATTATTACAGACTTACAATATGCCACTGGCGGCTCGTGGGTTGAAGATTTGGTAAGTCAAATGTGGTAAATATTTATAGTATAATTGTCCTTGATTTAGAACAATGTAAATATTGGTCGGTTTCACCAACATGAAATAAATTTCTAACACCCGATTTCACCAACTAAAATAAATCTTCGAATAGCTTGCTTATTCGTCGAATAAGTGGAAAATATTACATCAAAATATGACAGCTAGAATAAATACCGTCATTTGTGTTATGGTTTCGATGCAATATTTTTCTCTTATTCGGCTAATAAGATATTTAGAGATTTATTCGATGTTGGTGAAACCGACCGTTAATAGTTAATATGGCGATATTTATTCTGTCATATTTTGATGCGATATTTTTTACTTATTCGAAGATTTATTTGATGTTGATGAAAAATTTATTTAAATAGTTTTAAATGTTACTATCCGCTACTAGACTGATGCCTTGGTCATTGACCGTGTGTAAGCGAATAGGGTGGTGGTTGTTTTCGTCATCTATGACATTACTTCCATGCGTAAAAATGTAAAGAATTATGTCAAATATAGACAATGTGTAGAGAATATAAAATATGTAAACTTTGTATATATTGCATATGCGTATTAGAGATTTAACGATATACATTTGGTTTCTTACTTAACCTGACACCCTAGTGAAAGTACGGGAGGTAGAAAAGCAAACGAAAATTTAAAAAAATACTTAAATGCACGTTTACAAAGCACTGTTTGATTAAATATGTCATCAATACTGTAAGTCACGTTTTTGTAAAAATATATGCTATTAGAATATATAGTTAGCAACCCAACAGAGCTGTTGATTCCCAGTCCAAAAACTAGTGACATATATTGAAATACTTCACTTCACTATTTCAATAAAATAACATCGTTCGTAACGTACGGCTCATTCATATATGCCTTGTAAATTAATCAGTAATACTTTTTGTCCCTTTTTCAGCAAAAATAAAATAAAATAATTATTATAGTCTACAATATTTTTTTTAAAGATGTCCGATCAAGGTCATTTACGGATAGCTCCGCCCATTCGTCAAATTCAGTAGTGTCGTTTACTTAGTTTTTATGAGGGTACATAAGATAATACTGTTATTTTATTATTATAAAAATATGTTACAGTAAAAGTAAGTCAACTGATAAGTTTATTAGTAAATGTAAAACCAAATATGTGAAGAATAAGATAGTCACAATGTCAGCGTCAGTGACACTGACTGAAAATAATATTATTCGTACAGCTATGAATAAGGGTAATATATATGCGAATTAATAAATAAATTTACGTTACAGCGAAAGTATTGTCAACGAGTATCGTTTTAAAATGGAACGTCCTAGCGTAGTCGAAGCTATATGAATTTTGAAAGACAAGTGTGTTATATCCATCCATATTACACACGCTCGTAGTCTTTGCAAATGAGAGATAAAAGTATGCCAATTTGTTAATTTGTTCATGATACAGATGACATTGATCGGATACCTTCCAAAAAAATTACTGTAATTTTAATCACATAAATAACATAATTTTCTACACGTAGATAATGACGTATTTTAAGTAGCATAGATTACATACGACTTCGGTTAACTGAGATATCTGGTGCGCTTTTGGGGGGATCTTAGGTGTTTGATATACAGCGTGGGGATCGACACAGCCGAATATAGGACTTTAACATGTAAAATAAGACTTTGCTAATATCCTATTTCCCTAATTATTTTCGGTAAAAAAGCTTCAAATAAAAGTTGTAGGGCATAAAATTCTTCATCTGAATCAATACGCAAAATTAATTTTATAAGTCTTGTAACAGTAGAAATTAGGTATGAAAATGTCGAAAATCACCTCAAAAATAGCAATAGTCATGGAAATAAGACAAAATAAATAACAAATGTTTAACTGTTTATCTGTCATGTTAGGGTATAGTTATTTAACTATCAAGTGTGTTAATGAGGGCAATTAATGATCGAGACATTTTAACGCGTGAGATTGTTGAGATCATTAATCGCCAATTATTTATTTAGCGTATGGCATACATTCATCACATAATTTATATAATAACTTGGTGAAGATGGTAGGAGGCGGCTTTCAATATGATGTAGTACTGTCTTGTTTGACTCAGTGGATCGCCGGAAGGTCTGTCTAGTCGCTATTGTGATGTATGTAATGACCAGGAGATCTCGAGGACTGTTTGGTCGCCAATTAACACACGTGTTAGTTACAATATTTTTTCGTTGACCGTATCTTACTTAAATGGAAAATCTAATTTTATTCCATGACAATTTTTTTAGGTTAGTAATGGTTGGTCAACGTACGGTCGTAGAAAATCATTAAGTTTTGTCATCAATTGTTCTCAGTGGGTGCGTTCAGTTTACTTAATGCTAGACAACACAAGCGGTTTTTTATGTTATTTGAGGAATTTTGTTCTTTCAAATTTATTTTAAAGGTATGCTACGTGAATATACCTAGCTAGTAAGAGTCAAAAGCATGACTTTTAATTCTGTCTACCTTTTAGCTACAACTTAGCGTTAGCAATACATGCTGTGTTCCATGTGGTGAACGCACCCAATAAATCGTTTATTAATAAAAATTCATGCATTAATAGGGGTCATTAATGAATGATTTTCTATACATTAAGATAGCCTATTAATAAACGGTCGACGGAAAATATATTTTTATTAGGTATTATTTCTAATTTCTGTTACAGTTAACAATTATCTGTTAATTAAAATTGATATTTGTTTACTTGAACAGGAATTATAAATACTAATAAAAACAAATTAATATAGCTTGACAGATAAATCAATAAAATTTGTTAATTTTTATTTCAATTCCATGGTTATAGCTATTTTTGGGGTGATTTTCGACATTTTCGTACCTAATTTCTGCCGTTTTGTTTATTGATGCCCTACAACTTTTATTTGAACTCTCAAACAATTGGTAATCCTGGAAAATGTATAAATTAAAAATTCTGAATAAAGATTAACGAACAATGATTTATTGTCGACTATTCTGTTTTATTCAATATTTCAATATAGCATTAATTTTAGTAAATGGTAAAATTATGTTTTTATCCATGCACTGTTTGACAATGAATACCGAATGCTAAAATTTTAAATCCGTAAAAATGAAATTACTCATAGTATAAAATACCTATTTAGAAGAGATAAACAATTTCACAATTTAAAAGAAGACCAGGTGTTTTGATTAGTTGAAACTTGAAAATTCTTACAATTTTCAAATAATATGAAATAACTCTTTCTCCTTTCTACGCGAGGCCTGGTACAGATGTAACAACATTACTGAAATCTGTGAGTAGAAGCAGATTGGCACATCCAGAAATAAGTCGTGATTTGTCGCAGAATAGCAATACGTCTTAGCAGTCAGCAGTATTTTCTATTATTATCGAAGCTCTTGTGATATAATAACTGACTATATATATTCAAATCAGTGTACAAATATCGAAAACGATTTCATTTACAATTACAACTGGCCTTAATTTCCTTGATATATTTGTAAACTAGACTTAGGGGTTAAAAAATCATGATATTTGGCATAATGGCAGCGCTTCCGGTTTAACCGGAAGTGGCATTAACTTACATATTTCAAATGGAACATTCTTTATATTTTTATATAGTTGGAATCTACGTAAAATTATGAAATCAACGAAATGGTAGAAATGTATTTTTATTGAAGAAATTCTAGAAATGGTCCACATTAATAAAGAGAGTTATATAATGAATAAAAGAACTGATGTTATTGGTTTGAACTTTATGTATATATTTATATTCTTAAATATCGAGATATACAGCAGTCTAATATTACTTTTAATTCCACTTAGCAAAATTATTAAAATACTTTATAATTTAAGTTTTGAATTATACTAGTTCGTAACTTTTCCCTGCATATATTTTTTCCCACTTAATTTTCTTCTTCTTTATTTTTTATTTTTTTAAATTTAAACCTTTTGCTAATTTTGTTCATTGACATTAGTGATGTTTTACCATTTCGACTTCATCTGTTCTAAATCTCTGCCTATCATTAATGGGTTACACTAACATTTATATAGTTCATCATAATTATGTTAAATTTAATTATGTTTCGAACTACCTACACAAAACAATCATTGTTTGTTCTCATGCTTGCTATGTTTACTAATTAACCTCAACAAGTAGTAAGTACTTCATAGCACATTTTTAACATGTAATATTACGATCATTGTTAACCATTGTAGTTATCCTGAGGAAGGAATAAAATAATTCCGAAAGCGTGATAATAACTTACAAGTGTTTTATTAAAAATTTACCATCATCCTGACTGCATACCTGTGAACATTTCACACATATATATCCAACTGGTAAATTAGTATTAACATAATAATCCTACTTTGGCTAATAAATAAATAAATATATCATCACGCCATATTACCCATTGCTGGGTGTGCCAATCTGCTTTGTACACAGATATCGGTAATGATAAAATATTTGTACCAGGCGTCACTTCACGGGCACTCAATGTTGGCGTGGAGAGTGCACAACAGGGGTCAATTTAGTGCCATTAAAATGCGAAGTAATTTTTAGCGTCGGTCGGGATCGAATCCGGGTCCCCAGATTCGCGACCAGACACTCAGGCACACGGCCACGAGACCCCATAATGTTCAAGGGCATTATGAGTTGTTGCTATGGTAATGTAGTCAAAAAATTAATATTGGCACTAGAATAAAGCCTATCAGAAGCATTCATACCCTACCTACTTCGTAAATTTTATTAAAACTTTCTGATCCGTAATCCGTAGAATAATAAAAAAATATAGTAAGAAATTATTTAAACGTTGAAGGCACCACTGGTCAACGTACACACCTCGGGCCAGAGGTCCTCGGAAAGTGCTGTGTTGACCTGAGACATTAATGTCCTTATAACCCTGGATACCTTAATTACTATAAACAAATACATTCATCTGTGAGAATGTAAATATTTCATGAACAATGAATATACTACATAATCATGTATTCTATTTTTACGAGTTATTCGAATTATTACAGCAATTCTGAGAATTTAAATTTTATCGATAAAATATTCAAATTCAGTAAAACGGAAATAAAAATTAATATGATAAATATCTATGGCATTTGATATTTGAAAAGCATTATACAAATATTTTATTTGACCGAGATTTATGTTTCATTTAAATGATATTAAATCATTAATATTATTAGCCTTTCAAAAAATTAGTTGTTTGTTATGCAAGAGTTTCCGTTTACGTGATTTATATCAATGGAAAACAAATATTTCAGGAGAATTTGTAGCAATTTGTTCCCACCTTTGTAAGAAATTCAAGTTAATCGTTATATTTTGTTATCGCTCGGGTGATTTGTCACCCAACAAATGGGTTTTGTCTGTCATGGAAACAGTTTTTCTTAAATCACGAAATCTCGGTTTGTGAGCGCATTATTGTCACGTTATAGGTCGAGAGCCAGCGTCATCACGTTCAGTGTTATTTATGTGAAGTTCGTGAGAATTTCGCATACGTTTAGAGTTCCCAAGTTTTGAAAGCTTATGGAACGCAAAAATCCCGGAGTGGATGTTGGAATTGTTGGAGACGATCCACACGTGTTCACTGATACACTTCAAACTTTTATTCATCAGCTTCAACTTTAAGTGAACTCTTTTCACGAAGTAGATTTGTACCTGGTCTTGCATTTTCTAGAATAATTGTTGTTTCAGTACCAAATAAAACATAAAACCATATTCAATCGTATAAATAATAAACTTGGATAAGATATATTACATAATAAAAATATAAAAGGCCAATTAAAAGCGTCCTGTATATGCGGCTTGCATACATGTTAAATATTTGAGATTTACGAATAGTTTCGATTTCCGATCGATCAAAATCTGCTTTGTAAGGTGTTTTAAATTCCTAAAAGTAAGAATTATAAATATAATGGATAAAACTTGTATTTATACGGCCAAATGTCACATAATTTGAACCTATTCTATCAACGATAGTTCCGCAAAATATCACCAGATGTCATATTGCTTATTTACAATCGCTTATGTGGGTGAGTCATCGAAATCGCCGTCTTCGATATCTTCCTTGTCGTTAGAAATACAGCATAAGTTTATTAACAGAATTTATTCGTCTACTCAAGGAGCATAACGTAAAATTATTTTCACATATACAGGGTGTTGCATTACGGCTCGGCGAAAATTGTTTCTCTTTTTTTAAATAGAACACCCTATATATTTTTATATGTTTTGAATTGTATTTTATTCACCTATACGAACATATAAATTTTGTTTTAGTTTTCCACGGCGTTGCCAAGTTATTCCGTTTTTTCTCTAAAAAAGACCGAATACACGCATTGCTTTATAAAGGCTTACTGAAGTTATTTTAATAGTAAAAATTAGGAATTTTCTTTTCTGTATAACTGTAATTATACTCTATGTTCTGAGATATTTTTTTTTAATGTAATTATACAGAGTGTTTAATAAAGCAAATCAAATGTGCTCAATTTCAAATAACTATAACTCGTCATTTTCAAATGGAACACCCTATATTTTATTATTCAGTTGTGTGTATTTTTGTATTATCTTCATATGTTATTAAGGGTATCCTATGCCTAAAACCAATAATTTTTAATTGAATATATAAATTTAGAGAAAAATGGTGAAAAATTCCGAAATTATTGGTTTTAGGCATAGGATACCCTTAATAACATATGAAGATAATACAAAAGTATATGAAAATATTCCTCACTTTACGAAACTCCAGTTACCGACACCCGAATTTTACCGACAGTGGATAAGGTATTAACGTGACAATTTTTAAGATACGTGTTTATTTGCATATTTTGAGATTTGATAAAAGTTACATTGTCATTTTATTAATTCCTTTTTCCAATTTCAATTATTTTTTTTGTAAAATTATTTTAATCTATCAAAGTTTAACATGCACATTAAGTGTACTTTCATTTATTAAAGATGTCCGACAAAAGGTATCTGTATCATGAATGAATTACGACTAACAAGTATATAATTAGTAAACTAGTACCAGAGTTATTAATAAAAATGTGCATGATGAACTCTGTAATGAAAACTGTCCGGACATAACTTTACATAATTTTTTTTGCTCAAAATGATCTGAGGAATACGATATTAATTTTTTTTTCACTAGTTCTGACACACCTTTATAGGATATGTATTTACATTGTGTTAATTGATTTAATGTATAAATCCGAAGTTTTACAATAATAGCCACTTTAAAGACAATTCATTCCACTGAAACATTTGTGTTATCTGATGCACACTTTATCTTTCACTTTATCCAAACAGAGAAATGAACAGTAATTGAACAAGTGCAAATGGCATACAATACTTATGTAAATTGGTTTGCAATTACATTACTCTGTATTTGAACGTCGTAAATGTAATGGGTAAAAATTCAATTCAATGTGAGTTTTTTATGTTGAGTTGGAATGTTGACACTTATATAAGAATTTTTCATTAGCGCCAACCACCGGCCTGTCTACTTGACGAAGGTATTGCTTTTGTTATTCACGTTTATGACTCCGCGGTCAATAAACGTTTTAACTGCAAGTTTAGGTCTCGCTGTCAGTTATATAAAACGATAATGAGTTCTGTTTATTTGAAATGCGAGGGCATAAAAATCATAAGAAAAGTTTAATAACTTTTTAAAATACGTGCATGTGGATCATAACAGATTTTTAATTTAAGTTATAAGTGCGTTCTTTACTGTCGTATACTCGTATTATATTATTGCCCCGCTTAACAGCTGTTGTTCATAATAATAATAATTGTGACAACCAAAAACGTTAAATCGGCAATAGTACCATGGCAGACATGTGACTTTTTACTGTAGCCAGTCATGGTTTCATATGCATCTGTCTAACTACTGGCTAAACAAATTCAGTTGTTTATATTTTTTGTCATTTTTGCAATTTTTCCTCAATAGTTAACTACTGAGGACTGAGGCGTAAGTTTTTAAAATCTAAGCAAGAAAAGTACCTTATCAAATTATGCAACGATCTCTTAACAATTTGTGGAATTATTCTTTTTATAAATCAAGTTATTTACAAGAAATAATGATAACATGTATGTACAGGAGAAAATCGAAAAGTGAGCCATAGCCGTTTCACAAGCGAAATTGTTAATTATAAAGTTACTCTTTTTATAAGTTTTAATAAACAGCTATGGATTATGAAAAAAATAAATAACAATTACATTGTTTTTAATAACTAATTCAGAATTAGTAATTAAAAAAAAATAGAGTAGTAAAGTAACACAAAACACAAAAAGCAAAAGTGTTTTAGTTTTAAGTGACAGCTAAAAACAACGCAATTGTTTATATATTTGTCATAATCCATACCTGTTTATATTAAAAGTTAATAAAAAATAGTAACTTTATAATTATTTTTCTCTTAGAGCTAGAATAATAGTTTCACACGAATTGGGTAGGTGCAGTGGCAGTGTGCACTATAACTTCTGTTATAAGTATTTTGGCATAAAATAATTTAGTAATCTTTGTCCACAGAAAAATTGATTTCTCATGTTAAACGCCTATATCCCACTTGTTCATTTACATCCTGTATGTACATATATTTACTAACAGCAACTAGGAAAAGGAAAACAAAATTTAACATTATAGAAATGGACCATTTAGCTAACACATGCATCTTTTTTGCTTTCCTACTGGGTGGGAACTATTTGATGAGTTGTGCCACTAAGAGGGTAGTTGTTTCTAAATTTAATAAGCCCCTGCTATATGCCATTGCTTTTAAAATTTCCAAACAGAAACTTGAACAATTTTAATTTATACATCGAATTAATTTAGGATCCGAGAATCATTTTCTGGCGATTGATACGGAGCTAGTTCCGACTTCTCCCAATAGATGCCTTCCTTAGGCACTCTTTAGTAGGGTACCTTTATATACAGGGTATGGCCATGAGGCAAGATCGCCGCCATAAGCGAGCCAATGTCAAACATATTGATAATTCATTTCCCTATTTATTTGTGAGAAATGTGATATTATATTATACAGGAATATTAAATAATCACACTATGAATCTAAAAAGGTAATAAAAATTCATTTATTTAAGAGATACACAATTATTATTATGACATAGATTTAGAGGTTATGTAGCGCATAGGATATAGGTTGTTATTATCACATCAAATTTAATAACTGTGGTTATTATTTACATAATAAGTATATATTTTAAACTTACCTTTTAAAAATTTAAATGTTTGTGCTTAATATTGGTAATTTTTATGTGTTTTCAATATTGCCAGTCATCGTAGTAAGTATCTCAAGAAAATATACATATAAATAAAATAAAAGTATTACTTACACTTTAAATAAATATTAGAAGTATATTTAAATGTGTTTTGCATTAAAATAAAGCAAGTAGCCACGAAAATACATAATAATTTGCGCAACAACAACGAATATGACAGTGGCCCTCTAATGGCGGACGAAACGCGAGCCACGTCATGGCCATACCCTGAGTATAAAGGTACCCTACTCTTTAGATAGGTTGACATCCTTGGGGAAACATCTGACTGGTCAGTGTGATTTTTTTTGTAAGGGCTGTTTGATGTGTTCGGCGATTTTTCAATGGCAGGCAGCAAAATTTTGTTTCCTGTTAGAGAAAATCAGCAGCGGAAACTGTCGCACTGCTTCGGAGGACTTACGGGGAGGGAGCTTTGAGCCATGCACGGGTTTACGAATGGTTTTCTCGTGTTAAAAGTGGTCGAATGTCAATTAAAAATTCACATCGACCTGGATGTCCCCTGACTTGAATTTTGACTGAAAAATTGAAGATGAAATTTGTTCTACGACAGCATGTCCAACAATCAGAAAGCTAGCAATATGAATATGTCAGGATTTGAAAGAACAGTCAGATATCGATTTTTTGTAAGTTTTGCCAAGCATTGCTGTTGATTTTCCTTACAAGAAACAGAACTTGATGTTAACATGTTTTTTTATGTCCGCCATTACAAAATTGCCGAACACGTCAAAAAGCGCTTACGAAAAAATCTGTTGTGGCCAGCACAATACCTCTCGCCACTTCCTTTTTTTGGTTACATAAGTATAGGGCGCGAACGGTAATGTTACATTTTTGGGCTTGACAAGCAAATGTGTGGGCCCGTTTCAGAATGATAATTAGTAATTATGTACATTTTCTAAATTTACGTAGTTAATTTATCACCAGGAGTTTAAAGTTTACTTGTATGCCTTAGATATTTAACATTTAATTCTGCTCCACATGGAATTGGAAAATCACTAAATTTAGAATGAGAAATTATGATATTTGACATCTATATACATAATTACTAGCTATCATTCTGACATGGGCCCCCATATCTGCTTGTCAAGGCCAACAAAATCATATGACTGCTCGCTCCCTATTGTATTTAACATTTCTTGTATACCTACACTCTACACCAAAAATTCTACTTACGCATATATCTATTCCATATATATTTAGATTGTTTAATTTTAAATTCATTTTTGATGAAGAAATTTTGTCCTCTTCTAATTTTTCGAAATGTTTCCAATTCTATTAATACATTAAGAAATAATATAATGTATGTACTTCCCAGAAAAAGTCTTCAGTAATGTCTTCGGATTTCTGACACTGACATTATCTGTCAGTTACAAACAAATTAAATTTTCAACTATTTTCCATGGCCATTCTTTCGGCTGTAAAATTTATTATAACAGATTATTTTACATACTATATTTCTTCTATCTCTAAATCTATAGAATATATTGTAAAATATTTAAATGTATCAGAAAGAGAATTTATTTTTCTTTAATATTATCAAGAAAAAATTTCAAAAAATATTATTTAAAAGATTTTTTTTCAAGAATCTTCTACTTCCGGTTGTCCAATTGTTACCAAAACCTTTTCAGATCTTCCCATGAATGTCCGATTGGGAAATACGTAGTTAAAAAAATTTAAAGTCTTATAGTTTTTGAGTAACCGTCCTTCCAACATCCCACACACACACACATACACACACATCCACACACACACACACACACACACACACAGACATCATCGTAAAAATGATAAAATCGGATTGTAGGGACCTTAAAACGTGCTTATTCAATAAAATCTGGATATGCGATTTTTAGCATGAATGCAATACCTCTCTTAGCGAGAGGTAAAAAATCTTATTAGATATCCAAAAAGGTTCGGGTGTCTAGTAAAGACACCTAGCGGGACAAGTTGGAACTAGCGCCCTATTACCCGACAGAAAATAATTCTCGTATATTTTGTGTAGCACCTCATAAATACAAATATATATATAAACTTTTTAAAAATATTGCTACATTCTCGCACATTTTGTAATGTGATAATTTTTTTACCTTATAGTATTTTAGTTATGATATCTATACGTTTAACGTAACGACGGCCGCCCCAACTTTTGGCCGCCTGCATGCGGGGCGCGCATTGCACGCCCGCTAGGAACGGCCCTGCATATGACGTACAGCATTTTATTTCATACTGTCGATACCGTCTACGAGTTTTAAATATTTTTAAATTAATTCAAAACATGTCTTCATGTCTATTAAACTTGTCATATCATTTTTGAATTTGTGACATTTGTGTGTATTTATTTAATTTGTATTTTTACCTCTCGCTAAGAGAGGTATTGCATTCATGCTAAAAATCGCATATCCAGATTTTATTGAATAAGCACGTTTTAAGGTCCTTACAATCCGATTTTAACATTTTTACGATGATGTCTGTGTGTGTGTGTGTGTGTGTGTGTGTGGATGTGTGTGTGTGTGTGTGTGTGTGTGTGGGATGTTGGAAGGACGGTTACTCAAAAACTATAAGACTTAAAATTTGTTTAACAACGTATTTCCCAATCGGACATTCCCGGGAAGATCTGAAAAGGTTTTGGTAACAATTGGACAACCGGAAGTAGAAGATTCTTGAAAAAAAATCTTAACTATAAGACTTAAAATTTGTTTAACAACGTATTTCCCAATCGGACATTCATGGGAAGATCTGAAAAGGTTTTGGTAATAATTGGACAACCGGAAGTAGAAGATTCTTGAAAAAAAATCTTCTAAATATTATTTTTTGAAAATTTTTCGTGGTAATATTAAAGAAAATTAAATTCTCTATCTGATACATTTAAATATTTTATTATATATTCCATAGATTTAGAGATAAAAGAAGTATAATATATAAAATAATCTATTGTAATAAATTTGACAGCCGAAAGAATGCCATGAAAAATAGTTGATAATTTAAATTATTTGTAACTGACAGATAAATGTCAGTGTCAGAAATAATGAGTAATGAATTAAAAATGTACTTGGAGAATCCCTTAGTTCTTGATCTGTGACTATTATGGAGATGACAAGTCTAGGTTGAAGGACTTAAATTTGTTTCAAACATTATGGGACAATGTACACCAGTACTGTAGACTAGAGTAACTTTGAATTGCGAAAAAGCTATCAAATTCTTCTCAAGTAAGTTGTAAATATTGACAAAATCGGAGTGCAATCTATCCGTCACTTTATTAAAGGGAATTAAGGTTATTTAGATATAACAAGTATGAAAAAATAAAATGTAAAAGAAGATATATAAGAATAGATGCACAATCCAGATATATACATTTTAGACCGCCCAAAATTAATGTTTTTACTAGAAGAATATGAAGAGAAAGTAAACAAAGTTGTTCGAATTGAAAATTGCTGTTACCAGCCTAATATTTATATATGGTAAACTCTACTTTGTAATTTATTGTAACATAATTTATGGTAAAATATCTTCATGTTGAGACATGCTATTATTGAATAATAAAGAAGTTTATACGTCATAGATTTATATGAATATATTATTTGTATTTATAAAAATAATCTTTGCTTTATGCATACAGCCAGGTAAAATATACGGCGAGAGGTTATGTGCTGGCCACATCAGATTTTTTTTCTCTTAATTTTCAAAAATGGCAGCTTCATATTCTTTTGGTGATATTTGTGATTTGTCTAGTGAAATTTCTTTCAAGGCTACGGTGAAGCTTATGCCCACCAAGTTGTCGAAAAATACTTATATTTTAGTTGTAAGCAAATATTCATTTGCCAATGTACGCATCATCCCAATATGTATACCTATACCGTAACAATATACATTTCGCTGTACTAATTCTTAGTCAAAAGAATGGAGAATGGCTGGTACCACAAGCCTTGTTTTAAAAACGCTGTTTTGAAAATGCCAAATTTCAATATTTAATTCACCCTTATGTTTAAAGAACTTTTTTTTCTTCAAAATATTGTTTTTAAAGCAGAACATAGGTTGTATTGAAATTAGTATTTAAAAAAAATCGTTATTTGGATGAAATTAAATAATAAAATTTCCAAAACATCGTTTTCAAAACAAGGCTTGTGGAACCAGCCAGTATTTTCACAATTCGCAAAATGAAGAGGATGGTTATTGAAGTGTACATTTTTATTGCCACTGGCCGAAACGAAATTTGTAATAAAAATAATAATGAATTGATTTATTTATGGGATGAAATAATAAGCAGGTTTGCAGTCCATAATTTTAGTGTAAGGCCTTTTTATCCTGATAAAGCTGTAGTGGTAGCGAAACGTTGGCCTTGGGACTAAATAATAAAATTTTGGATTGTAATCCTGCTTATTATTTCGTTCCATCAACATCAGTTGTTTAATCCCTCTTACATTAATTTATTTACATATATTCAACATACTGGACAGTATGAAATAAATAATATGTACGTAGTCTTTTTATTTAAAAAAAAATTAAAATTAAAAAAAATATATATTAGTTTCGTTACAGATTAATTGACATTTCCATTATAATAATTGAATTAATTTATAAATATGAAAATCCTTCACTTTCACTTTATTATGAAGTTATTATCGGATTTATGATTAAAAGACAAAACTTAATTACTTTCGTGAATAAATTCGATTTCAACACAATTTAAATATTTAATTTACCTTGAGTTTAATTCCTATTGAACTTTTTATTTCCCAGTTTATCGTGGGCTTCTTCCAATTAATTTTTAAAGAAGTCTAATTTATAAACTTTGCTTCAAAGGGAGCAAAAAATGAAACTTTAAATTAGAAAAAAATGTAGTGCTATATTTTTTCTTGGTTGCAAAGTCGCGTTAACCTACAATGCAGTGATGTATTTGTAGCCTTAACTTCCATAAACTTTTTACAATGTTGGGGCGCTCTATTTTGCTGAAGAGGATTGATCCCGCTCACCCTTTATCTCCCTCTGCCCAGATATTGCTTTGCCCTGGTCTTCAGCAAGGCCTGCTGTTTCGATATATCAAATTTTAAAGTTTCGAAGCGTGATTTGTGTGAGAGGAAGTAGGAAATTCGATTTTTAAAGTTAAGAAGATTGTAACGGTGGTAATGGCATTATTGATTGGTAAAGCACAAAGTTTTTAAGAAAATGTATCATCATACTTTCAGGGAAATTATATAGATATTAGTGATGTACCGACTATGGTTTTGGCCGATTGTTCGGTCATTTTAGAAGCCGATTAGTCGGTAACACTAATAGCCGTTCTTCACTGAAATTCGTTTGTTTCCAATTTAGTGTCAGTCTCAAATCTGCCGTTGCCTAACATATCTTCATCACATCACAATCTGTTTTTGATTAATAAATAATGAAATAATTACAGATTGTACCGTTTACTTATTTGGGTGAAGTGTAAAAATCAGAGAAATATTATTAATTAAAATAAAAGTTTATTAAACGATAAATAATAATAAAAACATAACGAAGACTATGACTAAATAAACATTAAGTACTACTTAAAGACTAAAAGAATATTATTAAATACTTAAACACTAACATTATCTATTTATTTAAATAATTAATACCACGCACTGTTCATTTATACAAGCTGTTTAATTATTTCACTATTTCCATTTAATTCACTATGCGTTCCAATCTTAAATTGGCGGGCGGTTGCAGGCTGTTGTAGACTGTCTGTTTTCAACTAATTGAATTCTACTCACTAAACTGAACTGACTCCCCCCACGCATTGCATCGCCCTTATAACCCTGAAGTATTCTAGAAAACTGCGCGAACATTTCAGTATAAGGTTACGCCGCGTATGGGTTGTTTACACAGCTGCGGTCGGTTACAATATTAATAATATGTATATATCTTTCTATATACAAATCTAAAAGGTTTTTGTTATATCAGACTTACGCCCGGTTGCAGAAAGGTTTATCATCGTATTGTTCAGTTAGCGGTTCATCAAAACGAACAAATTTGAATCAGTTAACAAGGCGTTAATGAATGCTTCTGTAACTGGACATTAAATTTATTAATTTTCTTTAAATTTCAAAGGAGTAATTTTAAAATAATGTAATATAATGCTTACCGCATTTAATAAAAATGTAATATTTAAACCATTTGCCATTGTATTTTTTAAAGAAAACATATGGTTATTTTTGTACTATTGGATAGCAAATTTTATGTATTTTTCATATTTGAATAAATATTTAGGGTGCATGAAAATAGAACACTTGTAGAAAAACCTATATTGCATATTTATAGATATTATAATATAAAATAAACTTGGTTTTCCATAATATTTAAAATAATCCAGTTATTAAAAATCTGTTGTGGCCAGCACAATACCTCTCGCCACTTCCTCTTTTGGTTACATAAGTATAGGGCGCGAAAAGTCATGTTACATTGTTGGCCTTTACAATCAGCTCTGGGAGCCAGTTTCAGAGTGATAATTAGTAATTATGTACATAGATGTCAAATGTCAGAATTTTTTAATTAAAAATTTCAAGATTTTCTAAATTCACGTAGTTAATTTGTCACCAGGAGTGTGGAATTTACTTGTCGAGGAAAATAAACCACATGGAATTGGAAAATCACTAAATTTAGAATGAGAAATTATGATATTTGACATCTATATACATAATTACTAGCTATCATTTTGATATGGGCCCCCATATCTGCTTGTCAAGGCCAACAAAGTCATATAACTGCTCGCGCCCTACTGTATTTAATATTTCTTGTATACCTACACTCTACACCAAAAATTCTACTTGTATCTATTCCTTATATTTAGATTTTTAAAATTTAAATTCATTCTATGAAGGAATTTTGTCCTACTTTTCTAATTTTTCGAGATGTTTCCAATTTATTGTCGGGAGTAACAGTATTTCTGAAGGGTGTGTGTAAGATACCTATAATATTAAATATTTGACTATTAATACAATAAGAAATAATATAATGTATGTACTTCCCAGAAAAATCTTCAGTAATGTCTTCGGATTTCTGACACTGACATTTATCTGTCTGTTACAAACATATTAAGTTTTCAACTATTTTCCATGGCATTCTTCCGACTGTAAAATTTATTATAATAGATTATTTTATATATTATATTTATTTTATCTCTAAATATATAAAATATATAATAAAATATTTAAATGTATCAGATAGAGAATTTAATTTTCTTTAATATTACCAAAAAAAATTTTCAAAAAATAATATATTAGGAAATACGTAGTTAAGCAAATATAAAGTCTTATAGTTTTTGAGTAATCGTCCTTCCAACATCCTACATACACACATACATCCACACACACACACACACACATCATTGTAAAAATGTTAAAATCGGATTGTAGGGACCTTAAAACGTGCTTATTCAATAAAGTCTAGATATGCGATGTTTAGCATGAATGCAATACCTCTCTTAGCGAGAGGTAAAAAAGAACAAACCGGTGAAGTTTTTATTATTTTTAATTCTCTAAACGTATATACAGGGTGCTAAAAAAGGGTATTTTTTTAGGGTACCTATACTTGTATATCGTATGTATATTTCGATGTGCTGATTCTAAACCAAAAATATTTTGTTTTCAAATTTGAAAATAATATTTTAGTTTTTATTTAACTCTTGAAGTAAACATTTTTAGTGCCACTAGCTGACACAAAATTATTTAAAAATAATTACGAATTAATTTATTTGTTATTCAACGCTTGTTACGTGATTAGATAATTCATAATTATTAGTAATAAAAATTTGCTGTATTCTTTTTACCTCTCGCTAAGAGAGGTATTGGATTCATGCTAAAAATCGCATATCCAGATTTTATTGAATAAGCACGTTTTAAGGTCCCTACAATCCGATTTTAACATTTTTACGATGATGTCTGTGTGTGTGTGTGTATGTGTGTGTGTGTGTGTGTGTGTGTGTGTGTGTGTGTGTGTGTGTGTGTGTGTGTGTGTATGTGGGATGTTGGAGGGACGGTTACTCAAAAACTATAAGATTTTAAATTTGTTTAACTACGTATTTCCCAATCGGACATTCATGGGAAGATCTGAAAAGGTTTTGGTAACAATTGGACAACCGAAAGTAGAAGATTCTTGAAAAAAAATCTTGTAAATAATATTTTTTGAAATTTTTTCTTGGTAATATTAAAGAAAATTAAATTATCTATCTGATACATTTAAATATTTTATTATATATTCTATAGATTTAGAGATAAAAGAAATATAATATGTAAAATAATCTGTTAAAATAAATTTTATAGCCGAAAGAATGGCCATGGAAAATAGTTGAAAATTTAAATTGTTTGTAACTGACAGATAAATGTCAGTGTCAGAAATCCGGAGACATTACTGAAGACTTTTTCTGGGAAGTACACACATTATGATCTGGTAAATTACTTGACTGGGATGGATGATGAAGGATGACGATATTACTGGATTTCAGTCAAACTATATTCAAACCCTACTAGTTTCAACTCCACATGAGTCTTCTTCAGGGGATGAGTTTAACACTTAAGAAAACTCATCCCCTGAAGAAGACTCATGTGGAGTTGAAACTAATAGGGTTTAAATAAAGTTTCACTGAAATCCAGTAATATCGTCATCCTTCATACATACATTATATTATTTCTTAAAGTATTAATAGCTAAATATTTAATACTATAGATATATTACATATATCCTTAAAAAATACTGTCAATCCTGACAATGAATTAGAAACATTTCGAAAAATTAGAAGAGGACAAAATTTCTTCATAAAATGAATTTAAAATTAAACAATCTAAATATAAAGAATAGATATATGCGTAAGTAGAATTTTTGGTGTAGAGTGTAGGTATACAAGAAATGTTAAATACAATAGGGCGCGAGCAGTCATGTGATTTTGTTGGCCTTGCCTTGACAACCAGATATGGGGGCCCATGTCAGAATGATAGCTAGTAATTATGTATATAGATGTCAAATATCATATTTTCTCATTCTAAATTTAGTGATTTTCCAATTCCATGTGGAGCAGAATTAAATGTTAAATATCTAAGGCATACGACAAGTAAATTTTAAACTCCTGGTGATAAATTAATTACGTAAATTTAGAAAATCTTGAAATTTTTATGAAAAATTCTGACATTTGACATCTATGTACATAATTACTAATTATCATTCTGAAACGGGCCCACACATCTGCTTGTCAAGCCCAAAAATGTAACATTACTGTTCGCGCACTGTACTTATGTAACCAAAAAAAGGAAGTGGCGAGAGGTATTGTGCTGGCTACAACAGATTTTTTATCTGAGCGCTCAGGAAATGCCAGAATTAGGGTTTGGAGAATTTATCCTGAGATAATACTTGAGTACCGGATATATTTAATTATAAACAATCAAAACATTGTTTATGTACACTGGCTTGCAAAAAAATCGCGTACACCTTAAAAATAGTAACCGAGTTTTTACCTTGTTTTAGCTATGTAAATACGATTTTTTTAGAATAGGTTATTATTAACTGTCAATGAAGTTGTCACCTTTGTCACTGTCATGTCATTATTTTAGGTATCTTGGAGCAAGTTCTTCATTGTGCTAAGTTACTACTAAATTACAAATATATTCTTGAAAAATTAAAGAACAACCAAGTATTTATTTTAAATTGATTATAAATAAGTAAAAATTATGACTGAAACAATTTATGGACGAAGTAACATTAGTAATTTTTCTATTTCGGTGTTCTTATGTTTCTATAAACGCACTGTTTTGTACTGCAAACACGACGTTTAGAACATCTATAAGCGTACTATTTTTGGCGCCTTTCATGTTCTCGAGTTGGTAGTCATGCTTTCATAACTGACAGATGACAGGTAACCTCAAAATGGTAAGTTGTTGATAATATTTCAACATATTACTTTTAATTATGGATTTTTATACTTTCTTTAGGTGATAGGACTAGAAAAAAATATAATATTAATTTCACAACCAGAATCAGACCTTGAATCATAAATACAATACACCTTGCAATACACTAATTAATCAATAGTTGACAAAATATGAAATTTCAATTGTTAGCGAGAAGCGTTACCAACATAAACATAACTAACAAAAAAATACCTAGTCATAATTTGACGTCGCAATTTAAATAAATTTAATCGTAAAAATACCTCAATAGAAAAAATAGTATAAAAAACACGTATCATAAGGCCTGTTGACGCACTCGTCCTTTGTAAAACTCGCCTAGCGGCTCGTTTTCCAAACTTGAACTCGTACGTTAACAGATTGCCTTATGATACTTGTGTTTTAAGGTAGTTGTCACTCGAGTGTACCTATTCAAAAACTTGTTCTATGTTCAAAATAAAAATTAAGCTAATGCAGTTTATATTTGCAATAACTTATATTTTTTAACATGGGCGTACGCAGAAATTTCTTCAGGGGGGGGGCAAGAAGAAATTATGTTTAAAATGCTTTTGTTAAAGGTAAAGGTTTACTTAAAGTAAATACCAAAGATAATCATTTTATTTAAAAAAGAACAAATAAAAATTAATAATATATTTAGTGAATTTAAACTTTCTAAAATATTAACCGTAGTGGATTTTCAGAAAATCTTTGTTGCACTTCTACCTCTATACGTATAAAAGTATATGTTATTGGTTATTATAAAATGTACAGTAATTTTTTTAAAGAAGTCCGATCAACAAATTGGATGAATTAGGATTTTAGCTCCGCCTATTCCGAAAAATACAGTAGTGTCGTTCACTTAGTTTTTATGTGGGTCCATAAGACACTACTGTTATTTTATTATTATAGCAATATATGTTAATGCAAAAGCATTCAAAATTCAAAACGGAAATGGACTAATACATGTGAAACAAAAATTGTGAAAAATATGATACTGACACTCTGTTAGTGTCAGTGACACTGATAGAAAATAAAATTATTCGTACGGCTTTGAATCATGGTAATATATCTGAATTAATAAATAAACTTGCGTTACAGTGAAAGTAATGTCAACAACGAGCATCGTTTTAAAATGGAATGCCCTAACTTAGTCGAAACAATATTAATTTTTGAAAGACCAGCGTATTGTATCCATCCTTATCGCACACGCTTCGTGTTGTGTAAATGAAAGAAATAAATGTATGCCAATTTATTAATTCGGTCATGATACAGATGTCCTTGATCGGACATCTTTAAAAAACTGCTGTATGTTATTATACCTGTACAATACACATGTATTATACATTTCATACTGTATAAAACGTATTATTCCTTTAGAGCAGTTTAAAAATATTTAGTACCTATTGATCATATTATATCATTTCATACACGTATATTATATTTTTATACAGTATTTTACGTATGTATGATACATGTGCAATATAAAATGTATAATACTTTTATTGTATATACATATATACAGTAAATTTTCCATTTTACTTTTTATATGGAAACTTTAGGGGGGGGCAACTGCCCCACCTTGCCCCACCCTGCGTACGCCCATGTTTTTTAACATTATATTATATAAACAGATTGCATCAAAATAGTTAAAAGCTAATATCAACGATTGTAACATATGAATTTTCTTTATTTTTCCGTAGAAAAGTTTTTTTTTGAACTGTACCACTCGCACTAACACATACACAAGTGTCGTATTTCAATGTTGAAGAATAACTGTGGCATCGTCGTATCTGGACATTTATTGGTACATTCGGGTATAAAAGTAATAAGATATTTTAAGATATAATACTAATTCTAAACTACAAATGGAAACTGCAAAACAAATTAATATATTTCTTTCTTAAAATTACAAAAGTAGTATTATACTGTTTAAAGTTTTCATGCTTTTCACGTAAAATAGCAATTTCAAAAATATTTCTTTCGAATGTACGTCTGAAATTCCTTTAGCCTAAGATCACCTCTTATTCGCTAATATACCAAGCGGGTGTTAACTTAACTGATACTTCATCTGAAACACATGTACATGGTTGTCAAGTATAATTCTACCTATTTATCATATCTTCAGATTAAAATTTTCTAGAGGCAATAATATTAAATCTGGGTGGTAAATAATTTTCTAATTTTTACATAAAATCCGTTAATTGGTTATCTATAACATACTAGTTTTTCGATTAAATGTCATAATTGATATAAAAGTTATAATTTAAAATGTTGTGTTTATTTTGCCATTTCCTATTCTTCACGTGTTAAAAAGGCCAAATTTAATTGCAAATATCTCAGGTACTGCTTGGTCAATTGTTTTAAAACTTGGAGAGCAGGTAGATTATACATCAGTTGAGATGTACTTAAAATTTCAATTAATTCTGTTGAAAATGATTTCACGATATAACTACCTTAATGTACTATTATATCATCGCTCCATCAGCGTCCAGTACTTTATTTAATCTTAATGTTCTGATATTGATCTGATTGAGCATCCCTCTTTTAACTTAGAAAGTATTACAACTTTCTCGTTTTCTGATAATTTTGGCATCTTAATTGACACTAATGACACTGACTTGTAACACTGATAAGTTAACAATCAAGACCGACTCAATACAGCAAAAAACAGGTGTACGCGATTTTTTTGCAAGCCAGTGTACTTACAATTAAATAAACTGCATATGTACAGAATACACATATATTTTATTTTTTAATAAAAGTTATTTATTAATTATAAAACATTTCATTTCATCAGAAGTACTGCTGTCCGTCAAAAACCTGTTTAAAATATTAACACTATCAGTAAATAAAACTTATAGATAATAAATTTTTGTGTTTAATTGCAAAATGGATTTTTTAATAATGTGCAGTGGAGGATTTCCTATTAGGCAAAATAAGCTGAAGCCAACGGCGGCAAATTTCCGTGTATATTCGCAAATATTTATTTATTTATTTATTTATTGTAATTATTCAACAGGAACTAGTTCCCAATTACAGAATAATAACATAAAACAAGTAACTAATATACAGAGAGTATTTAGCAATAATACAAAAATATACCCAAATATAAATACCATTAAACAAAAATAAACATTAATAATATAGTGTAGAAAGATACGAATATAACTATAAATTCAAATAGAGGCAAAATTAAATGTAAATAATCCAATACACAGGGCAAAAATTTGAGAAAAAAAAAACAATAAAATAAAAAAAAATAAATGAATAAAGCAATCGAAATTACAAATTGCTAGGCAATAATTCAGCAAGTTTTCTCTTAAACATTAAAAAACTTTCAGAAAAATCTAAACTGTCGCCATAGATATTAAAACTATTGCAAATACTGTGGATTGGCGAATTGAGATGATAATTAGTTCTCGAAAAGTTTAAAAGAAAGGTAGCTGAAGTTCGAGTATTGCAAGGTCGCACAAAGAAATTTAATTGAGACAACAAATTCGGATCACTGATATTGTTGTTGATTAATTTGTATAAAAAATATAATTGTTGTTTGATGCGACGTATCTCAAGCGATTCCAATCTGAACAGAGACAACAAACATTTATATTCGAGGTCGGGCCAGGCTCGGAATAAGCGATGATACCAGTGCTTACAAAACTTTTTCTGCACATTTTCTAAATTTAAAATTATATACTTAAGAAATGGATTCCAGACAACACAACAATACTCAAGTCTACTACGAACCAATGAAATATATAGGTTATATAAGCATTGTTTATTATTAAAATCATACGTTGTACGCAAAATGAAGCCAATTATTCTGTAAGCAGAAGATACAATTTGAGTAACGTGTGGAGAAAATGTCATTTTCATATCAAATGTAACACCTAGGTCTTTTTTGGTTTTGACTCTTGACAGGGAATTGCCGCCAAGAGAATAGTTAAAGTCGATTAAGTGCAACTTTCTGGAGAATGTCATTATTTCACACTTGTTTATATTGAAATATAATTTGTTTACTAAACTCCATTCGAAAATTTTATCAAGGTCATTTTGTAATTTAAGACAATCGTTGGTATTACTAACTACATGAAATAATTTAAAGTCGTCAGCATACAAGAGATAGTTAGAGTTACTAATAACATCAACAATGTCATTGACAAATAATAGGAAAAGCAAGGGTCCAAGAATTGAACCCTGCGGCACTCCTGATGTAGCATAATAATACTGCGAAGAAAATCCATCAACAAAAACATATTGCTTTCGGAGATTTAAATATGACGAAATTAAATTTAAAAAATTTGAACCGAAACCAAGACGAAAGAGTTTTGAAATTAATAAATTATGAGAAACAGTATCGAACGCTTTAGCGAAGTCGGTGTAAATACAATCTATTTGATTAGTTGTTGCAAAGGCATTGGATACATACTGCGTAAACGTTGTTAGGTTGGAAACTGTGGACCGCCCCGGAACAAAACCATGTTGATAAACACTAATAAGATGGGCTGTCTGATATTGAATATTTTTAAATAAAATGTACTCAAAAATTTTTGCAAAAATACTCAGGCAAGAAATAGGTCTATAATTAGAGAATCGAGTTTTATCGCCAGATTTAAAAATAGGGCATATTTTAGCAATTTTCCATTGATCAGGAAATGATTGGAACTTGATACATAAATTAAATAGATCACAAAGTACTTGTGATAATAATTCGGCACAACCCTTAACTATAAATATTGGTACATTGTCTGGACCGACTGACCTTGAATTACTTTGCGCTTTGATAGCATCAATCACATCGGTAGGGGTAATATTATTTAACGAAATAAAAGTATTATTTAAAGAAGTGAAATCATAACCAATACTAGTATCATCATCTGAAGTAAATACGCTTTTGAAAAAAGTAGCAAAGCCTTCAGCAATTTCAGAGCCGCCTGTACATGTTACATCATTAGAAAACATAGTTGTAGGTATACCATTGTTACATTTTTTACTATTCACAAAGTTCCAGAAATTAGAGGGATTTTTATTAGACAGAATATTATTTTCCATTTCATGAATATAGTTCTTGTATAGTTTATGTGTGAGTCCTTTACATTTACTGCGGGTTGATTTAAAATTATAATAATGAATTGACAATTTTGACTTACAATAGAGTTTTCTATAAGATTCTTTAGTTTTGATTAATGAAATAAGTTCACCATTGAACCATGTTGGATATTTACTCTTATGCCTTTTAATTTTTGGAACAGTGGAATCAAACACATTGAATATGAAAAAAGAATTTAAACAGGGTGTCAAAAACTAAGAATTTATCAATTTAATGGATATGAATGTTGCTTTGCTTTAATTATATCCCGTTAGGATTTAAAAAAATACAGATTTTTAATTGAAAAAGAAATGCTTGATTACAATAATGAGAATGTGATTTCAACAAAGAAAATAGACCAATTACACAAAAAGTTAATTATAATAATAATAATAATAGTTTATTAGCCCAACAAAATAATCCATTTATAGGGTTACAATACAAAAATAATAGAGAAAAATAGTACATTAACATACATAAAATTGATTGAATGCACAAAAATAAGAAATTATGAAAATATATCCACATAATATTTTTCAGCACAACTACGCATAATGCTGACAGGTGAACGTTGAATAATAGCGGATTTCGTAATAATTGTTCTTGTATGTATTTATTTTATTACAACAGAAATCTTTGATTACAATAAAGAAAATTTGATTACAATATTAAATATCGGTAATAACACAAAAATAAATTGATTATAATCGTTGTTGGATTTAGGCGTCAAACTAATATCAGACTACAGACAGCAAAATCGTAAATACGCCACTGGTAACGTGAATCAGATTACATACAATTACAAATAGTTCAATATCGCCTTCAGATTTATTATGTAGTTGACACTGACATTTTACAAAAAGTTTGCTCACTTGTATTTAAATAAGTCTGCTCACTTCAAAGTTGCTCACTAATCTTATAAGTGAGCGCTCAGATAGAAAGAATACAGCAATTTTGTCGCCAGTGCGCACTAAATATGTACACTGCAGGAAAAAACCGGACACTTAAATAAAAGTTTTTATCGTCTTGAAACAAACAAAATATTTATAATACATTCAGTATTCAGTATTATAAGTACTAAGAGTGCAATATACTACACAATAAGAGTCATTAACCAATTAATTCAAGAATTTATAGTTATGATTGAATTTTTAAAAACAGATAATTTTGCACATATTTATTTTTCTTTCTTTTTCTTAATAAATAAAGTGTTTGCTACATTTGTTTTATTTTATAATCTTACTTTACAGATCAGTTGTTCATATTTTAACATAAAAATACCAAATAAACCCATATTTCATTTGTTATAAATCGTTAAAATAACTTTTTTTGGTGTCCGGTTTTTTTTTGACCAGGAGTGTAATAAGAAATAATTTTCCAAATTTTTGAACACCCGTATATTTAATATTAAATTAAAGCTCATTATCATACACAATATGAAAATGTAAATTTGTTTTATGAGAATTTTTTTGATTTTTGACCGATTAGTAACAATTTTTGTATAGATAATTATCCCAATTTTGTAAGTGTATGCAACGTTGCTAAAAAAATTAACCAATGGGTCACGGGTTCACACGTGACCCTTAGTCTGTGTTTTTGTTTTGTTTTTTCATCTTGCTGCATTTTTTGACACTTAGGGCCGGTTTCTCAATGCAAGGATAAAAGTGCCAGATAACAAACTTACAGTTAACGTTAACTGTTAGATAACTTTATGTGATTGTTTATCAATATGAAACTATTTGTCGGTTAACAAACTTACAGTTAATAATTGTAAATTGGTAACACTGAAATTATAAAACCTTTGGTGATTGGTCAAGGTTCATGTGTCAAATTGAAAAAATATTCTGACAAAATAAGATTATAGATCATACACAGATCTTATAAAATGCATTATATTGTTAATTATTTGACAACGATGAGGAACTGTGAATATTATTGTACGAATTTAATAGCAAACTGCAGAAATGTTATATTTCCTACAAGATAAGTAAATCTATTAAATATATTCATATGTATTTATTTAGATAAAATGACAACATAAATTCTAGGAACCACACGCTATTGAAGAAGGTATGATTTACATTGATGTAAAATTTAAGAATAATCAACAGAAAGCGCAACATCTAATAGATTTATATCTCAGTATACGTTATATTCAACATCTTTCAGTGTCGGACTTCCACAATGCATATAATAGATCATTAAAATTTTGAATCAATATTGGAATCATTGCTACTGATTATTACATTTTATAATCTAATAATTTGTTGTTACCAGTAAATATTATTATTGTTGTAATCAATATATTTTATTTGAATTTTCGAGTTCAAGTTTGATAATTGTAGTACAGTTTTTTATTGTATACACCAATTTTATTCATTATGGGTTGTATTGTTACATTATATGTTTCTATTTTTGCAATTAACATCTTTATTCGTTTTATCAATATGTTTAATCATTATTTAAGAGTAACATCCAACTGAGTGATTATAATATACTTCGTTGAATTTAATGCTGCCCTAGGTACTTACCACATGTGATAATTTTTGTAGGCAAAATTTCATACGTAGGTTTTAACTGTAAGTTAACATATTTATTGCCATTTATACTGACGGATAAATTTTTGCCGATTTTATCTGACAGTGTACGTTAACTTTTCTTTGATAAACGCTTTCTATGTTTTAACTGCCAGTTAAAAAGTTATCCGATAGTTAAATTATTTAATCTTGCATTGATAAACCGGCTCTTGTGTCTTTTGTTTAATGTTCTTGTATTTGCTGCTTTGAACTTATTTAATATTTATTATGTTTGTGGTTGTATTATAGTATTTGTGTTTTGTTGTATTGATTTTTTAAGTAAACCATGCCTTGTGTAGGAGTTTGTTGAGTTGTGGGATGTATAGCATCCAAAAAGAAGTTGTCACTTTTCCGAATACCTTCGGTGACAAATACACGAGGTATAAAGTGTAAATGTCTATTAATAGTTTTTTAACCTAGGTCGCATAGACTATAGATTATGTTATGCAAGAACGAAGACGTCACTGGATTGAAGCATTAAATGTGTCTAACATTAGAAATTATAAAAATACCCGTGTTTGCAACATTCATTTTACAACAGGTACCTCAATATGACCCTTTAAAATTTACGTGTTTTATGTAAACACATATGTTTTCCTATTACAGGTCTACCAGCAAATAAACCTGACGATTCCACACCTTTTCATGGAAACCCATAACGTAATTTTCATTTTCTTTTTTAATTATCAAAATAATATTTCAGCGTTTTACTGTTTTATAACAGTGAGTAAATACCGGCGGCAGGGCCGGCGCTAGGGGCGAGGCGGCGAGATGTCCGCCTAGAGCGGCATTTTTTAAGGGGCGGCACTTTTAAAGCGCAGTATATTTTTCGATCGATGGCAGACAAATTTTTAATTTGTAAATATTTTTTTGTTTATTAATAAATACAAAGAATTACGGCAAATTTAAAATTATTAAAAATTACTTACGAACCACGTTGCTTCAAAAAAGACTATCTGGATTAGCAATAATAGCTAACAGCCAACATATAAATGATGAAATACCTAATTACTAAATTTGCAAAAATGAAACTTTGTTTTTCCCATTGATATTCATGGTAAACAGCAAAAATACAACAAATATTAATTTTATAGGGTGAAAACAATGATTATGGTAATGAACAAACTGAAATAATCAATTAGGTATTGTCTTCTGTTTTTTTTTCTTATGCTTATTTTCTTTATTTTCACTAATAATTTTGACTTAATCAGCTCTGAAACACTTTTCTAATTTCGTTTTCAATATGGTCATTGCCTCGTATGGGGTCCATATAAAATTATTAAAATTAATTGAACTTTTGAGAACTTTATTAGGATATTAGGTATGAAAATAAACTAATTATAATCTATAATTATATTTTCATTTGTTTCATTACCACAATAACTGTTTTTATCCTATAACATTAATAATTGTTATATTTTTACTATTAGAAATAAATGAACATCAATAAGTATTTTTGGGAAGCTAAAAAATCTCGTTTTTAATGGTGTAACTTTCCAATATGGCGTTCATATAAAAAATCAAAATTTTGCTCTCATAGAAAATAAAAAAGTGTCCTAAAGAAGTGCAAACCAAAAAAATCATCGTTATTTTTTTATTTATTTATGCATTATAATTTAAATCAACCCCCCCCCCTGTTGGGGCGCAATAAAAAAGTTCGCCTCAGGTGGCAAAATAGCTAGCGCCGGCGCCGACCGGCGGCGCAATTGTGAATGCAAATATTTTTTCGCCCATGGTATAGTTTCATTGTTTATACATGAATAATTTCATCCCTATTATTAATTCGTTTTATATAAAGTGTTTTCATATTTAAGGTAGTTAATCCGTTGACACATTCCAAATTTACGCAAATTAATTTATAATATAATATTTATTACAAGTCGTAGAATTTGGATGTAAATTAGAAATCATAGGTAACCGATGAAATAACGAATATAATGAAATTTAAAGTTGAAAGTGAAATGCATTGCGTATATGGAGCTTAACAGTAGTTTCACTAAACGATTAGAAAACGTTACATCATAAGGTTTGTTCATAGAACGGTTTGAAACCGTCAGCAACCGTCAGATGCATGCGCAGTTACATAAAAGCGTTCGCAGAGTCACAAATTTCCAACTCTAATTATTAGTTCAATGTTCATAGAAACTTTCTGACTGGTTGCTGATCGGTTGCCAACTATCAGAATAATTTCCAACTCGGGAGGAAATTTTAAATTTAAGGCATGCGCACTTACACTGTTTTGACAAGACATTTGTATTTGTTTTGATTACAGGTTTTGATTTCATTTAATGTTTGGTTATATACTTACATATAAAATAAATTAGTGAAATAAATATTTTACGGTAAGTAAATCATTGTAAATTAATGTAATAAAATAATAAAAGACTGACTCACTGACAAGTGTCATTACAGTGATCGATAATATCGATATATTTACTACCAAAATTAAGCAGAGACATTTATTATTCATTTTAAAAAGTTAAGTGACATAATGCTGTTCACAGAAGAATTCAAACAGTTTGATTTGCAACCAGTTTGAAACCACGCATGCGCACTCAAACTCAAACTCCAACCGTTGGAAATATGTTCTATGAACAAACCTATAATAACCCAACACATGTTTGGAACACGAATATGTTATTCTTTAATATTTGAGGTATTTATTAAAAATAAAAAAATAAATAAAAACTATGAGACACCACAATCATTGTTGAGAAATCGCACGTAAAAGGTTGCAGTCTCAAAAAAAATATATATATTTTTGATGCTATTACGCACATGCACAGTAAAGTATGCAGTGAACTAGCAATGTTGCAATCAGCTATTCAATGTAAGATTTAATTCACAAACTATCACAAAAATAATTACTAATTTATTTCACCCGAAATATAGTAAAGTATATAAGAAAAAGTTATGGAAATTAAACATTTTTGTATGCCAACAAATTTTGCCATATCACTCGCCTGGATACTAATGAATACAAACATAAAACTTATGATAAAAAATATTTTTAAAAAAGGAAAACCATACATTTGGTTTTCTTCAATTTTTTGCAGGTTTTAAAGTAACAATACAACTTTTTAATGAGTTTAAATATAATGATTCTTTTGATTATGGATGTCACGGATTAACTACATTAAGAATCATCAACACAATGTTTCTTATTTCTAGCTTGCCAGAATATCACGATATGTAACTGTAAATATTTTTAAAAATTTCTTTCAATAATTTCTATATCACAAGTGAATATCATATTATATTATATTCATTACACATATTTGGTAAGTAGGATTTGAAGCTTTTGTTTTGTTATTATAAGAGGTAAATAATAATAAATATTCATCTTAATTTTTATCGTCATATCGTGCTTTCAAAAGAAAACTACACTGACACTGATGCAAGCACAAAACAATGGCAACGCAAAGTCACACCCGAAACATGGATTGGCTACAAAATAAGGGTCACATGTGAGCCTGTAAACAATAGAATCAAATGTAAAGCCCGTATAGTTCGGTAAATTCTTCAGAAGTTAATTTGGCGTTGTTTAATAAAAACTCAAACAGTTTTTTTGGCTCACTTTTTACCTCTCGCTAAGAGAGCTAATGGATTCATGCTAAAAATTGCATATCCAGATTTTATTGAATGAGCACGATTTAAGATCCATAAAATCCGATTTTAACATTTTTAAAATGGTGTGTGTGTGTGTTTGTGTGTGTGTGTGTGAAGTTGATGGAGGTACGATTTCTCAAATTCTATAAGACTAAAGATCTGTTTGACTACGGATTCCTCAATCTAACATTAATGGGGAGAGTTGAATAGGTTTTGGTACCAATTGGAAAACCGGAAGTAGTAGTATATCTTTAAAAAAATCTAAATATTAATTTTAATTTTTTTATTATTATTAGTATTAATGAACGTAACATGCTCTATCCGATACATTTCAAAATTTTATTATGTCTCCTATAGGTTTGGAGATAAAGTATATAATAATATAGAATAATCTGTTGTAATAAATCTCGTTGCCCAAAAAACTCCATGGAAACCTCTTGAAATATTTAAATGTTTGTAATTGACAGATAAATTCAAAATGTCAGTGTCAAAAATCAGCATTGCTAGAAGATTTTTCTGGGAGGTACGAGTACATTTAATATATCTTATTGTATTATTAATTAAATATGTTTTTAAAATTATAGGTATGATAATATTATATACAGGGTGTTCCACGACTCGACCGACAAACTTTTACCATATATTCCAGGGGTCATTACGATCAAAAAATGTTATATGACCTATAGATGAATTCCTCTTTGTTTCGCAAATATCGAAGAAATTAAGAAACAAAATGATAAAAGAAAATTTATTCATACTGGTAGAAGGACTTCGTTCAACTGCATTTAAAACTACTTCTTCAGCGTGCCCATCTCCATCTCTTTCTACACGACGACGTGGAAAAAATCCTCTCTCTCTTAAGCAACGAAAAACGTTTGAAAAAGTTGTATGGTGAGGAACAATGCGATCTGGGTATCGCCTAAGGTACTCCGCAGCTGCTGCACGTCCACTTCCATTACAAAAACCATACACGAAAACCATATCGGCATATTCTGCATTAGTAAAATGCAGCATAATGGCTTAAATTAATAAGAGAGCACAAAAATCATTCAGCATTAACTACGATAGTAAACACGTCATTAAACTGTTTTTTTTTGTTAAACAAATCCGTCAAGGCTAACTCAATTATCATTTTTTTTAATTTCTTCCATATTTCCGAAACAAAGAGGAATTCAACTATAGGTCATATAACATTTTTTGATCGTAATGACCCCTGGAATATATGGTAACAGTTTGTCGGTCGAGTCGTGGAACACCCTGTATATTCTTAAGAAATACTGCTAATACTGTAAATGAATTTGAAGAATTTTGAAAATATTAGAAGAGTAGGACAAAATTCCTCATAGAACGAAAGAAGAGATACAATTTCAATTATTTGTGTGTACAAGAAATGTTAAATTCGTTACTTATAGGGCGCGAGCAGTCATGTGACTTTGTTAGCCTTGGCAAGTAGATATGAGGATTCGTGTCAAAATGACGACTAATAGTTATTAACATAGTCACAATTGTCATATGTCATAATTTTCATTCAAACTTCAAAATATTCTGATGTTTATTTGTCATCAATAGTATGGAATATACTTGTCGAGGAAAATATTCCACATGGATTTCGAAAATCATGAAGTTTTGAATGAAAAATTGTGATATTTGGCACCTATGTACATTATTACTAGCTGTCATTCTGACACGGGCCCCCATATCTGCTTGTCAAGGCTAATAAAATCACAGGACTGTTCGCGCTCTATGCAACATAAAATGAAAATGGCGAGAGGTATTGTGCTGGCCACAACAGATTTTTTTTTTACAGTTGCTGAAACGTGGGTTCAATACTTCAGTCCCGAGTCGAAATTTCAAAATACGGAATGGCGACATACAACATCGAGGATCTCCTCCACCTCGCAAATTTAGAGTCCAGTCCTCGGTGGGAAAGATTATGGATATGGTATTTTGGGATGCTGAATTTTAATGATTATCTGGAACATCACTGGTCAGTATTTCGCAACTAGTCCAGTCAATAGAAGTTTTTACCTTACAAGAGGTGGGTAGAAACGATTTTAACGTGTATTGTTTAAGTTGAAACGGGGATGAAAAATTCAAATTTTTGACCATGGGGAGGATTGGCGCGAGCCGCCATCTTGGATCAAAGGTGCAAAACTGAGTTTTTTTGAGTTGTTAGCCATTTTATTGAAAACAGTAGTCTGTATGAAAATTTTACAAGAATACAAAGTTAAAGCTAGTAATTTTTTGTATAAAAAAGGGTTTTTATATTTTTTGCCTAGGTTGAACTCTCAGTTATGTTAAAAATAGTTAACCAAAATAACAGTTTATGACAAAAACATAGTTACACATAAAATTGACAATATTAGGTATTTAATACTTAGTGTAATAGATTTTACTATCTATAACAGCTTTCATTCATCCTGGCATAGAAAGAAGTGAATTATTGATGATTTTTTTAATAATTTTTCTAAACGCCTCGCTACAAATTCATTCACCATTCTGATCCGATTAAAGATACGATAACGCTGTTTAAAAATTTGAATACAACACGAAATTCTCTTTCATTATAATGTAAAAGACGATTTTTGCCGATGAGCGTTTCGCGAGTTTCTAACAATTTAAACTTATATAAAATCCGTCTAAAATATTAAATATCTGCAAATCGGCTTAGTTTTCATTTTTTTGTCTAAAATTTCAACACGATTAAAGGTAAATAATATTAATTAATACGTATTGAAATTTCATATATAAAAATGAGAACTATGCAGATTTGTAGATGTTTAATATTTTTAGAGAGATTTCTTATAAGATAAAATCATTAGTAACTTGCGAACCGCCCATCGGTAAAAATGGTGTAATACATGATATGATGGAAAATTTCATGCTGAATTCAAATATTCCAATCGCGTTAGCATATCTTTAGCCAAGTCAGACTGGTGGATGAATTTGTAGGAAAGCGTTGACAAAAACCTATTAGACTTAGTATTAAATACCTAATTTTTTTTTATTTTTTCGAAAACTTAAAATTTTCATCCCCGTCCTGACCTAAGCAACATATGTTTAAATTGTTTCTACCCCACCTTTTGTATGACAAAGGTCTGTTTTGGTCTCCCTTGACTGGACGAAACATTAATTGCTAAATATTGTGTGTGTATGAAAGAAGAAGAAAACGAAAAATTGTCGCGTGAATTATGTTTTAACAGGACAACGTTTCAGTTCATAAAAGCTTTGTTTCAATGAACGCAATTTACGATGTCGGTTTCAAATTTGTGCCAAATGTACCGTATTTACCTGACCTAGCGGCTAGTGTTTTTTTATTTATTTCCCAAACTAAAGAAAAGTACACGATGAAAAAAATTTGAAACCGACGAAGCTGTTACGGTAGTTCAGGACTTCTTCTGTGTTAAAGTCTCCGAGTCATATTTGTACTAAAATAAGAAATATAATATTTAAATGTCAACTTGAAATAACTCTTTTGTTTTTAATTTTAGAGGAATAGTAGTAATGAACTTTTATATTCAGATAAAAAAATCTTTTAAATGGTATCACTTTCAATATGGCATTCTATTTATCAAAATGTTATTTTGTTGAATAAGTCGCGTATTTGATCTTCAATTGTTTTGAATTTTCCACCATTAAATTTGTCGTATAATATCGTTCAACTTATCAACTTCGTCCATTTAACTGTCTTTCTATTTCTTCAAATAAGAACGTTAACAATGACGGGTCATCATTGTTATGGCAGACACCTTGTACATTTGCAGTCATATTTTTAAATTCGCATTTTCCCTGTCACAAATTTATACTGAAATGACAGAATATTGCTTACGTAAAGATAGTCCAATATTTCACACGTTGCGCATTACGTATGAAAGTGGTTTTATTAACAAAGTATATTGCAATAGACTCTGCAGACAAACGAAACATCACACTTATTAAGCATTTATGAGTCGTCTAACATGATTATTTGTGAGTATATATATATATATATATATATATATATATATATATATATATATATATATATATATATATATATATATATAGTTTATGCGTACATAAATTCAGTCATGGTTTCTGCAAATACATACATAGTAAATTATGTTCAGGGGTGTAAAATTACCGTAATTTTCTAAATTACCTTACATTACCAAGGAATAACCGAGACATTACCGTGCATGCAGAAATTTACAAATATATATTTTTTTATAAAATTACAAAATAAAAATCATTATAAATATTAAAATGTCCTTATGTTATATCAAACATTTAAACATTTAAGGAAAATAAGTTTTAAAAAATCTCACGTCTAATATTAAACTCTATTATAAAATTTATGTAGCTAGAAATAAAGCGAATTTATCAGTCTGAAGTGCTCTCATTTTCATTGATATTAGTTACGGGTTTGGAATCATCAGAAGAATAAAAAGTCTATTTATATTCATATTCTCTGCATTTTTTTGCAGTATTGACATGCCTATACGGAAAATAGTTTTTCAGTTGTATGACAAGGCAAGGGCAAGTAAATAACTTTTTATAACCTTTTCTAAATTATAGTTCCAGGAACAATACTTCAACTTTGTTATCTTTGTTAGTCAAAATTTTGTTTAGAAATAATTATCATTCTTCTATTAGATATCTTTTTAGTCTAGATGTCAGCGGTTTTGACATATAGATTGTTGTGAACTAAGTCTGTAAGTTATTGCAAGCCTACGTGCTGGGTTGATATTTTGTTGTGGATGCGATATGATACCCTACACCCTGATTCTCCTTAGATATCCTCTCACGAAGAAGATAACGTTTAGTTTTAATCAGTACTCGTCCGATTTGGCTCCCTCGGACTCCCATTTTTTTCCGAAACTCAAAACGTTCCTCGCTGAAAACAGATTTCGATCCAACGAAGAAGCCATCGAAGCAGTAAATGCTTATTTTAAGGACCTCAAAGAAAACCATTTTCGGGAGGGAATCGAAAAGATAGAAAAACTTTGGACCAAGTGTGTTGACCTCAAAGGTGACTATGTAGAAAAATAAAATGTAGTCCGAGTTAAATATATATTCATGTCATTCCGGAAAGTTTTCAATCCACCCTCGTAAGTGTGTGTGTTAATCCCCAATCAAGTGGTTGTTAACCATAACGTCCACCAGTCAGTTAAAGTTGCCATCGTTGGTAAACCAGTAAATGCAATATAATGAGCATTAGCATCAGAGGTCGTGCGGTCACTTCTGCTCTCATGTTACAGTGAAAAGTGGAAGTCTAAAGCCGGATTTATAATGAAGTAACGCAAACCACAACGTACGTATGTAAAGTACGAAGTAACGTAAGCGAATTGGGTTATTTATATAAAAAAAGTAGTTCCACTACTGCTAGCCAATCAGGTATTAGTATAAAAAATTCACTTGTAATTCGATATCTTTCGTTTAACTTCGGCATCAAGTTTGAATATCCGTACTTTTGTCAAATCATAAACCGTTTGATAGGTTAATTGATGCTTGTTGGGTTTTGTGTTTATTTAGATTTAAAAAGAAAATCACGACGTAAGTTCAAACCAACCTCAAACAACAAACAATGAAAACAAAATGAAATCTGCCAGATGGAGAATGGTCGATAATAAAGATTTCTGCGCAACCGTGCGCAACGTTCAAAATGCTGCCTTCTGATTGGCCAGCGGTATAAAATTTTAGTTAAGGCAAGGTAGAAAGTTGAATGTTGGGCAACTATTGCTTTACATATTTTACCTTACTTCTTACTTTACTTGAATATAAATCATTACTAGCTCTAGTACACGCTAAACTTTTTACGTTACCGATACGATTCACGTTACCTCTTACGTTACTTCATTATAAATCCGGTTAACGGCTATTGCCTGTTTACAATAGAGACCTTGACGGCTGTTTGGTACCGTTAGTTAAGATAATATCATCCCTTATCCCTCTACATTCCAATAGTAAGCGTGTAATCATTGATCGTAATTCTATTTTTACCTCTCGCTAAGAGAGGTATTGGAATCATGCTAAAAATCGCATATCCAGATTTTAGTGAATAAGCACATTTTAAGATCACTAGAATCCGATAATAATATTTTTACAATGATGTCTGTGTGTGTGTATGTGTTTTAGGTTGTTTGATGTACGATTTCTCAAATTCTATAAGATTAAAGACCTGTGTAACTATGGATTTCTCAATCTAACAGTAATAGGAAGAGTTGAATAGATTCTGATAACAATTAGAGAACCAGAAGTAGTAGTATTTATACAAAAATCTTCTAAATATGTTTTTTTGAATATTTATGTTATTACAAATATTAAAAAACAAAATTCTCTATCCGACACATTTAAATTTTTTATTATACCTTCTATAGATTTAAAGATAATCTATAAAATAATCTGTTGTAGGATGCGTTTGGTATTTAAATCTGTCGAACACTCTGAGCAATCTGATCACGTGACAGATTCATCTGCGATTTCCGATCTGTAGCTTGAATAACCGAACAGATAGAGCGTTTACCTGCCATTTTGACACTTATTAATTTCCGTCAGAATAAAAACGGAAAATAATAATAAAGAAATGTTAACATGTTGTGTACTGTGCACGAATTATGAATGTGGAAATGATTATGGACAACTTAAAGCTGAAAATTATGTAGAAAAATGTTTCCTATAATGACTAATTTATACATTGCAAACATTTTTGATTGATATACGAAAACGATAACATTCATTCATAGAATAGACACTGTATGCATTGCCGGCGAGAAACATTTTAAATTTGCGCTTAAATACGCATACGCCAAACAACTACTCAACATGCTCCATGGTTAGAGAACAAGCGAACAGATCGGGGCTCTGTGCGCTCTGTGAGCTAATAACCGAACGTAGAGCTGAGCAACAAGATCGCGCAGATATAATTACGGAACGCATCGAGTGCTCAGATCGCTCAGAGCATAAAATCGAACGCAGCCGTAGTAAATCTCACAGCCTGCTCACAGCCCAAACATTTCCATGGTAACTACTTGAGAATTTAAAATGTCTGTAATTGACAGATAAATGCCACTAATTTCAGTGTCAAAAATTCAGATATAGTACTGAAGGCTTTTTCTGGGAACGATATTTAATATTTCTTATTGTATTATTAATTATATATTTAAAATTATGGGTATATTACATGAACCCTTCAGAAATACCGCCAACCCCGTTAATGAATTAGAAAAACCTCGAAAATTTAGAAGAAAAGGAGAAATCTTGCTTATAGAATAAATTTAAAATTATGGAAAATACGTAAATATAAAGATTAGGTGTAATTAGAATTTTTTGTGTGTACAAGAAATGTTAAATATAATACTTATATATACTACAATGGAAAGGGCGAGAGGTGTTGTGATGGCCACAACAGATTTTTGTTTTGGTATATTCTCATTAATTTTTATGGTAATTTACCTTAAACAAAATTTAATAATTTACGGTAATTTATTTGGTAATTTATCCGGTAATTTAGGCTTTTACATCCCTAATTGTGTTCATAATGTATTCAAAGAATGTTATATAAAATTTATATGAAACAAAAATTAATATTTGTACATATGCATACATGCTCACATATGGTGGTAATGAAATAATTTGAAATACGATAACTATTTAATATGATGCAATATTCCTATAAAACAAAGTTAGAATTTTCACGGCTTAATTAAATTTAATTATTGTGTTCAAAAATAATTAATTTCGCATGTAATTAAAATGATTATGATACAATTAATTAAGCAATTCTAAATGTATTTAATTAAAATGACCAAATGAAATTATTGCTGCAAATTGCAATATTCATTATCAATATTATCATTATACCCGTACTTTTCTTCAAAATCGTTTAATTTTGATAATGTTATTCAACGGTAAATAATAATAAGTTAAAGAAGTTTTGTACCTAATTTATGAATATAGAATGGACAGGGATGTAAAAGCGTAAATTACCGGGCAAATTGTCATATAAATATCCATAATATTAAAAATCATTTAAAATTTAGCGCTGAAAACAAGAATATTAAAAAACGTTTATCACCCGTACCCGTAAAATCAATAATAATACAATAAGAAAAATAATAAATCTAGATGACCGTCGCCTGGCCGAACCCGGTCACGCGAAATCTTCCTTAGCATTAGCATGAGAAAAACTCAGTAAGGAGACTGTCATACAAATCGTACACGTATTTACCACGAGGAATATATTGAGAAATAACACGAAGAAAAAAACACACGTATGCAACAGCATACCCCTCTGAGAGTCGCCTTCCAAGAGGCAGCACCAAACAGAGTACAAGAACAAAAGTAAACACTCTCCCTGCGATTTCACGTTTAGGGCTCCCGGGAGCATGGATTGAAAGCCATGCTGAAACCCACACTCCGCCCGCAACAGTGAAGTGATGGCGAAACGTTGGACAAGTCCTGAGCAACACATTAAAGATGGCAGGCAGTGCACCGGTGGCACGAGGGCTAGCGGGTCGGGCTGGTCGTGCTTCGTTAGCCGCATGCTTGGCTGTCTCTCCAATCCGTACCTATACCGGCACTTAATAGGGAAGACTACGGCAAACACAGATAGACAACACATTTGATAAACCAATCAAACAGGAAAAATATATGTGAGGCACAGTACGAGACAACAATTGGCTCAACTCACTGAGAAAGTTCTCAATAGCTCCTCGCAAATCACTACACAAATCAGTCACTACAATATCGATGTTCTAGCAATAAACTGAAATAAAGTACGTGAATACCAATCTCATTAAATGTAGCTCTTATCCAACAGCATCAGTTACACACCTAAAATAACTTATTATTTAAACAATTAACTCAATTATTACTCAATATTATCTCAAGTGTTTTCACAGCCGGCCTGATATCATGACTTAGCAGATTAATTAGTCACAATTTTCTCTCACGTTCTTTGTAATTTATTTATTTAATAAAAATGCACTTCAAACATATCGTTGAATTCGTAATTTTACGTAGATTTCAAATATATAAAAATATATAGGTGTCCCATTTGAAATATGAAAGTTAATGTCACTTCAGCTTCAACCAGAAGCACTACCACATGCAAATACCATTTTTTGTGAGCCCCTAAGTCTAGTTTAGAAATATATTAAGAAAATTAGAAAATAAATTGTAAACTAGCCGAATTATTATAGGTTTGGGCTCGTATATCAATTGCACTTAACACTGACGTTTGTCAATCAGAATTTTCTTAATATAGTACCTAGCTGTTTCCATGGGTATAGTTAAGCTGAATTTTAATTTCTTTATAAATGTTTAACTCTAAATCCATTGAATATGTAGCATAAACTGCAATCAAATCGAGTAGAGAATAAAATATTCTTTAGTAATTGTAATAACATTAAAAATGAAAAAATGATATTTAACAGCGTTTTTTCAAGAAAAACTGTTAAAATCTTCAAATGAGGGTACTTCCGTTGGCTAATTATAACCTAAATATAATCATGTCTGCACATGGATGTAAGGAACAGGAATACAAAAAAATGTAATTTTTTGAATTGTAATATTGGAGTTATCGAATCCGAAAGAATCGTCACACACACATACATACAGACATAATCGTAAAAATAGTAAAATTGTATTCTTGGGATTCTAAAACGTGCTAATTCGTTAAAAACTGACTATCGATTTTTTTTTGACCAGACAATACCTTCCTTAACTAAAGGTGACGTAAGGTAAAAATTGTCACATACAAACACACACACACACACATACCGGCACACACACACAGGCACACAAATAGACATCATTATAAAAAATCTGTTGTGGCCAGCACAATACCTCTCGCCATTTTAATTTTATATTGCATAGGGCACGAGCAGTTATGTGACTTTGTTGGCCTTAGCAAGCAGATATGGGGGCCCGTGTCAGAATGATAGCTAGTAATATACATAGGTGTCAAGTATCATAAGTTTTCATTCGAAACATTATGATTTTCCAAATCCATGTGGATTATTTTCCTCGACAAGTATATTCCATACTAATGGATGACAAATAAACAGAATATTATGAAATTTTGAATGAAAAATTATGACATATGACAATTGTGACATCTATTTAAATAACTATTAACCGTCATTCTGACACGGATCCTCATATCTGCTTGCCAAAGCCAACAAAGTCACATGGCTGCTCGCGCCCTATAAGTAACAAATTTAACATTTCTTGTACACACAAATAACTGAAATTGTTTCTCTTCTTTCGTTCTATGAGAAATTATATCCTACTATTCTAATATGTTCAAAATTCTTCAAATTCATTGACGGTATTAGCGGTATTTCTTAAGGATATATGTAATATTGACATACCTGTAATTTAAATACATATTTGATTAATAATATAATAATATATATTAAATGTATTATTCTATATTATTATATACTTTATCTCCAAACCTATACGAGATATAATAAAAAATTTAAATGTGTCAGATTGAGAATTTAATTATCTTTAATATTTGTAGTGACAAATTTTCAAAAAATAATATTTTGAATTTTTTTTTTTAGAAACTGCCACTTCCGGTTGTCCCAATGTTACTAGAACCTATCCAACTCTTCCCATTACTGTTAGATTGAGGAATACGTAGTCAAACAGGTCTTTAGTCTTATAGAATTAGAGAAATCGTGTCTCCAACAACCTCACACACACACACACACATCCACACACACACACAGACATCATTGTAATAATGTTAAAATCGGATTCTATGGACCTTAAATCGTGCTTATTCAATAAAATCTGGATATGCGATTTTTAGCATGAATCCAATACCTCTCTTAGCGAGAGGTAAAAATAGTAAAAACGTGTCAGGGGACTCTAATTCGTACTTATTCACTGAAAATTCACTATCAAATTTTTGGACCAAAAACATTACCTCCGTTACCTATGGTATGGTGAGAGGTAAAAACATCTCGAAAGAAGTTACAAAAGCATTTATTGAAGGCCTTAAAAATGTGGTGGGGATTTCATTTCCTTCCTAGTAGCGGTAGAGTTAACATCGAGAAAGTACATTCTGAGGCAAAAGTATGGAGTTTAAATCCAAGTTGGGTGGACATGCAATTTTCAGCCAAAGTTAGGAAACTTCAGCCTTATTCATAGTAAACAAGATAGTCCTGGGTCTAAGTAATCCTACGTTAGTACGGCCTTAAACATTCGATATTCATAGTCAAAGTTCGTACTACTTTACTCCGGTATTAAATAATACGCCGTTAATACCTTGGCTCAACTTGGTCATGGTCTATTTCTTTTACTGTACTTGCACCGTAAAAATATACCTACCGGACTCGTTGCTAAGAAGGGTAAAGAGTTGTTTACAGTTGAGTATACAGAAAAATAAATCACCGCGTTCAGCACCTTTCATCGCTGGCATCGCTGAGCACCGAAGTTTGCCGATCATAATAAATGGACGAATGCGATTGTTCGGGTAATTTTATTCGGCAAATATTGGTGCTCATCGCTGCCGGGGTACTGAACGCGGCCATTATTTATACCTATCTATAACAAGGAGGTATATTTTTGTTTACATTCAATTTGTACGTATATGCCGGTTTCGCTTGAATAATTTCCTTTTCCCAAATATCTAATTGTACTTTATATGTACTTGGAGAGACTGGTCTACCTTTGTTGCTATTATTTTCCAATAACGGTTTAATTTTTAAAGTATCTTTCTTAAATATAATAATTATAAAACATATTTATGTAAACATTTCATTACTATTTAATAACTAACCTATAAGTTTGTTTAAATTCAATTCAATTATACTTGTCGAATGGATTTATATAATCCAAATATATTTTTGGGTTTCATCGAGTACATCTCAAACATGTTGCATTATCAACAGCATGATTGATGAAATTATTTTTCATTTATTTAGATCATTATTTCACGATATAAATACGAAACTCTATTTTCAGATGAAATTTGTACCAAAAAGTGAAGTTAATCCATCGATACACTTAGGTAGAGGCAGGACTAAATAGAGTGCAAGGTTAGTTCTGATTTAGTTCTAGACTAAAGTTAAACAATCACTATGAATAAGTAGAGACGTTGGTACCGAGATAGATGTAAAGTTAGCTACAGTAAGATACAGTTCTGTGCGCGCTTCAGTCTTTTGTTTTTTGCAGTTTTTCACAGTTTTAGTAGTTTTCAATTCATTCTTGTAGTTTTCAGGTAAATAAACTTTTCATCCACTGTAATTACTTTATTTTTCAATTTTTACAACTCATTTATAACTTTTACTTAGCTTTTAATATATGCTACTGAATCAAACCTCACTTTCTTATACTGCACATGTGCTCTGTCGTGATGGGCAGATTTTCATTAGTTTTTCGTGGGTTTTAGCATGAGTGACACAACGGAAACAACAACGAAGCATAAAGGGGATGCTCCTCCAAATCCTGCAAGGGTCCCAGTCCCAATACCGTAAAGATGATGGAAGAGGTGCTACTACGTAGCCCAACATCATCAACCGGTCATATTCAGGAGAATATTAGTAAGCTCCAAATTAAGGATGGCCGCGTTAAATTGAACGATGCCACAAGGCAGCGATTTAAGTGGCTAGTTAAGAATGGGCCTAAACCAGATGAAGCCTGTATCAAGCCATGGAAACAATGAAGGACAAGGGGCCCAAATGTATCCGCTCCGATGGTTCTACCCCAGAGTCATCCGCTAGAAAGCAAGGACCGATGGAAAGGGTAAAACTAGTAGTGGTGCTCTGCCACCATCTGGTATATTCTTTAAAGCGGCCAGCTTTAAGCAGGTGATCCTGGGAACACTTATCTGAATTCTGCACTCTAGTTATCCCGAGATTAGCTTGGAGACAGAGCAGCTGAAACTAATCCAGGAAGCAATTCTGGCTGAAATTGTGAAGGAGGCTGAAGGCTCTGTAAAGCCTAAGTTTCTCGGCACCACCAAAGTCCGATTGGCTGATCGTCAACTGCGCCGACAAAGGCACAGGAGAGTGGCTAAAGGCAAAGGTTAGCGACCTAAAGCCATGGGAAGAGGCCACCCTAAAAGCTGTGGAAGAGAAGGAGCTGCCTCGGTCCAGCATAATGAATACGTTCTTTCTGAACAGCAAAACAGATACAAACGACCAAATCCTGAAGTTAGTTAAAGGCCACAACGAAGACCTAAACACAACGGAGTGGAGGGTCTTAAAGAGGACAGAGCACATTTAACCCTGTCAGTTGACCAGACCTCCATTGAAAGCTTCAATAAAGTTCATTTTGAGATTAGCTACAAGTTTGAGCTAACTACCTTAAGGCAAAAAGGTAACAAACCCGACAAGAAGCTTGTACAAAAAGGTAAGGTTGCACCCATAAGTGGAGCATCATAAACTGTCACCTCGTCGAGCATAACTAGCACTGTGGCCACAACGGCCTCTTCTCTAAATTTCATAGTAACAGCTTCCAATGCGGAAAAAGAGGCTGCTGTAGAGCCTCCTTCAGCATCATCATCTAAATCACCTAAAGCCATCGGAATCACCGGTAAAGGGAAACAAATTCCTAGTAGTGAAACGGCTCCAAAGAGTACCAGTGGCTAAAGTTAACATACTCCAGGTGAATCTTCAGCATTGTAAAACTGCCTCCGATATGCTGAACAAAACATTCACCACGACATACACTGATATAGTACTGATAAAAGAGTCTTATATTTATGGAGGAGTAGTAAGGAAACTCACTACATCTATAGGCAATGGGAAATAAGATCGTAGCGCCAAAGCGGCTTTTAAGGGAACTAATGTTAACGGGATAATTTGACATTTATGCATTAAGTGTATAATATTACATATGTAAACGTAAATGTTATAAACATAATAGATAACATTTGTGTTTATATTATAATGAAGAAAATGTTTCGTGTATAACTTATCCCGTTAACTATAGTTACGCAAAATATCACCAGATGTCATATTGCTTATTTCCCATCGTCTATAGGTAAGGTCACTTACAGTCATGAAGATGTTTCTCCAAGAGCAGGAATGCTCATTAAGTCATCAATTAAATACATTCCTGTAACTCAATTCATATCTAGGGATTTGGTAGCTGTGGAAGCTATACTACCGATGAACGGGGGAATGAAAGAGGTAGTCATTGCTTCAACATAATTTCCCGGGGATTCGGTTGATGCACCACCTCTACTAGTAACGGACCTTATTTCCTACTGCCAACGTAGGAATAAACACTTCATTCTGGGCTGCGATGCAAACACACACCACACAGTATGGGGTAGCACTGATATAAATACTAGGGGTGTTTTGAATTTATATCTACTGCTAACAAAGACATAATAAACAGGGGTAAAGAACCCACATTTGTAACTAAGACTAGGTGCGAGGTGCTAGCCCAAAACTTAACTCAAAATAAAAATGTGGCATATCTCTAACGAAGCATCATTCTCAGACCATAGGTATATTAGGTTTGAAATAGAGGTAAGTAAAGGAGGCCTTACTGAAGCTCAGGTTGCGAAACTAACAGATTGGGCCCTGTATGAAGGCTATATAAAGTCTGAAATGGAAGAACTGTAGTGCTAATACGGAGGAGGAACTGGAAGCGGCCTCAACCGAATTACACAATTTACTGCATTCAGCATAAGAAAATAGCTGTACATTAAGGCTACAACAAACCATGAAGAAGGTACTCTGGTGGAATGAGGAGGTAGGACACCAAAGACTTAGTTAGAAGGCTATACAATAAAACCAAAAATACCGTTAATCCGGAGAGTTAGGAGCAATACAAAAATGCTCTAACTACTTACAACAAAAAAAATATGCAAAACCAAGGGGAAAACGTGGTAAAACTTCGTAAGGGCTTATCAGACATGACCACTGTGACACGCTTCAAAGGATCATGCAAACGCGATTGGTTTCCTTTACGGATTCAAAGGAAACGTTGGAGCTTGTTCTAAGCACTCGCTTCCCAGGATCATCCCGATCAGACGAAGAAAACTCTCGAACGGATGTAATAGAGTCACTTAATAGTCTATAATAATTTTATCTATTAATACTTTTAAGCCCTGCAGGACAGCGAGTGGAGACGGTATTTTTCCGGTCTTGTTTCAAAAATGCATAAAGGACATATTACCTGCTCTATGTGGACTATGTAAGGGAAGCATAAAGTTTGGATATATCGTAAAACTACTGAAGAAAACAAATGTGGTTTTTATACCTAAAGAAGGAGGACGTCCAGGTGTTCAGGCTAAGTCTTGTAGACCCATTAGTCTTTTATCTTTTATATTAAAAGGTATGGAGAAGACGTTGGACCAATACCTCAGAAGTGAAGTTCTCAAAGCCTCATCATTTCATGGGAACCAGTTTGCGTACCAGAAAGCCAAATCGACGACAGCTATCCATAGCCTTGTCAACAAAATTGAAAAAACCTTCATGGCAAAGGAGATAGCTCTAGGTATTTTCAGAGATATAGAGAGCGCTTTTGACAACACCTCCTATGACTCCATCGTAGGAGCGGCCTTGGCTAAAGGTTTCGACCCAGTCGTGGTGGCATGGATAAAAGCCATGTTAAAAAGTCGAACCAATAAAGCTTCACCAGGAGGAGTATCAGTATTGATAACAATCGGCATAGGATGTCCACAAGGTGGAGTTCTATCACCTCTTCTTTGGTGTATCGTTCTTGACGACCTACATTGTTAACGGATACGCAGATGACGTAGCAATTCTAGTCAGAGGAAAGAACGATACATTAATATCACAACTAACACAGAAAGCTCTGGATCTTGTGCAACGATGGTGCCGGGAACATGAACTTAATGTGAACCCAAGAAAAATAGTTCTTGTACCATTTACTAAGAGAAGAAAGCTGCATTCAAAGCTCCCTCAATGCAAGGCACCAGCATTAAGTTCTCAAAGAAAGTTAAGTATTCAAGAATAATTCTAGACAAAAAACTAACCTAGAAGTCACACATTAACAAAATTACTAAGAAATCTGCAGTTGCTCTGAATACATGCCGCCGTCTTCTTAGTAAAAAAACTGGGGGCTGCGGCCAAAAATGACCTACTGGTTATATAGCACTGTAGTCAGACCCATGATCACTTACGCGTCATTAGTATGGTATCCAAATGTTAAACAAAATACAGCACAAAGACAAAACACTTTAAACCTGGGGATCTCGTAGGCCACTTAGAAATTCTGAGGGAAATAAGCCTAGATGAAATGGTCATATCTGTCTGTGATAAAATGACGACAAGATACAATTTTGACCAGACGTATTAGGCAATGATTGGTGATCGCCTTCAGTGGGCATTAGAAGGGCCACACTCCCCAAGGGACTCCTTTTCCTGGTTTACCTTAGAAAAATGTCAGCTGAGATTTGTAAAAAATATTCTATTTTGCCCTAGAAATACTCCCAATTTCATGATCCGCCTCGAGTTGGGGCTTGATCATATTGCTGGAAAAATATGGAAAAATACTTTACAGTGGTGGAAGAAATTATTAGACTTACATAATCATCGTTATCCAAAACAAATATACAATCGACTCCGGCAGTTAGACCAATCAGAATTTAATAAAGTTGAATATAACTGGGCCTCACAACTTAAAACTTTTATAAACGAACAAGGTTTCTCCAATATTTGGGAAAACCAAAAAATCGATAAAAACTCTATAGAGAACATAATTAATTCATATAATAAAAAACTACGTCAAAAGGACCTGGATAATTGTAACGAATCTACTTACAATGAACATTATAAGCTCATTAAGCAAACATTTAAAATGGAATCTTACTTAAGTAGCCAACTTATATTACCTAAACAACAAATAATGTTTCAAATTCGCTGTGCATCTAAAAGACGATTAACAATATTTTATAAAGGGTTGAAATATGAACTTCTCTCAGATCAATTGTGTACTATCTGTAATTTGCAAAAGCAGGAAGACCTTTATTATTTCTTTATAGAATGCCCTATATACAATCCAGTACGTAAGCACTTTCTCCAAAAATATAATTTAAGTTATTTGGACACAACCAACTTTTACACACTATTTACTAACTTGCCTACAAGCAAAATAAATGATTTATTCTATTTTACAATATCAGCATTAAAAATACGAAGCTTTTCTTTAAATGAATAAAATAAAAAAAATAATAATAAAAAAAAAATTATAAATATAAATCATAATATTGTGTCGAAAAAACCCTCTTTATAATTTATTTAGAATTTAATATATAGATATATAAATATATCAAAAGACCACTGCTCACACTTTGCATAAACTTAGATACCTATTATATAGATAATATCAGTATCGCTTCTTATATTTGGCAAATATATTTATTATATATTACTATTAAAAAAAAAAAAAGTGGATGTATATTCTTGATTATTATATTATATTTATTATTTAAATTTCAAACTAAGGATAATAATATTTGTGTGGCAAATTATATAATCCTTTTGTTATGTATGTTTAATCTCTTAAGCCTATTATGCCTATTTATTTATTGGGAAAATGTAAATTTATTGGAAAAAAAATGTCTAGCTATATTTTCTTTTTTGGTATTTAAATTTTATATACTTTTGCGCAATTATATTTAATATGCATGGAATGTAATTAGAATATGAATTTGTGAGCTACACATATTTTGTGTAAGTTAATCCTATAAACAATGTTCTTAAGTTACCATACCCCTTGGTATGAAGCATGTACGCTTGAAAACCAATAAACATTATTATTATTATTATTACAATTTTGACCAGACGTATTAGGCAATCATTGGTGATCGCCTTCAGTGGGCATTGGAAGGGCCAGACTCCCCAAGGGACTCCTTTTCCTGGTTTACGGATGGTTCAAAACTAGAGTCAGGAGAAACTGGAGTAAATCTCTGTGCTCAAATAAACCTAAACAAAAGTCTCAAAGGAGCAACAATCAACATATTGTCAGACAGCCAGGCTGCTTTAAAGGTGCCATCACTTGTTAGTCAAAGCTAGTCTGGAATTGCATGAATATCCTATAACAACTGGCCAAAGATAACCACGTCACTTTGTGGTGGGTACCGGGGCATGAGGGAGTTGTAGGCAATGAAAAAGTAGATGAGCTCGCTAAAAAGGGAGCTAAACTACCGTTTTAAGGGCCTGAACCTTCTTGTGGACTCTTGAAAAGCCATATGAAGGAAAACAAAAACTGGGAGGAAGCAGCCATAGCTTCATATTGGAGAGACAACCCGGGTCTTAGTCAGTCGAAGAAATTCATTTCACCCTCGTTGACAAACGCTAAAGAGCTATTAGCTCTCAGCAAGAAGGACCTTAGAACTATGACAGATATATTTACTGGTCATTGTCCTTTGAAATACCATCTATGTAAGATTGGTATAGCTGAAAACAATACCTGTCGACTCTGCGAAGAGGACGAAGAAACTTCGGAACACATTATATGTGAATGTCCAGCTGTGGCTGTAAGTAGACTTAACCATCTTGGTAAAAGGTACCTCGCGGCAAATGAGACTGGCTTCATAAGAATTCTGGAATTACTTCCAGAAATCTAAGATAGGGCTATATTACAACAGATCTTACTGGTCGTAGTAACAAAAGCGGTTAGCGTTTAAAGCCCTTAACTTAATGAATGAATGAATAATACCGAGATCTAAGTTTAGTCTAGCTGAATTTTTCTATGAATACGGCTGCTTGTATCTAGCAATATACGCTCGTGCGTAACTAGCTGTATCTTTCCAGCCTAATACGTCCTTTCTCTGCGCACTACTCATCCCCAAAGCCCGCGACTTGTCGGTCAGACTGTACTTGTACTGATTCTATTTCTGTATATGGTGTGTATCAAAAAGGTTTAAGATTTTTGTGATGGATGTTTATAACATTATTTAAATTTGAAATATTTTCTTGGACCTATTATAACTTCTACAAAATTATTTCCACTCCTCTGCAAATAAATTTGTAAATTCATTTTCCATAACTTCGCAGACCAAGAAAAGAGATACGAAAGATACGTATGCTATATTTGACAGCATTTTCTCGCCGACAGTTCGTCTTATAGCTAGCAAATCGTTCAGTGAACTGAGCAACAAGTCTCATTTACTTACGTAGCATTTGCTTGATTTGCTTGCTTCATTGAACGTATATAATGATTTAGTTTTTTTTCACTAGCAAATAAATAGTTACGTTACTTATAGTTGTTGAATAAAAATAATTATAAAAATGTTTAAAATATCTAAATCGACCCACGTACTATATGATTAAAAATTTAGTATTACATTCTTTGCAAAAAATATACTTTTTAGATTGTAATATCTTTTTAAATTTAAGATAAATATTGTTTTACTCTTAAGAGTAAAGCAGATTAAGATATTCATTTAAAATATATATTGTTTTTATTTTTCGTACAATGGCGTATCTAAGAAGTTAGTGAATTTTTTTTTTTAAACACAATGGGGAGCTGTAGTTTTTTAGTTATATTTGTTAAATATGTATGTTTTGTGAATCAAAAGAAATATTTGAAGTAAATAATAATAATAAGATATATTTGTACTTAAGCCATGGTTATTACAAGAATTTTAGGTCCCTAATATCGAAGATATTACAAACATATGCAAGCAAGACATTAATACAAAATTAATTTTCAGTAGCCATATTCTTCCTGCAGTAGTTACTTTTTGCTATTTTATTTCTACAGCTTCACTATCATACTAGTCTACTCGAGTCATGTATGATGAAGCGAGTTAAACAGGCCATTCGCGAAAAAGGATGTACAGTGCGAACACAACATGAATTAATACTTCTTTTGGATTTAAAATTTTGAGGCCATTTTATGTTCCAGAACTCTAGACTAGAACAATATTTTGGTGCTGTTGAGGCTATTTTTGACACTAAGTTGTATAGTGTGTTTCAAGATATGTGCAAATCTACCTGCCTTGGTAATGACTCGGTACACCGCAAAACAGCATGGTATAAATGTTCGTATGCGTCAGGAGAGGATTAGCAAAATTTGTAACGGCACTTTCTTAAAATCCCATTAATTAATATACCTACTTTTATTTATAATTTGTGAAAATTTGGTGTAATGCCATTCAATTGTTGACTTGTTCAGTTGCGGTTGTGCAAATTGAGACGAAATTACACAAAAAATGTGGCGACCATGGTACAAAGAAACTTCAGTTTTGTGCAAATTCTATTTATGTGTTGATAACTTTTTATTTTATATTCTTTGTTCTGCATTTCTTAAAATTCAAGTGAAACATTAAATTCTACACACTTATTTCGTATGCTGGATTTCAAATAATTTGTTACAACCCTGTCATTTTACCCATCAAGCCCATTTAAGAAGCCACCCGCTGCGTAAGTCGAAGCAGGTACACTTACAAATATCTTGAAACACACTATAACAGGTGATTACTTTTATGTCTATCAATAGGGCCATGGGTCTTTGTTCTTTTTTACCTTTAGGTAAGGAAGGTATTCTCTTTGATAAAAATATCGATGGTAAGTTTTTAATAAATAAGTACGTCTTAGTGTCCCTAGAATCCGATTTTACTATTTTTACGATGATGTCTGTATGTGTGGATGTGTGTGTGTGTGTGTGTATGAAACGAAATTTTCTCCGTCGATAACTTCAACACTACAAATCTAAAAATTCTTATGATTTTTGAAACAATATTATAAAATAAATAATTCTATATTGTTGTAAATAAACTTTTCTACCGTTGGGTTTAGGTGTGAGTCTTTTACCCAACACAATCTTTGTTATTTGTTTTTGTTTCCTGTTTTTTACAAATACGTATTTTTTCTTCAAGTTTTCTCTGCGCTCTCATACGTCTTTTCTTCGTTTTTGAAGATTATTATTAATGATCAAAAAATTAAAGAAAATTGTATCAAAATGCTTTTAAATTTTTATGCGATAATGAGATGCGAAAAAATGGTCAAATGTGATTTTAAGATCATAAAATTTTCGGCTGTTTGCATTTCCCATTAGCATGGATTAAAAAGGAAATATATAAAATTGACGGATGATGGAATACTCACTATATTTAAAAATTAACAATAATTTTTATCAAAACAACTACTCCGTAAGAGAAAAAAATCCAAATATTCGCCGTGAAAATATATTAAAACCAAAAATTGATATGCGAAATTTAATAATTGATAGTTATAAAATACTAATCGAGGGCAATTATTATATTAAATACAGGTATGTATTATAATATGTTTCCGTAATACCGATAATAGATAAAATAGAGAAAACATTGTTTTATTTTGGAATAATATCTAAATGGAATACGTATGATTCTATGAATCAAATAATAAGTTAAAGTAATATTACTTATGTTATATTATAGTTTAATATTCATTTATTATTTACTTGTTCAAGTATTGTTTCGGCTAGAAATTAAAATAGGATATTTTAAAATGATTCTATAACTAACATTCTTTATTATTGAAACAACAATAAATATAAAGTAAAGTTGTATTGGTATATATATATATATTCCATTTATAATTAGGTTTTTATTTAGTTTTTTAGTCATAAATAAATGGTAATTATATAGTGTTTGACTAGTTATTCACGGTTTGTATGTATTTATTAATTACATGTATAAGCCTATTTGTTAAAAATTTCGTATATTTCCTATGCTTAAATGCGGTTATTCGCCTAGTGCTGTGACGTCACGAAATAAGCATTCAGGCCTGTTACCTCGTGTGGCCGCGAATTATAATGATTTGAGTATACAAATTAGACTCCAATTTTTTTTTATCGTTTATTAATTCTTGGAAAATGGGATTTCTTTTATAGTGCGATTAAATATATTTTACACTTTCCATATAATTTTATTCTATTGTAATATAAAACAAATAAAAGTTGGAGATCATGAGTTTCATGGCACATTCGAATTTTAGCTTTAATTAAAACTATCTCTGGAGACCAATACTTTTCGATTTAATAAGGCCCCAGGTGGTCGCATGCCGAACTACCATAAAAGATAGCTTAAAGTTATTACGTATCTCAAATTATGAAACAATGCAACAGATATTGAATTTTTAAAGCTGTAAAATATTATTGAATTAGCACTAAACTTTACAGCACTTGTTCGCTTATAGTTTACCTAATAAATTTTTATCGACACTAGAACAAATAAAGTTCATATTATTTTTTTAATCATAAAACGAGTGAATGGGTACTAAATAAAATTTGTAATTTAACGAAAGAAAAGTTCTATTTTCTTTGTGAGATAAAGTTATTTAATCATTGGTTGCGAAACACAAAAAAAAAAACAAATAAGATGAAAAAGAAAAACAAAGTAATGTAAAATCATATTTGAGTCTCGTTTGATATAGAAAAAGATCTGCACCATTTGATAAAAATAGCTTGTTAAATCAATATTTGTGCATTCATTTTAGTTTATAAATTCAATATAACTTCGCAACGTGACTATTTTCATTGCACAGAAGACAGACTTCTATTAAAAAGTAAATTATGCAGATTTCTAAAAGAAGACAGTACAGTATTAAAGTTGTTATATATTGGAAAAACAAACTTCTTTGTTTTAAATAAACTACCTTTTAGTTTATGTTCTGTATTACATTAATTCAAAACCACGTCTCAGCAGCATAAACTGTTGCTTTTTAAGGGTTTGCTTGCATATGCAAATTACTATATATTCTCATCTATCTTTTAGATAAACTTAATCTGTTATAATAGGTAAAGAAGTAATTTAACAGTTAAGAATTATTTTTACATATAAAATATGATATATTTATTATCATGTGTATTTTAATTATAAATTATTTAATTTCTCTTTAATTGTTTAATTTAAAAAATACAATTATTCATTAACTTTTTCAGCTTGTCTCTAGTGTTCCTGATAACAGCGATATTATCTGCGAACTTTAACAGGTCAACTCTTTTCCGTTCACCTTTACATTCATTTCTACTTTCACCATGTCCACAGCTTGTTGGATGTACTCATTGTAGATGATAAGCGATATGGAGCTTTTTTTTCTTACTCATTTCTTTATCTCCGCGCTTTCTCCGTTAGTTCCACTTCTGATAATTGCTCTTTTTATAAGCTGTAAATTATTCTCATATTTTTGTATTTTAATCCTGCTTTCATGAATAAACTACCATATGTTCTAATTTATATTGTCAAATGCCTTTTCCAGATCTATAAATGCCACAAATGTTGTCTTATCTTTCGTTACTTAGTTGGTGTTCAATTAGTAAACTTCTACCAGGAGTTGTCTTCTTTGCACTGTTTTGCAACTGAATTTTTGGTTACAAATTGCATTTGTATGCATTTAAATAAATTATAGAACATTAAGGTATATTTATTTATAAATTCTCGTCTGACATAAAATATGGACAATTAATTACACTGTTTCTAAATCACAAGTGTTGGCATATACAAATATGTATGTTGGAGACCAAAATACATTTGAATTTTGTTACAGAGAATGATATAGAGAAATATTTTAATACTGAGATACATTTAAAATTTTTATAATATCTACATATTCCTTTTTCCTATATAAGAAATCCACCTTCTGGATGTTTATAATGTATTTTTCGTTAAATAAATGAAAAATATCGCAATAAAATGCAAAGACGGGGAGATGTAAATGATTCTACCTGTCGCCTAATATATGAATCTAATGGGATCCTAAGGATTCTCCTATTATTTTATAATTTATCTTATTTTTATATCAACTTTCAACAAACTGTCTTCTGTAAATTATACCATACAATATGAATAATTCGTAATAAATTTATATAATATCATATTAAGTATATTATTCACTTAAACTACGCATGTGCAGCGTACGGCCCGCGGGCCGGATCCGGCCCTCAATGTGATTTTATCCGGCCCTTGTAACAATTTTCAAATCTTACTAAACATGGCCTTCAGAAAGATATTTTAACTTGTATTCAATATAAATTATAAAGGAAATAATTATAAAGGTTTGTATTTTATTTAGTCAATTTGGAATGGAATTTATTCTGTGATATTGAATAAACAGTCAATTTTCTGTCAGTGTACTTTTTATAACAGAGTATATAAAATAAATTATATATATCATTTTTTTATTACTTACATTTCCAATATAGTTTCAAAAAGATTTAAAATTTTACTTAAAATAATATAAATTATTGCTTATTTATTTGTCGATCCATATCCTAAACATAAATCAGGTACGTTTTTAATTTCTTAATTATAAAAATATGTTCTTTCTAATATGAACATATTATTTATTTACCATTAATTAATATTAAGTATAAAACATATTATCAAATATTAATTATAATGAACATGTAACATTAATTATATTTATTAATAGTTAACAAACTTTATCTACTAATTTGGAAGCAATTATTTATTACTGGGAAACATATTTGTTCCGCCATGTTCCAATAAATGATTTATTTATATTTAATCAGCCTGCATAACGTCCACTAACTAAAGCCGTGTTCCTCACGGGATGTGATTCACAATCTAAATCATCGAAGTGATCATGATTAAGAAGAAGTATGTTTTTTCGTTTCTTATTGATTATCCCCACTTTCTCATTTTGTGATCACTAGACAACCTTCCCCTTTCCTTCTGAATCATTCTTTTTTTAAGTGATCACACAGATTAATTTCAGAGCAAATTTAAAAATGGCTAACGAAAATAGGTTTTCGAGTGTAGAGATTTATCAATGTGGGGTTTTCTGGCATCAAAGGAAATATGATTTTCCTACAAAAGCATATAATGGCAATTACCAAGATTATTTTCTTTTACTTCTATATGATCCATTTTTAATGTGCTGACTTAACACTCGACAGTAGATTATTTATAAAATAAATTAGTTCGCTTTGGTCTGCATATGATATTTGACGCTAGATGGTGTTTATATTATTCAAGTTAGTTTCTTGATATAATTTTTAAATCATGATTTAAAAGAATCACGATTAAACTAATCAGGATTTACAAAATCAGAATCACAGTGCGAAGGAACACGGCTTAAATCTTTTTCGCAGTGTAGTTTGCAGTGTTGTCTTATACTGGTGCTATGAGATATGGACAGTGGAGATGGAGGAGGAAAAGAAGAGGCTCGAAGCTTTAGAAACCTCGTGCTACCGGTAAATATTTAATATTATCTGGAAAGGTAAAGTGGCCAATGAAGAGGTGTTTATCAGAGCAGAGGAATTGAAAAGTCTATGGCATCATTCATCTGAGGCATGATCGATTGATTGGTCATTCTTACGTCACAATGGACTATTGTTGACGATAGAGCAAGACGCTGCTATTGAATGTCGAAACCGCCTAGGCAGGCCACGACTGGATTACATGCCCTAGATAATGTATGACCTGTGTTGTGCGACCTATGTATAGTTAAAAAGAAAGGCAAAAATAATAAAAGAATGGAGAGCTACTGTATTCGCTGCAAACCATCCTAAGGTTGTGCATTAAAGATACACACACCTATACACACACACAGAAAATTCATTAATAAATAAAATTTTAATAAGAAAACTAGGTATTTAGGTTTCAAACACTACATTTCAAATATAAAATTTCTGACATCATAAATTTTCATTCAGTGAATTACCTGAAGATGACTTGGTAAGCCGAAATATGAACTGTAATAAGGAATGTTGTTCGAAATTGAAACTTAAACTGAGAAAAATATTTAGTTGACGTTATGCAGGCTGATTAAATATAAATAAATTATATAGCGGAACAAATATGTATTTCCCAGTAATAAATAGTTGCTTCCAAATTAGTAAATAAGGTTTGTTAACCATATATAAATATAATTAATGTTACATGTTCATTATATTTAATATTTGATTATCTGTGTTATACTTAATATTTATTAATGGCGAAGAAATAATATTTTCAATAAAAAGAACATTTTTATAATTAAAAAATTAATAATATAATGCTACACTTAGTTTATTTATTATTAAGTTCTTATTTAGGTTGAGGTTAGGTTTAGATGAATAATATACTTAATAAAGTAATAAATAAATATATTTATGAATTATTTGTACGGTATGGTATAATGTACAGAATACATTTTGTTGAATTTCATGTACAAATAAGGTAAATTATAAAATAATAGAAGAACTTTAGGATGATATTAGATTCCTGTATTTGGCGTCAGAGGTGGTTCTTGGAGGAATAATTTACGTCTTTCCGTCCTTGCATTTTGCTCCGATATTTTTCATTTATTTGACGAACAAAATATAAAAACATCTAGAAGGTGGATTCCTTGGCTGTTGAAATACCTACAGTGAAAAGGAATATGTGATTATAAAAATTGTAAATGTAACCCAGTATTAAAATATTTCTCTATAACATTCTCTGAAACAAAATTTAAACGTATTTTAGTGTCCCACACATATACACACACATATATATTTATATGTTAACACATGTGATTTAAAACCTGTTATTAATTGTCCATATTATATGTTACACGAGAAGTATAAATAAATGTACCATAATGTATTCAAATGCATACAATTGTAATTCATAACCAAACATTCAGTTACAAAATAGCGCAAAAAAGACTACTTACCTGGAAACATGTATATATTTGGAAACTTATTTTCGATCTTCAAATATACGTTTTACGCATGATAAATCTCAACAAATTTTAAATCTGAAACATTCACTTCCTTTTTCCTTTTTGTTATAGAATGCAATCCAGAATGAAAAATAAAAAATAAATTATGCAATATAAATATTCACCACTTAATAGTAATTTACCTTCCTAAAATGAACGAGTAGCTTAATATACTTCCTAACATAATATGGGGTCTAGTAAAAAGAATAGTCTTATTTCGTGAATGGAAAAGTTTGACCGAACTAGCTGTAGTTGCATAATTTTTTTTACGTCTAAAATAGACGTGTGAAAAAAGTGCCTTAGGGTTTCATTATTACACCCGTTTACGTTAAAAAAAATGACCTTTTTTTCAGTGTTAAAAAAGATATACTTTATAAACTTTTAATGAAAGAAAGTGTACTTTTTTTTAACACAAAAATTATATTAACTATTAATAAATATACAGGGTGTTTCATAATATATGCGCAGGACTTCAGGATGTAATAGCTCGTCCAAAAATATGAAATAAGTACTCTTGGTCATAAGCTCTAAAGTTGACCGTTTTCGAGAAAAATCAACTTTTATGTTGAAAAACATGGTCAATTTTTGGAAATAATTTTTTTTTACTAATTAAACAAAATTTATTCAAACGTTAGAACGAGTAGCAAAACCAAACGTTAACTTCATAATTGCAAAATTAAAAAAAAAAAAATAACAAATCATACTCAGTTAAATTAATTGTTGGAAATGTCCGCCGTTAGTTTTCTTTTTATCAAGTAGGCTTTAAATTTTAAAACATAAAGTTGATTTTTCTCGAAAACGGTCAACTTTAGAGCTTATGACCAAGAGTACTTTTTTGTGTAGAAAACATTGGCGGTTCAAATGGTTCAAAACTGTACTTTTTCCAGTGGCGTAGAAGTTGGGGAGAAAAACACCCACTACCTCTTCAAAATATTCACCAATTATGACTTAAAAAAAATTCCGCACAAAACATAGCTTATTATGAGAAACTTTTTTTCATATTTTTGGACGAGCTATCACATCCTGAAGTCCTGTGCATATATTATGAAACATCCTGTATTATTAACAAGATATATTATTTTACTTTGAACTAGAATTATTTAATGTAACAAATCCAACGTCAATAAATTATTTTTTCAGTTACATCAAAGATATATATGTGCGTCTTAATAAAAAGTAAATTTTTATTTAATTTAATAATACTTTTGCTTTCGCCTTAATAAATTGGACATTAATAAATTATTTATTTACTATTAATAGGTTACTTTTCTCAGTGTGTGTTTGTTAAAACCTTGTTTTTTATTATTTTTGTCTGAATTTTATAACAAGTTGCACCCTCCTATACGAGGGCCACGCTAAAATGATTGAGAAAAATTATATATTTAAAGAATACACAAAAAAACATGTCATTTTTAGTGTTTTTATCATTCAATTCAAATCTTGACGGTTGGGGAGCTATGTTTTAAAATATTAAATTTAGACAAAAATAGATTAGTTTTGTGTAATCTTTCATGATACGTTTAGCGTACACGGAGGTTTTTTTTTACGCACAAATACCTCATATTTTTGTATGTATACCTACTACACTCGCCATCAAATAAATATGGACTGATGCTCACTTTTTCGCGTCTCCACACCCTGTCGCGTGCCCTTCGGTGTTGTCGCTTTTTCATAACTTAGGATTTTCAACATTGCCAATGAATTATGGCAACAGCGTAGAAATCTCCAGACCATACTTATTTGACGGCAAATATCAGTATAGTATTGAGTTCCCGAAAAAAAAAATTATATGGAAAAACTCAGTTGGGGTTTAATTTTTTTATTCATTTAAATACTTAAAATTGAATATAATCTAAATACCGGGTTCGATCTCGACCGACGCCAAATATTTCGAATTTGAAATAGCGCCAAAACGACCCCTGTGGTTGTACTCTCTACGCCAGCAATGAGTGCCTGTGTGGTGCTACTAAAAAAATAATTGTAGCCTAATTTTTTTTCAGATTAATACCTTCTTTCCCGCAACTCTTTTTAAGTCCACAAAATAGCTAAAAATTGTACACTGCAAATCAAGTGAGTATGGCGAGTGGTTAATTCCATATTTTTACTTAAAACGATGCTTTAAAAATTGATTAACTTAGTTTTAACTAACTTAACTTTCGCAACATAATTTCCACTGATAGAGAAATAACTGTTTAAAATGCTGCAGAAAACATAAATTAAACTTTTTTTTTGAAATAAAACAGTTAATTTGTACCTTTGCTAGAAATAAATGTTTTTCACAGCTCATGAAAAACATTCAAATACAATAAAGAAAATGTCAATAGCAGAATACAAATAATAGAAAATATGTCAATTATTGATGTCCATATTAGATTTTATATTTTGCAAACACTTCAACACAAATATATTCTGAAGAAATAAATACGAGCATGTTTAAAGAGAAACAAATTAAAAAAAACTTACCTTGAAACCTGACTTTTCTGAGATACTTGAGCAGTTCAGTGCCCTTGGTGGGTTTCATGGCATCGCATAATCCCGGGCGGCCGTTGCAAAGAACCTTGTGCATATCCCTAGACAGAAATACAAAACTATATTCATTTCATTCTCGTGAACATACTGTAGACATACATATACACGCGTGTAAAATAGTCGTATGTTTGCTGTTGAAACATGTACAAACGGAATTGATTTTTTGATGTGTGACACTGAATTTCAATTTTCTCGATTTACTGAATCATTTATATGGTAATGAAATGGAACCGAAAGAAAAGTAAATTCGTTCTGTCTGCGATACAAACTAGAACTAGATAGAATTTATCTACTGAAAAATTGCTGCACATAACGAGATTCTATTTTTGGTATTGCTTTTTATCTATTTATATAATATTTGTCAATTCTAAACTTGAAACTCGTTTCATTTATCAATTTTTATTTATTTCTTTGCCAATAAAAGTATATGATAAATATGTAAATATTGTTATTGAAACGGTTGCGTGGTAAACTGTAGTCAATAATGTTTATCAGCTAAATAATGTCATACATTTCGCGTAAATATTACAATATTAATGAATAGATGTTAAAGTTAGTAAGTGGAAGACTAGTTAAAAGATGCAGTGATAAAAATTAATGATATTTTATAGTAGTTGTCTGTAAACAAACAATAATTTGCCATTGCACTTTAGTAAAATCCTGTTTCCTCTTAAACAAAAAGTTATAGGTTAGGTTCGTTTGTCCAGAGCTGGGCAAATTACTTTAAAAATATAATTAAGTACAATTACAATTACTTTAATCAAAATGTAATCAAATTTCTTTTAAAAATAATTACTGCTAGATAAAAAATAATTAAATTACTAATTACTTTTGAACTGTAAATGACATTTTAATTAATTTCACAATTACTTACTAAAAATCATTCATGCTACATTAATAAAAAAAAACAATACTATACTGTAATATGAAATACAACAAAAATAAAAATAATAACAGTAATAAAATTTATAAAGAATTGTCGATATAGGTAGCGTACACTATATAGTTTTGACATAGCCGCAGCTACTTTTTTAGGTTGAAATTATATGCAAACCGAAGGTTGAACAAATCTTCCATTTTAAAAAGTCGATGCACCAATCTCTGTAAGAAAACCTGCCTCACTTCCAGATAGACACGAAAGTGACCCTTCATAAGTGGGATGCAAATGCTTTAAAGTGATTTGGAATTTCCGTAACAAAAATTACCTATACAGTGTGTTTGAAAAAGTGGACACACCCTTTTTTCTCGCTTATTATTGCAGATACACATATTGCTTATAGGTCATGATTTAATCAGTGCAATATTTGTGATTGAAATTTCTAAAATTGTAATTGTAGAACTTTCGGTATAACCGGACATCAACTTTGTAAAGTTAAATACAACTTATACTATTTTTTTTATAAATTTGGATAGCATTTTTGTCCTCTTTCCGACAATACTAAATTTATTAGTGTTAACGTTATTCATTTGTTAAAAATAATTATTTTCTTTTGCACGATTTTTATCGTTGAGATGTAATTTAATACTTATGCGAGAGGGCTATGACAGTAATGCTTTTCATGACATAAGTACTTATATCATTGATTGTTGAATTAACGAAAGTATTTTATTACAATGGTACTGACAATAGGAGACAAAGTGGAGATAGTTTTATTAGTTGGAGATAGTAACACAAGTATTAGAGACGCGGCAGAAGTATTTAATGCACTTATTTATGTTACAGCCTGTAATATACAGAATGTTAAAAAAATAGAGATCACGGATTTAAAGGTGGATAATACATTTCAAAATAATAAAAATAGTACATATAAACATATATCCGGAAATGCCTAGTTTCAGAGCTATAGCGATTTTAATATTTTATTTTTCACATATACAACTCATACTTTTAACATTACAATAAAATCATAGTGGCCGTTTACAATGGAAAACAATTGAAGATAGTCTTTTGTTTTTCCTTATTTCTCATATTTATTGTTATTGTTTGTTACAAACACAATTTTATCATTTTGAACATTTTCTTATAATTTATAATTGACTGTTTTCCATTGTAAACGGCCACTATGATTTTATTGTAATGTTAAAAGTATGAGTTGTATATGACAGAAATAAAATATTAAAATCGCTATAGCTCTGAACCTAGGCATTTCCGGATATGTGTTTATATGAACTTTTTTATTGTTTTGAGATGTATTATCCACCCTTAAATCCGTGACCTCTATTTTTTAAACAGCTTGTATATATACAGGATGGTGACCGGCATAGCCGAACATAGGACTTTAACATGTACAATCAGACTTTCCTAATTTCCTACTAATTATTTTAGGTAAAAAATATTAAAATAAGTTGTAGGGCATAAAATTCTGCATCTGAATCAATAAACAAAATTAATTTTGTGTGCCTTGTAACGGCAGAAATTAGATATGAAAATATAGAAAATCACCAAAAATAGCAATAGCCATGGATTTGAAACAAAAAATTAACAAATGTTAACGATTTATCTGTTAAGCTGAATTATTTTATTATTATTTGTAATTTCTATTCAAGTAAATAAATATCTATTTAAATAAAACAGATAATTGTTAACCGGAACAGACATTAGAAATAATACCTAATAAACCGTTAGACATTTGTTGTTTTGTCTCAATTCCATTCCATGGCTATTGCTATTTTTGAGGTGATTTTCGGCATTTTCACACCTAATTTCTGTGTGGCATACAAAATTAATTGAAATTATTGATTCCGATGTAGAATTTTATGCTATATATCTTTTATTTGAAGCTTTTTTTACCTAAAAGTCTATCTCTATATACATATATATGTATATATATATACAGGGTGTCCCTTAACTTGGTGCACAAACTTTAAGGGCATATAATACTGATCAAAATGAGTAAAAAAAGCTCAGTCAAAATGTGTCCGATCTTTAATAGTTTCCCAGATATAACGCAGTGAAAAATGAGTTTTTACGAGATTTACCTTTGCTATCTCAAAAACTATAAGAATTACGATTTTGATTAATTGAGACTTTTTGTTTACCTTTGAGAGGTAATCTTAGATGGCCTTTTGTTATTTTATAAAAATCAAAAGTGAAATGTTGTGGCGACCTTGGTCAATATTTAATTTTCATATAACTACGTAACTATAAGAAATTGAGAAAAATGTTTCATATAAAATTTTATTCTTTTTTATAGTCTTTTTACTGACATAGACAAAATTTTATTCGATCGTTATCTTTGTCAGTATTTCTTAGATTTTTCGCTTTTCTCGGAAACAGTTGAAGATCATTCCTATGTTGATGAAGCTTTTTTATTCATTTTGATCAGTACTATATGCCCTTAAAGTTTTTGCTCGAAGTTAAGGGACACCCTGTATATATATATATATATATATATATACAGGGTGATTCATCGGTCTGTCCTCTCTTTATAACTCTTTTATTTTAAGTCAGATAGAAAAACTCTTCAGATAAAATTTATATGATATATTATTGTCTATCTACGTACTATATGCACTTGTATACAGAGTACTCCGTTGAAGCGCAACAATATGTAACTTTATATTTCTTAATGGAACATCCTATATATATTTATTTATTTTGATAGTAAATTAGATTTCCTTTAAAAAAGTATTAAGTAATCTAAATTTATAAATTAAGAAGTTATTTACTTTTATTCGTTGAATGATATTTTTGTATCATGTTATTATTAACAAAGTAAGCTATGGATAATTTGATCAATTGTTTCGAATTTAAACAAGCATTATTTAGTCTGTCACTAATTTTAATAGCCTCTTTGTAATTAATGTAATGTTTAAAATAAGTATTAATAAAAAAGAATTAAAATTTTGTATTAAATTATGGTTTTCTCCACTATGAACTACTATTTTTTATGAACGTAAATAACTTGTTAATTTATAATTTTAGACCCCTTATTACTTAATAGTTTTTTAAAGGGAATCTAATTTACTATCAAAATAAATAACTATATATAGGGTGTTCCATTAAGAAATATAAAGTTATATGTTGTTGCGCTTCAACGGAGCACCCTGTATACAAATGCATATATTACATAGATAGACAATAATATATTATATAAATTATATTTGAAGAGTTTTTCTATCTGACTTAAAATAAAAGAGTTATAAAGAGAGGACAGACCAATGAATTATCCTGTATATATATATATATATATATATATATATATATATATATATATATATATATATATATATATATATATATATATATATATATATATATATTGTGGTACACTATTGCTATCTCGAGAACTATAAGAGCTACGAAGTCGGTTAAATTAGCAATATATTTATTTATATTATAAGACTATTAAATGAGCGAAACAAGATTATTTTAGACGCAGAATTTCGTCTGACATTAGCAAGATTTTTTGTTCAAAATTCTTTTGAAATATCAACTGCAGTTTTTTTGAATCTGCTATACATTTTAGTTTACTTATTTTATCTGTTCACTTTGCTGGTTTACGGAGTCCGTCACATTTTAGCCTGTCAAATAATGATTTTGTCGACTTATATTTGGTAATACACTGCTTTTATCGATCATTAGTAAGCAGAATATCTCATGAGGAAACCTTTCCTTGTTTAGAAAGGTTTATTACGGATTAACGTAAATGAAAGTAAGTGTATTTCACTATTTTGTTAGACAATAAATAATATTAAATTGCAAATTTGATGACAAATATAAATAAAGAAAGTATATAAACTCTGAACAACTTGGCTCGATATTTTGGAACACGGAAAATTTTGTTTGTGCTATAAAATACAATGAAAATCAATTTTAAAACATGTTAATTATAATAATGTAATTAACATTCTTAACAGTACTGAAAAATATAAATGTACTGCAAACCTTTTTTAAATGATAAAATAAGTTTGTTTCATTGGTTTGTGTCACCCGTTTTACCCGTGTCCTTTTATCTGAGGACTTTTAAAATACGAATAGTGGTGGCAGCGATTCCACAACCTTAATAGTTTTTGCATTAATAAAATTTGTGTTTTACTCTCGGGCCAAATAAATTTTCATATTGTAAGCAGCATTAAATACTACCCATCTCGATCATATACTTTTGTTTTTACTACCGTATCTGTTACAATCAATTAAAATTAGTCATATTTTCATATGACAAAGTATATGCAATTCTTTTTAGAACCGGACCGCATTGAATAAAACATAACAATGATTGTCATGGACAGACTAGGTTTAATTTTTTTATTTTAATAAAATTTATAATGGTTGTTATCATTATTTCGTCAAAATTGAATGTTATTGTATGAACCACGTGAGTTATAAGAATGTTTATTCACCGAAGATATTAACGCACTCGTCTTTACGGGCTTGTGGGCTAAACTTTATTCTCATTAATATACATTCTCTAAATTCACTTGGTGTATAAATACCTATTAATGTAACATTTAATATTAAACTATATGTTTCCAAATCGAGCAGCATATAAAATGTTACTTTAAAATTCATATTGTTACGGTGTAAATTCTCACTAGACGTTTTGGCTACGAATTACCAATTTTTATATGCTACTTACCTTCCTTAATCTGAATCTGGCTATCCTGTATCGTCATATTATTTTCTACTCTGTTTATTCTTCGTGTATTATTCTATTTTTCAATAGTTATGCCTTCTTATAGTAGTGCGTTGTCCAATAAATTACATTTTTTGTTAAACTCGTCTGTTTGTTGGTTATGTTTGTGTGTAGTGTTCATATCATGATTTATTTATGTAATATGCGTTGTATTTTTCTGTAACTTACTTTTTATACTTATCTTGGCTCCTTTAAGTCTTATATCTGTGTTATTTCATATTTTTCAATATTTTATTCTTTGGCGAGACGAGGTTGATTGTTTACGTTTTATTTGACACGATGTTGAATTGTGCCAGTGGCGTGGTAGATCGTTTTTTTTCAATGTATTTCTTTTTTTATTTTGTTGATGATTTTTTTAAGTGTTATCTTATTCCGATAAAACTTCTGGGTTCTGGAAAAAAGTTTTCAACCTCATGGAACTCTGGAAATAGACGTGTTACGGTGTGGACGTGTTTTTTTTACGAGTACATGGCTGTCGGCGAGACTTAGTCTGACGCGAGTGGAGTACCCGATTGTTGTTCATATTTGGTCTCGCAATTGTTGCGAATTTGTACAACATCGGGGGTGCCTTACTGACTTTCCATTTTTGTGTATTTTGATGGGTGTCTTCGTGTTGTGTCACGAGCATCTTTTTTGGGTCCTGGAAGTCATCTCTCTACGGATGATTTGCGACTCTGTCGTCAGCGTCATCATTGTAGGGGACACATTGTACCTTTGGAGAGTCCCACCCACCATCATCATCGCCCCTACAATTCCCCCAAACACGCCACTTAAGATAAGTACATTTTCTCAATATCGTTCTTCCTCTTTTTTTGATTTCATTGTTGCGAGAAAAGAACTTAGAGTTCAGTTGTTGCCTAGGAGGACTGTGATTATAGTGTCCTCACTGTAAAACTTCATTTGTTGCTTCATTATTGAAATTAGTGTATTGATTAGCAATTCGTGCAACTTGGTAATTTATTAAAAATACATTTTTGGAGACAATTGAAGCTTCCAGTATTTCGTATTATTGTATACTTTATACTACATCTACATTGGATCCTTCAGCTTATTGTTAGCATTGTTGTTGTGGAAACTATTTTATGTAAAATAGTATTTTTGATATTATATCTGGTAGCATTATTGCCCATTGTCGTGACTTGTAACCCTGGAATGTACGTGCGCTCCAAATGGCTTGTGCTGGTCCTAGTTACGAAGTTGATCAATTTCTCGCTGCGTAGTTGTTATGCTCGTACCCGAAACTGGGTTATGAGACTCCGGGTACAACAATATATTTTGTCCATTTACATTTACTACATATTGGTTTTGTGATTATTTCATTGTACTTTTTTTAAACTTCGCCATATTTTACAGTGCCTTCTGTACATATTTAAATTTTACACTATTAAATTCTGTTTTATCGAATTCTCTTTTATTTATTTCTCGTACCTCAATAGGCAACAACAGTCACGGTAGGTAATATTAACATTATTTATCGTTCGTACCGGCCTTTTCGTAATTTTCCGGTCAAAAATTACGTGGCGCCCTTTATCCTTTTTTTTTAGAACCATTCCTGTGGTGTCAACCTTGCCCGTCTCCACTGTCTAAAAGCCGGCAGACTCCCAAACGAACAACCAGGTGGAATATCATGACTCATCAAACCAGGTTAAGGTTTAAAACACGTCACAATATTTTGTTTTAAAATATTTGTAAGCAATAAAAGTAAATACCATAATTTTTCGAAAAACTATTTTAACTTAATTTTTATTACGACATAAATAACGCTAGGTACATATTAACATTAACGCAAAAAAAGCGAGCAGATGGGTTGGTCTTATTAAACCATGAAATCTGTTGAGTGTATACATTCAGTTCAAGAACTGTTTTAAATTATCGTATTTAAAATGTGTTAAATAAAAACAACTACTCTATCAGGTTACGCAAGTGTTAAGACGAATTATGATGTAATATGTATTTATTTTTAAATCACTAGTAACATAAACTAACTGATTTATTTAAAATCTCTATAATTGTAGAAATATTATTAAAATGTGTTCTTTTAGGACGTTTTATAACAGTCGATGGAAGATTTTCGAAATATATATTTGTTATTTGAAAAACATGACACACTTCTCTCATTCATTCATATTAACCTAAATTTAGTTAATATATGTCATATCCAGCTTCACGGTCTCTTGATCCTTGACACAGTATAACGCGTGAATATGTGGGTGTTATGCGAGGACATTTTGCGGGTAAGGTTGTAATGCACGAGTAACCGACAAACTCCGGTCATGGACCGTCGTTAGGAGGGTAGCGGGCGTAGCCTTGCCACCTCCACATAGCTACTTGTTGAATTCTCGCGAGGGAAAACTCGTGGGAGAACTGACTGTGGTATTGTTTGCCTTGCGGATAACATACTCGTTTATATTTCATTATACCTATAAATGATAAATTATTTTCAAGATTGATTTTTGCTCAATTTCACCTCTTGTAGTCAAATTTTCACGGTTTATTAAATTAACAATGTCGTATCGAAACGAAATGTCAAATTGTCTATTAAATATTACTTTGTACAGTAATTTTTTTGAAATGTCCGATCATGGTCATCGACGAATTGTATGAATTAAAATTTTTGCTCCCACCCATTCTGACGAATTCAGTAGTGTCGTTTGATTAATTTTTATGAGGGTACATAAGATATTACTGTAATTTTATTATTATACAAATATATGTTACAATGAAAGCATTCAAAATTCAAAAATAAGTCAACTGGTAAGTTTATTAGAAAATATAAAACCAAATATGTGAAAAATAAGATACTGATTAGATTACTGACATAGTGTCAATGTCAGTGACACTGACAGAAAATAACGTTATTCATGCGGCTATTAATCATGGTAATGTATCTGAATTAATAAATAAACTTACGTTACAGCGAAAGTATTATCAACAACGAGCATTGTTTTAAAATGGACTGTCCTAAGTCGAAACAATATGATTCTTTTAAAGACAAGCGTGCTATATCCATCCTTATCGCACACGCTTATAGCCTTTGTAAAGGAGAGAGATAAATGACCTTAATTGGTCCTTGATTGGACGTCTTTAAAAAATTTACTGTACGAGTATTACATATTATATATGCACTTTCCTTTATTAACCATTATTGGAAGAAGCGTCGCGATAATTGGATAAAATTTAAAACAAATTTATGACAATATTACAGCTAACTTGAAATGTTGCTGACAGCTACATATGTTTCCATAATAGCCTACTTCCTTTTAAGCCTTTTATATACATATATAACTTTATTGACATCATCAGTCAAAGGCGGGGTTCAGCCAAAGGCTGCTTTTCAACCCAACCATTACATATATGTATATACAAAATAACCATTATGAACGCCGATATTCTTACAACAGATAATACACACATATACATATAAAAAATTAATTGAATTAAAGAACATGAAAAAGAGAAAAAAAACTAGATGAATAAGTATTATAAACCAGCAATCATTGAACCACATGTTTACAGCTAAAATCACTAGATACTAAAATAATACATCATTATTAAAATTATAATTTTTCAAATGATATTTAAAGGATTTTACGGATAGAGATTTCATGTCGGATGGTATAGAGTTGTATAAAGTAGGTGCTAAATAAGAAAATGATCGCTTTAATTTATATATTTTAAAAGATGACATAATATATAAATCCTTAATACGTAAACTGTAGTTATAGAATTTTGGAATAAGTTTGTCATACAAATATGAAGGTGTGCGAGTAATTAAAGTTTTATGAACTAAAGAGACATATATTTTTCTAGTACGAGATTCTATATCTTCCAATTTTGCGATGTCTCTGTAATTTGAAATATGATCAAATTTACGCACATTATATACATAACGTAAGCAAGAATTTTGAAAAATTTGTATTCTGTGTTTATCGGCTTGCGATAAATTAGGTATATACACACACGCACAATAATCAAATAGTGGTAGTTGGTAGTGCTAGAGAATTTATTAGACGTAGTTTTATATCTGAAGATAAAATATCACGAAACTGATATAAATGTTTTAATTTAATGAATGCTGCCTTCAGTTTAGACTGTAAGTGAAAATTAAAATTAAGATCTTTATCAAAGAACATACCTAAAGTTTTGCAAACTATTTCAGGCTGTAATTTTATTCCATCTAGTACTTACCAAGTCAGGAGCCTCACTATTTCCAATCAATAACATAGTTGATTTATCTGGATTTTTACTGAGACCATTATCTTTCACCCATTGAACTAAATTATTCAAATCTGAATTAATCTTATTTCGTAGATCCAACATGTGGATAACCTGAGGCTAATATTTGTGTGTCATCAGCGTATGAGTGTATATCACAGTGATTTAATTCAGCAGGTAAGTCAGCCACATAGATTAAAAAAACAATGGTCCCAGGATGGATCCTTGAGGTACTCCCCGGGCTAAAGGGAATGCGGGTGAATTTAAGGTTTGAGGATTGTGCGTCATACCACTTTAACGCATTGTCTGAAAATTTATAGTATTTTAGTTTAGCTAAAAGTAATGAATGGTCAACCATATAATTATCAACGTGTAATAGTAGATTTGAATGGCAAAATGTGAAAAATGCTATTCACTTGTTTTTCTTTATCAGTATTTGAAATTTGCTAAGAATAACTTTCAACCCAAATTCAAAATCAATATCTCAATGTACTCCAGAGTTATTGAGTTTTAAATAGAATTTGTTACCTGACTGTAACTAAATATAATATATTTGTATACGTGTATGTAATTATTCCAAAAATATAAGCTTATTTTATTTATGATTTTCTGTTCTCCGTTAAATATATTTGTAGCTGAAATATGCTTTTTCAACATACAACGTTCTTTTTTAAATTGTTTGAGAATATTACTTGATTAGATATTTATTATTATGTAAATTATCACAAGAAATGCGCCGTATAAATAGCTCAAAAAATTCGAGAACTTTAATTATTATCTTTAATAGCTATTACAATTTTTTTTATCCACAAACCAATATCCACCTCGCACACCACCTTGTGAAAATAAAGTCGCATTATAGGTACCATGAAACGTGTTAATTCATAAAAATTTCAAAAAGTACACTGGTGTTAAAAGAAAAATAAGATAAAATTCATTAGAGACTAGAGTTACAGTTATTAGTGAAGACAGTATGAAATTGATGATGTTTGGAACTTTGCAACTGTTGTAAGATTGTTGGTTATTATTTTTCCAGTTATCGAGGAAAACTTTCTTTCGTTGTTCTCATAGTCTAAGATTATAGTACACAGTCTTTTTCTGTATAGACCAGACACAATAAAATGATTTTACTTTTCGTCTCATTGCTTTCATTACATCTAGGAAAAAATATTGAATTTATATTATCTTCTTTTCGAAACGACAGAAAAATTCTGACGAATTGTTATTACGATGTATGCTATTTAATAATGAGGTAAATCAGACTCACTTTGCATATATTTTTAAAAATTGGAAAATGTGCATATCATTTCTAACTGGAATATTATAAATAATACATGATTTGTATGAGCGTGGATAAGAATAATTTTATGGCGACAACGTGAGATGACTCCTGATGAACGTCCTCAAAGGTAAAGAGATATGGTCATTACCGAAATTTACGAATAAGTAGAACCAGAATGGCTCACTCAGAAATATTTAATAATTCGTGATGATATAAATATTTTATTTTTATTACATATATCAGGTAGAATGAGAGTAGTGACTATAAGTAATTTTAAGGCGATTATACGTAAGTTTAAGACAAAGAAAATGATAACCGACTGATGAAATTGATTGGAAGTTTGCTGAAATGAACAGACTGGCTTCTTGTATAAGAATTTATCCTTATATTGGCTTAAAATGAATTATTGTAGAAAATTGCCAGTCTAATCATTTCATCTACCCTCCAAACTATTAAGGGCGTCAAAGCAAGTACCGCGCTTGATACAAAGTTAGAAAGACAGTCGTGAGGGTTCAACTCTTTAAGTATAGAGTTTTAAAGGTGACGCTTGACGATGGGATTGAAAGGCAGTAATTGTGCGCCTTCTATCGATGCACATATTTCGAAATAAATGTTAAGTGATTTCTATGTAAAACGGTTGTGAATATGAAGATATAAATAGTTTAGTTGTTTTTACCTCTCGCTACGAGAGGTATTGCATTCATGCTAAAAATCGCATATCCAGATTTTATTGTATAAGCACGTTTTAAGGTCCCTACAATCCGATTTTAACATTTTTACGATGATGTCTGTGTGTGTGTGTGTGTGTGTGTGTGTGTGTGTGTGTGTGTGTGTGTGTGTGGATGTATGTGTGTGTGTGTGTGTGTGTGTATGTATGTAGGATGTTGGAAGGACGGTTACTCAAAAACTATAAGACTTTAAATTTGTTTAACTACGTATTTCCCAATCGGACATTCATGGGAAGATCTGAAAAGGTTTTGGTAACAATTGGACAACCGGAAGTAGAAGAGTCTTGAAAAAAAAATCTTCTAAATATCATTTTTTGAAAATTTTTCTTGATAATATTAAAGAAAAATTAATTCTCTTTCTGATACATTTAAATATTTTTATATATATTCTATAGATTTAGAGATAAAAGGAATATAATATATAAAATAATCTGTTGTAATTAATTTTACAACCGAAAGGATGCCATGAAAAATAGTTGAAAATTTAAATTATTTGTGACAGATAAATGTCAGTGTCAGAAATAATGAGATGAAAGAAAAATGTACTTGGAGAATCCCTTAATTCTTGATCTGTGACTATTATGGAGATGACAAGTCTAGGCTGAAGGACTTAAATTTGTTTCAAACATTATGGGACAATGTACACCAGCACTGTAGACTAGAGTAACTTTGAATTGCGAAAAAGCTATCAAATTCTTCTCAAGTAAGTTGTAAATATTGACAAAATTACACATCGATATAAGAATAATCGGAGTGCAATCTATCCGTCACTTTATTAAGGTAATTAGTGTTATTTAGATATAACAAGTATGAAAAAATAAAATGTAAAAGAAGATATGTAAGAATAGATGTACAATCCAGATATATACATTTTAGACCGCCCAAAATTAATGTTTTTACTAGAAGAATATGATGAGAAAGTAAACAAGGTTGTTCGAATTGAAAATTGCTGTTACCAGCCTAATATTTATATATGGTAAACTCTACTTTGTAATTTATTGTAACATAATTTATGGTAAAATATCTTTATGTTGAGACATGCTATTATTGAATAATAAAGTAGGTTATACGTCATAGATTTATATGAATATATTATTTGTATTTATAAAAATATTCTTTGCTTTATGCATACAGCCAGGTAAAATATACGGCGAGAGGTTATGTGCTGGCCACATCAGATTTTTTGGTCTTGTTAAGATTCTATGTGTCGAGAGTGGATTGTATATTAACCGAATGAAGTAATATGTGATGTTGGCAACACGATTTCTCAAATACAGAAATTTCTTATTTCAACATTAACGGTAAGAGCTAATTACATTCTGGTAACAATTAGTAGAGCCGTGGAGTAGGCATTTTAAAAATTACTTGGAATATTTATAATCCATTTGTATTGCTTTATACCTCTAAAATTAAGTCAGCAACCCCATTCCCTTTGAATATCTCAAATGTTTCTTTTGTTTTGCGTATAAGCTGCAAGATCAAGTATGTCCCAAAATTCACGCAAGAAGTGATTTTGATAGAAAACACAGGTTTATAATTAAAAATTGTAATTTTTTTATTGATTCACAAAGTATACAGTATAGGGTTATGTATGGAATACCATATGGGCTAAATGGCCTCCAGGGTTTTGCTGGTACATACGCACTCTTTTGTTGAAATTTTCCATGACCGTTTGGCATAAATGTGGCTGAATTTCGTTGATACAGCGCTCAAGTTCCTCCTTTAAGTCGTAGTTGGTCGTGCGCTTGTTGGCATAAACGTTGTACATCAAAAAAATCCAAATAAAAAAATCCAACGGCGTTAAATCGCATGATCTGGGCGGCCAATTTTGATCACCAAAACGGGAAACTACACGACCAGGAAATGACTTATGTAGTAATTGAATTATATCTCGGGCTGTATGGCATTTGGAACCGTCTTGTTGAAACCACATGACGTCTACATCCATATCTTATAATTTAGGCACAAAAAAAACTAGATTATAATGTCGCGATAGCGAGCACCATTAACTGTTACTGCCTGACCAAAATCCGCACCAAACAGTGACACGTTGTGGATTCACTCGTGGATTTTCTAAACCCCAAATGCGTCAATTTTGTCAATTAACCAAGATGATTTTGTTCGAAAAATCAGCATCCACTTTGGTTTTTGAGTCAATTGAATTTTGTAAGTATGAAGATGCAAATCTTTCGTGAGAATATGCTGTAGAGAGCTTCTCTAAATGTCCAATTCTTGACCACGGTGCCAAATTGTTGTTCCTGGATTCTCAGCATCACTCTCACGAACTGCTTCGATGTTTTGTCTTGAACGGCTTGTAGAAGGACGGCCACATAATAGATCCAGTCTCCCTAATTTTTATAATTAATTCACAGTTGATGAAGTTAAATCACTATTCCGACTATATTATGTACGAAAATTGCGAACTGTAGCTGCCAAACTTTCATTATTTTTAAAATATTGCTCAACAATGAAAACACATTGTTCTTTCGTGTAGCGCACTATTTTTAATAACTCTGAATTGTCAGCTGTCAAGCTGTATTTTTTTTATTGGCAACACTTTACCGCACAAATGGCGTAAAATTCAAATCTTGCGTGAATTTTGGGTCACGCTTTATAATAGAATATTACTTTATATTTCTGACGCTACAGACGATATGTAGAATAGAAACACGTTAATGATGTAGAGATATACAAGTACCTAATCGTAATGTTCTTCATTATTTGTAATTTGTAATAACATCGTTTGTTAGGAGACCATATTTAAATTGCTTGAGTGTCTTGTTGAGAATATGACGACCCGGGTTCAATGCCGACCAACACCAAAACTATTTCGAATCTAAATGACACAAAAGTAACCCCTGTGGTGCACTTTCCACGCCAGCAATGAGTAACCATGAGGTGACGCTTGGTAAACGTCCACACGGTACAAATATGTCATCATCTCATCATTATTACCGATATCTGTGTACAAAGCAGACGCACACACAGCAATGTGTAATATGCCGTGATGGTATATTGTCTTATTTTTTAAGAAAAAATATTTGGAACTGTAAATGATCAGAATTCATTATATGAAGAAATTTTGTCCTACTCTTCTAATTTTTGGAGATGTTTCCAATTCGTTCTCAGGATTGGGGGAATATGTATAATATCCCTATAATTTTTAATATTTAACTAATAATACAATAATAAATAATATATCCATTTATTTCCCAGAAAAAGTCTATTTCTGGATTTCTGACACTGACATTTATCTGTCAGTTACAAACATTTTTATTTTTCAATTGGTTTCCATGGTATTATTTGGTATGTGAGATTTATCACAATAGATTATTTTATATATTATATTCTTTTATTTCTAAATCAATAAAAGTTATAATAAAAATATTTAAATGCATCAGATACAGAATTGAACCTTCTTTAATATTTGCAAGAACAAATTTTTTCAAAAAATAATATTTAAAAGATTTTTATAAGAATCTATTTCCGGTTGGCCAATTGCTACCAAAACCTTTTCAACTCTTCCCATTAATGTCCGTTGTCTTATAGTTTTTGAAAAATCATCCTTCAACAACCACAGACACACACGCACGCACACACACACACACACATACACATACATCATCGTAAAAATGATATAATCGGATTCTAGGGACCTTAAAACGAGGTAAAAATGTTTTATGCTTATATAAAACAAAATTGGTAGGAGGTAATGTGTTTTTGTATCTAATAATAAAAGCGGTTGTATTCACTAAAATGAATGTAATAATATATACTTTTTAAAACAGACTTTCTTTTGAAAATTGTAAATACATTATGAATTTTTGAAAACTACAATTGATTATATTAACATGTTATTTCTAGTTTCTGTGGCTATGTAATTAATATTGAGTGATTTTTTTAATAAACGGAAACTCTTTTGGGGCGAATTCGCATGCGATGAAGAAATCCCCCGATATTCCCAAGGGACAGAAGAATTAATCTACTCGGTTTTATGAATAACGCCAGAAAAGTGAACAAGTCGTGGACGCACCCAGCTCCAACGGAAATTACATTGGAATTACTGTTACCACATTGATATTTATACAGGAGGTCTTTCTGCTTTGCTTTCATGTTGCGTTCTCAGGCTGCTAATATTACAGCAGGTGTTTGAAATCTAATGAATAATTTAATCAAAATTTATGAATAACATATTATTTTGCTCTTTTACAAGCTAAATATTAAACAGCATTCAAATTTATGTTCAGGTAATCAATTTGTCATGTTTGTAGGTTATATTTAAAGCTAATAGATTTAAGGTCTTTTTAGGAAATAATTATTTATTATTTTAGAAATAAATTTTATGAGAGCAACAAAAACATAAATTTTTGACCTTATTTTTATGTGACCGTGAGTAAATATGCAGACCAACAAAAAAATTTTGACTTTTTAATATTATTCATTATTATTTTATGTAATTCTTAACTAGTCTAATGTTTTTAAATATTCGGATGTATAAAATTATACACCCGGGTATAAAATTCTAATATTTCTTATGTTGCGCATTTAAAAGGTATTGAGGTACCGGTATACACTCCTACCTATATAAAATTTGTTCTTTTAAGTTGCCTCCTTGTGTTCCTATTTATACCCAGTAAGAAAATTCGACAACACCCCCCCACCCCTCAGTTTTTAAGAACAATTATGTTACTCAGGTATTAATCTAAGAATAACAGTGTATTTATATAAATTGTTTAACAATCATCTTATGTCATAATTATCTGAGCTTTTAGGATGCAAGTGTCAATAATTAAAAAAAAATCTTTTGTGACACCCTTGACCGTACCCCCTACAACTCCGATTGCTACGCCACTGAACGAAACAAAAATAATATTATTTTTTTAAAAAAAAATAGTGCTACTGGATTGATAGGTGCTGTTTATTTTTATTTAAATACACATTATAAATACAAGTAATTATACAAGATATATTTTCTAACTTGAAAATTATGTTTTTAAAAAGTTTTTTATTCAAACGAAGCGGTACACGTACGTACAAGGAATACACACTAAGAATATTACGTATTATGTCTTATATAGGGTCTGCAGCGATTATCTCTGTGGGAAGGTGTCCATTTGCACACTTCCACGCTTGAATTTTGATATATTTGCAGTTTATGGGGCGACGTCTCTACTTAACTCTTCCCCCCTTAAGTGGAAAAACGAAATCGTCAAGAGTTGAGTTTTTGCTACAATTTGGCTGTGGTTCTAAAATGTTCATTTCGATATCTTTAGAATTATTTTCGGGATTATTTATTTCATTTTTCTTTGAGAGATAATCCTTGCATTTCTTAAGACTATAAATTATTAACAATAAACTTAGAATAATTAAAACTATATAGATTATTATATAATGAATAAAACTGTTCGGTTCATGTGTATAAATAGGTTTTAGGAAGATATCAGTTTCTTTATTAATTTGGAATTTAGATAAGTTTCTAATTTCGTTACTTAAATGAACAATCTGTGTATTTGTAATATTATTATTTAAATCTATGAGATTTCCGTAGTTATTTATTAGTTCAATTCGATTACTAATTACACAATTTTCGGTATGATATATTCCTTCGAGCTCTTGAATTTCCATGTTATTATTACAGAGATATTTTGCTTGTTTCTTATTTGGAAAGTATAAATAGTTTAATTTTGAATTTTTTATTTGAATAATTGAATTAATTGTCGAGATTTTATTATATTCGCAAAATTGAAAGTCTTTATAACAAATGATATTTTCTAAGCATTTTTCGTATTCGTTAGTTTGTAATAAACAGTAATATTCATTATTATTTAATTGAGTACATTTATCTAATAACCTAATCTTACAATTATTCTTAGAATATAATCCATTAACTATGTTTAAAGTTTCGTAGACATTATGTAATTTTGTGGGGATAGATGTGACTTGTATTATTTCTTCAACTCGGGTGTTAGAAGGGATTTCAACAAGGATTATTAGATTAGGGTTTTTATAGGAGCAATATGTCTTTATGATATCGTTGTTTAATAAGTTATTTATAAGGGCGGATTGTAGGTATTTGTCTTCGATTTTATTTATTTCTGCCAGAAGTTGTGCATGATTAATTACGCCAAAATGTAGGGTATTTAGTTTACAAAATGTAAGAGTTTCTTCCAATTGAATGAGAGAGAAGTATATGTCTTGCCCGACTTGTATAAATTCATTTATAAGGCTTTGTATTTTGAGGGTATCTACATCTTCCAAAACGCGTCCAATTTCTTTTTGAATATTATTTAGTTTTTCGTTCAGTAAATTATTGTTTTCATTTATCATACTAATTTTGTCATTGAATTGTGCCGTGATATTATTATTAATTTTTATTATAGTATTAATTTTATTTGAAATTAATTTTTGGTTGCTATCGATATTTTCTATTATCTGGTGGTATCTATCTTTGTCGGACTGATCAAGGTTACCTGTTATGCTCTTAATAATAGAGCCTAAGCCATTCAGAACTCCTCGTTTAGCTCTTTTTATATTTAATAGTTGAATTTTTTCTTTTATGTGCAATATCAAATTGTTTAGAATATTCCGGTAATTTGCTAATTTTATGTAATTATTATAGTTTTCTAAATTTTGGAATAGTTTAGCGGTATTCTTTTCTAGTATGTCATGTTGTTGGAATAAATTTTCGAGGGAAATTTTAAGGGTAATTATTTGTGTATTTACCTGGATATGAACTGTTCCAAGGTCAAGGATATTGATTCCGGGGTTTTGTTCATCTCGTATGATTTGTAATATTCCATATGGAATTAATCTGTAACAATACGGGGCTTTTTTAATTGTGACAATTTGTGTTTTTTATTCTGCTCGTCTAAAACTTGACCTCTTTCGTTTATGATTTGCTTAACATTTACTTGTTTGAATTTTGGTTTCTCGATTTTTCCCGAATTTCGTTTATGAATTTTGACATGGGCTTGTTTAGGAATGTTGAAGTGTTTTTCTTGAGGTCTAGCGTATTTTAATTTGCTCTTTTCTATATTACTCTTTACTTGTCGATTTACTTCTTTAAGAACTTCTGCGTGTTTTTGTATGTAATCTTCAACCATTACTTCTTCAGGTTGTAAATTTGATTCGAAATTTTGTCCGTATATTATTTCCAAAGGTGTGCGTTTTGTAACAGAATGAATGCTATTGTTGTAGGCTAGCAACGCATAATTTAGTCGTTCTTTTATTTTTAGTGACTTGAGAAGTGGGTTTTGGTTTATAATTCTCATTTGCTCAATTAGTGAAGAGTGGAAACGTTCGACAATGCCATTACTGTTAGGGTTATCTACGGAGATATAATGAATATTAATTTTTCTTAAGGTTAGGTAATTTTGGATTATTTTATTATTAAATTCTAACCCGTTGTCGGATACAATTTCTTTTGGAATAATAAAATGAGTGAAATATTTTATTAATTTGTTTAATATGGTGATAGCATTTTTATCTTTTATTGCGTATGCCATGGCGAATTTGGAAAAAGAATCTACGATGGTAAGGATTTTTACTTGTTCAAGTGATAAGATATCAATGTGTAATTTTTCAAATGGTTTTTCAGCGGTGGGTGTTAGAATCGGCGGAATTTGAATGGGTTTCCGTTCATATTTTGTGATTAGACAAATATTACATTTATTAATATAGTTCTGAATGTCTTTTAACATGTTGGGCCAGTAATATAATAATTTTAATTTATTGTAAGTCTCCGTTATCCCTCTATGATTTGTCTTGCTCTCATGATAGTTTTGAATTGTTAGTTGTTGTTCTTCTTTGTCTTCTACGTCTTTAGTCATTGTTTTGCACGATACGAGTTTATAACTTCCGCTGTCAAAATAGGTTTGAAGTATAGCATTAAAATGTAGTTTGAAATTTTCAGGAATAATACAATAATAGGTTATACCGGGTTGTAGATAGTTTTTTATAAAATCTTTTATTGTTTCGTTACAATTTATTTTATTTACATATAAGTAAAAGCGTTGGGTTGAATGTCCGAAAAGTTTGGATATTTTAATATCATTTTTACCTCTTGTCTCCTTGACAACAATTTGATTTTTAGAAGTGTTTATGGAAGTATCTAGATAAGTTAATCCGTTAACAGGGGTTTCGTCATCCGAGTGACATGTTTCTGTAGTTTCGGAATGGCCGGTAAGAGTTGTTTCATTTTCTGAGCCAGTTTCAACTATAACGGAATCATTGTCTGTATTTAAGTGTAGTTCTAAATTTGGGGGTTCTTCATAAACGTTAAAAATAATTGAAGAATTTTCGAAAATCTCTTTTATATAGTTTTCAATTTCGGGCCAGGGAATTTTATCATGACCGGAACAGATACGTGGTAGATCTAATTCCGTAATCTCGTTTTGAATACAGTATTCAAATAATTTTTCTAGACATGCTTTAATATTTTCAATTGTAGGTTTTTCGTAATATAATTTTTTTGTGATAAGATGTAATATTAGCCTTGGGTGTTTTTGAATAAAAATTTTGTTGTCTAAATTAAAAAGATTTTGTAGGGGATAATGTGATTTGACTTGTTCTGCGAATCCTTTAGATAGTTTTTTATCTTTTGAGACGCAGTGTACTAGCGGATTATTTGATTTAAAAATATCAGAATTTTTGTACCGAATTTCGAATTGTGGTCTAATTCTAGAAAGAGCATCGGCTACGTAATTTTGGCAACCCTTTTTATACTCTATAGTATAGTTGAACTCTTCAAGTTTTAATCGCCATCGTATTAATTTCTGATTTGGCTCTTTTAAGGAATTTAGCCAGACAAGTGGGCGATGATCGGTGATAATTTTGAAATTACGGCCTAACAGATAATTACGAAATTGTTTAGTAGCCCATACGATAGCTAACAATTCTTTTTCTACCGTACTGTAGTTAATTTCATGGTTGTTGAGTGTACGTGATATATACGCGACTGGCAGGTCTTTATTATTTTTATCTCGCTGTGATAAGACAGCTCCGATTGCGTAATTACTCGCGTCGGTAGTGAGGAGGAAATCTTTTGATAAATCAGGATATTGGAGTATGGGATCGTTGGATAGGAGAGTTTTGCACTTCTCGAAACATTCTTTATATTCTTTATTATTTATGTCGATCTTACTGTGTTTCTTTAAACAGGTTGTGAGAGGTTTTGTAATTTTGGAAAAATCGTTAATAAATCGTCTATAGTAGCCAAGTAAGCCTAAAAATGATTTTATTTCTGGTTTTGTCTTCGGGATTGGGAAGTTTTTGATAGCTTGAATTTTGCTTGGGTTTGGTTTAACGCCCTCTGTAGTGATAACGTGTCCAAGATAAGCGACTTCTTTACGGAGAAATTCGCACTTGTCCAGCTGAATTTTTAGATTGGCTTCACGTAATCTTTTAAAAACTTTCTCAATATTTTCCAAATGTTCCTGAAGGGATGTTCCTAAAATTATAATATCGTCGAGGTAGACGAAACAAATTTTGTTAATTAAGTCTTTTAACACAAAGTTCATCAATCTCTGGAATGTCGAAGGGGCATTTTTGAGGTCGAAAGGCATTCGTTTAAATTCATAATGGCCAAAATTTGTCGAGAATGCGGTTTTAGGGATGTCGTCGGGATGGACTTCGATTTGATGGAAACCGGAAGTAAGGTCTAGGGTGGTGAAATAGTTAGATTTGCCAAGTTTATCGAGGATATCGGTTATGTCTGGTATAGGGAATTTGTCGTCCACTGTCTTTTCATTCAACTTACGATAGTCTATGACAACACGAAATTTTTGTTTTCCGGAGGCATCTTGTTTTTTTGGTACGACCCATATAGGCGACGACCATGGTGAATAAGAATGTTGGATGATGTCATCCTCTAACATTTTATCAATCTGTGATTGCACCTCTTGTTTGTAGATTTCCGGGTATTTATACTGTTTTGCGTGAACGGGAATGTTATCAGTTGTTTTGATCATGTGTTTTATTTTACTCGTAAATGATAATTTTTCATGTTCATTTAATATTAGGTCTTTATACTTGTTGAGAGTATTAGATAATGAGTGTTTTTCCTTATCTGTTAAATGTTCGTCTCGTATTTCTTGCCGGTTTATCTCTATATTATTATTATTAAACTTACTCTGGTCTAGATATTGAAATTCATATTTATATTTATTAAGAAAGTATACTTCTCCCTTTACAAAATCAAATCTTGTTTCTAATAATGTTATTCCAGGTATTCCTAAAAGTATATCAAAGTCTTTGTGGAAGTCAAATATGTAACTTTTTATATTTAAATCTTTAAACTTGAAAAATGTAAATTCAGAACCGGTTGACTTTCCATTACATGTGTGTATAGTGAAATTTTCAGGAAATGTAGTTGTATTTTGTTTAATTAATTTGGGATGAATATAATTTTGCGTCGAGCCTGTGTCTAAAAGAATTTTGTAATCTGATACTTGGATAAAAGGTAGTTTACTGAAATTGTTTGTTAGGGATTCGATATTTGTGATTCGAGTTGGGGAAAATTTTGGGTATCAATATTTTCAATGTATTCGTCATCGGCTTCTATTATTTGTTCATTTTCGATTTGTTCCGCTAGTTCTTGAGATTCATCGAAATTTTCTAAATTTTCTAAATTTTGAGTGTATAATTCTTGAAAGTTAGGGTTTCGACGGGCAGCGATTTGCCTAGTTTGAATACTCATAGGAGTAGGGTTTCGAAATGATGCATTACGAGCGTTTGCTTGTGGTGCGAATCTTTGTTGGGATTGTGGTGGAGGGTGTACTCGGCTAGCAGGTTGTTGTGGTGGATGATGCATTCGGCTAGTAGATGGAGCAGGATATTTGTGCATGGGTGACTGGTACTTAGGGTAATTAAACTGTATTTGATGTTTAGGCGGTTGTTGCTGTGTTTTTTGTTGTGTATGAATGTATTGCAAGTCATTAGTTACCAAGTTTAGGATGTCTGTGAGTTTTCGAGGATTACGGGCAGCTAGTTGGCTTCTAAAAGGTTCTCTACAGTTGTTTATAAAACATTGAACAAAGTATTCGATTGAATTGTCCAAAATAAATTTACTGACAGCTGCCACGAATTTACATTCAATTTTGCTTTTGTAAATGAGATATAGATCATTAAATTTGTTAAAATAATCTAAAATATTTTCTTTGGTTTGTTTGTAATGACTTGCCTCGTACATGAGTGTGTGTTCAGACCGTGTGTCAGAAAAGTTTTGTTGCAAATGATCTTTTAGGTCTGACCACTTATTAATACTTGACATGTTTAAACTTTGTGCGGCTACTCCGCGAATTTTGTTTTTCAAAGTTAACATTACGATTTTTTTTGTAATTTCTGAAGGGTTAGTTTGCTCTATGAGCGTGTTCATATCGTCTATTGTGTTAATAAAGTTTGATAGAGACTTTACGTCTCCATCGAATGTTGGTGCTAAGTCTAGCATTTTTAATATTTCGTTATTTAGGGTTTGAAAAATGTTTCCTGCTTGCTCAGGCATGTTGTTTAAAGTTAAATTGGCAAGTGTTTGTGTAAGAGAATCCAGGCTTATATAAGAATAGATAATTTTTTATATGACTTACAATAATAAAATTATTTCTCTTATCATAATTTGGTGTTTTCTCCCTGTTGATGGGTGAGAGTTGAAGGTGTGTCGACGTCTCGGTGATGATCGGCTGCTGGCTCGGTGCGGCTGCTGAGCTCGCTGTAGCTGCTGGGCTTGCTGCGGCTGCTGGGCTCGCTGTCGGCTATGGGCTCGATCTCGGAGATGTAGCGACTCTGGTGATCCTTGGCGTGAAGGGACTGGAGTACTAACTGTTTCGACGACTCAGTCTACTTCTTTGGCTGTTTCTTCGTTGAATTTATGAAAATTTGTGTCGATTTCACGAACACAAATAGTTAAGTTCTCAGTGAATTAACCGTTAAAACGGACGATTGCGGATTTTGAACGGATTAAATTCTGCGAATTTCCGAATACGCAAACTTTCACTAATCCTACAGCGACTGCGCCAGATATATTTTCTAACTTGAAAATTATGTTTTTAAAAAGTTTTTTATTCAAACGAAGCGGTACACGTACGTACAAGGAATACACACTAAGAATATTACGTATTATGTCTTATATAGGGTCTGCAGCGATTATCTCTGTGGGAAGGTGTCCATTTGCACACTTCCACGCTTGAATTTTGATATATTTGCAGTTTATGGGGCGACGTCTCTACTTAACTTACATTAATTTATTTATTACGCACACAATATCAAACATTAGGCGTCTTCGTTTATTACCTCTAAAAGAATAGGCAGATTTGTCTGACACGTCATCAGATAGTTTAGATTGTTCAGTGTATTTGTGTAATATAATAACGAACGAAAGTATTTTATAGTGGGAATTTCAATATTCTAATATTTATTTTACAATTTCATGTTTGATATCAATGGTCCACTATCAAATTATCATGTCAATTTCAAACAAATATAAGGAAATAGTCAAATAAATTATTTTATGAAGATTCCAATGAGGAAATAGAAGAAATCATCTTGAAATAAATTATAGATTAATCTACTAAAAGAAATAGAGTGATATGTATTGAAATACGTATAATCATAAAAAAAAAATATTCCAAATTATAATGTGGACGATAATGTAAAATAAATATTAAATATCTGTTTACAATATAATCACTGTTACAATTATAATATTGCAGATGTTAATTTCCATTTTTGATATCTCAGATACCTACGCATTTAGTATACTAACCCTGCAGATTTTTCAGAGCGCTTGAAGGCTCAGCAAACGCAGATAGGAAGGCTCTGAGACAATAAACAAACGTTTACGATCGTTCAGAGTTCTGCGAGACAATAAACGACAACGTCTATTTATTATTGGATTAGATTATTACATGCATTATTAGGGAATGAAATAACATAACTGTTGACTTAGGGTTTCTCAAGATCCCGTTGATTTTACATTTAGTTGTCAGTATATATCCATGCGTCAACACCCATGAAGAATTCAAAATCACCACTCACATTCCTTTAATTCGTTGTTGTGGCATCCGCATCCGTACCAGCTCATAAACATTAGGGTCTCACACCATCTCTGAATATGGCATCAGAACATCTCATAAACAAAATTTTTTCAGTGCACAGTCGAAAATTGTAAAATCATAGCTTAACGTATGCAAAGAGATAATATAGCCGGCCGGTCACGAAGCTACTATAAATAATAGCGATGATGAAATCAATAATACACATTAATTACGTGACGAATTTATTACCAAAAGAGAGACAATCCAGGCATTAATTTTGAATAATGCTCACAAACCTGAAATTTGATTACTCAAGATAAATAGTAATTACATTATCAAACCAGTTTGCATTTATTAGTAATAGATCTGAATAAACCATCATGATATATTTCGTTCCAAAATTATTGAAATTTTATCATTGATCAAATTGTAAAACTACGTTTCTATGTGGCCCAACAATACGATAGCATAGTCGATAAACACTCTTAGTTATAAGAATAACAAATAGTAATTTGAATGAGCATAAAATATTTACCAAAGATAATTGGAAAGTAGAAAGAATGGAGCAATATATAATATTTAAAACAGAAAGAGGTATTTTACTAGTTTGTGGTTGTTTTAATGTTTTGGAACTTTGCCAAATACAAGAATATTCGGAAAAGTAGGTCTTTTCATTAATAATAGCGCATTAGAGAAAAATTATGATGAAAGGAAAATGCATCCACAATGATATTTTCTTCGGAATAAATATAGATTATATATTATTTATTTATAATAGAATTGAGAAAAAATATTACGAATTTAGACATAAACACATACTTGTGGTACAGACTGGGTGTTAAAAAGGTTATAAAATTAAAGTTGTATAGTACTGGCCAAAATGAGTAAAAAAAATTAATGAACATAGGTCTGATCTCAACTGTTTCCGAGATAAACGAAAACTCGAAGAAAAACTGACAAAGATAGTGATCGAACAAAATTTTGTCTGTCGTAAACAGACTATAAAAAAACAATAATTTTATTTGAAACATCTTTCTCAATTTTTAATAGTTACAAAGTCTAAGATGACCTCTAAAAGGTAAACAAAAAGTCTCATTTAATCGAAGTCGTAACTGTTTTATTTTCCGAGATAGTAGAGGTAAACACTGTCTATCTCGGAAACTATTGAAGATCGGACGTATATTGATTAAGCTCTTTTTAACAGCCTGTATATGCTAGATTTTATAGTTAAAAAGGGATATAAAACTCTAGGCTTCATATATAGAATGTCCAAATCTTATTATAAGAAGGAATATGAATCGCAAATATGGAATCCAATGTATAATAGAAACATTGTTCTTATTGTATCAGTACAAAGAAAAATTGTTTCTTTTTAAAATATAAGTTCCATATGAACAATGTATCTTATGAAAATGTCTCTTAGGATTTAAAATTTTATCACTTCAGCGAAGAAGAACTAATGCTGACATGATACTTTTATTTAAAATATTCAACAATTTAATTGACAATCATAATATTATCGACAAATTCCAACTTTGTGTGTCACATGTAAACTCAAGAAATAACCTTTTTATGTCCCAAGAGTCCATTCTAACAATTAAAAAAACTCACCTGTTAACAGAATAATGTCATCCTACAATAATTCATTTCATCTTGATTTTTTCTATTTAAACATCCATCAACATAAAAGCGCACTTTGTAATATAGATTAAATTATAATAATTAAAATGTTATTTTATTTATATTCTCATATTCAATGTTCGACTGTATCATAAAATCTAAGTTGTAAATCGTTAATAAGTAGAAACCCATAAATGGGTAACTGTCGGCTTACTTAATAAACCAATTAAATAAATAGAATATATTTTTTACTCCCATATGAAAAGTTGGAATTTCACATATTGGATCGTAGTACGTGATGTTTGACTTTTAATAGCAATTCGTAAAATACAATGCAAATTACTCATGCAGTTTATTATACCCACTACGCCCATAAGTGCTCTTATATTTTTTGGCACACATAATTTTTTACTAGATAGCTATAACTATTTTTTAACATTTGACTTTGACTGCTATTTAACAGCATAGATAAAATATTTGCGAATATTGAATCCTTTTATTGACAACACAGCATATCAGCTTCACGTATTTTTACACAATATATAAACGGCGTTAAAAAAGATGTAAAAAAGTTTGAGGGCATATAAATTTCGATGTGCTGTCTCAATCAAAACAATTTTTTTTAAATTCGGAAAATTATTTATTTCTCATTTAACTCTTTTTTAGTAGGCGAATAGATATTGATAATCAGCATATCGAAATATATAACCACAATTTTTATTTTATTCTTTTTCTAACACTCTCTTTATATATTTATACAATTTTGAGAATTCAAAAATCTGATGTGGCCAGCACAATACCTTCCGTCAATCCTGTGTATTATGTATAAATTCCATACACAAATTTTCTTGCAAAAGATTATAAATTTTTGGTATTATGTGATTCCCTTCCTCGGCAACTGAATTCCATACTCCTGATAACAAACAAACCACATGAAATAAGAAAATTATGAAATTTTGATTGAAAAATTATAACACTTGTCAGTTATGGACATAATTAATTGCTGTCATTTTGACACGGGTCAAAGTCATGTTACTGCACGCGCCCCATACATAAATTTTCTTGCAAAAATCCTATATTTCCAGTAAAGTTATTTCATTAACAAACTATGCAAATTGCACTTGACACTGACATCTTCTTTAGTTTTTCCCATTCGTTAGGGGGTCGCTATTTTTCATTTTCTTCTTCCACTCATTTTTGTTTTGCGTATCGTCCTCATTCAGTTCCTTTTCTCTCAAGTCTTCTACAATACAGTCTTTTCATCTTATATTTGGTCTTCCTATGTTTCTTCCACCTTCTATTAATATATTCATCTCTCCTCATGACATGTTCAAACCAATATGTAATCGTCTCTCTTATATCTAGAAACTTCTAACATTAGAGTTACTTCCCTTATTCTTTCATTGATTTCATTTTATTGATACTGACATCTGTCAATTTGAATTACCTGAATGTATTAGCAGTTTCCATGGTTAAGTTAGCATAGCTGGCTGAATTATGAAATTTATATAAAATTTATTATCGTTATTCTTCTTTAACTCTATATCTGTTGAATATCAAATATAAAATGCAATCAAATCGTATAGACAATAATATATTCTTTAAGCTATAATAACATTTGACTGATTTTTTCAAGAAAAACTGTTAATATCTTCAAATGAGGGTACTTCCGGTTGACCAATTATAACCAAAATCTAAACAGGTCTGCATATGGTTGTAAGGAAGAGGAATACGCAAGAATTGTAATTTTTGGAATTCTAGTATTGGAGATATCGTGCCCGAAAACGCGGTCCCACACACACACATACACACACACACACACATACACACACACACGCACACACGAACACACACACACACATACAGACATCATCGGAAAAATAGTAAAATCGTATTGTAAAGACCCTAAAACGTGCTTATTCAATGAAAACTCACCACCGAAGACAATACCTTCCTTACCTAGAGGTGACGGAAGGTAAAAACAAATTGAGAAATTTATAAAAAAAAAAATCAATTTGATTTTCAACCGACCGAGGTGGCATGGTGATAGCGTATTAGCTTCACGTGCCAACGGTTCTGGGTTCGAATCTTGGGTAAGGTATGGAAGTTAGTGTGCGTCCCTTTCATCATCTCATATTCATCAATACAACGTTGATAAATGAAATGTTATAAATTTACAAAATATTGACTCACCCCCATTATCAAATTGAAATAACTTTTAAAAAGTTGATATACAATAAAAAATTATTATTATTATTATTAATTTGATTTTCAAAACAAAATTTGATCTTCATCAAATATAAGTATTCTTTAAAATATTTATAAAATTCCATACACGTCCTGACTTTACTTGATTTGACATTCTGGTAATTCTGGTCGAGCTGAGTACCCCATAGTAATAAATCCTGGATATGCCAGGTCTACTCAGCCAGAAGTTTTTTGGACACACACTCTAGCAGCCGGGTCTGTTCAGGCTACGACGACGCGCACTACAGAAGAGCACACTAGTAAACAAACATAAAAAAATCTGATGTGGCCAGCACAATACCTTCCGTCAATCCTGTGTATTATGTACAAATTCCATACATAAGTTTTCTTGCAAAAGATTCTAAATTTCCAGTAATATTATTTCATGCAAATGGCACTTGACACTGACATTTTCTTCTTCTTTAGCTTTTCCCATTCGTTACGGGTCGCTAATTTTTATTTTTTTCTTCCATTCATTTGTGTTGCGGGTCATCCTCATGTCAAAATTTTTCATTCAAACTTTCATTTTTTGGTATTTTATGATTCCTTTTCTCGGCAACTGAATTTCACACCCCTAATAATAAATAAACCACATGAAATAAGAAAATCATCAAATTTTGAATGAAAAATTATAACATTTGTCAGTTATGGACGTAATTATTAGCTGTAATTTTGACACGAGTCCACGTTGGTATCTGCTTGCCAAAGTCAGTAAAGTCACGTCACTACACACGCCCTACACATAAAAGATCCTATATTTCCAGTTAAATTATTTAATAAAACTATGCGAATTGCACTTCACACTAACATCTTCTTCTTTAGTTTTTCCCATTCGTTAAGGGATCGCTATTTTTTATTTTCTTTTTCTACTAATTTTTGTTTTGCGTGTCGTCCTCATTCAGTTCCTTTTCTCTTCTTTCATCTTATATTTGGTCTTCCTCTGTTTCTTCCACGTTCTATTACTAAGCTATTCATTTTTCTTCCAATATATTCTTACTCATGACATGTTCAAACCAATTTAATCGTCTCGCATATCTTTCTAGAAACATTAGAGTTATGTACCTTATTCTTTCATTCATTTACTTTTTATTGATACTGACATCCGTCAATTTGAATTTTCTGAATGTATTAGCAGTTGTCATGGATAAGTTAGCATAGCTGGCTGATTTATGAAATTTATTTTCTTTATAATTCTTTAACTCTATATCTGTTGCATATGAAATATAAAATGCAATCAAATCGTATAGAGAATAATATATTCTTTAAGTTATAATAACATTTAACTGAGTTTTTCAAGAAAAACTGTTAAAATCTTCAAATGAGGACACTTCCGGTTGACCAATTATAACCAAAATCTAATCAAGTCTGCATATGGTTGTAAGGAAGAGGAATACGGAAGAATTGTAATTTTTGGAATTCTAGTATTGGAGATATCGTGCACGAAAGGCGGTCCACACACACACACACATACACACACACACACACACATACACACACACACACACACACACACACGCACACACGAACACACACACACATACAGACATCATCGTAAAAATAGTAAAATCGTATTGTACAGACCCTAAAACGTGCTTATTCAATGAAAACTCACCACCGAATTTTTTGACCAAAGACAATGCCTTCCTTACCTATAGGTGGCGGAAGGTAAAAATGGTTAATGTCTAGTAGATTCCCCAATTTTTTAAACGGAACTCTATGTGGATGACTTTACATGGGATTCAACTACATGTATGTATTTTAATTCTGTGAAGATGTCATTACTCTTCCTATAGGATAGGATAGCATTCCAATTATTGTCCTTAAAAATGGTTGCGAATTTAAAACATATCAAGTTGAATTCCATAACCTTAATTTTAAAATTTTTCTTTGACATCTACATGAAGTATGGTTTCCAGTTTTATTTCAGAATTGTTGTCTCATGCCTTCTTGCACTTCTGGTGTACTCCTCCGGCTTTGTATTTTGCTGATTTCCTTCCGTATTGTTCATGCTTTTACAACTAGATAGTAAATATGAAAAGAAAATTAATGTTTGAAAGCTAAAAACTCCTTAAATGGACTATGTAGATAAAATAAATCCATAGTATTAAATTTAAAGTTGTCTTCACTTATTATGCAGTTGAATTTAATGCCGATCACTTTAACTATCGTATATAAAGATGAAGTGTTCCTTTTTCCTTTATTCTATTATGAAATTTCGAGTTATCATCTGTCCTACGTTATTTGCTAAAATCTTCATCTAAATTCCTTATTTCGGCCAGGTTCTTAATAATTTCTTGACATATTTAAAGTAAATATTCACTCTCTAGGAGCAACTAGGAACAAGAAAACAATATTCATCAAAAATATAATGCTTCGGAATTGCAGGAAGATACACTCTCGTAAATTTTATTGTTGCAAGATACTGTAGAATTGCTGCTCTTTCACGGGTCCGTGAAGTTGGCACGTCATTGGAAGCACAAATATTCTTTTTTATATTAGTAATTAATGCTTCGTTAGTGCTCTTTTGTGCTTCAAAAAAATTTAAAATTAATTGAACGGTTTACGAAATAATTAACATTATATGATGACGTGCCAAGTTCACACTTAGCACGTCATTAATAAAATTTCAAATTGCTTATTACTTCGTTTATTAGTGCTTCGTTAGTGCTCTTTTGTGCTTCAAAAATTTTTGAAATTAATTGAACGGTTCACGAAATAATTAACATTATATGATGACGTGCCAACTTCACACTTAGCACGTCATTAATAAATTTTCAAATTACTTATTACATCTTTTGTTAGTGCTTCGTTAGTGCTCTTTTGTGCTTCAAAAATTTTTGAAATTAATTGAACGGTTCACGAAATAATTAACATTATATGAAGACGGGCCAACTTCACACGTAGCACGTCATTAATAAAATTTCAAATTACTTATTATATCTTTTGTTAGTGCTTCGTTAGTGCTCTTTTGTGCTTCAAAAATTTTTGAAATTAATTGAACGGTTCACGAAATAATTAACATTATATGATGACGTGCCAAGTTCACACTTAGCACGTCATTAATAAAATTTGAAATTACTTATTGCATCTATTGTTAGTGCTTCGTTAGTGCTCTTTTGTGCTTCAAAATTTTTTGAAATTAATTGAACGGTTCACGAAATAATTAACATTATATGATGCCAACTTCACCCTTAGCACGTCATTAATAAAATAAGGAAGGTACAGAGACCATAGTCAAAATCGCAGTGATATTTGAATAAAAAGATCTGATGTGGCCAGCATATTACTTTCCGTTAATTCTTTGTATTATGTACAAATTCCATACATATATTTTCTTGCAAAAGATTCTATTTCCAGTAAAATTATTTCATAAACGAACTATGTAAATTGCATTTGGCCCTGACATCTTCTTCTTTAGTTTTTCCCATTCGTCAGGGATCGTTATTCTTGATTTTCTTCAACTCATTTCTCTATTTTGCTTATCGTACTCATTCAATTCCTTTTCTCTCAAGTCTTCCGCAATACAGTCCTTCCATCTTCTCTTTGGTCTTTCTCTGTTTCTTCCATCTTTTACTACTAAGCTGTTCATTCATCTTCCAATATATTATTCATCTCTTCTCATGACATGTTCAAACCAATATAATCGCCTCTCCTGTATCTTTCTAGAAACTTCTATCACTCGAGCCATTTCTCTTATCCTCTCATTCTTTATCCTATTTTTCGGTGCCTTCCCCAACATCAATCTTAACATACTCATCTCTCTGTCATATTCATTTTCTTTTCATTGACACTAACATCTGTCAATTAGAATTTTCTTAATATAGTAGTTGTTTCCATAATTATAGCATGGCTGGTTGATTTATGAAATTTAATTTCATTAACTCTATATCCATTGAATATAGTGAAAATTATAACGCAGAAGACGCACGTCATCAACCTGAAAAAAACCTTATAAAATGAAATATAACTTTGAAAATATAAAAATATATTTATTTTTAAAATAAGAAGAAAAAAAGTTCTAGTATTAAGTAATGTATATATTAATGATATTTACAATTATTTCTGTCAATCGTTATTCCATTTACGGAATATAAAATTATTTGAAATAATTGTAGTTTATTTTCGTACCATACGTTGACTCTATTGAGAATGACCATGTTTTGTCAAACAATTTTATATTCCGTAAAAGGAAAAAGGATTGACTTAGAGATAATTATAAAGTCATTAATATATACGTTTCTTTATTACTAGTATATTCTTTCTTCTTTGTTAAAAAAATAATAACAACTAATAATTTCTACAAGTTATATTTCATTTTATAAGGTTTTTCTCCGGTTGATGACGTGTGTCTTCTGCCTAATCATTTTCACTATATGAAGTATAAAATGCACAAAATTCGTAGATTCTAGAATATTCTTCAATATTATAACAACATTAAATGTCAGAAAACGATTTTAACAGTGTTTTTCCAAAAAACAAAACTGTTAAAATCTTCAAATGAGGGTACTTCAGGTTGACCAATAATTGTAACCAAAATCCAATAAGAAAAGGAATACGAAAGAATTATAATTTTTAGAATTGTAGTGTTGAAGTTATTGTCTATGAAAAAATCGTCACACACATACACAAACACACACACACACACACACACACACATACACATACACACACATACATCATCGTAAAAATGGTAAAATCGTATTCTAGGGACCCTAAAACGTGCTTATTGTCTAAAAACTCATCATCGAATTTTTTGACCCAAGATAATATCTTCCTTACCTAAAATGACGGTAAAAGCGCCTTTTCCGTCTGTAGAATCTATTATATTATTGCATTGCCTAATTTCCGTTCTTGGATTACACTGAAAAACAAGAAATTTGGCATTGCTGGTTTAATACTTGTACTAAGTAAATAATACTTGTGGATAAATAGATTTTTACTTACAATACAAAGTATTACAAGAATGACTAAAAATGTGCTTATGTAGCAAAGCCCAAAATATTGAACAATATTATTAATATATGCAAGAAATAAATTGAAATAAATATTAAGAGAGGTATATCGCATATCCAGATTTTAGTAAATAAGCACGTTTTAAGATCCCTATAATCCGATAATAACATTTTTACGACGATGTCTGTCTGTGTGTGTGTGTGTGTGTGTGTGTGTGTGTGTTATTAAATTACATCCATTAATGATAAGTATTTTTAACAAATGAATATGGTAAATACTAAGAAATTTGGTATGGTCGTAAAGAGAATAAAATATACAATCTAAATTTATGAAAAACTAGTATAGGTTGTATTTAAATTAACAAAGTTGATATCACTTCCGGTTATACCGAAAGTCCCAGAATTACACTTTTCATATAAAATAATCGCAGATATTGTATTCAATAAATTATGTCCTATAATCAAACAAGAGTTATTATGGAGTTGAGGAAATTTTAAATAGAAAGTACGTCTTGGTGAAATGTCCAACAACGTCGGAATTTTTTACAATTTTCATTACAAGTTGTTTAAAGTAAAATTTTGACAATAAACTGTAGTTTTAATTCAAAAGTTACTAAAAATAGTAAAAAATGGTTTTAGTGTAAACCAGTGATACCAAAAATGTGTTAAAAGTTTGAAATATTTCTGCTGTAAATAGAACGCTTTAGAGTGTAGAAAGGTGCAGGATTAAGTAAGTAAGTAAGTAAGTAGAGTGTAAAATCCATTGTAATATTAATAAACGTACATAATTTAATGTATTTGATATAAATTTTGAATCGTATGTTTTGTTGTCCAAATCGTATTCGTTAATATTAATAAATAAAATTAATTATTAATACAAATAAGGTATGACTTTTCAATAATAACTCTTGTTTTCCGAAAGTACATTGATTACAAAAATTAGAAAATTTCGTGTTATTTATAGAACTTCAACCTCTTGTATTCTGGCAACTCAAAATGACCTCAGGAATAAGCTGTTAAAGTTTGTTACACTAGTCCTGAAACACCCTGTATATATACAGGGTGTAAATGGAACTAGGGAACACGATTTTTCTCGGAAGTTATAAGAGATACAAAAAAATCTTTCAATTAAAATTATTAGTGTTTCTAGTAAGCTACATAAATTAATGTACATCAGAAAAAAAATATTTTAATTTTCGGAGATATACCTATTTTGACTTTTTTTAAATGGTACGCCCTGTATATTTTTATACCATTTAGTAGGAAATAATTTTTGCTTTAAAAAAATTTCATAAGTTATACCTTCTAAACTTAATAGTATTCGAGATATTGAAGAAAATATTAAAATAATTTTACTGGAAATTAAAGCTGGCTATGGAAACAAACTATTTATCAAAAATTTTCAAATGCCTGAATTGGAACAAGAAGACCCATAATGTGGCCTGCAAGGTCTCCCGATCTATCGCCCTTAGATTTCTTTCTGCGGGGTGCCATCAGAAACAAAGTTTATGTTACGCACGTTACTACACTTGAAGAATAAAAACATAGAATAAGACAAGCTGTTAAATAATAAAATTAATAATACTGTAAATCAACATTTGTTAAAAAGGCTCAATTTTTGTATACAAGAAAACGGTGAAAATTTTGAACAATTTTTATAGTGTTACCAGTAAGACAATAATTTGATGTACATTTGTAAATTAAAATGTTTCGTAACTCAATAATTTTGTTTTCATAGCCAGCTTTAATTTCGAGTAAAACTATTTTAATATTTTCTTCAATATCTCGAATTCTATTAAGTTTAGAAGGTATAACTTTAAAAACGTTTTTAAAGCAAAAATTATTTCCTATTAAATAGTATAAAAATATATAGGGTGTACCATTTAAAAAAAAAGTCAAAAATACGGATATCTGCGAAAAAAATTTTTTTTTTTGATTTAGATTAATTAGCTTGCTAGAAACATTAAAAATTTTATTTGAAAGATTTTTTTGTATCTCTAATAACTTCCGAGAAAAATCGCATTCCCTAGTTCCGTTTACTCCCTGTATATACATATATATATATATATATATATATATATATATATATATATATATATATATATATATATAGTGTGTTTACGGTCTTTTTTTTTAATGGGTGATACTATTTTTTTAGTTTTTATTTTTATGGAATTAAAACATAACGATAAGCGCTTTTATAACAGATGTTCAAAGTTATCACCCTGTTGCTGTATGCAAAGGTCTTGCTCATCATATCCATGAATTAACGTACGTTGCAAGGCCCATGCCTTGTCGAATTTCCGCCGCTGCTGCTTCCACCCGGTTACGAAGGTCTTCAGGGTCGATAATTTCGGTGGTGTATACCATGTTTTTCATATGCCCCTACAAATAAAAGTCCAATGGTGTTAAGTCAGGTGACCGCGGAGGCCAAGAAACAGGACCGCCCCGACCAATCCACTTATTTCCAAATGCATGGTTTAAGTGATGACGTACGAGACGACTGAAATGCGCCGGTGCACCGTCGTGGAGAAAACACATTTCTTGACGCACATTTAAGGGAACATCGTCTAAAAGTTCTGGCAAATTATTTTGCAAGAAAAATAGCATTTAGTCGTTCTGGCAACACAAAGTGGCCAATCAACTGTGAATTCACTAATCCGGCCCATATGTTCACAGAAAATATGTATTGAAAATGACCACGACGAACAACATGCGGATTTTCGAAACTCCAGATATGCGTATTGTGGCAATTGTTTATGCCGTTACGAGTAAACGTAGCTTCGTCAGTCGCCAACACACTCAACGAAAAATTAGGGACTTCGTCATTTTTGCGCAAAAACCATCTACAGAACCGTACGCGCTGAGGGTGATCTTGAGGTTGTAAAGCTTGTACTCGCTGTACATGAAACGGATGTAGTTGATACTCGCGTAGTGTTCGCCATACAATGCGATTTGCCGAGCAATTTACTGGTTGAAGGATTTTCGTCAACGAGGTTTAAAATTTGTACATCCGCATCTAAAATTCGTCGGAACCGACCAGGACCTCCATCACGCCTTTGATTATTTCGCAGATCACCATTATCTCGAGCACGTATTACTAAATTAGTGTACTGATCGGGTACAGGACATTGCCTATTTGGAAATCGCTCTCTGTAAAGACGACTTGCTGCAATTGAATTTTGATAGTGCATGGGGAAGTGCTCCCCATAAATGAGCATCATGTCAACTAATTCCGTATTAGAACACCGATGGTATATTGTTCACCTTTTACACAATTAATAACAATAATCAATTAGAAACTCATGGTGCACAATAAACAAACTGTAACTGACAGATAAACAAATTAAAAAACAAAAGAGAGAAATTTGTCATTGCACAGGTTACTACAACTTTTTTCAACATTAATTTACCTCCCCTTTATAAAAACTAAAATATTGATATCTCTTTTATTATAAATATTTTACCAAGGTGTTTTAATGTTTTTCGCCTTCTTTTGACCTGTAGTATCGCCCATTAAAAATAAAACAAAAAGACCGTAAACACGCTGTATATATATATATATATATATATATATATATATATATATATATATATATATATATATATATATATATATATATATACATATATTAAATGAGGGCTTTTTTAAGTAAAAAAAATTCTGAACAACTTTTAATTCTTGTACTTTTGCTTTAAAATGTACAGGAGAGCCAATTTCCGTACATATTTAAAATCCCATGTTAAAGTCCTATGTTCCACGTACATTTTAAAGCAAAAGTACAAGAATTAAAAGTTTTTCAGAATTTTTTTTACTTAAAAAAGTCCTCATTTAATGCAATAGAATATCTGTAGCACTAGATATTTAGAAAATAAAATATGACATTTTCATCAAAATTCAGATAGTCATGGAAATAAAAAACAAATAAAACAAAATATTAATTAAGATCATAATACTTTAATATTTAATGCTGAATTATAATAATAGACACAATGATTACAACAATTAACATCAATAACACTGAACTCAACTGAGATTTCGGTGAATATTAAAAATGGGAAATTATCAAATATTTAATAATAAAATAAATCATACAAATCGGAAGAAAAGAATAGCAGCAAACTAGAAAACTTTTATTTAAATTAAATGCTCAAATATGTCTTCATTCTGCGCCAAATAATAACCTAATATATCATAAAAAGAACTCCTAACATTCGCTAGTTGGTAGCACGATATTTTAGTACATTCCAGGGATATTCTGTTTTTTAGTGATTCTAAATCTAGATATTTGTAATCAGTGTAAATTTTTGATTTTAGATGTCCCCATAGAAAAAAATCATTTGGCGCTAGATCCGGAGACCGTGCGGGCCAGTGAATTGGCCCGTCTCTACCAATCCATGTATCGGGAAATACATCATTAATATATTCTTTTACAATTTTTGTATTATGAGCGTCCAAGCCGTCTTGTTGCAACCATACTTCACGATCATTGGCCAGTTCTTCAATTGCCGGTCCAATATCATTTATCAGCAGATCATAATAGGACTGACCAGTTAAAGGGCCGTTAATTAAATATGGCCCAATAATATGGTTTTTTTTAATTCCAGTCCAAACATTGACTTTTCGGGGATATTGTGTATGAGTCGTAACATTCAGATGTTCATTATTTTTACGCCAATATCTAAAATTTTGAATATTTGGCTTATTATTGAGTGTAAATGTGCTTTCGTCGAAAAAACAAATATTTCAATAAAATGTATATCTGCATTTGTTTTTTCCAGCATTAATTCACAAAATGTTGCTCTCAGAAACTTATATTCTTCATTCAATTGCTGGTGTTTGCCATATTTAAAAGATTTATATTTTTCTTTTTTTAAATAATTTCTTACAGTACTAAATAGAATTGAAGTGTCTTTTTCTATTTGCCACAAACTTATATTTTTATTATTTTCAATGGCTGCAATTACATTAATTTTATTTGCTTGTCTTTCTTCATCTTCATCTTCATCTGCAATTGACCTTTGACACTTGCATGGTTTTAAAACACTTCCTGTTTCATTAAATCTCTCAATTACACGAAATATTGCACGAATTTCTTCATAACTATTTGCTCTGCAATGTTATTTGACAATCGAATTTTTTTCTTTGGTACTGAACAAATCCATTTTATTATGCACAGACGAACAGTGATGCAATTTATTGATTACAACAGTGTAGACACAATGATTGCAACAATTAACATCAATAACACTGAACTGAACTGTCAGTATGAGATTTTGTTTTATTTGTTTTTTATTTCCATGGCTATCTGATTTTTGACGAAAATGTCATATCTTCTTTTCCAAATATCTAGTACTAGAGATATTCTATTGAATTAAAAATTAAATGAGGAAAAGGAATAAGTAAAAATTAATTCTAAACAACTTTTCATTCTTGTACTTTTGTTCTAAATATAAGTATTAACATGTAATTTGGAAAGTTTTGGATTTTATTTTAATGTTTTTTCAATAAAATCTATTAGGAGCTTCAAGTAAAATACCACTTCACTAATTCACAACTAGCAGCTAAAATTAAATATTTGTTCTCATCGATATAAAAGCCTTTAATACAAAATTTGAAAAGTTTTTATTTATATTTGAAGGACTACTTCCGGTTGGAAAATGGAGTATATGAATAAAAAAAATATTGCATGAAAATTAATGAAAAATATTAAACCACTATTTTCTGACGAAGGTCATGCAGGCGTTATGGGTTGACCTTGTGCCACATTATGTTATACGGAATCCAATTTTTTTAAATAACTTCAAGTATTATCTTTTCATTAATCAAGATGTTTGTATGTTATTTTTCATAAAATTCATTTCTGATAATACACCTTAAAAACAGAATCTAATCACTTCCTCGCTGGTATGACGGAAACTTGAATACAAAAAATTAGATAAATGGTTAAACGGAATGGTTACCCCTGCCTACTATATATGAAGCGAAAATTCAAATAAATTGTTCATGTACTAGAATAGTTAACATTTTAAAAAGTTCAACATTAGGCGAACATACTTCTAATATGAACCTGCATTTTAAAAACAGTATTATAGAAATCTATTAGTATATGACTTAGATTTTATAGGGAAAACGAGAAATGCTGTTTTCGTCATAAAATCATAGTCAAATACTAATAGATCTCAAAAATACTTTTTGAAAACGCAGGTTTATTTTAGAACTGTTCATCTAATGTTGAATTTTTTAAAATGTTGATAGTTCTAGTAAAGGAACAATTTATTTTAATTTTCACTTCATATACCGTATCTATCTTAAAGGTGTACGTAGCAGATTAACATGGAAATCTTTTTTTTCGCAATTCCCTGCTTGCCTAAATATTTTAAGCAAAAACGCGTCAGTTTTAGGGCATAAAATTCTGCATCTAAATCAATAAACAGAATTACTTTTATATGCTTTGTAACGGCAGAAATTAAACATTAAAATGTCGAAAATTACTTTGAAAATATCGACAGCCATGGAAAAATAAATAAATGCTTGACGTTTTTCTATTTGGACAAATATCGTTAATTATAACAACAATAGAAATATTAGATTAATAAATAAATTTAAAAAATACAGTTTTGTTTAATATATGAATTTATTAAAAATTCAATATTGCGTAACAAAATATGCTCAAGCAAGTAAAGTTTTGTAGTAATTAGGATAACAAGTAATTATAAAGATAATAGTTACAATAAATATTCAAATGCAGAACCATTATAGGATGACATTCATTAAATATGGAATCTGTTAGATCATTTATGTTTTCGTGCCTTTTTTATAAATTTGATTTTTTATGTAACCCCATAAATAAAGTTACATGGAGCAAGATCTGGAGATCTAGCAGGCCAGTCAATAATACCCCCTCGTTTAATCCAGCGCCCAGGAAATACCAGATCCAAATATTCTCTAAAGTTCCTAGTGTGCAGAACATCCATCCTGTTGGAACCAGACCTCTCGATCTCTATTGCAGGACCAATTTCATTTTGTAGCATCTCCAAATAATTTTCGGTATTTAGATTGCCACGTATTTCAATAGGACCAATTATGTGGTGACCTAAAATTCCGGCCCAAATATTAACTTTTCGAGGATATTGTGTCCTTGTAGAAATATTAATTCCAGGATTTTCTATAGCCCAACAACGGGTATTTTGGATATTTGGTTCATTGTTCAAAGTGAAAGTGCATTCGTCCGTGAAAGAAATGGAAAAAATTTTGATCATTATTAGCCGGGTTCTGCATATCTACGCAAAACACTCTTCTACTTTCTTCATCGTATGGGACAAGTTCTTTGTGACACTGCATTTTATAAGAATAATACGTTTTTTTTTTAATAATTTGTATGATGCTGTGATGTACTCCCAACTCATTTCCAATATATCTAGTACTACAGAAGTGGTCTACACTTATCAATAAAAACTTTTTATTAGTATAAATATTCATTTTTTAATAATTTCAAACAATAAAACCAGAGACAAAATCAAATTGTCAGAACATACGTTGTGACAGATAAAATGTCAAGAATTTATTTATTTTTTGTACAATTCCATGGCTATCGATATTATTTTCAAGGTAATTTTCGAAATTTTCATATTTAATTTCTGCCGCTACAAAGCATGTAAAAGTAATTCTGTTTATTGATTTAGATGCAGAATTTTATACCCTAAAACCTTTATTTGACGCGTTTTTGTTTAAATAATTAGGCAAGCAGGGAATTGCAAAAAACTGGTTTCCCATGTTAATTGCCTATGTACACCTTTAAGACAGACACACGGTATACGCAGGTGTAGCCATTTCTCTTAAATAATATATGAACTAGTGTATATTCCATTAATACACACATAAAGACATTATCGTAAAAATGTTAAAATCGGATTACACAGGCCTTGAAACTTGTTTATTCATGAAAATCTAAACTGGTGAATTTTAACTTGATCATATATCTCTATTATTGACTGGAGGTAAAAACATCGGTATCTCTACCCAGTTTAAAAAAAGTTATATATTTCAACCGTATGCAGTGACATACAAAATTTTTTGTTGTTTACCTACTCTGAAAATTAATTTTTTTCAAGAAAAATTAAAGAACAACCAAGTATGTATTTGAATTTCGGTTAATTTTGACATTCTAATTGACACTAATGACATTGACAAGTTAAAAATCAAGATCGACTCAATACAACAAAAAATAGGTGTACGCGATTTTTTTGCAAACCAGTGTACCAATTTCGGTTGATCATAGCTAAAATTTAATCAGTTGCTCTCTCAAATGTATACAGGATGAGTCTGAGACGACGCCTCCCCTTTAACTTTTTAATTATAAGTAATAGAAAGAAATGGCTCATATAAAAGTTTTATTATTTGAATTATAGATAATATTTGACGGCAAATATAGATATTTTTTATAAAGTCAGGTTTACAAGATACAACTATCAACTTTTATTTTTTAAATAGCAACCTATAATTATTTTACTAAAATATATACCACTACATTTTTGTCTTTTAACGATCTAATAGTTTTTATTAATGTATTTGAAAAATTTCGAGTAAAATAAGATAAATGAGTTATATGAGAAATAATTTTTATTCAAATATTCTAGGTGGCTATGTGAAAATAAATAATAAATAAATAGATAAATAAATAAGTAATAATAAATAAGTAACAAACAAATGTATACTTTGTTGGTATTAGCATTGTTATATTTTGTTTATTTTCACATAGCCACCTATAATATTAGAATAAAAATTATTTCCTATATATCTCAATTATTTTATTTTTCTCGAATTTTTTCAAATACATTCATTAAAATTAATACATTATTGAAAAGAGAAAGATATGGCGGTTTATATTTTAGTAAAATAATTCTAGGTTGCTATTTAATAACTAAAAGTCGATAATCGTATTTTGTAAACCTGACTTTGTAAATAATATCAACATCTGCCATAAAATTGTATATTTAAAATTATAAAACTTCTGTATGAGTATTTTTTTCTATTACTCAAAATAAACAAGTTAAAGAGGGGGGGGGGCGTCACCCCGACTCACCCTGTATAAAAATTTAGGAACATAAAGGCCAAATACAAAGATTTTTTTTAAGAATATTCGGAATTTTTTTAAATAATTTAGAATGTGTTTTTTTTGTAAATAATGAAATTATTTTTTTGATAGTTAACATGAAATTAAGTTTATCTAAATTAATATTAATATAATAAAACAAATTCGTAACTAAACAGCCTTTATATAATTTAAAACAGGAAAATACAAGTATGTGGATTTTTTTAGGTAAAGAGTTAAATATTGTTTCCATTAAAAAAAAATGTTAATTATTTAATGGACTGTTCTATGAATTTAAAAAAAATATAAAGAACAAAAGAGCACTAACATAGCCCTAACAAATTTTGTGTTAAACAGTATAATATTTTATTAATGCCATGAAGTTGGCACGTCATCAAATAATCTTAATTATTTCATAAACCGCTTTATGAATTTCAAAAAAATTTAAAGCACAAAAGAGCACTAACGAAGCACTAACAAAACATGTAATAAGTAATTTGAAATTTTATTAATGACGTGCTAAGTGTGAACTTGGCACGTCATCATATAATGTTAATTATTTCGTAAACCGTTCAATTAATTTCAAAAAATTTTGAAGCACAAAAGAGCACTAACGAAGCACTAACAAAAGATGCAATAAGTAATTTCAAATTTTATTAATGACGTGCTAAGTGTGAACTTGGCACGTCATCATATAATGTTAATTATTTCGTGAACCGTTCAATTAATTTTAAATTTTTTTGAAGCACAAAAGAGCACTAACGAAGCACTAATTACTAATATAAAAAAGAATATTTGTGCTTCCAATGACGTGCCAACTTCACGGACCCCTCTTTCACTGTTTGATATATTAAATGTTACTTAATACATTTTATATTTCATTTCTTTTCCCAAAGTCAACTTTTGATTAAATAAAAATTCCGTATTCCTTTTGCAGAGATGTAAAATGCATTTAACACAAATATTCTTTTTGATGGCATTTTACTATAAAATTTATCAATTGGAAGTTATTTTTCTGATAATAAATATTAGGTAAAACTCAGCATTATTGGTATGTAATACACTACAAACAACAACAAGGCATTAATATGACTTCATTGATGATGCACCCGTTTCAGGGAAGAAATAGCAAAAATAAATAAACATTTTCCCTGATTTGACGAAATCAGCTTATCTGAAACCGTTGACAATATAAGAACAAATAAAATTAAGTATTCCTAATTTTAATTTTTAGCAAATGAATTATATAAATTTTAATATATATCTACTTTCATTTTTAAACTCGTGATCAAAATTTCAGGTTAATTGATTTCACGTTTTTAATATTTTAATTTACTTTGATATTCAAGAAACTTAATAAACAAATATTTTATAAAATTAACTCATAAAAATTTCAATTTAGCTTGGTAAATTTTTCTGAAATGCATATTATTCTGCGTTCGATATCAAAACCACCGTAGAAGACATCAATTTCTCATTGTTTTTATTCATTTTTCGCCAGAAGTAGTACGATAAATAATACGTAATTATTTTAATAATGGAAAGATTATATCTCTAAAAGAATTAATTTGTTTTTCTCTCATTTTGGTTTGAGTTGTATGCTCCAAAATTTTTAGATCGGTATTTTTGACACACTATGTACACCACCATTTATCTTTCTTAAAAATATGTAACTTTAAGGTGTAGAGCTAGTTTGCCTACTTGTCATTGTGATGCACGCTCTATAACTCTAAATGAAATAGCACAATCAGTGATCTAGAGACAATCGTTACTACAATAGTCGTTACAATAGCTCAAACATAGTATAATCACATAGTAACGATACCGCAGTTTTACTGGTCTAGTACCTTCCGGCGATTCTAGATGGGGTAAACACCATAATTAACGGCGCCTTCCATCACTTAGACATAGGACCATATTCATAGTCGCTACTTGAAAAATTCTTGACTTAAGTTTAGCTTCAAATGATAGAAATGTCAATTTCCGTTTTCATAGTTCAAACTTGACTTGAGTTGAAGTAAATCTGAAGTGAGCTTCTCCATCACTACTTCACATAGATTTTGGTATTCAAAGACTAAACTTGACTTGAAATTATAAATTATCTCAAGTTAAGTAAAAAATGAGTAAATCTCTAGTTACCTTTCCACCTCACTTTCATTTTTCCTCGAAAACAAGTTTTCTTATTTTTTACTTATTGACCTGTGCTTTTTGTTATTAATTCCTGTTTGTAGTAAGTTAATGATTGTAACTGATTACCATAAATTATTCAGATATATTTTGTTAATTGAGAAGCGTCTAGTTTTTAACTTTAATATGGTGTTTTCAATTTGAATTTTAAAATGAACAATTTTGAATCTGAATTTCAGAAGTATGATAATTATGAAGAGTTTGGATTTGGTATACAATGAACACAGGATTCCTAAACGATACATAAGAAGCAATAGCCCTTTAGACATTTTAAATGTCTATTAACCACTGTAACACAGATATTGTAAATTGAATAACAAAGAGTTAAAGAAAATTCATATTACAAAAATTTAATTTTGAGTTTTTTTTACATTTTTCTGTTATTTTTTAGCATAATCCAAAATGTTATAAAAAAATCCTTAAATTTTTCATTCTGTGATTGTATTATATGCTGTATAAATAAATAATTAAGTCATTATTGTTTATTTGTCACAAGCCGAAACAGTTTGACTGCAATAATATTCGCTTTAATTGTAATTGGCAAAATTCATTAAATAATGCACTATTGAACATACATGTAGCTTTATTACTAATAGCACTCAAGTATTCAGGGCACATTGAAAACTTATTCAGGATGATAAATGAGAAACTTTGTAGAAGCATTCGTAACTCTTGTAAATTAAAACTATAATCATCGTTGAGTGTTTGTTCAGGTGTGAGGCACTTCTCTGGAGTTTAAGCCTCACAAGTTGCAATGTTGCAATATTCATCACAGGATCTTTTCACGTGAAAGATTACTAACTTGTTTACATTTCAAGCAGAGTACAACTTACTATTGCTGTGGAATTTGTATGAACATGTGGCTTTTTGGAGTTTGTTCATTAACGACAGTTAAATTACGTGCAGAGAAACTTTTGAAGAAGATTTTTGTTGTCACAATTTAAAAATTAATTTTGTTTAACTCGCGCCATCGAAAGTAAGAGAGATATAGATTCGTGCTATAAATCGCATATCGAGATTTTAATAAATGGTCACGTTTTAAGGTAAGCTTGAATCCGATTGTAACGTTTTCACGATGATGTTTGATGTATGTGGGCATGCGTATGTGTATTGGTGTATACGTGTATAATGTATATGTGTCTATGTGCGGGTGTGTGCGTGCGTGCATGAGTGAGTCTTCTTAACTTAACGTTCTAAGATCTAAAAGTATGGTTTCGTTGGCGTTGTTAGTGGCTGCGGTCGGCAGTGCTGGATTGCTTCAGTGTTGTTAAATGTGCTTGGTTGCGCAGCCACGGAGCTGCTGCGACCCGACCACTTCAAGAGCAGTCTAACCGCGGCCGTGCTGGTACTTTATCGTTAAAATAACGCCCAAATTTAACGATAACGAATATGAAATATTAATAAAAAATTGTCTGTCTACCCTGGTAGTATGGTAAAATCTTAGCTGCTGGCCCCTAATGCCGACCGTGGCCGGTAACGACGCCTACGAAACCTTACCTTTTACTTATATACATACAAAAATCGGATAACCAGAAATGGCACTTGAAGCTCAAAATAGTTTTTCTTCGGAAATAATTACCTTTAACTGTATATTTTTCGTGATTATGTTATTACAAAATTAAAGGTTATTAAATTTTTTATAGGTATGCGTTAATACTTTTTCTATATACAGGGTGTAACACCAAAACCGGCCACCGCCATTATTTTCTTTGCTATTATAGTTACAATAAATACTATAGAACAAAATTGTAGGAGACCAAGGGGGACATCTTATTAGAGAAGAAAATATTTTTTTAAACCAGTGGTTCTCAAGTTACAACATAAGGTTATATTTTTTCAAATGGGATTGTAAATATTTTTTATACCTATTCGATAGAACATTTTTTTCTGGATTCAACTATGAAATTATTTTATATCCTTACATAACAAAAATATTGAAAAAATTCAATAGAAATTTAAATAAATTTTATTTTTATAATTATTTTTCAGTAGGCTATGAATGAAAGACAATAGAGCTTAAATTAAAATGAAACAAATATTTGTTAAAAACGTTATAAACAGTGTTCTATTTGATTTCTATTTTAAATAATTCAAATTGACAAATAGTAGTTTTTGTTTTTCATACATAGCCTACTGAAAAATGACTAGAAAAATAAAATTTACTTAAATTTAAATCGCATTTTTTTCAATATTTTTATTATGTAAGGGTATAAAACTAATACATGGCTGAATTCAGGACAAAATACAATTTCGAATAGCCATAAAAAATATGTATAATCCCATTTAAAAAAATATAACTTTGTGTTGCAAATTGAGAACCACTGGTTTAAAAAATATTTTCCTCTTAAATGGGATGTCCCCCTTGGTCTACTACAATTTTTTTTATATAGTATTTTTTTGTAACTATAATAGTAAAGAAAATAATGGCGATGGTCGGTTTTGGTGTTACACCCTGTATACAGGTGACACTGAAAAACGGGCCATTCAAAATAACTTTTTACCTCTCGCTAAGAGAGGTATTGGATTCATGCTAAAAATCGCATACCCAGATTTTATTGAATAAGCACGATTTAAGGTCCATAGAATCCGATTTTAACATTTTTACAATGATGTCTGTGTGTGTGTGTGTGTGTGTGTGTGTGTGTGTGTGTGTGTGTGTGTGGATGTGTGTGTGTGTGTGTGTGTGAGGTTGTTGGAGACACGATTTCTTAAATTCTATAAGACTAAAGACCTGTTTGACTACGGATTCCTCAATCTAACAGTAATGGGAAGAGTTGAATAGGTTCTGGTAACAATTGGACAACCGGAAGTGGTAGTTTCTAAAAAAAAAATTCTATATATATTATTTTTTGAAAATTTGTTACTACAAATATTAAAGATAATTAAATTCTCAATCTAACACACTTAATTTTTTTATTATATCTCGTATAGGTTTGGAGTATAGTATATAATAATATAGAATAATCTGTTGTAATAAATCTCGTTGCCCGAAAAACATTTGCGATATTTAAATTTTTGTAATTGACATGTAAATTCAAAATGTCACTGTCAGATTTTTCTGGGAGGTAAGAGTACATTTAATATATATTATTGTATTATTAATTAATTATATATTTAAATTACAGATATATTAATATTACATATATCCTTAAGAAATACCGTTAATACCGTCAATGAATTTGAATAATTTGGAACAAAATAGAATAGTAGGATAAAATTTCTTATAGAACGAAAGAAGAGAAACAATTTCAATTATTTGTGTGTACTTATAGGGCACGAGCAGACATATGACTTTGTTGGCCTTGGCAAGCAGATGAGGATCCGTGTCAGAATGACGGCTAGTAGTTTTTACACAGATGTCACAATTGTCATATGTCATAATTTTTCATTCAAAATTTCAAAATGTTCTGATGTTTATTTGTCATCCATTAGTATGGAATATACTTGTCGAGGAAAATAATCCACATGGATTTGGAAAATCATAATGTTTCGAATTAAAACTTATGATACTTGACACTAGCTCTCATTCTGACACGGGCCCCCACAACTACTTGCCAAGACCAACAAAGTCACATAACTGTAACTGCTCTCGCCCTATACTACATAAAATGAAAATGGCTAGAGGTATTGTGCTGTCCACAACAGATTTTTTATTTATTGTAATGCTATTTTGGGGATAGCCGGCAGAAAGTTGGTATGAGATTGCTCGGGCGCCAACGGTCGGATAGCAAGTTTGGAGATAAGATGAAATATGAAGAACATAACATATACAAGACAAATTTATTGTATGGTAACTTGTACAAAACAGTATGGCGGTGGCTGATGGGTAAAATTGGATATTGGGTGTGCGAATTAGTCGAATTAAGGGTTTTCGAAAAAAAATATCGCGTCGCGACGGCAGTGATGGTGGTGGGTGAACGGGTAGATGCTGGGGATATCAATAATTTGTTTAGAAATGGTTTCGGGGTAAACGACGCTAGGCGACGCGACGGCTGTGATGGCAACGGGCAAGCGGTATATGCGGTGAGCTTAAGGATGCGTATAGAAACGTGTCCGGGCGATTTTGGAGTGATCGACGGTGTTGTCGCGTTGGTTCTGCGGTTAACGGCGGTAATGACGGAAGAGGCGTAGGTACGCGTTTCTGCTGTAATCGGCAGATGTTCGCGGAGTATGTGGAAACCGATGGTACTCGCGGCGTACGACGAGAAAGTCGACCCAGGTAAAACTCGCAGACTCTAGGCCTTGAGTGCCGGGGCTTACGCACTGGGGCGTCGCGGCGCAGAGTCGAAAAAACGCACTTGGATCGATGTACGATAAATAAAACAGATGCCTCCAAATAAAGAGCCGTTTTACAGTAACTCTGGATCAACACGTGAAATCGACGTCTGTAACGCCCGGGTTTACACGCCGGCGGCGTCGAAACGTCAAGTCGATAAAACTCTGAATTTAGTCCACGGAGATGATTACGGCCAGTGTAGTCGCAGTGTCTCTGGATGTTTTCAAACACGCCTTTCGAATATGCTTTGGCCTATGCTCAACAAGCGTTGCGACGTCCGGCGTATGTATCTCACAACGAAACACTAAGACAGACTTTCAGTAAACAACTAAACAATTCGAACGGAGACCTCACGGTGCGTGTTTTAAAGAAACGGAAACTTGCTTACTTGGAGGTCGGTTTCGGTGTCTTGACGGATTACTCGCGGTCAAGTGTCGATGGAGTACTCACAATCGACTCTAGCTGTTGAAGATTCGCATTCGACAACTATGTTCTACAATCGCGGGCCCTGCTTTTATACAGCTTTATTAATAAAACCAGCTTAGGTTAGTTTTACTGCATAAAAGAACAGGATAAAAAAGTTTAAAATGCAACACGATGTTGACGGCCCTTTATGTTGCTTATTTCCCAGTCAAATTACGCGCCTTTTTCCAATTGCCGGGAAGAAAAGTTTTCACGGTCCGCGGATTTAAAAGGGCTGAGCTACACTGCTACATAACGCTTAAAAACTTGTGACAGATCCACATCGTCACATTATAATTATTTTTTAATTATCTTGATATATTTGTAAAATGGGCTTAGGGGCTTACAAATCATGGTATTTAGCATAATGGTAGCGCCGATTTCACCGGAAGTAAAATTGTCTTTAATATTTTAAATCCTACATATTTTCATATATTTGGAATGTGCGTAAAATGCAAATTAAACGATATGGTCGAAGTCCAATTTAATAGAAAATTATGAATACTTAATCTGCTAAAAACAGTTGAGATAATATTGAGTAATATTTAATTTAATTGTTTAATTAGTAAGTTATTTTTGTAAGATTCTATATTTTGTTAAAAAAAAATGATCAATTTGTTATCACAGCTTACCTGTTATGGCTCACCAGATTAATTATTCATAATATTCTCTTACGTTATTGCAATCTATTACTTCAATAAAAATTCACTTCAGGCATATCGTTGAATTCGTAATTTTACGTAGATTGCAAAGATATAAAAATATATAGGGTGCCCTATTTGAAATACGAAAGTTAATGTCACGCTCGGTTAAAGCGGAAGTGCTACCATCATGCTAAATATCCTGATTTGTGAGCCCCTAAGCCTAGTTTACAAATATATCAAGAAAATTGAATAATAATTGTAAATAAAAAAGTTATTTTGAGTAAATTTATAAAATAATCTATTTTATAAATCTCGGATCCTATGCTTTAAAGATAAATATAACTTCTTGGTTACACAGTTCAGATTTTATATGTACACATATGTATGTAACTAATAGATAAATGTCATTGTCAAAAAACTAATCATTTCAATTTAATAATGGTAATGTTTTAAAAAGAAAATAGTTAATATAGGTAATAATAGTTATATGTATAAGAACATAATATAGTTTTCAGCAATACGATGTGAGTATGGATTTATATTAATAAAAATGAAATAGCGGTAGGTACTGTGCTGTCCATATCAGATTTTTTGAAATGTAATAGCAAATTGAAAAATTAATGAAATTTATTTTTCTCTTTAATACTAATTGCACTTGATAGAATTTGCTAATTAATATTTAATTAAATTTATACACATAAGAAAAAATCTGATGTGGCCAGCACATAACCTCTCGCCGTATATTTTACCTGGCTGTATGCATAAAGCAAAGAATATTTTTATAAATACAAATAATATATTCATATAAATCTATGACGTATAAACTTCTTTATTATTCAATAATAGCATGTCTCAACATGAAGATATTTTACCATAAATTATGTTACAATAAATTACAAAGTAGAGTTTACCATATATAAATATTAGGCTGGTAACTGCAATTTTCAATTCGAACAACGTTGTTTACTTTCTCTTCATATTCTTCTAGTAAAAACATTAATTTTGGGCGGTCTAAAATGTATATATGGATTGTGCATCTATTCTTACATATCTTCTTTTACATTTTATTTTTTCATACATGTTATATCTAAATAACACTAATTCCCTTTAATAAAGTGACGGATAGATTGCACTCCGATTATTCTTATATCGATGTGTAATTTTGTCAATATTTACAACTTACTTGAGAAGAATTTGATAGCTTTTTCGCAATTCAAAGTTACTCTAGTCTATAGTACTGGTGTACATTGTCCCATAATGTTTGAAACAAATTTAAGTCCTTCAACCTAGACTTGTCATCTCCATAATAGTCACAGATCAAGAACTAAGGGATTCTCCAAGTACATTTTTCCTTCATTACTCATTATTTCTGACACTGACATTTATCTGTCAGTTACAAATAATTTAAATTATCAACTATTTTTCATGGCATTCTTTCGGCTGTCAAATTTATTACAACAGATTATTTTATATATTATACTTCTTTTATCTCTAAATCTATGGAATATATAATAAAATATTTAAATGTATCAGATAGAGAATTTAATTTTCTTTAATATTACCACGAAAAATTTTCAAAAAATAATATTTAGAAGATTTTTTTTCAAGAATCTTCTACTTCCGGTTGTCTAATTGTTACCAAAACCTTTTCAGATCTTCCCATGAATGTCCGATTGGGAAATACGTTGTTAAACAAATTTTAAGTCTTATAGTTTTTGAGTAACCGTCCTTCCAACATCCCACACACACACATACACACACACACACACACATCCACACACACACACACACACACAGACATCATCGTAAAAATGTTAAAATCGGATTGTAGAGACCTTAAAACGTGCTTATTCAATAAAATCTGGATATGCGATTTTTAGCATGAATGCAATACCTCTCTTAGCGAGAGGTAAAAAGGAGACGTAATTGTTTATATTTGTGCAAACATTTTACTTTGGTTTGTAGTAATATGAAATTAAATTACTTTGAAGAAATTTGTTAATTAAGGAAAAAAAATCTTGTCAAAAAACAATAAAAAATATGAAGTAATAAGTAATATTTTTCCGAAAATGAAACGCATTTTTCATTAAATACTAGTATATGCCAACTATTGAGGGATATAATTTAAAAGAAATAAAATGCTTGTTATAATTTTATATAAAAATAAGTAGGTAAGTTCAATATTTTTATGGTGATTATGATGATTGTTGTTATGTACATATGTATATAAGTATACTGAAAATAAACTTTAACAGAAAATTGGGTAAAATGTTAGTTATATTGAAAGTAGATAAGAAGAAATCAGGATGTGAGACGAAAAAAGTTTTAAAAAAATCTTATTTTTTGAAATATTTGAGATTTTAAGCATCTAAATTTCTGCGTCACACTATTGCTATCTTTCTAGCGCAGCCTAGTATAGAAACTGGAGCGATAAAGATAGCTATAGGTTTTGATATAGTTATTAACATCATTAGGCCGTTATTTGCATATCGACCGTGTGGCGTTCAAAATTTTTCGTATTACCATAAAGCTCTTCTCGATACCGTGATTTTTTATACTTTATCTATAATTGCAGGCGCCTGTTATAAACCTTAACGGCCAGCGGCTATTATAGAGGCCTTTTCACTTTTGTTTTTTGTTCGTGCGTCCGTTATAATCCTTAACGGCCGGTGTCCGTTATATATCCCTTTTCACTTCTGTAGAATTCATTTGAATTTTCAGATATATTGGCTGATATTTAAAAATAGGAAACTTAGATTTTTTGATATAAAGCATACATTTCACTGATATTTCTTTTGCTAATAATTTACAAGAGTACCTAATTAGAATTATTGAGAATACGAGAATCAGGAAGGCCGTGGAAAACAAAATTTGCACTTTAAACAGTTAATGGTCTGTCATTTGAAATTAAGTTTCAAAAGTTGTTAATTATAACTTTTTTTAAAGTATCGTTACAAAAATAAAAATCCGTCGTGGCCAGCACAACAGCTCCCGCCATTTAATTTTTGTTAACTTAAATACATACTTACATATTTACTAATGTTCCAATTTATTATATGTATTACCCGCATTTTCTTCTCCATAATTTTATTTTGTGACGTGATGTTAATTTCTTTTCAATTACAAACATATAAAAATAAATTTATGAATTAGATATTAATAATTTATAAATTCATATTTTAACATTTCCTCTTTAAAACACTGCCATTATTAATTTGAAATGGTTAATTTATAGACAGTGACATTTATCTGTCAGTTACAGAAACTTGAGATCTAAACTTTGTAACCAAGGATATACATTTATCTTTAAAACATATACTCCGGGATTTTTAAAATAACTTATTTTATAAATTTATTCATAAAATAAACAGAAAAAGTATTAGTGCATATCTGTAGAAAATTTAATAATCTTTATTTTTTATAATAACATAAATCGCGAAAACGTAATTTATACGTATTTTTCGAAGAAAAACTGCTTTGAGCTTCAAGTAAAGTGTCATATCTAGTTATCTGGTTTACACCAAAATATAATGGCTTCTTTCCATATTAGAATAAGTTATAAATAAATGGTTTCAAAATTTTCTGCATGTTAATATTTGAGTTAGAGCATAGAGAGGATCCACACATACACGCACACAACACACACACACACACAACACACACATACACAAACACACACACACACACACACACACACACACACACACACACACACACACACACACACACACACACACACATAGACATTATCGTGAAAATGTTAAAATCTGATTCAAGGAACCTTAAAACGTGCTTATTTACCAAAATCTCGATATGCCATCTTTAGCACGATCCCTATACCGCCTTTACCAAGGGTAGCAGGAAGTAAAACACCCACCATACCTACCTAATTTGGCAATGAGAGATTTTTGACAATATTTTGACTTAAAAAATGAAAATGCATACAATTTGTCATTATGGGATGATGTTTAAATTATTATTTCAATATGCCTGTTATAGTAACATGGTATATATATATATATATATATATATATATATATATATATATATATATATATATTGTAGTCGATCGACGTGTTTCTGGTTCACCAGCATAATCTGAATCGCTGTATGCCAATAGTTTATTCTCTTGACTTCTTTCGAATTTTATTCCGTAATCGGCTGTTCCTTTCAAGTATTTCAAGATTTTACTGCGGACCAGTGTATCTTTGTGGGCTTTTCTAGATATCGACTAGTGGCATTCACTGCGTAAGTTATGTCTGGCCTGGTGGCCACGCAAAGATACATGAGGCTACCAATGGCTTCTCTGTAGGGCGCGTTCGTCAAATCTTTCGCGTCGTTTCCATCCGAAATCTATTTAGGACCTTTTGAGCGTAACATTTTTCATGCAGAAAGATTGATCCATCGTTGGCTCGTTCAATCTGCAAACCTAAGAACAAATTTACTTCGTTGCTGGTTATTTACAATTCTTTCTTCAAATCTTTGAGTAGTTTTTCGATGAGTTGTCGATCCTTTGACCAAACTAATCCGTCATCTATGTAGATGGTCAGAATTAGTTTGCACTTCTTATTTTGACTTGTGAAGACGCAGGGGTCAGCTTCAGTCGCCTTTAAATGGAATTTCACTAGAAATTCTGTTAAGCGTTTGTTCAAGCAACGAGAGGATTGTTTTAATTCGCATAGGCTGCGTTTAAGTTGACAAACTCTTGCCATTTCATCATCGTACCCTTCCGGCTGCCTCATGATGATGTTTTCTTCTATATCGCCGTATAAAAAAGCAGTTTTTACATCAAACTGCTGTAGTTGCATCCCCTCGTTGGCAGCAATGGCGAGTACGGCTCTAATTGAGTCGAAACGGATAACTGGGCTAAAGGTCTCTGTGTAGTGGATACCTCTGCGTTGGTTGAAACCTCGTGCAACGAGTCTTGCCTTGTACCGTATTATATTTCCGTCGGCGTATCTCTCCAGCTTGATTGTCCATTTATTATCGATTACATTCTGATCCTTCAGTGCAGTGATAAGTTCCCAGACTTTATTTTTCGTCAGGGTTTCGAACTCTTCGTCCATTGCCTTTTTCCATTTGACTGCTTGGCTACTTGCTATAGCTTCCTTGTAGGAAAGAGGTTCTTGGCACTCCGCCATGAAAAGCTCGTCTGGGTTGATATGATCCTTATACCGTGATGGGCGTCTCAACAATGCCCTATCTCGTAGTACGCGCTTTTCTCCTGGAGCTCGAGCTTCCGGTACGTTTGCTTCCTGAATCATTTCATTAATTTTATTTTCTTCTTCTTCGGAATTTTCTGGTTGCTAAAAATTTGCTTCCAGTCTTTTTGGGGCATTTATACTTCTATTTCGACGAAGTTTATTGATTTCTGGTCTTCATCTGGTTTAAATTTTTTAAGAACCCACCTCTCGGTGTTAACAGCTTCCTCATCGTGTGGTATGGTTTTATCAGGTCTTCCAGTGAATACTATGTCCCTTGACGTCTTGACAATCTTTTCTTCAGGATACCAGACTCTGTATCCTTTTATCCCTTTTTCATAACCAATGAATAAACCCCTTTTTCTCTTTGCGTCTAGCTTTCGCCGCTTTTCTTTAGGGATATGCGTGTATACTTCTTCTCCGAAAATCCTTGAATGTGTGAATGTTTGGTTTCCGTTGAAACCATAATTCATAAGATGTAACATTCTTTATGCTGCTAGTTTCTAATACGTTCAACACGTAGATAGCGATATTGAATGCTTCAGCCCAGAATTTTGGGCTTACTGCTCAATCTTGTAGCATTGTTCGTGCTGCCTCCATTACAGTTCTATTTTCGCGCTCAGCAGTCCCGTTTTGTTCTGGTGTGTACGCATTGGTCCGTTGATGCCTCACCCCATATTGATGCATTAACTTCTCTATTGCTTGGTTAATAAATTCCAGTCCGTAGAACTTGTATACCCTTTTCACATTGTTTCTCTGTTTTTCTCAGAAAATTCTCAATGCAATATACTACTTCGGTCTTGTTCTTGATGAAATAGATTGTGCGGTATTGTGAAAAATCGTCCTTCATTAATAGAAAGTAGCGTGCTCCGCCGATGGATTTTATTTGCAGCGGCCCGCAAAGGTTAGCGTGAATTATTTCTCCTGTACATTTAGTCTTCCTGACGCTGTCCGGGAACGACTGTCGGTGGATCTTTTTTACGTGCTGATAATTTTCGTGTGCCAGTTTCTTGTGCCAATTCTCCAATGTCGATGTCGTGACTACGTTCGTCTGAACTGAGCTTTGGAATCTTCCTGTTCCTGAGTCCCTCGTTTCATCAGCCTTGAACTGCATTATGTAGAGCTTGTTTCTCCTGGCTCCCACTGCCACAGTTTGCTATCCCTTTACCAGCTTACAGTTCTCTCGAGTTGACAGCATCTGTAGGCCTTTATCTAATGCTGCTCCAACTGAAAAAAGGTTGTATTTTAGTTCTGGAACATAAAGAAGGTCTATGAGATGATTCTGGTTCCATTTGTCTCCGTCGAACATCTGGATGTTTACACAGATCCTTCCATAGGCATCAATATAGTCCCCGTCTCCTATACACACTGGTTTTAGTTCATTGAAATCTAGATACGTAGTGAACCATTTCTTCACGGGGCACATATGGTCGCTCACTCCGGTGTCCAAAACCCAGTCTTTGACATTCCTTCGCTTTTAGTACGACGATGTTAGTTCTAGAGACTCGCTCACAAGCCCTTCACCTTGGAGCTTCTTTGATTTGCGCTTTGGACAATTTCTTGCCCAATACCTTGGCTCGTGGCAATCGAAGCACTTTCCAAACTTCGATGTACCCTTTTTCATCTTGTCCTTATGCCACTGCGTCCTCGACTTTTGCATCTTCGAAGCGAAAGCTTTAGCTTCGTTGTCTTCTTGCGCTGCATTTCAAGATTCCTCTATTGATAATTTTGAGGTTAGATTAGATAGAGTTCGTTCGGCTGCTGGCGAGGATTCCCAGGCACTCACAAAATATCGGTATCTTGCAGGTAAAGTCATTAGAATTTTGGTTATTTGCTTACCCATCAACCTCAGGCGGTGTGCGAGATCCTCGAGTTTCGCTATGTGCGTCTCAATATTGTCTGAGTCCGCTTTCGTTGCATTGTATCATTTCTGTTGTAGTAAATGTACGCCGGCTTCAGATTTTTGTTCGTAGACATAAGAAAGTTTTTGCCGCATATCTCTTGCCGTTGTGCAGTTGATTATGTGTAGCGTTGGTTGATCTCCAATTGTAGTAGCTATCACTGTTTGTGCAGTTGCATCTGCTTTGAGCCAAATCTCCAGCTCTTTTTCATAATTCTTACGAGTTTGCTTACTTGCATCGGTGTCCAGTTCTTCCTGTTTTAAATACACCCCACTTGCTGCGCCCCAAGCTTTGTGCGAGTTGAGTATGATTCGTATTTTAAACTTCCATACTCCCCAATTTTCAATGCTGTTGAGGTGAGGAATTCTCGCAAGTTCACTCTCCATTTAGATCCGGTTATATTTTTCACTATTGCACTTTGGCTTGGTATAACCAAGAGAATTAATGTTTTTGCGTTTTTTTCACTTAAAATCCAGAGATGGGCTCTTAACCTCTTGTAATTTATGATTTTAACGAATTTATTTCACTTCGGAATTACAAAGAATAACTCTACGCTTGTATTGAAAACATAAACGTCACTCTTTACCTTCCGTCACCACTAGGTAAGGAAGGTATTGTCTTTGGTCAAAAAATTCGGTGGTGAGTTTTCATTGAATAAGCACGTTTTAGGGTCTTTACAATACGATTTTACTATTTTTACGATGATGTCTGTATGTGTGTGTGTTCGTATGTGCGTGTGTGTGTGTATGTGTGTGTGTGTGTATGTGTGTGTGTGTATGTGACCGCTTTTTTGTGGACGATATCTCCAATACTAGAATTCCAAAAATTACAATTCTTGCGTATTCCTCTTCCTTACAACCATATGCAGACTTGATTAGATTTTGGTTATAATTGGTCTCTATACGATTTGATTGCATTTTATATTTCATATTCAACAGATATAGAGTTAAAGAATAATAAAGATAAAAAATTCGTATAAATTTCATAATTCAGCCAGCTATGCTAACATAACCATGGAAACTGCTAATATATTCAGGTAATTCAAGTTGACAGATGTCAGTATCAATAAAAAGCAAGTAATTGAATGAAAAAATAAGGGAAGTAATTCTAGTGTTAGAAGTTTTTAGATATAATAGAGAAGATTACATTGGTTTGAACATGTCATGAGGAGAGATGAATAAATTAATAGAAGGTGGAAGAAACATAGGAAGACCAAATATAAGATGAAAAGACTGTATTGCAGAAGACTTGAGAGAAAAGGAACTGAATGAGGACGACACGCAAAACAAAAATTAGTGGAAGAAGAAAATAATAAATAGCGACCCCCTAACGAATGGGAAAACTAAAGAAGAAGAAAATGTCAGTGTCAAGTGCAATTTGCATAGTTTGTTTATGAAATAACTTTACTGGAAATATAGGATCTTTTGCAAAAAAATTATGTATAGGGCGCGTGCAGTGACATGACTTTGCTGCCTTTGGCAAGCAGATATGGGGACCCGTATCAAAATGACAGCAATTAATTATGTCCATAACTGACAAGTGTCATAATTTTTCATTCAAAATTTCATGATTTTCTTATTTCATGTGATTTGTTTGTTATCAGGAGTATGGAATTTCGTTGCCGAGAAAGGGAATCATAAAATACCAAAAATTTAGAATCTTTTGCAAGAAAATTTATGTATGGAATTTGTACATAATACACAGGATTGACGGAAGGTATTGTGCTGGCCACATCAGATTTTTTTTATTAAAATTGAAAGATAGAAGAATATATATGTCAAAAATTGTTTTTTTACATGCATACTTAGATTGATGCTTTTAAGTAGTGGACAATTGGTTATTTGCAACATGTGTATATATATTGTGACGTGCGCCCCTGAGAGAAAAGTATGCATGCGCCGCTACTGATAGCATGTTCGCGAACAATGACAGGTTAATTGCACCGTGACCTCATTCCTTTGTATACGGGTCATTGTCGCTTTAGAATAGTTCTAGCATGATAGGGGCTGTATAAATACCGTCGGGAGAACAGCGGGAGACAGTCTCATATATACAAGCAACCAGATATGAATTCGGTGATATAAATAAACAGTTTAACAGTTGTTAACATAAATAAATGTAGTTATATAAATAAGTGTTGTGATATAAATATTGTATAGATAAATAATTGTAGTGTTTAAGCATTTAATAATATTTTTAGTGTTTATAATTATTTAATCATAGTGTTAGTTGTTTTTATTATCTTTTAATGTTTAATCTTTATTTATTTATCGTTTAATAAACGTATTCATTTAGTTAATAATATTTGTCTATGTTTTACACTTCACCCATATAAATAAAAAACGTTACAATTGGTGTCAGGTGTGGGGTTGTTCATAACTGTGAAGTGTAAATAAAAATAAATAAAATGCCTAAACTATTAAAATTAAGTGAATTGAAAGAACGTGATCTCAGGACGGAAGTGGAAGAACTGAATTTGGATGCAACAGGAGGAAAAATAGAGCTTCAAGAAAGACTGCGGCAAGCTTTAATCGAAGCTGGTGAAAATCCTGACGATTACTTATTCGAAGTTTCGTGTGGCTTATTCGATGATTGCAAATTATTCGCTGAAAAATTACAAGAAAGCTCTAGAAGTGCGGAGCGAAGAATGGCGGAAAATTCTAGAAAAGTGGAGGAACATTCTGGAGTACTGGACGGAGAATTAATCGAACATTCTAGAACAATGGAACGTGAATTGAATGAGAGTTCTAGAAAAGCTGAAGAAGATTCTGGAGTTTTTGAGCAGAAATTGAAAGAGGAATTGGAGGCGAATTCTGGAAGAGTAGAGGAGAATTATGAAATTCTGGAGCAGAAATTGGAACAGGAATTAGAGGTAAATTCTGGAAGAGTACAGGAGAATTCTGGAATCATGGAGCAAATGTTGGAGCGGAAATTGGAGAAGAATTCTGGAATTACGGAGCAAATGTTGGAGCGGAAATTGGAGAATTCTGGATTACTGGAGCAAATATTCGAACAAGGATTGGAGAAGACTTCTAGAAAATTTGAAGAAAGCCTTCTGGAGTTTGGGGCCAACGTGGGTCGTTTGGGTCGTCTCGCACATTCTACGGCTTCTGACAGCGATTTGGAGTACCTGGCCACTCAGGCACTCATCTCTGGAGTACGAGATAGCATTACTCAACAAGCACTACAATTCGGCCGCCCAAAAACTATGGGTGATGCACCCTCATATGTATCAGATCGTGAAGCTGCCAAACAAGTTTCACGTAACCAATTGCGGGTGCGTAATATTTATGCTAAGGGAAATGTAAACACCGAAGCCTTAGATGAAAAAGTGCGACGAATTATAAACGAAGTGTTTGCTAGAAGAAAGAAACTCCGCTATTACAAAAGAAGACGGAAGCGAAAAAGAAAGAGACCACGAGAGAGAAAATGTGCGTGCTCAGTAAGAAATTAAAAAAAAAGAAATGTAGGCAGAAATACTAGAGGTAAAGGACGAATCCGTTGATGTCAAGGATGGATATGAAGAAAGAAGACGGAAGGGAAAAAAAGGAAGAGAACGCATGAGAGAAAAGAGAGCGTGCTCAGCAAGGAATTAAAAAAAAAGAAATGTAGGCAGAAATACTAGAGGTAAAGGACGAATCCGTTGATGTCAAGGATGGATATGAAGAAAGAAGACGGAAGGGAAAAAAAGGAAGAGAACGCATGAGAGAAAAGAGAGCGTGCTCAGCAAGGAATTAAAGAAGAAATCTAGGAAGAAATTCCAGATGTAGAGGAAAGCCAACCGGAAATGAATAGTTCTCCGACGGGCAGCTGCGATTGCAATCTAAGGAATTGGGCCTGAAGACAGCGGGGAAGACGTGCCCTTGGCGATTCGTTTAGACAGCTCGAGTGGAAACGAAAACTCGAGATAGATAACGATGACGACGATGCCATACCTCTCACCACAAGGAAGAAGAAAGTCAAGACAGAGAAAGGAACTTGAAAGAAAGGCAAGTAACGTCGACGCATTGTTCAGAAGGCCATGCTAAGGGAGGCAAATATGGTAGTCGACTAGGAGAAAAACATTGCACCATTGCCAGAATAACAGTAGTCAACGATAGTAGGCAGTCCGATGGACTACGCAAGGACCCGACTGGAAATAGTACTGGAATGGAAAGCGACGAGAGCAAACCAATATGGGAAGATGTTGCACCACAGTCACAGATTGTAAAATCGTACTGGGCGCAATGTGACTCCATGGTGATTGATGGCCTGTTAAAGCGTGTGGTTGAGAATGCCATGGAACTGAGAAAAGAACTCAGTTGGTCATTCCTAAGAGTAGAGTACCAGACGTGTTAAAAGAGATCCATGACGGATCTGGCGGTGGCCATTTGGGAGTCAACAAAACATTAGAAAGATTGCGTCAGCGATTTTACTGGGTTAAGTGCAAGAAAGACGTTAAAGACTGGTGGAAGAAATGTGTGGTTTGCGCTGGAAGCAACGGCCCTCATAGACGACGAAAAGACCAATGCGTCAATACAACGTTGGCAGTCCATTTGAGCGCATTGCGATTGACGTGGCCGGACCAGTTCCAGAAAGAGAAGACGGAAATAAATACATCGTGGTTGTCATAAACTACTTCACCAAGTAGGTCGAAGCCTATCTACCAGGGAGAGATCACGGTCGCTGAAACCTTAGTCAAAGAGTGTGTATGCGGGTTTGGTGTACCACGTGGACTTCCAAATGTACCAAGGGTAATACGTGCAGATATTGCCATCGAGAACTGTTCCGGGACGAAACAGTCTTAAGGAGGGGGCAGTGTGACGTGCGCCCCTGAGAGAAAAGTATGCATGCGCTGCTACTGATAGCATGTTCGCGAACAATGACGTAATCCCTTCGAAAGAACGTACCAGAGCGATAATAAAATCCCCGACACGCTGAGACAGGTTAATTTCGCCGTGACCTCATTCCTTTGTATACAGGTCATTGTCGCTTTAGAAGAGTTCTAGAATGATAGGGGCTGTATAAATACCGTCGGGAGAACAGCGGGAGACAGTCTCATATATACAAGCAACCAGATATGAACTCGGTGATATAAATAAACAGTTTAACAGTTGTTAACATAAATAAATGTAGTTATATAAATAAGTGTTGTGATATAAATATTGTATAGATAAATAATCGTAGTGTTTAAGCATTTAATAATATTTTTAGTGTTTATAATTATTTAATCATAGTGTTAGTTGTTTTTATTATCTTTTAATATTTAATATTTATTTATCGTTTAATAAACGTATTCATTTAATTAATAATATTTGTCTATGTTTTACACTTCACCCATATAAATAAAAAACGTTACAATATATATATATATATATATATATATATATAAACCAATTGGTAAAGGGTACGTTGTCGCCTCCAAAGTAGATATTGAAGAAACGTTGTCACCTCATATATGACGCTGTCACCTCCGACTTCGGAGGCGACAACGTTTTTCAATATTCTCATCGGTTTTGGCCTTAGGACGTCATCTAAAGCCCAAAAATAAAAAATAGGTCGGAGGCGACAACGTAGCTTCCATACTCACAAAAAAAGTTTTTAGTTCCGGTATATACCGCTGGCGTTAGTGTTGCACAAAACATATAAGGGGGGCACGTTGTCGTCTCCGATTATATAAATCTCATTTTTGTATCACAAACGTTACTTTACCGCCTCCGGTAAATGGCAACGCCGGAGAAGAGGTCATAAGGATGTTTTCATATGATTTAATTTCATATTTGCAAGCTCGCGAAAAACAGACGTGCAGTGATAGTATTATCTGGTAATGATGTAATTAAGGACTAAGTTGCTGTTAAAACTGTGCAGTAAGTCCTACCAAAAAGCCTTTAAGTATTACGCCAACAAATTGGGCATGTATATAATATAATACTACACTATTTAAAATATTTCATAATGTCATACGGTGTCTGAATGTTCTTCATAATACCCATTCGTTTAAATTAAAAGGCATTTAAATATTTATTAATTGATAATTTGTAAGGCTTTAATTTAAGACTTTTTTTTGTATCGAGGGACAGCGGGGAGTTCCCTCACTCATTCCCTCGATATGTCGATCGGTCCGCGCGCACGGTAACTTGAGAACGCAATCTTGATAAAATTTTGTATGCAGCTTCTAAAGAAAAGTCGCAGATCTAAGTTTGTGAATGGGCCCAAGATATATAAGGCCCTTTGTCATTACTTTGTTATTTATTAACCGATCGGAACCAAATTTAAAACGTACTTATTGTGACTTATTTAATAAGCTCGAATACCAAATTTAACAACTATATTTTAATTAGAAAAGTCCTTTTTGGTCGTTTTTAAAATTTAAAAAATAATATAAAATTTCTCAAGAAACGGCTATCTCCATAAAAGTTTATAGGCAGATTCTAAAGTGATTGTTGTAAATGAAATTTCGGCCTTACCGCTCCAAAAATATATAAGGCCCTATTGTCATTTCCCAGTTAATTATAAACCGATTGTGACCAACTTTGCAGCATGTTTATTCAATGTAAAACCATGGCCGAATAAAAATTTTAATAGCAAGATCTCCATGAGAAAGTGCATTAATAGTTATTTAAAGCAAAAAAGGTCCCGCAACTATAACCAAAAAAGGTACATACAGTAAAAACAAAAATAAGTACAAATAATTGGGAACTAACAATAATTTTAGGATGGACCGCTGCAGAAGTTGATGCTTTAGAGATAGAATTTGCTTCATACATACAGAAAAAATCTGTTGTGGCCAGCACAATACCTTCCGTCAATCCTGTGTGTTATGTATAAATTCCATACATAAATTTTCTTGCAAAAGATTCTAAATTTCCAGTAAAATTATTTCATAAACAAACTATGCAAATGGCCACTTGACACTGATATCTTCTTCTTTAGCTTTTCCCATTCGTTAGGGGTCGCTATTTTATATTTTTATTCCACTCATTTCTGTTTTGCGTGTCGTCCTCATTCAGGTCCTTTTCTTTCAAGTTTTGCGCAATACAATCCTTTCATCTTATCTTTGGTCTTCTTCCGTTTCTTCTACCTTCTACTACTAAGCTATTCATTCTTCTTTCAATATATTCTACATCTTTCCTTATGACATGTTCAAACCAGTGTAATCGTCTCCCTTGTATCTTTCTAGAAACTTCTAATACTCGAGTTATTTCCCTTATTCATTCATTCCTTACTCTATCTTTCCGTGTCTTCCCCAACATCTATCTCAACTTCCTCATTTCTACCACATTCATTATCTTTTCAGTTAGAATTTTCTTAATATAGTAGTTGTTTCAATGATTATAGCATAGGTGGCTGATTAATAAAATTAAATTTCTTTATAATTCATTAACTCTATATCCATTGAATATGAAATATAAAATGCAATCAATTCGTATAGATAATAGAATATTCTTTAATATTTATAATAACATTAAATGTATAAATAATATTTCACAGTTTGTTTATAAAATAATTTTATTGGAAATATAGGATCTTTTGCAAGAAAATTTATATATAGGGCACGAGCAATCACGTGACTTTCTGACCTTGGCAAGCAGATATCAGAATGACAGCTATTAATTATGTCAGTAACTGACAAATGTCAATTATACATTCAAAATTTAATTTTTTGGTATTTTATGATTCCTTTTCTCGGCAACTGAATTCCACATTCCTATAACAAATAAACCACATGAAATAAGAAAATCTTGAAATTTTGAATGAAAAATTATGACTTTTGTCAGTTATGGACGTAATTAACAGCTATCATTTTGACACGGGTCCCCATATCTGCTTGCCAAAGTCAGCAGTCACGTCACTGCACGCGCCTTATACATAAATTTTCTTGCAAAAGATCCTATATTTCCAGTAAAAATATTTCATGAACAAACTATGCAAATTGCAAATGACACTGACATCTTCTTCTTCTTTAGTTTTTCCCGTTCTTTAGGGCGGTCGCTATTTTTTATTTTCTTCTTCCACTCATTTTTGTTTTGCGTATCGTCCTCATTCAGTTCCTTTTCTCTCAAGTCTTCCGCAATACAGTCCTTTCGTCTTATATTTGGTCTTCCTATGTTTCTTTGACCTTCTATTACTATGCTATTCATTCTTATTCTAATATATTCATTTCTCCGCATGACATGTTCAAACCAATGTAATCGTCTCTCTTATATTTTTTAGAAACACTAAAGTTATTTCCCTTATTCCTTCATTCATTTACTTTTTATTGATACTGACATCTGTCAATTTGAATTACCTGAATATATTAGTAATTTCCATGGTTAAATTAGCATAGCTGACTGATTTATGAAATTTATTATCTTTATAATTCTTTAACTCTATATCTGTTGAATATGAAATATAAAATGCAATCAAATCGTATAGAGAATAATATATTCTTTGTTGTAATAATATTTTTCAAGAAAAACTGTTAAAATCTTCAAATGAGGATACTTGACCAATTATAACCAAAATCTAATCAAGTCTGCATATGGTTGTAACGAAAGGAATACACAAGAATTGTAATTTTTGGAATTCTAGTATTGGAGATATCGCGGCCGAAACTGCGGTCACACACACACTACACACACACACACACACACACACACGCACACACACACACACACACACACACACACACACACACACACACACACACACACACACACACACATACAGAAATCATTGTAAAAATAGTAAAATCGTATTGTAAAGACCCTAATTCAATGAAAACTAACCACCGAATTTTTTGACCAATGACAATATACCTTCCTTACCTAGAGGTGACGGAAGGTATAAAAAACTATCAGTCTGTGTGTATTCATATTAAAAATCCAGAACGCAGATAAAGAGGTGTCTATGTGACCTCCGATAATGTGGCAACACTGTCGGAGGCAACAACGACTACAAGGTGTACGCATATATACAGTTTTCGGAGGTCACAGCGTACTTTCTGTGCTCCCCATATATGACCCCAGAAAAACTTAAAAATCTTTTCCCCTCTCAAGGAATTCGGATTGATTATCATTTCAACACCCCATATATACATTTTTTGTCGATGTAGCTCAATGGGAAGACCCGGAGGCCAGGTTGCCTTTTCCATGTACCGGAGGCGACAAGATACCGTGTATCAATATATATATATATATATATATATATATATATATATATATATATATATATATATATATATATATATATATATATGAATATATTTTTCCTATTCGTGTTCACAAGTGAATTTTGTACAATTGTTGTTATCAAAACATTGTTACAATAAACAATTTTGTACAAATGTTTTTCGGAATTTTTTAAATCGAGGAATTCATCAACGGATCATCAAAGCTAATAAATGCAACGCGATTTTTTGACAGCAATGATTTAAATGTCATAAGAACAAGGAAACCGATTCGAATTTGTTCGTTTTGATGGTTCGTTGATTAAACAAAGCGTTGATGAATGTTTCTGCAACCGGGCATACGTGTCAAATAAATATCTTTCATTTTAGTTGTCATTGGGTATTACTATGGTTACATAGAAAATGACATTTTATTTGACACTTATGGCGTAAATATATAAATCATCTAATAAAAAATACGCTACTATAGTGATAACGTACGTGTTATGGAATTTTACCCCTGACCTGTCAATCCTGTCATTACTCATGAAAAATTTGTGAAATTAAGGTTTTATATTGAATCATATAGTAAAGCACTCTTTTAAATTAAAATTCAAAGTATTTATTTGTAGGTTCATAACATAATAAAATATAAATTTTAACTTGTAAGTAACTGTTATCAAAATGTCAAATTAAATTGTAAATGTATACTGAAACTGTTAGTGTTACAACCTGGATAATTTAATATTTTTTTCAATAATAATTTCGAAAAAAGTAAATTAATACGAAATAAGAAAAAATAGTATGAAAAACACGTATTACAAAGTCCATTTGTAATACACGTACATTACGTAACTCGCCTACGGCTCGATTACGTAAACTGTGCTCGTATTACAATAAGGATCATTGTAATACTTGTCTTTCAATATACTATAAAACATGTGTAGTTATTTGGATCACAATTATCAATATAAGTTTTTATATAAATAGTGAAACTTTTCCATCCGGTAATTGAAATTTTAATTTACTTAAATTTTTAGATATTTTATGAATATATTAAAGTTATTGTAAGTACTCTTTTAACTTTAACCAAAAGCAGAAGACTTTTTTTTAATACATGTAAAAAATGAATTACTGTCCAAAATGGTGTTTGAAAATGATGTATAGCTATTATGTTTCCTCAAGAATTTTGCTTGTATAAATTTTTTATTCATATGTAGACATATATAATTACTGAATTCCCTTTTCTACGTACCTATTTATTTAATTGAAGTATCATATGAAATTTTAAATTCATTTTTCCTGTGGAAATGCACATACAGAAATTATATTACATAATATTTTTATTTAACTTTTCAAAATGCTACATCCTTTCAGAATATAAATTGAAGGCAAAGGGCAATTTAATTTAGTTTTTTTTCATTGAAATAAAATAAATATTTTGCGATGCACTTAATTATATTCATTGCTTGTGACAGTCTTTTACTTCCAACTATATAAGGATCGAGAACAAAATTAATTTATTACAATAGTAATAATAATAATAATAATTAATAATAATAAATTTTAACTATGGTTTTAATTCTTTTCAACGTTACTAAACAATATTTTTGTTTACTATTGATTTTAAGTAAAGAATTAATATCCATATTACTTCTAAATATATAGATATATTTTCTTCTGTGGGCCTAAAATGAAAGGTACTGTACTTGAAACACATAATAGAAACGCCATTATGACCACCGTGTACACATTTTTTTAGTAATTTGATGATTTTTTTTTGTTAGTTTTGATTAATAATAAAAAAGTTTTCCATATGCTTCAACCAAAATAAAACAACCTTTTTAATTATTCTAGAAGTAGGTATTCGGTCAAACTTTTCGTTTTCTACTCTTTTAACTTTAACCAAAAGCAGAAGATAATTTTTTAATACATGTAAAAAAGTAATTACTGTCCAAAATGGTGTTTGAAAATGATGTATAGCTATTATGTTTCCTCAAGAATTTTGCTTGTATAACTTTTTTATTCATATGTAGACGTATATAATTATTGAATTTGCTTTTCTACGTACGTATTTATTTAATTTAAGTATTATATGAGAGTTTTATATTCATATTTACTGTGGAAATGCACAAATATACAGAAATTATATTACGTAACATTATTTTTATTTAACTTTTGAAAATGCTACATCCTTTCAGAATATAAATTTAAGGCAAAGGGCAATTTAATTTAGTTTTTTTTTTCATTGAAATAAAATAAATATTTTGCGATGCACTTAATTATATAATAATAATAATAATAATAATAATAATAATATATATTTGTATCTCAAGTGATTTACACACTTATTACAAAGTAATTGGCAGTATTAGTGTATAAATAATTTTCTAATTAGATATAATACATATTAAAAAATAATACATAATATATTATCGATTTATAATAATGCAAAAGAAATTATATATTTAAAATAAATGACCTTAGTTTCAGGGATGAAATTACATAATTGTAAACATTAAACATTGTTTTAATATTATTTACTCTGGCGAATAAATTTGCTACTGGATTGGCAGTATCGGGATTGAAAGAAGGTAACAACTGGGCCCTTAATGGTGCAAATATTGGGCACCTATAAAAGAAATGAAATAAATCATCATCCTCGAATAGGTTACATATTGAGCATATTTTATCTGCATCAAAGGAATGTACAGAGCCTTCTGCGAATATCTTCGTTTTGCAGTAATTAGCTACTCGGAGCTGGGAGATTAATTTTATAACGATGTACGGTGCATTTTCTGATATATATCCTCTTTCGTTATAATATAGTTTGTATATAGGGTTGTACGATGAATTCACAATTTTTTGCAGATCTTCTTCTAAATATAGGTTTGTATACGCATCAATAATATTGTTAATTTCTTGTATCGCAGTGTGGAAATCTTGAGTCTGCCAGAGCCATTCATAGTTAACTTTAGCAAGAATGTCTCTTAAACTTGTTGCCCAATTGTATTTCTTCCTTCTTGCTGAAATAGTGTTTTCTGCAGAGTGTATATATAATAATTTGTTGTAACAAATTTTCGGATATCTATTATCTGGCATGAGCAGGATTTTACACCAGTAGTTGAGAATTTGTTTTATTATCCTTATTTCTAATTTATGTTGCTGGGATTCACATCTTACAATGTAATTCGGAGTAGTTTGCCTCCATCCCCAAAATAACTTAAAAAAGTTAGTTTGACATTTCTCTATGTATTCGAGATGGTTAATGGCCCACACTTCCGAACCATATAATAATGTAGATATAACTACCGAATTATATAATTTGTTCATTGTATATAAACTCTGTATTCCAGATTTTATCAACATGTTTTTCACTACCCCGGATGCCCTATTCGACTTGCTCAAAAATTCTTTTGAGTTAATATTATATAGTCCATAGGTTGAAAAGATAATGCCTAAATAAACGGCCAACATGGAAGTGTAATATCTGTGTTTTTGTAGCGTTTATTCTTAGGTTTATTGAAAATGCACTTAATTATATTCATTATTTGTGACAGTCTTTTACTTCCAACTATATAGGGATCGTGTTGAAAAATGAAATTTTAACTATGGTTTTAATTCTTTTCAACTTTACTAAACAATATCTTTGTTTATTATTGATTTTAAGTAAAGAATTAATATCCATATAACTTCTAAATAAATAGGTATATTTTGTTCTGTAGGCCTAAAATGAAAGGTACTGTATTGAAACACATAATAGAAACATCATTATGACCACTGTGTATATTACACATATTATAATTATATATACATTTTTTTAATAGTTTGAAAAATTCTTTTTTGTTAGATTGATTAATAATAAAAAAGTTTTCCATATGCTTCAACCAAAATAAAACAACCTTTTTAATAATTACCTAGCTGGAAGTAGGCATTCGGTCAAACTTTTCGTTTTCTCTTTTTAGGTGTAATTATAGTGAGGAGGGTTTTATCCCGAGTCATTTATTAGTGAACATTTTCTGAGGCAAGTTTGATATTCCTCTGAAGTAGAGAAAGCTTCCTTCCGTAGCTTTTATCCCAGCACTTCATAGAAGGAGAAGTAGTGGTTGCTCTTAACTCATGAAAATTTGATGTGGCTATATGGGCTAACTTACCGTATTGCATATGCGAAAGCCATGACAGCATCACTGACAAACTGCAGCTGGTCTTCGAACACGGTGTTCTGCTTGCTCAATTTCTCTTTCGTCGAACACACACGTGTGTAGTTCTTGTTGTAAGGAGTCAGTGAGCTGTTCGGATAGCGGCAGTGGAAGTGGTCTTCCCAAAATTCTGAAATAAATTATTCATATTATAGAGGGTACAAAAGATAAAGGAATAATTACATGCTTCTAAGGTAAAATATGTAATTTGCAATGTAAACAAACTATCATCACTTTTACAGAAACATATTTTTTCAATACTGGGAGGAAAAGTAAAAATCTATAAAATATACATTTTCGTTTTACCTTGTAGCCAATACAGTTTCTCCGGAAAAGATAAATAAACCGGGTCCACCCCACAGTATTTGCTAACATGTTCGCTAACATTTGTTAGTAGATGTAGAATGTTAGTATGTTCGTACTAACATTTTGCGACCTAAGAACAATGTTCGCTAATACAAATTGATGTTCCATGAATAGGCAGTAAACTTCAAAGAAATAAATGTTATTATGATATTCAAATTTGTAGATGAACGTCCTGTAAGCATAAAATGTATATTTTGTATTATAAAAGCGTTTATAATTACAGAAATAGTTTTGCTGAAAATTAGTGTTCCGGCGAAGAAGTTTGGATCCAATTAAATTTATTAAATATTAAAAATTTAATGGTGACATTCACATAAAAACTTTAAAGCCACTGCCATCTTCGATTTACAAGTATGACAAAAGAAAAAATTCTCTTCCTTTTCTTAAAACTGTGGCGAAGGTATTTTTTTATTGGAGTATGGACTTCATATGTTAATTAACATTCTTACCAACAATTGTTTACAAACTATGTTGCTGAACATTTGTCCACTGACAAAAAATGTTAGCTAACAATGTTCGTTTTAATGTGGACCCGGATTAAGCCAGCCGTAACATTGTTATTAACACGTACTACTAGCAATGTTATTTGCAAATTTTAAATATAGGCCTAAAAATGTAAATAACTTTTGTTTTTTAAGATTTGTTGAAAACATTGTTATTAGCAATTTTAATATTTTACTCGTAGATCACTTTCTCGCCGCACTGAAGTTGTCAGTATCATTATTAATTTGTAATAAAATTAGTTCAGCTATTTACTTGTTGATGATATGTGTAATTATACCCGAAAAATAGTTATTAACATTGCAATTAATTTACCAAGACAGACATCAATTTTGTAACTTACTGATATTAATTTTTTTGTTAAAAACAATGTTTTGCTTTTTTCCGTTGTAAACCAAGCTTAATGTAGTTTATTTTTTATAACTTAACTCATTTCAGACCTATATTATTGTAATTTTCGAGATCTTATTATATGAACATGTTATCTGGGGCGTATTTTATAGATAAGTTTTATTTGAAAGCTCTACGATAAATATTGATTTTTGCGATTTGGAAAAAAAAATAACTTTATTCGTAAACTTCGTCCGTAAATATCGCGATTCGTTCAACATTTGGTAAACATTAGCTAACCGAAAGTTGTAGTTAACATTAAAGCAGGGCATCGAATCCGCTAAAAACTGGGTTCGGTTCAGGTTCAGGTTAATTTGTTTTTTGAAAGATGGGTTCGTAAGTGGTTCTGGAAATAAAATTTGCGGTTTTGTTCCGGGTTCAAGTATTGGGTTTAGGTTCGGTACGACCTAATAAAAATTGAATTAATGTTTTTTGAATAACAATATTTATACAGAAATAATTTAAAATAGGATCTGGAACTTATAATGCAATGCAAGACAAGAACACGAACATAATTTTCATGAACAGTGAATACAGGCAGTAACGCAGACGCTGAAGGTGTCGATGTTCGGTTATACTATGATTACACTTACATTTCGAACTGAAAATGAACCTGAACCGGAGCTGAACCCTGAACCTGAATTTTAATATCCGGTTCGGTTCCAACTAGGGTTCAATTGAAAAATATATCTGATGTTCAAAACTGGGTTTGGGTTCGCCAAAAAGTTAAGGTTTGGTTTCGGTTTGGTTCGGTTCAGGTTCGGGTTTGATGCCCTACATTAAAGTAATTTTGTTAATTAAATATATATGAAATATCATGTTTGTTCGTAAGAGTTTACAAATAATTACTATGTTAAATACTTCTAAACGTGCTTTAAGCTTCAATGAGGTAGTTTTTTATATTTCATATTACAAAAGAAATTTTATTTAATGAATTGGCATGAAATTTTATATTTAAAATAAATTGTGGACACCAACTTGTTGAATGTAGTAGGTGACATGACACGGCTGTCGGTTATGACCTAGTTTTTTTTAACGAGTATACAAGGTAGTGGGTGACTGGGACTCCTTTAACATAGGACTTTAACCTGTAAAAGCATACATTCTTAATTTCCTGCTTCCCTTTTTTTAGGTACAAAAGCATCAAATAATAAATAAAAGTTGTAGAGCGTAAAATTCTGTATCTTAACCAAAAAGCAATATTAATTTATTTTCATTATTATTTGTAATTTCTATTCGAGTGAATAATTATCTATGCATTAAAATTGTAATAGTTCACTTCAACACAAATTACAAATAATACCTAATAAAATTAACATAATTGATATATAAAACGACACCTATCAATTCCATGGCTATCATTTTTTACCTTCCGTCACCTCTAGGTAAGGAAGGTATTGTCTTTGGTCAAAAAATTCGGTGGTGAGCTTTCATTGAATAAGCACGTTTTAGGGTCTTTACAATACGATTTTACTATTTTTACGATGATGTCTGTATGTGTGTGTGTGTGTTCGTGTATGCGTGTGTGTGTGTATGTGTGTGTGTGTGTATGTGTGTGTGTGTCCCCGCCTTTTCGGACACGATATCTCCAATACTAGAATTCCAAAAATTACAATTCTTGCGTATTCCTCTTCTTTACAACCATATGCAGACCTGTTTAGATTTTGGTTATAATTGGTCAACCGGAAGTACCCTCATTTGAAGATTTTAACAGTTTTTCTTGGAAAACTCAGTTAAATGTTATTATAACTTAAAGAATATATTATTGTCTATACGATTTGATTGCATTTTATATTTGATATTCAACAGATATAGAGTTAAAGAAGAATAACGATAATAAATTTTATATAAATTTCATAATTCAGCCAGCTATGCTAACTTAACCATGGAAACTGCTAATATATTCAGGTAATTCAAATTGACAGATGTCAGTATCAATAAAATGAAATCAATGAAAGAATAAGGGAAGTAACTCTAGTGTTAGAAGTTTCTAGATATAAGAGAGACGATTACATATTGGTTTGAACATGTCATGAGGAGAGATGAATATATTAATAGAAGGTGGAAGAAACATAGGAAGACCAAATATAAGATGAAAAGACTGTATTGTAGAAGACTTGAGAGAAAAGGAACTGAATGAGGACGATACGCAAAACAAAAATGAGTGGAAGAAGAAAATGAAAAATAGCGACCCCCTAACGAATGGGAAAAACTAAAGAAGATGTCAGTGTCAAGTGCAATTTGCATAGTTTGTTAATGAAATAACTTTACTGGAAATATAGGATCTTTTGCAAGAAAATTTATGTATGGGGCGCGTGCAGTAACATGACTTTGACCCGTGTCAAAATGACAGCAATTAATTATGTCCATAACTGACAAGTGTTATAATTTTTCAATCAAAATTTCATAATTTTCTTATTTCATGTGGTTTGTTTGTTATCAGGAGTATGGAATTCAGTTGCCGAGAAAGGGAATCACATAATACCAAAAATTTATAATCTTTTGCAAGAAAATTTATGTATGGAATTTGTACAAAATACATAGGATTGACGGAAGGTATTGTGCTGGCCACATCAGATTTTTTTTTTGTGATTTTCATTTTCATACCTAATTTATGTCGTTACAAAGCATGCAACAATAATTTTGAGTGTTGATTCAGATGCAGAATTTTATACTGTAATTTTTAATTAAAGCTTTTTACCTAAAATTTCACAGTATATACGAAAGTATGATTTTACATGGTAAAATCCTATGTTCGGGAGTATCAGTGGGCCACTATCTCGAGAACTACAAGAACTACAAAGAATATTAAATTGACATACAATTTCTATTTTACAAAACTAGAGTAATGAACGGTAAAATAAAGATTTTCGACCAGTGGTTCTCAAATACAGAACCAAACTTTTTAATTGAAATGGAAACAAAGAGGATGTTAAAAAAGAGTAAAAAAAAAATTTATACATTTCGGTGTGCTGATTCTCAATCAAAAAGAATTTTTCCAAAATTTGGAAAATTATTTCTTCTTTGTCATTTAAATCTTGAAGTATATATTTTTAGTGTTCCACTGCCGACATTTATTAAAAATAATGAATTATCTAATCACATAACATACGTTGAATAGGAAATAAATTAACTCATAATTATTTTTTATAAAAATTATGTATCGAAATGTATGTGTACATACTGTCAAATGTTTTAACACTTTTCTTTTGACACCTTGTATATTTTTATTTCTGTATTCGAGAGAGAATTTAATTTTGAATTCTATGATATGTTTTCAGACCCTGCAATAACGATTTTTTTTGAGAAAATGCATATAAAACAGTTCAAACTGCCGAAACGTCGGTTTTTATAACAATAAGCAGAACTAAAACTAAAAACGTATCTTTTTTTATTAAATATACGAATCTGGTGTTGAATGTTGATAAATCCAAGGTGTTAGTATTTGAAAAGAGTAAATTGGTGACTGAGTGCAATGTGTTGGTGGATGGAGTGAAACTGAAGCAGGTAAATGAGTTTGTATATTTGGGTAGTATGATGTCGAGGGATAGTCGAATTGATCGAGAGATAGAAAGAAGAGTGAGTACGGGATGTAAGATGTAAGGTAATGGTTGCTCTGGGTACGTTTGTACGAAACATTAACGTATCAAGGAATGCTCGGTTAAGTTTATATAATGGAGTGCTAGTGCCTGATTTGATGTATAGAAGCGAATGTTGGGCATGGACGGGAAAGCAGAAAAAGAAAGTGACTGCCGTGGAAATAAGGTATTTACGTGGTATATGTGGGTGTGTAAGACGGGACCGTGTTAGGTATAATTTGGTGTATGAAGAATGTATGGTTAGGAACAATGTTATTAAGTGAATTGGTGTGAGTCAGTTGAGATGGCCTGGGCATGTGGAGAGAATGGCGAGTGAACGGCTTGTTAAGCGTATATATCTTGGTGAAGTTGAGGGTTTTCGATTGCGTGGCAGACTAGTGTGTAAGTGTATGGATGTGGCTGGTAGGGTGCTTAAAGAGAGAAAGTTTCCAAGTAAGAAGAGAAAAAGAGCATGTATGAATGCGATTATGAGTGTGGCCGAGGCGAAAGAAGTATGCTTAGATAGGAATGTGTGGCGAAGGATGATTGTTTCCTAACTATTATTGTGATCCGGATGCGGTATTCCGTTACCAAAAATCGGTCACTTTAATATTTTTAAGAGTAAGGATTTGTTGTTTGATGTTGTATATGCGTGTGGCTGTTGAAAGGACGATTTCTCAAAAATTATAAGACTTAAGACCTGTACTACGTTTTTCTCAAACTGACATTAATGGGAAGAGGTTCTGGTAACAATTGGAATGTGAAAAAATTCTTTTAATATTATTATTTGGAAATTTATGTTATTACAAATAATAAACATTAAATTCTCAATATGATAAATTTAAATGTTTTATTATATCTTCTATAGATTTTAAATTTTTATAATAAAAAATCTCGAAAAAATAACATTTAAAGGAATTTTTCAAAGAAAAACTAGTTTGAGCGTCCAGTAAAGTGCCATTTCCGGTTATCTGATTTACACCAAAATCTAATGGCTTCTTTCCATATTACTCGGATAAGATAGAAATACATACAAGGTTTTAAAATTTTCTGAGCGATAGTATTTGAGTAAGAGCGTAGGAGTATTCAGACACACATACACACACACACACACACATATATATATATATATATATATATATATATATATATATATATATATATATATATATATATATACACACAGACATCATCGTGAAAATGTTAAAATTTGATTCTATGGACCTTATAACCGTGTTCATTTCTCAAAACCTCGATATGCGATATTTAGCACGATCCCTACACCTCCCTTACCAAGGGTAGCGGGAGGTAAAATGTACGTACAAAAGGGCATACATTATGAAATACACGGAAAAACGAGACAAGAACGAATGAAAAGGGAATAAGAAGGCTGGCGAAGGTATATACGATGGCAGACACAGCCAACCAACATGAAAACAAATGTATACATGTAGCTATCTACATAAATAAAAGTAAGGTTGTGTCAGTACATTAGGATAAAATATAAAATAAAAATGTTTTCTGTGTCTGTGTCTGTTTTTCCATTAAATTTTCTTTTTAATTCTCGCCATCATAGGTAGATATAGGAATTTGGTACTATGCTAAAAACAGCATAATGTGTGTGTGTGTGAGTGTGTGGGCAAGCGCGCGTTTATGTGCGTCCGTGTGTGTGTGTGTGTGTGTGTGTGTGTGTGTGTGTGTGTTGGCTGCGATACAATTGGAATAATAATAGAATAGAATAATTATTTTTATATGACATATATGTCACTTTGTGTGGAATAATTGTTGTGTAATGTGTGCATTCAAGAATTAAACGTATTTTGAGATTAAATAATGTTTAATTGACGGTATATCTGATAATTCAGAAGTGGGATGAACTAGAAATAAAGTGGTTGAGTGATAAAGGTTTGAAGAACAATTACAAGTAGTTACGGGTTTGTGACGTTGTGGAACGGGAAGCAAAATATTGTGAACAGTGCAATATGATGTAAAGAGATTGGTGTAAATTAATTGGTAATAATGGATATGACTAATCAAGATCGGATACCTAATAGCCAAAGTTTAATAGATTTAATATTTTGAGAATTTTTTGGAAAATTAAAAACACTACGAGGACCTTTTAAAGATAATCCAAAACCTTCATTTGAACAAAATGGTAACTCTTAAGCTGAGTTCCCACCTAATGTTTTTAAAAGAAAAAAAAATCGGTAAATTAGATAATCTATATCTCTGAAACAGTTAAGAATTGGACTTTGCGGAAAAAAGAATTTTGTCTTACTTTTAGTTATATTATCATCCCTTAAAGTTTGATCCATAAGTATATTCATATCTGAAATTAAGAGGACACGGCGAGCATTATATTTCTAAAATCGTCGTCTTTTTATTATAATCAATAATGGCAGATATATCTAACTCTATTAAAAGAATTGACAAACTATTGAGTATCTTGTGACAACCTAGGGCCTAGAGTCTAAAGGGTAAATATGATTCGATAAGCTTAAGTTTGGGAAAGCTTCTTTCGCTCCTAAAAACAGTTACTGGCGTCGTAAAGATAATCTTCAGGACAATAATGGTATTTGGATATACAACCTCCACGAAAAATTGATGAAAGAGACAGTACTAATAGATAAATAAACGGCAGCGATCGGAGATTTCAAAAAGTGGGCATCAAAATACAAAGGACCCTATATAATCTCTAAAGATATTAGTCGGTAATAACAGGTATGAATTACAAGATGTTCCACGGTATCAACGAATTCAAAGTTATTTCCATAGATTCTAAGATTCGGATCGCATGAAGCCTTAGTGTCGACTTCCCATATCTCTAGTGGCGAGACAAATGCAGATGAAAACGAAGTCGAAGTAATGGATGGTATCGTGGAATGATACCAGTCAGGGGGACCGAATTGTTAGCCTCAGATAAAAATTATTGACTGCCCATAAGCACAGTATAGAGAATGTATCCAGTAGCGATACTCTTGTCGGAACCTTTAAGTTTTCCTTCCAAGCTGTTCGGTGTGCAGGAGGTAATAATGAGTGGTTATCTCTTCCCTGAAAATTCTTCCAATTTTTTTCTTGATGACAAGTTGCAATGATCTGCAAGTCAAATTTATTTAAGTGAGGTGCCATTATTATAAGAAATTTCGAAATAATTGTACAAAACTGAGAGCAATTTTATGACAATGTTACAACGAACTCGAAATGCCACTGACAGTTACATTTTTTTCAATAATAGCCTAATTGGTTGTAATTTGATTGTAAAATTATTAAAGTGTAATAGTAGATTTGATTGGCAAATTTAGAAAACCGTTATTCATTTGTTTTTCTAAATAAATATTTGGAATTTGTTAAGAATGCTTTTTAACCCTTTGTCTGTAAGAGATATAAATTTCATGTAGGAAATATAATATTATTTTTTTATTTGGCTGTGGTTACCTATTAATTTTGGAGTAATGTTGTAGATAAAATTGAAAACTACAAAATATGAGACTAAAATAAATTTTATTTTTTATAAATAACATTCTAATAACCATCAAAACCTTTTTTTCCATAGTACTTTTAAATATGCGGTTAATGGGTATTTTATTTAGCTTTTTTGCATAAATAAAAGATAATTGCGATTAGTTTTAGTCTCATATTGTGTAGTTGTTAATAAAAGGAAAAAAAGTAACTACAGTCAAATAAAAACGTTAACATTGTATTCCCTAATTCAAGTAGATACTCGGTATAAAATAATGTATTGTAATAAATCTCATAACCCAAACTATTCCAAGGAAACTAATTGAGAAATTGAAATATTTTGATATAATTTTGTTCACTTTACCAAGATAGCAGGCGATAAAAATCAAACAAAATTAGTTTTTTATGCTTCCGGCCGGTATAAGTAGTTTCACATTACTCCTCTCTAAATTGTCCGGAAACACTTTTTTATGATCTCACCGGTAAAAAGATAGGGACTATATGGTTATAAGTTCTAAGTATTTTTAACACAAGGATTAAGCAAAATGATTACAACTTTTAATACTATATTTTTAATTGTAACTTAAATGAACACATTTTAAGCTGAACGTACTTGTAGATAATTATATTTTGCACTTGCAAAGCTAAATCGATAAAAAATATTTGGTAATTTCTCAGGTTCCATTTGTACATCCATGTCATTTGAAATTATTCAAATCTTCTAATGTTACCAACATAAAAGAATCCCTAGTATTTCATAATTGGATAAAAAATCAATTTCATTTAATAAATTTAGTGAGAAGGCACAAAAAATCTAGTGTACCACACATCCAGAAACTGCTTTGCGAGTACTGGTATTTAAATTTCCAAAGTAAACTCACACTCGCAAAAGTACAGTTTCTATAGTATTGATACAAATAACTATTTCGTCATCTAGTAACCATTGACAGGTTTTGAGAAAACAAAATACTATTTAATCGAAGTCGTTGCTCTTATAGATTCTGAAATTCCAATAGTAATAGTTTGAGAAGGAAAATGGAACACATTGTATAGTAGTGCATAACTTGCTTTTTATCAATTTAACTAAATACTTATTTAAGAAAAGTAAATATTGTTCTTTTTCAAGAGCTACCTTCAGTGTGTATGTTTATAGAGCTTCTGGTTTTATTCGTCATTTATTCAGTCAACATTCACAAATGAAAAATTGTTAATCTAAAAAACTCAATAATCCCCAATGTTGGTACTTTATGCTTTGACGTATCATCTGTAAACAAAATATTCTTGTTATTACATTCTTTCTCCAATATTTCCGAAATAATCACAATAATCCAGTATTTTTTTGGTTACATTGCAACTCTGTCATGTATTCATACACTTAGCTAAAAATCTTACTAGTGTAAATTTTGTAGTACAATAACATTAAATAAATTTCTAATAATGTTGAATACTGTAATAAATATTTTAATATACGTAACTGCAAAAATTGATCAATTTAATTTGTAAGGTAATTTTTATATCAATTATTCTGTACTAGTAATATCAATAATTATAACCCTTAAGTTATGAAAAATAATTAATACATATTTGGTAATTAAAAATAAATGACATTTGTACAAATATTTATTTGCAAAAATAGTATATTATCTGTGATATTATGTTATTAGGAGTAGAAAGCGGTCTTTTTGCGCCTCGGCCGCAATAGCTGGGTAAAACACAAAAAGGACGTTCTGCTCCGAATAACATATACTATTTTTTCTTCAAGTGTTTCAAAGAAAATTGGGGCTTTTCTTATATTTTTCTAGAATTGTTTTAATTGTAGAGTTTGCAATTTTAGCCATAGTTGGCTGTGCACACTACATAACACAAACGATACAACTGTCAAATAACAATTTTCAATATGGTCTGTGTTGCTGTGACGACTGCTGCCGCCAGCGGTGAACTAAGAAGCTAACATTTTTTTACTAATACAATAATGAATAACATTGTTGTACTACCAATAAAATGAATATCTTTTATAGTATGTGTACAGTAGCATAATATGAATATTATTGTACACTAAAAAATATTTTTTTCACAGACAACTGTAATTTTATTTTCACATAGATAAATCTAGTTATCGTTGTTTTAACAAAATTATGAAGTGTTTTGTCTAACAGACAATCTTACAACTGATTATTCAGCGAGAGTTTAAGCTTAGGAAGACAATAAAAAAAAAATCTGATGTGACCAGCACAATACCTTCCGTCAATCCTGTGTATTATATACAAATTCCATACATAATTTTTCTTGCAAAAGATCCTAAATTTCAAGTAAAATTATTTCATAAACAAACTATGCAAATGATACTTGACACTGATATCTTCTTCTTTAGCTTTTCCCATTCGTTAGGGGTCGCTATTTTTTATTTTCTTCTTCCATTCATTTCTGTTTTGCGGGTCGTCCTCTTTTGGTTGATTTTCTCACAAGTTTTCCATAATACAGTCCTTCCATCTTATCTTTGGTCTTCCCCTGTTTCTTCCACCTTCTATTACTAAGCTATTCATAAAATAATTTTACTGGAAATATAGGATCTTTTGCAAGAAAATTTATGTATAGAACGCGAGCAGTCACGTGACTTGCTGACCTTGGCAAGCAGATATGGGGGCCCGCATCCGAATGACAGCTATTAATTATGTCCATAACTGACAAATGTCATAATTCATTCAAATTTTCATTTTTTGGCATTTTATGATTCCTTTTCTCGGCATCTGAATTTCATACTCCTGATAACAAATAAACCACATAAAATAAGAAAATCTTGAAATTTTGAATGAAAAATTATGACACTTGTTAGTTATGGACGTAATTAATTGCTGTCATTTTGACACGGGTCCCCATATCAGCTTGCCAAAATCAGCAAAGTCACGTCACTGCACGTGCCCTATACATAAATTTTCTTGCAAAAGATCTTATATTTCCAGTAAAACTATTTCATAAACAAACCATGCAAATTGCACTTGACACTGACATCTTCTTCTTCTTTAGTTTTTCCTATTCGTTTGGGGTCGCTATTTTTATTTTCTTCTTCCACTCATTTTTGTTTTGCGTGTCGTCATCATTCAGTTCGTTTTCTCTCAAGTCTTCTGCAATACAGTCCTTCCATCTTATATTTGATCTTCCTCTGTTTCTTACACGTTCTATTACTAAGCTATTTATTTTTCTTCCAATATAGTCTTACTCATGACATGTACAAACCAATGTAATCGTCTCTCTTTATATCTTTCTAGAAACATTAGAGTTATTTCCCTTATTCTTTCATTCATTTACTTTATATTGATACTGACAACTGTCAATTTGAATTTTCTGAATGTATTGGCAGTTGCCATGGATGAGTTAGCATAGCTGGCTGATTTATGAAATTAAATATCTTTATAATTCTTTAACTCTATATCTGTTGAATATGAAATATAAAATGCAATCAAATCGTATAGAGAATAATATATTTTTTAAGTTAAATATTATTTACTGAGTTTTTTCAAGAAAAACTGTTAAAATATTCATATGAGGGTACTTCCGGTTGGCCAATTATAACCAAAATCTAATCAAGTCTGCATATGATTGTAAGGAAGAGGAATACGTAAGAATTGTAATTTTTAGAATTCTAGTATTGGAGATATCGCGGCCGAAACCGCGGTCACATACACACACACACACACACACACACACACACACACACACACACACACACACACACACACACACATACATACAGACATAATCGCGAAAATAGTAAAATCGTATTGTAGAGACCCTAAAACGTGCTTATTCATTGAAAACTCACCACTGATTTTTTTGACCAAAGACAATACCTTCCTTACCTATAGGTGACGGAAGGTAATAGTGTAATTTTGGCTTTTTATGTGGCAAAAATTACTTATTAAAAGTAATTTACTTTATACTCTTTGGAAGGTAGGATTTAAATTTGACATAACTGTTAAATAATATTATTCCATCGAATTGTCCATATTATTCAATTAGCAACAATAACGAAGGTTATTATTTCATAAAAACCGGTTGAATTATAGATATATTATTTGACAGTTGTGGATAAATACTATTTACCTCTCTTATAGCATAAATAACTATTTTTTTGTCAGGTGACATAATGTAGATGTCATTTTATCCAGAACTGTCAAATAATATACGCATAAGTCAACCGATTTTTACCAGTTAATGAGTTACTGTTGCTAATTGAGTAATATTAACAGTTCGATAGAATAATATTATTCAATCGTTATGTCAAATTCAAACCTTCCCTTTCAAAGAGTATAAATAAACTTACTTTCAAGTATTTTTCTCCACATAAAAAGCCAAGGTCACTTTTCATACTTTTATTTTCTTCTTAAGCTGAGTAGTCGGTTTTAATATTTTCTGCTAAATGTCAAATCACTTTATAATTTTTTTAGAACAAATTTCTAGCGATCAACGCTAACTACATCTGTGTATGTTTGTAAACAAACAAATTTATTAAGTTATTTCTGATTTGACATCATAATAGTACAGTATGTTATTATTTGAAAGTTATGGATAAAGTATACGCATGTAATGGCTATTGCTCACTCAAATGATCTACATCACTCACCTTCCGGCTCGTGATGCAAACTTAATTCCCGTGAGTAATAGCATACATTACATGCTCATTGAATAATATACTATTACATAAAATGTAATTCTTAAATGTATGCAGATAATATTAGTTTAACGTTATTCTGTTTTATTTTAAAAACTTAGTCGAGTTTTCAATATAAGGGGTTCACGAAAAATATTATGTCTATAATTCATAGAAAAAAATGCTTGTCTGGAACTCCGTTGCGCGTCCTACGGAAACCATCGTACTAATCCCAAAATCATACATTTTTGTAATAATTAAACAAATAGCTATAAGCCGAATAAGAATAAAAAAAATAAAACGTACAAAAGTTGAGGACAAATATACAAAAAACTGATTTTTTAAAAAAGGCCGTCGAATTTGATTGTTCTTCTCCACAATCCTTAAGGAAGTCACAAAATGGTTATATACAAATTTCTCAAAAATTGACATTTTCAAAAAAAATCAAAATAATATTTGTTGCATAATCCGGTTGTTACGTTGATGCATAATACAGTTCCCAACAACAATGCATGAGCTGCACCACTTCATGCGCCAAAGAATGAGTGCTTGCAATACATAAAACCAGGTGGTGGGGATGAGAATACCTGACTTTTATTGTTGTTTCCTATACGTGCCGGGAGTGTAACGTTTCTTTCCTTGTTTGTCATACATTTTGCCTTAAAGAATCTCGGCACTTTGAATGTTTTTCCCCTTGTTGAACGCGGTAATCGAAATTTCTCCTAAAATATATAGCATCTCGAGCTCAAAATAGACATTTTTTTTCTTAAGTACCTTTAAATTATTTTAAGTAAAATAATTATATAGGTATTTAGTATTTTTTAAACCAACAATGGTTAATCGCGTATTAGATTTCTATAAAATTAACAAAGAATATATACTTGAAATTGAATATTTTTAAGTTAAAAGAAAGAAGGGCCGCGTTTTCTTAAGATTAAAAATGCATTTCAGTACAACAATATATTACTCTAATGTGAAATGCATTCACTAGATCAGGAAAAGGAACATCAAAATTTAAGGACAAATGGAATTAATGTACCTTGCATCCGTGTTTACTTTTCATATAGTAATGTTATTTTCCGTTAAAAACCGATGCTGTTAGTGTAACAGTAACTTATACGAGTATTATCCATTACATTTAAACTAACAAAGCAAGAACAATACATGTAGCGTAGTTTCGCATATAAAAGGCATCAGTAGTGAGATCGCGCCGTTTGGAGCAATAGAAACGAAGCGATAGAAAAAAAAAACGCAATAGAAATGAAATTTGGTATTGCACCGTATCGTTTTGTAGAATAGAAATGTAATTCTGCTACTTTCAGTTTTTGTATTATCTGTTTGTAAAAATTGACTAATATTTTAACATTTCAAATAAACAAATAGTAATAAATTTATTCTTGTGATCAAAATACAGTTTTCAACAACGAAAAATTTGCGTTCCATTTCTATCTGTTTTGACGTAAAGATGCGAAAAAGAATAAAGTTTTTTTCTTGACGCGATACCAACTTGTAGTTTATTTTCTACAAATATCGTTTGCCTAGCAAGGAGTCGCCACTTTTCTACACTGCTGCAGTGGAATATAACTACAAACGTCGCGATCCCATACGTGTTTTGGCCATTTGGCCATACTGTTTATGTTACTCAATCTTTATAACCGAAAGGAAGAAAAAAATTATGCATCAGTCTATTACTTATGGTTGGTGATGGGTCAATTCCAAAAATTTATTGGTTTGGCTTTCGTGGCCGTGTACTTGAATATCTGGTCACGACTCGGGTTCGATCCCGAACGACGCCAAAATTATTTCGAATTTTAAATGCGCGCATAGTACAAATATGTCATCATCATTACCGATATTTGCGTATAAAGCAGATGAGTAATAGGCCGAGAATTTTTCGACAAATATTCTAACGGATAACATTGGTCAAAATAACTTGACTGTGACTCAGGGATTCTTAATTTTTGTTTACGTTTATTTAATTTTATGATATTCAGCTAATTTATGATATATTAAAATATTTCAAATGAAAATAAGTTTATGATATTCATCCACATTAATTACCTGAGTCTCGATAAATGTGGCTGAATCCCAGAAACTTATTTTCGTTTCACCAACTATCCAGCCAAGAAACAACCTATTTCCTATCAAAATATTTATTAATATTTATTCTGTAAGTAAAAAATCTACAAGTATAAATAGATAAATGCCCAATACCAATAACTACAAATACCTACAGAAAAAGAATATAAATGAAACTACAAATCGTGGTTTAGCGAGCTAATAACTTCGACTACTTCTATTTTTATTTTATATAAATACATATTTATATTACTCCATTTTATGTATTATCTACGAGTATAATTTCTTCTCAAAGTCTAAACATTATTCATTTAAATTTGTTTATTTTTGACATATATTTAGTTTTCTATTTGAATAGAGATGGTATAAAAGTTTTCAAAATTTCTATATTCATAGCATATGAGTTTGGGGATGGTATACCGGATCCAACAACACAAAAACACACATACAGACGCACATCGTAAAAATATTAAAATGTAATACAATGAACTCTAGAATCCTGCAATACTCGAAAAAATTTAAGTGTAAAGTTACATGCATTGTTTGATTTTGATAGCATTTTAGTGACATATTCGTATAAGACCTAGAAATTGATTTTTTTCGTAACTTAACATAAACAAAATGTTATTATGATGAAATGAAATTAGAATTAATAACAATAATATTCTAACCCTTTCCCATCTCGCCATAGAAAATGATATTTAATTAACATAAAGAAGAAGATGTAATTTATTTGCTAAAATCATGCTAAAATCACATATCCAGATTTTAATCAATAAGCATTATTTAAGGTCCCTACAATTCGATTTTAATATTTTTACGATATGTGTATGTGTGTGTGTGTGTGTGTGTGTATGCGTGCGTGTGCGTTTGTTTGCGCGTGCGTGTGCGTGCGTGCATTTGTGCCTGCGTACATGCGTGCCTCCGTGCGTTTGGATGTTGGAGGGACGATTTCTCGAAAATATATATATATATATATATATATATATATATATATATATATATATATATATATATATATATATATATATAAGACTTAATATCTGTTTAACTACGTATTTCTCAATCGGATATTAATGGAAAGAGTTGAAAAGGTTTTCGTAGCAATTGAAAAACCAAAAGTAGTAGATTCTTAAAAAAAATCTTCTAAATATTATTTTTTGAAATTTTTTGTTGTTGCAAATATTAAAGAAGAGTAAATTACCTTACATTTAAATATTTTATTATCTTTTATTGATTTAGAGATAAAAGAATATAATATATAAAATAATCTATTGTAATAAATCTTACAATCCAAATAATGCCATGGAAAATAATTGAAAAATTAAAATGTTTGTAACGGACAGATAAATGTCAGTGTCAGAAATCCGGAGACATTAATGAAGACTTTTTCTGGGATGTACATACATGTATTATTTCTTATTGTATTACTAAATAAATATTTAAAATTATAGGTATATTACATATACCCTTCACAAATACTGACAGTGAATTGGAACCATCTCTAAAAATTAGAAGAGTAAGACAAAATATCTGCAAAGTATGGATTTAAATTTAAAAAATCTAAATATAAAGAATAGGTATAAGTATACTTTTTGGTGTAGAGTGTAGATATAAAAAATATGTTTAATACTACTCGTATAGGATGCGATCAGTCCTGTGAATTTCTTGGCTTTGACAAGCAGATATGGGGGCCCGTGTCAGAATGATACCTAGTAATTATGTACATAGATGTCAAATATCATAATTTTTCATTCTAAATTTCGCGATTTTTCAATTCCATGCGATTTATTTTCCTCAGCAAGTAAATCCCACACTCCTGGTGTCAAATTACGTGAATTTAGAAAATTTTGAAATTTTTAACGAAAAATTCTGACATTTGACATTTATGTACATAATTACTTCTGACACGGGCCCCTTCTTATCAAGGCCAACAAAGTCACATGACTGCTCGCGCCCTATACTAATGTAACAAAAAACGGAAGTGGCTAGATGTATTGTGCTGGCCACAACAGAGTTTTTCGTTTGCATTATAATTTATTATTTTATTAGTTTTTTTATTAGTTTTTTAAAAGGATGTATAATAATAGTTAAATGTGTACAGTACCAAACTGTGCTAATACTACAAGTTCCTAGATATAACTGAACTAAGAAAGTTAAGATTAGGTTATTAAACAGTTTTATTAATGCGACTTTTATAAGATAAATGTCATGAGACAATTTATATTAAAAACCTCATTTAAAACTTGCATACGTAGTTTTTATTATGTATTAAATGAGATGCCAGCGATTTTTTTTAGTTTTACTGCGGCCAAACTTTGAAAACTTGATATAATTCTTTGGTAAGAACTTATTCTAACTTTATTAAATGCAGATTAACGAAGAAAAATGAAAAGAGTAATTTCATTTCGTAATACACAACTATGCAACTACAACACGACTATAAAAGTTAATCAAGAACGCTATCTGTTGTATTCTAAAATTAATGATTAAAAACTTTAAAGCTTTTACCGTTGATGATACTCGTATCATTTCAATAAATCACAATAGAAAATTTCATATTTCCTTTTACAGTAACGATGAAACCATTCATTTATCGGTTTCAATCATCCTATTTGAAATTAAAACCAGAGTAAATTTGTCTTTCGGACATAAAACCGAAACCATTTTATTCAGTCATAAATTTTTACCGCAATATTCAGAGTTATGCGTTTCGGGCGTGAATTTGTATAACAATTGGTGAAAAGCTGTGCGTTTTTTGCGCGGCTGCAAAAGTGCCGGACATTTATCTGCGCCAGGATAATCTGCTTGAATCCTTCGTGTGTCTGGGTGCGTGTGGTCTTCGCGACTGGGAAATAATTACTTCCATCCCTCGTTATAACTTGTCACAAATTTACTCTATAATTTAAATGCGGAGGCGAAACTCGAAGCCATGGGGTGGCGCGCGTTAGAATTATTTGTCACATTTCTTGTTCCTATAAATTTTGGACACATACTTGTCTCTATGTAGATTACGGTCATTATCCCACCTTGATAAGAAAATACTGTTATAAGAATTTAATTAAATTATAATAAGATGAATAATGGAAGCTGTCTTTCTGAAAATTTGTTTTTTCTACTCATATGAGGGAAATCGCAGTTCACAAAGTCTAACTTTTAATAGCGACGCGAAAAATTTATTTCTTATGGAATTTATTTCACGCACTATAGTCCAGTCGCAGGACTGTGTGTAATTAATAAAAATTGAAGAATTTACACATAGAAATGAATAATTGAGCCATTCACTGTTTCTATTTGACTTATTTTAGGATGTATGCGTTTTTGCGAATTGCATTAGTACTTTTAGAAAGCATTTGTGATAAATTATGTACCAAGCTCTACGGTGCAGTGATTCGATTGCAGTTCAGTATTGAAAACAAAAATTCTTGTCGCAGTCATCAATATATTATTTTAATAAAACATTTTCATTTGGTACGTCCGAGTTTTTGTAACATGTACACGTACTGCTTCATAGTGTATTTGTCAGGTGTGCTTTTTAAAATAAATCGCAATTAACAAAAACGCATATAAAAAATAGTACAACCATTCACATTGTTTAGTTACATGTCACTCATTTGGTATTATTTATTCCTGATGATTTTGAAAATTATTTATGAATATTACATTGTGCGAATGTATGGTTTATAACCTAAAAGTTAATTGTTGTGTATGTGTATTTTTTAATTCCAATTGTTTTGTAGTTGACCATGGTCTACTCACTCTACTGTAATGTCATGTTAAATAAAAATTATTTAAACTTTAAACTTTTCTATTTTGTAAATAATATAATGAATAATATAAAATGAATTCAGAAAAAAAGAATGATTCTGTATCGAATGAGTTTATACCGGGTCCCAACCACCATAAGAAATAAAAATAAGATTAAGAAATTAAATTGTAAATGATAAATGTATAAATGATGATCTTATTAATGTACCACGGTAACGGGTATAAGCAGGTAAGTAACTTTTTTGTTTGTTTTGAAGTAACTCATTTGAATAAAAAAATGAATATTTCATCACGGCATATTACCTATTGCTGGGTGTGCCAATCTGCTTCATACACAGATATCGGTAATGATGGAATATTTGTACCGTGCGGGCGCTTACCAGGCGTCACCTCACGGGCACTCATTGCTGGCGTGGAGAGGGCGCCACAGGGGTCAATTTTGTGCCATTAAATTCGATGTAATTTTTGGCGTCGGTCGGGATCAAACCCGGGTCCTCAGATTCGCGACCAGACGCTCAGGCACACGGCCATGAGACTCATTTGAACAAAAATAATTTTGAGAACCACTCATTTGAAAATTATTTTTCTTCAATAAGTGAATATTTCACATGATCTAATACAACTTTCATTTGGATGATTTTCTTCTACTCTAATAATAATAAAAAAAAAAACACTATCGAGATATAGCATATCCGTGAAACATTTTGTACTAGGTATACAAGGTGGTGACTGGCACAGCCGAACAGGACATGTAAAATCAGACTTTCCTGATATCCTGCTTCTCTAACTATTTTAGGTAAAAAAACTTCAAATAAAAATTGTAGAGCATAAAATTCTGCATCAGAATCAATAAGCGAAATTATGAAAATTTCGAAAATCATCTTACAAATAGCAATAGCTATGGAATTGAGACAACATAAATAATAAATGTCTAACGGTTTATCTGTTATGTTAGGGTAAATTATTTTTATTAGGTATTATTTCGCTAATCTGTTCTAGTTAACAATTATCTGTTAATTTAAATTGATATTTGTTCACTTGAACAAAAATTACAAATAATAATAATTTTAATTATTGATTCAGATGCAGAATTTCATACCTTACAACTTTCATTTTAAGATTTTTTACCTAAAATAATTAAGGAAGCAGGTGTCGGTCAGCACTCTGTATTTTAAACTTTCTCCGTTTACATAGTTTATTATAGGGTATATGCAATGAGAAATATAGTAGGTTATTTGAAGTTGGTTTAAATACAAAGTTAAGCATGGGAATTGGGAGGTGCGTGGCTGAGTGCGTTCAGTGATCAATTATGGTACTGATAATCCGAGTTTCAAATACATCAATTTCATAAAATCCTTCGCAAATGTTTTTCATTTTGTGTTCCTGTACGCGCTCGTGTTCGAATTTCAAACTCGTACTTGAATAGATTGCCTTTTGTAACTTATGATTTAATATGCTATTCCTGCTAGATAAATGTCACTTTCCGGCTAGTTAAATGCCATTCTCATTTGGACAAGATATCCAGAATCAATAAATACTTTGTCAAGTTACCTAGCAACACTGGCACATATCTCTATGATAAAGCACACTAAACAAATGGGATATTGTACCGATTTTTTTACCTTCCGTCGGGTAAGGAAGGTATTGTTTTTGGTCAAAAAAATCGATAGCGTGTTCATAATGAGTTAGCATGTTTTGGTGTCCCTAGAATACAATTTTACTTTTTCTACGATGTCTGTGTGTATGCCACATACACGCACACATACACATTTACACACACACACAGACATCATCGAAAATATGTTAAAATCGGATTTTATGGACCTTCAAACATACTTACTCACTAAAATCCGGATATACGATTTTTAGTATGAATCCAATACCTATCTTAGCGAGAGATAAAGAATGTTTAAAATAAATAAAATATTTAAAATAAATATTATTTCAATCTATTTCATGAAATATTTTGAGAATGTCATATGGATAATAATATAGTTGCTACAGATTTTAATTTGAATTCAAACAAAAACAACGAATAACAGGTATAGATCAATCGAATTTATCAGAAATTTTATGATAACAATCGATTAGAGCCATTAACAATGCGTTTACTATTGAGACCCGCAGAATAGCATGCGACATCAGCGAAATTTTTTGGAACTAAATTAAGATTTTCTCACACTAAGAATTTATAATTTCATTTGAAAATGTGTGTAAAATAAACGAATTAAAGAAAATCAACATAAGATACTATGTTAAAAAGTGTAGGAGTACAATAAAAATTCAAGACATATTCCATAAGACAAAGATACAGTTAATCGAATGAACGTATGGAAAAGAAATTTAAATATATCGCAAACTTTAAACTGATAAATAAATATGTCTTCTTTTTTCATTTCACAAAGGGAGAGTACTTACAATAAAATTTTGTAGGTAGTTTTAATACAACTATTGACAGCATTGATATATAAAATTTTCCTATTTATTATTATTATTATTTACAAAGTGAATTTTGTACAACTGTTTTTATCAAAAACAGTGATACAATAATAGTTATTTGTATATCAAGTACTGAAAGTCTATCTTTGTCGAACCAAAACGAAAGTTGCAGCCTGAGCGAAGCGAAGGTTGCAATCGTTTGTGTTCGACAAAGGACTTTCAACACGTGTTATACACACTATTTTTTCTACTCCTGCAGGATAAAAAATAAGGAAATAAAGAATTATTTTTTAAAAATAAACAAACATTCTATACAACATTTGTAAGTAAAATTCGTTGCTAGGATACCGAAGCGTGCTGCAAAATTTTGTAGCACTAGTGCTGCAAAGAGTTACTTTCAACATGAAAAACAAACCAGAAAATTGTATTTTCAGGTTTAGAAAGGAGTAGAAAAAAAATATTGTACAAAGATTTTTGGGTTTTTTTACTTCCTTATACGTAAGTAAAGGAAGTATTGTAATCGCGAAAAAATTCGGTTTTCAGATTTCAGCGGAAATATCCATTTTGATCATCCCTGAATCCATTTTGACTAATTTCGTCGTGACGTCTGTACGTACGTATCTCGCATAACTCAAAAACGGTAAGCCGTAGAAAGTTGAAATTTTGTATTTAGGACTCCTATAACATCTAGTTGTGCACCTCCCTTTCTGGTTATTATAAAATTTCCAGAAGTGGCACTTTACATGAAGCCTATAATAGATTTTAATGAAAAACTGTTTTAAAATGTAATCCAAAACTTTTCAAATTTGGTATACAAGACTTTTATGTCAATCGAAATAACATAATAGATTTTGGTTAAAATAGGCTAACCGGAAGTGGTACATTACTTGAAGTTGTTAACAGTTTTTTTTGAATAAAATGATTTAATTTTGATTTTAGAAATAAATGCTTCAAATAAAAGTTTTAGAGAATTAATTTCTGCGTCTAGCACATCAAGTATTATTAAAATAGCCCTTTGTATAAGCGAGATATGTAAATTTAAAAATTATTTTTTTGTAATAAAGCTTGCTATGGATTAAAACAAAAAAAATTTAAAAAATGTTCGTGTCAAATTACGTCAAATACGTGCAATTTTATGATTCGTACAATAACAAATATTATATTTTTATTGTGAAATTAGTCATATTCATTGTAATCAAATATTTCTTTGTTGCAATCAAAACTCTTTAAAAAAATATGAATAGTTTAATAATCGTACAAGGAAGTCGTGTGGTGTCCACATCAGATTTTTTTAATTGCCATTACTCATTACTCATGAAAAATTACTGAAATTATATTTTTTATAGTAAAAAAATTATATCAAACAATAAAGCACCCTTTTAAATTAAAATTCAAAGAATTTATTTGTAGGTTCATAACATAAATATAAATTATTACTCTAACCTAACTTTTAAGTAAATGTCAAAATGTCAAAGTAAATTATTTTTCAAATGTTTATTGAAACTGCCAGTGTTACCAACCTTGATATGTTAATATTTCTTTCAATAATAATTTTAAAATAAGAGTAAATTAATGAAAAAAAAAATAGGAAAAATAGTATGAAAAACACGGATTACAATATCCATTTGCAATACTTGTCTTTCAATATACTATTATATACTCATTGATTTACAAGTTACGCTACATGTAGTATTAAAACCTGAATTTATGAATTGTTGCCCTTCAACTATGTTTCTTGATAAAGGATCGACTGAACAAACTAAAAAATCTGATGTGGCCAGCACATAACCTCTCGCCGTATATTTTACCTGGCTGTATGCATAAAGCAAAGATTATTTTTATAAATACAAATAATATATTCATATAAATCTATGACGTATAAACTTCTTTATTATTCAATAATAGCATGACTCAACATGAAGATATTTTACCATAAATTATGTTACAATAAATTACAAAGTAGAGTTTACCATATATAAATATTAGGCTGGTAACAGCAATTTTCAATTCGAACAACTTTGTTTACTTTCTCTTCATATTCTTCTAGTAAAAACATTAATTTTGGGCGGTCTAAAATGTATATATCTGGATTGTGCATCTATTCTTATATATCTTCTTTTACATTTTATTTTTTCATACTTGTTATATCTAAATAACCTTAATTCCCTTTAATAAAGTGACGGATAGATTGCACTCCGATTTTGTCAATATTTACAACTTACTTGAGAAGAATTTGATAGCTTTTTCGCAATTCAAAGTTACTCTAGTCTACAGTACTGGTGTACATTGTCCCATAATGTTTGAAACAAATTTAAGTCCTTCAACCTAGACTTGTCATCTCCATAATAGTCACAGATCAAGAACTAAGGGATTCTCCAAGTACATTTTTAATTCATTACTCATTATTTCTGACACTGACATTTATCTGTCAGTTACAAATAATTTAAATTATCAACTATTTTTCATGGCATTCTTTCGGCTGTCAAATTTATTACAACAGATTATTTTATATATTATACTTCTTTTATCTCTAAATCTATGGAATATATAATATAATATTTAAATGTATCAGATAGAGTTTTTATTTTTCTTTAATATTACCACGAAAAATTTTCAAAAAATAATATTTAGAAGATTTTTTTTCAAGAATCTTCTACTTCCGGTTGTCCAATTGTTACCAAAACCTTTTCAGATCTTCCCATGAATGTCCGATTGGGAAATACGTAGCTAAACAAATTTAAAGTCTTATAGTTTTTGAGTAACCGTCCTTCCAACATCCCACACACATACACACATACACACACACACACATCCACACACACACACACACACACACACACACAGACATCATCGTAAAAATGTTAAAATCGGATTGTAGAGACCTTAAAACGTGCTTATTCAATAAAATCTGGATATGCGATTTTTAGCATGAATGCAATACCTCTCTTAGCGAGAGGTAAAAATCGTGTTGAGTTGAATTGTTCATAATATTTTTAGTCAGAAAACCTTCATTCAGAATGTAATTAAATTTGACACGTCCTACTAGCCGCCATGATAGGTGCTCCTTCAGCACCGCCAACGGATTCTGCGGGTCCCAATAATTAGATTTTATATTACAACGAAGTAGTATTTCATCATTTTTATTTTACTAAAAGTCTAAAGTATGCTACCTTATATTTTTTGTAGTTTGTAGTTCTTTGTAATGGGTGAAACATTATAATAAAATTGTCGAAAAATACTAATAAAATTAATGTATAAAATTCCATGCTTACCTAATTGATTGTGAATAATAGACACTCCTCCCGGGAATACTTATTTCAGCTTCACGCTCAGACCTGACCTCGGTACACCTCGGCTGTAATGGAGAATTTCCCGACCCGGTATGTAGTATACCTTCTATTTCTTAAATTTAGCTGGAACTACATTGTTTATGAACTTATTGACGAAAAGTAGCACATAAGTGAAAAAATAATAAAAATGCATTTATTTGTTTTCTGTGGTATACACATTATTTGTCTCTGTTGTATTTAGTTCAAATTTACATAAATATGTGATAGAAGTTTTAATATAAATAATTGGATACCATGCGCTGACCATGCGATTTTTTTTTGTATTTTTCTGACAAAAAGTGACATTTTTGTATTTTTTTAAATTTACAGATGGTTTAATTTAAATTAAAAGTTATTGAGTATAAAAATTCATGAAATATTTTTAGAGCATTTTAATTAAGTACACATGAAGTAATTTGTTTGGAGATAAAATTATTCATCTGTAAATGTAACGAGAGTGCGTCATACCCAGAGGATATTTCTAGCAGTGGAAAAATTAGACTTTTTTATGCTTGGATGTATATTTACATACAACTTTTCATCCTGTCAATTGCATATCTTAGCTTTTTCCATCCAATGGATATTTACAGAAGTTAATGGGTGGAAGAAACTCTACAGGGAATATATTGATTAAGCTACGTCAATTATTTTTTTATAAAGTGTAAAATATAAGACAAAAATATTGTTCGGTGTGGAAAATAATCAAGGGAATTAAAAAATAAGGTAGAAATTCATACTATGCAAGATGGTAATAGTCGACAAACGATCATCTACACTAGTAATATGCAAATTCAGCTCAATACATCATATATGCTCTGTGTAACATGCACATCATTATACGGAATCAGCAGATATTATCCTCAAATCCTTATACACACCGGTATAAACATTAGATCCATACAAGCTATTCTAAACCAGACGAGGAAATAGCTATCTCCTACGCAAACACTATCAACAATCATTCAATGTTCTACCGCTTGTATATTGTTGTTTGTTGGGATATAGGAAAATAATTGATTCATATCGACGTGAATATTCGGTATGTATTCTTCAAGAACTTTAATACACAAGATTTTGAATGGGATATGTAAACAATTTTTTATCCCACACTTTCTAAGAATAATGTTATAAATAGTGACGTAACTAAGAGTTCGGGGGCGTTTTTGTTGGTGCCCGCCTTTAAGTGTAGTTTTTCGAGTTCAAAAATTAATATTCACAGTACACCATACAAAGCTTAATGGTGCCCACAAATACGATTTATATTTCTGAGACAGAGAACAAAATATACAAGTAATGTGAATATAATAACAAATGTAATAATTTTAATTCATTCCAATATATGAAGATACATTGTATTGTAATGTTTTACAATTACGTTTAATAACTACAATGTAATAATTTTACTGTATAATGTACAATATCTAATTAGTTAGTGGAATAAATATATAATGTAATACAGGTGACGCAAATGTCAATTGAAAGGTGTCACCGTTTTTTTTTTGTTTTTGAGCATCATCTGTCATTTTATAGTTCAAATCGTGTATAGTAAAATTTTTGAAAGATGTCCAATCAAGGGCACCTGTACCACGAACGAATTAACAAATAGGCGTACATTTATCTCTTTCTTTTGCAAAGGCTGTAAGAGTGTGTGATGAGGATGGATATAACACGCTTGTCTTTCAAAAATTCATATTCTATTATATATATATATATATATATATATATATATATATATATATATATATATATATATATATATATATATATATATACTGTACAGTAAAATTTGTACAGTAAAATTTTTGAAAGATGTCCGATCAAGGTTGTCTACGAATTTTATGAATTCAGATTTTTCTCCGCCCATTATGACAAATTCAGTAGTGTCGTTTGCTTAGTTTTTCTGAGGGTACGTAAGATACTACTGTTATTTTATTATTATAAAAATATATATTACAGTAAAAGCATTCAAAATTCAAAAATAAATCAACTGGTAAGTTTATTAGCAAATGTAAAACCAAATATGTTAAAAATAAGATAATGACACAATGCCAGGGTCAGTGACTCTGACAGAAAATAACGTTATTCGTACGGCTATGAATCAAGGTAATGTACCTGAATTAATAAATAAATTTACGTTACAGCAAAAGTATTATCAACAACGAGCATCGTTTTAAAGTGGAATGTCCTAACTTAGTCGAAACAATATGAATTTTTGAAAGACAAGCGTGTTATATCCATCCTTATCGCACACTCTTTTAGCCTTTGCAAAAGAAAGAGATAAATGTATGCCTATTTGTTAATTCGTTCGTGATACAGATGACCTTGATCGGACATCTTTCAAAAATTTTACTGTAACAGAGTAGTGAAAATTATCAAGAATAACTGCACACCACAAGAACGTACGGAAATTGTAACTATTTTTAATCAACATTTTAGTGAAAAATTATAATAAGTGGCGAGGCTCACTTTCGTCTGAGTTGATGTTAATAAGCCGTTAAGGACAATGATGGAAAATGAAAGAGCTCGACAGCGGGTAGGTAGAAGAGGGCCCCTTATGACATTGAAAAACATGAAGGACTAAAAAAAATGTTCTGAGTTACAAAATGGGGCGGTGAGCTAAAAATTATGTCATGCTACTATTAAAAACGTCAAATAAGTAATCTGAAGTTTGCACCCGAGGCGCAACATTTTTAGTCAATTATTATAAGTTATAAAATTTTAATCAAAATTAAATTTTATATTTGATTGATTTATTTCACCTGCACAGTGTTTTATTTATAATTTTTAGAATTATAATAATGGAGTTATCGTCTATGAAAAAAATCATTACACACATACATCGTAAAAATAGTAAAATCTTATTCTTGGGACCCTAAAACGTGCTTATTCACTGAAAACTCACCGTCGAATTTTTTAACCAAAGACAATACCTTCTTTACCTAAAGGTGACGGAAGGTAAAAATTTAGAATTTTGACACTCACCAGTCTCTATTTATACGTACTTTGCGTACATGTGTTCAAAAATAAGGATAAATTTAAAACTCAATCTAATTTTCATAATAAAAACACAAGAAGCAAGGATAAATTTTACAAACCCTTGGTAAAATATGATTGCTCTAGAAATCTCCGGATCTCATGGGTGTGGATGTTTACAACAAACTTCCCGACAATATAAAAGCAAGTTCTACTATATCTAATTTTAAAACCACGTTAAAGACATACTCGTATCTGCTTAATAACTCATTTTGCAGTGTACGATAAATGAATACATATAATTTTGTCCAATTTTATCTTATCTGACGTTTTATACATGTATTTTGTATATCTGGTAAATAATAAATAATATTATTATTATGATTTTTATTATTATTATTATTATTATTATTATCTCACGATAGAAACCTCTCCTTGTCGAGAAAGGTCTATTACGGATTCCAGTAACTGAAAGTGGTTGTGTTTCACAATTTCGTTAGATAATAACTTAAATTAATATTAAATCGGGAATTTGACGGCAAATATAAATAAACAGAGTAATTTAGAATACGGCCAATTTTATTTGTTCTATAAAATACAAAAAAAAAATGTTAACTATACTAATTCTAATGTAATTAAAATTCCTAAGAGTAGTGTAATATGTAAAAGTATTACAAAGAAATTATATGTTACAAAATAAGTTTGGCTCAAAACTTTTGCACGCCACTATATGTAAAAACTAAGCAATCTTGATTTTTGGCATTGATATTTGATTCATCTTCCCTGACATGTCATTTCTTTTGCCTTTAATTTCAATTATTCTTTCAATGTTTTTCCGCTTGTTAAATGTAACAATCGAAACTTTTTCTTATCGAATACTAGATGGCATATTAAGCTCGAAATTGAAAAAAATCTGGAGTTTTACTGTTTTTCCTCCGGACCCTTCATTTAAATAATTGCAAATTGTTTTTAAATTCTAAGACGAAAATCGTCTTGGCATTCATTCGTGTGTTACAACTCTAATTTTAGGTTTCCCAATTCCACTGTCTACGTTTAAAGTGTAAGGGTAATTTGGCTTAATGCTAATTGGGATTTCTGTCAGACAGGCGACTCGGGTAATATTTCGAGGGACAGTTTGTGTTTGAATTCCAAACATATTGTAGTTCCAATGAACGTGTTTATAGTTTTCGTAGTTTTTAGTGTAGTAAAAACTGTGTGCCCTCGTAAGTACCCACAATTATTCTTATTTCTAGTTTTATAATAGTTATTTATGTATTAAGGGCATAATTAAAAGACGGGGGAATGTTTAGAGCTCGACGCGTGATACATACTACGTTTTATTTTATTTCTCGGAATTCAAGGATTTAGTAGGTGTATTTGTATATTCGTTACCGTTGTGCTGGCATTGTAAAATTTAAGTATGCTGTGGTTTTTATGTTGTTTTTTAGAAACAATTGTATATTAGTGTCAAATGAAAATGACAGATATAGATTATTGCAAAGAAATATCGTATGAATTTGATGCTATACAGGGCAAGTAGATTCCACAAAATTCAAAAGACTTATACGATAAAAAATACGACAGTTTTGCGAGTGGCGGTGTAAAAAATGTGATTTATCAAATTTATTGTGTTGCCTGACATTTATCCATAAACCATGATTTTGATATGTTTGAATAGCTGTTGCCTGGCAACTTTATAGGACCTCGGGCAACAAGAGCCAAATTGCGTTCGCTTTTGAGGGCGAATAAACAAGTTTATGATTCCAAAATAAAAAATCTATTGTGGCCAGCACAATACCTCTCGCCACATTCTTTTTTTTTGTTACATAAGTATAGGGCGTGAACAGTCATGTTACATTGTTGGCCTTGACAAGCAGATGTGGGGGCCCGTTTCAGAATGATAATTACTAAATATGTACATAGATGTCAAATGTCAGAATTTTTCATTAAAAATTTCAAAATTTTCTAAATTCACGTAGTTAATTTGTCACCAAGAGTGTGGAATTTACTTGTCGAGGAAAATAAACCACATGGAATTGGAAAATCACTAAATTTAAAATGATACATTATGATATTTGACATCTGTATACATAATTACTAGCTATCATTCTGCTTGTCAAGACTAACAAAGTCACATGACTGCTCGCGCCCTATGTATTTAACATTTCTTGTATACCTACACTCTACACCAAAAATTCTACTTATATCTATTCCTTATATTTAGATTTTTTAAATTTAAATTCATTCCATGAAGAAATTTTGTCCTACTCTTCTAATTTTTCGAGAAGTTTCCAATTCATTGTCGGGAGTAACAGTATTTCTGAAGGGTATGTGTAATATACCTATAATATTAAATATGTAACTATTAATACATTAAGAAATAATATAATGTATGTACTTCCCAGAAAATTTCTTCAGTAATGTCTCCGGTTTTCTGACACTGACATTTATCTGTCAACAAACAATTTAAATTTTCAACTATTTTCCATGACATTCTTTCGGCTGTAAAATTTATTACAACAGATTATTTTATATATTATATTTATTTTATCTCTAAATCTATAGAATATATAATAAAATATTTAAATGTTTCAGATAGAGAATTTAATTTTCTTTAATATTACCAAGAAATTTTTTCGAAAAATAATATTTAGAAGTTTTTTTTTCAAGATTCTGCTACTTCCGGTTGTCCAATTGTTACCAAAACCTTTTCAGATATTCCCATGAATGTCCGATTGGGAAATACGTAGTTAAACAATATAAAGTCTTATATTTTTTGAGTAATCGTCCTTCCTACATCCCATACACATACACACATACACACACACACACACACACACACACACACAGACATCATCGTAAAAATGTTAAAATCGGATTATAGGGACCTTAAAACGTGCTTATTCAATAAAATCTGGATATGCGATTTTTAGCATGAATCAAAAAAAAGTATATTACATTTATCTTAAGGTTTTCTGTTTTTGTTATATACAGAGTGTTAAAAAGAACGGTAAAAAATTGAGGATCTATACATTTCGATGTGCTGATTATCAATCAAAAAGATTTTCTTCAAAATTCGGAAAATTATTTCTCGCCATTTCCATTGTGGTATATATAAGTATTGTATTTAACATTTCCTTTACAGAAAAAAAATTCTAATTACACCTATTCTTAATATTTACGTATTTTCTATAATTTTTTATTTTTCCAATTCATAAACGGGATTGGCGTTATTTCTGAAGGGTTCATGTAATATACCCATAATTTTAAATATATAATTAATAATACAATGAGAAATATTAAATATAGTTCCCAGAAAAAGCCTTCAGTACTTTGTCTGAATTTTTGACACTGACATTAGTGGCATTTATCTGTCAATTACAGACATTTTAATTTCTCAAGTAGTTACCATGGAGATGTTTGGGCTGTGAGCAGGCTGTGAGATTTACTACAACAGATTATTTTATAGATTATATATCTATATCTTTAAATCTATAGATGGTATAATAAAAAAATTAAATGTGTCGGATAGAGAATTTTGTTTTTTAATATTTGTAATACCATAAATTTTCAAAAAATAATTTTTAGAACATTTTATTAAAATACTACTACTTCCGTAAGAGTAATAGATAATCTAACAATAGAAGATGAGAACATAGAAGCGGTAGAGTACTTTACATATTTGGGAGTGAACCTATCGAGTAACGGCTCGGAAAAATCAGAGATACAGAAACGAATAGTCTCAGCCAATAAAACTAATTTTGCCCTAATAAAAACTTTCAAGTCAAATGACGTACACTGGAAAACAAAGCTAAGAATATATGACTATCATAAAACCTATTCTATGCTATGGCAGCGAAACATGGACCATGATCAAAGGAGATAGAGAACAAATAGATAGGTTCGAGCGGAAAATTCTAAGGAGAGTGTTAGGGCCAGTCAAGGAACAGGATGGTTGGAGAAGCAGATATAACCATGAACTATATCAAATATATGAGGAGCTACCAGCATCAGGCTATGTAAGACAACAGCGATTGCAATGGGCGGGGCATGTAATGCGGATGAATGATAAAAGAAATCCGAAAAAGGTTCTGAATAGTAAGTGGTACGGAACTAGACCAGCAGGACGACCGAGAAAGAGATGGGAGGATAACGTGGCGGAGGATGTGAGGATTCTCGGCATTAGAAATTGGAAAACAACAGCGATGAATAGAGAAGTCTGGAAGAGCAAGACGGTGGAGGCCAAGACCCGATTTGGGCTGTAGAGCCATAGGAGAGAGAGAGAGACTTCCGGTTGTTCAATTGTTACCAGAATCTATTCAACTCTTCCCATTACTGTTAGATTGAGGAATCCGTGGTTACACAGTTCTTTAGTTTTATAGAATTTGAGAAATCATACCTCCAACAATCTCACACACACATACACACACACACACCACACACACACACACACACACACACACACACACACACACACACACACACACACACAGAGAGAGACAGACAGACAGACAGATAGACAGACAGACAGACAGACATCGTAAAAATGTTATTAATGGATTCTAGGGACCTTAAAACGTGATTATTCACTAAAATCTGGATATGCGATTTTTAGCATGATTCCAATACCTTTCTTAGCGAGAGGTAAAAATGATGAATTTTCGAAACACGTAACAGACATTGAATACGACATAAATTAATTCGTAATTGTTTCCTATTCATTGTCTGTTAGATAATTCGTTATTTTTAATACAAATTTCAAGTTGGCAGCGGCGCAGTAAAAAAGAATTAAATGAAAAATAAATAGTTTCGCGAATTTTGATTTTTTTTATTTAGAATCTGCATATCGAAATGTATATGTATACTCTTTTTAATTTCAAGCGTTTGTTTATTTCTTCAAACGTGGTAACAAATAGCTACAGTAATTATCGTATCATACGTGTTTGTTTCTAGAATCGCCTTGTACCACACCCAACGGTGAAAAAGCAAGATGCATACCCATCAAAAAGTGTCAGATTTTCTTGGATGTTTTGAAGGACGGGGTTCGTCCACGCTTTTCCATTGTGGATTTCATGCGGGAGTCAGCCTGCGGGTTTGATAACGGGCCAATGGTGTGCTGCGGTAGTTTCAATCATCCCAAAAAACTCACACCACCGAATGTCGATCCCAGAAAACATAAGAATTTATATCTTCTTTCGAATAACTGTGGACTGCAAGACGTTGATGAAATGGCCCCAGAGGAAAATGAAGCCCAACTGGAAGAATTCCCTTGGATGGCTCTTCTGGTATATAAACGGCCGAATCGAAAGAGAAGTGATTTCCGTTGTGGAGGGTCTTTAATTAACAGTCAATATGTTTTGACTGTATCACATTGTGTTATGAGAGAAATACCGTAAGTAATTTTCTATATCGCAATGAGCCGGTTTCACATTTTTAAAAGGTATTTTAAATGAAAGCTTATGCAATATTGTCATAGTAATAAAAAATAATAATAATTTATTGTTATTTTTGTTAATAATTAAATAAAAAGATTGGCGCCAAAAATAGTCATGAAAAACAACCCGTCACTTTTGTCACATCAAATTACATACAGCACGGCATTTATACCCAATATGAACACATTTATATAAATATAAGTAGGCGATAGTTTGTCAGCTGTATGAACTTTGACGTCACATTTTATTTCAGATCAAGTATTTTTTTTCAAAATATTTCCCATATTTTAATAATTAATTATAAAATGTTTAATGGATATTTTGTGATAATTTCAAATTCGACATTGTTAAAAATCCATATTTTTCAAAATTTAATAGTTAAAAAGCATATAAAAATTCTTGCATCAGCCCTATTTTATGTAAAATTAAATTATATTGTCATGCATTAGTTTTACTTATCTTAAATTGTGTGTTATTTTAATAATATTTTTCTTTTCTGAGTTGTAATGATCTTGGTATTTTAAAAAAAATGATGCTGATGTAAATGAAAAAAATTAATTGTGCCCAGCACGTTATATCTCGCCATATAAATGTGTTAGGTATCTTTGCACAAAATATAGCAGTCGTTCATATTTTCTTCTCTAAAATCTTACCGTTGTATTAATTCTAATTTATTTTGCGATATTGACGTTTATTTCATTTATTAATAAATATATAGAAATTTCATTATTGAGCAGGTATTTTATAAATTCATATTTTAATATTCTCTTCTTAAATCTCTACCATCAGTAATTTGAAATAGTAATTAGTCTGTTGACATTTATGTGTTAATTAAATTATAATTTGAATATCTCAACTGGGTAGACAGAGTTTATCTTTAAACCATTTCTGATTATCTACTTGTACTTGATAAAAAAAATGTAACGGATTTTTCTCTATATTGGAATAGAGTCGGAATTCAAGATTTCAAAATTTTCTTTACTTGAGTTAATGTTAGCACACACACACTAACAATACATACCCACAGACATAATCATGAAAATGTTGAAATCGGATTCTAGGGACCATAACATATGCTTATCAAAATCTCGATATGCGATTTTTTTTAGCACGATCCCAATTTCCCAATAGATAGGTATACACTGATTTTTCTCACTTGAGCTTTACGTCATATTTTGATGTTCGTATGGGTCAAATGGTATTGGTAGGGGCGGAAATGTGATTAACAGCATATCTCAAATACTTTTATGTACAAGGCAATTACGTTATATAATACGTCATAGACTAGCCATGGTTACATTTATTAAAATGATGTATTTTACCCTCAATTTTACCTTAATTGTGTAGTAGCGTAGTGTCTGTCTGTCCCAACTTTTTACAACCATTTTAATTATCATTCTAACGGCCTAAGGCAGAATTTGGTACGTAGTTGGAATAAAATTTTCTTCATTTTACATGTTTACACGTGTGTTCAGTAAAAGGGTGTCACTTGTTCTTTGATATTTCAATTTCAGACCACATTCATAATTATTCATATTCGGAGCATAATTTGTCGTTTGAAATTATGTGTCTGTAATCTAAAATTGTTCAAAATTTAACTTAAAAGTGTAAATTTTATATTGAATTAAACTAAAATACTATTCCATTTTACGATTATTTCTAAGATTATATTTACCTAAGAACAAAAATCGTTGTTAGAAAGAGTAAATATCGCTAATAAATTATAAAAATAACATTGATATGACAAATATATAGGTCAAAATGTCTATCTTATATATGAGATATTTTACACATTTTTTATCCAAAATGAAATTTATACTTCTCAAATTTCGTGACACTTAACTTAAACAGAGTGAGCCATAAGGGTAACTTCATTAATTTGCGAACGAGTATGCAAAATTATTAAGTACCACTACTGTCAAATATCATTATATTCAAATTCCGTATAACTATTTTTCCCTAAATGCGTTAGTAGGACAAAGATGAAGCTATTTGATATACGTATCAAATTTAGAAAGTAGGAAACCATAAGTAATCAATGACATGAAGTTCAAGTGAGAATAATCAGTGTATATCTCCTTTTCAAAGGGTAACAGAAGATAAATATAATAATTGTAACATTTTAATAACGTTTTTTTTTAAATAGTATTTCACATTTCAATAACATACTACGTAATATTATTGACACACAGGACGTGTAAAAGATAATAATTACAAATGGCCTGATGTCACGGTCATATTGTATGTATCAATATTTCAAAATTTATGGTTTTGTGTGGTTTATTTGTCAACACGAGTATGGAGTTTAGTTGCCGATGAAAATAAACTAATACTATTAAAAATACTCGGTTAATTGGTAATACGTAGATTATTTAAGTGTTCGATGGCTGTCATTGTGACACATACCCCTAAAGTCTATAGCTGCTTTCCAAGGTCAATAAAGTTGCATTGCTGGTCACGCATTCTCTGTAATAGAAGTTACTAAACTACTGTTACCTTTATAAATTGTTGTTTATTATTTATGTGGACAAATTATTTAGAATAGTCATCTTTCGGGAATCCGATTACAAATGACTATTAATTATATCGTTTTTAATGATTCTGTTTCAGATATAGTGTTCGACTGGGAGAACACGACTTGAGCAGTGAAATAGACTGTCGGAAAAAAATAGAAAATAATAAAATCTACGAATTATGTATTGAAGGTTATCAAGACATTGCTATAAACCGAATTATCCCTCATTATGGGTATAGTCCTAGGACGAGGATATTAAAAGATGATATTGCTTTAATACGACTTGCAAGACCTGCTACTATAACCAGTAAGCTATTGTTGAAATCGTATATGAGTTTTCTAATTATGTATCTTATTGCAGCGAACGTAAGGCCTATCTGCCTGCCACTGGATGGCGAAAAATCTCCACCAGTAAAAAGAATGTACGTTGCAGGATGGGGATATACTGAAAATATCATGGGTGGTAAGTCTAAAAAATGAAGCGTGAATACTAATAATAAGAATAAATAATGAATAATTGGTTAGATTTTATTAATTTCCATAACTTCTATGTGGATCACGAAACAAAAACTCAAGTTTAATAAATTACATGGGAAGTTTTTAATGTAATATTCCTAAGTATGAATGAAAAAAAATTGTTGTGGCCGGCACAATATCTCCACTTCCGTTTTTGTTTACAAGCAAATATGGGGGCCCGTTTCAGAATGACAATTAGTAATTATGTACATAGGTGTCAAATTTCATAATTTTTCATTAAAAATTTCAAGATTTTCTAAATTAACGTAGTTAATTTGTCACCAGGAGTATGAAATTTACTTGTCGAGGAAAATAAACCATAAAATAATGAAGGGTATATGCAATTTGCCTATGATTTTAAATATTTAACTACTAATACAATAACAAACAATATAATGTATGTATTTCCAAAAAAAAATCTTCAGTAATATCTTTGGATTTTTGATACTGACATTTATCTGTCAGTTACAAACATTTTAATTTTTCAATTGGTTTTCATGACATTATTTGGGCTGTGACATTTATTACAACAGATTATTATATACATTATATTTCTTTATCTCTATATGTATAAAAAATATAATAAAATATTTATATGTATCAGATAGAGAATTTACTCTTTTTTATTACTAGCAAGAACAAAAAAATTCAAAAAATAATATTTAGAATAATACTAAAACCTTTTCAGCTCTTCCCAGTAATGTCCGTTTGACAAATACGTAGTTAAACAGATATTACGTATTATAGTTTTTGAGAAATCGTCCTTGTAACATCCCCACACACACACACACATACATACACACACACACATAAACACATCCACCCACACATTGCATTGTAGGGACCTTAAAACGTGCTTAATCATTAAAATCTGGATATGAGATTTTTAGCATGAATCCAATTCCTGTCTTAAGCAAGGGGTAAAAATTGTTTGTGAAGTAATATTTTATACAGTTTCTTTTGATATCTTTGATATCTAATCGCTGAAAACTAACTCTTTAACCTTTTTTGATGTTTTATTTTGTTATTGTTTTATAAGTGATCAAACCACATACTATCTACATTTTGAGTCATACTCAATCGATTTCTGTTTCTTGCTCATCTTCCTCCAATAATTACACCAATCATTCTTTCATAGATATTTTTCAGTTCGTACATTTTTAACTTTGCGAATATGCTTCGCTACACTCATTTTCTTGAACCTACTCAAATATTTATACAAACAGCAAAACTCTTTTAATTTAGTTTGGTACGTAAACAGACAAATAACATAGTAACTTAATATTACGATTGTCACATGATATTTTCATGATTAATTAGATCACATAAAAATCTCGTATTTCCAATAGACAGCGACATAATACTGAAGTATATGTTTCTATATTTTTAATTAATTGTTTCATAATATGAATATTACGGTTGACGATATGACGAATTTACATTAGACGATACTTTCACAATACATTTGCCTATATTCTGTAACTCAATCGATATAGTTAGATTGGCACACCCAGTAATGGGTAATGTGCCGTGATGATATATTTATTTATTTTATTTTTTTATCGATAACAATTCTTGACAAATATAAACAAATGTATCTGTCAGTTTCATTTTCTATTCAGCATTTTCTATAATTACTGGCTACATTTTATTATCGATCGATAAAAGTTATCGATTGAGTTACACTAAAGGGGTGAATATTGGGATGGGCTACAGTGTACAGTGGGTTAAGTAAAAGTTAACTTTCTTTTTCAGATGTCGAATGGGGTAGCAACATCAAACGTAAAGCAAGTTTACCTATTGTATCTTCCAAGATATGCAAAGAGATATACAAAAATAGAAGTGTTAACATAACAGAGGAAATGTTGTGCGCTGGAGGAGAAGGAGAGGTTGACACCTGCCAAGGCGACAGTGGGAATGCACTTGTAACTCCCAACATGGGTTCATATTCTTCGCAATGGCATATGGAAGGCATTGTTAGTTTTGGAGCTGGTTGCGGTATAAATGGCATCCCCACTGTATTTACTAGAGTAACTAGTTACGTTAACTGGATACTGGATCGTATTGAGTAATTTTGTTCTTTTAATGCATCTAATCCAACTGTAATTTCTTTGTAATTATTTAATAAGAAAAAATATATTTATTAAAGTGAAAACTTCTATAGGCGCACCTTTTTTTGCTGGCAGTACACTCTCGCCGAGACCGCTCGCCGAATGTCTCGGCGAGACTTTTGTTATGGCGAGGAAGCACGAGTGGAGTGCAGTACACTCTCGATTTGCCTCGTCTCGGATTACACAATGCGCATGCGCAATAATCAATATTAACCGTCATGAACGACGTTGAGGTTGAGTTGCTGCTGTTGCTGCTTATTGTGCAATTGCATAATTATGTTAATATATATTAGAAGTTCACTTAAACGAATCCTTGCAGCATTAATATTTTTTTATCTTTATGAAATATATGCACAGGGTCCCACAAAATATGCTCGTTCTGATAAGCTTCCAAAAAAATTAAAACGAATTCATTACTCCATTCTCCCATTTTGCATAATAAAATAATTCTTAATATTATTTTAGCTTGCACGCTAATAGGCTGATCAACACGACAAACGAGAGTGTACTGTGTATGCTTACGCACGCCGCTCGGTTCCTTTGACTCGCGCCAGAAAAACCGACACGAAGGCGAGCGACTACGAGGCGAGGCGAGGCACCACGAGGCGAGCCGAGTACTGCTAGTACACTCTCGTGCTCGTCTACGCTCGCCTTGCCTCGGCGAGAATGTACTGCCGGCATTTTACACTTTTTCCTGGACACTGTACGAGGCTGATCCATCACGCTCATTCGGGTAAACTCGAGAAGAACTGACCGTCACGTTACGCTCAATCGAGTAAACACTGTGGAGCCGAGTTTAAACGAGCGAGCGAAAACAGAATTATCACGAAATTTTTCTATTACTTCATTAATAATTATACTTTATTTACAAAGTTCGTTGTGTACAAAATAAACATATACGTAAGAACTGTTGTACATCGTATAATTGAGGCTGTAATCATAATCAAACGTAATAATATGAATATCATTTATAAAATATAGGGTACAGTAAAAATGTTTAAAAATGTCCGATCAAGGTCATCTACTAATTCAAGGAATTAAGATTTTAGCTCCGCCCATTCTATCAAAATCAGTGGCGTCGTTTACTTAGTATTTATGAGGATACATAAGGTACTACTGTTATTTTATTATTATAAAAATCTGATGTGGCCAGCACAATACCTTCCGTCAATCCGGTGTATTATGTATAAATTCAATACATAAATTTTTTTGCAAAAGATTTTAAATTTTGAGTAAAATTATTTCATAATCAAACTATGAAAATTGCACTTAACATTGACTCACAAATCATGGTATTTGGCATGATGGTAGCGCTTCCGGTTTAACCGGAAATGATATTAACTTTCATATTTCAAATGGAACACCGTATATATTTTTATATATTTGGAATCCGAGTAAAATTACAAATTCAACGATATGGTTGAAGTTCATTTTTATTAAAGAAATAAATTACAAACACGTAAGAGAAAATTATGAATAAATAACCTGGTAAGCAATGTCAGGTATTCGTGATAACAAATTGATCATTTTTTTGTAATAAAATATGGAATTTTACAAAAATAACTTACTATTTAAACAAGTAACTTGAATATTACTTAATATTATCTGAATTGTTTTCACATCTTGCCGTGTCACATTGGAGAAGCCAATATTAATCTTTAGATTTGGAAATAATTTCAGAATATCCATATAATAAGACTGTGAAAATGTTAATAATATTTAAATGAAGTTTAATCATACGCTTAATAAATAAAAAAAACCTTAAGTAGTATTTAAAAATATTATAATAAAATAATAGTTATTGTGCATCAAGGTTGTAAAAGTGATCTTTTCTGGCCGAATCTGATGTTTGCAGCCGAGGTGAAGGCCAAGGGCAGCAAATCAGATGTGGCTAAATTTTGTTAGGTGACTATTAAATAGTTATAAATTTGTATTTAAAATATATACTCATATTTCATACTGATTGATTCATGTCACTTGTAGGTAGAATATGGCATTCATCTTGACAACATACAAAACAATTTGTTTGGTGTTAAAATATATTACAATCTAAAAAAGAAAATGAATTAATTACAATAATTAATTTGTTGGGCAAGGAAATGAGCGATAGGGATAGCGTCAACGATTTTTCCAATACTTACTCTCTCTTAAAATTTATGAAGCCGCCTATAATACAACCCTAAATTTATTTGATTTAAAAAAAAGTTTGATAATTCAGTTCGTAAAGTAAATGCGGCCGTAAAGTAGTCTTTGAAATGTCAAAATAAAAGGGATACTTTACGGTTGCCAAAGAATACGTAACAAATTTATTAGGTAGGTTTATTAGGAAGATGATAAATTTTGTTATTTCAATGAACAGTTGCTAGGCAAATTATTATTAAATACTTTTTTAGAATCTAGTTGTAAAAAATATAATAAATTAAAATATGACATGACTGACATTTTTGTCACATAGAAATATTTATAAGATATGTGTGTATAAGACACGTAGTAAAAAAATTCGGACAAGAAAATAACTGTAAACTTTTCCACGGCTGAAGTTCGGTTATTAACCGATAAACCAAATTGCCCGTCTAATATTATTTTATTGCATCTTTCTCCAGCCCCAAATTGCATTCGCAACCAAAAATTTTCAAAAATATTACTATCATGATCGATACTGGTCATCGTACAACCATATCTGTAATTTTGTAATCTGCATTGCATATAGTATACTGTTCATTTAAAGAGAAAAATTCTTTTCTTTTTCTAAATTTCTCAGCTTCTGCTCTTCCTTTACGAAATGTTTATATTATGTTAAATTTATACAGAATTTGAATATACTACTTAATAATAGCATATTCGGTGTCTGTATTTTTTATGCGGGCAGTCTAATCCATAAATCTTGAAAATCGTGCATTAGAATAACGTTTTTTTTTAGCGGCTATTTCATTGCCTGTTTCCGGTAAGCGTATATAAGGATTTCTTAAATTCGTCAGTGTTCTTGCAACGTTCTTAATAAATTTTCATGTTGTGGATTTTTATATTGCCTAATAATCTCCAATAGGATATTTTATATAATTACAGTTATATAATATTCCTGAGTGATTGGTCGCGAATCTGGAGACTTGGATTCGATCTTGACATACGCCAATGTTATTTCTAATTTAATGGCACAACTGATCCCCGAGGTGCACTCTCCACTCTAGAAATGAGTGCCCGCGAGGTGACGCCTGAAAACACCGACGGTACGAATAAGTCATAATTACCAAAATCTGTGTGCAAAGCAGATTGAGACACCCTGCAATGAGTAATATGCCATGATATATTTATTTATATTTACATATTTATTTTCTATTAATTCTAAAATATATTCTAACGTAAATTTTGAAAGTCAAAATCTTTGAAAAAATTCTTCATTCATTCAAATTTAAATTATTAGGTCTGTTTCGCACAATATAAATTTTCAGTATTAATATTATTAATTATTTCAAATTTTTCCTCTTTCAATATACTATAATAAATTGCATCAATACATTTTCATTTTACTATATTTTTCTTTTCAAATTTAAATTCTATTAGGTAGCTACCAAATTTATTATTTACTGGCAAGTTCCTCTCAAACAATTTATTAGGTACCTAATAACTTACCAGGAGCTTGAAATACCGGTTCAAAATATCATTAAAATTATTAATGTTCAATAAAATTTCAAATTTCTACAGTTCGTCGTAGAAAAAGTATGTTGTACAACTCGATTGGAATGTCCATATAGTCTTCGGATAAAATTTCATGCTCATGCGATGTGGTCATCATATCCACTCTTGATATACTAACTACTATTTTATAAATAATATTGGGAAATCATATATACGAGCCCAAACCCATAATATTTCGGTCAGTCTAAATTTTCAACAAACAAATTATAAAAACTACGCAAATAGTGAGAAATTTCTATAAATTTCTTTCGACTAGTTTAAAATATAGATTTTAAACTTACAAAATCTGAATATATTATTCAAGTATTCCCCTATTTAATATTTGGTTACATCGCCTTTAATAGTAATACAAGCTTTAATTCTTGCAGTGTGTTAAAAAAAACCTAACTCGTAGTAGGCTAGGAACAAAAAATGTATGACTAATCATTATTCAATTCAAAAGTCAAGTTGTCAAAATTGATTTTGAAATTTAATTTTAAGGAGAAAAGATAATAAAGAAAGATACAGTATATTGCCTATCGCCGTTTTCTAATTTATTTCCATTTCTGAAATATGAATCAAGAAGAAAAGCCTTGATTTCTTTAGATAATTTTTTTGACAATATCTTGTGTCAAATTCACATTCAATTGAATACTTTTAAGTTGACATACGTTTCTTTGTTCAAAGCCTACTCCGAATTAGATTTTTTTAACACACTTTATTAGGCATTGTGTCCCAAAGCCCTGCATTTTGTTTTGTATTGTCCCATATACATATGTCTTACAAGGAAGGTTTTACTGTACGCACTGAATTTTTACGAAGTTTTCCATTGTGCCTTGTACTAAAAGTAAAGAGTCTCGGTAGAAGCTAAACCTGCTTAAAATGCCGATCGAACTATTATCACCCGTCAACTAGCCCACAATTTTATATCTATATTTAAAGTAACCGAAAAAAAATGTAGAAATTTCTAACAATATATAAAGGTTTTATAATTTGTTGAAAATTTAAACTGGACGAACTATTGTAACTTTAGGCTCGTAGTCTTATTTCGAAATAGAGAGTTAGACGAGTGCGTAAAATCTATGAGTGAAATAAGCAGGGTTGTGCGGTTGTATGGAGCACATAATATTCAATTTGGCGCCTTAAGAGAAATACTTATGAAAGAGTGTTTTTTAATTATTTATTTGGTTCAATGCAGAAGAAAATGGACGAACTGGCTCTAGCCGCTTAATCGGGTAATTAGCAGTAGCTAATCTACTACTCGTATATTAATATTTGTATAACAGTGACATCCTTTTCATAAAAGCGCCTGGAGCAATTACTATTTTGCTTCATTACACCGCACGAATCTGGAAATGAGACACTTCTTGCTCTAGTTGCGTACATTTTTTTTACGTCTACAATAAAAGTGCCATAGAATTTCATTTTTTTATCCATTTGGGTTAAAAATATATAGAGAATGAAATATTCTTTAATATATATAATAACATGAAATGTCACATAAATATTTATCTGCATTTTAAAAAAAATGTAATATTTTCAAGTGAAGAAGTATATCCGGTAGATAAATTATAATCAAAATCTAACCAGCTCTTCGTATGAATGTAAAAACGTAGAATAGGAATAATTATAATGACGTAACTGTCAGTAGAAAAATAATAATTGAAGTATTCATCTCTATCACTATCAACGGAACCTGTTGAGATCGTTCCAAATACGTAGCAAATACTAAAATGGGGCATAATTTTTGAGTTTTATATATCGCAACTATCCTGTCACGATATAGAGACATATTTACGATATTAAAAAGTGATAATAATTACTTTACAAACACTTTTAAACGAATAACAGATGATTGATAACTATAACTATACAGTAGAGTTCTAATCAAAATATCCGAATGGAGTCAGTCAAGATGAAAATTATATTTTTGCACGATCAGGTTTTTTTAAAACTTTACCGATAGGGTTTCCAAGGCAGTAAGATTTGTTTACAAATTACTGATTAGTAAGTGATGTGGTACTGATCAGTAAGTTATGTGACTGACCGGTAAGTGATGTGACTACCTACCGATCTAGAGGCGGTGAAAATTACATAAATAAAAAATAAATGTACAATTTTTAAAGCTTTAACGATAACAAAACAACGATCATAGCTTACTTAAAAATGACAACTAATTTTTTTAAAATGTAAAAATAATTTTTAAATAATTCTAAACTTTAATTTATTATTATTGGAACGATCGTGCAAAAAATATAATAAGCATTGCGGGCATTAAGTGCTTCTTACCAGTATCGGATGTATTAGAGATCGAGACGAAGTCGAGATCTCCAAACTAATCCTCAACCGGTACGTTGCACTTACTGCCCTTAATACTTAAATAACTATTTCTTGCCACTGGAAATGATTTAAATTAAATAAATTGACTAATATAGGACATGCATTTCATTTTAAATGATTTTGTTGCAACAGCGACAGAAGTGATTCAGACTCGATTCTGGACGGTTGTGTTTTTTGTCTTCTAGAAGTTTTTTCTTGCATTTTTTTGTTATCAGTGTTCATCCAATTTATACTGAGTTTTATCTGCCTTGTGCTTTAGTTTTGATGCTTGTTTGCGTTCATCCCGGGCGAGTTATAATGATATTTTTTTTGATTTTGGTTGAAAAAGCATTATTAACCTTACTTTGGATGGACCACGCCGCCAGCTTCGAGTTCGAAGGCCTTCTGTGGGAGTTGTAGCTTTTTATATTCAAAATGTATAGTTCTCTTTTCCACAATTTATTAGTATTTCTTTTATTATTTCGAGTGGGTTATGTTCAAAATTTATATTTATTTTTTTATAAGATAAAAGCAACCCAAATGTTTTGTTCAGATTCTTAACGTTAAAATTCTTTTATTATTCTTTAGGGAGAACTTTAAACTGCTACAAATTTTTCCTTTACTTTTATTGTAGTCCTTTTGCGACTATTTGGGGATTGATTATGATTTGTTTTGGTGGAATTTAAGGACTAAGCAGTCTTGCGTAAATTGTAGTGTTACAATTTATTTTATTACTCTATTTATTTTTGTATTTTTCTTTCGTGGATGTCGATACAGTATCTTATTTTAACCTTTTGTTTGTTGGCATCTATTAGCGTAGCACTTTACTAATTCCAGCCTTAATCTAGTTTAATTATTTAATCCAATCGAACAAAAAATTAATTTCTCATCTTTCGTTCATATTTTCCAGCTCGGTCAACTCTTGTATTTTTTTGTATAATTTTAAAAGTGCATTGTAAAAATTGTTTTTGTATTTGTTTTTAATATCCAATTTTTGGCATGATCGTGGCTGTGAGACTGGGGGGAATCTACCGTCCAGGCCAGGTGACGTGACGCTGAAGGATACCACGCTTGTTTCCTGCCGCTCCACGGCGATACCGAGCACCAGTTACCTGCGGTGGCGCTGAGGCCTTCCACGCTCTATTTCTGCCGCTCTGTGGCGCTACACAGTCCTAGGCCTCCTGCACAAAGACACCGGCGACTGCAAGACGCCCCCGATTACCTGTACGAAGGCACAGAGACACCCTTGATGCCTGGCTAATTTATCAGTTTGGCGGTTTACATACTCACTGCCCCACGCCTTCCGAGTCGCTTCGTCGTGCACTTGGCAGCTTAGGACGTTGTCCGTTAGCCCCGTGTTTGCCCGAGCGCTGAACGATGGCTACTCCAACCCCCAGGTTTCCCGTCCCAGGCCTGGTCGATCTAGGACCCAACGTTAATTATACCTCCGCCAATAAGGTTTCGTAATAAATAAATAAACAAATATATATATATATATATATATATATATATATATATATATATATATATATATATATATATATATTGATGATAGCGCGAAAAATTATATATGTACGATACTTGTTTCGTAAGTGTATAAAAATAATTAAAAAGTAAGAAAAAACTTGATCCTATGAAAAATTATGTCGTCCTGTTAGAAGACACTTACCGATCATGTACTGCATTATACTATGAAATACGTTATAAAATATACTCTTGAAATATTTGTAATTAGTAATTAGGGTAAAATAAAGAAATACATTTCTCACTAAAATGAGTCGTCAGGACATAAGTGTAGTTGAATATGCAAAAAATAATAATTTAAGAAATAGAATAGCCTGAGAGCATGAGCAGTAGTCGAATGCGTTATTATTTATATTGTATTACGCTACTTAATGTAGTAGAAAAATTATGCGCCAAATATATAATATCCTAGATCTCCTGTGTGTAGCACAGGGCCTCTACGAAGTGTTTCCATCGGGTTCTATTCTGTGCTATGTGTTTGACTTGGTTCCAAGATTTCCCTTCTTTGTCTAATTCTTTATCATCAACTTTATGGTAATGAAACGAAATCTCAAAATAACAAAATAAACAGAAAAAAATGTAATTTGAAATTGGTGTTACGGTCCAAAATTCACTTTATACCATTTTGCTCCAGAATCTTATTGTCCTATGTATACGTGCCTTCCTATCATCTAAATCTAATTTCCCTCGTTGTATTGTTACTATTGTTCTGTCCATCCTTCGTGTATCTTTATATTTTTATAGTGTTTCGTCCAATAAATTCTCTCTGCTGTTTCATTTCTCTGCATTTTGGTTGTTATTATATTGCAAATGTTCCTATAGTGTTTATTTATGTAAAATATGTTTCACTTCGAATTTGTAACTTACCTAAATCCCTTTTCTGACTATTTTCGCCCTATTTCTCAGTGTATTTTTCAATAGTTTATTCTTTGGCGACCTACGGGGTTATTTGTTTACCTCGCTTGACATGTTTTTGGTGTCAAATTGCGCCAGTGGCATGGGTGATTGGTGATTTGTTTTTATTGTATTTCTTCTTTTTATTTTGTGGTTGTTTTCTTGTGCCATCTTCATCCGGCAAAACTTCTTGATTCCGGATAAAAGTTTTCAGCCTCAAGGATTTTGGTACAGGCTCTGTTATGGGGTAGATGTGTGTTTTTTTTACGAGTGTTTTGGCAAGTGGTTGATGGTCGGCGTGACTTAGTTTTGACGCGAGTGGAGTACCCGATTGTTGTTAGGACCAGTTTTTGGTTTCGCCATTGTTGCGGATTTGTACGACATCGGGGGTGCACGAATGACTTTCCAGTGTTGTGTATTTTGGTGGGTGGTTCGTGTGGTGTTACAACCATCTTTTTGGAGTTCTGGAAGACATCTCGCTTCGGAGGATCTGCGACTCTGCTGTCAGCGTCACCATTGTTGTGGAGACCTTCTACGTTGTGCCCAGTGGCTGTACCTCCGCCGTCACCATCGCCGCCTACAATTCTTCCAAACACGCCGTATAGATCAGTACCTTTATTTATCGTTCTTCCTCTTGTTTTGGTTTATTTTTGTGTTGCGAGGAAAGAACTTAGAGTATAATTGTTGCTTAGCAGGGCGGATGTTACAGTGTCCTCACTATAAAACTTTATTTGGCACTTCGTTGTTGAAGTAGTATTGTTTTATGTAAAGTTATATTTTTCAATATTATATTTGTTGCATTGTTGCCCATTGTCGGGACTTCTACCTCTGGTACGTGCGTGCGCTCCAACTGGCATGTACCTGCCCGCGCTACAAAGTTGATCAATTTCACGCTGCATAGATACTATGCTTGCCCCCGAAACTGAGTTATAGGACTCCGGGTATAACAATATATTTTTTTGTACATTAACCATTTTATATTCTTGCTTTGTTCTACTTTATTATACAACTTTTACATTGCCTTCTGTACGCTTTTAAACTTTTACATTCATTAAATTTTGTTTTATTAAATATCCTTTTTTTATTTATCAACCCTAAGTCGTTTCCAGGCAACAAATTACGGTAGGTAATTTATCTTTATATATCGTTTTGGTACCTTCCTTTTCGTAATTTTTAGGACAAAAATTACGTGGCGCTCTTTATCCCTTTTTAACCCTTATGCGGTTTTAACCCTGTCCGTCTCCACTGTTGAAAAGCTAGCGGCCGCACACCAGAACAGCTAGGGTGCGTTATGTAATTCATCGCGTTGCGCGAAGCACGTTACATTGGGTATTATTTTTATAAAATTAATATAACAATTATTATTATTATTATTATAAATTTATAATGATAAAAGTTAATATAGATAAAATTTGTTTCATTTCCGTACGTTGCTAGGATTTTTACGAGTCACAACGGGTTTGTTTTACATTGTTCCCAAAACAACCTCGGGCAGTTTTGTAAAATAATTTGAATATTGAACGTAACTATAAACAAGTGCGAAAATAATTACGTAAACCATATATTGTTACTCTGTTTTATTTAATGAATAATATAAAATAGAAATTACTTATTTGCGTATTAAATAAAACATTTATTGCTTTGTATGTAGTGGGACTGTAATAAATCCAAGTGGCATTAGAAAAGTATTGCATCAATATACAGAGAGGCAGTTATTTTAAATTAAAAATAAATACGTAAACAGAGAAACAAGCTTCAGGGAAGTTGTAATATACATTTTCTACTAAAGACTTCATAAGTAATCTTTGCTACCATAGCAACGCGTCGTTGAAACGTGTTTGATTCGTAAGGGACTACTTAATATTTATAAACTTTACACACTGCAAAAATAATGTGTAAAGAAACGATTTTCATATTTTATTTACTTTAAAGATTACAATAATACCGCCATCAATACACGTGTGGCATTTAAGTTATCTTATTTTTTGTTGGAAATAAAACTTTATTGATTCAATGATATGATAACATATTGTAATTTTTATTCTAATAAATTTTTTTATCAATCATAATTCATATAATCTTTTTGTTATTCTTTTTTTGAAAGTCATCATTATTCACAAATCTTTGTGAGATATAATTATTATTTTAATTGATTTTTAAGTTCACGGAATGCAAATGAACAATGCTTTGGGCCCGTAAATATAAATATTAACCAGCATTATGCCTTTTTCCTTCAGAATTAGCAATCATGACCAATTACTCTAACGATTTCCCTTGTTCGAAGTTCCGTATTTATTTAAAACCCTGCCTTGTTGATTTGGTAAATGTGCTGGAAAGGAAAATCGTATTTTAGAGCTATTTGATCCACCCATTTCTTGTTGTATAAACATTTACCACATTTTAGGTTTCTTTTATGAAAACAAATAAAAAGTATACAAGTAAATTAACAATATTAAAGGAAAATATAATGTAAATTCAGTAAGTTAAATTTGTCTGTCGGAGTTATTTATTTAAATTTAACCATGATTAGATATTTTTTCTTTTATATGCAATTTTTATTTATTTACGTACATTTAATCAAACAATAATTCACATAACATAACTCGATCTAGTTAGTAAATATAATATAAATTGTTAATAGTGTTCCTATTTTTATTGATTCAAAATTGCGAGCGAAGTAAATTTATGTACATTCATGTATAATAAAATGCAAGAAATCCTTTACTATATATTTTTTACAAATTCTTTAATAAAATTCCTTCTATATATACATATTTTTACAGATTAGAATGTAGAAATAATCCATAAAAATTTAATGAATAATTTATTTTATAGTGCATTTATTTCTAATAATTCATGCAGGCGATTAATTATTAATTAAAGTATTGTATTTACACGAATCTTGGAAATATTCCTAAAATCAAAGATCATCTAGAAAATTATGAGGTCAATTTTTGTACAAGAATACATAATGATTATAATAATAATAATGCGCGTGTCACCTGACGCCACCAAGTCTAGGCCGTATATGACCGCCATCCCTATAGTAGGACGTTTTTCGAACGATGACGTAATCGTGAGCGGGGTAAACACACACGTCTAGACCTGTAAAATTACTTACGGTGGCTTGACCCTTTGTATTCGCTGTTATAATCGCGGCGTATGTTCGAGAGGGACGCCGGAGGGTATATATACCATCAGGGAGGACAGTCGGGAGACATTCTGATATAAGACATGCATCTTGAATAAACCATTGTTGTTTAAATAAATAATCTACGTGTTTAGGCATTTAATAATATTCTTAGTCTTAAATTAGTATTTATAATTGTTTAATCATTGTGTTAGTTATTTTTTATTTTAATTAATAATATTTCTCTGATTTTTATACTTCACCCATATAAATAAATGTTACAATAAGATACATTTCATTTCTATATTCTAATAAATGAAAACAGGTGTATACAGGGTGGAAACGAACTTAATGTCATAAATTTAAGGGTGAGTAGTATGACATGTGTAGAATACGAAAGTGAAAGAATTTTTTTAAAATTCGAAATACGAAAATTCGACTTTTCTTAAGGAAACATTTTTTTACTGCTGTTTTAATTAATATTTCATTAAAAATATGGTTATCAAAAATACATTCAAAATTAGTTGTATAAGATATTATTCTTAATAATTAAATTAAACAGCATTTTTGACGAAAATAATTGTGTAATAGATAAAATAATACAAATGCGTTGCCAGTGATCCAGTGGTACAAAAAATGTTAGTTTAATGAAAACTACCCTTAAATATACGAATTTTTAAAAAATTCTTTCTGTTTCGTAATCTACACATGTCATACTACTCACCCTTAAATTTATGACATTAAGTTCGTTTCCACCCTATATATATATATATATATATATATATATATATATATATATATATATATATATATATATATATATATATATATATATATATTGAACTCTAGTATGAACAATGATTAAGGGTGATTTGCGAGCATTTAACTAGCATTGTTTTATCTCTGTCAATCGTTTATAGATTTTTTTAGACAAAAATACTTCAAGTATACGATGTGTGTAATTAATTTTTATATAACTATCATATGAAGTATTTTTTTTAAATGATCCATAAACGATTGACAGATATAAAACAATGTTAATGAAATCCTCGCTAATCACCCTTAATAAGTTGCTCCATACTAACGGTGAATATTTTTATTGGATAATTCTATGTGCTACGTCGAATGTTGTGAAAATAGTACAAGTGCTAAAAATATTAGACATGGTATGGAATGTAAAGCCAAAGATAGAGCAAGTTTTTGTACTAGGATAAAGTGACCAGATGTCCCGGACTTTCGCAGCACCGTCCTGAATTTGGGTAGTTTGTCCTGCATTGCAAACTATCCCGGAGAGTTTCCCGAATTGAACCTTTTCTAACGTTTTAACATTTTGAAATAGAAATAGAAATAAATCGTTGTTTCCTCCACTTGTCAAAAGAAATACTTAATTTTAACCTCCTCCCTTGGTAAGATATATATATATATATATATATATATATATATATATATATATATATATATATATATATATATATATCGCATATCGAGATTTTGGTAAATGACCACGTTTTAAGGTCTCTAAAATCAAATTTTAACATTTTCTCGATGATGTCTGCGTGCGTGAGTTCATACGTGCGTGCGTGCGTGTGTATCCTCTTTACGCTCTAACTCAAATACTGTAAATCGGAAAATTTTGAACCTATGTATTTATATTTTATTCTAATATGACAAGAAGCCGTTAGATGTTGGTGTAACTGGAAATGACACTTTACTTGAAGTTCAAAATAGTTTTTCTTCGAAAAATACCATTAATATTATTTTTTCGCAATAATCATTGAAAAAAAAAATGTTGTGGCCAACACAATACCTCTCGCCATTTTTATTTTATGTTGTATAGGGCGTGACCAGTTATGTGACTTTATTAGCCTTGACAGGCAGATATGGGGGTTCACGTCAAAATGACTGCTAGTAATAATGTACATAGGTGTCAAGTATCATAAGTTTTCATTCAAAACATTATGATTTTCCAAATCCATGTGGATTATTTTCCTCGCCAAGTATATTCCATACTATTGATGACATATAAACAACATATCAGAATATTTTGAAATTTTTAATAAAAAGTTATAACATTTGACATTTGTGACATCTAAGTAAATAACTACTACTTGCTGTCATTGTGACACGGACCCACAAATCTGCTTGCCAAGGCCAACAAAGTCACACGTCTGCTCGCATAAGTAACGAATTTAACATTTCTTGTACACACACATAATTGAAATTGTATATCTTCTTTCGTTCTATGAGTAATTTTGTCCTACTCTTCTAATATGTTCAAAATTCTTCAAATTCATGGACGGTATTAGCGGTATTTCTTAAGGATATATGTAATATTAACATACCTATAATTTAAATACATATTTAATTAATAATACAATAATATATATTAAATGTACTCCTACCTCCCAGAAAAATCTGATTTTTGACATTGACATTTTGCATTTATCTGTCAATTACAAACATTTAAATATCTCAACTGTTTTCTGGGCAACGAAATTTAATACAACAGATTATTCTATATTATTATATACCTATACGAGATATAATAATTTTTTTAAATGTGTCTGATAGAGAATTTAATTTTCATTAATACTACCAAGAAATTTTTTCAAAAAATAATATTTAGAAGATTTTTTTGTCAAGAATCTGCTACTTCCGGTTGTCCAATTGTTACCAAAACCTTTTCAGATCTTCCCACGAATGTCCGATTGGGAAATACGTAGTTAAACAAATATAAAGTCTTATAGTTTTTGAGTAATCGTCCTTCCAACGTTCCACACACATACACACACATACATCCACACACACACACACACACACACACACACACACACACACACACACACACAGACACATATTATCGTAAAAATGTTAAAATCGTATTGTAGGGACCTTAAAATGTGCTTAATCATTAAAATCTGGATATGAGATTTTTAGCATGAATCCAATACCTGTCTTAAGCGAGGGGTAAAAATTGTTTGTGAAGTAATATTTTATAGTTTCTTTTGATATCTTTGATATCTAATCGCTGAAAACTAACTCTTTAACCTTTTTTGATGTTTTATTTTGTTCTTGTTTTATAAGCGATCAAACCACATACTATCTACACTTTGCGAGGAGGTAAATAAGTAAATAGAACAATAGTTATATGGAAAGGAACTTAATATAGTTTTCAGCATTAGTAAATATGTGGGCATGTATTTAAATTCTTCTTCTTTCTTATAGCCTTTTTGCCGTGTTAGACAAGGTAGGTATGTATTTAAATTAATAGAAATTAAATGGCAGGAGATATTGTGTTGGCCATATCAGATTTTTTTATCGATTTATCAAACGTGTACTTTTTTTTCGTAATTTTTATATTAATAAAAAATACAACTCCAAGACATTTTAATAACGCACAATTAAATAAACTAAGAAAATCAATTCTTTACGGTTTAAACGTTTTTTTTTTAACACGTCCAGCATTTTAGCGTCAAACAACTGGCCACTTTATACTAGGAGTAATATACATAGGTTAAATGAATACCTGTACAGTAATATCTCGCCTTACATCGCTAATTTTTTTCAAGACTAGCGATTAAGTCGAAAATCGACATAACTGAAATTTTGTATCGGTAGAGGCACTACAGTGATTTCAATATCAATTTCGAAATATTACCTTAATGTTTCTACTAATTATTTTGCAGTAAACAGTTAAACCCTCCGTCTTAAAATATGGTATGCATTTCTAATTTATTTATGTTTATGGTATGCATTTAAATTTTTCAGTTAATACTTTTATTGGTAGAAATAATTTTCAGTTGATGTAGGCTCTGGCTTTTTCTACGGCTTCTTGTGTATATACTAAAGTATCTGGTATTTGTCCCTCTTGAGGAAGTTTGGCAATTGCTTAATGATAAGTGGAATATTTTAGGGTATTCGAGCTGAACAGGGCACCTGTGAGTTGGAACGGGGAAAAAATATTTCATTTACATATATAGATAAGGAAGTATCCAGAATCCCGAATAGGGCGCTGATTAAGATAAACATAGGGCCGGCCTTGTACCAATTTATATTTTTTTATTATTCGGAACAGGCAAAATCGAAGAAATTTATCTATTAATACAGGTGACGGAAGGTAAAAAGAAGTTACAAATAATTTTTTTGTTAGATCTATATGAACTTCAATGTTTTAATTCTATTATATTCCGTAGTTAACTTTTTCTGAATGTAATAGTTAGGATATACAGAAAACATGACCAGTTATTTATATAATTTTAATATGTAGAAATACTGCAAATATATTTTATTTAAATATATTCATATACATATCAGCAAATTAAATTAATGTTTTCAATTTCAATTATTTTCTATAAATTATGCATAAATCTGTTAAAATTGCTGATTCCAACAGTAATAAATAAAATGGAAATGAATTTATGACATTGATTTGTATGGCAATAACAATTTTGTGTGAAAATTATGACATGAATAATAATTTTGTTTTGCGGCACAGTGATAACTGACAGCTTGTATTATTCATAATATTCGTGAGTGATTTTTCTCACGTACTTCCTACAACGTATCCTCTCTTGCTTCGAATCTTATCAGCGCGTTGAACGTAGTGTTGTTGAACTGCTGTCAAGAAGTACGAGAGGGAGTACATTTTGCGTTTGACATGTATTCCATTACCGCGGCTGGACCAAATTTGTATTTTAATAATCGACCTGCTTTCCAGTTTATAATTCGAAACGTGATCTTTCTTACTGCCTGCCGTTAACGGAGGAATTTTGTACATCAAAATGTAATGCGAGTCAGGTTATTTGCAGGAGAAATTCACAAATTTCCAACTTTGTTTAGGAATATTTTAATAATTTGCTTGTAATTATTAGCTATCAAAATTTAGGTTTATTATTACACATCAAGAGAAACTTTATTCCTTTATGATGTATTTTATACGTTTTCTTCGTTAAATAAAATTTGTAAGAAACAAAAAGAGGAATATAGAAAATAGTGTTATTATAAAATTATGAACTATAATCTTATTAAACAGCAGTATTTATTTTATTATGTTACTTAAATCTATAAAATATTGCTCATCACGTTTTAATATGAAAAAACTGATTTGGCCAGCACAACACCTCCCGCCATTTAATTTTCGTTAACTTAAATACATATTTACATATTTGCTAATGCTGGCAAGTGCATTAAGTTCCTTTGCATGATATAATATAACTATTGTTGCGATTTGTCATACAATATGTCCCCGGATTGAGTTTACAAGAGGGAATTTTTTTTTAATATTTCACAAAAAAAGTTATAGGAAGATTTTTTTTTGCTTGACTTTAAAGAAACTAATAATAAAAAATCAGATGTCGCCAACACAATACCTCCTGTTTAATTAAATTTTTACCTTCCGTCACCAATAGGTAAAAAAAAATAATGATGAGTTTTTAGTGAATAAGTACGTTTTCGGGTCCATATAATACGATTTTACCATTTTTACGATGATGTCTGTATGTACTCGTATGTATGTGTCGTTTAACAAAGTTTACTTCCGGTTGCTTATTGAACGCACCTAATGAAAAGTAAATGAATGTGGCAGAGATGAGGATGTTGATATAGATGTTGGGGAAGACACGGAAAGATATGGTAAGACATGAAAGAATAAGGGAAATAACTCTAGTGTTAGAAGGTTCTAGAAAGATACAAGAGAGACGGTTACATTGGTTTGAACATGTCAAGAGGAGAGACGGAGAAAATATTGGAAAAAGAATGAATAGCTTAGAAATAGTAGGTTAAAGAAACAGAGGAAAACCAAAGATAAGTTTGAAGGACTGTATTGCGGAAGACTTGAGAGAAAAGGAACTGTATAAGAACGACACGCAAAACAGAAATGAGTGGAAAAAGAAAATAAAAAATAGCGGCCCGTAACGAATAGGAAAAGCTAAATCAGAAGAAGAAGAAGATGTCAGTGTAAGTGCAATTTGCATAGTTTGTTTATGAAATAATTTTACTGGAAATTTAGAATCTTTTGCAAGAAAATTTATGTATGGAATTTATACATAATACACAGGATTGACGGAAGGTATTGTGCTGGCCACATCAGATTTTTATTTATGTAAATACTTAAAATTTAATTAAACATAAATACCGGGTTTGATCCCGACCGACGCCATATATTTCGAATTTTAAATGGCACAAAAATGACCCCTGTGGTCCACTCTCCACGTCAGCAATAAGTGCTCGTGAGGTGACACCTGGTAAACGCCCGCACGGTACAAATATGTCATCATCGTTACCGAAATCTGTGTACAAAGCAGATAGGCAGACCCAGCAATGGGTAATATGCCGTGATGATATATTTATTTTATTTATTTATATACAATTTGTGGTTATTTCATTTTGACATTGATGACAACAGATGGCACTGACGCAGATAAATTTATTTTGAAAATATTGGCGATTATGTAATTAATATTTAACTCAGTTAATGGCAATTAATAATTTTGATTAGTTACAATATATTGACAAACGAATGTACACCTGACGACGTGATATAATCATTATACAACCTAGACATAGACGATTGAAAATTATGGATTATACGAACCGTCGGCCTCGTAGTATTTCTTATACGCAACACGTTGAGTATGTCGAGAATTTTCTATTGTCGAGTTGTATACAGTTAATATGTGTTTATTTATTTATTTCTGCTTAAAGCATAAAAAGCACGATATTTCTACTCAAATTCTAACCACAGATTAATTTATGTACTCGATACTATGTTCGAAAAAAACTATTGCACTTTATGTTCTTTAAATATAATTAAAAATGACATTGACCGATCTCAGTCTGAGATACAAAGGTTAGTATATTCGTTCACCAAGGTTACTTAATAATAACCTTATTGGTTTATAACTTATTGAATGATATAGCCATATGTTATACAAGACGATTGGAAATTCTCGATTATACGAAACGTGTTGCCCCAAAACATCACGCGACCGAAGGCCAAATGGTATTTTCTATAGCCAACACGTCGAGTATTTCGAGAATTTTCGATTGTCAAGTTGTATTTAGACTTTATTATGAATAAAAAGTAAATAAAAAATAAAAACTCTGATGTGGTTAACACATGACCTTAGGTCAATTCTATGTATTTTATATAAATTACTCACAGATAAGGTGCAAAAGATTATATATTTCCAGCACCCCGGTGCAACTTGAATTGGGAAACTGATAGTAAACAGTAGGCACTAGGCAGTGAGAATAGTGTACCTAATGTAACAGAGATGTCATTAAAAGATTCATGACGATACAATAGTTTGAAAGCAGTTTAATTGTAATTGACCAGTTAACTCTAGCCGTGTTCCTTCGGACTGTGATTGTGATTTTGTGAATCCTGATTAGTTCAATCGTGATCCTTTTGAATCATGATTTAAAAATTATATCAAGAAAACAACTTGAATGATATAAACGCCATCTAGCGTTAAATATCATATGCACACCAATGCAAACTAATTTATTTTATTTTATAAATCTACTGTCAAGTGTTATAGTCAGCATATTAAAAATGGATCATGTAGAAGTAAAAAAATGTTCTTGGTAATATATGAAGTATATTTACTTAAAGCAAATCTTTTATGTAACATATTTTCTTTGTTTTCAAAAGTATGGTGAGTCATTACATAATATGCAGGGGGTAACATAAATATTAAATAGGTGACTTTACCAACATTATATTAGTAAATAGAAGTTTGTTCGAAAATACAACTTTATTTTGATATATACGAAACGTAGAAATTGATTATTTTTTTCTTATTTTCTGAATTTGTGTAGCCCATTTATTAAATTTAGTTGTATAATTTTGCAACGCCATTTATAAATATTAATAAAACTTTAAATGTTCCTGTGAACGTGTTATTAATTAACTTGTTATTGTATTTTCTTGACATTTCTCTTGGGGTGGCGTTAGTGTGCGTAAAGTTTGATGAAGTAAAAAAACGTGTTTTTGCTTTCCACATTTCCCAGATTTAACGTAGGAAAAAAAGATGAAGTGCTTAAAAGTTCTGTGATAGAATCTGTTCACCAGGTTGAGTGCTTTTAATGTGTCAAGTTTGTCTGTCTTACTTAATCGGAGTGACCTGAACATATTAGCCAAGAACTGGGGTATAAAGGAGAGAACCCGAAGTTCAAACCGTTGTAATCTATTTGGCTTATTTAAAGGGATAACCACTTACAAACTCGCGTTCTCTGGGATTTTAAAGGGATAAAAGTAAAAGATGGGGTCACAGGAGCAGGTTGAATTTCCAAAGTAAATTTCTGCTTTCTCTTCAATGAAATTTTAAAATTATTAACTCTACGATCCAGGCAACGGGAGGAAATAATTTCAAACAACAAATATTTACTTTCTGCAGGAAATAAGTTTAAAGAACGAATAGGAAGAAATAAAATTCTCCAATATTTCATTTTTATAACTGTTATGAACTCCAAAACATTTAAAGAAGGTATTCGTAACATCCTGGCGTCTTAACAATTGAATTACCACTGTCAAAGAGATTTTGCATAGCAACCCTGTAAATGATCTTTCCACAAAATAACTTTAATATGGTACCTAAAGGAGGAAATAAGAAAATTATGAAGAAAATAGTATATTGTGATTTTTGTGAATATATGGGTTTATGTGACATGTTAAATATAATGTTATCCAATAGTTCGCTAAAGCTATTTATTTTTATGCTACTTATAGTTCGACGTTTTAATTTCGCTTCTCGTTCGTGTTGGTATTCTATTAATAAAATAATTATAAAAAAATTTAGATGATTTTTTGTAATAAAAGGCGTTTTTTTTCATTTAGAGTAGTTTATTTTTGATTTTATTATTTTTATCTTTTTCCATTACATTACCTTTTGTAAGTTCTAAGTATTTTGTACAAATTCCATACTGAAAGTTTCTATATTTCCAGCAAAATTATGAAACAAACATGTCAATTGCACTTGACCCTGACTTCTTTCAGTCAGAATTTTCTTAATATAGTAGCTGTTTTCATGGTTATAGCTATATAAGATTTTATTTATTTAAAATATTTTAACTCTATATGCATTGAATATGAAGTATAAAATGGAATTAAATTGTATGAAGAATATTCTTTAATATTTATAATAATGCTACATGTGAAAAAATGATATTTAACCACGATTTTTCAAGAAAAACTGTTAAAATCTTCAAATGAGGATACTTCCGGTTGCCCAATTATATTTAGAATAACATCTGCATATGGATGTAAGCAAGAGGAATATGTAAAAATATTTTGTTTGAAATTGTAATATTGGAGTTATCGCGGCCGAAATTATTGTCTCACACACACACACACACACACACACACACACACACACACACACACACACACACACACACACACACACACAAATATCATCGTAAAAATAGTAAAATCGCATTCTAAGGATCTGCAACGTGCTTATTCAGTAATAACTCATAACCGAATTTTTTGAGAAAAGACAATACCTTCCTTATCTTAAGGTGACGTAAGGTAAAAATCATACAAATAATTCGAAACTCACTAATTCATAAAATCTGGGAGCTAATCTAAAAAAGCTTAATCAACGTAGGTCCATCTTCAATAGTTTCCGAGATATCAAATAAATAAATAAAATAAATATTTCATCACGGCATATTACCCATTGCTGGGTGTGCCAATCTGCTTCGTACGCAGATATCGGTAATGATGGAATATTTGTACCGTGTGGGCGCTTACCAGGCGTCACCTCACGGGCACTCAATGCTGGCGTGGAGAGTGCGCCACAGGGGTCAATTTTGTGCCATTAAAATGCGATGTAATTTTTGGCGTCGGTCGGGATTGAACCCGGGTCCCCAGATTCGCGACCAGACACTCAGGCACACGGCCACGAGACCCCATATCAGGCAGTGAAAAGTAAGTTTTTACGGGGTTAACCTCTGCTATCTCGAAAACTGAGAATGATTTCGATTAAATGAGACTTTTTGTTTACCATTCAGAGGTTACTTGATATGCTTTTGTATTTCTAAAAATCAAGAAATTGTACCAAGTTAAATGTTGTGACAACCTTCAATATATAATTTTCAAATAAATTCGTAACTATTAGAAATTGAGAAAACTATTTCTTATAATTTTGTTATAGTCTATTTACTGACAGACAAAAAAAAATTACGAGCACTATCTTGTCAGTTTTTTCAATTTTTCGTTTTTTTTAGAAGATCAGACCAATGTTGATTCAACTTTTTTACTCATTTTGGTCAGTACCATATACCTACAAAAAATGTACCCTTTTTTCAAACACCTTTATAGACATCAGGGTCAATTATGTAGTAGAGTTAATAGTTAGATCCTTGTTATTTAGCAAACAATACTTTATTTAAACGAACTCACAATTTCAGCCTGCGACAGAATGATAAAAGCAGCAAGTCAGTTTTCGGAGATAATATTCACTACACTTTGATATTAATAACTTTGTTACTCGCTTTGTTATTATTTAATCCAATATTGTCAGCACATTTTAATCTCCATAAAATATTTAGTTAGCGTTTAATAAGCTTTTGAGCTTTGTTCCGTTTTAATATAATTTTGAACTTTGTAATAAAAAACATGTTAGTGAATTTGACCGAATTCTATTGTTACGTCTCTATTTTCAGCGCAATTTAATTACATTCCAATTATTCTCATCGGCTGACTGTATTGAAAACTGCGAGAGTGACTGTGACGTTAGCACATAATCCAATACGGGAACATAGCAACTAATTATCACTTCTGCATTTTTCATCTCATTTCAATTAGTGCATACGCTTCGTAGGTATATTTAAATTGAAAGACTGATATATCAATTAAAAGGTTTAATAATTAAAACATGGCTGGATTTTTAATTAATTTATTTAAAAGAGGATAGTACGAGTTGTACGGGAGTAGTACCTACTCATAGCTAAAAATAAATAACGGTGTATCATGTACACAAAATACATTCGTAGTTAACATTCAGATTTTACACATCTTCATTTTGGCTTGACACTCTGGCCGAGCCGACTACCCCGTACTCCCTGTAGTACTGAATACTGGATACGCCAGGCCTACCCAGCCAGAGATTTTTTGGACACACACTAACAGCCGGCCCCGCTCAGGACACGACGCGGACTAGAGAATAGCACACTAGTTAACAAACACAAACATAAAAAAATATTTGTTTAGTAGACTCCCCAACTTTCTAAATGGAAATCTATGTTGGGTGACTTTTTTAACGTGGGATTCTACCATATGTATGTATTTGAATTCTGTGAAAATTTTGTCATTACTCTTCCTACAGTATTTCAATTATTGTCCTTAAAAATGGATGCGAATTTAAAGATATGTAATTGAATTTCATATCCCGGATGACCTTAGTTTTAAAGTAGTTCTTTGAGATTTATATGAAACATGGTTTTCAGTTTTGTTTCAGAATTGTTGTTCTAATTACGTCTTGCATGTTTTTATGTACTCCTTCGGCTTTGCATCATTGCTGATTTTTTTCTGTATTGTTGATGCTGTTACAATTAGATAGTAAACCTGAAAAGAAAATTAATATCCGAAAGCGAAAAAGTCCTGCAATATTAAATTTAATGTTGTGTTTAGTTATTATGTAGTTGAATTCAATGTCGATTATTTCAATCACCTTATGTTAAGGGGAAGTGTTTCTTTATTCTACCATTCAATTTCGCTTTACCGTCTCGAAATGAATCCTACCCTCTCCTATGTTATTTGCTAGAATCTTTATCTAAATTCCTTATTTCGGCTATGTCCTTAATAATTCCTTGATATTTTTATTAATTATTACACATTTTCACTTCACATCACTATACTTCACCTCACTACACTTCACTATCATGTTAATAATATAATAAAATTACACAATCACTACGAAGCTCAATTAAACACGTCCGTCTCCTACCGTGATTTGAAGAAGACTCCCGACAGCAGAAAAGTCCTTAAAAAGACCGTAGATAAAATGTACCTATAATATTAAATTTAATTTATGCAAATATTCGTACCTAAAGGTAATGACTAACGTCTACGAAGCGAGTAACTTAACGATAAAGTTGAAAAATCAACTGGCCTCGCCGGGACTCGAACCCGGGACCTCCCACTTGCCGGGCGGGAAGTCTACCATCTGAGCTACGAGGCACCGACGACGTCAGTTGATTTTTCCTTGCACAATTTGTCAGCAACTGTAGTAGTGATTGGTGAACATTGCCGCCTATAATCACATACAGACTAACAGAAGTGCAGTGGCGAAAGCCGAAATGAATTATATGCAAATATTCGTACCTAAAGGTAATGACTAACGTCTGCGAAGCGAGTAATAAAGATAAATTTGAAAAATCAACTGGCCTCGCCGGAACTCGAACCCGGGACCTCCCACTTGCCGGGTGGGAACTCTACCATTTGAGCTACGAAGCACTGACGACATCAGTTGATTTTTCCTTGCACAATTTGACAGAAACTGTAGTAGTGAATGGTGAACATTGCCGCCTTCGGGGTTCGAGTCCCGGCGAGGCCAGTTGATTTTTCAAATTTGTCGTTAATTAAATTTAATGTTGTCTTTAGTTGAATTTAATACCGATCATTCCAATCATCTTATGTTATGATGAAGTGTTCCTTTATATTCTATTATCTTATTTCAATTTACCGTCTGGAAATGAATCCTATCCTGTCCTATGTTATTTGCTAGAATATTCATCTATATTTCTTATTTCAGCTACGTCCTTAATAATTCCTTGATATATTTTTTTAATTATTACACATTTTCACTTCACATCACCATACTTCACTTCATCTCACTACATTTCACTATCATATTATTAATATAATGAAATTACGCAATCACTACGGATCTCAAATAAACACGTCCGTCTCGCAACGTGGTTGAAACAACGCTCCTTAACATTCAGTTTTTACACATCGTACAAAAATTCACAAAGAGCACATACATATCCATGTGCTCTCAAAATCGACAATAGAATAATTCGGAAAATAGCTAGAAATATCTAGTGGAAGAATTCGTTGGTGACATCATTGATAGGGACTCCTACTGGTTGTCTGTACACCAATGGAGTCTGCATCGATTCATTAAATGAACAGCAAATAAAACAAATTGATACTGAGTTGCAATTAGAAATAATGGATATTACATTACAATGCTGCACTAAAAATACGATGAATTTTGTAATTTATTAAATGAAGGTGAAATTATAATTTTTGGAACTTATTGCCATACCATAATTTTCCGAGGTTAAGACAATTTGCAGAACGATATGTTATTTTTGTTATTATTTGTGTTTGGAATAATACGTGTATTAACAGGTTAATTATTTACTGTCCAGTCCACATATTTTTGCAATTTCGAATTTTTTGCCCCCGATTTAAAAAGGTTGCGCGCCACTGAATTATACTCTGGCTTCTAACATAATTAAATTTGGATAACATATTAAGTTATATAATTAATATTTAACATCGTATATGTATCAACAATGAAAACAATTTACAATATAATTATATCCTTATTTTAATAATCATATTGGTTATGAATTTTTATCCATAAACTTTTTGCTATAAAATTATTTATTAAATAGATGTTACAGTAATAGTACATAGTGATGTGCATATTGCCCGGTAAATGTAGATATTCGATTATAATTGTTTTCGCTTGCAATTCAACTAAATATAACAACAATGACCTCACCTAATGCACAAAACTTGCCCCGCGTTTTCCAAGAGTGACTTTTGTGGGTTAGGTGAGGTTATGTTTGGTTGAGTTAAAGCCGAAAGTAGTTTTGGGCGCAAGTCTCTACATTTACCGGCAATGTGCACATCATCCCATTATGTACATTTACTGTAACATAGATATTAGGTACCTACTAATTATTGTAAATTTTATGATTGTATTTACTTACTAAGAGTATCCGTAGAAAAAATTTAGAGGTGTAAATCGAAAAGTGGACCAAAGATGTTTAATATGGGAAATTTATTTTTCTTTGTCCAAACGTTACCAAAATATTTTATGCAAAAATACTTCAAATAGTAGTTGGAAATTTAATTATGTAATAAAGATAAATACAAAATACTTACACAATGACGAAAATATAGAAGAAATATCTGAGGTAAAAAAGATTTGTATCATAGTCGAAAAATCTAATTTAAAAATTCTTTAAATAAAAATTATTTTAGAAAATGTGTGCGTGGGTGACTAGAGAAGCTTCACAACTGCATAAAATAAAAATCATCACGTAAGGACATAAAGTAACAGAACGGACATAGACAATCAGTTGAACAGTGTGAATAAGACGTTTGGAGTTTTTATATAAAACCATCTTCCTTTATTCATCCTTCACACTTGGGCATCCCTGTAATTCAAAATAAAGTTAATATTTTATTTGCATTTTATTCTAGAGAGTCATGGATTATGATAGTAAATTGAACAATTGCGTTGTATTTAAGTGTTAGTTAAAATTAGAGTATAATTTAATGCAGAATTCAAATCTTTAATTTCTAACTGAAATGTTCTTGCATAAAACAATTTGATACGTTTGCGCAAAAAAACTGGTTTTCTATGTTAAACTCCTGCGGGGCTGCCTTTTGATTTACACCTTGTACGTACGCGTTATAATGAATTCAACATGAATATAGACAAAAATATCATAACCCATAAAACAAATTGTATTTATGGAGCGAATTTACTGACTGTACGTCAACTTTCTAGCACTAGTAACAGTTTTATATGGTTTCAAGATTGAAAGTTTCTATATTAAGGAATCCCTACGAAAACATTTTATATAGATAGATAAAAAATTCTTTATATCTATAGCCTACAATTAATTACATTTTATAAAATATTTTCTACAGCTAGGATGAGTAGAAATAGTAAGAAAAATCTAAATATTTTCAGCACAAAATGGAATGTATTTTCTATCCTTCCAGGCTAATTTTAACAGCCTGTTAAAATTTGTACCGAGATTTATACGTAACCAATTGACAAAAAATTATTACATATCATTTTTTATCAGTGCCTGCTACTGTTAATAGTGCAAAATTTAAACAGGATTTTAATATTACCATGAAAAGATAAAGAATACACTTCAATTACCATTAACACTTCGTTGGTCGCGCGGCGGTCCAGTAGATTCCAGCAATTGTATTTATTTTATTTTAAAAACTAATAGAGATAAAGGGATCTGGTTTTTATGATACCACAGACACATTCATTTTCTGGGTTTTCCCAAAGTTCCATTGTTGTAAGGACCACTGTTTCCAAATAATTTATTAGTCGCGTCAGGTGTGTGTATTTGTCGTTGAGTCTGCGGTAGTGAACGTTTTGTTTTTTGTCTGACTATTTATTGTGTTTTTTTTATTATAATTGTACAAAAATGAGTAAAAAAATATATAACTTAACCAAATTAAAGATATTGAAAAAGAACTCAACCGTCTTATAGACGAAGAAAGTAATTTTGACTATAGACAGACTATGATTTTGAGGAGTCAGATGAATCTGAAATATTATGCGGATTATGAAATGGACAAGGAAGATCTAGAACAAGCAAAAGATACAAGAGATTTTTTTTACAGCGGTATGTACTTGTGCATAAATTTGCGTGCAGTTAAAATTTGCCAGAACTGTTTCGAAAATATTGGAGGAGCTTCTGAAACAGATTCAAAATAATTAAATTTTATTAAAATTGACTGTTTCGTAATATTTTTAAATATACTACAGTCGACTCTCTCTAAATCGAATTCGTAAGGGGTATTTGAATTTGTTCGAATTAGAGAGAATTCGAACTAGAGAGACTAAAAGAAAATTAAATGAACATTTGTATAAATTACATAGAATATATATATATATATATATATATATATATATATATATATATATATATATATATATATATATATATATAGTAAATACTTTTTTACCTTCGGTCACTTTTAGGTAAGGAAGGTATTGTCTGGTCAAATAATACAATGATGAATTTTTAGTGAATAAGCACATTGTAGGATCTCTAGGATACGATTTTACTATTTTTACGATGATGTCTGTATGTGTGTTGTGTGTATGTCTGTGTGTATGTGTGTGAAGAAAAATAAAAATGTAATACATACAATTACAGAGGCTTGAAGAAATTTGAAATTTTTGTTTGTTTGAATATTTTGTTGTGAGCTTGTTTTTCAAAGTACGCTTCTACTTTTTGGAAGTTTTTGAAGATTTCTTCGGGGACAATCGCGTCTAAGAATTGTATCTAATTTCGATTTATAGAGAGCCGAGATACATGAGATATTTCAGTTTGAATCTAACGGTTTGTTAACTTCACTTACTAATAAATTTCTGACTATTTAAAATGTTTTTAAGAGATACCACATTTTTTGTTAATATTTGAGAATAACAGAGCAATATAAATTGTGTTTATTATTCATTTGTATTAAGTACTTGTTCAATAAAAGTAACAAGAACCGTTTTATTGGTGTAGGTGGCATGTTCAGTGTATAATTTCGGCAATATGTAAACTTTCCCTTTTAGATAAGAAGTTTGGTAGCTTGACCATCCATCATACATCACTACGGTATGCAATTAGTCTCATGCTAAGCCGAGCGAGAGCCCGAATATTCAATGAAGCGAGAACTCCATGTGTCTACCTCAACTGCTGAGGTCTGCACCATCAGCAGGAATACTAAATCATCCCCTGAGATATTGTTCCGTTCTCAAGATAAGAAAATATTACATTTATTATGGAGATATCTCATTATTCAACAAAAATTGCAGATATAATACTTAGTAGGCAGGATATAAATTATGTTATTTATTTTTGGAAAAATGAGAATGACGAATAACTTCAAATAATTATTCTCTGTAAAACGTTCTGTATAATAACTGGAGAAATTGAAAAATATGAATTTTGAATTTAATTAGCATGGACACTTCTCTAAATATACCTTAATATTACCTAACCTAATGCATAAATAATAAAAAACACTGTACAAAGTACAATTGCGACACTTGGTGAACTGCTTTAATAATATTTAAATTACACTTGGCAAGTTTCACAAAATTTCAGTCTCTGAATCAACCTCTCGGTCATTTACCAGAGACTGGCCCACTCAACCAGAACCACAGACGCGTTTCGCTCTTATTGCAGCTCTTCAGTGTGGTGTACTGACGCTTCTTGCGAGGCACTGAAACTTGACAAGTGTAATTTAAATATTACTAATGCATAAAACTTGGTCTGAGTTTAGCGGGCTTGTGTTTTCTGTTTTAGGTTATTTTATGAAACGTTCAAAAAATTATAAGCAAAAATGTCTAAAATATTCTTCTCAGAATTTGTTTTCTTTAAAAATGACCAGGCGTTTTATAAAACGGCTGTTTTTTTAAATCGTCTCGGTTTGGCTTTTCTAAAATGTGGCAGCCTACTTATGTGATATTTGATAACTAACAGTCAACTAACGACAGTAGCCTGGGCGATTGTCATTTGAGCAACGGACACTTCGCGCTTAGCGAACTGTAAGAAACTGGTACTCCTATACTTGAATTCGGATATTACCCTTTGATTCTAAATCATTTCCTTACATGTCATCATTACAGTTAATGTATTGCGTAGGCAATCTATGAAAAACTGTCAGAGTGTATTCACACAAGTTTACAAATCCATAGAATTTTCCACATTCAAATTTTGTTCTAGTTGAAACCACTTCATGTTAGCACAATGCATAGGATTATTATTTTTTGTAAACATAGGTCAATTGTCCTTAGCTTAGTTGACATTGTCTGTTCTAAATTTCCTACTTAAGAGTGTGGTGTGATTTTAACATATTGACACTATATAGATAACGCAAAATGATGTATTTATCACCTTTCAAAATTAAATTGAATTTGCACGTGTTGTTGCTTCTTATTTTTTATAATTATTTGAATTAATTTTCCGTTCTTGTGAATTTTTCTTACGTTTGTTCTGGATATACACCGTATATAAATCATTAAATCGCAACAAATATTGCTTGTTGAATATTATTTTGTGATACACATTTATCGTATTTTTTATATTTACCTCCTGCTACTCTTGGTAAGGGAGGTATAGGGATCGTGCTAAAAATCGCATATCGAGATTTTGGTAAATGACCACGTTTTAAAGAGCCCTAAAAACCTTGTATTTCTACCTTACTCTTATATGGAAAGATGCCATTAGATTTTTGAGTACGTTAGATAGATAACGCGAAATGGCACTTTACTGGAAGCTCAAAATAGTTTTTCTTCGAAAAATATCTTTAAGTGTTATTTTTTCGAGATTTGTTATTATAATAATTAAAGTTTTTTTAAATTTTCTACATTTTCTAATTTAATACTTTTGTATATATTTTTGAGATAAATTTCTAAAATTATCTAGAATTGTAATCCTGGAGGCTACATTTTAAACACAACTCCATGGTTACACATTTCAGATCTCAAATGTATGTAACTGACAGATATATGTCACTGTCAACAAACTAATCATCTCAAATAATAGCAGTAACGTTTTGAAAAGAAAATAGTAAATGGAACAATAATTATATGGAAAGGAACTTAATACAGTTTCCAGCATAAGTAAATATGTTGGAATATATGTAAGATAATAAAAATATATAATATATCATCACGGCATATTACCCATTGCTGGGTGAGCCAATCTGCTTTTTACATAGATGTCGGTAATAATGATGACATATTTATACTGTGCGGGCGTTTACCAGGCGTCACTTCACGCAAATCTGGGGAACCGGGTTCGATTCCGACCGACGCCAAATATTTTAGAATTTTAAATGATACAAAATTGATCCTTGTGGTGCACTCTCCACGCCAGCAATGAATATAGGTAAGTATATAAATAAATAAAATAAATATATCATCACGGCATATTACCCATTGCTGGGTCCGCCTATCTGCTTTGTACACAGATTTCGGTAACGATGATGACATATTTGTACCGTGCGGGCCTTTACCAGGTGTCACCTCACGAGCAGTTATTGCTGGCGTGGAGAGTGCACCACAGGAGTCATTTTTGTGCCATTTAAAATTCGAGATATTTTGTGTCGGTCGGGATCGAACCTGGTATTTAAATTTAATTTAATTTTAAGTATTTACAAGAATAAAAATTATATTAAACGGGAGGTATTGTGTTGGTCACATCAGATTTTCTTCTTTCGTGTTTTTCATGTAGAATGATTCTAATGTTTTTTGAATTAAAACATTTTACAAAAAAAAACAATAAACAATAATGCGAATAAATTACAAATTATAATACATACGTTTGTGACAACTGAGAGTCAATAAAATACATCTGTGATTTACTGAAATATACTTCATGTACTTTTTACTTTTATTGGAAATAAATCAAAACTTCTTGCATTATTTCCAAGTCAGTGAGTTCTTTATATCTTGGCACAGCGTCTTGCGTTTCCTTATTTCAAATAAACAATTCTTTCATTTTAATTCGGACCATTCCTATTACATTCGTAATTCGTATCTTTATGAACCCAGCTCACAGCTCAAATTGTTATTAGTTTTTACCAATTTGATCCAGTTTGTGGTAATCGACTAACAATAGGGACAGTTAATGTTATTTGTATAAGATTTGTGTATATATAAAAGAATAGATATTAAGGATACAAGTTTGATATAGTGTTCATAATGAAACGCGTGTGATGTTAAATCACGAGGCGATGAGCCGAGTGTTTTAATCACGCAAGTTTCATTAGGCTATATCAAATGTGTATCCTTCAATATTTTATCTACAACAGTTTAAATTGATCTTAAAATATATTTTTCGTTTATTTTTTGACATAATGAGAAACATTGAAATGTTCATTCGTAGCCTACGTTATTAATACGTAAGGGTGATTTAATGGCACTGAGTGTCATTATGAGTTTCATAATAGCACTGAGTGTCATTATGAAATTCATAATGACACTCAGTGCCATTAAATCACTCATAAAGACATTGAAATTAGTGTATTAATTTCATATTAGCGCACTGTTGTAGATAAAATGTATAATAGAATTATGATAACTTTTAGAGAATATTAAAGCATTCGTAGAATGTTTTTCTATGTCTCTTCCTTCTTTATTACTATTATAATATATCTCTGTCTAATTTGGACGCAGTTTTAATGCATTTCTTATCTCATGAACAGGTAATTGCCAGCTAGCTGAAAAAGAAAAAGTAAAAATAAGAGTAATTTGCTGATGGTCGAGGCAGTATCACAATTTTTATGGAACAATGTTTTACCAAGATCGTATTTCTAATATCGTAATGAAAAATGAAGAGTAAATAATGAACGAATATTACAGAACAACGAGGGTAAAAATCAATATTCTTTTAGACATAATTAAACGGATTTTTTTTATAATGCTGGCTATATAAAAATATCTTATGAATGTAAGACGATATCCCTTTAAATAATCACATAATCATATCAATGAAAATTTTCCTTATCTATCTAAGTAGAAGTCGAGAAAGTTCTGTAAGATTCTTAATATCCAACTAGTCCTTGCAATGCGACTTTGGTAATACTTATATAAACATTAATTACACACGTAGTTCATATTAGAGATGTAATGGATATCCAGTTACTATCCGAAATCCGGATTATATGAAAAAACAGTTACAAGTATTTACAACCGATATGGGAGAAGACATACTTCCTATATAAGCGCTGTTTTATGGCACGAGAAACGCGATTTTTTTTCCAATATACTAAAAAGTAAGTACCATATATCCATTTTGAATGGAAAGGTGAAAGGAGAGATATATATGAAAGATAGAATAAACGACTGATATTGTTGATGGCATGAAATAATAAACAGGATTGCAGTCCAAAATTTTATTACTTAGTCTAAGCCCAACGTGCAGCTTCATCAGGGCAAACTGATGAAAATACATATATTAACACATGTTTTAACATTTAAAAACTCTTATGTGGCCAGCACATTACCTTCCGTCTATTCTGTGTATTATGTACAAATTCCATACATAAATTTTCTTGCAAAAGATTTCATATTACCAGTAAAATTATTTCATAAACAAACTATGTAAATTGCACTCGACACTGACATCTTCTTTAGTTTTTCCCATTCGTTAGGGGTAGCTATTCTTGATTTTCTTCATCCACTCATTTCTATTTTGCTTGTCGTCCTCATTCAGTTCCTTTTCTCTGAAGCAATACAGTTCTTCCATCTTCTCTTTGGTCTTCCTCTATTTCTTCTACCGTATACTACTAAGCTGTTCATTCTTCTTCCGATATATTATTCATCTCGCCTTATGACATGTGCAAACCAATGTAATCGTCTCTCTTGTATCTTTCTAGAAACTTCTATCACTTAAGCCATTTCCCTTATCTTCTCTTTCTTATCCTATATTTCCGTGTCTTCCCCAATATCCATCTCAACTTCTTTATCTCTCTGCCACATTCATTTTCTTTTCATTGACACTGATATTTGTCAATTAGAATTTTCTTAATATAGTAGCTGTTTCATGGTTATACCATAGCTGGCTGATTTACGAAATTTAATTTCTTATATTCAATGAATATGAAGTATAAAATGCAATTAATTAGCATAGATAACAGAATATTCTTTAATATTTATAATAACATTAAATGTCAAAAATGATATGTGACATCGTTTTTTCAAGAAAAACTGTTAAAATCTTCGTAACATCATAGTAAAAATAGTAAAATCGTATCCTAGAGATCCTACAAAGTATGTACTTACAGGTGTTAAAAAGAATATATATATATATATATATATATATATATATATATATATATATATATATATATATATATATATATATATACTGTGTCTCCCAAGCAAACCTTGACATAGGCTTTTAGCAAGGGAAAACAATTTTTTGTAAATAAAAAGTGTTCGGCTGAAAATTAAGCCGTACTATTGTATATGATAATACAAGTACATTACCTCCTGTACGTTGTTTAATATGAATTACTTTATTATCATTGCATAAATCAAATAAAATTATAAGGAAATATCAATAAATATTTGTTTCAATATTTTATTGTATAATACCTATAAAAATATTTTCAATTGTCATTGTGGCTGAATGGTTAGCATGGCTGACTGTGGAATGAAAAACTTTAAAGGTTGGGGTTCAAATCTCCATTAAGACTAAACTTTTCATAATTTTGTTTTGTATTAATTACGAATTATATTAAAGATATTATGAGATAATATGGAAGAGTTAGTTAAATAATTACAAATAAGTTTCTATCACGATATAATAGTAATTTCAATGGAAGTAGTAACCGTAAAAAACAAAATTGTAAACTATACTTTTTCTTTATAAATACAGTAAAAATAGAAAACATACACATATTCATTGTGTCTAAGTCATGTTTTATTAAAATCAAAAGAAAATATTATGCATTTTTATTAGATACATATTTTGATTATTGTAATCAATTTTTGTCATTGTTAAAACCGATTATTTTTATTTATAAAATATTGTTATCCATTTCAATTACCTATCTATCTTCTATTTCGAATTACAATAATTTAAAAATAAGCTTTTTCTATAAAAATTATTTAAGGTTTCAAGTATTTTTCTTTTCGTGTAAACAATGGGTTCATTGTTTGGATTTTTGTTTGGTTTATATCAAATATTCGCGTCAAAATGATTTTCTTAAACGTTAGCGATCCAGTGAATATTATAAAAATGTATTACAATTCATAATTAATTCATAAATAAATTTAAAAAATGAAAAGTTTAGCCTAATGGAGATTTGAATTTCAACCTTCAAAAGTTCTTTCATTCCACAGGCAACCTTACTAACCATTCAGCTACAATAACACTTGCAAATACTTTTTATTACATAATAAAATATTGAAACAAATATTAATTAACAGTTATTTATAATTTTCTTTAATTTATGCACTGATAATACAGTAATTAGAATTAAATAACATACAGGAGGTAATGTACTATTATCATGTTCAATAGCATGGCTTAATTTTCTGCCGGACACTACTTTTTATTTGAAGAAAACTGTTTTTCCATGATAAACGCCTACGTCAAGGTTTACTTGGCACACACGGTATATATTATCGTCGAGAAAATATTTTAATTGACATTCGTCATTTAGATTACAAGGTAACATTGATAATAGCTTTTACAATGGCGATGGTTTAACAAACTTCTTTTAAATAAGAATCTGGTATAACTTAAGAAGTTGGAGAGATCCGTAAAAGAACTAGGCCGGCTGCTCAAACAATTTTCAGATTCTACTGTAAGTTTATTTTTCATTGTCCGTCCAGAAATTTACATTATTTGAAATGTTTTTAATATGCAGCATTTCTGATATTAATCGTTTGTTTAGGTTACAAAACACTATATCGAGATTTCAACACACATTTGACTTCGATGGAGTCAGGGTTATAGATACAGAACCAAACCTAAACAAACAATTAATATGAGAAATGCTACATACTATAAATGACCCAAATAATTGAAGTATCAGGACGGACATTAAAAACCTCAGCTAAACATACAATAGAATCTGTAACTCCTCTACCAGTTACATCAGGTTCTTATTTAAAAGAACAAAAAAATGTTACACCATCGCCATTGTAAAAGCTATTGTCAAAGTTACCTTGTCTTTTCACTGACGATTGTTAATGTCTAAACCTTTTTTAATACTCGAAGATGTTTATATATATCTTTTGTTAACGCCGCAGTACTAAGTACAAATATTTTTACCTTCCGTCACCTTTAGGTAAGGAAGGTATTGTCTTTGGTCAAAAAATTCAGTGATAAGTTTTTAGTGAATAAGCATGTTTTAGGGTCCCTATGATACGATTTTACTATTTTTACGATAATGTCTGTGTGTGTGTGTGTTTGTGTGTGTGTGTGTGTGTATGTGTGTGTGTGTGTGTGTGTGTATATGCATGTGACGAAAGTTTCGGATCGCATAACTTTAATACCACGATTCCAAAAATTATATTTTTTTCGTATTCCTCAAGTTTACATCCAGAAGAACAACTGATTAGACTTTGGTTATAATTGTTGAACCAAAAGTAGCCTCATTTGAAGATTTAACACTTAAATTTGATTTATTGACATTTAACGTTATTATAACTTAAAGAATATATTATTCTCTATACGATTTGATTGCATTTTTACCTCTCGCTAAGAGAGGTATTGCATTCATGCTAAAAATCGCATATCCAGATTTTATTGAATAAGCACGTTTTAAGGTCCCTACAATCCGATTTTATCATTTTTACGATGATGTCTGTGTGTGTGTGTGTGTGTGTGTGTGTGTGTGTGTGTGTGTGTGGATGTGTGTGTGTATGTGTGTGTGTGTGTGGGATGTTGGAAGGACGGTTACTCAAAAACTATAAGACTTTAAATTTTTTTAACTACGTATTTCCCAATCGGACATTCATGGGAAGATCTGAAAAGGTTTTGGTAACAATTGGACAACCGGAAGTAGAAGATTCTTGAAAAAAAATCTTTTAAATAATATTTTTTGAAATTTTTTCTTGATAATATTAAAGAAAAATAAATTCTCTTTCTGATACATTTAAATATTTTACAATATATTCTATAGATTTAGAGATAGAAGAAATATAGTATGTAAAATAATCTGTTATAATAAATTTTACAGCCGAAAGAATGGCCATGGAAAATAGTTGAAAATTGAATTTGTTTGTAACTGACAGATAATGTCAGTGTCAGAAATCCGAAGACATTACTGAAGACTTTTTCTGGGAAGTACATACATTATATTATTTCTTAATGTATTAATAGAATTGGAAACATTTCGAAAAATTAGAAGAGGACAAAATTTCTTCATCAAAAATGAATTTAAAATTAAACAATCTAAATATATATGGAATAGATATATGCGTAAGTAGAATTTTTGGTGTAGAGTGTAGGTATACAAGAAATGTTAAATACAATAGGGAGCGAGCAGTCATATGATTTTGTTGGCCTTGACAAGCAGATATGGGGGCCCATGTCAGAATGATAGCTAGTAATTATGTATATAGATGTCAAATATCATAATTTCTCATTCTAAATTTAGTGATTTTCCAATTCCATGTGGAGCAGAATTAAATGTTAAATATCTAAGGCATACAAGTAAACTTCAAACTCCTGGTGATAAATTAACTACGTAACTTTAGAAAATCTTGAAATTTTTAATGAAAAATTCTAACATTTGACATCTATGTACATAATTACTAATTATCATTCTGAAACGGGCCCACACATTTGCTTGTCAAGCCCAAAAATGTAACATTACCGTTCGCGCCCTATACTTATGTAACCAAAAAAAGGAAGTGGCGAGAGGTATTGTGCTGGCCACAACAGATTTTTTACTTCATATTCAATAGACCGGCTCCGGTGGCTCAATGGTTAGAGCAACGCTCCTTAGTCATGAGTGCGCTCGGGGTTCTGGGTTCGAATCCCACTAAGGCATGGATGTTTGTGATGTGAACCCACTCTGTAATTGAGATTTAAACCTGTTGAGGGGTTTAAAAAAAAATAGATATAGAGTTAAAGAATTTTAAAGAAATTAAATTTTATAAATCAGCCAGCTATGCTAAACATGGAAACTACTAATATATTCATATAATTTAAATTGACAGATGTCAGTATAAATAAAAAGTAAATTAATGTGGCAGAGGTGAGGATGTTGAAGTAAATGTTGAGGAAGACAAGGAAAGATACGGTAAGGAAATAACTCTAGTGTTACAAGTTTCTAGAAAGATACAAGCGAGATGATTACATTGGTTTGAAAATGTCATGATGAGAAATGAAGAGTATATTGGATAAAGAATGAATAGCTTAGTAATAGAAGGTTGAACAGAGAAAGACCAAAGATAAGATAGAAGGACTGTATTGCGGAAGACTTGAGAGAAAAGGAACTGAATGGGAACGACACGTAAAACAGAAATGAGTGGAAGAAGAAAATATAAAATAGCTATCCCTAACGAATGGGGAAAGCTAAAGAAGAAGATGTTAGTGTCAAGTGAAATTTGCATAGTTTGTTTATGAAATAATTTTACTGGAAATTTAGAATCTTTTGCAAGAAAATTTATGTATGGAATTTATACATAATACACAGGATTGACGGAAGGTATTGTGCTGGCCACAATAGATTTTTTAAATGTTAAAGCAACACATGCTAATATATGTATTTTCACCAGTTTGCCCTGATAAAGCTGCAAGTGGCAGCAAAACATTGGTCTTAAGACAAAATAATAAAATTTTGGATTGCAATCCTGCTTATTATTTCATCGCAGAAATATTTATGTATGCTAAATTTTAAACACATACAAATAAGTATGTAATACGTCCTGGCGACTATTACGCATTTGTTACTTTGACATTTATCCGTTAAAATTGTAGTTTTGAGTGTTCCATATAGGTTGAAGTATTTATGAGACAGCGTATAAAGTTATGTTTCGGACAGTCGGATATAACAAAAAGTTACAACGTTACGGCTTATGTGCAGAACTGTGTGCTCTAAGAAGGATTTCTCCGTTAGTAGGTGCCCTAATGAACACCCAGATTTTTGTAAGAAACTTAGAGCTGTCTCGAGTTTTCTGTGAGATGAACTGTAAAGTAAGGGTTTGAGATTCACTAGTCTCTTCCTTTAGAATCTTAGAGAGTATATGGTGAAAGTTTAAACTCTGACTCTTTCTTGTTAACTTATTTGATTTCTTGTTGTTTATATCTTTTACTTCGGGTCTTTGACTAAGCTTGGTATTTCTGAGTGAAATAACCAATTAAATTGTACTATGTGTATAGCTCTCTCACCGTGGTGTAATTTTGTATTACTCTGAGTTTTATTCATGTAAGTAATTTGATTTTGTTGTTGATGTTCGAGATTGATTTTATGAATTAGGGAATACGACCTCTGGATATATATGAATTTAGTTGATTGCGTTGCAGTTTGTGCGAACAAAAATCGTCATTAAATGTTCAGAAATCGGCATTAAATTAATCTATTATACGACTATTTCATGGAAAGGTAGTGTTGCCAATCTTATGATAATTATTGTACATATAAGATAATTGGTTGGTGTACTAAGTACAAAAATATGTACAAGAAGAATGAATTAAATAGTTCCGATGAAGAAATTTGAAATAATACAAAATTTTTAATGTTCTTCACGATACCTTCAATGTTTGGGGTTCGCAACACTGAACATAAGTTCGTTTGTTTGACTGACAGTATCTGACAGATTTGTCAACATAAGTTATAAAAGTAAATATTTCTTTCATTTTTACAATTTTTCGATTTTAAATAAAATTTATTACTTATGTATCTCGGAACCGAAGTTCCTTTTTATCACTCATTTGGTCGTATGGTTTATTTCTCATATTTATGTTAAAAAGTAGAACTTTACTATCTTGATACATATATAACTATAATTTGCTCGCGGAGTATTATTTAAGTTTATATAATTTGGAATTACGTGTTTGCTTCTGCTTCACACCCATTTCTAGAGTGTGTCTTATGGCCATTTACATTGCTCGTAGTTAAAGTCTTAACCAAAAGTTAAAAAAGTGCGTATCGATATTTTGACAATAATATTTAAAAAGTCATTTGACTTTTCGTTTCGATACGATATTATTAATGTAACCAACAAATAAAAATTATCTATAAGCGCAACTGGCCATTATTGACCTGTTAAACACGAGCGTCTCAAATGAATAACTTAGTGACACTAGCAAATTTTTATTGATTTACAGACCGTTTTTTACCTCTCGCTAAGAGAGGTATTGGATTCATGCTAAAAATCGCATATCCAGATTTTATTGAATAAGCACGTTTTAAGGTCCCTACAATCCGATTTTAACATTTTTACGATGATGTCTGTGTGTGTGTGTGTGTGTGTGTGTGTGTGTGTGTGTGTGTGTGGATGTGTGTGTGTATGTGTGTGTGTGTGTGTGGGATGTTGGAAGGACGGTTACTCAAAAACTATAAGACTTAAAATTTGTTTAACAACGTATTTCCCAATCGGACATTCATGGGAAGATCTGAAAAGGTTTTGGTAACAATTGGACAACCGGAAGTAGAAGATTCTTGAAAAAAAATCTTCTAAATATTATTTTTTGAAAATTTTTCTTGATAATATTAAAGAAAAATAAATTCTCTTTCTGATACATTTAAATATTTTTATACATATTTTATAGATTTAGAGATAAAAGGAATATAATATATAAAATAATGTTGTAATTAATTTTACAACCGAAAGGATGCCATGAAAAATAGTTGCAAATTTAAATTATTTGTAACTGACAGATAAATGTCAGTGTCAGAAATAATGAGTAATGAAAGAAAAATGTACTTGGAGAATCCCTTAATGCTTGATCTGTGACTATTATGGAGATGACAAGTCTAGGTTGAAGGACTTAAATTTGTTTCAAACATTATGGGACAATGTACACCAGTACTGTAGACTAGAGTAACTTTGAATTGCGAAAAAGCTATCAAATTCTTCTCAAGTAAGTTGTAAATATTGACAAAATTACACATCGATATAAGAATAATCGGAGTGCAATCTATCCGTCACTTTATTAAAGGGAAATGGTAAACTCTACTTTGTAATTTATTGTAACATAATTTATGGTAAAATATCTTTACGTTGAGACATGCTATTATTGAATAATAAAGAAGTTTATACGTCATAGATTTATATGAATATATTATTTGTATTTATAAAAATATTCTTTGCTTTATGCATACAGCCAGGTAAAATATACGGCGAGAGGTTATGTGCTGGCCACATCAGATTTTTTAAAAGTATTTTGATATGTACCCTTTTATTTGAGGACTCCTAAAATACGGATAGCTATGGCAGCGAATATGTTACCCTTGATATTAATTGTTTTGCATTAATAAAATTAGCATTTTACTTACGGATCAAGTAACATTTCATCTGTATACTCAAATCAGATTTGCAGCCAATACACGTCATTAATAAAAGTAACTAGATGTGTAACGTCATGAACTGGTACGTTTACATAGGTTTGAGAATTGTAATGAAAAAAGTTATACAGGTTGTATACAATTGTATTTCAAACTGTCGTGATATTTTCAAAAAATAATTTTGTTTCACACTGTAATAAATACGACATATTAACTAAATTGTCAATAAATGTTCGTAATATGATTAAGAATAAAAGTAAAATAAAGATAACATTACTAATATCAAGCTTTTATTTATAATACCAAAGTTAAAGTCTAACCAAAGGGGGGGGGGGGCTTTAGTTCAATATTGTATCATTCATATAATATTTTTCAATTTTTCAATATCTTCATGATTTTATTTCGCAATTTAAATAAGAACAATAGTTTTATTTAACTAAACAGCATATAAATACGAGCACAAAAATATACAAAATTGAACTATAATTCTATATAATACCATTGATTAAATAGTATATATAGATTGGCAATACTATAGTCAATCCGCGTAACACATTTTAATTCTGTACGAGTAAGAGCCATCTGTGCTGTAGTTGCATACTATACATGTGTTTAATTCGCTACAAAATAGCAGCATGTTAGTACACATTGCTGGGCCGAACATCGGGCGGAGCCAAACAATTTTAAAATGAGAATTTGTTAAACCTATTTCGTCATTTCTTCAGAGATATTTAATTTAATTATAAATTTATTTTTAAAAAATAAGCTTACATTCTTTTATAATCTGTTTAAAATTCATTTAACATTTAATAGAAACGATTTAATATGAATTCACAGGGGATATGAATTTACAGTGGATATCTATGTATTTGAAAGTTTGGACCATCCGCTTCGCGTCTTATTCCAAAATAAAATGCCACTTTTAACACATCATAAATAGCTATTCTTTTTAAATAAGGTGCTTACCATCTTACCAAGCGGCATTGAATTAGGTTGGATTAGAATTGAATCGGGGCCGTTAAAATCACACCCCATAACTTGACGCACACAAAATTATTAATTTTTAAATACTGCTAAAAGAGCAAGAGCAAGATATTCCGCAAATAAAACAATGTACCTATTTTAATAAAATAAATCTTCTCCGAATAAGTTTTCTTGTTGTTTTACTTAATAATTATAAATTAAATCAATTTTTTAATATCTTCTTTGACCACCAATTAATAACAAAAGAAAAAGTACCAATTAGAAAAAAACTTTATATTTATTTAAACAAGGATAATATAGAACTATTCACCTAAAAAATTAATACACTATTCAACGTTTTAATTATTATTTGTTATGCAAAATATATATGTTTCTTTTGCATTGTGATATCTGTAGATTTCCATTTCAAAGTTTTTAAAACTTTTATTTTAATAAATATTTTTATAATAATTTTTTTATGGTCATAGCTTTAAACCATATTATTTAACCAGTCACTGTAATGCAAATTTATACACCGCATACTATTTTTTAATAAATTGCTGGTTATTTTGTTTCTATGTAAATGTTCTTTTGTAAATTCACTAAAAATGTGTAATAATTGTGACACAATTTTTACTGTTTGTTCATTTAGTCTGTAAAAATATTATATTTCATTCACTTTGCCATAATCTTTAAGAACTAAATAAATTTCATTTTCATCAAGAATAAGGTCATTTTTCTGTAAAATTTGATTATAATTTTCGCAATTGTATTGTTTAATACAACGAAAAACCAAAACCACAGCACATTCCACATTTTCTGGTCGTACAATTTCAACATTGTCGATCATTTCGTATACAATTTCTTCAGGCGGTGTAATGGATTCTGATATGTCTATTTCAATAATTTCATCTTTATCTATTTCACAGTTTCCGCTTCCAACTTAAAATTCTTATATGAATAGTTCTTTGCAATGTTTGCCTAAATTGTTTTGCAGTCGGATTTAGATTGTACCCTCCTCTATTTCTTATTATTGAAAAGTGGTTTTCTATACAATCTTGCTAAAATCTATTTGTTAATAAAAATAAATAATTTTCTTCTTTCACGTCCGCAAATAATTTTAAAATGCCATTAATAGTTTGAATGAAACCATGAATAAAGTATATATTTCTTCTTTCTTTGTCATCTTTATCAAAATATGGAATCTTACAAAATTAACTTAAATATTACTTAATATTATCTCAACTGTTTTCACAGCTTGGCTTAGCAGGTTAATTATCCATCATTTTCTCTTACGTTCTTGTAATTAATTTCTTCAATAAAAATACACTACAAACATATCGTTGAATTCATAATTTTACGTAGATTCCAAATATATAAAAATAAATAGGATGTCCCATTTGAAATATGAAAGTTAATGTCACTTCCGGTTAAACCGAAAGCGCTGCCATCATGCCAAATACCGTGATTTGTGTGTGAGCCTCTAAGCCTAGTTTACAAATACGTAAAAGGATTAAAATATAATTATAAATAAAAAAGTTATTTTGAGTAGCCCTTTTTCAATGTCACCTGTATCCTGTATACAGGGTGAGTCATCGAAATCGCCGTCTTCGATATCTCCCTTGTCGTTAGAAATAATATACTAATATCCTATGCATATGACAAAATAGTGTGACGTGCGCCCCTGGGAAAAGAGTATACAACGCCGCCACTGACAGAACGTTCCAGAGCGATGACGCAATCCCTGGCGCCGCAGCGGCTAGAGGCTAATTACGCCGTGACTTCATTCCTTTGTATACAGGTCATTGTCGCTTTCGAGAGTTCTAAAAGGAGATAAGCGGTATAAATACCGGCCGAAAGAAAGCGGAGAGAGAGTCTAATATATACAAGCAACCAGAAATGAACTCGGTGATATAAATAAACAGTTTAACAGTTGTTAACATAAATAAATGTAGTTAAGTGTAGTGATATAAATATTGTATAGATAAATAATCGTAGTGTTTAAGCATTTAATAATATTCTTAGTGTTTATAATTATTTAATCATAGTGTTAGTTGTTTTTATCATCTTTTAATATTTCATCCTTAATTATTTACCGTTTAATAAACGTATTCTTTTAGTTAGTAATATTTGTCTGTGTTTTACACTTCACCCATATAAATAAAAACGTTACAATAGCTTAATTTTTTTTATAAAGTTCATTATACAGGGTGTTAAAATAAGGGTAAAAAAATTGGGAATATATATATATACATATCGATTTTTTCGATTTTTTTCAATATTCATAAATTTCTTGAAGTCCCTCAAAATAATAATGAATTAATTTATTTGTTGATCATAATCAGTTACGTTATTAAATAATTCATTATTTTTTATTAAAAATTTCGTGTCTCCGACTCCGACTATGACCGCCAGCCTAATCGAATGTTAGTACGGCCAAATAATAAAATTATTAAACGTAGCAGCATAATACGTAGCTTTACAACGCGGTACGCAAATGCTCATAAGGTTGCCAATCTATATATACTATTTAATCAATGATAATACTGTAATGTTATTATTCTTGTCCTGAAGCCATTTCTTAATTTCATCTTTTTTCCAACCTGTATTTGGGATTTTTTATATTAGAGAATTGTGTTTATGAAGCATTGTCCATTATAATTATCGATTTTAAATTTGATGGCAGTTGATCTGTGATTCATTTTGTGAAACTTTATTGATTCATTTCACCATGATAATCTGCATCTTTTGTTTTGGATGCGAATAGTAATGATGCATTGGGCACGAAACCGTTCTCTGTGCCTGCATGAAGTACAATGTACCTACAAATAAATTTTAATTACCTATTTGAAAAATAATTGAAAAATATATTTAATATACCGCTTTCCACCTTTAGTTTTACGTTTTACACTTCTTGTATCATAATCTTGCTATAAATAATGAACTCTACTATACATCTTAATAATAATTCTACAAGGCCATATACTTTTTAGCAATTAAAAATGCCTGAAATTTTATTTCAATTTTCCATATTAGTGATTTTAATGCAGTCAGGTTTTCCCCCTAAGTGATGACGTGCATTGGCTGCATGTCCGATTTGAGTATAGCAGACTAAACTTGTGTAAAACTCTATTCCACTTCGGTAACATATTTTTGGTTTCTAACATTGGGTTTCAAAAACCCTATAATACTTATTACAAGTGCAATAAATGATTTTTTTACAAGGAAACGTTACATACTACAACATTCTTCCTTCGATCAAATATTATTCAACAAAATTTACAAAATTTAGAATTCTGATGTACACAACCTTCTTTATTTGATTACCTTTGATCGTCATTCTATAATAGTATAATGTCAGAACCATAAAGTTTCTAATGATTGATGAACTGTTCATCACAAAGCTCATATGTAATTGTAATGTCTGATATTGTAGTATTATTATGACTAGGTTATTAGCCGGCAAGCATATATGTTTTTGAAATTTAAACGCTATATCATAATGTGTATTACACTGGCATTTCATTATGATTGAATACTACATCACTTATCGATGTGGTTACCAAATAGAAAATCAAGTATGTATTGTTTAAGCTTTAGACTAGTGATCCGAATTTGTAATACGAAAACAATGGTTCTAAATCGTCATGTAATAATATATTAAACAAAATAAATGGAATATAAAAGTTTATGTAATGTATGACATTTTCACAGATAACCAACTTTTCAAAGAATCGTATTTAAAACTAATTGAAAAATTCAACTTTCATTTGATACGACTCTGAGTCTGGTAACTTGTTAAGATATAACATTACAGGTGTAACAGTAACAAAGGTTAAATTTTTTCGTTAACTAATAAAAATTTCGAATAATCTTAGGTATAAATAAATAAAATAAATATATTATCATGGCATATTATCCTTTGCTGGGTTTGGCAATCTGCTTCGGTAATGATGACATATTTGCATCGTCACAGATAAACCTACCTAGGTTTATCTGTGGCATCGTGTGGGCGTTTACCGGAAAGTACACCACAGGGGTCAATTTTGTGCCATTTAAAGTTCAGAATACTTGGCGCCGGTCGGTATCGAACCCGGATCCCCAGATTCGTGATCAGACACTCAGGCACGCGACCATGAGACCCCATTTAAATTACATATAATATCGAACATTAAAATCTTGAGAATTAATAGTTGTTTATTGGTATTACTGAAAAATTAAGTACCTATTAATAGTTATATAACTGTCAAGGGGTAAAGAGGGCGATGCAAGCTTGAGACACGTTAATTATTTATATCATTAAACGGCAATTATCATATAAGTTAGTTACAATATTTGTCCGTTGACTGTATCTCACTGAATTTATTCCATGACGAAAATTTTTGGGTTAGTAACGATTGACACAAATATTGACAATTGTTCAGCAATGGTATATGGTATCTATGGTTACCTACTAAAATCGTTCATTAATAAAACAAATCTGATGTGGCCAGCACAATACCTTCCGTCAATCCTGTGTATTATGTACAAATTCCATATATAAATTTTCTTGCAAAAGATTCTAACTTTTTGGTATTATGTGATTCCCTTTCTCGGCAACTGTATTCCATACTCCTGATAACAAACAAACCACATGAAATAAGAAAATTATGAAACTTTGAATGAAAAATTATAACACTTGTCAGTTATGGACATAATTAATTGCTGTCACTTTGACACGGGTCCCCATATCTGTTTGCCAAAGTCAGCAAAGTCATGTCACTGCACGCGCCCTATACATATTTTTTTTTTGCAAAAGATCCTATATTTCATAAACAAACTATGCAAATTGCACTTGACACTGACATCTTCTTCTTCTTTAGTTTTTCCCATTCGTTAGGGGGTCGCTAATTTTTATTTTCTTCTTCCACTCATTTTTGTTTTGCGTGTCGCCCTCATTCAGTTCCTTTTCTCTCAAGTCTTCTATCATACAGTCTTTTCATCTTATATTTGGTCTTCCTATGTTTCTTCCACCTTCTATTAATATATTCATCTCTCCTCATGACATGTTCAAACCAATGTAATCGTCTCTCTTATATCTAGAAACTTCTAACACTACCGTTACTTCCCTTATTCTTTCATTCAATTACTTGCTTTTTATTGATACTGACATCTGTCAATTTGAATTACCTGAATATATTAGCAGTTTCCATGGTTAAGTTAGCATAGCTGGCTGAATTATGAAATTTATATGATTTTTTTTATCTTTATTATTCTTTAACTCTATAACTGTTGAATATGAAATATAAAATGCAATCAAATCGTATAGACAATAATATATTCTTTAAGTTATAATAACATTTAACTGAGTTTTTCAAGAAAAACTGTTAAAATCTTTAAATGAGGGTACTTCCGGTTGACCAATTATAACCAAAATCTAATCAAATCTGCATATGGTTGTAAAGAAGGGGAATACGCAAGAATTGTAATTTTTGGAATTCTAGTATTGGAGACACACACACGCACACACTAACACACACACACACACACACACACACACACACACATACAGACATCATCGTAAAAATAGTAAAATCGTATTGTAAAGACCCTAAAACAGGGGTGGGGAACCTCCGGCCCGCGGGCCTTATAAGGCCCGCTAAACCATTTCATGTGGCCCGCAGGGTAAACTCAAAGTTCAATAAATATAGGAGAAACAGTTGCAAGTAGTAATGTTATCAATACCAGCTAACTTAACACGCCTTACTAAAGAGAAGTAGTTGCAATCATTACATTAGTGGCTAAATAATTAAATGTTTGACCAAACATAAGAGGCTAAATTTTTAAGATGATTTTGTATGGCCCGCGAATGATATTATAAGTATCTAAATGGCCCTCGTCAGGTAGAAGGTTCCCCATCCTTGCCCTAAAACGTGCTTATTCAATGAAAACTCACCACCGAATTTTTTGACCAAAGACAATACCTTCCTTCCTAGAGGTGACGGAAGGTAAAATCATGCACTAAATAAGGGTCAATAATGAATGAATTGCAACACATTAACATAACCTATTAATAAACGGTAAACGGAAAATACGTAAACAATTCCAAATCCTAATTTATAGGTCAGACAAATTGCAGTTTATATTTTATAGTTTTGTTTAAACATTTCGGCGGCGTAAATTACCACACGCAGCTATGTATATAATGGTGACGCAGCTCTGTGTGTGACAGTTAGTCAGTCGGTGTAGGTTGTCTATAACAGTCAGTTCACAATGATTTGTTCTAATGAAAATTATTTTTATTACAATATAAAACAGAATATGTTAACTCAAACAATAATATTATTGGTTGCTATAGAATAACTGAACTAACATGTGTCATACAAAGGGAACATATAAAGTACTCGTAATGAAAGGAGCGTATATACTTGATTTCCAACACACAACTTACGGTCGTCAGTGAACCGGACACCGTATTGGGTGTGAAATAAATGGTGATATAAATAAATATCGCGTAGACAGTATACAGTCTGCAACCGACCGGCAGTCTGAGATTGGAACACGTATAATGATATAAATATAGTGAAATAACTACCGTGTAAATGAATAATGTGGGTGTACGGGTTATAGTCGCCGTCAAATAAAATATGGACTGATGCTCAACTTTTTCCTTCTCCGCACCCTGTCCCTTGCCGTGCGGTGTTACCGCTTCTTCATAAATAGCATTTTCAACATTCCCATACTGAAATGACAACAGTGTAGAAATATTCAGTCTATACTTATTTGACGGCAAGTATAATAAACTGTGATGTAATAACAATATAAAATAACGAAACTCTTAATATTAATGAATTTCCATGTGGCCAAATTTTGATTTTTACGTATGATACCCGATAAAAAGTAAAATATCCGTATATTATTTTAAATCTGCTAATTATTCGTAGTTTAGGAGAAAATAATAATTAAAAATTTGGGAAAGGGATATGTGACAGCTGCGTGGTATAATCGTGAAAGAAGACCGACAGACTGGGAGAAAAAGATAGTTATAGCCAGCTATGACTTATATTAAATTCGGTTTTGGTCACATACCCCACAGAAAGTAAGTGATCTCAAGACAGAACTGGAAGAACGAGATTTATGCCCGTATCCATAGTCGATGCTCAATCTCGTACTTGAGTATTACTTCAACACGCATTACTCTGGTCGTTCTCGATCTCAAGCACATTATATGTTTCATAAACAAATCTTCGTGAATTCTCGGTTTTCCGGATAAGATTTTAGAGAATTTATAATGATGATTTTGGTATATTTGTAAATTGTAATATTTTTCTGTGAAATCGTATATATAACAACTACGTATATGTCACAGATTACAGACACATAAGTCATATCACGAAGCAACCTTCTTTCATCGTTATTATTTAAGACTTCTTCTACTATGTCTACAAATTCTGGATTATCTTCACGCTTCATTATTTAGCTTAAATGACAGTTTGACAGTTTTTTTTATATAATGATCAAGTCTACCTAAAATTTAAAAAAAGCATCAAGCACAATCTCAAATATTACAAAGTTGCTTGGAGCTCTACTCAAGTAAACCTTCGATCGAAGTACGAGTGAAGAAACAAGTAGTGACTATGAAACAAAATATGGTACTCAAGGCATACTCAAGTGTAAGTCCAGACGAAGTACTGACTATGGATAAGGGCATTAGAAACAATATGAATCAAAACAGGTCTACGGCAATCATTAATCGCAAGAATATTGTTAACTTGAACCACCTTCTGGCCACAAATGGAAAGAAAGCCGTCATGATCCCACCTTCACTTGCCTCCCTTCTTGGAGAGAAAACGTCCAGAACCAAGTCAAACACGTGATGTTGAACCCTTCCAGCAAACTGACAGCCGAAAAGAATTGGCAGAAGTACGAAACTTCTAGAAAACTGGCCAAGTCTGTAAAAATATTATGTATCTCAATTTCTCAACGTTAAATTGTAAAATTAATTGTAAATAAAAATATAAACTAATTCAATTTTCCTTTCGTTTTATTCTTCAAAATTACAAAACATCAAAAAATATTTGATATCAATTTCTAACAATAAAAACAAAACATCTATATAAAATAAGCAGCTAGATGCCGGGACACTACATTATTCCCCCTGTAGGAGAAAACATGAGGCGGAAATAAATGTTTTCAAGTCCATCGACAAGATCTGAAAAGAGTAAAAGAAAGAGAGGAAGAGCAAGGAGGAGCGTATTGGAGAGAGGGCGGTGGCGTTGTATTTCACTGACTATATCATCATAAATTTATAAACCAATCCAAATCCAGGAATCTACTTAGTTACCAAGTTTTATTTCGACAAAACACCGCCACAAAAACATTTTCGCATCCTTTGAAACAATAAGATGTTGATTTTTTACAAGTGAGTTTTGATAAGCGACACTTTTTTGATGTTTTAAGGGTAGTAGGAACATACCTGTCAAAGTGCGCATATTTTCGATGTTTTCAGTTTTTATTAAATTATGTTGATTCGGACAGGAATCTATTCAGAACATTAGAAAAGCAATCTTAAATATAACACCTCAAAACAAAAAAAATATTGGAAAAAAAACAAACTATAAATTATTTCCTAATTTTTATTTTGGAAATAGTCATCCAAATACCACTAGTGGTTAAATTTTATCCTGGCAAAATTTTCTGATTGCTTTACTCGAGCCTGTTGCTAATTTATTTCATGACATTGATCAAAAATTACTCGCTTGACAGCTCGTGATATTTTTAATGCCACTCGATAAATTGCTAGGCAACCAGCTCTCGTAATAATCTGAAAAAATTTCCGGCAAAAATTTACCTCTTATGATATTATATATGACTATTTCACACATAAATTTATAAACCAATCCAAATTTAGGATTCTACCTAGTTACCAAGTTTTATTTCGACAAAACACCGTCACAACAAAAATTTCGAATCCTTGAAGCCAATAAGATGCTATATTTTTACAAGCAAGTTTTCAGTTTTTATTAAAAATGAGTCGATTCGAACAGGAATCTTTGCAGAACATTGAAAAAGAGATCTTAATTATAACACCTAAAAACACAATAAAAATATATAGAACTAAATTATTATCTGATTTTTATTTTAGAAATAGTCATCCGAATATAATTCGTGGTTAAATTTTGTCCTGGCAAAATTTTCCGATTGCTTTACTCGAGCCTGTAGCAAATTTATATCGTGACATTAATCAAAAATCACTCGTTCCACAGCTCGTGATTTTTTTGTCAATGCCACTCCATAAATTGCTAGGCAACCAGATCTTGTAACAATCTGAAAAAAAAATCCGCCAAATATTTACCACTTATGATATTATACGGGTGAGTCACCGAAATCGCCGTCTTCGATATCTCCCTTGTCGTTAGAAATACAGCATAAGTTTATTAATATAATTTATTCGGCTACTCAAGGAGCATAACGTAAAATTATTTTCACATATACAGGATGTTTCATTACGGCTCGACGAGAATTGTTTGTTTTTTTAAATATAATACCCTATATATTTTTATATATTTTGAATTGTATTTTATTCACTTATACGAATATATGAATTTTGTTTCAGTTTTCCAAGGCGTTGCCAAGTTATTCCATTTTTTCTCTAAAAAAGACCGAATACACGCATTGCTTTATAAAAGCTTACTGAAGTTATTTTAGTAGTAAGAATTAAGAATTTTCTTTTCTGTATAACTGTAATTATACTCTATGTTCTGACATATTTTTTTAAAAATTTAATTATACAGGCTGTTCAATAAACCGAATCAAATGTGCTCAATTTCAAAAGACCATAACTCGTCATTTTCAAATGGAACAGCCTATATTTTATTATTCAGTTGTGTGTATTTTTGTATTATCTTCATATGTTATTAAGGGTATCCTATGCCTAAAACCAATAATTTCAGAGCCGAGCCGTAATGCAACAGCCTGTATATGTGAAAATAATTTTACGTTATGCTCCTTGAGTAGGCGAATAAATTCTGTTAATAAACTTATGCTGTATTTCTAACGACAAGGGAGATATCGAAGACGGCGATTTCGGTGACAGCCTGTATATGACAATTCCACTCATAATCTGTCATCCAATTAAATCACAGCATATTGGTGAATTGAGCCAATCACATTCCAGTTATATTGACAATTTTCACTAGTGAAAATTTCAGCCATAATTTCACTATTTTTTTTTTTTGGTAATAAGGATTTCAGTAAAATTAATTGAATAAATACATATTTCGAGGAATTGTCATGCCGAATACCATTCGTGACTAGAATTTTACCGACTATACCATTCATTATGTTATAAAGCAGTAAGAATGCGTGATTTCCCTTAGTTACCATGTATTTCAGCGGTTATTATTAAGTAACTAGGTGAACGAATGTACGAACCTTTGTTTATTTAAATATACCTACCTTCGTATATTAACTTATAGGTGCGTTTCGTTATTTTGTTCCAGGTACTAAGACTCAGAACGGTCAATGTCATTTTGAATTACATTTACGGGGTATAAAGTATAATATTCTTTCTTCGAAAACATTATCGAGTACATAAATGAATCTGTAGTTTGATTTTGAAGAGCAAAATCGTGCTTTTATGCTTTAAGTAGACATCTAAAATGACACTGATAGCAGTGACGGTGACAACTTCAAATGCACCTAAACAAATAATTGAATGCACATATTATTTGAGAGCAAGGTATTATTAAAGTAGAAATTAGAAAAGTAAACAAATAATTTCAATATATTACATACTACCACAGAGTACAGCTATATTTAAAAAGGTAGGTTATGTGGCATACTGGCATACAGTTTGACGTTTCTGTCAAAAAAAAAATAGGTTGTAAGCCTATGTCCAATTTACTTTTTTCTTATTAATTTATATTTTATTCATAATATAGTCTACCTGTATATAACTCGTCAATCGAAAATTCACGATATACTCAATGTGTTGCATAGAGGAAATACCATTCGACCTTCGGTCTCGTGATGTTTCCTGACAACACGTTTCGTATAATCGAGAATTTTCAATCGTCTTGGTGTATAATATATGATAATTTATGCCTAGCTCACTCCTGTTTGTTGCTTTAGATAATCATCATTCGTGCCGTCACGCTCGTTTCGATTTTTGTCGCAACAAAACAGTGATGATGACGGCAAAAATTTCCGGTAAAATTCTACCCATTAGTAGTGTTATATAAGATAAGCTGGCGCACATCGCTGGTAATGAGGAGGATGAAGACCAGGCGGATACTGTGGGTTGTTGCTCGTTGAGACTGGGGCATACAGAGCTACATGAACAGAATGATGAGAAAGGTTATATCGTCGGGTTTGGTTTATTCGAAATGGATTACATCCGATATTACAATAAGGTTCCAGTAGAAAAGCCTCAGGTGAAGATCTATTTGACCGGTTGAACAAACAAATCAAAAACAAACATTTGAACGAGTTCATGGACGGTCTCATCACCAAGGTGTTTCGTTCCTATAACGCTTCGTGGATGTTGCAGCGTTAACTCTAACAGACAGAAGAACTCAACCGGACCATCGACTGCCATTTGTTTAAGACTATTAAATGTACCAAGGGTAACACATGCAGATTTCGTCATCACGAACTGTTCCGGGACGAAACAGTATTAGGGAAGGGGCAATGTACCCTGCGCGTAGCCGACACCACTAAGCAAAGTGAGTCCCGACCTGGAATACTGCAGCTGATGGACGACTGTAATTGGTTCAGCACTGCAAAATACACTTATTTCACTGGATAACAAATCACGAGTAGAATTATTACTATAAACGAACGTCAATGTAATTTATTTTGTATTCCACGAAATATTTGAAATTCAACAGATACCTACCTATGTATCTATTAGATACTATGAATGCCAGAAATATACTCGCATATTTATGTTACAAATTTCTTTTATTTTGTGGTTTTCGGATTCCCTTGATACAACTTTAACAATTAATAAAAAGTTTGGGAATAATGTGCAATGATATAATATGACTACAATGTGGACCATAGGAGACATTTAAAAGTGCAATTATAATAACCTCATATTTGTCCTCAAGAGAAGACACAATTGCGTTTCATTTCTGTTATCTTATTATTTCTGTACAGCAGTTATTGCACAAAGAAAAGTTAATAAGGTAACAAGGGACGAATTCGCAGGAGATACTTTCCCAACATCCTTCCGAATATCATTTACGCAAACAACGGAGTTGGTTCGGAGCCTGATGCCTATGGAGTGTTAATATAATAATCCAGGTTGGCCAGGGCCGGCGCTGCCCGTTAACGAGATAGTAAATTAACGGAGATCCGCTCGTCGTCAGCGCCGACGGCTGCCCAGGGAATTAGCGGTGCCGTGTGTAAACGCAGGATGATAGGGTAAGACCTACTCCTACACGGGATTATCAACAAGATATTTCACAGTGCAACTCGTACTGAGTAAACAAAGAACAATGCTATTTAAACATTTTTGATCAATATTGGGCAATTTATATATATGTACATACATAATGACCAGAGCTGGGTTGGTACCAATAAAAAGTACTCACGAGTATTTTGGTACAAGTACTTTAACATTTAGTATTGGAGTACGTTAATTGTTAGTACCTACCTGTTGATGAAATGAAAAAAAAATTGATGTGACTAACACAATATCTCCCGCCATTTAATTTTTATTAATTTAAATACACATACCTATGGGGTCTCGTGGCCGCGTGCCTGAGTGTCTGGTCGCGAATCTGGGGAATCGGATTCAATCCCTACCAACACCAAATATTTCGAATTTTAAATGGCACAAAATGGACCCCTTTGGTGCACTCTCCATGCCAGAAATGAGTACCCGTTAGGCGACGTTTGGTAAACGGTCGCACGATACAAATATGTTATCATTATTACCGAAATCTGTGTACAAAGCAGATGACCACACCCAGAAATGGGTAATATGCCGTGATTATATATTTATTATTTTTTTATATAAATATATACCTGTATTTACTAATGCTGGAAACTATGAATATTAAGTTCCTTTCCATATAACTATTGTTATATTTACAATTTTCTTTTTAAAACGTTACTATTGTTAATTTGAAATGATTATTTTTTTGACAGTGACATATATGTCATTTACATACATTTGAAATATGAAATGTGCAATTAAGAATATATATATATATATATATATATATATATATATATATATATATATATATATATATATATATATATGATAACAATAATAAATTCTCGCAGGGGTAGGCTGGCCTACAGTGGTCTATTCGGGCTTAGTTACCCCGCGTACCCGAACTAAAAAGGTGGCTGAACCAAGCACTAGCCACCTCCCATATGGGTGCGCAGTGTCTGCGAAGTGTTGCCTTGCGTTGTGTAAGTAGTCTGTAAGTCTCATGAGGTGATGGCACCTATGCATAGCAGAGACCTGATATTTAGGGGATACAGCATGGCTTCGCCGCACCCATCAGGCTCTCTGTCTTTTCTACCTGGTTCTAGAGGCCCGCTCCAGAATGACCACGGGAAACTGGTATCAGTGTTGTGTTGCCATTGTGCTCAGCCACTGCCCAGATCCTTGGCCCTGGCTGCGACAGAAGCGCGACTATGAGGGGTACATAAAGTCACCCCGACCACCTGGGTGGTTGCTCTGACCATCTGGGCATATCGTCCGCGCCTAGCCTCTCCAGCAATTGCTGGGAAGCAGTCAATGGTACCCAGGATTCCTGAGGTAGTGAGAAACAAAAGAGCGGAAATAATAATAATAATGATATACACTATCAGGTACTGGGATAGGACGACTTTTCAAATTTAAAGAGGTGACCTTAAAAAAATATTTCCGTGGGAATTAGCTGTCTAATTGTTTCTGTCTGTAACACAAATTTGACTATTCTACACTAATGTACGTGCGTAATAGAAAATACATATCAACCAAAAAGTTATGACTGTATACAGGTATACTATTCACATTTGCAAAGTTATTAGTTTAAGTTTCAACGTAATTTGCAAAGACGTTGAACTGTATATCACCTCCAAACTTTGTATAACTTATTCATTGTTGTGAATGTCAAACTCACTGAGTTGAACTTGACGAAACTACAAATATACAAAAGTTCTGAACTAAACACAATCTTTGTATGTTGACGTTGGTCATTTCACATAATAATGTCTTCGAAATTGACGTTAATTCCTTGTATTGTTTCTAGCTTACTCTACTATGCTGCTTCACTTTTCTTTGTTCTTCACCCTCTGCTACCAATTTTCTATTCGTAGTTGCCTTATATCATTTAGTACACTGTCTATGCATCTAGCCCGAGATTGTCCTTTCAGTCTAACTTTGTGTAAGGTATAGTACAGTTAAACGTTTTTCTAAAATTACTTTCTTCTGGGATTCACGTCATGGCCTACTCATCTTATAGAAAGATGATTTTAATGGAATGACCACATTATTATAGCTGTAGTTAGTAAAAATATCCAGATCTCAACTTTTTTTTGTACTAACTCAATCATTGTTCTTAGAATTATTCATTGAATAACTCTTTTAGATTTGTATGTACCATCTAGCGTCTATCTTGTCACGTTCGATGGTTGGATATGAAAGTATAAAATCAGGGAGGCTGACACGATAATGGAATATGTATTTGCACGATGTCTTTATGTTAGGAGGCTAATCATTCTGTATATGAAGAATGTATGATTAACAATAATGTTGTTGAAAGAATGAGTCAGATGTTTTGTACTACATATAATGCAAACATGAATTGGTAAAAAAAATAATTATAAATACAAACAAGGTTGATTATGACAATAAAGTTGAAACGTACATATATATTAAGTTGTTAGTAACTCACAAATCGCTCATCGGCAAAAATCGTCTAAGTGTAATACATAACATGATGGAGAATTTCATGCTAAATTCAAATTTTCCAACCGCGTTATCTTATCTTCTACCGGCTCAGGTGGCGGATGAATTTGTTGGAAAATATTGACAATTGTTTTGTAAAAATCATCGATAATTTACTTCTTTTGATACCACGAGGAATGTTAATTGTTATAAATAGTAAAACCTATTAGACTAAGTATAAATACGTAATATTGTTTATTTTTTGAGTAATTTAAATTTCTTTCATAAATTGTTATTCTGGTTAAATAATTTTTAACACAACTCTTTGAAAGTTTATTCTAGGTAAAAAATGTAAGATCTCTGTTACGTACATAAAATTATGAACTTTAATTTTTTATTCTTGAACAATTTTCTTCTGGGCCACTGTTTTCGAGAAAATGGCCAAAAACAAAAAAAAAAACTTTTGCAAATTTAATCTAAGGGACGGCTCGTGCTGCCTTTCCTCAGGGTCAAAACTTAAGTTATCGCCAAATACCGTACCGCACAAGAATTGACCTACCTCTATTTATTATATTTTTCGTATAGAATTACTAAATTTAATGTCTGAATTTGTTTCTCTCAATTATTGTGTGTCTGGTCGCGAATCTGAGCATCCGGGTTCGATGCCGATCGACGCCAAAACTTATTTCGAATTTTAATTGGTACAAAAGTGACCCCTGTGGGTGTACTTCCCGCGCCAGCAAAGAGTTTGGTAAACGCTCACACGATACCGATATGGCATCATCATTACCGATATTAAGATTAATTTATTACTTAAATAAAAGGCGTTATTATGATTAATAAATGTATAGTTGCCATGTAAGTTAAGAAAAATGATGTAGAGCAATTCTCTTGGAATAGAGCTCGTATATAAAAATCGTAACTATTCCACCTTTTAGTCTCGATTGACGGACTATTAGATTTTACTTATTTGTTACACAAATAATAATTTTTCGTAGGTACTTTTCAACTCTATGTATGTACCTAATGTATAACTTTTTTTACATGGATATAATTTTTATTGTATTTATCATCTGTATTTTGTGTGCTTCAACTTTTATTGTACGGATTAACACCGTTTGTACAAAAATATTTCTTTATTTTACACAAACATGTTTCTTGTACTCATTAAATCCCAGGCAATAAATTTAAAAATAAACGTTTCAAACTTAAATTATTATTATGGATATTTGCTTTTTTTCAAACATGTAAAGAATGAGAAGAAGAAAAAAATAACCATATGGCAAGATACAGTTTTATAATTCTAGCTAGAAATTTAGTGCATTGAGCATTTCCAATTTTGATGTATGGCGAAACCTTTAATTCTTTTTCATGTCAAACTTAAAGAAACCTCTACTTCCTTAGTTCGTTCATCATTGGTTAACATAAGTTATTAAAAATTAGACTGTTGTAGTGCAAGCTTGTTACAAAAATTACAGACCTACGAGTATTTAACACTTTGTCTACTGAAGGTGTTCGAAATTTTACACAAAGTTCTTTAGCAAATCTTGAACGATTATTTACGTAAGGGTTTATTTTAGCTATTAGTTTCTAACCAAAACAGAGAATCATTATGGTAGGAACAAAACTCGCTTTTAGTTAAGTATACGAGTAGTAGGTAACGATAATAATAATAAATGAAAAAACATTAAACTAGTTCTTAAACTTAAAATTGTTTTCTTTGTTTATTAGGATGTGAATGATGTATTAAATCATTTTGATCTTTTTTTAAATCCATCCATTTTCAATAAAATATTAACAAAATTGCGCATTTGATTTAACTATAAGTTATTCGGGCCGAGATACTATAGATACAGTATTTTTTTTCTGAATTCAATCATGTAATCATTTTATATCCTTACATAACAAAAATATTGAGAAAAATTCAATTGAAATTTAAATTAATTTTATTTTTATAATTATTTTTTTAGTAGGCTATGTTCGGAAAACAATTAGGCTTAAATTAAAACGAAACATTTGTCAATAACTTTATAAATAGTGGGATCTAGGTAATTACTTCACTGGGATGGATGATGACAGACAACGATATTCCTGGATTTCAGCAAACTTTATTGTCATACAAAAACTAGTTTCGACACCACATGTGTCTTCTTCAGGGGTTAAATTTACAGAACAAGATTATTTTTTATAATATAAAAAATATATCGTGCCAACTCTCCCTTTTCAATTGAATTTTCTCAATATTTTTATTATATAAGGATATAAAATGATTACATGGTTGAATTCAGAAAACTTAGTCGTAGTTTGAGAACCACTCCTTTAAAAATATTTTGTTCAATAAGTGAATGTCCACCTCGATCTCTTACAACTTTTATTTGAATAATTTTCATCTATTCCCATTAATAAAGAAAATAACCCAGGAGTTCCATATCCGTAAAACAACTTGTATACACTTAAATGATTTTAAATGATATATTTACTTAGTTATTAATAATGCACGAAATTCCAAGTAGAATAAAAGTATAGACCTAAAAAAATATTAAGTGTTAATGTAGTTTTATAGTATCTACGTTAATCAAATTGTACACCATTTTTATGTTGCTCGTTTTCTGTGACTGCCGACTGTATACATTTTACTATAAGTGAGAAAAGCCAATTAATGTGTCAAGGCAGGTTGATTACATTTCAAAGGAAATGTGTCTATCAGGAACGGAAAAAAACCTAACCATTACTCTGTCTGCTTGAATTAAGAATAAGAACTACACTATTTTACTCTGACCTCTTTACTTCAAATGTCTTACAATCTATGTAAAGGACTGCATTCTAAACAATAAAATAATTTGAAATTGCATTAAGAGTAATATATTGCCAATAAAAATAAGCTCTTATAAATTATTATCTGTACATAGATCAAATATAATATTTGATTTTATCATAAAAGCATACGGTCTTCAGAATAATTATTGATATATTGATTAATCACTAGTTTAATGTGGTATGTTCGTTCTTATTCACATTGTACTATACAATTTTGTATTAATTTATTCCCAGCTTTTCATTTCCAATGTTTTGTAATATTAAATCAACAAGAGCATTTTGTGTAGCATTATTATTATTAATATTATTATTGTTATTAATATTATTTCCGCTCTTTTGTTTCTTACTACCTCAGGAATTCTGGATACCATTAACCTGCCTCTCAGCAATTGCTGGAGAGGCTAGGAGCGGACGATGTGCCAAGATGGTTGTTGATAATTTATTTGTGATCTGCAAGAAAGTATAATTTCCGTAGAAAAACATTTTTGAAGTGCCCTACAGCGACAGATAGTTTTTGTTGCGAGATATTCCTAAAAAAGTAGAGTTTAAGCTAAATTGGCGGCTAAAATAATTTATTGCTCCAGCTCACACACGTGTATATTGTTTATTACTAATTTGTGACCTGCGAGAAAGTATAATTTCCGTACAAAAACATTTTTGAAATGCCCTATAGCGACAGAAAGTTTTTGTTGCGAGATATTCCTAAAAAAGTAGAGTTTAAGCTAAATTGGCGGCTAAAATAATTTATTTCTTCAGCTCACATACGTGTATATTGTTGATAACTAATTTTTGATCTGCCAGAAAGTATAATTTCCGTAGAAAAACATTTTTGAAGTGCCCTATAGCGACAGATAGTTTTTGTTGCGAGATATTCCTGAAAAAGTAGAGTTTAAGCTAAATTGGCGGCTAAAATATTTTATTGCTCCAGCTCACACACGTGTATATTGTTGATTACACACAGTTTTTGAAGTTCACTATAGCGGCAGATAGTTTTTGTTGGGAGATAATCCTGTAAAATTGGAGTTTTAGCTAAATGCGCCCCTTAAATAATTTATTGCTCCAGCTCACACGCGTAAATATTATTGAAAACTAATAATGCAAGCTATAAATTTTTAATTAGAGCAATAAATTATAACAGATCGTATTCTGTCTTGTGACAGATTTTTTTTTTTAATTTTGGTTGTGAGCTAGCTTGTCTTTAAGCTAGCTCACATCAGTTTTCTCCGAATCGGCAAGAGCAATAAATTTTAAACATGAGCAATAAATTAGCAATAAATGAGCTTTAAATATAAGAACTATATTTATTGTTATGAGATGAAAATGCTGAGCCAGCTTTATAGAGCTTGCTGTAGGCCAGTCTTTCCCTGCGGTTTTATTATTATTATTGATATTATAAACCTTTATTCTCATTCACATGTATACAGTAAATAATAAGGAATTTTGAGAACACAATATGTATGTTGCCCAACCTGACCCAAGTAATTTTCACTCTTCTCTGTTTATATAGGTTTTGAGGGCCAATAATGTGCATATATAAATTTCCTTGACTTGGGAGTGTTTGGTCGATAACTTTCGAGGAAAGAGACTTGGTGGGTGATATTTGTATCTCTTTTTATGAATCTATTCTTTAAGAATGTGGTAATAGTTTTCTTGTTCGTTGTCTTTTTCGTAGCATAATTCATTTCTGGTGTAGATCCTGAATGGTTTGCTTATTGTTATTTGTCACTTAATTCTGGACTGAATTTTGTAGTATATCTTGGGTAGTGGTGGACTGTGATGAGATAGAATATGCCCTATTTCTTTGCAAATATTGCAGTATACTTTCCGTAGATTCACCATGTCTAATAGTTTTTAAATTCTTTCTTTTGGTACTTTTGCGGTTTGTATTAATTCATAGTTCTTATCAGATAAATGCCTTTTATTGTTTTTCAGTAGGACTCATGTTTTTCTTCCTTATATACTTGTTCATTAATGCAGAGTTTATTATATTTTATTATTGCTAAATGTCCATGTTCTCTAAACTTCTTCATAGTTGGAAAAACTTTCTTTCTCTCTTCCACTACATCTTTTGGTAGGTTTTCCCACATTATTATTTGTGAACTTTGTAGTTTGTTTGTTAACTAATGATCTTATTTGCACAAGCCGTGATTTGTTTTCTACTATACGTCCAATTCTCTTGATGAAATATATTTCTGCTGTGTAAGTTTTAACTTTTAAAGTTTTATTAAACAGTCCGTGTGCCTAAGTGTCTGGTCGTGAATCTGGGGACCCGGGTTCGATCCCGACCGACGCCAAAAATTATATCGCATTTTAATGGCACAAAATTGACCCCTGTGGCGCACTCTCCACGCCAGAAATGAGTGCCCGTGAGGTGACGCCTGGTAAGCGCCCACACGGTACAAATATTCCATCATTACCTATATCTGTGTACGAAGCAGATTGGCACACCCAGCTATGGGTAATATGCCGTGATGAAATATTTATTTATTTATTTTATTTAATTCAGCAATGTTGTTTTCCTGTTCTTTAAGACTAGAGATTATAAGGTTCTTCTTTCTATAGTTTTTATCGATATTATTGAGTTTTTTTTTATCTATAATTTTGATTATTTCCTCCTGATTATTGAATTTTTGTTCATATTGACGATGACATGTTACAATGAAATTTGTAAATATTGATTTAGAATAAAAATAATAACCAATGAAAGCATACAATAAATTGTCAATAAATTAAAATACTGATAAGAAAAATATTTGGGAAGTAATAGTTACATATAATATCCATAAAATATTAATATTAAATAAATTCAAAATATGCATAATAAACTTTATATGAGTAAAATAAGAAAAACTAAAGGATTTTTTAGTATAATCAAATGTGTTGCAGTTGATAAAATAAAAGTTTGTTTTTTTCGAAAATTTACCAATAAAAAACTTTGGATGGGCAATAAAATTTAGTAATACCAGTATATGAAAGAAAGGGAAATCAAAGTCAGTTTTTCTTGAATATCTAGTTTTTTACCTCCAGCTACCCTTGGTAAGGGAAGTATAGGGATCGTGCTAAAAATCGTATAACGAGATTTTGGTAAATGAACACGTTTTAAGGTCCCTATAATCCAATTTTAACATTTTCACGATGATGTCTGTGGGTGTGTGTGTATATGTGTGTGTGTGTATATATATATGTGTGTGTGTGTGTGTGTGTGTGTGTGTGGATTTTCTGGGCACTCTAACTCAAATACCATCATTCAGAAACTTTTGAAACCATGTATTTCTACCTTATTCTAATATTGAAAGAAGCCATTAAATTTTGGTGTGGATCGGATAACCGAAAATGGCAATTTACTTGAAGCTCAAAATAGTTTTTCTTCAAAAAATACCTTTAAATGTTATTTTTACAGCAATTAATACTTTTTCTATATATTTTATGGATAAATTTATAAAGTACTATAAAAATTATATCTGGGAATTTATGCTATAAACATAACTCCATGATTACACATTTCAGCTCAAATATTTGTAATCGACAGATAAATGTCACTGTCGAAAAAATAATTATTTCAAAATTGTAAACAGAACAATAGTTATATGGAAAGGAACTTAATATACATAATTTCAAATTAATAATAATGTTTTAAAACGAAAATTGTAAAGAAAACAATAGTTATATGGAAAGGAATTTAATATTATCACAGCATATTACTCATTGCTGGGTGTGCTACTCTGCTTTGTATACAGATTTCGGTAATGATAGTGACATATTTATATCGTGCGGTTGTTTACCAAGCGTTGCCTCATTTCTGGTGTGGCGAGTGCAACACAGGGGACAATTTTGTGCCACTTCAAATTCTCCCTAGATTCGCAACCAGACATCAGGCACTCTACAACGAAACCCCATAGGTAAGTATTTAAATTAATAAAAATTAAATGGCGGGTGGTATTGTTTTGGTCACATCAGATTATTTTTCTTTAAATTCCTCAATTAATACCAATTATCTTAAAAGTAAAGTAAAATTCAAATCAAATATGTTATACAGGGTGTAAATGAATACGTGTTACAAATTTATAGGGAAAGCAAAATAGTCATACTCATTTCCGGAAACGTATTGCTTTCGAGCTACAGGCTTTTAAAAGACTAATTATCTACATACCTTAAAATCAGTTAGCTGTGATATGTCAGTTCAGTTATTATTTCGTTTATTGTAACTTTTAGCATTAAATTGCTGACACATTTTGAATAATGATAATACTGTTTAATGGTATTAAGGCAAGGACACATTGTTCTGGTGCGATACTACACCACGCCATCCGACATGATGCGTCAAATGTACTCTGCGTGCACACTATTCCCACGCCATCCGATACCACGCTACTTTATTTTTCAAACAAACGAGTTTCAATTCAGGAATCATGACGCCTAGTAGTTCCTCTGATGAGTGGAATCAAGAAATATAATGTGTAGCAGCTTTATTAGTTTTAGAAGAGAGAAAAACAGGAAAATATTTGGTGCATCCTACAGATTTAGAACGATACTTTTATGGAATCTCTCCCCAGGCTTCCCCTCTCATATTCTGGTCTTTATAGTGCTTGCTTTCCATATTATAGAAATAGATAAACCAACTCAATTAACAGGATTTAATCAATTTTTGCAGTCATTTTGTACACATGATTCCACTTTCGCGTGTACACTGACACGGCACCACACTACACGATCCGATGCGACATGACGAAAATCTGGCAAGTGGGGATTCATATCACGTCGGATGGCGTCGCATTACATTAGATGCATACAATATAAATATACATAAAAATACAGGGTATCAGATTCTTCTGACGTTGCGTCAGATGGCGTGATATAGCGTGGTATGGTACCGCATCAGAACAATGTGTCCCCACCTTTAATGTACGGCCGAGTGTATGGCAGCACAAGAAATTTAAACATATTGTGACGTCTTTGAACGAATGTATTAAAAATATATGCTGTGATGGTGCAATGCTAGCATTGAAGTTTATGATCGTCATTTCAAGCAATTATTATGTTTTTCAAAAATGAACAAAAATTATTTACAAACATTAAAATAAACGAAATTTATAACTGAAATGATATGTCACAGCCAACAAAAATTAAGGTAGGTAATTAAGAGCCTGTAGCTCGAAAACGGTGCGTTTCCGGATATAAATTTATTAATAAAAGTTAGTTTATTTTGCATTCCGTACTTACACTATAATTTGTGATACGTATTCATTAACACTGTGTATATCTTTTACATATAGGTTATGTATAGGAGATAATACTTATCCATTTTATAAGAGAGATAAATTGTATTTTTACGTGATAGTCCAGAAAATGAAATGTTTCTGATTACTTTTTAGATCGGAAAATCCTTCTTTACCGAGCTAGCTCGGAAAATTTTCTATGAGGGATCAGAATAGCTATTTGTGTATTAAGAGCGCAAAATAGGACATTGTCGATCGAAATCGACAATGTCCATTTGCGCTCGAAACACACACAAGATTTTTTCTACAGTCGCCACAGTGGGGTCCTCCACCATAACAAAAAATAACAAAATCTACACTTTGTACTTACACTACTACTCAATTAATAAGGATTAAGAAGGAAGAAGAAACGTCTTTTGTATATATTAATTTTAATTTATCGTTATTTCCCATTCTTCTTGACCTGTTGCTTCAATCTAATCTGTTTAGATAAAATATTTATTTTATACTTTCGTTTTTGTAAATGAATGCCCTATTTTATTTTCACAATAGTGCGGCATTGTTTTTGGTTATGTAATATACCGACAAAGCAGTTATATGTCAGATTGATTTGTAAAGGTGGTAAATGTGTCACTACAGTGTCATTATTTCCTGACTAAACGTTTCCATTAAGAATGTAGACAAGTGACATTTCTCAACATTGTAGTTAGAAATTTGGACAGCGAGCGTTTTTTCTACTTTGTCGCGCTACAGCGGCAAAGTGACATTTTGCGTTGACAAAAGACAGCGCAAATGGCTACTTTCTATATGTAGACTGTAGAAAAAGTAACTTTCCAAATTCTACATGAATGTTTTCCTGGCGATCAGTTGTTTATTTATTCATTTATTTATTTATTATTTCCTTACAATAACAAATAGAATACATAAAAATTTATAGCTATGCATTGCCACAGATTATTTTTTCCATTTTTTCGGGACCGCGAAAAAAAATTGTACCCAACATGACTTGAAAATGTCTTTACTGGGGTCACAAGCATATGCTTGCTCACCCAGTATAGTATCATTTTCAGGCTGTTCCAGAAATTCTATATGGAAGAGGGGCAAGTCCCTTGAATCAGACAAAATCACTTATACAATTACCTAGGAATATATTAAGTAATATGTGGATGCAGATTGTTTATAAAGAAACAATGTATTACAAACTGACAATATATTAAATTTATTAGTAAAAGAACAAACGTTTTAAGAAAAACAATTATTAACCTTCGAAAGTCTCGTAAACGCGGCCATGCTTCTTTAAATTTTGGAGAGGGTAATGTAAATTACTATTACCAGTTGAAGTCCTGTTTGCTACCCGAGGGATGCGAGGCCTAGCAATTAAATCCGAGACTAGTCAATGATATTTACCTCTGGAGTTGCATATAAAATTTTTTGCACTCCCGATAATTTATGTTTTACCTGTTCATTTTTACCTCCAGAAATGTCAAGGAATGCCATTGAATATTGATACATTGATCTTAAGTATTACATAGAAAATTTAAGGAGAAAAACGAAGTCATCTGTTAAATAGATATATGGTAAACTTTAAATGGAAATATTTTTGAAATGCGAACAATTTTATACAAATTAAATTCTAAATCATAAATTATACAAATGAGTAAATATTTCACACAAGTTTCAAATATCACTGTTGGTGTTGGTATTTTAGATATAGGGAGCTAAAGCAGTTGCGTAGGGATGTACAGGAGCTATTTCATCTCGTCGTTCATAGAAACTGATACCTTGACCTCGGAAAGAGAATAGTGAGCCATGACTATGGCTTGAAATAAAACAATTTACTAAAACAATTGTAACACGGTAAATGTCAACCTGTAAATAATAACAATAGTTACAATTGTTTTAGTTCTTCATAAAAAAAGTGTTCGCCATTTTACTTTTTAATAATGTAACATATGGATTATTTTACATGATTGTGAAGCAAATTTGATATACTTTTCCAATTTGAAAAAATATAGTATGTCCCATTTGAAATTACAAAGTTGATATTAATTACTAATAAACAAGAATTGGTATTATGAATGTACATCCGTCATCAAGTAGCTTACATGTTGCTGTATAAATCATATTATATGAAAGAAAGTACTAACTTAATAAATAAGCGAGATATTTGCTAGGTCCATTAAAATATATCACTGTATTGGTATTCTTTACTAGTAAACAATTAAATATTCAATTTAGATGAATTTCATTTTATTACTATTACCAATAATAAATTAATATCATGACAGTATTTATTTGTCAATTTCAATGAAAATGAATATTTCATTATTAAAAAAATGTACATATATTCATGACAATAATGTTTGATATTTGATATAACAGTACAGTTCAGCAATTTCAGTTTTATTCCATATAATATTGCCTAGCCGGAAAATTATGCACTTTGGATTTGGGATTTTGCCAAGGATCATTTATATTGGTATTCCTGTCTAAATATTTTTCAATATTTCTTTTAATGTATTATCCAGATGAATATTATACGATTCGGTACATGCCACTTTCCAGAATTCGATATAGTTCTTCATTAAAAACTGTTATGGATTTAAAGTAAAGTATCTCTTCCGGTTGTCCAATATTACCCGAAATATAATCAACTCTTTTGTGAATTCATAAAGCTTAAATACTGAAAATAGAAATTTTTGGAAAATTGATATAATAATTATCGTGGAAGAAAAAATTGTCGCACACACACACACACACACATACAGGCATATATATACATCATTGTAAAAAGAGTAAAAACGTATTGTGGGGACCTTAATTCGTGCTTATCCCTTACCTCCCTTACCTACGGTATAGCGGGAGGTAAAAAAGTTATGTAAATATGTACATATTCACTCTTTTAAATGTAGAAACAACCAATATCAATTTATAATTTCTATAAATATTTTTATTTAAATATTATATGATTTTAAAAACATACCTACCAAGGCCAAGACAACAAAGCTCATATAGCAGTTGTAATATCTTACGTTACGTCAGGTTAGCAGTAGTTAGCAGTAACAGTGTATGAAGGAAAACCAACAGTTGTCTAGTGAATTTATACCCATTGTGAGTAAAACGAACATACTTTTCTAAAACGTACGCGAAAACGAACAAATCTAATGTGTCATTTCATACGGTAGGTACATTACATAAAGCATGATTGAATGAATTACACCAGTGACATTTAATCCAGGTTTTCTGCGTTATAAATATAATGATATGTATGTACTGTAGGCACATTAAATTCTTCAAAACCACGCCATTTTCATATTACAATGAAGTTATTACAATTATAGTTAATGCCTGAATAGAATTTACATGGTAAATATATACATGCAAGGCTAAAATTATGTGATTTTGTTCTTATAAGATCTAAAGTCATATTTCTTTCATAAGTTTGTCATTACAGGTAATCATTTTTATAAAAAAAGTAAATATTGCTATATGTAGAAAGATATAAATTGCGTATTACAAATTTATCCTTTTGCATCAACGTGAAACAGTTCTTTGTATGAATTGTTGCAGATATCGCTTGCTATATGCTCTTCTAGGGCCACAATAATTTGAAAATGTTCGTTTTGAGATATCACCAATTAAAGATTTGATAAAAAAAAATATTGTTACACGATTTTTGTACAATGCATATAAGCGGTGATATTTATGGGGATGAGATAATATTTCTTATTCTTTATACCGTTGTATTTTTCACAAGAAGATGATGAAGATGAAATGAAGAAACCACCATGCCTTATCCGGGACCCTTGGAGCGTGAAGCGATAGCGCTACCGCTACTCCACCTGGGTCGGCAGATTTGATTTAAAAGCATATAACGCATTAAATTTCCATTTTTCACACATCTGTATTAGAAATATTTTTTCGAATACACTCTAGTAGCTATTTATGTAATAAGTACATAATGTAGGTCTTTATTGACGAGTTCTATAGTTTATGGCAGAGTGAGCGTAGCGGCGAGGCCAATAAATAGGGCGAGTCAATAAAGCCTAATTATGTACGAATTGCATAAGAAACTTTAAGTACGACTGCAAAAATCAGTTACTTTTAGAAAAAAAAAAAATGTTTATGATTTTAGTAAAATGAATCAAGTGTGCTTTTCTGTTGTTTGGATATGAATTTGTTTGTTTAAGTACGGTGTCAAAATTTTGTTTAAAACAATATGCAAGCGTGCAGTTCTAAGAGTTCTAATAACGAAGAAGGAATAATTATCGTGGCAGCCGCTAAAATCTTAGCAAAATTCAAGCATATATACGAAGAGAAATACGATGTATATCGGAAATGGTGTTCTAGTAAGAATGTTGAAACAATTTGTGAAGACAGTATCTTAGCGTATTTCAACAGTGATCTTTCCCGGTACAAAAGTTCATCATCATGGTGCAAATATTATATGCTTCGATCGACAATAAATCTGCGTGAAGGAGTTGACATTAGTAAATTTCTAAGCGTCATTCCTTTTTTGAAACAAAAAGGTGAAGGATATAAGCCAAAAAAGTCTCTTATACCATATAGATGAATTTTTGATTAATTCTGACATTAAAGAACATTTATTTAACAAGGTGCGAATGTTTTAATAATGTTTTGACATCTTCTAAAACATCATTTATGCTAGGTTGTCCTGATGATCGGAGTCATCGGTGTGTGCAGACGTCAATATCTAGTGACATTATTGACAACGAATGTTGAAAATTATAAGACCACCACAACCAAAGTAGATTGGTCTTTTATAATAGTTTCAGGGAAAATCGGAAATGTTAAACTCATACAACTATACATATCTTCGAAGCCAGACATATAAAACTGTTAATGCACTATATGCATGACTCAGACGAACTGCAGAAACATATTAAATATCATATTCCAAGATAAAACTTCTCAAAATTCGTCAGTGTTATAAAATAATGTTAGAATAAGTAAAAATATAACGAGAAATAAATTAGTAGGAAGGCGGAGAATACAACAAACAAAAATAATTAAAACGAGATGACAAAATTATAGCACGCACTGTTCAAACATTCGATCGTTGCATCGAGAACCTATCATCAGCTTACCGGCTGGATCGAATTTTTGTATTTAGATTTAAAGCAACGGTTCATCCCGCCGTAATCGCTCTTCAGCGCCGTATTATCCCTCAGCGCCCTTAACAGCGTTGCGGCGTAGCGTGGGATATATTGTGTATAAAGTACAGTGGAGATGAGGTCTGTCGCGCCCGTCGTGCAACGCGACCAAGCCAAGATAATAACGTTTTCCGATTCGTTCGGCTCTTCGCGAAGTGTGTAGCAGCGGCAGGCTGGGATTCAGGGTAATTCGCGGGATTTACAGCCGAAGAATTGTGGACGCAACCAGCGGAACGACCTCTCACAAGATACATTTTGTCCAGTAGAGCCAACTTAAGTGCTCTTTACGAGGAATCAAGATTACTAAAAGCATGTTTGATTTTTTTTCAGATCTTGAGATTTGGATTTGGAAATTGGAGAGTTAAACTTGTTCGTCGAATATTTTTAATAAATAACAGGAGATTTAACAATAATTATTTTATTGAGCACTGTAGTCCTCTAGGTGTATTTTAATGGTTGTAAGGTTACCATTTACAACTTATATTTCATTGTGTATGTTACTAATAAGCACAATAAAATATGTACTACTAATACATAGTTTTATGCATAAAAAATGAGATAAATATTTTTTTTTATCTACGACAAATAAATTATATGTATGACTATTAATTATGTAGTTTTTGCTATGTAGTGTCATTTATAAATCCCAAAGGGAATAATAAGGTTGAAATAATAGTCATTATTCCTTCTGATGCACCAATTAGAATAGTTCAAATAAAATATGTATGTACAATAAATAAATGATATTTCAAAATGACATATCACCATAGCTACATCGTTATGTTAACCTAATTTTAATGAAAACATAAGTCATGTGGATTATTTAGTTTGGCGTTATGAGACGAAATTATAAAAAAAATCGTGTATGTAATATATTAATCGTAGATAAAGTATAGCATACAAGTTGTTATAATGGCTATTATCATCTCGCATTATTACAAATGTTGCCCGCTTCGCTCGTGTTGAAAACTTCATCCTCGATAATAAATGCAACCATTATAGCGTCTTTGTATAATATATTATTATGAAATTATGTATAAATAGTTTAATTAGACAGTGTGTTAATGAGGGCGATTAAGGATTCAGACATTTTAACACGGCCACTACGCTCACGATTTAATTTTTGAGATCATTAATCACCAATTAAAAAACGTGTAAATTACAATACTTTTCCGTTGACCGTCTCTTACTGAATGGAAAATCTAATTTTATTCCATCAAAAACATATTTAGGTTAATAACTTGTGACACATAAATTTTGATAATTGTTTAGCAATGGTATGTGGTTTTTATGGTTACTCATTAAAATCGTTTAGTAATAAAAAAATCATGCATTAATAGTCATTAATGTATGATTTTCTATACATTAACATAAATTATTAATAAATGGTCAAGGGAAGAAGAAAATGTGTACTCAAATCGATTTTTAATTTTTTTCCTACAGTAAGGTTCTTGAAATATTAACAATACATAATAAAGAATTAAAGTAAAATACTTAAAACCAACAGTTAAATACTACGGTGGTAGTATTATTTTTGAGGGTACATTTATTCAGTAGGAATAGGAAAATTAGTTTGTATTTTAATCTCAGCAAATTTAAAGCAAAGCGTCGAAACATTGGACTTATAGGAGCCAATCTTAATTTCATACATGACAACGATCCGAAGAATAATGGTTATTGGGACAAAAACAAGGTTTTTTAACTCATCTCATAATTATAGAATTAGAAATAATATATCCGTATATTTTAAAATTTAAAATATATAATAACAGAATTCGACAAAAACACGATTATAACTTTTGTGACATCGTGTATTATCGTGTTACACATTTTTTTTGTATTTATAATTATAGAATACCATCTGACCCAAATAAATTAAATTTACTCATTTTTGAGAAAATAATTCTGTTTCAAAATTCAGGGCATATTTTTTTTGTAAAGTGTAGCTACATAGAAGTATTTTGTGTGGCATGATAAAATACGATTGCGTAAACGTTATTGTTTGGGTTGTCTGTCTGCTGACAGGTTAGGGAATTTATGTTTTATAAATGAAACTATGAATAAATATAATTATTTATCAATTTTAAAATAAAATTTGCAATCGTCTCCGGAAAACTTAAAATACCTCCGCAGTCTTCTGATTTCAACCTTATTGAAAATTTATGGTCTGAACTAGATTGGCGACCCCACAAATAACATTTTTCGCTATTATAGAACTCCACACGAATTTGATTGAAGAATGGGCAAAAAACCACTTTCAGTAATATATATTTAATAAAATCAATGCCTACGCTAATGGAAGCTGTAATTAACCCAATAGTTACATCACTGAATATAAAAATTAAAATTTGATGCCTATTGTTTGATTCAGAAATATCGAAAGAAGACAATGATTAATTTTCAAATGAAATTCTTTTTTGGAAACCCTTTTTATTTTACATTTTACTGATAAAAGTAAAAGGTACGAATAATTTTGTGAGCCACTATATATACAGGTGTTAATTTTAAGTGGTATACTATTGCTATATCGACAAATGTAAGAGCTACGAAGTCGGTTAAATTAGCAAATAATTTCTATTTTATAAGATTACTTTACCGAGCGAAATAAGAGTTTTTTAGACCAGTGGTTCTCAAAATTCCGAATGTAACTTTTTTAGTTTAAATGGCAACCTATTTTTTATTTGCTTGTTTGATTCAGTATTTTTTCTGAATTCAACGATAATCATTTGTAATATCCTAATATTTTAAAATGAAATGAAAATTATGCTGATTTTAATTTAAAACTGATTGTAATAACTGTGCTATGAAGACACAGAAAAACGGGGCATTCAAAATAACTTTTTTTATTTATAATTATTTTTTAATTTTCTTGATGTTTAAAAACTAGGCTTTGGGGGCTCACAAATCATGATATTTTGCATCCGGTTTAACCGGACAATTGGACACCAATACATATATTGATTTTTTTTTTTTGCAAAAATATATAATTTTATAAAAATAACACAATTTAAATAATTAAATTAAATATTACTCAATAATATCTCAACTGTTTTCACAGCCTGCCTGATGTCATGGCTTAGCAGGTTAATTATTCATAATTTTCTTTTACGTTTTGTTAATTTATTCTCGAAGTATCTTTTAATATATATATATATATATATATATATATATATATATATATATATATATATATATATATATCAATAGTAAATTAATTACGATTACCATATAATAAATTATAGAATAATATAATAGTATAGACAGAATCCCTGCTCGTATAAATTTTCTGTGTTACGTATTTAATAAATACAAATGTTGACAGATATAAATGATAATTGATATTGACAAGATACATGCGCCTGGTAGTTTTAGTAAAACAGTAAAATAGTGAAATATTGCTATTGTGACTTTAATAATAATAAATGGGATCATACGAAAACGTACGGGCGTGAACTGAGATATTGTAACTTTTTGTGGTGATTATGGAGTGAAATATACGTAACAGCACGCTTATAAGATTGTCTTCAATTAAGCTGACGAGCCTAATTTCTCTAGAGATAGTTTTTGTTAGTTAGGTCATTTATACAGATTATTCCTTTTTCTAGAATAATAAATTTCCTGTGTGCGCCCAAAATATCTTACTTGGAAACTGCCCACTTCTTTTACGTTATAATTATGCGCTTTTATACGGAGGCCGTGATATTCCGTGACATTAATCACGTTAAGTAAAAAGAATGTTAGTGAAAAGTGTCTCACCTTCGTTCTTTCATCCGCCACTCTAGTTTAGAATAAATTATGAGGCATGTGCAGACGCTTGCAAAATAAAAATCTCGATTTAATCTACCCCCTGAGGATATTACATTGTTTCAGCACTTTTAATGAAAGACATACATTCATCCAGTAATTTAATTCACTGTTTACATTGATAGTAATTTTTTATTACATTATCTATACAAATAAAATTTAATTATCGTCTATGTTGAATTTAATTGAAAATATTCCAAACTAGGTAATGTCATTGTACATATTTATGCTCGGGTTAACCAAATAAATCCGGCTTGTATTATTAGTTACCGGGAATTATTAGTATTATTAATACAAACTGTTTGGTTTGGTTTACATGAATCGTAATATATATACCAGGGGTGCACAAAGTTCTTTGACGTATTAAAAAAAAGTTATATTGCCGGAGGCCGATAAGAATTCAAAACATAGTTTAGGTTTAGATGGAATAAACAATGAATGAGGTATTTTACTTTTAATTGACTGCGTATGTGTATAATAAATATAGAAAAAAAGTAAAAATCATTATAGATTTTGCTATAAATATAACAATAAATAAAATTATAAGGCTAAATTCTAGGAATACGAGTTTCTTAAAATTGTAATTGTTGTTTAACAATGTGTTCTTTTTGCTAAAAAATAACAAGGAAACACAAAATTAGTGGACGGGAGCAGGTATTTATATACTTTTTTTGTAAAAAGAAAGTCAGATTTTACCTACTGTAAAGTTGTGTCATATTTATCACTAAATGAACGCTAGAAATGCTTGTTTTTAAGACAGTATACTTTTTGATAAAATATCACTTTAAAACATAATTGTAGTACAAAAGTTGTTATATATATTAGCTAAAATAAAACAACCTAAAATGATTTCCAAACCAAATAACACGAACATAGTTCATATTGAAAGTCGATACTAGAGGATGAACCAGTATTACTAAAACAGTAGTTTTCTTTGTAAAAATGTATGTTTTTTTAAAAACTATTTCAAAAACTTTACCGCTGACAAATTTTAAAAAATACATAATGTAACTGTAACCTAACGCACAGAACTCAATTTGGCAGAAGCCGAGAGGTTATAATACTCATTTTTTGATTTTATAAAAAAAAAATATAGTAATAGCCATACCTAACGCACAGAACTCAATTTAGCAACAAATAATGCGGCAAAAGTATCAATGTCGGTAATACAGGGTTTTGAATCGAAAAAATAAACAGTTTTCGTACCACTGTCTGTAACTTTAATATCCACTATGTTCAAGTTAATTGACAATATTTTGACACATAAACGCAAAATTATAAATTAAAAATGTTATATAAATAAGGTGAAGAAAGGAAATTAAACATAATTTTGCAAAAATATATTATATGAAACAGTATTATTCGTATTTAAGTGTAAGTATCTAATTAAATAAGAAATATATGTACTTGATGTAATCTTACTTTTTTTCAAAAAAAAATTGCCAAAATCACTATAAATATAGCTTACCGTACCCTAATTTTTGTGGAATTTAGTGTTTTGCAACTATAACCATCAAAGAAAAATTATTGATTTTCGTGATTCCAGAATTTACCCAATTATAAATACAGTGGAGATCCTTTAATCCGTACCCATGTTAATCCAAACTTCCAGAATCCGAATATTGGGACAATTTTTTTTTTAATATGAGCTACGGTTTATATATTTGGAAGTACTGTTTTTCGTATTTGATATATTTTATGTATTTGAAACAATATAACCATTAAACCAAGTAAAAAGCAAATTGACTTACTTTATTTACAACTTCATCTATTTCAGGTTGTTATTGCACTAAGTTTGATAGTTTACTACTAACAAAGAACATTACAATATTATTTACACTTAATACACACTAAAACACTATGAATAACAATATAAATAGTTAATAGCATTTAGACATATTGAAAATGTTCTTTACACGGACAGAGATACCGATGAACTAAAATTAAACACGATTCATTACTGCCATAAACTAACAGACCTGTTAGAACAAAAAGTACCGCCTAGGGCAAGCTTATTCAATGAATTTTATTAGAACTTCTCCAATCGTCTTTTTCTCCTTCTTATTAATGCTCTATATAAAGCATTTTGCAAATATTTTTGGTTGTTCTCTATTACTGGATGTTGCTTTTTTCTCTGCTCTGATTTTTTTCTATCCTCTTCATTCAATCATCTGTGTACGGGTCCCTCATCCTTAGCTATTCTCATTAGTTTATTCTCATCATAAATGTATTTTTTAAGCTGATTTGACATGTCATAACATAAGTGAATGTAGGGGTCATTTGAAATGCGAAGTTGCCAAATATAGTTGTTCGTCTTAAACGAATGCCATTCCGAATGACGATAACGAATGCACAAAAATATTATATTACATAGCAAAATGAAGAGGTATATGTAAATACATATACAAGAAAAAAATTGCAATTAAAAAGATAAAATAATAATTATGTTTTTGTTTCTATTTCTTATTTTTAGCATTATTTTTACCTCAATAGATGAATTTTTTTCTGAAATTCGAATAAGTATCTTCTATACTATTAGTAAGTATTATTTTCTATTGATATTTCTGTATATATTAAATACAGTAGCAATCGAAGAGTATACTATGTTTCAATTGGCGCCAAATTACACTGTCTGTGACGTCCAACGAATACTAGCTAATGGCAGAACTGGAAAGATGAAAATTTAAAAAAAATATTTAATATATCTTATTTAAATATCAAAATATTTATTTTTACAGCAAAATGTTCTTCACAGGATGAAATTTTGATTTTGTAAATGGATTTATGTTTACTTGGGATAATCATTTTATTCGTCTTTCTTCGCTTTGAGGCACTCCTGAAACTTTTTTATCTTTCTTCTTATTATTATTATTTCTATTTGGGCACACTAGCACAAAATTCTTTTCTATGACTATGTTTGAGTCTTCACAAAATACAAATGGATAGAACTATTAGCTAGTATATAATTGAGAGCTGTCACGGCTGTCAATCGTTTAAATTCTGTCGGCGGAAAACGTAAACTACTCTCTCATTGGTTAGTAGTTTTTTGACTTCATCAGGAAACAAAAAGGCGGCAATTTAAATAAAGTATTTCCTGAGAAAATTTTCTCATGAAAAGTGACTAATATGTAAGGAAGTAAAAAAACGGGTTAAATATTTTTTTTTATTCTTCCGATTAAAGCAAAGAAAAAAATCGATCACCTCATTGACGTTATTTACACATCCGTACAAATCATTAGTCCGAACATCCCTATACATTTAGCATTTCAGATTAAAGGGTCTCTACTTTATATTGGTATAAATAAATATAAAATGTTAACTAACTTTAGCTTCTCGAACGATGACACTCACTGAAATATATTACTGACTGGAATGCGTATAGCTGCTATGATAGTGAAGGCCTACTGAATGCCGGCTGCTGGAGGAATCGACAAAAATCGGGATATTCGTGAGTTGCCAAATTTACTTCATCTAGTGCGCCCCGTTTAGGGGCCATGGCGCAGGTTTGAAAAGTGAATAGTATGGAAGACTGGAAGAGTGTATACGTCTATTCGGCTATGTTCGATTCGACACAAACATACGCGAACAGGCCAGTAATTGTTGTTTAACACGTTGACTGCCGCGAGGTGCGCGCAGTGTGCCTCACAAAAAAATCGCATTTTGTTCCGAGGTGCAAATGTTGTGCCACACTCACTGCTATGCTTTTATGCATTGAGGTTTCACAACTGTACCACGGATCGTGTATTCGTATACGGGAATCAATTTGTTGCGGCACCGTTGGCCGGAAAGTGCAAAAACCCCCCGAAAAATTTTTTTGGTTTCTTTTTTTAAACAAATACTACGCATTTTTTCTACTTGTCGCATATAAAGTGTATAAATGCAAAACAATGGGTTCAAAAATATGAGTTTATTGAAACAAAAATATAAATTCTAGGTAAATAAAAATGATATAAGAAAAAAATACAATTTTGTTGCTCGTCCCACAATTTTTGAACGCACTTTTGTTCCTTTTCGTAATCCATCTTATCGCAGACTGCACAACACAAAAACAAACTGCTTTTCGTTTATGTATGAACTACATTGCAAATTTCGACAAGTAGTAAAGGCATTCCTCTGTTTCATATTATTAGGTATTACGCATGCGCGGCACATTATCTGTACCACGCGGCATATTCTATTAAAAAATTCCATTGGTGCATTGAGGTGCAAATGTTGTGCCTCAAATTAAATTTCCAAAAAAAGCAAAAATTGGGGTTGTTCACAAAAGGTGGTGCAATTTTAGTTGTCTACTGAATAACCTAAAGTAAATTTGATATGAAATTAAACTTGGCACGAGGGACTGGTTTTGAGTCCTCTATTGTGGCAGTCAACGTGTTAATGGTCCTTCAGTTCAACGTACGCTGATAGGTAGTTACTCAGTATCAGGTGCTAAGGAGGTATATCCAACTTCAAGATTTAAATTTTCATCATTAATCCGATTTGTGGATTTATTTTTATTTAGTTTCTTTATAGGAAATCCTTGCTCATAAAATGCATGTACAGTAAAAATTTTGAAAGATGTCCGAACAAGGTTATCTACGAATTGTATGAATTCATATATTTACTCCGCCCATTCTGACAAATTTAGTAGTGTCGTTTGCTTAGTTTTTATGAGGGTACATAAGATACTACGGTTATTTTATTATTATAAAAATATAATTATATTACAGTAAAAGCATTCAAAATTCAAAAATAAGTCAACTGGTAAGTTTATTAGCAAATGTAAAACCAAATATGTGAAAAATAGGATACCGACACAGTGTCAGTATCTGTGACACTGACAGAAAATAACTTTATTCGTACGGCTATGAATCAAGGTAATGTATCTGAATTAATAAATATACTTTGAAAGACAAGCGTGTTATATCCATCCTTATCGCACACGTTTATAGCCTTTGCAAAGGAAAGAGATAAATGTATGCCAATTTGTTAATTCGTTCATGATACAGATGACCTTGATCGGACATCTTTAAAAAAAATACTGTATTATCGAATATACTTGTGTAATAAGTTTATTATCCAAAATATTTGTACGCCTATTCAGAAAAAAAAATTTAAACAGTCAACATAGATTATAATTTTGTGCATTCAAAAACACGGTAACTAAATATTTAAATATTGTTTAATATAAACACTGTTTAGAAAATCAAGGCCGTAAAAATACGAATTGGGACACACATTCATTTAGCACATCTGTCAAAATTGGACAGATACATGTTGAAATTAATTACGTAGCTGAAATTAAAGATAATTTGAACATCACTTCCAAATTTTAATAAAAAGAATTAGAAAAGGATACAAGCAAAAAAAATCTGTTGTGGCCAGCACAATACCTCTCGCCACTTCCTTTTTTTGGTTAAGTATAGGGCGCGAACAGTCATGTTGCATTGTTGGTCTTGACAAGCAGATGTGGAGGCCCGTTTCAGAATGATAATTAGTAATTATGTACATAAATGTCAGAATTTTTCATTAAAAATTTCAAGATTTTCTAAATTCATGTAGTTAATTTGTCACCAGGAGTGTGGAATTGACTTGTCGAGGAAAATAAATCACATGGAATTGGAAAATCACTAAATTTAGAATGAGATATTATGATATATGACATCTATATACATAATTACTAGCTATAATTCTGACACATGACTGCTCGCACCTTAATGTATTTAACATTTCTTGTATACTTACACTCTACACCAAAATTTTTCAAAAAATAATATTTAGAAGATTTTTTTTCAAGAATCTTCTACTTCCGGTTGTCCAATTGTTACCAAAACCTTTTCAGATCTTCCCATGAATGTCCGATTGGGAAATACGTAGTTAAACAAATTTAAAGTCTTATAGTTTTTGAGTAATCGTCCTTCCAACATCCCACATACACATACACACACACACATACACACACACACATCCACACACACACACAGACATCATCGTAAAAATGTTAAAATCGGATTGTAGGGACCTTAAAACGTGCTTATTCAATAAAATCTGGATATGCGATTTTTAGCATGAATCCAATACCTCTCTTAGCGAGAGGTAATAAGGTCAGAAAATTGTAAGTGGGAAGATAATTTTTAGTTATTGAATATATAATGTGGGGAGTTATATATAAAAAAAGAAAAGTTCATGCTGGGAATATATCTAAATTTGGTTTAAAAAGAACACTGAGACAAACAAGGGAAAAACGAAGGAGAATAAAATGAAAAGAGTGAAAAAGTATGTAACCTAACACATTGGCAAACTATGAAACTATTTCGGCCACTACTATAAATTTAATTATAAATTTAAAATGTAAAAAAGAATTCATGTAAAGAAATTAAACAATTTTAATTTTAAAAAATATGTAATAGGAAGAAACACAATAATAACTCTAACATTAATTAATGAATGTTTAAAAAATTAATATGCTGTGTTCTAAACATATCGCCTCTTAAATTTGGTCGTTGGGGTGAATTTCTAATACGATTTACTTCTGAGAGTGCAAGACTAATTCACGTTCACGTACGTTCATAATCATTCAGTTTTCTCATTTCTTCAATATTTTCTAAACCTCGTCAATTGCACTCATTTTGAAAAATATATACTACCCCAACACCTTGTTTAAATTTGCATGTTTAAACTGCTGTTTAGTTACAGTGACTACGAAGAATAAGTGTCTCTGAATGACACGTACTTTTTCTGCCGCTGTGTTAGTTCTTCTTCTTGATACACGTAAATATTTAATAATTCCAAGAAAAAATAACTTATTTTACTTGAAGTTAAAGAGATACTTTTTGAGCTAAAATATGTTTGTCGCCTACAAACTGCTGGGCAATCTATAATTTTACTGGAAACTGTGATGTAGATAGATTACCAAAAATCGAATAATTTACTGCCTACATCATAGCTAGTTTTAAACTTGAACAAACATTATTTAATCCTCAGAGTCTGTGTTTTACATGTATATTTTTTTACGCTATAAAACATGTAAAAATCAGAGAAACAGTTTGGAAAACAGATTTCCGATAATTGCTGACAAACCGCGAATTTATTTGTTGTTGACAGGGCATAAAAATGAATTATAAGTATTTGTGTTTACCGGCCTGATAAATCAATAATGTGAATATTTTTTATTGATGACATCGGAATTGTTTATTATAGTTATTTGTTATGTTGTGTTTTGAATCAAATTCATTAAGATTTCTAAATTGTTTTTTTACAAGCTACTATATGTTATTAATATTGATAGTATGTATAGCTTCGCCCAGTAATATGTTACGAGCATTAATATGAATATCATCTGGATAGAATTTCAAGACCTAATCCGTTAGATATATAATTTTTATTTTACGAAATATTTTATTACAAGAAACTTTAACAAATTTAAACATTGACAAAGAAATTATTTTTTGCATAAATTAATTAAATTTGATAGAAAATCTAACATAGACGCTTATTGTGTAGTATTGATTAGTAAACATGTTTTTCATTACATTTTGTTCTAGAGAAAGTAATTATAACATACTGAAACGTTTACAATTTATAACTATAAACATAACAGTAATAACAATTGTACTTTCCAGGTCACTTGCCATGTCACTTATACAGAATGCTCATTTTAAATTGGCCACAATTGCTACTTCGAGAAATATAAGAACTAAAAAGCTCGCATAATATATACTAGTACAGGGTGGTGACCGGCCCAGCCGAACATAGGACAATCAGCCTTATTCTCGTGACACTTGTATTGAAAGCAATATTGTTTTGAATACGATATTGAAAATCATATAGTTTAAGATATTGTATGAAATTCGTATTTCCGTGACTCCTTGTAAACTGTCTCTATACAATTTATTGTATTGTATTAACACGATATTAGTCGCGTTACACAACTACATCTTGTTAAATCCAAAGTAACGATATTTTATATTATTCAGTACGAGAATTGGCTAGTGCTGCTGATCATATCGTCTGGAAGTTGAGCAACGTGTAAGCCGCTGACGAGCGTTAGAGGTGCGCAAGACTATATACGTAGTCTGTAGCAAAAACAAGGTCCGCATGAGCTTACGGGGATCCGCATGATCCCCGAGACCCGCATGGTCTCACACCAACGAATAGCGTAACGTAAGGTCCGCATGACCTTATGGGGATCCGCATGATCCCCGAGACCCGCATAGTCTGTCTTCATCCATATCAGGATTGCGCTGTCCTTTATCCCACTTCTGAAATATTAACACGATATTAGTCGCGTTACACAACTACATCTTGTTAAATCCAAAGTAACGATATTTTATATTATTCAGTACGAGAATTGGCTAGTGCTGCTGATTATATCGTCTGGAAGTTGAGCAACGTGTAAGCCGCTGACGCGCGTTAGAGGTGCGCAAGACTATATACGTAGTCTGTAGCAAGAACAAGGTCCGCATGAGCTTACGGGGATCCGCATGATCCCCGAGACCCGCATGGTCTCACACCAACGAATAGCGTAACGTAAGGTCCGCATGAGCTTATGGGGATCCGCATGATCCCCGAGACCCGCATGGTCTCACACTAACGAATAGCGTAACGTAAGGTCCGCATGACCTTATGGGGATCCGCATGATCCCCGAGACCCGCATGGTCTCACACTAACGAATAGCGTAACGCAAGGTCCGCATGACCTTATGGGGATCCGCATGATCCCCGAGATACGCATGGTCTCACACTAACGAATAGCGTAACGTAAGGTCCGCATGACCTTATGGGGATCCGCATGATCCCCGAGACCCGCATGGTCTCACACTAACGAATAGCGTAACGCAAGTTCCGCATGACCTTATGGGGATCCGCATGATCCCCGAGACCCGCATGGTCTCACACTAACGAATAGCGTAACGCAAGGTCCGCATGACCTTATGGGGATCCGCATGATCCCCGAGACCCGCATGGTCTCACACTAACGAATAGCGTAACGTAAGGTCCGCACGACCTTATGGGGATCCGCATGATCCCCGAGACCCGCATGGTCTCACACTAACGAATAGCGTAACGTAAGGTCCGCATGACCTTATGGGGATCCGCATGATCCCCGAGACCCGCATGGTCTCACACTAACGAATAGCGTAACGTAAACGTACCGATTTAATGCTGAAAATTGTAAATATAACCTGCAAATAAATATTGTTAAGAGATCTCACCTAGAGTATAAACTATTCCACACCAAGAGCGCACTTTGTCAAAACAGCCTTTGATATATGGTTCCTCTACGGCTACAAACAATCAACTGCCGAAATATTGTATTAATCACCTGAAATAGGGTTGTATAATCGTTTAGAAAAACAATTAGTAAGTGCTGTTATCGCATTTTATTGTTTTCTACAAAGAATTTAATTATATACGTTTTTATCCAAATAACAGGTGTTTACATCTACGATCCCGCTAACAATTGTAATGTATACAAGTATGAAGTTAGTTCATTTCCTTATTTGACATTTATTTACTTGATTTTTTGACATAAGTGATACTTCCTAAACACAAAAGCATTATCATATTTGTTATTAATATTGTTGTGGAAGAAGAAAAAAGTATAGAAGCCTCAATAACAGATATTAGTACAAGAACATTTAAAAACCAGAAGAAAAAAGCCAAATTTAAATTCGGAAATATTTTAGGTATGACAAGAAATGGTTTTAAATTTAGATTCTTGTTAAAATGGGTTATTTAACGAAAATAACTGACGAAAAACATAAACATAAGTAGATGGGGTCTCATGGCCGTGTGCCTGACTGTCTGATCGCGAATCTGGGGACCCGGGTTCGATCCCAACCGACGCCAAAAATTACATTTTAATGGCACAAAATTGACCCCTGTGGCGCACTCTCCATGCCAGCATTGAGTGCCCGTGAGGTGACACCTGGTAAGCGCCCGCACGGTTCAAATATTCCATCATTACCGATATCTGTACAAAGCAGATTGGCACACCCAGCGATGGGTAATATGCCGTGATGAAATATTTTTTTTATACATCAGTAGATAACTTCTTTCATTGAATAAATGTAATGTGTATTTATAAATGAATAAAGAATATACAATCTAATAAGATACATAGTTTTATTGTTATAAAATAGAAATTTTATCTCGATCTGGATTTGGATAATTTAGCAGAGATGATACTTAAATTTATTCAATAGCATTTTCAATTGATGATGAACCTGCAAGTTAATTTTTGTAAAAATTTGTTGTTTTTTGTAAGGATAAAGGATCATTCATACTCTTAAATGTTTTTTTTTTTGTTTAATTCAGCAAAATGTCAGAATTATTTAATCCATAAAGATACATTACACTTATGTAAGTACATTGGCTATATTATATTACTCTAATATTTCATATTTCCTCTTTTGAAAGTCAATAATAGCACTAATTAATGTAATAAAAATTGTGTTTACCATTATTCACAATTTAGATAGTATTTTAAATATTATTGTTTCCGTAACAAGTAGCTCAGTTTCTTGTTCAGAATACAATATTTTAAAACAATTATTGTTTTCCATACAATACAACTTTGATCATCTGAATACCAAAAATTGTATAGTTTACGATAAAATTTTGACATTCAATTTATTGTTTTGTATACAATATTGTTTCAGAAACAATGTTCACGTGAATTTCAAAATTACAATTTATCGTATACGAAACAATAATTGTTTTCATTACAATATCGTTTTCTAAAAAAGTGTCACGAGAATCAGGCTGTTTAACATGTAAAATAATACCTTCGTAATTTCCTGCTTCCCTAATTTTTTTAGGTAAAATGCTTCAAATAAAAGTTGTAGGGCATAAAATTCAATAAACAAAATTAATTTTATGTGCCTTGTAGCGACAGAAATTAGGTATGAAAACGACGAAAATCACCCCAAAAATATTAACGATTTATCTGTCACGCTAGCTTAATTTATTTTTATTATTATTTGTAATTTCTGTTCAACTGAACAAATATCAATTTAAATTAGAGATAATTGTTAATTGGAACAGAAATTAGAAATAATACCTAATAAAAATAAATTACCCTAACATGACAGATAAACCGTTAGACATTTGTTATTTATTTTGTCTTAATTCCATGGCTATTACTATTTTTGAGATGATTTTCGACGTTTTCATAACTAATTTCTGCCATTACAAGGCATACAAAATTAATTTTGCGTATTGATTCATATGAAGAAATATACGCGCCGGTCACCACCCTATACAGTGCGTTAATTAAAAACCTGGCCATAGGCGTTTAACATGGGAAATCAGTTTTTCCTTGCGCAAAAGTTCCCAAATAATTCTAGACAAAAATACTTCAAATAAATATTGTATAGAATTAAATCCTGCACCCGAGTTAGTAATAAGATTTTATTTTTGACATTTAATAACCGAGATAATCAATTTTAAAGTTTTTTGAAGATTGCTGATTTATAGCGATAGCCTATGCAACTCATAATTTGTCCGCCATTTTATAATCTGAAGCTTTTCTTCATGAGAAAACAGTTCCATACTTTCATACATAATATAACAAGTGATATGATTATCATCGATGATATTCTCGAGTGAAACCGAGCTGCAGATTTCACGAGTCCGAAGGACGAGTTGAAATGTTCTGTTTCGGTTTCACGAGCAATATCTTCGATTATTAATCATATCACGAGCTTATATTTAATGAGAGAATATAATGAATTTTTGCAATCTAACCTAACCTAACTTTTGATATACATATTCATATTGTATTAAAACATGATACTTACGAGTTTTATATAATATTTCGGAGTTTGAATTATTGTTATTATTTATTTTTATACTTCAAATTAACTGTCAATGTCATAAATAAAGAGAACAAATCCCTTAGTAACGACTATAAATACGGTGATAATTTCCTTGTTTTTTATCATCGCTGTGATAAACGCGTAGCTAGGGAGATTCTGAATGTTGATTGGCGGAGAACATGTCATGTGACTAAGGAATTATATTCTCAAAGAAATATGTTATTGAACGAAAATCACAAAACACAAACTATTTTGACAGTTAAGATAGCATACAATTGTTCGTAATTTTGTTTGTTCCATGGCTAACGCTATAAATCAGCTATCTCAAGAAAAAATTAAAATTGATTTTCTCGGTTAGTAAATGTCAAAAATAAAATCTTATAACTAACTCAGGTGCAGAATTTAATTCTCTACAACATTTATTTGAAGTTAAACGCCTATGGCCAGGTTTTTAATTAACACACTGTATATATATATATATATATATATATATATATATATATATATATATATATATATATATATATATATATATATATATATATATATATATAGGGTATTGACTGCGACACCGAAACATAGGACTTAACATGTAAAATAATACATTCCTGCTTCCCTAATTAGTTTAGGTAAAGAAGATTCAAACAAAAGTTGTAGAGCTTAAAATAATGCATCTGAATCAATTAGCAAACTTAATTTTCCATGGTATATAACGGCAGAAATTAGATATGAAAATATGGAAAATACCCCAGAAATAGTGATAGCCATGGAATTGAAAGTAAAAATTAACAAATGTTAACGATTTATCTGTCAAGCTTGGTTAATTTATTTTAATTATTATTTATAATTTCTGTTAAAGTGAAAAAGTATTTATTTAAAGTAATAGATGATCACCAATATTAATGATTTAATAAAGTTGAAAGTTAATCAAAAAAAAAAACATAAATTACTTGTTAGAGATATGAAGCATTTAAATTTAAATATGCTATCTTGTGACAAAATAATGAACTACATGTTAACGTTATTAATGTGTGTAATATTAAAAATTTGTTAATACTTCGTACAAATACGTATTTGTGTAACTAAATCGACATACGCGTGGCTTCGAAATCCGTTACATAGGCGTTTAACATGGGAAATTAAAATATTCTGAATAGGGTCCTTCAAGCGTACATTCTTTCAAATCTCAATATACGATATTTTAAGATTCATTACTGTGTGAACGTGTCGTTTCTAATAAATGTAAATTTTGCTCAATATAAAATTTGGATACCATCTGGGAATCAATAGCAATTCTGACAATATTAAAAAAAATCCTTTAAGCAATGATGGACCGTTTGATGATTGTAGGACGTGACAATAATCGGACTAGCAGTCGTGTACAAAAATTATTTATTCAATACCGGCGTTTAGACTATACTATAGTCTTCTTCAGGGCTAGGAATTGGTCAGTAAAGAATTGCAATTAAAACCGTCGTAACAGTGGAAAATTGAATCTATACAACCCATCAATTAAATATATGATTTGTCGTCGTCGTTTATGTTGGACATTGACGACTCAACGATAACGATAGTTACTTGAAACGAGTACTGTTGTTTTCTGCAGCTTTTGACAGATAATTATTGTTATTTGTCATATGTATTATATTATTATTACTTGTATTCTTTTTGTTAGTGTTCTCAATATATAATAAAACTGGCCTGCGCTATTTCTCTGCTGCATACATAAATACATAGTTTATAAAACTTATTCTGGAGATTTTGAAATAGAAAATACATGGAGTGGACAAAAATAATATAAAATATTAACAGAGAAGACAAAATTCATTGAAAAAAACGTGTAATGTAAAACGATTCATGATTCATATATTAATTATAGGGATGCACTCGATCTCGAGTCGGGCGAAGATATATTTTTTTGGGCCAAATCGGTACAATTGTTTGCAAAAGTTAAGGCGAGTCGGATTTTCGATTTTGGCCAGGCCGTAAAAACCGAGCTTTTCGGGCCGACCCGAAAATACTTATAGATAAATCAAAATCACAGTTTCCTTAATATTTTAATGAAAATGGATTAACTAAACAGGATCAAAATGATTAAATAACAACATCCTCCACATCATATTTAACAAAGAAAACAAATTTAATTTAATTTACTTCAAGAATTCAAGGTTTTTCATTGAATTAGAATAACGCTATTGCGATAAGTGCGTATAGAGTTACGTTAGGTGATCCTACATCTGCCCTTTACGGAAATACTTACAAGACATACGTACAAGACTTGTTGTGTAAAATTAGCATAGGGCTGTAATTTTTTCAAGATTACATTAGAAACTTATGTTAACCAATGTTGAACGATATAAAGAAGTAGTTTTTTGTTTACGTTTGACACGAGAATAAGTTAAACATTTCGCCTCATGTCAAAATCAAAAGTACGAATATCGGATGCACTTAATTTTGAGAATTGACCCGGCCCGGCCCGAAGTTCGGTCCGATTTCGAGTCAATTTTCAAGCCTGGCCGGCAAATTTTTTGTCGAGTCGATCTTCGAGTCGGGCCAGCAATTTTATTTTTTAGGGCCGACTCGATTCAAACCTCAAAGCCCGGTCCGAATACATCCCGTCATCATAAGAATAAATAGTTTTTGAACAAGAATGCTAGTTTGATTATTTCCATACCCTAAAATTAAATATATAGTTTCCAGTTTCACAATATAATGCGTATAAAGATTACTGTACAAATAATAAATTAAGAAAAAAAAAACTATTTAAATGAGCGTATTTTTTTTATTGTATATTTGTCCTCATACATAAAGAGTCTACCGAGTAAATTATATTTTTTTACATTTTTTTTTTGTGAAATATTGTTCTCTTTGATCATTTCAAATTATTAATTTTTCAAAGTTGCTATTTTAGAAAAAAATCTATTCAAATATAATATACTGTGAACTCAAACGATATTATAATGAAATTCATTTTATTTTAGCAATACAAATAACTGTTTCATATTATTCAAATTTAATATGAAAATCTGTATTAATTTGAAAAGTTTTTTTTTGAGTAGATGTAGTATTTATATTTTCTGAGAACACATTCATCATAGTATCTATTAAACAATATTATTGATCGTTTGGAGAATACCTATTGAATGTTTGTACAATACATTGTTATGTGGATTTATATATTCGAGTGGTGCCACTATGAAATTTTGATAGAAGTGCTCATTATTATTATGTGTTCCGATCTCCCCGTTACTTGAGTTGGCCCGAATAGGAACGAAGGGAGGCGGAGATTGCCGAGCGAGTACAATTGGACTTTTCTAGATCGGTAATTATACGAGAATTTGATTTTGTGATATAAGTAGTTACATAATTATAAACTTTGAATATGCCAGTATATTTGTTATTATTACTATATTCATTGTTATAAACAGTATTTGTTAAGTGTTTTAATATTAGAGTAGTGCAGTGCGTTCTAAACTTTTTCCGTGCACCCCCCTTGAGACTTCAACAATTTTATGCGCCTTCCTGAACCCCTCCCCACTAGTTGTTCTTGAACCTGAAATAATTAATTTCTTTTCGCACCCTCCTAGGAAAAATTCGCGCCCCACCGCTTGGAAAACACTGAAGTAGTATATACATACCTATAAAAATGTATTACAATAAATAAACTAAATATACACTTAGTTCATAATTTGAAACCTAAATGATATAAAAAAGTATTGATCTATTTGTAAGTTATGTTCGGCAATACTGTAATATTTTGATGTTGAAAGTATCGTGATAGAGGACTGTCAGTTTTTTAAAAAATAACGAGAGTTGTTGAATATCTTGCGCTAAACGTTCCTAAAATTTTCCTTGTTTACTATTTTCATGAATATTGTATAATTATTGTTTTGCTTTGATTAGTAATTTGCAAAATACTTCTATTTTTGTGGATTAAATCATGTAGATATTATTTATGAATAAATTAAAAAGAATTAGTTTAATTTTCTCGCGAATCTAAAATTTCTAATAATAAATTAATGAAATACGAGATGTATGTATACCTTATGAGTTTAACATAGTATATAATTTTAACATACATTAATGAATAAAGGTGTACCGAACTGAAAACATGTTAACTACAAACCTTTAAGACTTAAACAAAACCAGGTGATTCTGCCTGTGTTACTCAAATTTCTAAGACTTTCATTCAAATAGATTCATCACATCATAATTTTTGTTTTTGAACATGTGCTTAAGTGACTTGTAGCGTACGTAGAGTTTATTTTTCAATAACTAATTAAAATTAAAAGCGGTAATAAATTAAACTTTTACTTCATTGCGGTTTTTTCATATATTTTCTAATGTAATTTCAACTACGATAAACTTCCGTAGAATAAGGTATTTAAATATTTATCTAGTTCTTTGCAGAAGTAATATAGGTAGATATTATTAATAATAAAATATAATTAAAAACATATTTAGTTTATATAAACGATGCAAATGTATATGCAGTATAAATTAGATAGAAATGTTCTGATGTTTCATTATTCATATACTTGCATACTTTTAATGAACACTGTAAAAATAATTATATTAAGTGTAGTAAAATTACCTCGTTGTGAAACAGGAAAGCACCCTGCCAATATACAAGACCTTTGCTGTTTCGCGTGAACATAAACGAGAATGCGATGACACGATAACACCTTCACCCTCTTAATTATGTGAAAGAAATAATGTAGAACGTTACTCAAAGGGTTATCACGGCAGTTAAAGCGAATTTTAAAATCGGGGTAAACATGCATGCGCTCGGGTACGGATATTCGCGTTTAGCGTTGCAGGCATTTATCCGATAAAAGTGTTTGTGAAGTCATTCGTAATGGCGAACAAATAAGGAGCTGAATAGTTCATTTGCATTCGAATGCATTTCAAGTTACGACAAACGCGGTCATGCTCCCTAATTGATTCTTTGGAATTTAGAATCCTATTTCAGGTGCAAATGAAGTTAGAATGGGGTGTATGTGACCATATTTTTAATCTACCTAATAGCTTTGTTAATTACCAACAAACATATTTGTTATTTGTCGTTATGAAATAATTTATTTTCTTTTCAGATTATCTAGCCTGTATGCAACAAATACTCGCTTTAGTACCGTCACTGTCTCATTCAAAGTTCCATCACTTACGTGTTTCGAATTTATAAATAACTAGTTTATGTACAGCTATGCGCATTAAAAAATCAGTTATATGTTGCAAACTTGTTCAAAATTACCGGCTTCAAAAACAAATGAAAATATCTGAAATGTCTTTACAACATTGAATTTGGCCCACAAAGTCACACAAAATTTCTGTAGTGTGTTTACTATGGGTATTAAGAAAGTTTTTCATATAAGGGAGTCAAGTATGTTCCACCCAATACAGTATAAACTACACATTAGTTTGACATTAATTTTTTTTATCTTTTAATAAATTATGTTTTGAAGTTGAGTATCCAGAAAATATAGTTAAGGATTAATATAGGGTTAACATATAAGATCACTTGGATTTTTAATTGAAATAAAAATGTAATTTTTATTTTAGTTTGAAGATTCATACTTTACAATTTTATTTAAAAACGATTTCTTTTAAATGGCTACCTCGAGCCTTCTTTAAAAACTCGATCATTGAAAACCAATTTTTGACATCTTTCACATAATTCAGCAATTATTTATCAAGACTATTAATAATGTTGGATATTAGTTCCTAAATTGTTTGTAGTTTATTACATGAAACCAACGACTTGATATACCCCAAAGATGTTATATCGCATGATCTGGGTGGCCAATTCGCTAAATTCCACATAACTCTCTCAAGGTAGCTGGAATACTTTCATTATTTTTGGAATAAGCTAAATAAAATTCTATACGTTTTACGTCTGTGTACTTTTTCACGATGGCTTGTAATACTTTACTGAATATAAATGTTAAATATGAAGCCTAATAATAAAAAAAAAACATGGCACTATGAATTGTCAAAATCCAAGGACTCTTATTTGATGAACCTATATAATCCAAAATTTTAGCGTCATTCGAATTTGATTTTTTTTTTCAATTCTATTTATAAAGCAAAATATTTTATAATTTTTAGCTTCAAATTTATTAGAAATAAAGAAAAAACTAATCAAAAAATATGGAAAATGAAATATATTTAATCCGTGATAACAAGGAACAGAAAATTATCTTTTATGATTTTCTTCCTTTTACGAAATTATAATAACGGATCGACGGATCCATGATATGTTATTTTTACTTCCTTGTACGTAAGTAAAGGAAGTATTGTAATCGCGAAAAATTTTGGTTTTCAGATTTCAGCGGAAATATCCATTTTGATCATCCCTGAATCCATTTTGACTAATTTCGTCGTGACGTCTGTACGTACGTACGTACGTACGTATCTCGCATAACTCAAAAACGGTAAGCTGTAGAAAGTTGAAATTTTGTATTTAGGACTCCTATAACATCTAGTTGTGCACCTCCCTTTCTGGTTATTACACAATTTCCAGAAGTGGCACTTGACATGAAGCCTATAATAGATTTTAATGAAAAACTGTTTTAAAATATAATCCGATACTTTTCAAATTTGGTATACAAGACTTTTATATCAATCGAAATAACATAATAGATTTTGGTTAAAATAGGCTAACCGGAAGTGGTACATTACTTGAAGTTGTTAACAGTTTTTCTTGAATAAAATAATTTTATTTTGATTTTAGAAATAAATGCTTCAAGTAAAAGTTTTAGAGAATTAATTTCTGCGTCTAACACATCAAGTATTATTAAATTAGCCCTTTGTATAAGCGAGATATGTAAATTTAAATATTATATACTTTTTTGTTTTTGTAATAAAGCTTGCTATGGATTAGGACAAAAACTTAAAAAAAATGTTCATGTCAAATTACGTTAAATATGTGCAATTTTATGATTCGTACAATAACAAATATTATATTTTTATTGTGAATTTAGTCATATTCATTGTTGTAATCAAATATTTCTTTGTTGTAATCAAACTCTCTTTAAAAAGAACCGGGTTAGATTATGGTCGCTATATATCTTACTGTTTTGAAGTTAAAATTAATATTTTGTAATTTATTTATTAAAAAAATATGTATAGTATACATAACATTACAAGGAAGTCGTGTGGTGTCCACATCAGATTTTTTTTAATCAACACCGGGGTTGTATGTCTAGGTGTAAAGTGTAAACTATAATAGATAACTTACATGCGTAAGTAATGTAAAGAATGATGTCAAATGAAGACAATTCGTAAACTATGTAAACTTTGGATATATTACACATTAGCACTAGAGATTTAGCAAAATATATCTGATTTCTTACTTAATCTTACAGCCAATGAGAGTTAGCAATTAAAATGGGAGGTAGAAAAGCGAACGATAATTTTAAAACGTTACATTTTACTTGTACGAAATAGACAAATTCAAAGCACTATGCAATGTTTTTTTTTTTGTTTAAAAATGTAATCAAATACTAGTGCATCTCGACTTGAATACCATAGGTAAATAAAAGAATTAATTTAAATAAGCCAATAATTTTTGTTGTCTAGGAATACAAGCAAAATGTAAACATCTAAAAGAATTTGAATAAAAAAATTATTTTATTCATTAATATTTTTTTTGTTTTTATAGGTTTACGTATTTATGATTGGTGTGTCATGTTTTTGTAAAAATAGGTACTATTATATTACGATGTCAATTTTTTTACCAGTAGTTGACAAACGAACAAAACTGGTGATTTTTAATCCAACAACTAGTGTCTTCTATTAGTTAAAATGTAAAATACTAGCTTAAGTGTTTCAACATCGTGTACTACTTTCCACGGCTCACTAATTATATACCTTATAAATTAATCAGTATAGTAATATTTTTTGTCATCTTTAAGCAAAAAATAAATAATTATAGTCTCTATGCGCGTAGACATTATACAAATTTTAATCTCGTGAACATCATTGTCTACGCGTATACAATTACGTATTTTACATAGCATAAATTACAGTCACACCCGTGATCAACACATTCAATCAATAATTTAATAGCAGTCTTACTTAAACAACAAGACAACATCATAAAGAAACTCATCCGCACCGGAGGTCAGTTTTTAAAAAATAATTAAATTAGCAATCTTCTTATTTGTAATACTATTTATCAAGAAATAATATTTAAACCTATTTTTGTATAGTAATGTTTGCGTAAAATATTATTTTGTGTTGACCAATTATGAAGGATGTTAAAAAAAATTGCCCTTTTTTAACACCTCTATATCAAACTAATGAAATCTTCATATGGATTTAGAAATCTTAAATATCAAAAGATGGAATTGTAACATTGCAGCATTGGAGTTATGATGGATGAAAAATCGTAACAGATCAAAATTTTCCACAAAAATAACGTACAATAATTTCAGATTTAGGTTTTTAATTAATATTCTATGTGGATAATACTGGTGACAAATTCTACTCCTCATAATGTATTTAGGATTAACTAAACTTTTAAATTTATCGTGTTAATAAAAAAAAGTTATTATCTCAACTCGTATATATTCATAAAAAGATAATATAACAAGAGAGCTTTTGAAGTTGCATTACTTTTTGTAGTTCAGTAAGTACATGCTGCTTTTAATTTTAATAAAAGTTTGACAGTTTCTCATCTTAAAAATTTACATACGTCTTTTAATAAAAATTAGCCATATGAAGAATTTACAACTTTTTCATAACTATATAATAAAAACAATGCTTTTTTCGAAATGCATAAAATATCATTTCAGTGGAAATAATAAAATATTAATATAGGATATATTATATCCGTTTTGCGAATATGTAAATAATTTTGTATTGAAATTTTTGTAACATTTCAGAATGGAAACCTGAAGTCTTAAAATCAAGAACAAATTGAAACAGTTCAGGTTTCAAGCGGAGTTTACAAAAACTTACTCAAGAAGAGAAAATTATTCAGGGTAATTTAGCAGACATATATCGACATACGAAAAGTTGAATATTCCTGTAAAATTTGTTGTAATTTAAGATAACTAATAATACGTTGGATAATAAAATAATTGTTGTTTCTTTGAAAACAAAGTCATTCGTTCGTTTAGTAAATATACATACAAGTTCTCACAAATGCTTATGTTGTTAATACAGTTCGTATATTTTTGTATAAATCATATAATTTAACTTGTATTATTTCATACGTTGTTCTATTCCCTTGGAGGTATATTTTATATTTATAATTTTTATTTTATTTAGTTAAACTCTTGATGTTATACCTCAATTATAAAATATATAAATAAATAAAAACACAAATTAATTATCTTATCGATTTTGGTTTTATTCAAAAAACCATCATAAAATTTACATTATTATAATTGAAACAGGTGTGTACATTTTTATTAAAATTTATATCGAATTGTATAGTATCTACCTAATAGTATATTACTATATGAAGGATTATGATAGTCATTATTCACGAAGATGATGAGGCGAGTAATGCAAATCATCTGAATGAATAATGCCCATAATCCCGAATTTAATATTTTGTAAATTTGGAACTAACTTGAATAAATATTTTAGAAACAACTTGTCAAATTCACAATTTATTGGAACAATATTTTTAGAACAAAACATTAAATTAATTTTTGATTACTATTTATTAAGGAACTATCTACTTTGGCTATTGGCGTGAAGATATATTGTAAATTTTATTGATGAACGACTCTAGATCAAAGTTCATTTTCATGATTTATGAAGGGTGATTAAACTTTGAGTGTTTTTATAAATGTTATATTCATTCTACGTGTCTTATCCAGGATGCTAGTGTTAGCGAAATTGATAAGCCACATATAATAAATAAAACATTTATAAAAAAAACTCAAAGTTTAATCACCCTTCATAGATCATGTATTGTAAAGTTTGTACAATTTATAAGATTGAAGAATATATGGTGATAATATCCACTTTTAAATTCTTACTGAAGTATTTCTAGCGGGGTGTAGTTCTCCTCGTCGTTTTCAGTATCCATTTTAAAGTAGTTTAGCACTTTTCAAAACAATAGAAATCGCTTGAAAAACGTAAAAACAAAAATATAATAGGACGAGTGATAACAGTGACAATGACAAAACAGTCAACTGTCGGTCGGCTATAGGACGGGTGATTGCAGGCAGAATTAAAATAAACGGGAATAATTGATTTATGATTCTGTAATTGACCGAGAAGAGTGAATTATGAATCTATAATTCACTGGCGTGAATTATGGCTACTATAATTAATCGAAGAAATTGAAATAATTGAGATATATTTTTACAAGGATAGAAAAAATATATATTTATCACAGATATACCCCTTTCCTTTTCTAGGAAGTGTTTTAAATGAAAGTTTATGCAATAATTTTCATAGTAAAAAACAAAAAATGTTTTCATTTTCGTAAATAATTAAACAAAAAAATGGCGCGAAAACAGTTAGGAAAAACAATCTTTCACTTCTGTGACGTCAAAGTACATAGAATACGTCATTTATAGCCAACAGGAAAACAGTTTTCCCGTCACCTACGTTATTTATATAAATAACAGTAGGTTTCGTTTGTCTCATGTTAAGCTGTATGTACTTTGACGTCATATTCTGTTTTAATTCATGTGACTTTTTCAGAATATTACGCAAATTTTAATAATTAAATTGTAATATATCTAATGGATATTGCAAGAAGGCAAATAAAAATTCTTACTACAGCCCTATTGAAACAGGTGTGTACAATTTTATTAAAATTGTATATCATCTACAAAAAAATATTTTTCATTATAGAAATAGTACGTTTAGTTAACTTAGTTCAAAATTTGATTGGTGACATGTTGAGTTAATTTATTCCTAAGTATAAATGTTCTTTTGTTAGCTAACTTGATATTTATCCTTATTATGGTGAAAGCAGCCCCATGGCCCGGTATTTTCATCTCTAGTTAAACACTCTGGTTAATTTAACTGTCAGTTCATATTAAAAATATAAAATCGATATTATAGTATAAGTTGTAAAAATTACACATGCGTCAATTTGTTCGTTTTAACTGACAGTTAAGTTAACAGACAGTTTAATCAGCGATGAAAATATAGGGTTTAAATGAAAAAAGATTAATCTTAACAGTACAATATTTCTTGAATGTATACAATACACACATGAGCAACATAATCAAAATAGTTTGAAAACATGTTCGTATATTGCTTCGAGTAGCATACGAGTAGATTGTAGTATTTATAAAATCTGATTATTTTGTAATGTTTTGTTTAAATCATGAGGGAAAGATTCATTTCATTTTGTTCACTATAGCTATCTCGAGAACTATTAGGGCTACGAGATCAATTAAATTAGCAAACAATTTCTATTTTACTAGACTATTTTAATGAGTATAAAATTATTATTTTTAACGAGTGGTTTTGAAACTGTGGGTATCAACTTTGTTATTTTAAATGGGACCATATATTTTTTATTTACTCATTAGATAGCGAATTTTATTCTCAATTCATTAACATTTTTTTGAGAAAAATTCAAATAAAGTATCATATTAATTTGATTAAAGAATGTAACGAATGGAAAAAATCTGATGTGGCCAGCACATTACTTTCCGTTAGTTGAATGTATTTTGTACAAATTCCATACAGAAAGTTTATAGCAAAGGATTCTCCAGTAAAATTATGACGCAAACATACTATGTCAATAATAGCATATAAATGCTCGCGCCCTATAAGTAACGAATTTAACATTTATGATACACAAATAATTGAAATTGTATCTCTTCTTTTGTTCTATGAGGAATTTTGTCCTACTATTCTGTTCAAAATTCTTCAAATTCATTGACGGTATTAGCAATATATCTTAAGGATATATGTAATATTAATATACTTATAATTTTAAATACATATTTAATTAATAATATAAAAGATATATTAAATGTACTTGTACCTCCCAGAAAAATCTTCCAGTAATGTTAGTAAAACATTCAAATATCTCGACTGTTTATTGGGCAACAAGATTTATTACAACAGATTATACTGTATTATTATATACTATATCTCTAAATCTATAGGAAATATAATAAAAAAATTAAATGTATCATATTGAGAATTTAATTATCTCTATTATTTGTAGTAACATAAATTTTCAAAAATAATATTTAGAATTTTTTTTTAGAAACTACCATTTCCGGTTATTAAATTGTTACCAGAACCTATTCAACTCTTCTCATTACTGTTAGATTGAGGAATCCGTTCTTACACAGGTCTTTAGTCTTATAGAATTTGAGAAATCGTATCTACAATACCCTAACACACACATCCACACACACAACACACACACACACACAGACATCATCGTAAAAATGTTATGCTTATTCACTAAAATCTGGATATGCGATTTTTAGCATGAATCCAATACTTGTCTTGGCGAGAGGTAAAAAAGCCATGCAGCCTTTTGTACCTTCCGTCACCTTTAGGTAAGAAGGTATAACTCCAATAATAGAATTCGAAAAATTACAATTTTTACGTATAATTGATTAGATTTTGGTTATAACTGAAGTACCCTCATTTGAAGGTTTTGTCAGTTTTTCTTGAAAAAAAACGCTCTTAAATATTTTTTTTTTTACATTTCATATTATTATAAATATTAAAGAATGTTTTATTCTCTCTACGAATTGATTACATTTTATACTTCATATTCAATGGATAGAGTTAAAAATTTATAAAGGAATTAATGTTCGTAAAGAAGCCAGCTACGTTATGATCATGTAAACAGCTACTATATTAAAAAAATTCTAATTGAAGGATGTCAGAATCAAGTGCAATTATTGACATAGTATGTTTGCGTCATAATTTTACTGGAGAATACTTTGCTAGAAACTTTCTGTGTGGAATTTGTACAAAATACATATAACTAACGGAAGGTAATGTGCTGGCCATATCAGTTTTTTTCCATTCGTTGCACTCTTATTGAAATCATATTTAATCTAATATGAGACTTTATTTGAATTTTTCTCAAAAAAATGTTAATCGAGGGTATGCAAATATTACTAAGTTCAGAATAAAAATCTCTATCGAATAAGCAAATAAAAAAAATCTGATGTGGCCAGCACAATACCTTCCGTCAATCCTGTGTATTATGTACAAATTCCAAACATAAATTTTCTTGCAAAAGATTCTAAATTTCCAGTAATATTATTTCATGCAAAAGGCACTTGACACTGACATCTTCTTCTTCTTTAGCTTTTCCCATTCGTTAGGGGTCGCTAATTTTTATTTTATTCTTCCATTCATTTCTGTTTTGCGGGTCATCCTCACGTCAAAATTTTTCATTCAAAATTTCATTTTTTGGTATTTTGATTCCTTTTCTCGGCAACTGAATTACACACCCCTGATAATAAATAAACCACATGAAATAAGAAAATCATGAAATTTTGAATGAAAAATTATGACATTTGTCAGTTATGGACGTAATTAATAGCTGTCATTTTGACACAAGTCCACATATCTGCAAAGTCAGCAAAGTCACGACACTGCACGCGCTCTACACATATTTTTTTGCAAAAAATCATATTTCGAGTTAAATTATTTCATAAACAAACTATGCGAATTGCACTTGACACTAACATCTTCTTCTTCTTTACTTTTTCCCATTCGTTAGGGGATCGCTATTTTTTATTTTCTTCTTCCACTAATTTTTGTTTTGTGTGTCGTCCTCATTCAGTTCCTTTTCTCTCCTTTAATCTTATATTTGGTCTTCCTATGTTTCCTCCAGCTGTTATAAGCTATTGATTCTTCCAATATACTTATCTCTCCTCATGACATGTTCAAATCAATGTAATCGTCTCTCTTATATCTTTCTAGAAACGCCCAACACTAGAGTTATTTCCCTTATTCATTCATTCATTTATGTTCATTTACGTTTTATTAATACTGGCATCTGTCAATTTGAATTACCTGAATATATTAGCAGTTTCCATGGTTAAGTTAGGATAGCTGGCTGAATTATAAAATTTATTATCTTTATAATTCTTTAACTCTATATCTGTTGAATATGAAATATAAAATGCAATCAAATCGTATATAGAATAATATATTCTTTAAATTATAATAACATTTAACTGAGTTTTTCAAGAAAAACTGTTAAAATCTTAAAATGAGGGTACTTCCGGTTGACCAATTATAACCAAAATCTAATCAAGTCTGCATTTGGTTGTAAGGAAGAGGAATACGCAAGAATTGTAATTTTTGGAATTCTAGTATTGTAGATATCGTTGACGAAACGTCGGTCACACACACACACACACATACACACACACGCACACACGAACACACACACACACACACACACACACACATACAGAGATCATCGTAAAAATAGTAAAATCGTATTGTAAAGACGCTATAAAAGATGCTAATTCAATGAAAACTCACCACCGATTTTTTTGACCAAAGACAATACCTTCCTTACCTATAGGTGACGGTTCTATTTGAAATAACAATTTTTTCCACAGTTTTTGAACCACTGGTTGAAAAAAAAATTAAAATCATTAAAATATTCCTGTAAAATATAAATTGTTTGCTAATTTAACCAACCTCGTAGTTCTTATGGTTGTTTCAGTTTAAAACAAAATAACACAATCCACTGTATTGCACCTGTAAAGAATTAAATATTTTTACCTCTCGCTAAGAGAGGTATTGGATTCATGCTAAAAATCGCATATCCAGATTTTATTGAATAAGCACGTTTTAAGGTCCCTACAATCCGATTTTAACATTTTTACGATGATGTCTGTGTGTGTGTGTGTGTGTGGATGTGTGTGTGTGTGTGGGATGTTGGAAGGACGGTTACTCAAAAACTATAAGACTTAAAATTTGTTTAACAACGTATTTCCCAATCGGACATTTATGGGAAGATCTGAAAAGGTTTTGGTAACAATTGGACAACCGAAAGTAGAAGATTCTTGAAAAAAAATCTTCTAAATATTATTTTTTGAAAATTTTTCTTGATAATATTAAAGAAAAATAAATTCTCTTTCTGATACATTTAAATATTTTTATACATATTTTATAGATTTAGAGATAAAAGGAATATAATATATAAAATAATGTTGTAATTAATTTTACAACCGAAAGGATGCCATGAAAAATAGTTGCAAATTTAAATTATTTGTAACTGACAGATAAATGTCAGTGTCAGAAATAATGAGTAATGAAAGAAAAATGTATTTGGAGAATCCCTTAATTCTTGATCTGTGACTATTATGGAGATGACAAGTCTAGGTTGAAGGACTTAAATTTGTTTCAAACATTATGGGACAATGTACACCAGTACTATAGACTAGAGTAACTTTGAATTGCGAAAAAGCTATCAAATTCTTCTCAAGTAAGTTGTAAATATTGACAAAATTACACATCGATATAAGAATAATCGGAGTGCAATCTATCCGTCACTTTATTAAAGGGAATTAGTGTTATTTAGATATAACATGTATGAAAAAATAAAATTTAAAAGAAGATATGTAAGAATAGATGCACAATCCATATATACATTTTAGACCGCCCAAAATTAATGTTTTTACTAGAAGAATATGAAGAGAAAGTAAACAACGTTGTTCGAATTGAAAATTGCAGTTACCAGCCTAATATTTATATATGGTAAACTCTACTTTGTAATTTATTGTAACATAATTTATGGTAAATATCTTTATGTTGAGACATGCTATTATTGAATAATAAAGAAGTTTATACGTCATAGATTTATATGAATATATTATTTGTATTTATAAAAATAATCTTTGCTTTATGTATACAGCCAGGTAAAATATACGGCGAGAGGTTATGTGCTGGCCACATCAGATTTTTTAATTTTTGCAATGCCACAAACTACCAAAGAAAAAACAATATATAAATGAATTTATCAAAATAAACTCTTGCATAATACATAGTGATCAAAAATTACTGATTCATTTGGCAATACGATTGTGGGAATCTTTTTATTCCACAGTTTGCACAAGCGGAAATACTATTTGACATGCACGTCATAAATACAAATAAGTTATATTAGAGCAGGGGCCTGATAGCAAATAGGAATGCGATTGATTGAAATACTTTAGATAGATTATGAATTGCTCTGTGGCTAATGTAATAAATAAAAGGATGTGATATAACTTTAAAATTAATGTAAATTTGGGGACGTATAACAAAACAGAAGAATTTAAGATTTACTGATATTCTACTTTTCGATGTCATGTTTAACAAACAGTAACACAAAGAATGGCATATGATTGTTTATCAATCTGGTTTAGATAGAGACCCAAATACGCAGAACAGTTATTTGGTGAAAAGACTTTTTACCTCTATGAAAATTTTCAGTAGGCATGACTAATTGTCATGATTTCGTCTTAAGATCTAGTAATATTGGGCATGTGATCCTTTAACATTATACAATTTAAGTTCCTGGTGTAAAAAGCATTATCTTAATTTAGACAAAAATGTGGGACACGATTCTTTACCTTTGAAGTACAGAAATATGTACTAAATTTATATTCTAGTACCTCTGTAACGTTCTATTCTACAGGCAAGAGTTAAAAATAGTTTTGAGATCACAGATAGTATCAAACATTGGATTTAAATAGAAAATAGACGATCTACTACTCACCCACAAACCAGGGATTCCTGCGGTTGTTCTCGACGGTGAGACTGAGGAAATATTCCTCGAAACCCAGTACGGGATTGGCCTGTGGTTGCACGGACAACGTGCCCTCCACCTCGGCTTCGTTGCCATCCGAAACCAGAGAGCGAGCACTCCAACCGTCAGAACCGATCCACGAGAAACTGCCCGTCGCGTTGTTTCGGCGCACCGCGCGCATAACACCGGCTACTTCTTGGTCGGAACCAAAAATAATGCAACCTAGAACAAACAAAGAGATGGTAGAAAACACCTGAATTACATATAGATAATAATCGTTAAAGTTATATTATAACAAATAGAGTCGACTACGTCATTTACTGTTCTTGAATCGACGATGACAATAATTTGATGTATGCTGAATATTGAGGATGAATACGCACATGAATTAAAATAGCTGATATGGACACATACACTTAAAAATAACTATTTACATGATGTTACATAATAATATTTATACTTACAAATATTACACTAAACTAATACTAATAAAATCGTAAAGATACCGATGCTGCATCTTTAGGGCAAATATTCATGTCATGAATGCGGACCAACACTCAAACCCGACTTTCTAATAAACATTTCGCCGCGAGGGTAGTTGAAACAATAAAAAAACTTTATCTTCAAGGAAGGTGACCAACGCATAGAACTATAAATAGCTTGCATAGCCAGACATATAAAGCTGTCAGTTCATATCTATACTTGACTAAGCTACGTAGAGACATATCAAGTTTCACGTCCTCAAGATAAAACACCTCATAAAATTTCACTTTGTTACAATATTAAAAGGGTATAATAAATGGTTCGTCTTAAACAAAGTACCTACAATGTACTTGTACTCGTAAATGTCTGACGTTTAATATTCCGCTATAAACTATTGTTGGTCTATCCTTATCTAGTTCATAGTTATAAAAAAAAAATATATCATCGCGTTTGTTACCCACTGCTGTATGTGCCAATCTGTCTGCATTTTTATTCGCCGATTTCGGTAATGACGACATATCTGTACCATTGAGGACGCTTTCCGGGCATCACGTCAACGGGCTCCCAATGCTGTCGTGGAGACACAAGGGTCACTTTTGTTCCATTTGAAAATTGGAATTTGTAAATTGTAATTTTTAAGTTCCAAGTTTGACGCGAGTCAGGATCCAGAATGGATCGTGTAAATTACAACCGCTCACCGAAGGTATACATTTATGCTATATGTTACTCCACTGTAAAAGACAAATTACGTATAAGTTCAAATTCAAAAAATACAAGTGTGATATCTTGAAAAGTTACAAATAATATTTTCACATACCAGTGCATAGATAACAAAAATATCAAACTTTTCTACATGAAATACCTTTCTCGATTAATATTAGTTTAACAGTTATTTTAAAATGAAAATATAAACCAAATAAGTTTTCTACTTTTATCAAATTAGCCTATGAGATTTTTGGCTAATCAAAAATAGATACATCTAAAATGGCCTGAAAAGATTCACTAGATGTTCCATCTAACAGAAGTCATATCTATTATAGTTTTCGTGGTTCTAATGGTGAAAAATTCAGACATTCTGTATTTTACGGTGGAGTAAAATTATAAAAACTGGAATTTATGGTTAGCTTGGTAGAGAATTAGTGTTCTATGATGACTTGTTAATTATATTAAAATTCAAAACTTTTATCTAAATTCCTTGTACTGCCATAAAGCCATTGAAATAATTGCTAAATAAAAGAAAATTTTATAGTTGTCTATAGTTTTCTTTGTTTATTTATTTATATTTTTGTTTTCTTGTAACATAACATTAAAAATAAACCCATTTTAAACATTTTTAAATGATGAAAATAAAAGAAACTATTGTTAATTGGGGGCATATTACTTTTTTGTATTAAATTTCGGTATTATTTTTCGAGATTCAACTCAGGCGCTTTCAAATTCATCTCGAATAACTCACAGACAGCCGAAGATATTTTTTTCATCCATTTTTTTTATTTTGAGTAATTCACTTCAACATCGGCTATAATAATTTTTCCAACACCTCTCTGGTCATTTTTCGGGTTATTTAACAAACCACCAAACATGATTCGTACACACATATTATATCTTGATATGCAAGCAAAACATTAATTGGTAATTCAATACACAGGACATAAAATTTCTTAAAAGAGCTACAGTTTTTAATATATATATATATATATATATATATATATATATATATATATATATATATATATATATTTTGAAAAAAATATATTTAAAAGAAATACAAATTTAACAGTAAAAAACGTTTGAGAACTGTTTGATTTTATTGGGCGATTCGCGTGACATATATGTGTTAATGATTATAACATTTAAGAAATAAATAAATATATCATCTCATTACGGCATATTACCTATGGCTGGGTGTGCCAGGTTGTTTTGTGCACAGATTTCCGTAATGATGATGACATATTTGTACCGCGCGGGGGTTTACCAGGCGTCACCTCACGAGCACTCATTGCTGGCGAAGGGAGTGCATTACAAGGGTCCATTTTGTGCCATTTAACAATTAGTAATTAATTAAAATCTGAATGTCTTGCCATTCTGTTTTAAATTGTATCATCTCTTATTTACTGTTTATTAATTATTCTAAATTGTATTTTGAATTTATCCAAAGCGGTCTTAGATTTTTATTTATTGCGCATATTTTAAAGCATGCTTGTAGTTTGCAATTCTAGGAATCGATTCTGGGATAGGAACAGTGAGTCAAGCAACAGGCTTTGATTTTGGTTTCTGATACTGTTATTTGTCCGAATTGTTTTAAAAAAATAATAAAAAAATATACCTGGTATGGTACCTCGGCTTTGAGTCTGTTAAAGGCATTTTTTTAATGATTTTAATAATTAAGCACGTTTTAAGGCCCCTACAATCCGATTTTAATATTTTTACGATGATGTCTGTGTGTGTATGTGTGTGTTTATGTGTGTGTGTGTGTGTGTGTGTGTGTGTGTGTGTGTGTGTATGTGGGTCGGTTGGAAGAACGATTACTCAAAGACTATAATACTAGATATCTGTTTAACTATGTTTTTCTCAATCGGACATTACTAGGAAGAGCTGAAAAGGTTTTGGTAATAATTGGGCAACCGGAAGTAGCAGATTCTTAAAAAAAAAAACTTCTAAATAATATTTTTTGAAATTTTTTGTTTTTGCTTATTAAAGAAGAGTAAATTCTCTATCTGATACATATAAATATTTTATTATATCTTTTACAGATTTAGAGATTCAAATATATAAGGTATATAATAATCTGTTGTAATAAATCTCACAGCCCAAATAATGTCATGGAAACCAATTGAAAATTTGAAATGTTTGTAACTGACAGATAAACGTCAGTGTCAAAAATCCGGCGACATTACTGAAGTTTTTTTCTGGGACGTACATACATATATTATTTCTTATTGTGTTTCGGGAAGATATGTATTAATAGTTAAATATTTAAAATTATAGGTATATTACACATACCCTTCAGAAATACTGTTAATCCCGACAATGAATTGGAAACATCTCGAAAAATTAGAAGAGCAGGACAAAATTTCTTCATAAAATGAATTTAAAATTAAAAAATCTAAATATAAAGAATAATGTAAGTAGAATTTTTGGTGTAGAGTGTAGGTCTACAAATGATAGCTAGTAAGATATCAAATATCATAATTTTTCATTCTAAATTTAGTGATTTTCCAATTCCATGTGATTAATTTTCCTCGACAAGTAAATTCCATACTCCTGATGACAAATTAACCACGTGAATGTAGAAAATTTTGAAATTTTTAATGAAAAATTGTGACATTGACATCTATGTACATAATTACTAATTGTCATTCTGACACGGACCCCCAAATCTGCTTGTCAATGCCAACAATGTCACATGACTGCTCACGCCCTATACTTATGTAACCAAAAACGGAAGTGGCGAGAGGTAAATTGTGCTGGTCCCAACAGTTTTTTTTTTTGTAAATTTTCCAAATTACGTCAAAATTATAATTGTATATAGGGTGTTAATAAAAAAACTTTACACACTTTAGCAGGTGATAGTAGAGATGAAAACAAGAAAAAAATTCTAATACACTTAGGTCCAATACTCATTGGTTTTTAGAAAATTTATGTATGGAATTTGTACATAATACACAGGATTGACGGAAGGTATTGTGCTGGCCACATCAGATTTAACAACTAAGGACTCTAGGTGTTTACGATCAATTGTAAACAAAGTTGCAGCCGTCGTCGAAGAGACTCACGCACTTGATCGTAAACACCTAGAGTCCTTAGTTGTTAAATCTGATGTGGCCAGCACAATACCTTCCGTCAATCCTGTGTATTATGTACAAATTCCATACATAAATTTTCTAAAAACCAATGAGTATTGGACCTAAGTGTATTAGAATTTTTTTCTTGTTTTCATCTCTACTATCACCTGCTAAAGTGTGTAAAGTTTTTTTATTAACACCCTGTATATGTATATACAAAGCAGGAAATTTAATTAAAATCATTGCATTTGATAAACATTTCTAGTAGTATAATAGCCATAATGAATTTATTTGAACATTAATTACATTGCCTTATGATGGCTTTTGTAATAATAAATTTGTGAGTAAATTCAATCGTGGGTGCTATACTCTATGAAATTTGCATGAAATTATAATAATCATTATAATTATCAAAGCTGATTAAACATTACAATAATTTTAGACATGACGGTTACCAAAGTTACAGGGAATTATTCCATATTCTACGAGTATTATGGGAGTCGGAATTCGGATTTCTAAAGTTAAAATTTTGAATATATCCGCCGCTTACTACTCTACTAGTAAAAATGATAATATCTACAGTATGTTTATGGGTTTATCTTAGATAGGTACTTACTTAAAGAGTTTTAAGATTTTTTATATATAAATTCATTTTATGAAGATTTTTGTCCTACTCTTCTAATTTTTCGAGATGTTTCCATTTTATTGTCGGGAGTAACAGTATTTCCGAAGGGTGTGTGTAATATACCAAAAATATTAAATATTTAACTATTAATACAATAGGAAATAATATAATGTATATACTTCCCAGAAAAAATCTTCAGTAATGTCTTCGGATTTCTGACACTGACATTTAACTGTCAATTACAAACATATTAAATTTTCAACTATTTTCCATGGCATTCTTTCGGCTGTAAAATTTATTACAACATATTATTTTATATATTATATTTCTTTTATCTCTAAATCTATAGAATATATAATAAAATATTTTAATGTATCAGATAGAGATTTTTTTTTAAATTACCAAAAAAAAATTTCAAAAAATAATATTTAGAAGATTTTTTTTCAAGAATCTTCTACTTCCGGTTGTCCAATTGTTACCAAAACCTTTTCAGATCTTTCCATGAATGTCCGATTAGGAAATACGTATTTAAACAAATATAAAGTCTTATAGTTTTTGATTAATCGTCCTTCCAACATCCTACATACATACACACACACATACATCCACACACACACACACACACAAATACAGACATCATCGTAAAAATGTTAAAATCGGATTGTAGGGACCTTAAAACGTGCTTATTCAATAAAATCTGGATATGCTATTTTTAGCATGAATCCAATACCTCTCTTAGCGAGAGGTAAAAAAATGTAAAAAAAAATTATTAAAAAGGCTTTATTATGCATACGAGAAAACGGTGGCAATTTTTAACATTTTTTGTAGTTGGATAAAATTTATTTTTTTATTTATCTATGAGCTACTATGATAATAAAATAATTGTTTATTTTGTAGAAAGATTTAAATATTTTCATTAATATCTCAAAAACTATCTAGTTTAAAAGGTAAGAACAATTAAACTTTCTTAAAGCAAAAAATATTTTCTATTAATTAGTGCAATAATATATAGGATATTCCATTTAAAATTTACAAATATGGCAATTTCTACGAAAATTAAACTTTTTTTACCAAATTTATACAGATTTAGTTAGCTTATTAAAAGTACTAAATACTTTATTTAAACAATTTTTCGGTATCTATAATAACTTCCGAGAAAAAAAGTGTTTCCAGTTTCGCATTCCACCCTGTATATATTTATAAGACGTTAACGGAAATATAAAATAGTTAAAAATCTGATGTGGCAAGCATTATGTAATATTATAATGATTTTGGAAACAAAATTACTGATACACTCATTTTTCAGTAAATTCTAATCTAGCGTAACATAACTAAACTAAATCGAATATCACATCACATAACATACTGTAAATCTTAGATGTACTCATAAACTGATTTATAGAAAATATTATATACATTTCTTATTTTTTACTAATAGTAAAAAATCTACCCTACCTGTTTCAAAATAGCGCTAAAATGTGATGAAATAAATATGTATAAAAACTAAAATCAACTGCTTACGATGTATATTTGCCAGGAGCAAATATTTGTAAAAATTAAATTGATAACTGAATTGAATTTAGTAAAGATTTACTACATTTATTAAAACAACTCAAGTGATAATTTAATTGAAGTTAAACGGAGAAAAAAAATCCTCTACGGTCTACCTACGCACTACAAAAATCCAAACGAAATGTTTAAAGAACATAACAAAACATTTTTTTCTATAGCATATATAAGTGGGAATCAAGTAGCGCCCTAAGCTCAAGGGTAGCAAAGGGTAGATAAAGTATGATTTTTATTTAAATTAAATTAATTGTAAAGATCAATTTGTATTAAATTGTTAAATTAAATATTTAAATTAATTTAAATAAAAATTAAAGTATTGAAAGGACTCAGAACTCATAATATAATGAAATAAAACAATATTTGGGTTTAGTTCTGTAAAAAAAATATTATTTAAACGACGTTTCGACAGCGATGTAATTTTTCTACGTCTAATAAATAACATTTACAGTGGCTCACAGTAAAAATGGTACACGTGCGCTAAGAATAATTGAATTGCTATGGTTAATAAACAAAAAAGATTTATTACAAAAAATAAATATTAAAAATTTAATATATATATATTTATATTATATATATATATATATATATATATATATATATATATATATATATATATATATATATATTATTCTCTATATGATTTGATTGCATTTTATACTTCATATTCAATAGATATAGAGTTAAAGATTTTTTTTACAATACAACAAAAAAAATCTGATGTGGCCAACACGTTACCTTTCGTCAATTCAGTGTATTATGTACAAATTCCATATATAAATTTTCTTCCAAAAGTTTATATATTTCCAGTAAAATTATTTCATAATTTCATTTCTATTTTGCTTGTTGTCCTCATTCGGTTCCTTTTCTCTTAAGTAGGTACTTTGCAATACAGCGTTTCCATCTTATCTTTGGCCTTCCTCTGTGTCTTCTACCTTAAGTTGTTCACTCTTCTTCCAATATATTCTTCACCTCTCCCCATGACATGTTCAAACTCATATAATCGTCTTTCTTGTATCTTTCTAGAAACTTCTATCACTCGAGCGATTTCCCTTATGCACTCATTCCGTATCCTATTTGTCCGTGTCTTCCCCAACATCCATCTCAACATTCTAATTTCTCTGCCACATTCATTTTCTTTTCATTGACACTGACAGTTGTCAGTTGTCCAATTATTACCAAAACCATTTCAACTCTTCCCAGTAATGTTCGATTGAGAGATACGTAGTTAAACAGATGATATAGAAAGTGGAATTTTTACCAATTCTTCAGTTAGATTCGCCCGGAGTTGTTAAGTAGTGGAAAATGTTATTTTGCGTGGCGCTAACTAGTTCCGAACATAAATTCTCAATAGGGTTGAAATCAGGAAACTCTTGAAGTGTTCTAAGTTGTTTCGGTATTTTGTAGAATAGTGCTTTCTCTTAACAATAAGTGCTGTATGTTTGGCATCATTACCTTGCTGGAATATACAATCCCCTTCGAGTCCAAGTTTATCCACAGAAGATTGTAAATTTCTTTTAAAATTTATTCATAGTTTCAAAGTTTATTTCAAAAGAAATATATATATATAGTTTCATTGAAAAAAGAAAAAAATCCCAAGTCCGTCAGCAGACATACAACCCCAAACAATAACGTTTATACCCTCGTGTTTTATCGTGACACACAAATAATTATTTGTATCTAGCCCGGTATTTGATGTTCAAATTACCGGCAATAATGGGAATATTTGGGGCGTGCCGTCGTGAAGAGCTGTGTCAAATGTGTCTAAATAACATTGAAGATTTAGGTACTACTTTACTAAAAGTTCCAGATACCAAAATAAGAGTTCCAAGGACTTTCACTGTTACTGGCATTGGACCACCTCACGCCACACATCAACGGCTGTTTGTCTAATATGGTTGAAATGCACAGTGCAATCGGTAGGAATCAATACTTTTGGGAAAATGCGTACCGATATTGCAAAATTTTTAAAGCTCCCAATATATTAAATTTAGGGAAAATATCTCTATTCCAAAATTCAGTAAATTATTTTTATCTATAAAAATAATTTGTGTGGCGCGATAAAACACGAAGTGTAAACGATATTGTTTGGGGCTGAATGTCTACTGACGGGTTGGAGAATTTTTTTTCAATGAAACTATGAATAAATATAATTATTTATCAATTTTAAAAGAAAATTTTAAATCTTAAAAAATAAATAAATAAAATAAATATTTCATCACGGCATATTACCCATTGCTGGGTGTGCCAATCTGCTTCATACACAGATATCGGTAATGATGGAATATTTGTACCGTGCGGGCGCTTACCAGGCGTCACCTCACGGGCACTCAATGCTGGCGTGGAGAGTGCGCCACAGGAGTCAATTTTGTGCCATTAAAATTCGATGTAATTTTTGGCGTCGGTCGGGATCGAACCCGGGTCCCCAGATTCGCGACCAGACACTCAGGCACACGGCCACGATAAATTGTGTGTGTGTGTGTGTGTGCGTGTTCGTGCGTGTGTGCGTATGTGTGTGTGTATGCATGTGTGTATGTGTGTATATGTGTAAGTGTATGTGGATATTGGAAGGACGATTTCTCAAAAACATAAGTCTTAATATCTGTTTAACTACGTAATTCCCAATCGGACGTTAATGGGAAGAGTTGAAAAGGTTTTGGTAAGAATTGGACAACCGGAAGTAGCAGATTCTTGAAACAATTCTTCTAAATATTATGTTTTGATAATTTCTGTTCTTGTTAATATTAAAGAAAAATAAATTCTCTATCTGATATAGGTATATTGCACATACTCTTTCTTGGAAACATATCGAAAAATTGAAGAGTGGGACAAATGGGGACCCGTATCAGAATGATAGCTAGTAATTATGTACATAGATGTCAAATATCATAATTTTCCATTTTTGGTAAAATTTTATGCAATATCGCTGCTAAAGTCGCTCATACTTCATTTGGCAAAAATTTAAAATTCGACGAGCGTTCACTACACTTACTCACTCATAAGCTGACTGCCAACAACACACGTATTCTACGGCCGGGAAAAAATTAACAGTTACGCATGATTGTCTTTAATTCACCCCTATTAAGAACACCACTCGTACTTCATTTGTTTTCGAAAAAAAATAATACTTGATACTTTTTGAACACCAGCGGAATTTTAGGGACTTAAATTAATGGTGCCTAGTAGGATTTGTTAAATACGTCACAAATCATCAATTCGTTTAACAAAAAAATACAGGTTTTTTAAATTTATTTTGAAAATCAATGAATAACAAGTGGGTTTACAATAAATTAACATTATGTACATCAAAAAATGTTGTTCGAATACAACAAACATTCGAAAAATATATGTAGATAATTCCACATTTTTGCATGTAAAAGAAATTTCAACATAATATATCGCAAAACTCTAACGTGTCACATTTTACAAGAAATAATTATAATTTATAATATAGTTATGCAGCAGGTATGTACTCCTAATGCAATTATTGACAGTATTGATAAATAAAATTTATAGTTTCACTGATTTTACTATTTTAAATCCATTTTAATATTGTGAAAAGTATTCGTGTACAAGTATGAAATATTTATTGAACAGTCGAAGTTTAGGTCGAATGATACCGCCAGTTATATTTAATCCCAAATTTATGAATTTATCTATGTAATTTTTTTTATAAAAGTTTCTAAATTATAGTCGATAACACATATAGGTAGCCTAGAGTTTGAGTTTAGTCTCGCGTTCTGCGTAACGCGAGTATTTCACCTTAGGGATGCATTGGTATTATGTATTGTTTAATTAATAATAATATTAAGCTAATGTAAATATGTGTAAATAAAACTAGTATAAAATATCAACTAGTGTCCGTGTTCATAATATAAGTGTTCAAAAAAATATCCAAGTGTAAGTATGTATGTTCCTCCTAAATAAAGTGGTCCGTATTAATTGTCCGCCCACCAGATAGATAAAGTGTTATTGTTCATTAAAATAAGTAAAAGCAGCCACGCTCTCACCTCCTGTTACAAATTGAACAAACGTAATTGTGTTGAATGGAATTGTAAATATTTTTTGTGTCAGAAACCACTTAGTTAAACCTTAAACAAATATGACCAGCTCGGATTCTACTAGGTGCCATAACAAAGGCGCTGCCAATGCGGGTCCCAATACAGAAAATATTTGCAATAAAAACACAATATAAAACAAATTTACATTTCCAATTACAGCATATGATTTTGAATTTGTGCATGCTGTTTTTATTTTTTGAATTTGTGTGTTTACATAAGTGACACGAGAATATGTGGTTTACCACATGTATAAACCAAACATTTTTCACGAAAAGATATATTAAAAAAGTATGTGTTGGTAGTGAAATATCACATAATTTTACACTCAAATCGGGCTTAAAATTCCAAATTTTTATTAAATTAAGCAAAAACTTTTCAACTTACTCGTTCTTAGTTGGCAAGGGTGAGCTGATGAAACAGGTAATATTGATACATATGCTATATATAATAGAAGTTTTTCCACTGCTGTAGCATTGGCTTCCCATTTACAATCTCATATTCAATACCTAATCAATTTAATAGCATTCATTATTTCATGACAAATGTCCAGCGCTCTAATTTCATTTGAAGTATAAAATTCCAGTGCCGTTTTGCAGCATGTAGGCGGAAATGATGCCTTTTGTATTGTTCGATGCCATTATTCTCTGTAATGGGGACAGCTTTAAGTAATATTCCTCCATGTATTGTGTCGTCAGGGTCAGATGACCAGAGGTCTTAGAGCACAGACACAAAGTCGGCCGCTGCCGCTGGGTAATGGGCGGGTCATTATGTGGTTAGCCCAGCCCCGGGCGCTTGTCGGACGGAACTAAATTAATGAAGTGTATTAGATTCCACTTTCGATGCAATTGGGTTAAGAGCTTTAAAATTTACTGATCGTTCTATATTTTACATTGAATGCAGATCGTATTCTTACACCATTAAAATTACTCACGCTTTTGCTCTTATTACTGAATATGTAATCTCTAAATCTGGAAATGTTAGAAAATTGAATGCTGCGAAACAGTAAATTTTAATAAGATTAAAATATACTCCGCAATGAATTTTGTCAAGTGTAGCGAGGATGAAGAACATATTTGAGGGTGAACGCAATTAATAAAACGCGAAACCTATTCAATTATCTTGTCAGTAAATTTTAATTAAACTTTGACAATAAATCAAAATGAATTTGTAATTACTGGGCGATAGTTGATTTAATTGCCAATTTAAACAATAAGAATGGTAGTCGTATTTAAACACTTTTTAAAATATATTTTTTAATTTTTTTCAAGTATTAACAACTTATCTTCATATGCAAAAATATAAATTTGTTCGGAACGTATACAGGGTGTAACAGCTAAACGAGCTACCTCAAATAATTTCTATATTATTAAAAATACAATAAAATACTGTAAAACAATCTTATAGAAAACAAAGGGAGACATCCGAAAACAGAAGAAAATATATTTTTAAACCAGTGGTTCTCCACTTACAACACTGTTATATATTTTTTAAAGGGGTGGTATATTTTTTAGGCCCGTTAAATAGAGTACTTTTTTCTGAATTCAACCATATAATCATTTTGTACTCTTACATAATAATTTTTTTGAGAAAAATTCGATTGATATTTAAATAAACTTGATTTTCATAGCTATTTTTCAGTACGAAAAACAAAAACTGCTATTTATCAATTTGAATTATTTAGAATGGAAATCAAATAAAACACTATTTATAAAGTTATTAACAAATATTTATGTTCGTTTTAATTTAAGCTGAATTTTTCCATACATAGCCTAATAAAAATCAAATTAATTTTAATATTAATTAAATTTCTCTGAATATTTTTGTCATGTAAGGATATAAAATGATGTATGGTTGATTTCATAAAAATACTCCATCGAATGGGCCTAAAAATATATATAACATCTCATTTAAAAAAAAAAACTTTGTGTTGTAAGTTGAGAACTTATGGTTTAAAAAAATATTTTCTTCTGTAATCTGATGTCCCCCTTTGTCATCTATAAGATTGTTTAATAGTATTTTATAGTACCTTTAATAATATAGGAATTATTTGAGGTAGCTCGTTTAGCTGTTACACCTGCATATGTGATGTATACATAAATATGTTAAATTATTAAATTTATATCACACGAAATGTTTTAATGACTGAGACGATATAATAATATTTTAAGTACGTAACCTATGTTTGTAACACGTCAAAGGGTGTGTAGTAGGGTGGAGTTGGAACGAATTTGTTGCATTTTTACATTTTATCAAAAAATAAAATGCCTATATATGCAATATTTGTCTACCGTACGTCTACTTAACCATGCCAAATTTCGGGTTAATCAAGTAAGGCCTTCAGCTGCCGAAATTAATTTGAAAAATTCATAATTTTGCTTTAATTTTTATAAATTTTACTTGTATAATTTAAACTGAATTCGCAACTCTCAGCTTGTTTAATGTTTAAAAAACTCAGAAGTCACCATATAGAGGTGGCTGCGTGTAGATTTCCATCCTCCCCCTCACTATGTCCCATAATGAATAAATGTGAAAAAATTTAACTACTATTTAAAACTCGTAAATATTGAGATACAGTATCAAATTTTGGCAGAACAATTCGGAATTCGATTCTTTGATAAGCCTGCCTGTTGATTCTTCTCCATATGTCTCAGATGCAGCTTTTGTTACCAAGTTCACAAATTTTTCGACATTTTGTGTATGACAAGAAAACCTCATAATTGAAATTTTTCTAGAAACACTGCCTATCAGATTTCTTAAATGCTCATAAGAAATTGCGTACGGTGTTCGGGTGTTCTGTTTTACATAATTTTTCGTGGTTTGATACTTGTACATTCGCCTGAGTCTAAGATTTTGCATTAATTAGTATCTGCCAGCATTGCCGCTAATATATTTTCTGGATGACCAAAAAATCCGTTCTTTTGTATGATTGGATCAATTATTTCTCTTGTTACTAAGCAAGATTTTTTAATAATCTCCATGAGATGCTTTGAGCCAAGATGGTTTTAACTTAATCTCAAATCAACTAAAAGCGTATCTACATTTGAATAACACACCCGGTTAAAATTTGGAGATTTTTTTTAACAAACGTAACGACATAAAATTTTAATTCTATTTGAAATTATGTCACCTAGCGTGGGCCAACTTTTCAAGATTCCGTTCGACTACTTCTGGTGAAATGTTATGCACCTTGTGAAATATTTCAAAATATTTTTTACAACTACTTTTGATCCGTACTTATATGAATACTCACTAGTTTCTATAGTTTTTCTGTCGTCCAAACACTGCATTACATGACGTATTTGCAATTCATTTGTGTGCAATAAACGTACAAACCATTTTACGGATCGTTCCAAATCTACCTCGATCTTTCATATAATGACATTTCTGTTTCTTGTGTTAACCAGATTGCCATCACAGCAACGACTACATTATTTTGATCAAAATTCTTATGTAAAAAAGTTCAAAATGGAATATTTTTTGTTCTTATCAATGAAATTAGATAATTTTTAATAATATTTGTTACGCACTACATGAGAAATAATGCAAGTATTCATTAATTCCAAAACTTGAAGCCTCTGGCGGTAGCAAAATATGATTGCCGAAATTGTACTTTTGCTCATGTTTTATATAAAAAAAAAACTATTGAAGGTATAGGCATTTTGAAATTTAAAAAAAATTCACGACCCTAGTGTGCAGTGTTAATTATATTAATAGAAGTATTTTTTTTTCAGTTTCGGTGTTCTTATAGGACTATAAAAGTACTGCAAACACGTCGTTTAAAAAATCTATAAACGCACTATTTGATACAATGTTTTAATGTGTACCATCAAACGAAATTTACAAAACACAATATACAAACTGTGAAAATGTGAAATATTAATTGTTTATCGGGGAGCGGTACCAACATAACTGACAAAAAACACCAAGTCATATTTTTGGCGTCATATTTTTAAAAAATCTCATTGTAATATTGCCTGAATAGAAAAAAAATCTGATGTGTTCAGCACATTATCTTTTATCAGTTCTATGTATTTTGTACAAATTCCATACAAAAAAATTCTTGCAAAAGATTCTATATTTCCAGAAAATTATTACATACACATACTACAAGTCCAAACTCATATAAGTTCGGCCGGTTAACATTCTCAACAAACAAATTATAAAACCTACGCAAATGGTGAGATATTTCTACAAATTTCTTCCGAATATTTTAAAATATAGATTTTAAGCTTACCAAAACTGAATATGTTACTCGAGTATTCCGCCATTTAACATGGGTTACATCTTCTTTATAATAATACCTGCTTCAATTCTATTAGGCATTGTATCCTTAAGCCCTGCATATTTTCCTGTGAGTATTGTCTTATATGCATGTCTTGCAAGGTAGGTCTTTCTGTACGCACTGGATTTTTACGAAGTTGTTTTTCATTGTGTCAAAAACAAAGGGTCGCGGTACAAGCTAATTCTCGACTGACTAGAAGATTACCCTTAAAATGCCGGTCGAATTATTATCACCAGTCATTTGGTCCACAGTTTTTAAAGTTGCAATTTTATATTTGATCAAAGACAATACTTTCCTTACCTAAAGATGACGGAAGGTAGTAGTATAAAAACATATTTCATAAGGCTATTAACGCATTCGTCCTTTGTAAAATTCGCTTCACGGCTCGTTTTCCAAACTTGGACTTGTACGTTAACCTATTGCCTTACGATAGTTGTTTTTTATTGTCAACTTACAACTTTAAATCAAGAAATTATAGTTTTGCTAATAGTTATTTACGCTACAAGAGCGGACATGTTCATTTTTACTGCCAGTAATACCAAGGAATAGTGTTGCATTACATTAGATATTTGAGAAAAACATGGATAGGTCAAAGGTAATTTTTAAATATATATATATATATACACGGTGTATCACAACTAGTGTAAAAAAAATAATAGAATATTCCTGACATCATTTTGGGTAAAAATGTTATATGAACATAGGTCTTATTCCTTTTGGTTACCAAAATACAACAGTTCAAAATTTTATAAATAGCAGCAATTTTTAAATTTTTCTAATCAAGATACCTTTAATCCAGAGTAATAAACAATGGAAAACAATGCAAAATTAATTTAAAATTGAATTTTTGTACATGAGTTATTGTTATTGTGATTGGATGGGTTTATTGTTGCAGAATACGCAGATATAATATTTGTGTATGGATTCTGTGATGGTAATGCCCTCCGTCCGTTCAACGTAAAAAACCATATAAAAATTATTTGAACATTTTTTTAATTATCTCTCATAATAAGCGAGATACTAGGTATTTTCAAAATAAGCGAAAGTCAAGTTTTAGCCTGTAGCTCAGAAATTCCTCCGGTGCCTATTAATATTGTCTCGCAAAGTTGGCCCATAAAGACGTACATCAATTTTCTGTAGCGTGCAAAATAAGAAAGTTTTTCATATAAGGAACTCGAATTTGTTTCACCCTGTGCATAAAATTACAAAAATATTATAAATGGTGGAAGCTGGTGTCAAAATGATTCCGTTAATGCATTAGAAAGGTTAAATAAGACATGATATGGGTAATCATTTACGCGAAAAAAAATCTGTACTATGGATTTGTCGATTATGCAACAATTTTCACGAAAAAGGGGAATGAACTGAAATGAAGAACAAAAAGATTAATAAGTAACACAGGACTAATTAATGTAGAGAAAAACAAAGCACTCCAAATGAAGATGAAAGCAGCAAAAATAACCAGAAAAGAGAATTAGGAAGAACTACATAACAAAAAAAAAAAACATTTTTGAGAAGCTAAACATCCGGTGAATGTTTAACATATTTGGGACACCATCAATAACACTCCTTCAAAAATAGTGATTTTGTAAAACAGCTAATAAAAATATATCACATTTATGTTAAAAATAACAACCTATCATTTTGCAACCTCGTGACATTGCTTTTGGCGGGGCCACAGTCGTAAGATGGCGCCAAAAATATTTTTTTTAGGTTAGCTCGTTTTCAGTGCATAATAGTTAATATAAAAAAGAACAAAAATATTATTCTCTATAATTTATGTATAGAATATAACTTACACAGGTGGTGGCGTTTAGGGGTGATCATAGGGATTTAGCATGGGATTTTTCTTTTATTCAATTTCATAATTTATTTCTCATTTTATTAATTAATATTTGTAAATAATCCAAAAAAGAGATGGATGGATTGAGTCGAAAAAGGTTTGGGAGATATATAAGGATGAATAGGAAAAAGCTACAGTAAATAACAGGAAATGTTTCAATAACGGATTTCATTCTACTATGTATACATGATTAGTAGGTACATAGTTAAACAAATGTCAACAACAAAAATCAACATCAAAATGCTATACTCACAGCTGAAAGTCGTATTGACTATCAATAAATGCTCTCATTCATTGAACGTTATGAGTAGGTACGTGTGAAGTGATTTGCGGATTGGTATGTAATTAATTGGTATGATGTAGATTTGCTTCATAGTCATTTCATTTGAAATATTTTTCATTACTGCCAATTCCGAAGGAAATTGCAGTGAGTAGTATTGACTCCATAGAATTTATTACTATACAATTTTTTACCTTCTGTCACCTTTAGATAAGGAAGGTATTGTCTTTGGTCAAAAAATTCAATGATGAGTTTTTGGTAAATAAGCACGTTTCAGGGTCCATATAATATGATTTTACCATTTTTACGATGATGTCTGTAAGTATGTATGTATGTGTGTCTGAGTGTGTGTGTGTGTTTGTGAAGAAAGTTTCGGATCGCATAACTTTAATACCACGATTCCAAAAATTATAATTGTTCCGTATTCCTAAAGTTTACATCCAAAAAAGAGGTGATTAGATTTTGGTTATAATTGTTCAACCGGAAGTACCCTCATTTGAAGATTTTAACAGTTAAATATCATTTATTGGCATTTAATTTTATTATAACTTGATTATATATGACTTGATTGCATTTTATACTTCATATTCAATAGATATAAAGTTAAAGAATTATAAAAATATTAAATTTCATAAATCAGTCAGCTATGCTAACCATAGAAACTGCTAATATATTCAGATAATTCAAATTGACAGATGCCAGTATCAATGAAAAGTAAATGAAGATGCCGGAGATGAGGATGTTGGGATAGATGTTGGGAAAGACACGGTAAGGAATAAAAGAATAAGAGAAATAACTCTATTGTTAGAAATATTTAGAAAGATACAAGAGAGACGATTACATTGGTTTGAACATGCCATGAGGAGAGATAAAAAATATATTTTGGAAGAAGAATGAATAGCTTAGTAATAGGAGGTTAAAGATACAGTGGAAGACCAAAGATAAGATGGAAGGACTGTATTGCGGAAGCCTTGAGAGAAAAAAATGAATGAGAACGACACTCAAAACAGAAATGAGTGGCAGAAGAAAATAAAAAATAGCAACCGCTAACGAATGGGAAAAGCTAAAGAAGATGTCAATGCCAAGTGCAATTTGCATAGTTTGTTTATGAAATAATTTAACTGGAAATTTAGTAACTTTTGCAAGAAAATTTATGTACGGAATTTATACATAATACATAGGATTGACGGAAGGTATTTTGTTGGCCACATCATATTTTTTATTTCTGTATCACAATATTTTGTATTGTAACTTTTTACCTCCCGTTACTTATAAATTAGATACCTATTGTATTTGGTAAAACTTTTATATGCATGACGATAAGGAGGTGAGTATCATAAAAACGTAATCTTAGTGATATATTAATGTGAGGTTTATATTTTATTTATTTTTAAAACAGGTAGTCTCTGCTATGAATAAAACTATGATATTCTGGAGTGTTGAGGTAAATTTATCTTTGTTTCATAGATTATTGCATATTTTTCTTTTAAATAAGCAATACTATCAGAAAACAGTGTACGTGTTTGTTCGAAATAGTACAGTTTGTTATTATATCTTTTACCATATTGTCGATCACCTCATACAAATAAATTTTAATACACATTTTATTTGAAAATGGTATATATGTATATATCAGGGATTGACCTCCTTTCGAGTTATGTCGCGAAGGTGACTTTATGGCACACACAGTACTATTTTATTTTTACTTTTATCACAGGGTTTACTTTACTACCATGTGTGTTGCCCACCAACCCGGTACATACCCTAGTTACAACTCTTCGCCGGTATCCGATAGCTGAAGATTGTCAAGTTAATTCTATTCCAACTTGGAAAAGTAACGGGAGTAGATAACGATGAAGGCCAGTCGAGAAGGGTTCCCGACCTGGGCCTCGATTTTGTAACTTTAGTTTCTACTGGATTTCAAATTCAATCAGAATTGAGATTTTTACCTCTCACTAAGAGAGGTATTGGATTCATGCTAAAAATCGCATATCCAGATTTTAGTGAATAAGCACGTTTTAAGGTCCCTAGAATTTGATTAAAACATTTTTACGATGATTTCTCTCTCTCTCTCTCTGTGTGTGTGTGTGTGTGTGTGTGTGTGTGTGTGTGTGTGTGTGTGTGTATTGTGTCTGTGTGGATGTGTGTTTGTGTGAGGTTGTTGGAGGTACGATTTCTCAAATTCTATAAGACTAAAGAGCTGTGTAACTACGGATTCCTCAATCTAACAGTAATGGGAAGAGTTGTATAGGTTCTGGTAACAATTGGACGACCGGATGTGGTAGTTTCTAAAAAAAAAAAAATTCTAAACATTATTTTTTTTAAATTTGTTACTACAAATAATAAAGATAATTAAATTCTCAATCTTACACATTCAATTTTTTTATTATATCTCGTATAGGTTTGGAGATATAGGATATAATATATAGAATAATCTATTGTAATAAATCTCGTTGCCCAAAATATTGTTGAGATATTTAAATGTTTTCAATTGACAGATAAATACAAAATGTCGGTGTCAAAAATCAGCAGTTTTAATAACATTACTGGAAGATTTTTCTAGGAGGTACGAGTATATTTAATATATATTATTGTACTATTAATTAAATATGTATTTAAATTATACGTATGTTAATATAACATATATCCTTAAGAAATACCGCTAATACCATCAATGAATTTGAAGAATTTTGAACATATTAGAATAGTAAGACAAAATTTCTCATACAACGAAAGAAGAGATACAATTTCAATTATTTGTGTACAAGAAATGTTAAATTCGTTACTTATAGGGCGGAGCAGTCATGTGACTTTGCTGGCCTTGGCAAGCAGATATGAGGATCCGTGTCAGAATGACGGCTAGTTGTTATTCACATAGAAGTCATAATTGTCATATGTCATAATTTTTCATTTAAATTTCAAAATATTCTGATGCTTATTTGTCATCCATAGTATGGAATATACTTGTCGAGGAAAATAATCCACATGGATTTGGAAAATCATAATGTTTTCAATGAAAACTTATGATACTTAATACCTGTGTACATTACTACCCGTCATTCTGACATGAGCCCCCATATCTGCTTGCCAAGGCAACCAAGTCAAATAACTGCTCGCGTCCTATGCATCATAAATGTCGAGAGGTATTGTGCTGGCCACAACAGTTTTTTTTTCTCAGAATAAATTTCAAATTCTATTGGTCCGGAACAGTAGAATTCGTTTTTATCGTTTATGCTCGTCATTTATTTATTTATGTCTAGTTTGAAAAATTGAGTTTTAGTCATATTTTTTGTATTAATTATTCGTATCAATTCTAATAAAATTTGAAATGCAGTAGAATTTAAAGTTACAAAATCGAGGCCCTGACCATTATTCAAACCCATAAGCTTTGAGCCCAGAGGTTAGCACCCTGCCACTGTGCTATCTCGCCTCTAATATAAAGTACTGATATTATTGAACTATTGTGTTTAAATGTAATTGTTTAGATCGTAGAAATAGCCCTTATTGATCATAGAAAATTTAATTAACGAAGAAATATTTTGTGATTTACGGATCTCAAAAGGATTTAAATCCAAGACCCTCCAATGACCTATGTTTTGTTTCTATTAGACATTATGTAGGAGAATCAAATTCCAGTGAAGTCCATAAATTTTTCACAAAATCTTTCTTCTTTAATTAAATTTTCTATGATTCGTAAGACCTATTTCTACGATCTAAAATAAATATAATGGATTTTTAATTGTTATTTGGCTATTCGTCTGAAAACCTATTTCTAAAAGAATTTACAAATTCGTTTGAAAATACTTCGGAAAAGGAAACGATTTCCCTAGATATCACTCAGAAGTACACTTTGCGGGTTGAGTGTGCGGCAATAGAGGCAAATGCAGGGCGAGTAGAACGTTAGTTGAATATCTGAAAGTGATCACAGCTGAATATCCTTCGTCCCGATGTCGACGCCCTTACATTTGCCTTGCATCTAAACGCGACACTCACGTCTATGGACAGCTGGGGATGACATTTCTAGCAGCACAAATCTATTTTCAATCACACTATTTTCATCAGAATATTGTATTTATAAATTTATAATTTCTATAAAGCAATTTCATTGGTTACCAATATTAATAAAATTTTATTATACAAGACAATAACATAGATTTTCCGAAAAAAAAATTAACGTGGCCAGCACCTTACTTACAATTCAATTTTATGTTATATTTATATCATTATAAAATATTAGTAAAGAGATATCTATATATGTAGTTGGTATGTCTGTAAAAAAATATTTCTTAAATGTGTTATACATATAATTTTTCTGCCAATTACAAATACATGCCTATTTGAATTTAACTGTTTAGGTCTTCAATTCAAATATAATATTTAATTTTGAAGTTTTATACAACTGTTTAGAATAAAAATAACCGCATTAGTAGCTAGGGATATTTCATTTAAATTAAATTTTAAATACATATTGACAATGATAATAAGAGCTTCATATTCATAGAAATTTTTGTGCCATATACTTTAGAATTTATAGAAAAAAATTACTATTATATGAGCTTAATTAAAACTACTTTTTTGTTGTATTTCTCTTCGTTTCAATAAAGTTTATAATGGGATATTTTTTATATTTTTTTCTATTTTGGTTCTTTAATATGTACTTTATGAAACCCATTTGGATGTCATAAAGTACTTCTTAAAAGAACTCAAACCTAATTTCTGTTAGGTTGGTACGTAGTACCTACATTTGTAGACATTTGTCATTTGAAAGTAAATATTATTTAAATTGTAAACAATAACAATGAAACGTCATAGTTACGAATATCAATCACTGTTACTGTTACCAACAATCAAATAAAAATTAAAATATTCCTAAAAATGAAATCACGTATATTTGTAAATAGAAAAAGTAGTATAAAATACACGTTTCATAAAACATTTCAGCGCACTTGTCCCGTTAGAAAACTCGCGGCAAGCCGCTCGTTTCTAACAAAGATGCGTGCGCTAAAATCATGTCTTATGAAACTTGTATCTTAATGTACTATTATGAATATGTTGAGGCATTAACAGTAAAATATTCGAATGTTTATTAATGCTTTATTGAATTCTTGATATATATATTCAGCACATGTGTTACTCGCAATACAGTTGATTGTATAATTATTATTGCGCTTTTGATTCTAATGGTAATAAGGATTAGCACTAGTTGGAGAGAACAATGATATCGTTTGGCAGAAGTAATGCTGGTACACTACGAATGATAGAGTGATTGGTTTCGTGTAGATTTCAGCGGGAACATGGACACGTGATGGCTCTGTGGTAGTTTAATTTGTACGTACATGGTGCAATGTTACTGACTAAATAACAGACTACAACGTACTTGTAAGTCAAGATATTACATTTGCTCCATATTGTTTCATACTTTTTCATTATATACGTGTTTGTACATTTAATACGCAACGATATGATATTTGTTTAGTTTATATTATTTTGTTATCTTACCCTCTTAAGTGAGAATACGAGGGAGAATATCAAAAATGAAGTCAGATTTTAACAATAAATTTTAAATAAATTACTTTGAAATCACAATAATAATTTTATTTAATTTCTTCACCAAAATTTTTTTTTCTCGCCTACTATTCAAATTTTCGCAAATTAACGATGATGGGTTATATTATGTTAGATTCGAGTATTATATACATGTAGGTACATATATTTAAACTAAAATTTTATGGAAATAATGAATTACTGGATTGCAGTCAAAATATTTATTTAAAATTCGGCCTCTACCGCTTTCGGCATCTCCTGAAGAAGGCATAGGAGATGCCGAAACCGGTAGAGGCCGAATTTTAAATAAATACAGGGTGTTTCCTTTAAAACAACCAGCGCTTTTTTGGGCGAACTAATGACTTTAGAGAAAAATGTTATATACAAAAAATTACCAGGAAAAAGGGCTTAATTTATGAGGAATAATAGATAAAAAATTCAACCAGTGGTTCTCAAACGGTAGAATAAAATTATATTTTTTTAAATGGCAACCTATATAAATTTTTTGTCCATTAGATAGAGAATTTTTTTCTGATTTCAACGATATAAATATGATATGGGGTTGTATAACAATTATGATATTAAAAATCAGAAATAATTTTACAATATTGAAGTAGGCTATGCAATAAACAACTATTAATACGACTATTGCCTAGGTTACGATAGTATATTATTTTCTTATATCTAAAATAACTTGTTTTACTAAGAAATTCATAATAACAAATGAACTACATAACGAAGAAAAAATCTTCGTATCGTAGAATTTAAATTTCTTTCACACTCTCCATACATAACAGTAAAATTAAAATAGTCTAAATTTGTTAATTCTTGCAACTGCAAAGCCATTTTTTATTAATAAGTAATTAAACAATTACGAAAACAAACACTTAATAACGTAAGTAACAAAACTATCTGTCACCTGTAACATTTGTTTGCATTTGTTTATTGCATAGCCTACTTCAATATTGTAGAATTATTTCTGATTTCTAATATCATTTTTCTCGAAATAATTGTTATACAACCCCATATCATATTTATATCGTTGAAATCAGAAAAAAATTCTCTATCTAATGGACAAAAAAATTTTATAGGTAGCCATTTAAAAAAATATAATTTTATTCTACCGTTTGAGAACCACTGGTTGAATTTTTATTTATTATTCCTCATAAATTAAGCCCTTTTTCCTGGTAATTTTTTGTATATAACATTTTTCTCTAAAGTCATTAGTTCGCCCAAAAAAGCGCTGGTTGTTTTAAAGGAAACACCCTGTATTTTGACTGCAATCCAGTAATTCATTATTTCCATATACCCATCCAATCAAGAAGCTTCATCATCCATTAAAATTTTTTATTTAAGATTACTTCTTCTATATGAAATGCTATTGAGTGTATTTGGTTTTGGAAAGTATTTTTTTGTTCCTTTTTATTAAGAAAAGCTAAGGATTACTAAAATTGGTCAATAAAATATAAATTTTTAGTCAGTATATTTTTTTGGTAACTACTTTTATTAAGAAATTGTAAGAAATACGTAAAATTAGTTAATAAATTTTAAATTTTTAGTCAGTATAAAAAAAATAGTGAAATTCCAGCAAATTTCATTAGGGGTTAATATTTTGTAAAATAATATTGTATATGTCTATATAAATATCTTGTTCATGGTACGTTGGATTAAATGATGATAGATTGGAATATGATTGGGTTAAATTATGATTAAATTAGGTTATAGTTAGGTTAATTTAGTTTACATTAATCTATAATATAAATTATTTTATACAATAAATAGGCTATATATGAATACATTGTTCTTGTATATTTTTAGTTGTGATGGAACGACCCTTACTTTTCCGACTACGATTATTAATTTTAATAATCGCCAATTGCGATTATGATTATTTAGTACAGATAGGTTAAGTTAAAACTAATTAAATAAAAATTAATAATATATAGTAAAATAATTTTATTATTTATTAATTATCACACAAAATCAAAAAAAAATCTTGTTTAAAAAGTACAAATTCGAAGTCAAAGCAATAATTAGTTAACAAAGTAACAGCTAAAGCCCGTTTTACACAGTCATAAGTTTACATGTATTTCTACAACTTTGCATTTTACAATACGATTTCCGTACTTTACACGATCATATGGATACAAAAATGCATTGTTCAATGAGAAGTTTTAAAATAGTTTCAATTGGAACATGTTCTAAATATGAAGGTCATTTACATCATATTTTGGTGATATCTAGGGGATTTTATTAATAAAAAGTTTGAAGTTTGTGTAGTTTCATGTTACCGCACTAATATATGAAGTAGTTTTTCTCGTAGCTGTCAGTTGAGTTGGACCGTCAAAATTGTTGTGTTTATTATTTATATATTTACATATTTGTATCAACAATGTGGACAAGGGAAAATACAACAGTTCTTATAAATTTGTATGAACAGTATCCACAGCTGTATAATGTTAGTCATACGTTATACAGAAATAAGTTAAAACAAAGGTTATGTTTGCAAAAAAATTCTGATGAAATTAATATAAAATGTAACATGACCACGACAGTGGATATAATAAATAAAAAAATTAATGGCTTGCCAAATAACGTAACGTTACCATTAATTTTTGTTTAGCTGATACACATTCACGCATTATTGTATCTTGTTTACTTATTTTATATTCTACTTTTGTTAGAAGTTTACAAAATGACGAATTGGTCATTCTTAAATAATTTTTGTAATATAGTGGATCTTCAGTTAATAATTCGTTTTCCACTAAATTCAAAATTTCTTTTTCTTGTCTAATCCAAGGCTTCACCCAATACTTTCGTGTATTTTTTCTTTTCATAAAATGTCTTTTCACAGCCAGTCCCAGAAGTATTAAGGTTAAAATATTATTTTTTCTGGTTTTTAAGTGATGAACCATTTTTTAACGTGAACTACAAAGTTAACATGTTAATCAATATCGTTACCTAATTTATCCGATAAAATGTTCAAAAAGTTGATACTAACCTTATTTTTGTAGAACAACTGTTGTCAATATAAGTGAAAATTGCTACACACAGGTACTTTGTACCAACATAAATTTTTTCTGTAAGTTGGTATTAATGCTTAAATATTTCAAAAATCTATGATCGTGTAAAACGAACCACATGTGATGTAAAATATGATGTAGAAATTTGACAAGAAATACATGTAAACTTATAATCATGTAATACCGGCTTAAGTTACTTTACTACTTTGAAATATTTTACATACAGGATAAACACGAAAATCCGTGACATAGGTGTATAACATGAGAACACAGTTTTTTTTAACTAATATCTGGCCCGTAATATTAACAATTTTACGTTTACGGCTTTAGTGACCGAATAAACTTAATTTATAAATATGATAAAAATTGATAGTATGCGTATACGTTGTTTCAAGATATAAGCGTTGAACTGTTATGCGATCCGAAATTTTCGTCACACACACACAGACACACACACACAGAATTGATAAACTCCTGGATCCTTCATCTTCATATCGCAAAATCCGCCTATGTGACAACTGTTATTTTCTTCATGAGGTTAAAAACACACTCTCTGCCTAGAAAAGCCAAGGGCACTCTTTTACTTATTTTAGATGGCCACAGTTCGCGTTGTTCATCTGTTGAGTTATTAGAGTTTGCTGAGAAATATTTTTAAATAGGTATTTAAAAGCTAATTTTTAGTCTGCTTGCTATTTGTTTTTGAGAATGAATTCAAACGGTTTCAGGGGACTCTGATGAACAGTGTACAGATGGTATGACAAAGGATTTAATACCAGGCATAATTTTGAATCAAATATCACCAATTTTAAATCTAGACCGTGTAAAAAAATTACAAAAAACGCAAGATACGTAGCAGCAATATTGAACGACGTTCCTAATATTAAATCATTAAAACAAAAACGTCTACTCAAAGACAATAATGAATTGAGAATTAAGAATAAAGTCACATTGACAAGAAAAATGTAAAATAAAACAGAAAGTGGCACTGCGAATGAATGAGAAACAGAACCAGAACTGGAGAGATGAGGAACAGGAAGAAGAAGATATACGCTGTGTAGGTTGCGGTGAACAGTATTATAAGACAACAAAATCAACGGACTGGATTCAATTAATGGTGTGCTGACGATGGTTGCATGAAAACTGTACAAAATTTATCAATATGTACCACTATTGCGGAATATTAGCCAAAGAAAACAGTTCATCAACTGTTTCGCCTGTATTAGGGAAAGATGGTGATTACTAAATATATTTAGAATGGGGTTATATGGTTCAGTTTTTATAAAAAAATTGGATTACTATAATTATTATTATTTGTTTGTCTTTGATTAGCCCAACTGAACTGTATGTGCCGTTTTAGTTTATTTTTCATAAATAGAAAGTTGTAACATTTTCAAATTTTGTTCACAATTTATCCCGACTTTATCCACCTATTCATAATTAATCAAATCTTTAATAATTATTATTGTGACTAAGTTAGTATGTAACATTAAGGTGGTGATGTAAAATGTAGCTAATCCTTAATAAACTATCGTAGTAGATGGACGTCTGATGTTTTGTATTTAACTAGGGATTCCTATTTCCCTACCTCATTGATTTGCAAATATATTACAATACAATTCCTGTTAATACACTCGTACATAAAACACTTATTAAATGGATCTTGCAAAGCAAAGAAAAATAAAAATAAAATGATCACTGCAAATGAAAAATTGTATATGCTTTATTCATAAAAGAATTTCATTAGAAGCTCAAAAGTGATAATGTTATGAGAGGTTACTAAAAACGTTATGATAAAATCTTCCAACTGTTACTAAAAATAAATATTCACTGAAAATTCCGTATTTTCAGCTAACTTTATTAAATTCTGTTTTATATTTTGTAAGTGGGTAACATAATTTAGCTCTTAGATTCTCATCGCTTCTTCTATTAAAAATAAATCTCGGATATGGAAAATAAGTGACAAGGAAAATAATATAAGGCAGTGATTTGCTGCTGGTGACGCACTAACTGATAAACGACGTTATTACGAGGACGAGGGGCTGAGGGGAAGCTACGAATACGATGCGCTTCACAAGAATGACAGTGAAAAATATGAATTTATTAAAAAAGTCCACGTTGCTCTTTTGTAGTATGACACGCTGGAAGCTCCAGCATATTTTATGTAAGATTGATTGTGTTAAAAGATATCTCGCTGCTGACATCATATTCACTCGCACTCCTACCTATCATTGAAACTCTCAACATGTATATTCAAAGACGAAAAATATAAAGTAGCCAACGCATTTTTCCAACATTTCTATATGAATATATAGTTTGCGGAAGGAATATACAGACATAGACTGTCGAAACACGAGTAAAAGTAACACAACCATTGCCAATAATTTAAAAGCATTTTGATATTTAATTTCAGGCAGTTTGATATAATTGTTTATAGTTTTTAAATGTATTAAATATATTTTTGATATTTTATTGCAGTAATGAGCTTAATTTACTTCATTTTTACCTCTCGCTAAGAGAGGTATTGCATTCATGCTAAAAATCGCATATCCAGATTTTATTGAATAAGCACGTTTTAAGGTCTCTACAATCCGATTTTAACATTTTTACGATGATGTCTGTGTGTGTGTGTGTGTGTGGATGTGTGTGTGTGTGTGTGTATGTGTGGGATGTTGGAAGGACGGTTACTCAAAAACTATAAGACTTAAAATTTGTTTAACAACGTATTTCCCAATCGGACATTCATGGGAAGATCTGAAAAGGTTTTGGTAACAATTGGACAACCGGAAGTAGAAGATTCTTGAAAAAAAATCTTCTAAATATTATTTTTTGAAAATTTTTCGTGGTAATATTAAAGAAAATTAAATTCTCTATCTGATACATTTAAATATTTTATTATATATTCCATAGATTTAGAGATAAAAGAAGTATAATATATAAAATAATCTGTTGTAATAAATTTGACAGCCGAAAGAATGCCATGAAAAATAGTTGATAATTTAAATTATTTGTAACTGACAGATAAATGTCAGTGTCAGAAATAATGAGTAATGAATTAAAAATGTACTTGGAGAATCCCTTAGTTCTTGATCTGTGACTATTATGGAGATGACAAGTCTAGGTTGAAGGACTTAAATTTGTTTCAAACATTATGGGACAATGTACACCAGTACTGTAGACTAGAGTAACTTTGAATTGCGAAAAAGCTATCAAATTCTTCTCAAGTAAGTTGTAAATATTGACAAAATCGGAGTGCAATCTATCCGTCATTTTATTAAAGGGAATTAAGGTTATTTAGATATAACAAGTATGAAAAAATAAAATGTAAAAGAAGATATATAAGAATAGATGCACAATCCAGATATATACATTTTAGACCGCCCTAAATTAATGTTTTTACTAGAAGAATATGAAGAGAAAGTAAACAAAGTTGTTCGAATTGAAAATTACTGTTACCAGCCTAATATTTATATATGGTAAACTCTACTTTGTAATTTATTGTAACATAATTTATGGTAAAATATCTTCATGTTGAGACATGCTATTATTGAATAATAAAGAAGTTTATACGTCAGATTTATATGAATATATTATTTGTATTTAGAAAAATAATCTTTGCTTTATGCATACAGCCAGGTAAAATATACGGCGAGAGGTTATGTGCTGGCCACATCAGATTTTTAGTTTATAGATAACTTAATATTCTATAGCATTGAAATTGTCTGACATAATATACACGGTGAATACGAGAATCCGTGGCAGGCGTTTAACATGGGAAGAGTTTTCTTCAATAACTATCTGTTCCATAATAATTATTTAATTACTAAGAGTCGTAGATGCAGTTTCTCGATCGAGAATGCGGTTTGCAACCAAGGTCCGTTGGCACTGCGCAGCTTAAGGTGTACATGAGATTTTTCTTCATACTTACATATATTTTACAAGACATAAAATTGAGTATATTTCATTTTTTATACAATAATTAATTAAGATAGTGGCGCTTTAGACATCGTTGACAATGAAATAGTAATTTATTCAATAAAAAAATTCCAATGTGTTACGTGTTAATTTCAGTTCATTTTTTTTCTTTTAATAAAATTATCACGGAATAAATGATTAAGGCCTTGGTGATCCAGAAATAACTTATTATTCACAACAGTGAACGTTTCGGACCTTAGTGGCCCATCCTCAGCTACAACATATTTTGAATAAATTTATTTGTATTTTTTTTTTAAATTATAAAATTATTTTAAAAATTAATGTAATCACTCACCATTTACAACTTTGTAATGTAAATATAATGTATGTAGTAAATGTAAAAAACATCAATTAAAATTACTGATATTAATGCAACTTGTTAAACCCACATTTAACTTATGGATATTCGTGCAAAGCCGAATAAAGTTAGATAACAACAAGGATAAAATAGATTTGCATTCAAACTTACTAAATGGCTGGACATGTGCATGACATGTGTCTCCTCAGGGGCTATATTTACAAAAGAAAAAATTTACAATACTTTATTGAATTACGTTAGTTTAAATATAAAAAAGTTAACTTACATGAGTTTTTTTAACTGCTTGTTGAAAATTGTGAAAATCTTTTGTGAGTTAATAAAGTATACAAAAAACATGGAAATTTTGTTTTTTATAAAATACAAGAATTATCAAAAACGAACTATATTTTAACTGCTAAGTGAAATTTAACAATGTCGCAAATAATAAAACGGTACACTTGTACAAAAGTGATGTACAGATCAAAACTTTACTTAGTGATAGCTAGCCGTTAGGGTGTTAACACGTGAATATTTTTTTTACATTTTTTACATCACTTTTGTACAAGTGGACCGTTTTATTATTTGTGACTTTGATAAATTTCATTTAACAGTTAAAATATTGTTTGTTTTTGACAATTATTGTATTTAAAAAAAAAATAACACAATTTCCATGTATTTATATTTTGTTAAATCACAAAAGATTTTCACTATTTTCAACAAGCCGTAAGTTAACTTTTTACCTCTCGCTAAGAGAGGTATTGCATTCATGCTAAAAATCGCATATCCAGATTTTATTGAATAAGCACGTTTTAAGGTCTCTACAATCCGATTTTAACATTTTTACGATGATGTCTGTGTGTGTGTGTGTGTGTGGATGTGTGTGTGTGTGTGTGTATGTGTGTGTGTGGGATGTTGGAAGGACGGTTACTCAAAAACTATAAGACTTAAAATTTGTTTAACAACGTATTTCCCAATCGGACATTCATGGGAAGATCTGAAAAGGTTTTGGTAACAATTGGACAACCGGAAGTAGAAGATTCTTGAAAAAAAATCTTCTAAATATTATTTTTTGAAAATTTTTCGTGGTAATATTAAAGAAAATTAAATTCTCTATCTGATACATTTAAATATTTTATTATATATTCCATAGATTTAGAGATAAAAGAAGTATAATATATAAAATAATCTGTTGTAATAAATTTGACAGCCGAAAGAATGCCATGAAAAATAGTTGATAATTTAAATTATTTGTAACTGACAGATAAATGTCAGTGTCAGAAATAATGAGTAATGAAGGAAAAATGTACTTGGAGAATCCCTTAGTTCTTGATCTGTGACTATTATGGAGATGACAAGTCTAGGTTGAAGGACTTAAATTTGTTTCAAACATTATGGGACAATGTACACCAGTACTATAGACTAGAGTAACTTTGAATTGCGAAAAAGCTATCAAATTCTTCTCAAGTAAGTTGTAAATATTGACAAAATTACACATCGATATAAGAATAATCGGAGTGCAATCTATCCGTCACTTTATTAAAGGGAATTAGTGTTATTTAGATATAACATGTATGAAAAAATAAAATGTAAAAGAAGATATGTAAGAATAGATGCACAATCCATATATACATTTTAGACCGCCCAAAATTAATGTTTTTACTAGAAGAATATGAAGAGAAAGTAAACAACGTTGTTCGAATTGAAAATTGCAGTTACCAGCCTAATATTTATATATGGTAAACTCTACTTTGTAATTTATTGTAACATAATTTATGGTAAAATATCTTCATGTTGAGACATGCTATTATTGAATAATAAAGAAGTTTATACGTCATAGATTTATATGAATATATTATTTGTATTTATAAAAATATTCTTTGCTTTATGCATACAGCCAGGTAAAATATACGGCGAGAGGTTATGTGCTGGCCACATCAGATTTTTTATATTTAAACCAATGTACAATATATTATTGTAAAAAAAATCTTCTGTAAATGTATCCCCTGAGGAAGACACATATGGTGTCGAAACTAGTCGGGAATAAAATAAAGTTGACTGAATTCCAAAAATATCGTTATCCATCAATTATATTTATGTTAATAACATCGTTATTTTAAAGGTTGACTGGTTTAACCTACGTACGTTTTGTCACATTTTATGCAGTTTATCTGGTATATCACGTTTTTATAATTTTATTTTTTATTTTATATGTGATGTTAGTAAAAAGATGGTTTGTAGTATTAAGGTTAGAGTTTGCTACTTTATGTCATGTAATCTGTGATTGTGTAGTATTGAAATTTATGAATATTATTTTGTTGTGCTAAGTGAGTTACTGTTGTTGGTGTCTCTATTATATTAAACGCCCATTTCTTGAAAAATGCATAGGTCATAAATATTATTTCACATCATCTTTAAATCGGGCACGAAAGCATAAATTTAAAAATTATAACTCAAAAATTCAGGGATGGCTTATACAGCCATCCCATAAAATTTACGGGGCAGATCATGGTTTCTCGTATCGACAATGTAATATTTTTAATAATAAAATATGACACTGACATCTTCTTCTTTAGCTCTTCCTAATCGTTACGGGTTGCTTTTTAATTTTCTTCCAATCATTTCTGTTTTACGTATCGTCCTCATTCAGTTCCTTTTTTCTCAAGTTACAAAAATAAGGATGGAGTTGTGGCGTTGAACATCAAATGTATTTTCCATCACATTAATATTACCATGTTTCACAAAATTCCCTATAAATTGAAACCACGACTGTTTAATTAAACACGGGTGTTACGCCACAATTTATAGTTGTTAATTAATTTGTATGTAATATACATAATACATTATATAGTTCGGGAGTTGGTTGTATATGATGTGTGTTTCGAGAAAGAGTATTAGGAAAAAAAGAGTGTTTGTTCCGTTCTGATTTTCATATTTTCCTATTATCGTAGTAATTCAGAAGTGGGATAATGAATCCGGCTGTAACTTTATTAAAATAAAATGTCGAAAGATACAGTGACAGTAGTTCTGACGATTGTGATGGTGAGAGTGCTACACATACGGAGCCATTTTAAGAGATTTTAAAAAGAAGCGTCTGAACGGTGAACCCTTGTCAAATTATAACTCACAAGGTTTGATATAATGCCGTTATTCGATCCTGAAAAACAAATATACCTAAAATATGCTGAATAAATGCAATCGAACAAAATCATCTGAAACAAGAATAGGAGAATTTCTGACACAAAAAAATAGAACACAAACTGAAATTAATAAAATATGGGAAATGGTAAAAGAGCGTAAACCCCGAATTATAATTTTCAGATTAAGAATATGACATACAAAAAATAGTCACGATCACATCCTTAATAAAAAAGTACCCAAAAATTGCGAAGAATCACAGTTAAGCATATTATAGAAGAAAGTACGAAATACGCAGACCAGTGACAGAAGCTTAAAATACCGAATACAATGAGAGAAGCATTGAGAAACAACCATGAGCACATGAGCAGTCTAATCAAATATCTGATTCATATGAAACTAAAAAAGGAATGCAAATGCATATATAGATAATAATAAGTAATAAGCTATATTAATTGAATAAAACCAAACAATTATCAAGAATTCACAATTGGAATGTAGAAACATGTGTGTGTGTGTGTATATGTGTGTTACATGCAATTAAAATTAGAAGGCTTAGCAAAATTGTGGTACAGAAATTTATAGCAGTTACTGCAAATCTTACAATAAAAACTTGAGCTAGTGTATTATTTTTCTATACATCAGGATTACGAAACATTAATAAGTTCCATAATCAATAAATGGCAACGTTATTACAATACAGAAAGCGATATCTTTAATTATTGATGGATTACCTGAGTAACTTAGAGCAGTGCGGAGGCAGGCGCTTATGAGCAACAGGAATATTCTTTCCAAATAACGTATCAATTGCAGTTCAGAGATGTAAACTATTTCAACGTTTTGGTAACATTTTATATAGATGTTGGATGGCTGACAAACGACAAAGGGAATTATAATTGAATTCTTATTTTATTATTCTACGAGTACTTGTAAATGGAAATTTAGCTATAGGATATTTAGATACATACCGAGAGTCTAGCAACTTAGAAATATACTCAGAAATCAAATTTAAATTTAATATCGGCAAAATGTAATGTAAAATGTTTTAGCGCAATTTCTTATAGGGAAAGAAAATGTAATTATTACTATAAATGGCATTTTGATGTCATCCAGTAATAAATAACTCAATCATTTTTTTATTGTTACTAATAAAGAATTGATTAATTCAAACGAAACTTTCACAAATAATGCTATTACATATATTTATTTCCGCACTAAGGTTGACATTCTCATAACTGAAGATTTTACAATAAATCCGACGGTAATTGATCTCAAAGCTTGAAGTAGACTATTCCCAGAACGTTCAGGGCGGAAAAGAAATGGTGGAGGTTACAAAGATTGGAGAAGTTTGGGTAATATTTACTAAACATAAAATATTGGCTATAGATGACATAATTGGTGTGACACTCGAACAAAAACGAACGGAATGAGGTAATAAATACGACTAAAAGGTACGTGCATGAGTTAGATCTCGCGAAAAGTATGGTAGGCTATGATCTGGTAAATTACTTGACTGGGATGGATGATGAAGGATGACGATATTTCTGGATTTCAGTCAATCTTTATTTCAACCCGACTAGTTTCAACTCCGCATGAGTCTTCTTCAGGGGATGAGTTTTCTTAACTGTTAGAACATAGCGAGAAATTTTTGTGATTTAACAAATTGTATAAAAACATGGAAATTATGTTATTTTTAAAAATTAAAACGGCTAGCTTTCACTGTTCAGTGAAAGCAGCCATTAAGGGTGTGAACACATGAATGTTAATTTTTTCAGTTTTTTACATCACTTGTAAAAGTATACCTTTTTATATTTTTATAATTTGTGAGTTTGATAAAAAAATATTTAACAGTTTAATATTGTTCGTTTTGACAATTGAAAAATAACAATTTCCATGCATGTTTTTATACAATTTGCTAATTCACAAAACTTTCTCGCTATATTCTAACAGTTAAGAAAACTCATCCCCTGCGGAGTTGAAACTAGTCGGGTTGAAATAAAGATTGACTGAAATCCAGAAATATCGTCATCCTTCATGGTAGGCTATGTCTATGAATACTCTACAGGTGAACTTTTAGATTATTACAAAAATATAAGCATTGTTTTACCGATAGAGCAAGTAGAGTGTACCAATAAGTTTCAAATGCAGATAAATTTAAAAGAAAATAAGCCACTATAAACCATACAGTTTAGTGTTTAGTAGATATTGAAAAAAATATTGTTAGAGAGAAAATTAAACGCTATTAGATCTTAATATAATACGCGAATCAAACTCCGATTTTGTTAAACCGGTTATTTTAATTATTTTATTTATGGATTTATTACAGAACTAAATAGTAATATCATTAATAAGCGATTCCGATTATACGACTATAAATTAAAAACAAAAGCGCATTGCGATCAAGGTTATAATTGACATTATACTCCATTGCCATGAACAGGAATTAAAACCTGTGTCTTATTTTAGTACGGCTACAAATACTGGAATCAATTAAGCGTAAATTATAAATATTAAATTTTCTATATTTATAGGATGTGCAAGTGCTAAAAGAGTATTTGTTAAGCAATATAAAATGCCGCGTATCGCAAGGTGCTAGTTATCTACTCAGGAATATAATTTTGAGGTTATTCAGAGGCTAGGACAAAAGATGAGATATGTCGATTCGTTGAATAGGAATCCGATAAATGATGTTCTTGTAGAGGAGTTTGACTGAATATTGGGAATATAAATGCAAGATGAAGCTACATGCATAATTAAACATTTAGGTTATAAAAAAATACTGGTGTAGTAGCCGCTGATTACCAAAGCGTAAAGGTCTCATAAAAATACAATGAGCGATAATAGTATTATGACAGCGAAAAAAGGATAAGAATTAGAGACGACCAGATTAATTTTCTGGAAAACTAATGATAATTGCTGTCATATCTGCGGTATTGACAATATACGTGTTCATACAAGAATGGGGTATCTATGAGATTGCTATATAATAATCTGCACATAATCATAGTAGCGGTGCAGTTTGATTTCTGTACAAACATGATTGATGCAAAGGATTAACGATTATCATAGTTGTGGTATGGGACAAGTGCGGCTATATACAACCAGGGTTGCGATTGAGAAAAATTCTATTGTGCCAACAGTTTAACTCAAATTGGACTAAAATCATTAATTCTGTACTAAAAAAAATTTCAACCACATATTTAAAATAATCATAATTATACCTACAGGTACTTTCAAACATTATTATTGATAAACTAATAAATAAAACATAAAATAAACATAAATGCATTATTTTTGTGCAACCACCAGTGAGCTAATCATTTTGCAGACGCAATACAATCAAATTTATCGGCGGTTGTTATGGTTACGGCGGCGAAATTGAGCCCTTCCGACATTACCTACTACTTAAAAGAAATTGTACTAAACTTTGAAAAGAGGTACTGACGTACTAGGAAAATAATAATTGTACTAAATCTAGTACAATTGTTCAATAAAAAGTAGCTTTTGTTCAGTATATTTTTATATTCGTTCACTGTTATTTGTTCTGCAAAAAAAAATTGGTTCAATATTTTCTCATATTTGTTCCGTACTGGCACTCAAACTTAACAAGGAAATTTCATATACTAACCGCTACAATGTTGGCTCTCATGGACGGCCCTAACTTTTAACGGACGGCAAGAACTACATTAACAGTGGTTTTAACTGGGATGAAATAGAAGTTGGAATTTAATGCTGGACAAAAATTAGATCTGTTGGATCTTCTAACCCTGGTAAATATTTTATTACTGTTTGAAATAGGTGTTGGTATCTTCCGATACTCATCGAAGTCAATACCCGATGAGTAGTTTCAAGAATTGATAAAAACTCAAAAACGACGGCTGTCATCCCGACATCGATATCTTTCGACGGCGTCGAAGTTGATCCCGATGAGTGTTTCTGAGAATTGATGAAAATTCAATAACGCATCACGACGTCGATGGGCGTCGGTATCTTCCGAAAACAGTGTAAGTTGATTCCCGATTAGTGTTTTTGAGAATTGATTAAAACTCAAAAACGACGACTGGTGTTACGACTTTGAAATAAATTTACTGACCATTCAATATTTATAATAAAGGAATAAAAGACGAAAAATAGAAAAAAAAATATATATAAAGAACTCAATTTATAATTGTCGATTATTCATTCATGTTTCAACATGAATAAATTAAGGTCAGGCCCGGCAGATAATGTGGGTACAGTGGGTAGTTGTACCCACTCGAGACACTCCGAGTGGGGAAAGTACCCACTCGGGATTTTGGGTGAGAAAAATATTTCATAAATGCTGAATTCCAGAAATACCTCATTTCCTAACCGTCAATATCCCATTTTATTCACTGTACATCATTTAACAATAGTTGCTAAATGGTTAAACAAAATGAAAGAAAGTTTTTGTTCAAATATATTTTTGGTGGGAGGTATGGGGAGGGGGGAGGGGGAACCCCCCACCCAGGTCAACTACCCACTCGGATTCAACACCAACTGCCGGGCCTGTTTAAGGTCCAATGCAATTGGAACTGATGGAATATCCTGTAAAATGATTTTTTTCATTCTTCCTGTAATAATATATTATATTACGCACATTATCAATACTAGTTTGTTAACAGGAACTGTTCCCGATATATGGAAATTAGCACTTGTGAAACCCATTCCTAAAAATAACAATTCCTCCACTTTTAATGACATGCGTTCTATAAGTATACTGCCAACCTTATCAAAAGTTCTAGAAAAAATATGCTGCGAACAAATAATGGTCTATCTAAATGAAAATAATATACTTCCAGCGAAACAATCTGGCTTTAGAAGTGGATATAGTACAAACACATGTCTACTTAAAATAATTGATACACTAATTACTAATTATGATGAATCAAAAATCTCTTTTCTTATCCAAATAGACTTCTCGAAAGCCTTTGATATGGTTGACCATTCCTTACTAATAGCTAAATTGAACTAGTACAATTTTTCAGCTGACGCATTAAGGTGGTGTGAAGATTATTTTAGCAATCGGGAATTTCGAGTGTCCGTGACACACGAATCTACGGAATTAAATTCACCTTCATTTCCTTTAGCACGGGGTGTACCTCAAGGATCGGTTCTGGGACCGTTGTTTTTTTTACTCTATACTGCGGATTTACGTCTTGAATTGAAACACTGTGATGTTCATTCATACGCCGACGACACGCAAACATTAGCCTCAGGGTATCCCTCAGAGCTGTCGCAACTGACAAATATTATTAACTCGGATTTAAATGATCTTACACAATGGGTGGAGGACAACGGTCTCAAAATTAATCCAGATAAATCAACCATGTTAATGATTGGAAATTGTGACGCTCCTGATATATGGCTGGATGGAATAAAATTGCATCCTGAGAAAGTTTGCAAAAGTTTAGGGATGTTATTGGATAAAGAACTAAATTTTCATTTTCATCTTCAGTCTAAATTGAGGGCAGCAATAATTAAATTAAAACATTTATACCAATTCCGTTATATTTTATCTTCTGATGTAAAGCTACGTTTAATTAATTCTCTAATCCTACCATTGTTTGACTATTGCGCATGTGTGTATGTACCAAATTTGTCTCAAGCCGATAAACATAGAATAAAAATGATTCAGAACTCTTGCTTACGTTATGTATATAATGTGCGTAAATATGATCATATTTCAAGTTACAGAGAAATAGCGAAATTGGAAGATATAGAATCTCGTACCAAAAAATTATACCTGTCTTTGGTACATAAAACCTTACTAACTCGTACACCTTCATATTTGGTTGACAAACTTATTCCCAAACAATATAACTACAGTTTACGTATCAAGGATTTATATATTGTGCCTTCTTTCAAAAAATCCAAGTTTAAGTGTTCATTTTCATACTTAGCACCAACTCTCTACAACACTATACAAACCGACATGAAATCTCTGTCCGTCAATTCTTTTAAGCATCATTTAAAAAATTTAATTATTAACTAGACATAATACCTGTACGATCTGCTAAAACTTGTTCTTTGCTGACTCAAAATATTGTATATAATTGATTATATTTTGCTTTTCAATGTTCTCTTTGTTTTTCAACTTATACACATATGTATTATTTTTCAACAGTAACGCATTGTATTCGTGTTTATGTACCTATTATGTATGTATTGGGTTGGGTTGAAAAGCAGCCTCTGGCTGAACCCCCGCCTTTGATTAATATCAATAAAGTTTATCAATAAAGTTTATTATTTTGTTTCAAGGGTTAGGGCATTCTGCTGCGCTTCGTGAAACTAACTTAATAAAATTGCATTACGACATTCGTTCTTTAAGATACTATTATATTAGCTAGTACTGTTAAAATATCGACGTTTAAGATATTTTTAGTTATTTTTTACAGTTAAAAAAAATGTCGAACGTGAAAATATGAAACAAAGATATAAGATTTATTGGAATATCTCAAAAATACAGTTCATTCATAATACCATATATCTGCATGGAATCTGTCAACCACATTACTGAAGAAGAAGAAGAACCTACGATGAATAAAAAATCTGGAAGACTACCAGGTGCGCAGAACCTGGAATCAAAGCACCAGGAAGATATTGTGAACATTGTTGTTTGATGAAAACTTTTCCGAAGAACTACACTGAAGCAATCAATTCTGAAGATTCCTAAGAGTAGACAAAGGAGATGAATGACGAATATAGCAGTCTTATTCAAAACAAAATCTAGGAATTGACAGAACTTGCTTAAGGAAGAAAAAAATAATATCAAAGTTGGTATTTACAATAAAGAAAGGCCAAAAGCACAACCACGATATAAGTCTAGATTAATAGATAAAGGGTTTCTACAAAAACAAGGTCAGGGTTATAAAGAAATTTAGTCAATTATTATCTGATCTAGATTTCAACCCAACTCCTGTTGACATATGCTGTGATAATCAGGGAGCCCTGAAACTGGTAAAAAACCCAGAATTTCATCAGAAGACCAAGCACATAGATGTCCGATACCATTTCGTAAGCACACAAAGAATGGAAGATCAACGTCAAGTATTCACAAACGAAAGAAACTGATATTTTGACTAAACCGCTTCATGGTGTTCGCTTTAAACATTGTTTAAATTTAATTTCAATGTAATTGCGAGAAAATGAAATTCAGAGCAAAAGGGCGTGTTGATATTTTAGAGTGCTCTTAATTTATCTTTAAATTCACCTCTTAGTCTCATTTTATTATTATGTTATGTATATAAAATTGAGTTAGTTTTCTGATATCTGTCAATTGGATATTATTGTTGTTCGGGCACGCTGTCAAAGTTGAAATGAATAAAGACTTGGAATTCAACCAATATATGTATTTACCTTTTCTTCTCTGCTAAATAAAATATACTATACTTATATAAATTTTCATTGAATTTACAGTAGGTACTTGAAATTTTCGTATAATCCATCAAGATTTCAATTACTTCTCCATTTCATTGTCCCATTTTTCAGTTTAAATCACCTATAACAACACTACATCACACTTACATATGAAACATATAAACACAAATGTCATTTGACAGTTACTCGACACTCAAAACTTACAGGAAATTTTTAGAAAAAGTGGCGCATCTTAAATTTTTTGTCTCAAGTTTTTAGTCATGTTGATAAATCTATCTCTCTTGCAATTATCATATTGTGCGAGAGAGAAAACTTTTCAAGTCATTTTAAAAGATAAATTCCAACGTGTAATGTACACTTAAACCATCGATCTGCTTTTTAGTTTACAATTATTCTGAGAAAAATCAATTATTTGTAACACTGCATAAAGTTAAAACTATTTTGCAGTTGACAATATAGTTTTCTTGGTGTTCATGTTCATGTAATAGAACTTTGAAATCACACAATACAACTCTAACACTTGTTTAGAATTAATATCAATTTATGTACGAGGCCAGTGACCAATTCACAATAATGTAGAATTTCATGTAAATGAAAACTTAATTAGTTAAAATGATTATTAGATTCTGTTTCTTGTGTAAACAAAAGCCGAATACGAATTAATTTAATACAAAATAAATTAACTTTAAATAAAAGTTCAGTACAAGATATGTACTCGTATAAGTAATGCAAGAACAACTGAGGGATTATTAGGCATTTTTTATTCACTTAATCGTGTTATGTCCGTCTAATATAAAAATTTATTGTTTAAAAAAATATACCTGGTTACCAGTGAAATTTCTCTCAAATTACTTACTTGATAATTGTCAGATATTTATCTTCTTTATAGTAAATAATATTTCGTGCAATAACAGAAAAATGATAATGTATGTAGGTACTATCCATGCATGTAACTTTAATGCATGCAATTCACGGTTACCGAAATTACATTTTTGTACCTAGATAAAATGCGGTTACCATGGAACCATAAGTAAGATTTAGGTAAGACCTCGGAATAAAATAGTTTATTGACAATATATTCTAATAGTAATTATTAAGGGTAATAACTGTTGTTTCTACAATATGATCAAGTGGTGCACATTTTGAAAATTAAACAATTATTTTGTGCAATGCATTTAAAATAGATCAGATTATACGAAATGTATTGCCAATTTGATTAAATTTGCCATAAAAATGTAAAAACAATAATGTATTAATATTACAATACATAGTTTAATATGTGTATATCGTATTTTATTGTTTCTGACTTATTTTTCTATAAAATATTTAAATATATTCTGGGAATATGAAACGTACCTACGCAGAAAAGTTTTTATTACAGAACTCAAATATTTCGTATTAATATAGATATCAGGGGAATTTAATATCGTGTGTGTTTATACATATTTTATTTGCGAACTGAACTGAACGAACCAATATTACAGGAACATTTTTGTATTGAGCACCTCTGCGTACAGAAATTCCCTTGTAGATATTACAAATTTTACTATGTTTAATTTTGTGAAGTGGATTTGAATTTTTTTGTTGCTTGATAAATATTTAGACAACCTAAATTTTTGAAAACAAAAATTGCGACTAAACTTTATAAGTGATAAAAACTTAATTGTGTGTATGATAAAACAACATGATATATTTTATAGAGTATTAAATTTAGCTGTTACTGTTTAAAGTGGATCAAAAAAGAAGGGATTTTCTTTAGAAATATCACGGCCAATAAGAAATAATTGTTTTTTACCCGTAGTCAATGTACTCTACTAGTGTTTTACGAGTAGATATGGGATTATGTGGTTCAGTAAGTTAAGTAAATGGATGAGAACCTAAGTTAAAATTTGAACATTATTGTAATTCTCAAGTTACACAAAAGAAACTACTACTGTGGCTAATTATTCACATCAGTTTAGAGAAGCCGTTGATTGACGGCAAGTAAGTGCTCTTCATAGTGCAAATATTATCCAAATCTGCCTAAAAATATAGACTAGTTGGCATTGTCACTTGTCAGTAGTGAATAATAAGTCATGTTGGTATTTTAATTTTATTATTTCCGCTCTGTATCAGCGATGTGCGTCTGCACGTAATTTATGATAGTTTACTTACATAAGTAAAGGAATTGTCAAAAATATAATGAATGATGTTAAATGTAGACAATGCGTAGAGAATGTAAACTTTGTGATTGCACATGCGCAATGGAGGTTCAACGGAATGAAAATAACAGGTGCATTAAAAAGTGAGCGTTTGCTACTTTTGCTCGGGAGCAAAAATAGCGAGAAATATGTAGTTTCTTTCGCGAAAGCCGGTAAGTTTTGAATATTACATTCTTTTAATCTTCAAAATTTAAATACTAATATAACTTTTTATGCATTTTATAATATAAAGAATCGATCACCCCTGATGAAGAGTAAATACTACCAGTCATAATATTTTGTCTATAAACTTCAGTAATAATATTCTTTTCGCCTGATACTTATTTTATATATATTTGCTCTTAAACCTCTCCTAATTTCATACGCGCACCACTAAGAAAGTGACCGTTCAGCGACATAGCGGTTTGCTACGTAGGATTTGCTCAGCTTCCTAGTCTTGTTGAACGTATCTAATTTCATACTTATTTTGACTGTCAGTTTGGTGCAATTCGTTTGAGCGGATTGGGTTAGTTCAGGTCGGGCTGAATTCATATTGCTCAAGTTCTACGATACAAGGCGTTTTCGTAAAGTCAAGAGGATTGATCCGACATAATCTGAAGGGTTCATAAAATCAATAGGGATAATCTGACGCGTTAGTAAATTCCGATCAGTCAGGCCGAGCGATCTGATCAAAATTTTTAGACCTGATCTATCTGCAGGGTTAGTACAGATTGGTCACGCATATTTAAAATAGTAAATAATTATGTTTCAGAAAATATGTTTATTTAGATGTTTCCGAATGTTTATTGCAGCATTAAGGCAAATTCTGGAAAAATATGGCAATTTGCAGTTTATGTAGTCTTTAAGGGTTATTTCAAACAAAAAATTGCCACATGATTTTTAACAGGAATTATCGAAATAATGATGACGTTTCATTCCCACTTGAGACTACAGAAACATTTTAACAAATGAAACTTCTATAACTTCAAATTTAAATACCGAGTAGGTACGTCGTAAAAGCTTAAAAGCTTCGGTAATCGGATGGAGAAATATGTATATATATATACATATATATATATATATATATATATATATATATATATATATATATATATTTCAAGAAAAAATAATTAATTATCATTAGGTACTTTTTGCTAAGAGTAGCTAGCAGACTATGGCAGATTTGTTGATGTGGTCATTTTAAGGCACTAATACTTTAAAGTGACAGATGAATGTCATTTTGACATAAAACGGAAAATACTTTTTATCCAACATCGACTCAATATATTTCATGTTACTATAATACCTACGTACGTTGAAATAAATAATGCACATTCGTTACTCATTGAGAGAATAATTGAAAAATCACGGAAGAATTATTATTTGTTTCCCTCTCGCTAATTCCGTTTTGGGTTACATAAGTATAGGGCGCGAGCAGTCATGTGACATTGTTAGCCTTGACAAGCAGATATCGGGACCCATGTCATAATGGCAATTAGTAATTATGTACATAGATGTCAAATGTCAGAATTTTTCATTAAAAATATCAAGATTTTCTATATTAACATAATTAATTTGTCACCAGGAGTGTGGAATTCACTTGTCGAGAAAATAAACCACATGGAATTGGAAAATCACGAAATTTAGAATGAAAAATTATGATATTTGACGTCTATGTACATAATTACTAGCTATCATTCTGACACGGGCCTTATATCTGTTTGTCAAGGCCAACAAAGTCACATGACTGCTCGCGCCCTATTTTATTTAACATTTATTGTATACCTACACTCTATACCAAAAATTCCACTTATATCTATTCTTTATATTTAGATTTTTTAATTTTAAATTCATTCTAAGAAGAAATTTTGTCCTCTTCTAATTTTTCGAAATGTTTCCCATTCATTGTCGGAATTGACAGTATTTTTGAAGGGTATATGTAATATATTCATATTTTAAATATTTAACTATTAATACAATAAGAAATAATATAATGTATGTACTTCCCAGAAAATATCTTCAGTAATTTTTTTAATTGGTTTCCATGACATTATTTGGGCTGTGAGATTTATTACAACAGATTATTATATACCTTATATTTCTTTATTTCTAAATCTATAATAGATACAATAAAATATTTATATGTATCAGATAGAGATTTTACTCTTCTTTAATACAAGCAAAAACAAAAATTTTTTAAAAATAATATTTAGAAGATTTTTTTTAAGAATCTGCTACTTCCAGTTGTCCAATTATTACCAAAACATTTTCAGCTCTTCCCAGTAATGTACAATTCAGAAATACGTAGTTAAACAGATATCATGTATTATAGTTTTTGAGAAATCATCCTTCCAACCGACTCACATACACACATACACACACACATATATATAGTGTGTGCAACGAAACGTGGAACATAGGAGTTTAAGATAGAATTTTAAAAATGTGCGGAAATTGGCTCTCCTTTACATTTTAGAGCAAAAATATAAGAATAAAAAGTTGTTTAGAATTAATTTTTACTTACAAAACGTCCTCAATTAATGTAATAGAATATCTCTAGCACTAGTTATATAGAAAAGAAAATATGACATTTTCGTCCAAAATCAGATAGCCATGGAAATAATAAACAAATAAAACAAAATCTCATTCTGACAGTTCAGTTCAGTGTTATTGATGTTAATTGTTGAAATCATTGTGTCTACTTTGTTGTAATCAATAAATTGCATCACTGTTCGTTTGTGCATAATTAAAAGGATTTAATCAGTATCGAAGAAAAAAATTTGATTGTCAAATTATATTGCAGAGGAAATAGTTATGAAAAAGTTCGTGCACTTTTTGGTGGCTCTTATCCTGATCGTCCAAATCCAAGTAAAACAACAATATTTCGTGTAATTGAGAGATATAATAAAACAGGAAGTGTTTTAAAACCATGAAATTGTCAAAGGTCAATTGCAGATGAAGATGAAGAAAGACAAGCAAATAAAATTAATTTAATTGCAGCCATTGAAAAAAAATAAATATTTAAGTTTGCGGCAAATAGAAAAAGACACTTCAATTCCATTTAGTACTGTAAGAAATTATTTAAAAGAAGAAAAATATAAATCTTTTAAATATGGCAAACACCAGGAATTGAATGAAGAAGATAAGTTTCTGAGAGCAACATTTTGTGAATTAATGCTGGAAAAAGCAAATGCAGATTAAAATTTTATTGAAAATATTTGTTTTTCCGACGAAAGCACATTTACAGTCAATAATGAGCCAAATATTCAAAATTTTAGATATTGGCGTAAAAATAATGAACATCTGTATGTTACGACTCATACACAATATCCCCTAAAAGTCAACGTTTGGACTGGAATTTAAAAAACACATATTATTGGGCCATATATCATTAACGGCACTTTAACTGGTCAGTCCTATTACGATCTGCTGAAAAATGCTATTGGACCGGAAATTGAAGAACTGGCCAATGATCGTGAAGTATGATTGCAACAAGACGGCTGTCCAGCTCATAATACAAAAATTGTAAAAGAATACCCTAATGATGTATTTTCCGATACATGGATTGGTAGACACGGACCAATTCACTAGCCCGCACGGTCTCCGGATCTAGCGCCAAATGATTTTTTTTTCTATGGGGACATCTAAAATCAAAAATTTACAGTGATTACAAATATCCAGATTTAGAATCACTAAAAAACAGAATATCCCTGAAATGTACTAAAATATCATGCTACCAACTAGCGAATGTTATGCGTTCTTTTTATGATAGATTAGGTTATCGTTTGGCGCAGAATGGAGACATATTTGACCATTTCATTTAAATAAAACCTCTATTTAGCTGCTATTATTTTCTTCCGAATTGTATGATTTATTTTATTATTAAATATTTGATAATTTCCCTTTTTTAATATTCACCGAAATCACAGTTGAGTTCAGTGTTATTGATATTAATAGTTGTAATCATTGTGTCTATTATTATAATTCAGCATTAAATATTAAAGTATTATGATCTTAATTGACATTTTGTTTTATTTGTTTTTTTTAATTCCATGGCTATCTGAATTTTGATGAAAATGTCATATTTTATTATCTAAATATCTAGTGCTTCAGATATTCTATTGCATTAAATGAGGACTATTTTTACGTAAAAATTAATTCTAAATTAATTAATTAATTAATTCTTGTACTTTTGCTCTAAAATGTACAGGAGAGCCAATTTCCGCACATGTTTAAAATCTCATGTTAAAGTCCTATGTTCCACTTTTCTGTTGCACACACTGTATACATCCACACACACACACACACACAAACATCATCGTAAAATTATTAAAATCGCATTGTAGGGACCTTAAAACGTGCTTAATCATTAAAATCTGGATATGCGATTTTTAACATGAATCCAATACCTCCCTTACTGAGAGGAAATAAAAAGCAAATTTACAATAGTAATTTATATCACTAGTCCCAGAAACTGCAGTTGTGCATGATCTAAAAAAATATACAAATATAGGGTACTATTTAAAAAATATATAATTTTCTTCTACCGTTGGAACCACTGCTTGAATTTTTGGTTTGTTATTACTGATAAATTAGACTCTCATTCTTGATCATTTTCTGTATATAACATTATGTCTAAAGACATTAGTCCCAAAATAAAAAAAAAAACGCTGGTTGTTTTAAAGGTTTATGTAGTACATAGTTTCGCATATTTTCAATGGCTTAACTTATAATTGTATCACGTGAAGTTAGTTGTAGTTAGTAGTTACAAAACAAGCTTTATGGTCATAAAGTTGGAACTTATAATTAACCTATACGAGATGACAACATATTATTTATATGAAAAAAATTAGTCATTTAAGTTAGAATTATTAAAGATTTAGTTCTAAAATTTGTAAACATTTTAATAATTTTTGTGTTGTAAATAGTCCTAAATTGACAAATCACCAGAACAGTAATGCCAACTCCTTTTGCCGGCCTAGACGAGGTTTAATAAGTGTTGCCGGACGATTTGGAGTTACGTAATATTACTAATATCGGACGAAGGCACGAAAATTTATTTTTTCGTCTGTAAGTTGGTTTGTGTATTGTTTGAACATATGAACATATTTTAATTATTACCGTAGTATTAATTAAACGACAGGCAAAACAAGAATGAAATATGGTTTATTTAGATATTTTGTTAAGTATTTACTAATATATAGTAAAATACTATAGCTAAAATATTAAGTTACGAATCAAAACAGAGGCCTTAGAAGACATTTAACTCAAGTTGTATTATCTAAAATAGTAATTTTGCTCCAAGAAGAGGAATTTTTTCAGCAGTTATCTGGAGGACTCAAAAGTTATCTGGCGGGAAGTGACATCAGGAGACCATTTTTTTAATTAAACGTATTGGCCAAGGCCGAGGAAGAGCATAAAACTGCCAATTAAGACCGATTTTTAAGATTTCAAGCCTTATGTAAGCGATCCATTACAACTCTAGAGGTCCAAAATGAGCTCTTTTGTTCAAATGATTTCTGATCAAACTGAACAGACTAGACTCCATGAGGGACATTTTTCTTCCAGAATTTCTGTTAAAGTACTTGCTTTAACCAGGAACCTTAAAAGTGCTTGAATTCTGTTTGCTCAGTAACATCAAGGATGGCAACTCTGACACACTAGGGAGCTAACTCTTTACAGGTGAATCGAAATTCAATTTACACCCGCAAGATGTACGTCTTAGAGAAGAAATGAGCGTTATAGTCAACACAATACACAGTCAAGTGTTTCTTGTGGAGGTGGTTGAGTTATGAATGTCGATCAGTAATAAAACCGTACTTTTCATTGTACAGAACGGCACTTTGGTGCAAGATGGAGCCCGCGCATATTACACAATTCTCTTGAGACAATAATATGAAAAGTTGCAATAGCGAGCATGTAGTCTAGACTTCAATCCTATTGAGCACCAATGGGATTATGTTGGTCTACACATCAGAAGTCGAATTATTCCAAATGTGAAAATACCAAAATTCGAAACATACGAAGATATCCGTAGAATACCACGCCCTTACCAAGTTGTATTCATTTTTGGTAGTTTGTATGCTCTGGACAATCCAGTTCAGTGATATGTGTTGTTACCAATTTGAATTTAATAAAATTATTAAAATAAAGGTTCAGGTTATCTACAAATTAAATTTCATATGAATCCTGCAACTAGGAAAAAAGTTATCGACAAAAAAATACTTTAATTGTTTTGAGCAGTTTATTAACATTTATGTTAAAAGATATTTAGGTTATTATTTTTATACAATGACAGTTGTGATCTACAACTGATAAAAACTTGTTAGTTTAACATATCAATCAAATCACATATTATCAAAGGCTACTTTGTAATTTAAAATAGTATATCCAAAGACATCAATGTCAAACAATGAACGAAAACATAAAAATGATTTAAGAAGTTTTTAAAAAAGTGTTAGATAAAACGTATTACACTCGTGTGGAATGTAGTCATTAAAGAAAATTTGCCACTTACCCTGCGGGCGTTGTGGCAAAACTTTTTTTTTTTTCGTGACTAATATGTTACATTCCACACTTATATAATAAATATTAGGTACCTACATTCAAAATTTATTGAAATAGGTATATTGAGTTTTGTGGTTCATATGATGCCATGGGAATGAAGTTGATGGGTATTTAAATTTGAAGACATTCTAATTTAAATTACACATTCGATTAAATGAATACTCGTAATCCCCTGAATACTACTTGCAGACAAAGGAAATAATTTCTCCGGCAATATCACTCATGTCTCCTGTATTTACAAATATTATTCATGCTAAGCACTTGTGACTGCAGTAAATACTCTAAATATAACAATGTTATATTCGTTTCAGCGTAACAACGCAGGTGCTTCATAGTTTACGTATTATCATGTCACATTTCCTCGAAAAATACTTAAATACTTCTGAAATAACAATAGGTTAAAATGTGATAACACAGTTATGGGACTGAGGCGTGAATAAATGTAGCATGTAATGGCTACCATAGAAGAGGAGCTAATGACGTTTTTTACTTCCTTGTACGTAAGTAAAGAAAGTATTGTAATTGCGAAAAATTTCGGTTTTCAGATTTCAGCGGAAATATCCATTTTGATCATCCCTGAATCCATTTTGACTAATTTCGTCGTGACGTCTGTACGTACATACGTACGTCCGTATGTACGTATCTCGCATAACTCAAAAACGGTAAGCCGTAGAAAGTTGAAATTTTGTATTTAGGACTCCTATAACATCTAGTTGTGCACCTCCCTTTCTGGTTATTACATAATTTCCAGAAGTGGCACTTTACATGAAGCCTATAATAGATTTTAATGAAAAACTGTTTTAAAATATAATCCAAAACTTTTCAAATTTGGTATACAAGACTTTTATGTCAATCGAAATAACATAATAGATTTTGGTTAAAATAGGCTAACCGGGGGTGGTACATTACTTGAAGTTGTTAACAGTTTTTCTTGAATAAAATCATTTTATTTTGATTTTAGAAATAAATGCTTCAAATAAAAGTTTTAGAGAATTAATTTCTGCGTGTAGCACATCAAGTATTATTAAATTAGCCCTTTGTATAAGCGAGATATGTAAATTTAAAAATTATTTTTTTGTAATAAAGCTTGCTATGGATTAAGACAAAAAAATAAAAAAAAATGTTCATGTCAAATTACGTTAAATACCTGCAATTTTATGATTCGTACAATAACAAATATATTTTTATTGTGAAATTAGTTATATTCATTGTTGTAATCAAATATTTCTTTGTTGTAATCACAACTCTCTTTAAAAAGAACCGGGTTAGATTAATATTAATTTAAGAATGATAGTAGTACATGAATTTTTTTTTTGTTCTATATCAAAATATTTCTCGGGCTTGGCTTAAGCCAGTCTATATTTTGTAATTTAATTATTAAAAAAATATGTATTGTTAAAATTAATATTTTGTAATTTAGGTATTAAAAAAATATGTATAGTTTAATAATCGTACAAGGAAGTCGTGTGGTGTCCACATCAGATTTTTTTTTATTTCTTAATTAATTGTTATAAAATTAATAATAAATACGAAGTTGATTAAATTAGACGAAAGTTAAACTCTTTGCAATGTATCCGATAAAAATGATTAGGTTAGGTTATACATTTTTTTCTCTACAAAAAAAAACTATTTAACTGATTTACTAAACAATAATTAAAAAAAAAAAAAAAACAGTTAGGGGAGACAATATTGGAACATTTCAAAATCTCTGGTGCAAGTATCGATGCCCACGCTGTAGATGCATAGACAAGATTTTCGTTTTTCCTCAAAATTGTTTTATATAAAATGAAGTCGCACCAGATATTAACTTTCTAAAGTAATAATTTAAATATATATATATATATATATATATATATATATATATATATATATATATATAAATATATATATATATATATATCCATGACATTATTTGGGCTGTGAGATTTATTACAACAGATTATTATATACCTTATATTTCTTTATTTCTAAATCTATAATAGATACAATAAAATATTTATATGTATCAGATAGAGATTTTACTCTTCTTTAATACAAGCAAAAACAAAAAAATTTTAAAAATAATATTTAGAAGATTTTTTTTAAGAATCTGCTACTTCCAGTTGTCCAATTATTACCAAAACATTTTCAGCTCTTCCCAGTAATGTACAATTCAGAAATACGTAGTTAACTTTCTAAAGTAATAATTTAAATATATATATATATATATATATATATATATATATATATATATATATATATATATATATATATATATTTCTGCACTTTAATAGATATTTGTATACCGTTTGAGGATAATGTTTATTCATGAAAAGGAACTTTTCATGGGCTATAGGTATAATATTTTATTCAAATTTGACGAAATAATAAAATCCATTATAAAATTTAATTTTGACTAACTAAAATCAATTAGTAAGTTGTGCTTGTGCATGACAATCGTCGTTGATAGACGTCAAGTCGTTTATTTATAAATTGTAAACAAGCTTTGTTTTCTGTCATTTGTGTCATGAAAAATAATGAAAATGATTGATCTGATAATAAAGACTATGGTGAGTTTTATTTTCGTGCCTGATGTTATTTTATATGCATTAATTGTTGCAGAGTGGGTTAAATTTCTGTGAGAGTGATATAAATTTTATCTAACTTTATGGCGTTACGAAATGAGAATGAAGTTTGCATTATGAGCCGGAAGGCGAATAATGTAAATTATTCGAATGAGTCGTAGCCATTATATGCGAATAGAATACTATACTTTATCTACAATTTTCAAAATAACATATCAGTGACATTTATATTAAAAAATAAGTAAATTTTTTTCACTGACAAATGCAAAAAAAATGTTGTTTACGTAGACAAATCTAGTTATCGTTTTAACAAAATTATGAAGTGATTTGACATTTAACAGAAAATCTTAAAAACGACTATTCCGCTACATTTTAAGAAAATAAAAGTATGAAAAATGACAAAACTAGTCTAATTTTGGCTTTTTATGTGAAAAGATTACTTGTCAAAAGAAATTTTGCTTGTACTCTTTGTACGGCAGGATTTAAATTTGACATAACAATTGAATATTATTATTCCATCGAACTCTCAATATTATTCAATTAGCAACAGTAACGAGATCACTAATTGATAAAAATCTGTTTAATTATGAGTATATTATTTGACAGTTGTGAATAAAGAATATTACGCAACTGACAAACTGATAATAAAAGAACAAGAATATATCAATAGGAAGATCTATATCGGTTTTAGAACACATTTAGAACTCATTTTCAATGGCAAACTCGTGCACCGACAAGCATTGAATTAAAAAAATTAATTCTTTTATTTTTACCAACGCTTTGGTAAATTGATTTTGAAATATATATATATATATATATATATATATATATATATATATATATATATATATATATATATATATATTGAGCTGTCATAAAAAAACCTAGAATTTGTAGATTTTTTATTTATTCTAGCGGAATTAGATAAAATTTTGTATATAATACGTTATGAAAACGTGATGTTGTTTGATGAACATAATATTTGTCAAAACGATCGAAGCGAGTTTTGCAAATTATATAAGTAACTGATTATGTAAATAACTATTAATTCACTAGCAAATAAACAATTGCTTATAGTTGTTGCTATGGAGTTAATAATGACAGTTTAAAATGTCAAAATTGATTCTAATTAATTATTTAATTCTAACAAATTACCAAATTATTGGATTTATAACAAAAAATAATAATTAAAAGTACACAATACAGCCAGATCTAAACAATATGTTAGGCCCATTTTGAGTTATGCAAGTATTATTTCTATTTACTTCTCTCTTTAATCTTTTAATTTCAGCGTTTTATTGAAATACATGATCGTATATATTAAATGATTGTTTATTTAGGTATCAGTCAGTTGTGCTAGAGTGGCTGAAGCGGCAACATCAGGGTATAGTGGATGTATTTATTTGTTTTTGAGTAACAGTGAGTACTAGAGTTGTGTTGTTACTATATGTGGTTACTCTCACTCTGCGGTGTTGAGAAAGAGCTATTCTGCGGTTTAGCTGTACCCGCGCTTGCGGGCTGAGGAAGAGTCTACAGTTCGGCTGGGACTGGTTGCTCTCACGCTGCGGTGTTGACAAAGAGCTATTCTGCGGTTTAGCTGTACCCTCGCTTGCGGGCTGAGGAAGAATCTAAAGTGCGGCTGGGACTGGTTCCTCTCACGCTGCGGTGTTGAGAAAGAGCTATTCTGCGGTTTAGCTGTACCCTCGCTTGCGGGCTGAGTCTGCAGTGCGGCTGGAACTGGTACCTAATCCTATCCTAATCCCAAAGTTGGGCTGAGGCCTTGCGCATTTACGTGGATACTGAGCATTCATTGAGAGAGTGTACTCATATATTTTCATCTTTTCCAGGCTATTGGCGCTCGCAGGAGAGAGTCTGGACCGTCCAGGTTATTCCGTGAGTATTTTTTAACATGAAACATGAGATTTGTCATATCCATGGTTTTGACTTAACATTTGATTGACAGCAATGTATTTGCCTGTCTCATTTAAAATGAAACACAGGGGATGAATTTGACAGAAGTATTATGTTTTGTAATGGTAGCCCCTGTTTGGGCGTCATTTGTGACGCCGGTCCTGTGGGATGAGGCGCCATCTTGTCCTCTCTGCCAGCAAGGTTCGGGTTGCTCGGGCGCCTTCGGCGGATGCTGAAAGAGAGGATGGTTTGCCGGATAGCTGACTGTGGAGATGGGTTAGGGTTTGTCTCAGAAGAAGCACGTAGTTAAATTAACAAAGTACTTTATTATTCCCAACATAATGTGAACTTAAAATGTAACAAACAAATAAAGAATGAAAACCCTTTGTAAAAACTGTGACGGACTGAATTAAACTACAAGGGAACTGTGCTCCTGCGACACGGCAATACCACAGTCTCTTACGGCGGTAAGTAAAAATTGTAATTATCTACTAAAAGATAAAGTACAACACGGACGGCGGATTATCTCTGCGAGTGGTGAATTTCAATCACCCAAATTTACGGCGGACTCTCTATCCACGAGAGACGGACGGCGGTGAAACTTCTCTCAAGCGTTCTTGCAGACTCGGCCGAAGCGGTCTGTGGAGTAGCTCGAACCCAAAGACCCCAGAAGAAGTCGTTCGGGTGAACTCAAGAACTGATTTCTCTGGACGGTGCGCGGTCTTTTATACCCGGCATTTGGTATAACAAGACAATTCTCGCGTATTGTGAAGAGGGGATAAACTTTACTTTAACATATGACTGACTGATGGCGTTTGCGAACGCTTCTTCAACAAAAACTAATTTAATAGAAATTGTAATAATTTCAGGCAGTCACAGTTTGTCGTAAACCATCATAAAAACATTGTTACAAATATTATAAAATAATATTTTACAATAATAATAATTGAAAATGTCAATGACACGCCACTCAATTCACGGCGAAACATAACCTCTCATACAATGACAGTTGTAGTGATCAAATAAATGTGTAACAAATCCTATCTATAACCAATGAACAGCATAACAATAATATACAACAATGCACACGCTTCATATCATGGTTTTATATTACACAGGTAAGTCAAACATACATTTATTTACAAATCTCTGACTGTTAAAAATTCCAGCACGCTGCAATTTATTGTACGATATTACATCGTTGAGGTTAACCTGATTGTTTCCTGACAACAATGCTGAACGAGGTACGTATCGTCACAGTTTAAATATTGTAAGAATGTACAAAATAACGAACAAATAAACCAACTAACAAACAAGTAAACATAATAACGAACAAATAAACAATAATTATAATAAATTTTAAAATATCTTTCCATTAACTGGTAAGCAATGACTTAAACTCTTGTACCACATTCGATAATTGGGCAACTGTTCATATGTTGAGAAATGTTTCGAATTTGTACTTTAAAGTGATTTAAATTTTGAAGATTTCTTCCCGTGTATACTTTTGATTTTAAAAATCCCCAATAAAAAAAAAACTAGAGGTGTAAGATCGGGTGACCTAGCAAGCCATTCTACTTCTCCACCGTGTCCAATACAGCGACGGGGAAATGTTCTATTTAAAAAGTTTCGTACAATTAGGGCATTGTGTGCAGGAGCACTGTCATGTTGAAACCAAGGGTCTTCAATGTTTAATAATCTGATCACAAGTATGACTTCATTTTCCAATAAATACAAATAATTTTAAGCAGTAATATTCCCGTTAATAAAAAATGGCCCAATAATGTGGATTCCTATTATGCCAGTCCAAACGTTAACTTTCTCGGGTCGTTGAGTCCTCGTACTATGATACAAATGTAGATTTTCTCTGGACCAATACCGAAAATTTTGTGAATTTACCTCGCCATGTAAATAAAAAATTGCTTCTTCTATAAAAAGTATATTTTGCAACAAATCTGAATTGTTATTAACGTTTTCCAACATTCTTTCACAAAAAAATATTCTTCATCTCGTGTCGTCCATAACTAATTCCTGGTGATTTTGGAAATGGTATGATATGTAATGCTCCTTTTTAAATACCCTGTGTACAGTAGTTTTGCTTACAGCAGTAGCTTGCCTAATCTCTCTTAATGTTAATCTGTTCTTATTTTGTATTAAAGTCAGAATTTCATGTTTTTTCTGCGCAGTTAATATATTACAGGATCTATTCCTTGTTATGTGCAGGCCGGACACAATCATTTCCTGCCTGTCAGGAAATGAAGAGCGGAACAAGTCCGAAACTTGGATTAAAATTCGAATAATACCACGTAATAATCTACACCTTTTCTTCCACAGTATAAACCATTGTATTTCAAATTGGATTTTTTTTGACACTGACAGAGTAGACAAATGTCAAAATTGTTGGTGTCAATCAAATTGTCGGCACACCGGTGCTTGGTGTGTCAACTATTTTTTACTTAATGATCGATAGGATAGGGGGTTTACACAGAAAACGTCAGTTGTGATGTAGTCTATTTATTTACACGAAAAGAACATAAAAAGCACAGAACATAAGTATGGAATGATTGTCTAATGGGGCGCACGTTGTAGTGTTTGTATCAAAAGTTTGGTCCTCACTGCACTAGGCACACACTCTGGTCCGGGCGTAGCTCAAGGGAACGGGCGTGTTCCTGGTGGGCTTGGCGGATGCTCGCGAGTCGCGGATCGCGAGGGTGGATGCGGCTCCTGTCCACGGTGTAGAGACGGCGTGGGACGGGGGACAGCGGTATCACCTGGTAGGGGCGCTCTGGCGGTGCTGTCGACGGGTGGAACCTCTTCGGCAGCGGCTTCCGCGGCGACGTGGATCGACGTCGTTTGTGGTCCTTGCGCCGTGGTGCAGAATGGGCGCGAGTCGCTCGCGGTGGAGATGGCGGCAACGGCGAGATGGCGCGTGGGAGCTGGCTTTCCTGTCCCGCGAAGCGTAGCGCCTGGCGTTGGGCCCGCCTTCGGTCGCGCTGTCTGGTGTTGCTCCGTCGTGGTTGGAACGTAGTGACGCTTCTCTCCATCCGTCCTCTGTTGCAGCTCTTGTCGTCCTTCTGGGTCACCGAATGGCGTTGGGTCGTGCGTCCGGGTAGCGGTCGTCCGTGCAGTTAACGGCCTTACGGTCGTCCACTCTCACTAACTGTCGCTGGAGTAGGTGCTTTCACAGGCCCCGAACTGGTTGTCCGTCTAATGCTAACAACCGAGTCTGAGCGAGTTAGTGCGACACCACACTGACTTGTTGGGCGGCAACGCGGGGCTTTTATACCTGCGGGCCACCCGCTAGGGCGCGAGGAAAGGGTGAGCGCGCCCTTATTGGCCGGCCGAGCTGGCCCCTGATTGGCCGGTCTGTCGCTCACTGTCGGACCTTCTGACGTCACGCCAGCGTCAGTCAGGAGCGTTATGGTTGTGCTAGCTAGGGCGGTTCGCTACAGGACCCCCCTCCTAGTGATGTCGTTAGGAGATCACGGCACAAAACGTACAGGTTGGCGAACCGTCCGGCCACTGCGAGTGACCCTGGTGTCATCCTGTGGATCGAGTGCCGGTGACGTGGTTTGCTGGTCGCCCGGTGTCTCTTCTTCCCTTCCTGCTCGTTGTCCCGGTGCGTCGTCCGGGTCGTTAGCCTGGTATGCCGGTTTCAAGCGGTTAATCGACACTACCACTTCCCGCTCGGACCGTAGTATCGTGAAGTGATGTTCTCCTCTTTGAAGTACTGGAAATGGCCCGTCGTATGGACTTTGCAACGGGTTCCGTGGCCCTTCTCGGCGGACGAATACGCGATCCACGGTCCCCAAATCCTTGAAGACGAAAACATTCTCTTGCCTGCGTTCTGCACTGGAAATGGGCCGTACTGTCAGGAAGTGCCTGCGTAGCTGCTCCAAAAAGGCCCCTTGATCCGTCGCCGGTGGCGGGCCGCTCGCCAATAGTTCTCCTGGTAAACGCAGGGCCTCTCCGTATGTTAATTCCGCTGCTGTGGCCCCCAGGTCCTCCTTCCAAGCGTTTCGGATGCCTAACAACACGGTTGGTAGAGCTCTGGTCCATTGCCCCTCGGCACTGCATTTCAGGGCTACTTTCAGCTGACGATGCAGTCGCTCCACCATTCCGTTGGCCGCGGGATTGTAGGCCACCGTATGAATTCTGCTGAACCCCAACAACCCCTCCAATTGCTTAAAAAGGGCGGATTCAAATTGCCGGCCCTGGTCGGTGGTGACGCGGAGCGGCACTCCGAAACGAGAGATCCAGCCCTCGTAGAACGCCCGGGCCACCGTCTCAGCTTCGATGTTGGGCAGTGGGATAGCTTCCGGCCACCTGGTGAATCGGTCGACGCACGCATGTAGCGTTGTCCTTCGGATACCGGGAGTGGTCCGACCAGGTCGATGTGGATATGTTCAAACCTGGCGGATGGAGGCGTGAAGGTTCCACGGGGCGCGGACACGTGGCGCGTAACCTTGTTCCGCTGGCACGGGAGACACTGCTGCGCCCACCGTCGACAGTCCTTTTTAATTGAAGGCCACACGAACCGCTGTGTCATCAGCTTCGTGGTGGCTTTCGGTCCGGGGTGCGAGAGTCCGTGCAGACGTTTGAATGCTGCCTCACGGTGTTCGAGCGTCAAAAACGGCCTGGCCCTTCGGGAAGACGTATCGCAATACACAGCTGCTCCGGAGCCTGGGATCTCTACACGCTCAAGTCTAATGCCCGAATCGTTCCTAGTGAGGTACGTAGCTAGCTCCTCGTCCTTGGCTTGATCGGCCGCTAGCTGCCGGTAATCTACGGCCTGGGTCACTGCCTCAATTCGTGACAAGGCGTCAGCCACGGCGTTATCCTGCCCCGCGACGTGTTGCAGGTCGGTTGTGAACTCCCCAATGTAGCTGAGGTGACGCATCTGCCGTGGTGTCGCCTTGTCGGGCTTCTGCTTGAATGCGTAGATTAGCGGTTTGTGGTCGGTGTATATGGTGAACATCCTGCCTTCCACGTGGTGCCTGAAGTGTCGTATAGTGGAATATACCGCTAGCAACTCCCGATCATAGGCCGCGTAGCGTCGCTCGACGTCGCTGAGCTTCCGGGAAAAGAAAGCTACGGGCAGCCACGGCCCGGCCGCAGTTCGTTGTTGTAGCACTCCCCCCAGGGCTATGTCTGAAGCGTCGGTTACCACCGAGAGCTCTGCCTCGGGGTTAGGGTGTGTCAGCCGCGTGACTGTAGCAAGGGCCTCCTTGGTCGTCCTGAAGGCTTGGTCGGCTCCTTCCGTCCATGTTATGGCCTTGTTGCCAGCGCCTTTGCCCTTTAGTAACTCGTTTAAGGGAGCTTGCGTCGTTGCCAACTGCGGTATACACTGCCTGTAGTAATTTACCATTCCCAGGAACCGCCGCAACTGTTTCGCGTTCTCGGGTCTAGGAAATCCTTGAATGACATCCACTTTTTCCGGCAGAGGTTTGATCCCTTGACCGGACACCATGTAGCCCAAAAACTTGACTTCCGCTTTGCCAAAACTGCACTTCGAGGCATTGACCACGATCCCGTGTTCTTGCAACCGCTGGAATAACGCGCGTAAGTGACGTTGATGCTGCTCCTCGTTCTCGGAGGCCACTAAGAGGTCGTCGATGTATACGTACACAAATGGGAGGTCCCTTAGGATTTCGTCCATGAACCTCTGAAATGTTTGTGCTGCGTTTCTGAGGCCGAAAGTCATCGCGGTGAACTCGAAAAGACCGAACGGCGTGGTGATGGCCGTCTTTGGTACGTCCTCTGGCGCGACGGGTATCTGATGGTATGCCCTCACCAAGTCCACGGTGGAGAAGACGGTCTTGCGGTGTAGTTGTTGCGTGAAGTCTTGTATATGCGGGACTGGGTAGCTGTCGGGTATTGTTCGGCTGTTGAGTCCGCGATAGTCGCCGCACGGCCTCCACTCGTTATTTTTTTTCTCCACGAGGTGTAGCGGCGCGGCCCATGCGCTTTTGGATGGTCTTATGACGCCGAGTCGGAGCATCGTTTGGAACTCGTTCCTGGCGATGAGGTATTTGTCCGGTGCTAGCCGACGGGGACGGTAGGCTACCGGAGGGCCCGGAGTTGTATGGATGTGGTGCTGTGTGTTATGCTGTGGTGCCTTGGAGAGTCCACCGGGGTTGGTTAGGCCCGGGAATTGCCGCAGAATTTGGTGGTAACGTCCGTGGCCTTGTATTAGTGTTATCTTGTTTGGCGTACTTCCGGTAACCCGTCGGCCTATGCTGTTCCGCCTGGTTTCTCCGTCCGTCAGACACCGGCGTCGTACGTCCACCATGAGATCATAAAAGGACAGGAAGTCTGCCCCGATAATGGGTTTCTCCACGTCGGCTATGATGAATTTCCAGGGAAGTGGTTTCGGGAGGCCGAGGTCCAGTGTTAAGGCGATGGTTCCGAATGTAGGTATTTTTGTGTTGTTCGCCGCGTATAGACACAAGGTGGTTGGTTCGCAAGTGCGCCGGACGAGGCGTCTTGGGAATATGCAGAAATCGGCTCCTGTGTCGATAAGGTATTCCTGTTTAGTCCCGCGATCCTTGACGAACAACCGTCGTGGTGGAGTCTCGGGGTCGCTAGCGGTGTTTAGCGACCCCCGGTGGCGTTTCCCGCCCGGGGGTAAGCGCATGGCGGCCGGCATCGTCGGGCCGCTGCCCCGTAGGTGGCGTGGTAGAAGCAGATCCCGGCTGCGGGCTCCTGCGCCGGGTTCCTTGGTTGTCGCCAATTTTCGGAGTCTCGACTGTTGGGCCTGCCCGCCTGTGCAGATTGACGGCGGACCTCCGCGGTTAATGCACTGAAGTCGTTCTTTAGCTGCTGCATGGCTTCCTGCCACGCATCCGGAGCTGGGGTGAGCCTGGCCTCGCTGACCTGTTGCTGTGTCTGCGAGCTCACGACGGCGTCGGCTATCAAGCCTAGTTTATCGAGGCCCTCGTGCTTCTGGGTGGCGAGTATGGCCTGTGATGCTGCCGGTAGTCGCTGCAGCCAAATGTGTTTCAGCAAGTCTTCGGTCATGATGGCGCCTCCCAAAGCCCGTAGGTCTCGCAAGAACTGAGAGGGCTGTCGGTCCCCCAGTTCTTCCCGCTCCAGTAGCTGCCGAATTTTTTGATCTGTGCTGGTCGCTAGTCGAGAGATGATCGCCTTTTTTATGCTCTGGTATTTGGCGGTCACTGGCGGATCCGCGATAGTATCTCTTACCGCGGCGAATACTTTGGGCTCAAGATTCGCAATCACGTAACTATACCGCGTTTCGTCGCTGCTGATCCCGCTGATGTTGAAGGCGTGCTCCAACTGCAGGAACCACGCTTCGGGGTCGCTTGGCCAAAATGGCGGAACCTTCATTTGCACTCGCTCGACGCGTGTTTCGGCTGTCGTTTGTTCCATGTCGACGCGGTTGACACGGCGCGGCAGCCGCCTATTCCTATCAATCACGTCGGGGTCACCAGTTTTGTCGGCACACCGGTGCTTGGTGTGTCAACTATTTTTTACTTAATGATCGATAGGATAGGGGGTTTACACAGAAAACGTCAGTTGTGATGTAGTCTATTTATTTACACGAAAAGAACATAAAAAGCACAGAACATAAGTATGGAATGATTGTCTAATGGGGCGCACGTTGTAGTGTTTGTATCAAAAGTTTGGTCCTCACTGCACTAGGCACACACTCTGGTCCGGGCGTAGCTCAAGGGAACGGGCGTGTTCCTGGTGGGCTTGGCGGATGCTCGCGAGTCGCGGATCGCGAGGGTGGATGCGGCTCCTGTCCACGGTGTAGAGACGGCGTGGGACGGGGGACAGCGGTATCACCTGGTAGGGGCGCTCTGGCGGTGCTGTCGACGGGTGGAACCTCTTCGGCAGCGGCTTCCGCGGCGACGTGGATCGACGTCGTTTGTGGTCCTTGCGCCGTGGTGCAGAATGGGCGCGAGTCGCTCGCGGTGGAGATGGCGGCAACGGCGAGATGGCGCGTGGGAGCTGGCTTTCCTGTCCCGCGAAGCGTAGCGCCTGGCGTTGGGCCCGCCTTCGGTCGCGCTGTCTGGTGTTGCTCCGTCGTGGTTGGAACGTAGTGACGCTTCTCTCCATCCGTCCTCTGTTGCAGCTCTTGTCGTCCTTCTGGGTCACCGAATGGCGTTGGGTCGTGCGTCCGGGTAGCGGTCGTCCGTGCAGTTAACGGCCTTACGGTCGTCCACTCTCACTAACTGTCGCTGGAGTAGGTGCTTTCACAGGCCCCGAACTGGTTGTCCGTCTAATGCTAACAACCGAGTCTGAGCGAGTTAGTGCGACACCACACTGACTTGTTGGGCGGCAACGCGGGGCTTTTATACCTGCGGGCCACCCGCTAGGGCGCGAGGAAAGGGTGAGCGCGCCCTTATTGGCCGGCCGAGCTGGCCCCTGATTGGCCGGTCTGTCGCTCACTGTCGGACCTTCTGACGTCACGCCAGCGTCAGTCAGGAGCGTTATGGTTGTGCTAGCTAGGGCGGTTCGCTACAAAATGTTAAGTCGTAACCATAGATATGACAAATCCTATGTTTCATGTTACAAAATACTCACGTATGTAAATTTATATCCAAACTTTTTCAGCTTTTCCCATTCGTTAGGAGTTGCTATTCTAGATTTTATTCTTCCATTAATTTCTATTTTATCTTTCATCCTCATTCAGTTCTTTTTCTATCAAATCTTCTTCAATACAGGCCTTCCATCTTCGTTTTGATATTCCTCTGTTTTTTCTACTCTCTACTACTGAAATATTCATTCTTCTTCCAATATATTCTTCATCACTCCTCATGCTCATACCAATATACTCGTTTGTCTTGTATCTTTCCAGAAACTTCTATCACCCTAGCAATTTCAATTATTCTATCTTTTCGTGTTTTTCCCAACACCCATATCAACATCCTCATCTCGTCATCTCTCACATCCATTTTTTTTTTCATTGTTTTTCTTCACAGGCCAAGTTTGTCATAGATTATAGATTAAAAAACTCTCACATTGATTGCTCTTCCAATGTTTCGGTCACACAGCGCTCAAAGATACTCTTTTGCAATTCTTCCATCCTGTCTGAATCCTGTGGTTTATTTCATTCTCTAGTCCCCCATTCTAAGCAAAATAAGATCCAAAATAAATTTAAATTAATGGGTAAATTTGGAAACAATTTTTCTTATTTTTATGACATTAAAATCATTGCTGTCAAAAAAACGCATTGTATTCGTCCATTTAATTATATTTTTTTCACGATCGATTTTTTTTAATGTTTACCGATAGGGTTTCTAATGCAGTAGGTTTTATTTACAAATTACTGATCGGCAAGTGATGTGAATTACTTACCGATCAGGAGGCGGAGGCGGTAGGTAAAAGCAACGATCAAAGCTTACTATACAGTGCGCCCGCGACTCGAATGCCATCGTTTAAGGTTGTATTACTTAGGTAATTTTAAGTCGAAAATCACGTATACACTAATCTCCGAAACTCTATATTTGAGGAGTTATGAGAGATAGTAAATTTGACAGATTGCATGATTACACTTTATGTTTATCTCAAAGTTAATTACTAAATTAGCTTTAGGAAAAGTATATGTTTCTATCAAATTCCGATGCACAGGGATAACACTTTCTGACTTGGTATTCTTCGGCCAGGGAACTTCCGACGATAATCCCGCAGTGACGCTCTTATATTTCCGTTACAGAATCCATAAATAAAGTGAATATCGACATATTCTTGATTTTGAAATGTAGCCATAGCAAATTATCGTTAAGATAACAAAATATAAAACGTTAAAAAAGATATAATTGCTAATATTAATCAATGAAAGGTGTAATAATTCCCTGCTCCGTCAAATTTAATATCGCTCATAACTCTTGTAATATTGAGTTTCGGGGAATAGTGTATACGTGATTTTTGACTTAAAATTACTTAAGAAATACACCCGTAAGCTATGGCATTAGAGTTTCGGGACACCTGTATAAATAATGACTAAAAAAAATTAATGTCAACATAATTTTCAAAAATATGTTTTGTGCGCCGATCGTACAAAAAACGTAATAAGAATTACGGTCAGTAACTGCTCTTCTACCGGTATCGAATATATTGGAGATAAGTTCATATAAAAATATTATAAGCAAAAAAGTACAATTTTTGCCTATACCTATCTCATAAAACTCTGCACGTTTTTTGGAAAAATAATACAACACTAAAATATAATCTTTCAATGAGGAATCTTTTGTTTAATTTAAATGAATTATAGTCGGTTGCACCAACGTAACTTAAATTTTAAGCGTTCTTTAAGTTAACAATATTGCATCAAAATGAATTGTCAAATTAATTATTATGCATTACTGCAGTTTCGATTTGCATTTTTTTTGTTTAAGGGTCGCTTAAAATTTAAGCTTTGTTGGTGCAACTGGGCATTAGTATGTCTTATAGTTCTGGAGTTCACAATGTTGAAAACTTTTTCCTAACCTTTGTGTAAATATAAATCTTACATTTATATTTGGATAGTAATGCGATATCTATGCTGTAGTTATCGCCTTTTTCAAATATTTTACTTGAAAGTAATTTTAAATATGTTATTTGTATCTTTTATTCTGCACATTTTTTCTTATAGTTATAGAGAAAAAACTGAAATTACGTACGACTACTTAGGTTCCAACCAAGTTAATACATCGTTATAATGTTATAAAGATTCAAAAAGGAAGCAGTTCTTTACTCCTAATACTAAATGAGCATGCAAAATGGCTTCTAACATGCTTATTATAATGAGTATATGACTTTTAAATATGTTGATTTTAAAATTGTTTTTTTTTACGCTAAATACTAATCATCTGCAGGGTATATTATTTGTAAAATAGGTATAATTTTTCAGCCAAAATTTCTCTTTAAATTATTTAGCACAATATGTGCAGTATTACTGTACCATGTTTTAAAAAAGTAATAATCTCTTTGACATAACATATTTTGTTTATTCTATACAAAATGAGCTTGTAAGTAAAATTAACATCAACAAAGTTACAAAAACAAACAATAAAATAATATCAAAGATATTTTCATTTAAAACATTTTGTCTATAAGTATTCTTGGGTAATAATGTACATATTATTTTAGTTTTGATGGTAGAAGGACATTGATAAGAAAAAATGTGAATTTTGAAAAATGATCGTGAATGCGGTCGCATCACTAATTGTAAGATTAGTGTCACTTAGTGCAGTAACTCTGTCTTCATGAAATATATCATAAATTTTGTTTTTTAACACTGCTGAATATTAATCTATTGGCAAATGAATGAAAATAAAATTTCTATAATACGAATAGATGCAGGTTGTTACACCTGGAAATGATTAATAAATCATAATAATATATTTATTTACAATGGGGTATGTGACCAAAAAAAAATTAATTCATTTAATTTTAGAGTTAAAAACAATTATCCCGTATTTTCTAAAATATGTTTAATATTAAAAAAATTCACGCCAGCGTTAAAATGTGACGATTGTATAACGGCAGAGGAAGCTGACTATGTATGTAGATATAAGCAATGACAGCAAAAGAGATGGGTACAATAGAAGAAGACTAACAAAACAGTTTTTTGTGATGTATTGGGGTATGTATTACAGTTTTTTTTGTCATGTTGTCTGAAATTATAAAAGCGAGAAATCAAGTAAATGAATGTTTGTTAATATGAGGTAAATTTATTGGTTCACCAGAATCACCAACAACAGCAAATTTATTTTTTCTATCGCACATAGCTTTAGAAATAATTATATGTTTAACAAGCCAAAATAGTTTCAGCTTCAGATTCAACAGACGAGGCGAAGCCGAGTTTTGCCTCAAATATAAATAGTATTAAATTTTAACTTACAATAATTACTCCATGACATAAATACGAGTATTATAAAACTTGTTATCGTGCAAGTGTGAAATTTAGTGATTGTAGTAACAGTATCATCGTTTTAGCCAATTCCATTTCATTATTAATTGGAGTACAACAAGGACAATTAAACCAAAATCCAGCAACTAATACCATGTACTCGCTGCAAATCGATGCCAAAATGAGATATTAATCGTTAGATGCTGTCTTGCACGACCGAAGTCAAACAGATACAGCGTGACTGCTGGTATTAGCGCTAGTAGCACCAGGATTCTCGAGCTCTAGTTGTAGATTGGAGGCAGATTAATTCTGCACGTGTGGCGCAACGCTGCTCGCACGTGCTGCTATGCTCGTTCATATATGACATCCTGTTCTGGTGGAGTGACGTGCAATGGCAAAAAAGAAACTAAACATTTCAACAGCGCAAATTTGTGTAATTATTAAACGTCATCGGAGCGATTTGTATGGTGCATGGCTGCATGAGCTACGTACGAAGGTGGATAAAGTTAGCAGCCTAACACAGACAGGGCAGAACTAGATGCAAAATTATTTATTCTGAGATTATGTGACCTGTTATTAGTCTCTCCAAAGTTATACTCGTACGTTGATCTGCTAATTTGTGAGAATTGAAATTTTACGGATTAACGTATAAATTGACTTTTTAAATAGAATAAATAGAACACAGTATACAACGGGCTTAAATAAAACAAGGCATTGGCAAGCATATATGGGGGTCCGTGGCAGAATGACAATTAGTAATTGTGTACATTGATGACAAATGTCAGAATTTTTCATTAAAAATTTCAAGATTTTTTAAATTCTCGTAGTTAGTTTGTCAAGCAGATATGGAAGCCCTTGCCAAAATGACAGTAATTATGTACATAAATGCCAAATGTCATAATTTCTCACGTGGTTAATTTGTCACCAGGAATGTGGAATTTAGTTGTCGAGGGAAATAAACCACATGGAATTGGAATAACTTGAAATTTGGGATGGAGAATTGACATTTGACATCTATGTACATAATTACTAGCTGTTATTCTAACTCAGGCCCCCATACTTGCTTGTCCAAGAAAGCCACATGACTGTTCGCGCCCTTTAAATTTCTCAAGTCTTTTCTTTATGTTTAAATTATTTTTATAATTTTAAAATTATTTTTTATTTTCTTCTACACTTCTAAATGTCGAATTTCTTGACGGTATTTTTGACGGGTATATGTATATAGTTATAATTTTAAATATTTAATTGTTATTATTGTTATACAACAATAATGTCAGTTAAACATCTTCATTTAACGTAAAAGCGTAATTTGACGTTTTACTATGTTGCTAAAAAAAAAATCCAAGATTTAGTTGCAGCTAAAATCTACATAAAACCATATTCGTACTATGACAAATTTTGAATCGGTCCTTATCCACTGTCAATAGACTTACTATGGAGTTGTTTAGGCTCTGAAATTTATTACAACAGATTATTTTATATATTACATTTTTATTTCAATATCCTGTATAACCAGATTTTATTGAATAAGTACGATTTAAGGTCCATAGAATCCGATTTTAACATTTTTACAATGATATCTGTGTGTGTTTGTGTGTGTGTGTGTGTGAGTGTGTGTGTGTGTGTATGTGTGTGAGGTTGTTGGAGGCACGATTTCTCAAATTCAAAAAGACTAAAGACCTGTTTGACTACGGATTCCTCAATCAAACATTAATGGTGAGACTTGAATAGGTTTTGGTACCAATTGGAAAACTGTAAGTAGTAGTATCTTAAAAAAAATCTAAATATATTTTTTTTGAAATGTTTTATTACTAATATTAAAGAACGTAAAATTCTTTATTCGATATATTTTAAAATTTTATTATATCTTCTATACAGGGTGAGTCATCGAAATCGCCGTCTTCGATATCTCCCTTGTCGTTAGAAATACGCATAAGTTTATTAACAGAATTTATTCGTCTACTCAAGGAGCATAACGTTAAATTATTTTCACATATACAGGGTGTTGCATTACGGTTCGGCGAAAATTATTTCTCTTTTTTTAAGTGGAACATCCTATATATTTTTATATATTTTGAATTGTTTTTTATTCACCTATACGAACATATGAATTTTGTTTTATTTTTCCACGGCGTTGCCAAGTTATTCCGTTTTTTTTCTCTAAAAAAGACAGAATACAAGTATTGCTTTATAAAGGCTTACTGAAGTTATTTTAATAGTAAAAATTAATAATTTTCTTTTCTGTATAACTGTAATTATACTCTATGTTCTGACATATATATTTTTATATGTAATTATACAGGGTGTTCAATAATGCGAATCAAATGTGCTCAATTCAAAATTCTTTATTCGATATATTTTAAAATTTTATTATATCTTCTATACAGGGTGAGTCATCGAAATCGCCGTCTTCGATATCTCCCTTGTCGTTAGAATTACGCATAAGTTTATTAACAGAATTTATTCGTCTACTCAAGGAGCATAACGTTAAATTATTTTCACATATACAGGGTGTTGCATTACGGTTCGGCGAAAATTATTTCTCTTTTTTTAAGTGGAACATCCTATATATTTATATATATTTTGAATTGTTTTTTATTCACCTATACGAACATATGAATTTTGTTTTATTTTTCCACGGCGTTGCCAAGTTATTCCGTTTTTTTCTCTAAAAAAGACAGAATACAAGTATTGCTTTATAAAGGCTTACTGAAGTTATTTTAATAGTAAAAATTAATAATTTTCTTTTCTGTATAACTGTAATTATACTCTATGTTCTGACATATATATTTTTATATGTAATTATACAGGGTGTTCAATAATGCGAATCAAATGTGCTCAATTTCAAATGACTATAACTCGTCATTTTCAAATAAAACATCCTATATTTTATTATTCAGTTGTGTGTATTTTTGTATTATCTTCATATGATATTAAGGGTATCTTATTCCTAAAACCAATAATTTCGGAGATTTTCAACATTTTTCTCTAAATTTATATATTTAATTAAAAATTAAATCTAGTATACCATGGATATTGTTTTTTGAATAAGAAACAATTGCAGTAATGACAGCAGTTGCTTTAGCCAGGTTATTATTAATAACAGTGGGATTAAATAAATTAATTTATTAATATGAATCTCTCGCAAGAAGAACTTACGAATATGGTGTACGCACTTGGAGAAGCGGAAAGAAACCCTCTTTTAGCATCAAAAAATTATGCACAACGGTTTCCGGGAAGACAACATCCAAATCCGTGTTCTTTTGAAAAACTAAGCGAAAGGTTTGAAAGAACTGGTCATGTTCAGTTTCTTTCCGCTTCTCCAAGTGCGTACACCATATTCGTAAGTTCTTCTTGCGAAAGACTCATATTATAAAATATAGGGTGTTCCATTTGAAAATGACGAGTTATAGTTATTTGAAATTGAGCACATTTAATTTGCTTTATTGAACAGCTGTACAATTACATTTTAAAAAAATATGTCAGAATATAGAGTATAATTACAGTTATACAGAAACTAAAATTCTTAATTTTTACTATTAAAATAACTTCAGTAAGCCTTTATAAAGCCATGCGTGTATTCGGTCTTTTTTGTAGAAAAAACGAAATAACTTGGCTACGCCGTGGAAAACTAAAACAAAATATTTGTTCGTATAGATGAATAAAATACAATTCAAAATATATAAAAATATATAGAATGTTCCACTTAAAAAAAGAGAAACAATTCTCGCCGAGCCGTAATGCAACACCCTGTATATGTGAAAATAATTTTACGTTATGCTCCTTGAGTAGACGAATAAATTCTGTTAATAAACTTATGCTGTATTTCTAACGACAAGGGAGATATCGAAGACGGCGATTTCGATGACTCACCCTGTAGAGAAGATATAATAAAATTTTAAAATGTATCGAATAGAGAATTTTACGTTCTTTAATATTAGTAGATAATAAAAAATTTCAAAAAAATTGTATTTAGATTTTTTTTAAGATACTACTACTTCCAGTTTTCTAATTGGTACCAAAACCTATTCAAGTCTCACCATTAATGTTTGATTGAGGAATCCGTAGTCAAACAGGTCTTTAGTCTTATCGAATTTGAGAAATCGTGCCTCCAACAACCTCACACACATACACACACACATCCACACACACACACACACACACAAACACACACACACACACACACACACACACACACACACACACACACACACGGACATCATTGTAAAAATGTTAAAATTGGATTCTATGGACCTTAAATCGTGCTTATTCAATAAAATCTGGATATGCGATTTTTAGCATAAATCCAAATTATAAATAAATACTAATCTTTTCTTTTTCCTTCCAAGTCAATGCACGTAACTTCTTATTTTCAATAATATTTTTATATTTTGGAAAAGTTCACGCAACAAATCGGTTTCGTAACGAAAAATTTATTCCTAGTTTTCGTGTCTGTACGTCTGTAATCTCAATAAAGTCAATAATAATTATAGCTTGACGAAAGAAAATCTTGAAAATATATATCGCAATTACACTTACCACCATTATAATGTTGTATGCGTTATGGTTTTATTTATTCAGTGTTGCCACAATATGAAATTCCTCTGATTATATTTCTAAACTAATAGTTTATTAACTAGACGTTAAATTCTATTCATAGGAAAGCATAACCTTCAGTTTAATTTTTAATTACTGGTTAATAAACTGTCACTTTAAGGAGAGGTGGTTGGATAGGGCCTAAATGTATTGTTATGTTATGTTTTTTCTAGATACCAGTGTGGATAACTTTAAATTATGTTATATGTATTGGCATCTATAAAAATAACATATTAAACGCCATCCACAATTTCACAAATATCATCTTTAATTCTAGTTAAAATTTAAAAAAAAGTTCTCGAGTTTGGATGCTGGCAAAAACTTTGTAAATCACTTCAGAGTAAAAACATTTATTAGTTCGTATAAATTAGTACATTCGTTTAATACCTTGTGCGTTAAACTTTCCGCTTGTAGATAAAATATATTTTATTTACAATCGGTTAAAAATATGTCGATTTCTAACTTTTATAAAGTTGGGAAGTTAGTTATTGTTAATCTCATTTTCCAAGGCAGGAAAATGCTACATACTAACTTTAGGGATATTTCCTATTCTCACGCTGAGAGATCAGCAATTGGTATTTACATTTTATATGTAAAGAAACGAATAAAATTGTATATATATATATCACGGCATATTACCCATTGCTGGGTGTTCCAATATGCTTTGTATACAGATTTCGGTAATGATGATGACATATTTGTACTGTGCGGGCGTTTACCAGGCGTCACCTCATGGGTACTCATTGCTAGCATGGAGAGTGCACCACAGCATGAAATTGTAAATAATATAAATAAATATAGATACATAAAATCAAAATTTTAATTTAGAAATCGAACTAACGGTTCATGTAATACATGAACAAGCTGAGATCATTCGTTTCTTTATGTTAGGTTATTATTATTATTATTACTATTTAAATCAATTTTCACTAATTATTAATAACTGATTCTGAATAAAATAGTATACAAACCTCGGTGAAAATTTTCATTGGTTTCCATGACATTATTTGAGTTGGGAGATTTATTACAACAGATTATTATGTAGTTTATATATCTTTATCTCTAAATCTATAACAGATATAATAGAATATTTATATGTATCAGATAGAGAATTTACTCTTCTTTAATAAGCAAGAACAAAAATTTTCAAAAAATAATATTTAGAAGATTTGTTTTAAGAATTTGCTACGTTCGGTTGTCCAATTATTACCAAAACCTTTTCAGCTCTTCCCTGTAATGTTCGATTGAGAAATACGTAGTTAAACATATATTAAGTATTATAGTTTTTGAGAAATCGTCTGTCTAACCGACTCACATACATACATACACACACACACACATACACACACATACATACAGACATCATCGTGCAAATATTAAAATCGGATTGTAGGGATCTTAAAACATGCTTAAGCATTAAAATCTGGATATGCGATTTTTAGCATGAATCCAATATCTCTCTTAGCGAGAAGTAAAAATAAAATTATTTTTATCATAATAACAAACAAAAACATAATGCTCCCAGAAGCTTGCGCTTACGTATATAAAACATAACATAAAACTTTGAAACACACCACAAGATTTTAACTACTAAAGTTTAAATTTAATGAAGGGTGCTAATATTTACTTTCCGTAATTAATTACGTAAATATTGTATCATATACCACACTAATTATATTATGAACTAAAGTAAAACTGAATTAATTCTATTCTTGGTAAAATTTAAATTAAATAAATTTAATTTAGTCTTTCTACTCAAGACGAACAACATTACAGTGGTCCGACTCGTCAGAATGAATATAAAATAAAGTAAAACAAAACCAATTTCAAAGTTACACAGACCAACGTATTTCAGTCTCGGCCGGATATTGGAATCAATAACAGTTGCGCCTTTGGAAGTTTCCGGTAGCTGGTTACCGAATCTCGGCTATAATGTGAAACGGTCAGGAAAAATCAACGACTGAGATGCGGAACTGAGGTTGTCTATTTATCAGGGATTCGTGTCTGGCACGAACGCTGCCGCTTACTTATGGTTGCTTATACTCCCACGCTTCTAATAAATAAACTGGATAATCGGCTAGGTCTTGTATCTGCTGAGTATTATACAACTTTCTGGCAGATTCATTTCACGGTCAGTGGCTGAAATTTATTTGCTTCTATGAACTTATAATGTACGAAATAAAGTCCAAGTTCCTTAACGTAACAATTCTTTTGGATTGTAGATTTGTATTTTACTTCTATCTGTCAACGCATATATGATAAAAATGGTCTATTAAACGAGGGTTACTCTAGAATTATTGAGAATAAGACACATAGTTCATACTATTTAGAATTTTATTTTAAATATTTTCAAAGTATTCATTGAAAATTTGACCCTATTCTCAAAAATAAATGAATTTAATGAATTATAAAATGACTTCTATCCAAAAAATTGTAATAATAACGCTTTAAGTATGGTGATTTTAAATAGATAAAATCACTAATTAGTTAAACAAATATTTTAGCTCACTAATGATTTTAAAATAAAAATATTCACATCGGTGCATTATATGAACTCTACATGGCCTTATCTGTACTATTTTTTTACAATCATGTTTTGAACGACCAAAAAATAAAAAATAAAACATTCATTTTAAATCATATACGTACAAGAGTTGTATAATTACATCACTTAAGAAAAAGGCTAACATTTTTAAATATTGAAAGAAGCTTTCAGAACTCATAATAATGAACTAAAAGCAATATTTGGGAATAGTTCTGTTTATTTTATTTAACGACGACGTTTCGACATCGTAGTGCTGTCTTCATCAGGTAAAAAGTAAATAACAAAGTACATGTAGTCAAGACAAGTTTACAGAAAGAGGGTAACATAGATCAAGAGTTACATAAAAACATACACAGTTAAAAGACACAAAATTATGAATGAATAACAGGTAACGACGACTTATTAAGCTCATAACCTGTATTTAAATTAACTTTATTTGAGGATTTCTTGATTTCGATGGCTTCTCTAATTAGTATTCTCATCCAGTTATTTTCTCTTGCTAAAATCTTCGTGTTTTTGAAATCAATTCCATGTAATTCTTGAATGGCATGTTCAGCAACAGCAGATTTATCTGGTTGATTTAATCTTATATGTCGTTCGTGTTCTTTTAATCTTGTTGCCACAGTTCTACCCGTTTGACCAATGTATACTTTACCACACTGGCAAGGAATCTTATATATGCCAGAACAATGTAGGGAAACTATGTCTTTAACATTGCCAAGAAGATCACGGATTTTTAAACTTGATTTATATGACGTCTGTATGTCAAATTTATTTAGAATCCTACCAATTTTATCTGTCACATTGGCAATGAAAGGTAAAGTAGCATATAATTTTCTTTTAGTAACAACTTGAGGAACAGGTAAAGATTTATTATTGGCTTTTAGTGCTCTTCTTATTTGCGCTTTGCTGTAACCATTTTTTAAGAAAACATCATTCAAAAAATTAATTTCTTCTTGAAGTTTACTGGGATGACATAAAATAGAAGCTCTGTGATATAATGTTTTAATAGTACAAGATTTTTGGGCTGGGTGGTGGTTCGAGGTCTCATGAAGATATTGATTAGTATGTCTTGGTTTCCTATATACTGAATAAATAAGTTTTCCATCATCTTGTTTTTTCCAATAGAACATCAAGAAACGGGAGACGATTATTTTCTTCTATTTCAATAGTAAATTTAATGTTCTTGTGTTGCATATTTATATGATTTAAGAAATTGTTTAATTCATCCCTTCCGTGTGGCCAAATGGCAAAAACATCATCAACATAACGAAGCCAGACGGTAGGTTTCTTACTAGCTGTTATCAAGAGCTTTTTCTTAAATTTTTTCCATATAATAATTAGCAATGGATGGAGAAATAGGAGAGCCCATAGCAACACCATCTACTTGTTTATAATAACATTTTTCTCGCGTGACTTATTTGCAATGTAATAATAACTACGAGTATCAAGTGTTTGCAGAGCATTGTTATTATTATTATTATTATTATTATTATTATTATTATTATTTTAATACAAATTTGAACTGTAATATTAATTAATAGATACATATATTATCAAACGTGTCAAGAGAAATTTAACAATAAGGTTTACAAATTAGTTTTATTCTTTTCTTACTAGTTTTACTTTGTGTATTTTCTCTGAAGGAAATATATATTTTCAAAATAAAAATTAATTTATTTTTATTAAATATACGTCGAACATTCACAGTGATAATATGTTTTCCTTTACAATTTGATAAATTTGAATGGCATGAGGAAGCGCGAGAACAAAGCTATTGATGTTTGCACGAATGACTAAGAAATATTTTCTTTCAGAGAATACCTTTTACGATGTGTTTCAAAACATTGATTTGAAATCTAACCGATAAGGAAGTTCAATATAAGATAGAATGAAACTATATTTTGGCCATAGTAGACACAGATACATTGAATCTATAAATAAAATTCATCTCATTTAAAATGCTTCACATTTTATAAATTTACGGTATTATCAGATCTTTAACGTCGTGTCTTGCAATTTCTGAGCAATGTGAGAACACGAGAAATTTCTATTGCATTATTTTATTTGCGTACACAACATTTCTGGAATATCTGATACGTGTATAGCAGGCTTTGAACAAATTTAGAGTAAGTTATGAAAGTTTTTTATTTTGTTTAACTTCAGAGAATATATTACAAGATTGACAAACATTTTTATACAAAAAAGCAGGGAAGCTTTTATAAATATATTCATAAGCAGTTTATTTTTCCTACACAGCAAAGTTTAACAGAAATAACAACAAAGGTAATTTTTATAAGCTTAAAATATCTTATTAATGTTTTAGGCTTCAAGACAAATCGCTTGAACAAAATTCAAGTCTAAGTACAATGCATTGTGGGTTAATTTTGATTGATAAAAAAATTAATATCAAAATTAATTTCTGAAAACAGGTAAATAATGTGACAGTCCGCGGATGTGTTCATATATGCGTCCGAAGTCTGTAGGAACAAACATATCAACAGTCTGATGGACTGTACAATAGTCGGTTGGAATGATATTTTTAAAATGCGCATGCGTCTGACTTTCATAACAGGCCGGACTAGCTGTAGAAACAAACCTATTATATAGTCATAACTCTCAAGTTATCTATTAAGGTAAATTAATGTAAATCCCTGGTGAAAAATTTAGACTCAATTATTAATGGACATGCGCCTGCTTTGGCTACAATGAACTGCTGGTACTAAATATTTGAAAGAATAGGGAATTCTGTTCAACTTAAAAAAGGAGTGCGATTGAGAAAATTATCGAAGAAGGCATTAGAGACAGGTACGCAGTAATAAAGCACTATCTGAAAATAAGATTCTCAGTTATTAATAGATTCATAGACGATTACTTGCATTTAAAAAATGTGTCAGTCGTTTTGTATAACATCTGTTTTCTGATATCATAAAAGTGGAACATGTAAGAATTTGCCACGACCAAAAATCTTTAACAGTATAAGTAGTGGCAAAAACCAAATTTGGTCTTTTCACGCAGTAAAAGTATTTGTGTATGACAAGGTAAGGGCACATACAGCTACTTTTGCTACGAGGCAAATTAAAAAACTGCGCTAGTTAAGTTGCACGATGTGTGAACCTTATTGCAACCTACAAAGTAGCGGTCGCGGTGCAGCTGTAAGCTGCATTTTAGAATGTTGCGTGCAGTTTAAAAGTAGCCTAGTGTGAGTGACATTTTCCAGAGTAGCGGGCGCAGGAAAAAATATTCATTTGAGTGAAACTTTTGTTGCGAATGTACATGCAGCTTTCCCAGGAGTGAAAAGTGGAGTTATATGTTTTTGTGTAATTATTGTATATGTGTATATATAATTATAAGAGGAAATAGTGGCAGCAACAGGAAGGCTATTCAACTCACTAAAGAAGAAATTTATTGGAAAGAAAGAAGTACCGGAACAAACCAAAGTTGAAGTCTTCAAGAAAGTAGCAGTACCTTTACTGACATATGGGAGCGAATCATGGACAACACAGGAGAGACACCAAAGTCGACTTCGAAATGTGGAAATGAGGTTTCTAAGGAAGAAAGAAGGGAAGACAAAAATGGACAGAATAAGAAATGAAACATTTAGGAAAAATTTAGGCACACATCATTTACGAAGGACAGCTGAGATGGGCGGGCCACGTACACAGAATGAGTGACGAAAGACTGACGAAACAGGTATATGCCGCAAAGAGGAAGATAGACAGACTAGGAGAAACAAAACACAACGACGTCTTACACCGAAAGATAGATAGGCAAAGGATTAAGTAAGTAAATATAATTATAACCAGGGACTCAAAACCAAAGTTATTCAGTTCGTTTCCACTCTGAACGAAAACACTATATTTCGTTTCCAATTGTTTAGTTCTTTATTATTTATAGTTTTCGTTTTCGCGAATCGAAATACGCAACCGGTTTACCTTTTATTAAATTTACGGCAAATATAAGACTTATTAGTATATGTTTTAAATTAATTGTTGATAAAACAATTACACACATATAATAATAATTATAATATATCATCACGGCATATTAGCCATTTCTGGGTGTGGCAATATGCTTTGTACACAGATTTCAGTAACGATGATGACATATTTATACCGTGAGGGCGTTTACCATCCGTCACCTCATGGGCACTCATTTCTAGCGTAGAGAGTGCATCACAGGGGTTAATTTTGTGCCATTTAAAATTTAAAATATTTGGCGTCGGTCGGGATCGAATCCAGATTCGGGCACGCGGCTACGAGACCCCCATAATGTTATATTTTAGTAGAAAATTAACAAAACAATAAATAACGTAACTAATACGACAAATACTGCCAGTGTGTGCAAATGAAAATTATTGAAGTCAGTGTTCAATAGATGAAACTACGAGTATACCGTTTAACTTAACACATAACAGGGTTAGTCAAGGGGATGGTTACTTTGAAAGTCCATTTGTTTGCAACGCAAAGTACTAATGCCCACAGACACTTGATACTATATTTAATTAATTAACGTCAAAATCACTAGACAGGCAAAGCAATCGGGGATTAAATATTCATTTTTTTAAAAGAGAAATTAGACGCTGTTGTAAATTGTATTTCGAGTTGCAAACATACGGACTTTAAAAGTAACTCCCGTGAATAACCCTGTATTATGATAGATATCTGGAAATTCAATATTTGCGTCCAAAGTATTTGCTATAAATAAAATTAAATATTAAATAAAATATCGTTTAAAACTGGTAACCAATATTAATTATTTTGTTTTCAAACATGAACGAAAAAAAAAATTATTGCGTTTTCGTTTCCGTTTTTGTTTTTATAAAAAATTTGGTTTATTTCGTTTTCGTTTCCATTTCGTTTTTAGTTCCTGATTATAACTATATATATTATGTACACAGATATCAATGATGATGATGATGACATATTAGTACTGTGCTGACTTTTACCAGGTGTCACCTCACGGTCAGTCTGGGTTGGAGATTGCATCACAGGAGTCAATTTAATGCCACGTAAATCTTGCAGCAAGTTGACAAGAACTTCAGAATTTTCTTGGTTTCTAATCTAGTCTCTTATCCAAATTCTTGTTTTTAAGAATTTATGTGTGCTGTTCCCTAATTATTTTAGGAAAAAAGCTCGAAATCTGAATCAATGGGCAAAATTATTTTTTGTGCCTTATAACGGCAGAAATTAGGTATGAAAATGTCAAAATCACTTAAAAAATAGCAATAACCATGAAATTGAGACAAAATAAATAACAAATGTCTAACGGTGTATATATCATGTCAGGGTAATTTATTTTTATTAGATATTATTTCTAATTTCTGTTTCAGTTAACAATTATATGTTAATTTAAATTAGATATTTGTTCACTTGAACAGAAATTACAAATAATAATAATAAAAATAAATTAACCTAGCTTGGTAGATAAATCGTTAACATTATTTGTCAATTTTATGTTTCAATTTTATAGCTGTAGCTATTTTTGAGGTGAATTTTCACATTTTCATACCTAGTTTCTGCCGTTACAAAGCGCACAATTTTTTTTATGGATTCAAATATTTTTTGAAGCTTTTTTACCTAAAATAATTAGGGAATCAGGAAATTGAGAAAGTCTGATTTTACATGTTACAGTCGTATGTTCGGCTGTGCCGGTCGCCATCCTGTATGTATTAAAAATATAATTCAAAAGGAAGAGATAAAATAAATTTATAAGGCTTGGAAATTTTTAGCCAGCACTATAAATGTTCGGAAAGTAAACATGTGGACATACAAGTTTTAATTTATCAAATTATGCTTGTTTTCTTGTTATTTTTAGAGAACATTTCGGACAAAGTTTTAAGTTCAGTTCTGCGACAACTCGGAAACGACAGAAAAGCTTTTTCATGCGTGAATCTCTGAAGTTTATTTAGAAATCTACTACGTGTTTCAAATTGTAAATATACAGGCGAGAAATGTAAGGTTCAAATTCCAAGTTAGTCTTGGTCAGAAAATCGTTCCTTATTTGTCTGTCAGAAAGAAATATTCAAATTAGAAAATGGAACTGAGATTTCACACCAATTTAACTTGAAAGAATCTTCACGTTTCGCACGTAATTTCATTCAGGGCTAAATTGATTTGTTAAATATTTCACTGCAGAATAACCATCGTTAAATTAATCTTATTACATCATAATAAAGATAACAGAGTGGCTAAAATGTATTGCGTATATATTAAGATATTTAGTTCAATAAAAAGGTTGATTGTGACAATAAAGTTTAAATAAACAAAAAACTATCATGCAAAAAATATTATTACAAAACAATTATTTCTACAATAAATAATATTAATAAATACCAGTCTAAAACAATTTAGTAAAATATCTAATTATAATTGGTTACTTTAAAAAAAAAAACAAATTATTATGTAAATACAATGTTTGACCTTTCATGCAGCATTTAAAAGAATAATTATTTATAATTAAATTTTCGGTATTTTGAGAGAATCCAGTTTGAGAAGTGTAAGAAGTTAAGTTACGTTTTATGTGTACATAATATACTCGTATGCAAATGTTTTTTGTTTTTCTTTGGTTGCTAAGTTTTATTTGCAGTAAACCATTATTGCCATTGTCATTAGTAAGCGGAAATTGCATATTTTTACAATTCATTGTTCGCGCTTAAAATTATGTTTAAAATATTAAATATTCGTTTTTCTATTCCTATACTTATTAAGTAGAAAAGCCGTCAAAAAATTAAAGATATGTACATAGCCTACTAAAAAATAAATCTTACATTTAAACTATTTTTGTTCACAGTCCCCGTTAATTTCATTCGCCCTATGTATGTGAGTTTTTAATGCTAGTATCAAATAAGATTGCCACCTGCTCCCTTATCCGACGTTACACTTTCTCTTTTACCTTATCTTCGTCTTTAAACTTTTTTCCTGTTAGATACTTATGTAAATGAAGTATGAGATGAAAATCAGATGATGACAGATCGGGGCTGCGTGGCGGATAGTCCACAACATCCCATCAAAAATCGTCCAGTAAAGCTTTGGTGATTGGCGCTATGTGAGGCTTTGAGGACATGTTATCGTGAAGTAGACACGCCGAGTCAGGTTTCACTGTCTTCGATTTTGAATCGCCGTTCGACGTTTATTTAGAATTATGCAGTAGTGGTCCGCATTCACAATAGACCCATGAAAAATAGGTATTATAGCGTGCACGCTGCCGATGCCACTGAGCGAAGTGTGTCTAGATCAGTCGGCGGGAAAATTACTGCGCTCGCACTCGCCTGATCCTTTTGTTTTCAATGTCATTATCGAATCGAAGGTTCTAAAAATTCGAGATAAATGAGAACGGGTATATAAAGTAGTAAACAGCTCTGCGGAAGTTAGTTGAAGTCAGATAGTTGAATGATGGGGAATAAATAAATAGTCTGTAAGATAGTCTAAGTTAGTCTACAAATTAATCTGCAAGTTAGTATACAATGAGTTTACACGCTTAGTGAAATAAATAGTTAATGATATAAATAATGAAATAAATATCGTGAAATAAATAATCTTACAGCGGTAATAATAAATAATTTCCTATTTTCAGATTAGGTATTCCGAGAATATCTCAAACCTTTGTTAAAAACACGTTTATGGAGGGTTTATTCAAGAGTTAAGTCTTAATCCATGTTTATTATTGTACAATTGTGGGTTAAGCTCGTGATAAACTAGGAATAGCTATTCCTGTGTTAAAAAGAAGCTATTCTGAACTTAACCCGTGTTTATTATTACCGCTGTTAGTGTTTAATAATATTCGTAGTCCTTAATTACTGTTTATATTTGTTTATTCATAGTGTTCGTTATTTTTATTATCTTTTTTATTATTTATTTATCATTTAATAAATTTTCTTTTTAATTAATATATTTCTGATTTTTAAACTTCACCCAAATAAATAAACGTTTCAATCTGGTGACAGGAGTGGGATTAATAAACTGTGGAGTGTAAATAAAAATAAATAAAATGGCGAAACTATTAAAATTAAGTCAATTGAAAGTGACCTCAAGACAGAATTGGAACAGTAATCAAAACCGGTCGACAATCGTCTGCGACAAGCATTAAACGATGCTGGTAAAATTATAAGATAAAATTACGGAACACCAAAACAAAAATTAAGGGAACATTTTAGAACATTAGCAGCATTTGAACGGGAATTGGAGAGTTCTAGAAAAGCGAAACTCAGCAAGCACTGTAATTAGCTTCCCAAAAACTATAGTTGACGCGCGTCATATATATTAGATCATGAAGCTGCCAAACAAGCTTCACGTAATCAATCGCGATTGCGAAATACTGATGCTGTGAGAAATGGAAACATCAAAGATCTAGATAAAAAGATGCGACGAATTGGAAGCGAAGTGTTTGCTAGAAAAAATAAACTCCGCTGTTGCACAAAAGAGGGAAGCGAAAAGAAACAAAACGCGAGAGAGAAAGAGCAAGAAATTAAGAAAGCAATGAAGGAGGAAAGTCTAGAGATAAAGAAAGAATTCGTTTATGTTAAGGATTAAATCAAGCAGGACCCTGAGGATAATGAGGGGAAAAAATGTGAACTGGACATGAATAGTTATCAGACGACTCGAGTGAAAAACGAAAACTAAAATCAGATGACTATGATATACCTCTCACCATAACGAAAAAAGTCAAGACAGAGAGCAAGAAGAAAAAATGGTGCTTGATTCTAACGATGATAAAAAATCAATTTAAAAAAGCTCAAAAAGAAAAAGTCGGAAAAGGTGGAAGGGAAGGAGGAGGATAACGAAAACTCCTAAAAAGCTTAAGTAGAAAGAAGAAGAGGAATAGGACAAGGGCCCTCAGTGTTTAAGTGTTTAATAATATTATTAGTCTTTAAGTAGTGTTTATATTTATTTATTCATAGTGATCATTATTTTATTATCTTTTTATTATTTATTTATTTGTCAGATTTTTAAACGTCGCCCAAATAAACGTTACATTATAACCGAGCGGATCTCGCAACTGCCAGAAGAGTGAAGGAGATGCTTCATCATAAACGGCTGTTACTGCCAAACTGTTTACCCTAAGGAGATGCTGGACCACTCCTTTGAAAGAAGAGTCTGTTTACACGACCTTGGTACCAACAAACAAGTTGAACAAAATATTAGCGGGCCACCAGTGCCTTTGTATCTTTAATTTTTGGGCAGCCCTCGTATGTGTCATCTGTATTTGAATGACAACTCATTATCAAAAAATGAAAATTAGTATCATACTAATTTTCATTTTGATACAGATTATCATTATGATACAGATTTTCTTTTCATTTTGATACAATTTACCCTTAATTTATTTTTATTTCGATACAGATTATCATTATGATGCAGATGAATTTTATGACCAATTTATTGGTTTATAGTTTTTTTTTTAAATTATTATACATAGTTTTAGAAAATATTGTATGCAATTCATGTATAATAGGGTGTCTGCCGTAAGCGAGCTACCATTGTTAACTTTATTATATAATGAGATACAAAGACGGTTAGGCGATATTATACGACAAATTTAACGGTGAATGTAATTGTTGTAATTTTTAGCTATTTACAGTCTACCGTTAGAAATAGAACAAAAATGTTAAACAGTAGTATTATTTGAGTTCACGGATGACATCTGTTATATAGTTTTAATGATTGATTTAATTAAATTATTTATCATAATCATGAATACTTTTTTCCATCGCACAATTATAACTAATTAATTAACTAAATATTTATTTAATCAAATCATTAATTATTAAGACTATGACATATTTTCATCCGTCAAATGAAGCGTTACCATTGTAAATAGCTAAAAATTACAACTTTTATTTTGTTTCTCTTTTGCGAACAAAAAACATGTAAACAACAATTTTAAATTAAAATGATACAACCTTTTTTTTAGTTTTATTTCTGTTTATTTATTTAAATACCGACGTTTCGGCAGTATTAACTACTGCCTTCTTAAGGAATGAACAAAAAATCAACAAATATATAAATAAATAAATACAAAAACATTTGCAACAGGTAACCAAGGTGGCAATTACAACATATTTAAAATAGGAAGCCATGCACGACTAAGATCTAGACCGTCACAATGATTGAGATTATTACTCTTGGTTTTGAAAATTTCAATGGCTTGTCTAATTAACCTGTTGTTTAGGTGTGTTGGTCTCGCCAGTATTTTTGTATCGTCGAATTTTATATGGTGGAATTCTTCCAGGGCATGCTCTGCAACTAAAGATTTTTCTGGCTGGTTTAATCTGATCGAACGGTGGTGTTCATTCAATCTTGTAGAAATGGTTCTACCAGTCTGGCCAATGTAAACTTTCCCGCAGACACATGGAATCTGGTAAATCCCTGATGACTGAAGTGGGATGACGTCTTTAACTTGTCTCAACATATGTCGAATTTTAATATATGGAAAAAACGAAATCTTCATGTTCTTCTTACGAAGAATTCTACCAATCTTGTCCGTGACATTTTTGACATAAGGAAGTGAAGCAAACAATAAGTCTCTTTCATTAGCATTGTTAATAGATCTTTCCGGTTTCAGGCATTTTTCGATAGATGATTTAGAAAAACCATTCTTCATAAAAATATTCTTAATTGCTTTCATTTCGTCTTCCAATTTCTCTGAATGACAAATTTCTGAAGCGCTTCTCGTTAGGCATTTAATTGTACCATATTTCTGAGAAGGATGATGATGTGAATTTGCATTAATACATTGATTAGTGTGCGTAGGCTTCCTGTAGACTGAATGTATTAAAGAACCATCTTCTTTTCTCTTTATTTGCGGAAGACTTGAGACAAAACTAACTGAATGAGAACGACACGCGAAATAGAAATAAGTGGAAGAAGAAAATCAAGAAGAGTGACCCCTAACGAATGGGAAAAACTACAGAAGAAGAATAAGAATATCAGAAGTTCAAGTACAATTTACATATAGTTTGTTTATGAAATAATTATAATGGAAATATTGAATCTTTTGCAAGAAAATTTATGTATGGAATTTGTTCATAATACACAGGATTGCGAAAAGTAATTTGCTGGCCACATCAGATTTCTTTGGCTAATTAAGAAAATATAGAAATAGTAGTTGTTATATCACGAAGGTAACGATGTAGTGGAAATAAAAAATGTACCACGAAATTTGAAAATTCAAGTTTGAAAATTCAAATTTGAGGTCCAGAGACATTTTTAGTGCCCTCTGTTAGCATCCTCGTTACATAAAGAAGAGCTTATAGTGACCTCTACTGCCACTCGAACTCATCTGGGTTTGTCGGTTTTTATTAAAAACTGACTCGTGTGGGATTTGAACGCTTACCACACCGCACGACTACAGATGACCGTATTATTATTATTATTTATTATTATTATTAATATAAAGTGTAATGTATACATATTTTCTTTGTTCCATAATTTTATTCACAAAGAATAATAATTGCATTGTGAATATTTTTTTGGCATTGTTTTGCGATGGATGAATGATTTTGAAACGCAGTACAGAAATAAATTAGGCCATCACAAATTTAGTACCAGTCAATACCCGGAAAATACATAGTTCGTGTTGGCTACAGTTCGAGAAATTTTGTTCCGAAGGGGACTATTCGCTGGATCAAGTTTTGCCGATCGAAGAACTGAGTAATATTCTAAAGGACTATGGTTTCAATATGAAAAGGAATTGGGAAAATGATTGAAACTTAGTGTTCAGAAAGCAGGACTGGAAGGTTGAAAATCACGAATTACTCAGCATGTTCAAGCACAGAGCTTGACAAAATCTGGCATTGGTGAGCAAGAAGTAATTAAAGTAGTTCACCAGCTACCGTCCAGGTCAAAAATTTGAGCGTGCTGAACGTATATTGCGAATTCTACGATAACTCCTCTCTAAAGAAAACTTTTGGTAGGTGACTGTACTTTCTCGCGTCGTATGTCATAAGTATGTACACTCACAGCGCTACGAAACGATGTTAACGGAAAGCTGGCAACGACACGTTTTTATCGGAAGGGGAAGAGGACAAGAGCTCTAGCCGAGAGCCGCTAAATTCAGCGGTAGTTACAAATTCGCCTTTTTGACGTGACTTATTGCCGCCGTTACTTTATTAATACAAGGCCGGGAAACGACTAAAAATTTGTTTTGAAATTTACCCAAAAACTTTAGTTCTAAAACCGGTAATGAGGGCGTGATTTATGCCTGCTGTCATTTAAATGTCGTTTTTAGACTGTCCAAAAATCAATTTAGCAGTTATAACGTTGTTATAGAGTTTTTTAAAAATATAAATGAATAAAAAATACATTAAATGTAAATGTAAGTAATATTTTTATCTATATATTATATTAGTTTTGCCCCCCTCCTCATGACGTAAACATACAGTGTTGCCGCTGCCTCTCTTGTTCGAGTTTTTCTGTCGTCGAGTACATTATTTTACACTACGATTACTCTGAAACTGTACGTCAGATCGTTTTCATCGTTTGAAATAACATTCGAAACATATTAACCTTCTACATATTAGTTTTTTTATTAAAATCTATAGAAGTAATATGATGCTATTAATCAAAACGTTGTTTTTGGTAGCATTTGTCCTACGCTTCACGTGTTACAATGTCTGACTTTCGAGGTGAATAGCTCATCTTCTGTACGTTAGAAGTTTATAAAATATTAACTGTGCATGTATTATGTCATTATTAACACATAGATATTTTTTATGAACATCTATAGAAACTCGATTTACTGGTAAACTACCTTAAAATAACAGAATACAGCTCAGGAGCATCAATCAAACCGTACTTGCAGCTTGATCAACAATAACATTCACGATTAATACCATGCTTTAAACAAAACGAAGGGCCAGTTGATAGATGAAGAAACTCCCTCTGCTTCATCCGGTTCAACCAATGTGTACAATAGTTGTAATTTCAATTATAATTACCTACGTAATATGAAAAAAATAAAAACATTTTTGGTGGAAATTTTTGGTGAATATTTTCACTATCAAAATGAGTGATTTTGATTTGTCAAGAAAATGTGAGCTGAATTGTTAAATTAAAAACGCTATACGTATCCGACTGAAATAATTTTAATGTTAATACAGAAGTTCATGACACATGTGTCAATGTTGAGCTACATTTAATGTGTATTTAGTTTTGAAAGAGACACAAATAGGGCCCATTTTGATGGGCTCAGAAAGGAATAAATTGCAACAGTGTGTTGGAAAAGTTATCCAAGGCTTTTTGGCGTGTTTGCAAATGAAAAATACAAGTGTTTATTGTGAAAAGACGTCGAAAATTTTGAGAGGTTGAATGGCCTAACACGTCACCGTTGAAAACGAGGAAAATATTAAGAAAATTTTTCATGTTAATCCCTATTATTTAGGAGCATATCTGGAAGTTTAAAGCGGTTTGCGAGAGATAAATCGAGAAAAACGACCAGAATTGTGGAAAAACAATTTGTGGAAATTGCACCACATTTCACAACATTACTTGTTCGTATTTTTTTTCAAAAATAACACAATAATGATGTTTCATTTACCGTATTTACTTGGCATGGTCCACTGTTTTTCCTGTTTCTAAACATAACAGAAAGCCATGCAACGACACTAACGACAGCGTTTTGCGACCATAGCGAAGATAAAAGCAAAATCACTGAAGGAGCTGAAGGTTATAACATAAAGTGTATTCAACAAGTGTTACCCAGAATGGAAACAACGATGACATAAGTGCTTTATAACTATGAAAGGGACGATAATAATATTTAAATATATTATTACTTTTTTAAATAAATGAAAATTCTCGTTATTTTTATCTTCCTTCACCTTTAAGTAAGAAGGTATTGTATTTCGTCAAAAATTTTGATAGTGAGTTTTTAATGAATAAGCACGTTTTGGAGTCTCTAGAATACAATTTTACTATTTTTACGATGATGTCTGTATGTGCGTGTATTACAATTCCAAAAACTACAATTCTTTCATATTTCTCTTTTGTACGTTCGTATGAACAGTTAATTAGATAATGGTTATAATTGATAAATTGGAAGTACCCTTATTTGAAGTTCTTAACAGTTAAATATCATTTTTTGACATTTTTCGTTAGCCTAAATGTTGGAGAATATTTTATTCTCTTTACGATTTGATTGCATTTTTTTCTTCATATTCAATGTATTTAGAAATAAAAACTTATAAAGAAATTGATTTTCATAAATCTTATTTCGGCCACTACCATAAATTTAATATAATAATAATATAATAAAACAATATCTACAGAAAGTAGACTGAAACATGAACGAAATGTCAAAATTAAATAGTGTTTATCTTAAACGCTGTTTAGGTTTATTTTTTGAATAGGCGTGATAATCTTTTTCAAGAAACAACGTTATCTGTGAGTAATTTATATAAAATACTTAAGGTAAGGTTATGTGTTGGCGACATCATATTTTTTTATTAAACCTTGTATATACATATGTAACATAACAATTCTATAAATTAAAAATTGCAAGTGTACTTTTAAGAAGTCCATATTGTACAATGAAATACCACAATTTATAATGCAAAATGAGCTTTGTGGTGACTACGTAGACTATATCTGATCTCATTTGGGTGTATTAGCAGTTGATTGCGGTCTCGTCTTAGTTCTGTAATAGCCATTGAGTTTTACGTTTATGACAATATGCTCTCAGATTTCCAGCACTTTCAAGCGACGCGGACCTACTCCACAGTTTATTTTGTATTCATCCTTTCAGCTTCAGTTACGCTACTAAATTTTTAGAGTTTCCACTAGAGTACAACCCACCAAATTCACTAACACTCCTATTCAGAAACAAAAATTTCAATATTCTTTAAGCTAAACACTGTTTAAGTTTGACACTTCGTTCATTTTTGTATTCAGAGACTACTTTTTTTAGTCACTGTTTACATATTTAAACATTGTTACAATTTAGACAGTGTTTATCCTTAGTAAGCTAGTTTAAATGCATTTTACTCGGTAATAGACACTTTTTCATGGTACTCACCGTAACTATACAGCAATTTAAACATGCAAATTTAAAAAAAAAGGTGTTAAGATAGTTTACATTCTTCAAAGTGAGTGGCATCCACGAGGTTTTAGAAAATACTGAAGAAATTAGGGAACTGGATGAATTGAACGTCCGTGAATTAGACATGCATTTGAAGTTGAACACAATATAGCTAAATTATTAAATAAAAAAGACAAATGGTATGATGAGGATCACTCAGTATTAAATAGTATTTTAAATGCATCCCACTGACGAATTTTAAGAGGCGATATTTTAGGATACAGTATATTAATTTAAACTTAATGTTAGGCATAAATGTCATTTACAGGTTTATGATTTATTATTGTATTACTACCTGTTACTTCTGTTTTTAAATAAAATTTATGTATATTCTCTACAAGAAAACTTTTTAAAAGTTAAATTTACAATTAAATTTTTGGTAAGGGTTGAAATAGTTTCATTGTTTGCCAAAGTGTTAGTTAGCAGTTCGTTGTCTACATCTATATCGTCCACATAATAATTTGTGCCTTTCGTAAATTAATCTTTTGAAATATCATAAATTTATCAGTCAATATCTTTTAACTGTCCTTTCGATGTACCGTCACTGGTTTTCTTATTAATTTTATCTGAAATATCTATATTTTCTATGTATAATAACACATTTTTAAATATAATTTCTATATTACTTACTTAATTCACTCTTTTAATGGCTCCCAATTTTATTCTCCTTCATTCTTTCTTTATTTGTCTCAGTGCTCTTTTGACCAAATTTATAAGTAATTCCCAGCATGATTTTTTTTTGGCTTATATAACTCCCAATGTCCACGTGTTAACGGGCTATGTTAGTGTTTCAAGTATTCACCTGGTATAACCGCTATAAAGTTCACCACATGTAATATGCAATCATGTGAATATTATTGTACATATATGTAATCCACTTTAAGCCTCAACTTGATTTTAACGTTTCTGTCTGTCCCTAGGCTTACCTACTGAGTTTCCGTAATATCACCTCTGAGCACAGACCTTTTTTATTCGTATTGTTTTATGTCATATGCTTAAATATTTATCGGTTAAGGTAAATGAAGCTGCACAACAGTTACCTATCATTTTGAATTACTGAGGAGGAGATAAATATTTCATTATGATTGTTATATGTTGAATTCATTTCAGTAAAATTTGATTTATGAACATGGCACCGACACCGGTTGCAAAGCCCAGTTCTGCTCGTTCATCCGGAATAATTTGTTTTTGTGCAATTTGTTTGTTTTATGGTTGAAGTTGTAACAGTTTTGTGCGTTATACATGTTAATACGAGTATACATGTGCAGAATTTAGTTCTACCATTAAATATTATATCGTCAGTTGTAATTTTAAAATGTACATATTATGTCACATGCATAATAAATTTCATACATTTTTAATTACACATTTTCGAATATCTAGATTTAGTTAAAATTAAATTAAAAGTAATTCATGTAACAATGTATGTAAATGAAACGTGGGCGAATATCGGTACTGAAAAGATGGTGTATAAGAGTTGCGAAAAATAATAATAATAATTTATTTATCGCCCAACAGTTACACAACATTAACAGGACAACATAATGAAACAAACATTACAACATGTACAAAAATCTGTTGTGGCCAGCACAATACCTCTCGCCACTGTCTTTTTTTTGATTACATAAGTATAGGGCGCGAACAGTCATGTTTCATTGTTGGCCTTGACAAGCAGACGTGGGGGCCCGTTTCAGAATGATAATTATTAATTATGTACATAAATGTCAGAACTTTTCATTAAAAATTTCAAGATTTTCTAAATTCACGTAGTTAATTTGTCATCAGGAGTGTGGAATTTACTTGTCGAGGAAAATAAACCACATGGAATTGGAAAATCATTAAATTTAGAATGAGAAATTATGATATATGACATCTATATATATAATTACTAGCTATCATTCTGACATGGGCTCCCATATCTGCTTGTCAAGGCCAACAAAGTCACATGACTGCTCGCGCCCTAATGTATTTAACATTTCTTGTATACTTACACTCTACACCAAAAATTCTACTTATATCTATTCCATATATTTAGATTTTTTAAATTATTCCACATAATTAGATTCTATGAAGAAGTTTTGTCCTACCCTTGTTTCTCGAGATGATTCCAATTCATTGTCAGAAATAACAGTATATATGAAGGGTATGTGTAATATACCTATAAATATTTAACTAATAATGCATTTAGAAATAATATAATGTATGTACTTACCAGAAAAAGTGTTCAGTAATGTCTCCGGATTTCTGACACTGACATTTATCTGTCAGTTACAAATAATTTAAATTATCAACTATTTTTCATGGCATTCTTTCGGCTGTCAAATTTATTACAACAGATTATTTTATATATTATACTTCTTTTATCTCTAAATCTATGGAATATATAATAAAATATTTAAATGTATCAGATAGAGAATTTAATTTTCTTTAATATTACCACGAAAAATTTTCAAAAAATAATATTTAGAATATTTTTTTTCAAGAATCTTCTACTTCCGGTCGTCCAATTATTACCAAAACCTTTTCAGATCTTCCCATGAATGTCCGATTGGGAAATACGTTGTTAAACAAATTTTAAGTCTTATAGTTTTTGAGTAACCGTCCTTCCAACATCCCACACACACACACACACATACACACACACACACATCCACACACACACACACACACACAGACATCATCGTAAAAATGTTAAAATCGGATTGTAAGGACCTTAAAACGTGCTTATTCAATAAAATCTGGATATGCGATTTTTAGCATGAATGCAATACCTCTCTTAGCGAGAGGTAAAAATGGTATTATTTACTATTTTAGATGTTTAGATAATGATCTACTGAATTCATATCTCCTCAGCATAAAAGACTAAGTTGAAAATATTTAGAAATTCAGTATATGAAATTGTACGGTCAGGATAGAAGCTGAATACTTTTTTTGTATACTTCCAATATAATCTTAATGGATCTTGAAAACAACCCCAAACAAGAGCATTATTCGAGTTTAGACCATACGAAGGAATAATCTAAAAAATAATACTAGTGTAGTTTAAATTATATTCACCATCTTTTGTTCTACCGTTTAAGAACCACAGATTGAATTTTCTCTTTATTTATACTGCTTATTCCCATCTTCATCATTTTTTATATAAATTTTTCTCTAGTCATTAGTTCGCCCAAAAAAACACTAGTTGTTTTACAGGATATATATATATATATATATATATATATATATATATATATATATATATATATATATATATATATATATATATACAGGATGGAAACGAACTTAATGTCATAAATTTAAGGGTGAGTAGTATGACATGTGTAGATTACGAAACAGACAGAATTTTTTAAAAAATCGCATATTTAAGGGTAGTTTTCATGAAACTAACATATTTGGTACCACTGGGCCACTGGCAACGCATTTGCATTATTTTATGTATTACACAATTATTTTCGTTAAAAATGCTATTTAATTTAATTATTAAGAATAATATCTTATACAACTAATTTTGAATGTATTTTTGATAACCATATTTTTAATGAAATATGAATTAAAACAGCAGTAAAAAAAAGTTTCCTTAAGAAAAGTCGAATTTTCGTTTTTCGAATTTTAAAAAAAATCTTTTAGTTTCGTAATCTACACATGTCAAATTACTCACCCTTAAATTTATGACATTAAGTTTGTTTCCACCCTGTATATATATATATGTAATAGAAAAAAATGGCTCAGATAAAAGGTTTATTATTTTAAATATACTATTGTATGGCAGATGTAGATATTTTTTATAGTCAGGTTTACAAGATACAACTATCAATAATTAAGTTACTAAAATATAAACCGCCATTTTTTTCTCTTTTCAACGATGTAAATAAATAAGATATTTGAGATATATGGAAAATAATTTTTATTCAATATTATAGGTGGCAATGAAATAAACAAAATGTATTAATGTTAATATCAACAAAGTATACATTTGTTTGTTACTTAGTTATTATTACTTACTTATTATGTACTTATTTATCTATTTATTTATTATTTATTTTCACATAGACAGGTTTATCAATGCAAGTTTAAAAATTTAACTGGTAGATATTTTTAACCGCCAGTTAAAATATGTAAAGCGTTTAGGATACAAAACTTAACCTAAAAATGATATGGTAATTTAGTAATATTGAACAAAATTAACTAAAGATATATATATATATATATATATATATATATATATATATATATATATATATATATATATATATATATATATATATATTGGAATACAAACTGTTTCGCTTAAAATAATATTTTGAGAAAAATCGTTCTTTAAATATACTGGTGAAATAAATTAGTGGAATTTAGCATTTTCAAAACTGCGTTTTCAAAACAATGCATGTGGTACCGGCCATTGTTTTTGCTGCAAATTACTACTGTAATTCTTTTAGATATTTTATTTCATAAAATATGTCGAACATTTTTCAGTTTTTTGTTACATTTTACATTAAAACAATAAAATACTTTAGAAAACATACCTTGCTATGTGTCATTAGAACGACAAAATGTAAGCAATATTAATAAAAATTGATATTTGTATCATAAATTAACTAAATAAAATGAAATTAAAGGGGGTGAGTCAACTGATGTGGGACGGGGCTCGTATTCTTACTTTGAAAAGCGTTACTATATCGGCAAACCGTAGTTGATCGATGTTTCTTCTTTCATTTCGTCTGAACAGTACGGTTTTATGCGTGGACGCTCAACGGTTACAAATCTGGCATCCTTTTCACAGTTTGCCTCTGAAATTATCGACGAATGTAACCATGTTGACGTAATTTACACTGATCTTTCTAGTGCCTTTGATACCATAGATCATGGATTACTTTTGAATAAAATATGTGCGTTAGGGGCATCCCCGTCCTTAGTCAATTTACTGTACTCATATTTGAATAATCGTCAATGTTACCGTTACTTATAGTGGTTTCTCCTCCTGCCCTTTTTAATCAACCTCTGGCGTACCGCAAGGATCTAACCTAGACCCACTTTTATTTATTATATTCATTGATGAACTCATTCAATTTTTTACTTGTGAAATACTTGCCTATGCGGATGATATTAAAATATTCACCAAAATTAATTCTTTCAACGATAGCTCACTGCTTCAAAGTAATATTAATAACATGGTTGAGTGGTATAATAAAAATAATTTAAAATTAAATATCAGCAAATATTGTTCTGTAACCTATACGCGCCGTATCAACAAAATAAATTATTCGTACACAATGCAGGCAGTTAATCTTGTTCGGAATTCTTCTATAAAAGATCTTGGTGTAACTTTTTGCTCTAATTTTGTTTTTCTTGAACATTCAAATAATGTGTATTGTACTGCTAGCAGGACACTGAACTTCATTATAGAATATCCAAAATATTTAAAGATATAACTGTCATAAAATCTTTACTTTCTGCCTTAGTTTTGAGTAAACTGAAATATGCTGGCTTAATTTCGTTTCCTTCCACTTTAAATCAATCCATGGGCTTGGACAAGATTTATCATAAAGTTCTAAAATTCTTATCTTTCAAAATTGATGTCTATCCAGATAGAGGAATTGATCAGCAAGCTTTCCTACATCGTCACTCCATGTCCGCCCTCAGTTCCAGGCGTGGAAATTCAAGTGACAGATTGTCGCTGGTCAACACAACAAGGTAGATCTCTTTTGTTCCGGATTTCGTTCCATGTCCCAAGGACGGCCTTCAGATATGCAAACACTTTTTACCTTGCCGCTTGCCGTACTGATGTCCTTCATCGTTCACCTATTTATATCATGTGCCTATATTCCAACCAAATGTATAAAGATATATTAATGAAACACACCTCAATAATATTTTGTTTTATAGATTTTTTTTATTTTCTTTTTTATTATTTTTATGTTGTTCAATATAGGTACCCTGTAATTGGTTCACTATTGGGTAATAAATCATTACATTATTATTATTATTATTATTATTATTATTATTATTATTATTATTATTATTATTATTATTATTATTATTATTATTATTATTATTATTATTATCTCTTTATTTCACAAACTACTAATACATATATATTACATTATAAAATGAAAATACAAATTATTGTTGATCTCGATATTCTTGATAAATATGTATTATTATTATTATTATTATTATTATTATTATTATTATTATTATTATTCGATATTTTCACTCTCACCCTGACGAGAGGTTCTATTATATATACGGCTATAAAACAGCAAGTGTATATAAGATAAAATTTTAAAAACATTGAAGTTGTCCTGATGTTATGGCTCTGTTCTACTATCCAGGTAAGTATTGTGGTTATTTGAAATTTAACACTTTTCTTACAGTGCTGCAGGTGTCTAGTAGGACTGCTTTCTGTAGTTCACGGTATAAATATTATATTATAATATTATTATTATTATTAATATTATATTATTATTATTATTATTATTTATTTTTTATAATTACAGCATTATTAGGTCAGATGTTATTTTAATATGGGTGTTTCTATACGACATATCTTCACACTTAGTAAATAATTTTAAAAGTTTTTTTTTTGTTTGTTCCATATTTGAAAACATTCAGAACGATTTAAAAGCTTTTAACATAATAAATAAATAATGAATAAAAGCTTGTCAATTTTCATTTTTACATAGCAATTTATTTGGCTTAATACTCTTACAACAACAACAACAAGAAATAAATTTGAGATATTACAATGAAAGCACGTATTCACGTACACTTTATTATGTGAGGAAAAATACGAGCGTTTCGATAATAATTTCGGCATTCCTTCGACGTGATCAGATTCCGTAAATTATTTGTGATCCGTAAATTTTCCTTCATTGCATAACAATGATTACCCCTTCTTGTTCCCTCAGAAATTCCATGACGACTTCTACACGGCCAAACACATTATTTTACACGGAAGTTTGTTTAATTAATATTAGGACTTCCATTGAACAAAAAATAATTAATTGAAATTAAAATGGCTAAGAAGAAATTCTATTATCTGTCTGACATTGGAGTTGAAGTAGTATAAGAAGATTGATGTAGAATTCAATGATGAATTAAATTTTAATCAAAATTTAATTCACATTACCGTCGTCTGAAATTTGTTTTTCACTAATCTGGTCCTACTAAATGTTTTTTTCATTACTGCCTTGTCCCAAAAATTAAATTTTTAATTAAAATAAATTCAGGTTAGAAACATATATATTATACATATACTAAAAAACTTTTGTTACGTACCTATACCTACTGTTATAATCAGACGCAATAGATGATCGAAATTAATTACATTTTGTTACTTTCAATATTTAATAGAACAAGGTCACTAAATAATTTAACAAAACTCAAGAATAGAATTCGAACAGACACGTAACTCAAGCGACCTTGAAATGTTTAAAACTAAGTTGAGTAGCGCAATTAACAATATTAAAACAGCACATATACCTTCAAATTTTCTTTTACTTCCAACATATTGAGACTTTGATAAATAAACACGTTTTAAAGTCCCTCTAACTCTAATTCACGAATCACCTCAACTAGAGATAGGACCGGCTGTGTATTTCTCGAAATACAAAATAAGTAATGACGTCTACAGATTGCTTTCTTGAACTAACGTGTCAACACATACTGCAATGGCTAGGTGGTCTGTGGCATGTATACGAGTATATAAGTTGAAATTTTGAATTTTGGAAATAAAAAGATTAGAAGAAAATTGAACATAGATTCATACATTTTAAATAATTACAGAACAATAACTATAAATTGATATTGAAATAAGTAAATTTAAAATTACTTGTAATTAAAATGTCACTTATACGCACACCTTTATTTTAATATTTTTGTTTATGTATTATCGTCATAACAATCGAGTAAAAAAATCAGAAAGAGCAGCCACTTGTATAAAATTTCATCATTAATGGCCAGTTGCACAGCTTATAGTTTATGTCTAACTACAGATTAACAAAAAAAAAAGTACGTATCGAAATTTTAACAGTAATATTTAACAACTCATTTCACATTTCGCTTCGATGCGATATTGTCAATTTAATCAATGGTTAACAATTTAACTAAAAGCGATGAAAATGGCCATAAGAGAATTGTATACACGCGTACTAAAATATTAAGCGAAAATTCAAATAAATTATTCCTGCATTTAAAAAAAAGTATTATTGAAATATATTAGTATTTGACTTTGATTTTAATGGGAAAATGAGAATGCTACAGAAATTTGGTTTTCCCATTAAAATCAAAGTCCAGTAACAATAGATTTTAATAATTATTTAAAAAAAAAAATCAACAATAGACAAACATACTTCTGATATGAGGCGCCATTTTAAAAAAATATTTAATGGGAAAACCAAAATTCTGTAGCATTTCTCGTTTTCCCATTAAAATCAAATTGAAATACTAATATATATTTTTTAAATGCAGGTTCATAAAAAGTTCTAGTACAGGAACAATTTATTTGAATTTTCGCTTCATATTTTAGTACAGGTGTAAACTATGATCTTAAATCTTTAATAATTAAATGTCTATCTGCTTCGTCTGTACTACATAGTATATCAAACAGCATAATGAAAGATCATCAGCATAGTAAACTTCAAAATCATATTGTCAAAAACTACACAGATCTAGCACACTTGAAAACTAGAGGAATTACGAAATAACTCACTATTGGCACAATAACTAAGCTCAAGAACTACTACGTATAAAATTTCCAAATGATTAAATGATGTTAATACGTATGTTAAATAACAAATGTTTTTAAATCAAGGTCGACTTAATTCATATTCTTAAAATTAGAGCACTGTCGCGCCTCTACAAATTGCTTCCTGGAAGTGTCATTATATCGGCACATTGATATAGATGTCCAGAGCCTACTCTAATTCTATCAATTAAGAATTATGAAATATTTCTATTCAGTACTAAAGTGAAAAAAGTTCATTAGCTCTCATAGATCCTGGACAAATTGTAAATAGTACTTTATTTGAAGCTCGGTTTCATCGTTGTCGAATAAATTCACAAATAGATATCTGGCGAATAAATTTTATTCATCGATTAGACAAAATTTCGTTGCACCGACAATAATTGATGAATAGGTAGTTATTCGCAGAATATTATTTTCCATTCCATTACTTTGAGTTGAGTATACCAATAACAAGAATATCGCTCAAACAAAACTGTCAAATGTGCTGTGAACAAAAATATTTTTGCAATTAAAGGTGAGTGGTAAACTCACGGTCATTCTAATCATTGTACATTCTGGTGTGGATCACCTGATGCTTGAAGTTTGATTGATATGTTGTACACTAGTTGTGCATTTGATATGCATCGTATATGTGAGATATCCATTTGTATTATTTGGTGGTTATTGGTGGCTATGGTACGGCTAGTGGTGAAACACCGGGTGTGAGAAACACTAATTGAGAGGCTGAGTTCCATGGTCTGAAAGCCTACATGCGAGTGTATGCCAAGCTCTCATACATCTGGGACGGAACTTATACCTTGCCCCCCTCATGTCTATCGTATTAGATGATAATGCACGCCTGTGATAATTGTTGTGATTGGAATGACAATGCGTACTTTTTATCACTTAGGTGAACGCATCCTCAAGGGCCAGTCCGACGCTTATGAGTCTGTGTGTGTGTGTGTGTGTGTGTGTGTGTGTGTGTGTGTGTGTGTGTGTGTGTGTGGAAGATGGACGCCGATAACAGGTCAAAAGGAATGTGAAGTGTAATATTAGATTAAACAATGTATTGCCGCCATATATTCTTAAAAATAAATAGTACTATAGTATTTAGGCCCAATTTCACATACAACAAAACATTTAAACTTGATTTACATTAGCGGTACAATGACGGTACGATGACGATACAATAACGGTACAATGACGGTATGTCAATTATGAAAGGCATTTACATTAGACGGTACTACGACAGTACGAACATAATAAAATACCATGACAATATAATTTTGTCTTTTATGTATTATGACGGTTTGTGGTGCATGTCATGTGTCTATCAATAGTAGAAAATATCGTGAAAGAAGAAGAAGAAAATGAAGAAAATCCAGAAAATTTTACAAAATGATACTTTTTTGTACTTACTGTGATAAACTATGATGTATATTTTACGTTTATGTGATAAGCAGAGAACTTTTATTCAATAATGTGTAGAATAATTTCTCATGTCTAGCTTATTTTGAATACATTTTCGTTTAACTAAAAGACAAATATCAAAAAGTCAAAAACATGTTAGATGTCAATCACGTACTAGCATATGTTTATTTCCACTCAGCTGATTTTGGTATGAACATCAACGTGATGTGCACGTACTCTTCCAACGCAATCTTCCACTCCCCGTTGCATGCAAATACTAGGCAGTCAGTATGATACAATATTTTTTTAAATGGAAACAAAACTATACTGTATCGTATCGCTAATATAAATCAGTGAATATCAATGTGCCGTCATCATACCGTCATCGTACCGAGAACGTAGATGTAAATGGGTCAATTAAAATACATAGGAGCAAGAAGTATCGTACTGTCATCGTACCGTTATTATACCGTCATTGTACTGCTAATGTAAATCAAGCCTAATAGTTCTGACGATAAAGGAAAGAGAAGATTATAGTATATTACAGTATGTTTATAATATATGTCAAATCTATATTCAAGTTAAATAATAATTGAAAAAAAAATTAATTAGAATCTATATGTTTTACTTGTATTTTACAATTTATTACGGTGTCTTGTACAAGAAGTACGTAGCCTCGAAATTAAAACGTGTACCTAAACACGATAAAATAAAACCAAAGCAAACTTGTGTAGATCCATACCATTTCGCTAGATATCTTAGCGAAATATTTCTTGCTAGCAATTTTTTCTCGCGCTAGATTAGCACTAGAATCTAGAAAATTGTTAAATTAGTTTTCTTGTCTAACACTAGCTCAGCTGAACGCCAGCAATATATTGTATAACGTAGAAAATACTAGATACTATAATTATGGTGTAGAAATATTTTAGGTATTAATTACCATTACCTCGAATCTATTTACTGATATATATATATATATATATATATATATATATATATATATATATATATATATATATATAATAATAATAATGATAATAATAATATTATTATTTTGCCGGCTTTTCAACTTTCACAGTTATAGCCCTGTCTAATACATTTATTTATTACATTTTTACAATTTCTGTTACACATTATCATAGTGGATTAGAAGACACTCACAAACATCCAAGTCCCTGGTGGGAATCACGCCCACGACCCGAGGGTCCGAGCGATGAACGTCGCTTTCAGCGCTGCCAGACACGCTGCTTCAACACGCACGACCACCGGCGGCTTGACAAATATATATGAAAGTTTCCTATAACTTCACTAGCGTTTCTCGCGTCCTAAGCAAGATTTCTGTTGTTGTAGTCTACTTATAAACTTCTTCTCATGACTATTGTAACCTGCGCGCAGCAGACGCCACTGAGTCTAGCGAGTACGCGACCGACGCCACTGATCAAACATTTCTAGAAAATCCATGAAGGCGATAACGTAATTACCGCTAGCAGCTGTGTAAACAAAACGTGCGTGGTCTGACTTTTTGTCTCGAACGTTACTGGAAATGTACTAGAATTTTCTAGAATAATGGGGAGATATAAAAGCAACGCAGCTCTGTGCGAGGGGTTAGTTGAGTTCAGCTAGTGAAGTCCAGCCAGTCAAGTGGAAATAAAGAATTAGTGTTATAAATATCGTGTAAATAAATAGTGTGTTTTGTTAATTATTTAAATAAATAAATAAATAATCTTAGTGTTTAACTATGTAATAATATTCTTAGTCGTACATTAGCGTTTATATTTGTTCAATCATAGTGATCGTAATAATTATTTTTATTATATTTTTCTTAATTTATTTATCGTTTATTATACTTTTATTTTAATTAATATTAATTTTCTAATTATTACACTTCACCAAAATAAATAAACGCTACACTATTTTTATGAAGATCCTCCATTTCTTTTCTATTTTCTTGTTCTATATCTTCCCGAGATTTTTCAATTGAATGTCCTCTTTAGCCACTTACGTCCATTCATACGTTTCATGTGACCGTGTCAGATGAGTACTTTTCTTTCTGTCAAGAGTTAGTTCAATTTGATTTTTATTGATGTTGATGTGGTGGGTATTAAATACGAATTGAAGCTAAAACAAAATTGCAATAAAAATAAAATGTTAGATAAGATTCCTCATGAGGAAAATAATAAACATGGTCAGTGAAACTGGTAAATACTTAAAAAATAACAATTCAAATAATACATTAAAAAACAAGTATCTATCATAAGGCAATCTCTTAACATACGAATCAAAGTTTGAAAAACGAACCGCCAGGTTAGTTTTACAAAGGACGAGTGATTTAACCGGCCCTAATGAAACATGTTTTTTATACTAGTTTTTCTATTGAGGAAATTTTACAATGAAACTTTTAAAAAATGTGACTTGTCAAAATATGGCTTGCTGTTTTTTTGTCACTTATGTTAGCAGCGCTTCCCGCAAACAGTTGATATTTCACTCTTTGACAGTTTGTATATTGTGTTTCGTGAATTTTATCTGATTGTATACATTGTATCAGTGTGCTTATAGATCTTCTAAAACGACTTGTTTGCATGCTTTTAGAGACATATAAGAACAATGAATAGAAAAATGAGATTTTTACCTATTTATATTTTAAAATAGGTCCCATGGTATTTCAATATTTGAGTTAAAACTACAAACATGATCTTTACATAAAATGAGTGCCCGTGAGGTGATACCTAATAAGCACCGGCGCGGTACAAATATTTCATTATTACCGAAATCTGTTTATAAAGCAGATTGGCATATCCAGCAATGGGTAATATGGTGTGATGAATATATAATATAAATTAATAAAAATAAACAAAACCACATAACATTAGGTAAAATACAGCAAATTTCGTATTTTAATATTCCACTCAAACTAATGATTTATTGAGCACTTAAAATAAGATACATTTTTTTGCTGCAGAGGTTTCAAGTCGAAGGATTTTTACTTTAGAATGTCTAAAATGTTTCTTGAAAATGAAGAGAAAGTTGAAATTCATCAGAAGTGTAATAGTATTTCGAATCTTATGATAAAAAATATATTTATAATTAAAAATATAATCAAAAAAAATAAATAATAAATCAATTAAAAATACGGATAATTTTTTTTTTCTAAATATTTATTCTACCTTAAAATTAAAAGTTAGATACTTTACTCTTCAATAAGTTTTAATATTTACGATTTTTCACCTATAAAATAAAAAAAAAATAGAAAATGAAATTTGTGTTATGTTCCAATTTTAGGAAGTATCAAGACTTTTTATTTGAAATAATTCTTTTAATCAGTATCTAACAATTATAAAAGTTGCCCTTTGATAAGACTTTTTCAATCACTCTGTATAAGATATTAATCTTTGGTATTTGAATTCTAAAAGCAAAACAAATGCTTCAAAATTCCAAAAAAAAATGTTTGACAAGTGTCAAAATAATGGGACACGGAAGGAGCCTCCCGATGAATGTGAATACATTCGGGCGTCCCCTGGACAACGGTACCTGAGTGCCGGCCAATCTTTTCTCAACTGCGCTACATGTACAAAGAAATGAAGAAAGAAATTTTCCCAGGACCATGTTTGACAATTGGCTTGACTATATCAAAGGCAGTCAAAATGAATTAAATTTATTGTAATGTAGTGCAGATACGAATAAATAAATAAAAATCTTTGTCATGAATCTGACTAAAAACAAAACCTTTTATGAAGACTAGCGACAGTACGTTCACAGAAAAGAAGGTCATGCCAAAAAATCAGTACGTAAATTGAGCCTATTTATATGGAATTTTGAAATCTTTTCGACCATTCCATTTTTATCTCTTCTACATTTTAATTTAGTTTGTTAAAAGTTTAACGGAAGAAGATTCGTAGTTGGAGCTAACATTAAAAACGCTGCTATACGAAGGGAGTTTCATTCCTTTAGGCATACATTTCATTTCTGATTTCCCTCTAGACATGGTAAATTGAATTTTTTGTGAAAGAAATATAAAATTTATCAATTGCAAAAAGGCAAACCAAATATTAATTTCAAGTTTAGTTTTATTTGAATCAATTTTATACATGCGAATGTATTTTTATTAATTTCATTTTCATGCAGCCGACGAGTATATTAAGATCAAAAGAAAAAAAAACATGTCCAGAGCTAGGCAGTAATGCATTAGTTACTCTAGTCTACATATTACATTATGTAATATGATTACATTTTATTCTAATAAGTAATTTTATAATGCTATTTTCATTACATTTATATACAGTAAATTCTCTCTTAAGCGGACACTCGGCGTCGCCGAAAATTTGTCCGCTTAATAGAGGTGTCCGTTCCCGGAAGAAAATTAAAAATCAATCATTCGTATTTTATGCACATATGTATAAAACATTAAAAAACCTCATGTTTACAATACATATTTTTATTTGCGAATGAAAAGTAAATATAAAAACAACATTAATGAAAAACTATTCTTGAGAAGATTTTTGAAAAAAATCTAAAATTGTTTTTTGACAAAAAATTTTTTTAGTAAGCAAAACATATCGCCATTTATTAAAGTTAAACACTTCATTTTCTTCAGAGTTAACAGAGCCTCTTTATTTGTTTTAACACAATTATCGCAATTATGGTCTTCCTCTTGCACTTTATCTTCATCATCTGAATCCAATAATTCGTCTTGCTGTGATTCAACTTTTTAAAAAATTATGTCAAGAATTTATTGGCTAGAAGACGCTAACTGAGTTTTTGCTTAGAGTAAGCTTCAATCACGTCTGTTTTCTCTTTGAGAATAAGCAGGCGTTTTTTCTTAAGCTGTGACATATTTATATTCGCTTAGTTACGATTGTTATGAGCACGATGTTGAGAACCGCTGCTTGATGCGATCTTGCTGCGTTCTAAATCTCTCTGATAGACTTGGTTCATCGATTACCGCCACTGCTCGCAGGGGAAGTCCCGATATTTCTGAATTTGCGACACAAACTGTCCGCTTAACAGAAGATCAAGTGACGTTAAACCGAGCAAACTAGTGTCCGTGTCCGGTTAACGGGGTGTACGCTTAGGAGAGAAATAATTTCATTAGAAAAGCCATATAGAATTTAGGTTCCCGAACATATGTACACTTAATAGAGGTGTCCGCTTAAAAGGAGTGTCCGTTAAGAGAGAATACACTGTATTAGTAATTTGTAATGTATTGCAAAACGTACAATTACTAACAATGCGCATGCATATAACCTAAATAACTTATCGTAAACTATTTTGTACGAACAAGAACTAAGTAGAAGAAGCACATTATTTGCTAGGTATTATTCATCAAAGTCAAACTTTCATTCCTTTATATTTTTATTTTGTTTTCCTACTGTTGTTTTCTTTTTAGTTTTTACCACTCTTTATACCTAGATGAATGTTAAGAAACATCTATTACGGGTACATCATAAGTTTTTGAATAATATTACCTTTTAAATAAATTGGATGATATTCTTTCATGATTTTACTTCTAACTTCTAGCTTTCTGCAAGTTAAAAGAATGTACTGTGAAAATCACAACAAATTTTAGAACTCACTTAAAGGTAATATTTTATTTGGTTTTTTATTTGCCTTGTGGCAAGCAACATCAGTATCATTGTATTATAAATTTATAGACATTACATTAATATCATCGTATTGAAACAAATAGTAACAAACTGTTAGATTTTAAAACAGGGATATTTTTTTGTTTTATTACTTTAATTACACATATATAAACATAAAAGTCGTAAGAAATAATATTCAGTATTTATTTATTTAACTCTTTTAAATTTCTACAATGTTTATATTACGTGATATAAACTGGCAATACCAATAATTTAACAAGTACATCTCATATTACATAATCATTTGTGGATTGAGTCAAAGGAGAACAAATATAATAATTAAACAAAGTAAGTAACAATGTAAGTAGTCTCACGCAAGTCGAAAAAGAAGAGTAATGAAATACAATACATTACTGTAAAACAATAGAAAACAAATTCCATTCATATGTAATGCGTAATTTCATTACAACTAAATTGTAATGGCAAATACATTACTTTCGTGACAGTTAGAAAAAGTAATGCAAAGTAATGCTATTAATTTTGTAGGAGTACTTTTGTGTTATACATAATTTGTAAATAAATATTAGTGTACAGATTTGAATTCAGTTTGTTAAAACCGCAATCGGTCATATGTTATTATTACACATGGCTACGAAATTCCACAATAAATTACAATAGTTGCTTTTTATTGTGCTTACTCGGTTACATTGTGGTACGTAAGGACATGGTTATATTATAAAGTTAGGCTATTAAAATTTGGTGTCAATTTTAAATTTCTTTTATCCATTAATTTTTAAGATTAAATTTTATTTTGAAGAAAAATTGAGAAATTAGTGAAGTTAATAATGAATTGGAAGGAAAAGGGAATAAAAACTTTTGTTTCGTTTTGAAATTAGATTTTTATAGACTGAAGTTCCTTTTCCTTCCATATTAAATTTTATTTATAATATAATAAACATATTTCAACATAAAGTAAAATAAGGTATTAAAACAAGTTTGACAGTTACTTGATAACTTGATTGATTGTATTATATAACAATGAAAAAATAAAATAATAAAACTTAATTTATTGCCGGTACTGTTTTTCTCATATCAAGAAAGTTTATTGTAAGAAAATTAATCGCAGTTCATAGCAACATTGTTTGGAAAAATGATCCGTTACTTATTGATAGAGAGTTAACAAAAAAAAACCGGTAAATTAATCGCGGAAAATTTATGAACCTATGATCAATTTTTCATTGTAAATTTCTCGAAACGTACAAATGAATTGTGATTTTTTCATAGCGTTGATTTTGTCATAAAAAAATGAAAAATGTTTCCACATTAATAAATTAAGCGCCTATTTCGTAAACGTTCAGTTAAATTTACTCCCAATTAAATTTAATTATGTATACGAGCATATACGTATCAGTTTACATGTTCTTGATATTAAATTCATTGATGTCAAAAAATCGTGTTGTATTTGTTCTTTTTTTAAAAAAATTACTGTGGAAGTAAAATGTAATCATAGATTAATTTGTTTTATGAAACCCGGTCTAAATACATTTACTTTGAAGGAAATAAAACCTGCTCTTAATATTTCGCTTAAAACGTCGAAGATTATTTCTAAAGACCCTTTTCAATTTTCGAGAAAATAATGAAATTATCACCAATAAATAGGGCTGTTGTAATAATTTTTATACAACTTCTAAGTACTAAATTTTAAAATATATTGTTCTTTGAAGAGCCTCAAATTTTAAAATATCAAGAAATATCCTTTAAATATTTTACAATAAAATATTAACATTTGTGTAATATTTTGAAAAAGACACATGATATGAAACAGAATGGGACGTCAAAGTACATACAGTTTAACATGTGACAAATTATCGTCTACTTTTATTCATATAAAAAACAAACTATTTTCCTATTGGCTATAAATGACGTGATGTATGTACTCACAGAAGTGGGGAGTTGTTTTCGTGACTATTTCTGGCGCCAATCTTTTTATTTATTTACAAAAATGACAATATATTTTTTTTTATTACTATGAAAAATATTGCATAAATTTTTATTTAAAATACCTTTTAAAACTTGTGAAACTGGCTCTTTGCTTCTACCTCTATAATACATATGATGCAGATTAAAATTTATTTTCTCATAAAACTTTAAATTACCTATGTGTGAAAAAAGGAAACCAACAAATTTTATTACTTCCAACCACGGTATTTTTCTTAGCAGCTTTAATGAGTTTCAGTCCATCATCAATTTCATGTAACAAATAAAATCGAACAATAAACTCAATTTCTCAACTAAAGGGGAGCGCCCCGAATCTTCCGCAAAGTTACTGTTCTCGATCTCGGAAACGAGATTTATTCCTGTTACAGTCTTTTCAAACTTATTTTATGTTGTTGTATTTCATCCATTTAGAAGATCACATAAAGTGAAATTGATTCGTGCGGCGCATTAAATGTAAATTTTATTGCACGTAAAAAGGAATGAAAACGGAAATATACATGAGTACAATTGTACAATTTTCACATATTGTAAGTTTTACTGTAAAACATAACATTAAAATTTAACGAGGTCGTTAAAGTTTTATGCTTTAAACATTCATACAGTTTTTTTTCTACAGTTTTACATGAGTAGATAATATAAAGATAAGAAGAACTAAAAGAGTGAAATACTAACATTTAAAAGCCATCATCAGTAAGGTGCTAACACTGTACTTGGGACTGAGGATGGAGATCAATGCGCGTAAAAAGAATTATATTTAAAATCAAAATACGATGTAAAAGCACGATTCATGCTACTTGTCGCCGATTTCATCGTTTTCAGGTTCTGATTAATACAAATTTCACTCGGTGTCAACAACCCTCCTACTTTGTTTACATTCCAAATATATGAAAAGAATAAATTTTATTTTAAATTATATGCCAAAATAACAAAAAAAGTATTTAGAATATTTCAATGAAGAATTTTTTAATTGAAATAAAAAATCTGATGTGGCCAGCACATTAACTTCCGTCAATCCTGTGTAGGATGTACAAATTCCATACATAAATTTCCTTGCAAAAGATTGTAAATTTCCAGTAAAATTATTTCATAAACAAACTATGCAAATTGCACTTGACACTGACATCTTCTTCATCCTTAGCTTTTCCCATTAGTTAGGGGTCGCTATTTTTATTTTCTTCCTCCACTCATTTGTGTTTTGCCTGTCGTCCTCATTCATTTCCCTTTCACTCAGTACAATCCTTTCATCTTACCTTTTGTCCTCCTCTGTTTCTTCTACCTAGTATAACTAAGCTATACAGTCTGCTTCCAATATACTCATCATCTCTCCTCATGACATGTTCAAACCAATGTAATCGTCTCTCTTGTATCTTTCTACGAACTTCTTTCACTCGAGTTATTTCGCTTATTCTTTCATTTCTTATCCTATTTGTCCGTGTCTTCCCGAACATCTATTTCAACATCCTCATCTGCCACATTCATTTACTTTTCATTGATATTGACTTGTCATTTTGAATTACCTAAATTTATTAGAAGTTTCCATGGTTAGCTGGCTGATTATGAAATTTAATATCTTTATAATTCTTTAACCCTACATCTATTGTATATGAAGTATAGAATGCAATCGCATCGTATAGAGAATAACATATTCTTTATAATTTATAATAAAATTATTTGTTAATAATTTTAAATGCGTTTTTTCAAGAAAAACTGTTAAAAGTTGCAAATGAGGGTACTTCCGTGGACCAAATATAACCAAAATCTAAACTCGAGGAATACGAAAAAAATATAATTTTGGAATCGAGGTATTGGTTATGCGATCCGAAACGATCGTCACACTCAAACACAGGTGCACACACACATATACAGATATAATCGTAAAAATAGTAAATTCGTATTCTAGGGTCTCCAAAACGTGCTTATTCATTAGAAGCTCACTATCAATTTTTTTGACCAAAGACAATACCTTCCCTAAAGGTAACGGACGCTAAAACGTGGCCCATTTGCATTTTTTTTTTTTAACTAATACTCATATCGTACTTATGTTATTTGCTTACTTTATACATTATTTACTAATGGAAAACTAATATTGTACTAGTACAGTCTATATATTTAAATATAATCTAAAATTCAAAAATAAATAAAACTTGTTTTATGAATGATTTCTTCACAAGGTTCAATTGTATTATAGATAAATTTGAACTATCTTAGATAATATACGTAAATTAACACGTATTTATGAAAGAATTTAGTTATATATTAATTAGTTTGCAAACTACAAGTTTTTGAAGTCGATTAATAATTAGGATGACGTATCATGTCTTTGCAATTTGATTGGTTGCCTGATTTTAAAAGCGAGACTGGCGCTCTTTTTTCATCCGCCTACTGTGAAACATCATGGGAAAAAATAGCTTCAGCCGCCGCTATAGTTTGTATCACAATATTGGCAAACAATAGCCGTACTGTTTAAATGTTCTATAATTTATTACGAAAAAAAAAATACATTTTATTTATATTATTTATACTAAATAATGATTTCTTCATGATTATAACGTTTAAAGTTTATATATATAAATTTATTTTAGCTATGCGAACATGAAACATTTGTACTCTCTAAAACTAACAGTTTGTCGAACACTGGTGAAGACCTGCTACGTCGCGCACCAATTTCTTAACTTTAAAAATTTATATCTAGCTTATTACGTAAAAATTTTAGGTCGAGTTTGCACTAAAATTCTTAGTACATCCTGTTCTTCCAGATTTGTTTTAAATTGGAATAGGACCCCATTACAATATTAAACATCGCAATTCACCAAGTATATTTTTTGTAAGTTTTTTTTTTTGTCTGAACAAGCGGCACCAACGGTGGATTATACTCATATACAAGTATAGGTGTTCCAATTATTAAAACTGATTTTAATATTTTTTCTGAAAATGAATAAAGACGGTTATTGGAAAAATAGAGTGCAAAACTTATGCAGAATATGTCTCTTTTCGGATTCATGGTTTCGCAATGTTCGTTGTATGCTGCTGTGTCATAAGGACAACATATAATCCTCAGTAATAATATGATTACAGAGTAAGAATAAATTGAAATTAATTTGACAGATTTTTCGAAAATACGGGCTTACGTGACTATTGCCTGGCAACATGTTTGAGAAAGGAACTGGAGAATTATTTTCCAATTTATCGAACTCTCGAATTATATTTAATTAGATTATTTTTTGATCCCCAAATTTGTTTCAAACAACGAAATCAGACTATCATGCTACTATAACGCCATCTACTGTTGTAATTAATTTATTTCATTCATTTACATGGTCCAGTTGGCAAGTAAGTTTTGACGAATAAAACACAATTTTGACAAGGCAAAATAAATATAATCAAAAAATATAATTACTAATTATGGTATTTTTAGAAGTGGTTTCTATAATTTTCTTGTTTTATTTCATGATCAGAAACGGCACAAAATCGGTGTTTTTCGCTCATTTTACTTATATGTTGATAACTATGGCATTTATCAACAAAAACAAAAGCTACAGAGATTTGTTCCCGGGATTAATCTCTAGAGCTTTTTTCTCAGTATAATAAATGAGCTAGTTTAGGTCTAATATAGGTGTAATATAGTCCTCGAGTCAATGCCATCTGTTGAAATACAATCGCACTTAATTTTTTTAAACTGCAGTTTCATATGCCAGATTGATAAAAGTATTTTAGGTTATGTCAGCATCACCAAATAACATTCAATCTTTAATTTGTTTTTATTGGTATGTTCTCGCTGTCACTAGTGAAATATGTGCTCTTATTGACTTTTTTCGTTTGCATCATTGTGAACTTCACAAGGATCAGGAGATTCAGCTTCGGAACATGAGTTTTTTTCCGTAATAATTCAATTAATTTAACTTACACAACCTACAAAATATGATGTCAACAAAATCACAATACGGATCAACCGCCACCTACAGGGTTTTTATCAAACACTTTAGGTCACTAAGGCGTTTACACGCAGTTTAAAACGTGGCCTAAACTGGGTCAGGTCACATGAAAAAGAGACTTGACCTAAGCTAGGTCAGGTCACCTACTAAGTGTTTACAGCATGGCGTCCTATAAGGTATAGGTCGAATATAGGGTATAGGACGCGGCCTAAACGATGGGTGTAAACTAGCTCAATGACAGGATTGGTTAAAACGCAAACACGTGACAAATAAGAAATATTTCATTGGTTTTAAGAAATGTCAAAAAATAATCAATTTCAATACTTACTACAATACTATTCATTATAGCTTGTTTAAAACAACTCAAAATCAACATAACTGATTTTTTTAGTACTATATTGAAAAATATATTTTATTTTTTCATAGTTTTATGCCAGCAGATAAAGGTTTGTGAATGAATCATAACCAATCATTATGGTATACTATCAAACGAGGTGAAGGAATCTTCATCACTGTCATTAGTACCACTAGCATAACTATTACAGAAGACATTTTTTTTTGTAAAATTTGAACAATTTTCTGAAAATGAGGACATGAAAATAAATACAAGTGTGTAAAAACTTGTTATAGTTACTAAACATTTTATCAGAATTAAATATTTATATTTGCAATTTGATCTCAAATTTGAAAATGACAATTTCAAATGTTTTTAGTCTTATAAATATCTTAGATATCCAGATTATTGATTTAATACTGACAATCATTGATATTTTCTTTTTGTCATAATTTGTATATTTTACTCTTTTACTTAAAATTGAAAAATATCGACAGTGTGTACGATCAGTTACATTCTTTGTACCTACGAAAGAAAAATAAGTGCCTCGTCACCTCTCCTAGGTATTTGTTGTTACAAAATTATATACAAGTATTCAACCCTCGTAGTAGAAAGGCATGTAGGTATTCCTGCGTAGCGCGTAGGACGAAAAACATAACTTTTATTTTTATAGGAACACTTTGGTGTAAAATGCTTCTCATATTTTGTAGAATTCTCGCACAAAACGTTTTCCAAGTAGGAGAACGCAGGTACATAAATGCATACTTGAAATGCTACAATTTGTTTTTTAGACACTGAGTGTTATGTCGTTTGCATATATCTGTGCATAAATATAAAGTAAATATATTATATATCATCACGGCATATAATCCATTGCTGCTTTGTACGCAGATATCGGTACTGATAAAATATTGGGATCATGCGGGCGCTTACCCAGGCGTCACCTCACGGACACTCATTGCTGGCGTGGAGAGTGCAACACAGGGGTCATTTTTTGTGCTATTAAAATGCGAAGTAATTTTCTTTTAATATCAAATTAGGAATTACCGGCTATTTATTTCGAAAAATACTACACTATATTATTAACGGGTAAAACCTATACAGAGAGAGATTTTTTTACAGAAGAGCTTATTCGTATAACTTACCCTGTTTGCGGATGATACATCTATCATAATTTCTGACAATGATTCTGAGACGCTTCAAAACAAGTGTATAAACAATTTAAATAGTTTATCCTCGTGGTTTAATGATAATGAGCTTTTCTTCAACAAAACTAAAACAAATTATATTATGTTTCATAATTTTCAAAACAACAGGAATTTAGACATTAATGTTGTTATTGATAATAATAGATTATATAGAACCAATAAATGTAATTTGTTAGGTCTTTCTATTGAAGAACATCTTAAATGGAACTCTCACTGTGAGGGACTTACCAAAACTTTCGCTTTGATCTCCTACCAAATTTGGTACATGAGAAATATTCTCACAACTTGTGATGCTATATCATGCGCAGATAGGTTCTCGAATGAGGTATGGTATTTATTTCTAATCAAGTCTGCATATGGTTGTAAGGTTGAGGAATACGCAAGAATTGTAATTTTTGGAATTCTAGTATTGGAGATATAGTTGACGAAACCATGGTCACATACACACACGCACACACATACACACACACCTATGAACACACACACACACACACACACACACACACACACACACACACACACACACACACATACAGACATCATCGTAAAAATAGTAAAATTGTATTGTAAAGACCCTAAAACGTGCTTATTCAATGAAAACTCACCACTGAAATTTTTGACCAAAGACAATACCTTCCTTACCTATAGGTGACGGAAGGTAAAAAATCTGTTGTGGCCAGCACAATACCTCTCGCCATTTTCATTTTATGTTGCATAAGACGCGAGCAGTCATGTGATTTTGTATACGTGTCAAGTATAATAATTTCTCATTCAAAACATCATGATTTTCGAAATCCATGTGGATTATTTTCCTCGACAAGTATATTCCATACTAATGATGATAAATAAACATCAGAATATTTTGAAATTTTGAATGAAAAATTGACATATGATAATTGTGTCACCTATGTAAATAACTACTAGGCGACATTCTGACATGGATCCTCATATCTGCTTGCCAAGGCCAATAAAGTACCTTCCAGAAAAATCTTCCAGTAATATTAGTAAAACTGCTGATTTTTGACATTGACATTATGCATTTATCTGTCAATTACAAACATTTAAATATCGCAACTGGTTTCCATGCAGTTTTTGGGCAACGAGATTTATTACAACAGATTATTCTATATTATTATATACTACATATTCACACCTGTGGGAGATATAGTAAAAAAAATAAATGTGTCAGATTGAAAATTTAATTATCTTTTTTATTTGTAGTAATAAATTTTCAAAAAATAATATTTAGAATTTTTTTTAGTAACCTCCATTTCCGGTTGTCCAATTGTTAGCAGAACCTATTCAACTTTTCCCATTAGGTCAAAAAATTCAATGATGAGTTTTTACTGAATAAGCACGTTTTAGGGTCCATATAATACGATTTTACCATTTTTACGATGATGTCTGTATGTATGTGTGTCTGTGTGACAAAATTTCCGGATTCCATAACTTCAATACCACGATTCCCAAAATTATAATTTTTTCGTATTCCTCAAGTTTACATCCAGAAGAACAACTGATTAGATTTTGGTTATAATTGGTCAACCGGAAGTAGTCTCATTTGAAGATTTAACAGTTAAATTTGATTTATTAACATTTAACGTTATTATAACTTAAAGAATATATTATTCTCTATACGATTTGATTACAATTTATACTTCATATTCAATAGATACAGAGTTAAAGAATTTTAAAGAAATTAAATTTTATAATTCAGCAAGCTATGCTAAACTTGGGAACTGGTAATATATTCATATAATTCAAATTGACAGATGTCAGTATCAATAAAAAGTAAATTAATGTGGTAGCTATGAGAATGTTGAAGTAGATATTGGGGAATACACGGAAAGATACGGTAAGAAAATAACTCTAGTGTTACAAGTTTTTAGAAAGATACAAGAAAGACGATTACATTGGTTTGAACATGTCATGAGGAGAAATGAAGAATTATATTGGAACAAGAATGAATATTTTAGTAATAGGACGTTAAAGAAACAGAGGAAGACCAAAGATAAGATGGAAGGACTGTATTGCGGAACACTTGAGAGAAAAGGTACTGAATGAGAACGACATGCAAAAAAATAGCGGCCCCTAACGAATGTGAAAAGCTAAAGAAGAAGAAGATGCCAGTGTCAAGTTCAATTTGAATAGTTTGTTTATGAAATAATTTTACTGGAAATTTAGAATCTTTTGCAAGAAAAATTATGGAATTTATACATTATACACGAGAATGACGGAAGGTATTGTGCTGGCCACAACAGATTTTTTCTTTAGATATTTTCAGTTTAACTTAATATATTGTTCATTTTAACTAGTGTCTACTTCTACAGCTACAATTGTTACGTAATGTCCACATGTGCCCCGCTTTGGGGCAGATGCGGACATAATAAAATGTTACACAATAAACACATTTTCTTTTGTTTGTAACGAGTTGTTCTTATTTACTCATTGTGTTTCACTGATGTAGGTATGTATAAAAGTTACTGTATACGTAAACTTAACTTATCGTTAACATAAAAAACAAAAATAAAATTTAATTTTTGTCCACAACTGCCCTCCTCACCCCTGCCTTTGCTACGTAATCCCATGTAAATGTATGTTCCTCCAAGGTAATGGACAAAAAATATTTTTTAAAATTCTTTATGTGATTAGTCCTGTAAAATTTTTACATGACTAGTCTTGTAATGAGCTAATTCCCTGCCTGAAACATGGAAAAGTTCATTTTTCAAAAGTTTCTGTTCAAGAATTAAAGGTACAATGCCTCGGGAACGAGAATAAGAACGACTATATCATTAATTAAGTTGTAAACCAATAAGAATGCGTGATTTTCCTTAGTTACCACGTATTACATCAGTTATTAATAAGCAACCATGGTGAACGAATATACGAACCTTTGTATATTCGAATATACGTACCTTCGTATATTCACTCATAGGTGAGTTGGGTATTTTGTTCTATGTACTCAAAACTGTCAATGTTATTTTTAATTATATTTACGGAGCATAAAGTATGATCTTTTTCCTTCGAACACAGTACCGAGTACATAAATGAATCTGTAGTTAGATTTTGAGGAGAAAAATCGACATCTTAAATGACACTGACAGCTCCAACTGAATCGAAACAAATAATTGAACGCACCCATTACTTGACAGCAAGGCATTATTGAAGTAAAAATTTGACAATTAAAGAAATAATTATTTGGATCCTACGTCTAGAACTGCACTGTTGTTAGTTTGTTTAAAATACGAGCATTTATTTTGAAATACAAGCATTTCAATGACATTTTACATAATACTACAGCTATATTTAAAAAAAGGTTATGTACCATACAGTTCGACGTTTGTGTCAAAGAAAAATAGACTATAGGGCTCCGTTAAATTTACTATTTACTTTTTAATTTATATTTTATTCATGATATAGTCTCGACCTTCGGTCTCGAGATGTTTCAGGCAACACGTTTCGTATAGTCGAGAATTTTCAATCGTCTTATTGTATAATACATGAGAATACTTAAAACGTTACTTTTTTGTCGTCAAACAAATATTTTCATATGAAAATTAAAGCTTTGAATATATAATACATATAAGAACGGCAACGCATATGGCCTAGCAAGATACTATATCTGTCTCTTTTGTAACAAGGTGAGCAATAACAAATAAGTAACTTTTTATAATCTTTTCTAAATTATAGTTTCAGAAATATTATTTCAACTTGTTATCTTTTTTAGTCAAAATTCTGTTTAGAAATAGTTATCCTCTTTTATTAACTGACTGTTTAGTCTAGCTGTCAGAGTTGTTTGTTGACGATTAAGTTTAGAAGTTATTGCGAGCCTACGTGCAGGGTTGATATTTTGATATGGATGCCATATGCTACCCCCTTCACCCCCTCAGAGATAAGGCCTCTCACGAAGGTAACTCTTTGTTTTTAGTTAGTTGGTTTTAGAGTCTTGTATTGTCGAGACATGTAGTTGGTTTTAGAGTCTTGTATTGTCGAGACATGGAGTTGGTTTTAGAGTCTTGTGATGTCGAGACATGGAGTTGGTTTTAGAGTCTTGTATTGTCGAGACATGTAGTTGGTTTTAGAGTCTTGTATTGTCGAGACATGGAGTTGGTTTTAGACTCTTGTATTGTCGAGACATGGAGTTGGTTTTAGATACTCGTGTTGTCGAGATGTAATTTCAATATTAGTTTGAGCGCGTAGTAGACGCGCAGAGTTACTATGTAAAAATGTAACTATTATGTTTTATGTGCTTAATTAGGTTTAGTGAAATCCGTAATAATATGTTTAGTATAATCAATAATAATAAGTTTAGTGTAAATATTAAATAATTATGTAAATAAAGTTAGTTTGTAATATTAATAATTGTCTGTGTCCATAATAAATGAGTGTTCATCGGCCATCAAAGTGTTAAGTGAAATAGTGTCTGTGTTCCGTCCTGTATATAACAAGCGGTGGGCGAACATCAAGCGTCCACTAGTTAGTTGAACAAGTGTCATCGTTGGCAAAAGTAAGAAGTAAAAGTACAAAACCATCATTAGAGCTTCTATTCTAATCTCACATTTTATTTATTTTCAAAAGTAATAAAAACGTTACGTCAAGTTTAAGTTTCTGCTGTCGTTGAACGAAATTTCCAATAAGACAATATAATATGGATTGTGACGGTCACGGTGATGAAACCGATATTCCATCAGAGATTTTGACGGCCGCTGCCCGTATTACTTCTGATCTTCTGCCAAGTACACCAAAGGAGCGTTACAAAAAAGAAAAACTTATGTTTGTTAATTGGTATCGTAGTAAGAAAGTGCAAATTTATACGGAGACTGTACTACTTGCCTATTTTGCGGAAAAGTCTAAAACGATGAGGTCGTCTACTTTATGGTCAGTGTACTCAATGCTCAGACGCGTACTATCAATAGAGGAAAACGTAGATATCTCCAAGTCTCCAAAATTAATTGCATATTTGAAAAGGCAATCTGTTGGATATAGGGCAAATAAATCTGAAATATTTACTAGAGAACAGATTAATAATTTTTTACACAATGCTCCGGATGATGGTAATATATTTTATGGTTTTTTAGATCCATTTTAGTAATAATAAAATATTTATTGTAGGTGGTGTTAATAATAGGTATAGCCGGTGCATGCCGAAGGGAGGAGCTGATGAATATTACCAAAGACGAAATTAAGGATAATGAAGACTTTTTACTCATAACCATTCCCGATTCCAAAACGCATAAATGTAGGATGTTTTCAGTTACGCAAGGAGATAATTGGCTGCAATTTTATCGTCGGTATGCTCAACTTCGACCACCAACCATAAAGTACAACAGATTCTTCATTCAATACAAAAAAGGCAAATGTACAGTCCAGCCAGTAGGTGTAAACACTTTCGGGCAGATTCCAAAGAAAATTGCAGAATATTTAAAACTTCCAAAACCTGAAACTTTCACCATTGCCATTGTTTTCGCCGGACATCAGCGACCCTATTAGTCAGTGCTGGAGCCTGAGGTCCTTACCTGTTTGAAAAGACACGGAGGCTTGAACTCGTCGACAGCCACGGAAGGCTACATACAAGATAGTGTCAAGAACAAAATAGAGATTTCAAAAAGGATAATGGGAAACAATGACAACTCTGCGGAAACATCTACCACCTCAGAAATAAATATTTCTAATCGAAGTTCTGCAGTTTTATCTACCATTAATTTAATTAATTGTAATTCATGTATTATTAAAATAACATTATAAAATTTAATATACTTTTTTAATTCCAAAAAATTGTTTGAAAACCGGAGTGTGGCAAGTACTATGACAAGTGCGGCATGATTTCTTGCCACACTCAGTGTGGTAAATAGTTAATTTCTACACTCATTATAAATATTGATATGCTGACTTTTCAACACAACCGTAGAAAAAATTATTTTCAGTTAATTTTACACCGTATTCTATAAATTTCAGCCAGTTTCATCACCAAATGAAAGTTTTGATGTGTTAATATTATTTTTTACCTTTCTCGGGCTATTATTGTTCAGTCGCCTTAACTTATTTTACATAGGTCAATTAAAGATTTCATTTAGTATCAAAATACTGAAAAATATATACACTGTTACATCTATTGTAGAAGGTGATTTTTTTCGGTACCAGTATACGATTCGTGAAATATGCAAGCTTGCTTGTAGCGGAATTTATATTTCATATTATTTATAGTATCATTTTATTATGCCTGACATTAAAATATCAATTGCATGCACTAAAAGTCACATTCTTTAAAGTTACTAGTTCGGAAAATATTCTTTTATGAAGAGAATAAAAGTTTAGTAGTTGGGTAGAATTGAACGAGTATAGCAGAGGCAGCATTTCGATGCCGTCCCGGCGTCCCGTGAACTTTCGCATCGAGAACGAGGGCGAAGCTTGTGTTTTCAGCATAATACAGAAGGTTTCTGCGATTATTACTTACCTCGAGCTCTGGGTTTAGTAAGCAGTTTCTGCACAATGTTGTCGTAAGAGATTTCGCCTGCTACTCCAGAATCTTTCGTCAGTTTTTCTTTCACCGCTATACAAATATCGTACTTTGCGAGCAGTTCCTCCAGTTCTTCAAACGCCTGAAACAAATATTCAGCATTATATTTATGTTATGTTATATTGCTTTTGGTTTTCACTTCGCCCCACACTGATATGTATTTAAAGGAGGTGTTGTCATTGACATCAAAATTTGTTAGTGTATAATTAATTTACACTTATTATCCCTAAAATATGTTTTATACTATTAACAGGATACAAATTTATTATTTCGTGATGTCATTTACCCAAATTTTAAGATGGGTGCGGCAAGTATCGTGTCCATAATCAGACCTGAAACACTAGTGGAATAGAATGTAACTAGTTACGTATAAACTGTAACTAATGGATAATCGGGCTTAATCACGTGTACATTGTTATTAAACAAGAAATTGTTATTTAACAAGATTTGATAACAATGTTGTTAAAATTTCGTATGCACATGTCTCATTGTTAGATGAGCTGTAACAATTATTGTTTAGTAACAATCTTATCATTCAATAAGAAGTTGTGTGCAAATTGCAGTGTCACAACTATTAGGATATTAAAATTAAAATATATTATATTTAAAATAATGATTTTTTAAATCCTTCGAGGTTATTAATGTTACTTTTGTTATAGTATAATATACAAAAGTAACTAATAAATATCTAATTATAACGACTATTAATTTTCGGCTTGGTATTGTAAGAGTGGTAGAAGTGCTTTAAGATTTGTTTACTTTTTACTTTTTGTTTATAAGTGACAAGTGTGACAAGTAGAGTTTTTTCAAATTTACTTCAAATTCATAATATATGCACATGGCGAAAAGAACAACCAAAAAAAATTAAATTGCAGCGAGAATCTGAACGTATTTTTTGTAGTACATTTTTATTCTTATTACTTTGTTTCGTATTTTATATTATCTTCAATTGATAGATAGGTAATACCATTAGGACGTAGCCTAAAGGAATGGTGTTATTTCAACAATTAGGCTAATAATTGTAGTATATCATGCCATACGAAATATTTGGTGAAATATATTTTCTTTTTCATGCAACGAAAACGGACCACTTTCATTCTTCAATTGCCGCATATTTATTCGTAATTCTTGCCTAAAGGGGTAGAAGATTATAAATTGCCTTCAAATTATGTCTCTAATTTAAATATATAACTTATTTGAAATATAAATTATTCGACATGTCAGTTTGCAATTTAAAGATACGACTACACATTTTCCATCTTATTTTACTATAACAATAATTGTTGACACCTTGGCAAGTGGTCAGATGCTCTTGCCTGGCTGATAATAATTATTGTTAAAATAACAATAGGTTCTTGACACGTGAATACGAATTTTAACAATCATGTTTAAAATAGCAATAAATTGTTACGTAGCAATAAAGATAGCATAACAAGGTACACGTGAATAAGCCCGAATGATTCGAGCTTATTCACGTGTACATTGTTATTAAACAAGAAATTGTTACTTAACAAGATTTGATAACAATGTTGTTAAAATTTCGTATTCACATGTCTCATTGTTAGATGAGCTGTAACAATTATTGTTTAGTAACAATCTTGTTATCATTCAATATGAAGTTGTGTGCAAATTGCAGTGTAACAACTATTGGAATATTAAAATTAAAATATATCATATGTAAAATAATGATTTTTTAAATCCTTCTAGTTTATTAATGTTACTTTTGTTATAGTATAATATTATACAAAAGTGGCATGAAGTTATTTTTAACTAATAAATACCTAATTATAACAACTATTAATTTTCGAATTTGTATTGTAAGAGTGGTAGAAGTGCTTTAAGATTTGTTTACTTTTTGTTTATAAGTGACAAGTATGACAAGTAGAGTTGTTTCAAATTTACTTCAAATTCACAATATATGTATATGGCGAAAAGAACAACCAAAACAATTTAATTGCAGCGAAAATCTGAACGTATTTTTTGTAGTACATTTTTTATTGTTATTACTTTGTTTTGTATTTTATATTATCTTCAACTGATAAATAGGGAATATCATTAGGACGTAGCCTAAAGGAATGGTGTTATTTCAACAATTAGGCCAATAATTGTAGTCTATCATGCCATACGAGTTATTTGATGAAATATATTTTCTTTTTCAGGCAACGAAAACGGACCACTTTCATTCTACAATTGCCGCATATTTATTCGTAATTCTTGTCTAAAGGGATAGAAAATTAATAAATTGCCTGCAAATTATCTCTAATTTAAATATATAACTTATTTGAAATAAAAATTATTCGACATGTCAGTTTGCAATTTAAAGACACGACTACACATTAATTTCAAATAAAGAAATGATAAGAATTATATATGTGCGTATGGATTTAAGTTTAAATACAATAAATGTACCTTTTATGATTATTTTCCAAAGCATTTATGAGCATTTTCGATCTTATTTTACTATAACAATAATTGTTGACACCTTGGCAAGTGGTCAGATGCTCTTGCCTGGCTGATAACAATTATTCTTAAAATAACAATAGTTTCTTGACACGTGAATACGAATTTTAACAATCATCTTTAAAATAGCAATAAATTGTTACGTAGCAATAAAGATCGCATAACAAGGTACACGTGAATAAGCCCGATTGTGTGTGTAACAGATAATAAGAGTCACGGACAGACTGGAACTTATATTTTTACCTAACATCCTATCTCCAATTTTATATAATCTGTAATTTATATTTGGAGTCAATATAATTACATAATTAGTATACCGACCGAGGTGGCTTAGTGGCAGCGTACTAGCTTCACGTGCAGCGGTTCTGGGTTCGAATCCTGGGTAAGGTATGGAAGTTTGTGTGCGTCCCTTTCATTATCTCATATTCATCAGTACAACGTTGACAAATGAAATGTTACAAATTTATGAAATATTGACTCACCCCCATTATCAAATTGTAATAACTTATAAAAAAAGTTGATATACAATAAAGAATTATTATTAATTATTATTACATAATTAGTATAATTTTTTTATGATTATCCCAATATTCTGTTTATATCTCAATAAAAATAGATTTTTGATGAAAACAAAAAAAATACTTAATTACGATAAAAAAAATGATTACAATGATCAAGATAACTGATCATATACAAACGTAATATATTTTACTCTAATCCGGGTTACGTAATACAGGGTTAGTGATTTATCTTGTCATACTGATCAATCAAGTTATGCAACTCATAATACGTTGATCTAGCCTACCGGTCGAGGATGATTTTGGAAATCTTCAATATATCCGATACTCAGATTTTATTTTGCACGTTTTTCAACCTGTAAAACCAAATATAATATTTTATAAATTTTGCTGATTTGTAGTGACAGCCATGGACTTGTATATAGTATATTATTCAATGAACATATAATATATGCTATTACTCATAAGAATGAAGTTTGCATCACGAGCCGGAATGATGTAAATCATTCGAATGAGTAATAGCTATTATATACGAATAGAATATTATACTTTATCCACAACTGTCAAATAATATCATGCTTTACTATTACATAATCAGAAATAATATAATAATTTTTAGAAAATTGATTACAAACATAAACATAGTTAGCGTAGATCGCTAAATATTTGTTAAAACAAAATTATGAAGTGATTTGACATTTAGTAGAAAATTTTAATCCGACTATTCAGCTACATTTTAAGCTTAAGAAGAAAATAAAACTATGACCAATGAAAAAACTAGTGTAATTTTGGCTTTTTTGTGGGAAAAATACTTATTAAAAGTAATTTGTTTGTACTCTTTGAAAGGTAAGATTTGAATTTGACATAACGATTGAATAATATTATTCCATCTACCTGTTCATATTATTCAATTAGCAACAGTAACAAAGGTCATTAAGTGATAAAAACGGTTGAATTACGAGTATATTATTTGAACGTCGTGGATAAAATTATAAATAAATGCATATTTGAACTATCGGATTAATGTATTAATTACAGCTCTTCTTTTTAATAAAAAAGTGCTATTTATAAATTAAAACAATAAATGGAATTTAACATATTAGTTACACAAAAAAAGTTGTCATGATGCCCGCAGAGTGAGTGGTTAATTCTCTTTAGTGACTTATATACATTCTACAGAAATGTAATACAACGTTGTAGCCAACACTTTTGATAAATCATTTTTATGTTTTCATTCATTGTTTGACACTGACAAGTCATTATTTTAATTTACAAAGTAGTCATTGAATGGTTGTTTTGGTTCTAGAAGATGTGTTTGTTATATTGCTATTGAGAAAAAAATAATTCTGTATTTATTATCTGACATTGGGAATTGTTTGAAAGAAAAATACGCTGAAATATGTAAAAATTAGGACATTCTTCTTAAACATATTTAATAAGAAGCACAAGCAGCATATCCTAATTTAATTTATTTAAACCATTATTCAGTCATACTAGTCATAGATGACATGAGATCGGGTAAAAATAAATAACCTAAGTATCATTTAAAATAAATGTTATTATTAATTTAAACATAAGTTTCATAATGTTAAATTATTTCAATAATAAAATAATTTTGTGAACTTTTTTTTATTAAAAAAAATCTGATGTGGCCAGCACAATACCTTCCGTCAATCTTGTGTATTATGTAAAAATTCCATACATAAATTTTCTTGCAAAAGATTCTAAATTTTTGGTATTATGTGATTCCCTTTCTGGGCAATTGAATTCCATACTCCTGATAAACAAACCACATGACATAAGAAAAATGAAATTTTGAATGAAAAATTATAACACTTGTCAGTTATGGACATAATTAATTGCTGTCATTTTGACACGGGTCCCCATATCTGCTTGCCAAAGTCAGCAAAGTCATGTCACTGCACGCGCCCTATACACAAATTTTCTTGCAAAAGATCCTATATTTCCAGTAAAGTTATTTCATAAAAAAACTATGCAAATTTCACTTAACACTGATATCTTCTTCTTCTTTAGTTTTTCCCATTCGTTAGGGGGTCGCTATTTTTTATTTTGTTCTTCCACTCATTTTTGTTTTGCGTGTCGTCCTCATTCAGTTCCTTTTCTCTCAAGTCTCCTGCAATACAGTCTTTTCATCTTATATTTGGTCTTCCTATGTTTCTTCCACTTTCTATTAATATATTCATCTCTCCTTATGACATGTTCAAACCAATGTAATCGTCTCTCTTATATCTAAAAACTTCTAACACTAGAGTTACTTCCCTTATTCTTTCATTCAATTACTTGCGTTTTAGTGATACTGACATCTGTCAATTTGAATTACCTGAATATATTAGCAGTTTCCATGGTTAAGTTAGCATAGCTGGCTGAATTATGAAATTTTTATGAATTTTTTATCTTTATTATTTTTTAACTTTATATCTGTTGAATATGAAATATAAAATACAATCAAATCGTATAGAGATTAATATTTTCTTTAAGTTATAATAAAATTTAACTGAGTTTTTCAAGAAAAACTGTTAAAATCTTCAAATGAGGGTACTTCCGGTTGACCAATTATAACCAAAATCTAATCAAGTCTGCATATGGTTGTAAGGAAGAGGAATACGCAAGAATTGTAATTTTTGGAATTCTAGTATTGGAGATATCGTTGACGAAACCGCGGTCACACACACACACACACATACACACACACACACACACACGCACACACACACATACAGACATCATCGTAAAAATAGTAAAATCGTATTGTAAAGACACTAAGACGTGCTTAGTCAATGAAAACTCACCGCCGAATTATTTGACCAAAGACAATACTTTCCTTACCTATAGGTGACGGAAGGTAAAAAATAACATTCTATTTCCAATATAACAGATTTCAAATAGACATCCGGTCTCGGTATATGTATTTTAATTTTATTGTGGCCTTTGGAAGATGCCGCGTATAAGCAATGTCCAAATTGCCTAACGGCAACCATTATTGTGTATAGTATTATGTGTTAAAAATTTCTCGACTGAACGATTCTTTAAGGCACATGCATATCAAGTTATTTTTACAACTGCGTTTTTCTCAAGGCTTGCATCCTATCGAAACTATTCGATCGTCTCCAACTACTTGAGTTTTATGAGGTAAACAGATTTCACAGAAATTTCAATAAAGTTCGCTACCAAATATCGATCCTCCATTTCCATTGGATTGCGGGCTATAGCAACACAACATATTATACTTGGGATAGATCAAAGCAAAAACTTTCCGCCTGTGGTGGCTAGATATAAAATCCTCAACCAACTTCGCACTCAAGTCAGAAGATGTAAAACTAATATGAAGAAATGGGATTACACCGATGGTTCAACAAGTTGTAGTGCAGTGAAAATATAATTATTTCCCCTCCAAATAGGTACAATGAAGATCTTGCACAAAGACATTTCACTGCAATTGCATATACATATGTATGTAATTTGATAGGTACATTATACGTGCAATTTTAATTCTGTATTTTATAGTTCATATTTTGTATGTTAGGATGTTTGACCATTATATTGGCCGCGTCCAGCACGTCCCAGCGCTGAGCGCTGAAGTTTGCCGAACACAATGAATGGATGAATGTAATTGGTCCAACTTCGGTGCTCAGCGCTGGAACGTGCTGAACGCGGTAACTGGTTTCATTTACTTACGTTGCAGCACTCACTAAACTGGTATTAAACTACTTCAAATACAACCCCACAAAAAGAATAAAATATCAAACAGTTAAATTTAGAGCAATATTTTCAGCGTATCTATCGGAAAGTTTAAGCCAACGGGCTATCCGAAACGAATTGCACTGCTTCAAAATTTTAGTTGTAAATGAACTCCTGGAAATATCTCTCCTTAGCTTGTAATTTTAAGCTTGTTAGAAATTGTATCATATTTTATTGTGAATGTAAGTTGGGCACGATAATAATAAAGGATTGAATTTAATGAAGCCGTTGGCATGGTTGCATTCCATCATCCATACGCGAACGCAATGCGATTGACTCGAACAGTGGTAGTTGGTACTTCACAGTTTCAAACAAAGTTAGCTGAAGAACATAAGCTATCACTCGTCCTGAGATGTATTTGTCAAACACTGTAATATAAGCATGACAGAAACACTTCAGCTTGCCCATAGATGGAGCTTTGATTTTAGTGCAATGGATAGAGTTTCGACTGGTTTCTAGCTTCAAGTAAAACTTAATCATATACCTTACTAAACATTTATCAACTTTAACATTTATGACATCTACGTCATAATGATCATAATCTCAAAATATTTCATGAGAATAGAATTAAAAAGTGATCAAGAAATACTGTTTTACTTGGCAATACTTTTCTGGTGATTTTTTACGCAACAGTTTGCAAAACGGAAGTAAATATGACAAATATTAACTTATTGACATAAGAGGTAAGTATTACCGCTTTTAAAACAGACTATATATTAAGTACTTCTATAAAATGAGAAAGAATTGATTGCAGATAATGTATTGGCCACATCGGGGTATTTTTTAAACACAAGTAAATGTCTGAGTATCTTTGAAATTTAATGTAAGTAATATTAATCATTAAGAAATAAGTGTAAAAAAGTAACTCATTTAAAGTGTTGATAAGGATAATCACACTGCATTTAACGACTCAATTATTTTTCAACAAAGGAAGAAAGATTTGAAAACTAGTAATGAGAAAAATAAAACTGAAATACAATCAGATTAAAAGGTCTTTTCAGAGAAGGGAGTATAGTATGCGTTTGTTTCTTAAAAAAACATTCGTAATCACATTAGTGACAGTAAAGAAGATTGGTAGTATAGTTCGATGGTGAGAGTAACTAAATTTTAATGCTAAGCACACATGTTGTAGTCGCAGACGGCAGACTGGGATTGGCTAATAACCTTCGCAGTTGCGAATCTGCGGTAATGATATTACCTTTAGTCGGTAAAATTAAATTTCAATTAATCGAATTGCATTCGTTCTAATGAACATTTTCGAGCGAGCTAATTGAAAGGAAATCAAATTGAAATATCCCTGTCTAATTTATTACATTTGCTAACATCTGTAAGTTTATAATGTAACGACAATACTATTTACCTTAGTGGAATTAAATGAAATAAATTTGTGCTTTCATTAAAATTAAAATTTAAATAAAACAAGTCAAAATACCTATACATATATGTACAAAATTTGAGTAAAACATTGTACATTATTTTTGATATAAAAATGAATGTAGTATGAGGCCATTAACAACAAAATTATGTACGAGCATCTTTAATAAAACAATCTATTTAATTTTAAAATTATCATCATAACTAATTTTACTTTGTGGGTGCACTAGCCCACTATAAAAAATTATATGTTCTTCGTTTTGTTACTAAGAAAATATTGACTGTAAAAAATGGAACTCGAAAATAATAAATAAAATAATTAGTTATACTTCAAAACGCTACTGTCGTATTTAATTTATTGTAATATAAATATACAAAATCACTTTAACCTTAAACCTGATAAAGATGTCGTTTCAAACTCATAAATCATAGGAGCTCTAATTTCATATTTTTTTTAGTATTTATCATTATTTATTAAATTTTTCCAGTTTTCAATGAAGTCAAATAAATTTTATTATTTAACAACATAAATTTAAAAGCATAAATTAATTTCACCGTTATGTGGAGTTTTTTAAATTTATGTTAAACCCACTTGTAAAAATGGTAATTATTTAATAATCTTTTTCAAATACAATATGATTGGTGATTTGTTAAATTAACTAAGTACATTTTTTTGTCAGTAATTCAATGTGCCAAACATAATAATTGATTAAATTGAATAAACTTCTTCGATTAATAAGTAATAGCAACGTTACTTATGTAACAGATGCAAAAAGACTTTATTTAGTGCAGAGGGCTTGCAAGTTGTTACACGACCATGAGACGTAATCGAGGGTAAAAACACTATAAATACTTATCCGAAATGTAGATACTTTTTGCAAGCGTAGGATGTCATATTTTTTTATACTATATTGTTTAAAAAAAAAATAATGTTTTATATATCATGCTGGTCTAAAATAAAATGTATTGAGTTAAGTAAATTGTCTCGAATACTATTGGCTATTATTTCTTACAATAACAGGTTATGGGCCCAATAGATAACCACTGAGCAATAAAACTAAATAGAGTTAAGTAAAAGAATTTTTTTAAAAAACTCAAAATGACGTCTATACAGCAACAAAAATGTTCACTTCTTCAATAATTTTTTAACTTGACATATATAAAACGGTCAGAAATCGTAACACACAAGTTGGAAATTATAGTGTACAGATTAAAAGGTTTGGATAATGAAATTACTAAGACAATGATATCAAAAATACTAGCCACATTGCTAGAAGAATAGTTATTTTTTGTAGCGTGTCTTTGGAAATTTTTACAGTAACATTGCAAAACGAAAAGGCGGGAGTGAAAAATAAAGAAGACGGGACTCCTACAGCCTTTAAAACGACTGAAAAGAAATATTTTAAATGCATAAGAAATCATTTAGTAAAGAATCGAGAAAATAAAAAACGACTACATTGCAGCATAAAAATGTGCAAAAATAATAATTATATTGACAAAAAAAAAACAAGCTAACATCAGTCATGAATATTACCACCAAAGATACACTTAGATGCGATATATGTATGAAAGCTAAGTAGGTAAGAAAACCTTTAATAATGATCGTATAAATGCTACAAGACTTATTAAGATTGTTCATACTGACGTTTTCGGTCTGATTCATCCATATATATGAGCTAATAAGATATATTTTGTAAACTTATTTGATGATTATACATATTTTTCTACAGTTTATTTCGAAGAACACAAAAATGAAACGTCTGATGTAATAAAAGAATATACTCAATCAAAAATTAGATGTGATAATGGAAAAGAGTATTTTTTTAAAAAAAAAATCTGATGTGGCCAGCATAATACCTTCCGTAAACCCTGTGTATTATGTACAAATTCCATACATAAATTTTCTTGTAAAGATTCTAAATTTCCAGTAAAATTATTTCATAAACAAACTATGCAAATGGAATTTGACACTGACATCTTCTTCTTCTTTAGCTTTTCCCATTCGTTAGGGGTCGCTATTTTTTATTTTCTTCCTCCACTCATTTGTGTTTTGCCTGTCGTCCTCATTCATTTCCCTTTCACTCAATACAGTCCTTTCATCTTACCTTTTGTCCTCCTCTGTTTCTTCTACCTAGTATAACTAAACTATTCAGTCTGCTTCCAATATACTCATCATCTCTCCTCATTAATTTCTGTTTTGCGGATCGTCCTCATTCGGTTGCTTTTCTCTCAAGTCTTCCGTAATACAGTCCTTCCATCTTATCTTTGGTCTTCCTCCGTTTCTTCCACTTTCTATTACTAAGCTATTCATTCTTCTTCCAATATATGTTTTATCTCTCTTCATGACATGTTTAAACCAATGTAATCGTCTCTCTTGTATTTTTCTAGAAACCTCTAATACTCGAGTTATATCCCTTATTCATTCATTCCTTACCGTATATTTCCGTGTCTTCCCCAAAATCTATCTCAACATCCTCATCTCTACCACAGTCATTTTCTTTTCAGTTAGAATTTTCTTAATATAGTAGCTGTTTCCATAATTATAGTATAGCTGGCTTATTTATAAAATTTAATTTCTTTATAATTCTTTAACTCTATATCCATCGAATATGAAATGTAAAATGCAATCAATTCATATAGATAATAGAATATTCTTTAATATTATAATAACATTAAATGTGTAAATAATATTTCATAGTTTGTTTATGAAATAATTTTACTGGAAATGTAGGATATTTTGCAAGAAAATTTATGCATACGGCCGAGCAGTCACGAGACTTTCTGACGTTGGCAAGCAGAAATGGGGCCCGTATCAAAATGACAGCTATTAATTATGTCCATAACTGACAAAAGTCATAATTTTTCATTCAAAATTTAATTTTTTGGTATTTTATGATTCCTTTTCTCGCCAACTGAGTTCCACTCTCCTGATAACAAATAAACTACATGAAATAAGAAAATCACGTCACTGCACGCGCTCTACACATAAATTTTCTTGCAAAAGATCCTATATTTCTAGTAAAATTATTTCATAAACAAACTATACAAATTGCACTTAACACTGACATCTTCTTCTTCTTTAGTTCTTCCCATTCGTTAGGGGGACGATATTTTTTATTTTCTTCTTCCATTCATTTTTGTTTGCGTGTCGTCTTCATTCAGATCCTTTTCTCTCAAGTTTTCCGCAATACAGTCCTTTCATCTTATATTTGGCCTTCCTATGTTTCTTTTACCTTCTATTACTAGGCTATTTATTCTTCTTCCAATATATTCATCTCTCCTCATGACATATTCAAACCAATATAATTATCTCTCTTTTATCTTTCTAGGAACTTCTAACATTAGAGCTATTTCCCTTATTCTTTCATTAATTTACTTTTTATTGATGCTGACATCTGTCAATTTGAATTATTTGAATATATTAGCAGTTACCATGGCTAAGTTAGCATAGCTGGCTGATTTATGAAATTTAATACCTTTATAATTCTTTAAGTCTATATCTATTGAATATGAAATATAAACGCAATCAAATCGTATAGAGAATAATATATTCTTTAACTTATAATAATATTTAACTAAGTTTTTTCAAGAAAAACTGTTAAAATCTTCAAATGAGGATACTTCCGCTTGACCAATTATAACTAAAATCTAATCAAGTCTGCATGTGGTTTGTAAGGAAGAGAAATACACAAGAATTGTAATTTTTGGAATTCTAGTATTGGCCATATCGTGGCCGAAACCGTGGTCACACACACCCACACATACATATACGCATACACACACACACACACACACACACACCCACACATACAGACATCATCGTAAAAATAGTAAAATCGTATTGTAAAGACCCTAAAACGTGCTTATTCAATGAAAACTCACCACCGGATTTTTTGACCAGACAATACCTTCCTTACCTATAGGTGACGGTAGGTAATTATTGGCCCAAAGAATCATATTAAAGAAATTTAAACTACAGTTGTGACACTGATGATCTAAAATAATATTGTAGTAGAAGACAAGAATGATCAACAAGTAAAATATCATATTCGACAAGCAATTAGAAGCCTCTTGTACCTTTCCAATAAGACAAGACCAGATGTGACCTAGGCTGCAGCATACAGCAGAAAAGTAGAAAACCCCGGCCATGAAGATGTTTTATATGTAAAAATAATATTTAGATATCTGAAAGAGATTGTAAATAAGTTAAATTTTATTCAAATAGCAATATAGCTTTAAATGCATTTTGTGACTTTGCAGATGACAAACTCTCGCAAAAGCATTACTGGATACGTAATCATGTATTGCGGTGGACCAATCGCCTACTGTAGGAAACAACCTATAGTCACATTTTCTACTACCGAATCAAAATGTGTAGCAGCAGCAGAGTACGTGGAAGAATTAATGTATACACAAACAATAGTATAGGGATATTAAAAAAAATATTATTTATGTTCACTTGTTGGCTTCATACATTAGAAATAATAATTTATTTATGTTTCATGTGTATTATTGCTTATGTTTAAAATTGTTGATTGCATGAATAAAAAGGTTTTGCCTTTGTTTACCGGGGAAAAGGAATTATGCTCATTAATTTTAGTGTGTTCTGTATTTTATTGATATTTTGTTTGATTGTCGACTATAAAAGAATGTTTTGTGATTTTATTTTAAATTATTTGAAATTTAAACAATATGGAAGAAGATAGACAGCGACAACTTTTGTCTTTGGAAGCAATGAATCGGGCTGTAGATATGCTGCAAGCAGGTAGCCTTCAAGTTTAGCTTGCTGAAGAATTGGCTACAAGCCCTATTAAGCTTCCGATTATGGAGACGATATAGGTTCACAGGTACTCTAAGGGAACAGCACAGGAGTCTAGCTCGCGGTACGACTCAAGCACAAGACCGTTTTCTGCTTTTAAATGCTGGAAGAAAACCAACAGTTACAGCGCCTGAACTCGTTTTCCAGTTGTTACGTGCCCAAAATGTGTCGGTTACAATTAAACTATTCGATATAGGCTTCACGAGTTTGAACTACACTCCAGACGTCCACCATTGAAAAGATGGAATCGAGAAGCTTTTTACAGACCAATCTAGGTTTGGGATTCATCCTGATTCACGTTGACTGAAAATGTAGAGACGACTGAGAAATTTAGAAAAACTTAGAAAGGTCCAGGAAATCCACAGCTACAGAGGTGGAATCGTACTGGTCTGGAGTGGAGTAATGGTTGGAGGAAGAACAGATTTCTACATGAGTTCTTAAATTTTCAGTTTTATGTGGAGAGGATACTTTCACCTATCGTGCTTCCATTTGAGGGTGCTGTGGGCCCGAAATTCCTTCTCATGCACGACAATGTTTGCTCTCATGTTGCAAGAATAGTGGTGGACTGCTAGACCTTATTCCTATGGAGCATGTATAGATAGGGTTTCATCAAGTCAAGTAGCTTGATATTTTTGTAAATTACTTGACTTGACTTGAAAATCAAGTTTTTCAAAAATTCATTACTTGACTTGACTTGATTTTCTATCGATACTACTTGACTTGATCAAGCAATTTCAAGCAAATTCAAGCTACTTGATAACGAACCGATTATGCACGAAAATGCGCGAATCAGTAGAATCATAACCTAGCTGTGTGTGATACGGCGTGGTGTGCCATATTATGCTGTGCTGATTCACTACTGCAAGTTAAAATCTGTGCAGAGGTTTACAAAATTCACTCAATATTGGAATATACAGGGTGAGTTACCGAAATCGCCGTCTTCGATATCTCCCTTGTCGTTAGAAATACAGCATAAGTTTATTAACAGAATTTATTCGTCTACTCAAGGAGCATAACGTAAAGTTATTTTCACATATACAGGGTGTTGCATTACGGCTCGACGAGAATTGTTTGTATTTTTTTAAATGGAACACCCTATATATTTTTATATATTTTGAATTGTATTTTATTCACCTATACGAACATATAAATTTTGTTTTATTTTTCCACGGCGTTGCCAAGTTATTCCGTTTTTTCTCTAAAAAAGACCGAATACACGCATTGCTTTATAAAGGCTTACTGAAGTTATTTTAATAGTAAGAATTAAGAATTTTCCTTTCTGTATAACTGTAATTATACTCTATGTTCTGACATATTTTTTTTAAAATATAATTATACAGGCTGTTCAATAAAGCGAATCAAATGTGCTCAATTTCAAATGACTAGAACTCGTCATTTTCAAATGGAACACCCTATATTTTATTATTCAGTTGTGTGTATTTTTGTATTATCTTCATATGTTATTAAGGGTACCCCATGCCTAAAACCAATAATTTCGGAGATTTCCACCATTTTTCTCTAAATTTATATATTTAACTAAAAATTAAATCTAGTATACCATGGATATTGTTTTTTGAATAAGAAACAATTGCAGTAATGATAGTATTTTCATTAGCCAGGTTATTGTTAATAACAGAGGGATTAAGTAAATTAGTTTATTAATATGAGTCTCTTGCAAGAAGAACTTACGAATATGGTGTACGCTGGTCAGGCCAGGCGTCACCTCACGGGCACTCAATGCTGGCGTGGAGAGTGCGCAAGAAGAACTTAGGAATATGCTGTATGCACTTGAAGTAGCCGAAACAAACCCTCTTTTGGCATCAAGAATTTATGCACAACGGTTTCCGGGAAGACGACTTCCAAATCCGCGTTCTTTTAAAAAACTAAGGGAAAGGTTTGAAAGAACTGGTCATGTTCAGTTCGACAAAAGAGGGTTTCTTTCCGCTTCTCTAAGTGCGTACACCATATTCGTAAGTTCTTCTTATGAGAGACTCATATTAATAAATTAATTTACTTAATCCCTCTGTTATTAATAACAACTGCGCTAATGAAAATACTATCATTACTGCAATTGTTTCTTATTCAAAAAACAATATCAATGGTATAATAGATTTAATTTTTAAGTGAATATATAAATTTAGAGAAAAATGGTGAAAATCTCCAAAATTATTGGTTTTAGGCATGGGATACCCTTAATAACATATGAAGATAATACAAAAATACACACAACTGAATAATAAAATATAGGGTGTTCCATTTGAAAATGACGAGTTATAGTCATTTGAAATTGAGCACATTTGATTCGCTTTATTGAACAGCCTGTATAATTACATTTAAAAAAAAATATGTCAGAACATAGAGTATAATTACAATTATACAGAAAAGAAAATTCTTAATTCTTACTATTAAAATAACTTCAGTAAGCCTTTATAAAGCAATGCGTGTATTTGGTCTTTTTTAGAGAAAAAAACGGAATAACTTGGCAACGCCGTGGAAAACTTAAACAAAATTCATATGTTCGTATAGGTGAATAAAATAAAATTCAAAATATATAAAAATATATAGGTGTTCCACTTAAAAAAGAAAAACAATTCTCGCCGAGCCGTAATGCAACACCCTGTATATGTGAAAATAATTTTACGTTATGCTCCTTGAGTAGACGAATAAATTCTGTTAATAAACTTATGCTGTATTACTAACGACAAGGGAGATATCGAAGACGGCGATTTCGGTGACTCAGCCTGTATACTAGAATGACCCGACAATATGTCAACAAAATTTGAATACCTAATCATTATTATTAAGTTAACTGTAGATGGTTAAACTATCGCACATAAGCCCAAAAAGCTATACTCCATTTGAAATAACAATAATAATTGGGACTTCAGATTTTGTCCACATATTCTCGACTCATTCTAATATATATTCCAATAATGAATGGGTTTTTTAAACCTCTTAATATCTCGGAGAAAAATAAAGTTCCAAAATGTGCCATGTTATTTAAATGGGAAAAAATCAAGTGCATTTAGGCACGGTCAAATATTAAAATTAAGCGGAATCATTGTCAGTATAATTTGTTTTTATTCATTTGGAACCATTTTAGGGGGTTAAAATTCGACTTGTCCTGTTTTAAGGTGCACCATAATACATATACTATAAATAGTTTGTTAATTCATATATACTTTCAAATCTTTTTTTTTAAATTTTTAAATTTGAATGTATGATTTATTTTTATGAATACAAGTTTATATTTCAAGGTATATTATTGATATTGTTATAAAACATAAGGAACAATATGAAAATGGAATGTTGTCTTGAAGAACTTTTTCTGGTAATTAAAAAAATAATTACTTGATTTTTTCAAGTAATTGAAAAATAACTACTTGATTTTTCAAGTACTTGAAATTGTAACTACTTGACTTGACTTGATTTCAAGTCAAGTCAAGTAACTTGAATATCAAGTCAAGCCGTGAAACTCTATGTATAGAGCATGCTCCAAAGAAATATTCTGCCCCATTTAGCAAAAGTTAATAACAGGCGGCAGCTAAATGAAGTCCTTACGGAACAGTGGCAGCTCATTCCACAGGCAGATATTGACTACTTTATCATGTCGATACATAGAAGATGCGGGGTTGTTCTAAATCAAAGAGGTGGACAAACCAATTATTAAACAAATTGTATATTAAAAAAAAGTTACAACAGTATTTCTCAAATTTTTATTAAATATTTATTTAATTAATTTTAATTTGTTTCCTATAATTGGGTTGACTATTTAATTTTCATCATTTTTTTGTTATTTTATAATTAATGTTAAATAGTTTTGTATAATATGTGTTAATTTTCGAAACAGCATGTGGCGTTTACTTTTTTATCGTATTTTTAAAATATCCCTGTACCATTTTGTTGAGCCTATTTAAAATCGTTAATTAGTGAATTGGTGACTCATAACGTTCTCACAGTGTTATACGTTAACAACCAAAGTGCAATTAAACTTATTAAAAATGGAGTTGTAAATCGTAGTAGCAAACATATTGACGCAAAATTTCATTTCATTCAAGAAAAAGTTATTGAAAATGAATTAGATATAAAATACTGCGAAATTAATAAGCAAGTGGCTGATATGTTCACCAAACCGCTATAAAATGTGAAATTTAATAAACAAATATCTTTGATTAATATTCATAAATAAATTTAAATAATTCTGTTAAATTGTTTATATTAATATAAAACATGATGTAATTAATGGGCAGTTGTACCGCTTATAATTAAAGCCTTAACTACAAGTTCACAAAAAAAGTTCAAGTCGAAATTTTGACAGTAATATTCAACAACTCATTTGACATTTCGTTTCGATACGGTATTGGAAATTTATCCAAAAGTTAAAATATAACTTTAAGCGGTGCAATTGGCCATATGTTGTTTTCAAACCAATTAATTAAAGTTTCATATATCATATTGGCGTAAAATAAAGTGTAGTAAGTTGTCATTTGTCTTGAAATATTGTAAGATTTTGACAGATTCTGCTCACAATAAATTGTTGTTTAAAAAGTATTATTGGCTATTAATAACATAAAATAACACCCCTCAACCACTCATATACCATGCTGTAAAAAAATCATCGGGTCCTTCTTTTGGACAAAATTGCAATAAATTAGGGGTATATGTATTCGGAGAGGTCCGCCCCTTTAGTACTATATTGTAAAAAAATGTGTAGTATCATTAGCAAAAATTATAAAATTTCCTAAACCTGATATCCTATAAATAAGACGCTTGCCGCTTTTTGGTGCAACGTGGTGCAGGGGTCAGCTTACAGCTCTGAATCGTCACATAAGCGTTTAATACAGATTTTTTTTAAATATTATCTGCCCCGCAAAACTTTGATGTTATTCATCTATGGAAATTTGAAGAATGAATTTTTGAGTGCCAAAATGATTAATTTTACGTTTCTGGTGCCCAAGTAATCTTTATTTAAAAACGTACCTACTAAAATGAATTTACTTTTAATAAATGTTATACAAACTGTCAAATGTAGTAATATTTTAGAAAAATGTATTTGACAGTTCAACCCCAGTTTCTTGAAATATCTTATTTGCATACCATATCCGTTTTATCATGTTTTTCAATTAAGTTTACTAAGTCACTAAAGCCGTAAATGTAAAAAATTTAGAATTAGAAAATTCAGAATTTTATTCCCAAAAACTGTAAATATATATGTTAGCATCTCGGATGTTGAGAGTTCGGAAGTCATAATTTCTGACGCATTATGTAACCTCACCCGCAATTAGTTACTCGAATATTTAATTATATTATTCTTATTGTATGTAATTGATTTTAAAATTAGTGGGTAATATTATATACGGGAATGATTTCTAAATTCAGTATGTTTTGAAATGTCGTGTTGACTGTTGGAAATAAAATCAGTGTTGGTGAAAAGAGTATAGTGTTTTATTTTACTTTTCTTTTGCAGCTCACGGTATTTTATTTTACTTTTACAGTTTACATGTATAAGTCGTCCCATAAACAGGTTTTACCATGTTATACGACTACATCACGGGTTCACGTCTTCATTCTGTATATAAATGAGTTCAAATACTTTATATAGTAGAGTAACTTAGCTGTAATTCTGTTAATTAGTTCGACTTCGAATTTGTACTTTTTTAAATAAGATTTTTTTGAATTTTGTGTAGTAATTAATAAATAATAAAATTATTTTACTTTACATATATTATTGAATTTTATTGTAATAGTTTTAACAATGTATTTGTACTAAATAATCGTATTTGTTATCGTAATCGGTGAACATCAAAATTAATAATCGTAGCCGTAAACGTATTCGGAAAAATACAAATCGTTTCATCATTATTGGTAAATCAAATGGAGATGTTTCTTAATGACAATCTTGTTTTCATATTTTACATACATTTTGTTCCACGTTACAATTAGTAACCTGAAACAAAAACTTTTTACACGCCCTGCATTAATATATGTACCTATAGTATACTACAACAAAATTTACAAAAAGCAATTTATTCTAATACCAGCTAGAAATTGACCAGCTTTTAGTAACAAGTAACTACATATTTTCTCTATGTAGATTTACATTATTTCTTTATAAAAATGGTTGTTAATTTCCATTAAGGAAAATTTTTGGTAGAACATTTCAGTTGATGACACTAATTTGTTTTTTCAATTCTAGAAATGCGTAGGTTTTTCCTTTTTTGTTTACTTTTTAACGACCGCAGAAAAATATGTGAAAAGAGAGTAATTAATTGAAAATAAAAGGAAAAGAAAAATTCGTTTCGTCTTGAGCTTCACTCTTTTTAAAAATAGAAATTAATCAAGTAATGACGATCCAAACAGTGACTTTTTCTAGTTACTATGAACGCTCCATGTTTTTTGTGAATTGTCTTCAGCTCATATACGGAGCTTTTGCTTGTTCATAAAACCGGTCATGAGCTTTGTCTCTGAAAATTAATTATTTGGCCGACATTACAAATTATACAACGCGAATTTTTATAATATCGCTGAATAATTTCTATACATTGGACTGTGCACTTTCCATGATTTATTATCAAACATTTTTGTTATTGATTCTGTAAATTCAGATGTTAAAAAATCTTAGGCCTCCTGGATAAGAGCTTTTTAAAATCCGTATATACGATTTGAAAAACCATGTATTTTGGAATGCGATTGAGGCACTTGTTCATTCTACGACAAGCAGTTCAAACAGCTACATCTAACTCACTATAATTGCCGTCAAATAAATATGGGCTGGAGATTTCTAACCTGTTTCCAATTCATGGGCAATATTGACAATACTAAGTTTTGAAGAAGCGATTTCACTGCAAGACAAGGGACAGGGTGCTAAGAAGGAAAGAAACATCAGTTAATTTTAATTTGATGGCGAATATAGTTGTTGCAAACAATTGAAACATGGTCACTGCATTTCACAATGTATCCTTTTCCCAATTTTTAATTTTAAAAAATAACTTCGTAGTTTCCTGTAATTAATGAAAGTCATATGATAATGTTTATTATTGGTTTTATTTGTCATTTGTAATTAATTTACACATATTTGTTGCCATTTAAATTAGTGAATTTCACTTTTAAGTTTAATCCTTTATTTTTTATTTTTATTGTGCTTTGTGTAATGATTTTTGTTATTTATATTATATTTTTTGTACACCGGAATTGAAGATGGGAATTAAATTCCCAAAACCAGTCCTCATTAATTGCTTAATTTCAAATTTTATAAGGAGTGAACTTGAAGACGAAACGAATTTTTCTTTACCTTTGAATTCATCATTAACTTCACTGGGTTCTCAATTTTCTTCATCAAGAATGTAATTACTATAGGCAAACATTTACATCTGATTTGAGTATACATAACGGAGAATTTGTGAAAAATTCATGAATCTCTGAATGTAATCTCAACCCAGTAGCCTTCTACATATATCTAGCAGGACGCTTTATAAAGTCCCACTGAAGTTAATGAATTTTTCATGTCTTTCCTAGTCATAGCTGAATATACTCTCTCGCTCATATGCCAGCGTGACGATACTCTTGGTGGCAGGCACCATAACTTTATTATTAACTATGTACAGGATATCTCATTTTCGATCTTTTTTATGGTATCTCGGGTAATATTAACGATAGAGTAAAACTGTTTGCACATTCCTAGGTCAACTTTTCGAGAAAAGTTCAATAGTTGCCGCAGGAATTTTCGATCTTCTTTTGTTTTTGAGCTACAGAAAAAAAAACCATGTTTCCCGCTAATTACAAAAATATCGCACATATAATTTATTATGATAAAAAAAAAACGTTTATACAAATTTTGTACCATATTTTGAGAAGAAAAAATCTGATGTGGCCAGCACATAACCTCTCGCCGTATATTTTACCTGGCTGTATGCATAAAGCAAAGAATATTTTTATAAATACAAATAATATATTCATATAAATCTATGACGTATAAACTTCTTTATTATTCAATAATAGCATGTCTCAACATAAAGATATTTTACCATAAATTATGTTACAATAAATTACAAAGTAGAGTTTACCATATATAAATATTAGGCTGGTAACAGCAATTTTCAATTCGAACAACCTTGTTTACTTTCTCTTCATATTCTTCTAGTAAAAACATTAATTTTGGGCGGTCTAAAATGTATATATCTGGATTGTGCATCTATTCTTATATATCTTCTTTTACATTTTATTTTTCCATACTTGTTATATCTAAATAACCTTAATTCCCTTTAATAAAGTGACGGATAGATTGCACTCCGATTATTCTTATATCGATGTGTAATTTTGTCAATATTTACAACGTACTTGAGAAGAATTTGATAGCTTTTGCGCAATTCAAAGTTACTCTACAGTACTGGTGTACATTGTCCCATAATGTTTGAAACAAATTTAAGTCCTTCAACCTAGACTTGTCATCTCCATAATAGTCACAGATCAAGAATTAAGGGATTCTCCAAATACATTTTTCTTTCATTACTCATTATTTCTGACACTGACATTTATCTGTCAGTTACAAATAATTTAAATTTGCAACTATTTTTCATGGCATCCTTTCGGTTGTAAAATTAATTACAACATTATTTTATATATTATATTCCTTTTATCTCTAAATCTATAAAATATGTATAAAAATATTTAAATGTATCAGAAAGAGAATTTATTTTTCTTTAATATTATCAAGAAAAATTTTCAAAAAATAATATTTAGAAGATTTTTTTTCAAGAATCTTCTACTTCCGGTTGTCCAATTGTTACCAAAACCTTTTCAGATCTTCCCATGAATGTCCGATTGGGAAATACGTTGTTAAACAAATTTTAAGTCTTATAGTTTTTGAGTAACCGTCCTTCCAACATCCCACACACACACATCCACACACACACACACACACACACACACAGACATCATCGTAAAAATGTTAAAATCGGATTGTAGGGACCTTAAAACGTGCTTATTCAATAAAATCTGGATATGCGATTTTTAGCATGAATCCAATACCTCTCTTAGCGAGAGGTAAAAACTATTACAATCACATTTACTTTCTTTTTACCTCCCGCTACCCTTGGTAAGGGAGGTATAGGGATCGTGCTAAAAAATCGGATATCGAGATTTTGGTAAATGACCACGTTTTAAGGTCCCTACAATCCAATTTTAACATTTTCACGATGATGTCTGTGTATATGTATATATATATATATATATATATATGTGTGTGTGTGTGTGTATTTGCGTGTGTGTGTGTGTGTGTGTGTGTGTGTGATCCTCTTTACGCTCTAACTCAAATACTACGGGTCAGAAAATCTTGAAACCTTGTATTTCTACCTTACTCTTATATGGAAAAAAAGTCATTACATTTTGGTGTAAATCGGATAACCAGAAATGGTATTTGCTGGAAGCTCAAAATAGTTTTTCTTCGAAAAATACCTTTAAATGTTATTTATTGAAGGTTTGTTATTATAAAAATTAAAGTTTTTTAAATTTTCTACAGATTTGCGTTAATACTTTTTACCTCTCGCTAAGAGAGGTATTGCATTCATGCTAAAAATCGCATATCCAGATTTTATATGTGTGGATGTGTGTGTATGTGTGTGTGTGTGTGTGTGGGATGTTGGAAGGACGGTTACTCAAAAACTATAAGACTTTAAATTTTTTTAACTACGTATTTCCCAATCGGACATTCATGGGAAGATCTGAAAAGGTTTTGGTAACAATTGGACAACCGGAAGTAGAAGATTCTTGAAAAAAAATCTTTTAAATAATATTTTTTGAATTTTTTTCTTGATAATATTAAAGAAAAATAAATTATCTTTCTGATACATTTAAATATTTTACAATATATTCTATAGATTTAGAGATAGAAGAAATATAGTATGTAAAATAATCTGTTATAATAAATTTTACAGCCGAAAGAATGGCCATGGAAAATAGTTGAAAATTTAATTTGTTTGTAACTGACAGATAATGTCAGTGTCAGAAATCCGAAGACATTACTGAAGACTTTTTCTGGGAAGTACATACATTATATTATTTCTTAATGTATTAATAGAATTGGAAACATTTCGAAAAATTAGAAGAGGACAAAATTTCTTCATCAAAAATGAATTTAAAATTAAACAATCTAAATATATATGGAATAGATATATGCGTAAGTAGAATTTTTGGTGTAGAGTGTAGGTATACAAGAAATGTTAAATACAATAGGGAGCGAGCAGTCATATGATTTTGTTGGCCTTGACAAGCAGATATGGGGGCCCATGCCAGAATGATAGCTAGTAATTATGTATATAGATGTCAAATATCATAATTTCTCATTCTAAATTTAGTGATTTTCCAATTCCATGTGGAGCAGAATTAAATGTTAAATATCTAAGGCATACAAGTAAACTTTAAACTCCTGGTGATAAATTAACTACGTAAATTTAGAAAATCTTGAAATTTTTAATGAAAAATTCTAACATTTGACATCTATGTACATAATTACTAATTATCATTCTGAAACGGGCCCACACATTTGCTTGTCAAGCCCAAAAATGTAACATTACCGTTCGCGCCCTATACTTATGTAACCAAAAAAAGGAAGTGGCGAGAGGTATTGTGCTGGCCACAACAGATTTTTTGTATATATTTTATGGATAAATTTATAAAATTATCTATAATTTTAATCCCGGAGCCTACGATTTGAACACAACTCCATGGTTACACAGTTCAGATCTCAAATGTATGTAACTGACAGATATATGTCACTGTCAACAAATTAATCATTTCAAAAAATAATAGTAACGTTTTAAAAAGAAAATTGTAAATGGAATCATAATTATATGGCAAGGCACTTAATACAGTTTCCAGCATAAGTTAATATGTAGAAATATAGGTAAGATAATAAAAATATATAATATATCATCACTGCATATTACCCATTTCTGGGTGAGCCAATCTGCTTTGTACACAGATGTCCATAATAATGATGACATATTTATACCGTGCGGGCGTTTACCAGGCGTCACTTCACGCTAATCTGTGAAACCCGGTTCGATCCCAACCGACGCCTAATATTTTATAATTTTAAATTGCACAAAATTGAGCCCTGTGGTGCACTCTCCACGCCTGCAATCAATATAGGTAAGTATATAAATAAATAAAATAAATATATCATCATGGCATATTACCCATTGCTGGGTCCGTCAATCTGCTTTGCACACAGATTTCGGTAACGATGATGACATTTGTACCGCGCGGGCGTTTACCAGGTGTCATCTCACGAGCACTTATTGCTGGCCTGGAGAGTGTACCACTGGGGTCATTTTTGTGCCATTTAAAATTTGAAAATATTTGTCGTCGATCGGGATCAAACTCGGTATTTAAATTTAATTTAAATTTTTACTTGAATAAAAATTAAATTAAACGGGAGGTAATGTGTTGGCCACATCAGATTTTTATATTATTTTCTTCAGTTTTTATCAATTCTTCAATTTAAATACACAGAAAGCACATTGAACCTCTTCTTTTCGACTTGTGCCAAAGGCATATATAAAGCGGATAAAACATAATTTATCTTATCCGAAAAAAAAATAATTAAGAATAATTTTAAGAACATAATTATTATATATAGAATTAAAATACACAAATCTTGACCTGTAATAGATTTTTTTTCATTTGTTCCTTAATAATTTTCAATTTTTTCACCCCAAAAAATTCTTAATTTGTTTTATTCATGTTTAAAACAAAATAGTGTAAACTTATTATATATTATTAAAAACTTATAAAATAATCAAAAACAGGAGTCTATTTTCAACATAGGTTTCTATTTAAAAAAATATGAGTTTGTGTTATATCTCTAGAATTATTAAGTTTTCAAGAAATCTAATTAAGCCATTTTATTCTATATAAAAAACGGTAAAAAAATAAATTAGATGAAATATTTTCAAAATTACCGAAAAACGAGTTTTTGCCTGTAGCTCAAAAACAAAAGAAGAAGAAAAGTTAACGCTGAATGTGCAAACGATAGAGCATATCGTTAATATTACCTACGATACCTTAAAAAAATATTTCAAATAAGACACCTGTACATTAAATACAGTGTTCCAATATCGTTTTTATTAAATTTGCACTAACCAAAATATTTTCTAATTTTCCATATTTTATTGAATATTATTCAATCTTACAAAAATATTATTTGCAAAAAGTCATTTATTGCAATTTAATTTTGATTCAAGTCAAGTTTTATTACATCAAAAGTTCGAATTTCTTTCGATAACTTTATTATGAAATTCAAACTTGATGGATGACAGGGCTCTAATAACGCTATCAAGATAACTAATTTATCTTGCAATATTCTTGGCAAATATCACGAGATGGAATGGTATAACTGTGTCAGTGTGCTGATCTACTGCACTATTGCAGGGTAGAAACAACGCATCTGGGTCGCTGGGGTATTGACCAAAGTTTAACTCGGGTCGATGTTATTTCTTGTTTAGGGTACCCCGACTGTTAGGGAATGTTTCGAGGTACTTGTACTTCCATGGATTAGCCTGTTTACCAAACAGTGTATTTCAGTGTAAAGTTTATTAAGGTCGTAACTTTTAATTAAATACATCAATATACAAAGAACACTCGATTAGAATTGTTTTATTAAAAATGCATGAAGCAGAAATTGATATCTTGAATGTATGTTATAACAGCAATTAACTCCATTAAATTCTTATTGCTCTTTCAATGACTATATATGTAGGTATTTCATTCATCGAATTATTCATAAATTTATACTCTAATCCTACCAGACAGTAGGAACTGCATCAATATGGATTCGTTTTATGAATCTGTTAGGATTGAGATACTAGTTATTTTACGCTGATCGTGTATTATGGGTTTCATTAATGTATGTATGTACACAAAAGTAGTTTATTAATAAATCATCGTTGGAAAAATACTGTAACTAAGAGGCCTATTCTATAAAATCGAATCGTTATCATAACGAAATCGTTATTTCTACTTAACGATAATCGTTATCTTCGTAACCGTATTATGTAACACATTTTGAAAATAATAACCTTGGGATCCAGTTTAGAACTTTATTTCCTAAAATCAAATTATAATTTTAAATGAAATATCTAAAATAATTCAATATAACTCACAAAACTTCTAGGTTAAATTAGTTCTGGTGGTAGTATGCTGTCAACCTGTCAGCTGTCGGACCCTCTATTTTTCTTGTTGTAGGCTATGCTAGAGCAACTACTACCATTTGTAGACAAATTGGGAAGCTTGCGCTAGGCGCTACGAATAAAAACTTATTAAATTATTTTAATATTACCTTGCAGAATATGACTGGTTTTTTAGATCACTATTCAACATAATAGCAATTTCATTTTGACATGAATAAAAATACTGACTTATTGACAAAACGTTTATGTAACGAATGCTTTTTTCAGTCGTTAAAAAATAACGATATCGTTATCATTTTTTCATTATGTAGAATTAAATTATTGTTTACAGAATACCACTTTAACTATTATCGTTATTATAACGATATAACAATGCATAATGCCATAACGATCGTTTACAGAATAAGCCTATTAAACGATTTTCGTTATTACCTTGAAGATATAACGTTTTAACGATTCGTTATGTCATAATGATCTTACAGAATAGCCCTATTAGACGTAGGTATCCCTGCCAAATTATCTCGATTATGAATCGCCCTTATTAACACACTAGCTAGTTAAATAACTATTAACTTACAAATCTGTTAATAAAAACGACAAAAAAAATGGTTTTTAAAGCAAACGATGGACGAAGAATTTTTTTTTACACTTGAATAGGAAATTAGTAAAATGACTACGAATTTACGATTACGGGCTCTAACTACAGGAAAACTCTATTTAAAATACGTAATCGATTTATTGATTTGTCGTAATTATAACTTATATTATATATTTATGGTTTATAAATTTAATTTTAAATAAATAATGTATTACATTTCCCCACACGTAAGAGCAAATGCAGATCGGGACTCAGGGAATAAGGGGGATGAATTTTGATACTGGAATTAGAGATGTTTTGAAGTGTTAGTCTTAAATGATATTATAACCTTAAGATTTTCAAAGAAAAGATAAATCCTGTTGAATAAGTTTGTTTGAAATAATATTTTGTAAAATATTTTATGGGAAGACAAGGTACGATAAAAAATGAAGCTGATATATATATATATATATATATATATATATATATATATATATATATATATATATATATATATATATATATAACAATTCGCTTATGAGATTCGACAAAATTATTGAAAGACATACAATATTCCTGGTTTTTCTGTTTGTTCTTTGTGAGAAAAAGCGTTGAATATATATTGCCTGGTATTATAAAAAAGATAAAAAGTGAACGTTATGTGGGACCTACGAACACGAATCTGAATACCTATTCCATTTTGTCTTTTTTTACTCTTCAGTTTCCGCAAGTAGTTACCACGTTTTGATGGTTTTTAAATTTTGTTTGGGTCGATTACGAACTTCATTCACAGAGCGGAACGGTTCAATAAACAAGCGAACGAAAAGAGAGGCGAGAAAACTTGAAATAGGTTGACACTTTTTACACCTAAAGTCGCATTATGAATTTGTACGTGCTATTGATTTTTTCTTTTTTATTCAAATACACATTTTTTTTGGTAGGGTAACCTATATCTATTTACGCAGATAAACCAGGGTATTAACCTACAAAGGGGCTAAATGCATCCACTTAAAGCTTTTTGTATTACCGACACAGGTGAGAAAAAGTTTAAATGCAAAAAAGTTAAACATTAGAAAGCATACAAATATCTATTATAAATAAAGAGGGAAACAAAATATACTGCAAACATACGGGCTGTTTCATGATTAATAGCCGTATTATGGTCCAAAAGTCTTATTGGATCTGTAAAGACACAATTTTAACCATAATACAGCTATAAATAACCAAACTTAAAATTTGAATAAAAGACCTAAAAACAAATATGCCAAGTTCATGTAAGAAAAATCTCGCAAATACATCGTTTCAGAAATATTTACAAAAAAAAGGCAGTGAGATCGTAATTGGAGCGACTTATAATAATTAAATATGAATCAATTTTAAAATTTAATTGCAGAAAATTAAATATTAAAATATTTTCTTACAAAACTTTCATTTAAAAGTAGTAAATGATTTGTTTATTTATTACGTAGAAGAAAAATAATTCAGGCCCCGGAAGTATTTTTTTTTTATAAGTGAACTCGACTACTATTTCATATGCCGTTTCAGCTCGCCCGTTTTCCATGTTGGTCAGATCCTGCGAAGAATTAACACCAAAAAATTGTTGTGCTGTAATTGCATCTGTAATGGAACTTGTTTACAGGGTCAAGGACATCATTTCGAGCAAACAAAATGGTGATATTGAATTTTATACATTAAAATTTTAAAATTGATTCACATTTCATTGTTATAACTAAAGCTATTTGCACCGTGAATGAAACATTTGTTAGAATTTATATACTTTAACTTTCCTGTTTACTTTTATTTAAATATTAAGTTGGGTGGTTTAATATGTGAACTTAGCGACGTCAGGATGTTTTTTTTTTGCCTGAGAGCGGATTTGTTGATCATATGTTTGCTCTTCGTATTATTATTTCTTATCACAAAGAACAAAGTGTTCTGTGGCTTTCTCGATTTAAAGAGGGTGTATGCCAATGTTCTTCGAAACACTTTGTGAAATGTATTCAGGAAGTACAACGTGAATAAAAATATGCTGAGAGCGAATCTTGCGCGTTGGATGAGCGTGGTGAGGCTGCTGTAAGAATAAATGGTACATTGAGTGACTGGTCTCGTATAAATGTTGCAAAACATGGTTATGGTACTTATACATATGTCTGCGTGGTTGTTGAACTTGTATTTGGATGTGTTGTTGTGGAAGGCGTTGAGTGGAATAATAAATGGATCTTGATGACCGTATTGTGCCTGAGTTACCGGCATGCATATGATGTAGTTATTTTGGGTGCAAATTAATAACAATTGAAAGGAACGTTGGAGAGAATACATGTAGTTGGAAAAAATATTAATTCGGTGTTGAATGTTGATAAATGCAAGGTGTCAGTATTTCAGCGGAGTGATTTGGTGTATAAATTTGTATATTTGGATAGCATGATGTCGAGGGATGGATGAATTGACCGACAAGTTGAAAGGAGAGTAAAACGGGATTTCTAATGAAGTAACGTAAGAAGTACGCGAGATCCAACACAGTTGGTAACGCAGGCGAAAACCAAGAAAGCTTTAAATTATTTTAATAAAAAAAATGAAGAATAAGCAATGTATTAATAAAAAAATTAAATCACTGTTTAGTTCTATAAATGAGGGGAGTAGAATCAAAACCAGCATCTCCTAGTTATACATAGTTTTGAGAAAACCACGAAAATTGCTACACCTTTTCTATGAGAATAAACTAAATGGTGGTTGTTTTTATTTATTGGTTTTGTAAATCTGAATTTTATTCTAATAAAGTTACCTTAAAAATTATCAGGGTTTTTAAAAATTTAAATAATAAATATGGAGATAGCAGACTTTGATTCTAAAAAGTGGACATTTAGCAACCTATTCTAGATTTTATTAAATTTTGCCAACATGAAAGGTTCATGCATAAATTTAAAAAATACATAAGAAAAAATGATTATTTAATAACAAATAAAAGTATATTAAATATATATATATATATATATATATATATAAATGAAAATTAAATATTTAAGAAAAATAAAAATATATTACTTGATAGATATGTAACCGTGTGACCCATGCAAACCTTGACATAGGCGTTTAACATAGGAAAAAATATATATTTTTTTAAAGTATCCGGCAAAATATTAAGCCATGCTCTTGAACATGATAATAGTAAATTACCTCCTGTACGTTATTCAATACTAATTACATTATTATCATTGCATAAATTAAAGAAATTTATAAATAACTGTCAATAAATATTTGTTTCAACATTTTATATTGTAATATGAAAAGACTTCCAATTGTCGTTGTGTCTGAATAGTTAGCATGGTTGTCTGTGGATCAGTAGAATGTTTGGATGTTGGGGTTCAAATCTTCATGAAGCCAAATTTTATTATTTTTTATTTATGAATTAATTACGAATTATATTAATAATACATTTTTATAATATTCACTCGGTCGTTACCGTTTAAGAAATTCATTTTGACACAAATATGTGATATAAACAAAAAACACAAACAATGAACACATTGACACAAAAAGTAAAAAAAAATGCTTTAAATATTATTTATAGAAAAAGTTTACATATTTCTAAATTACTTTATTTATAATAGAAGATAGATATTAAAATGGATAACAATATTTTATAAGTAAAAATAATTGGTTTCAATAATGACCAAAATTGATTACAATAATTAAAATATTGATTTAATAAATTTTCTTTTGATCTTAGTAAAACATTATTGAGATAAAATGAATACGCGTATGTTTTTTGTTTTTATTGTATTAAACAAATTATGTAGTATAATTTAAGTTCTTGCTTTTGACGATTACTACTTCCATTGAAATTAGTATTAAACCATGATAGCAACTTATTTGTAATTATTTAAATAATTCAGCAATATTATGATCTCAAAATATCTAACCCTTTCAATACGGTACCGGGACAATAGCCGCACGCCGTCAGAACGGGCTCGGGACAAATAAGTGGGGGGCGCTCGCCATACACACAGCGCGTCAGTAGCTCACTGGCAGTTAGATGGTGTACATATTTATATCCTCTACATTTTGCAATATCATGGCCACTAAACGAGGACTAACTGATGAAGAATTATTAAATATTTTAGAGGATAGTGGTAATGCGTATTTACCGAGTGAATTTGATGATTCAAGCGACTCTGGAAATGAAAGTATTGACGATAGGGAAGAAGACAACCAGGAATCTGACAAGGATGATGTCTTGATAAATAGACGTAAGAAAAATAACAAACCTTCTTTGTGGCAATTTGACGACAATTTTGTACCCATTACTATGAATTTTGATTCGGCCTCTGGCATAAACAAGAATTTACAACTTTACGATTATTCTCCAGAACTGGACTATTTCTTGTGGTTTTTTGACGAAAATTTGGTTACTAAAATCACTGAACAGACAAACATACACGGAAATTTATTGAAGGAAAAGTTATCCACTTATTCTAACTGGACCGACCGGGACGTACCTGAAATGTACGTGTTTCTTGGATTATGTATCTTGATGGGAATTGTGCAAAAGCCAAAATTATCGGATTACTGGTCGAAAAATGTACTAATTGATATACCGTTTTTTAGACTGAGAAAACACTAAAGAAAGGATGTCAGAGTTATGTGCAAGGAGTGCGATATGCCACTTTGTGTGGTACCATGTTTTGCTGAATACCACACTAAACTGAAGTATTGAATCTTTATATGCTAAAATAAATTGTTCTTATATATGTTTGTTTAAATAATAAAAAACATTTTTTATTGAATAAAATTATTTAAACAATATATAATTAGCATTTATTTACCATTTATTTGCAAAACTAGCACTCCGAGCAAAGTACGGCAATCGTTTTGTTATGGGTGACGTATATGTACGGCACTAGTCACACTGAAATGCATCCCACGACGTAATAGAAAGGCAGTAGGTAGCCTGACTTGTTCATTCTGCCGTAAAGATACGGCATCAGGCCCATAAAGGCGCAAATTTTAATTTAGTGGTACGTTGATGTATTTTGTCGTCTATAGTCGAAAACGTAAAAGTACGGCAACAGTACGGCTAAGTTGCATATGCAAATCGTACATCTACGGCAACCGTATCGAAAGGGTTAATATAATTCGTAATTAATTCATAATAAAAAAATAATAATGAAAAGTTTAGCAAGATGGAGATTTGAACCCTATTCTTCAAACGTTGTTTCATTCCACAGGCTGTCGCGAATCTGGGGATCCGGGTTCGATCCCAATCGACGCCAAAAATTACATCGAATTTTAAATGGCAAAAAATTGACCCCTGTAGTGCACTCTCCACGCTAGCTATGAGTGCCCGTGAAGTGAAGCCTGGTAAGCGCCCGCACGGTACAAATATTCCATCATTACCGATATCTGTACAAAGCAGATTGGCACACCTAGCAATGGGTAATGTGCCGTGATGAAATATTTATTTATTTTTTTGTTTTAATAAAATATTGAAACAAATATTTATTGACAGTTATTTATAATTTTCTTTACTTTATGCACTGATAATAAAGTAATTAGTATTAAATAATGTACAAGAGTAAATGTACTATTATCATATTCTATAGCATGGCTTATTTATCTGCCGGACACTATTTATTTATAAAAAACTGTTTTCCCATGTTAAACGCATATGTCAAGGTTTGCTTGGGACACCCGGTACCTATATACACCAAGTGAGTAAAGATAATGTTTATTCATGTAAGGAAAGTTTAATCCACAAGCCCGTGGGGCGAGCAGATTAAATTCTTTGAGTGAATAAACATTTTAACTCACGTGATTTATACAATATTTTATTCAATTTTATCGAAATAATAATATCCATTATAATATTTAAATTTGACGAAATAATAAAAAAAAACTAATCAATTAGTAGGCTGTGTATGACAATCGTCGTTGATATACTTCAAGTCGTTATTTATAAATTATAAACAAGCTTTATTTTTTGTCATTTGTGTTGTGAAAAATAATGAAAAGACTAATCTGTCTAATAAACTGCGATGAAAGTGTTTTTTCGTGGCTGATGTTTTAAATGCATTATTTATTGCAGAGTGAGTAAAAATTCTGAGAGTGATTTAATGTTTTTAATTCACTATCAAATAAAGAGTTACTTATAGTTGTTGCTTTGGAGTTAATAAGGACAGTTTAAAACATCAAAATTGAATAAAAAATAATTCCACAAGAACAGAAATAAAACCCACAAATAATCACGGTCTTGCTGTCAAAGTGTAACATACTGAGGTGTGAATAACAGATCTCACGTGATTGTTAACTGAAGATTTCATTGGCTCAATTGGAGAATGCAGTCTTTGATACAAATAAGCTATGGAGATTGCTGCAATTTATTCTAGCACAATTTTTGAGCTTGGATATCTATTGGACATTACTGTTTTTGATACGAACTAGAAATTCAGAATGATACAGCTTGATTTTATTTACAAAATTCCGCATATAACTCATTTTTCCCCAAAAATGGGGATTGCCCCCTCAATTATGAAATGAGAGAAGTAAATCAATAGCGAGTATTGTTCATGACTTCACCCCTCAACTATTTAATGTTAACTTTAAATTTAATTTTGAAGGTTACATATTACCTCATATCTGTTATAATTGTGTTTGCTCGGAAGCTATCTGCCAAAAATTTAAAAGTCTATATCGTAAAATTAATCGAATATATTTTTTAAACAAAAAAAATATAGAGTATACAAAGGTTGTAATACATAAATAATAATAAATATAAATAACTTTTCGATATCCTCTCATATCTATTCCTTGTTTTTAATTTTGTATTTTTAAATGAACGGATACTTTTCCACTAACTCTATTAATAATCCATTCATAATAATAAAAATAATAAAAAAATTACAGAAATTTAATAGTATAACGAAGTACAGAATCACAAGCTGTCACCTGTCATATGACAAAAACACAAACATATACTGATATTTGAAATAGTGCATCCTGATTGGTCATAGATAGAAGCAGCAACGCAGAAAGTTGGTCAACTTTGGCTTGCGTTGCTTCTGTTGCTCTGCATTGCGTTTCATTATAAAACGGTATATGCTATCCCGTACATTTATCTTTTGCATTACTTTGCAGTACAACTGCGTTACCGCTTGCATTACTTCATTATAAATGGACCTTGATTTGTAGGATTTAAGGTATTGGGTGCTCTGGGTAAATTTGTTAGAACCGTAAACTTATCTTAAGATACTCGGTTAAATATGTATAATGGCGAGCTTATATTTTCTTTGATGTACGGAAGGAATGTTGGACATAGATGAAAAAACACAAAAGGAGAGTGTATAAAAGTCAGGTCGTGTGAGGAATAATATGATGTATGAGAATTGTGTGGTTAGGAAGAGTAAGTTGCGAAATACATAAAATATAACAACAATAAACTCACTTAACACACAAAACTCACCTCAAGTTTTCCAAGAGTGACTTTTGTACGTTAGGTGAGGTTATTGTTGTTGTATTTGATTTAATTGCAAGAAAAATGTAGCTATGAACAAGTTTCCACATTTACCGACAATGTGCACATTATCACAGTATCTACTTTCACTGTAACATAGAGACCTGGCAAGACATAAGAGTGAATGGTTTTTGAAGCGTGTCTACGTATATCTATGTTGAAGTTGAGAGTATACAATTGCATGGACGTCTGGTGTATAAGTGAATGTATGTGCTTAGTATTATGGGGAAAGAGAAAAATTTGCTTGTTTGAATATGATTATGAATGTGGACGCGGTAAAATAAATGTGCTTGTACAAAAATGTGTAGCAAAAGATGGTTGCTGCATGTTTGCATTCATTTCGGGTTTATTCTAACCCACTTTGTTGGAAGCAGCGTGATTTTATGTATGTATGTATACATATACTCGTAAAGTGGAAACAGCGAATAATAAAAAAGAAATAAATGTAAATCACCTAGTGAAAAAAAGCGTTAGCCGACCAAAAGAAACCGTAACTTATAAACTACATACAGACGGCTAACGTATAAATCTTTCAGGAAATACATAAACCTGTTCAACATAAAACAAGGAGGAAGATTTTCTGCAGATATTTAAATTTTCTACAAAAACAAAAAATATTAATGTCAATCTGCTTTGTACACGAATTTCGGTAATGATAAATAAAAATTTAAATAAAACAAACGTAAAAGATAAATTTATAATTTAATTAAGTAGATATTCGCCTTTTTACAACTTTTTCAAGATTTTTTATTGTTATTAATGATGATTATTATTATTATTATTTTCCCTGTATTAAATTAAAGATTTAAGAAATGAGGAAACTACAGTACTTTATGCAGTGATATCACTGGTCAATATTTTTTCCATATTCCATTAATGTGATTGGTAATTCCATGTTTTGCACAGAAGTGTATGGAATCCTTGGACCTATTCACTACCGTGGTAAAATGACTTCTTAATAAATAAATCTGCAATACAACATCGCAAACAAATGTTTCATCCTATTTCACCTATTTTTCACTTTTTTTTTTGCTCCATAATTTTTGAACACGTCACCTTACTATCCTTTTGACTGCGCTCTTCTTAATTTCTTTTAATGTTCTGAGAACTAATTTATACTTTGATATGTCCACCCATCGGACGTTAATGTCTAGGTAGCCTGCTGAAAGACCTTTCTGCTATTTTATGACTTTTGTGTTATTTTTTGTTTTAAAATTTCTTCTGATATTGGTTCTAGAAATGGTGGTTTCAGTGTGATGTATTCATATTAATTTGCCTTCCGTTACCTTTAGGTAAGGAAGGTATTGTCTTTGGTCAAAAAAATTGATAGTGAGTTTTTAATGAATAAGCACGTTTTGGGGTCCCTAGAATACGAATTTACTATTTTTACCTTCCGCCACCTTTAGGTAAGGAAGGTATTGTCTTTGGTCAAAAAATTCAATGATGAGATTTTAGTGAACAAGTACGTTTTAGGGTCCATATAATACGATTTTACAATTTTTACGATGATGTATGTATGTATGTATGTATGTATGTATGTATATATGTATGTATGTGTGTGTGTGTGTGTGTGTGTGTGTGTGTGTGTGTCTGTCTGTGTGTCTGTGTGTGTGACGAAAGTTTCGGATCGCATAACTTCGTAGCCAGATATGCTAACCATAGAAACTGCTAATATATTCAGATAATACAAATTGACAAATGTCAGTATCCATAGGGGGTACGTGAAGTTGGCACGTCATTGGAAGCACAAATATTCTTTTTTATATTAGTAATTAGTGCTTTGTTAGTGCTCTTTTGTGCTTCAAAAATTTTTGAAATTAATTGAACGGTTCACGAAATAATTAACATTATATGATGACGTGCCAAGTTCACACTTAGCACGTCATTAATAAAATTTCAAATTACTTATTACATCTTTTGTTAGTGCTTCGTTAGAGCTCTTTTGTGCTTCAAAATTTTTTGAAATTAATTGAACGGTTCACGCAATAATTAACATTATATGATGACGTGCCAAGTTCACACTTAGCACGTCATTAATAAAATTTCAAATTACTTATTACATCTATTGTTAGTGCTTCGTTAGTGCTCATTTGTGCTTCAAAATTTTTGAAATTAATTGAAGGGTTCACGAAATAATTAACATTATATGATGCCAACTTCACTCTTAGCACGTCATTAATCAAATAAGGAAGGTACAAAGACCATAGTCAAAATCGCAGTGATATTTGAATAAAAAGATCTGATGTGGCCAGCATATTACTTTCCGTTAATTCTTTGTATTATGTACAAATTCCATACATATATTTTCTTGCAAAAGATTCTATTTCCAGTAAAATTATTTCATAAACGAACTATGTAAATTGCATTTGGCCCTGACATCTTCTTCTTCTTTTTTAGTTTTTCCCATTCGTTAGGGACCGTTATTCTTGATTTTCTTCATCAACTCATTTCTCTATTTTGCTTATCGTACTCATTCAATTCCTTTTCTCTCAAGTCTTCCGCAATAAAGTCCTTCCATCTTCTCTTTGGTCTTCCTCTGTTTCTTCTACCTTTTACTACCAAGCTGTTCATTCTTCTTCCAATATATTATTCATCCCTTCTCATGACATGTTCATACCAATATAATCGCCTCTCCTGTATCTTTCTAGAAACTTCTATCACTCGAGCCATTTCTCTTATCCTCTCATTCTTTATCCTATCTTTCGGTGCCTTCCCCAACATCAATCTCAACATACTCATCTCTCTGTCACATACATTTTCTTTTCATAGACACTAACATCTGTCAATTAGAATTTTCTTAATATAGTAGTTGTTTCCATGGTTATAGCATGGCTGGTTGATTTATGAAATTTAATTTCATTAACTCTATATCCATTGAATATAGTGAAAATTATAACGCAGAAGACGCACGTCATCAACCTGAAAAAAACCTTATAAAATGAAATATAACTTTAAAAATATAAAAATTATTAGGTGTTATTTATTTTTAAAATAAGAAGAAAAAAAAGTTCTAGTATTAAGTAATGTATATATTAATGATATTTACAATTATTTCTATGTCAATCGTTATTCCATTTACGGAATATAAAATTATTTGAAATAATTGTAGTTTATTTTCGTACCATACGTTGACTCTATTAAGAATGACCATGTTTTGTCAAACAAGGTTTTTCTCAGGTTGATGACGTGTGTCTTCTGCCTAATCATTTTCACTATATGAAGTATAAAATGCACAAAATTCGTAGATTCTAGAATATTCTTCAATATTATAATAACATTAAATGTCAGAAAACGATTTTAACAGTGTTTTTCCAAAAAACAAAACTGTTAAAATCTTCAAATGAGGGTACTTCAGGTTGACCAATAATTGTAACCAAAATCCAATAAGAAAAGGAATACGAAAGAATTATAATTTTTAGAATTGTAGTGTTGAAGTTATTGTCTGTGAAAAAATCGTCACACACATACACAAACACGCTCACACACACACACATACACACACACACATACATCATCGTAAAAATGGTAAAATCATATTCTAGGGACCCTAAAACGTGCTTATTGTCTAAAAACTCATCATCGAATTTTTTGACCCAAGATAATATCTTCCTTACCAAAAATGATGGTAAAAGCATCTTTTCCGTCAGTAGAATCTATTATATTATTGCATTGCCTAATTTCCGTTCTTGGATTACACTGAAAAACAAGAAATTTGGCATTGCTGGTTTAATACTTGTACTAAGTAAATAATACTTGTGGATAAATAGATTTTTACTTACAATACAAAGTATTACAAGAATGACTAAAAATGTGCTTATGTAGCAAAGCCCAAAATATTGAACAATGTTATTAATATATGCAAGAAATAGATTGACATAAATGTTTTCAATACATGGAATTTTTACCTCTCGCTAAGAGAGGTATTGGAATCATTCTAAAAATCGCATATCCAGATTTTAGTAAATAAGCACGTTTTAAGATCCCTATAATCCGATAATAACATTTTTACGATGATGTCTGCCTGTCTGTGTGTGTGTGTGTTATTAATTACATCCATTAATGATAAGTATTTTTAACAAATGAATATGGTAAATTCTAAGAAATTTGGTATGGTCGTAAAGAGAATAAAAAATACAATCTAAATTTATAAAAAACTAGTATAGGTTGTATTTAAATTAACAAAGTTGATATCACTTCCGGTTATACCGGAAGTCCCAGAATTACACTTTTCATATAAAATAATCGCAGATATTGTATAATAAGCAGATAAATGGGTGTAACCACTTTTTCAAACATACTGTATATATATATGTATAAAAGTTATTAACATGTAATTTGGAAAGTTTTGGATTTTATTTTAATGTTTTTTCATTAAAATCTATTAGGAGCTTCAAGTAAAATACCACTTCACTAATTCACAACTAGCAGCTAAAATTAAATATTTGTAATCATCGATATAAAAGCCTTCAGTACAAAATTTGAAAAGTTTTGATTTATATTTGAAGGACTACTTCCGGTTGGAAAATGGAATATATGAATAAAAAATCTAATGTGGCCAGCACAATACCTTCCGTCAATCCTGTGTATTATGTACAAATTCCATATATAAATTTTCTTGCAAAAGATTATAAATTTTTGGTATTATGTGATTATTATATATTGATATTATGCCTTTCTCGGAAACTGAATTCCATACTCCTGATACTCCTGATAACAAACAAACCACATGAAATAAGAAAATTATGAAATTTTGATTGAAAAATTATAACACTTGTCAGTTATGGACATAATTAATTGCTGTCATTTTGAAATGGGTAAAAGTCATGTTACTGCACGCGCCCCATACATAAATTTTCTTGTAAAAGATCCTATATTTCCAGTAAAGTTATTTCATAAACAAACTATGCAAATTGCACTTGACACTGACATCTTCTTCTTCTTCTTTAGTTTTTCCCATTCGTTAGGGGGACGCTATTTTTTATTTTCTTCTTCCACTCATTTTTGTTTTGCGTGTCGTCCTCATTCAGTTCTTTTTATCTCAAGTCTTCTACAATACAGTCTTTTCATCTTATATTTGGTCTTCCTATGTTTCTTCCACCTTCTATTAATATATTCATCTCTCCTCATAACATGTTCAAACCAATGTAATCGTCTCTCTTATATCTAGAAACTTCTAACACTAGAGTTACTTCCCTTATTCTTTCATTGATTTACATTTTATTGATACTGACATCTGTCAATTTGAATTACCTGAATATATTAGCAGTTTCCATGGTTAAGTTAGCATAGCTGGCTGAATTATGAAATTTATATCAAATTTATTATCTTTATTCTTCTTTAACTCTATATCTGTTGAATATCAAATATAAAATGCAATCAAATCGTATAGACAATAATATATTCTTTAAGTTATAATTACATTTAACTGAGTTTTCCAAGAAATACTGTTAAAATCTTCAAATGAGGGTACTTCCGGTTGACCAATTATAACCAAAATCTAAACAAGTCTGCATATGGTTGTAAGGAAGAGGAATACGCAAGAATTGTAATTTTTGGAATTCTAGTATTGGAGATATCGTGCACGAAACGGCGGTCACACACACACACATACACACACACATACACACACACACGCACACACGAACACACACACACACATACAGACATCATCGTAAAAATAGTAAAATCGTATTGTAAAGACCCTAAAACGTGCTTATTCAATGAAAACTCACCACCGAATTTTTTGACCAATACAATTACCTAGAGGTGACGGAAGGTAAAAAAATATTGCATTTTATGAAAATTAATGAAAAATATTAAACCACTATTTTCTGACGAAGGTCATGCAGGCGTTATGGGCTGACCTTGTGCCACATTATGTTATACGGAATCTAATTTTTTTAAATAACTTCAAGTATTATCTTTTCATTAATCAAGATGTTTGTATGTTATTTTTCATAAAATTCATTTGTGATAATACACCTTATAAACAGAATCTAATCACTTCCTCGGTGGTATGACGGAAACTTGAATACAAAAAATTAGATAAATGGTTAAGCGGAATGCCTACCCCTGCCTACTATATATGAAGCGAAAATTCAAATAAATTGTTCATGTACTAGAATAGTTAACATTTTAAAAAATTCAACATTAGACGAACATACTTCTAATATGAACCTGCATTTTAAAAACAGTATTATAGAAATCTATTAGTATAGGACTTTGATTATATAGGGAAAACGAGAAATGCTGTTTTCGTCATAAAATCATAGTCAAATACTAATAGATCTCAAAAATACTTTTTGAAAACGCAGGTTTATTTTAGAACTATGTTCATCTAATGTTGAATTTTTTAAAATGTTGATAGTTCTAGTAAAGGAACAATTTATTTTAATTTTCACTTCATATACCGTGTATCTATCTTAAAGGTGTACGTAGATTAACATGGAAATCATTTTTTCTGCAATTCCCTGCTTGCCAAAATATTTTAAGCAAAAACGCGTCAAATAAAAGTTTTAGGACATAAAATTCTGCATCTAAATCAATAAACAGAATTACTTTTACATGCTATGTAACGGCAGAAATTAAACATGAAAATGTCGAAAATTACTTTGAAAATATCAACAGCCATGGAATTGAACAAAAAATAAATACTTGACGTTTTTCTATTTGGACAAATATCGTTAATTATAACAACAATAGAAATATTAGATTAATAAATAAATTTAAAAAATACACTTTTGTTTAATATATGAATTTATTAAAAATTCAATATTGCGTAACAAAATATGCTCAAGCAAGAAAAGTTTTGTAGTAATTAGTAAACGGATAACAAGTAATTATAAAGATAATAGTTACAATAAATATTCAAATGCAGAACCATTGTACGATGACATTCATTAAATATGGAATCTCTTAAATCATTTATGTTTTCGTGCCTTTTTTATAAATTTGATTTTTTATGTAACCCCATAAAAAAAGTCACATGGAGCAAGATCTGGAGATCTAGCAGGCCAGTCAATAATACCCCCTCGTCCAATCCAGCGCCCAGGAAATACCAGATCCATATATTCTCTAAAGTTCCTAGTGTGCAGAACATTCATCCTGTTGGAACCAGACCTCTCGATCTGGGCGCACAATATCGTCTATTGCAGGACCAATTTCATTTTGTAGCATCTCCAAATAATTTTCGGTATTTAGATTGCCACGTATTTCAATAGGACCAATTATGTGGTGACCTAAAATTCGGGCCCAAATATTAACTTTTCGAGGATATTGTGTCCTTGTTGAAATATTAATTCCAGGATTTTCTGTAGCCCAACAACGGGTATTTTGGATATTTGGTTCATTGTTCAAAGTGAAAGTGCATTCGTCCGTGAAAGAAATGGAACAAATTTTGATCATTATTAGCCGGGTTCTGCATATCTACGCAAAACACTCTTCTACTTTCTTCATCGTATGGGACAAGTTCTTTGTGACACTGCATTTTATAAGAATAATACGTTTTTTTTTAAATATTTTGTATGATGCTGTGATGTACTCCCAACTCATTTCCAATATACCTAGTACTACAGAAGTGGTCTACACTTATCCATAAAAACTTTTTATTAGTATAAATATTCATTTTTTAATAATTTCAAACAATAAAACCAGAGACAAAATCAAATTGTCAGAACATACGTTGTGACAGATAAAATGTCAAGAATTTATTTATTTTTTGTTCAATTCCATGGCTATCGATATTATTTTCAACGTAATTTTCGAAATTTTCATATTTATTTTCTGCCGCTACAAAGCATGTAAAAGTAATTCTGTTTATTGATTTAAATGCAGAATTTTATACCCTAAAACCTTTATTTGACGCGTTTTTGTTTAAATAATTAGGCAAGCAGGGAATTGCAAAAAACTGGTTTCCCATGTTAATTTCCTATGTACACCTTTAATACGGACACACGGTATACGCAGGTGTAGCCATTTCTCTTAAATAATATATGACTAGTGTATATTCCATTAATACACACACAAAGACATTATCGTAAAAATGTTAAAATCGGATTACACAGGCCTTGAAACTTGTTTATTTATGAAAATCTAAACCGGTGAATTTTAACTTGATCCTATATCTCTACTATTGACAGGAGGTAAAAACATCGGTATCTCTACCCAGTTTAAAAAAAAGTTATATATTTCAGCCGTATGCAGTGACACAAATTTTTTTGTTGTTTACCTACTCTGAAATTTAATTTTTTTCAAGAAAAATGAAAGAACAACCAAGTATGTATTTGAATTTCGGTTAATTTTGACACTCTAATTGACACTAATGACATTGATAAGTTAAAAATCAAGATTGACTCAATACAACAAAAAATAGGTGTACGCGATTTTTTTGCAAACTAGTGTACCAATTTCGGTTGATCATAGCTAAAATTTAATCAGTTGCTCTCTTAAATGTATACAGGATGAGTCTGAGACGACGACTCCCCTTTAACTTTTTAATTATAAGTAATAGAAAGAAATGGCTCATATAAAAGTTTTATTATTTAAATTATAGATAATATTTGACGGCAAATATAGATATTTTCAGGTTTATTTCAGGTTTACAAGATACAACTATCAACTTTTATTTTTTAAATAGCAATTTATAATTATTTTACTAAAATATAAACCACTACATTTTTGTCTTTTTAACGATCTAATAGTTTTTATTAATGTATTTGCAAAATTTCGAGTAAAATAAGATAAATGAGTTATATGAGAAATAATTTTTATTCAAATATTCTAGGTGGCTATGTGAAAATAAATAATAAATAAATAGATAGAGTAAGTAATAATAAATAAGTAACAAACAAATGTATACTTTGTTGGAATTAGCATTGTTATATTTTGTTTATTTTCACATAGCCACCTATAATATTAGAATAAAAAATATTTCCTATATATCTCAATTATTTTATTTTTCTCGAATTTTTTCAAATACATTCATTAAAATTAATACATTATTGAAAAGAGAAAGATATGGCGGTTTATATTTTAGTAAAATAATTATAGGTTGCTATTTAATAAATAAAAGTCAATAATCGTATTTTGTAAACCTGTAAATAATATCTACATCTGCCATAAAATTGAATATTTAAAATTATAAAACTTTTGTATGAGTATTTTTCTATTACTCAAAATGAACAAGTTAAAGAGGGACATAAAGGCCAAATACAAAGATTTTTTTTTAAGAATATTCGGAATTTTTTTAAATAATTTAGAATGTGTTTTTTTTGTAAATAATTAAATTATTTTTTTGATAGTTAACATGAAATTAAGTTTATCTTTAAATTAATATTAATATAATAAAACAAATTCGTAACTAAACAGCCTTTATATAATTTAAAACAGGAAAATACAAGTATGTGCATTTTTTTAGGTAAAAAGTTAAATATTGTTTCCATTAAAAAAAAATTATGTTAATTATTTAATGAACTGTTCTATGAATTTAAAAAAATATAAAGAACAAAAGAGCACTAACATAGCCCTAACAAAATATGTGTTAAACAGTATAATATTTTATTAATGCCATGAAGTGGGCACTTCATCAAATAATCTTAATTATTTCATAAACCGCTTTATGAATTTCAAAAAAATTTAAAGCACAAAAGAGCACTAACGAAGCACTAACAATAGATGTAATAAGTAATTTGAAATTTTATTAATGACGTGCTAAGTGTGAACTTGGCACGTCATCATATAATGTTAATTATTTCGTGAACCGGTCAATTAATTTCAAAAATTTTTGAAGCACAAAAGAGCACTAACGAAGCACTAACAAAAGATGTAATAAGTAATTTGAAATTTTATTAATGACGTGCTAAGTGTGAACTTGGCACGTCATCATATAATGTTAATTATTTCGTAAACCGTTCAATCAATTTCAAAATTTTTTGATACACCAAAGAGCACTAACGAAGCACTAACAAACGAAGTAAGAAGCAATGTGAAATTTTATTAATGACGTGCTAAGTGTGAAGTTGGCACGTCATCATATAATGTTAATTATTTCGTGAACCGTTCAATTAATTTTAAATTTTTTTGAAGCACAAAAGAGCACTAACAAAGCACTAATTACTAATATAAAAAAGAATATTTATGCTTCCAATGACGTGCCAACTTCACGGACCCATCAATAGATGCATTCATTGAAGTAAGCAGTTCAGTTGTTCCTTAGTACACTGAAAGATTTGCTAGCTATATGTCGAAATGATATTATATTGACAAATGTCATTGAGAAAGTTATACAGTTATTAAATATAAAATGTGTATCTCTCGTTTCCCTTTTATTGGCCTGGAAAGTTATACAAAATGAATTTATAGATAGGTACAGTTATTTGCAGATAGTGGAATTAATTTTGAACATTTTTTTAGATCCAAGAAAATATTTCAAATTCAACAATGTTATGAATATTCATAAAAACAGTAGGTACAAGTTAAATTCATGTATGTATAATTTGCATTTTCCACCATTATATTTCATAAGTTAGCAAGACAAGCGAGAAATTTGCGCTTGGATTGCTTACAAGCAAATCAATCAAATGCTAGGCTAGCAAAGTCGTTCAACAAATTTTACTTCCGATTGCTTTTTTCCTGGGAATTATTGAACGCGTCTAATGAAAAGTAAATGAATGTGGCAGAGATGAGGATGTTGAGATAGATGTTGGGGAAGACACGGAAAGATACGATAAGGAATGAAAGAATAAGGGAAATAACTCTAGTGTCAGAAGTTTTCAGAAAGATACAAGAGAGACGATTACATTGGTTTGAACATATTATGAGGAGAGATGGAGAATATATTGGAAAAAGAATGAATAGCTTAGAAAAAGGAGGTTGAAGAAACAGAGGAAGACCACAGATAAGTTGGAAGGACTATATTGCGGAAGACTTGAGAAAAAAGGAACTGAATAAGAACGACACGCAAAACAGAAATCAGTGGAAGAAGAAAATAAAAAATAGCGGCCCGTAACGAATTGGAAAAACTAAAGAAGAAAATGATGTCAGTGTCAAGTGCAATTTGCATAGTTTATTATGAAATAATTTTACTGGAAATTTAGAATCTTTTGCAAGAAAATTTATGTATGGAATTTATAATATAATACACAGGATTGACGGAAGGTATTGTGCTGGCCACATCAGATTTTTTTTGCGATGATGTCTGCATGTGTGTGTGTATATGACGATCGTTTCGGATCGCATAACTCCAATACCACAATTCCAAAAATTATATTTTTTTCGTATTTCTCAAGTTTACATCCATATGGAGATATGATTAGATTTTGGTTATAAATTGTCCACTAGAAGTACCCTGATTTGCAACTTTTAACAGTTTTTCTTCAAAAACTAGTTAAATATCATTTATTGACATTGAATATATACGCTTGGATTGCATTGTATACTTCATATTCAATAGATATAGAGCTGAAGAATTATAAAGATATTAAATTTCATAAATCAGCCAGCTATGCTAACTATGGAAATTGCTAATATATTCAGATAATTCAAATTGACACATGTCAGTATCAATGAAAAGAAAACGAATGTTGCAGAGACTTGGATATTGAGATAGATGTTGTAGAAAGATACAAGAGAGACGATTACATTGGTTTTAACATGTCATAAGGAAAAATGAAAAATATATTGGAAGAAGAATGAATAGCTTAGTAATGGAAAGTAGAAGAAACTAAGAAAGACCGAAGATGGAAGGACCGTATTTCAGAAGACTTGAGAGAAAAGGAACTGATTGAAGACGACACGCAAAACAGAAATGAGTGGAAGAAGAAAATAAAAATAGCGACACCTAACGAATGAGAAAAGCTAAAGAAGAAGAAGATGTCTATGTCAAGTGTAATTAACATAGTTTGTTTATGAAATAATTTTATTGGAAATATTAAAGGATCTTTTGCAAGAAGATTTATGTATAGGGCGCGAGCAGTCACGTGCCTTTGCTGACCTTGGCAAGCAAATATGGGGGCCCGTGTCAAAATGGCAGCTATTAATTATGTTTATAACTGACAATTGTCATAATTTTTCATTCAAAATTTCATGATTTTGTTATTTCATGTGGTTTATTTATTATCAGGAGTGTAGAATTTTGTCGAGAAAAAAATTATACAATAGCAAAAAATAAAAAAATTAAGGAGACATTATGACATTTGTCAGTAATCGACATAATTAGTAGCTGTCATTCTGATACGGCCCCATATCTGATTGCAAAGGTCAGCAAAGTCACGTGACTGCTCTCTCCCTATGGAATTTGTACATAATACACAGGATTGACGGAAGATAATGTGCTGGCACATCAGATTTTTTTTTTTAATATTTGCAAATTTTGGTGGAATATGTATAAAAGGTCTACTTATGTTTACCGTAAAATGGTAAGTAAACACTCTGGTTAAAAACCTTGGATTTTAAACAAATTGAGTAATTTCCTCTAAATATACCCTGGAGACTACAAAACTTCTTCCATCTAGATTTGTTTTCCTGTGTATTTCTACGTCTTTATTTTGTCCAAAGTTTATCAGATGTCTTGAAGAGAAGGTCCATTAAAAATTCAATTTCCTGATTAATTTGTATTTACTGTTTGTTAATATTTTAATTTAACTTAAATTTATTTCCATACTTCGTTCAACTAGAGAACGGATTCGATCACGAACCAATTTTGTATTATTATTTCATTGTGATTATTATTATTTTCCTTATTTCTGTTATATTTGCAGTACTTTAATTATATGAATCTAAAAATAAGAACAATACCACTCTGGTATGAGTTCCCCCGCCCAAATTTTATAGTAGTTTCCGCGAAACAGGTCCGTTCTCTCGTTGAACGATGTATAATTACGTGTCATTACTAGTTTGCTTCTAGTCTTTCATAGTTTGGAATTTAAAATATAAACTTTGTCTATAAATCATAGTTTGTAAAGATTTTTTCATTTATTATCACTCCTGTACTGTAGGGACTCAATTTGGTTTCTACAAACTGTTTGTAATTCATATGCTACATGAGAATAAAGATTTCTACGATTCTTTTAGTTTTAAAATGTTATTCTTGACAAAAAAATATTAGACTCCTATTTTTATTTTTAAAACAAATTAATAATACATACTTGAAAAACGCTTGTGACGTTATACGTAGACCCACTAGAGATATATATTACTTGTACACAGTGATTTACAATCATCAATTACCGGGTAAATTACCAAATAAATTACTGTAAATTACCAAATTTAGTAATTTCTAATTATTAGAAAAATGACGGAGAAATAATCAAAAATATGAGATATTACGCATACTGTTTACGCGCAGTTATTTATTCATGAACGAGCGGTGGGGTGTATAGTGGAATGTAGAGGGGATAAGGTATGGTATTTTCTTAACTAAACAGCCGTCAATGTCTCTATTGTAAACAGCTAATAGAGAGGTTAGACTTCCATTCCTCTCCTACAATTGAAATTTGGAATGAAAAATTATGACATATGGCAATTGTGACAACTATGTAAATAACTACTAGCCGTCATTCTGACACGGATCCTCATCTGCTTGCCAAGGCCCACAAAGTTACATGACTGCTCGCGCCCTATAAGTAACGAATTTAACATTTCTTGTACACACAAATAATTGAAATTGTTTCTCTTCTTTCGTTCTATGAGAAATTTTGTCCTACTGTTCCAAAATGTTCAAATTTCTTCAAATTCATTGACAGTATTAGCGGTATTTCTTAAGGATATATGCAATATTAATATACCTACAATTTAAATATATATTTAATTAATAACACAATAATATATATAAAATGTACTCGTACCTCCCAGAAAAATCTGATTTTTGACACTGATATTTTGCATTTATCTGTCAATTACAAACATTTAAATGTCAACTGTTTTTTGGGAAAAGAGATTTATTACAACAGACTATTCTATATTATTATATACTACATCTCCAAACGTATACGAGATATAATAAAAAAATTAAATGTGTCAGATTGCGAATTTAATTCTTTAATATTACCAAGAAAAAAAATTTAAAAAATTATATTTAGAAGATTTTTTTTCAAGAATCTACTACTTCCAGTTGTACAATTGTTACCAAAACCTTTTCAGCTCTTCCCAGTAATGTGTCCGATTGGGAAATATGTAGTTAAACAAATATTAAGTATTATAATTTTTGAGTAAACATCTTTCCAACGCCCCACACACACATACACACACGCGCACACACACACAGAATCATTGTAAATATGTTAAAATCGCATTGTAGGGACCTTGAAACGTGCTTATTCATTAAAATATGGATATGCGATTTTTAGCAAGAATCCAATACCTCTCTTAGGGAGAGGTAAAAATGGAGAGAATGCAGGACTTTTTTATTCTTCTGAAAAGAGAATGAGAACACTCAGATTGATTAGTTCACTTAAACTAGCTTCATATTTTGCTATACATACTTAATGGAAAATAGGTTTCGGTAATTATAACACAACAGGATATAACGAAATGAGCTTTATTAGTTGGTCCGACGCAAACAGAAATATACACATATACATACTAAAAAAAAAAAAACTTGACAGGATCAGTTTCAGTGTTGCCAACCAAGAAAATGAAACATTGTTTACTACATTACATTGAAGTTAGATAGCGACACACAACATATCCATTGTACAGTTTATATATGTTTATCCACAACTGTCAAATAATATACCCATAATCCAACGACATAATATATGTTTATCCACAACTGTCAAATAATATACCCATAATCCAACCGATTGTTATTAATTAATGACCTTCGTTACTATTGCTAATTGAATAATATTGACACTTCGATGGAATATTATTCAATCGTTATATCAAATTCAAATCCAACCTTTCAAAGAGTACAAAAAAAAACTTTTAATGAGTAATTCCTTCCACATAAGAAGCCATAGTTACATTAGTTTTGTCATTTTTCATTCTTTTATTTTCTTAAATTGTAGTGGAATAGTCGATTTTAAGATTTAATGTTAAATGTCAAATTACTTCATAATTTTCCGATCTTATTCTAATATGGATATAAGCCGTTAGATGTTGTTATAAATCGGATAACCGGAAGTCGTATTTTACTTGAAGCTCAACATAGTTCTTCTTCCAAAACTACCTTCAAATGTCATTTTTTCGCGATTATGTTATTATAAAAATTAAAGATTATTGAATTGTCTACAGGCATGCATTCAAAATTTTTTCTATATATTTTATAGATAAATTAATAAAATAATCAATTTTATAAATCGCGGAGTCTATGTTTTAAAGATAAACACATTTTCTTAGTTACACAGTTCATATTTAAAATGTATGTAATTGACAGATAAATGTCATTGTCAAAAAAAATCATTTCAAATTACTAAAAGTAACGTTTTAAAAATAAAATTGTAAATAGAACAATAGTTATATGGAAAGGAACTTAATACATATACATGGTTTCCAGCATTAGTAAATATACAGGTATGTATTTTAATAAAAATAATAAATATATCATCACGGCCACGAGACCCCATAGTTATATGTATTTAAATTAATAAAAATTAAATAGCGGGAGGTATTGTATTGGTCGCATCAGATTTTTTCAATAAAATCTTCCTTTATAATGTTTAATGAACAATGAACAGTCCAGTATGAGAATATTAAGACTATAGTTTAATAAAGTTAACAGTTTTACTCAGAGGAAGTTTAATACGAAGTTCATATTGTTACAATAATACAGGGTGAAGTTTAGTAATTTATTTAAATATATCTACAATATTGTATTACAAGATTCTGACAATTAATACAATCTATTTTAATATGACCACTGTCAGTGTCAATCAATCCTACCATATGACGACTGGATCACACATAATGATTATGACGACTGGATCGCAGCAATATATAAAGTAAGAATAGAAATAACTGCGCACATGAACAGAAACTTCTATAAATACTTATTATGAATTAAAAAAAATATATTATTATGCTCTTGGCCAGAAGTTTTTGCTCGTAAACAAGGAAAAAAATGATGTGGGTAAGTTCAGGAAACACTCCGCGCCGTGTCACCCTATTGTTGAAATATTCTTAAAAGCTGTTTTATGCGGGAAACAAGATGAAAATTTATTACTTGGTTTCCGCATGTGCGGAGAAATTACAAGAGTAAAAAATCTAATATCGATTTATCAAACGTCGTATTCTCCACCCCAGGGCACTTTAAATGAATATCTGGATTTTATCATTTTATATGGTTATACTTTCATAAATGTTGGACTAAATAAAAATTGATGACAAAATAAAGTTTATATTACGTCGTAGGCTTTTCTAAATTACTTTCCCAAAACCCTAAAATGTAGTATTGGATTTTTTATATTGTTTACGATATTCGAAGATAAATATCATTGTCAATATTTTATAACTTTAGTGTAACAAAATGTAACTACTATTATAATTATGTATTAAATTACCTTAGTAGGTCATATTTGTTGTTTGCTTAATAATATATACAAATATTATTCTGGAAGGAACTAATGGACATTGTAATCTTCACTGACAGTGTTATACCGTCCGTGTAAATTATAGATAAACAGTAAATATTATTGTGTGATGTATAATTACAATTACATAAATAAAATACAATTTAATTTCTACAACAGCATGTACGTTTTCTTTTTTTTTCTATTCTGTATTAGAGGTACTTCTATATTAATTTTTTTGGAATATAATAACTAGAATCTAACGGTTAAAAATACAAATAGGTATTAACCTAAGGCCCACTTTTACAATTGATGGATAAACTATGGTATTGAGAACTGACATGTCCGATGGCGGCAGCACCATCGGGCCGATCAGCTGCTTCTGAATTGGTACTCGCAGTGTTGTGACATATGAAAACAAACAACAAAAGCAATTTTTTTCACTTAAAATGGGGTTTGGTACCACAGAACATTTTAGATTTCTGGTAGCAACAGCTACTTCTAAATGTATTATAGAAGATATGTTAAAATGTATTTATAATTTTATATGTATTTAATCAATCGAAATTGATGATCGCAGGTGAGCGAATTATAAACGCTAACCACATAATATTATGTGGAGTATTAAAAAATGACGGTATAATGTGGGTAATATTTGCACTTTGTCTGCGAACCAGTGCAATTTCTGCAAAACCACATGACATCAAAATACATTTAGAGAAAATTTAAAAATTATTAGTGCAGAATGCACGTGTAAAGCTAGATAAAGACCACGAAATATGTAATTATCCGATTTAAAATGACGAGAACAAACTTTCATATGTTTTGTTATTTGTTTTGCACTACGAATTGCATATTCCCATGCTTTTCGTCGATCCATGTCCATTTTAACACCTGCTCTTGTCGTAATTTTAACTTTATTTTGGCCATGTTTCGGAAAATTATAAGACGCAATGCCTGTGTCTCGACCAGATCTTGAGAGTGACGTCAGAATATACAACAATTTGTACGACTTTTTCCCATTTTTATTCACATCAAATGATCAAACCACATGTAACTCAAGCATACAGTCACAATTACCAAATCGGAAGGTTCATATTTTTCCCACCAGATGTCATGTCGCAGCTTGTCAGTTGTCAATACATATCGGATGTATAACTTTATCCTAGCAATTATACCTCCGATAGACAAGAGGGTCTTGTCTTTTACAATACATTATACCAGGAATAACGTTAAATCACTTTAGGTTGGTATTGACACAATAAAATTATCTTATTTTTAGAATATTTTTGTTTAATATTCTAATTATTACTGTCTTCTAATTTGCATTTTTCACGATATTAGATGATATAAATGATAGGGTATGATTTGTTTCGTTCATGGGTAGTTGATGAAATGAAAAAGTTTCTGGGATTCAGCTACATTTATTACTTCAGTCTCGACTCGACAGTTTCAACCCCACATGGGTCTTCTTCCGGAGATAAAAATTGCTATGTGTATAATATATTTAATTAAACATTGAAAAAGTATTTATTTAAAATGATATTTTTTTATTCTGACTTTGATGATGAAAAATACTTTATGACATCTGTTAAACGCAAAATAATAATGTAAACGAGTAATGCAAGTCAATGCATTAAGTTGTCAGCACGGAACAATTGCCCCCTAAGTATCGTTGGTTACACTACTTTTGACATACGTCAAATATATGTCAAGTAAATGTAAAATATGTCATATCAACTTATCATTTGTTTAATATACAGTGATTACTTAATTTTTATAATTTCATTGCATTCAAATCAAAAAATATGTATAATAAAAGCATTTTCTTCTCGTTCTTGATTACTTGGAATAGAATCCCTTAACGTAGGCTTATCTGGCCTCTTGGAGTTTTCTCGCTGTTGATGCCGACATTTAAATTTATAATGACACACATATTGGAAAGTTACACCATTGAAAAGAGATTTTCTTAACTTGACGTATAACTTGTTTATGTTCACTTATTTCAAACAGCGAAAATACACGTATTAAATTTGTAAGTTATGTAAGTCCCACACGTTCCACATGTATTATAATTTGATATATTACTTCTTATTATCCTATTACAAAAATATTGTTTTTCCAAATTCGTATACCTACGTGAGTACTTCTTATATCTATCACTAACTTTTGTGCTTTTAAAACATTTACCTCTGAACCCAAAACCGATGAACCGTTTTAATTTTAATTTTCTGAGTCCGAATTTGAACTTGAACCATAAATATGTATATTTCGTTTTAGGTCAATCATTCATATGCTCTGGCATCTTAAAATACTTTGGAAGACCAGTAGATTGTAAAAACATAATAATTATTATAACTTATCTAAAATGTGGCATATTACAGTAATGACAAAAAATCGTGGCATATTACTGTAATGACAAAAAATCGTAAAACAGAAATGAACTTAAGTATACAATACTTATGTATGTTCATTCACCACCTACACTTAAAACTTAAATTTGGTTTTATTTAGTTACAGTTGATATTTAAATAATTTAATTTAAAATCGAAACATGTTTTATAAATTTTTCGCGTCACTATGAAAACATACTTGGACTCTAAGGGCCGATTATACAATCAGTGATTAAATTTTTAACTCTCAGTTAAATAAACAAAGTTGAAGCAAAATGAACTGTCAAATGAAAAATTAATCATTTCAGTCAATAATCCGTTTAAATTTTCTTTATGTAACTTACAGTTAAAATTCTAATCGGAGATTGTGAAACTGGCCTTAAGGGGCAGCTGCCCCCTGGTTAACTGCTTTATGCAAATGATACTGAATGAATGATTGCAATCAAGTGGAATTCGTGTATGTAGTCACTGTACTATGTAAGGGTGACCGATTGCATGAAAGCAGACGAATATAGGTATTTGTTCACTTTCGGATTATTTCTCTCAGTGAACGATACTTCAAAGATATTTCGTCGAATTCAGTGAGCAATGTGGACAGAAAAATGAACAGATCGTTTCTGTGTGTGCCTATCTCTGCCTACATGCATCTAAAAATAGTTTTCAATTTTCCGCAACCTGCGGAACGGATTCAGGGGATTAAATGAAAATGTTTACAATTAATTAAGCATAATCTATTTCTAAGTATAAAACTAGCAAATCATATTATTGCTACTTAGGTATGTTAACTGTTCAGTATTAATATAATTACCCAATATTTTGTCTTTTATTTTGGATTGTTAATAATTTCATTTATAGGAGAGTAATACGAAAGGAAATGGATTTTAATGGAAACAAACATTATTTACTTAGTTATTAGAGAGTGTACATACAAAATAAATATATACGAAAAAGTAATGGGCGGATGAACTTGGAGGTGTTTGTAATCTACGCCATGTAAATTATGTTATTGTCTACGCGTAGATAATGATATACGTCATTAAAATAAATAATAAATTTTCGTCCATATCAATCTATTTTAAGTAGAATTTTGTGTATATATTACCATAATTATAATTTTCATCTATCAAAAATGCATTAAATACACATAATTTAATTTCACATTCGTCCTAAAATAAATATACCCGCAAAAGAAAGAATATATTACTCTGAAAGGTTTGAATTTATCCTCAATATTTCAAAAATATGTAAATGAACATTATTTTCCTTTCAGCATGTCATTTAAATTTTTATACCCATATTCAAATAAGCAAGCAATTACAGTATACTGTGTATACGTCAACAAAGTATGTAGCTGCAGTAAATTAATTTAAACTTGAATTATTTTCTTAATAACTATTTCCAGAAAGCGCAATCGAGGTGAACTTAGCGATGCGTCGCCCAGCGACGGGCGAATGTAGGCCTACCGTTCAACCAAGTACATCGCAACTAAATTCTTCATTAATAAGGGTGATATAAAGAATCCTGGAGTAATATACAGTGATTACGCGATGCAGGGAAAATTACTAGTGCCCGTAGATATTAATTAAATTATAAACAGAAATGTGACGATTGAATTTTAAATCAAAATACAAAATTTATTTTAATAGTCATCTGCTGCACCCCTACGGGATGGCCAGCTACATGGCTATATGGGGGTGATTAGTAGAGTCCTTAGCTATAAAGTCAAATAGTATTTGAAGTGGTACAATGCCGTATTTTTTTATTTTTATTATTTTTCAGACTTTGTATAAAGCAATGTATATGCGGTTATGTTTAAGGGTTACCTACAACACCCCTACGGGATGGCCAGCTACAAGGCTATATGGGGGTGATTAGTAGGGTCCTTAGCTATAAAATAAAAAAGTACTTGAAGTGGTACAATGCCGTATTTTTTTATTTTAATTATTTTTCAGACTTTGTATAAAGCAATGTATATGCGGTTATGTTTAAGGGTTACCTACAACACCCGTACGGGATGGCCAGCTACATGGCTATATGGGGGTGATTAGTAGGGTCCTTAGCTATAAAATAAAAAAGTATTTGAAGTGGTACAACGCCGTTTTTTTTTTATTTTAATTATTTTTCAGACTTTGTATAAAGCAATGTATATGCGGTTATGTTTAAGGGTTATCTACAACACCCGTACGGGATGGCCAGCTACAAGGCTATATGGGGGTGATTAGTAGGGTCCTTAGCTATAAAATCAAATAGAAATTGAAGTGGTAAAACGCCGTATTTTTTTTATTTTAATTATTTTTCAGACTTAGTATAAAGTAATGTATATGCGGTTATATTTAAGGGTTACTTACAACACCCGTACGGGATGGCCAGCTACAAGGCTATATGGGGGTGATTAGTAGGGTCCTCAGGTATAAAATCAAATAGAAATTGAAGTGGTACAACGCCGTATTTTTTTATTTTAATTATTTTTCAGACTATGTATAAAGCAATGTATATGCGGTTATGTTTAAAGGTTACCTACAACACCCCTACGGGATGGACAGCTACAAGGCTATATGGGGGTGATTAGTAGGGTCCTCAGGTATAAAATCAAATAGAAATTGAAGTGGTACAACGCCGTATTTTTTTTATTTTAATTATTTTTCAGACTATGTATAAAGTAATGTATATGCGGTTATGTTTAAGGGTTACCTACAACACCCGTACGGGATGGCCAGCTACAAGGCTATACGGGGGTGATTAGTAGGGTCCTTAGCTATAAAATCAAATAGAAATTGAAGTGGTACAACGCCGTTTTTTTTTTATTTTAATTATTTTTCAGACTTTGTATAAAGCAATGTATATGCGGTTATGTTTAAGGGTTACCTACAACACCCCTACGGGATGGCCAGCTACAAGGCTATGTGGGGGTGATTAGTAGGGTCCTTAGCTATAAATTCAAATAGAAATTGAAGTGGTACAACGCCGTTTTTTGTATTTTTCAGACTATGTATAAAGCAATATATATGCGGTTATGTTTAAGGGTTACCTACAACACCCCTACGGGATGGCCAGCTACAACGCTATATGGTGGTGATTAGTAGGGGTCCTTAGGTATAAAATCAAATAGAATTTGAAGTGGTACAACGCCGTATTTTTTGTATTTTAATTATTTTTCAGACTTTGTATAAAGCAATATATATACAGAGTGTAACACCAGAACCGACCACCGCCATTATTTTCTTTATTATAGTTACAAAAAAATACTATAGAATAAATTTGTAGGAGACCAAGTAGTGGGACATCCCATTAAAAAAGAGAATATTTTTTTAAACCAGTGGTTGTCAAGTTACAACATTAAAGTTATATTTTTTCAAATGGGATTATACATATTATGCCTATTCGATAGAGTGTTTTTTTTCGGAATTCAACTATGAGATTATTTTATATCCTTACATAACAAAAATATTGAGAAAAATTCAATTGAAATTTAAATAAATTTTATTTGACTTATAGCTAAGGACCCTACTAATCACCTCCATATAGCCATGTAGCTGGCCATCCCGTACGGGTGTTGTAGGTAACCCTTAAACATAACCGCATATACATTGCTTTATACATAGTCTGAAAAATAATTAAAATACAAAAAAAAACGGCGTTGTACCACTTCAAATACTTTTTTTATTTTATAGCCAAGGACTCTACTAATCACCCCCATATAGCCTTGTGGCTGGCCATCCCGTAGGGGTGTTGTAGGTAACCCTTAAATATAACCGCATATACATTACTTTATACTAAGTCTGAAAAATAATTAAAATAAAAAAATTACGGCGTTTTACCACTTCAATTTCTATTAGATTTTATAGCTAAGGACCCTACTAATCACCCCGATATAGCCTTGAAGCTGTTGTAGGTAACCCTTAAACATAACCGCATATACATTGCTTTATACAAAGTCTGAAAAATAATTAAAATAAAAAAAACGGCGTTGTACCACTTCAAATTCTATTTGATTTTATACCTAAGGACCCCTACTAATCACCCCCATATAGCCTTGTAGCTGGCCATCCCGTAGGGGTGTTGTAGGTAACCCTTAAACATAACCGCATATACATTGCTTTATACAAAGTCTGAAAAATAATTAAAATAAAAAAATACGGCATTGTACACTTCAAGTACTTTTTTATTTTATAGCTAAGGACCCTACTAATCACCCCCATATAGCCATGTAGCTGGCCATCCCGTAGGGGTGTTGTAGGTAACCCTTAAACATAACCGCATATACATTGCTTTATACGAAGTCTGAAAAATAATTAAAATAAAAAAATACGGCGTTGTACCACTTTAAATACTTTTTTATTTTATAGCTAAGGACCCTACTAATCACCCTCATATAGCCTTGTAGCTGGCCATCCCGTAGGGGTGTTGTAGGTAACCCTTAAATATAACCGCATATACATTACTTTATACTAAGTCTGAAAAATAATAAAAATTAAAAAAAATACGGCGTTGTACCACTTCAATTTCTATTTGATTTTATACCTGAGGACCCTTCTAATCACCCCCATATAGCCTTGTAGCTGGCCATCCCGTAGGGGTGTTTTAGGTAACCTTTAAACATAACCGCATATACATTACTTTATACTAAGTCTGAAAAATAATTAAAATAAAAAAAATACGGCGTTGTACCACTTCAATTTCTATTTAATTTTATAGCTAAGGACCCTACTAATCATCCCCATATAGCCTTGTAGCTGGCCATCCCGTAGGGATGTTGTAGGTAACCCTTGAACATAACCGCATATACTTTGCTTTATACTAAGTCTGAAAAACAATTGAAATAAAAAAAATACGGCGTTGTACCACTTCAATTTCTATTTGATTTTATACCTGAGGACCCTACTAATCACCCCCATATAGCCTTGTAGCTGGCCATCCCGTAGGAGTGTTGTAGGTAACCTTTAAACATAACCGCATATACATTGCTTTATACATAGTCTGAAAAATAATTAAAATAAAAAAAATACGGCGTTGTACCACTTCAATTTCTATTTAATTTTATAGCTAAGGACCCTACTAATCATCCCCATATAGCCTTGTAGCTGGCCATCCCGTAGGGATGTTGTAGGTAACCCTTGAACATAACCGCATATACTTTGCTTTATACTAAGTCTGAAAAACAATTGAAATAAAAAAAATACGGCGTTGTACCACTTCAATTTCTATTTAATTTTATAGCTAAGGACCCTACTAATCATCCCCATATAGCCTTGTAGCTGACCATCCCGTAGGGATGTTGTAGGTAACCCTTGAACATAACCGCATATACTTTGCTTTATACTAAGTCTGAAAAACAATTGAAATAAAAAAAATACGGCGTTGTACCACTTCAATTTCTATTTGATTTTATACCTGAGGACCCTACTAATCACCCCCATATAGCCTTGTAGCTGGCCATCCCGTAGGGGTGTTGTAGGTAACCTTTAAACATAACCGCATATACATTGCTTTATACATAGTCTGAAAAATAATTAAAATAAAAAAAATACGGCGTTGTACCATTTCAATTTCTATTTGATTTTATACCTGAGGACCTTACCAATCACCCCCATATAGCTTTGTAGCTGGCCATCCCGTACGGGTGTTGTAGGTAACCCTTAAATATAACCGCATATACATTACTTTATACTAAGTCTGAAAAATAATTAAATAAAAAAATACGGAGTTTTACCACTTCAATTTCTATTTGATTTTATAGCTAAGGAGCCTACTAATCACCCCCATATAGCCTTGAAGCTGTTGTAGATAACCCTTAAACATAACCGCATATACATTGCTTTATACAAAGTCTGAAAAATAATTAAAATAAAAAAAAAACGGCGTTGTACCACTTCAAATACTTTTTTATTTTATAGCTAAGGACCCTACTAATCACCCCCATATAGCCTTGTAGCTGGCCATCCCGTAGGGGTGTTGTAGGTAACCCTCAAACATAACCGCATATTATACATTGCTTTATACAAAGTCTGAAAAATAATAAAAATAAAAAAATACGGCATTGTACGACTTCAAATACTATTCTTTATATCACCCTTATTAATGAAGAATGTAGTTGCGATGTACTTGGTTGAACGGTAGGCCTACACTCGCCCGTCGCTGGGCGACGCATCGCTAAGTTCACCTCGATGAAAGCGCAGCTGTAAACTTGTCACATGACGCTGTGAATATTATTTGCATAATGTAATATTTTAAGTTTTCAACGGTAGTACGGTATTCGTATACCGATTTACGCTAAATTTTTAAAATGTTACTAACAGAAATACTAGTGATTTATTCATAAATAACAATTTTTATAATATGCAATTTTTTCAATAACATTTGTTTTTATTTCCCTCATGATAATCTGTCTCATCTATCTGACCTAACAAAGCACTATAGAAAACATATATTCAACATTACAGAGCTACCAATTAGCGATTAAAGTCTTTGAATAAAAACCTCGTTAGCATATTGCTGACATTATACGCCAATATGCTAGAATTTATAAGAAGAAACATTAGTATCAATGGAAATTTAAAAGTACGCAAATACATAATTCGCAAAGCATTATGACGTCTGTATATACGCATGTCGACAACACATTTTGTATACCACAATGATCTACGTAAAATAAAAAAATAAAAAATCTGTTGTGGCCAGCACAATACCTTCCGTCAATCCTGTGTGTTATGCATAAATTCCATACATAAATTTTCTTGCAAAAGATTCTAAATTTCCAGTAAAATTATTTCATTAACGAACTATGAAAATTGCACTTGACACTAACATCTTCTTCTTCTTTAGCCTTCCCCATTCGTTAGGGTTCGCTATTTTTTATTTTCTTCTTCCACTCATTTCTGTTTTACGTGTTGTTCTCATTCAGTTCCTTTTCTCTCAAGTCCTCCGCAATACAGTTCTTCCATCTTATCTTTGGTCTTCCTCTGTTTCTTCAACCTTCTATTACTAAGCTATTTATTCTTCATCCAATATATTCTTCATTTCTCCTCATGACATTTTCAAACCAATGTAATAATCTCGCTTGTATCTTTCTAGAAACTTGTAACACTAGATTTATTTACTTACCTATCTTTCCGTGTCTTCCTCAACATCTACTTCAACATTCTTATCTCTACCACATTAATTTACTTTTTATTTATACTCACATGTCAATTTGAATTATATGAATATATTAGTAGTTTCCATGTTTAGCATAGCTGGCTGATTTATAAAATTTAATTTCTTTAAAATTCTTTAGCTCTATATCTATTGAATATGAAGTATAAAATGCAATCAAATCGTATAAGAGAATAATATATTCTTTAAGTTATAATAATGTTAAATGTCAATAAATCAAATTTAACTGTTAAATCTCCAAATGAGGGTACTTCTCCAATTATAATCTAATCAGTTGTTCTTCTGGATGTAAACTTGAGAAATACGAAAAAATTATAATTTTTGGAATCGTGGTACTGAAGTTATGCGATCCGAAACTTTTGTCACACACACACACACACACACACACAGACACATACACACACACACAGACACACACACACAGACACACACACACACACACATACATACATACATACATACATATATACATACATACAGACATCATCGTAAAAATGACAAAATCGTATTATATGGACCCTAAAACATGCTTAATCACTAAAAACTCATCATTGATTTTTTTGACCAAAGACAATACCTTCCTTACCTAAAGGTGACGGAAGGTAAAAAGGAATCCAGAATATATGTATGTTAGAAGGAAGATGGGAACTTTAGTCTTCATTCTTTTATTGGGAATTAAGTTCGATATTATTATAAATACAAAAACGTGAACGTTTTGGCCCTAACTGTGGCCATCTTCAGCTACAATGGTTACGAATGGCAAATATAATAGGTACAAATATTAGTGGTAACTTACCATAATTGACAATTCATTTTATGTATTAAATACGTAATTTTAAATTACCGCCTTCATTCAAATAAATTCACCAACGGTTATCAACTGATACCTATTCTTCTTATTATTATTGGTTTTTTACCTCTCGCTAAGAGAGGTATTGCATTCATGCTAAAAATCACATATCCATATTTTATTGAATAAGCACGTTTTAAGGTCCCTACAATCCGATTTTCACATTTTTACGATGATGTCTGTGTGTGTGTGTGTGTGTGTGTGTGTGTGTGTGTGTGTGTGTGTGTGTGGATGTATGTGTGTATGTATGTAGGATGTTGGAAGGACGATTACTCAAAAACTATAAGACTTAAAAATTGTTTAATTACGTATTTTCCAATCGGACATTCATGGGAAGATCTGAAAAGGTTTTGGTAACAATTGGACAACCGGAAGTAGAAGATTCTTGAAAAAAAATCTTCTAAATAATATTTTTTGAAAATTTTTCTTGGTAATATTAAAGAAAATTAAATTCTTTATATGATACATTTAAATATTTTATTATATATTCTATGGATTTAGAGATAAAAGAAATATAATAAATAAAATAACGTTATAATAAATTTTACAGCCGAAAGGATGCCATGGAAAATAGTTGACCAGTTGAACTGTTTGTAACTGACAGATAAATGTCAGTGTCAGAAATTAATAGATATTACTAAAGAGTTTTTCTGGGAAGTACATATACATTATATTATTTCTTAATGTATTAGTAGTTAAATATTTAAGATTATAGGTCTATTACATATATCCTTCAAAAATTCAGTCAATCCTGACAATGAATTGGAAACATTTCGAAAAATTAGAAGAGGACAAAATTTCTTCATATAATGAATTTAAAATTAAACAATCTAAATATAAGAAATAGATATATGTAAGTACAATTTTTGGTGTAGAATGTAGGTATACAAGAAATGTTAAATACAATAGGGCGCCTTGACAAGCAGATATGGGGACTCATGTCAGAATGATAGCTAGTAATTATGTATATAGATGTATCATAATTTCTCATTCTAAATTTAGTGATTTTCCAATTCCATATGGTTTATTTTCCTCGACAAGTAAATTCCACACTCCTGGTGACAAATTAACTACGTGTATTTAGAAAATCTTGAAATTCTGAATGAAACATACTGACTAATTATCATTCTGAAACGGGCCCCCACATCTGCTTGTCAAGGCCAACAATGTAACATGACTGTTCGCGCCCTATACTTATGTAACCAAAAAAGGAAGTGGCGAGAGGTATTGTGCTGGCCACAACAGATTTTTTTTTCTATAACTTTAATCTTGAGAAGCACTTCCGTGTCGACAGCTAACAAGCAATGCCGTAGCATGGCTGAAAGGTTTTTTACCTATATTCATCGTCGTAATTTTATAAAAATGACCTATAAATTTAAGTTAAAAAAAATAGACATTATTTTAATACATAAAATGAATTGCTAATTATGGTAAGTTATCACTAATATTTGTACCTATTATATTTGTCATTCATAACCATTGTAGCTTTAGATGGCCACATTTAGGGCCGAAACGTCCACGTTTTTGTATTTATAATAATATGGAACTTAATGCCCAATAAAATAATATATACAAAATATATGTAGAAAAAATGAAACAGATTTTAATATAAATGTAAATTAATATTAACTAAAGAAACCAATAACTCTGTCTGCCTGGAATATATTAATATTGTATGGTACTCTACGTAAATATTTCATTTTGTTGACAATGGACAGAAAGTTTTCTACAAAGCAAGTAAGTCTTTCAGCAGTTTTGTGTTTTGCGGCCGCAGTTAGCTTAGGTCATACTAAGATGTATTTAGAAAAGTAAGAGCGCCATTTTTAAATATTTTTCTGTTCGTTAGATATGAAATTAAATAGAATTTTTTCCATATATTATAAATAAAAATCCTTTTAAGAACATCGTCAGTTTTTATTCTATTTTATTCGTAGTAAATTACTATGGTATACAAAATGTATTGTCATAAAATGCACAGCCGTAGTCGTAGAAATAGTTAATTAGTATATAGTGAAAATGATTAGACAGAAGACTCACGTCATCAACCTGAAAAAAACCTTATAAAATGAAATATACCTTGTAGAAATTTTTGGGTGTTATTTATTTTTAAAAGAAAAAGAAAAAAAAGTACTGGTATTAAGTAATGTATATATTAAATTTATTTACAGTTATTTCTAAGTCAATCGTTATTCCTTTTATGGAATATAAAAGTATTTGAAATAATTGTAGTTTATTTTCGTACCATACGTTGGCACTACTGAGAATGACTATGTTGTGCCAAAAAAGTTTATATTCCGTAAAAGGAACAAGGATATATGTTTCTTTAATACTAGTATTTTTTTTCTTCTTTTTTAAAAAATAAATAACAACTAATAATTACTACAGGTTATATTTCTTTTTATAAGGTTTTTTTCAGGTTAATGACGTGAGTCATCTGTCTAATCATTTTCACTATATACTAATTAACTATTTGTACGACTACGGCTGTGCATTTTATGACAATACATTTTGTATATATCCACTCGTACAAATGGTTTGTCGTACGTATAATCGTCAGTGATGGCTAATAAATTTCTGTCGTACAAATATAAATGTTGGCACAGCAAATTCCTAAACTCACCAAAATGGAGTTATAATTTAAATTGTAACTGTAATTATCAAAGAAAATTACATCGCATTATTATCATGTGTGTTGTGTATAAAACAAAGTATCGATTAAGAACACAATACTTTAATAATTCATACTGAATTATAACAATGTACATAAATAACAATCACATTGAACTGAATCAGAATAATATTTTGTTATACATATTTATTTTTTATTTCCATGACCATTTGATTTCTGACGAAAATGTCAAATTTAGTGCTACAGATATGCTGTTGCATTAAATGAAGACTTTCTAAAAGTAAAAATTAATTTTAAATAAGTTTAAAAATCCTATATTAAACACCTATGTTCCGCATTTCGTGTCCTGTGTACCATGACGCCCACAATTTTTATTTTTATTTTTGTTAAAATATATAATCTAAAATAGTTTGAATATCTGCAAAACTCAGTATTTTTTTATTCGGACAGGTTAAAAAAATCAGCACAATTTTTTTTTTGACGTTGACTTCTTTGGTCTAATTTGTGTGACTGTATCTCTTATAGTTCTCGAGATATTAATGTTGAATAAGACAATTAGGACACATGTATATTCAAGTCTTTGAATTTCGAGCTGTTGTTCATTTAACTATAAATTAAATAACTGTAATTGAGTAACTGTTTGACTTAGAGCAACAATCTTTATTGTTATGTTGAGGAGAATTCAGTGAACAAGTTGCAATTCTCTCAGTATTTGTTTCTTATACTTCATATACAGGTACACATGTTATCTGTTCCCGCCTGAACGTTTAAGAATAGGTAACAAAGAATACATTTCACTAGCCACTTCGTGTAAATTACTTTAAACCGAATAATCACAGTGGGTAAGAACAAAAAAAAAACAAGTCACTTATGAAAAGTAAAATAGAATGTCTATTCATGAATTTTCAGGCGGGGACAGATAAAATGGGCATTCTCTATACGAACTTTCGCTGACTTGTCAAAGTTATGTTAGAAACGAGGGAAGTTTATTCCAAGAAAAGTGAAGGTTGACGTGCTTTATATACAAGTTGTCTTGTTACCAGCAAGTTATTAGATTCCACTGAGTCACAACCATCTCTTGTTTAGTGTTAGTGTCGAAATGAGTATCTATCGGTACTTGCATCTTGTACAGCTTCCTGAATGTAATTAATTTATAAATTTCAATTTACTTAGCAATACACTTGAGAGAAACTAATGGTAGTTTGTAGTTTGAACTACTATAATCCAATGAAATGAAATAATACAAGAGTGATTACACAGGATGGTTGAAAGAATAAGGATAAATCACAAATAACTATGGTCTTTATTATTAATTTTAGTCAGTATAAATTACAAAGTTGTGGGTGAAGTTAAATGTCACTTTTTGATGTGAAAACGTTCTGAATTCTATTTCCGATTTCTCTGGGAGCAAAATCATGTATATACAGGATGTTTCATATAATACAAAACTTTGGAGTATGAATTTTAAATACCAACACGAGAAAAAAAAGTCCTAACAGAGATACCGGCGATTTATATTAAGTGAAGCGTAATATTTAAATAGCAGAAAATAGTTGGCTTATATCCTTGCATCCCCTTTCTGTTCATTTCATTTTACCAGGAGCGGACCGCGAACTGAGGGGGCCCTGGGCTAACACTGTTTGGAGGGGGGGTTTCAATGCAGCATTATGTTTTGAACGTATATTTAGTCAACAAGAGTAGGAAAATTAGCATACATTAATTACGAATAGTAAAGGTTACCTCGATATTTTACAAGCAAATTTGAAGTTATGTGCCGAAAAATAGGGTGTAGCAGACAATTTTGATTTCACGAGAATGGCTATTGTATAAAATAAACTAAATCATCCCCTAGAATCATCGGACTTAAACCCAATTAAGTAGGTGCGAGAAATTCCTGAAAGAAACACTCGCACGGTACAACTATATCATCATCATTACTGAAATATGTGTATAAAGCACTTATTTATTTTTATTTCAGTTAGCAATTTCTCAAAATTATATTTTACTGTATTACTGTATTTACAAATTAATGTTGTCCTATAACTAATGACCTACTTCTACGACCATTCTTATAATAAAATATAAAATAATTATTTTCTATTTCGGTGTTTTTATAAGTCTATAAAAGCACTGAAAAGACGTTATATAGAAGATCTATAAGCACACTGTTTGATACAATGTATTAATATTAATGTATACAATCAGACAAAATTCACAACACTCAATACAGAAGCTGTCAAAATGTAAAATTTCAATTGTTTACTATTTGCCAAAATTTGTTGTTGTTAGTGGTTTGAAATTTTGATATAAGCCCCAAAAAAGCGACAGACGGAGTTCGGGGGTAAAATTTTATTTATTTTTTTGATAATCCTTACAGTTTTAGAAATATTGGGCACTATCTATTTTCGCCAAAATTTTATATAAAAGATAATATGAAAAGAATACTGAAGTGAAATATAAATATTTATTTTTATTTAATAAATATATTTTCGGCAGAAATCTTTTGTGTCGTTATTTTATGAGAAACAATAGGTTCGAAAATGAACTATTGTACGAACTGTTTTACGGATGAATTCAGCCAAGAATCCAATAATTTCATTGTATGAACTCGCTACAACATACGTGTAACGAAATCTATTGAAAACCGTTACTTATTGTGCACAACTTGTCTGAAAAGATTTGTATGTTCTTCATCCGGTTCTGGATACCATACAGGGTGTTCATTTTAAATGGTACACTGTTGCTATCTCGAGAACTGTAAGAGCTACGAGGTCGGTTAAATTAGCAAAGAATTTATATATAAGACATTTGGTTGAGATATTCTGTAACCTGACGAGATTTGTGTGTAGGTGCTCCGTATTGTTGAAAGTGAATATCTCTTAGAAGGTCCAGTTGTAAATCATCTAAAATATCTTCTAGAATATTTTGTAAAACTTCTAAATAACTATCTCCCGTCCAATATGCTTTCATACATGTGAAAAAATATTTTGTTACTTAAAATGCCGCACCACACATTAACATTGAAGTTTCTTTGAAAATTTCTGTCACAAATCAATATAAGGTTTTCAGTACTCCAATATTAATTATTATTTACAATGTACATGCCATTATTCGAAAAATTCACCTCATCAGTCCAAATATATTTTTTAAACAAATTTACACCTTCATTTAACTGTAAATAACAAAATTCCAGTCGCAGATCGTAGTCACCAGATTGCAGATGTTGTACTTCGTTAAGTTTGTAAGGGTTATATTTATTTTTTTCAAAATTTTATGTACTGCGCCTACACTTACACAACATTCAACAGCGGCCCTTATGATGGAAAGTCTTGCATTCCCAAAACATTTATTTCATTAGTTTCATCATTATGGCGTCTTCGTTTATTTATAAATGAAGAGGTATTGGAACATAAACAAATTTCCAACCTCCGAAAGTAATTATTAGTCGGCACATGTCGCTCAGGATACAACTCACTGTAATGTTTACAGCTGCATTCGAATATTTTCTACATAACATATATACTTCATACATGTGTACCTTCTTATTGTGAGAAAAATTATTCATTTTGTTGTTATAATACAGAAATACAGGAGTACACTGCAAAAGTTTGACAAAAATTATATTTATTGATATGTTTTCTTTCATGGCACTCTTTGCATAGGCATATTTAAAAAAAATTATACATTTTTAATTTTGCATTTTTCTCCAAAAGTGTACCACTTAAAATGAACAACTTGTAACATGTATATTCGCTGCATGTTACTCGTACTGGTATATGTATACGTTCCATATTGGAAGTATTTGAACAATACTTAAATAACATTCTTAACAAGTTTTTAAATAGCTCACAAAGTTTCATAAAGACTGAACAAGAACTATTTTAATTTATAATGTTGAAGAACTAAATAATAATATAGCATACAAAATAAGATTAAATGAAACGAATTTAAAAGAAAACATTCCTATATTTCTATCTGTAAGTTTTCAAAGTTTTCTACGAAAACATAGAGATAAAAGACCATGCAAAGTCTACCGTTCGAAATATAAATTCTTTGAAAATATTGCATGTGTCTTTGACATACATTCACCGTTTATTTTATTTATTTTGAGTAGGAGTAGCAATGCTATTGAATTGGACAACTTTCCTTCATAAATATGAAGAACCTTGTTAGATGATAGCTAAGAAAATATTCAGGACTTTATTTATTTATTTATTCTTACATATTCCGTGCAAAATTTACAAAATTCGAAGAATAAATTTGTAACTAATTCAATATTTATTAAAGTTGAATGTTTTGTTGGATACATTAAAAACTTGCAAAATTAATTACACTCAATATAAAGCATACATTTTAGTGCTACTGATTTCAATATAACATAATTAATAATAAGATAATTTATTTAAAGTTAATTTATTTTTTGTCATATTGAAGAGTACTAATTGAAACAGTGGCACTGGCACTAAAATATAGGTATATCTACTTCCTGTAAAGTGCAATTAATTTGGAGTCATGAAACAGCTTGGATACTGTGATCATTATCACTTAAGATTAAGAATTACAAAAAAGAATTGATTAACAATGAAAATTACAAATAACGAAACACCGTAACCAGTATCTACCAAGATTTTGAGAACTATAACAGCTAACCTTGAACTAATCTTTAATCCTGTTACTTCTAGAATTACTACTTAATTTTGCAAATTCTGAAATTTCGCAGCAAATCCGAATGAACGTTGTTATTCTCATAATTTATGGACTGGCTGCAGGTATACAATTTGGTCAATTTTCTTCTTCATCTTTATGTTTGTTTATATCATCATTTTTATTGCGGCATTTAATATTAAACGACGTAATGTCTTCAAAATCGTGCAGCAGTAATAATTATTTTCAATTTAATATTTTAGTTTTATTTTAAAATGTTAATAACAAATAAAATACTTAAATTTTGAAATTCCATTATGTATCATTCACGGTTATGAAATATAAATAATGCACGCGAGTGTAGAGATGAAAGCGAGAGCAGGCAGATTATTTTTACTAACTCATCAAATATGCTGGATGAGTTGGGTCAGTTCAGGAATAATTTTTCTGGGTGAATTGAAATATGTCATGTAAACAAAACTAAGCTAACCAGGTTATTTTAAAAGTCCCAAATAAACACGGGCCATTACAAAGTTTTCTAAATATAAGTAATAATGTAAATATTGTTTTTCTAAGTTCCAAGTTCATTTTATTTTCAAATCTTTTACACGTCCGGCAACATTTGTCCAGTTTAAGCTCCGTTATTATTATTTTGCTCCATAAATCCCAATATACGCTTATCTTGTTCACTCTGCGTAGTTAAAAAATGAATGAATTTTTATCGTATTCAATTACAGGACGTATTATTTACTTTTTAATCAAATTTATTAGCAAATCATTTAATTTTTTCCTCAGTTTTGAATTTAAAAATTGTTTTTTTAACCAGATTTGTAACTGAAATATTGTATTCTTTGTTTCTACTTAAATCGTTATTTGTTTATCTATGGCCATTTAAATTTTTCTTTTAAAATTACATGTGTATATTTCACAAATTAATGAAATTCTATATATTACAATTGTAAATTGAGTTGATATGAAAAGATAACGTCCATTTATTAATCAAGTGATAAATAAATGCAGCACATGAACCAGGTATTTACTGAAGTAATCAATAAATCGGCAATAAATTTTAGAGTTGCAGGGAAGTTAAAAAGACATAGTATTGTGAAGTCAATGTTTTATTTTTCTAAATTTACGAGAGCTATAAATTTAAATTCTATTCAGATAAGCTTTTTTGTTTTCGCCGTTTTTGTGAAATCACTTTAAAAATTAATTTACGATGTGACATGTTCTAAATTGGATAAATCAGTCTTCTTTAAATTTGTGTGGTTGAGAACATCTCCTTGAACATTTATATTAAAAAGAGCTATAAAATATAAATTTATTATAATACATTTATATCCATGATCAAGCACCTTACGAAATATTTTGTTAAAATAAATTATAACATAATATTTATATTTTCACAGATTTTGAAAATACGGGTATTATTTTTTTCAAAACTCGAACTCGTCTAAAAATTTAACTTTCTCATGTAAAACTATGTATGACTGGCAAATTTTCTCTACGTATATAATCAGAACGAAATCATGGCGTTCAGTTTTAAAATTCATTTTATGGACCCATCATTTATAAAAAAAAAATATGTAGACTAATTATTTTTTTAGGGATTTTGCATTTCCATGTTGAAAACTTTCATAATTATATATGCATATATCATTTTAAGGAAAAGTAAGAATAGTCTTCCTTCATGTTATTAAATTTTTATATTTACTAGCAGTTTCAAACATTAAAATGTTCAACTTCAGGTAACCGGTAAAAAATTTGTAAAAATAATATTTCCAAGCAAATGAAAATATTTTCAAAAACAAATATAGAATAATTTGGTAATTCTATTATGAAATGTTAATTTTAATTTAATTTTTATTAAATCTAAAATTAAAATATTTGTGCAATCGGGCATTAGAATTACAAACGTATACCTTTATAATTTTCGTTTCTGGTTGGTTTTGTAAAGTAATGTAGGTAATATAATATAAAAGTTGAACGTCGGGCTTTAATAGCAATAGTAGCATAATCATGTGGAGACTACAATTCATGTTAAAAATGACATAGACAGATTTTAATGATTAAGAACGTTTTAAGGTCCCTACAATCCGATTTTGATATTTTTACGATGATGCTAATTTTTGTTTTTGCTAGTAAAAGAAGAGTAAATTCTCTATCTGATACATATAAATATTTTTTTTTCAAACATCATAAAAGTAGCATCTTTGTGACTTGATTCACAATGTTTAATTTCTACGCCGCCAGAGTAGAAGTAGCTAATTTCCACGCCGCCGGCATAGAAATAAATATCCATAGAAACCATACAGAATCAACGAATAAGAAGTAACTTGTAGAAAAGAAACCTGTAATATCGCCATAATGTCACTATAACACACGAGGTAAAGTAACAATAAAGTTAATAAATACCATAAATACCTGTCAAATTTAAATAAATAACCTATGAATTGAAATATAAATAGAGTTTACTTTTGAGGAAATAACATATTACAGATTAGCAGACTTACAGGGACGGTAATGAACAGTAGAATACTTAAAATTAAAGATAAGAAAAGTTTATATTGTTTTCCAGTGATTCTTGGGCATATCTTTCAGCTACACTGTTAGATTTCCATCCAATTAAACAAGTTCAGGGAGCATACATTATAATACTTCAAATTTCGACAGAATTGTACGCACGGAAGATATAAAATTGCACAGTTTTTATTTAAATGTCAAAACGTGAAAATTTTCACTTCAATGTTTACAACAAAAAGTGAATAAATAAGTAAACTTCAGGGGGCATACATTATAATACTTCAAATTTCGACAGAATTGTACGCACGGAAGATATAAAATTGCACAGTGTTTATTTAAATGTCAAAACGTGAAAATTTTCACTTCAATGTTTACAACAAAAAGTGAATAAATAAGTATCCAAAATTACGGGGCAATTAAAATCGCAAACTTAATTTACGTAAAATGTAACGTCTGTAGTAGATATTTTTCTTTAAATATCTACGTTTGAAGAAAAAATACGTGCATGTCATTCGGAGTAAAAGTGTCTTTGTGTGCCTCGCGTGCAATTGTAAGACTCGCTTCGCTCGTCGTGCAAACTTCCGCACTCGCCACACAAAGTATCAATTTACTCCTAATAACACAATATATTATTATTATATGTTTATAGATTTAGAGATAAAGAAATATAAGTTATACGAGTATAATAATCTGTTGTAATAAATGTCACAGCCCAAATAATGTCATGGAAACCAATTAAAAAATTAAATGTAACTGACAGATAAATATCATGTCAAAATATATAGACTTTATTGAAAATTATTTTTAGGAAGTGCATACATTATATTATTTCTTATTTTATTCATAGTTAAATATTTAAAATTATAAGTATATTACATATACACTTAAAAAATACTATCAATCCCGACAATGAATTAAAAACATCTCGACAAATTAATGCGACTAATTTTTTTCATAGAATGAATTTAAAATTAAAACATCGAAATATAAAAAATAGATGTAACTAGAATTTTTAGTGTAGAGTGTAGGTATACAAGAAATGTTAAATACAATAGGGCGCGAGCAGTCATGTGACTTTGTTGGCCTTGACATGCAGATATGGGGCCCGTGTCTTAATGACAGCTAGTATTTATGTACATAGATGTCAAATATCATATTTTTTCATTCTAAATTTAGTGCTTTTCCAATTCCATGTGGTTTATTTTTCTCGACAAGTATATTCCACACTCCTGATGACAAATGAACTACGTGAATTTAGAAAATCTTGAAATTTTTAATGAAAATTTCTGACATTTAACATTTATGTACATAATTACTAAACAATGTCATATATATATATATATATATATATATATATATATATATATATATATATATATTTCGTAAATTGGAATACCCAGATATAAATATTCTAAATTTGTCTGAATGGAATATTTCTATGTATTTTCAATAAAATTAATGAAATATTCTAAAAGCAGAACATACTCGTATAGAAAGCAGGATGTTTTAAACTATTTTGTCAAAAGGAGAATCGACACGTAAGCATTGAAATGGAATCAAATAAATATTCACTGAAATATTTAAAATATTTAATTATAACTTTATGAAATGTTTTGCAAGATACGTTCGAATTTTAATTAAAAGCAGGTAAAAAAAATCTGATGTGGCCAGCACATAACCTCTCGCCGTATATTTTACCTGGCTGTATGCATAAAGCAAAGATTATTTTTATAAATACAAATAATATATTCATATAAATCTATGACGTATAAACTTCTTTATTATTCAATAATAGCATGTCTCAACATGAAGATATTTTACCATAAATTATGTTACAATAAATTACAAAGTAGAGTTTACCATATATAAATATTAGGCTGGTAACAGCAATTTTCAATTCGAACAACTTTGTTTACTTTCTCTTCATATTCTTCTAGTAAAAACATTAATTTTGGGCGGTCTAAAATGTATATATCTGGATTGTGCATCTATTCTTATATATCTTCTTTTACATTTTATTTTTTCATACTTGTTACATCTAAATAACCTTAATTCCCTTTAATAAAGTGACGGATAGATTGCACTCCGATTTTGTCAATATTTACAACTTACTTGAGAAGAATTTGATAGCTTTTTCGCAATTCAAAGTTACTCTAGTCTACAGTACTGGTGTACATTGTCCCATAATGTTTGAAACAAATTTAAGTCCTTCAACCTAGACTTGTCATCTCCATAATAGTCACAGATCAAGAACTAAGGGATTCTCCAAGTACATTTTTAATTCATTACTCATTATTTCTGACACTGACATTTATCTGTCAGTTACAAATAATTTAAATTATCAACTATTTTTCATGGCATTCTTTCGGCTGTCAAATTTATTACAACAGATTATTTTATATATTATACTTCTTTTATCTCTAAATCTATGGAATATATAATAAAATATTTAAATGTATCAGATAGAGAATTTAATTTTCTTTATTATTACCACGAAAAATTTTCAAAAAATAATATTTAGAAGATTTTTTTTCAAGAATCTTCTACTTCCGGTTGTCCAATTATTACCAAAACCTTTTCAGATCTTCCCATGAATGTCCGATTGGGAAATACGTTGTTAAACAAATTTTAAGTCTTATAGTTTTTGAGTAACCGTTCTTCCAACATCCCACACACACACATACACACACACACATCCACACACACACACACACACACACAGACATCATCGTAAAAATGTTAAAATCGGATTGTAGAGACCTTAAAACGTGCTTATTCAATAAAATCTGGATATGCGATTTTTAGCATGAATGCAATACCTCTCTTAGCGAGAGGTAAAAATCATGTGTTTTTATAATATGATCTGTGGATATAGCAATGAAAGTAAAATTATTATTTTAATGAATAGGCTCGTAAAATTCGTGTTATCTGGAAAAGATAAAAACATGCATAGGTCGAATATTAAAAAAAAAAAACATTGCAAAATCCGAGGCCAGCTGCATAGAGATGAATCAGGGTAATAAATTTTGACCGGCCTCTATATGCATTTCCGGCCATTGGGGTTTGGGGTTCACAAAAACCCGTTCACAGGGAAACCTGTGGGAGAACATTCGCCGACTGGGCATCTCTGTTTGAAATCACGTTATTTGTTTTCCATTTTCCACTTATTTGTTCGTTTCTCCATTTCCGGGCTACCTCATCTGATATCACATTGCAAAGCATAAAGATTCAATATTGCTTATAAAATGTGATTTTCAAAAGAGAAATTGGTTTTATTTACGGTAGTTCGTTTCACGAATAAATTTGTAACCAAGTTCTGTAAAATGAAGCAATAACTTCAGTTTGTTAAACACTGCAAATACACAACGCTTAATTACAACATCAGTTGATTTGGTATTTTATTTGTAAGTATTTATTTAGCTGAGAAAATAAGAAAACAATGTAAGTAATGGAAATAATAACAAAGAAATATACTTTACAAATATTCGGAAAGAAAATATATCAACCACAGAAACAGCAAATGAAAAGAAATTAAAAGTAATTTGGTTCATACCAAAGTGTCTATTATTATTCAAATGATTTTTTTTCAAAATCATAAAAGAAAAAAACATTTTGCCACTACAGAGAAAATATGTTAAAAATAAACCCTATAAAATTTCTATTATATTGACAGTTCAGTTGTCTAATATAGGTTACACAATACATAGGCTGCATAGTACAACTGCATTGTTCCAGCAATAATTTCTTAGGGTTCTTTTGAAGGTTCTCGCTGTATTCTCGAAATAAAATTTTAGAAAATCAACTATGTTTATAACAAAAGTTTGTGTTGTTAAAGCTCTAAATTCTTACAAAAATGGATTATTTTTGTTTCCGTATTCCCCCTTAGGAAAATTATTTTTCCTTCAGAGCTATGCAGCCTACCAGTTGAACTCTTGGTTTCAAATTGTACCTCGAGAAAAATTATGCATTTCTCTACATTGATGAAATAACTATTAATTCACAACATTCTTCCAGTATTAAAAAAAATTCGTTCACTAATTAAATTCATGTGATAATTTTTTCTACACATGAGTTGTGGAAAGTTCATATGAAATTGATTTGTGTTGAATTCTAATTAATTTAAATAATCTAAAGTACCTACTAAATTATCGAATTAATAACGAACCCCGCATCTCAATATTAGTTAATAAACATATTGTAAAGGGGGATACATTGATACTAGTACTATGAGCTAGTGAATTATGTATGGAAATTGTATTGGAAACACGTGTTAACTTCGTCGAAAATTAAACGTGTAATTATGGAATTACATTTAAGCTTTTTAGTTTTGGTTTAAACTTAATAACAAGCTAATTAAAAAAAAAGTGTTAATTCAACTAACTATTTATTGACTTAATATTTTGATAGGAGAATATAACGTTCAAGTCTACGAAAATTTAAAAAAAAGCTATCAAGCATTACTCAACGTTGCTTGGAACTGTAATCAAGTAAACCTTCAATCGAAGTACGAGTGAAGAGACAAGTAGCGACAATGAAACGAAATCGGGTACTCACGGTATACTCAAGTATGAGTCGAGGCGAAGTACTGACTATGGATGCGAGTATTGATGGTGCTTGAGGACTGCAAAATCATGCGCAATAAATGACGATTTTCGCGCCTTGAATTACTTAGTAACCGTCCCGCTCCTTTTCTTCTTACAGTTTGTATAGACTTTACCATTGACCGGTGGTCTGAATTTTACACCCTACCAGCCACCCTCCCCTCATGGTGAAATAATTAATAAAATAAAACCAAATTTAAGGAAAAATATTTATTATTTACTATAGGTATATTATATTTTTATTTAATTATATTTGCAATATAAATAAATGTTATTAAATTTATATGTCAAAATAAGTTGTCTTTTTGATATGAAATTGAGAAAGTATTTACTTTAAAAATATTATTAAAATATTTTATTTTACTATTAAAATAGTAATATTTTTCTATGGTAGAGGCTAGTCTCCGAAAATTTTAGACGCCCTGCATTCGGCTCTCGTCAGCCTTGATAATAAACGTGGAATTGTAAGTCCCATTTTGTACATTGTTTCATAGGTAAGATGAAACAAGATATAGTCTGGCAGCCTGACAAAGCCTATTCTTGTATTGAGTATTACAACTTAATATCATAGTAGAATTGCTTTGCTAGATCATGTATCCTAGACTCCATAGGACAACACACTACGTCAGATATGCTCTGTACCACTTCCGTTAGTACCCGTTGTCTAATATTATGGTCCAGTGCAAATCATAGCATAATCGATGCCACAAACCACATAACCACATAACAAGCTTAACGTCCAGTTGTCCAAGCGATCGTTTCCGTGGGGCTCGTGGTCACATAGTATTATAATTTATATATACATATAGGGTCTGGTGGCCGCGTGCGTGTCTGGTCGCGCATCCGGGGAACCGAGTTCGATTCCGACCGACGCTAAATATATAAAATTTTAAATGGCACAAAATTAACCCCTGTGGTGCACTCTCCACGCCAGCAATGAGTGCCCGTGAGGGGACGCCCGGTAAACGCCCGCACGGTACAAATATATCATCACCATTGGCAGATTGGCACACCCAGCAATGGGTAATATGTCGTGATGATATATTTTAAACTTTGGATCTAAGCAATTTTGGTTAAATACACATAATTTTGCACATTTTACGTGTACTAAGTAATAAAGGTAAAATTTACGACTGCACAATTGCTAAGGTCATTATTTACACGATGGATTTTGATGATTATGAACTACGAATACCGATATCCATAATTCCATGCCCGAGTGGTATTCGGTATTATTACTTATTTATAGGTGCAACATGGTAGGAAAGCAAGTGAAATTTATAGTCAAACGCATTTTTTTTTATTTTATTTTTCGCGTTTAATTTGTGAAAAAGATGGATATCTAATATATTTTTTATCAAGATTAATATCCACTTTTTCAGTAACTAATTATGCTAGTGATAGAATTTGTTTATAAATAGAATTGAGTTATTGTAATAATTGGAACTATATTAAATTCGAACAAACCTAAGACTACTCATCATGTAGTATATTCTTAAAATTTAATTTAGTATATCTTGAGTAGAGTAATGTAGTCTCAATTTAATTTACCAATAACACGTATATACAGGATGTAACACCAAAACCGACCACCGTCATTATTTTCTTTATTATTATAGTTACAAAAAATACTACAGAACAAAGTTATAAGAGACCAAGGGGGACATCCCATTAAAGAAAAAATAGTTTTTTAAACCAGTGGTTCTCAAGTTGCAACACAAAGGTACATTTTTTTAAATGGGATTATACATATTTTTTATGCTTATTCGACTGCGTCTTTTTTTCTGAATTCAACCATGTATTGGTTTTATATCTTCACATAATAAAAATATTGAAAAAAATGCGATTTAAATTTAAATAAATTTGATTTTTGTAGTCATATTTCAGTAGGCTATGCCATGAAAAACAAAACCTGCTATTTGTCAATTTGAATTATTTAGGATAGAAATCTAATAAAACACTGTTTATAACGTTTTTAACAAATATTGGTTTCATTTTAATTTAAGCTTAATTGTTTTTCATTCATAGCCTACTGAAAAATAATTATAAAAATTAAATTTATTTAAATTTCAATTGACTTTTTCTCAATATTTTTGTTATGTAAGGATATAAAATAATCTCATGCTTGAATTCAGAAAGAAATGCGCTAGCGAATAGGTATATAAAATATGTAGAATTCTATTTGAAAAAATATAACTTTATGTTATAACTTGAGAACCACTGGTTTAAAAAAAATATTTAATTCTGTAATGGGATGTCCCCCTTGGTCTCCTACAACTTTGGGTATATATATATATATATATATATATATATATATATATATATATATATATATATATATATATATATATATATATAGTATAATTACAGGTATACAGAAACGAAAATTATTAATTCTTACTATTAAAATAACTTCAATAAGCCTTTATAAAGCAATGCGTGTATTCGGTCTTTTTTAGAGAAAAAATGGAATAACTTGGCAACACCATGGAAAACTAAAACAAAATTCATATGTTCGTATAGGTGAATCAAATACAATTAAAAAAAAAAAATATATACGGTGTTCCATTTAAAAAAGGAGAAACTATTCTCGCCGAGCCGTAATGCAACACCCTGTATATGTGAAAATAATTTTACGTTATGCTCCTTGACTAGACTAATAAATTCTGTTAATAAACTTATGCTGTATTTCTAACGACAAGGGAGATATCGAAGACGGCGATTTCGGTGACTAATCCTGTATATATATATATATATATATATATATATATATATATATATATATATATATATATATATATATATATATATATATATATATATATATATATATATATATATATATATATATATATATATATATATATATATACAGTTCAAACTCTATGACTGCTTGTCTGAGCACCCGGCTAAGCAAGCGATTATCATAACATAATAATATAGGCTGGTATTCTGAGGTCGCGACTAAGCCCGACTAAGCAAGCGACTAGCTAGGCATATAGTATATATTGTGACACTATGATAGTCGTGTGACTAACTAGTCATTTGCGCAGTCGGGTGGTCAGAATACCAGACAATTTGTCTAGCAAAACGTATTACAAACCATTTAATATACAACAATAGATTGAATTAAGTAAAATATTTCTCCTTAAAATTGCTTAAACTCTAGCCTGTTACAAATACTAATTACAGACAAAAATTATTGCTTAGTATTAAATCGTAAAAACATGTTATTGTTTTGTAATAAAAATACGGTATTTTTATCAGCTGCATGTTTCTTTATCGTAACAGAATAAGATTATAATTTTAAATAAAATATAAAATAGGTATACTTATACAATATGGCATTCCAATAACAATAAATATTATTAAACTTAGTAACTTTATCTAAAAGTAATCTGGTTCAGAATCACAATTATCCAACTTGAAACAAATGTAACAATATGTGCAATGTAATCTAGATAATGAGGGCAGTCGGGTAGTATGTATAATGCGACCGAATCGCTGGGTACTAACACAAACGACCAACACTGTGCGAGTGTATCTTATGAACATTAATTAGCGAAATTCATTCAGCTAAATGCATGAAATGGCTTTCTATTTTCATTTCACTCATTTTATTGCTGGTTTTATATAGGTACTTTATTGTACTTACAGCGTGTGCATAGTGTGTAGCCACGGAAATTATATTACTTTGAAGAAAAATATTAGTTTTAATTAAGAATTAATTTTTATTTAAGATTCTACAAAAGGCATTTGCTTCAATTCCTCCTTTGTCGATTTTGTTATTCCATAATAGGTAAGTCAAATAAAGGTATTTAAAAACTTTGAAATAGCAATTAGGAGGTGAACCATGTAAATTTTATTTATTAGCTAAATATTTTTTTCAGGATCATTATTAGACATTTAGGTACTGAAAAAGTGGATATTAATATTATAGATATCGGCATTCGTACTTCATATTGTCCGTAGCAATGGTGCTGTCGTAAATTTTACTTTTATTACTTAGTTCAAGTCAAATGTGCAAAATTACGTATATTTAACCAAAATTTATAACTTTAAGGTGAACTAGATTATATTGAACATTCTCAATATTTGTTATTCGCCGATGACATTAAAACCTATAGTGTTATTACTAACACTGACGACAGTTTAAAACTTCAGCATGATATTGACAAACTATTAGCTTGGTCACTCTCTAATAAACTATTATTCAATACTAGTAAAAGTAAATTATGTCTTACAGTGTAAAAAAGGAACATATTTTAAGTAACTATAATATGAATAACACTGTTCAATCTATAATTACACATTATAGAGATTTAGGTGTTATTTTTGATCCGAAATGTCAATTTTTTCAAGACTATGATAATATTATCACTAATTCATATAAAAAATCTCGGTTTCATTATCCGCAATTCCAAAACTTTTTATAAAATTTCAACATTTCAGTTTTTATTTAATTGTTTCCTGTGAGCTAAATTGGATTGTTTCCTTACCTGGAACCCATTATACAAAAATTCAGTGAGAGCAATTGAATCTGTTCAGAGAATATTTGTGAGAAATTGTTGATTTAAATTTTCTCTTGGCCGCATTATAAATGATATACCACCAATACAGCATTGCTTCCAATGAATTAAGTATGATAATGCTTGAAGATTGTCGCAGTTACTTATCGTGTAACTTTTTGTATAAAATTATAAATAATAAAATCGATCATGCAAGTCTATTATCATATTTAAAAAAAACGTACCAAGAAGTTTTAACTCTAAACAGAAACAAATATTTAGTGTTCCTACAGCGAAAACTAACTATGAACTACTAAACTATGTTGTCATATTTGTTCCCTGTACAATAAAATAGATTACCATATAAATAATATTGATATTTTTTGTGATTCATTGCATGTATTTCGGCGTAAATTACTTAACTTCTTTTATATTCCATCATTACCGATATCTGTATACAAAGCAGATTGGCACACCCAGCAATGGGTAATATGCCGTGATGAAATATTTATTTATTTTTATTTATTTGTTAACTATTATTATTATATATTTTGTATAATCATAGTGCTACATTACCAATTCCTTTGTGTACCTACTCGTGTTTTATATATTATGTATCTCTATTCTCAGTGTGTAATTGGGAATTTTGTCCTGTTGAGTGAGTAACAATAAATAAATGAATTAGGAGGCGGAAATCACGGGCCAAAGAGAAATAAATTCAATATTTCGATTTACGACAATGTCACCGATTATTAGAATTTCTTTTACAAAAAATCTGTTGTGGCCAGCACAATACCTCTCGCCATTTTCATTTTATCTTGCATAGGGTGCGAGCAGTCCTGTGAATTGTTGGTCTTGGCAAGCAGATATAGAGGCCCGTGTTAGAATGACAGCTATTAATAATTACATAAGTGGCAAGTATCAATTCTTTTTTTTTTCAAAACATTATTTTACAAATCCATGTGGATTATTTTATTGGACAAGTATATTCCATACTATTGATGACAAATAAACATCAGAATATTTTGAAATTTTGAAAGAAAAATTACGACATATGACAATTGTGGCATCTATGTAAATAACTACTATCCGTCATCCTAACACGGATCCCTATATCTGCTTGCCAAGGCCAACAAAGTCATATGACTGCTCGCTCCCTATAAGTAAAGAATTTAACATTTCTTGTACATACAAATAATTGAAATTTTATCTCTTCTTTCGTTCTATGAGGAATTTTGTCCTACTCTTCTAACATGTTCAAAATTCTTCAAATTCATTGACAGTATTAGCGGTATTTCTTAACGATATATTGTAATATTAACATACGTAATTTAAATACATATTTAATTAATAATACAATAATATATATTAAATGTATTCGTACCTCCCAGAAAAATCTGATTTTTGGCACTGACATTTTGCATTTATCTGTCAATTACAAACATTTGAATATCTCAACTGTTTTTTAGGCAACGAGATTTATTACAACAGATTATTCTATATTATTATATACTATATTCCCAAACCTACACGAGATATAATAAAAAAATTAATTGTGTCACAATGAGAATTAAATTTTCTTTAATATTACCAAGAAAATTTTTCAGAAAATAATATTTAGATTTTTTCAAGAATCTGCTACTTCCGGTTGTTCAATTTTTACCAAAACGTTTTCAGCTCTTCCCATGAATGTGCGATTGGAAAATACGTAGTTAAACAAATATTAAGTCTTATAGTTTTTGAGTAATCCTCCTTCCAACATCCCACACACATACACACATACACACACACTCACACACACACACACACACACACACACACACATAAATCCACACACAGACATCATCGTAAAAATGTTAAAATCGGATTGTAGTGACCTTAAAACGTGCTTAATCATTAAAATCTGGATAAGCGATTTTGAGCATGAATCCAACACCTCTAAAAAGTATGTAAGTATATGCTTATTATCGAAATCAGTGATTAGAAGTAAATTGGCACGCCCAAAAATGGGTTAGTAGTGATAATATAATAACCTATTTATTTATTTCTTTATTTCAATGAAGAAACCTAGCAAATATGATTATATATTTTATTCTATTTCGGTGTTCTTATGTGTCTACAAAAGCACTGCAATCATGTCGTTTAGAAGATCTATAAGCGCACTGTTTGATACAATGTATTGATGTATACAATCAGATAAAATTCACAACACAATACACAAACTGCCAAAATGTGAAGTCTCAATTGTTTAGCGGGCAGCGCTACCAATATAACTAACAACATCAATAAAAAAATAGTATAAAAACATATTTCATAAGGCTCGTTAACGCACTCATCCTTTTTAAAACTCGCCTCGCGGTTAGTTTTCCAAACTTGGACTCGCACATTAACAGATTGCCTTATGATACTTTTTTAATGTACTATTTAATATCAGAAATACCTCAAAAACACTAGTATTGAATAATGCATTGAAATAGATCAAATTTAATTCATCAGATTTAAAAATGAGATTTATAATTATATTTATGTACAAACAAGGATGAACTTTAGCCAATGAGAAGCATGGCACTGTAGAAATTTGGAATCATGTACTATTTTGGATACAGATTTTGGGGTGTTTTGCAGAACTATTTTAATAAATAATATTGTGATGAGTTCTGTTTGCTAAATTATTCTTTACGGAAAACATGTTCTAAAAAATAATACCAAAATATTCAATACTAAAAGGAATTAATAATTAAAAAATAAAACCAAATTTAAAATAACTGGGAACAAGGGAAAATATATATTTAAATTTGATAGTATGCCTTTGCTATCTAATACATTCATGTAAAAACACATGTATAAAAATAAAAGCACTGAAAATTCAGACATTAAAATTGAACAAACAGTTTACCTGAAAACAGCTTGAATGAGATGTCTAAGGAAAATGATTTATAGGTGGAAGTGTTCATAAAATGAGATTAGAACAAGTGTTGAAAAAGCCACAAATCTTGCTACAAAACTGCACCAATAAGACTTTAATAAACGCCTCGCGCATCGAAAAATGGATGAGAACTGTGGAGGTAACTACTTTTCAGAAGTTATATTGTGGGAGTTGCAGTTAAAATGCTTTTTAAACTTTTCGTCATTATTCAAAAATTATATAAATGCATATAATATAATAGAAATAATAGAAGTAGAACAACTGATAATTTGTACGAATATTTCAAGATACTTTAACGATCGAGAATAAGGAATGACGGGTGTGATTCGAAGCTTGAAAGCCTGGTTTGTCTTGATTTTTCAAAGCAAGCCAGACATTCTAAAAGGCTTTATATATCGAGCTACTCGTAAGCCAAGCCTTCGACTCTCAATTATCTTGGTTTTTCAAACTTTTTTACAACATGGCAAAGAATATTTAGATTTTTAACCGGTCACTCAAATATAATTAAAATTACATGGAAAATAATTCGTTGAAATTAAAGTGTCTGCTGACATTGAGTTAATTTGAAATACATTAAAAAGTCTTGTTATTTAAATGCATTAAAAATATGTTAGTATGTCTGGGTACTTTAAAAATATTTTCATAACTGTATTATTTCAACAGTGATTATTTTTTCTTTATTTTGAGTAATCTGTATTATGTATTAGTTGTGTAGAAAAGCAACATTTGACTGAACACTATCATTAGCTGTAGTCAATAAATATTACTTTATCATATAGTGCGGTATAAACGTCATCACTCTGAATTAAACAAGACTAATATAAAAGTTGTAATAGTTTTATAAAAACTTTTCTACTTGGAAATAATACAAACCATAATTAAAATGGAGACCTTAGTTATCAACCCAATCGTGAGTAACGTAAAATATGTAGCGAAATTATTCTAAACAAATGAAACTGTTGCCTGGCTTAGATTTATGTACTACATTAAAACTTATCAGTAACGAAATTTATAAACGGATTATGAACCCCTTTTAAATAAACTTATCCTACAAATGAAATTACTGATATCTACTCAAGTATTTACAAAATGTTGGATAATATAATGAATAAAATTATATTCAAAACTAATAATACTGTTAAAACTAATGTAGGTACATTAGAACTTATAAGAAGAAAACTTATATAAAATCGATTAAATATTAAATATACTCGTATAACATCACGGATTATTAGCTAATTACGCATTTCTGGGTGCGCCAATTTGCATATTTATTGGCAGAAGACATGTATGTACAATTGATAACGCTTACCAAGCGCCAACGCGTTTATAATCGTGGTGAAAGCAGCACACGACTTATTTTTGTGTTGCTTGAAAAATGCCAATAATTTTCAAGTTTTACATTCGTCGTAATCAAACCAGGGCGGCCCGAATCATAATCGGTCACCGAACGAACACAGCCACGTGACTCCATAACAAATAGCAAAATTTATTTGATTGATAAAATTTCGAGTTTGAGTAATAAAAATCCATATATAAGTGAAACAAATAAGATACAATAAGAAATTAGCTCAATATACTGTAGTAACTCTAGAAATTCCGGGAAATTAGTGAAGTTTTCCATGTATGTATTATAGTTGTTTACGTACCAAGAGCGTATAAACATGTTATTATCAAGCTTGGAAATTAGAACACGAAACATGATACATAATATTATATACGGCCGATAGCAATATACTTTATGGCAACAAATATACTTGATGATAATACTTGATGAAAACTTTGAATTTAGGCAACATTTTTTACCATTCTGCAAAATATATTTAATAAAAAATATTTTCTTGGAAAATTATTATGTTTATTATAACAATATTCTCCAGGTTTGAAATTGCATTATGATAAAAGATCCGCAACAGTAGCTTATTACCTAATTAAACCTATTTGTACAAAAATATTTTTTAAACAAATGATAATTTATTTCTTAAAATATGATTAACCTGTGAACCAGAAAATAAAAAGGTAAATCTTAAAAATCCACTTTTCTTTTCACGTTCAATGTACTATTTTGTCGTGTGCTTAATGAAAGTAATAATGGTAATAATAAATTTAAAATTTGCCATTGCCGTCAAATATATTATGAAAGACGATGTAAGATTCATTTATTTATTTATTTAAGGTTGAGGCTGCACAACAGGACAAGTCCTAATGACAGTACAGCATAGTACAATATAAATACAAGTAAAACAGAAAATAATTATTCATCAGACAAACATACTTTGATAATTACGGTGAAAATTTATAAACAATAAAGAACTTAATTATGGCACACGAGCTAAATAGTTCTTTCTTATAAACGACTTAAATATGTATAACGAGCAATGGAAAATATCAGGTTAATTGCAGAGAGAAGAAATTATTAAAATTACACATTATTCTGTTTAAAGGAGAAAACATAGCTGAGTTGGTCTTATAATTCCTTAAAAAAAATAGATCTCATGAACATGTAGGAGAGGGTATTCCAAAATAAATTTTGTTCAAAAGGATAGGACTGCTATTATGATTATTCACAATATTATACAAAAAGTCATATCAAGTCTCTACGCTTCTGTAAAGGGATAAAATTTAAGGAGTTATTTGGAAATTTACAATTCAAATAAGAAATAAATTTCCTTTGAATTCCTTTTATTTTGTTAATATACATTAAACAATAAGGAGACCAACATACAGCAGCAAATTCAAGTTGAGATCGAACTAATGTGTAATATAAATGAACTAGTGTTTTATACCTTTTAAAATGAGTGGCAATTATTAAAATGATCCCTGGCATTCTATAAGCCTTTTTTGACAATACAATCAATATGAATATCGTAAATAAGTTTGCTATTTAATATAACACCAAGATAACATCGGAAACGAGAAAATAACAGTTTTTAAAGCTTATATGAATAAGTTGAATGAAAAAATTTTATCTGTTGCTATGTCGCAGACAGCATAGAAATAATAGATCGATGAACTGTGCAGTAATTAATTATTAATTATATAGCTTCGAAGTAGCATGAACAAAATTTATTTTTTGACATCGAATTACAATGCTGTCAATCAACTTATTGTTTTATGATTTTTACAACTATGCATGTTTTTCTAATTCCTTAGTACCAACAAGTACAACTAGATCCATAATGAGGAACTCAGTTTCAGATTTATTTCCAACAAATGTATTATACGACACTACTTGCTGCATTTCATACGACATTGTCTCTTGCAATGCCTACAAAAATTCAACATACCACTGCAATTTTTAAATATGAAGATTTGCACTGCTATATGGATAAACCTAATATTTTCGTTTATTATATTTCTTATTTTTCCTTCGAATAGTATTGATAACATTAATACATCATTATTGTCCGACGACAGGATTTATCAATGTCGAATTGGTGTGCGAGCTCCATGATTTGTTTACGACATTTATAACGAAGGGCGACAAAAACATGTCGAAAACAAACAAAGTCAGCGACATGTCGTAAAAGTGTGCAAGGCCTTATAAAAAAGTGTTGCCAATTAGAATCGATTGATAAGCAAAACAGTAACATTTTTACCTCTCGCTAAGAGAGGTATTGGATTCATGCTAAAAATCGCATATCCAGATTTTATTGAATAAGCACGTTTAATGTCGCTTCAATCCGACTTTAACATTTTCACGATGATGTATGTGTGTGTGTGTGTGTGTGTGTGTGTGGATGTATCTGTGTGTATGTATGTGGGATGTTGGTAGGACGATTACTCAAAAACTATAAGACTTTATATTTATTTAACTACGTATTTCCCAATCGGACATTCATGGGAAGATCTGAAAAGGTATTGGTAACAATTGGACTACCGGAAGTAGAAGATTCTTGAAAAAAAATCTTCTAAATACTATTTTTTGAACAAATTTCTTGCTAATATTAAAGAAAATTAAATTCTCTATCTGCATGATACCTTTAAACATTTTATTATATATTTTATAGATTTAGATATAAAAGAAATATAATATGTAAAATAATCTGTTGTAATAAATTTTACAGCCGAAAGAATTCCATGGAAAATAATTGAAAATTTAAATTGTTTATAACTGACAGATAAATGTCAGTGTCAGAAATCCGGAGACATTACTGAAGACTTTTGCTGGGAAGTACATACATTATGTTATTTCTTAATGTATTAATAGTTAAGTATTTAATATTATAGGTATATTACACATACCCTTCAGAAATACTGTTAATACCGACAATGAATTGGAAACATTTCGAAAAATTAGAAGTGTAGGACAAAATTTCTTCATAGAATGAATTTAAAATTAAACAATCTAAATGTAAGGAATAGATGTAAATGAATTGTTGGTGTAGAGTGTTGGTATACAAGAAATGTTAAATACAATAGGGCGCGAGCAGTCATGTGACTTTGTTGGTCTTGACAAGCAGATATGGTGGCCCGTGTCAGAATGATAGCTACTAATTATGTATATAAATGTCAAATATCATAATTTCTCATTTTAAATTTAGTGATTTTTCAATTCCATGTAGTTTATTTTCCTCGTAGTAAATTCCACACTCCTGGTGACAAATTAACTACTACGTGAATTTAGAAAATCTTCAAATTTTTAATGAAAAATTCTGACATTTGACATCTATGTACATAATTACTAATTATCATTTTGAAACGGACCCCCACATCTGCTTGTCAAGGCCAACAATGTAACATGACTGTTCGCGCCCTATACTTATGTAACCAAAAAAAGGAAGTAGCGAGAGGTATTGTGCTGGCCACAACAGATTTTTTTTTTGTAAATTTGTGTACATAATATTTTAATATTTGTAATTTGCAGTGTGTAACAGAAATAAGTACATTAAATTTAACCAGTGATAGAACTCGTCGAGAGCAACAATATTTCTTAATAACTTTTTTTTCGAAATCTCATTCTTTTAGCATTTTACCCCCCCCCCCATAAATTAACGAGTCGTTTAGGTAATTTCATAAGAAACTGATCCAGGGCAATAACAATCAAACAATTGTTTTTGACAAATGTGAGTTGTCAACTTTTTCAAATAAATTTTGACAAATAAATCGATTAATAATTATTGTAAAAGTTATAATCAGTAAATATGTTTGCCTTTACGGATAGTAAGTATACAGACTTTGTGCTGGCCTATGGTAAAGCTCAGAGAAACACTGCCAAAGCCCAGCAAATTTATTTCGACCGTTTTCCGAATCGTCATCTTCCAAACGTTCACGCCTTTTTACGTGTATGTAAATAAAATAAGTTTTGATTCTCAGCCAAGTTTTAGTACTCGAAAAATAGCACTACAATAAAAAATGTCACATCTGAAAATTTGTAGGATATTGAAAGAACAATAGGTACATCATTTTGTCGACGCCTTCAGAGTGTATTGACAATGACGGTGGCCATTTTGAACATTTATTGTGATTTCATTGAGGCCTGCATCACTTTTAATCATCTTAATGCGTTTTCTTGTTCCGTCAATTGTAGAGTTGTTCTTGGTCGACTGCATCCTATAAATATCCTATAACTTTTGGATTGTTCAACTTGTTGTAACATAAAAATTTAACGTATGATTTTTTTGTTACCTTAGTTGAGGTATTCTATTCTATATCTTATCTTTCCCGATTTGTGTATTCACCATTTTCTAACCTTTCTTTTGTGTAGACAAATCCATCAACCTTTCATTGTATTCTGTAGCAGTCACAACGGCAGTAATTGCTCGTAGACGGTAATGAAGTATGTAACAAAACTTTTACTTTTTAACTCAATATCTAGAAGGTGTACAAGAAAAAGTTATTAAGAAATATTGTTGAACTCGACGAGTTCTATCACTGGTTAAATTTAATGTACTTATTTCTGTTACACCCTGTATATTCATATTTTGTATTGACAAGCTAAATATATTTCTTGTAATTATTATGGCAAATAAATTATTATTATTAATAATATTATTATAATCTGAAGGGAACCAAAATATTATCTACAACTGTTAATTTCCATGCCCGGTTATAGCGAGAAGCGATTGAAACATCCAAAATAAAATAATCGGAAGGAAGAAGGACTAAGAATTAACAGGGCTTGGATTCCTGCATTCAAGAAAAAAACAGCTAAAGGATCCAACAAATTAATTAAATAGAACGGAACAACGCACACCGCTCATTTAAATTTCCAGTACCGTGATACCTTCGATGTAATTTCCTAAAACAAATCAAGAATTGTCATTATCATCTGTCACCCGTCAAAAAGCTTAAAACTTTCTTAAAATTAGATAAATCCTCCGAAGATGTCTAACACAATGTAAAGCGAAACGTTAGATTGTAAGGCACCTTTTAGATCACGGACCAACAACCTGAAAAAGAATCAGACTTTCATAAACAAAAAATCTGTTGTGGCCAGCAGAATACCTCGCGCCACTTCCGTTTTTGGTTGGGCGCGAGCAGTCATGTGACATTTTTGGCCTTGACAAGCAGATATGGGGGTTCGTGTCAAAAATGACAATTAGTAATTTTTACATAGATGTCAAATGTCAGAATTTTTCATCAAAAATTCAAAATTTTCTAAATTTACGTAGTTAGTCATATTTGACCTAGACAAGCAGATATGGAGGCCCTTGTCTAAATGACAGTTAGTAATTATTTACATAAATGTCAAATGTTATAATTTTTCACGTGGTTAATTTGTCACCAGTAATATGGAATCTACTTGTCGAGGAAAATAAACCACATGGAAAATAAACCACATGGAATTGGAATATCATGAAATTTTGGATGGAAAATTGACATTTGACATATATGTACATAATTACTAGCTGTCATTCTGACACGGGCCCCCATATTTGCTTGTCAAGTCCAACAAAGTCACATGACTGCTGACGCCCTATAAATTTCTCTTTTCTTTTCTTTATGTTTAGATTATTTTTATAATTTTTAATTTATTTTTTAAGGAAGTTTTCTCATATACTTCTAAATGTTCGAATTTCTTCCAATTTCTTGACGGGAATTCTAATGGGTATATTTATATCTCAATAAAGTATATTATTATTATTATAGCTATAATTTTAAATATTTAATTGTTATTGTTATACAACAAGAAATAGTAAACTTACCAATATCACAGAAAAATTCTTCAATAATGTTAGTTAAACTTCTTCATTTAACATAAAAGCGTAATTTGACGTTTTACTACTATGTTGCCAAAAAAGGATACCTAAGATTTATTATCAGCTAAAATCTACATAAAACCATATTCGTACTATGACAAATTCTGAATCGGTTCTTATCCACTGTCTTGTGTTTAGTTAAAATAGACTTAAGGTCAAGTTTTAGAATTGAGCAGCTAATACCGCTCAAATAGGTTTATGAACTACTGTTGGTTTTTGCAATGACATTTTTCTGTCATTTACAAACATCTGATCTGATGGTTACTATAGTTGTTTAGGTTCTGAAATTTATTACAACAAATTATTTTATATATTACTTTTTATCTCAATATATAAAAGATACAATAAAATTTTAAAATGTATCGAATAGAGAATTTTATGTTCCTTAATATTAGTAATAAAAAATTTAAAAAAATATATATTTAGATTTTTTTTTTCAATTGGCACCAAAACCTATTCAAGTCTCCCCATTAATGTTAGATTGAGGAATCCGTAGTCAAACAGGTCTTTAGTCTTATAGAATTTGAGAAATCGTGTCTACAACAACCTCACACACACACACACACACACACAGACATCATTGTAAAAATGTTAAAATCGGATTCTATGGACCTTAAATCGTGCTTATTCAATAAAATCTGGATATGCGATTTTTAGCACGAATCCAATACGTCTCTTAGCGAGAGGTAAAAATATGTGTTTATTGATTTATAAATATCAAAAATAGTAAAATGCCCTACACTAATATTTCTGTTGATTTGTGTACTTAATTAAAGGATTTATAAATTTGTATTTTTTATGAATAAAATCTAGCAATTTATATTAATATGTGATATCATACATAATTATTAGAATTTATGTTCATATTTACATTTTCAAGCGATTATAAAAATGTAATTTTATGTTGAAAAATTATATGCTAGTGTGTAAATAAATTAACTTAAATAATCAACATTATCTTAATTGCCCACTTTTTAAGAGAAAATTTATAATATAAGATAATGCCTCCACATATTAATTAATTAAGAAAAAGTAGGTTTATGATAAGTACTTTAATTATTTCATTTCATCTAGGTTAAATGTTGTGCGTTGAAAGGGATATATTAAAAATTACGACTTTATTTATTGTGGTTACATGTTATTTAGCAATTAACTAAAAGTTTGTTCTTGAAATATTTTGATAAACTTCACATAATTTGTGAGAGTTTAGTAAACACGGTAATACAAAATGAAAAAATTCCATATAGCGGTTATATTCTGGACATATTTGCATACTATTAGCTAATAAAATTGTGGAATATATTTAAAAACTACCCTTTTAACTGAAATTGCTAGGCGAAGTAAATTAATTTAACATTTATGCTCACAACTGATAAAATTAACATTCTGTTTTACGTTTCAAAAAATTTATCATGTAATTTACACATCCGCACCTATTCTATTTTTTCTTGCGTGTCTATAAACATACATTTGAATAATTTATAGCTAAAAGAAAAAAAAAACCACAACTGCCTACTTTACATGAACCTTGTACTTGTTTATATTTATAAAACGTAATTATGCGGAATAGTTATCTAGCATTATGGTAATTTATGTAATATAGTACCTATTTCACTTTTCAAAATTACTATATTTTCCTTTTCGGTGGGAATTAACAATAGTAAATTCTTATTTTCATGTTTGGAAACAATGTTCCGTACGAATAAATGTAGGTATAATTATATATTTGTGGAAGATTTTTACATATCAGCACAATTTTGTTGTTTTTCTACATAAGTGCTGCATTATTTGTAATAACGTATGCCTCAAAAGTTTTTGGAAAAAAGTTAAAAATTGTATCAAAGTATCTAACTTTTCATTTATGTTTTTCATTTCAAAATTAAAACGTTATTCTTATACTTATTTTTGAGGACCGATAAGGATCCATATACTTTGGTGACACGTAATTTGGCTCTTGCATGCCCTTCAGTCTTTGAACGGTAGTAATGTCGACTTCCCGGTTTTGACATACTTTTGTGCTTAAAAGAGACCTATGTTCTTCATTGTGTCAATTATCCTTTAACCCACAGTTGGATAAAGTGAAATATTTTTCATCGTCTACTACGATAATTTTATTTTGACAATGGGTGCGATTCAAAGCACGGCAACATTTTTTGGCGGTATTTTGGAGCCTTTATTTTTTCCGAACTTTAGATCATTTCTGGAAGGTGTTCAATTAATAGTTGAGCGCGAAATATGAAATCTTTGAGCTAACTTTCACACTGCTATACCCAACTAATTTTTTGCTCTTTCCATGAATGTTTGTTTCATTAGCTCGGTTTAAAACTTTGGACTGTCCACTGGCATTCTTTTACAGTCTTGTAGATTGTCGAAACAACAATATTTTTGTCTCTATTGATTCTAACAACATCGCGCTTGGGTACTGGTCCAATTAAGTGATAAATACCTTTGAAAATGTTAAGCTTATATGATATTTTCCTCACATCTATATGACATATAACATGTTATATTAAACATCAATCAATCTGCTAAATTTTATCTCCAACAGCAATTGTATTGGACGATGTTTAATATAAATAAATTTTATAGGATTTTTTTCCGAAAATTTTTGAGACATACGTTAAGGGTAAAATATTAAATTACAGAAATCATAATTATAAATTATTTATCGTACCCAAACCTTACATAAAAGTTATTAAAATTGCAAAATATACTAACATAAAATCTTCATTTTCATAATAATTAGATATGTACCGACTACCGACTATTAGTCGGTAAGCTGACTATCCAGCCATTTTTCCAGTCGTCGATAAGTCGGCGAATAGTCAGTAACAAGATCGATTAATCGGCTTAGTATTTGGTAAGCTATGATAAGGTATAGAAATAATATACAATTTATATTTGTAAATTAATGTGTAAAAATATTTATTTACTGTAAGTCCAATACAACAAAAAGTTAACTCTGCACTGCAGAAAAATCTGAGCAAGTAATTTCCAGTAGCGAGAGCTCGCAAAAATAATAACAACTGGTTTATAAGAGACACTCTATCTTTTATGGGAAAAATATAATATCTCAAAATAAAACTACGATTATTTTTAATAAATCATATGTTGTTACTATTGCTAATCAAAATCGTTTAAAACAAATCATTATCGTTAAAAATATATTAAAATATGCAGTCCTCATATAAATTGTCGTCATCGTCATAAATGTTAATTCATCGACTCTTAAAGTTATTGAATCGTTAAAATTTAAGCAGTGGTATGAAAAAAATGTTGGGATCTTTGGTTAAAAAAATGTTTATCTAGCAACAGTATCAATACAGCAACTGTCATTATCATATTCCATAAACGTGAGGTTGAGATCGAGTAAAAAATTATTATTAGAAATCAATAGAAGAAATAGGAGCAGAAATTTTACTGAAACAGGAAAACAGGTTTCGCAAGAAATAATAAGTAATAATGATATTTATAAATTGAAATTAGGCGGAGGATATTTTATAAAGCACGTGGATGTAAAGGATTTCATCTGCTACGAAATATTTGGGGTTTTGGAAAAAGTTCCAAAATTTCTAAAATCAATTCTTCATCTGAAGATGAAAACGATAACAGTTCTATCAAAATGAATTTAAATTATGTATAATAAATATAATATTCGATTATTTACTTATACTTTAATTAGTAGTATTTAAATAGTTTTTAAACCTTAAAATTAAAATTTACAGTAATTATTTGTTTACTCAATTTTCACATTTAACGAAAACTCGTTTTATTGAATCGTAACCCTATATAAGTTATAAGACTGTTCAGTGAATCTTTAAATTTAAATTATGTTCATGCAACGATTTTTTTAAACCTAGAGAACCGTTAGTTACTAATGAACTGATAAATAGTTTCATGCAACCCAGCATGATTCTGGTGGGTTTAAATTTAAGCTTAGCTTAGACTTTTAAGTTCTAATTTATACATGGTGCAAAGAAATTTAGGTCAAACTTGAAACTTGAGATGTCTTAAAGGCCAAGACATGTTGGTAGAAACGGGCATAAAACAAAACAAAAAAATTACGACAATTTTCCTTTTTAGATTGGTATATAAGAGAGATTACATGTTAATGGAATTTTTTCATTATTTATTAATCAAAGGCGGATTGTAATGGAGAAATGTTAGGCAAAGGCACATTTGAGACTGACACACTGTATTTGAAATAAAAGAATTTCAGTGAATAACGACTTTTAGTGATGCTTAAAATTAGTCGGCTGGACCGACTAATCGACATCTAAAACGACCGAATAGTCGGTAGTCGGTTTGTCGGTCAAAGCCATAGTCGGTACATGACAAATAATAATAGAGTATAATTTACAAGGCCTGATATATTACCCAGGCATTAACTAGGACGCCGAGAACGCTTCTTTAGAAATTTCTCTTTCAGGTTAGTGGAAACTCTTTGAAAAACTGTGGCAGAGAAGTGTTCTGGCTAAACTGCATTTTTCCAGAAAAGCATTGTTTAGAGCTGCTGGTGTTGCTATAGCCAGGTCTTCTCTCATGCATTCCTCTTCCAAGTTGGTGCAAATGATAATGAGTCGATTTTAGTTTTTATAAAAAAATTGGTGCACATATATACCATTTTAATGATAAATGCATAACTGAGTAAGTTTTAACCAGCATAAGGTTTTAAGTTATGAAGTAGCCAAATTTTTTTTTTTATTGATTCGGATGTAGAAATTTTTGATTTACAACATCCATTTGAAACTTTTTGTCTAGGGGAGCAATGCGCACGGAAAAACTGATTTCCCATGTTAAACGCCTATGTTTCATTTTCCGTGATACTCCCTGTATGAAAAAGTTGTAAAATATCATTAATTTTGTAATTTCTTACATAATTTAAAAATTAAGCACAAGTGTTTTATATCGTTGAAAAGAAAATAAATGCCTACCGAAAATTCAACCAATGGTTCTCAAATGGTAGAACAAAATTATATTTTTTATATGATATCCTATATAAATTTGTAGTCCATTTAGACTGAGATTTTTTCTGATTCTGATTAGTTTGGGAGCAAATAAATAAAATAATATGAGTCCACATGGAATAGTGTAAGTTTTACCACTTGAAACACCTTAAATTGGTTAAAAATTAAATTTTCATAACATAACGCCAAATTGTGTATTTTGAGTGTTATGGTGTTATAAGATGTACGATTGTATCTGTAAGTCATAGTAATAAGGATTAAAACAATGTGTGTAAAGAGTAATATGAAGGCAAGACCTTATAGACATATACACATATCTTAATATTTTTCTGCAAATGTTAGTTTGTCAGAAATATATATATATATATATATATATATATATATATATATATATATATATATATATATATATATATATATCACAAGAAAATAAGTCATATTATGCACCATCTCGCAAATGTAAGAGTGTTCGATTAAGCAAATATCGTTGGCAGCAGTGTAAAATTAAATTTCTTTAGAAAATACATTAATGTATTTTTTTTTATAAATTGTATTCTTTAACAATGTAAAAATGAACATTATATTATGTACAATGTGCAAAATTTTACTAAATTTTAATATGGATATCTACACTAACATCTTTTTCCACTAACCGAATTGGTTTTACGCGACTAAAATTTCTCAGAGTACATATTTCTCGGTAGTCGAGATCTCTAAAATAGTCAGATTATTTTGGATAATTCGAATATTTAGTTAAAACTAGCGAAAGCTCGGCTACGCCGAGCTCCCCCTAGGGCTCCGCCGATAGTGTTTTATGATAGTCTATACGTACATCCAATCCGTCTAGGCATACTTTAAACGCGAAATGCTGACGCTAACATTTTCATTTTTACAAATTTTACCTGTCAAAGTTTTGACACTGATGCCTGACAGCCCTTAATAATACCTCTCATTTGATACCAAACACGACGTATTTTTGACAATTTTATGTAAAAAAAAACAAAAGCCGATTGAATTGTCATATTTTTGACATTTCTGCCTGACGACCCTTCAGAAAATATTTCATTTGATACCAAACACGACATATTTCTAACAACTTTATGTAAACAACAATAGTGTTTTATGATTGTCTATACGTACGTTCTATCCGTCTTGGCACAATTTAAACCCATAGTGCTAACAGTAACAATATTTTAAGTAAATCCTGTCCTGCCCACGCCATATGCCCACCCATACTGCGGACGCAACAATCTAGGTATGCAACTTTTTTAAAAACAACTGACAGTAACGATACCTACGCACAAAACTCGGATTTAGGTAGACAGTGGCTTTAAGGTAGTTCACCAGCTACCGTCCAGGTCAAAAATTTGATCGCGCTGAACGTATACTGCGCATTCTACGATAACCCCTCTCTAAAGAAAAGTTTTGGTAGGTGACTGTACTTTCTTGTGCCGTATGTTATAAGTATGTACACCCACACCGCTACGAAACGTTGTTAAAGGAAAGCTGGCAACGTCGCGCTTTAATCGGAAGGGGAAGGGGGGAACAGTTCTAGCAGAGCCGCTGAATCCAGCCGTAGTTACAAATTCGCCGTTTTGACGTGACTTATTCCCGCTGTCAATTTTGACGTATTAAAAATAATATAAAAAAATAGATAAAACATAGTACTTACATTTGCATTTTTTGTATTTTGTATTTTTTATTCATTTATATCTTTGAAAAACCATATAACAACGTTATAATAGCTAAATTGATTTTTTGACATTCGATAAATTACATTTAAATTTGAAATCTGTTGGGCCGTAGCCTACTTTATTAATACAAAATCTGCCCAAAACTCTAGTTCTAAAACCGGTAATGAGGGCGTGATTTATGCCTGCTGTCATTTAAATGTCATTTTGATACTGTCAAAAAATCAATTTAGCAGTTCTTACGTTGTTATACAGTTTTTCACAAATATGAATGAATAAAACATACATTAAATGCAAATGTAAGTAATATTTTTATTTATATATTATATTAGTTTCACCCTTCCCCCTGACGTAAACAGGGGTAAACTCGAGTTTTTCAGTCGTCGAGTACATTATTTTACATATAAATATATATATATATATATATATATATATATATATATATATATATATATACAGGGTGTCCCTTAACTTGGTGCACAAACTTTAAGGGCATATAATACTGATCAAAATGAGTAAAAAAAGCTCAGTCAAAATGTGTCCGATCTTTAATAGTTTCCCAGATATAACGCAGTGAAAAATGAGTTTTTACGAGATTTACCTTTGCTATCTCGAAAACTATAAGAATTACGATTTTGATTAATTGAGACTTTTTGTTTACCTTTGAGAGGTAATCTTAGATGGCCTTTTGTTATTTTATAAAAATCAAAAGTGAAATGTTGTGGCGACCTTGGTCAATATTTAATTTTCATATAACTACGTAACTATAAGAAATTGAGAAAAATGTTTCATATAAAATTTTATTGTTTTTTATAGTCTTTTTACTGACATAGACAAAATTTTATTCGAACGTTATCTTTGTCAGTTTTTCTTAGATTTTTCGCTTTTCTCGGAAACAGTTGAAGATCATTCCTATGTTGATGAAGCTTTTTTATTCATTTTGGTCAGTACTATATGCCCTTAAAGTTTTTGCTCGAAGTTAAGGGACACCCTGTATATATATATATATATATATATATATATATATATATATATATATATATACATATTTGAGAACCATTGGTTGAATTTTCGGTAGGCATTTTTTCTTTTCAACTATATAAAACACTTGTGCTTAATTTTTAAATTATGTAAGAAATTACAAAATTAATGATATTTTACAACTTTTTCATACAGGGAGTATCACGGAAAATAAAACATAGGCGTTTAACATGGGAAATCAGTTTTTCCGTGCGCATTGCTCCCCTAGACAAAAAGTTTCAAATGGATGTTGTAAATCAAAAATTTCTACATCCGAATCAATAAAAAAAAATTCTTTTTCAATTATAGGTACGTCTTACAGCGGCCAAACAGTAAATAACTTTTGTTAAGATTAACACAATAAAAATCAAAAGAATTGTGGATATTTACATTGTCGAGCGTCGTCCATAGGTATAAAAATAATCAAATAGAAAGGCTGAAGTAAATAACTGTAATTGATAACATGTCATTCGCGAAACTAGTATCTACATTATTTCAAATTTATCTACTCTGGCTGCTGTCGATAATAGTATTGATACAGGTGCGCTGTCAGTTTCTGTAAAGGACATATAGTCAATAAAGGATTTAGTCATTCAGGTGCAACGATATTTTTTACCAATTGTTATTTATACTTCTCTCTTAACATCTCACATCACTTACAAAGCAAACGTGCAATCGGTGGAAGTATAAATAGTAAAAGAGCAGTCCAATTTTAATTTTATTTACTGTGACTACAGTCGTTACAAGTTAATAATGAAGAAACTTATATAAATTACATACTATTTAATAATGTAAAACTGGGCAACAGTGATGAGATGAAATTGTAATAAAATGAAAATGCAAAACATATTTCATTATTTATATAAAATGAATGAGAAATGAAATAGTAAAGTTACCAAAATTGCATTTTATTTCTAGATTAATAAAAAATATTCCATAGTAATAACAAAATGCAAATACGATATTACAAATATAACTGCAATGATGAAATTGTGCTGAAATGCGTGTTAACCTCAAACTCTAATAAACAATTTTAAAAAGTAGCGGAAGTTTACTTAATATCAAGTATCTAGATTTTCAAAGCGTTATAAAGTAACAATGTAATAACTAGTTACGAGATCGTGAGTTACTACATAGAAACGACATCGTAAAATAAATACCTTATCTGTATTTTTAAACGACTGTAATTTTTTCGTATCGTGTTTACCGACAAGTTTTAACGTATAGTTACAACAGACTGGAATATATTCTTTTAAAAGAAAAAAGTAAAACTATAGGCCTGTAAAATAATACAACTAGGAAATAAAATGAAAAGATTTTTTATATTCTTGTTTCTAATTGTAATCTCAGCTACTTATAACAGTGAATATTCAATGTTTCAGTTTTTTCGTTAAATAATGATAAGATCACATGTACTAAACGAGATTGTCATTTTATTGGATTCGAAGGCTTTCAAAACTCGTTTCAGCAGTTGTACAAAGTAGCACTTTCTGGGCTTGATACGTATATGATTGGCTTGATAATAACTAAATGTTGAAGTTAGAACTACTGTTTCGTTTTTCATCAGTGAGCGAATTTTTTTACCCTGTTGTAATCAGCATTTTTTGCAGTAAAATAAAATGTTTCAAAGAAAATTAACACAAAATAAAACAAGATTTCTAAGAAGCATAATATATTTCGGGAGGCGAAATTAGGCAGATATTCAAGTTTACACCGCCTGTAATTAATTTATTTTAATCAGGGATGGGATAGCGTTAACGAATTGGTACGTTATTCATAACGTTATAAGAAAAATAATTCGTTACCTAACATTATAAATGACTTAATAAGAAAGAAAATAACGTTATGTAACGTTATAATAACATTATTTTTCTTTCGTTATTATACCGTTGCAATAACAAATTTGTAATAAAAATTTATTAAAAATTTAAATTTAAAACAATGTTTATTTATTTATTCTAGAAATGAAATAAAGTGTTCAACGTTTTAATTTGATCATTAGTGATATCTATTCATTATAAGACACGAAAAAATTATCCGAATATTATACTTTCAAAAGGCAAAAATCTCGTAAAATTAGTAAACTTGGATAACGTTATACTGATTCGTTATTTATTATGTTACGGTTAAACAACGTAATTTTGTAATTGTGCCGTTCACAGTCTTCTCAACGAACCCCGTTCTCAGCGGTCAGTCCGAGTGTCTTACGAGTTCTGTAGGAAACGGGACTAAAATTATGCATTTTTGTTATACTCATACAATACTACTCATCAGCCTACACGTGGAGGTTTTTAACCTCTGTCAAACGACGTCACAACAAGCCACAGATAACTCTCTTGTCGACGCTAAGGACATCATCACCGATTCAATCCTCTGTGCTCAAGGAAAACCAGCGGCAAAAACTTTTGACACTACACAAGTCAGCTGGCCGCTCTGGCGCCGGGCGGAGGCACGGCGATAAGACATACTACAGGGGAATAAATAAATTTATTCTTCTATTAAAATATTATTTTGTATATATTACCTTGTTCTATTATCAAAGGCAAACCTGGAAAACTCAATTTTCATAGCACCATAAATTATCTATAAATATTCTATAACAATGGTCACACCGCGTGAGTTCAAATCAGGCAACCACTGAACAGGGTATGAAAAGCGGTTCCTCGAGCTAAATGCCTATCTTCTATGCAATAGTTGCTCCCAGCCTAGAAGTCTGAGCCAAACAACTAGCCTACAGTTCCCTGACTCTGACTCAGAAGTCAGAGGAATACCTCTCATAAGCGAAACAGTCACCGAAGCCGGTACTTGTGTGCCAAACACCGAAACAAAAGACACAGGACAACAACAAAAATAATTTACACAAATTACACTGCTTTAAAAAATAATAATCCTGGACCTCCGACAAGTTACCCGTAACACTTACCTATTCCCTCACATACAGTTACAAAATGGCGCATAAAAATAAAATAAAAATAAAACTACAACGCGATCAACTGAATCTATATAAACTTTAGTTCTTAATCTGTAATTCGCGAAAACAATCGCAAGAAGCTTTTACATCGATCTACAACTCTTTTAAAAGACGACTCACAAAGAATAATACAAAATCAATTTACTTAAAACAAACAGTAAAACAAAAATAACACCACGATGAGAGCCGTACACACAGTGCAATTTAATTGGTGATTTCACTCAGAAACAAGTAAGTCAACGAGAATTCACAATTCACCAAGATAAGAATAGAACAAAATAAGAAGTTAGAGTTTTGACTGACTATACGAAGTTCTTTTTAAATTAGAATGTCTATAAATATACAGTATAGGTTTTTCTACAGGGGTTCTATTTGTACGTAATAGTACGTAATTTTTTGTTTTCAAACGGAGCACCCTATATATTTATTAAAATTTTAAAAGTGCATGCAATTTTCTACTCAACAGTATAAAAACAATCATATATTATATGATTAAAAATACAGTGACGAATGATTAAAATATTGCATTATTATTATATACAGAAGACTTTGCAATACTATTTTTTTACCTTCCGTCACCTTTAGGTAAGGAAGGTATTGTCTTTGGTCAAAAAATTCAATGATGAGTTTTTAGTAAATAAACATGTTTTAGGATCCCTATAATACGATTTTCCCATTTTTACGATGATGTCTGTATGTATGTATGTGTGTGTGTGTCTGTGTGTCTTTGTGTGTGTGACAAAAGTTCCGGATCCCATAACTTCAATACCATGATTCTAATTTTTTTTTTCGTATTCCGCAAGTTTACACCCAGAAGAACAACTGATTAGTTATGGTTTAATTGGTTATAATTGGTGAACCGGAAGTAGCCTCATTTGAACATTTAACAGTTAAATTTGATTTATTGATATTTAACGTTATTATAACTTAAAGAATATATTATTCTCTATACGTTTTGATTATATTTTATACTTCATATTCAATAGTTACAGAGTTAAAGAATTTTAAAAATATTAAATTTTATAATTCAGCCAGCTATGCTAAACATGGAAACTACTAATATATTCATATAATTCAAATTGACAGATGTCAGTATCAATAAAAAGTAAATTAATGTGGCAGAGATGAGGATGTTGAAGTAGATGTTGGGGAAGACACGTAAAGATAGGTAAGGAAATAACTCTAGTGTTACAAGTTTCTAGAAAAATACAAGAAAGATGATTACATTGGTTTGAACATGTCATGAGGAGAAATGAAGAATTATATTTGAACAAGAATGAGTAGTTTAATAATAGGAGGTTGAAGAAACAGAGGAAGACCAAAGATAAGATGGAAGGACTGTATTGCGGCAGACTTGAGAGAAAAAGAACTGAATGAGAACGACACGCAAAAATAGCGACCCCTAACGAATGGGAAAAGCTAAAGAGGAAGAAGATGTCAGTGTCAAGTGCAATTTGAATATTTGTTTATGAAATAGTTTTACTGGCAATTTAGAATCTTTTGCAAGAAAAATTATGTATGGAATTTATACATTATACACAGGATTGACGGAAGGTATTGTGCTGGCCACAACGGATTTTTTAATTATACTTATCCGATAAGTCATATTAAGTAACAGGTATAATAATAGAATATCAGATTGAAATAGATAATATATTGAATTAATTAATTTTTAAAGGCATTGACAAGTTAAAAATCGACTTTTCATAAATCAAAACTATATTATAATTAGACAAACATAGTCAAAACCAAATTTTGCTCCGTGTCTTAGTTCCTGATATAGCTTTTTAAAATTTCGGTGATGTCATCTACACCGCTGTAGCGTTGCAGCATGCAATGTACATAGCGAACTGCTGTGAGTCTAGCAAGGGCACGCGTGCATTTTCTAAAACATTTTGTTTTTTCAATCTATTATGGCAACTATATCTCCATATTTGTATGAAATTTTAAACAGAATGAAGAAAATCATGAGTTTGATAATGAAATAAATGGTGTAATTGCAAATGTGAAATAATGACAAGTACAGAATGTTATTGTTGTACAGAATCGCAGGATAATAGTGTTTAAATGGAAAATAATACTGTCTGGAGACAAGAAGCTTATACCCAATTTGTATAGCAGATAAATGCTTGGATACCATTAGAGAAGAAAGAATAATAGGTATTCCTTCTTGTGTGGTAAAAAAAATTAGAGAAAATTACCCGGACGCAATGAATATTCATTTAGGGTTTCAAGCTGTTAATAAAAATGTTTGTTTTAAATAATTTATTTTATCACCAAAGCCTATTTCTACGAATTAAAGTTACAAATGATCACAAAGAAAGATCAATTATTTATTTTGCATGTTTATTTTCATAATAATTATACAAGAAATATGTCTAATTAGAAAATAACAATAAGAACTTGCAAGCGCATTATTCACGTTTTATTTTTTTATATTTGTTTGTATTTAATTTAAATATGGACATTATGTAGGATTGCATGTAAATCATAAATCACGTTCCTTATATTTGTCCGGTATTCTATGAAGAGATAAGTTTTATTTTTTTGTTTTATTTTATGTGTGCAACCAAAAACATAACAATTAGGCATTTTAATGTCACTAGAGTCGCTCGAATACGAATGTACTGTTTTTACAATTACGTCTGTAGGGGAGTGTGTGTGTGTGTGTGGCTAATATTTCTTCTTCGATAACTTCTATTCTACAATTCCAAAATTTATAATTCTTTCATATTCTTCTTTCGTACGTCCGTATGAAGAGTTGATTAGATTTGGGTTACGATTGGTTAACCGAAAGCACCCTAATTTGAAGATTTTAAAAATTTTCATGAAAAAACGCTGTTAAATATTATTTTTGACCTTTTATGGTATTGTAAATATAATTTAGAGATAAAGAATTATAAAGAAATATCTTGTAACCTATGCTGCTAAGAGCTGCAATATGGAAACAGAATATTCAAATATTACTAATTGACAGATGACAGTGTCAAATAAAATTTACATAATGTCTTTGTGAAACGATTTTACTGGAAATATAAAAATGTTAAATAATTTAATGTGGTAAAAACAAATTACATAAGGTAATACAACATATTATAGTCACAAGCCAATTTAGCAGATTATTATGTTATAAATATAATGCTATAGTTTTTATTTTCTACTTGTTTTTTTTTAAAAACATACTATTTTTTTTAGGGGTAGTTCAGTTCAGTTTAGTACAACGTAAGATCAATTCATTTCTCCCCTAAAAAGAAAACGCCCACAGAATAGTTTGCAAAAAATTTCTGTGTAGAATTTGTACAAAATACGTAGAATTGGCGGGAGGTAATGTGCTGGTCACATCAGATTTTTTAAATTTGATATAAGAAACAACTTTCTAGCTTCCTTACTTTTATATATTTCTGTAATTTAATTCAACTCAGAATAATGTTTAAATACTAGAAAATTATTTACTGAATATTAAGAAACAGAAAAAGAAACATTGATGACATTTATAGGACGTTTTTGGAGAAACGCTTAAACTTTTAAATGTAATAACTTGTGACTGAGATACTTTTTTGCGAAAAACAGTTACCTAACTGCTTGGCATCTGTGAAAGTACATGCCGCTGTATGCAACTCATATTTATAATAATTTGATTATAGTTACGAATAAATATTATAATAATAAATTTTGACTCTAACACAAAATAACCTTGAATAATATGCAAATGTCGAATTTACCATTGACTTGAAATTAAATCTTGTAACTTGCAATATTCGAGTCGGATTGCATTATGGAATCAAAGTATGCTGATGCCGACTAAGAATTTTAGATGTAAATAGTTGTAAAGGTAAATCTCTGCTTGATTTACAGTTTTAAATAAATGCAAAATTTTATGTTGAATAATAAAATATTACCAATTGTACGAGTAAGACACAATAAACTGAAATAGAAAGTGAAATTAAGATGATTATTTCCATTACATTTGAAACTAAAGACAGCCACATTAAGCATCCCATTTGCCATTTGGATAATATTTCAGATACAACAATTCTAAAAAAAAATATTATATTATAATGGCACAACAAATTATACATGTGTTATTCATATAAATTATTATAGCTAACCTTTATTGAATATTACGAAAGATTACCGCTTAATACTGATTTATGTATTGAGCTGAGATTTAAAATTGAGTTTATAATACGTATTAAATCATATGTTTACCACTAATAAAACATATTTTCAATAATGATTTTGTTTTCCCCATCATAAGTGTATGTTTATAATATACACATGTCGTAATCCTATTTTAAAGTTAGTCTTTTTATAATAAAGCTACTCTTTTAAAATGACTAGGCGAATTATAAAATAAATATTTCGCTTCTAATTTTTCCAAACAATCTAATTTCACCTAACACAAAAAAAACCGTTATTTTGAAATGGCTTTTTGTACAATATTTCTACGACATCTGAGTGTCTGGTCGCGAATCTGGGGACCCGGGTTCGATCCTAACCGACGCCAACAATTACATCGAATTTTAATGGCACAAAAATTGACCCCTGTGGTGCACTCTCCACGCCAGCTATGGGTGCCCGTGAGGTGACGCCTGGTAAGCGCCCGCACGGTACAAATATTCCATCATTACCGATATCTGTACAAAGCAGATTGGCACACCCAGCAATGGGTAATATGCCGTGATGAAATATTTATTTTTATTTATTTTTATTTATATATATCGTTATTATCCGGATTAAATATTTCCTGCTCATTCATCACAAAATATGAATATGTTAAATTTGGTTCAAATTTCCATGTGTCTAGTGGTTTGAACTAAGTTTGTAAGTAGATAGTAACTGAATGCCTGAAAAGGTACATCATTCCAATAAAAGCGAATCAGTTATTTCAAAGGTGAGGTTGAAGTGATCTGATAAATGGAAATACATAAATATCTCAGCTGATTCAGAAGGTATAAGTTAGATCTGATTCAAGTAGCAAATGAAATAGGCCTTTAGACAGACTTTCGTTAAGCTTACGCAGTTAATATTCACGAGTGCTTGCTGCCAGTAACAACTAGTAACTTCATCAGATGAAGGTTGAGTAGTAGAGAAGAAAATTCTAATTTATAGGATTGTGTCATAAATAAAGAGACAAAATTTAATTGTAATTTATTTTTTTAACAAAAGTACATCGGAAAATTCATTTGGAGGTACATAATTACCTACAAAATTATATGTAGGTAAATTATACTAAATTGGTTGCAGGAACTTCTGGATAGACTGTTTTCCGTAAGTTTATTGCTGTTGTTTGCATTATACGAGTAGCTTTTGAAAACCACAAGAATTTTTAAAATTCTGTTATTCCATTACCTTCATATCTTTTTATTATTCCGTATATAGTTGTCCTTCTGATTCCTTCTCATTAAAAGTAAGAAATACATGCTAAATTTTCATTACAATGATAGTAACGAACAACTATTTTTGCAAAACATTCTTTTTTTGTCCTTTAATTCTATAGAAAAACATTAGAAAAAATAATTTCGGGTGACATACCAATATTGTTGAATATGAAGCAACTTCATTTTACTGAAACTCATCTAAAAATTTTCACGTAAAATTAAATTTGTTTCTTTACTTCTCATAGCCTCTTAGATTGTTTCTTTCATTTGCCTAATATATTTATCGCTTTATCAACAAACTTTTTGTTTCAGTGGCAGTAGAAATAGTCATTCGATTACTGTTTCTTTTGCTCTCAATTGTTACTACTAATATGATGCAGCGTCAAAAATTCATGAGTAGATTAAATGGCATCACAGTTACTTTAAAATATTGACGCATGCATATTACATTATTTCCTATGTTTTATCCTGGTGTTGATTGTCCATAAAATTTACCAAGCATTTATAAGTGCATGATTAAATTTAAAATTAGAATGACCAAAACGCATGCGTATTTGGTATTGTATAGCAAACAACAAAACGAATATGTTTCTTTGGTTTAATTACTTAATTTTACAGCTTATATTCTGCCCTGTTCTACTTTATGTACCCTCACTAATTGTGGTGTTTAGCAGTAAAATCCTTGTTACCAAAATGAACTAACCTATTTGTACTAAAGTTGGGAGTTGGCCAATTTCTATTTGTGTTAATTAAACAAATAAAACATTTCATATTTATATATAATACACATTTACCTTTTAAGTTTAATTTTAATATTAGTGGTAACTTAATTTTTAGTTTGGCTGCATAAATAATATTTTTCAACCTTTTATTTATATGTTGTATTGTGTTATGCTTGTACGAACACTTACTAAAACTGTCGAAACCTATCTGGCGGCATGGATCATTGTGTTGGGAAGTAAGCACCTAAGAGGTCGGCGAGTGGCGGATACACTTCAGGAACAATAAGTGGCAATTTTTGCTCTTTTTACTCGACGAGCAGGCGAACACGAAAAGGGTGAGCCGGGCGGGGTGGTGCTGATATAGCGGCTGTCGGCTAGCCTGTCAAGAGCAGGCCGAATCTCCTGAGCGCAAGCGAGTCCCTTGCCTCTTGTGCCATTGATGCTCGCTTCCAACCATCGTTCTCTACCTCAAATATTTGATCGTAATAGAATCATATTTGTTTCTCATTTTTAAACACAGTTAGTCTATCTGTAAAGATTCGTTTTGCATTAACAATAATCAACGTCGGTATAGACAGCTTTGGGATTCTATATATTCTAATTAAGTCCGAGGTACTTGTATCTCGGTTCGAATTTATCAGCAGATTAAATGTGAAGTTGTACAAAGAAATGTTAATATACACCAAAATCTTTGCAACATACATAATCTTTCACATGAAAAGTGAAACATAATTTTAAAATGATTATTTTTTGACATTTCTTTAAACCAATGAAATGTTTCTTTTTTTGTCACGTGTTTGTGTTTTAACCAATCCTGTCATTATTATACTGAGAATAAAGCTCTAGAGATTATTCCCGGGAATAATCTCTGTAGCTTTTGTTTTTGTTGACAAATGTCATGTATTTAGTTTCTTCATAATATGTATAAATCAAATCCTGATTATTTATAATTATTTGGCATTTGGCCTTGTCAAAATAATTCTGTTCTAGTTGTCAAAACTGACTTACCAACTGTACTGTGTAAATTAACGAAGCTAATTAATAACGACAGTAGATGGCGTCACAATAACATGGCAGTTGATAAATTCATAAATTACATGTTTTTCAGTATTTCCATAAATTCTGATGTTGTAAATGGCGCATTTTCCATAAGTGTATTTTTAACTTTAATTTTGAATTCGTTAATACTCAAATCTCCCAGAAAGTTAGGCAAGGATAGCTGTATAGCATAGCAATTTACATTATATTTTGATTTATTAAGACGCAAATAAGGGTGATGAAGATTAGAATTGTTCCTGGTGATGTAAGAATGTATTGCACTGTTAAATGTGTAGTCTTTGAGATTATTTTTGACATAATATAAACTATTTAGAATATATACAAATATATATATATATATATATATATATATATATATATATATATATATATATATTTTAAATTTCACAAAAGTGACACCCGTGGCAGCAATGAGTGCCCGTGAGGTGACGCTTGGTAAACGCCCGCACGATACCAAATGTCATCATCATTACGGAAATCAGTGTGCAAAGCAGTATAACACACTCAGAAATAAGTAATATGCCGTGATGATATATTTATTTATTTTTAAAAAAAATTAATACATACCGACTTATTAATGCTGGAAACTATATTAAGTTCCTTTCCATATAACTATTGTTCTATTTACAATTTTCATACATTTGACCTGAACTGTGTAACATGGAGTTGTGTTTAAAGCATAGACTCCGGGATATAATTTTTATATTATTTTATAAATGTATCCATAAAATATATAGAAAAAGTAATAATGCAAACTTGTAGAAAATTTATTTTTTATAATAACATAAATTGCGAAAAAATAACATTTAAACTATATTGAGCTTCAAGTAAAATACCATTTCCGGTTATCTGATTGACTCCAAAATCCAATGGCTTGTTTACATAATAGAAGAAAGTAGAAATACATGGTTTAAAAAGTTTCTGAATGATGGTATTTAAGTTCGAGTTCGACACACACATAAACCTACAGACAACATTGTGAAAATGTTAAAATCAGATTGTAGGGACCTTAAAACGTGGTCATTTACCAAAATCTCGATTAGCGAATTTTGCAGGGTCCCTATACCTCCCTTACCAATGGTAGCGCGTGGTAAAAAATATTGGATCTGAAATACTCTTTCTCGTAATAATAATAAGAGAAAATGGTGGAATATTGAATAAAATTTAATTTTGAAATAATTAATTTAGTGCATTTGGTTGACAATATTAGCAATCATTTCTGCTCGGGAAGAGTCGGCAAGACAGAGAACTAGAGAAGTCGATAACACATAACCCAACACACGTAATGTAAATTGTAACAAAACAAGAAATTTTATAAGTTTATTAAGTTTAAATTTGCTGTAAGTAATAAATAATTATTTATTCACAATCATTATAGTAATAATGTCGATTCCTAATCTTTTAGAGGTTGGGAAATACATCATTTCTAACTGTAATGACAATCCGCGTGCGTGAACTTGGTTCCCGGAATCGTTCTATGACAGCACTCGCAAGCTCGCGCCGACAAACACTCATCCTAGAACCAAACGTGTAAAGAACTATTTCCTAAACCTTGCGTGAATTACATGATTGTCAAAAAATCTGTTTGTTAAAATCACCTACTTTGCGCACTGTTATATGAAAAATGTCGACATTCTTTGACAGTTATACAATAAAATAATTATTTAGTAAATTTATGAACTTTGTCAATTAATTCCATTCCATTAATAATGAATAATAAGTATTTTGTTCTTGTAATTTTTAGTTTAGGTTAATTGTTTATAAATTTTCATTTGTCGTGTTTAATCTCGTATTTTAAATGTAATAGTACAGTAAATACTTGTTTATTTATCCATTAAAGTATTATGGGGATTGTAAATATTCTATTACGTATAATGTATAATTATCAAATCAATAATAATGGATGTGATGAAATATTTAGTACCTTTCCACATTACTCTGTTGTTTATTAAGCTAATTAAATATAGTATATGACTTCTAAATCAATTTCATAATATTGGCAGTATCACATATTAAAATCCTTTGAAACGTAATTAAACAACATTTAATTCATTTACGTCATGACCCGATATTGCATATTGTTTATAATGTAATTTAATTTACATGTATATTGGGAAATATGTAATATATTTTTATTACAAATAAATAATATTAAAAATATTTGTGTTCGCAATGAATTTATCAATACGTTCATTTCCTCATTAAAGCATATATGTTTATAGGAAACGCAATAACCAATTTCACACATACCAGTATTTAATTAATTTCACAGAAATGTAAATCTATAGAGATTTAATTATAAACGTGTATAATACTATACTTGCTCTCAAATAAATATGGACTGATGTTTAAACTTTTCCCTTCTTCGCACCGTGTCCCTTCCCCTTCTTAATGACAGCATTATCCACATTCCTTCTGAATTGACAACAGTGCACAAATCTACAGTACATACATATTTGACGACAAGTATAATAATTTTTTATAATGAAATACATTTATAAATTATGGCGTCTCGTGTATATGTCATATGAATATGTCATCATCATTACCGATATCTGTATACATAGTGTACAAAGCAGCTTGGCACACATAGCAGCGTGAAATATTCCGTGATGATATATTTATTTGTTTATTTATTACTGAAATATATTATAGACTGGAACTCTCATACTCTACCTATCAGTTTACGTTAAACTGAAGGCCCAACGAATGACAATAGCTGGCCCGTTCGCGCATGTTCGTGTTGAACATTTAAACCTGCGCCTTGTTCACTCCGTAATTTTCGTCACCTCACGAATTGCCTCGATGTTTGCCGATTCCTTAAGCAGCCAGCATTCAATAGAGCTTCGTTAACATAGTACGTATACGCATTCCAGTCAATGACATATTTCAGTGTTATTTATAACTTAAAATGAACATGCATCATGCTACAATTGCGTAAATAATTTAGATATGAGTTGTAACAATGAAGGTGTTATGTTGACAACAACTATTATAAAAATATAGCTCCATTACTTTTATATAGTGTATTTGAAAAAAATAGGTACACCCTTTTATCTCGGTTATTATTAATTTCAGCGAATTCAACTACAAAACATAAATTGTAGTAAATTAACACCCTATATAATTAAGGAAATAGCTTAATATTATTACTTCCGGTTTTCAAGTAATTCATGGCAACTTTTAATTTTCAAATGGATCACCTTATACAGTTGTCCATATTTAAAAAGTACATGAAAGTTGATATTTAATAACATAAAAATCTGTTGTGGCCAGCACAATATCTCTCGCCACTGTCTTTTTTTGATTACATAAGTATAGGGCGCGAACAGTCATGTTTCATTGTTGGCCTTGACAAGCAGACGTGGGGGCCCGTTTCAGAATGATAATTATTAATTATGTACATAAATGTCAGAACTTTTCATTAAAAATTTCAAGATTTTCTAAATTCACGTAGTTAATTTGTCATCAGGAGTGTGGAATTTACTTGTCGAGGAAAATAAACCACATAGAATTGGAAAATCATTAAATTTAGAATGAGAAATTATGATATATGACATCTATATATATAATTACTAGCTATCATTCTGACATGGGCTCCCATATCTGCTTGTCAAGGCCAACAAAGTCACATGACTGCTCGCGCCCTAATGTATTTAACATTTCTTGTATACATACACTCTACACCAAAAATTCTACTTATATCTATTCCATATATTTAGATTTTTTAAATTATTCCACATAATTAGATTCTATGAAGAAGTTTTGTCCTACCCTTGTTTCTCGAGATGATTCCAATTCATTGTCAGAAATAACAGTATATATGAAGGGTATGTGTAATATACCTATAAATATTTAACTAATAATGCATTTAGAAATAATATAATGTATGTACTTACCAGAAAAAGTGTTCAGTAATGTCTCCGGATTTCTGACACTGACATTTATCTGTCAGTTACAAATAATTTAAATTATCAACTATTTTTCATGGCATTCTTTCGGCTGTCAAATTTATTACAACAGATTATTTTATATATTATACTTCTTTTATCTCTAAATCTATGGAATATATAATAAAATATTTAAATGTATCAGATAGAGAATTTAATTTTCTTTAATATTACCACGAAAAATTTTCAAAAAATAATATTTAGAAGATTTTTTTTCAAGAATCTTCTACTTCCGGTCGTCCAATTATTACCAAAAGCTTTTCAGATCTTCCCATGAATGTCCGATTGGGAAATACGTTGTTAAACAAATTTTAAGTCTTATAGTTTTTGAGTAACCGTCCTTCCAACATCCCACACACACACACACATACACACACACACACACACATCCACACACACACACACACACACAGACATCATCGTAAAAATGTTAAAATCGGATTGTAAGGACCTTAAAACGTGCTTATTCAATAAAATCTGGATATGCGATTTTTAGCATGAATGCAATACCTCTCTTAGCGAGAGGTAAAAAGGAATATGTTACATTATTAAAAAATATAATGGCGATTGATTGGAATATTACATTTTTACGAAATACAGAAGTATTTGTATTTAATTAATTTTACATCACACCACACACATTTAAATAAAATTTATTAACTAAATATTCATATAGATACTACTCTACTTGAACACATTTTGGGCGTTATTTTGGCAACACTTCTTCAGAAAATGTGACTCAGACATGTCATGTTTAAAAAAGTGAATTGCAAAGCCTTCTGAATTGCGTAATAATGTAATATTTTAATCATTCGCCATTGAATTTTTTAATAATATAACATAATTCTTTTCATGTTATTAGATAGCATATGTAACGTACTTTTAAAATATGAATTCGGTAATAGTACATCAAGATACAAGTTTCATAAGACATGATTTTAGCGCACGCGTCTTTGTTAGAAACGAGCGGCTTGCCGCGAGTTTTCTAACGGGACAAGTGCGCTGAAATGTTTTGTGAAACGTGTATTTTATACAATTTTTTCTATTTTGGTCCTTTTGTCAAAAAAAATATTTACAAATATACGTGATTTCATTTTTAGGAATATTTTAATTTTTATTTGATTGTTGGTAACAGTAACAGTGATTGATATTCGTAACTATGACGTTTCATTGTTATTGTTTACAATTTAAATAATATTTACTTTCAAATGACAAATGTCTAGAAATGTAGGTACTACGTACCAACCTAACAGAAATTAGGTTTGAGTTCTTTTAAGAAGTACTTTATGACATCCAAATGGGTTTCATAAAGTACATATTAAAGAATCAAAATAGAAAAAAAATAATAAGCCAGATCACATCTCGCATTACATATAAACACTTCTAAAATAATTTAATTAAAATACAAGTACAAGACAGTAAACAAAAAAAATATACCTACATTTTAATCGTACTTAACTTCCCATAAGGCAATATTTGACTAAATATTCTGCAAACAGGGTATTATTTCAATTGGAATTATGCGGGATGTTTCTAAACCTGTCACAAATTTTAAGGGTGTATAGTTCAGACCAATCTCGATAACTCTAGAAGTTACGACGATTAAATGAGACTTTTTCTTTACCTTTCAGGGATTATTGTGCTATGTTAAATGTGACGATCTTGGCCAATATTTAATTTTCAAATAACTTCGTAACTGTTAGAAATTGAAAAAAAAAGTTTTATATAAAATTTTGGTATTTATTTTAGTCTACGAGGTCTATTCTTTTTCCGCAAGAGCCTAGTAAAGTAATATACAATTTATTGACAAAACACATTTATTTATAATTTTGCAAAGTAGTCTTCTCCACAGTCAATGTATTTTTGCATCGGAGAAAATCAATCTCCAAAACATTTTCTCCAATCTTCCCATATTAGGTTCTTTATTTCATTTTTAAATGCGTCAACTGCTTCTTCGGCCGATGTAAAACGTTAACCCCGTAACTTATTATTTACACGCGGAAATAAAAAGAAATAATTATTTGAATGTTTTGGACATTCAATTACTCAGTTGTTCGAGCAGCAGTGTACGGTCGAGCGTTATCTCTATGCAAGATGATTCTACCTCTTGGACGTCTTTCGCGAACATTTTGGAGAACTTGGGGCAAATAAACATTATTGTACCATTCGGCATTAACAGTACGACGACTTTTTAGTGCTACAGTTCAGTAATTCCAAAAAATGTGGCGACCAACTTTTTGTTACGGTTTTTTTTCGCGAATAACATTTGTTGTAGCCGACTCATTCTCAAAGACCCAAACTGTTGCCTTTTGTCGGTATCTAGTGTAGATCCGCATCATCTAACACAGTTTTCTTTTTGAACTAGGTAGGGATCTCAAGAAAACGCTATGATAGCGTAACGACAAATAACACTTCATTTCATTAACAACCCTGGAAGTTGATAGGGAAATTAGGGTGAAACTTAAGGGATATTTTTTCGCGACGATATCACATCGTTGTCTTGGGTTTCTACTCCTGGAGTCAAATTGTGGAGAATCCAACGAGAACAAAGTTTACGTACCAACAAATGTTTGTGTAAAAGGTGTCAATTGCTTTCACATCAATCTTTAAAGTTGCTTGAATATTCCTGATAGCTACGCCGGTCGTCTTTAATCATGTTCCGAACAAGACCAATATTCTTTTCGATAACTGCCGTTTTTTGCTTAGAAGTTCGAAAATTGTCATTTAGGGATCGATCACGTTGAAATTCATTGTACCACTGCTTTACGATAGCTAAGGAACACGACTTGTCACCAAACACTCGATGGATTTCCTCAAAACATTCTTTACGGCTTAAGCCACGCTTGAATTGTAAAATATCACAGCTTGATAATGCTCTTTATTCAATTCCATAATTTCATGGGGAAAGGATTACTTTAAATTTATGTATTGTATAAACATTAAAGTATATTTGACAACCATCATTATAATTAAATTTGTAAACAACTAGATTAAAATGTCAAACAAAATTTGTTTGAAAATATCATAGCCTGCTGGATAGGTTCAGCGGAAATAGAAGAGCCTTCGTATTTACTGACATGGACAAAATTTTGTTCGATCACTATCTTTGTCAGTTTTTTTTTTTCGATTTTTAGTTTTTCTAGGAAAAAGATCAAACCTGTGATGATTAAACTTTTTTTTACTAATTTGGTTCAGTACCATATACCCTTCAAACTTATTACACAGGTTTAGAAACAACTGTATATCATTTACCTATAGTATCTACAAACAGCTACAATACCATAAGTATCCGTACAATGTGCATTTATCCAGAAAAATCAATCGACATTTGTATTTGCTACTGTAGAGCTAATAAATTCTTATTATATGTGGTTTGTGAAAATAATCAAGATGATAGTTACAGTGCCATATTTCGACCAGAAAAGACTAGAGGGATGGTAGTCACTTCGCAGTCCAAAGAATACAAGTTCAATTCCCGCTTGGGTATGAATGTTACTATTCGTCTTTATATTTCCCATTAATGCAAAATATCAAAACCCATCGGCTGCGTATAACCTTAGCATTTGTACGGCCATAAAACTTAATAAAAAATCTGTTGTGGCCATCACAATACCTCTCGCCCTTTCTATTATGAGATATACAAGTATTGTATTTAACATTTCTGGTACACACAAAAAATTCGAATTACATCTAATCTTATATTTAGATATTTTCTATAATTTTAAATTCATTCTATGAACAAGTTTTCTCTTTCTCTTCTAAATGTTCAAGATTCTTTCAATTATTATATATTTAAATCTACAGAAGATATCATTTTTTTAAAATGCATCGCATAGAGAATTTTGTTTTTTAATATTGACAATAACATAAATTTTAAATAAATAATATTTAGTAGATTTTTGTTAAAATACTACTTCTTCCGGTTGTCCGGTTCTTACCAGAACCTATTCAACTCTTCCCATTACTGTTACATTGAGGACTTCGTAGTTATTCAGATTTTTAGTCTTATAGAATTTGAGAAATCGTACTCCTAACATCCACACACACACATACATACACAAATCCACATCCACACATACACAAACATCCACACACACACATATACATACATACATACATGCATACATACATACATACATACATACATACATACATACATACATACATACATACATACATACATACATACATACATACATACATACATACATACATACATACATACATACATACACACACACACACACACACACACACACACACACACACATAATCGTAAAAATGTTATAACCGAATTCTGGAGACCTTAAAACGTGCTTATTCACAAAATATAGATATGCGATTTTTAGTATGAATCCAATACTTACCTCTATTACCGAGAAGTACAAAGTATGGAAGTAACATGAAATATTTCATATTACACAAATTACAAAGGAATATTAGGTATTTATTGTTTTCTTCTAAAATATAGACATTCAATAATTTTGCACAATTAAACAATATTATTGATAATCCGGCAGACATAAATATTGAATATTATGTTATGTGCAGTACAGTTTTAGCTGATATTTATCAATGTCAGTATCTTCAAACATTTTTAGTGTTATTTTAAATTAACTGTTAGTATGTAATATAAATGGTCAGTATTACACCGATTATTACAAAAAGTATCAGTATTTTATTTAAAATGTTAGTAAATATAAGGTTTGTTCCTACACGACGTTTTGGATGCGTTCATGTATGCATTCATGAACCCATTGTGCACATGTCTTGTTCATGTACCCATTCAGACATATGCAAGAAACTTTGTATAGTTGGAACGGACAACGAATCAAATAATAATTATTTATCATATTACCTGTAAATAATTACTGTAATCAGATAACAATGATTCTGGATCAGAATCAAATTCCAAATCACTCATTACGTTCACTTATGAAAACGAGTAAACAATAACATATTTTCCTCGCACTGCGCAAAAATTGTGGTGCGCATGTGCTAATAAATGATACATAACACAGGGGTGCTATTCTCGAGTTCATACGAACGACGTTCGTATATGGTTTCAACAAATTTCCGTATGACTTTTAATATACCGTATTCTCGAACGTTCACATGCTGTTCGTATCCCAGTTTGCACAAGTGACATTGTTCGAGTGGGTGTCAGTCATTCGAGACGTTTATTTCTTATTCGCAGTAAAACTTGTAAATAATATATCATATAAAAGATTTATTAACTCATTAGGCGCTGTTGATGCGAAAATGAAATATTATATAAACATTTTCTTTATTTGTTTAAATAATAGTTACATTTGTTAAAACAGCTGAATTTGTTAGAACAAGTAAAATAATAAGGTTTATGTATCATGCGATACAAAAATAACTACTATTTGTAATTACAATTATTACAAAAACATTAAAATGTAATTATTACATGTTATGAAAACGTTTAAAACAGATACAATGTAATGGAATATCACATTTTTGATTGATACACATATTTTGTCTAGTTTTTACATTTTCTGCAGCTTCTTGATTTTCCAGGGTGGCAGATTATAATGTGGTCAAAAAGAAGAATATGATAAAACTATTGCTTTAACATTTACGTAATTTAATCGAAAAATATACAGTTTTAACAATTACTGTACGCTTGTTTCGTTACAGTATTAGACAAATCTAGTGTTATTGAAAATGATAATTAAGGAAATATTTCATATAAATAATTTATGTACCTACATACTTTTGTCCAATGTTTCCAATCTTTTTGGCCTACAAGAATTGTATAATATTTGTGTATTTTTTTTTTTAATTCTAAGCGGCTTTCTATGAAGTGATGCCAACTAAAACAGTTTTTTGTTCACCCGTTATATTTCTTCTCTTTTCTTTATTTTCACTTATTCTTAATTTTTTTCACTAACAAACACCAAAAAGTTTTTAAGAAAAATAGAAATGTCAAATAATAAACAAACGTTATGATTCATGAATACCAACTACCAACTTAAGTTTTGTGCTGTCAAATGAATGTTTTTAACTCATCGAAAACATTACAAAATATTATAAATATGTGGTAGTTCATAAATAAAGTTCCACAGACCAAAACAAAGAGATTTATTCTTAGATTTAAAGATATGTAACCATTTATTAAATTTAAATTCGAGCTAGTGATTTGGTAACACTGTAAGAAACATTCGCATAAGATTATTCGTGTGACTTCTGTACGTACACCTCTCGAGAATACATGTGCCTGCTCCTATACCAAGATTTTTATGCGAACGCGTTCGTATTCGAATCTAATCGTATAAGCTCGAGAATTGAACCCCAGACCAGTGAATGGATTTGACAATCCGCGGGTGCGGTCACGTATGTCTCCGAAGTCTGTAAGAACAAACATACCAACAGTCTGATAGACTGTACAACAGTATTGGTCTTTCCATCTTTTCCTTGGTCTGCCGGTTCTTCTTTTTCCTGTTGTTTGTAGTGTAATAGCTGGTATGGTATTCTGTATGGCCAATTCTTTTGATGTGGTTTTTCTATTCTTCTCTGTATCTGTCTAATGTCTGTATTATATTTTCCGAATATAATAATATAAATATCATAAGTTATCAGTAAGTAAAGACTGCTGCCGCCGGGGAATCGGTTCAACGTCCTAATTAAACGTATTAAAGTTACTAAGCCGAAAGTGTGCTAACCAGCGTTAATAAATACAAAATTTTATTTTTCACCACAAAAATAAAAATTGAATTATAAAACTACAGACGGTAGAAATTTTGTATATGTTACACGTTAATTTCCAGTGTCAAGAATTTGGCACGAGATACATAGTTTGTTGAACATCATGACATAACATAGCAGTAGTGATTACACGCCAAAATTATAAGGATTATTTGTTTTTCCAGGCTATTATTTTCCAATTACCATACCTACTGCATATAATTAAATACGGCGGTACTCTGCCGTTATAATAATTTTTTAGATATTGTAAATAAAATGGGAAAAACTGTTAATTTTCCAAGGTATTTTTTTGTCAAAATTTGAAAATTATTTTTCGAATACATTTACGTAACATATCGCACATAAGTGAATCTGGTGAAATTCGAGCCGTTAATTTGTTTTTTTTTTGTTTTTTGTCTAAGCATAATCTAAACTAGCCATAACTTAACCTGAAATGAAGAAGATACTGCCAATTTATTTTCGAAAACACTGATCTTTAATGAAAATTACTGCAATTTTATTATTTATACTGACTAAAAATACAAAAAAAATTATCAGCCAATAAATAAAATTTTACTAACAGAATGCGACTTAATACTGACAATAGTTATTATATTACGAGTATATCCAAATTTATACAAGTATGCACACATTTATTTGCTATTTAAACAAACCAAACAAGTGGTTACGGCGACCGAAAAATAAATGCAACGTAAACTAAAAGGGTACGAGATATAACTGTTTATTTAATAGAGGCATAAAAGTTATTTGTGTAACAAGTTTGTAAAAGTGATCTTTTTGGCCAACTCTGCAGTTTGTGGCCGAGGCCAACAAGTAAGGTAAAGCTAAAATAGAACTTTTAAGCCACGGTGCTCATGATATTTTTAGGCAACTATCTCAAAGTTATAAATTTTTATTTAAAAATATATTTCATATATGATTGATTCATGTCACAAGTAGAGTGCTGTGCTGTCATCGTGACACAAAACAATTTTATTACTGTCAAAATATATTATAACCTAAAAATAAAAAATAAAATAACTACAATAATTAATTTGTTGAGCAAGAAAATGAGCAGTAGCGATAGCGGCAACGAGTTTTCCAAAACTCTAAAATTCATGATATAATAGAACACGAATTTTGTTATTTAAACAAACGATTGGCAACTGCGATTGCAAAGCAAATGCAGCTGTAATGTAAACGTGGCTGTAAAGTAAAATCGGCAGTGAAGTAAATGCGGCTATTAAATAGTCTTTGACAGATGTCAAAATGAATGATACTTTAGGGTATCAGTCAAAATATACGTACAATAACTATATATGTAAAGACCGCCTAAAATTTGTAGGTATTTTTGTAACAAGGGTGTAAACACAAGCTTTAGGGCATGAGGTCAAGTATTTCGTGACGAGACTAGCCGAGCCACCAAAATTATTGACGGAATGTCAATACATTTGAGTTGTCGAGTTGCATACAAGGTTTTTTTATACGACCATAAATAAGATTCATTAAAGAAATTAGAAATTTGACAGACGAGCAGACGACAATTTGAACACACCAAATACCGAGTTCATATTTCACTCAGTATTACCAATATGGATGTACATAAAAAACTAAAGTTTGGTAAGATAATTTAAATACCACACATGTATTGATTATGGTAGCTCTATAATGATGGTAGCATGTATCTGCAGTGTGTAAAGTATCAATTTAACAAACCGGAGTTTAAAAAAAAATATTATTTCCAATTAAAACCCCATTGAAATATTTTACACGATGTGTGAAATATTCTTCTGTCTGTTGATATTAATGAGCATTATTGTACTACTTATTTTAGTAAAAAAATTGCTATGATGAGCACATTAATGGGAGTATATGAATTAAAAACAGTATTACGGAATGCATAATAACAAACTGAATAATTATTGCACAAATTAATTGGATATTTGGACATTACTACATACTACTATAAAAGGTCATTTCATAAATGAACAACATCTACAAAAAAGTGACAAATATATTGATGTATTATCTCTTTTACCACTTGGTTATAAGAACTAACGGTAGAAGAAAATGAATTGGAGTACAATGTAACAAAATAAAGTAGATATGGCCTTTCAAATAAAATAAATAAGACACGTCGCAGAATAATAACTCTTATTGAAAAGCACTGTTAAAAATAAAAAAAAATCACCTCTAAAATCTTTATTGTATCAATCAACCATAACTAAAGTTTATTTCGATACTTTTCGCCTTAGCAAACCTTTTCACCGGCAAGTTTTTCCGTTCAATTCACGTCACACATAAAGTTTGTGAAATTTCTTTTGGATCACATAGCATTCATCATATAAAGCTCTGACCAGGAAAAAGAAAAACTGAAAATGTACTCCATCAATTGCTTTTATGTGACTGTACAAACATTCGCCATTCTGTTTCTATGTGAGAAATTGAAGATAGTATGTATGTCACCATTCACAACACTGCATTAAATCTTTATTCTTTTCTCCTGCTTTGCTTTGATTTAGCTTGGTATTTGGTAATAAATTAATCTATACTTTAAATAGTTTTGGGTTAAACTAATCAAAGTTTATAAAAAAAGTATATGCATATTTGAGCATTTTTTTTTTTCAATTTTTGTGTTTCAAAATTGAAAAACTTATAAAAAAATCTGATGTGGTCAATATAATACATCTAGTTTAATTTAATTTTTATTCATGTAAATACTTAAAATTAAATTCAAATACCAGGTTTGATCCCGACCGACGCCAAATATTTTGAATTTTAAATGGCACAAAAATGACTCCTGTGGTGCATTCTCCACGTCAGCAATAAATGCTCATTAGGTGACACCTCATAAATACCGCACGGTACAAATATGTCATCAACGTCGAAATCTGTGTACAAAGCAAATTGGCAGACCCAGCAATGGGTAATATGCTATGATGATATATTTATTTTATTTATTTATATACTTACCTATATTTATTGCTGGCTGGAGAGTGCACCACAGGGGTAAATTTTGTGCCATTTCAAATTCTAAAATATTTGGCGTCGGTCGGAATCGAACCCGTTCCCAAGATTCGCGTGAAGTTGACGCCTGGTACAAATAAGTTCAAATATGTCATCATTATTACCGACATCTGTGTACAAAGCAGATTGACTCATCCAGCAATGGGTAATATGCCGTGATGATATATTATATATTTTTATTATGTTTCCTTTATTCCTACATATGTACTTATGCTGGAAACTGTATTAAGTACCTTTCCATATAATTATTGTTCCTTTTACTATTTTCTTTTTAAAACGTTACTATTATTATTTGAAATAATTAATTTGTGACAGTGACATACATCTGTCAGTTACATACATTTGAGATCTAAACTGTGTAACAATGAAATGTGTTTAAAGAGGAGGTTCCGGGATTAAAATTGTAGATAGTTTTATAAATTTATCCATAAAATATATAGAAAAGTATTATTGCAAACCTATAGCAAATATAATTTTTATATAACAGAAATGTCGAAAAAATAACATTTAAAGGTATTTTTTGAAGAAAAACTAGTTTGAGCTTCCAGTAAAGTGCCATTTTCGGTTATCTGATTTACTCCAAAATCTAATGGCATCTTTCCATATAAGAGTAAGATAAAAATACATGGTTAAAATTTTTTCTGAACGATAGTATTTTAATTAGAGCGTAAAGAGGATCCACACACACACACACACACACACACACATACACACACACACACACACACACATACACACACACACACACGCACGCACACGCACGCACGCACACACACACACACACACACATACTTACACACACACACACATACACACAAACATTATCGTGAAAATGTTAAAATTGGATTGTAGGGACCTTAAAACGAGATCATTTACCAAAATCTCGATATGCGATTTTTAGCACGATCCCTATACCTCCCTTACCAAGGGATAATAAAAACAAATCTTTCTAACTTCCTTATCGGGATTTTGGTAATTCCGCTTACTCAAATTACCTATTTATTAGTGATTTTTTACAGGCCATTTGTTGTTTTCGTAAGAAACTCATAATATGCATACAGGAATCAATGAATGTTTTCTTTTATTAAAAGTAAAATATATTTATTATACAAAATTAGCGAACATGTTTCCTTCAAATACTTTAAAAATAACCAATGCATCGGAATTAAGGTTGTTTTTGCTGAACCTCTGTAGGACTATGCTTGTTTTTGTAGAACCACTGAAACTTCACAATGTAATGAATTGTGACTAATAAACTTTTTAGAGAAACAGTTTTACCAAACTGTTAGGCATCGTTGAAAGTAGATTTCCTTAGCTCAAATTTACAAAATTTGAACTATGTTTTTGCCAGCGAGTAAAGAAATTAGACATATTACGTTACTAATTTTGATGTTTTAAATCACTAAATAGTATCATCCACCATGGCAACAAATTAGAACATGTGCCATTTATAATAAAACTAAACTTAATTTTTTTTCATATGGATTATAAATTTTTTAAGATTTATTAGTTTCTATAACGTTAGATAACCAAATTAAAAATTACCCTTAACCTTCTTAAAATTAAGCAAAAATAAAAATAATATATATATATATATATATATATATATATATATATATATATATATATATATATATATATATATATATATATATATGTATGCATTTCGAGAACAATGTTTTCATCGTCAGTAGTAAAATTTTACGTAAAATCATATAAACGATAAAAAGAAATTAGGATTAATAAACATATCAACTATGCCAGAGGTCGTAACAATCCTTTTCTCAGAGAGTAAATTAATAATAAAATTACTAGATGACGAAAGTATACCAAATAATACTAGCATGATTTTATTCTGCCACAACCTACAGAAACCATGTGCGTTTGCATGAAAACAAATATTGACTGCCAGTGGCAAATAAAACTATTTTACCTAGAAAATATGAATAATAATAAATAGGTTCTCTATGGGTTTTACTTATCCGTCCAGGTAATTTTTTTATGATTTATTAATTATTATTAATTTTGTTATTTTGTTACATTTATACATGATAATAGGTGTAAAATATGTAATTAAGTTTGTTTAAATGGTGTTAATGTTGTGATGTATAGCTAAAAGCTAAATAAACGTTATTGTTATTATTATTATTATTATTACAATATACGTAGTTCGTAATAATTATTTTATTACTCGTTATCCACGCATATTTTCAATTATTTTTCACGAAAGTGTTGAAATCGATTAATTAATGTTACTCCAATTATTAATGAACTCCAGTGTTTAATAACAAAATAAACATTTACTTCATAGAATAATAAAGAAATTGTTACAACTTTCTTGTACTACCGATTGCTTTCATTTTGATGAACTTTAAAAAATAGTTATAGCATATAATATTTCATGTTTGATTTCAAATAATTCACAAAAAATACAGTTTATAAGTAAATAACGAAAAAAAATCTTAAAATTAATACATATAACAAAAAGCATGAGGTAAAAATGTTTTATTTGAAAAATACTAAATAAATAAAACAATTTTCAAAATCGCATTTTATCATGCCTGACATTAATTCCAATACTTTCTGGCAAACAAACAATAAAACTACTGTTTGCATATTTATCTCTACTCACAGATAATTGCGTTTGAATCAGTCATTTGTTATTTTAATCCAAATGATTTTTAAAGGCAAAGTGAAATATTGAAAAATCTATTGAATATTGCAGTAGGAGTGTAACTATGCTAAATTAATCTTCTAATATTAATTCATAAAAATAATCATGACATCCTTTCAAGTCCTAAAAAATTTTCGTTGTATATCACACCTACTCGTATCTGATGCAGTACACGCTGTTAGAAATAATTGGCAATTCGTGAATTATTGTAGCAATTTGTCACAATCCAGTACAGCGGATATGTGTTTATGTTACTAGTTGATCCGTGTGTGTCAGATAAATTGTCATTAAACAGTGATGTATTACTAGGAATGTGTCACGATCAATATACATTTATATAATAAAACACTCCACAAAGAAACTAGCGTGTACTACGTGGAACTAATTAATATTTCTCGGGAAATATTAAATATCCAGCTAAGACTTTATAAAATTTGATTGATATTTTAATTAACTTTGTTGATATTAATAACTTAAATTAATATATTTTTTGTAAAGTTTTTAATTTACATAACGTCATATGCAGATGATGTATGCGTGTTATTAATTAAAATATTGGTATTTTTTTCAGAAACTTTAAACTGAAAATTTTAATTTGTCTTTAATTGGGCAAATTAAAATGTGTGCTTCTAAAAACTGAGCAAAAAGCAAAAATAAGTCTATCTATTCTCAAAATATGGTAAAATGTGACAAAGTTAAAACTACGGCTACAATTTTTTTTAAACGAAATATTTTGTAAGTTTCAAAATTTTAGTAATTCTTTGCAAGGATAAACAATATAATACATACCTAATTTATCTTACAATGGGGTCTCGTGATGGTTCGCCTGAGCGTCTGGTCGCGAATTTGGGGACCCGGGTTTGATCCCGACCGACGCCAAAAATTACTTCAAATTTTAATGGCACTATATTGACCCTATGATGCACTCTTCACGCCAGTATTAAGTGCCTGTGAGGTGACGCCTGGCAATCACCAGCGCGGTACGAAAATGTCATAATTACCGATATCTGTGTACAAAGCAGATTGGCACACTCAGTAATGGGTAATATGCCGTGATGATATATTTTATTTATTTACCTTACAATACTATAATAGACTATTTTATATTTTGCGTTCATAATAAAGCCATTACGAACCCTAATTGCTTATAGAAAGAGCCTTCATATCGATACGCAAATTTTACCTCCCGCTGCCCTTGGTACGGGAGGTGTAGGGATCGTACTAAAAATTGCATATCGAGATTTTGGTAAATAACCACGTTTTAAGGTCCCTACAATCCAATTTTAACATTTTCACGATGATGTGTGTGTGTGTGTGTGTGTGTGTGTGTGTGTGTGCGTGTGTGCGTGTGTGCGTGTGTGCGTACGTGCGTGCGTGTGTGGATCCTCTTTACGCTCTAACTCAAATACTATTGTTCAGAAAATTTTGAAACCTTGTATTTCTACCTAACTCTTATATGGAAAGATGCCATTAGATTTTGGAGTAAATCAGATAACCGACAATGCCACTTTACTCGAAGCTCAAAATAGTTATTCTTCGAAAAATACCTTTAAATGTTATTTTTTCGACATTTATGTTATATAAAAATTAAAGATTATTAAATTTTCTACAGGTTTGCAGTAATACATTTTCCATATATTAAATATATATATATATATATATATATATATATATATATATATATATATATATATATATATATATATATAAATAAATTTATAAAACTATCTACAATTTTAATCCCGGAGCCTACGCTTTAAACACATCTTATACACATGGTTACACAATTCAGATCTCAAATGTTTGTATCTGACAGATATATGTCAATGTAAATAAACTAATAATTTCAAATAATAATATTAACGATTTAAAAAGATAATAGTAAATGGAACAATAATTATATGAAAAGGAACTTAATACAGTTTCCAGCATAAGTAAATATGTAAAAATACAGGTAAGATAATAAAAACATACATCATCACGGCATATTACCCATTGATGGGTGAGCCAATCTGCTTTGTACGCAGACATATTTGTTCCGTGCAGGCGTTTACCAGGCGTCACTTCACGCAAATCTTGGAAACGGGTTCGATTCCGACCGACGCCAAATATTTTAGAATTTTAAATGGCACAAAATTGACCCCTGTGGTGCACTCTCTACGCCAGCAATGAATATAAGTAAGTATATAAATAAATAAAATAAATATATCATCCCGCCATACTACCCATTGCTATGTACGTCACGTCAGATGGCCCCATACCTGATATCAGTCCAAAACTTCATGAGAAGTTAGTGCTAGGTTTGTACTGGTTTGTGCTAGAATCTTAAAATTTGTGCTTTTTATTTACGCCAATTATTAACAATTTAAATGGGGAATCTGGCGTGACACTAAGAGTAAACCTCTTTAGTTTATAACAACATTTGAATAATAACACAATCCACAGTTAGTGCTAGGTTTATGCTGCTCAGATTTGGATTATGAAAGTTTGTGCTGTTTATTTACGCCTAATATTAAATATTAAATTGGGGAATCTGGCGTGACACCAAGAGTAAACTTATTTTGTTTATATTAATATCTGAACAACAATACCGCCCACAGTTAGTGCTAGGTTTGTGCTGCTCAGATTCAAATTATGAAAGTTTGTACTGTTTATTTACGCCTAATATTAAAAATTAAATTGGGGAATCTGGCGTGACACCAAGAGTAAACTTATTTTGTTTATATTAATATCTGAACAACAACACCACCCACAGTTAGTGCTAGGTTTGTGCTGCTCAGATTTAAATTATGAAAGTTTGTGCTGTTTATTTACGCCTAATATTAAAAATTAAATTGGGGAATCTGGCGTGACACCAAGAGTAAACTTATTTTGTTTATATTAATATCTGAACAACAATACCGCCCACAGTTAGTGCTAGGTTTGTGCTGCTCAGATTCAAATTATGAAAGTTTGTGCTGTTTATTTACGCCTAATATTAAAAATTAAATTGGGGAATCTGGCGTGACACCAAGAGTAAACTTATTTTGTTTATATTAATATCTGAACAACAATACCACCCACAGTTAGTGCTTGGTTTGTGCTGCTCAGATTCAAATTATGAAAGTTTGTGCTGTTTATTTACGCCTAATATTAAAAATTAAAATGGGGAATCTGGCGTGACATCGAGAGTAAACTTATTTTGTTTATATTAATATCTGGACAACAATACCACCCACAGTTAGTGCTAGGTTTGTGCTGCTCAGATTTAAATTATTAAAGTTTGTGCTGTTTATTTACGCCTAATATTAAAAATTAAATTGGGGAATCTGGCGTGACATCAAGAGTAAAATTATTTTGTTTATATTAATATCTCAACAACAACACCACCCACAGTTAGTGCTAGGTTTGTGCTATTCAGATTCAAATTATGAAAGTTTGTGCTGTTTATTTACGCCTAATATTAAAAATTGAAATGGAGAATCTGGCGTGATACCAAGAGTAATTTCATTTTGTTTATACATATTAGTATCTGCGCAACGATATCTCTCACAGTTAGTCCTGGGTTTGTGCTGCTCAGGTACAAATTATGAAACTTAGTGCTTTACGCTATTATTTACAAATAAATTAGGAAATTTGGCGTGACACTAAGTCTAAGCCTATTTTGTTTATAACAATATTTGGGTAATAACACAATCTGAAGATTGTGCTAGGTTTGTGCTGGTTTGATTTAAATTATGAAAGTTTGTGTTGTTTATTTACGGCTATTATTAAAACCTGAACTGAAGAATATGACGTGACACCAAGAGTAAACTCATTTTCTTTATAATAATATCTGAGTAACAATACTATGTACAGTTAATGCTAGATTTGTGCTGCTTAAATTAGTGTTTCACAAAAATCAAGATTTACTGTTGATTTTGTCTTGAAATCAAGAAAAGACCAGGACAAGAAATATATTTTATGTCCCAATACAAGACAAGAATGTATCATCAAGAATCAAGATTTCTTATCAAGAAATCTTGATTTCTTGACAATTAATTTTGTAAATCCGCATTTATAATTAAAATATAAATTTTTGTATCTCTGACTATGATTTTCAAAACAAATAATTTTATTGGCATTGAAGCGACAGTTGAAGGTATAAGTCTAAATTTTCAGGTAAGTACCTCGTCTTCATAATATGACTTGTGCGTTAACAGATTATCTTATGAAACTTGTTTTTTAATATACTATTAGTTTAGTTGGCTGTGACCTATTACTTCAATTATTAGTTTTGTTTATTTTATTCTGTCTACGTTTTTTGACGAATGTATCAAAATATGTTAGGTACGTTGCAATGCTTGATTGAAATTGATGGTTATTGTTTGAGCAATTATTAATATGTATTATAAAATGATTAAAATTATTTAAAAAAATTCAATGCTATGTAGAAGTTACAATAAACAAAACTAATAACTGGCGTAATAAGTCAAAGTCAACTAAAATTGGGTAGATAATAATTACTGTTTTAAGAGTTTGTAGTTCGAAAACGGTGCGTTTCCAGATATGAGTTTATTAGTAAAAGTCAATCTATTTTACATACCCTGTGAATTTATAGCATTAACATTCTGTATATGATAGAACCTCACTGAGGCTGTCCCATGGGGAGTTTACACTATCTTTATTTTTAAAACTATTCAATATTATTTTACAAAATTTGATATCTAAGAATTTTCTGATATGTCCGTTTCAACTAAAATACATACTTTCAAAGCAGTCTGGCACTTCCGGTCTAACCGGAATTAATCCGTAACTCACTTATATGAAATAATATTATGCTATATTTATTATTTTACTATTGAATTCAGCAAACAATTTTATATATAAAATAATAAAAATATTTTACTAATTTGATCAACCATTTCCTGCATAATTCAGCTTTTTTGATTTTGTGCTCTAAAACAGCCACTTCCTTATCACTCTATTTCTATTGGAATATGTAAATAAGAATGCGGACCTGGTGGCGAAAATTGGAACTAAAACAAAATAATTATTTTATTTTATTCGTATGCTTTTACAAAAGCGGGTACAATTAGTACATGTTAGAAAATAGATACTAGAACTAATATTTACAATTAAATGGTGTTATATCCTCGGAAATATTCCAATATCTTGAGAATGGGATCGAATTTCTATGTAATAACACTAGAAATCTTTTGTTTATACTATTATGAATTTTTTTGAAAAATATAAGCTGTACATAACGCAATTTTAAAGTTAAAAAATATTAAAAACTATTTTTGTTTAATAATACTAAATACTGTATAGGTACATGTTAATTTGGTTTGTGATGTATAGTACATACAAATTTGTACTCGTATATCTAAATGCATCATATAAAATAAAAAAGTTATTCAATGCCTGTTGCCTTTATTAAAAAAGCAGTATAACAATAAATTGACAAACTGGCATTTAGACTGTTAATTAATTAGATAGCCCCCCGAACACCCCGGGGTGGATGTTATTATTAGCTTAATATTGATATTCGTATATACAAAACAGATTTACTCTCGATGTCACGCCAAATTCTTCATTTCAATTGTTAATAATAAATGTAAATATATAGCACAAACTTTGATAATTTGAATCTGAGCAGCACAAACCTAACACGAACTGTGGATGGTATTATTGTCCAGATATTAATATAAACAAAATGAGTGTACTCTTGGTATCACGCCAGTTCCCCATTTTAATTTTTAATATTAGGCGTAAATAAACAGCACAAACTTTCATAATTTGAATTTGAGCAGCACAAACCTAGCACTAACTGTGGGCGGTATTGTTGTTCAGATATTAATATAAACAAAATAAGTTTACTCTTGGTGTCACGCCAGATTCCCCATTTTAATTTTTAATATTAGGCGTAAATGAACAGCACAAACTTTCATAATTTGAATCTGAGCAGCACAAACCTAGCACTAACTGTGGGTGGTGTTGTTGTTCAGATATTAATATAAACAAAATAAGTTTATTCTTGGTGTCACGCCAGATTCCCCATTTTAATTTTTAATATTAGGCGTAAATAAACAGCACAAACTTTCATAATTTGAATTTGAGCAGCACAAACCTAGCACTAACTGTGGGTGGTATTGTTGTTCAGATATTAATATAAACAAAATAAGTTTACTCTTGGTGTCACGCCAGATTCCCCAATTTAATATTTAATATTAGGCGTAAATAAACAGCACAAACTTTCATAATTTAAATCTGAGCAGCACAAACCTAGCACTAACTGTGGATTGTGTTATTATTCAAATGTTGTTATAAACTAAAGAGGTTTACTCTTAGTGTCACGCCAGATTCCCCATTTAAATTGTTAATAATTGGCGTAAATAAACAGCACAAACTTTAACATTCTAGCACAAAACAGCACAAACCTAGCACTAACTTCTCATGAAGTTTTGGACTGATATCAGGTATGGGGCCATCTGACGTGACGTACATCCCATTGCTGGGTCTGCCAATCTGCTTTGTACATAGATTTCGGTAACGATGATGACATATTTGTACCGTGCGGGCGTTTACCAGGTGTCACCTCACGAGCACTTATCGCCGGCGTAGATAGTGCACCACAGGGTCATTTTTGTGCCATTTAAAATTCATAATATTTGGCGTCGGTCGGGATCGTACTCGGTATTTAAATTTAATTTAATTTTTAGTATTTACATGAATAAAAATTAAGCGGGAGGTATTGTTGGTCACATCAGATTTTTTGTTTTAAAAAGTTGGTGTAAGATGATATTTACGAATGTTCATACATCAGAATTGACATGAACATTCAAATAATTGAATAAATGTCAATTCAATGTTACATTATACAATTTTTTCAAAGTCAATTTGGGTTAATATAGCAGTTTATTAAAGATTTTAGTATAAAAGATGCAAAATATGTATAAATAGTATAAATGACTCATTCTATGCCTTTTTTCGCAATTGTCATTTAGAAAACTCATCAGGGCTCGTTTTCCAAATTTTGACGCATGCAAAAAAATGTCATAAAATTTGTTCTTTAATATGCTATTATAGGTACCTCTATTCTTTCGCTCATGGTGTACAATATATTGTACATCACTTAAAATCGATTGAAAGAATGATTTTACCCCAATAATGCATACAATGTACAATATACAGTACACATTTTAGTTACACCATCTATTGCTATATAGAACAGAGTTGGATAATTACAATTTAATTAATGTTCATTGGGAATGACGCTCCATGCGATAATAAGGAATATTTTGGTTGAGAAACTACAATTGTTATAAAATTTATAGGCCAAACAGTCAAGAGTTTTGCCTGGAAAAAAATTCAAGAGTTTTGCAAATTTGCAATATCATATCCTGAACAAAATAATAAAATTGCGAACTAGGGACGCTGCCGCTTGTTCCGCCATATTAGAAATTGGCGGCCAAAATATTGTTTGTGACAATATCTCCTTTCCAGTAGCTCCTAGACGAAAAGTATAAGAGAACAAAGTTAAAGCGCACCATTTTTTATACAAAAAATAATTCTTACATTTTTACCTAGGATGAAGAAAAAAAAAATTATTTACACAAAAAAATTCCAACATTATGAAATTAGTATTTATTCTAATAGCTTTTAACAGTTTTATTCATCGTGGTATTGAATTAAGTAATATTTGGATGATTTTAAAATTATTTTTGTTAACGATTTCCTACAAATTTTTGTTTTTTCATCCACCAGTCAGACATGTTTACAGTTTACAGATAGCATAACGCGGTTTAAAAATTTGAATTCGACATGAAATTCTTTTTCATATCATGTATTAAACGATTTTTACCGATTAGCGGTTTGAGAGTTACTAACAATTCAAGTACAAATGAAATTCTTCTAGAATTTCTTCTAGTCAACTCATTTTTCATTTTTTCATCCAAAATTTCGACACGATTAAAAAAAACAATATGATGTAGTAGAACGAAATTGGTCGATTTACATACATATTTAAATTATTAAAAGAATTTCATGTGAGTTTAAGTTCTCTCGAACCGCTCATTGATAAAAATCGTCTAATACATAATATAAAAAAGAGTTTCATGCTCAAATATCAAATTTTTAAACCGCGTTATCCTATCTATAAACATAGTGATAGAAGAAAAAATAAAAATGTACAGAAAATTGTTGACAAAAATAATTATTTTAAAAACATCCAAATATTACTTTATTCGATATCAAACTGTTAATATTGTTAAAAGCTATTAAATTAAGTATTAATTACATAATATTGCAATTTTTTTGTGTAATTTAAATTTCTTTCACAAAATGGTATTCTGATTAATTATTTTTTTCCCGTAACTCTGCAAGTTCATCCTAGGTAAAATTTTTGTACAAAACATGGCGAGCTTCAACTTCGATTTTATATACTCGTACTTTATGTCTAGGACATACTGGAAAGGCGATATGGACATAAAACTGATTTTGGCCGACATTTTGCCAATATGACGGAGCAAGCGGCAGGGCCCCGAGGTCGCAAATTCAATATTTTATTCAGGATATAATCTCTATACTAAATTGCCAATTTGCAAAACTCCTGTATTTTTTTCGAGCAAGTATGATTTAAACACCCTGTTGCTTGGCCATAAAAATATATTATTTAGATAATCCAGAAGTTGAACATACCGACTAATCTGAAGAGTAGCGGGACAATCTGACGAAGAAATATAAAAAAAATCGCCATCGTTAAAATAAATTTTCAGGTTATAAACACAACAATGTTTACCTATCATTTGATCGGAGAGCATCCCAGTGAGTCCTACCTAAAGTACTAAAAGTATAAAACTTCTCCTACCAACCGCATTTTCTCTAGATCAATTTATCTGTTTCACTCTTGAATGAGCCTCGTACGAGTGGTACTACTTTTCTAAACATGTTCCTACCTAGTTACTTAACCTAAAAATCAGACAAAAGATAGGGCTCACTAAACTATATACTAACGTTAAGACGTAGGTGAACATGGCGGACTCCTATCGTGGAAACACATTTTAATCTGTATCAGCATTCCCGTTAATATATAGTTCAGTTACAAATTTTGCCGGTGGGAATTTTATATGTTGTGTTAGTTATGAATGGTTATGAATATGATATATTTGCCTAAAATGAATTCAGAATGATACCATCTGCTTCGTAAAATACTATTAGCCTAGTTAATAAGATATATATTATTAAAGCTGTTTGTCAAGTATATTTGCCCAATAAAAAACTATTTTCATAAAATAATTTTTTGCCTACGACATATATAAATGCTTTTACTTTGTTTAAAAATAATAAATTATTTAATCACGTAACAGACTTTGAATATGTAATAGTTACGAATTAATTTACATAAATTTATAAAATAAAAAAAATATAGTGGCAGTGGCGCACTAAAAATAATTAAATGAAAAATAATTTTCCGAATTTTGAAAAAAATCTTTTTGATTGAGAATTAGCACATTGAAATGTATGTATCCTTATCTTTTTACCTTTTTTTAATAGCCTGTATATATTGAAGCGGTCGGTAAAAGACTAAACAGATCAGCAAATATATGTACCTAACCTAATTTATATTGAGCAAGTATGAATAAACTGTAATTTCTGGTAAGTAAACAATATATTATGAAACAGTGTTATATGACAATAACAGTATATTTTGGGTTATGTTCCAAAACCTAGAAAAAATCTTATAGAAGTAATGTGGGTATTTTTGATAAAAAAATATTTTCCTGATTAAAATTTCACGCGTCGTCTCCATTATTTAAAAAAATATTGTATACAAGTAGGTAGTTTATATTTACGCAGAAAATATTAAATAAACATCTATTGGTTTTTCACCCTATATATAATATTATCTATAAATATTTAATGATCACATCACAATTTCCTAAGCAAATAATTCTCTAATCGTGTTAGAGAAAAACCATGTTGTTAAAGTATTATGATATATAACAGTTAAGAGAGAAGTATAAAAGAGACTGAATTTTCTTACCTTGATGCCATAATTAGACTCTTCATAAATAATTGATACGTAACTCCATCCCATCATCTTGACTATGTCCACCATCGCCTTGACTTGATAGTGGTCCGACGGAATGGTTCTGGAGAAAAACTCAAATCTCTGCTTATTGCTGAGCTCGGGACTGGTAGAAAAGAACGACACCTGCAATAAAAATACACCGTCAGCAAAGCACTCCACTCAGTCGTCACTTGGAAATTCGACTGCAGGGCAGAATTAACTCGCACTCGCTACTTTACATAATTAAAATTGTGCAAATTTGGATTTGATCGTCGCTCTAAAATTAAAATAGTAATACCCTCGGGGTGACAGAGTTTTCTTGAAAAATACGGCTTATTTTTAATTAATTCTTACAGTGATAAGTGCCACTGCAATTGACTTTTTCTTAAGAGTGGATAAAATGAAGAAAGTTTAATAGATGAAAGAAAATGAAAAAAAAGTTGATCCGGGAGTTTAAAATGCACAATTCTAAACTGTAGGTTATTTATTTTTTATTATAACATTTGTTATACTATAAAAGTTTGCCACTATCTGTTGTTCACCATGAACCCAAATACTTCTATAAGTTGTAATTTAAATTATGTATTCAACGCAAAATCATGTAATAACGGTTTTTTAAGAAGGGATTAATAACAATAATGAAAATGAGTTGTTCAAATAGCGGTTCCATAAATCGTAATATGTTGCACCCATTTCAATTTTTGTTTTAAAAACTTATTTAATGATCTTGACAAATATGGAAATTATTACGTCAGTTCTCAATTGAAACTCATTCGAACTGGATTTCTGTTATTTATTATTTACAAACAAAGAAAATAGTAAAGTGCATAAAAAGTATATATAGTTTTCACCGATATCTGTGTATACAGCAGATTGGCACACCCAGCAATGGGTAATATAACGTGATGAAATATTTATTTTTATTTTTTTTTCAAATCAAAATTCTATTCGTCAAACTTTACAAAGGTGTGTAGTAACTAGCTGCACAATTGCAAATCATTTGATTTCTTGAAATTAATCTTAGGAATTATATAGAAATAGATTCGTAAAAAACATATTTAGGCGAAATTAGCACTGTAAGGTATGTGGGTGCCCTTAAGAGGCTATTATATTTTGGTCTCTGCAGACTACACCCAATCGACAGTGTTTCAGAAAAGGCACCCGGCGGACGGAGGGCTAGTAGTATGGATTATGTTTTAATAATTACTCAAAATCTCATCTTAGAGTATTTATTTTTACAACATCGCTGTTTCGTTTTAAACTTATACTTTCATCAGAATAAGTAAAATCGTACAGATTAATAAACATAAATTCTTGGAAAAATATATTCATTTAAATTTTCATTATTATAAACATCGCAAAAAAAACACAAGACACAAACATATCTGTTCGCTCGTAAAACCGACAAGAGAATCTGTAAGATTTTACTCTGATGGAGTTACAAGTGTATAATTATAATTTATTTTAAAAAATATTAGTTAATGGGTGTGGTAAGTGCTTGTAAAATTTTTACTTAAAATATGATTGTCTACATAAATATCTAACAAGTATTCTTTAAATAAAAAGATATTTCCTTAAAAAGGTAACATTTATGAAATAAAGTTTACCAAACTTCCAAGAATAGTATAGCATATAAAAACCATAGTCTATTATTACTATTACTAAGTTCCGGAAACAGGTAGCGCACTGGAATCACGGCAGTATATTGGCATTTCACAGCTAATGTATCCAGGGAGTTTGGAATAAATAAGCTATTAGGAAATACTTAAAATTGCGCTAGTGACACTAATTTACGATATTACAATTTTCTTCGTAAGTGATATTTACACCTCCAGGAACGCATAAATAATTCATAAGTGAAATATTACAGATTCTGCCTAATACATTACACCATATACCACTTGCGTATAAATCAATGTACACTATTAGGTTAATTATTAAAAATTATTTTATTCAATTTTTTTGTTTAATTTAATATTGGTAACAGGGTAATAAACTAAAAAAATATGATGTGGCCAACACAATACCTCCCGTTTAATTTAATTTTTATTCATATAAATACTTAAAATTAAATTAAATTTAAATACCAGATTGGACCCTATACCGAGGCCAAATATTTCGAATTTTAAATGGAAAAAATGACCCCTGTGGTGCACTCTTCACGTCAGAAATAAGTGCTCGTGAAGTGACACCTAGTAAACGCCCGCACGGTACAAATATTTCATCATTGTTACCGAAATCTGTGTACAAAGCAGATTGGCACACCCAGCAATGACTAATATGCCGTGATGATATATTTATTTTATTTATTGTAACGGTGGCACCTGGAGCGGCGGCTGGGCCATCGTAGTATCGTCCTTTCAGCCGTCGGTCGGATTGCTCGGGCGCCGTCGGCGGTAGTGGCTGAAAAGAAAGATGTGGTGCCGGGATAGCTGGTGGAGGCAGTCCAAGGTTTATTTGAAGAAGCACGCTTGTTACCCGTAATAAAATAATATTTATTTTTCCTAACCCAAAAATACAACCCAAAGAAAGTAGAAAAAAATATAATATACACAAACGAAATGCGTGTCGGACTACAAACTGTTACGGTACGGCCCAAATGAACGGCGACTGTGCCCCCGCGATACGGCAATAGCACAGTCTCTAAAAACAGTAAGTAAAATAATAATGAAATGTGTTTCAAAAACAACAAACGGTAAGTTAAACTATAACTTGCGCCAGCAGCAATTTATGTGATAGCACAATTTCGACGGCGGAGCCTCTATCACCCACAAGAGGCACGGATGGTGAATTTACACTCACCAAATAACGGTGGCAGTTCCAACGGAAGACTCAGACGTTCGCAGCTCAGCCAATGATCCCAAGAGACCATTCAGGCGAACTTCTAGAACTGATTTCTCTAAGTGATTCGGCGTCTTTTATACCCAAATTTTGGTAATCCGGCAGAATCTCGCAAAATACTTGGAGGGGAAAGTTTTAAACTTAGTTTGTATGAAATGGCGCTGCTGGCGTTTGTACAACAAAAAAAAAAAAAAAAAAAAATAACTAGAAATCATTAAACATCCCGATTGTACCAGTTTGTAACCCACAACAATCAAAATTCAACAATAAACATTATAAAATAAATAATGACAACTACAATATTATTGTTGTAACGGTAGACGTCTGACAGAGCATTGTTGCTAATTTCTGCGCCGTCAACCAATGACAGCCGCCACAATTTACGGTTAAACAAAGTAAAATACAACCTATACAAAGCAAATAAACAAAGAATACAACAATACAATACACAAGGTATGATTTACACAGTTATATCATCAATCATCGGTCAGGTAAACATATGTTTATTTGTACAAACTTTTAGGGTTATATTTACAATAAGCGTGGAACCAAATACGCTCTTCATCGCTTGTGGCTCGCTATAGGCCCAGGCAACAAATATCAAAATAGCGCTCAACATTATATATTTTATAAGTTTAATACGGTTTATGAGCGGCAACATGCTCTGGGCACAAACACATGTGATCGGGGTCAATGAACTTCAGCAGCGAATTAAACTGATTTTAAAGATAACTGGGGATGGACACTGGGACCAGGTACGTATCGTCACATTATATACTTACCTATATTCATTGCTAGCGTGGAAAGTGAACCATAGGCGTCAATCTTGTACCATTTAAAATTCTTAAATATTTAGCGTCGGTCGGAATCGAACCCGTTTCCCCAGATTCGCGTTAAGTGACGCCTGGTAAACGCCCGCACGGTACAAATATGTCATCATTATTACCGACATCTATGTAAAAACCATATTGACTTGCCTAGAAATTGGTAATATATTACCGACATATGTGTAGCAGATTGGCTCACCCATCAATTGGTAATATTCCGTGATGATATATTATATATTTTTATTATCTTACCTATCTTACTTAGGCTGAAAACTGTATTAAGTTCCTTTCCATATAATTATTGTTCTATTTACTATTTTCTATTTTTAAAATATTATTATTATTTAGGTAGGTAAAAATAATGGAGATTCAGTTCTTTATTAGAAGATTATTTATAACATAAGCAATACCGACGTTTTGGTCACAATTAGACCATCATAAAGGTTCTGGAAAACATAACGGGGTACAAATATCATGCTCCACAAATTTTAAGAACTGGTTACTTACGTGTTTACTATTATTATTTAAAATGATTAGTTTGTTGACAGTGACATATATGTCAGTTACATACATTTGAGATCTGTACTGTGTAACCACGGAGTTGTGTTCAAAGCGTAGGCTCCTGGATTAAAATTATAGATAATTTTAGAAATTTATCCACGCACGCACGCACGCACACACACACATCATCGTGAAAATGTTAAAATTGGATTGTAAGGACCTTAAAACGTGGTCATTTACCAAAATCTCGAAATGCGATTTTTAGCACAATCCCTATACCTCCCTTACCAAGAGTAGCGGGAGGTAAAAAATAACATTTAATGTTTAAACGAAATCAAGAGCGTACTTTTAAAATGATTTTGTTCACAAACCTGTTTATTCATATTTCAACTGATTTTATAATCGATTAGATTAGGTACTCAGTTACACAAATCAGCTAATGAAATTGTTCAAGAAAGAAAGAAAGAATCATATATATAATATATACGAGTATATAAATTATGTTTTCTACGTATTCTTGTAAAGAATAGTTTGTAATTCATTTTAGTGTAAGAAAAATAGTTGCTTTTATTACAGTTAAAAAATGTTAAAAAGGTGAAAAATTTATACCTTGTGTATCCTTTTAAGACATGTTTAGAAAACTGCTTTAATTTTATTATTTATTAATGTCCTCTTTTTTAGTAAATAAATATTTGTTTCGGTTTCAATTACAAATTACGTATTTACTTAAAATACTACTTGACGGATTTTTATAAACGATCTAATAACTTGATTTCTTGCCTTGGTAGTAGTAAAAAAAGAACTGATACTATACATTCTGCACAAGTTTCTTTTTTTCGCTAGGAGGTTTTATAGGCTTCGACATTCACCTCGGCTCGATAATCTACTTACTTATCCACGGTGAAAAAAATTTAGTTACGCAGCTTGTAATGCGAATGGCAATTATACGTGTCTATTTTCTTTTAGAGATCGATAAGATCAGTATGCAAACACAATTACCGGTGTTAATCAGAAAAAAGGTTTTTACTTAAATAGAGAAAAACTTCCTGGCTAATGTCATTTATATTCGTGACGTTGCAGACTACCTCGAACGTTTTCCAACTGTTTTGTATTAGAGGAAAAAAATAAAGGAGAAAATTATCCAATTACTTTTTGTTTTTACAAAAATATCACGTAGACGATTCTAAACAACGAAACAAAATAAACTAATTGATAAAATCCTTTACTGAATTTCAACATAAGGTCTGTTCATGCTGCTATCCTGTCTACCGGTAACCGCGGCGGTGAAATTTGCTGATCTATTCAGTTAACGGTTAACTGTAAAGTCACTAAATTCTGTTCGTGCCGCTTTTCTAATAACTTGCGGTAAAACGCCACATACAGTCTCAGAATAAAATAGTGTTTGAGTCCACGTGTGAAGTGCCAATATCACATTGATTAACAAACGAATTTAAGCAAAACATTGATATTTGTATGTATAGTATGCTACGAGTATGTAATGTTTCAGCTTTAGAAATTGATAGTATATATTCCGTAACTCAAAGTATCACTTCCGGTCGATCTTTTGTAAACAGAATCTATTTTGTTGTTCCAATAAATGGAAAAGTCTATATCACGAAATTTTGGATTATATTATATTACATTATGTTTTTCTTCGGAAATCTGTTAAGAAGTCCAAGTCAAGTACCTCATTAGGTTTATCATACGTATATAATCTAAATCTAATATGTTGTTTCCAATCAAATACGAGTTTTATATACCAAATTTGAGAAGTTTTGGATCAAATTTTAATATATTTTTTCAAGGAATTCTGTTCTGTTTTAGCAAATATCTAATATGTTGTTCTTATTATGAGTCCTAAATACCAAATTTGAAAAGTTTTGGATTATATTTTAATATGGTTTTTCATTAAAAATTGTTAAAGGCTTCAAGCAACACTTCCGGTTTATCATACATAGTCAAAATCGGATATGTTGTTCAATCATATATGAGTTTTAAATACCAAATTTGAGAAGTTTTGGATTATATCATATGTTTTCACGAAAGTCATTTCAGAGCTTCAAGTAAAGTATCATTTCTGGTTTATAAATTTTAGCCAAAATCCAAAATGTTATTTTCATTGATATAAAAGTAAATACTAAAATTGAAATGTATTGGATTATATTTGAATAGTTTTTCATTAAATATTGTTATGGGCTTCAAGTAAAGTACCACTTCCGTTTGTCCAATTTCACCCAAAATTTAATCAAATCTTTGTATTAATGCACAAAGATTAAATACGGAAAATAGAAATTTTTGAAAGTTTGATATGTTATCGTGGAGGAAAAAATTGTCACACACACACATACCCTAATTTGTGCTTATTAACTGAAATCTCACCATCGATTTTTTGCACCGAAAACATTACCCCCCTTATGTAGGTTAGCAAGAGATAAAAAAACTGTGTCTTGATTCTGGGTAAAGGCTTATTTTCACATGGCAGTAAATCGCAACTTTTACTACCATGATTTGCTATATCGTTGTGAAATCTAAACGTCGCGTTGCCGCGACATTAACTTTGGTATCGCGACTTCAGTGGCACACGATCAAATCATTTTGATATTTAGCGACATTTGAGTGGTAGTGTCACATACGGTAAGTGGTGAAAACAAAACTGTCGTATTGTCATGACAATGTTTAATTTGCTTTGCTCTTTTTAGAGATTAACATGAAATAGGAAATTACAAATTTTATTATTATAGTATTTTTGAATGTGTATGAGAAAAGCCCATGTCTATGGGATAAAAACATGTGTAAATATACTAAATATCGAAGAGTAAGTACCTAATCTCCAGTTTGAGTTTAGCTTCTCATTACAATACCCTTCTTTTGTATTCAATTTTTCACTTTTTCCAATACCTCGAAAAATATATTTTCGTTTAACCGCAAAAATTTCAAAAATCTTATTGGGTCTTCCAAAATTAAGCTCATATGAAAGAGTATCAGATGCTCCTAATTTATTCCTTCTTTGAATCCACTTTCGCACCTAATTTTTTTAAATTTTTTTTAATAATTTTATAACAGTAACTGAGTGAAAACATTCGCATAAAAATGCAACACTGTCATCAATTGACATTTAAAATTAACACAAATATAAAAATTAACCAAATTAACGATAACGTTGAATATGACAATGAAATTGAATATTTTATTATATTTAATGCTAATAATACCAACACAATGGTTAAAGGGATAAAAAAAACCAGAGAACAAGAAATACTTTGTAGTTGCCGTGGTCCGATATTTTATTAATCTTTTATAGAAACGCGTTCCAAATAGAAACTGGTAAATACATATCACGATTTAACGGATTCTGAATCAAAAAAAATATTATAATGCATTTGCAAAATGAATAAATGTTAACGTCAAGAATTATAATTTGAAATAAGGTAAATTTATTTGATAATAATAAACAATTAAAATAACAGAAAATGGAATTATATATTAATTTTAATAAGAGGCCAAACTATCTTCGAAAATAACCAAATAATGTACCCCAAACGCATCGAACAAACAAATCATTTTTAGTAACTGAAATTAAAACCGTGGAAATCGCAAAACGCAGCTACAATTATCGCCGCGTTTTGCGGTAAAACGCAATATAATGGAAAGAACAAATATATAAACTTTTAGAGTAGACCACGGAGCTCAGTATGTCAATTAGGTAATGAAGTAACCTTTAGATGTAAGTAATTCACGCACGTTCCTAACCCTAATCACAAGTCTTTGACTTGGCTCCACGTAAACGTATCGCAAATTAGGCGGCCGACGGCAACGGCAGTATTAGCGTCAGCCTCCTGAAGGCTTGATTTTATTCTCAATCCCCTAGGAATTTGTAACCACTTTCTTCAAACCATAGAACAAATGAAAATTTCATCTTGCATGGATCATTTTTCGGGTAATTTTAGGGGAACGGGGATACCAGTTACGTAACAATACTGTCATGTATTACTTTGTGAATCGATTTGAAATCATGTTTCTGGTTATTGGACTGATTGTTCTATGAACTGATTGAATGCTTTCAAATTAGTATTGAACAAACCTATTTCCTATTGTATTGAATGTACAGCAAAATTTGTTTATGTGATCAACACACTACAGTAAACATCGTCGTGTGAATAGAATACTGATTAGAGCAAAGTGCACATAACAAAGTTCTAGGATTGTTAAAAGTTTTCCCCCTGAGAATTGCGCCTCACTTAAATTTATAATGAGAACGAGAAAATAAATCTGGGTTGTTTTAAAAGTTAACTTTGCTATACTTTCCACAAACAATTATAATTGTTTCACTATTTTACATATAAATTCCAAAAAGAATCTGAATCTACCATTTATAAATTACACTAAAATAATAAGAAACATCAAAAACTGATTACTATGAAATTAATTATTTATTATCCAATTTTAAGTTCGTAGTACAGGAATTAATAATTCTGAAGTAATCTACTATTTTTAGTACAAAATTAACAATTTTATTGATTATAATGTACAAAATAGTTATGATAACTTCTCACAAAACTGGTACACCGGAATATAGGACTTTAACATGCAAAATCATATTTCCACAATTTCCTGCTTTCCTAATTTCCTTTTAGGTAAAAATGCTTCAAATTAAAGGTGTAGAGCTGCATCTGATTAAATTAATCGTAATTAATTTTGCACGCTCTGCAATGGCCGAAAAATATATAAAAATATCTAAAATCACCCCAAAAATAGCGATAGCCATGGAATTGAAACAGATAAATTAACAAAAGTTTGACGTTGGGTTAATATACTTTTATTAGGTATTCAAATGAACAATTATCTATTAGTTTAAATAAATAATTTTTTAATTTAACGGAAATTACAAATAATAATATAAACATATTAACCGAGCTGACAGATTTAATTCCATTTTTATATCTAATTTCTGCCTGCAAAATTAATTTTGCTTATTAATTCATATATAGAATTTTAAGCTCTACAACTTTAATTTGAACCTAAAGTAATTAGGGAATCAGGAAATTACGAAAGTATGATTTTATATGTTAAAGTCCTATGTTCCGGTCTCTCGGTCAATACTCTGAGCATACTAATTTACTGACAACACCTTATGTTGTTTTCCAAAACAACTCGAACTTTATGAAATTTAAATTATGAAAATTAAGTGATAAGTGATAATACATAAATGCAAACTTATTTCAGGAATAAAATTTTCAAGTCAATTAATAAAATATTTAGGTAATCTTATTTCTGAAGAAGCAATTTCAGAAAAAGTACGAATATAGTAATTAAACAATGAGTACATTTGTTATTAATTCGGTTTTTCCTGAATAATTCATGGAAACATGTGCAAAGAGAGCGAAAAATTACACAGAACGGATGTTTTCTCACTTAAAATACTTTCTTTAATGAAATAAACAAATTCGAATCAGTTTCTTTGTTCTGCGTTCATAACGAAGTCATTGCGAAGCCCAAATACGTATCGAAGGAGCCTTCATTTTGATACGCATTTTTTTTTGTTGTAGAAGGTTTGCTCTATCTGACATTTACTTATGTTCATAAATTAGAATTGACATGAATATTCAAATAATTAATTTAATGTCTATCCAATGTTATCAACTACAACGTTATTTGACTGGCCGAGTCGACTTCCCCGTAGTATTGAATCCTGGATACGCCAGGCCTACCCAACCGAGGTTTTTGTACACTGGCAGCCGGCCCTGCCCTAAACACGACGCAGAATAGAGAAGAGCACTCAAGCATAAATCATAAATTGTTTAACGTTCAATAGACTCCCCAAATTTTTACCTCTCGCTCGGTATTGGATTCATGCTAAAAATCGCATATCCAGATTTTACTGAATAAGCACGATTTAAGGTACATAGAATCCGATTTTAACATTTTTACAATGATGTCTGTGTGTGTGTGTGTGTGTGTGTGTGTGTGTGTGTGTGGATGTGTGTGTGTGTGAGGTTGTTGGAGGCACGATTTCTCAAATTCTATAACCCTAAAGACCTGTTTGACTACGGATTCCTCAATCTAACAATAATGGGAAGAGTTGAATAGGTTCTGGTAACAATTGGACAACCGGAAGTGTTAGTTTCTAAAAAAAAAAATTCTAAATATTATTTTTTGAAAATTTGTTACTACAAACATTAAAGATAATTAAATTCTCAATCTAATACATTTAAATTTTTTATTCTATCTCGTATAGGTTTGGAGATATAGTATATAATATAGAATAATCTGTTGTATTAAATCTCGTTGCCCGAAAAACAGTTGCGATATTTAAATTTTTGTAATTGACAAATAAATGCAAAATGTCAGTGTCAGATTTTTCTGGGAGGTATGAGTACATTTATTATATATTATTGTATTATTAATTAATTATGTATTTAAATTTCAGGTATGTTAATATTACATACATCCTTAAGAAATACCGCTAATACCGTCAATGAATTTGAAGAATTTTGAACATATTAGGATAAAATTTCTCATAGAACGAAAGAAGAGAAACAATTTCAATTATTTGTGTGTACTTATAGGGCGCGAGCAGTTATGTGACTTTGTTGGCCTTGGCAAGCAGATATGAGGATCCGTGTCAAAATGACGGCTAATAGTTATTCACATAGATGTCACAATTGTCATATGTCATAATTTTTCATTCAAAATTTCAAAATATTATGATGTTTATTTGTCATCCATTAGTATGGAATATACTTGTCGATGAAAATAATCCACATGGATTTGGAAAATCATAATGTTTCGAATGAAAACTTATGTATATTGCTAGCTCTCATTCTGACACGGGCCCCCACATCTGCTTGCCAAGGCCAACAAAGTCACATAACTGCTCGCGCCCTATGCAACATAAAATGAAAATGGCGAGAGGTATTGTGCTGGCCAAAACAGATTTTTATGTAAAAATCTATGTTGGGTGACTTTTTTAACGTGGAATTCTACCATATGCATATTTTTAAGATGTCACTACTCTTCCTATAGCATTCCAATTATTGTCCTTAAAAGTGGATGCGAATTTAAAAGATATCTAGATACCGTTGTTCATGAAATTCTACAATTCAAAATGCATGATTGAATAAAAAAGTAAGAAAAATACAAGCAATCTGGTATTTTTATATTTATTTATTTATTTATTTATATTTCCGCTACATCCTCCTAGCACGTGAACTAGAAAATTTTACTTAAAAAACATTAATTTCAAATAGATTTATTTCGTTTTACTTTCCAATATATATTTCATCCATGTAACCACCCGACACTGGGACTGATGATTCCTTCTTACAGTTTTGGTATACTCCTCCAGCTTTGAATTATTGCATATTCTTTCCGTATTGTTGATGCTGATACAATTAGATAATAAATGTAAAAAGAAAATTATTAACCGAAAGCGAAAAAGTCCGTAAAAGACTGTAAATAAAATGTACCTACAATATTCAATTTAACATTTTCTTTATATATTATGCGAGTATACTTGAATATAATGCCGATCATTTCAATCATCGTGTGTTAAGACGAAGTGTTCCTTTACACTATTATCCAATTTCGATTTACCGTTTGGAAAAGAATCCTACCCTGTCCTATGTTATTTGCTAGAATGTTCATCTAAATTCATTATTTCGACTAGATACTTAATAATTCCTACATACATACATACATAAAATTACGCGTGTGCCACTTAGTGGGTTCGCACAAACCCGAAAACAATAAGAACAACATCATACAACAAATCCTTACTCCTAAAAGTATTAAAGTGACCGATGTGGTAACGAAATACCACATCCGGATCACAATAATAGTTAGGAAACAATCATCCTTCGCCACACATTCCTATCTAAGCAGACTTCTTTCGCCTCAGCCACACTCATAATCGCATTCATACATGCTCTTTTAATCTTCTTACTTACAAAACTTTCTCTCTTTAAGGACCCTACCAACCACATCCATCCAATTACACACTGGTCGGCCACGGAATCGAAAACCCTCAACTTCACCAAGATATATACGCTTAACAAGCCGTTCATTCACCATTCTCTCCACATGCCAAAATCATCTCAACTGACTCACACCAACTCTCTTAATCACATTGTTCCTAACCATACATTCTTCATACACCAAATTATTACCTCTCGCTAAGAGAGGTATTGCATTCATGCTAAAAATCGCATATCCAGATTTTATTGAATAAGCATGTTTTAAGGTCCCTACAATCCGATTTTAACATTTTTACGATGATGTCTGTGTGTGTGTGTGTGTGTGTGTGTGTGTGTGGATGTGTGTGTGTGTGTGTGTGTGGATGTGTGTGTGTGTGTGTGTGTGTGTGTGTGTGTGTGTGTGTGTGTGTGTGTGTGTGTGTGTGGGATGTTGGAAGGACGGTTACTCAAAAACTATAAGACTTAAAAAAAATTTAACAACGTATTTCCCAATATGAAAATTTTTCGTGGTAATATTAAAGAAAATTAAATTCTTTATCTGATACATTTAAATATTTTGTTATATATTCCATAGATTTAGAGATAAAAGAAGTATAATATATAAAATAATCTGTTGTAATAAATTTGACAGCCGAAAGAATGCAATGAAAAATAGTTGATAATTTAAATTATTTGTAACTGACAGATAAATGTCAGTGTCAGAAATAATGAGTAATGAAAGAAAAATGTACTTGGAGAATCCCTTAATGCTTGATCTGTGACTATTATGGAGATGACAAGTCTAGGTTGAAGGACTTAAATTTGTTTCAAACATTATGGGACAATGTACACCAGTACTATAGACTAGAGTAACTTTGAATTGCGAAAAAGCTATCAAATTCTTCTTAAGTAAGTTGTAAATATTGACAAAATTACACATCGATATAAGAATAATCGGAGTGCAATCTATCCGTCACTTTATTAAAGGGAATTAGTGTTATTTAGATATAACATGTATGAAAAAATAAAATGTAAAAGAAGATATGTAAGAATAGATGCACAATCCATATATACATTTTAGACCGCCCAAAATTAATGTTTTTACTAGAAGAATATGAAGAGAAAGTAAACAACGTTGTTCGAATTGAAAATTGCTGTTACCAGCCTAATATTTATATATGGTAAACTCTACTTTGTAATTTATTGTAACATAATTTATGGTAAAATATCTTCATGTTGAGACATGCTATTATTGAATAATAAAGAAGTTTATACGTCATAGATTTATATGAATATATTATTTGTATTTATAAAAATATTCTTTGCTTTATGTATACAGCCAGGTAAAATATACGGCGAGAGGTTATGTGCTGGCCACATCAGATTTTTCCTCATGCGATCCCGTCGTACATACCTACATACACCACGTAAATACCTCATTTCCACGGCATTCACTCTCTTTTTATGCTTTCCTGTCAATGCCCAGCATTCGCTTCCATACATCAAAGCAGGCACTAGCACTCCATTATATACACTTAACCGAGCATCCCTTGATACGTTAACGTTTCGTGCAAACGTACCCAGAGCACCCATTACCTTACATTCCGCACTCACTAATCTTTCTATCTCTCGATCAATTCGACCATTCCTCGACATCATGCTACCACAATGTACAAATATCAAACACATTGCACTCAGTCACTAATTTATTCTTTTCAAATACTAACGCTTTAGATTTATCAACATTCAACAACAGATTCAAACTTCTTTCAATTACATGTATCTCTCTATCATTCTCCTGAGTTGTTCTTCATTTTCTTCTAAAACAACTACATCATCAGCATACGCTAACGTAGGCACTATACTTTCACCAATATGTACACCATCCATTTCACTCAAAGCTCTCTGCAATAACACATCCATATACAAGTTAAAAAACCACGGAGACATACCACAGGCCTGTTCCACACCAACATTTACACGAAACCAATCACTCAACCTATCATCTATTCTCACAGCAGCTGCACTACCTTCATACAAACGCTCGAATAGCTCCCAAACAGTTTATATTCACACCGTACTCTCTGAGTACATCCGACAAAGTATCTCGAAGAACGCTATCATAGGCCTTCTTTAAATCAAGAAAGCCACAGAACACCTTCTTGTTCTTGTCAAGTGACTTCTCAACAATGACGCGAAGAGCAAACAATTGATCGACACATCTCCTCTCAGGCAAAAAACCACCCTGAACGTCACTAATTTTTGAAATTGTTAAGGTTCGCACCTTATGAATTAAAACCTTACCAAAAAGTTTCCCTACTACACTCAACAAACTTATCCTTGTTATATTATTAATTATTTCATATTTTCATTTCACCTCGGTACATTTTACTATCATATTATTAATATAATGGAATTACACAATCACTACGGAGCTCAATTAAACACGTCCGTTCCCTACCGTGGTTGGAATAGGGCTCCCTGAAGACTCCCGTTACAAACTAAAACCCTACACATACAAATTTTCCTAAATGAACTCGATTTAATATAGCAGTCTTTTTACCTTCCGTCACCTCTAGGTAAGGAAGGTATTGTCTTTGGTCAAAAAATTCGGTGGTGAGTTTTCATTGAATAAGCACGTTTTAGGGTCTTTACAATACGATTTTACTATTTTTACGATGATGTCTGTATGTGTGTGTGTGTGTGTGTGTGTGTGTGTGTGTGTGTGTGTGTTCGTATGTGCGTGTGTGTGTGTGTGTATGTGTGTGTGTGTGTGTGACCGCCTTTCATGCACGATATCTCCAATACTAGAATTCCAAAAATTACAATTCTTGCATATTCCTCTTCCTTACAACCATATGCAGACTTGATTAGATTTTGGTTATAATTGGTCAACCGGAAGTACCCTCATTTGAAGATTTTAACAGTTTTTCTTGAAAAACTCAGTTAAATGTTATTATAACTTAAAGAATATATTATTCTCTATACGATTTGATTGCATTTTATATTTCATATTCAACAGATATAGAGTTACAGAATTATAAAGATAATAAATTTTATAATTCAGCCAGCTATGCTAACTTTACCATGGAAACTGCTAATATATTCAGGTAATTCAAATTGACAGATGTCAGTATCAATAAAATGTAAATCAATGAAAGAATAAGGGAAGTAACTCTAGTGTTAGAAGTTTCTAGATATAAGAGAGACGATTACATTGGTTTGAACATGTCATGAGGAGAGATGAATATATTAATAGAAGGTGGAAGAAACATAGGAAGACCAAATATAAGATGAAAAGACTGTATTGCAGAAGACTTGAGAGAAAAGGAACTGAATGAGGACGACACGCAAAACAAAAGAAGAAAATAAAAAATAGCGACCCCTAACGAATGGGAAAAACTAAAGAAGAAGAAGATGCCAGTGTCAAATGCAATTTGCATAGTTTGTTTATGAAATAACTTTACTGGAAATATAGGATCTTTTGCAAGAAAATTTATGTGTAGGGCGCGTGCAGTGAGATGACTTTGCTGACTTTGGCAAGCAGATATGGGGACCCGTGTCAAAATGACAGCAATTAATTATCTCCATAACTGACAAGTTCATTCAAAATTTCATAATTTTCTTATTTCATGTGGTTTGTTTGTTATCAGGAGTATGGAATTCAGTTTCCGAGAAAGGGAATCATAAAATACCAAAAATTTATATTCTTTTGCAAGAAAATTTATGTATGGAATTTGTACATTATACACAGGATTGACGGAAGGTATTGTGCTGGCCACAACAGATTTTTTAAAAATATTTTAATATATGAAAGAGGCAAAATATAAAAATAATATAAAAGATCCATTTTATAAAACTTTTTTCGCACTTTTATTTAGAAAACTCGCCAGGACTCGTCTAAATTTTGACGCGTGTAATAAAACATGTCTTATGAAACTTGTTCTTTAATATACTCTTATAAACCGGCTCTTAATTTTTTAAAAGTTGGTAAATAATTAAATATTATTTAGAGTAGTTCACCTAGTGTCGCATTTGTACATTGTACATTGTACAGTTTTCTATTAAATAATAGTATGTTATTCAATGACATTGTAATGTACGCTATTACTCATGAGAATGTAGTTTGCATCATGACGGCGGAAGGCGAATGATGTAAATCATTCGAGTGAGTAATAGCCATTACATGCGAATGGAATACTATACTTTATCCACAACTGTCAATAATAATATATTGTACTATTATAAAATCAGAAATACCCTAATAAATTTTAGAAAAATGTTTGTTTACGAATAAATAAAATAAATAAATATTTCATCACGGCATATTACCCATTACTGGGTGTGCCAATCTGCTATGTACACAGATAACGGTAATGATGATGACATATTTGAATCGTGTAGGCGTTTACCAGGCGTCGCCTCACGGGCACCCATTGCTGGCGTGGAGAGTGCACCACAGGGGTCACTTTTGTGCCTTGATCGTTGGGTATTTGGTGTAACAAAATTATGAAGTGATTTGACATTTAACAGAAAATTTTAAATTGTTGTTCAGCTACATTTTAAGAAGAAAATAAAACTGAAAAATAAAAAACTAGTGTAATTTTAGCTTTTTATGTGGAAAAAAATACTTATTAAAAGTAATTTGTTTGTACTCTTTGAAAGGTAAGATTTGAATTTGACATAACATATTATTCCGTCGAAATGTCAATATTATTCAATTAGCAATAGTAACGAAGGTCATTAGTTGATTAAAAAAACGGTTGAATTATGGGTATATTATTTGACAGTCGTGGATAAAAATATTTTCGTGATAATTTATTTGGTACATCAAATTCAAAATGTGTTGTGAAAACTGAATACTAGAAAAAAACTACGACAAAATAATGAACGATAACTGGATATTCCTCAGGGTTGGATGTTTTTGGAAATCTGCTTTTTCGGCCTTCTCGAGGAACGGAATTCAGATAATTAAAGTTTATTGAATATATTATTTATTTTTGGAGACGTTTTGGGGAACAATTTTACCCATCTTCAGCCTTTTGATATAAATCGTCTAGGTTCGTTACACGATTTTTTTACATTATAGGGCTGATTTGCGTAAGAAATACTTATATGGTTGCGGATATTATTGTAATTTTTTTTTTTGAAAAGTAATTTCCCGCCCTACTGCTTAAAACATCTGTTGACACATACAATTTTTTTTACCAAACCGCGAAGTACCCATCGATGTTTAATTAGATCATAAATGTAAGAAGATTGGTTTATTTAAACATGATGTTTGCATAAACGTGCTTGGCAAGATGGCTACGTATCTTTTTTGTCTGAACATAGTAATTTAATAACCTATTGTAACGTTTTTATTTATATGGGTGAAGTGTAAAACATAGACAATTAATATTAACTAAAAGAATATGTTTATTAAACGATGAATAAATATTAGAAATATAATTAAAAGATTATAAAAGTAACTAACACTATGATTAACAAATATTAACACTAATTTAAAGACTAAGAATATTATAAGACACTTAAACACTAAGATTATTTATTTAAACAATTAACACTACTCTTTATGTCACTAATTTATGTTCACTTGTCGACTTGTTTTTATATCACCAACTATTCACTACACTTATTTATATTAGACTTCTTTACTCGTCACTTCTATAATACTGAATGTGTTCGCTGACTTTCGCAGTGGGTTATATACCTGGCAGAATTATTTCTAGGCTCTTCTGGAAGCTACTAGCGAACATCTAGAGGTAAACAACATCACACAATAGATTACTGCCGACCAGTCCTAACGAGTGAGTGGCGGCCAGACACTGAGGCGCCTGGTAGCGCGGCGGCGGCGGCCGCGGGGGTTACGTTACAATGCCCCCTCCTTAAGACTGTTTCGTCCCGGAACAGTCCGTGGTGACGAAACCTGCATGTACTACCCTTGGTGCATTTCGAGTTCTTAAAGAAGTGACAGTCGATGGTCCGCTCGACTTCTTCTTTCTGTCCGTTAGGGTTAAAGCTGCAGACGAGAATTTCAACGCCGGTGAAAGAGGATCTCTAACATGTTCCTTACAATCCTCCAATCCAAACCGTCTAGACCACAACCCAACTTCGGTACTGCTAGCTTCAAAATGTCATTCTCCAGTAGATGATCCCTCAAATCGCACAGCGAGTTCCATAGCCTTTGATACGACCGCTGATGGTCTGAATTGCTATCTCTCAGTCGTAGCGTTTTCCCAACAGATGGACGTTGGTTGGCCAGTTCTTGTAGTCGTCCATATTTCGCCTTAAAGACTGAGGCTATGCCGCGGGACATCTTTAAGTCTTCTGATACGCAGTGGCCGAGGGAATAATCTGAAGACACGGTAAACAGATCTCGATGTTCTTCTTTTATCACGCCGTACCGCGCCTTGCGCCCAAAGGAATAGTTCTCCATGAAATCTTCAAAAGTCGGTTCTTGAGCTATGATCCGACGAACTGCTGCTCCATTATGGTCTTCGTGGTTGTCTCCAGCAAAAGGGGCTAGCCGATTAAAGTGTACCACCCTCGGCTTCCCGGTAGGTCGTTTCTTAATTCTATATACCACGTCGTTTATTCTTTTGACTACCTCATAGGGGCCCTCCCAATTCTTTTGCAGCTTTGGTGATAACCCGCGGCGCCTTTGTGGGTTGTAAAGCCACACTAAATCCCCAGGTTGATATCCACCTTTTTCGGCTTTGATGTCATACCGGTCCTTCATTCGGTCGCTGACAGTTTGAATGTTCGTACGGACTTGTTCATGAATGTCATCCATTCTTCTACGTAAGCCCGTAACGTAATCTTCTCCGGCCAGGTCTTCCCCAGGTTTGCTGCCGAACACTAAGTCGCATGGTAAACGCAACTCACGTCCGAATAAGATGTTCGCAGGAGTTTGCCCTGTTGTCTCATGCACGGATGAACGATAAGCCATCAGGAACAGATGAAGATGTCGGTCCCAGTCTCTTTGGTGGTTGGAGACTACCTTCGACAAATATCGGTTGATCGTTCTGTTCATTCGTTCAACCATGCCATCGGACTGCGGATGTAATGCAGTTGTCCTTGTTTTATTAATTCCTAATATCTTACAGATATTTTGGAAAACGGCAGACTCGAAATTTCTTCCCTGGTCGGAGTGAAGTTCGCGTGGTACCCCGAATCGACATATACATTCTTTAACTAAGGTTTCAGCGACCGTGGTGGCTTCTTGATTGGGTAATGGATAAGCTTCAACCAACTTGGTGAAGTAGTCCATCACAACCACGATATATTTATTTCCGTCGTTACTTTCTGGAAATGGTCCGGCCACATCAATCGCAATGCGCTCAAATGGACTGCCAACGTTGTATTGACGCATTGGAGCTTTTCGTCGTCTATGAGGGCCGTTACTTCGCGCGCAAACCACACATTTCTTGCATCAGTCTTTAGCATCTTCAGTGAAGTTAACCCAGTAAAACCGCTGGCGCAATCTTTCTAGGGTTTTGGTGACTCCAAAATGGCCTCCAGACCCGTCATAGATCTCTTTCAACACGTCTGGTATTCTACTCTTAGGAATGACCAACTGAGCTTTCTTCTCAGTTCCATCAGCATTCTCTACCACACGCTTCAACAAGCCATCCTCAATCACCATGGAGTCCCATTGCGCCCAGTACGCTTTTACACTCTGTGATTGTGGTGCAACGTCTTCCCATATTGGTTTGCATTCTTCTGCTTTCCATTTTAATAAGATTTTCAAAGTCGGGTCATTTTCTTGGTCCTTGCGTAGTCCATCGGGCTGCCAACTATCATCGACTACTGTTGTCCTGGCGACGGTAAACTGTTTCTCTTCAAGTCGACTACAATGTTTGCAGTCATCTTGGCAAGGCCTTCTGGACAATGCATCAGCCATCGTGGTACCTATCCTGTGTTCGATTTTGAAATCGTATTCCTGTAGTCTTTCTATCCATCTAGCCACCTGACCTTCAGGATTCTTGAATTGTAGCAGCCATTTTAATGCGGCATGGTCAGTTCTAATCAAAAATTGTCTTCCGTACAAATATTTGTAGAAATGTTCCACGGATTTCACGACTGCCAAGAGTTCTTTTCTGGTCACACAGTAATTCCTTTCTGGTTTTGACAAGGTCTTACTAAAGTAGGCAATAACCTTCTCATGCCCATCTTGTATCTGGGAAAGAACGCCACCAATTCCGACGTTGCTGGCATCTGTGTCTAGAATGAATTCTCCTTCAGGTAAAGGATAACTCAAGACGGGTGCGCTTGTCAAAGCATGTTTTAGTTCTTTAAATGCAACTGTATAGTCCGTTTCCCAGATAAATCTTCTTCCTTCTTCAGCCTTGTCAGTGGCTTGGCTATGTTGGCAAATCCAGGTACATATCGTCGATAATAGGTACAAAAACCAAGGAAACTTCTGAGTTCGTGTTTGTCCCTAGGTGCTGGCCAGTCTCTCACAGCCTTTATCTTCTCCTGGTCAACTGCAATACCCTTACCGGAAACCACGTGTCCAAGGTAATGAACTTCTCTTTGAAACAGGTGACACTTCTTCGGGCTAAGTTTCAGGTTAGCCTTCCTCAATCTCTGGAAAACCTCTTCCAAATTCTTCATGTGCTCCTCGAATGTCTTACCTACCACAATAATATCGTCGAGGTACACTAAACAGGTTTTCCAAGATAGCCCAGCCAATACTGTTTCCATGAGTCGTTCAAACGTTGCAGGAGCATTGCAGAGCCCAAACGGCATTACGGTAAATTGCCAGAGTCCTGTACCAATGGTGAAGGCTGTCTTCTCCTTGTCTTTTGGATCCATATCCACTTGCCAGTAGCCGCTCTTTAGATCCAAAGTGGAGAACATTTTTGAGCCAGCCAAAGTATCTAATGTGTCGTCTATTCGAGGTAGCGGGTAGCTATCCTTCTTCGTCACGTTGTTAAGTTGACGATAATGGACGCAAAATCGTGTAGAGCCATCCTTCTTCTTCACTAACACCACTGGTGAAGCCCATGGACTGCTTGAAGGTTCAATCACACCTTCCATCTTCATGTCCTCGATTATTCTTTCTGCTTCCTCACGCTTCGCCAGTGGTAGTCTTCTTGCTGGTTGACGGATGGGTCTTGCGTCTCCGGTGTCTATTTTATGGTGAACTACATTAGTTCTCCCTTTGGTTTTCTCATCAAATTGGAACACATCTTTAAAATTTCCAATTAGATTCTTTGTCTTTGTTCTCTGATCGGCGGTCAATTCTTCAAATGATGTTGTCAATTGATTGATTAACGTGTCCGGAACTTTCTGAGATGTGTCCCCTTTGGCCTTTACAGTTCGGATAATCGAGGATACTGCCATGCATTCTCCTACAATTGTTCCTCTCTTCAGAACAACAGGATAAAAATTTACGTTCATTATCCGAACTGGTATTACCTGGCTGGCTTTGACCAGAGATTTTCCAACAACAACCCCAGTGCCAGTTTTGGCATCATCATTCTTGGGCTCCAGCATAACAATACTTCCCTCACAGAAACTACCATCTAAATGTGCTTCCAGGATAGTTTCACTTCGTTCTGGGAGGGTAACGTCCTCAGCCATTAGTACGCGCACAGCTTTGTCATCTCGTGGATTTAATACGAGTTCTTCTTCATTGACCATCATCACGCCCTTCTTCAGGTCAAGTTTAAAACCATGCTTTGTCATTGCGTCCATTCCGAGTATTAATTCATCTTCAACTTCAGCTACCAGCGCACGATGTTTAAAGGAGGTGTTTCCAATAGAGATGGTGACATCTACTTCTCCTAATGCGGTAGCTTGTTCTCCCGTTGCTGTGCGTAACCGCCACTTAGTTGGTTGAAGATGCGTCTTGCCAGTTTTCCTTATCAAGTCGGGTCTGATTATAGTTTTTGTCGCACCCGTATCCAGTAGCATTTTCAATGGCCTTCCGTTAATAGAGCCATCCACATAGATGCTATTGGCTTTATGATGAAGAGATGCGACATAACTGATGGATTGTGGAACTACTAGATTACGGGTCGACAGTTGCCCCTTCGCATCAACCCGATTTAGTTTTCCGACTCATTTTCTTCCTTTGCAGATTCCGTCTTCTTTTGCATTTTTCTGCAAAGTCTCTGCGGATGGCCCAGTTCACCGCAATTCCAACAGCGGAGTTTATTTCTTCCGGTAAACACTTCACTTGCAATTCGTCGCATTGTCTCTTCTAGATCTTCAGAGTTTTCCTTTCTCTCAGCATCGATATTTCGCACTCGTGCTTGGTTATGTGAAGCTTGTTTGGCAGCTTCATGCTCTAATGCGTATGAGAGTGCGTCAATTAGAGTTTTTGGACGGGCCAATCGCAATGCTTGCTGAGTTTCGCTGTCCCGAACCCCGTAAATGAATGATTGAGTGGCCAGGCACTCCAAAACGCTGTCAGGAGCCGTAGGATGTGCGAGATGAACCAAACGAGCTATGTCCACTTCAAATTCTTGAAGGCTTTCTTTTGAACTCTGATACCGGTTCCTCAGTTGCGTCTGGTACACCTGCTCCAGATGCGCATTTCCATACCGCATATCCAGTCGCTTGACTAGCTGGTCGTAGTCCTCTTGTTCTTCTTCTTTCAGCGTTTGCAGGATGTCGATAGCTTCTCCGCGCAACGAGACAGTCAACGCCGTAGCCTTCTCTTCGGGCGTCCAATTATTCGCTTTTGCGGCCGCTTCAAATTGTTTTAAATAATTTGGCCACGAAGATTTCCCATCAAATTCCGGTGTCTTTATGTGCATTTTTGAAGTAGTATCAGGTTTTACTACCTTTCCTCCTTCTATTAGACTTGGCTTAGCAACTTCGGAATTCGACATTGACGGCGATGTCATTTTAGTGAACGTTTGTTGTATTTCTTCAATCTTCTTGTCATACTCATCTTTTAAATTCTTCAGGTCTTCCTCGGTTTTTCTAGAATTCTCCTCTAATTTTTCTTCTAGACTTCTAGAATTTTCTTCTAATTTTTGTTCCTGTCAATTCTTCTTTTAATGTTCTACAATTTTCTTCTGCCTTTCTAGAATTCTCCTCTAATTTTTGTTCTAATGTTCGAGAATTTTCTTCCAATTTATTTTCTAATGTTCTAGAATTCTCTTCGGCTTTTCTAGAACTTTCTGCCATCTCCTGTTTTAATTCTTCTTTTAATGTTGTAGAACTTTCTATTAACTTTTGTTCTAATGTTCTAGAATTTTCTTCAGATTTTCTAGAACTTTCTACTAATTTTGCTATCTGTTTACCAAGGTCGGATACGTCATCCGGAATTTCGAATAGGTAATCTTCAGGATTTTCACCAGCATCGGTTAATGCTTGCCGCAGTCTTTCTTAAAGTGTTGACTTCCTTCCTGTTGTTTCAACATCCCGTTCTTCTAGTTCTCTCTTGAGATCACCTACTTTTAATTCACTTAATTTTAATTGTTTAGTCGCCATTTTATTTATTTTTATTTATTTACACTTCACAGTTTAACCACCCCACACCTGACACCAATTGTAACGTTTTTATTTATATGGGTGAAGTGTAAAACATAGACAATTAATATTAACTAAAAGAATATGTTTATTAAACGATGAATAAATATTAGAAATATAATTAAAAGATTATAAAAGTAACTAACACCATGATTAACAAATATTAACACTAATTTAAAGACTAAAAATATTATAAGACACTTAAACACTAAGATTATTTATTTAAACAATTAACACTACTCTTTATGTCACTAATTTATGTTCACTTGTCGACTTGTTTTTATATCACCAACTATTCACTACACTTATTTATATTAGACTTCTTTACTCGTCACTTCTATAATACTGAATGTGTTCGCTGGCTTTCGCGGTGGGTTATATACCTGGCGGAATTATTTCTAGGCTCTTCTGGAAGCTACTAGCGAACATCTAGAGGTAAACAACATCACACAATAGATTACTGCCGACCAGTCCTAACGAGTGAGTGGCGGCCAGACACTGAGGCGCCTGGTAGCGCGGCGGCGGCGGCCGCGGGGGTTACGTTACACTATAATGTAAAAAAATCATGTAACAAACCTAGACGATTTATATCAAAGGGCTGAAGATGGGTGAAATTGTTCCCCGAAACGTCCCCAAAAATAAATAATATATTCAATAAACTTTAATTATTTGAATTCCGTTCCTCGATAAGGCCGAAAAAAACACATTTCCAAAATACGTCAAAATAAGTTAAATGAAACAGTGTATTTCATAAAATTAGATATTTCATATGTAATTTTTGAAAAGCATTTATAATCAGAAATATTATATAAAATGAAATAATAAGGGCTACTAATTTTAATATTAAAAAATATGATGTGGCCAATACATGACCTTCTTGCAAAAGGTTATAATATAACTTTCCAGTAAAATTATTTCACAAACTATGCAAATTGTATTTGACACTGACATTTGTCAATTAATAAAATTTACTGTTTCTATTGTCGTTTCCAAGGTGAGCTTGCAGCAGGATAGGATGCAAGATTTATGAAAATTAATTCCTTTATAATTTTTTATTTCCAAACACATTGAATATGAAGAAAAAATATAATCAAATCATAAAGAGAAAAAAATATTCTTTAATATTTATGATGCAAAATGTCAAAAATGATATTTAACTGCGTCTTGTTGAAAAAAAATTGTCAAGAACTTTAAATAAGAGTACTTCCGGTTTACCACTTATAACCAAAATCTAATCAACTCTTCATACGGACGTACAAAAGGAAATAATGAAAGAATTATAATTTTTGAAATTGTAGTATTAGAGTTATCGAAAGAGAAATTTTCCTCACACATACACCTACACACATACACACGTACAGATATCATCGTAAAAATAGTAAAATCGTATTCTAGAAACTCTGAAACGTGCTCATTCATTAAAACCTGGAACAATCTAATTTTTGGACCGAAGGTAAAAATTAATGTACTTTATACCATATTTAAAATTTTGGATTCTATTTTGCAAAATGTATAGTGAATCATATTTGTAAAAGTCCTTTTAACCTATAATGCTAAAATATAATTGAAGGGTGTGGGTACTTATTTATGAAGTACTTAACTTTGCTGATGAAGAGTTAATTAAAATTGTATTATTAATAAGTAACTTAATAGTAATTTAAGCTAAATATTAAATGAAAAATTAATTTGTAGACAATATTCAGAAACCATCATTACAGTATAAAGTATTTTCATAAGTAAATTTTCCTATAGCAATAAGTATGCATTAGAAATCATAATAAAATTCATATAAATGAAGTGATTTGTATTGGCTAGTAAAATTTATATAAGCAACAAATGCAAAAAGTATAAATTTACACGTATTACAAGGCGTGCAAACACGAGACAGCCTATTTTCCTTCGGGGTGTAATTCGCAATTTAAGTAAACAATGTGAACATGAAAAAAGAATCATGTTTCTTCGCTCACTACCGCTTTTCTACTCTTTCGTTTTGTGATCAGGACACAATATTCCTCTTCCCCTTCTGGCACCTATTTTTTACTTGATCGCATAGAACATAGTTGACTTGAAAAAAGCAACTGATTTTAAAAATGACTGCAACTAACTAGTAATTCGTTTAACGAACTTCTTCCAATTGAAGGTTTGTAGTATAATAATAGTAGATCTTATTTTCTTACAAAACCATGTAATGATATACTCGTACCATACATTCTTCACCAAGAACACAGCTAACAAATCTTGGACTGAAAAATAAATAATCGCGTCGAATCAAAATTCACAATCACAAGACGAAGAAATACGAATATAGTAAAGCCTTGTATATACAACAAATGCAATAAAAGTGATTTTACTTATCTTTACTTTATTTATATACAATTAAATATTATTCAACAAACGTACGCAAGATTAGAAAATATTTTGGTAATGCTGTTAAATACAAAGTTACGTGTAGGTTAGTAACTGCATCGTTTTCATGTTTTTATTTTGTCATCTTTGATCCACGGTTTCACCCTAATTCATTTTCGTTCTTGTTCTTGATACATTTTAACTTAACGTTTGATTTGACAAAGACAGTTTTAAAGAACAAAGTAATTAAACTACGCATGAAATGTAAACTTTTGTTTAATTAAAACCCAAAGATCATCAAAATTGGAAACAAATGACCTTCAAAATTAGAACATGTCCTATTTGAGAATTTTTACACAGTAGGTATGGTACCATAAGAAGTTATAAATTTATTACCGTGTAATTACAGAAATTGCGTGATCAAATATGAAAAAATGCATGCAGTTTTGGAAATGGTTCCAGTTTTTATTCAAAATTTCGTGAGACTGTTTACATCACAGCGCCAGTCAGGTCCAAATTTTAAAGTGTGCTACTCAAATTTTAGAGAAAGTATTGTTTAAAGTAAAATGGTTCGCTATAAGATTATACTTTTATTAGAACACAATCTACAACGTATAATTTCTTTACAAAAGCATTAAAGAAAAATATACAAAAAATAAAAAACTTTAGATATAAAAAACGGTACAAAATGGACAAGAATATTCTCTAGAGTAGACTACTTTTTTTCTAAAGCGGGTAATGCTCAATCAGATCCCCCCTAACTACTGGCCTGATTTACATGCAATTTTAAAACAAGTCTACTGATTGATTTGAAAACAGTTTCAGCGCATGCACTTTTGTCTAATGGAAGTGATCCTCTTCAAACCAATTACTCTGAGTTATTCCATTTTTCTATTTATTTTTACTTCATACCACTACGCACTAAAACTACACAACTGTCAATTTACTTGTAGGTTAGTAACATAAAGTGGTAGAAACGTTATGGTGTGTACGCTTGGGCAATGTGACAAAATCAAACCTATAAATCTTAGATTTTGTATGAGATAACTGAAAACGGTTTCAAAACTGCATGTAAACTCAATAATTGGTTCATATCTTTCGGACTTTTTAACGCATGCTTAGTATTATGGTGGGATTCCAACAAATTTCAAACAACTTTTGACTGCTAGTCGGATGTTACAAGAAGCTTCGGACCGATCGTGTTCCAATTTGGAACTAGTCAAAACAATTAGCGGACGGAGCATGTACGAGTACTACCAGACGGAATATGCATAGTAAAAAAAAATCTTCAGCTGTGAGTTTCTAATGTTGGAAGTTCACCTGTGTTAAATAGTTTTGCTGTTTTATACAGAATTTAATCGAATTTCATTGTTATAAGAGATGTAAGTGGAGTGAGTTATTCTCAGTTGACAATCGAGTGAGGAATAATACTACAATGTTTTTGGAGCAGTATATTCATAAATGATTTCTAACGGCATGTGACATTTTTCAAAATTGTTTAGTCTTGCTCAACATGATTGAATGACAGTTAACAGTCCATGATCCGTTCTAACAAATTATAGATTTACAAATACATAGTTCCAAACTGGTCGTCGTCGCCGCATTCGCAATTACGTTTCGAATTGAACTAGCTCGAAATCTCTTATTGGAACAATCCTAATTCGCATGGCTTTATGATATTGTGACGTGCGCCCCCGAGAGAAGAGTATACAACGCCGCCACTGAACGAATGTACGAGAGCGATCACGCGATCCCTGGCGCCGCAGCGGTTAGGGTCTAATTGCGCCGTGACCTCATTCCTTTGTATACGGGTCATTGTCGCTTTAGAAGAGTTCTAGAATGATAGGGGCTGTATAAATACCGTCGGGAGAACAGCGGGAGATAGTCTCATATATACCAGTAACCAGATATGAACTCGGTGATATAAATAAACAGTTTAACAGTTGTTAACATAAATAAATGTAGTTATATAAACAAGTGCAGTGATATAAATGTTAGTTAGATAAATAATCGTAGTGTTTAAGCATTCAATAATATTCTTAGTGTTTATAATTATTTAATCATAGTGTTAGTTGTTTTTATTATCTTTTAATATTTAATCCTTATTTAATTATCGTTTAATAAACGTATTCTTAGTTAATAATAATTGTCTATGATTTACACTTCACCCATATAAATAAAAACGTTACAATATTTAAAATTTGATTGTGTCAATTCATTTAAATTTTTAGCTATCAATATGTGTGTAAGCACATATTTTTACAGCTATGTAAACTATCTTATTTTGCCACTAATTTTTATTTGACTTTCATTTATCTATTTCTAGAGTTTATTAAGAAGTAGGTATTTTTGTGTTTTTTAATATTTTAAAATGTCATTTTTTCTTACATTATTCGCATTTAAATACAATGTTTATTAATGTAATATTGATTTTCTTAAACAAAGAGTGAGTCCTTTGTTAAAATTTTCATTCACCACTGTCCGTATTGATGATAAACCGTTCAAATATTTCGTTCTCAATTCTTGCATTCATTCTGTCAATTCTCTATATTACTTCTACTAGTTTTATATGTAAGCTTATTTGGTATTCCAATGCTTCTAATTGCTCACGCACACTTACACACGCACACATCATCATCATCATCGTGAGAATATTAAATTTTTATTCTGGCACTGTAGAACGTGCTTATTTACTAAAATTTCGATATGGGATTTTTAGAACGATCCCTTTACCTCCCTTTACCAAGGTTACGTTACTTTCATTAGCAATGTTTCGATTGAATGAATAGAAATCATATAAATATTTTTAATTTCTTTCATCTCTTGTTCTAATACGTCAGGATGTCAAATATCTTCTTATTAGGCATTTAATAATGACATATATCGGAGAAGGATGGTATGTGATTTATTTACTGTATAATATGCAGGCTTCTTGTAAACTGAATGTAGTAAAGATCCATCTTCTGTTCTTTCCAGTAAAACATCCCGGAGGGGAATAATATCATTTTCGTCAACTTCTACGGTGATCTTAATATTTTCATGGATGTTGTCGAAGTGGTTCATAAAGATCGATAAGTTTTGACATCCATGAGGCCACGTAGCGACGTCATCGAGTTTAATCATTTATTATGTAAATATTTCTTTTCTTTTACTCGGTGTAGTAATTACTTGGTCTAAATGGATAAATACATAAATAAATAAACGATGAATGCAAAATAATATGGCCGTATTTCATTATGAATATATCTATAATTACCTATCTGAGATTTTCCATTATTAATTTGATTTGAATATACGTATTTTGAAACTAACCGCATTTCTATCGGCGATGAGTTCCTTCTTCCGCTCAATCGCGCCCTTACACACGTTACATGTAATACATTTAATTTCTAAAGTTCGCCAAGCGTGTTAACTCGTAGTGAGAGTGGATTATTTGTATTTTCTGCCTACATCCAAATCTCCTTCAATTTATATGCCTTATGTTTCGTATTTGCCAAATTTCATCGCAACCCAAGTGTGAACTTGTTATAATCCCAGCGTTAATACGTATAATGTAAAATACGTAGAAAATATGTTACGCTTCGGAATGTGTATTTTATGGTATTTATTATTGTTTTTGTGATAAACTAAATGTAAAATTATGAGCTTATAATGTACACAGACGGATTTATTTCATCCGTGGCCTTTTAGATTCATAATACACATGTATTTCAATATGGTATGACTACATTTTTTAAACTTAAACGTTATGGTGTATGGAGGAGCGTGGTCAGGATTGTATATTAAGGTCGTGAAATCTCTTTTTCTTGTATCGAGAGAAAAATTGTCACCATGAGGCCGAGGCAGGACTATTTCATGGGTGCTATAAAGTATTTCGCGGACATGATATACACAATTTTTGTGTAACCGTACAAAATATTTAATTTCAAATTTTAATGTTTTTTAAAAATTTATTTTTTTTAAATAGAAAGGCGGCTTTCATGGGATTGTCATTTGATAAAAATAACAATTAGTGTTGGAAAACTAGTTCTAGTACCAAAAATAGTAATTATTTTACAATGTTTATTATATTTATTTAAAAAGCACAAACCAAGAAAGTTATTGTTGTTGCCATATTTTAAAAATATCATTGTCATACCATATCATTCTCTCTAGTAACAAAGTGACTTTTAGTTTGATGGACGTTACTATAGTAACTGTATTACCTCTGCGAAATGTTTAGTTCGCGTGGGGTTGTACAATAGTTATTTACGATATAACTGGGATATAGACATTATTAACGCAAGTATTATAAATTGCACTACGAGCCCGCAGGGCGAGTTAGGGTAATCATATACGGGTCTATTCTGTAACTTAGTGGTTAATTTTTAACGACTGGTTAAAAACTTTATCCAATGGATATTGGTTTGACAACTAAAAATCCTATTTTTATTTATATATCAACATAATTATTGGTTGGTTAAAAAATTTAAACAGTCGTTATAAACTAACCACTGAGTTACAGAATAGGCCCGATAGTGCGTTAATAATGTAGTATCTCACGAATATGGTACAAAATTTTATCCATTGCCGTATACCATATCGCACTCATTTTAAATATGTAATGGCCTTATTATCCCATTGAGTGCGATAATAAAATTATTATGACACTAGAATTTTATTATCACAGTGATTGGGATATTAAATCAATTTTATATCTAAGTAGAGTTCGATATAATATAACTTATCTCATGGTTGCAGATAAAAAATATTAATAAGTATAATATTTTCAGTGTTGTATTTAAATATGCGAACAATATAAATTAAAATAAATGCAGCGTTTTTCAACCATTTTAAAATTTATTATATTGTATTTTGTAATGACTGGTAACATCTTATAGATTTCTTTTAGAAACAATTACAGATTAAGCAAGTAATAGACAATTTGCCTAGATTAGAATGCCATTTTACTGAAATCTATAACACATAGATTTATAAAATAAATAATGTTCTATAAACTATAGATCTATAAGATAATAGATATTGAAGAGAATGGCTAGAAGTCCAGTATGCAAATAAGATGAGGGCCATTCTGAAAATTTTAACATACGGGAAATTTAGTTAGAAATTATTATTTCACATTTGTTGATATTTTACACATGCATTACTTAGTACTCGGTTAGTATCAGTTGCTGTCTAAAATTTACATTGTGTTAGCTAAGATGAAGTAATTTTTAAAAGTAAGAGTAAAGAAATTGGGACGTGATTATTACCGCGCTATGGACTTCTCGAGAGTTTTCTACGATATTAAAGTTGTCTTATTCAAAAGAGAATGTACCCAGTAATTCCAACCAGAGCTTGACAATGAAGCTCTACCCTGGGTAAAAGAATTTCGAAGGAGACGTATTCTCAAAAAGGAATGGCGTTATGCCTTCCGTCTAGGAAAAATTCGCACTCAAATGTGCATTTGTGCTAAATGACTGTGTTGTCAACAAAATGTAGAAAACAGTATTCTTAACAGTGATTAAATACGGTTATTTGTTATGACGAATTGCGGATTAACCATAAAAATTGCCTTCTTATAAGACCAACAGATTAATAATAAATAAACATATCATTACATCCTGGCAAACACCCGCACGGTACGAATGTCATCATCATTACCGATATTTGTGTACAAAACAAATTGGAATACCTACCTATGAGTAATACGCCGTAATATATAGTTTGTCCCAAATTAAATGGCTTCTCATCGGGATCTCGAAAACTATAAGACTACGTCTTCAGTTAAACGGGAGATGTAGTGCACCTTTGCGGGCATCATATATGTGCTTTTGTTTTGCCAAAAATTCTTATAGGTTATTAGATAATGGCGAAAAACTGAATTTGTTCGATTTTTACCTTCCTTCACCTATAGGTAAGGAAGGTATTGTCTTTGGTCAAAAAATTCGGTGATGAGTTTTCATTGAATAAGCACGTTTTAGGGTCTTTACAATACGATTTTACTATTTTTACGATGATGTCTGTGTGTGTGTTCGTGTGTGTGTGTGTGTGTATGTGTGTGTGTGACCGCGGTTTCGTCAACGATATCTCCAATACTAGAATTCCAAAAATTACAATTTTTGCGTATTCCTCTTCCTTACAACCATATGCAGACTTGATTAGATTTTGGTTATAATTGGTCAACTGGAAGTACCCTCATTTGAAGATTCTAACATTTTTTCTTGAAAAACTCAGTTAAATGTTATTATAACTTAAAGGATTTATGGTCTATACTATTTGATTGCATTTTATATTTGATATTCAACAGATATAGAGTTAAAGAAGAATAAAGATAATAAATTTTATATAAATTTCATAATTCAGCCAGCTATGCTAACTTAACCATGGAAACTGCTAATATATTCAGGTAATTCAAATTGACAGATGTCAGTATCAATAAAATGTAAATCAATGAAAGAATAAGGGAAGTAACTCTAGTGTTAGAAGTTTCTAGATATAAGAGAGACGATTACATTGGTTTGAACATGTCATGAGGAGAGATGAATATATTAATAGAAGGTGGAAGAAACATAGGAAGACCAAATATAAGATGAAAAGACTGTATTGCAGAAGACTTGAGAGAAAAGGAACTGAATGAGGACGACATGCAAAACAAAAATGAGTGGAAGAAGAAAATAAAAAATTGCGACCCCTGACGAATGGGAAAAACTAAAGAAGAAGATGTCAGTGTCAAGTGCAATTTGCATAGTTTGTTTATGAAATAACTTTACTGGAAATATAGGATCTTTTGCAAGAAAATTTATGTATGGGGCGCGTGCAGTAACATGATTGCTGACTTTGGCAAGCAGTTATGGGGACCCGTGTCAAAATGACAGCAATTAATTATTTCCATAACTGACAAGTGTTATAATTTTTCATTCAAAATTTCATAATTTTATTATTTCATGTGGTTTGTTTGTTATAAGGAGTATGGAATTCAGTTGCCGAGAAAGGAAATCACATAATACCAAAAATTTAGAATCTTTGGCAAGAAAATTTATGTATGGAATTTGTATATAATACACAGGATTGACGGAAAGTATTGTGCTGGCCACATCAGATTTTTTCATTTTGAAATTAAAATATTAGTAATCGAGAAAAACGTTTCCAATAAAAAAAGTTAGATATTTTTATCTAGAATTTTTGAATAAAAATTATTTCTCATATATCTCATTTATCTTATTTTTCTCTAAATTTTTCAAATGCAGTAATAAAAACTAATATATCGTTCGAAAGACAAAATGGCGGTTTATATCGTAGTAAAATAATTATAGGTTGCTATTTAAAAAATAAGTTGATAGTTTTATCTTGTAAACCTGACTTTATAAAAAATATCTACATCTGTCATCATATAGTATATTTAAGATATTAAACATATATATATATATATATATATATATATATATATATATATATATATATATATATATATATATATATATATATATATATATATATATATATATATATATATTGTCAAGATTTTACAATGATCACTTCTTGTCAATTTTTATGTTATAGGCAATATGTTTTTGTTTATTTAGTGTTGCCAGAACATAAAATTCCTCTTTTTATACTTCCAAACTAATAGTTTATTAACTGGGCTTTAAATTTTCTTTGTAGGAAAGCATAGCTGTCCTTTTAACTAGAGGTGGTAGGTTCGGACTTGATTTCCTAATATCCTCGTGCAACAGTGTTTCCAAAATAAAAATACGCATTTCTTGCAAATATGAATTGTACTGTCACTTTATTCTCATTAATGTATTGTTGTTATTGAATGTTCCATAATTTAAATTTTGGCTTTACATTGATTTATGGTGATGTCATTATGTATGATGTTTAAAACAGGTAAAGTCGTGAATTACTGCATATAACTATGTAGACAAATATGTACATGTGCGTGTAGGTATAATTTTATATTATAATTACTGACATTCAAATGTTTCTTCATCACCACAAAATATTCACGATATAATGATCGAGTAAAATTGAATTATCAATATGTTGTTTACAGATGTATCAGTACCACAACGGATCTCCAACAAAGCGCTAGCGAGTCCATTGAATTGGCTTGACATGGTCTACCACAACCAGAGCTTCTTTTTCTCCTCATCGGTGAACCTATAATTGAGTTCCGCAAGACTAGATTGAGTTGTAATTGGCAAGGAATTGAAATGAGACACGTTCACATACACCAGACGAATTCATATTATTGCCAATTTAAAATCTAGTGTACAGGTTTAAAGCTTAATTCAGCTCTTGATTTCAAGTTGTATGACGTTCATACGAGTATTATAATTATATAAGAACAAAATTAGATATGAAAACTCGTAGTATTATGGAAAGACACATTATTTAATTTACGTTTTACGGTCGTTCAATTGCTAAAGGTATACCGTGGGTTGACATACTAATATTTCTATGTCACTTGCAACTAAAATGAGTAGTTAGTAGATTTGGATTTTTTGTCACGTATTACGTACCTATCAATACAAAGTACCTATTTAAGTCCTTTTCGGATACTTAATACTTTATAAATAGGTAAGTACCTTTAAAGCAAATAATTTATTGTATAAGAAATTATACAAAACACGTCGATTTTAATTTTTAAAAATACACATTAATATGTACGATTCATCTTCCGACTTTCATTTGTTTTTCAGTTATGACGTCATCACAAAAAAAATTAAATGACAACATAGATTTTTAGTAGTGAAATCCGATAGTGTTTTTTCTTCTCTTTATGATCATGTAAATAAATCATAACGTTGCATGACAAAAATTCTGAGAAAAATTGAGTTGAACATTTAATAATAATGAATAATCAAGGTACCCTGATAGAAACATTTAAAAATTGATTATGGAACTTATAACTTATAAGACATGAAAAACGAAAAGTTTTAGGCTGAAAAATAAAAAATAAAGCAAACATAATTAACACTATTAAATTAAATGAATGTAAATGAATTAAATAAAAATAAAACAAACAAAATTAGCATTATTAAACTAAATGTTCAACTCGATTTTACTCAGAATTTTTGTTATGCAACGTTATGATTTATTTACATGATCATAAAGAGAAGAAAAAACACTATCGGATTTCACTACTAAAAATCTATGTTGTCATTTAATTTTTTTTTGTGATGACGTCAAAACTGAAAAACAAATGAAAGTCGGAAGATGAATTGTATATATTAATGTGTATTTTTAAAAATTAAAATCGACGTGTTTCAGCGTTTTTATAAAAACCGGCTGAGTTCGGCTTTTTTTTTGATATTCCACACTTTAATCGCACACTGTATATATATATATATATATATATATATATATATATATATATATATATATTAGTACAATTAATTTATTTATATGTCAATGATACTTGTTTGTATTATATATAAAAATATTCATATCAAAAAAAGATATGTGGCCTTTATATCAGAACTTTAAATTAGATTTTTACCTGTTTGATTTTATTTGAAAGTCACGAATTTTCTTTGTTCTAGTTCTAATTATTGCTCTGTTACAAGAAGTAGGTACTTTCTAAAGTAAAGGTAGTATAAAATTATCTTCGTTGTCGTCTAATTATAAGGCAGGACGAATAGGTTGCGAAATAAGTATGTACGGTGTGCTTGAACCTTTCCCTTAAAATTCTGTGTATTATACCAATGACAGAATAGAAATTTACGATATAAATGATGAATAGTTTAAGTCAATCCTTATTCATTTTACGACAATATAATTATTTGTCATTCTCTGTAGTGCCAACGTATGGTACGAAAATCAACTATAATTATTTCAAATTATTTTATATTCCGTAAAAGGAATAAGAAGTGACTTAGAAGTAAGTATAAATATCATTAATATGTACATTACTTAATACTAGTATTTTTTCTTTTACAAGTTATATTTCATTTTATAAGGTTTTTCTAGGTTGATGACGTGCGTTTTCTGCCTATTCATTTTTAACACAAGGATTCTCTATACGTGTGTCCCGTTTAGAGTTGCCACCATTGGAATCTCGAGAACTATAAGAGATACAATGTCGCTTAAATGGAACATTTTGTGCACAAATAGGGGGAAATCTCAGATATGGTTTTGTTTTTCAAACTGAATTATGTTTTTTTTTCAAATAATTGCTAAACTATTAGTAATTGAGAAAATTGTTCCAAATAAATAAGTTAGATATTTTTATAGCCTAACCAGCGTACAAAATCAATTTTTATATCCATAAATATCCAAGATATAACAAAAAGTTATATATTTTAAATGGAACCCATATCTGATTTTAGTCTAAAAAAAAACTTATTTTTTCTGTTTTCAATGATATAAGGGTTTTGTTGATGAAAGTCTCCAGGTCAAAATTCATATTATTACCGTAGATAGGTTTGGTGAAAAAGAAGAACTCTGAAGATTTTATAAAATTATATTTTATTTTATAAAGCAACAAAGCAACCATTTTATAAAATAAAATATAATTTTATAAAATCTTCAGAGTTCTTCTTTTTCACCAAACCTATCTACGATATAAGGGTTATTGTGTTTCGTATTTATTTAACCCCCAAAATTTAATTTTTCATGTTATTTTTTCCGAATTTTGTAACTACTTCACAAAAAACATCATTATTTTTATAAATTATATTCTAATTGATAGATATAATTTATTTTATAACTTTCTTGCTCAATATTTTTATTTCAAACTCACAACTTCCAATTTACACTATATTACATCAAGAACTACCTATTACAAATTTCTAACAAAATAAATTATTTAAATAAAACGAATATTTCTCAATAGAGTTTTTACCAATATTTCCAAAATAACACTAAATTTACTATAAAATCAGGAAAAAAAAAATTTCGAAGTAAAATAAATACAGAAACACAATATCGTTTACATTATTGAAAAGAGAAAAAATATATGTATTTTTCAAAGACTAAAATCAGATATGGGTTCCATTTAAAAAAATATAACTTTGTGTTTTACCTCGGAAACTTACATATATTAAAATTTAATTCGCACGCCACTGGTTAGGCAATAAAAATATCTAACTTCTTTATTTGAAACATTTTTATCGATTACTAATAGTTTAGAAGTTATTTGAAAGAGAAAAAATCTGATGTGGCCAGCACAATACCTTCCATCAATCTTGTGTATTTCATACATAAATTTTCTTGCAAAAGATTCTAAATTTCCAGTAATATTATTTCATGCAAATGGCACTTGACACTGACATTTTCTTCTTCTTTAGCTTTTCCCATTCGTTACTGGTCGCTAATTTTTATTTTTTTCTTCCATTCTCATGTCAAAAATTTTCATTCAAAATTTCATTTTTTGGTATTTTATGATTCCTTTTCTCGGCAACTGAATTTCACACCCCTGATAATAAATAAACCACATGAAATAAAAAAATTATGAAATTTTAAATGAAAAATTATGACATTTGTCAGATATGAACGTAATTAATAGCTGTCATTTTGACACGAGTCCACATTCGTATCTGCTTGCTAAAGTCAGTAAAGTCCCGTCACTGCACGCGCCCTACACATAAAAGATCCTATATTTCCAGTTAAAATATTTAATAAAATTATGCGAATTGCATTTGACACTAACATCTTCTTCTTTAGTTTTCCCCATTCGTTAGGGGATCGCTATTTTTTATTTTCTTTTTCCACTAATTTTTGTTTTGCGTGTCGTCCTCATTCAGTTCCTTTTCTCTTCTTTCATCTTATATTTGGTCTTTCTATGTTTCTTCTACCTTCTGTTATAAGCTATTCAGTCTTCCAATATACTCATCTCTCCTCATGACATGTTCAAACCAATGTAATCTTCTCTTTTATATCTTTCTAGAAACGTTCAACACTACAGTTATTTCCCTTACTTCATACATTTACTATTTATTGATACTGACATCTGTCAATTTGAATTACCTGAATATATTAGCAGTTTCCATTGTTAAGTTAGCATAGCTGGCTGAATTATAAAATTTATTATCTTTATAATTCTTTAACTCTATATATATATATGTTGAATATGAAATATAAAATGCAATCAAATCGTATAGAGAATAATATATTCTTTAAGTTATAATAACATTTAACTGAGTTTTTCAAGAAAAACTGTTAAAATCTTCAAATGAGGGTACTTCCGGTTGACCAATTATAACCAAAATCTAATCATGTCTGCATATGGTTGTAAGGAAGAGGAATACGCAAGAATTGTAATTTTTAGAATTCTAGTATTGGAGATTTCGTGCACAAAACAGCGGTCCACACACACACACACACATACACACACATGCACACACGAACACACACACACACACACACACACACACACACACACACACACACACACACACATGCAGACATCATCGTAAAAATAGTAAAATCGTATTGTAAAGACCCTAAAACGTGCTTATTCAGTGAAAACTCACCACCGAATTTTTTGACCAAAGACAATACCTTCCTTACGTATAGGTGACGGAAGGTAAAAATCAACAAAATTCAATTTTCCGTCATTATCTAGTGCCCTATAAGAATTTTTGGAAAAACAAAAGCAAATTTGAGATGTCCCTCCATATGTGCACAATAAGTTCCATTTAAACGACATTGTATCTCTTATAGTTCTCGAGATCCCAATGGTGGCAGATATAAATGGGACACCTTTATAATATGTGCAATATATCATCGACTAAAATCTGAGATTAAAAAAGTATATTAGACCAACCAGCAATGGGTAATAAGTCGTAAAGACATCGCGTAATAAAAAAAACTTTCACTAAAGTGTGCCATAAAAAAAATTATGTAGTATGAATTGATAAATATAATTTTAAACAACGGAAATTGTCACCAATTGTGGTAAGCTTATGTGGGTATCACACGTATACACGTATGTATCTGCAACTTGTCACACATTATCTGCAACTCGTCAAAATTTCTTGCAGCCTTTCATATGAATTATCACCACAATTTTCCGAAAATGATAAAAAACCAACTACGAACAAAAATTGTCGCACTACTACACGTCAAAAGTCGGATGAAACGCAAAAAGAAGTTACAGATAATTTTTGAAAAATTGTAAATACATAAATATGTGTAATACCGTCTTTATACTAACCTTGTTTTTCATGGAAAAAAGTTTATTTTGAATTACTAGTTATATTTATGTTAAATTATTAAAAAATCTTTCAGAACTCATATTTCAATTAAAATGATACAACCTTTTTTAGTTCTGTTTATATAAAAACCGACGTTTCTGCAGGGAATGAACAAATCAATAAACATATAAATAGATAATAACAAAAACATTAGCAACAAGTAACCATGGTGATAAATTTCAACATATTTAATATAGGAAGCCATGCGCGACTAAGATCTAAACCGTCACAATGAAGCTTTTTCTGGCTGATTCAATCTGATCGAACGCTGGTGTTCATTCAATCTTGTAGAAATTGTTCTACCAGTCTGGCCAATGTAAACTTTCCCGCAGAAACATGGAATCTGGTAAATCTCTAATGACTGAAGAGGGAGGATGTGTTTTACTTGTCTCAACATATGTCGACTTTTAACATATGGAGAAAACGAAATCTTCATGTTCTTCTTACAAAGAATTCTACCAATCTTGTCCGTGATACTTTTGAAATAAGGATGTGAAGCAAACAATACGTCCCTTTCATTAGCATTGTTAATAGGTCTTTTCGGTTTCAGGCATCGATAGATGATTTAGAAAAACCATTCTTCATTAAATTTTTCTTAATTTCTTTGATCTGTTCTTCCAATTTCTCTGAATGACAAATTTCTGAAGCTCTTCTCATCAGGCATTTAATATTTATTTAATATTTATGTTATTTAAATGGATATTTCCTGCAGTAAACAATAACGATACCGGCATTTTATTGTTTTATGAATATAATAATTTATTTTGTTTAATTTTAAATATGTGTTAAATACTTAGATATTCCGACATATGATTTAATTTATATCTCGGGAATTGACCTTTTCTAATTTTGGAATTTATCTTTCTTTAATATTAAATTCCTTTATTATAATTTTAATTAAAATTCCTGAATTGATATACTTACCTACTTATTTGATTTGCTTTTTCTATATATTTTTTTGTAATACTTATTACATACAAGTAGATGGAACAATAAGAAGAATATATATGTTTAATTAATCTAGGTTTATTTATGTTTTTATTATTATGTATACGCATTGCATCCCTTTGTTCTAATATGTATGAGTTTTAATTTAATTACAAAATTTTTAATGAACGAAAGTTTAATTAATTATATTGAAATTCCTCACGGAACAAAAATGACACTGCTTTATAAAGATACACCGGAATAAATTCCCATGTAATTCGAATATATTAAAGCCGAATCAAAATATCAGAATGAATTATTCGAGTTGTAATTCAAAAATTACACGTCACATCATCGCTTTGAATAAAGTTCTCGTATGCACGATACCAGCAGCGGTATCACCGACAAATTAAAAACAAAATATTAACACATTCTTGTATATCGTCATGCAAATGTCCTCGCGACACATTTTGGACAGTCTCCAACAGCCTAGTCCACATTATTTATGCGTGCTGTTATCAGTTATACATAATTTCGCTAGGGCTTTATTGCTGTTTTGTTTCAACATCCCAATGTGACAGAATTGGTGAAGATAATATGTTTTTGCACAAGGTTTTGTTATATGTCTGCGTTGCTAAAAGCGAATTGCCTGAATTCAACTACAAACAAGCGCAAGAATTTCTTACCCCAGAATGGTTTATGTTATGAATTACAGTGTTAAATGCTTTATACTCGTATAATTTAACTCAAACACTCTGTGGGTGACAAGAACAGAATATCCCTAGTTATGAAATAATGGTTTATAATTAATATAATTTTATAACAATAACAAACAGCGGCCAAACAACTAGGTTCTTGACTCATTCACAATATGTTACATCGGGCGTCCTTTTCAAACTTATCTAATAATAATTATACATTGATAAATTTTGTTGAGTGAAAAATGTGTTCATTTCAATACGAGCGTAATGAAAATTAAAAGTATTACAAGTATTTTTGGCAACAGATATAAGTATTATAAAAATTCCAATGAAATGTTAACTTTCTACTTTCAATGAAATCATTTTAAAGACGTCAAGTGTAAACTGAACGGCTCAGTTATGTCATTTTCACATTTGTACAGTAAACCAACCATTTACGCGGGTAATTGGTTCTGCAAAAACAAGTTGGTGAAGTCATGGAAAGGGTAATTAAAATAAAGACCTGTTCAATAACCTCAAATACAGGGCGATCAGAAGTATGTGTTTCATTTCTGAGCATCTTTTTTATTCTACAATTTGCACAACACCAAGTATAAGCAGAAATACTACATGACATGTCATTTTTTATAGTAAATGACAATAGATTTTGTCAGAGGCATGATACCTATATAATAGGATTTTGAATGATAGAAATATGTATTAGATTAATGATCTGTGCATCTTAAGAATTAGAAAGATTTTAATTATTGTTCTCAAATTAAAATTTTCAAATGTCACTCCTAACAACAGGAAATAGATTTATCAGTTTTACCAAGTAATTTTTAGATGTCAAATAAAACAGTTACTTCTCATTATCCTGTATTTTACTCTTACTGAGGTAGAAAAGTGTTAACTAAAGTTTTCTTTTTAATATAGGTACCTATCTCTGTATTTTCTTTCTCATGGCCTTTTTACACGGGCTCGACAATTTTTATTTAATTTCCAAGTATTATAAAATTTACTACTGTATCTTTAAAGTAGACATATTTTCCAATTTTTTAAAAATATAGGTAATATATAGGAGTAATCGATTATAATAAATTTTGGTCCATTTATAGAAAATAAATTGGCTAGTTCGTTTTACAGTGAATTGTTGTACCGCAATTCAACTTCTCTAGTTGTTTAATTTATTTTTGAAAACTTAATAAGTATGTAAGAAAAGTTGGTATGATACTAAAAAACACAATCCTATAATAAGTGATGTAGTTTCAAGGCGTGTGATTCTTGTGAAAATCATATTACTTTACAGCTGATTAGAATATATATGTATCTAAAGTTTAAAGCAAAGAATATTTTCAGGAATTTATTTATTTTGACCTCAGAATATTACTTGTTTGCTAGATGAAATCATAATTAAGCCCAACTCATTTAAAAAGAATAGCGTAGTAATTTATTATGTTCTCATGTAATTCCACTCATTTAATGCACAAGTTACATACATATATATCTGTTGGCATAAAATTTACGTGTGTTTCGCTTCCAATTCATACGTGAAGCTTCATGTTTGTTTGTGCGAAGTACACACTAGTAAACATTTGTTTACGTTATAATCATTGTCGACGGAATTTATGTAATAGGTAACATATAATGCTTATGTTACTCTGTAAGTATAATGACAATAAACGTCACAAATGTTTCGGACTTATAAAAGGAAAAAGATTAACCTATAGATTATTTCATCTACAGGTGTTTCATTACTTCAGAATAAAAATGACATATATTACATGATATAGTGACTGATAACAAATAAAATAGAATTTGAAAATTTAATTGCACTTTGCATTTGCACATGAAGTACCACATTCCTAGTGCTACCGATTTCCAATTTAACATAATTAATGATAAAACCACTACTTTGATTCTTCCATTAACTTTTTATTTATCTGTTTGACTTTTTACAAATTTAAACGCAAATTATGTAAAATTTAAGATAGTTTATTACTAATTTACTTAATTTTCTTTTAAATTATGGTATTTCTAAATGTCATCGGTTATATGGGTTATGTGACCATGATCGAATTTTAATATATGTCATAAAATACAAAAACGTACCATAGATTCTCATTGCAATAATAAAAACTAAACACTAATTTGTAATAATATTCTTATTAGCCATTTAATATTTTGGAGAAGGAATATGTGTCGTCTGCGCGATTGAACAGGCTCTTCAATTATAATTTTTTTATTTAATTTTTCAAAAATAATCGAATTTTAGTATATGTATGTCATAATTTACATTGATTTTAGCAAGGCATTTGATGGAGTCCAGCGTCCCACGTTAATTTTTAAACTTGAACTTCTAGGAATACACGGAACCTGTTAAGATGGATAAAATATTATTTAACCAATCGATCCCAATTAGTATCTTGCAGTGAATACAAATCGTGCATATTTTCTATTCCATCTGGTGAACCAGAAGGGTCTTATTTGGGTCCCTTACTATTCAACGGATTTATAAATGATATTACCTAATGCTTCCTCTATTCAAAATTAACTTTATGTGCAGATGCTTTAAAATTTTACAAAACCATAAAAATATTGAAGAATACTGTGAACTTAATCATTTATCTCTAAATTTCTCTGAATGCTATCTTGTTAACTTCACAAGGAATCGTACAAAATTAATATATAATTATACTATATGCAACACGACATTAACTATAAAAGGGAATTCTAGAGATTTAGATATAATATATGATTCAAAATTACTTTTCAATTTAAACCGTGATGATAATTATTAAAGAATCCTATAAAATTCTAGGATTTATTTTCAGATATTGTAAATATTTTAAAATTCCGTATTTCATTATTTGCTTATATAATCCATTTATCAGGTCAAAGTTGGAATACGGTTGTACAATTTGGAATCCATGTTATGCTAAAAATATTAATTTGTTGGAAAATGTACAACAAAAATAAAGATATATAAATTTCAAATTTAATCTTTAAAAAGTTGATTATATATCTAGAACTAGAACATTGTCAAAAATTAACTTTGAAAAATAGAAGAATTAATTTAGATATATTATTTTTATACAAAGTTTTGAACAACTTAATATTTTTTGAAAGCATATTACCTTATATTAACTTCCACATACCCAGTAAACTTACCAGGTCTAGAGATTTATTTTACATTCCCTCACATAATACAAATAATTATAAAAACTCCCCCATCAATAGAATATTAACATTACACAATAAAAATTTCAACCACTTAGACGTATTCCATCTTTCAATAAATCGAATTAAATTTTTGCTAAAATAGAATAATTATTTGTATCACTATGTTATATCGTTTTCTTTTCTTTACTAAAATATTACTGTGCACATGTATGTACCTTCAAGTACTTTTTGTGTGTTATGTAATATTTGATTATAATTAGTGGATGTTTGTTATTGGTACTCTGCACTGTCGATTTCCTTAATTAATTAATTAAATAAATAAAATATAAAAACTTACTATAGCTTCTCATTGCAATAATAAGAACTAAACACTAGTTTGCAATAATATTATTGGCCATTTAAAATTTTGTAGAAGGGATATGTGACGTCTGCATGGTAAAATAGGCTCTTCACCCATTTTTACCTCTCGCTAAGAGAGGTATTGGATTCATGCTAAAAATCGCATATCCAGATTTTAGTGAATAAGCACATTTTAAGGTCCCTAGAATCCGATTATAACATTTTTATAATGATGTCTGTGTGTATGAGTGTGTGTGTATATGTGTGTGTGTGCGTGTTTGTGTATGTGTGTGTGCGTGTGTAGAATTTTTTGTGTGTACAAGAAATGTTCAATACAATACTTATTTATATATACCTCAATGGAAAGGGCGAGAGGTATTGTGATGGGCACAACATATTTTTTTTATTTAATTTTTCAAAAGTAGACGTTAAATATATGACTATTTTTCATATTTTTGTGTATTTTAACATAATTAAGCCTATAATTAATTGCTAAAGATTCTATACAAAATTAAAATTTACGGTGTGACGACATACCGGTTAATTAGGTTATATATATATATATATATATATATATATATATATATATATATATATATATACATATATACATAGGATGTGGCCATGACGTGGTTCTCGTTTCTTCCGTCATTCGCGGGCCACTGTCATATGTGTTGTTATTGCGCAAATTATTATGTATTTTCGTGGCTATTTGTTTTATTTGAATGAAAAACACATATAGATATAGTTTTAATATATATTTAAGTGTAAGTAATATTTTTATTTTATTTATAAGTATATTTTCTTGAGATACCTGACTACGATTACTGACAACAAATAAAAATTTCCAATATTAAGCACAAACATTTAAATGGTAAGTTTAGAATATATCAGTATTATGTAAATAATAACTACAGATATTAAATTAGATCTGATAATAACAACCTATATCCTATACACGATCCTATACTCTACATAACCTCTGAATCTGTCATAATAATAATTGTGTATCTCTTAAATTAATTAATTTTTATTACCTTTATAGATTCATAGCGTGAATATTTAATATTCCTTTATAATATATAACATTTCTTACGAATAAATAAGGAAATTAATATTCTTAATATTTGATATTGGCCCGCAAATGGCGGCGATCTTGGCCCATGGCCATACTCTGATATAGAGGTACCCTACATCTGATTAGGGTACCTCTATATACAGGGTATGGCCATATGCCCAGATCGCATCCATTTGCGGGCCAATGTCGAACACTGAGTATTAATTTCTCTGTTTATTTGTAAGAATTGTGATATTATATTATAAAGGAATATTAAATAGTCACACTACGAATCTGTAAAGGTAATAAAAATTCATTTATTTAAGAGATACACAATTATTATTATGACATAGATTTAGAGGTTGTGTAGAGCATAGGATATAGGTTGTTATTATCACATCTAATTTAATAACTGTAATTATTAATTACATAATAAGTATATATTCTAAACTTACCTTTTAAAAATTTAAATGTTTGTGCTTAATATTAGTAATTTTTATGTGTTTTCAATATTGTCATTCATCGTAGTCAGTATCTCAAGAAAATACACAATTAAATAAAATAAAAGTATTACTTACACTTTAAATAAATATTAGAAGTATATTTAAATGTGTTTTGCATTAAAATAAAACAAATAGTCACGAAAATACATAATAATTTGCGCAACAACAACGAATATGACAGTGGTCCGCAAATGGCGGACGAAACGCGAGCCACGTCATGGCCATACCCTGAGTAGGTGGTATATATCTAGGTACCTTACATCTGATAACAGAAAAACACCGTCCGTGTAGAATTGCGGAACTATTCAGTTTAACTTTTAAACAAGTTGACACATGATAGCTGTTACGTTGTGAATTTTGGATATTTGTTGGGGATTATATATTTGTAATTAAATATTATTGTATAATATTAAGTAAACGTGATGGAGAGTGATTTTGTAAAGGCAGATTCATGCAATTTACTTGTTGTTGATATAGCAATGGTTAATAACTTCTTTATACAAAATGCACGGTTTATTAGTGAAAACTGATTATTTGTTTCCACAATTTGATACATAGTAATATTTTATATCCATAACTGTAACTATAACGATAACCTAAGCAGATGACAACTAAAACAAATGTGAGCACAGAAAGATGACTCAACGCCAAGATTATGCCCGCGCAACTTCCACCCGTCACTAGTCAGTGTGACGTCACAGTCGAATTAGAAGTAAGAGAAATATACTTTTAATAATTAATTATAGATGTTATATATATTAAATAAAGTGTTACATTTGTTGGCATTGTTTTCAAGCATTTTATTGAAAATTTGTTCCAAATGCTATGCTAAATTTTAATGTGGTTGAAGAGCCTATTGTGCAAGAAAACCGATAGATTGGGAGGGAAAGAGAAAGTTATATATAAACTCCGCGATTATTTTGTGGTAGTTCATCATGGCATGCCGACAGCTGGTTATAACTATTTCTTTCCCTCTCAGTCTATCGGTCTTATTCCACGATTGTACCACGCAGGCTTCACATATCCCTTTGCCATATTTTTTATAATTATTTTCAAGGTAAACTACGAATAATTAATCGATTTAAGAAATGTCTAGTATCATATATGCAAAAAATCAAAATTTGGTCACATACCCCATTTCTAGTATGTAACATTTTTTTTAAACTAAAAATATGTACACACATGTTCGACAAATAGGAGCAGTATTTGGGGAATGTATTATTCATACCAAGATAAGAAAAATCTTCTAATATACCCATGACGGGAGACAAATCGTTACACACTTTTACTTTAATTTTTTTATTTTATCTTTAGTAATGTTCAAGTCTCAAACACGTTCTATTCTCTCGTAAACGACGGACAATGGACGTGAATATTTGTCTGCCTGGTTGCCTTCGAGTGGGAAATAATTGTCCATTGAGATGGTTAGCTGCCAATGCATTACCAAATGCACGACCGTCGTGTATATCGGCTAATCACATAACCTATAACCGTTCATTATTAAAACAAGCAGTACTACATGTAAAGTCAGAATAAATCTTAATTTATTAGGTTTGTAATACATTATGACATTTGCTAAAGAAATGCGATTAAACAAATTAATGACACGTATATGTGTGTATTGTTTTTTTTTTTTATTAGCGTATTATGATGGGTATATTCTCCAAAGATTGCTCCTACATTTTCGAATCTTGCTTAATTAAAATGAAACACACCTAAGAATTTTATATATTTTATGTGACACAAGTAGTTTCAGAAATGAAAACAATTGCAAATGAGAAAGCACTACAGCAATTTATAATTTAATTAAACGCGCAAATACAAACAAATATATGTAAATTAGATTAATAATAATTAATGATATAAATTTTTTCGAAATATATATTAAGAAGACAATACAGCATTGATATCGGATTATGGAGTAATAATTAGAAATTAATTTCATGTGCAACAATGTAAACAACAATGTTTATGAAAACAAGTATCTTCGCATATATTGTTAAAAATAATACCAAAGTACATTATCCAAAATTAATGATTTCACTACGAATTATAGAAAATTCAAGAATTCCACCGACAATATGTACGAACTAAGCGATATGAAAAAGAAAATTCTTTTTTAGTCGGTATTTTATTCTAATAATATTGCAATAGGTAGTTATTTATGCATTAAAATTGATAAAAATTAATTATACACCTTTTACTTGAATATAAGCAGCGAGGAGACACGTGATTCGAGCGACCTTGAAGTCCTTGGAATTAGCACTTGTCACTTTTACAACAACAATGTCACTTTGACAAGAACAATTTTTTGACTTATTTCGTCTTTGAACTGCTAAAAAAAATATTTAATAATTTTCAAGCAGTAAAATTCTTGCAATTAAAAATAATAAATTTTAACAATTCAAAATTAAACTAAGTCAAAACATTGTTCTTGTGAAGTGACAAGTGCACACAAATCAGCTGAATACAACCTCTTCAATGTCGCTCGAGTCACGTGTCTACTCGCGTTCTATATTAAAATTAATACGAAAATTAAACAAGTAATCACAGTAAATTGAACAAATGAATAATGTGACAGGATTAGTGACTGGTGCGTTCAATGAAGTACACAAAACAAGCTAATGCTATATACTTCATTTCATATAAGAAAATAGTAGATGGCGCTTGAGAGCCGACCATTTTTACATGCATTAAATAAATAATTTAAATTCGTGAGACCAAAATTTGTCAATAATAAATATTTTTATCTGTATAACTGTGCAAGGCTTGAATATTAAAAATTACAACAAAACATTGTTAAGCATCACTTAATATTTTTTATCGTTTTTGTGAACTAGGTTTGCATTCTCACCAATCAAAGGGCAGAATTTATATCCATATTTAAACCAACGCTATTTTCTTACGCTTGTTGCTTAATTCACTATAACAGTCTTCGAGAAAGTTATATGGCTGGCAAATATAACATGTGTATCTCCCGTATATTGTCTATTGGTCTGCGAATGGAAAATGAATTTACATATTTATTTGCAGATAGCGGAATTAATTTTAAACAAGTTATATTAGGTGTAACAAAATATTTAAAGTTTAAATATTGTTTTGAACATCCATCACAAAACTCTCAAAGACTTTTTGACATGTGGTTAACAAACACACACCATATAAAGAAATTAAATCAGTATGGGTGCCAAAATAAAAGTTACAAGAGATACTTGTTGCCTGTAAATGAATGATTTTGACAAGTTATTTTTATTTTGTCATGTTTTATATTTATAAGGATAAATAATTAATTAGTAAAAACGCAAGTCTAACAAAAAGTCAAAACCAAATAACAGAAAACAGAAACAAACATTGTGCAGGCGTGATCAGTTTACTCGAAATATTTCTGGGTGCTTTACGAGAGCAGGGATGAGATCAGAATAGTCTACCAAGGAACAACGATGGGTGAGATAAATGTTGCATAGTGCTCTATTTATTGATATATTTTATTTGACATAATTATGTCGAAAGCATTATACCCAGCTGCTTGGAGGTTAATTTTGTGCTGTTTACGCATTAAGTTTCAATACGTTTACCTTTTCATTAAGTAATGTGATGTGAATATTAATGCATTATAACTTGCAAAATTATTTTTTATTAATATTATTTCAGAATATACGAGTAGATATGTAGGAAAAAATGGAGAACTGAAGAAAGAAATTTCTATCAAAATAAAAGTGACATGACAAAGTGACACATGTCGTATAAATATAAGAAAAGCCTGGATGTTTCCTTGGTTACAAGGAACGTCATCCGAACTGTTTTCTTTCGATCAAATCGAACAGAACAACTGGACTGATATCTGATTCTTATACAGAAATCAAACTGCGCAAATGCATGAATACACACATGTACTTCGGTCAATACGAATTCATAAGTAAAATTTATTTACTTAGACCCATATTAATTTCAATATCAAGATTTTTCCTGCACTGATTATTAAGGAAACGAACATTCAGTTTTAAATTACGTCATTGTTATGAAACCAAATATGTGGGTAGATTATGTAACCAACTTTTAGCTTGAAGCGTATTATCATCAATGGCAGTAAATATTATTTGTAGATGCGTCATCCGCATTATCAATGATATCACTCATTGGCTGATCGCACAGTTATACGACATTTGTTTCCGATACGTCAGCGACATGTACTTAACATATGTTGTTTCAATCGTAACACGTTGATTTCTATGACGATTCGCACACCAAAAAAACTCATCGCATGCCACACGTTTTCTAGGGAATTTCATGTAGTTCTCCCGTTTTTTCTTATTACAAGTTTTCTCTCATGTTTTGCGCATGTTTCATTAAACTTTTTTGAATTCAAATCTATTTATCTGTTTCCTTACATTTCTCATTTTAGTGCTATTAAGTCACCCATAAGCTTAAGATGGGTGCGGTTCTTATCAAATTGTATTGCATTTTCGACCTTTATTATATTGCTTTATTACTTTTTTACCTCTCGCTAAGAGAGGTATTGCATTCATGCTAAAAATCGCATATCCAGATTTTATTGAATAAGCACGTTTTAAGGTCCCTACAATCCGATTTTAACATTTTTACGATGATGTCTGTGTGTGTGTGTGTGTGTGTGTGTGTGTGTGTGTGTGTGTGTGTGTGGATGTGTGTGTGTGTGTGGGATGTTGGAAGGACGGTTACTCAAAAACTATAAGACTTAAAATTTGTTTAACAACGTATTTCCCAATCGGACATTCATGGGAAGATCTGAAAAGGTTTTGGTAACAATTGGACAACCGGAAGTAGAAGATTCTTGAAAAAAAATCTTCTAAATATTATTTTTTGAAAATTTTTCTTGATAATATTAAAGAAAAATAAATTCTCTTTCTGATACATTTAAATATTTTTATACATATTTTATAGATTTAGAGATAAAAGGAATATAATATATAAAATAATGTTGTAATTAATTTTACAGCCGAAAGGATGCCATGAAAAATAGTTGATAATTTAAATTATTTGTAACTGACAGATAAATGTCAGTGTCAGAAATAATGAGTGATGAAAGAAAAATGTACTTGGAGAATCCCTTAGTTCTTGATCTGTGACTATTATGGAGATGACAAGTCTAGGTTGAAGGACTTAAATTTGTTTCAAACATTATGGGACAATGTACACCAGTACTATAGACTAGAGTAACTTTGAATTGCGAAAAAGCTATCAAATTCTTCTCAAGTAAGTTGTAAATATTGACAAAATTACACATCGATATAAGAATAATCGGAGTGCAATCTATCCGTCACTTTATTAAAGGGAATTAGTGTTATTTAGATATAACATGTATGAAAAAATAAAATGTAAGAGAAGATATGTAAGAATAGATGTACAATCCATATATACATTTTAGACCGCCCAAAATTAATGTTTTTACTAGAAGAATATGAAGAGAAAGTAAACAAGGTTGTTCGAATTGAAAATTGCTGTTACCAGCCTAATATTTATATATGGTAAACTCTACTTTGTAATTTATTGTAACATAATTTATGGTAAAATATCTTTATGTTGAGACATGCTATTATTGAATAATAAAGAAGTTTATACGTCATAGATTTATATGAATATATTATTTGTATTTATAAAAATATTCTTTGCTTTATGCATACAGCTAGGTAAAATATACGGTGAGAGGTTATGTGCTGGCCACATCAGATTTTTATATTTATAACTTCTAATAGTTATGACAAAATGCTAACTGACGTTGGATTTTTCCATACAAATTTTATTAATGGTGAGTGATTACAATATTTTTTAAAAAAATTATGATATACTTATAAATTTGTTGTTAACAAATTATTTTTGTAAAAAAAATTTTATGTAGCTGAAGATGAACCACTTTGGGTTCGAAACGTCCTGAAATAAATAAAGAATATTAAAAATCTGGATCACCAAGGCCTTACTCTATACTCAACGAAGATTCCTTAAATAAATAATTTTTTTAATTTTATTTTATTCATGTAAATACTTAAAATTGAATTAAATTTAAATACCAGGTTCGATCCCGACCGACGCCAAATATTTTGAATTTTAAATGGCAGAAAAATGAGCCCTGTGGTGTACTCTCCACGCCAGAAATAAGTGCTCGTGAGGTGACACCTGATAAACGCCAGCACGGTACAAATATGTCATCATCCTTACCGAAGAAATCTGTGTACAAAGCAGATTGGCAGACTAAGCAATGGGTAATATGCCGTAATGATATATTTATTTTATTTATTTATATACTTACTTATATTCATTGCTGTCGTGGAGCGTGCACCACAGGGATCAATTTTGTACCATTTCAAATTCTAAAATATTTGGCGTCGGTCGGAATTGAACCGGTTCCCAAGATTCGCGTGAAGTGACGCCTGGTAAACGCCTGCACGGAACAAATATGTCATCATTATTACCGACATCTACGTACAAAGCAGATTGGCTCACCTATCAATGGGTAATATGCCGTGATAATATATGTTTTTATTATCTTACCTATATTTTTACATATTTACTTATGCTGGACAGTGTAAGTTCCTTTCTATATAATTATTGTTCCATTTACTATTTTCTTTATAAAACGTTAATATTATTATTTGGAATGATTAGTTCGTTGACAGTGACATATATTTGTCAGTTACAAACATTTGAGATCTGAATTTTGTAACCATGTATATGAGTTGTGTTTAAAACGTAGGCTCCGGGATTTAAATTATAGATAGTTTCTTTGAATATATAATACATATAAGAACGGCAACGCATATGGCCTAGCAAGATACTATATCTGTCTCTTTTTATTCACAAAATTATTATGGATAGCTAGTGACTCCTACCACAAAACTATGAACTACGGTTAATTGTGCTGACAGCATTGCCAGATATTATTTGTTAGAGGTATTCAATAATCAATAATTCAAAAATATTGTTTCATAATAACCAAATAACATATTTTGAATCTTCAATGTACATGTATACTTGTTTTACAGTAGCAAACTTAAAAACCTTTATAAAATCTTAACTTGCTGTTCTAGCTACGTGGCAATACTGTGCAACATCCACCTATTATGTATTTTTTGAACTAACTCTGAAATAATTCGTATACGGAGGGATAGATGGCACCTTCTCTCGAAATATTTAATCTAAATACATTACGTTGCCGTTCTTATATGTATTATATATTCAAAGATAGTTTTATAAATTTATCCATAAGATATATAGAAAAAGTATTGATGCAAACCTGTAGAAAATCTTTAATTTTTATACAACATAAATCTCGAAAAAATAACATTTAAAGGTATTTTTGGAAGAAAAACTATTTTGAGCTCCCAGTAAAGTGCCATATTCGGTCATCTGATTTACCCCAAAATCTAATGGCATCTTTCCATATAAGAGAAAGGTAGAAATACAAGGTTTCAAAATTTTCTGAACGATAGTATTTGAGTTAGAGCGTAAAGAGGATCCAAACACACACACACACCACACACACACAAACACACACACATACACACACATACACATACACACATACATGTACACATACACACAGACATCATCGTGAAAATGTTAAAATTGGATTATAGGGACTTTAAAATGTGGTCATTTACCAAAATCTCGATATGCGATTTTTAGCACGATCCCTATACCTCCCTTACCAAGGGTAGCGGGAGGTAAAAACCATCTCATGCGAAACTACTTCGTAAAACCTCAATGTTTGTAGGAAACACTTCGATCGTGTGAGCATCGAGAATGATTAAAAAATATTTAGATAATAATAATAATAATTTATAATCAATGTGAAATCTACTACTTATTATATCGGTGTGCAGAACGGGCAAAAAACAAATGAGACACTGATTATTTTATTTATTCCCATGTGTGTGGCATGTAATTCCTTTAACAATTTCTCTCGTAACATTTCGGGAATAATCAAACGATTGTTCCATAAAAAATAATTATTTTGAATGTCAATTTCATTCCTTAATTTATAATAAGGTTTTATATCGTTAGTTATTTTAACAGCTGTTTTGTCCTTTGGCCAACCAAATTGAACATTTTTTAAAACTTGACTAATGAAGTATAAAAGAGATTTGGATCAACCAAAACTTTTTTTTTTAATTTTATTTGAACGTTTCGGGAGTTGGCCAACCCCCATCTTCAGCATACAATGATAATATTCAATATAGTGAAATTACAAAAGTTATTAGATTAATTTTGAAAACAATTTTTTTATACATAGTGACTAAAGTCTAGGCCGCCTTCACATCTCAAGAACCTCATCCGAAGAAAGGAGAACATAACCTCCATACTATTGTTGTGAGGGATTAAAACGACCAAATTGTGTGACATTAGACAATGTTTGAATAAAAAATTATTATGAATTTTGAATCTAAATTATGAAAAAATTACGAAAAATTAATTAAAAAATATTTTTGTCGGTCGTCATCTTAACAATGTGACAACGACTGACTAACCAGAAATTCTTACAGAACCGTTTTTTATTTCATAACTGGCACAATAGGAGTAGCCCAATGGCTATAATTTATATGCAAAATAATTTGTAATTTTTCGAGACGATCAAGCTCATTTTCAAATTTTAATTTTAAAGCATAAGGTAGTGGTCGACAAAATTTTGGTCATTTAATTTTAATGAAATAACACGATAATTAAATGTACCTAAACCTGGTGAGAAAATACATTTATAAATTTAGATTTTAAATTTTAAATTTCTTTTCTATATTCATTTACATTTGTAAAACTTTATTCACTTCCTAAATAAAATACGTTTAGAAAATCTCTACGAACAATCGGTGGGCCACCTTTATTAATTACAAATAAATTTATTTTATGGGATATATTTTTAAATTTTACGTTTAAATTTAATTTACCAATTGGCAATATTTTGTTTCCATTGTAGAAAATTGTACATTGGCTCAGTGTCGTAACTAGGTTTGGAAATATGTAAGCGCTCAGAATTTTAGTCAATATTTATCTACATATAAAAATTATCTATACTAAATACGAGTATATACTGGGCCAAGAAACAAGAATAGAATAGAATTTTGGCGGCGCCCCCACAAAGGGTTCTATCTATGCCACTACTTTGTCTAATTTATTTAATTTCGGTTTCCATAAAACTTCCGAAACAGCTGAAATACCAGCTCCAATGTCTATTTTAAATTCAACAGGAATATTTTCAACCAAAATTTCTACTCTTATAGGATTTGCATGACAATCATTTCAATGAAATAATTGCAAATAATTATGTGTTGATTTATTTCGCATACTACATGGTACTTTGTTTTTATTTTGCACACTGTTTCGATATGATTTCTTTTAAGTACCGTATACATGGTACACTGTTTTTAAAGTAGCACTTATTTTTATTATTTGATTTGCGATATACCGTATACGCTTCACCTCCCCGTTGATGTCGTCGCTCGTTTCCGCTGTTGCTACACGAAGGTCCTGCACGAACATGATGAGAACCGAGCTCGCTCTTCACCTGGATGTCCTGCACGTTCGTGTTGTTCCTTTGGCGATAGCGATTTCAACGACATCGGTAAATTTAGCAGTTTTTTCTTCTAAACCTATCCTATCTTTCAAACCTATCCTGGACTGAACCTTTTTGATAACCAACAATAAAGCGGTCACGTAATTGATTGTCAATTTTAGTTGCGTATTAAATTCGCAATGAACGGCTAATCCACGCACTCGAGCTGCCCATGCGTTTGCCGATTCACTATTTGTCAATACGGCGTTTAAAAAATTATACCGAGATGCAAAAATAGATACTTCCGGTTTACAGTGTATGTCCATTTTTCCGGTTAACTGTATATAAGATTTGCTTCTGGTTTTTCTGGCAATACCAGGTTTTAAGTTAATTTTTCACATGTAAAAATATATCCCCATTATTTTTTCCAATTAATTATAGTACCCATACTTCACGCCAGAATGATAATATTTGAGTTAGAGTGTAAAGAGGATCCACACACACATACACACACACCCCACAGACATCATCGTGAAAATGTTAAAATCTAATTTTAAGAACCTTAAAACGTGCTCATTTACCAAAAACTCGATATATGATTTTTAGCACGATCCCTATACCTCGCTTACCAAGGGTAGCAGGAGGTAATTTTTATAAAATTTTAAATACAATTTGCTCAATCAACAAAAAACATACAAAATAAGAAGAAGAATTTAATTCTCTACATTTATTTGAAATATTTTTATTTAAAATAATTGGGGAATTTTTGCGCAACAAAACACTGATTTCCTATGTTAAATGTGTATGGCCGGTTTTTTAATTAACACCCTGCACATGTTTATAATAAATTGTAAGCTCAGGTATTTTTATTACAATGTTATTTAATGTTTTTCTGCGCATTTCTTTACTGTTTTTCTGAAGGTTTCTGAATTATGTATGTTACTTATGCGGTCTTTTATGTCTTGTTTCGCGCATTTTCTTTGAAACTTGTGCCGCGGAGTGTATTTATTCAAGCGTAATACCTGTTTCTCTCTGGCCGAATACTTTTTCTCTATGCGCGGCAGCGATCTCCGTCCGCCAGTAGAAATTGGGTGGACTGTACAATACATTGTATTATTTTGTTGTAGAAAATGAATAAACTACCACTTCTACGTACCCTGTTTTGCAGATTTTATGTCTTTAGATGCTATGTACTCGAATTCATTTATGTCTTGTGGTATGTTTTGTAGATTGTTATATATCCATGTTTCGTACAGGCGTATTATGTCGTTCTGTGTTATTTTTTTTGTATCTAAATTGAATAGGTTATTGTAACCTTGGATGTTCCAAAGTACCTGTAATACTTTTGCATGTATGGGTTGTTTTTAATTCTCTTTCTATTTGGGTTTTGCGTTCGCCATTTTTGACATTTTATAGAAATATTACGTTACTTTTTCTTGTTTATTATTGATTGGCGGTATTTGTTCATGAATAGTGCTCATATTAAGGCCGATGGGTTGTTTTTAATTCTCTTTCTATTTGGGTTTTGCGTTTGCCATTTTTGGCATTTTATATAAATATTATGTTACTTTTTCTTGTTTATTATTGATTGATGGTGTTTGTTTATGAATAGTGCTCATATTAAGGCCGATACAGACAGCTGACCCAAACCGTTCCAAAAAGTTGGCAAACGTCGCAAATGCATCACTTCGTGTTCAAACGAATGTATTTGGCGTGGTACGGCTTAAGGTCTGTACATCAAACAAAAAATTGTTCATTCGCGCATATTTTATTTAGCCGTGTTATGAACATTATTATTGTAAACGAACGATAATGAAATCTTTCTGGACACAAATTTTTTTTGTACGTTGCAGCAGCCTTGACGTTATCCGCGCAAGTTTATTGTGAACGTTCGTAAACGTCTTGCGCTATTTGGCACAGTAGTATAGACCGGCCTTAAATTACTTACATAATTTGAAGAAAAGTGAATATTACATGAGTCCAGTGGCGCTACTAATTTGCAAAGTCATCACCATTCATTCCAATTATTGTGACAAGGAAGCACTTGTGCATTTTATTGAGTAAAATCGATACCTTATCAATGTACTCTTCCGGCAAGTATAATTTTCAGAGTTAGTACGGTAAAATGTAATTTTCTCATTAAAAAACTGTCCAGAAAATGTCTATTTGTTCCATATAAATTTACAAATATTGCTTATTTCTTTACAAAATGACAGTTATATTTGCAAACATGCATGCTACTCGTATGTACAATACAGAATAGGGAGAAACAAAAGTAATATTGCTGTGAAAAAATGCTATGCCATTCAACGGGTTACATAATTGAACGCGAAGTCACCGGAGCGAATGTAACTCTACATATGGAAGAATGTATGAGAATGAACTGAGGAATGTACCAGAGGATTCCAGGAAACAATTTTAATGTAACTAAATCTTCATAACATTCAACTCTATTCTTTTTTAGACAAAATTACAGATGGAAATAATATCTAATTTTCCACACCGATAAAATGAGGAATTATTAGCTTTTATGCTTGTAATCTAAGGTTTTCATTTTGCTCTTTTACATTTGTGTCAGAGCAACGAGTTATAAGCAGTGGTGCTTTGAGCTTTGGGGCCGGAATAATTCGGAACGCCGGTCTGGTAATTTTCAGAGCAAGTACATATTCATAAACTTTCTTTCACATATTTATAAAAATTAAATTATTTAACTTTTTTTTTAATGGGGTCGTGTTATGGTTTGTATAGCTGGGTTTGATTCTGATCGAACTCAAGCTTGAAATTTGATAATGATTTCCAATAGGTACCTATTTAATTACCAAAAAAGTGACCTTTGTGGAGCTCTCTCTACAGCAGCTTTAAATTCTCGTAAACGCTCTCAACGGAACAGTTATATTGTCTTCACTGAAATCTGCAAATAAAAGTAATAACAAACATAGTTCCCTCCAATTAGCTAGAGTTAATGAGTTATAGCCATATGAAATATCTTTGTCATGTATGCTTTCTCGTCTATAATTCGCACATGCTAGTTTGCAGAGTATTGCCAAGTAGTCATGTGAATAACGATAATGTGCAAGCGTACTGCAGAGAGGAGGAGATAGGCAAATGTTTGTAAATGACAGATAAATGTCAGTGGCATAAATATAGTAGTAAATATTAATTTTAATAATAATAATAATTCTTTATTGTATTTAAAGTATTTTTTTTACTTATTACAATTGATATATAAGGGAGTGAGTCTATTTTTGCTATAATTTTGTTTCATTATCATTGTATACATTGTACTGATGAGGATGAGATGATGAAAGGAACATACACAACAACCTTGCCTTATCCGGGATTCGAACCCAGGACCTTTGGAGCGTGATGCGATAGCGCTGCCGCTACTCCACCTGGGTCGGCTAAATATAGTAGTAAATATTTCGTTCCTGCGATCATTTTATTAGACATAGATATCCTAATCCCTCTAAATAAAATTTTAAATACATGGTGTTAAAAAAGGGGTAAAGGTTTTGAGGGTACATAGTACCGACTAAAATGAGTAAAAAAGTTTAATCAACATAGATTTGAATTTCAACTGTTTCCAGGAAAAACGAAAAAAGGAAAAAAAAGATAGTGATCGATTTTTTTGTTTATTTGTATCAGTAAATGAATTATAAAAAACATTTTTTTATGAAATGCTTTTCTCAGTAGTTACGAAGTTATTTGACAATTAAATATTGGCAGAGGTCACCACATTTAACTTAAAACAATTATTTGATTAAAAAAAAAACCAAAAGTATATTCAAAATGACCTCTGAATAGTAAACAAAAAGTCTCATTTAATTGATGTCGTAACTCGTATAGTTTTCAAGATAACAGAGGTAAACCGTATAAAAACTTTTTTCACTCCCTTATATCTCGGAAACTATTAAAAATCGGACCCACGTTGCTTAAGCTTTTTATACTCATTTTGGTGAGTACTTTATGTCCTTTATATTTTTTTTACTTTTTTTAACACCCTGTATAACTGATTAGTAAATTTAATTGGAGAACTGTAATGTACTATACACATAAGATGTTATGCCATAAATTTCAAATTTCTGGCTTTCACAAAATATATAGCGATTTTTTTTTACATTCTGCTACGCGAATGGAAGTACAAAACCACATATTTATAAAAAATATAAGTTCGCTGTTACGTCTCTTAAAACTTAATTTTAAAATGTCTAGGATTTACTGTGGCTGTATCCATATAAGACTATGTGTATGATAATGTGACGTGCGCCCCTGGGAGAAGAGTATACAACGCCGCCACTGACAGAACGTTCCAGAACAATGACGCTATCTCTGGCGCCGCAGCTGCTGGACTCTAATTGCGCCGTGACCTCGTTCCATTGTATACCGGTCATTGTCGCTTCGAAGGCTTCTAGACTGTTATGCGCTGTATAAATATCGGCCGAGAGAAGGCGGAGAATCAGTCTCATATATACAAGCAACCAGATATGAACTCGGTGATATAAATAAACAGTTTAACAGTTGTTAACATAAATAAATGTAGTTATATAAATAAGTGTTGTGATATAAATATTGTATAGATAAATAATCGTAGTGTTTAAGCATTTAATAATATTCTTAGTGTTTATAATTATTTAATCATAGTGTTAGTTGTTTTTATTATCTTTTAATATTTAATCCTTAATTAATTATCGTTTAATAAACGTATTCTTTTAGTTAACAATATTTGTCTATGTTTTACACTTCACCCATATAAATAGAAACGTTACAATAATGTATACACATATACCGAGTGTCTACTATTGTTTTAACACAATACAATGTTAAAATTTAATTTAATTTAACGATATGTCTTTAACTACTTATTAATTTTAGAGTACAAAGTTTATAATCAAAATTGTTGATAATTAAAAAGTGCCCGATAGAAAAAATAAATAAATAAATAAATATTTCATCACGGCATATTACCCATTGCCCGATAGAACATTAAAATTTCAATGTATCGTATGTACAAAGCAGACAAAAACCCAGGATAAAAATCAGTCTAGGACATATTTTTTATTTTATTTTATTCAGTAAATTTGAGTGTGTAAATGTTATTTGCGGCCAAATTCACCATTAATCCTTTGATTAATAATCAGCTGATTAAGGAATCAGGCTGATCTGTAGATCAACGTAGTTCTAATTCACCAATTTGATTTTTGAATCAAGAAATCGTGATAAACAGATTCAGTTTTGTTTTGGTTCTGACAGTTAATGTCACCGTCATGTAATTTTATTCATGTTAATTGTACTTTTCGTTAAAAAGGTATTAATATGTAAGTTTTTAATTTATTTATAAAATATATTTTATAATTTTTCTATAATAATATTATATTTTTATTGTGATCCCAATAAAGGAATGTTTCTAAATACAGTGAAAATGAAAGATATAAAAGTATATTTGAAAATAATAAAACCAATGCGGTTTTAAATAAAGATAAAGAAGAAGCATGAGGCAAAGTTATAAATGAGTAAAACAGCCAGAATCCTGACATAGCTATAAATGTTAAAGTTAGGATTCAAAGATATTAGTCCTTGATTCATGGAATATGATGAATTTTTATGTTGAATTGGATTGATTCAGAACCAGCGTTGATCTGTGGAATAACCCATAATTAAGGAATGGAGAATTCGGCCGTCAATTTAATATTACTAATTTTTAAATAATCGTATGTTACTGGTAATATAGACACTATATTTTTTTCTTAATAAGCATTATCTGAAAAAAATATTAAACTTATTGCATTATTAATATATCGATTTATAAATTTACATACTTTGATATGAATGAATATATAATTTCATTCAATTATTGCTCATATTTAATCATGATTTTAATTATGGTTACTTTGCATTTATTGTTTTTTACCTTCCGATTTTACTATTTGTATGATGATGTCTGTATGTGTGTGTGTGTGTGTGTGTGTGTGTGTGTGTGTGTGTGTGTGTGTGTGTGTGTGTGTCTGTGTGTGTGTGTGTGTGTGTGTGTGTGTGTGTGTGAGTGCGTGTGTATATGACTGCGGTTTCGGCCGCGACATCTCCAATACTTACGTATTCCTCTTCCTTACATCCATATGCAAACTTGATTAGATTTTAGTTATAATTACTCAATCGGAAGTACCCTTATTTGAAGATTTTAAAAGCTTTTCTTGAAAAAACACTGTTAAATATTATTTACACATTTCATATTATTGTAAATATTATAGATTATTCTATTATCTATACGATTTAATTGCATTTTATTCTTCATATTCAGTGGATATAGAGTCAAAGAAATTAAATTTCATAAATCAGCCAGCTATGCTATAACCATGGAAATAGCTACCATATTATAAAAATTGTAACTGACTGATGGTGGACAGATGTCAGTGTCAATGAAAAGAAAATTAATGTGGCAGAGATGAGAATGTTGAGATGAATTTTGCGGAAGACACGGAAAGATACGATAAGAAATGAAAGAATAAGGGAAATAATTCGATTATTAAAAGTTTCTAGAAAACAAGAGCATCTCTGGACACATCAGATTTTTTACATAAGTAATGAGGGTATTTTTTTTAAAAAAAACCTGGTTTTTTTTTTGTGGATTTTTGAGTAGGTATAGTTACTTATTTTACTTTTTAGAAAATTCAGGTGGATTGTTTTGATTTGGAGAACATTTGACCAATTCGTAGATTGCAATTTTTGCCGAATACTGTATTACCGCTTTTGTTAAAAGTGTTGTTTAACCACATAAGAAAATAATATAATAGCGATTATTATATTAGTGCATTTATATTACAGGTCACTAGGTATAACTATAAGGCAAGGGGGTGAATCATGATTCCAACAAATATAAATTTTCTAATGTAAATCTATCAGTATGCACCGTGCATCCTGCGTACATATGTGCATAGCATGATTTGTAAAAAACCTAACCCAAGTACAAATACAAAACTATGTACGTGCATATACATGTGGAGTTAATTATTTATTCAATAGTGTACTTATTACATAAATTATCAAGTCTAGTATTTATACTAAGTACAAAATAAACGTAGAGTCTTTGAAGGATTGTGATCTTAGTAAGGAAATTACGGGATGGTAATTTTATCATTTTGTATTAGAGCTCCAGCAAGTAGTTGCAGGTTCACTTGTTTACACTTCTAAACTAAACATACTTGACCTCTTGTGAAAACCGCAGTGTTGGCAGTTGGGAAACTTGTACAGCCAGGAAAATTCATCTCTTCAACAGACTTATCGCTTGTATTGAAGCCGATAAGATCTTACTGCTTTTGACATGAGGCTAAAAGGTAGATTTGAATTTACATTTGTGTGTTAACATAGTAAAACATACACCTACATATTGTGTGTATCAGACAGATGGTTATTGTTCGTAAATATTTTCAAATTCATGCAATTGCAAAATAAAATAAATAAATATAAACTTTTATGCTTTCACGTTTCATAAAGTCAAAAATATTCACAATAATTACATGGTTTTGCCTAACACACGCCCAATTTATTTACTTTTAAATCCCTCTATACTTTTTTCCGGATTACACTTTCCATGATCCAATGCGCATCTTACTACAACTGTCAAGTAAGATTAGCGGGCTGTATAAAATTTGTAACGCGATATTCGGTGGACTACTGTTACACGTTCGCTACCGAACAAATTTCAGTGTACTCCTGCCCTCCTGCGATAGACCATTGCTATTTCGAGAATTTTTGAATGATTGAGATAATACCAAAACCAAACCCTCAGTAGCCACAAAAGTGTCTGATTGGTGTAATGCACGCAGATACTTATGCCTACAGTCTTGAACCAAGTACAATATAGTCGCAAATAAATAAATGCGAATCCGTGACCACTATAATGGCCACGGTTTCCCAGCAAGAGCCGCAAATTCCATTATAGTAGCTGTCAGTAGCGAACGTGTTTTAACAATTTTATTTACAAAGAATAATGCTAATGGGAACGTAAATAATGGAAATACTATAATAAACTTTTTTAAAATGCCCTGTATTAGCTATTTCTAGAGGGTGTAAAGTAGTAAAAAAAATGCCAAAAATATGTATCAATATTTAGCACCCTACATAAGGCTCTAACATGACCGAAAAATCACTAATATTTTATATACTCTTATAAGGTCACTTACTGTTAAAAACAATATCAACAGTAAAATTTAAAAAAAGTACTATTAACGATTTATTACAACAGATTTCTGAACTTATCTTTTGAAGGATTTACACAACAATTCAGCAAGTCGAATACAAAAAACTCCCACTGTTCAACGAAAGTCTACTTTTGTACAATGTGATGTTTTTGGCATTAACCAATATTACACATTTTCAACTCAGATGGTTATACTAGTATACTACAGCAAAAGCTATAATAAAAACATTCTAATTTGTTTATTTTATTGTAATTTAAAATCAAATAACTTTGTGGGAAAATGTAATTAATTACTAACTTATTTATTAAAAGTAATTAATTACTCTCCAGCTCTGGCTGCCAAAAGTCCAGTTACTATGGAAGGATCACATGGATGCCCGCATCTACCACTTACTACATGTTATCTGCAACTCCTCGTAAAAAAATTCTTGTGTATTATATTAAACCGCCACTAGATTTCGAAAAGATATAAAACTAATTACATAAAATCATCGAACTAATTCACGTTAAATGTCTCACAAATTGAGGATAACGTTTGACAAGTTGCAGTTACGTGCAAAAGTGTGATACCTTCTTTGTAGCACCGTGCTGCAATCACGAAGTTAGCACTTTTTAGTAAAGTTTTGGCACTGTTGCAGAATGTCTACAGAATATTTTGAATTATTTCTGCTAGAGAATCAACAAGCGTGATGCAAAATTTGATGTACTATCGCTGCTCAAGTTGTTTTATCATTTCGCGTAAAGTGAAAATCCGACAGGCGTTGAGTACACTTTTACAGTTATAAGCTGACTTCCAGCAATTGAAGCTTTCTGCAAGGGAGAAAGAAATTCACATATGTGCATAACGGTAAAGGTACATACCCTGTTTTCTTCTTATCAAAGTTTTGATATTACCGGTTTTAATTGTTATACCAGTTGTCTTCTATTCAGTACATTTTGTCAGGGAATTATTTTGATGATAGTTTCATTATCTATACGGCCAGGGTACTTTTTTCCGAGTCGTGTAATGAAGTCAAGTTTATATCATCTGTTTCGACTTTTAATATGTTAAATAAATTGATTACTGTTTATCTTCATTTTAGTAGTTCGACACTCATTCTATTAATGATTATATTTTTCTGTTAGGATTGTTTTTCAAATATTTTAATTACCTCTGTCAATTTATAATATGATTATAGATATGTTTAAACATTACAGTTTATGTTTATACATACACATAAGCATATTTCAAATTGACACGACTTGTTGCTATGAATAAACCCATAATCGGACACTTGGCGTCTGTGAGACTGTGATTATACTTAAATGGGTAAATAAATAAATTAATAAATTAATTAAATAAATAAAATATCTTTAAATAAATATTTTTTCTTCAGTATTTTTTCATATTTGTTCGGTATAATTCATTAAGTAAAAAATCTGATGTGACCAGCATATTACCTTCCGTCAGTTCTATGTATTTTGTACAAATTCAGTACAGAAAGTCTCTTGCAAAAGATTTTATATTTCCAGTAAAATTAGAACATAAACGTATTACGAGCCCAAACTTATATTTGTTTGGCCGGTTAATATTTTCAACAAACAAATTATAAAATTTACGCAAATGGTGTGAAATTTCTAGAAATTTCTGTCGACTAGTGTAAAATATAGATTTTAAGCTTACCAAAGCTGAATATGTTACTCAAGGATTCCACCGTTTAATATTGGGTTACATCGTTTTTATTAGTAATACCAGCTTTAATTCTATTAGGCATTGTATCCCCTCACATTTACTGTGAGTATTGTCTTGCAAGGTAGGTTTTACTGTATGCAGTATGGATTTTTAAGAAATTTTTTCATTGTACAAAAAATAATAGGTCGCGGTACAAGTTAAATATGGACTAGACTTATTATCATTTATGTATTTTATAATTTTTTGAAAATGCAAACTAGTGGAATTATTATGAGTTAAGACTCGTTTATCAATTGCACTTGACACTGACATGCTGACATCAGTCAATCAAAATTGTAATTTTTTGAATTGTAGTATTGTTGTTGTCAGATCCGAAAGAATAGCCACATACACACACACACGCACACACACATACACACACATACACACATATACATATATACATACATACCTACAAACGTCATCGTAAAAATTGTATTCTACGGACTCTAGAACGTGATTATTCATTAAAAACTCACCATAAATTTTTTTGATCAAAGATAATACATTCCTTATCTATAAAGGTGACGGTGCAGTAAAAACCACTTTGTTCAGTATTTTTTCATATTTGTACAATATTGACACTCAAACCTATTACTTAACAAAGATATAATTTCATATACTAACCGCTACACTGGCGATACGCCGAAAGCCAATCACTCCGCTTCGCTCTGTCTTGGCTTCCGTCGACGCTTAATATAACATCCCTAACTTTGCAGGGACGGTAGAAGTAAATTAACCGTGGTTTTAACTGAGATGAAGGAGGGGCTGGAATTTAAAATTGGACAAAAATTAGTTTTGTTATACCCTGTAACTCTAGCAAATAATTTATTACTATTTGAAATCGGCGTCGGTATCTTCCGATACTCGTCGAAGTTGATTCAGGATGAGAGGTTTTGAGAATCGATAAAAATTCAAAAACAACGCCATGCGTCGTGACGTCTATGGGCGTAGGTATTTTTGATACTCGTCGGAGTTAATTCCAGTTGAGTAGTTGCAAGAATTGAAAAAACTCAAATATGACGTCTGGCGTCGTGACGTCGATGGGTTTCGGTATCTTCCAACACCCGTCGAAGTTGAATCAAGATAAGTGTTTTTTGAGAATTGATGAAAACTCAAAAACGAAGCTTGGCTTCGCGACATTGATATTAATTTACTGAACATTCAATATTTATATTGAACAAGTATTATTTAACTGAAAAATTATTTTTTATACTGAACAAGTATTATTTAACTGAACATTTATCATTAATACCGAACATTTATGAAAAATACTGAACATATATTAATTTATTGAACATTCAATATTTACACGGAACAAGTATTTAATTGAACATTTATTTTTCATACTGAACAAGTATTATGTTACTAAACATTTATGAAAAATATTGAATATTTATGAAAAATACTGTACTGAGCAAATATATTATTTCCATTCGTAAATAATGCGGTATTCTTCCATTTCAAAGAAATAGTAAACTTTAATAATTATAAGGAAGCATATATTTTAAATTATAAGTATTAGTAATAGTAAAATTACGAAAAAATATTTTGTAATAAAATGCTTAATTATGATAAATTAAACGTCACTGCTCCGAATAGGATATCATAAAATTTCGGATGAATTCGGGAGAACTAGACCTGCTAATCGTTATTATTATTATTATTATTATTATTATTATTATTCAAATGTAGTACCGTAACAACACGTGCCATCCTAACATTGTCAAAATGTTTCATAAAATTGATTGAAATAATATTTATTTTAAATATCTTATTCATTTTAAACATTTTTCTTTATTTCTTTATATACATTATTGATAAGTGGAAGGAGTTTTAATAAAAATAAATGAAAATGTAGACAATGCAGATTAGAATTAACTGTTAGAGAAGCATAATAACTCGGTATCGTGGCGTCACAGATAATTTTAGACTTTTCAAAAATTCGTATCCGGATTATATCTAATTTTAACATGGTGTTGTCACCTATACTTTTAGTTTTTGTATATTATCAGGTTTTTTTTAAATACGATGTAATATGCCTTAATTATGTACATAATTTAAATTTATCACACGAAATGTGTGTAAAAAGTAAAAATTTGATACATATTTACAAGAAGTAAACTTTTTCGCGAAATGTTTCGAAAATTGTTAACATAAAATATATAATATTCACTGTCAGTAAATTCAGATTAGACGTGTCTACAATAAAAAATATCTATCTTTCGAAGATGCTATAAAATTTGTAAACATGTAACGGTTCATGACAGTATAGAATATATAAAGTACAGAAGATATTTATTGTTGATACTATCGCAGACTGTGATAATAATAAATTGACGGAATGAAAACATGTGTTTCAGTTCAGATTTACTGTCTCAATGTATTCAAATTTATAGTTGTCTAGCTAGCTCTATCTATCAGAGTTAAAGCTCTGTTTATATGACGGTCGCAGAATGCAAGATAAGTAGCGCGGCTGGTCGCCTATGCATTTAGCTGGCTCTTGTAATAAAAGTAAATTTATTCATGTCTGAACAAAAGTCATGGCCAGATATAATATGATTTATTTTGTAGATAACAAGTTTTGTATAAAATATATTATTAGGGATGTATTCATTATCCTATCATGTTAATTTAAACAAGCTGTCAAAATTTTGAATCAATAGACACAAATTTATTACCTGTCATTTTAACTTTTTATGCAGTGTTTGCTGCTGTTATTGATGAAAAATTTAAACAGCACAATAATATTAACATGACAAGATAGAATATAAATCCCAATGTTTACTTCAGTTTACAACAGCAGTTAAAATGCAATATGAAACTGAAAATGACAGATATGCATGTTATACGTCCCTTAGGGTTGATATCACCAACAGAAGCAATGTAATTTTAAATATGTGTTTATAGAATATCATATCGAAATGAAATATCATATAAAATTTTTGGCATTTAGGCTGTCAAAATTTCAATGTGCTGTCATTTGTCAGAAACAAATATTATTAATTTGCTATTTTAATTTTAAATATTGTGTAAATACATAATCATGGTACGATAATCAAATTATTTAATACTTTATTAATTTCATTTTCCTCATAAATTTGTGTATTTTAGAAGAGATATAGGCACGTTTTTTATAATGATATCATTGATGAATTTTCGATGGAACCGATGAGATATGATTAACCCTGAAAATAGCAAAAATTTTATGATCTATAAAGTACCAACCAGGCCTTGGGCCCCCTTATTGTTTTTTCTACTCTTTGTCGTTGTATATGTTTCTTTTAAATTGTTTATAATACATAGTAAGTATTTAAAAAAAATAATAGCACAAAATTGTAGTAAATATATTCGTTTATAAATATTTTTTCTGGATACTTAGTTATAAATATTACAAACTTGCAAATTTCTAAATTTATAATACAATTAGTATAGGATATAGCACAATACTAAATACTAATACGGGTTTCGCAGGCCCCTGCGGTATGCGGAAGGTTAAAGAAACGGTTGTGATGAAACCTGCTTAATTTAAATATGGAAACGAGTTATTAAGTGTTCCGTAAATTATTATACTCTTCAGATTCTTCCTCTATTGTTGAAAAGAGTGAATATTTAACCAGATTTGATATAAAATTCTTTACGAGCCCCGTTCCACATCAGTTAGCCCACCCGCTTTAATTTCATTTCAAAAATTTAAACAAATTCAATTCGTAAAGGTGTTAGGTTTTATTAAATAAAATATTTAAAAGAATTAAGAGTAGTAATTTTCAATAAAAGTCACTTTACCCAATCTTGCTAAACACTATGAAATTAATATATCGATTTGTGTAAACAGTTATACCGTTACATTTTTAATCTTTAGCTAAAAATTAAATTTTAAATTCCGGTATAATGTTGAACATCTTCATTTTAAATAAAAAGTAAAGATTTATTTAATTATTATTACAAATTCTATTAGTGAAGTTATGATAAATGAATTTTTAATAAGTGGCCAACTGAAGCGGGACACGCTGGTATATTATTTTTTATTAATTGACGAATAACAGATTATTATGTTGTAAATATATATTTTTAAACTCTATAATTCTGAGAGTAATATTAAATGTATACAAAACTAAATCTAAACAACAATGGCAAGAACACATAGGATTTCTCCCACTATCAATCCACCGAATCTATCGATTCTCAAGTACGAATGAACCGATGAATGTCTGATGAGTAAAACGCTGATATTAGAAACGGTGCAATAAATTTAATCTAGTTTTAAGCTCTGAAATAAAAATTTATGAAATTAGTATTAATGCGTATTATACATTGATGAATAAAAAACACTTGTCTTATATTAAGTCTGTCCAACAAAACTCAGTTTTACCATTGACTTTGAGCAATTGCGCACTACACCGTGTTCCAAGTCCTGGGTGTGGATCTTGAGAACTATGTATAATACTCGGAGATACGAACTCAATGAAGTAAACATATTTTTTTAATAGATAGATCAAATGACGATATAGAGTTAGTACTCAAAAGGAAAAAAATCACACTTTATTCATTTCCAATTGAATTCATTTTTTATTAATCAGCCAACAGCTAGAGTATTGATATGTACGTTATAAGGCTGGGAAGTAAGTTATTAAGGTCCGAATGAGAAGTTTGCGGACGAAGCGACAAAGGAGCCGAGTCAGAAATTTTGAAATTAGTACAGTAGTACTATTTCATGGGCCGTATGACGTACGTACAAAATATTACTTCATATAATCGTTATTTATGTTAAAAGACTTGAAAAGTGAGTTGTTATTACGGTACTAATTAAAAGTTTACGGACGAGGCTGCAAAGGAGCTGAATCAGGAGTTTTGAAATGAGTACAATAATACTATTGAAGTTGAAAAAGACGACATTAAGTATTAAAATATTTCCTATTTGCAATCTATTTCGGACCATCAATTGGATCCATCATCAGGCCGACGAAACAGAAGAGTTCATTTATGGATATAATCAATTGTTAAGATGTGAATTTTAAATTGATTTCTTAAAGAATGAATGTTAAGATGTATGAATGGTAATAAAATAAATTTTTATTATAAAACTCAAAGTTTAATTACCATTCATACATCATGAAAATGAACTTTGATCTAGAGTCGTTCATCAATAAAAATGAATGTTAAATTTCGCAGTTACATTTATGAAGTTATACGAAATTTATCCAGGAAGGAAATATGTTGAAGACTGATGGTTCGAAATCGACTGCCACTTAAAGAATATTTTAACATTCCGAGTCTTCTTTTTCAACTTCAACATTCACAATGCAGAAGTACCGGAATTCCTTTTGCCAATAATACTATTTCACGGATGTATTAAGTATGTACATTTTAATTCATACTGTCTACGTGTTTTAAATATTTTTAAATTAAATCAAAACACCTCAATTTAACGTAGGCTACATCATCTTTGAATTTGTGATAGAATTGTTTTGTATTGTTTATTTTGCTTGCCAAAAATGAACGCTGCATGTTCTTCTGGTGGCTGTGGCATTTGTATTTTTTCGAGCGTAATTTCTTCAAAATGTACCAGGGCTACGGAGAAGCTGGTTGCCACCAAGTCATTTAGCACCATGACAACGCAGTAGCTCATAGTTATGCATATATTTTTTTGTTAAAAACAGCAACCGGATTTATAAGATATGCCCTAGTGATTTTTTCCTCTTCTGGAGAATGAGAAAGTCATCGTTTTACAAGCATGATAAAATAAGGACAAATTCTCTGAGCTGAAGCTCCTACTACAAAATGTATTCGACAAGTGTTTTGCAGTACAATATTGCTTATTATCATTATACGCTGATCGAACCTTGAATGTATTTATTGTTTATAATTGAATAAAACTTTTTTTTCAAACTTAGTGTTGAATGGAACAAATAAGCATGAGACTTAAATGTAAAATGAAATTTTTATTATTACTTGACGTTTTCGAAAGGCTAGAATTTACTAAATTTTTATTAAAGATAAGGATTCAAGATTATTTATTTGACATGAAGAAAACAAAAATTCACAGGGTGACACTGAAAAACGGGCCACTCAAAATAACTTTTTTATCTATAATTATTTTTTAATTTTCTTTAAATATTTGTAAAGTAGGCTTAGGGGCTCATAAATCATGATATTTAGCATGATGGTATCACTTCTTGTTTAACTGGAAGTGACATTAACTTTCATATAAATGGGACATTCTATAAATAAATAAATATATCATCACGGCATATTACCCATTGCTGGGTGTGCCAATCTGCTTTGTACACAGATATCTGTATTGATGAAATATTTGTACCATGTGGGCGCTCACCAGGCGTCTCCTCACAGGAACTTAACGCTGGCGTGGAGAGTGCACCACAGGGGTCAATTTAGTACCATTAAAATTCGATGTAATTTTTGGCGTCGGTCGAGATCGAACCCGGGTCCCCAGATTTGCGACAAGACATATGTATATATTTTTATATATTTGGAATCTACGTAATAATACGAATTCAGTGATATGCTTGAAGTAGATATTTATTGAAGAAACAAATTATAAAAACGTAAGAGAAAATTAAGAAAAATTAACCTGCTTGCATATAAGGCAGGCTGTGAAAACAGATGAGTAACATTTAAGATAATTGTTTAAACAGTAAGTTATTTTTGTAAAATTCTATATGTTGTTACAAAACAATGATCAATTTGTTATCACAGCTTACTTGATATAACTTACCAGGTCAATTATTCATAATTTTCTCTTACGTTTGTGTAATTTATTTCTTCAATATAAATTCACTTTAAACATATCGATGAATTCGTAATTTTATGTAGATTCCAAATAAATAAAAATATGTAGCGTGTCTCATTTGAAGTTGTCACTTACGGTTAAACCGGAAGCGCTACCATCACGCCAAACTTCATTATTTATAAGCCCCTATGCATAATTTAATAATAATTCTAATAATTATTTATTGTATATCAACTTTTTACAAGTTATTACAATTTATAATGTGAGTGGAGTAATTATTTCGTTGTACTTTTGTAACATTATATAAAGTTTACATTGGGCAAACTAAAAGACAAATTGACACTCGGTTTAAAGAACATTTTTATCATCTAAAAAGCGGTAATCCCGAAAAATCTAGCGTGGCTCAACATATGTTCATTAATAATCACAAAATTAACAATTCTAATATTAAACTTCTAAAACATATTAATAATAATAGATATTTAGATGCATACGAGAGCTTAATAATAAATAAATTTAAAAATAACTTGATGAACGCAGATCTCGGTCCCATGCCAAATTCTAAATTATTCGATTTAATATAAACTTAAATTTTATAGGACATTTTAAATCTTAAATTTCATTGGACGTTAAATCTTAGTTTATAATTGGTATTCATTCACCTGTGACTCCTATCCCTATGGAAACCCAGTTCTCCCCCTTGTTTGTTCAGAGTTGTTAGACCTCTGGCATGGTTTACATGTTGAGTAATCTTAACTACTCTGCTTAAACTTTTGTTTTTGTTCTACTGATGATGAGAACTTAGTTCTCAAAATACGTATTTAGCTTATATCTTATATTATTATTTTAAGGTTAAAGGGGTTATTGTTTTAGTTTTAGTTCCATACCACACCAAGCCACCTCGGTCGATCCCTATGCATAATTTACAAATATATCAAAAAAAATCGAAAATAATTATAAATAAAAAAGTAATTTTGAGTGGCCCGAGTTTCAATATCACCCTGTATAATAGTAGCGTAGTTACCGGAGCCGAATTAAGCAGACAAAAAAGATAAATGTCTTGGACCCGCAATTCAAAGAAGATCGATTCGACCTCGAAAAAATATTGAAATTGATTTGAAAATTATGAGATGATACCATATTGTTGAAAGTAAAAAGCAGAACGTTGACATCAAGTGAAAAATGTTATACTTCTATCTATTTTGATAATACATACTCGTATATACTGAAGTCAATAGATACATAAAGTACCGCCATCATCCGATATTTTTGGGCAAAAATTAATCTTTTGTACTACTATTTGGACAGCCTAATATACAATACACATTTTTAAATATAAAATACAGATTTTACAATTCTGAACTTTTAAACTGTAACTGTCATTCTATCGATATGCCGGCATTTTTTGGCAAAAATTTAACTATCTCCTAACAAATTGGTTCTGAAGATGGCGGTACCTTAATAAATCTAGGAACCATAATATTATATATTATCAAGAGCGTTTCCTGAGAGGTTCATCAAAAAATGTTTATTCGCAGAACATTGATACTTTGTTGCAATATTTATACCGACGCTGAACAAATTCTTCTAACCTTTGTGCAGCATTCAGACTTTATACGATAGGCGAGCATATACAGTTTTTTTGCATTCCGCCGCTAACAATCCATTGGCAAAATTCGCAAACATACTCTATAAATGCAGTTCAAACGCAGAATTTTATCTAAGGTCAACAAAATGCACAAGCGCCATTACACGATAAAGTTTTTCTTCTCAAATAACTTTTAAAGTTTACTCTCTTGCATAATAACGTAAATGTATAAGAGATAGATGAATCCACTTATAATGAAAAACTTACAATTAAAAATTGCAAACTGCAATATTAGTTAATGTTTCCTAAAAGTCCATAGAAGATTTGGCCGTATGCTTGTGCATTACTGCTTTTACCGCATTACTAACAACGCAAGTTTTGAAGTAGCTGTCAAATGTCATTTGTGTTTATGTTTCTGATATGTGTAAGTATGATTACAAGTAGTTAATATTAAACTAGAAAAGGGCACAATTGACTAGAGAAAATATTGATATATTTGTGTATATACACATATGTATGTACTTACATGAAAACTATCAATCTTCGTTTACAATGTTGATTCCCGTAATTGTAATTGGCAGAGAACTGCATTATGAAGACCTAACAAAATAATTAAACAGAAAAAAATACCCATTTTTTTATAGAAGAAGCGAGGAGTAAACGCACAAAAATAAGATTTCAGTTTATAGAAAATATGAGAAAAATAAAAGCTTCCTAGGAACTGGAGCTGAGAGCTGAGTGAAAACACAAACCTACGTATTTCTGGTTTCTATTCAAACGCTTCCAATTTATTCTTGCGCAAATTATACAGAGAAAAGGGAAGATGCAAATTCAATGGTTACAATAATTTATGAGGATATAACTTAACTTTAACACTTGAATATTTAAATTTAAATAAAATTTGATCATATCACTTTAGTTATAAATACACTTTTAAAATTACTTGAAATCATCATGTAATGCACGCTTTAATCCGGCAGTGGTAGTAACGTTTCTTACTAGAAAAACATGGCTATTTAGCAACCAATGGTAGTGGGATCAATAGAAATATAAAAAAAATCTTCATCAAATGACACCAAATGCTTTAAATTATGTAATATTTTTGTCCCCGAAATGAACTATTAAATTTATTCATAGCAATAGCCGTGACATTGTAAAATTATTTCTTGAATTACAGAAAAATCTTGACCATTTTGGAATGTGATATATTTTCTTTTTTTCCAGGTAATTACGTTCTGAATTCACGTAGACGTTCGTATTTTACGACTTGATGCAGCCTTGAATCAATGCCCCGGAATCAGAGGCCACGACACGTACGATTGTGATCTACTTCGCTTGATACATGGCCTTCTGGGGACTTATTCCACGCCATGCGTTTTAAGGACGCGAGTTTTACTGCGCTTGACAGTTACAGAAACATGGACAGAGGACATTACGTGTCAATATATCATGTTTGTCAGAGTTTTGCAATTCTAGGAAGAATGTTCTTTCGTCCCGACGTACAGACTGTTTCACATCATACAAGATATATATGTTCTATAAAGATTTTACAAGTTTAAAAAGTAGAATTACAAAATATATTCACAAGTGATGAATACAAAAACGAAATAAATAGATTCATTTATATCTTATAAATATGTATGTGGTTCAGTAAACAAATAAAAATAAACTTATGTGATCTTACTCATATTTTCTCTCGCGAATTCAAGTTTTATTTAAGTAAGCTTCTTACTCCGAAAATAAACACAATTCTAGTAAAATATATCATAATCGTAATAAATATATAAAATTTATTGCAAAATAAACTGTTTTTAACATTTTTCTTCTAAATACGAACATGAATATCTGCAATAGTTTTCTTGGGGAAAAGTACGCAGCAGATTTTAGAAAAATTAATAAATGTATTTTTACCTCTCGCTAAGAGAGGTATTGGATTCATGCTAAAAATCGCATATCCAGATTTTATTGAATAAGCACAATTTAAGGTCCATAGAATCCGATTTTAACATTTTTACAATGATGTCTGTGTGTGTGTGTGTGTGTGTGTGTGTGTGTGGATGTGTGTGTGTGTGTGTGAGGTTGTTGGAGACACGATTTCTCAAATTCTATAAGACTAAAGATCTGTTTGACTACGAATTCCTCAATCTAACAGTAATGGGAAGAGTTGAATAGGTTCTGGTAACAATTGGACAACCGGAAGTGGTAGTTTCTAAAAAAAATATTTCTAAATATTATTTTTTGAAAATTTGTTACTACAAATATTAAAGATAATTAAATTCTCAAACTGACACATTTAAATTTTTTATTATATCTCGTATAGGTTTGGAGATATAGTATATAAAAATATAGAATAATCTGTTGTAATAAATCTCGTTGCCAGAAAAACAGTTGCGATATTAAATTTTTTGTAATTGACAAATAAATGCAAAATGTCAGTGTCAGTTCTGGAAGGTATGAGTACATTTAATATATATTATTGTATTATTAATTAAATATTTATTTAAATTGCAGGTATGTCAATATTACATATATCCTTAAGAAATACCGCTAATACCGTCAATGAATTTGAAGTATTTTGAACATATTAGAATAGTTGGATATAATTTCTCATAGAACGAAAGAAGAGAAACAATTTCAATTATTTGTGTGTACAAGAAATGTTAAATTCGTTACTTATAGGGCGCGAGCAGCCATATGACTTTGTTGGCCTTGGCAAGCAGATATGAGGATCCGTGTCAGAATGACGGCTAGTAGTTTTTTACATAGATGTCACAATTGTCATATGTCATAATTTTTCATTCAAAATTTCATAATATTCTGTTTATTTGTCATCAATTAGTATGGAATATACTTGTCGAGGAAAATAATCCACATGGATTTGGAAAATCATAATGTTTCGAATGAAAACTTATGATACTTGACACCTATGTATATTACCAGCTGTCATTCTGACACGGGCCCCCATATCTGCTTGCTAAGGCCAACAAAGTCATATACCTGCTCGCGCCCTATGCAAGATAAAATAAAAATGGCGAGAGGTATTGTGCTGGCCACAACAGATTTTTTTTATATTTGCATTAACATAAAATTCTGAAATAAAAGAAGTAAAATAATATTATCTGTTGCACATTTAAGTAAAAATAATTACTTTCGTAAAAAAAACAATTTAGTTTTACAGAAAACGTTTAGCAGTTAATGTAGTAGAAAAAGTAGTCTCATACAAATACACACCCATACAGGGATTCAAAAAATGCTTGTTCATTGGAAACAAAAATTATTGAATTTTATGATCAAAGAAAGTACCTTATTTATCAGTTTTATAGAACATAAAGTATAATCCAGGGTTGGGGAACACTTTTACCCTAATAGGCCAAATTAAACTTCGCCAGAAACTGCCGTGGTCGAATTTTGTGATATTTTATTAAGGGTCTCGACTCCGCGTGGCTATACTCTGAATCTGACTTGCTGTATATGAAGTGTGGCCCGGTGCGTAGATGTTTAGCACAGCCCACTTATAGTTGAACATTTATATTGAGATCGGAGACACAGAAGATACGCATTGGTCAACACAACTTTACGTCGAAGTGTAGTGGGGTAGATATTTAAGAATGAATAGCAATAGACGGAGAGAAATGGATTGCTTTCATATTCGGAATTCGGGTTGGTACTGTGGTAAACTTCGGTATATGAAAAATAAATATGAAAACTAATATAAAAAAATCATATTCCAATTAAATTAAAGGAATATACTCAATTATTTCAATAACCAATTACATACTAGGTAATAAAAAATATGAATCATATTCAGAAAGAAAAAAAATCTTTAACAATGAAGATTTCTATACATATACTAGTATTTCTCAAAAAATTAAAGAAATCCTTACACAAAGAAAAAACTCTGATGGCCAGCACAATCCTGTGTATTACGTATAAATTCTGTACATAAATTTTCTTGCGAAAGACTAAATTTCCATGAAGATTTCTATACATATACTAGTATTTCTCTTGCCGCCTCGGTGGTCGAGCGTGTTGAAGCAGCGTGCCTGGCAGCGCTCAAAGCGACTTCACCGCTCGGACCCTGGGGTCGTGGGTTCGATTCCCACCAGGGGCTTGGATGTCTGTGAGTGTCTTCTAATACATTATTATAATAATATGTAACAGAAATTGTAAAAATGTGATAAATAAATGTGTTAGATAGGGCTATAACTGTAAAAGTTGAAAAGCCGACAAAATATTATTATTATTATATTATACTAGTATTTCTCAAAAAATTAAAGAAATGTCAATTTCCTTACACACAGAAAAAACTCTGATGGCCAGCACAATACCTTCCGTCAATCCTGTGTATTACGTATAAATTCTGTACATAAATTTTCTTGCGAAAGATTCTAAATTTCCAGTAAACGGCAAAATAATGTTCAGTAAGTATACAACCGGAGCTACCCTCATTTGATGATTTTAACAGTTTCTCTTAAAAAAACGCTCTTAACATTCATAAACATTAAAGAAGATTATATTATCTATACGATTTGATTGCATTTTTTATTTTATATTCAATAGATATAGAATTAAAGAATTTAAATTTCATAAATCAGTCAGCTATGCTACTACATTTAAGAAAATTCTAATTGACAGATGTCAGTGTCAATGAAAAGAAAAGGAATATGGCAGATAGATGAGGATGTTGAGGAAGACACGGAAAGATGAGAAATGACTCGAATGAACAGCTTGGTAGTAGAAAGTAGAAGAAACAGAGGAAGACCAAATATAAGATGATAACTATATTGCGGAAGACTTGAGAGAAAAGGAACTGAATGAAGACGACAAGCAAAATAGAAATGAGTGAAAGAATAAAATCAAGAATAGGGACCCCTAACGTATGGGAAAAGCTAAAGAAGTAGAGGATGTCAATTTCAAGTGAAATTTACATAGTTTGTTTATGATATAATTTTACTGGAAATATAAAACCTTTTGCAAGAAAATTTATGTATAGAATTTGTACATAATAAACAAAATTGACGGAAGGTAATGTGCTGGCCACATCGGATTTTTTAAATTGAAATACCTTTTGAAGTCCATATTACAAACATGCAATATTTTCGCCCAGTAATTCATAACTGATCCTGGACTTGCTAGTAGTAAGAATGATTTGGTTTTAGATATAATTTATCATTACGTATTATGCAAATAAAAATAAAAAATTCGAAATAACTTCCTCAATAGCCGAGAAATTTTGTGCTAATGAAGGACATTTATTTTCAATTAATCACGATTCTCCAATCAAACTATCAGAACTTGCGCCTATAAAAGAATATTCCTTATCATTGAATAACCCTGTGGGTTTTACTTGCAAGTTGTTCATTTCTTCAGTTTTTTTATCTTGGAATGGGTTCATTTTTTATTCCAAATTTTGTTGCTGCATTTCCAAAAAATGTTTTGTACAGCATTGACTCTAAAATCGTTTTGCAACAGGTAGAGCGGCGCATTTTACATACTTGGCTGGAATTAGAAGCAGTCAATTCTACTCAGTTTGCCATATTTGGCTTTGATTTTGCAGTACAGTATTGTGTAATAACTTTTATTTTCGTCATCAGTTTTTAGCATCGATTAACTAAAAAAGATCTAAATTGTTGCATATATGATATCTATTTTAATCGATTAACTCCAATAAAAAAAAATGCAGCCAGACATTTGATTATGATAATGTGTACATGAGCGTTTTTAATTTATATATGGGGTTAGGTTTGCATTTAGAAAAGGTATGTTGAAAATAAATTAAATTAAAATAAATTGTAAACGTAAATTGCGGCGTGAATCAGCGTGAAGTATAAAAAACATATATTTTTTTTAAAACGAACTACCTTTTTCTTTGATAATATAGTTACTTTTATCCTTTGTTTTTTTTTCTGGGAGCAGATAATCGTAGTCTAGTTTTTTTTGCCACGGCGCCAATCTCGAATATCGGGTTATAGAAATATACAGTCAATAGTAACAATTTACTACGAATACAAAATATACCCCGCACCCCACACTGGCATGGTCCATGGTTGGAAAACCATCCCCTCTTCTAGTCCTGTTTACCCGTACTCCACCGCGCCATGACTAGGGCAATTCATTTCAGCTTTCGTAAAATTCCGTAAAATTGGTTTAGAAATTTGTAAATTACATACGTAGTTTTAAAGATAGAACAAAATTTCAAAAACGGGCACATAGAAGAAAAGTGATACTATACTTCTACGTTATATTTTTCTAATAAATATCTATTTAATCAGATATATTATATTGAATATTGTGTAAAATGTGTTTTTTTCTGTTTTTTAATATTTATTGTAAACATTTTTTCAAATTTTTAACAACAGGTAAGCGTAGATCCATTCTTTAAGAAATCATGTCGCTCAATTTCATTTTTTCAAAATTAATATGTAAGTCATAAACTAAAAACTACGACACCTCTAATCACGCAACATTTTAGTTAGGAGACGAGACTCTTAACACAAATACATACTATAGATGTTGACATAAAAATATAAATCCCCAATTTGTTTTAGAATAGTCTTATTAATCAATCATAAATAAAGGGTAAGACTCAGGTTCGCCTACCCTGGGTAATTTGTTCATGATAGTGGTTTTTGAAAGTGTGATCCTGCACATTTTCGTTTCAATTTCACATTAACGATGACAAGTATCTAGTATCTAAGGGTTTGCTATATACAAGTGTATTTTACGTAAACTGTTGATAAACAAAACATTATCTATATTTGTTTACCTTTTAATATTAATATGTTCATTGGTGTCGTTAAATTTTTTTTGCCGACGCCCACTATAACGGTTATAAATGATTAAAAACAAATATATCTGAAACTTCGATTCAATGTATGAAATGGAACTGAGCAATAGATTATTGAAAAGTTTAATAAGCTGTTATTATAAATGTGTTTTACATCTTTTTTTCTTGAGCTATTATTCACTAGACACGAGACTTTTTACCCTAATATCTTAACTTTGAAATAAATTGCCATTTTAAATCCCGGTTTTATAAATAAATTTAATATTCACTTAAAATATAAGTGTCAAATAAATTTAATGAAATGAATAAATTCCAATCAGTTTCTTTGTTCTTATGACATTTAAATCATTGCTGTCAAGAAAACGCGTTTAATTTTTGCCTTTTCATTAAATTTACTATGGAAGTAAATTTTAAAACTGGCCCTTAAACAAATAAATAAAAAGAAACATTTATCTTCAATCAATTTCTTGATTTTTATAGAATCTATTTTATTTTCAAATAATTTTCTCATAAAGTTCTATGTTTTAAATAAAGTTTCTTTCGTATTTTAGGTTTTTCTTCGATATTCATTTATAAAGAAATCTACTCCCTGGAATAATGTTCTTCCTGGATTAACAAATATGTAACAGAGTCGCAATATAAATGAATTTATTGAGAAATCAATGGTCTGACAACTATATTTATTTTTTACATGTTATTTACAATATATCAACAACTAAAATCATATCCATAACAACATATTTTGATATGTGATTACTTGATTCTAACAATTTAAAATTTGTAAAATAAACTTTAAACAAAGAAAAATTTAAAATGTTTCTCTTCAACAGGCACCTGTCCCCTTTCATTTACAGAGTCGGGGTTGCAAAGATCCCTGTTTAAATTACTATCGTTTTAGGAGCTGGTGGCGAAATTTTTTCTTTACCGTTTTATCGATCATTTTAATGATCATGTTTTAGTTTACATTTATCTCCATACTTAAACAGACGGATAGCCTAGAAGGGAAAGAGATAGTTATAGCCAGCTGTCGCCATGCCATAACTTACCACAACATAATTGCGGCGCTAATATATAACCATCTCTTTCCATCCGTCTATCTGTCTCCTTCTATGATCCTATCATGCTCTCGTCATATATCCCTTCTCCAAAGCAGTAAACTGCTAATAACAACATTATTACAATCTAATGTTTAGTTTTTATTATTATAATTACAAGCTATAGTGGTTAATTATTATATTTTGTGACATAGCTTAAAATTCGAATATGGTCACATGTACGCTTATTTGAAGTTCTTAACAGTCTTTCTTAAAAAAAAAAACATTTAAACATCATTTTTTCGCGATCGTACAGAAAATGACCGGAAACTCCTTCTTTACTGAGCTAGTTCGGGATATTTACTTTCCGATCCGTACATGAATGACGATCAGTTTATTTATTTCTTATATCCTCATGATAAAAAATAAAATAATGTGTATTCATAGTTAGTGTCTTTACTGATCTCACAAGCTTAAAAAGCTCGCCTGCAGCTCGGCCTGAAATATGCTTGCTCACCCACTAAAGTATCACTTTATTGTCTTCTTCCGTAAATTACTATTTTTGACATTTTGTTATTATATATATATATATATATATATATATATATATATATATATATATATATATATATATATACCTATATTACAAAATATTTTATTGTTTATACGGTTTAATTACACTTTTTCCTCCATATTCATTGTAATTGATTGATATATGTCGTGTAATATAGCATCTTTTGCAAGAAACTTTCTGTATAGAATTTGTATAAAATATGAAGAATTAACGATAGGTAGGTAATATGCTGATCACATCAGGTTTTTTAAAAATATGCTTATCTATTTTTTAATATATTATAAATACTACCAATTGGCTTATAAACATGAAATACTTTAGTATTAGTACTTTTTATCTATACCTTTTGTTCATGTATTAATTTAATCCTTAGCTTTACATTTTAACTAGGCCTGTAATTTTATTACAATTGCATTACGTCATCCAAAACAATGAACTTTGGTCATACGAGTACATAGTTAGATTCGACTTATTGTCATCGTTTTATCTCACTTTTAAAAGTTTTTCACATCTTCAAATTTAACGTAAAATTTATAAGCATCCTGATATATGAAGACCACTGCGTCACATAAACAAATCCTTAAATCATATTTATCTAGAAAGGAAAGTTAGCTTTTTTTGGGTAATATCTTATCCCGGTGGCAGATAAAACGAAGCTGGCAATTTTTGCGTGCAATCCAAATGGAACTGCGAAGTCCGGGCATGTCTGACTCTGGGATCCTCTCGCTGACGCTATCAGAGCCAAATACGACGTGGGGTGCCGTTTCAACAAGCCGCCGCGACTCGCGGTGAATGAGAATCACGGACGAGAGAAAACACGGGAAACGGCTTAAACAGAGTTAATCGTAAAGATAAAGTATTAAGATCTTGATTTAAGAAAGACGGGCCTCCAGCAAAGCTCTGTTACTGGGATAACAATCCGTTTCGTTTTAAACGAAATAAGGTACTTTAGCTTTTTGATTAATACACGGGATTTGCTAAATGTTTCTCCAAATATATACTAAATTTCCTTTACATAAGTACTTACTTATTAAGGTGTAACAATATAAAGAAGTATCTTTTATAAAAAAATATATTTGATTTTTCAGTTACAACACATGGAAAATAAAATGTGGTTATTGAATCAGATGCAGAATTTTATTATGTACAATAATGTATCTGAAATTAATAGGCCACTCTTGCGCAGGAAAACACTGTTTTTCCTCTTAATTGCCTATAAACCTATAAAATATGTTTGGCCGCATTGACATAATGACTGGGTGTTTTATAAAAAGACGGATTTTACAAGCAGGCAACGCCATACGAGTACGTATAAAAAATGTGTATCTTTAATTGAAATATAAATTTTAGTTAGGTTGTTTTATCAAATTTAAGTCATAATTTACTAATTGCGTATGCAATAAATAAATATTTTACCATGACTTGTTGCCCACTATTGGATTTTCCAATCTTCTTTCACAGACTACACAGACTGTTCATTTTATTTTGTCTACGATTGTTATCAAGGTCGGTTAAATTAGCAAACAATTTCTACTTTACGAGACTATTTTAATGAGTATAATTTTATTTAACCAGTGGTTCACAAACTGTCTGTGGAGACTAACTTTTTACCTCTCGTAAAGAGAGGTATTGGATTCATGCTAAAAATCTCGTATCAAGATTTCAATGAATAAGCACGTTTTAAGGTCCATTGAATCCGATTATAACAGTTTTACGATGATGTCTGTCTGGCTGTGTGTGTGTGTGTGTGTGTGTGTGTAGATGTGTGTTAGGTTGTTGGAGGATCTATAAGACTAAAGACCTGTATAACTACGGATTCCTCAATCTAAGCGTAATAGGAAGAGTTAAATAGGTTCTGGTAAAAATTGGATAACCGGACGTGGTAGTTTTTTAAAAAAAATCTAAATATATTTTTTTGAAAATTTGTTACTACAAATAATTCATAATAATAATTCAATAATAAGTCAATTAAATTCTCAATCTGACACATTTATATTATATAATAATATACAATAATCTGTGTCAGTGTTTTTCTGGGAGGAATGAGTAGATTTAATATATATATATATATATATATATATATATATATATATATATATATATATATATATATATATTATTGTATTATTAATTAAATATTTAAATTATAGGTATGTTAATATCCTTAAGTAATACCGCTAATACCGTCAATGAATTTGAAGAATTTTGAACATATTAGAATAGTAGGACAACATTTCTTATAGAACGAAAGAAGACAAATAATTTCAATTATTTGTGTGTACAAGAAATGTTAAATTCGTTACTTATATAGGGCGCGAGCAGTCATGTGACTTTGTTGGCCTTGGCAAGCAGATATGAGGATCCGTGTCAGAATGACGGCTAGTAGTTATTTACATAGGAGTCACAATTGTCATATGTCATAATTTTTCATTCAAAATTTCAAAATATTCTGATGTTTTTTTATGATTACTTGTCATCCATAGTATGGAATATACTTGTCGAGGAAAATAATCCACATGGATTTGGAAAATTATAATGTTTTAATGAAAACTTATGATAATTGACACCTATGAACATTACTAGCTGTCATCAAAGTCACATAACTGCTTGCGCCCTATGCAACATAAAACAAAAATGGCGAGAGGTATTGTGCAGGCCACAACAGATTTTTTTATTTTAAAAGGAAATATAATATTTTTTAGAAAAGTTGGGTAGTTAGTATACTAGTACTGAATAAATCATCTCATCTTCAGGCTAACCAGCGTCATTATGTTCAGCAGTGAAAAAAATTACAGAATTTACAACATAGATTTTATGGGTAATATAGAGATTAGTGAAATTTTGTTGTTATAAATGGTCATTTTTATTTCAGGCAGCGTCATTGTAACTCAGAATAATCAATTTCATTTCATAAAGCGTCAAATGTAATTCAGAAAGCGTTAATTGTAATTCAGAAAGCATCAAACGTAATTCAGAAATCGTCATTTCTCATTTCTAATTCAGAACGATATAGGTATTTACAACGGTACTGAGAAATGTGTTAGCCTTGTTTTTCTGTAGCGATTTCAGAAATTCTTACAGAGTTATTGCAGCTTCACGTGATAGCCCAAATGCGGATATGTACTAATGAGGTTTACGTTAAATGCATAAGGAGACACGTTGTGTTCTGTATGTGTTGAGGTTATGTTTCTGTGAAAAGTGGGGCTGTATTTTCGTTTATGTTGTTTTAGCGTTTACGTTAACTCCAATACACTAACTAAACTAAAACATTGATATTTAAAGTCCCTCTTTGTTAGTTTTTGTTGTTTCTGTAGCAACAATATCATATTTGTATTAAATTAAAAAATATATTTAAATTTCAAATTGAAATAACTCTTTTGTTTTTCATTTTAGACGCATAGAGTGAACTTGTATATTCAACTTAAAAAGTCTTTTAAATGGTCCCACTTTCGATATGGCATTTCATTTAAAAAAATCTGATGTGGCCAGCACAATACCTTCCGTCAATTCTGTGTATTATGTACAAATTCCATACATAAATTTTCTTGTAAAAGATTCTAAATTTTTGGTATTTTATGATTCCCTTTCTCGGCAACTGAATTCCATACTCCTGATAACAAACAAACCACATGAAATAAGAAAATCATGAAATTTTGAATGAAAAATAATGACACGTGTCAGTTATGGACATAATGCTGTCATTTGACACGGGTCGTCATATCTGCTTGCTAAAGTCAGCAAAGTCACGTCACTGCACGCGCAGTTCCATACATAAATTTTGTTTCAAAAGATCTTATATTTCCAGTATAATTATTTTATAAACAAACTATGCAAATTGCACTTGACACTGACATCTTCTTCTTCTTTAGTTTTTCCCATTTGTTAGGGATCGCTATTTTTATTTTTTTCTTCCACTCATTTTTGTTTTGCGTGTCGTCATCATTCAGTTCCTTTTCTCTCAAGTCTTCCGAAATACAGTCCTTCCATCTTATTTTTGGTCTTCCTATGTTTCTTCCTCCTTCTATTACAATATATTTTTCATCTCTCCTCATGACATGTTCAAATTAATGTAATCGTCTCTCTTATATCTTTCTAGAAACTTCTAACATTAGAGTTATTTCCCTTATTCTTTCATTCATTTACTTTTTATTGATACTGACATCTGTCAATTTGAATTACCTAACTATATTAGTAGTTTCCATGGTTAAGTAAGCTGATTTATGAAATTTATTATTTTTATAATTCTTTAACTATATATCTGTTGAATATGAAATATAAAATGCAATCAAATCGTATAGAGAATAATATATTCTTTAAGTTATAATAATATTTAACTGAGTTTTTCAAGGAAAACTGTTAAAATCTTCAAATGAGGGTACTTCCGGTTGACCAATTATAACCAAAATCTTATCAAGTCTGCATATGATTGTAAGGAAGAGGAATACGCAAGAATTGTAATTTTTGGAATTCTAGTACTGGAGATATCACGGCCGAAACCACGGCCACATACACACGAACACTCACACACACACACACACACACACACACACACACACACACACACACACACACACACGCACACACGTCTACACAGACATACAGCCATCATCGTAAAAATAGTAAAATCGTATTGTAAAGACCCTAAAACGTGCTTATTCAATGAAAACTCACCATCGAATTTTTTGACCAAAGACAATAACTTCCTTATCTAGAGGTGACGGATGGTAAAAAATGTTATATTTTTGAAGAAGTCGTATATTTGATGTTCAATTGTTATGCATTTTTCACCGTGAAATTTGTCGTATAATATCGCCAAACTTAGTCCATTTCATCGTCTTTCTATCTCTTCAAAGAAAGTTAGCAATAGTGGCCCGCTTACGGAAGACACCTGTACATATATTCTGAAGCATAAATAAATAATAAAAATCTATAATATAAGAAAAGAAAATTAAATATTTAAAACATTACATTTACTCGTAAACTCTTTTTGGTTAATTCGTCGAATATTTCATGTTAATGGTATTAGGTGGATATTTAATAAATTCAAGCCACATATTCGATTTTCAGACATTAAATTTCGCAAATATGGATTGAGTCGACGTAAAGTCCAAAATGAAAGTTCACTTCTTCAATATATTACGGGCAATGTTGCCAAAATGGCAAGAAATATGAATAAGCAGAGGTAAATATTTTTATTATATTTCTAATTCTTAAATAAAGTTACATGGTAGATTCTCCACCATTTGCAATTGTTTGTACTAAAGTGTAAGCTCAGCATGAAATAATACTTTAATTATAGTAGTTGCTTGAAGTCATGACAACGTATTTTAAAGTAATAACTAAGTGTTTTTATTCAAAATAATAAATTTTAGGGTGATTCTGACCCCCCAAAAACCTCCCTCTAAACAGGCCCGTGAATTCTGTTATTATTCATACTAATGTACATTATCGCATGTATCTAGTGACCTACGAATTCTTTTTTACCTCTCGCTAAGAGAGGTATTGCATTCATGCTAAAAATCGCATATCCAGATTTTATTGAATAAGCACGTTTTAAGGTCCTTACAATCCGATTTTAACATTTTTACGATGATGTCTGTGTGTGTGTGTGTGTGGATGTGTGTGTGTGTGTGTGTGTATGTGTGTGTGTGGGATGTTGGAAGGACGGTTACTCAAAAACTATAAGACTTAAAATTTGTTTAACAACGTATTTCCCAATCGGACATTCATGGGAAGATCTGAAAAGGTTTTGGTAATAATTGGACAACCGGAAGTAGAAGATTCTTGAAAAAAAATCTTCTAAATATTATTTTTTGAAAATTTTTCGTGGTAATATTAAAGAAAATTAAATTCTCTATCTGATACATTTAAATATTTTATTATATATTCCATAGATTTAGAGATAAAAGAAGTATAATATATAAAATAATCTGTTGTAATAAATTTGACAGCCGAAAGAATGCCATGAAAAATAGTTGATAATTTAAATTATTTGTAACTGACAGATAAATGTCAGTGTCAGAAATAATGAGTAATGAATTAAAAATGTACTTGGAGAATCCCTTAGTTCTTGATCTGTGACTATTATGGAGATGACAAGTCTAGGTTGAAGGACTTAAATTTGTTTCAAACATTATGGGACAATGTACACCAGTACTATAGACTAGAGTAACTTTGAATTGCGAAAAAGCTATCAAATTCTTCTCAAGTAAGTTGTAAATATTGACAAAATTACACATCGATATAAGAATAATCGGAGTGCAATCTATCCGTCACTTTATTAAAGGGAATTAGTGTTATTTAGATATAACATGTATGAAAAAATAAAATGTAAAAGAAGATATGTAAGAATAGATGCACAATCCATATATACATTTTAGACCGCCCAAAATTAATGTTTTTACTAGAAGAATATGAAGAGAAAGTAAACAACGTTGTTCGAATTGAAAATTGCTGTTACCAGCCTAATATTTATATATAGTACTCTACTTTGTAATTTATTGTAACATAATTTATGGTAAAATATCTTCATGTTGAGACATGCTATTATTGAATAACAAAGAAGTTTATACGTCATAGATTTATATGAATATATTATTTGTATTTATAAAAATATTCTTTGCTTTATGCATACAGCCAGGTAAAATATACGGCGAGAGGTTATGTGCTGGCCACATCAGATTTTTTTAAATAACGATTCATTATTGAAACGATTTCCTTGGTGATATCTAATTCACCAACTGTGTATTTCATATAATTCTTGAGTTCTCCAAACAGTTCATGATATATGGGACTATATATTTTATATTTTTTGATATTGTTGAAGAATAAATCAAGTCAAGTTCGTAGATACAAAGCATACGTAAGCACATACAATATACAAAACATATCATTGTAAAATATGTGCAGAAGTATGCTAGGTTTCAAAAGTGCTTATTTTATTTAAAATTCAATATATTTTTACCTTCCGTCACCTTGAGGTAAGGAAGGTATTGTCTTTGGTCAAAAAATTCAATGATGAGTTTTTACTGAATAAGCACGTTTTAGGGTCCATATAATACGATTTTACCATTTTTACGATGATGTCTGTATGTATGTGTGTCTGTGTGTCTGTGTGTATGTAACAAAATTTCCGGATCCAATAACTTCAATACCACGATTCCAAAAATTATAATTTTTTCGTATTCCTCAAGTTTACATCCAGAAGAACAACTGATTAGATTTTGGTTTTAATTGGTCAACCGGAAGTAGTCTCATTTGAAGATTTAACAGTTAAATTTGATTTATTGACATTTAACGTTATTATAACGTAAAGAATATATTATTCTCTATACGATTTGATTACAATTTATACTTCATATTCAATAGATATAGAGTTGAAGAATTTTAAAGAAATTAAATTTTATAATTCAGCCAGCTATGCCAAACTTGGGAACTAGTAATATATTCATATAATTCAAATTGACAGATGTCAGTATCAATAAAAAGTAAATTAATGTGGCAGATACGAGGATGTTGAAGTAGATGTTGGGGAAACACGGAAAGATACGGTAAGAAAATAACTCTAGTGTTAAAAGTTTTTAGAAAGATACAAGAAAGACGATTACATTGGTTTGAACATGTCATGAGCAGAAATGAAGAATTATATTGGAACAAGATGAATAGTTTAGTAATAGGACATTAAAAAAACAGAGGAAGACCAAAGATAAGATGGAAGGACTGTATTGCGGAAGATTTGAGAGAAAAGGAACTGAATGAGAATGACATGCAAAAATAGCGACCCCTAACGAATGGGAAAAGCTAAAGAAGAAGAAGATGCCAGTGTCAAGTGCAATTTGAATAGTTTGTTTATGAAATAATTTTACTGGAAATTTAGAATCTTTTGTAAGAAAAATTATGGAATTTATACATTATACACGAGAATGACGGAAGGTATTGTGCTGGCCACAACAGATTTTTTTTCTTAATTTAAGAAAATATTCCCTCCGAGTAAACTAGGACAAAGTTGAGCTTTGCATTTTCGAAAAAAAAAAACATTTAAACTCTTATGGTTTCCGATATCTCAATGCGCCTTGAACAACGGGCACCCTGTATGCCAAAAAAATAAATAAATTAGTCGAAAATTCTGAGAAAATTAGCGTCATAGATGTGTATTTTTATTTTTTATATATAAGTAATTAAAAGTGTAGAAGTTCAGTATTTAATCCTATGCTGTTGTACTCTATCATCTTTAATTTATATTTAATGGTTAAATAACGAGTTTTATTAATACTTACCTATTTAATTCAATAATAATTTACGAACAATATATTTTCGAAAGAAAAGGATCACGCAAGTATGTATTCATGGTCACAAGTGTTTCATTACATACGGCGAAAATATTTTTACTGATAGTATTTTTTTTATAAAAAACAAATATAGAAATTGTTACTAATTAAATAATAATTTATAATATCCAATTGACTAAGTTAAATTCCAATGGCATGTCAGATACATACAATTAATATCTCAGGAAGTGAAATTCGAGCGGAATACGTAATTAATAATACTATTGAAACGTTGAAACTAAAATTTGTTCGATTAATTACACAACATTAATTGCAGTTCATTGGAAGCTAATGAAAGGTAAATCAGCCAGGTTATACTAACGTTGGATTTATTACAGTCGATAATAAATTAGGTGTAATGTTTCTTTTAGGATAATTAAACAATATTTAATGGTACAGTATTACAAAAAATTAAATGGAAAGCTAAAGCATTCATTCTCAATTCGTAGTAAATTACACATGGCACAGTGTAGGTACAGTAGCATTAGAAAATAAAAAGTTGCTTTATTTAATAAGAAAAGTTCCTGAAACAGAAGAACAAAAGTAGAAATATTCTTTTTACTTATTAATTAGATTTTTCATGTTATTCAGAATTTAATAATAGAAATTATCTAGTGTTTGATTTCTTGAAATTTTGCTTAATAACATCTAAAATAATTATTAATGTTTTGGCGCGAAAGTTGTAATGTCAGCGTTACTCCGCCATAAGTAATATGTTATTACACGATATTTGTTCAAAGAATAACAATTGTTTTCACTACAAAGTGTAATCATTTCTAAAGTAAGACCCAGAAAATTGTTCTATGGTTTCAAAATATACAGGCTGCTGACCGGCGCAGCTGAACATAAGACTTTAACATGTAAAATCAGACTTTCGTAATTTTCTGCTTCCCTAATTATTTTAGATAAAATGCTTGAAACCAGTAGTAGGCCATAAAATTCTGCATCTGAATTAATAAACAAAATTAAGTTTGTATGTCACGTAACGGCAAAAAATAGTTATGAAAATGTCGAAAATGACCCCAAAAAATAGATATAGCCATGGAATTGATACAAAAAAATTAACAAACGTTAACGATTTATCTGTCGATCTATGTTAATTAATTTTTATTATTTGTAATTTCTGTTTAAGTGAACAAATATTAATTTAAATTAACATAAAATTGTTAACTGGAACAGAAACTAGAAATAATATCTAATAAAAATAAATTACCTTAACATGACAGATAAACCGTTATTTGTTACTTAATTTGTTTTAATTCCATAGATATTGCTATTCTTGAGGCGATTTTCAATATTTCCATACCTAATTTTTGCCGTTACAAGGCATACAAAATTAATTTTGTTTATTGATTCAGATATAGAACTTTCTACAACTTTTATTTCAAGCTTTTTTTACCTAAAATAATTAGGGAAGCAGAAAATTAGGAAAATCTTATTGTTAAATGTTGGCTGTGCCGGTTACCATCCTGTATATTTGTTTCATTTACTTCATCCTATCGATAATAAAATTTTCAAAACTAAAATTAATAATTTTGGCTTGTTTTTATAATCAAGTTAATGTTTTGCTTTAATTAAAATGTGACTTTAAGACTGTCTTAAATGGTTAAATATACCTAAATTAAAGATTTTCATACTAACCTATCCAGTGGCGTAACTACACTGAGGCCCGGGGTGGAATTTTTTTGGAGGCCCCATAATGAAGCAAAATTATAAAATAAAATTACTTTTTATAATATAGAATAGATGAATACAATATAAGTTTATTTTGTTTATTTTTTTACCTTCCGTCACCTTTAGGTAAGGAAGGTATTGTCTTTGGTCAAAATATTCAATGATGAGTTCTTAGTGAATAAGCATGATTTAGGATCCCTATAATACGATTTTACCATTTTTACGATGATGTCTGTATGTATGTATGTGTCTGTGTGTGTGACGGATCGTATAACTTCAATACCACGATTCCAAAAATTATATTTTTTTGTATTCCTCAAGTTTACATCAAGAACAACTGATTAGATTTTGGTTATAATTGGTGAACCGGAAGTAGCCTCATTTGAAGATTTAACAGTTAAATTTGATTTATTGACATTTAACATTATAATAACTTAAAGAATATATTATTCTCTATACGATTTGATTGCATTTTATACTTCATATTCAATAGATATAGAGTTAAAGAATTTTAAACAAATTAAATTTTATAAATCAGCCAGCTATGCTAAACATGGAAACTACTAATATATCACTTATCTCGTGTTAAATTGGTGTTTAATTAAATTCTTTTAAATTAAAACATACCTTTCTCTGTTAATAGCCTACTCCGAGTTACGTTTACTTTTGAACACATTCCATGTGTATGAGTATATGGACGAATGTAGCTACGCTGATGTCACAACACAACATACCGACCATTTTCCATTAAAAAAAATACATTATTATCAGTATAAAACCACAAAATATATACCATTTTTACCTTCCGTCACCTTTAGGTAAATACAGAACGTATATGATTTAATTATATAAATTCGAAGAAATATTTTTGTGAGAAATACCTGTGAATTCTTCGTATGTAATGACTACCATATTATTTGGTAAACTTTCAATACAGTTTAACTCATTAATTTAATTGACTGCAAATATAACCTATGTGGGACCGGCTGTTGATTTTAGTGCTCATGTTCTCAAAACGTCATTTCATACACTTATTTCCGCTTTGTAGATGGTGTATTTATCTTTTCCTGTCTTAAATTTTACCGAAAAAATGCTACTCGTACTTTGCAAGTTTAAATATCTAAAAACTTTATATTAATTCATTATTAGTAATTTTAAGTTGGTTGTTTCGTTTATTTAATGACACGCTATTATTTCTACATAAATATTGAAAATCATGACAAGAAGAATTGAAACAATACTTTGTAAATAATATACAAAATCTCAAATTGAAACCCTGATGTTACCTTGCAAACTTACAAACTTTGTAACGGTAGTGTGTTGACTACGAATTACCGTTGTAAATGCTTACAGCGGAAAATCTCCCCTTTACTTAGTTTTAAACAAGCATGAAATTGTTCTGGTTTCAAATTTGGTTGTAAATATACATTATATTTTGACCACAGAATACTAAAGGTGTATAAACGTACGAATCAGACAGGAGCAATACTATAAAGACTGATCGAAATAATTAAAAGCTCAATTTATTTGTTGATAAATCTTGTTCGAAGAAAACTAGAATGCCCAAATCGACAATTTAAGTCGGTTTGTTTATTGTTTGTACAAATGAACATGCTTTTTACCTTCTTTCACCTTTAGGTAAGATGGTAAGAAAGGTATTGTCTTTGGTCAAAAAATTCAATGATAAGTTTTAGTGAATAAGTATGTTTTAGGGTCCCTGTAATACGATTATACCATTTTTACGGTGATTTCTGTATGTATATGTGTCGTGTGTGTGTGTGTGTATGTGTGTGTGTGTGTGACGAAAGTTTCGGATTGCATATCTTCAATACTAGGATTCCAAAGATTATATTTTTTCGTATTCCTCAAGTTTATATCTAGAAGAACAAGTGATTAGATTTTGGTTATAATTGGTCAACCGGAAGTATCCTCATTTGCAGATTTTAACAGTTAAATATGATTCATTGACATTTAACGTTATTATAACTTAAAGAATATATTATTCTTTATAAGATTTGATTGCATTTTATACGTTATAATCAATAGATATAGAGTTAAAGAATTATAAAGATATTCATTTTCATAAATCAGCCAGCTATGCTAACCATGGAAACTTCTAATATATTCAGAAAATTAAAATTGGAAGATGTCAGTATCAATGAAAATAAATGAATGTGGAAGAGATGAGAATGTTGGGGAATATGTCATGAGGAGAGATGAAGAATATATTGGAAGAAGAATGAATAGCTTAGTAATAGAAGGTTGAAGAAACACAGGAAGACCAAAGATAAGATGGAAGGACTATATTGCGAAAGACTTGAGAGAAAAGGAACTGAATGAGAACACACAGAAATGAGTGGAAGAAGAAAATAAAAAACAGCGACCCTAACGAATGGAAAAAGCTAGAGAAGAAGAGGAAGTTGTCAATGTCATGTACAATTTGCATAGTTTATGCATTCGTTTATGAAATAATTTTACTGGATATTTAGAATCGTTTACAAGAAAATTTATATATGGAATTTATATATAATACACAGGATTGGCGGAAAGTATTGTGCTGGCCACGTCAGATTTTTTAATTTTGTTGTCATTGCCTGGCCATAGTGTTATTAATCAAAACACAGGCAAAACAGGCATGAAATTTAGTTTATTTCCCTACTTTGTTATTTACTAAAATATAGAAGTACAGTATCGGTAAAAGTTAAAGCTATGAATCAAAATAGAAGCCACAGACGACATTTTTTAACACATTAGTTTCAACGAAGTTTTTTCTTTCAGATCTTACTCAAATTTTAAATATTGTTTTAAACATTAAACTAGGTGAGAGAGGAACATATTGCTGTTTTATTTTTAGATTTTTTAAAAAATAGATGTACTCTGTAGAGTACAATGGTATTAGAGTAGACCTACATATATTTCAAAATCTAGGAATGAATTAAATTAAAGAAGGTCTAACTTTACACTTTCACCCTCGCTTTCACCACATCCACTTCACTCTTGCACAGGGACTAAAAACGAAATGAGAACGAAAACGAAATAACGAAATAAACCGAAATTTTTATAAGAACGAAAACGGAAACGAAAACGCAATATACTTTTTTCGTTCATGATTGAAAACAAAATAATTAATATTGGTTACCGGTTTTAACCGTTATTTTATTTACAGCAAATATTATTGAATTTTCAGATATTTGAGTTGCAAACAAGCAGACTTTTAAAGTAACTCTCCTGTAGCTAACCCTGTTACGTTTTAGGTTAAACGGTATACTCGTAGTTTTATCTATTGAACACTGACTGCGATAATTTTCATTTGCACACACTGGCAGTATTCATCGTATTAGTTATATTAAGTACTTATATAAGAGAACTGACATAAAAGAAGATTTGCTTGAAAACGTACTTTTAGTCAGGTGAAATAAAATGTAATTAATGTTTTATTCTTTATTGTAAAATAAAAATAAAAACTTATTATATTTCTATATTTTCATCAATTGTAACTCATTAATAGTTATAACCGGTATTTAACTACTGTGAACGAAAACGAAAATAATTAAGTGGGAACAGCAAGAACGGAAACGAAATTTTTCGGATAAGAATTGAACGAAATATTTTTCGTTTTTAGTCTCTGCTCTTGCATGACACTTTCATCTCAATTGTTTATCAATTATTTCTGGAAAATGTTCACCGTCGTGTTTTTGAATGGTCGGATGGACATTGGCACTTGGTCCAGATTTTTGTTAAGATTTTTCGAAACATCGTAGGTAATAACGGACAATAATTGCTCTCTATATGAAATGCATATCGACATTCTCGTTAGCTCTACATATTCGCCAGATATTTGCAACTGCCATATTTATGATGTGAGTAAATAAAGTCCACCACAATATTTTAACTCGTTTGTTTATTCGGTAATTATTGACAGACTGGTCAATCAGATCCATACCACTCGTTCTCCGATTATAATTTTAGAAAAATAATAATTGATGCACGTCGATTTTTTCATTTTGCAACTGATGACCAGCGCTTACTTATTCCAAAGGTTCAATAGAATCGTAATTTGGCGCCATTGTGACTACGCTGCTGTCCTTCTAACGTACAATAGAAGTGAGGCCATACCGTCAAATATATAATCACATTAACCTCAACTATTCTTCTTCATTTCTTTGACGTGGGTTAGAGAACATTTTTTCGTGCGATTATCGCGTATGGTACTAGTGGCTCCAAAGCCAGCGTTCGCAGTGTATCCATGACACCGTGACGACACAGATACTGAATTTTGAAGTCCGAGATTATTTTTGTTTATAAAACCGGGCATAAAAGAGATAAAAGTAACAAAAGTCAAGTGTGCCATTTTTTCATTTCATTTTTGGTAGTTTGCATGATATGGGCAATCCAGTTCAGTGGAATGTATTGTTAGAAATTTGAATTTAATAAAAAATTTAAAAGTAAAACATGTATTGTAAATTATATTCCATATGAATCCTGCATTTAGGAAAAAAAATTATTGACAAAAAATGACCCTCTACCTAACTATTATTTTGAGCAGTGTACTATAACAAGCAAAAGTGATACGTTGAATAACGAATATGTAGGCGTATGACAACTACATTTTATCCCCGCATAAAACTACTATTTTCTTCAAATTCTGTAATGGTTTCTTGTATTCTATTAAACATTTTTGTCATACAATTTTGATTGCGAAATAAATTATGTAATGTTTAATTTGGAATACTTGGAAAAGTTTAGATGGCGCTACTATGAAACAAAACAAAAATTAAAATAAAAAATAACATTGAGGGTTTACAATATTTATATCTCTCTTTCTGCTGTTCAACAAGTTTTTTTTTATAATATTTGAAATATTTATTCGTTTTTGCCATGGCCTACTCATATTTTATACGTCTTAAATTACAGAAGCCTCTAAAATCTCTAAACATTTTATTAATCTGTTAAACTATTCGTCGAATAAAATAGCATATTTTTGTTTCACCAACGTCAGTTAGCATCTATTCAACGAATAAATCGTTGTAAATTATCTGGAGATTTTTGCCACGCTAAATATATATTCAACGAATAGTTTGACATTTGACAATTTTATTGTGGGTGTTATAATAATTTTATAATTGTTCAGTAAGGTGACCAAAAGAATATTTAGAATAGGTACCAACCTAAAATAGACAATAATATAGAAAATGGAATATTACAAGTTTATTTCTATTTGTTATTAATATTTCCTTCAATATTAGAATGTGAATTGTTATTCAGGCGAAAAAGAAATGATCCTTATAATCCAAAATTTGACAAAGTAGATTTTTGCATGCGGTTTTGGTTATTAAATTAAAGCGTTTATGAAATTATAAATATGATTCGGCATCATCTGGAGCCAATAAGTGATAGAAATATGCCAGTTATTTTACGAAGGATCATAATTTGTGCAAAAGTATTCCATTCCGTGTATTTCATTCTTTAATTTTTTCGTGTGACAACACATCGTCAGTTTTCTTATTCCCTATAATATGCAAATTTCTTTCACTATAATTGTTAAACATTTTTTCTTCTTCTTGGAGATAATTTATATTTCTTTCCCTCTTCTTATTTATATTTCACACATTTTCACTTGAATTCAATGCCACAAATCGAAAAATTATTTTCGTTGACAGCGAATTTAACATTTTTGTAAGGGAGATGAACTTCTTAGCATATACTCAATGCAATATAATGGAGAGAAAAACAATATTCTTCGAATAACTGTCAATTCAACGATTTTGGTTGGCGAAACGAAACTTTGGCTAACCGATGAATAAAATTTATTCGTCAGATAACTATTTATAAATTTATTCAGTAATGGTGAAATCGGGCAAAAGCTAATTGTGAAAAAAATATTTATTTATTTCTTATTAAAAGCATTCAGTATAAATAAAAGCATTAGAAAAAATCTGATGTGGCCAGCACATTACCTTCCATCAATCCTGTGTATTATGTACAAATTCCATACATAAATTTTCTTGCAAAAGATCCAATATTGCCAGTAAAATTATTTCATAAACAAACTATGCAAATTGCGAAAGGAGAAGTGGTAATTTAAACAATTATGTTTTCAAAGACAATTTTTCTTGTAAATAAAGAGTAATATGAAAAAATAAAAAACGAGTGTTCTTTCTTGTTCTTTCGATTAAAGCAAGGATAAAAATAATCGTGAAACACCTCACTGACCTTCATTTTAAAATTTACAACGTAAAACATGAATATTTGTTAAAATGAAGGAATTTGAAAATAAAGATACAATGAGGTGTTATTTCTATAACGTACAAAATTTTATTCTTTTTTGATGTTATGTTTTCGCTAACAGCAATAGTCCATAATTTGATTTCTTAAAACATTTTTATTTATGTAAAGGAAATATTCTTTATCAAAATTAATTAAAAACTTAATAGTTAGTACTCTACAATCCGCGTTAACGAAGAACCCAAAACATCCCACTTGTTGATTAGTTACGACATAAAAACTTTATCAATTTAATCGACCGAGAAGAGAAAATAGACAAATTACAAATTACTCAAATGTAACAAAGAGATAATATAAATTTTACTAAACTGACAGTTCGTTAATTCTGATAACTGAACCTCTGAATGAGTATACTCGTACTTTGGTTACCTATGTTATGCACATATTCTCAGATACCTCCATATTAAAATTGAGTTATTGTTTGGAAATGTAATGTACAACTTAGACATAGTTGATATACTTAGTTTGAAATGGCATTAGCAGCAGTAATTTTCAATCATTACAGACATTGTAAAGTTGAGACTGAGGATGTATCTGCTCGATATATACCTATATTCAACTTATTCAGGCGATATGATTTCCAAATATGAATTCGAAAGTAAACTTGCTAATTTCACATCAATTTCCATGTTTAATTAAAGTTTTAATGAGAATGTAGCATGTAAAACTAAACAATAATTATATAATTTTTATTTCCATTAACAAAATGAACAATATTTATTGGGAAATAATGGTTATCAGCGCATTGCAATATTAAAATTATCTTTATTTTTAGAAAAAAAAAATTTTTCGAATTAAAATTGAGTATATCGACAAAATCGGCAGAGGTGGCACAGTGGTATGATTGCTGAATGTCCCCAGTTTTAATTCCGCCAGGATATATATATATATATATATATATATATATATATATATATATATATATATATATATACTTTATCATCTTTATCACCAATCTACAAGAAACAATGCACACATTTATCCATAAAATCACGCTTATCTTAAATGATGGGTTAACATACCCCGAATGAAACTAATCATACAGTAATAATATTTTGCTACACATTCCTATCTAAGCACACGTCTTACGCATAGTAGACATTCCACTTTTCTTTTTTTGCTTTCTCTTTCATGCTCAAGTTTCGCTTCCATATATCAAAGCATAAGCACATCATTATACACACTAAACAATGGTTACAAGAAAAACTATTTCAGCTCCATCTACGAGTTGCACCGCTGCTAATCAGGTTTGGACCACTGTATAAGTGTAAACCTGAAACTTTCTTCCAGGAGCGAAAAGTGCTTCTTCCCACTTAAGGTAGCAATAGAATAGTGGTAAACTAAGGCTCAATGTATTTACTGGGAACGTTAGTAGGTAAATAATAAATAAAAACATTCGCTTTCATACATCATATAAAAGATCTTGGGGTAATATTCAACAGTAAATTCACTTCTATCTATCATATATAGGAGATTTTCTATAGGGCTATAAGTATGCTTGAATTTGTTTTTACGGGAGAAACGCCAACATTTATCACAATATCACAGCTATACTTTCCTTTTACTACTCGTTGGTTCGAGTAGTTCGAGAGTAGAGTACTGTAACATTATTTGGAATCCTATTTAAGAGTTAGATACATTGAGATCTCATTAAATCCATTTAAAAAAATCAAGTTTATGTTTTTTAAAATGTATAACGTCTACCCTAATAACTAGTTAATAATATATGTAAAGAATTATTTCCTTAAGCCTTTTTGAATCTTCCCGCACAAGCATGTCGGGTCGGTAAGGCAGCGACCTGAAGTCGCTGAAGTATCAGAACAGATAAAATAAAAACACGGTTAGACACGGTTTAATTAAGATAAAGTTTATAAAGATTATTTAAATGTAAAGTTGTAAACTGGGAACAACATCGTGAATAATAAACATTGAATGTTGTTTCTTTGCTTTTACAGGTTTGTAAATAGTGTAAATAATGATAATATTGTTGAAAATAAAAATTGATGTTTATTTTTACGGAGAAACTTTTCGGTTTATTTGATTGTGTTGACTCTCTCAACCCCGATAAAATTAATAACACATTATAATAAGTTATAATCAACTACATCAACGTGCAAGTGTAGACCTTCCTACAAAGAGCGAAAAGTTTCTCTGCTGAATTTAATGTGGCAGTATGATAGTGGCCAAACACTACGTCTCGGTTTGTCTAACAGACACGTTAAAAAGCTAATAATAATATCAATATAGTTACAGTCATAGACTTAGCCAGGATTTTTTCGATGAAGGGGGTTTAGGAAATACAAAAGACAGAATATAATAATAATTATTGCTATGAATATGAATATAGATTGAACGAATTTTCAAGACTTGAAATCTATCGTATATGGAATTATCGTTACCTGAACAAAATATTTCACTGAAATCATAAAATAAATTCTCTTGCACGAATGAAAATATTTTGATTACAGCAACAGATGGCAAATATCAGGTTAAATTATCTGTAAACTAAAATTCTATGGTCAGTTTCAATGGATTGAATAAGATTACTAGTATTTTGTAGGTCAGTAGGAGAGGTCCGTTCCATGTGGTTTGAAGTTGATTGTTTCTCTGCGGGCTTGACCTTGAGTTTTAACAGGAGGAGCACTGGCGTGAAAGATAATAAAAATATAAATCGGTAGCGCCCTCATGAGGAAAACAGGCCGAGTTGACAGTAGGCGTCGACGTCATTTTATGAGAGGGATCACATCCGTTGCTCGCACCAATCCCCGAGATCAGGGCTTGGAAACTGAAGGCAAATTGTCCGTAGTCTAATGCAAAGTATAACGCTCCCCTGAACATTGTTCTACCACTAGAAAAACAGGACTACGTTTAAAACTTGCATATTACAATAAAAATCATGTTTCGAAATATTAATTATTCTAATAATTCTGTTTTTCTCTGTATGTTGCAAATAAAAAAAGTTTTTGCTGACGTTAAATAACACGCATTTCGAATGGTTACTAAGACACAAAAAGTCTATTTTTGTGCAACACAAAATTAAGCACTGAGTAGGGTTGTTGCATAGAATTTTTATATGCCTGCTAAGTATTGAATATAATATATTGTTCTTTAAATAGGCTCATATTTGAAAATAGCACGACATATTCTTTAGATATTTTACTATTAATTATTGAAATTTATGTACTATTGTGAAAAAGTCACGAGCTGAAATAGAATGTGACGAAGTTCATACAGCCTAATATGTAACAAACTATCGCCTACTTTGATTTATATAAATAACATAGGTGATAGACAAACTATTTTCCTACTGACTATGAATGATGTGCTGTATGTACTGTATCGTCATAGGAGTGGGGGGGTTGTTTTTCAATACTAATTTTCGCGCCAACTTTTATTTACTTATTTACGAAAATAAAAAAAAATATTACTATGAAAAATATTGCATAAACTTTCATTTAAAATGCTTTTTAAAAAATGTGACACCGACTCATTATTTTTAATGAAACCAATGAAAGATCGTAGAAGGTAATTTTACAATGTCTAAACTGAGAGTGTAATTATTTTTAAAAACCTGATGTGACCAGCATATTACCTTCCATCAGTTCTATGTATTTTGTACAAATTCCATACAGTAAGTTTCTTGCAAAAGATTCTTTATTTCCAGTAAAATTATAACAGAAACATACGAGTCCAAACTTGTATTAGTTCAGCCGGTTATCATTTTCAACAAACAAATTATAAAACCTACGCAAATGATGAGAAATATTTACAAATTTTTTTCGACCAGTTTAAAATACAGGTTTTAAGTTTACCAAAACTGAATACTCGAAGTTGTTTTTCATTGAGCTAAATGTAAAGGATCGCGGTACAAGATAAATCTGAACTAGAAGATGACCCTTAAAATTCCGGTAGAACTATTACCACAGTTTTCTAAAGGTTTATGTCTATGTTTAAAGAAGCCGAAATATTTTTGTAAACGTTTTTAACCATTTGTGTAGATTTTATAATTTGTAGAAAATGTAAACTAGCCGAATTATTATGCGTTTGAGTTCGTATATCAATTACAATTGACACTGACATCTGTCAATCAGAATTTTTCTTAATATAGTATCTAGCTGTTTCCATTGTTATAACCTCGCTGGCAGCTTTATGAAATTTAATTCCTTTATAATTATTCAACTCAAAATTTATTGAATTTGTAGCATAAAATGCAATCAAATCGTATAGCGAATAAATATTCTTTAATATTTATAATAACATTAAATGTAAAAATCTGTTGTGGCCAACACAATACCTTCCGTCAATCCTGTGTATAATGTATAAATTCCATATATAATTTTTCTTGCAAAAGATTCTAAATTTCTAGTAAAATTATTTCATAAACAAACTATTCAAATTGCACTTGACACTGACATCTTCTTCCTCTTTAGCTTTTCCCATTCGTAAGGGGTTGCTATTTTTGCGTGTCGTTCTCATTCGGTTCTTTTTCTCTCAAGTCTTCCGCAATACAGTCCTTCCATCTTATCTTTGGTCTTCCTCTGCTTCTTCAACGTCCCATTACTAAACTACTTATTCTTGTTCAAATATAATTCTTCATTTCTCCTCATGACATGTTCAAACCAATGTAATTGTCTTTCTTGTATCTTTCTAGAAAATTGTAATACTAGAGTTATTTTATTACCGTATCTTTCCGTGTGTTCCCCAACATCTACTTCAACATCCTCATCTCTGCCACACAGGGACTAAAACCGAAAAATATTTTGTTCAGTTCTTATCCGAACGAAACCGAAAAATTTCGTTTCCGTTCTTAATGTTCCCACCTAAATATTTTCGTTTTCGTTCACAGTAGTTAAATACCGGTTAATACCGGTTATAACTATTAATGAGTAACAATTGATGAAAATATGGAAATTTAATAAGTTTTTTTTTTTATTAAACATGAAAATAAAACATACATATAAAGAAAAGATAATACATATATAAAAATAAGAAGAAAAGTTTATGCTATGGCCTTAATTTTTTACGATAAAGAATAAAACATTAATTACATTTTATTTCACCTAACTAATAGTATGTTTTGAAGCAAATCTTCCTTTATGTTAGTTCTCTTATATAAGTACTTAATATAACTAATAAGACGAATACCGACAGTGTGTGCAAATGAAAATTATCGCAGTCAGTGTTCAATAGATGAAACTACGAGTATACCGTTACCGTTTAACCTAACACGTAATAGGGTTAGCTACTTTTGAAAATCTGCTTGTTTGCAAATCAAATATCTGAAAATTCAATAATATTTGCCTGTAAAATATTTGCTGTAATTAAAATAAAATATTAAATAAAATAACGGTTAAAACCGGTAACCGATATAAATTATTTCGTTTTCAATCATGAACGAAAAAAATATATTGCGTTTTCGTTTCCGTTTTCGTTCTTATAAAAATTTCGGTTTATTTCGTTATTTCGTTTTCGTTCTCATTTCGTTTTTAGTCCCTGCTGCCACATTAATATACTTTTTACTCATACTGACATCTCTCAATTTGAATTATATGAATATAATAGTAATTTCCATGTTTAGCATAGCTGGCTGAATTATAAAATTTAATTTGTTTAAAATTCTTTAACTCTGTATCTATTGAATATGAAGTATAAAATGTAATTAAATCGTATAGAGAATAATATATTCTTTAAGTTATAATAATGTTAAATGTCAATAAATCAAATTTAACTGTTAAATTTTCAAATGAGGCTACTTCCGGTTCACCAATTATAACCAAAATCACTTGTTCTTCTGGATGTAAACTTGGGGAATACGAAAAAATTATAATTTTTGGAATCGTGGTATTGAAGTTATAGAATCCGGAACTTATGTCACACACACACAGACACACAGACACACACACACACACACACACACACACACACACACACACACACACACACAGACACACATACATACATACAGACATTGTAAAAATGGTAAAATCGTATTATGGGGACCCTAAAACATGCTTATTCAGTAAAAACTCATCATTGAACTTTTTGACCAAAGACAATACCTTCCTTAACTAAAGGTGACGGAAGGTAAAAAATGATATTTAACGGCGTTTTTTCAAGAAAAACTATTAAAATCTTCAAATGAGGGTATTTCCGGTTGACTAATTATAACCAAAATAAATTCACGTTTGCGTATGAATATAAGGAAGAGGAATACGAAAAAAATGTAATTTTTTGAATAGTTATATGGATGTTAAAAAAGTGTTTCACAATTTTATTCATCTGACTTACTTACAAATTTTGATGAAGGTGAATTTTCAGAATGGAGTCTTTACCAATAAATAGGTCCGCTCATCAGGTTAGGGATACTATACCGTTTTTAGGATGTTTGTATGTTCTCGTATGTATGTATATATGTTGGTGTGTATATGCGTGTCCGTACGCATATGCGATTTTGTCGTCTCCGATAAATCCAACGCTACTATCCTAAACATATCTAAAAAGATATGTTTATGTATTATTCTAATACAACCTAGTTTTAACCTAGTTAATAACTTCCGTGTACTTTCCATATTTTTGTGTTCGTTATTTTTGTTTAATGTTTCTTGTCTTCATTCTTCTATTTTGTTATTGGTGCATACTTTAAATTCATGCAAGATGGTGAATGTAACTCAGAAACATAGGACTTTAACATGTAAAATCAGACTTTTGTAATTTGTCGCTCGATAGTAAACCTGAAAGAAAATTAATATCCGAAAACGAAATGCCTTTAAAAGAACTGTAGCTAAAATGTACCTACAATATTAAATTTGTCTAATTATTATGTAGTCGAATTTAATGCCGAGCATTTCAATCACTTTATATTAAGGTGAAGTGGCCCTTTATTCTAATAACCATTTTCGATTTACCGTCTGGAAATGAATCCTGCTCTGTCCTATGTTCTTTGCTAGATTCTTCATGTAAATTCCTTTATTTCGGCTACGCCCTTAATAATTCCTTCATATCCTTATTAATTATTACACATTTTACTTTAAGCTTTTTATAATAATTAGGGAAGCAGGAAATTATGGAAGTATGATTTTACATGTTAAAATCCTATAGTTCCACTGGCTACCCTGTATGATTGAATGTCATGTTTAATCAGTTTTAGGATCTTTAGCTGCTTTTTCTACTAGATCATTACCTTGTATATAGGATATGAAATGGAATCCAGATTAATAATACACTTGCATGAGAGACTTTTATTTTTCAAATTGCGGAGTTTTTTATTATTGTTCTTCTTGGATACAGAACCTTCGTATTTTCTAGTAACTAGCTACACTAAGTGATTCAATGCAAATCACAAATTTTTGTCTACGGATATGAACTTTTTGTAAACAATGATGTATTGCGTGTGTCCAAATAAATTGAGGATATTACATATATTTTTGAAAATATTTAAATGTCAAATAATATTAAAATATAGACGTAACTATTATCTAGATTAAATAAACAATAAATTTACGAAAAACCTTGATTGCAACATGACTAAAAAGTATAGTCATATTTCACGAATAGGAAAGTTTGACCGAACTTGCCGTACGCGACTTCGTCAAATCCTATGAGTGAAATGAGACACTGTTTAACTCTAGTTGCATACATTTTTTTTTACGTCTACAATAAAATTATGAAATAAAATGCTATAGAATTTCATTATTTTACCCGTTTGCGTTAAAAAAGTGCACTTTTTCATACTTTTGTGTGTTAAAAAAGATATACTTTATAAACCTATTTTAATAAAAATCTGTTGTGGCCAGCACAATACCTCTCGCCACTTCCTTTTTTTGGTTAAGTATAGGGCGCGAACAGTCATGTTACATTGTTGGTCTTGACAAGCAGATGTGGGGGCCCGTTTCAGAATGATAATTAGTAATTATGTACATAAATGTCAGAATTTTTCATTAAAAATTTCAGGATTTTCTAAATTCACGTAGTTAATTTGTCACCAGGAGTGTGGAATTGACTTGTCGAGGAAAATAAATCACATGAAATTGGAAAATCACTAAATTTAGAATGAGAAATTATGATATATGACATCTATATACATAATTACTAGCTATAATTCTGACATTGGCGCCCATATCTGCTTGTCAAGGCCAAAAAGTCACATAACTACTCGCGCCTTAATGTATTTAACATTTCTTGTATACTTACACTCTACACCAAAAATTCTACTTATATCTATTCCATATATTTAGATTTTTTAAATTTAAATTCATTCTATGAAGAAATTTTTCGTGATGTTTCCAATTCATTGTCGGAAGTAACAGCATATATGAAGGGTATGTGTAATATACCTATAATATTAAATATTAAACTATTAATGCAATAAGAAATAATATAATGTATATACTTCCCAGAAAAAATCTTCAGTAATGTCTCCGGATTTCTGACACTGACATTTTTTGACAATTTAAATCCATGGCATTCTTTCGGTTGTAAAATTAATTACAACATTATTTTATATATTATATTCCTTTTATCTCTAAATCTATAAAATATGTATAAAAATATTTAAATGTATCAGAAAGAGAATTTATTTTTCTTTAATATTATCAAGAAAAATTTTCAAAAAATAATATTTAGAAGATTTTTTTTCAAGAATCTTCTACTTCCGGTTGTCCAATTGTTACCAAAACCTTTTCAGATCTTCCCGGGAATGTCCGATTGGGAAATACGTTGTTAAACAAATTTTAAGTCTTATAGTTTTTGAGTAACCGTCCTTCCAACATCCCACACACACACACACACACACACACACATCCACACACACACACACACACACACACAGACATCATCGTAAAAATGTTAAAATCGGATTGTAAGGACCTTAAAACGTGCTTATTCAATAAAATCTGGATATGCGATTTTTAGCATGAATGCAATACCTCTCTTAGCGAGAGGTAAAAAAGTGTACTTTTTTAACAAGCGTAAAAAATACTATTTGTAACGTAAGAAAGTATAATGAAAACTGAGTGTATGAGGTACTATATCAACATTACGAAATTTATTACAAAGCACGGATTAATCAATGAGCGTGTGCACTTCAGAGGTTGAATAGAAAATTTATTAGGCAATCGGTTTAGCAGTATATGATACCATTTTGATTCATTGTGTTCATTTCAAACAAAATTTATAACAACAGATAATGAGAACATGCCTTCCTCATTCTACTAAATATTTGTTATGAACATCATTGGATAGTTGTCATTATATGAAACATAATAATAGATATTGATTCGGATAACAACAAGCTTCCTAATGAATTACAGGAAATGAGATCGTTTGATAATGAGTGCTAAAAATAAAATGAAAAGAAATAATGAAAATTTCAATGTCTTTGTCCCTGTTCCACAATCGCTAATTGTTATCTTCAGCTGACTGCAAAATATATTTTCAATATATTCAAGCTTTTCCTTTTGAATGAAAATTGATTAAAAAATCTATTTTAAAATACGCACCTAGTTGATTTGTATTAATCGTGATGTCTTTAGAATTGGTTTTACAGAAAACCTAATGAAATGGAGGTCATTCGGTCCGTAAATTTTGAAGATCCCAATATCAAGGTATTTGTTATTATTTATTATTATTTACAAGTGCATTATTGTAACCTTACGTTACAAAGCACCTGTTGTCTTTGATCAAAAAAATAACTTTTAAATCAACATTGTTTCCGAATGGGGGTCTTGATCAATTACAGATTTTTAATGGATTACTTAATAATATATTTAAATATAGGTATTGTCAAAGGAATAGAAATTACAATAAGAAATAATGTACAAAACCTTATATTTTAATAAAAATAGAAAGTATACGTATAGAACAAAATTCTAAAAAAAAAATCTGATGTGGCCAGCACATAACCTCTCGCCGTATATTTTACCTGGCTGTATGCATAAAGCAAAGATTATTTTTATAAATACAAATAATATATTCATATAAATCTATGACGTATAAACTTCTTTATTATTCAATAATAGCATGTCTCAACATGAAGATATTTTACCATAAATTATGTTACAATAAATTACAAAGTAGAGTTTACCATATATAAATATTAGGCTGGTAACAGCAATTTTCAATTCGAACAACTTTGTTTACTTTCTCTTCATATTCTTCTAGTAAAAACATTAATTTTGGGCGGTCTAAAATGTATATATCTGGATTGTGCATCTATTCTTATATATCTTCTTTTACATTTTATTTTTTCATACTTGTTACATCTAAATAACCTTAATTCCCTTTAATAAAGTGACGGATAGATTGCACTCCGATTTTGTCAATATTTACAACTTACTTGAGAAGAATTTGATAGCTTTTTCGCAATTCAAAGTTACTCTAGTCTACAGTACTGGTGTACATTGTCCCATAATGTTTGAAACAAATTTAAGTCCTTCAACCTAGACTTGTCATCTCCATAATAGTCACAGATCAAGAACTAAGGGATTCTCCAAGTACATTTTTAATTCATTACTCATTATTTCTGACACTGACATTTATCTGTCAGTTACAAATAATTTAAATTATCAACTATTTTTCATGGCATCCTTTCGGTTGTAAAATTAATTACAACATTATTTTATATATTATATTCCTTTTATCTCTAAATCTATAAAATATGTATAAAAATATTTAAATGTATCAGATAGAGAATTTATTTTTCTTTAATATTATCAAGAAAAATTTTCAAAAAATAATATTTAGAAGATTTTTTTTCAAGAATCTTCTACTTCCGGTTGTCCAATTGTTACCAAAACCTTTTCAGATCTTCCCGGGAATGTCCGATTGGGAAATACGTTGTTAAACAAATTTTAAGTCTTATAGTTTTTGAGTAACCGTCCTTCCAACATCCCACACACACACACACACACACACACACATCCACACACACACACACACACACACACAGACATCATCGTAAAAATGTTAAAATCGGATTGTAAGGACCTTAAAACGTGCTTATTCAATAAAATCTGGATATGCGATTTTTAGCATGAATGCAATACCTCTCTTAGCGAGAGGTAAAAAGATGTACCTATATAAACTCAAAACGTTAACTGACATACATAACAGCAGGGCAGCCAAATTTACATACTACACAAGCAACAAAGAAAACAATGGTGGTATCCACAATGTCCCTTCATCCGGAATTTGAGGTTTTTAATAAGCACGTTGTATGGTGTTGGGAAGTTAGTTATTGCTAACCTCATTTTCCAAGAGGTTGAAAAGTATAGTATGAGTATAACAGAGGTTGAAAATTGTCAACTTTCCAATCTCAGGGCGGGAAGATGCCATATTTCAACTTCAGGGCTATTTCCCATTCCCACTCTGAAAGATCAGTGCCAGTGAAAAATATTTACATGTAAACAAAGCTTATTTACATTCTATGAGTAAAGATATGAATGAAATTGTAAATAATATAAGTGTACATAAATGTGAAATCAAAACTGACAGTTCATTTGACAAATGAACAAGCTGAGACACTCGTTTATTTATGTTAGGTTATTATTATTATTTACATATCAATTGCTCATTATTAATTTCCGATTGAGAATGAAATACTATACCAACCTCGGTGAGAAGTTTCATTATGTCTCGGGCTTAATAGCTAACCTCGGCGCTTTGCGCATTGATTGGCTATCTTCGCCCTCGAGAGTAATGAATGATACACTATTCACCTCGATGATCTCAATAACTTTAGTATTACAATTATACCAAAAATTACAATTTTTCGTATTATTCATTTCCACATTCAAATTAAAATCTGATTAGATTTTAGTTATTACAAGTACCTCTGAACGGGAAGCTCTTAACAATTTATCTTGAAAAAAACGCAGTTCATTTTTTGATATTTTACCTTAATAAAAAAATATTTCGTTCTCTGCACTACACGGTTTGATTGCATTGTTCTCTTTACATGTTTGCACAAAATGTGACTGCACCTACATAAATAAAATTGTATTATACAATATAAAATAAAATAACACCAAATTAAATTAAATTTATAAGAACAGAAAGATAGTCAATTATTATATGTCGAAATTAGACAGCCATTCTAATCATAGAAAAGGAAAATATACAGTAGAAGATTGGCTGTTTCCTTTATAAACCGTGATAAAAAGTTATAGACCTTATATGAAAAGGTCAGAATACTAAATTTGACAGACGAGAAGAGGTACGTGAAGTTAGCGAACACATAGAAGCACAAACAATATTTTAAAAGACATTCGTTTGCGCTTTGTAAACAAAATTAGCGGGCCTTACGATTTTCGAAATATAACTATTTCAATGTGCCTTGCCAACTTCACGCATCTAGGTAAGCACAAACTTTGAAATTAAATGCAATCGTTAGTGCTTTGTTGGTGTTTGTTTGTGCTTCATAAATAAAATTAGCGGGCCTTACCGTTTCCCAAATATAACTATTTCAATGTGCCCCACTAACTTCACGCTTCATGGAAAGCACAAACATTAGAACTAAGTGCAATCGTTTGTGATTCATAAACAAAATTAACAGGTCTTACCGATTCCAAAATATATCTATTTCAATGTGCCGCTAACTTCACGCTTCATGGAAAGAACAAACATTGGAACTATGTGCAATCGTTTGTGCTTCGTTTGTACACGTCAGTAGCGAGTCTATGTGTGGGGTAAAGGGGGTAATTACCCCACCCCCCTAAGAAGTTGAAAAAATTATGTTATTATTATTATTTTCAATATTAAAACATATTTCAGAACATATAATAATAAAAACAAGAAATATTGTATTTTTTTAAATAATAATAATTCTTTATTGTATTTAATTTTTTTACAAATAACTTATTATAATCGATATTAATGGGTGTGAGTTAATTTTTCGCATGTATTTTGTCTTCGACATTTTATATCTTTGAGTTGATGGCGATGAGATGATAAAAGGAAACATACAAACATCCAAGCCTCTGGTGCAGTGGCGGCTTGTCAGGGTAGGCAGGTAAGGCAGTACCACATCAGAAAAGAAATAAAGCTGTAAATAATGTAAAGTAGTATGTAAATTAAAATTTAACTTATTCCGCTAATGCTTGTCTTTATAAATATCAAAAGAATTTAAGCCACCACCATAACTAATATGTAATGCAGTTCACCTAATTTACACCCTATAAAGTGCTTCTCGAAGTGATAGTATACTGCCTAATGTTTTTGATCCAGTTAGTAATTCCGATAAGAAATACGTACGCTAGACAAAGTGCTGTTCTGCGGCATGCTTCAATGAGAAATGCAATGAGTGCGTAAAGGATAAAAGATAGCCACTTTAATTTCCACACGATCCTATAGAGGCCGTTACCATACGTTCAAGACATTTATCATCTATTATCTATTGGATTAATTGTATATTCTATAATATTCTTGCAAATAAGATTGAATAAGAATTAATATTAATATTATTTACTGCAGTGTGAATTCAACAATAAACAAACAACTATCTAGCATTGCAGTAAGTATTTAATTCTTTTATTTTTTTCGTTGTTTTTATGTTTTACGTACATAGTGTTTATGTATTTTAAATTTTTAGTTAAAACAAATAAAATGGCTTCAACTTCGACTGGAATTTCTGATACTGATAATATAAGGCATTCTGATGACATTATTAACTTCTTAATTCACAAAAATCCGTTTGGTAAATTATCTTACGAAGTTAAACTATATCTTAAAGACTTAAAACAATCAAACAGATCATCTTTACTATATCCCAATCTTAGTGCTTCGTTAATTAATATAGGTATAGGCGGCAATCCGAATAGATCGTTTAATAACACCTGGTATGATAAATATAGCTGGCTTATCGGCAGTAAAGTACTTAACAAATCATTTTGTTGGCCGTGCATACTTTTTACTACTCAAGAAGAATCAATTTGGAGAAAATCAGGTTATTCCGATTTAAAAAAATTGTCTCGTTCGTTAAAAAAACATAACATATGTAAAGATCATATTGCTTCAACTTGTAAATTACTACTTTTAGGGAAGCAAAATTTTTCTACCGCTATTGATAGTGCAAGAAAAATTGAAATTAAAAATTTTAATTTGAAAGTGGAAGAAAGTAGGAAAATTCTGAAAAGATTAATTGATATTTCAATTTTTTTATGTACACAAGAGTTACCATTTAGAGGTCATAATGAAACCGAAGAATCTTGTAATAAAGGTCATTTTAAAGAATTAGTTTTACTAATGAGTAAACGAGATGATAAATTAAAAATATTTTTGAAGAAAGATATCAATAATAAATCGGTATTTTATGGTACCTCCAAAACCATTCAAAATGAGCAGTTATGTGACTTTGTTGGTCTTGGCAAGCTGATGTGGGAGCCCGTGTCAGAATGAGAGCTAGTAATATACAAAGGTGTCAAGTATCATAAGTTTTAATTCGAAATATTATGATTTTCCAAATTCATGTGGATTATTTTCCTCGACAAGTATATTCCATACTAATGGATGACAAATAAACATCAGAACATTTTGAAATTTTAATGAAAAATTATGACATGACAATTATGACATCTATGTAAAAACTACTAGCCGTCATTCTGACACGGATCCTCATCTGCTTGCCAAGGCCAACAAAGTCACATGTCTGCTCGCGCCCTATAAGTACACACAAATAATTGAAATTGTTTCTCTTCTTTCGTTCTATAAGAAATTTTATCCTACTATTCTATTATGTTCAAAATTCTTCAAATTCATTGACGGTATTAGCGATATTTCTTAAGGATATATGTAATATTAACATATCTGTAATTTAAATATATAATTAATTAATAATACAATAATATATATTAAATGTACTCTTACCTCCCAGAAAAATCTGACACTGACATTTTGCATTTACATGTCAATTATAAAAATTTAAATATCGCAAATGTTTTTCGGGCAACGAGATTTATTACAACAGTTTATTTTATATTATTATATACTATATCTCCAAACCTATACGAAATATAATAAAAAAATTAAGTGTGTCAGATTGAGAATTTAATCTTTAATATTTGTAGTAACAAATTTTCAAAAAATAATATTTAGAATTTTTTTTTTTAGAAACTACCACTTCCGGTTGTCCAATTGTTACCAGAACCTATTCAACTCTTCCCATTACTGTTAGATTGAGGAATCCGTAGTCAAACAGGTCTTTAGTCTAATAGAATTTGAGAAATCGTGTCTCCAACAACCTCACACACACACACACATCCACACACACACACAAATACACACACACACACACAGACATCATTGTAAAAATGTGAAAATCGGTTTCTATGGACCTTAAATCGTGCTTATTCAATAAAATCTGGATATGCGATTTTTAGCATGAATCCAATACCTCTCTTAGCGAGAGGTAAAAAATAGACTACGAAATTATTAAATCCCCTTTTATTTCTTGGCAAGTAGACAAAACTACCGATATTAGTTGTAAATCACAATTATCAGTAATTTTACGTTATGTAAATGTAAATTCCGGTAATGTGGTAGAAAGATTCATAGGATTTTTTGACGTATGCGCCGGACGAACCGCTGAAAATTTATTTTGTGTACTAACATAGAAATTTAATAAATATGATTTAAAAAATAAATTAATAGCTCAGACTTATGACCGTGCTACAGTAATGGCGGGGGAATTAAACGGACTGCAACAGAAAATTAAAGCTGTAGCACCCCAAGCGATTTTTACGCATTGCTACGCACATGCCTTGAATCTTGTTTTAAGTAAAGCTTGTAGTACTATTTCAGATGTACGTATTTTCTTTTTGTCTCTATCCGGATTTTCGGCTTACTTTTCAAAGTCTACAAAACGTACCAATGTTTTGGATCAAATTTGTGGTAAACGTTTACGTTTAACTTCAAATGCACCTACTAGATGGAATTTTAATTCTCGTGCTATATTTACAGTTCATTCTAATAAGGATAAATTAGTGGAAGTATTTAATTTTATTAGTAATAGCTCCGATTTTGATCAAGTGTCATTCAGAGAAGCAGTTGGTTTAAAAAGTTTGCAAAATTATAAATTTATATTTTTTCTGGAAACGTTTAAACTAATTTTTGAACAGTCTGATATTGTATTTTCTGTTTTACAGAATAAGCTTTCAGATATAACTAGAGGACGTAATCTTTTAAGATGTCTTGTAACTAAATTACAAAAATTCAGAAATACTGATCACTATTTTAATAACATTTATTTCAAATTAAATTTTGAAATATCTGCTGAACGTCGCAAGACTAATGATTTGGCAGATAAACGCCAGCAACAATTATTTTTTGAAATTTTAGACACAGTTATCGCCCAAATTAATATTAGATTCTCCGATTTAGAAAAACTAAAAAAAAATGATCTCTTGGATGTTACAAAATTTTGTTTATATACTAAAAGTTTTCCCGATCAATTATTACAAGATTTACTGCAGCAATATAGCTTTTTTTCAAAAAGACAAATTAAAAAATGAGTTAAATGTTGTCTATGGTGATAATTTAATAGAAAATTGTAAAACTCCGATAGAAATGCTTCAGTTTTTATTTAATAATAATCTTCAACCTTGTATGTCTGAATTCTACAAACTTCTTTGTATCTCGGTTGTTTTACCTACTACATCGGCTTTAGTTGAGAGAAGTTTTTCGGCATTAAAACACATAAAAAATTACACGCGTAACACGATCGGACAAAACAGACTAACAAATATGGCTCAAATTGGTATAGAAAAGGAACTAGTGAAAACGTACAGTAATTCGGAAGAATTTTATGACGAAATTATAGATTATTTTTCACATAACACTAACCGAATATTTCCACTTATACACTGCTCAAAAGAATTAATGGGTCATTTTTTTGTTAATAACTTTTATACTAAGAAAACAAGAATACCCATATTGAGAATTAAAGTTGACTTATGTATTGTTTAAACATCAGTACTTGTTTTATTTGTTTTGATTCTGTCATTATCCTTCTACACTGGTATTAATTAAAGAAGACGCAAAACAGGAGTGAAATTTAGTTCTCTGCGATATTTTATTAATTATTTGCTAAAGTATAGCAGTGAAAGATCGCTAAATTTGTGAGCTATGAATAAAAATAGAGGCAATAGAAGACATTTGAGTCAAATTGAATTGTCTGAAGCCGTTACGTTAATCCAAGAAGGTCGAACACAGCGGTACGTAGCTTGACGTCTAGGAGTTAGCCATTCAGTTATTTGGAGGGCATGGAGAAGATACCAAGAGACCGGTCTTTTATCCAGACGTATTGGGCAAGGCCGCGGAAGATTAACTACTGCTAATGAAGACTGATTTTTGAAACTTCAGGCTCTACGTAAGCGCTTCGCTACAGCTCGAGAGCTACAAAATGAGATCTCTCGTGCAACTGGAACCAGGATTTCTGACCAGACTGTACGAAATAGGCTTCGAGAGAAACATTTATCTTCCCGGATTCCTGTTAAAGTACTATCTTTAACTAGGAAAAAGAGCTCGAATTCTGTATGCTCAGCAACATCGTAGATGGCAACTGAGACACTGGGGGGCTGTACTTTTTACAGATGAATCCAAATTTAATTTATACTCCCATGATGGCCGTATTAGAGTTTGGAGAAGAATAAATGAGCTATACATCCAACATAATATGCAGTCGCGTATTGCTTTTGGAGGTGGTTCAGTTATGGTTTGGGGAGAAATATCGATCAGCGGCAAAACTGAACTGTTTATCATTCGAAACGGCACTTTGACTGCACAGCGCTATATAGACGAAATACTAAATGATCACGTACGACCGTTGGCTCTTGCAGCAACAAATAGGCGTGAAAATTTCGTCTTGATGTAAGATGGAGCCCGCGCGCATTCGGTTAGAGTTGTTACGCAATACCTGCCAGACAACAATATTGAGAAGATGGAATGGCCAGCATGCAGTCCAGACCTCAATCCTATTGAGAATCTATGGGATCAACTAAGACAACGCATTAGAAACCGAATGAACCCACCTGTGACAATAAGAGAACTGGAAGACGCTCTGATGGAGGAATGGCAACAGATTCCACAAGAAAGCATACGCAGACTTATACACAGTATGCCACGCCGATGCCAAGGTGTATTAGATGCTAACGGGGGTAATACACGTTATTAGAGGTGTATTTAACTCTCTACTAGAGTTAAAATTAATAAACCATATGTGATTGTGTTCTTTTTTCATTTATTTTTTAGTAGTGTCCATGCTCTGGATACTCCAGTTTAATGATAAACGTTTATTGTAATGTGAAATTTATAAAAAATTTGAAATAAAGATTTAAGCTACCTATAATTGAATTTTTAAATGAATCGCACATTTAGGAAAATAGTTATTAACAAAAAAAAAATGACCCTTTAATTCTTTAATATGTTCAATAAATATGTAATTTGATATTACGATCCTCTTGTAGTGATAATTATAGAAACAAAATATCGAATTTTACGGTAACTTTATAAACTACATATTGTCACTTTCAATTATATTCTTGGCTTGATATCCCTTCATTTCAATCTCCTTTTTAGTATAAAGAATAAAATAAAATTAAATAATGTATTTTACACAATTAATATTGGATTGTAGCGACAATTGGGGCGATTCCGGCAATCCTATATAATAATCGCGCCATATTGTGCTGTGTTTAGACTTTAGACACTTAAACAGTTCATCCAGGTAAGTCAACAATCCGTTAAATATATTCTTTTTCTCGCTCTTTCCTAAAATGTTCTGTGTTCGGGCAATTTATTTTTGTACATGAAAGGGGAAAAACACGCATTTGCACATCCCTTGAAAAATGTAACTTTCAATTATAATGCATTTGACCTTGAATGAAAAAGAAATTTAGCCTGCGGCGCATTTTTTACCTCTCGCTAAGAGAGGTATTGGATTCATGCTAAAAATCGCATATCCAGATTTTATTGAATAAGCACGTTTTAAGGTCCCTACAATCCGATTTTAACATTTTTACGATGATGTCTGTGTGTGTGTGTGTGTGTGTGTGTGTGTGTGTGTGTGTGTGTGTGTGTGTGTGTGTGTGTGTGTGTGGATGTGTGTGTGTGGGATGTTGGAAGGACGGTTACTCAAAAACTATAAGACTTAAAATTTGTTTAACAACGTATTTCCCAATCGGACATTCATGGGAAGATCTGAAAAGGTTTTGGTAATAATTGGACAACCGGAAGTAGAAGATTCTTGAAAAAAAATCTTCTAAATATTATTTTTTGAAAATTTTTCGTGGTAATATTAAAAAAAATTAAATTCTCTATCTGATACATTTAAATATTTTATTATATATTCCATAGATTTAGAGATAAAAGAAGTATAATATATAAAATAATCTGTTGTAATAAATTTGACAGCCGAAAGAATGCCATGAAAAATAGTTCATAATTTAAATTATTTGTAACTGACAGATAAATGTCAGTGTCAGAAATAATGAGTAATGATAGAAAAATATACTTGGAGAATCCCTTAGTTCTTGATCTGTGACTATTATGGAGATGACAAGTCTAGGTTGAAGGACTTAAATTTGTTTCAAACATTATGGGACAATGTACACCAGTACTATAGACTAGAGTAACTTTGAATTGCGAAAAAGCTATCAAATTCTTCTCAAGTAAGTTGTAAATATTGACAAAATTACACATCGATATAAGAATAATCGGAGTGCAATCTATCCGTCACTTTATTAAAGGGAATTAGTGTTATTTAGATATAACATGTATGAAAAAATAAAATGTAAAAGAAGATATGTAAGAATAGATGCACAATCCATATATACATTTTAGACCGCCCAAAATTAATGTTTTTACTAGAAGAATATGAAGAGAAAGTACACAACGTTGTTCGAATTGAAAATTGCAGTTACCAGCCTAATATTTATATATGGTAAACTCTACTTTGTAATTTATTGTAACATAATTTATGGTAAAATATCTTCATGTTGAGACATGCTATTATTGAATAATAAAGAAGTTTATACGTCATAGATTTATATGAATATATTATTTGTATTTATAAAAATATTCTTTGCTTTATGCATACAGCCAGGTAAAATATACGGCGAGAGGTTATGTGCTGGCCACATCAGATTTTTTTTCTGGATACCTTGCCAAAATTTTAGTGCACGAGCCGCCACTGCTCTGGTGGGAATCAAACACACAACTCCAGGGTCCAAGCGGTAAAGGTCACTTAGAGCGCTGTTCGCTGCCTCGTCAAGCACGGCCACGGATTTTTAATATAATTTAATACATTATCAAGAAATAAGATTTACAATAAATGGATGTGTAACATAAATATTTAAAGTAATATTACGGGTTGCCTACTTTAAAACATTATTCTACTTTATTTTATACAAGTTTAATTTTTTTTTTTAATTTATACATTTTACATTTTGTTGATTATTGTACAAATACCTACTGTATACCTATATATAATCGGGCATATTCTATAATTCAATGGTTAATTTTTAACAACATACTTGATTGGTTGAAATTTTGAACCAATTAAAAAATAACCACTTAATTACAGAATATTTACTAAATGTTGTATTTATTAAGGTATTTTCTGAATGTATTTATAGATTGTAATGATTGCGGTGACGTTCAAATTAGTAAAATTCCATGCACTATTAAAATACGTAATAAACATTTGATTTTAAAATATGTTATTTATTTTGTAAATAACGCAGCAGCTACCAGTAAAGAAATAGGTCATTACATAGCATTTTGTCGCAGAATAGATGCAATGTGGGGAGAGTTATAATAATTAAAAAAAAATATATGAATTTCTAAAAAATGACACAATTATTATACCACATTTACTATTCTACACTGTCTGAAAATCTTCCTTTATATTTAAGTTTGGTTTTGTTAATTATGTATAATACTATACAATAATGAAAATTATATTTAAAATAAATGTACTTTTATAAAATATAAAAATATTTTTTAATTTTTCCTATTATTATAATATACCGAACATCTCTCAATTGTGTCATTCGAAATAATTAATTTATTTATTAATATATTACAATATAATTATATATAATTTGTATTGTAGTATATTAATAAATTAAACAATTTTTTCGACTGAGACAATTTGAAATGTCTCGATTGTTAGAAATTATTAGTAAAAGAAAAAAATTGATCAAAATCAGTTTTTCATCATTATCTAATAGAAAATTTAGACAAAAATTATCCCATTAGGAGGCTATTTTAGTAGTATATTTCTTACCGGGATAAAATACATGAGGCACTAACTATAGGCAAAAAAAAATATTTTGCAAATTTGAAATACTATTGGATATTGGTTTATACTTCTTTCGATCACTTTTTATACTCTTTCGAATGACGACGCTTACCAAATTACCATTATTCGATTTTGACTTATAATGAGAAAATTATAATTTTTATATAAGCGCATTAATTCAACTGAATTATGTGCGTCCGTGAAGTTATATTATTACGGAAATGGCAGGATCACTATTTTCTTTTTACCTCTCGCTAAGAGAGGTATTGGATTCATGCTAAAAATCGCATATCCAGATTTTATTGAATAAGCACGTTTTAAGGTCCCTACAATCCGATTTTAACATTTTTACGATGATGTCTGTGTGTGTGTGTGTGTGTGTGTGGATGTGTGTGTGTGGGATGTTGGAAGGACGGTTACTCAAAAACTATAAGACTTAAAATTTGTTTAACAACGTATTTCCCAATCGGACATTCATGGGAAGATCTGAAAAGGTTTTGGTAACAATTGGACAACCGGAAGTAGAAGATTCTTGAAAAAAAATCTTCTAAATATTATTTTTTGAAAATTTTTCTTGATAATATTAAAGAAAAATAAATTTTCTTTCTGATACATTTAAATATTTTTATACATATTTTATAGATTTAGAGATAAAAGGAATATAATATATAAAATAATGTTGTAATTAATTTTACAACCGAAAGGATGCCATGAAAAATAGTGGATAATTTAAATTATTTATAACTGACAGATAAATGTCAGTGTCAGAAATAATGAATAATGAAAGAAAAATGTATTTGGAGAATCCCTTAATCTGTGACTATTATGGAGATGACAAGTCTAGGTTGAAGGACTTAAATTTGTTTCAAACATTATGGGACAATGTACACCAGTACTATAGACTAGAGTAACTTTGAATTGCGAAAAAGCTATCAAATTCTTCTCAAGTAAGTTGTAAATATTGACAAAATTACATATCGATATAAGAACAATCGGAGTGCAATCTATCCGTCACTTTATTAAAGGGAATTAGTGTTATTTAGATATAACATGTATGAAAAAATAAAATGTAAAAGAAGATATGTAAGAATAGATGCACAATCCATATATACATTTTAGACCGCCCAAAATTAATGTTTTTACTAGAAGAATATGAAGAGAAAGTAAACAACGTTGTTCGAATTGAAAATTGCAGTTACCAGCCTAATATTTATATATGGTAAACTCTACTTTGTAATTTATTGTAACATAATTTATGGTAAAATATCTTCATGTTGAGACATGCTATTATTGAATAATAAAGAAGTTTATACGTCATAGATTTATATGAATATATTATTTGTATTTATAAAAATATTCTTTGTTTTATGCATACAGCCAGGTAAAATATACGGCGAGAGGTTATGTGCTGGCCACATCAGATTTTTTTTCATGCAGCGAGCTCAAATTGAGGGCAAACAATCGCACATCGTTCCTAAGTTTGTGCTCTCTAATTTTATTTATGAATCACAAACGAATGTGTTATAAAATATTGTTTGTGCTTCTATGTGTCCTCTAACTTCACGTATCTGCCGAGAAAGTGGCGTGAAATATAAATTCATTTTGAATCAGTATAAACTTTAAATTTTATTTCTGAAATAAACAAATATATCATCACGGCATATTAACCATTGCAGGGTGTGCCAATCTGCTTTGTACTCAGATATCGGTAATGATGAAATATTTGTATCGTGCGGGCGCGTCGCCTCACGGCCTCTCATTGCTGGCGCGGAGAGTGCACCAAAGGTACAATTTTTGTGCCATTTAAAATTAATTGGACCCGGTTCTGCAGATTTGCGACTTGTAATTAATACTTAATACAATAATTTATTGAAGACCATATCAAGAAATGTGAAAAATATTTTGCACTGTACAGAAATAATTAAAGAACTCAATATGGTAATGTCTTCATTTAAACATGTATACAGTACAGTATTTAAATAAATAACTACAAATCTCAAACTGCACGGCGACAAAACTTAAACACATAGTACTCAAGAACACAAAATATGAATTATTATTATTACAAGAGTTAATTTTGTATATCAAAAATCTGATGTGACCAACATAATACCTCCCGTCATTTAATTTTTATTAATTTAAATAGATACCTATGGGGTCGCGTGCCTGAGAGTCTGAACGGGAATCTGGGAAACCGGATTCTATCCCGGTCAACGCCAAATGTTGCGAATTTTAAATGGCACAAAATTGACCCCTGTGATGCATTCTCCACGCCAGCAATAAGTGCTCGTGATGTGCGATGTTCATCCACTTTTTCACATATCTATCCTCTTCTATCTCCTTTTTTATTTAAATTGACACTACACTATTTCAACATTCTTTGACGAATCTTATCCTTTCGCTAAAGAAAGTGATATCTTGTTGCTTTCCTACGGTGCAAACATCTAAGATTGTCGCCATGATGTAAATTCGCCTGGTTCACTTACATACATCATTTCTTCTACTGGGCACTGTCAACTTCTGCAAGGAAGTCTCCTCACTACGCAGAAGGTACAAATATTTCATATGATCTTTTTCTTTTTTCACCTTCCTATAATAATATAATAATGCTAATATGAAAAATAATGTACTTACCGAAAATATATTGAATGATAAAGCACTATATTGCAATAAAGATATAAATTCGCAAATAACAGTTTTAAATGTCAACAAATTTCTCACGATGCAATAAAGAATTGTAGAAAATTTACAGCAGTTCTCAAACATATATCTTTTTATAGCATAGCCGAACATTTACTGAAACCATTAACGGCAATATTCAACGCTGCACTTAAAAGTAATATTTTCCTTGAGAAATTAAAAATAGGAAGACTGTCCAATTTTTAAGTCGGGTTGTCCTACTTCCATTGAAAACTATAGACCAATAACAATTTTATCCGTATTTTCAAAAATATTCAAACGGGTGTTATACGACAAATTATATAACCATATAAGTAGTGTTTTAACATATAAACAACACGGTTTCGTCAAAAACAAATCAACGATTACTAATTTATATATACTTTTTAAAGATGTTTCGAAAGCTATGGACAGCAAATCCCAACTAGATGCGGTATACACGGACCTTACAAAAGCTTTCGATAAAGTTGACCACTCTGTACTGCTCACTAAAATGAAAAGTCTTCACTGTTTAATAAACTTTTTCAAATGTTGTTTACGTAACAGAACACATTATGTAGCATATAATAATAATAATAATAATAATAATAATAATAATAATAATAATAATAATAATAATAATAATAATAATAATAATAATAATAATAATAATAATAATAATAATAATAATAATAATAATAATAATAATAATAATAATAATAATAATAATAATAATAATAATAATAATAATAATAATAATAATAATAATAATAATAATAATAATAATAATAATAATAATAATAATAATAATAATAATAATAATAATAATAATAATAATAATAATAATAATAATAATAATAATAATAATAATAATAATAATAATAATAATAATAATAATAATAATAATAATAATAATAATAATAATAATAATAATAATAATAATAATAATAATAATAATAATAATAATAATAATAATAATAATAATAATAATAATAATAATAATAATAATAATAATAATAATAATAATAATAATAATAATAATAATAATAATAATAATAATAATAATAATAATAATAATAATAATAATAATAATAATAATAATAATAATAATAATAATAATAATAATAATAATAATAATAATAATAATAATAATAATAATAATAATAATAATAATAATAATAATAATAATAATAATAATAATAATAATAATAATAATAATAATAATAATAATAATAATAATAATAATAATAATAATAATAATAATAATAATAATAATAATAATAATAATAATAATAATAATAATAATAATAATAATAATAATAATAATAATAATAATAATAATAATAATAATAATAATAATAATAATAATAATAATAATAATAATAATAATAATAATAATAATAATAATAATAATAATAATAATAATAATAATAATAATAATAATAATAATAATAATAATAATAATAATAATAATAATAATAATAATAATAATAATAATAATAATAATAATAATAAGAAATCAATAAAAATTACACGCACATCAGGAATCCCTCAAGGGACACTCCTAGGGCCCCTTATGTTCTTAATGTTTATTAACGATTTACCTTCAGTTCATTTTTCCAACTGTTTACTATATGCAGATGACGTAAAAATGTATTCTATAATTCATGATATTGACGATTGTAATAATTTTCAAAAATATATAGATTTTGTAAGCACATGGTGCAAGAAAAATAAACTACAGTTCAATATAAGCAAATGTAAAACACTTAGTTGCAATAAAAAAGGGAATTTATTAACTTTGAATATTCTATCGAACGAGTAGAAATAATTAAAGATTTAGGAATTAGATGTAAACTGGAGTACACATCCGTAAATTGGTTTACCACAACTGCTACTCATTCTGCTATGATAGAAGAAGTACAGAAAAAATTACTAAGTATCTATATTTCAAGAGATTTCATGAATTTTCTAGACGTTACATATGATGAGCATAGAGATATATTTAATACTAGTCTTTTACAAACAAGAAGAGAATTTATATATATATATATATATATATATATATATATATATATATATATATATATATATATATATATATATATATATGTGAGTCACCGAAATCGCCGTCTTCGATATCTCCCTTGTCGTTAGAAATACAGCATAAGTTTGTTAACAGAATTTATTCGACTACTCAAGGAGCATAACGTAAAATTATTTTCACATATACAGGGTGTTGCATTACGGTTCGGCGAAATATGTTTGTCTTTTTTTAAATGGAACACCCTATATATTTTTATATATTTTGAATTTTATTTTATTCACCTATACGAACATATGAATTTTGTTTTAGTTTTCCACGGCGTTGCCAAGTTATTCCGTTTTTTCTCTAAAAAAGACCGAATACACGCATTGCTTTATAAAGGCTTACTGAAGTTATTTTAATAGTAAGAATTAAGAATTTTCTTTTCAGTATAACTGTAATTATACTCTATGTTCTGACATATTTTTTTTTAAATGTAATTATACAGGCTGTTCAATAAAGCGAATCAAATGTGCTCAATTTCAAATGACCATAACTCGTCATTTTCAAATGGAACACCCTATATTTTATTATTCAGTTGTGTGTATTTTTGTATTATCTTCATATGTTATTAAGGGTATCCTATACCTAAAACCAATAATTTCGGAGATTTTCACTATTTTTCTCTAAATTTATACATATATTCACTTAAAAATTAAATCTAGTATGCCATTGATATTGTTTTTTGAATAAGAAACAATTGTAGTAATGATAGTATTTTCATTAGCCAGGTTATTATTAATAACAGAGGGATTAAGTAAATTAATTTATTAATATGAGTCTCTCACAAGAAGAACTTACCAATATGGTGTATGCTGGTCAGGCCAGGCGTCACCTCACGGGCACTCAATGCTGGCGTGGAGAGTGCGCAAGAAGAACTTACGAATATGGTGTACGCACTTGAAGAAGCGGCAACAAACCCTCTTTTGGCATCAAGAATTTATGCACAACGGTTTCTGGGAAGACGACATCCAAATCCGCGTTCTTTTGAAAAACTAAGGGAAAGGTTTGAAAGAACTGGTCTTGTTCAGTACGACAAAAGAGGGTTTCTTTCCGCTTTTCCAAGTGCGTACACCATATTCGTAAGTTCTTCTTTCGAGAGACTCATATTAATAAATTAATTTACTTAATCCCACTGTTATTAATAATAACCTGGCTAATGAAAATACTATCATTACTGCAATTGTTTCTTATTCAAAAAACAATATCAATGGCATACTAGATTTAATTTTTAAGTGAATATATGTATAAATTTAGAGAAAAATAGTGAAAATCTCTGAAATTATTGGTTTTAGGTATAGGATACCCTTAATAACATATGAAGATAATACAAAAATACACACAAATGAATAATAAAATATAGGGTGTTCCATTTGAAAATGACGAGTTATGGTCATTTGAAATTGAGCACATTTGATTCGCTTTATTGAACAGCCTGTATAATTACATTTAAAAAAAAATATGTCAGAACATAGAGTATAATTACAGTTATACTGAAAAGAAAATTCTTAATTCTTACTATTAAAATAACTTCAGTAAGCCTTTATAAAGCAATGCGTGTATTCGGTCTTTTTTAGAGAAAAAACGGAATAACTTGGCAACGCCGTGGAAAACTAAAACAAAATTCATATGTTCGTATAGGTGAATAAAATACAATTCAAAATATATAGGGTGTTCCATTTAAAAAAAGACAAACATATTTCGCCGAACCGTAATGCAACACCCTGTATATGTGAAAATAATTTTACGTTATGCTCCTTGAGTAGTCGAATAAATTCTGTTAACAAACTTATGCTGTATTTCTAACGACAAGGGAGATATCGAAGACGGCGATTTCGGTGACACCCTATATATATATATATATATATATATATATATATATATATATATATATATATATATATATATATATATATATATATATATATATATTATAATAAATTTAGTAAATGGAAATATTTATCTGATTGAAATATTACAAGAAATTAATTTCTCCGTTCCAAATATGGTATTAGGACCACGATTTATATTGTTCGAAATTAAAAAATCATGTCTCCAATTAAATGAAATTTTAAATGTAGTGAATGATGTAATTCTTACATAAAGATTTTGATTTGTTTAATTCTAACAAAATTGATGTATTTAATATATTTTTTAAGATTTAGAATAAGTTATACATACATTGTAAAATGTTTATACTATGAACTGTTAATATGTAAATGGGGATTACCCTGTTTATTATCAGTATAAATAAACTTATTATTATTTTGATATTCAAATTTGAGAATTACTGTACTGTACTACTAATGACATCCATGAAAAGGTCAGGAAGTATTTTCACATACTACTAGATTGAAAATGTATTATCACGATTCTGAATTCTGAGTAATTATATAAAAAAGTTATGCAGGCATACGCGTTCGAATATTTTTATCGTATTTTGAATTGTGTCTTCCGCCTACTAAAGGAGAGAATATTCAATGAACGTGCTAAAAATATACATTCGAGCTTTCGGTGAATAAGCATATAATTCTCTAGACTCCAATTTGTCATTTTCATGATAATGGTGGGTGTATATGTGTGAATAAGTGTAGGTATTGTCCTCTTTCTATCTCAATAATATAACAATCCAGAAAAAATTGAAAGTTGTTCAGAATTATAAGAATACAAAAACGGTTAAATGTGCAAAAAAGATCTATTTTAAACAAATTTAAAGAACAGAAAAAATATGCAAGTATTTCTCATAGCAATCCAATTCTAGGTATGTGTCATTGTTGCATATTCATAACAAATAAATATTATAGCAAATTTTAGTTCAAGTTGAACTTATGATTGAAATATTGGAACATTTGATTTGCCCGTGAACAGTGGAAATGAAAGGTCTGATATATGATTGTTATGGCAACGCAGACATATATTATTTTGCGTGTTATAGTGTTGAGGTCGTAAAGTCCGGATCACGGTGCCTAATATCCATTATTTATGATTCGAGGGCGCTCGGTCGTGAGCTGGCGAAGAACTAGTAGATGACCAGAAATAATTTTTATTGTCCCTAGGGTAAGCTTTTGTCCGGTATTCCATTCTGGAAGTTATAAAAAATGAAGCTAACGTTAAGCACACTTTTTTCGTGTGAAAATATTTATGGTTATGTGCTTATGTCTGGGCCTGAATAATTAAATTTGTATTTTTCTGTGGTATACGGTATTTCGTACGTAACATTTGTATTTTAAAGGAAAATGTATGCAATATGCAAATTTGGCTTAATTTTAGCTTTCTTGTAGAATTTAATATATTTAAATAAAAATGGGAAAAATGTAAATTGTCCAAAATGTAATAAATTCAGAATATAAGTTAACTTTTGCTTATTAAGAAAAATAATAGTAAATATTTCTTTTGTAGAAAGATAATAACAAATAATAAATTCTTTATTCCGTACTGTTATTTATAATTTAATAAAGTACGTGCTTTGACTGACAAAACCCGACAAAAAATATAACTGGGATAAAATATTTCACAATTTATATCATTTTTGCTTTATTTTTATCAAGTGTAAACAACTTCATCCGTTGAATTATTTATTTTTTATTAAATTTTGTTGCCTTAGTAAAATTCTTTCCTTTTACGTCGGTTGTGATGGGCGTAATTGGTATGATGAAAAAAGTTATACCGAAAAAATTGATTCGTCTGAGCAACAAGACATTCTGTCATTTTATAATCCTACCTTTACAATGATTTTGCTGTTATTGACATTCTGTCCATTAACTTGAAAATAAATGAATTGTTCAATAATTGTTTTGTTTCATAAAAATAATTTTTTCTCCATGTTATTTATTTTACGAGAGAATTTATCACCAAATACAAACACTTTGAAAGTAGAAAAACAAAACTGTTTCATGCATCAATTGTAGAACAAATTGGTTTAGATACGCTATTCCAAACAAAAAAAAAATAGATAAGAGCGTCACATCAAAAACTATATCCGGATTACCAAATAAAATATATTTATGTACATGAAAACCGTCCTTAAACTTTTTGTAGCTGTTTAATAGTAAATTCATAAATGAAAACGAAATCACTAAATCGCCACGTGCAACATAAGGCAAATAATTATAAAAATGTTGAAATGTGAATTCAAAAATTGTAGAATGTGCTTCTGGAATCTGATTTACTATTTCTAACTTCTTCATCTATCGGTAGCGAAAAGAAAATGTTTTTATATCATTTCGAATCACGAAGCTTACATCAAACACATTTTCACTCAGCAACTGATTAAAGACACGTGTGCTGAAGGCAGGTCAAATAAATGTGTACCATTAAAAATAATAACGATATATGCTGCATATTTGTATATCCGTGGACAGATTTAAAGTATCTTCTAGGTATTTAGTATAATTTATATTATTGACATTACAAGTCAGCAAGGCAATAACCATGATGCGTTGCTCTATATTAACTAAAACGGCGGGAACGCATTTTCTCCGAAAATTCCTCGTTCATACCAATGGGAATCTATACGCAAAAGAATCGCAAAAAAATTTAAAAACTCATATTGTATTTCGCAGAAAGTAAGTTGTTTGTTTGCATATGAAAGTATTGAAATTAGTAAAATATAGTCCATAATCGTTTATGTCCATTTCTTTGCTTAAGATGCTGAGCGAAAACATCTTATTTATTTATCTATATTATTTACTGCGGCGTACAGTTCAGACCCATTTATTTTAACAATTAGGTGACTAGTTACTAGTTACCTATGTTTGTATATAGTCCTGATATTCCCGGTTTCAAATAGAGATATTTTAAATATACGTACCTACGTCTATAATGTTACAATGGAGAATTCTACTAACAAAAATAGTGCCTTATTTTTAAATCACATTGCTCTCTCTGTATTGGGCTTTCAAATAAGAATACGCCACTAGTGGCAGTATTCTGAACTAGAGGTAAGATATAAAATTGTTTACATGTGTAACATATATCTTGTGGATTGAAAGAAGGTGTTCACAGCGCTGTAATTATTTCATTTTAAAATAATGTACAAAATATTGTTAAAATAGGGGTAAGTTTTTATTTCAATTAAAATTAATAAGTGAATTATTTTATAATTTTTATTGTAAAAATTATTAAAAGTGAAAATAATTGTTTCATTTTAAATAGAATCTACAAATAACCGCTAATATAAATAAAAGGTAAGTTCTTGTTTTAATTAAAATTAATAAGCAAATTATGACAAATTCAACATATTAGATGTTAATGTTATGATCGTATTTTCATTCAAAATAACTATTGAAAACAGGATAACATGCGCCGTTTATGGCCGTAAGATTACGCCACATAAAAATAGAAAACTAAGATTTCATCTTTTTTACTAAAATTAATATAAAAAAAACTAAACACAGATACTGTTAACCTACAACTACTTACTAATTATCCTTATTGAATGAAAACATTAATAAAACTTAAACTACAACTACGAGAAACTTTAAACTAAACTCTGCCGTAATTAATAAAACAAACACTAAACTAAAAGACAAAATAACTCAAGAAACCAAGAACATTATTCTGACAGTAATGATACTCTTATGGAAGCCAGAGCTAGCGAAAAGTGTAACTTTGGTCATGATTTTGATATTTGTTGTGAGTGCCATCTCTTGATAATTTGGAAGCCCAATACAATTTTACACCGAAGTTTATAATAGGCATTCGGTAATGATGAATACCCAATATATATATATATATATATATATATATATATATATATATATATATATATATATATATATATATTATTTCAATTCATTTAAAACTTTTTAAATAATTGGATCCTAAATGAATTACAAATAGCTTAGATATAATTGTTAAAGAGACTGATTCTGCTGCTTCTACAAATGGTTCATCACCTGTTGCTTGAGCATTCCAATGCTTATCTGTATAATGTATGTATAGTAACTAAAAAATATTGTAAATATCATTATTATTTTCTGTTTTCTGTTGACAGCAGTAACATTAGTTCTAATATTTCAATTCACTGTTAAATTGCTTGATAAAAACTTTATTAATTTTTACGCAGCATTATTCAAATTTTTATAAAACAAAAGTTTTTATATAAATGAATAAACATTAAATTTTACTGTTATGAAAAACTAATATTTGTTGTATATTTTATATAGGCTAACTATTGTGATGCTTGTATATACATTGTTTAATTTTTTTATATATTACCGACAAATTAGTTTTTTAACCAATATCTCGACTAATATAAATAAAATAATATATATTAGTATTAGAAAACGATTGAAAGATATTTATACAATTTTGATAGATATTTTTTTCGATAGATCACAATATATTTTACTTCCATTATTTCATTTAATTTAATTTACAACTAACAATTATTGGCTAAAACTCATTGGCCCGTACTACGATCACGGTTTTAACTAAAACGCTGTTTTAAAAAATGTCAAATTCAAATTTCAACATTTAATTTTGCACGTATGTTTGAAGATCGATTTTTAAAAAAATATTTGTTTGAATACAAACTATGTTCTGCTTTTAAAACATATTTTGATAAATTCGATATTATTTATTATTGTTATTAAATAATGATATCTGACACTTCTTAAAACAGCGTTTTAGTTAAAACCGTGATCGTAGTACGGGCCATTATGTATAATATCAAGATGTTTTGTATAAAAACAAATTATTAGAACAGAGGTTCATTTTGACACTGAATTAAGAAGTACAAAAAAGCTGCTAATAAGAAAATATTATCGATACAAAATGAATAATTTCTGCAATAAAGTTACGACATAGAGAAACTACAATTTACACAAAAAAAGTTGTACAATGAAAAAAAGTTAGATTTTGTCATTACCTAGTTATTATTATTTGTATATAAGATTTTTTTGTAGGTTTCAACCATGATATATATTTTTTTTGTACATAATGTTATATAAATAAATCTGACTTGTACGGATCAAATTTGTACAACTTAAAACTTTTTATGTGGATAATCCAATATTAAAACATGAGTTACAGAAGGCAACATATTCTAGTACGAGTTACAAATTAGCTCACGAGCGCACAGCGACAAATGAGCGAACGAACGAGTGCTTGAATTGCTCTTTGTAACGCGTGTTTTATACTATTTTCTATGTTGAGACTTTCTTTTATATTGTTTCCTTATAAATATATTTGACAATTTCTATTACGGGACATTTTTGATAAAATTATTACGTTGGTGATTTGTGTATTTTTAAACTGTCCGTTGCCTAAATATTTAGTGTATTTACCTATTGCAGTCATGCCAATCTCAAATAACAAAATATCACCAAAAAGCGTTTAAAAATGAAGCTACTAACAATATGCGTGCTAATTAGAATGTGACATTCTAATTCCGTAACAGAGAAATACTTTTTTTTTGTAAAAAACACTCTTTTATTTTACACAAACATCTTTTGTTGTACGCATCAAATCCCAGCCGTACTTAATTAAGCACTATTGTTAAAAGATAAAATAACATACAAGGCATAATGTTAATTAAGTATTCTTTTTCTTAGAAACGTTGAGCTTCACGATGTTTTATAACTGGAGGCCATAGTCGCAACATACACACATACCTATTATTTGAAGGAGTACTAGGAGTAGAATTCATATTTATTTAATGAAAAATAGAAAAAAAAATCAAATTAAATTGTTACGTTCTGAGATCAAAGCTCCTTGATAAATATGTAAATACTTAAGGTCAAAACTCGTAACTCGTCGCGATATATTGCCACTACGCAGCAAATGTTACAGACATTAAGAAAAACGTTTGCAAAATGCATAAACTGCAGGGAAATTGAAGTGTTTATATTTTCCCGCAACTTAAAACAGTTTTCATTCTAACCTCATATACGTACACTGATAACTTTTTCGAGCATTTCTTTGGGTATACGGTGAATTTCTGCGCGGATTGTCTCCTTTGGGGTTTCCAGATTCCTTGGACAGTATTTCTCAACCCCGACTTTAATATATCACCTCACAGAAAAAGACGCACGGAGTAAAATTTTGCAAGCACGCGGGTCACGAAATATCGTCTTTTAGGGAGATCAAACGCCCGGGGAAAATTTCCCTCGAAAACTGCATTGATGCTCGCACTGTTTGCGCCCATCCTGCTGGAACCAGATATACTTCAGACCAAGTTTTTCAAAAGTTCGGGCAAAAATATTGTGGAGGATGCTCACATACCTTTCAGAATTGATGGTAACTGCCCAATCTAGCTGTGTAAGAAAATGATAATTCTAAATAGAACTAACTCACAAATATAACAGATTTGTACTGAAACCATAATTTAAGTTTATAAAATGGTTATTTATTTGTTTTTGCTCTGTACTCGCCGTGTCACACTTTATTCTGTAGAATAGAAATATCTAGCAAAAATCTAAAAATGAATAACAAACAATATAAAATGCAGCACAACGGTGCAATTAATTCTCTTTTATAATTAGAGATATCAAAGAACAGTGCAGTAATTAACTTAAATTCATGTAGTATACTATAAATATTTATATAAAATATGATGTTATCAAATAAATTTAAAACAAAAAACGTAAATTTTCATAAAAGTGAAGGGTCTTTTAGTCTTGAATGCAGTTAAAATCTGAAGTACTAACTCTTTTCCGTATTATAATTACTAAGCAGTGCAAGCATGTAAACCGGAAGTGTTTGAAATAGCAGGGAGTTTACCATGAGTTATAGGTGACAAGACGAAATAAACGTTCTCATGTGGCTATCTACTAAATGCGCTCAACTACGTGGTAATCGTCTTGGTGGTGAAATGTTTATGTTTATTGCTCCTAAGCAACACAGGTACATAAAGTTACATGCATCTTAAAAGTTCCATTACTAGCCTCATGTTATAGGTTAATATCTTGAATAAAGAAGACAGCTGCAAAGCAAATAATTTTATTTTAAGAGCAGAAAAAATGAGTATATAAAAGAAAAGTTGCACTGGCCTATGGAAAATTATATGAGTTTTTAATAAATAAACACATTTTGTGGTCTCTGGAGTACGAATTTCTCCTGCCGTATGAAGAGTTGATTAGATTTTGATTACGAATCTTCAATATACAGAGTTATTGAAAATAGTCTTATCAAATGAGTAAAGTTTATAAAACATTATGTGTATTGTATGAATACAGAACATAAACAGACACGTGTCAACGTGTGACCTAAAGACCCACGAAACAATATGAATATTATTAGAGCAACTCGAATGAAATGAAATAGCATAATACTCGTACATGATATTTAGTTATTTTTTATTCTATCCTGCGATATATTCTATTCCGTACAAGTATAACTGGTTTAAAACGTTTAGATTGTTGTTGTAATTTCTCTATAATCTGTGCATTTCTATTCGTTCCAATTCTATCCAGTTTATAAATTACAACCATTTAGAGCAATTATGTTGTCATTCTTCCTGCTTCGTAGTTAAAAATAGACGAGGAATATATTTTTCAAATATGTTTTTTTTTTATAAAATGAAATCTATAAACATATATATAGTGTTAAAGTGCATTACTTATACCATGAGTTTCAGCTAAGATGCAATTTTACTATTATGTTATTAAAGTATACTATAGATAATATTTATACATACTGTATCATTCCAGATGAAAAAATACAACATAGGTTGTCAATCTTGTCAATATCAAATGAACTTTCTTGTCATCACGTTTTATGACAACTTATGTTGCATTTTAACTGAGACGGTACAATACGTGTAACTAATGTCCATATTAATGACAGAAGAGAAAATATTGCATCTTAGCTGATACTCACGGTATATTCTGAAATATTTTATTTCGTATTTGTACGTTATATCTTAAGCCGGTATCCCACTGTAAAAATTTTTATCAAAATTTTTATAAATTTTTTTATAAAAACGTTCCATGAAAAGTGCTGCATCCCACTGCAAAAAAATTTACGCGTTTTGATGGAGTGTTGCATAGCTCATGAAACAGAACTGGCGCCAAAGAGACTACTAAACTTCATTTTGTGGCCACTGTTCTGCAGGGTAGTTGCGTTATTATAATTTCATTATGATTAACGTCAATTCAAATGAAAAATTGTTAGCTGCAGTAATTGTTGGACTAATGGGTTATACAGTTATGCAAAAAATAAAAAAAACAGAACGTCGCTGGTGGACTAGACCATGGCTGGAAAGAAGAAATAAAAATCGCGGTGTTTTAGCTATGGCACGCAACGAATTACGAATAGAAGATGAAACAAATTACAGAAATTTTCTTCGAATGAAAGAAGAACATTTCTTAAAAATTTTGGACATGGTTCGAAATAAAATTGAGAAACGTGACACTCATCTAAGGCAGTGTATTTCGGCATATGACAGGTGGGCATTTGTTTTATTATTTATCTAGTTGCATATGTACACATATATTTTGTAAAATTAGTTCTTTATCGTCACTACTTAGGGTACGACACGAGTATACAGATCTTAAAATGCTTGAAAGAGGCTGATTTGTATGGACTTCTCCTTTACTTCATATTTTATTTTTGCAAATTTGTACAGGTAATTCAAAATACACTTACTGCAAAATATAGATCAAGATATTTATACTTATACTACCTAAAGTTATTGGTTGAAAAACTTTGTTGGTTACGATTAATGAGTATTCTAATAGGATTCGGTCGGAATTTCAAAGTGACATGCCCAAATAAATCAGCTGTTTCGAAACGTTTCAAATTCGCCATACTCACTTGTTTGTTGGCACCCTATTAAAACAGAACACTAGAATTAATTTGTTTCGATATTTATACGAATATTTGCAATTTCAGATTAGCCGTAACATTGCGATTTTTAGCCACAGGGGAAACTTTTAAAAGTTTAAGTTTTTCAACCCGAATTGCACAAAATACGTTAAGTAAAATAATCCCAGAGGTCTTGTATGCAATTGTGGAATGTATGAGGGAAAAATATATGAAGGTATGTATTTTAATACATAATTTTATTTATATTTATACTATAGTTATGTACATGCATATATAATTTTTACAACAACGCTTCTTCTTCGCTGTTTATTATTGCTTTCATAATGGCATGCTTGCATTTAAGTTGCAACGCTTTTGTTGGCAAACTTCTTATAGAATTTGCCACTAATTCTCCAAAATTTTGCCACTCGTCGTTTTTGCTATCAGCACAGTTTTTTTAAAGCTGCACCAGCAGATTGTAAAAATTTATCCGTACTTCCGGAATCATTTCGTTTTCTTTTGCCACAACGTTCACCTGATGTTGATGGTGTTGACAGCGGAATATCTTGAACCTAAAAAATACAAATAAGAATCTCAGTAATTTTCTATTGCAGGTGCCCTGTACTGAAGCGGAGTGGGAAGAAATAGCAGATAAATTTGACAAACAATGGAATTTCCCGAATTGTTTAGGTGCTTTAGATGGGAAGCACATTGTTTTTCGACCTCCAAAAACTACGGGATCTTTTTACAGAAACTACAAGGGCACAGATAGTATTGTCCTTTTGGCACTCGTTGATGCAAACTACAAATTTTTGTATGTGGATATAGGCACTAACGGAAGAATAAGCGACGGTGGTGTGTTTTCTCGAAGTGAACTATCTTTGGCAATAGAAAATAATACTTTAAATTTTCCACCAAACAAAACATTGCCAGGTAGAAACTTTGATATGCCCTTTGTAATTGTGGCAGATGACGCTTTCCCCTTAAAAAATCGAATAATGAAACCATACAGATACAGAGGTTTAACCAACGAACAAAAAATATATAACTATAGAGTAAGTAGAGCCCGCAGAGTTGTGGAAAATGCATTTGGCATTCTTGCAAATAGATTTCGTGTTCTATTAATTCCAATAAATTTAATGGTTGAAAAGGTAGAACTAGTAACAACAGTATGTTGCATTTTACACAATTTTCTAAATGAAGAAGCCAAGGAGTACTACTTGCAATTCAATGAGAATGACGATAATTCATGTGCCCTTGCGTCGGTAGCTCAACAAGGAGGAAATAAAGTAGGAAGATCTCCACTCAACATTCGCCAGGAGTTTCAAGATTATTTTAATACAAATGGTGCAGTAAATTAGCAACAAGATCGTGTTAACAGAAATCTTATGTAAATTAATGTATATAAATATAAAACTTACTTTCTCATTTTGATGCACATCTTTCACTTCAATATTCTCTACAACTCCCACCCACGATTCCGTGTCTTCAACAACTGTTGGTTCTTCTCCAGCTAAATTATTTGTTAAATTTTTCAAGGAAACATTCAGTTCCCCTTTCCTAGCTTGTACGTGATCTTTTAAAAACAATAAACTTTCAAAAAATTCGAAAGAAGATGGGGTGTCATCGGTTCCGCTGCCGCTCGGCTTCAGTTTCTGTTTTGCCAGTTCACTTGTAAATCTCGTTCTTAAAGCATTAATTTTAGATTTTATATGATTATCTATAAAATAACATAATTATTTATAAATATGCGATGTTCATAGGTTATTAAATATATATTTAGTTTTACCTGTTACACCAACTTTAATTGGAGCAAGTTCTTTAATAATCCTTTCTATCGCACTTTGCCTGGCGTTTTTATTGTAATATTCAGGCGATTTTATATGGTATAAAACTTCTTCATTTCTGTATAAATCAATTAAAAATGCTGCTTGTTCTGAAGACCACCCACTACACATTTTAATTTTGCTTTTTTATTATTGTCAATTTCAATATATTATCACACGCTCGCTGCTATTCAAAGAACGGGGACTAACAACAATGCTGTCATGTCTCTAGAAAATAATTTTGCACATGGTTCAAGCAACCGCATTGCGCATGCCCGCATCCACATCCAATCAGAACGGTTCTTTCATCAAAATAAATACAGACAGCTGTATTGATGTGACGTCACATAAAAAATTTTATGTGACGTCACGTAAATACAGTTTCTATAAAAATTACTGTCAAAACTGTTTTTATCAAAATATTTACGTAAATTTTTATAAAAATTTTACAGTGAGATACCGGCTTTATTTATACTTGGTTGATTTCTTATGTGTAACGTCTGTCTGCTGTTCTTTTTCCGATATCTAAAAATTCTAAGAATTTTAACATAAGCTATTTTATATACAGGTCTGTTCTTTCTTAATAACTCGATTATTTTAAATATTATGGAAAAAATTGTCAAATAAAGTTTATTTTAAATTAAAATGTCTATAAATCTGCGGTATAGGTTCTTCTGTAAGGTGTTAATTTTTCACGCAATGGAATGTAACTTTATAGTTTCAAATAGAACAGCCTATACATTTATTCAAATTTGAACAGTATATGAAATTTACCATCTATTAGTATAAAAACAATCACATGTTTTATTATTAAAAAATACATTGGTGAATGATTTAAATATCAAATTTTCATTAAATACAGAAGACTTTGCTTTTCATTATTTTTACATTACACCTTTTAAATTTAAAGAAAATATTTCAACTATTTCAATACAATATTACAATATTACACCTGTTATTTAACATTATTAGATGGCTAATTCAAGAAATATTATTGCAAAGCTTTCTGTTTTTAATAATAATATAATATTTTAACCATTCGCCATTGTATTTTTTAATATATAATACATGATTATTTTTATACTATTATAAATTTCACGTACTCTTCTATTTGAAAGATAGTTAAAAATTCAACATACTCTCAAGATGGATTAATTGAATCCGAAATATCGGTTTTAGTTGAAACTTAAATAAAAAACCTTGACTGATTCTTCAATATTTTACTACCTGTATTATATATTTAAAGACGATAAAACATTTTATATGAAAAAATAAAGTGTAGGAAAGCCCATACTACAAATTTATAAACATTTTAATTTAAGATAAACTTCGCTTGAAATTTTTTTCATAATATTTAAAATAATGGAGTTATTAAAAATGATCAGACCGATGAATCACTCTGTTATACTCAAATGAATTGAAATATTCATATTTGTAAATAGTAAAATAACCCTATTATTTTTTTCACATTTTAAAAGTAAAACCTGTTGAAACAATTAATACTTTTTACTAATCTTTAGTCAAACAATAAAAATAAATATTACAAGTAGGTATTTTTGGTTCCAGGCATAATGTTTACATATTGTAGCGTGCGCGCACCCGACAATACTGTAACAAGGCGAGCAATAACAAATAAATAACTTTTTATAATCTTTTCTAAATTATAGTTTCAGAAATAATATTTCAACTTGTTATCTTTGTTAGTCAAAATTCTGTTGAGAAATAGTTATCATCTTTTATTAACTGACTGTTTAGTCTAGCTGTCAGAAACATTGGACAGTTATTTGTTGACAATTAAGTGTAGGAGTTATGGCACGCCTACGTTCAGGGCTGATGTTTTGATACGGATGACATATGATACCCTCTTCATCCCTCAGTGGTAAGGCCTCTCACGAAAGTAACGCTTTGTTTTAGATAGTCGGTTTTAGATATTCATGTTTACAAGACATGGAGTCTGTCTTAGATACTCGTGTTGTCTAGATGTAATTTCAGTTTTATGTTGAGCGCGTACTACTTGCGAGTACGCAGGGTTACAACAATGTAACAAATTAGTTTATGTTTTTATGTGCTTAGTTAAGTTTAGTGTAAATGTAAATATTAATAATCATGTAAATAAATAAAGTTAGTTAAAATCCAATAATGTCTGTGTCCATAATAATATAAGTGTTCATCAGCCATCAAAGATAAGTAGTTAAGTGCAAGTGTGTAAATGCAATAGTGTCTGTGTTCCGTCTTGTATAAACAAGCGGTGGGCGAACATCCAGCGCCCACCAATTAGAAAAAGTGTCATCGTTGGAAAAGCAGTAAAAACACCATCATTCTATCTTCTATTCTCACTTCCCCCCCCCCCCCCTCGTGTTACAATACAGAGTGTAGCGAGTAAACAGACTTCACGATAAACTTAATTACTCGTGCGTGCTTAATCCTTTTGTATTTGAGGTCATCGCATCGAAGGTTCAAGAATACTCTAGATAAATATAAAGCGATTATATAAGGCAGTTCAGTTAGATAAAGTCAAATATTTGAGTGGTATGAAATAAATGGTGACATAAATAAATATTCTACAACTTAGCCTACAAGTTACTCTACAAGTTAACCTACAAGCTAGTCTACAAATTTGTCTGCAACGAGTCTAGGTAAGTCGATAACAAGTGGGGGACATAAATAAATACGGGCTGTTAAAGAAAAAGGTAAAAAAATTGAGGGTATATACATATCGATGTACTGATTCTCAATCAAAAAGAATCAAAATATTTTTTTCAAAAATTAGGCATGCCGACATCAAATTATAATTAAAAATCTGATGTGGCCAATACAATACCTCCCGTTTAATTTAATTTTTATTCATGTAAATATTTAAAATTAAATATAAATACCGGGTTCAATCCCAACCAACGCCAAATATTTCGAATTTTAAATGGAACAAAAATGATCTCTGTGGTGCACTCTCCACGCCAGCAATAAGTGCTCGTGAGGTGATATCTGGTAAACGCAAGCACGTAGTTAATTTATCACCATGAGTTTGGAATTTACTTGTCGAGTAACCACATGGAATTGGAAAATCACTAAATTTAGAATAAAAATTATGATAATTGACATCTATGTACATAATTACTAGCTATTATTCTGACACGGGCCCCCATATCTGCTTATCAAGGCCAACAAAGTCACATGACTACTCGCGCCCTATTGTATTTAACATTTCTTGTATACACAGTGCCGGTTTTACAAATTTGAAGGCCTAAGGCGGAAGGAAATTAGTGACCAGTGGGGGGGAGGTTTTTTCATTCAAGGTCAAATGCCTTATGATTGAAAGTTACATTTTTTCAATGGATGTAAAGCTGTATGTTTTTCCCCTTTCATGTAGGTACAAAAATAAATTTCCAGATCACAGAACATTTTTACGCAGCGTTGAATGTATTCACGGTTTATTGTTATATACGTATTATGGGTTCTGAAAGATATTTTAATAATTTATTATGTACCATTTAATATTTTTTATAAATATAAAATTATTGTATTTAAGTCAAAACAAAAGAAAATTAAACATTAAAGGTTGATCGACCGTTACTGGTGCTGAGGGATTGTATGGAGTAGCCTGTGCATTTTGCGCTATGCGACGACGCTACGTACTACTCTTACTGCCACAACGTGACTACACAGTGCTGCCACATGTACTTAGGTATAATATATACCTAAAATACAAAACAATTCATTGCGGAAAATAGCATTTATATATATTTATTTTTTTTACTTTTTTATTTTCCTTAGTAACTGCATATTAATTTCTTATGTATAAAAAATTATAATTTGTATGAGGCCGAATTTTTATGAGGCCAGTAAAAATCGGAGGCCTGAGGCGGTCGCCTCACCCGCCTTATGGCAAAACCGGCCCTGTGTATACCTACACTCTACACCAAAAATTCTACTTTAATTCTGTAGTGTTGTGTTTCATAATATTCTTAGTCTTTAATTAGCCGACCCAGGTGGAGTAGCGGTAGCGCTGTCGCTTCACGCTCCAAGGGTTCTGGGTTCAAATCCCGGATAAGGCATGGTTGTTGTGTGTGTCTTTCATCAGTTCATCCTCATCAAATAAAGGTACAGAACGTAGAAGTTACGAAAATATGTAAGAAAGATTATTATTATTATTATTAGTCTTTAATTGGTGAAAATATTTATTTATTCACACTGTTCGTTATTATCTTATTCTTATTTATTTATCGTTTAATTAACCTTTATTTTAAGTAATAATATTTCTCGGATTTTTACGGTTCACCCAAATACATAAACGTTACAATACTTACAAATATTAAATAAGGCACTTACATAATAGTTGATTAGTGTTTTTACATGTTTCTAGTGTAGGTGCACACTCACCTGAAAAATAAAACATAAAATTAATGATTTAATTCATTTAATAAATATTTACAATTTGAAAAGTGTATGGCACATTAATTTTTGTTCAATTCTGTAATAAAATCGTTAAATTTTAACAACATTGTTATAGCAAATAACCTATAATAATTATTGTAAACACTAAATAAAATATGGTAATGACACACTTCTAATTGTTACAATTTTTAGAAATGTTGCTAAGACTTATCAACTTTCTTGCAGAATTGCGGTGGATATATTTAGTGTCAACGAATTCTTTACGAATTCCAATTACGTTTAAGTAATTTTTAAACATGAATGCACTGTATAATTGTAAGACTAAGAAAACTCGATAACATAGAACCTATAATACGTGCTGGTTTTACAAAAAAAAAATTGTTGTTTTCCTGTAAATAGATAAAATATCAGAATATATAAAACAATCTCAAAATAGAAAACAATGTAATCAACTGGCTGACAAGATCAATTTGCGCGCAAATACCCTATGAAAAAATCTTTAAATTGAATTTGAAAAGGAAAGTCGAGAATTGTGACATTACAGTTTGAACGTGCTGACGACGCCGTTCGATATACAACTGCACTGAAGCCTTTCTTTGTTTAGAATCTGATGATATCAGCTGATATTGAACAACCATCTTTATAAAAAAAAACATTCAAAGAGAAAAATTTAAGATTTCATTATGAAAGAAATATTTATAAACGTTTAATATCCAAGTTAAACACATTTTTTATTAAAGAAAGTAGATTTTTTTTGTACTATTAATACACAAAGTAAAATTATACAACGGTGAGATATTAAAATATATATTCTACAGGTAACAGTATTCTCAAGTCTATATAAGAAAGTTTTTTTAATATACATTTTAATTGAAGCACGCAAAGGAAAACCATGTTATTATGCAGTATTTGAATTTTACTTCAAATTAAATTCTGGTTTACGTGTCAAAAGTAAAATTAATTCCATAATTTATTTCTATACATACTAATTAATTGCTTGCGTGCCAGACACATCCACCAGAATTTGCAGAACTGTTAAATAACACAATAAGGTCTACTTAATATAAAAATATACATACATAAATTTCACAGTAAATTATAGAGTACATGTTAAAAGCCACAAAAATAAAAATTGATAGATATTGGTTTCTGCTTTCCACAAATTACGAGTAGATTTGTAACTACGGGCTTCCTAGAATATGAGATAATTCAATGTAAAGAATAATTATTTTATTTAGTTGTTTCTGACTTCTGTAATTCTCACTTCATTTGGAAATGCTATCAGTGAAACTTTCATTCTTTGTTCTATCAAAATAAAATTTTCAAGCTCTTTCATATTTTTATTTGTCCTAGATTCCACATACATTCCGTTTTTTGGATAATCTTTAATTGATTTCCGACCTCACTGGAATTTCTTATAAGAAAAAAAATACGCCAATCATAGTTTCATAGATAATTCTTAGTTCATTTCCTTGTTTTCTGAAGTACTTTTCCAGTACTCGTATAACATTGCTTCACTTTCAGAGACCTGGAATGGAATAGAAACATAAATGATAAATGAAATAAAAAAAACAAAAAAATCCGGGACATAAACAGAAACGAAACGAAATTCTTAATCTTATTGTTGAAGCGTAACAGTAATAAAAATTCCTGTTAATAACGTTATTATTTTGTTCCTAATACACACTTTATTTTACTTGGTAGCAATAGCAATGAATATTATTGCTGTTCCAATTACTCAAGTCACAGTTGAGAGAGCATTTTCATCCCTAAAATTGATTTTATTCCCTAATAGAGCTAATTTTACCGACAAAATGTTAGAATATATATATTTTATTTACGCCTGAAAAATAATTGTTGCTTCTTTATGTCCTGGAACATGATATTTTGTGTTTGTAAAATATAATAATTGTATTTTAGTACTTAATTATTTATTATAATAATAAATAAAATAGTTAAAAATAAGTTTATGTTTTTTACCTCTCACTAGGAGAGGTATTGGATTCATGCTAAAAATCGCATATCCCAATTTTATTGAATAAGCACGTTTTAAGGTCCCTAGAATACGATTTTAACATTTTTTACGATGATGTCAGTGTGTATAGATGTGTGTGCGTGGTGTGTTAGGATGCTGGAGGTGAAATGAAAAATATTTTCATTCCGGGTCCTTGTTCACTTCACTCATATTTTGTACCTAAGGTTGCGAAAACTGTAACACCCTTTCTTTTAAATGTCGCAATGTCTCGATAGGAAAAAAATGCGATTGTTATTTTCATGGCTAGTTAGATCAAATATCTCTCCTCCTTCAAATTCTTGTAAAAATTTAGGTACACAGTTTTCTGATTAATTGTTTTCAATATGTATAATACAATTAATTTAAATTGAACAAATTCCAGCAGAATTCATCTGGTTTGTTTCCGAAGCAGTATTTTGATAAACAGATTCGGAAACCGGAAGATAGATGATGTCACATTTACAAAAATATGTAGCCTCGAAACGGACGCAAAATTCTTATAGGACGCGTATACTTTTCGATGTAGAACCTCGACGAAATGAGCCGGTGAATATTACGAATATTTCACAAGTTCAAGCTCTATTTATGGTAAAATTATCTTTCAAAATCACCCCGTTAAATAATTTGTGTTAACGCAAACGACGTAAAAACATGACTGGAATCTGCCGGCGTTTTCTCACATATTCAACTTTATAACCTTTTCTCTACTCCCATGCGTGAAGTGAGTACTTCACGTATCAATTTTTATGTGTGAAGCTTGACTTTTTGTACACTGTGCGTGTCATTTCACACATAGTTTGCGTGAAGTAAATATACACTGTGCGTGAAGTAAATAGTTCAGTTTTAACACATACAATGAATATCTTTATATACACGTAAATCATGTGTTGGTAAATGGTCCGTAGAAATAACAACTTCATGAGAAATGTGTTATTAATTTATAAAAAAAAATATATATTTTATTGCAAGGTCGTAGAAAAAGTATAGTATGTAACACGTGTGTGAAGCCTATTTTACATTCGGGTGGTTTGCAATACTCACCTTAGGCTCGTGTCGCAATCTCCACCCTCATGTAAAAATTTCAGCTTCACACACTTGCCACATAATATACTATTTACCTTCCGTCACCTTTAGGTAAGGAAGGTGTTGTCTTTGGTCAAAAAAAATCAATGATGAGTTTTTAGTGAATAAGCATGTTTTAGGGTCCCTATAATACGATTTTACCATTTTTACGATGATGTCTGAATGTATGTGTGTGTGTGTGTGTGCGTGTGTGTGTGTGCCTGTGTGTATGTGACGAAAGTTTCGGATCGCATAATTTCAATATTACGATTTCAAAAATTATATTTGTTTCGTATTCCTCAAGTTTACATCCAGAAGAACAACTGATTAGATTTTGGTTATAATTGGATAACCGGAAGTAGCCTCATTTGAAGATTTAACAGTTAAATTTGATTTATTGACATTTAACGTTATTATAACTTAAATAATATTATTCACTATACAATTTGATTGCATTTTATACTTCATATTCAATAGATACAGAGTTAAAAAAATTTAAAGAAATTAAATTTTATAAATCAGCCAGCTGTGCTAAACATGGAAACTACTAATATATTCATATAATTCACATTGACAGGTGTCAGTATCAATAAAAAGTAAATTAATGTGGCAGAGATGAAGATGTTGAAGTAGATGTTGGGGAAGACACGGAAAGATAGGTAAGGAAATAACCCTAGTGTTACAAGTTTCTAGAAAGATACAAGCGAAATGATTACATTGGTTTGAAAATGTCATGAGGAGAAATAAAGAATAAATTGGATGAAGAATGAATAGCTTAGTAATAGAAGGCTGAAGAAACAGAGCAAGACCAAAGACAAGATGGAAGGACTGTATTGCGGAAGACTTGAGAGAAAAGCAACTGAATGAGAACGACACGTAAAACATAAATGAGTGGAAGAAGAAAATAAAAAATAGCGACCCCTAACGAATGGGGAAACTAAAGAAGAAAGAGATGTTAGTGTCAAGTGCAATTTGCATAGTTATGAAATAATATTACTGGAAATTTAGAATCTTTTGCAAGAAAATTTATGTATGGAATTTATATATAATACTCAGGATTAACGGAAGGTATTGTGCTACCCACAACAGATTTTTTTTTTATTGTTCTTGTTATACAGATGTGATAGTTAGCTAGTAGTTTAATATCTGGCAGTTTGATTCTGTCCATATTAACAAGTATACTCTTTATAATAGAAAATAATATTTAATTATTAATATCAATTAGTTTGTTAAGCGCATGTAGTTTCTGTTTGCCTAATTTCGTGAGTTTGGTTTTGTCATGAACCATATTACCATGTACATCCCTAATAATAGAATACTATCCTATTATTAATCAGTAGGTATATTATGCAGTTTAATTTCTGTGAGTTTGGCTTTGTCACAAACCATATTAACATGTAAGTACACCAGTGCTGATGCGTGAATTTAGTGTGAGGTAAGGCCACGGGTGAGGCCAAATATTGAAATAAATATATTGTTTCGGTTCAAAGTCAAACATTTTTGAACGCTACTAATTAATACACAATTAAATATTATACCTATATTGTAAATGTACGGAAAATTAAATATATATAGTGTTAATTTATATATTTAATCAATCCGGCAAATTGTTCCTTTTTTGATAAGTCTGTTACCAATTCCTTTTTTATAGAAATTAGCATGTAGCCCAGCCAGATACTGAGTTCTACCCAACACTCAGCCTAGGCCGAAAAATTCTCATTCTCATGTACTTATTCCGATACTATTATTTTGCAATCTTGCGCTTGTAAGATTTTTTAAATGCATATAATTCAGAGGAAATATTAGTTGCAAGAGTAATTATTGTCATGATTTAATTATTTAACTTTTTGCTCAAAATATATCAGTTCAGATATATTATTCTCTTTGTTGTAAATAGTTCGTATTGTTGTTAAATTTGACTCATTTTGGTTCTTGAGTTTAGTAAAATTCTACAATTCATGATTTATTAACATATTCCGTTTAGAAATGTTTAGTTTGAATAACTGTGTCAAGTAACAGTACAATTAAAATAGAAATAAATAATAGTTTTAAATATATGAAAATCTGAAGAATAAGAGTAACAATAAATAGTAATTTATTAAATTGTTTTTACAAAAACTAATTGAAAATAATATAAATATACTTGTCCGACGCACGCATTTTCTGTTGTAGCGCTTGACGTGCGCTCTGCTTGGGACGAAAGAAGCCAAGTTGCCGCGTGGCTCACCGGCAGTAGTGTAGAGCGTAGAGGGGAAAATTCTTCTGTCTCACTTGCACTCATATATTGCTCATGAGGACAGCATAATTTGGCCTCTTTGAGTAAATTCGCGTGAACATAACACTATTTGATGGTTATTTGGCATATTATAGTTACAGTAATTGTTTGTGAATTCATATATTGTAGATTTTACTTCAGAACATTATAATAGAAAATAGAATTTTACAAATATTTTTAATTTAAGAGGTGAGACCTGACCTTGAATTTATAAGAATGATTTACTGTTCGATGTAAATACTTGATTATAAAAAATCTAATTTCAGTAATTTTCTGTAAGTAATGGCAGGTAATGACAATTTAAATGAAAGATATTTATTTGACTCAAACTAAGTTACCAACTTCGTAATTTAAAAATTCCCAAAAACATTTATACAAAATTGATCATTGTAACTCGGTTCTCGATAAAAACAGTTGTACAAAATTCACTTTGTGAGCGCAAAATACGAAAAATCATTTTAAATTTTCAAATTGAACAAAAGTGGTCTCTGTGGTGCAGTCTCTACGAAAACTGAATATTTATGAGTGACGTCTGGTAGTCAAAAATTGCAAATTGGTACACCCATGAATGGATAATAAGTCGTAAAAAAATAATTATATACCTTAGATAACACATTTATGAAAACTGCTTCTTTAAATTAATTTTTCAAAATAAAAGTGCAACCACGGCCTCCGTTTCTCTCCCCTGAAGCCGCTTTTACTGTATTCATTGTTTTCTGTTGAATTGCGACAATCATTTTCTACAAAAAACAAGCAACTTTTGATTTTCAAATCACATCATTATTTGTACGAGTAGTTTTAACAAAATAATACAGCAAAAACTTTTTTCATTTAAACAAAACCTTCCAAATGGAAATAACACTCAAACAAATCTGTTGATTCAAGAGGTGTATTTTCTGCGAATTAGAGAAAAGAAAACGAGGGGTGTTCCCTGGCGATTACCGTTAGAATGAGGTGAAGTAAAGCGTAAATCTTCAATACGTCTTTCTGATATACAATAAAATTTCGCGACATATTGCAAGTTGTTATAAATTATCGGTTGAGCGGAGATTGTGTGAAGGCAGCGTGGCAGTGTGCGATAAGCAGCCTGCGGCCCGAAGCATCTCCACGCTAGTGGTTAATGTGTCCAACGTATGTTAAGCCGATATAATGGTGATTTGGGTGAAGGAATAACTCACTGCTCCCGTCCAAGCACCACAATCACATTATGGCCATGCGCTTTTGTCATTCAGGTCTAGGTCACTCTGTTGATTGTACACATATGTTTGATTTATATCTGACTAGCTGAACCCATATACCTGGTGCGTACTTGACAACCGAACATAGGACTTTAACATGCAAAATTATACTCTCATATTTTTCTGCTTCCCTAATTATTTTAAGTAAAATAGATTCAAATAAAAGTTGTACAGCATAATATATTGCATGACAATTAACAAGCAAAAATTATTTTGCATACTTTATAACGGCAGAAATTTTTATGGACCAGAGGATATACAATGGTAAAATTTTCGTTTGGCTGTAATTTCCGTCCTATTAATTTCATAACAAAAATGTAAATACAAAAAATGTTCATAATTAAAAACTGCACCCAAGTTCAAAACTAGTGTTTACATGCGTTTAATTCGCGAGAGAGAAGCAAAATAATAGTTGTAATTTCTAGCTATTTGCACACTGCCCTGAAATATAGAACTAACATATTAAACAGTTGTATTGTTTGAGTTTGACATAAAGTTTTAATAATAATTGACTAGATGCCCATGTTATTAATAATAATACACTCGTACTGAATTTACTGGTTAATATTTCCTCAGCAATTATTTTATTTTTTTATATAGGGTGTCATAAAAGGGTAATTTTTTTTAAGTTATATAGTACTGACCAAAATGAGTAAAAAAAAGCTTAATCAATATAGGTCTAATATTCAATTGTTTCCGAGAAAAACGAAAAATCGAAGAAAAACTGTCGAAGATAGTGATCGAACAAAATTTTGTCTTAGTCAGTAAATAGACTATAAAAAATCAATAAAATTTTATAAGAAACTTTTTTTTAATTTATAATAGTTACGAAGTTATTTGAAAATTAAATATTGATCTACGTCACCACAACATTTAAAATAGTACAATTTTTTGATTTAAAGACAAACAAAAGCACATCTAAGATGAGCTCTGAAAGCTAAACAAAAATTCTCATTTAATCGAAGTCGTAACTCTTTTAGTTTTCGAGATAGCACAGGTAAACCCCTTAAAAACTCATTTTTCAATGCCTTAAACTATTGAAAAAGTTCATCGTGGACATACATACACCAATTGATTAGAAAATTAGGAAGTACGTATTATACATGTTCAGATCTTATTTTTTTTATATATATATTCAATGGATATAGAGTTAAAGAATTTAAATTTCATAATTCAGTCAGCTATGCTACTACATTTAAGAAAATTCTAATTGACAGATGTCAGTGTCCATGAAAAGAAAATGAATATGGCAGATAGATGAGGATGTTGAGATGGATGTTGAAGAAGACACGGAAAGATAGGAAATGACTCGAATGATAGAATTTTTTTAAAAGATACAAGAGAGTCGATTACATTGGTTTGGACATGTCATGAGGTGAGATAAAAAATATTTGGAAGAAGAATGAACAGCTTGGTAGTAGAAAGTAGAAGAAACAGAGGAAGACCAAATATAAGATGATAACTATATTGCGGAAGACTTGAGAGGAAAGGAACTGAATGAAGACGACAAGCAAAATAGAAATGAGTGGAAGAATAAAATCAAGAATAGCGACCCCTAACGTATGGGAAAAGCTAAAGAAGTAGAAGATGTCAATGTCAAGTGCAATTTACATAGTTTGTTTATGAAATAATATTACTGGAAATATAAAACCTTTTTCAAGAAAATTTATGTGTGGAATTTGTACATAATAAACAAAATTGACGGAAGGTAATGTGCTGGCCACATCAGATTTTTTTAATTGACATACCTGTTGAAGTCCATATTACAAACATGCAATATTTTCGCCCAGTAATTCGTAACAGACCCTGGACTTGGTAGTAGTAAGAATGATTTGTGGGTTTTACTTGCGTTGTTCATTTCCTCAACTTTTTATCTTGGAATGGGTTCATTTTCTACTCCAAATTTTGTTGCTGCATTTCCAAAAAATGTTTTGTACAGCATTGACTCTAAAATTGTTTTGCAATAGGTAGAGTGGCGTATTTTACATACTTGGCCGGAATTAGAAGCAGTCAATCTCTTCTCAGTTTGCCATACTTGGCTTTGATTTTGCAATACAGTATTGCGTAATAACTTTTACTTTCGTCATCAGTTTTTAGCATCGATTAACTAAAAAAAGAACTAAATATATTTTTTTAAAAAAACGAACTAACTTTTTCATTGATAATATATTCAATTTTGTCCTTTGGTTTTTTCTGGGAGCAGATAATCGTAGCCTAGTTTTTTTGTCACGGCGCCAATCTCGAACATCGGGTTATAGAAATATACAGCCAATAGTAACAATTTACTACGAATACAAAATATACCCCGCATCCCGCACTGGCATTGTCCATGGTTGGAAAACCATCCCCTCTTCTATTCCTCTCTACCCGTACTCCACTGCGCCATGAATAGGGCAACTCATTTCAGCTTCCGTAAAATGGGTTTAGAAATAAGTAAATTACATACGTAGTTTTAAAGATAGAACAAAATTTCAAAAACGGGCGTATAGAAGGAAAGTACTCGTAATACTATGCTTCTGCGTTCTTATATTTTCTAATAAATATCTATTTCATTAAATATATTATGTTGAATATTGTGTAAAATGTGTTTTTTCATTGTTTTGTAATATTGATTGTAAACATTTTTTCAAATTATTAACAACAGGTAAGCGTAGATCCATTCTTTAAGAAACCATGTCGCACAATTTCATTTTTTCAAAATTAATATGTAAGTCATAAACAAAACTACGACACCCTAATCACGCAACATTTTGCTTAGGAGACGAGACCCTTAATGGTATAAACATATAACAAAATCCACGGCTAGCGTAACTGCCTAACGTATTAAAATAGAATTGTTCCTCTTCAAATTTTATTACTAAATGAGGTCTAATCTAGTTGTCACTGGATATGATAATACGTAATAGTTGTTTTATAATATATCATGTTAAAATTGACAGTTTTGAAAGACGTTATACAAACTTGAAATACTTAAAACTATCTATTGGTTAGTTGGACAGATAGCCGAAACGTAAAATTGTTAACGTTTTTGGGTATCAAAATATTGGACAGACGACTATGTTCCTAACTGTACGTGAATGTGAAGAAGGTATAGTTTTTATTAATTTACCAAAAATTGAGCCAGCCGAAATTTTGCTTCAGATCGAATCAGCAGACTCATTTATGGTCAGTTGCACCGCTTATATTTAAATTGTTAACCGTTGGTTAAATTAAAAATATTGTATCGAAACGAAATGTCAAATGAATCTTTAAATATTACTGTGAAAATTTCAATACGCACTTTTTTGCTAACCTGCAGTTAAGACATTAACTACAAGCTGTGCAACTGGCCATTAAAGTACTCAAGACAAAGTTAGAATGTCATCGCGAAAATTAACTTCACGATTTAGAAAAGATGATTGTTAACAGAACTTTGTTGAGAAATGATATCAAATTTCGAAAAAGAAATAATGTAACCAAATAGACAGCGACCAGTGGAGTGAATCTCCAGATGCTGCAGAGTATGTTATGTATTATGGAGCCAACATTTTATAAAAAACAGGGAGAGTATAATTCCCCAAATGTTTCTCATGGGCAACTGATTGAAGACTTTTGGGCATTACTTTGCAGAAAAGTATATAATAATAGCTGGACATGCCAAAAAGGAACAGCAGTTACAGACAAGAATATTTCTGACAATGCTGAAAGTAGCTTTAACATCGTCCAAAGCAAATGAGACAAGGTATTAAAACTAGATTTCTTATCTCCTTGGTTTAAAGGAACAACCCCTTATGTCAATGTTTCAATAAAAGAATTATTTCTATATGATGAAGAGGTCTAACTTTTCCGAAAACTTTTGTTACATACATTATTTAAAGCTAAATATTAAACTATCACACATATACACGTACACGCACACGTAACGGTAGGTAAAACCTGATACTTCACCCTACGAAAAAAAATGTTTGTTAAAGTTCACACACAAAATTATGATCGTTATTATTCATTTCCCACAGCTGTAAAAGTTCTACACAAATTCTTTTATTGCCTGTAAAACTTTCTTTTTCGTCCCACACTACTAAAACATTCATCAACTTATTTTAGCAAAAGCTTACCTTCTCAACTTACGCAAACACACGTGTAACTTCCTGAGTAAACGTTTATTTAAAATTTATTGAAGATGGTAATATTTTTCTTTCTATATTATTTAGAACAGACAAAATATTTACGAACAACTACCATACATCATCATCATCATTAAGCGGCAATTCTTTAATATGATATATTACCATATTCGTATACAGGAAGTATCAAGATAATGGAATAGAGCCTTTTATTCATGTATATGAAAAGTTACACAAAAAATTGATTATGATATTTTTTAAGGCATAGAGGAGGACACATTTTTACTTAACTACTATTATTTTAAAGCAGTGGTACTCAACATATGAAACAATGTTACATTTTTTTAAATGGCATTACATATTTTTTATTAACTCATTAAATAGAGAATTTTCTTTTGAATTCAACGATATAATAATATCATACACTTACATTGCGAAATATTTGATGAAAACTAATTCAAATTCATTTTTATTTTAATTTTTTTAAGTAGGTTGTGCAAACATTTAATCATTAAAACAAAAGAAAATTATCTGTCATTTTCGTATTTCAATTGCTATCCATTATTATAATTAATATAATTAGCATTACCTTTGTACTAATTAATTTAATAATGGCATCATATTCAACAAATACTGATTTTATTTACTGATGCAAGACCCATCAAAATGCATTCCTAGCATGCAATTTATTTGAAGAAAGTTATCCTAATTACGCAAGACTAAATAGTAATTACGCGAAATAATAAAAAAAATACCGAAATTTGGAACATTTTGAAAAAATAATATAATACGTAACAATGACATACAAAGATGACAGATAAGTTTCTTTTGTTTTAATAGTTGAATGTTTGCTTAGCTTACTTAAAAAAATTGAAATACTAACTTTGAATTAATTTTTATCAATTTTTTCGCAATGTAATAGTATATTATTTTATTGTTGAATTCAATAGAAAATTTGCTATTTAATGAGTTAATAAAAAATATATGATGCCATTTAAAAAAATATAACATTGATCCATAAGTTGAGTGCCACTGGTTCTAAAATAATAACAGTTATGCGAAAATGTGTACCCCCCTATGCTTTACAAAATATCGTAATCATAGATGGCACTGTTCTATTATGGGTGTATACCCTGCATATTAAATTTAGAACGTTATCTGTATCACATATTTTTACTAATTTACTAGTGGATTAAACCAGTGCTGAAAGACCGATTGTGGTTCTGGCAACCTGACTTCGAATTTGATTTTGAGAGAATAATTAAGATGGCACAAAGCTCTTGATGAAAAATTGAAGGCACTTGTTTTTTGATTGATTAACACTTACGAAGTTATTTCGTGAGACAAACACTCGTTACTGTGTAGCCAGCACGGAAACAAAGTTATTCCTTATTCAGATAACCCAGCTATATTCAACATGGATGCGACTCTATAAGTATAAATAATACAGAAAATAGTGAAAAGTACGATTATGTAGGTGTCTATTCTCCTAGCTCTTAAATATTAGAAATATAAAAAAGTATTTGAAATTATTTTAGCTTTTCACGTAAAGATGAATAATTAATTATACAAAAAAATATATATTGTTTTACACCGTTAAATAGAATGATGCTTTGCTGAAATATTTCCTAAACGACTTTGTAATTTATAATTGCTAAATATTTATAATTATTATCTGTGAAATTTACTACAGTTTTTGATCAACTAATTTCCACGTATTCGGAAACAATAATGTTACGGAAACATAAATGATAACGTTTTACAGATACACATGTTAACATTAATGTACATAGATATCAAATGTGACATGAATATTCCCATTAAATTAATATATGATTGTTTTGTGTACGCATTTTATGTTTATACCATGTCATAGCGTTATGTTTCAGAAGAAATTATAATAAATTTAACTGCAGAATCGTTACGGATTTTAAGTCAGTTTGGAAGCGAAATTTCCAATCATAAAAGCTATTTACGATTATTTTCATCGTAACATTAGAAACTACCAGTAGAGTACGATAGTACGAAAAAAAAAACTTTATTTTCGTGGTATAACGAATCATTCATGCGATTTATGTTTTTTTGTTGCAATGTCCAGTTTGTAAATTTATAAAGTTATAATTTAATAGTACAATAACAAAACCCATAAGGGACATGCCAGTTCAAATATAATTTCAATAAATGTCCAATTAGGATTCTTGTACCTTTTATTACAATGGCTAAGTGATCGCAATTTAAAGTTCCGTGTTTTGTATTTACAATATTTCTGGTAATGGAATGTTTCACTAGGGATTATTAGTACGTTGCAATTTACCTTGCGTAATTATGAGGGGAAATGTGTACCGTACATGTTTGATTTCGGTAGATATAAACATTATTCTCTTGTTATCTAATTAACACACAGCAAACATGTTTGTTATTTTCCACTTTATTTAACAAATATACCGATTGAAATGAAAAATTATTTCATTAAATTGTACTAAACTAATGTCCTTGGAAATATTAGCATACACTATATTTATTCATATTGTTACTTGCGTGCAACACCCGACGCCCCGAGTCTAGCCCGAATGCAACCGCCGCTGCTGGTAGAATGTTTCTCGAACGATGACGTATTCGTCACAAACACGCCGCGACCTATTTAATTACCTAGGGTCATCTGATCCTTTGTATTCGATGTTATTATCGCGTCGAAAGTTCCAGAAGGACACCGAGCTATATAAACCCGTCAGGGAAGCCAGACAATTCATTCTGGTATAGACAAGCATCGTGAATGAACAGTTGGTGTAAATAGATAGTCTATGAGTGGTGAACATAAATAAATATAGTTATATAAATAAATATAGTGAAATAATTTTTTTTTAAATAAATAATCTTAGTGTTTATGTATTTAATAATATTCTTAGTCCTAAATTAGTGTTTATAATTGTTTAAACATAGTGTTAATTATTTTTATCTTAATTATTTATCGTCTAATAAACTTTTCTTTTCAATTAATAATATTTCTCTGATTTTTACACTTCATCCAAATAAATATTGGTACATTTACCCTTGTATTCATATCGTAACCCTTCGTAATAACATTGAAAACAGCAGTAATATCACAATTTTTTTTATTCATAAACATCTATTCTAATCAAATGTATACGAGTACATTGGCGGACAAAAAACTGAACGGTGACCGAGCGTGTTGAGGCAGCGGGTTCAGACAGGGCTCTAAGCGACCATCACCGCTCGGATTCTGGGGTCGTAGGTTCGATTCCCACCAAGGGCTTGGATGTTTGTGGCGTCTTTCTCATCTCCATTAGCGCAACGAATAATAAAAAACTGCGAAGTTATAAAAAATTGTAAAAAGAAAGTTGACTCACCCCCATTTAATCACGAATTGTAATAAGTTGTACATAACTTTAAGATTATTATTATTATTATTATTATTATTATTATTATTATTATTATTATTATTATTATTATTATTATTATTATTATTATTATTATTATTATTATTATTATTATTATTATTATTATTATTATTATTATTATTATTATTATTATTATTATTATTATTATTATTATTATTATTATTATTTTATTTATCTCAAAAAGATACATTTCATTCATATAATAAATTTATAATTTGTGATTTGTAGTTGTTCAGTCTCCTCACATTTCCAGATGGACAGGAACTCTTCGAATGAAGTATCTTCTTTTCACAGTCAAGGTCTAAATACCTCTCTTCTGGTTTTACTCCTTATACCAGCCATATACCATTCAGCTGAGGCTATAAGGGGTTTCATCCAAGCACTTTTCTGATTATGTGTGCTGTACCAAATAACGCTTGTCTTTGTATTTCGAATGGGTCGTGTTGTCCAGGAAGTCTTGAAACGTTGTTTTTAAATTCAGAATTTACATATCCAGTCGCACCAATAATGATTGGAATAATTTCAGTTTTAGTGTTCCACATTCTTGATATTTCAATACTAAGATCTTTGTACTTCAGTTGTTTTTTAGCGTCTTGTGTAATAATATTTTCGTCCGCAGGAACAGATACATCTACTAGATAAGTTTTACCAGGAGTTTTTATAACTAAATCCGGTCTATTAGCGTGGATTGTTCGATCTGTTCTGATGCTCATATCATACATTAAAGTTGTTCCATTGTTAGTTACTACTTTTGCAGGTGTATGGTTGTACCATCGGTCAGTATCTGTAGGGCAGTTATAATACTTACTTAAATTGTAATGGATCAGGTTGCATATTTTATTATGACGCTCAAGATATTCTTTTTTTGCTAATTCTTCACAATGGGATATTATATGGTGTATGGTTTCATTTTCTTTCTTGCATATTCTGCATTTTATATTAGTACTTGTTTTATGAATTTTGTTTTTAATATAGCGGGTGTTTATTGCTTGATCCTGAGCAGATGTTATAAGGCTTTCTGTTTCTCCTTTCATTTTGCCTTGTATTAGCCATTTAAACGAATCCTTCTTGTCATACGCAATCTTTTCCATGTTTCTAAGTTTTTGCCCATGTAATGGTTTATTTCTCCATTTTTGATAAAAACGATGATAACATTGCTCCTTAAATTGTTTTGGTGTGTACTGAGAATGAGCAAGCCTTTCTTCCTCAGGTGTTTCATTTACATCAATAACACGTTTTATGTCCGTAGTGTCAGTATCTTCTCCATATCTTTCCTGCACAATAACCTCATCAATTATTTCAGTTTCGTTGTCCATATCTAGAAGTCTTATTTCGTTTGTCTTCGTACAGTTGTATGGATTTGTTGATTTTGGTCTTTAGTTTTGATGCTTTCTTAAGGATGGAGATATTCTGTGGCAGGCTCATGTCATATAAAACAATGTTGGATATAATGGGGTCTGTATGATTGTTTTGTTTTAAGTAATAACTAAGGCTGTATATTGATTGATTGTAAACAGCTTCTAGTTGTTGAAGTCCTCTACCACCTACGTCTCTTCGTACATAGTCTTTCTACATCCTCTCTTGGGTGTAGTTGTCCGTGAATAGTTAGGAGCTTTCTAGTTTTACGATCGATTTTTTGTATTTCATGAAGGTTCCAGTTTATGATTCCAAAGCTGTATCTTAGGACAGGAATGGCTAAAACTCCAATCGCTTGAAACTTGTTTTTGCAGGTAAGATGTGAATTTAATATTTTTCTCACTCTTGTAAAATACTCTTTACTTAATTTAATTTTCATGCTTTCATTATCGATTCCTTCTCCTTCCTCTATCCCAAGGTATTTATATGTGTTACCAGGCTGTAATGCTTCAATAGTGTCACCACTGTTTAGCTGCATGTTTTGTTTCCTTTTTAACTTGCCTTTTATGAAAGTAGCCGTTGCACATTTTTGTAAACCAAATTTCATGTTTATGTCATCCGAAAACATTTTTGTTATATCAAGAGCTTTTTTTAATTCTGTTTCGCTCTTGCATGTTAACTTCAGATCATCCATATATAGCTGATGTGATATCGGCATTGTTGATTTAGAAAGTTTGTATCCCGCAACAGTTTCATTTATTAAGGTTGATAAAGGAGCTAATGCTATACAAAATAAAATAGGAGACAAGGAATCATCTTGGTATATACCTCTTTTTACATTTATCTCACTTGTAACAATGGTATTGTCCTGTGATCTTAGATAGAGTGTTGTTTTCCATGTTTTCATCAGTTGTTTTAAGAATTGTATTATTTTTTTAGATATGCCATATATATTTAAGGACTCAATTAGCCACGTGTGAGGTACACTATCATATGCCTTCTGATAGTCAATCCAGGCTATATTCAGGTTCTTTTTGTACTTCTCACAATCATTTAAGATATATTTTGAGTATAACAAATGATCTTTACATCCTTGAAAGCCTTTAGCACATCCACGTTGTTCAGGAGGCATAATCTGTTCTTGTCGAAGATATTGTGTTATTTTATTTGATAGTATACTTGTAAGCAACTTATAAGATGTATTTAAACAAGTTATTGGGCGATAGTTTTTGGGGTCTTTGCTGTCGCCATCTTTAGGTATTAAGAATGTTCTTCCTGAGGCCAACCAGTCTAGAATATTTTCTGGATTATTTAATATATCATTAAATTGATTTGCCAATATACTATGGGACGCTGTTAAAGTTTTTAACCAATAGTTAGGAATCATGTCAATTCCGGTAGCTTTCCAGTTTAAGAATTTTTTAATTGAGGTATTGATATCTTCTTCTGTGATGTTATTAAAGTTCATAGGTATATTATTGATGTTTTGTTTTAATTTTGTTATCCATTCTGCCGATCCATTATGGTTTGTTTCATTCTGATATATACTTTGCCAGTATTCCTCGATTTCTTCTTTTGATGGGGTATGATTTATGTTATTAGCAATATCAACCTTCCGCATATTTCTATAGAATATGGCTGCGTTTTGATGAAAATTTTTGTTATCGATAAAATGTTTGCTCCTGGATTTGTATCTTCGGAGTCTTTGCGCTATGGCAGCAATCTTTTGCTTAATTTCTTCAATGATCTCCTGTACAGACTTATTAGGATTTTTAAAATATGTTTCTTTAATGTAATGTAATTTCTGTTTAGATCTAGGTCTTTTGTTCTCACTAATAAGAATGACTTGCGATAAGTCAGCTCGCAATTTACTTAGCTTATTTTCTAATCGTTGTTGCCATTTGGGTATTTTTGATGGTTTCGACTTTTTGTTATTGTTAAGTAGTATAAGTTTTTCTTTATTGATCTCTTCCGTTAATACAAATGCTGTGGTGTATATTAATGCATTTACAAATATGAAACTAGGATTAGGTGTAGCTTTAAGAACGTTTTGTATATGCTTATTCCCTGTTTTAATTAGATCTTCATTTTTTGGGTTAAACTTTAATTTTGTTAGCTTTGGTCTATTATTAAAGTCAGAGCTATCGAATTTCTGTAGAAGGTTATTAATCCTGTCTGTAATGTTAGGAATACTTATTGTTTCTTCAAGTTCATTTAAACATTCAATGGTATTTTCATCTTTATCTGCGGTCGTTTGAACATTATTTGTTGTTTGCAGTTCTTCTTTGACACTTTCTAAAATTATTTGTAACTCCCAATCTTTTAATTTGTTATTTTGCTCGATATGTCTTCTTTGATTCTGTAATTTATTGGCTTCAAGATTTAATCTCACATTTGGATTCCTTTCACGCCAAATACTGTACGCTTCCCTGTACGTTCCATCAGACAGCTTACTATAGTAGTAACATCTCATAACTTCTTTATACTCGTCATTTGACCATGGTACTCTATTAATTCTACTTGTCTTTTGTGTCAGTTGATTTTGACTACCAGAGGGGCCGCTTTGACTTGTATCGTTGCGGTGACCTTCTGATTGTTGTGATTGTGTTACTACAGTGTTTTGTGCTCTTGATCCGTTTGAATTGCATGGGTCATTATCCATATTATCCAGTCGTGGTTGTGGCGAGATCCGACCCGGTGAACCCGGCACGCCACGGTTTTTTTGGCTTCTTGTAATAACCATTATATTAACACCCTAAGGGTAATGCATTTTATAGCTAGCTGCCAGCTTTATATTCAGCCGCCTCCATTGGAGAAACAGACGCTGTTGGGGGCCGCGCACTTTGCGACAGACGCCCCCGGTTGGTACTTTCCCCTTCCTGCTGGCTTGTATTCAGGTACTAAGCCACTAAGCTCCCAACCACGCCAAGGTAAGTACCATGGGGGAACAGATGCTATCGTCCTGCCGCTCCTCTGGAGACAGACGCAGGGCTATGTTGACTCAGGATCGTGGTGTCGTCACTCACCAGGATGCAATGGTAATTTTACATCATCCTTGCTAGTTTTAATAACAGCCGCCCCTCTGGGAAACAGACGCTGTTGAGGTGCCGCGCCTCTGGCGTACAGACGCACCCCTTAAAGGCACGAGGAGCCAGGGACGCCACTCCCTGTTCTGGTTCCAAATTTTCGAACCCATCCTCTGAATTTTACTCATTTTTGGCTTATAATATTATTATTATTATTATTATTATTATTATTATTATTATTATTTTATTTATCTCAAAAAGATACATTTCATTCACACAATAAGTTTTGTAATTATAATAAATTATAATTTGTGAATTTGTAGGTGTTCGGTCTCCTCACATTTCCAGATGGACAGGGACACTTCGAATGAAGTATCTTCTTTTCACAGTCAAGGTCTAAATACCTCTCTTCTGGTTTTACTCCTTATACCAGCCATATACCATACAGCTGAGGCTATAAGGGGTTTCATCCAAGCACTTTTCTGATTATGTGTGCTGTACCAAATAACGCTTGTCTTTGTATTTCGAATGGGTCGTGTTGTCCAGGAAGTCTTGAAACGTTGTTTTTAAATTCAGAATTTACATATCCAGTCGCACCAATAATGATTGGAATAATTTCAGTTTTAGTGTTCCACATTCTTGATATTTCAATACTAAGATCTTTGTACTTCAGTTGTTTTTTAGCGTCTTGTGTAATAATATTTTCGTCCGCAGGAACAGATACATCTACTAGATAAGTTTTACCAGGAGTTTTTATAACTAAATCCGGTCTATTAGCGTGGATTGTTCGATCTGTTCTGATGCTCATATCATACATTAAAGTTGTTCCATTATTAGTTACTACTTTTGCAGGTGTATGGTTGTACCATCGGTCAGTATCTGTAGGGCAGTTATAATACTTACTTAAATTGTAATGGATCAGGTTGCATATTTTATTATGACGCTCAAGATATTCTTTTTTTGCTAATTCTTCACAATGGGATATTATGTGGTGTATGGTTTCATTTTCTTTCTTGCATATTCTGCATTTTATATTAGTACTTGTTTTATGAATTTTGTTTTTAATATAGCGGGTGTTTATTGCTTGATCCTGAGCAGATGTTATAAGGCTTTCTGTTTCTCCTTTCATTTTGCCTTGTATTAGCCATTTAAATGAATCCTTCTTGTCATACGCAATCTTTTCCATGTTTCTAACTTTTTGCCCATGTAATGGTTTATTTCTCCATTTTTGATAAAAACGATGATAACATTGCTCCTTAAATTGTTTTGGTGTGTACTGAGAATGAGCAAGCCTTTCTTCCTCAGGTGTTTCATTTACATCAATAACACGTTCTATGTCCGTAGTGTCAGTATCTTCTCCATATCTTTCCTGTACAATAACCTCATCAATTACTTCAGTTTCGTTGTCCATATCTAGAAGTCTTATTTCGTTTATGTCTTCGTACAGTTGTATGGGTTTGTTGATTTTGGTCTTTAGTTTTGATGCTTTCTTAAGGATGGAGAAATTCTGTGGCAGGCTCATGTCATATAAAACAATGTTGGATATAATGGGGTCTGTATGATTGTTTTGTTTTAAGTAATAACTAAGGCTGTATATTGATTGATTGTAAACAGCTTCTAGTTGTTGAAGTCCTCTACCACCTACGTCTCTTCGTACATAAAGTCTTTCTACATCCTCTCTTGGGTGTAGTTGTCCGTGAATAGTTAGGAGCTTTCTAGTTTTTTTTCTGTTTATTATTATTATTATTATTATTTTTATTATTATTATTATTATTATTATTATTATTATTATTATTATTATTATTATTATTATTATTATTATTATTATTATTATTATTATTATTATTATTATTATTATTATTATTATTATTATTATTATTATTATTATTATTATTATTATTATTATTATTATTATTATTATTATTATTATTATTATTATTATTATTATTATTATTATTATTATTATTATTATTATTATTATTATTATTATTATTATTATTATTATTATTATTATTATTATTATTATTATTATTATTATTATTATTATTATTATTATTATTATTATTATTATTATTATTATTATTTCCGCTCTTTTGTTTCTCACTACCTCAGGAATCCTGGGTACCATTGACCTGCCTCTCAGCAATTGCTGGAGAGGCTAGGCGCGGACGATATGCCAAGATGATCAAGGCAGCCACCCAGGTGGTCGGGGTGACTTTGTGTAGTACGCCTACAGACGAGTACTCAGGGTGAGGTAACGGTGTACACACCTGGTACGGGTTTTCACCAAGTAACCAGGTGGAGGATGGCGAGAGGTGAGAACAGAGGGACCAGAGGGTGCGGCGAAGCCAGGCTGTAACCCCTCATAGTCGCGCTTCTGTCGCAGCCAGGACCGCGGAGCTGGGCAGTGGGTGGGCACAATGGCAACACAACACTGATACCAGTATTCCGTGGTCATACTGGAGCGGGCCTCTGGAACCAGGTGGAAAAGACAGAGAGCCTGATGGGTGCGGCGAAGCCATGCTGTAGCCCCTAAATATCAGGTCTCTGCCATGCACAGGTGCCATCACCTCATGAAACTTACAGACTGCGGGTGGGCCTCCACACAACGGGAGGCAACACTTCGCAGACACTGTGCACTCATATGGGAGGTGAGTAGTGCTTGGTTCAGCCACCTTTTTAGTTCGGGTACGCGGGGTCACTAAGCCCGAATAGACTGCTGTAGGCCAGTCTACCCCTGCGGGGTTATTATTATTATTATTATTATTATTATTATTATTATTATTATTATTATTATTATTATTATTATTATTATTATTATTATTATTATTATTATTATTATTATTATTATTATTATTATTATTATTATTATTATTATTATTATTATTATTATTATTATTATTATTATTATTATTATTATTATTATTATTATTATTATTATTATTATTATTATTATTATTATTATTATTATTATTATTATTATTATTATTATTATTATTATTATTATTATTATTATTATTATTATTATTATTATTATTATTATTATTATTATTATTATTATTATTATTATTATTATTATTATTATTATTATTATTATTATTATTATTATTATTATTATTATTATTATTATTATTATTATTATTATTATTATTATTATTATTATTATTATTATTATTATTATTATTATTATTATTATTATTATTATTATTATTATTATTATTATTATTATTATTATTATTATTATTATTATTATTATTATTATTATTATTATTATTATTATTATTATTATTATTATTATTATTATTATTATTATTATTATTATTATTATTATTATTATTATTATTATTATTATTATTATTATTATTATTATTATTATTATTATTATTATTATTATTATTATTATTATTATTATTATTATTATTAGTTATGAGATCCAAAAGGATCGTCACACAAACACACACAAACACATACATACATACATACATACATACATACATACATACATACACATACACACACGTACACATATACATATATACAGGCATCATCGTAAAAATAGTAGAATCGTATTCTGGAGATTCTGAAACGTGCTTGTTCATTAAAATCTCACCACAGAATTCTTTGACCAGACAATACATTCCTTACCTGTAGGTGCCGGAAGGTAGAAATAAATAAATTTGGATAATACTTTATTTAATAATAAAAACTGAAAGATATATTTTTGTGTTGTCGGCTCCGGTGGCTTAATGTTTAGAGCAACGACCTTTAGTCATGAATAAGCTAGGGGTTCTGGGTTCGAATCCCACTAAGACATGGATGTTGGTATGTGTTGAGGGTTTAAAAAAAATGCCAGTATTCAAAAATTCAATAATAACAAATTTTTCAGTTATCGATAGTTACTTTTTTGTTTAGAAATATTTATAATGGAAACATTGAACTCTCGGCTCTTTATAAAATGAGAAAAAGAAATGTTTTCAGTTGGACAAAAAATATATTTAGTGTTATTTTTTTCCATTGTACATTTTATTAAAACTCATGTACAATAATCTTGTTAGATTTTGACATGAAGTATATCCACAGAGGTTTAATTTAGTAATTTAATTAATTTAATTTATATTCACTCAACCCTAGAATATACTATTATTACCAGTATTTGTATATAATTTTTTCTTCATATTACTATTTATTTATGAGAAAATTGTCATTGAAAATATAATTATCTAAATAGTCGCTTCTCCTTTGTCTGATGACCTACGTAAATTTGTAATCAATGAGGGTGTGGCTTACATTTGTCGCAACGAATGATAGGCATGATATTTGTCAACTATGTACTAGCTGCTAGTATTACCTTTGAATATATAATACATATAAGAACGGCAACGCATATGGCCTAGCAATATACTATATCTGTCTCTTTTTATTCACAAAATTATTATAGATAGTTAGTGACTCCTACCACAAAACTGTGAACTACGATAAATCGTGTTGACAGCATTGCCAAATAGTATTTGTTAGAGGTATTCAATAATCAATAATTCAAAAATATTGTTTCATAATAACCAGATAATATATTTTGAATCTTCAATGTACATGTGTACTTGTTTTACACTAGCAAACTTAAAAACCTTTTTAAAATCTTATCTTGTTGTTCTAGCTACGTGGCAACACTGTGCAACATCCATCTATTATGTATTTTTTGAACTAACTCAGAAATAATTCGTATACGGAGGAATAGATGGCACCTTCTCTCGAAATATTTAATCTAAATATATTACGTTGCCGTTCTTATATTGTATTATATATTCAAAGATATTACTGTTGTTTTTTTATATTTTGTAAAGAGTCAAACATGGTTGAAGAAAAGCATTTCGTGCTATTGTACTCAAATAGAAGTAATAATAGCAAAAAAATAGTTTTAACAGTACCTTAAAACGAATAAAGAAGAGAGAGATGGTTGTGTACAAAGCAGGTTGGCACACCCAGCAATGAGTAATGTGCCTTGGTGATATATTTATTTATTTTAAGTAAAAATAAAACCATTCATAAAATCAAATTTTTATTATGTGAAGATTATTTTGATGTAAGCATAAATATTTTTATAATTACTAAGATATATCAAATATTTTCAATTTTTGTCTTTCTAGTTTTGTCATGGGCTAGTAATTTTTGAACATCACAAGCAAATCAATCTGGCGCTAATTCAAAAAGTATACTTTGAAATTGCTACTGCGTTTAACATATACAGAAATTTGTATAGACAGTTGTGCATGAGCAAAAGAGAAGTCAGCGGTAAGTAGTCACTGGAAAAGAAACCCGTTTCGTTTCATTTGACAGTAGAATCGCTGACTTCCTTGTATGTATCTGGTAGATATCACACTGGATTACGTAGCGACATGAATAATCATGGATAATGCGTAACTAGTTAGAGATACTACTTCTAGTGTGATACGGCCTTTTATAGTTTGTGTTGTAACATGCCGCTCACTAAGCAATGCTGGGTTCCGTGGCAGTTGGTAAAAAGACACCACAATTACTTCAAAATATGACATAATTCAAATAATGACAACACTTACATTACATTTGTTACACTTAAAGGTAACATTAATAGTTCAGTGTGTCTCAAGCGTCTGTAGCGAACTAAAATGGCTACCGGTTGATCACCTCCTTCAGACGTTCTTTCCTCGTTCAATGATGAAGGCTGGATTCCAGCCCCAATCTAGTGGACTTCTCGGAGTCCGGTCCACTTCTAGGTTGGCTTTTGGGTCTGCTTCAAACGAAACGTCTGGGACGTTCTTGGGCTTTCTCCCTTCGTTGGTTTCTCACCGACTATCAGCCTCTTCTGCCAACCATCAGCCTCCGTCTTCTCGCCAACCGGGTCACGCCCTTCCTATCAACCATTGCGGCCCGCCGTTTCCGCCATCTTTCTTCAGCTCACTACCTTGCCGACACACTCACATACAATTTTAATTCTATAAATAACCACTGGAGGGACCTGTCACAGTGCTCGTAAAATTATTACAAGGCGATTTTATATAAAGCGTTATTTGGCTATTATGAATTATGGCATTTGTGTGAGTTAAATTGTAAAATATATATAATATTTTGAATTTGTAAAGTAACGTAACAATTTAATTTAATTTTAACATATTGACAAAATATATATTATTGCGATTATGTAACGCATAGGTTGTTACATAAGAAAACATACATATAGGTAATAGGCTGTAGGTGGTGTCAGTATGAGATATAAATATGTATACTTTAACCTATGACAATGGGCAATAAATAATTCTCGAATTTTGTAAAGTAGGGAAAAAATCGGTTTTCCGTAGTAGAAGTAAAAAAATGATATACGCAAAACATATAAAAATGGATAGAGATCACGGAAACCAGATATAATAATAGATAAGATTTCGGTTAAATAAAATATCTGGCGGATTTTCGGAAAGCCAGTTTAGATGTATTTATATTTTGCCAAAAATTCCCGTAGACTGCTAGAATTTTAATTTGAAAATTATATTCGAATTTTCGAGAAAGATTGAAAATTATATGTAAAAAATCAATGTGCTAGCACACAGTAAAGTCGTAAGAAATGCAAATAATAAGTAACAAATTGCAAATATGTGCAGATTCCACAAACATGTAGGTATCTTTGACTGATTGATAATTCAACTAACATTTTATGTAGATACTTTCGTTGAATAATATTCGATCACAAAAAAAGAATTCTATGCACTTCCTGTAAGACATACACTCATTGTAGCTTAAATAACTATTATATATACAATTGAATTTATTAATATATTAAAGGAAATTTTATATTTAGTGTTGCAAAATAGATGAACAAGAAGTTTTGAAGAATATTTGATTTGTAATTATTTCCTATAATATAGCAATGTGGGAATAATTTAATAACTGTTAATTTATATACCGACTTTCAGTATTCTTGAAAAGGCTTGTGTTTAATCTTTCACTGTGACATTACAATTCACCGTGAATATTGCTTAATTAATATGTAAGATTATATTGTTCTAGTGACAAGTCTGAAACAAACAGATTTACGCTTCAATATTCGTGTGCCATTAATCAATCATATACTGTTGTTTTGTTCCTGCATAGAGCAACAGCAACAACGCCGCTCATCGTCAAACTTCGTCTCCACTAATTCCCTGACCGTGAAATAGAATGATATTTCGTGTCGCACAAGGGTTTCTAAACTTTGAAGTAGATTACTTAATAATGAGAAATCTAATTAAAAAATTTGGCTGTATATTAATTTAATAATATGCAGTTTTAATTATGCAAGCTCGAATGTAATATTGGTAAATAAAATGTAAAAATAAATATTTAGGAAACAATTGTATTTCTGCTTACATTGTAAGGTACGACTCTTAATTAAGCAATATCGGTTTTTGAATTCTGGAAAATTAATGGCCGGTGGCATCACTGTAACTTAATTTTAAGCGTTGACATTGAAATGTCAAAGGAATAATTATACATTGCTGTCATAATGTCAATATGCATTTTTTTTGTGTATGAATCTTTTTTTGTGTATGAATCGCTTAAAATTTAAGCCTTGTTGGTGCAACTGGGCATTAATGAATTAATTGGATATAAATATATATTTGCCAAAAATGACGTAGTTTATTATTATTAATTGAACAAATGAATTAAAAGTACTAGTTACAAGCTTTATGCATAGAATTATTTTTTCTACGATCGAATATTATTCAATAAAAGTACCTACAAAAAATTAGAAAATATATTAGTTAAATTGTCAGTCAGTCAAAGGTTATTACATGTTTGTGAAATCTGCATATATTTGCAATTTGTTAGTTATTATTACTATTACTTATTACTCGAAAGTTCAGTCAAACAGCATTTATTCTTGCCCTACCAATGTTTCGGTGCACCCTTGCACCTTCTTCAGGGTAGTAAAAAGTGCACCGAAACGTTGGTATAGTACGAATAAATGCTGTTTGACTGAACTTTCGAGTAATAAGTAACAGTACTTGATGATAAAATTTGCATTAATTATTGGATTTGTGGGTGTCTGTAGGCACGAAGAATTAACCAATTTAATTTTACAAAATGTAAAAGATGAAGAACAATGCATTGAAATTATAATTCCAAAGACGAAAATAAAAATACCTAGAGATTTTTTTGTTACTAGTGGAAATATTGAAGGAATAAATATGGTAGAAATGGTTCAGTGGTATAGTGGTATATAGGGATTCGACCGAGTAGCACTGCTCACAGTCGATTTTTTGTTGCATACAGGATACTGATTCTTGAAACGGTGAGAAATTTGTATCGTGATATGAGAAATATTTCACCCTTTCTTCTCATCACGCATACGATCGATAATTTTGATTCTTGAAACTATGTGAGATTTTCTCGCCGATCATTTAGGTCATGGTTATGCAGTGAGATGTGAGTGAGATATTTTATGTGCGCGCAGGTTGTTAATGTCAAAATATTTCAAGACGTCTACCAACCTTTACTTGTGCTCGCCAGTTCATTATTATGTGAAATTAAAACGAAATGGAGGAAAAAAAATATGCCACGAATGATATTTATAAATAAATTCTGTTAAATTTGGTTGTTGTATGTCACTATCATGAAACTGTTTATAGAGAACACTTTTTCTTGTTTTTTACTGAGTAATTCATGTATAATATACAATTTTATAACATGACATACAAAACCAAATTAACAGAATTTATTTATAAAAACCTGGAATACATTCCTAACATTTAAAACAGTTTACTATACTATACAACTCATGCACTTTAAAAAAATGTTTAATAAACAATAAGATTGTTCATAGAGACCCCTTTAATAATGCAAGAATTTAAAAAACCTCTTGTCAAAACTGGTCAATACAAATATTAATATATGTCTATTTTCAAAAATCAAAAAACCAATTCTAATATAACCAACACATGTTAGGAAACAATAATACTTTTGATAAATCTATACTCTATTTTTAAACTAGGAGGAGTAGGTACGAAAGTCTGATTTACACTATAGAAAGTTACCAGAAAAAGTTACTAGATTTTTTTTCGCGCGAAATACAAAAATTCCGTACACATCAATACTATATACTTCGCATGGAACTTATTTTAAAATAAAACTGACATTATAGGCTCTTATTTTTCACGCCGTATATTTGATTATGTGAATAAAGATAATATGTAATCTAAATAAACACTCTTACTTGATTTATATCTACATTTTTTAATTGAACATAGCGATAAAATGCACAAAACCTATATATAATTTATTATTTAAAAATTTATACCATAGAATACAATACCAAAGGAACAAAATACAAAAAATATTACATTTAATTCGTTTAAAATTTGAAAATTGAAACTGTGTATTATAATATCAATAAGGGGAAATTTTGTGCACAGACATTAACAATCTTCATCAGAAGAACTCTCCGATGAGCTGGAGTCACCATTGCCAACCGAAATAATGAATGGTTCTATTCGATACAATCAATATTATTAGTTCTTAAAAGAACTGATTTATTTTAAAGTCACAGAAATGCGAAAAACCAAAACAGAAAAAGATAACCTCCAAACGAATGACAGCTAATATATCAAATGTAAAATATTTGTGCAGTGTAAACCTGACGAAGCACTAGCCAATCAGAAGCGTCAGTTTCGGCCTTAAAATTTAAAGTACTCCTCTTATTTTAAAAACAGGGTATAGCATAAAATATATATTTTTTCTAAGTTTTATCTTTTAAGTCATATCCCCGTAAATTCTTATATTACATTAAATTTTTATGTACTTACCGAAATTTTGTTTTGTCAAATTTACAAATATTTAACTTTAAAAGGCTATAATCAGTGACACTGGCTTAATATTAAAAAAAAAAAAAATCAAAAACATCACAGCAAGCGACATCTGCTACTTTATCTCGCTAGGCAAACGATGGCGAGAAATGTTGTACGTGATGAGAACTGTGTGAGACAAAATTAGGTGAGAATTGTGTTAAAAAATACAACTTCTCTCTCACTGGGTGTGAAATGAGTCACGTGACCTTTTGTCTCATCTCACACCATATCTCGTATTCCAAGAATCGAGCCCCAGGAATGGAAAATGTGTTAAACAGCCGGTTGGCGTTAAAACATTTGACAAAATACCAAGTACTATAGCATATTTATTGTCTTCCAAATCATCAACAATACACCGGTAATTGTTTTCGGAGATCGTTTACGTCGTTTCTTACGTCCCGGTTACCCTAGCATGCTTGATTTTATTAGGTTTCATTATTTTTGTCATTAAAGTATTATTACTCATTTTCAAATGTAAATATCTATTGATATTTGGATTTCAAATTTCTCTATTCTATATATAACAGGTAGTACGACTAGTAAGACAGATTTTGTCCAGATACCTTAAATCATGTAGTTAGTTTATAACTTTATATTTTTCTAATACATTTATTTATAATTTCGTCCTTTAATATTGTAATTTGCTATACTGTTTGGCAACGTATTAAAATTCAGATATTTTCGTATAAACTAATATAAAATATTTCAAACTATTGTTCTTTTTACTTTATGTCAAATGCATTCTACAAATCCAAGATTGTCATATAAGCTTTTATCTTGCTTGTTAGAGTCTTGGATTATGCTCTTGATAGTAAAGATGTGATCTTATATGCTTCGCCTTTTCCTAAAATCCTCTCAGTGCTTCATGTAGCATTAGTTCTGTTTTACTTTGTAGTCTTTTTTCCAGAATTTCGCTATATACTTTGAGAGCCGTGCTCGTAATAACATGTCATTAGTCTATTACGAATATGCTACTTCATATATTAAAATATGGTTCATTAACCTTTCATTACAAAAACCGTTTCATAATACGTTAGTTTTTATTCTATAAAATAAACTAGATAAATATAGATGAAATTCATCTGTTTATATGTGACTTTTCAAGGAAGAAGAGATTCATTTATAAAATAATTTATGCACAGATACTGAAAACTAATTAAATTTTTACACCTAATAAAATATTATTTATGTGCTAATATTAAAATATTAGTGTTCATGTATTGGTGTTTCAAGATTTAACAGTCGTCTAAGAAACTCATTCGTGTACCCAGAGAACTTGGAACTAATACGAAAAGATACGGTAATAAATGAAAGAATAAGGGAAATAAACCTAGTGTTGAAGTTTCTATAAAGATACAACAGAGACGATTACATTGGTTAGAACAATGTCATGAGGAGAGATGAAGAATATGTTGGAAAAATAATGAATAGCTTAGTAGTAGAAGGTTGAACAAACAGAGGAAGACCAACGATAAGATGGAAGGACTGTATTGCGGAAGACTTGAGAGAAAAGGAACTGAATGAGAACGCAAAACAGAAATGAGTGGAAGAAGAAAATAAGAAATAGCGACCCCTAACGAATGAGAAAAGCTAAAGAAGAAGAAGATGTCAGAATCAAGTGCAATTTGCATAGTTTGTATATGAAATAATTTTACTGGAAATTTAGAATCTTTTGCAAGAAAATTTATGTGCGGAATTTATACATAATACACAGGATTGACGGAAGGTCACATCAATTTTTTTTTTATCGAACATCGAGGTTTCGTAGCCTACTGCTATTTCTTCAGGATGGCTACAAAAGATTAAACATGTAGTAAGCTAAAAATAGTTACATTATTTACTTACAGTCAAATTAGTTTTTAAAATGAAATTTAAATGTTTTAGGATAAATCCAATTATAAACCATTATTTGAAATATGTTAAACATTTACAACACGTGAGAAGTTGTGCTCATTACAAGAATTATTTCAACAATGGCCGATTCATCACTCACGTAGCCGATATACCAGGAAAGGTCTGAATGCAGTGACAGTATATGTTACTTAGATCCTCGATATCCTTTCTACAGTTTACAGCTTTCTTGTATGAATTAATGTATAACATTTCTAACATAAGTCTTTTTGATAGGTTGTTTTCTTTATGTAAAACTCTAATGCTAACAAAATTAAATCTGTGTTCTAATCCCAACTATGTTTAGTTAACGCAGAATTCAACATTACGTTTGCTTTCGGCAGCTCTTAGGTTTTGAATATCATTTAGACTGACCTCCGTAATTTGCATCACAGTTGTCACATAGAATGCTGTAGATAACATTTGACTAAAGTTTAATATCTATTTTATCTTTACAGATACTAAATAAGTCTCCGACCTTTTTTTACATTTTTTAACATAATAGTTGATGTAGTTACATTTTCGAGCTGTTTTAAATTACGTGCCATTTTACCTAGTAGGATTTGCAACTGTCAAGTTGTCGTTCAGTATTGATATACTGAAAGTCGTTGTGCATTACTTTGTTAATTATATTTTGAGGGTAATTATTATTTTTAAAAATCTTTTTAACTGTCATCAACGATTATGGTAAGTATTTTGGAGATGATAATACGTTACGAGTTGTATTGATTAACTGCGATCGTGAATGGTTCCAACAAGATGGGGCCACAGCCCATACAGCAAGATCCACGATGGAAGTTGTCGGACAAATGTTTCCCAACCACGTAAACTCGCATTTTGGTGACGTTCCTTGGCCTCTACGGGTACCGGAATTGTCGGCGTGCGACTTCTTTTTGTGGGATAAATCGAAAGTCTATGTTCAAAAACCTCGTACGCTAGACGAATTAAAACTTATAATAATAATAATCTTTCGTAATTAAATAATCTTGTATACAGATAAAAATTATATAAATCACAGATCATTTCCTTGGATATATATATATATATATATATATATATATATATATATATATATATATATATATATAATTCAATTCAATAATTGATTTAATAGATTTTTTTCAACTTTTTATTTCAGAAACACGTACAAATAGAAAAAATAATTATGAATTCAAAAAATAGTATGTTCACAAAGTAAAAAATCAGCACTTCAATATATTAATAAATACAAAAGTTAAAGTTAAATTCAACATACGAAATGGGGTCAGCAGTTGATCCGCCCTCCCCCGTTCCAAAGGTGACTGTTAAGAATTGGAGTCTATTAAATATAAGTTACAAAATAAAAAGATAAAGAAATTCAAAATGGAATGCATCTAACACAATTGGGCACGGGCAAGACATATGAACTCAAGACGACAGATGAAAAAAAAATCTGTTGTGCCCAGCACAATACCTTTCGCCATTTCTATTTTATATTCTATAATTAACGAATTTAAAATTTCTTGTACACAGACAAGTAATTTAAATTGTATATATTTCTTCGTTCTATGAGGAATTTTGTCCTGCTCTTCTAATATATTCAAAATTATTCATATTCATTGACAGTATTAATGGTATTTCGTCCCAGAAAAAGGTTTCAGTAATGTCAGTAAAACTGATGATGTTTGACGTTACCATTTCGTATTTGTGTCAATTACACATTTAAATATCTCAACTAGTTTCCATGGAGTTGTTTGTATTATTATTATATATTATATCTCCAAATTTATAGAAGAAACAACAATTATTTTTAAATGTATCAGATTGAGTACTGAAATCTTTATTATTTTTAATAACATAAATTTTCAAAAAGTAATATTTAGAAGAAACTACCATTTCCGTTTGTACAATTGTTACCAAAACTTTATCAGCTCTTCCCATTAATGTTAGATTGAGGAATTTATAGTTAAACATGGTTCAAATTTTATAGTATTTCAGAAACTGTAAAAATGTTATAATCGGATTCTAGGGACCTTAAAACGTGCTTATTCACTAAAATCTGGATATGCGATTTTTAGCATGAATCCAATACCTCTCCTAGCGAGAGGTAAAAAAGATGAGAATGGATACAAAGATGAAAAAATAGGAAAAGAGAAAAACCGATGACATTACCGTGGATAGATAAACAGAAAAATCTAGAGAACTATTTCATGACAATAACATACGAGTAGATGAGTATAGAAAATCAATAAAAAAAAATCTGATGTGGCCAGCACATAACCTCTCGCCGTATATTTTACCTGGCTGTATGCATAAAGCAAAGAATATTTTTATAAATACAAATAATATATTCATATAAATCTATGACGTATAAACTTCTTTATTATTCAATAATAGCATGTCTCAACATGAAGATATTTTACCATAAATTATGTTACAATAAATTACAAAGTAGAGTTTACCATATATAAATATTAGGCTGGTAACTGCAATTTTCAATTCGAACAACGTTGTTTACTTTCTCTTCATATTCTTCTAGTAAAAACATTAATTTTGGGCGGTCTAAAATGTATATATGGATTGTGCATCTATTCTTACATATCTTCTTTTACATTTTATTTTTTCATACATGTTATATCTAAATAACACTAATTCCCTTTAATAAAGTGACGGATAGATTGCACTCCGATTATTCTTATATCGATGTGTAATTTTGTCAATATTTACAACTTACTTGAGAAGAATTTGATAGCTTTTTCGCAATTCAAAGTTACTCTAGTCTATAGTACAGGTGTACATTGTCCCATAATGTTTGAAACAAATTTAAGTCCTTCAACCTAGATTTGTCATCTCCATAATAGTCACAGATCAAGAACTAAGGGATTCTCCAAGTACATTTTTCTTTCATTACTCATTATTTCTGACACTGACATTTATCTGTCAGTTACAAATAATTTAAATTATCAACTATTTTTCATGGCATTCTTTCGGCTGTCAAATTTATTACAACAGATTATTTTATATATTATACTTCTTTTATCTCTAAATCTATGGAATATATAATAAAATATTTAAATGTATCAAATAGAGAATTTAATTTTCTTTAATATTACCACGAAAAATTTTCAAAAAATAATATTTAGAAGATTTTTTTTCAAGAATCTTCTACTTCCGGTTGTCCAATTATTACCAAAACCTTTTCAGATCTTCCCATGAATGTCCGCTTGGGAAATACGTTGTTAAACAAATTTTAAGTCTTATAGTTTTTGAGTAACCGTCCTTCCAACATCCCACACACACACACACACACACACACACACACACACACACACACACACACACATCCACACACACACACACACACACACACACACACACACAGACATCATCGTAAAAATGTTAAAATCGGATTGTAGGGACCTTAAAACGTGCTTATTCAATAAAATCTGGATATGCGATTTTTAGCATGAATGCAATACCTCTCTTAGCGAGAGGTAAAAAAGATTTCATAATAAAGTTATAAAATATGTAACCGTAATATATGAAAAACAAATGCGACAAAACCGACATAGCAAGCAACCAGAAGATAGTGTAACGTAGCCCTCGCCGCCGCCGCGCCACGCAGGCGCCACTGTGTCGCGAGCAAAGGACGCGCTTAAACTTGTTGCGATGACGTAATCTATTGTGTATGTTGTTTACCTCTAGAAGTTCTCCAGGAGGTTCTAGAATTAAAGTCGCCAGGTAAATAACGCGTCGCCAAAGCCAGCGAACGGCATTCTGTATTATAGAAGTAACGAGTAAAGAAGTCTGATATAAATAAGCGTAGTGAATAGTTGGTGATATAAACAACAGTCGACAAGTGAACATAAATAAATGTAATTAGTGACATAAAGAGTGGTGTTAATTGTTTAAATAAATAATCTTAGTGTTTAAGTGTCTTATAATATTCTTAGTCTTTAAATTAGTGTTAATATTTGTTTATCATAGTGTTAGTTACTTTTATAAACCTTTAATTATCTTTTTAATATTTATATATCGTTTAATAAACGTATTCTTAAGAGAGACAAATTTTAAGTTCAGTTGGATAATATGTATGTTACTTCATCACATGATATACAACAATTAGGCTGCGAATATGACGTTTCAAAACTATGTACATATTACTGAAGTTAAGTACGTGATAAATGTTAAATATGGGTTATGCAACCGAGTATATAAAGTGCAATAAATAGAAGCCAGAGAATATAAAGAAGATTTAGTGGAGGTCGGAACCCAAGAGGGACATTTTTAACGGCTATGGCATGGCTATTATTATATCGTTATTACGTTAATCTAAATATACTGTACAGGCACACACAGTTACATTGTACACATGATAAATCGAAATGAATCCAAGAATCATTATAACTTTTTAAAAAATGTGACTGTGAGGTCTTTAGAACAATTATCAAGTAAATGACCGGTAATATTTAGACTTAATTAACGTTGATTTAGCTAAGGCTAAAATAACAAATTCATTTGTTTTGTATCTATTCCAATGTATTTTTAAATGGTAGGCATTGTAATTACTTAATTAGGTGACTAAAATTTTCAGTATATACTACCAGTCTATACCTCTAACAGATATATGAGAGACCATGATTTGAACCCATCTTATGCTAGATATATGATATACGTACTTCCATAAAATTATTTGAAATTTTGTAATAATTAAATTACATTCTTCTGTCCTATTTCAATATTTTTAGTATAATTTACTATCATATTATTTAAATCTATATTATTGTTGATAACATGATAAGATTTTTAATATTTTACAGCATTAGTTAGTTTAATTAAGATCCGCATTGTTGTATGTGCCGAATGTACAAATGTTACTGATTGTTGGTCTTGAGATGTGCCAACAGTCAATGCCGAAATGCCAGTTCTTTATATGAATTTCTATTATTATTCAACTATTTGATCTACTGACATTTTTGATTTTTGTAGGGTTAAGTAAAACCGCCCTCTTGCGGTGTATTACTTCGTACTAGTCAGGCGTAGACATTAATTTTGTCAAATATCTCATGAGTTTTGAATATTTATTTTTATTGTTGTGTATCTACCTTTAATCATATTTTCAGTGCATAAATCCAGTAATCCTTTATAAAACAATATTTTTATTTAAGAATCTGAACACATGTTCACCATCTTTACTTATTTGTATATGAATATTTTTTTTGCACAATATTACTTCGGGTAGTTCAACTTACCTATACGACTTTGATTTAAAATAGTAATTATTGATGCCAGGTTCCTGCGAAACTATGGTAAGTGTTAAGTGTAGTAAATTTTTATATTGTATTATATTTTTACACGAAAAAAAATATTCATAAATAAAATTAACAACAAATTGATTGTATCTGAAATATAATATATTATCACAATTTACATACTTGATGTGTGAAATATACCAAAATGATTGTGATAAAAGTAAAAATTTATTTGTGAACAAAAATTTGTTGTAAAAATTACTTAATTTTAGTTATCTATAAACATGTATTACACAGTAAGGTAGTTTAGTAGTAGAAGGTAGAAGAAACAGAGGAAGACCAAAGGTAAGATGTAAGGATGTACAGTCCGTATTGCTGAAGACTAGAGAGAAAAGGAACTGAATGAGGACGACACGCAAATGAGTGGAAGAAGAAAATAAAAAATAGCGATCCCTAACGAATGGGAAAAGCTAAAGAATAAGATGTCAGTGACAACTGAAATTTGCTTAGTTTGTTTATAAAATAATTTTACTGGAAATATAAAATCTTTTGCAAGAAAATTTATGTATGGAATTTGTACATAATAAACAGGATTGACGGAAGGTAATGTGCTGTCCACATCAAATTTTTTTAAAATTTTAGATACATTTGATCTTTATAAAAAAACTGAAATTGTTATTTCAATGTTATGTCATAAGTTAAATAATGGATCGCGGATAATCTATAGTTTTTAGAATTTTTACACACAGTAGAAGAATCCTCTTGTATGTATAATAACGATGAAAGGGTAGTTGCTCTAAGAAGATAATAATACGACTAGTATATCTGTAACCTGTGATGTTTATGTAGATGTCAATATTACAATTTAACAACAAAATGTTAAAATTTACAAATATACTAATATAACCATAGCAAAATGTCTAAATTCCTACCTTGAGAACCAAGGATTCACGAAGTTTCGTTTATGCAACATATCACGTGTTTCAGGTCAAGAACGACCAGAGTAATTCTTGATGAAAAATGAGGTCCACTCTTTTGATTTTTTTTATTATTTTTAATGAAAGTTCATTTAATTTTGATTTCTAATGTCAATAAAATATCACGGCGACACTTATTCCTCTATAGTAGGCTGCGAGAGAAAGATAGAAATGGTGTGACGTCACAGTCAGACTGACAAAAAAAATTCAAATATCTCGTAATGTAATTATTAAAAAATTGTTTTTTTCATCTTAATCGTTATTTATTAAGTGATTTTGTACGGGTTTTTTGATGGTGGAGGACGAGTTTAAGCATCGACATACGGGCATTAGTTCTATTTTTTGAACCCATGATTGTATTTCATTCGTGTATTTTTTCTCTATGTATGACAACCGATGTCGTATTTCATTCGATTTTTTTTTTTAAGTATGACTGCCGGGTCTGAATTTATACGAGGAGAATAAAATTACCGAGGAATTCGAAATATAATACAAATAAATATTATTAAACAATATTTGATGAAATTAGCTTTCGTTAAAAAATAATATTAAAGCTAAGTGATCACTATAATTTAAATTACCTCCACGTCGGTGCTATTATTGTTAAAGAAACGAATTTCAATTTTCTTATTGAATTTGGAACGAAATAAGAGAAGAATAATTATAATCATCAGACAATAAGACTGTCACAACACTCCCTGGAAATATTCCATTTTATTCCAAGCCTTTTGTCAAGTAAATTTTAATTAAAAAGAACAAAAAGTATCAAGTCGCAATTAGGTGGTTTAATTTTTTTAGTATTTTCAAATGAAAGGATTAATTTCGGAAATGAACATGAATTTTTAACCACTGCGTTGATTCCATATAAAGTATTTTACTGTGTTGGGTATTTCTGCAATAGCAATTTACTGTTTTATTGTTATAGATTGGAAGTTGAGGTGGCTTAACACAAATGTTAACTTTATAGTTTCAATTTCTGAGAGTATAGAGCAAAAGTTTTCGGAACTAAAAGCTACTTGAGAACTATTGTGAAATAAATTTCAAACGGAGTTGTATACAAGTACAATTGAAAATTACAAACAAAAATTTTGCGATTGTAATAATTAGCAATTTGATGAAGGTTTTTAATATATTTTTTTAATTTAAACTTTATTATTGATTTTTCAATATTTACATTCAATATTATTGGTTGCGCCTGTACGAAAGAGTAAGAGAATATAAAAATGTAATGTAGTAGTACTGTATGAGTATACAAATTATTCTGATTCATTTAAAACGAAAGCAAGCCGTTTGGGGCATATGTTACTGGAACAACAACCTACAGATTAAGTGGTGTAACCATTCAAAAAAGCACTGTAAGCTAGGCTACATATATTTCAAGTTGTGTCCAGGCGCGTTTTCTTTAAAGTCGCTGTGGTGCAAAAATTATTGGGCCTACCTAGCGATTAGTTTATTTCAATAGTAATGAAAATCTTTACTACTGCAATAAAAAAGTAGTTTGTTTAAATATAAGTTGTTAATTATTCCCTTGAATGGAACAGTTCTTGCTTTTTGGGAGAAAATTTTGGCTTTCTTGAGCGATTTGCTGCTATTAGAGGCCAGACTATGCGGATGTATTTAAAGAGACGTGCCGGCGCGCTCAGCCGCCTAACCGCCTGGCTTACCAGTCGCTTAAGAACAAGGTGTATTTTTGTAAAGTAGCAAATATCTGGAGTAAGAAAATCGGATATATAAGTAGTTAGATTAATGCATTTTTATTTTTAATTAGTACACTAGCCACCACATGAACACAAGATCAGTGCATATACAGTTGAGTGCAAAAGTCTTGAACCAAACTTATTTGATCTCTTTTAAAAGAATTATGTTTAGTGTTCAGAATGCTAATTATATTATTAGTACTGTTAACATGTTTAAAAATTTATTTTCATTGTATTTTGTAGCATAAACGAAATTATCTATGTTCAAAAATATCAAGCTACGTTGCAGTTCAACGTTTATATACTTTGTTCATTTTTATTTAATAAAATTTCTAATTTAATATTAATGTAGTTTATTATCTGACGAAATGGTGAAATACAGTAACTTTTAGTTAAGAGAATCCGTAATAAATATTACTGTACAAGGAATGGTTTCTCCTGAGATAGTAAGCTTGCTAATGATCGATAAAAGCAAAACAAATAGAATTATTATTAAATATATTTACAAAATCATTAGCTTATACGCCAAGATGTGATAAACCAAGAAAACTGCTGTAGATATTTCGAAAGAAAATTGAACAGAAATTATTGCCAATGTCAGCCGAAGTACTGTGTCTCAATGACTTAAAGAAGTTGGACCTATTGGCCGTGTCAGTGTTAAAAAACATATTTTTGCAAAGCATATACTTTTTATGCCAGAAAAAATGCATCGGGAGTAGATTTGACAACAGGATAGCGATTACAAACATTCTTCGAAAGTAGTAAAGTAGTCGACAAAAATCTAAATTCTTGCCTGACCATCCGAATCTTCAGATTTAAATCCAATAAAACATTATGGAAGATGTTAAAAGTACGCGTCGGACAGAAAAACGAGCCTGAATTATGGAATCATTCGGAAAATGAATGATAAAATGTACCACAAAAAGGCACAGATGCCTCGACGGTTTGCTGCAGTGATTGTGTCAAAAGGAATGATAATATTATTAAATACAAGGTCATGTTGGGTACCACATATTTTTCGCGGACATGAGAAAAGAAAAAATAAAAATCTACAGGTATACATTAATTTATTTTTTAATTCCAGGAAATGAGAAATAAATAAATAAACAACTAATCACCATGGAAATTTACTTACCGATTCCTTAGAGACAATTTTCCGAGATAGCTCAATGAAAGATTTTCTGGTCTAAAAAGTGATCAAAAACAGCTTATTTTCCGGACGATCGCGAAAAAAATTACATTGTTACTAAATAATGGTTATTTCAATACATAGTTTCTTGTTTATATTATAAAAATATTTGATGCAACAATGCATATATTTATTAATATAACTGTTTCAATTTTGTATAACCTTTACGATGTATGATATGGTTTAAAATTCAGTTCGGCTTAAAACACTGTATGTGTGTTTAATTCTACATTAACATACGAATGAATAAAGTTCCTATTTTAAACCGCATCCGGGGTTAAGAACAATGAGATACAGGAAGCTTATTTCACAAATTATAGGAAGCCCCGTCATACGTCTGACAGCAACAAAAACTTGTGCATATTGCGCTCGTCATTTATAAATTCAGTCTCTTCTCTCACATTAGTTATTTTGTGTTGAAAATTCACAACAGCGAACGACATTGCATTCTCATTTAGTGTCTATCTCTAAGTAGATGTATTGTTTCTCTATATTTCAATATTCTCGAGGGAATTGTACTTGCCTCATTCGTAATTTCTATATTCGTTGCAAAATAAGAGCGAGACTTGTTCACGTTCCCTAAATTGAAGTTTTTGTTCCTACACTAATTATTCTTGTAAATAGTTTTTAAGAAGATTTTCTGATACTTTTGTATCTGTCGTTTCATATCTATATTATTTAGGTTTTACACGTGTAGCATACATTTATTTTAATACCACCTTTATCTTTAATAAGAATACTTATAAGGCCCAACATATGACTACATCACAGGTGAGTTATGAAAGAGATTAGAGATACATCCCAAAAATAGGAACGCCACTAATGTTATCACACAAAACCGTAAATAAGTGTTACGCTATTGAGCTATTCATTTCATTTCACAGTACAGGTGTCTCATTTTCGATGTTTTTTAAACTACAAGCAAAAACTCGTTTTTTGCTAATTTGGAAAATATCTCATATATCTTAACTACAGAGTGATCAGAAATAGCTGTTTCAGTTCCCAATAAAAATAAAACTTGCAATTGATAAGATTGATAGGTACATAAACATTTTTCCTGTTGTTGACACTGTTAACAGTGATATTTTGAAAATTAATTTTGACTATATTTACAATTTTTTTAATAAAATGGCTGTTGTTTCTCTGACCCACATCCCTTTTTACCTCTCGCTAAGAGAGGTACTGGAATCATGCTAAAAATCGCATATCCAGATTTTAGTGAATAAGCACGTTTTAAGGTCCCTAGAATCCGATAATAACATTTTTACGATTATGTCTGTGTGTGTGTGTATGTGTGTGTTTATGTGTGTAGATGTGTGTGTGTTTGTGTGTGTGTGTGTGTGTGTGTGGATGTGTGTGTGTGTGTGTGAGGTTGTTGGAGGCACGATTTCTCAAATTCTATAAAACTAAAGACCAGTGTAACTACGGATTCCTCAATCTAACAGTAATGGGAAGAGATATATATATATATATATATATATATATATATATATATATATATATATGTATAAATCCTACTAGAAGATAGTTTAGAAAAATAAAAATTAGAAAATTATGGAGCAGAAATTAAAAACGACTTTATTGAAAAATAAACAACTTTTTTATCTGCCGTACATAACAACATAAAAACAATTATTCAACCTTTTATTTACATATGTTTATATCGACTAGTCTGTGGCTATGGGTATGGCACATGCAAAATGTTATGGCACATAACATAACTCCCCCTCTTTGCGAAAAGACTGTCAAATATAAATATACATAGATATATTGTATATAACTAAGGAATAACTATTACAATAAATAACAATAAGTGCAGTAACAATAACAGTAAAGAAGTAATAATAACAATAAAGAGATATAGTAATAGGCAATAATTATATATTAAATACAATAAAACTTTAAAAAGAGTGAACAAGAATTTTCAGGGTAGTGTCCCTAAAGTTTCAAAACTTGATATACTTGTGTTTAAATAAGCAGGTTTGAGACGATCAATTGAAACTGTGTCAATTTTGTTATTAACTAGGACTTTGAAGAATTTGTCGAATCGTTGAACTACTTTGTATGGGCCATCGAAAGATTGTTGGAGAATTGGTCCAATAGCATCGCGTCTAATGAACACATGGCTTGACTGGAATAGTTTCGGATTGATAAATGTTGGTTTTCGGTTTTTATTTATAGGCGGTGATGGTAAGAATTTAGCAATAGATGTTTTCAGTCTAGAAAGATATTCAGTTTCATTGAAATTCGGACTATTTTTATCATTTGCAACAAATTCTCCAGGAAGGGTTAGTTTCGTCCCATATACTAATTCCGCAGCACTGCACTTAATAGGTTCTTTAAATGAAGAACGTATTCCCAATAATATTATTGGTAAAAATGACGTCCATTGAGACGGATTACCTAAGCTTTTGAGGCATGATTTTAATTGTCTGTGGAATCTTTCTATCATGCCGTTGGCCTGTGGGTGATAAGAGGTTGTTTGAATGTGGTGTGAACCCAAGATTTTCAACAATTGTTTGAATAAAGATGAGTTGAATTGTTGACCTCTATCAGAAGTTATGACTGTTGGCACGCCGAAACGAGAGATCCAACCTTCAACGAATGCCCGTGCTACACATTCGGTAGAAGAATTTGATATTGGTATAACTTCCGGCCATCTCGTGAACCGGTCGATGCAAGTTAGAGCATAAGAATAACCGTTTGATAGTGGTAATTTAATCAAATCTATGTGCACCATACTAAATCGTATAGTGGTTGTAATAAAATCTTGAATAGGTGAAATTGTGTGTTTAGTTATTTTTGATTTTTGACATTTAATGCAACTTTGTGTTTTGATTTTGATATCGCGATTTATATTTGGCCAAATGAATTTTGATGTGATTAGGTTCGTCGTTGCCTTGATTCCGGGGTGTGACATGGAATGAAATTGATCAAAGATGATATCTCGGAATTGTCTGGGAATGAACGGTCTTAACGAACCTGTTGAAACGTCACATGCTATTTTGAGGTTAGAATTTGGTATGTCAACGTCAATGAATTTAAGATTTGTAAATTTGTCTTTTTTATATTTTTGTAGTTCTTTGTCATTCACTTGTGTAGCCGCGATTTTACTATAATCGATTTTTGGAAAGTTTTGAAGGCAGTTTATGTGAATTCTTGATAAAGCATCAGCGACTGGATTGCTTTTACCCGAAATATGACGTATGTCATTTGTAAATTGAAAAATGAACTCTAAATATCTAATGTCTCTTGAACAGTAAGTATCAATTAATTTAAGTTTAGATATAAATGTTAATGGTTTATGATCGGTCCATACAAAAAATTCCTTGCCTTCGATGTAGTATCGGAATTTTTTGATTGCGAGAAATATGGCTAATAGTTCTCTACTGAACGTACTGTAACGTTGTTGAGTAGTTGATAATGTAACTGAAAAGAAAGTAATTGGTTGCCAAGCATTATTGAAATATTGTTGCAAAACAGCTCCGACTCCAACACTTGATGCATCAACCATTATATTCAAAGGGGCATTGTGAAGTGGGAAGGATAGAAAGGTAATATCAGTTAATTTATTTTTAATTGCTGTAAACGCATTGGTTGCTTGATCATTCCAGAGAATTTCTTTATTACTGTTTTTACAAGGATCTAGAAGCTGATTTATTGGTGAAAGAATTATTGCACATCGCGGTATGAATCTATGATAAAAATTGATCATACCTAAAAATTCCCGTAACTTACGTTGAGTTTTTGGCAAAGGAAATTTTGAAATCGTTTCAATTTTGCTCTTTAATGGCTTAATTCCTCTGGAGGATATAGAATGGCCCAAAAATTCTATTTCTCTAAGTCCGAATTGACATTTTTCTTTATTAATCAAAATTCCGTATTGACTTAGTCTATCAAAAATTGCTTTTAAATGTTCTAAATGTTGTTCAATTGAGTTACTGGCTATAAGTAAGTCATCAATATATGCGAAGCAAAATTTAAATCCTCTGGTTACATTATCAATAAAACGTTGAAAAGTTTGAGCGCTGTTTCTTAGACCGAATGGCATGACCGTATATTCGAAAAGTCCGAAAGGGGTTATTATTGCCGTTTTAGCTATTGAATCTTTATCCATGGGAATTTGATTGTAGGCTTGTACTAAATCTAATTTTGAATATATTGTAGTGTTTGCTAAATTTTCTGAAAAATCTTGAATGTGAGGTATTGGATATCTGTCGGGTATAGTTTGTGTATTTAATGCTCGGTAATCCCCACAAGGACGCCAAGTTCCGTTTTTCTTTAAAACTAAGTGCAGTGGTGAGGCCCAATTGCTAGAAGATGGTCTAATCAAACCTTGTTGAAGCAACTTTTGGAATTCATCTTTGGCAATGTTTAATCGATCAGGAGCTAATCGACGGGGTTTAGCAAAAGTTGGAGAACCTGTTGTTAGAATGTAATGTTTAACTGAATGTTTAATAGAATAATACAACCTTTTTAGTTAAATTCTGTTTGTATTTATTTAAATTACAACGTTTCGACAATATAGACTATTGCCTTCTTCAGGTAAAAACATGAACTACAAAACAACAAATACAAATAAATAAATAACAAAACATAGCAACAGGTAACTAGGTGACAATTACAACAAATTTAAAATAGGAAGCCATGCACGACTAAGATCTAGACCGTCATAATGATTGAGATTATTACTCTTCGTTTTGTAAATCTCAATGGCTTCTCTAATTAACCTGTTGTTTAGGTGTGTAGGTCTCGCCAGTATTTTTGTATCTTCAAATTTGATACGGTGGAATTCTTCCAGGGCATGCTCTGCAACTGAAGATTTTTCTGGCTGGTTCAACCTGATCGAACGCTGGTGTTCATTCAATCTTGTAGAAATGGTTCTACCAGTTTGGCCAATGTAAACTTTCCCGCAGACACATGGAATCTGGTAAATCCCTGATGACTGAAGAGGGATGACGTCTTTAACTTGTCTCAACATATGTCGAATTTTAATATATGGAGAAAACGAAATCTTCATGTTCTTCTTAGAAGAAATAAAAACCTACATGATTCGGTGAGTAGTAAGCAAAAATCTAAATTTGACAGGCTTTACAATAAACAACATCCAAAACAGACATCTAACACTTTTGAAATAAATAAATTAGTAATAAATTTAAGCAATGAGTTGCTTTCGGATTCTGCTTTGTCTGTTTTGTCTAAAGGGTTGGATTTCGCCATTACTCCACAACGTATTCCTGTTGAAGACATTGTGACTGCTGTCGAATCTGCTGTTCAGAAGCTACCAGAAGAAGAGGCTGAAGAAGTTCGAGTAGAGACGGCAAAGATTTTGAAAAAGTTACGACCTCCTAAGAACAACCTACCGAAAAATGAACTTAAAGCACTTAAGGAATTACGAAATAATGAAGATTTGATTATTTTACCTGCAGATAAAGGGAAAGCAACAGTGATCATGAATAAAGATGATTATATTCGTAAAGCCAACCTTATATTAGAAGATCCTGCTTACCTAAAAGTGAAGAAGAATCCCTTAGGCACGATAAAATATCAAACAACCAAATTATTAAAACAATCAAGCTTAGATAAAGATATTATCAAGAAACTTATTCCACAAGACCCTTATGTTCCAAGATTTTATGGTTTACCTAAAGTACATAAGAAAGATGTACCCCTACGCCCGATTGTGAATTGTATTAATTCTTGCACTTACGATTTATCTAAATATTTAGATAATCTCATAAGACCATACATTGGAAATTCATCATCCTATGTGAAGAATTCCAAACATTTTATTGAAATTATAAAGAACATACATATCTCATCAGAAGATCTTCTAGTGAGCTTTGATGTTACGTCATTATTTACGAAGATCCCCATCAGAGACACCCTGAAGCTGCTTGAAAAGAATTTTTCAGAAGATATTGTGAAACTATATCGACATTGTTTAACGTCAAGCTTCTTCATTTTTAACAACGAATTCTACAAACAAGTTGATGGTGTCGCAATGGGCAATCCTCTGTCTCCTTCCATAGCTAATTATTATATGGAGTTTTTTGAAGAATTAGCTTTGGATTCTACTACGATGAAACCTTCATTATGGTTACGATACGTTGATGATGTCTTCGCTATTTGGCCCCATGGACGTCAAAACTTATCAATTTTCTTAAACCATTTGAATAACATCCATGAAAATATTAAGTTCACCGTAGAAGTTGAAGAAAATGGCATTATTCCCTTCCTAGACGTGTTACTAGAGAGAAAAGAAGATGGTTCTTTACTACATTCAGTCTACAGGAAGCCTACGCACACCAATCAATATATTAATGCCAATTCACATCATCATCCTTCTCAGAAATACGGTACAATTAAATGCCTAATGAGAAGAGCTTCAGACATTTGTCATTCAGAAAAACTGGAAGAAGAAATGAAAGAAATTAAAAATATTTTTATGAAGAATGGTTTTTCTAAATCTTCAATCGAAAAATGCCTGAAACCGAAAAGACCAATGAACAATGCTAATGAACGAGACGTATTGTTTGCTTCACTTCCTTATGTCCAAAATGTCACGGACAAGATTGGTAGAATTCTTCGTAAGAAGAACATGAAGATTTCGTTTTCTCCATATATTAAAATTCGACATATGTTGAGACAAGTTAAAGACGTCATCCCTCTTCAGTCATCAGGGATTTACCAGATTCCATGTGTCTGCGGGAAAGTTTACATTGGCCAAACTGGTAGAACCATTTCTACAAGATTGAATGAACACCAGCGTTCGATCAGGTTGAACCAGCCAGAAAAATCTTCAGTTGCAGAGCATGCCCTGGAAGAATTCCACCGTATCAAATTTGAAGATACAAAAATACTGGCGAGACCTACACACCTAAACAACAGGTTAATTAGAGAAGCCATTGAGATTTACAAAACGAAGAGTAATAATCTCAATCATTATGACGGTCTAGATCTTAGTCGTGCATGGCTTCCTATTTTAAATTTGTTGTAATTGTCACCTAGTTACCTGTTGCTATGTTTTGTTATTTATTTATTTGTATTTGTTGTTTTGTAGTTCATGTTTTTACCTGAAGAAGGCAATAGTCTATATTGTCGAAACGTTGTAATTTAAATAAATACAAACAGAATTTAACTAAAAAGGTTGTATTATTCTATTGAAATATGAGTTCTGAAAGATTTTATAATAATTGAATGTTTAATTTCACGATAAATGTCAAGTTTAAAAGTTAAATTTTCATATTTTGACAGAAGGTTTTCGAAAATATTAGCCGATTGTTTATTTGCAAAACAAGTAGTAGGTTGGGCAATTGACATAATATTTTTTGAACTTTCATGATGGTTTGACATCTCCAACAGTCTTTTCGAGGAAAAATCAATTAATAGTTTATAATAATTTAAAAAATCAGCCCCCAAAATTGAATAACGGATTTTGGCCAAAACAAATTTCCAAGAAAGAGGTTTTGACAATCCGATATCCAATTTAAGGATTCTGTGACCGTAGGTATTGATAGTTGTGTTATTTGCTGCTTGAAGGGTCAAAGAACTTTTTGAATGTACATCAAGATTTGAAATTCTAAGAACACTCACCTGAGCTCCTGTGTCAACGAGGAATTGACGTCCGGAATTCTTGTCCAAAATATAAAAAAGGGGTGTCGAAAAAAGGTTAGCGCTAGTAAAGGAAATAGAAGGTAATAAATTTAATTTTCGATCGAATTCAGGTAGGATAGTTCTTACAGGTTCTTGAGTTTGTCCAATTTCATATGAACAAGGTGGGACGCATTTCTTGGCTCTAGCTGCAAAATTCTGGTGGTACCAGCATAACGTATTGGCTGAGGAATAGCTTGATTGAGAATTTTTGTTGGATTTAAACTTGGGAAATGATTTAATCATCTCTTTTAATTCTTGAACCTCGGAAAAAAGCTTTTGAAGATTTGATAAATTATTCGTTACAGCGGATATTGACGGTTGACTGACACTGAGAATTTTATCAGCTATCTCAGCTTTTTCTTCCAACGAAGAATCCTTGACAGATGCTAGGATAACCTGCACATTTGTGGGCAACTTCTGAATGAAAAATTCTTCCATAAAAGCTTCGTCGATGGACTTCGAACCAATCAACTGGCGTAAACGACGTAACAACTGTGAAGGTTTCAACTCACCAAACTCGGAATTCTGAAAAATTTGCTGAATTTTTTCTTTTTCAGACAAACCAGTACGTTTAATTAACGCTGATTTGAGTGCTGAATAAGGACGGTCTTGAGGAGGATCCACTATAATGTCCCTGACTTCATTCGCAAATTGTGGGCTTAATGAAGTTATTACTCTGCTGAATTTACCAAATTCAGTAGTTATACGATGAATTGAAAAGGCTGATTCGACCTGCGCGAACCAAAGCTCAGGATCAGCAGACCAGAATTCTGGAATTTTGAAGCTTGAAGAGACGGCTGTAACTTCAACTGGAGGTGAAGAAGCCAGGTGCTGTTCCGTGGCCATAACGGAGTGGATGTAAACGTCGGGGTCACCAATGTATAAATCCTACTAGAAGATAGTTTAGAAAAATAAAAATTAGAAAATTATGGAGCAGAAATTAAAAACGACTTTATTGAAAAATAAACAACTTTTTTATCTGCCGTACATAACAACATAAAAACAATTATTCAACCTTTTATTTACATATGTTTATATCGACTAGTCTGTGGCTATGGGTATGGCACATGCAAAATGTTATGGCACATAACATATATATAAGTATTGTATTTAACATTTTTTGTACACACAAAAAAATCTAGTTACACCTAATCTTTATATTTACGTATTTTCTATAATTTAAATTCATTCTATGAGCAAGTTTCTTCTAAATGTTCGAGGTTTTTCCAATTCATTAACAGGATTGGCGATATTACTGAAGGGTTAATGTAATATATCTATAATTTTAAATATATAATTAATAATACAATAAGAAATATTAAATATCGTTCCCAGAAAAAGCCTAAAGTACTATATCTGAATTTTTGACACTGACATTAGTGACATTTATCTGTCAATTATAGACATTTTAATTTCGCAAGTAGTTTCCATGGAGATGTTTGGGCTGTGAGCAGGCTGTGAGATTTACTACAACAGATTATTTCATAGATTATATCTATATATCTTTAAATGTATAGAAGGTATAATAAAAAAAAAAATGTGTCGGATAGAGAATTTTGATTTTTAATATTTGTAATAACATAAATTTTCAATAAATAATATTTAGAAGATTTGTGTTAAAATACTACTACTTTCGGTTGTCCAATTCTTACGAGAATGTATTCAACTCTTCCCATTACTGTTAGATTGAGGAATCCGTAGTTACACTGGTCTTTAGTTTTATAGAATTTGAGAAATCGTGCCTCCAACAACCTCACACACACATCCACACACACACACACACACACAAACACACACACACACATCCACACACACACATCCACACACACAAACACACACATACACGCACACACACACACACAGACATAATCTTAAAAATGTTATTATCGGATTCTAGGGACCTTAAAACGTGCTTATTCACTAAAATCTGGATATGCGATTTTTAGCATGATTCCAGTACCTCTCTTAGCGAGAGGTAAAAAGGGATGTGGGTCAGAGAAACAACAGCCATTTTATTAAAAAAATTGTAAATATAGTCAAAATTAATTTTCAAAATATCACTGTTAACAGTGTCAACAACAGGAAAAATGTTTATGTACCTATCAATCTTATCAATTGCAAGTTTTATTTTTATTGGGAACTGAAACAGCTATTTCTGATCACTCTGTAGTTAAGATATATGAGATATTTTCCAAATTAGCAAAAAACGAGTTTTTGCTTGTAGTTCAAAAACAAATGATACCTTAAAAGAGATACCTTAAAAAACATCGAAAATGAGACACCTGTACTGTGAAATGAAATGAATAGCTCAATAGCGTAACACTTATTTACGGTTTTGTATGATAATATTAGTGGCGTTCTTATTTTTGGGATGTATCTCTAATCTCTTTCATAACACACCTGTGATGTAGTCATATGTTGGGCCATATAAGTATTCTTATTAAAGATAAAGGTGGTAGTAAAATAAATGTATGGTACACGTATAAAACCTAAATAATATAGATATGAAACGACAGATACAAAAGTATCAGAAAATCTTCTTAAAAACTATTTACAAGAATAATAGTGTAGGAACAAAAACTTCAATTTAGAGAACGTGAACAAGTCTTTCTCTTATTTTGCAACGAATATAGAAATTACGAATGAGGCAAGTACAATTTTTCGCGATCGTCCAGAAAATGAGCTGTTTTTGATCACTTTTTAGACCAGAAAATCCTTCATTGAGCTATCTTGGAAAATTGTCTCTAAGAGATCGGTACGTAAATTTCCATAGTGATTAGTTGTTTATTTATTTATTTCTCATTTCCTCGAATTAGAAAATAAATTAATGTATACCTATAGATTTTTTTTTTCATGTCCGCGAAAAATATGTGGTATCCAACTTGATCTTGTATTCAATAATATTATCATTCCTTTTGATACAATCACTGCTGCACACCGTCGGGGCATTGAATTAATTAGATCTGTGCCTTCTTGTGGTACATTTTGCCATTCATTTTCTGAATGATTCCATAATTCAGATTCGTTTTTCTGTCCGACGCGTATTTTTAACATCTTCCATAATGTGTTATTGTATTTAAATCTGAAGATTCGGATATATATATATACCACAATGGAAAGGGGAAGAGGTATTGTGATGGCCACAACAGATTTTTTACATTACCAAGTAAGTCTTTCTAGTAAGCAAATTCATACAAGTTTAAATGCAAAAGCCACCAAAATCTTGTGGGACAAGGGATAAATCAGTTTTATATGATTTATATCACTGAAGTTTGGGTATGATTTGTTCAATATTCCAACACACTAAACAAATCTGCAGGGAGAAATATTTAATGAGAAGGATATTTTATAAGATATATTGTTGGTGGTAATGCAGCTATGATAGTAATAAATGGACGGTATGAAAACGTATCTCAGTTTAAATTTACCGTTTCAGTGTATTTAGATTTAAATTACTCTCGACTTAATGATATACCTGTCATATTATATATAAAGCTCTGTTTATGACACTCGCAGAAAGCAAGATAAGTGGACTAGCCCATCTCTGCTTTTGACTTGTGTTTTATTATAACTTTTCATAAAGTAAAATCCTTTTATTTATAGGCAAGGTTATGAGTAAATTTAACTCTCGCACCACACACTTGCTTTCAGTAACATGAAAGACACTGTGGTTTTCTGTATTCCATTTTTGGGAAGTGATAAATAAATAGCAAAGTATCAATTTTAGCGCAAGAGACTATAGATAACGAGAACTTATAACTCATACATGTTATAAATATGTTAACATACAAAATATATTGTTTTGTAAAGGTTTGTGTCGGACTATACGAAAAATTGAACTAAATGTTATATGTTGAGATAATATCTATTTATTCAATAATGGACAATGATAATGAAAAAAAAAGGTAACAAATTCTAAATATATGTACAGTGTGACACTGACATAAGGGCTATTCAAAATAACTTTTTTATTTATATATTTTTTTAATTATCTTGTATTTGTATACTAGCCTTAGAGACTCACAAATCATGGTATTAGGTTTGATGGTAGCGCTTCCGGTTTAACCGGAAATGTGATTAACTTTCATATTTCAAATGGGACATTCTATGTATTTGGAATTTTCGTAAAATTATGAATTGAACGATATGTTTGAAGTTCATTTTTATTGAAGAAATAAATTACAAAAACGTAAGAGAAAGTAATGAATAATTAACCTGCTAATCCATATCGGGCAGTCTGTGAAAACAGTTCGAGATAATATTTAAGTTATTTTTTTAAATATGTTATTTTTGCAAGAATCTATATTTTGTTATAAAAAAATATCAATTTGTTATCACAGCCCAACAGCCGAACATATAACTATTTTTGTTAGTTTTTCTTTAATTTTTCGTTTTTTTAGAAAACATATGAAGAACAAACCTATGTTTATTAAGCTTTTCCAACTCATTTTGATCAGTATATATACCCTTAATATTTTTTTCCTTGCTTATAACACCCTGTATATTGAACATACATAAAGATATATGACAATCAAGGGGGAAGGCACTTTGAACATTAAAAAAAAAGTATTTATTTCGTAAATAGTACCTACCTAATATAAAAAAAATGTTTTCAATAAGAGATTTATTTATTTATTAATTATTTCCAGTGGTATACGCGTTTAGTTTTGCTTTACTCTTAAAATCTTAGATTTTTCATGAAATTTAAGATTTTAGAGGTAAAACAAATTAGAACACAATAACTGTTACATCATTGTAAAGAGAAAAAAATAAATATCTTTTTGAAGTAAAATTCAAATATCACATCACTTTTAAGTTTGCATTATCAAAGCATGAAACTTTTATGTGAAATATTTATATCTTTTATAATTACGAATCGCGATTTTCAATTTTTTTAATAACTTTCAAAACTGTTCGGAATTTTATATTTTTCAGTGGAATCTGAATGGTCACTCAAAACCGTACACCCTTGCTTATTTAATCGATTTCGTACCTCTTATAGTTTCCAAGATCCCAATGGTATACCACTTAATTTACTTACATGAATCATACAGTCAGGTCCAACGTACCCTACCCTAGTGCCAATTTCAATGCTTGTAGAAAACAGTACCGAGGGCATTTAAAACCAATGACTTAGTAGTTTATGAATAAAGTGTAAATTGAATTTACATGAACGGGAGCGGACCAGAGTTTAACCATAACAACTTTATTATAAAAATAAATTTCACTATGTGCTGCTAGTGTTAAAGGAAGTTATTCGTACTTTATGACTTCTGTTGATTAAAAAAAAGTAAGTAGTACCTTAATTTATATTTTCTGAACTCATATTTTAAAGTTGGCAATTATATAATTATTTTCATATTGGTATCTATATTTCAATTTTATTCAGTGTATTACAATTGATTAAAAAATGTATATTATCTACAACTAAATTACTGAAACCTAAATTATGTTGCCAAGGCTAGGTATGCAGCGTCATAATGTTTATACATCGCACTGTTCATTTCTTGATTCGTTCAGTTTCCTAATATTTAAATCTTGACCATGAAGTTGGCACAGATTAACTTTGCGCTCATAATCTAACAAATACACTCCGCAGTACAAATTTTAAATAAAAAATACTAACAATAACTGTACCTATTCCGATTCAATAAATAATCTTCATGTACATTTTGTACTACGGGATGTACTTTTAAATTGTGTGTTTCGTTTGTTTAGATAGGTCCTAGTTCACTTTGCTATATAGTCTGAGCTGACACCAACTAGGAGACTATATTTTCTTGCAACGAAAAACGCACATGCAGACTAAGATTATTATTTCAGCTCTTTTTGATAATTTTTAATATTATTGATAAATCATGTAAATTGAGAAGGCATACAAAAATGCTAAGATACAAGACAATGTATACGGAGTATGTTGAGAATCCCAAATTATTTCCTGTACAAAGTTACAGCATATGTTGCGTTTTGAACCGATCTATAACCTGTGTAGCAAAAAGAAATGTATACTTTAATTACATATGTTGTCAAAAATCATTCACTTTTTATTACGCTATGCTATTCTTACGTGAAGATTACTATACAATATGCTACTGATACTACATTAGTGGAATATGAAATATTATATTTCACGATAAGTCTTTTTTGTATTGTATTATTTATACTGTGTCATAAACCTCTGTAGGTAAATATTGATTTGTAAAATTAAAATATACTAAAACTTGTAAAGAATAATTTTTCATCGCATTGTAACAAGCACAACTAATTTACATACTACCTATATTTAAAACTTATTTATTACTTTTACTGAAGAAGGACAAATATATGTCCGAAACGTTTAATTTTTATAATAAAGTTGATTTATGACTGTCATAATAATATGGAACCTAAGGCCTACTTTTTTATTTCAAAATTTCGAAAATGTTCCCAAAATCCAAATTTATAAATATATAATGAAAATATATAACTATTTCAATTTCATTTCAATATTTAGATCAAATATTCAAGGAAAATGAACTCGTCAGTCAATAAAACTCGGAACAGTAAAACACATTATTTACTTATTTACTAAAATGAAAAAAAAAACCATAAAGTGAATGAGATAAAGCAGTGTGAATCTATCTCCGAGTCCAGTACAGTAACCTCGTTGAGCGGACCATGATGCCAATTCGCCGCTTGATAAATTGAATTTGGAGTAGAGGTGATGTGGTGAAGAATATTTTTCCACTTTTTGCAGCTATATTCATCACCTGGAGCATTGTCCCCTGTCCAACTGTCCGCTCCATGTCAATCGCCTGTTTGTTTCTCTCGTCGAGTGCGTGCGAGTGTTTATTGTGACGCCCTTTATTGAATGTAATTTGTTTTGCTGTTAATATTGCCAACCGTATGCCACAGAAGAAGAAAAATTCGTGTGTAAGCTTGTTGATGGAATAGTGAACATATTACTAGAAACTGTAACATTTATTTATTTATCGTATCTAAACTATATTGAGTTATTTAGAGCAAGTTTTGGGTTTGATATAATGTCAATGTGAAATGTGGTCCTGGTAAAGTTATTTCTTCATCCTTAAGATATGTAGCGTAGTTAAGGAAAGATTGGTTGGAACTCAGGTACAGTTTCCCACCGGACACCTGAATGTCTTCATACTCGCCGGGAGGCTCTTTTCATGTCCCATTCGTTTGACCCTTAAAGATTACGTCAAAAAAATCTGTTGTGGCCAGCACAATACCTCTCGCCATTTTCATTTTATGTTGCATAAGGCGCGAGCAGTTATGTGACTTTGTTGGCCTTGTCAGAATGAGAGCTAGTAATACACATAGGTGTCAAATATAAGTTTTCATTCGAAACATAATGATTTTCCAAATCCATGTGGACTATTTTCCTCGACAAGTACATTCCATACTAATGGATGACACATAAACTTCAGAATATTTTGAAATTTTGAATGAAAAATTATGACATGAGAATTGTGACATCTATGTAAATAACTACTAGCCGTCATTCTGACACGGATCCTCATATCTGCTTGCCAAGGCCAACAAAGTCACATGCCTGCTCGCGCCGTATAAGTACACACAAATAATTGAAATTGTTTCTCTTCTTTCGTTCTATGAGAAATTTTATCCTACTATTCTAATATGTTCAAAATTCTTCAAATTCATTGATGGTATCAGCAGCATTTCGTAAGGATATATGTGATATTAACAACCTGTAATTTAAATACATAATTAATTAATAAGACAATAATATATATTAAATGTACTCATACCTCCCAGAAAAATCTGACATTGACATTTTGCATTTATTTGTCAATTACAAAAATTTAAACATCGCAACTGTTTTGCGGGCAACGAGATTTATTACAATAGATTATTTTATATTATTATATCCTATATCTCCAAACCTATATGAGATATAATAAAAAAATTAAATGTATCAGATTGAGAATTTAATTATCTTTAATATTTGTAGTAACAAATTTTCAAAAAATAATATTTAGAATTTTTTTTTTCGAAACTACCACTTCCGGTTGTCCAATTGTTACCAGAACCTATTCAACTCTTCCCATTATTGTTATATTGAGGAATCCGTAGTCAAACAGGTCTTTAGTCTTATAGAATTTGAGAAATCGTGTCTCCAACAACCTCACACACACACACACACACACATCCACACACACACACACACACACACACACACACACAGACATCATTGTAAAAATCTGTTGTGGCCAGCACAATACCTCTCGCCATTTTCATTTTATGTGGCATAGGGCGCGAGCAGTTATGTGACTTTGTTGATCTTGGCAAGCAGATGTGGGGGCCCGTGTCAGAATGAGAGCTAGTAATATATATAGGTGTCAACTATCATAAGTTTTCATTCGAAACATTATGATTTACCAAATCCATGTGGATTATTTTCCTCGACAAGTATATTCCATACTAATGGATGACAAATAAACATCAGAACATTTTGAAATTTTGAATGAAAAATTATGACATATGACAATTGTGACATCTATGTAAAAACTACTAGCTGTCATTCTGACACGGATCCTCATCTGATTGCCAAGGCCAACAAAGTCACATGTCTGCTCGCGCCCTATAAGTACACACAAATAATTGAAATGGTTTCTCTTCTTTCGTTCTATGAGAAATTTTATCCTACTATTCTATTATGTTCAAAATTCTTCAAATTCATTTGCGGTATTAGCGGTATTTCTTAAGGATATATGTAATATTAACTCTATAATTTAAATATATAATTAATTAATAATACAATAATATATATTAAATGTACTCTTACCTCCTAGAAAAATCTGACAATGACATTTTGCATTTACATGTCAACTACAAAAATTTAAATATCGCAACTGTTTTTCGGGCAACGAGATTTATTACAACAGATTATTCTATATTATTATATACTATATCTCCAAACCTATACGAGATATAATAAAAAAATTAAGTGTGTCAGATTGAGAATTTAATTATCTTTAATATTTGTAGTAACAAATTTTCAAAAAATAATATTTAGAAATTTTTCTTTTAGAAACTACCACTTCCGGTTGTCCAATTGTTACCAGAACCTATTCAACTCTTCCCATTACAGTTAGATTGAGGAATCCGTAGTCAAACAGGTCTTTAGTCTTATAGAATTAGAGAAATCGTGTCTCCAAAAACCCCACACACATACACACACACATCCACACACACACACACACACACACAGACAGACATCATTGTAAAAATGTTAAAATCGGATTCTATCGACCTTAAATCGTGCTTATTCAATAAAATATGGATATGCGATTTTTAGCATGAATCCAATACCTCTCTTAGCGAGAGGTAAAAATGTTCAAATCGGATTCTATGGACCTTAAATCGTGCTTATTCAATAAAATCTGGATATGCGATTTTTAGCATGAATCCAATACCTCTCTTAGCGAGAGGTAAAAAATTAATTTTGAAGTATTTCGGTGTTTTGCTTTTATTATTCAATTATCTATATTCCCCAAGTAATCTTCAAGTTTGGTAAGAATAGAAATAAAATAGCGTTGTGCAAAGATGACATTGCTCGGGCATTGTCAGCTCAAAATATCTTCAAGAAGCGGACTTGCCCGTAACACAGATATATTAAAACACCGAAACAAGCAATTTCTACTCGGGATTTTTGACAGCAAATCTAATTACCAAGGTTACGTTTTCCGTTATTTTTTATTTACTTTTATACATACAGAAAAAAATCATATTATAAATTCAGTGATCGGATACATTATATTTTAAATATAATAAAGCTATTACACAAAGAATTTTTTTAAAACTAAATTTACTCCCAAATCTGTGGTACAAAAAATGTACACTTCAAATAAACTGCACTTATTTTTGCGAATTTTGAAAAAATCTTTTTGTAATACATGGTGGCGCAAAAAGAACGCATGGATTTCAAAAGAGCGCAACATTCTTAATTTTTTATATTAATATATATATATATATATATATATATATATATATATATATATATATATATATATATATATATATATATATATATATATATATATATATATATATTGCCAAGAAAATAATCTGTGATTTATATAATTTTTATGTGTATACAAGATTACTTAATTACGAAAGATTATTATTATTATTATAAGTTTTAATTTGTCTAGCGTACGAGGTTTTCGAACATAGACTTTCGATTTATCCCACAAAAAGAAGTCGCACGCTGACAATTCCGGTGCCCGTAGAGGCCAAGGAACATCATCACCAAAATGCGAGTTTACGTGGTTGGGAAACATTTGTCCGACAACTTCCATCGTGGCTCTTGCTGTATGGGCTGTGGCCCCATCTTGTTCTTCTATGTTAAGTCTTCGAAGTTGTGGATGTAAAAAAGTTGCGTAACATGTCAATATAGCGCTGACAAGTTCCTGTTACAGTAGCCCCTCCCTCTTCAAAAATAAGGTGCTCAACGTTTCACCGCTCCATGGCTAGTCAGTATCTCTATTTTTTATGATAGCTACTGAAACTATAGTTAATTTTTTTAAGATTTCAGTATGGTGGAGATAAAACTTATTTGACCTTGTTCTCTGATTGGTCCAAATCGCGACCTAGTTTACACAGACGATTTTTAATATTCTATTTCAATATTCTATATATTTGTCACTCTCATTCACTTACATTTTTCATGCATTGGCGTGCATTAATGACATGTGTTGAAATGAATGTATGTAATCTTACGCATAATTTTTAACTACTACGAACGTTAAATTAACTACTGCAAATACAATATTCTTTAAAATATAATTTATTATGCTGTTTTACATTTAAAGTAAAAAAAATAATCAACTCGAAGTAATTATTTGTTCGTAAGCCAATGTCAATGGCTGCTGTCTATTTTGTAGATTGCGTGGTCGATTGTCAGTTGGGTGCATCATTTTGATCTGTTAGTTTTTTCTTTATTTATCTTTTGTGTTTTTTTGCATTTTATTCGTACTATTGTTGCCGTTTGGTGTATTACTCTGTATTTTTCAATACAAACAATAGTAAGAGTAGTATTTCTACTTTATGCTCCTTGATAAGATTTTATATTTTACCAGGGCTGATGAAGAAGTTGCTGGTACGTCAAAAGGCCTACAGAAAAATTCACAGGGAAAACATGTTAGAAGTGGACAAACATTAATGGTCTACAACATTTACTTGAGTCACAAGAACAAGAGACATCAAAAACACAAGCTGTGAAACTTACTGCAGCAGCTGTTGGAATATCTGATAGAACGATATTCAAAATAGTGGCTGAGATTTAATTATTATTTTTTGATTTTTTTTTAGTCATAACGTAATTATTGCATTAAAAATATGTTTGTGCATTTCTTTATTACATGCATTTTTACAACAAATTTTAAAATGAATAAATGTTTCGTTTTAATTTTTACTCATTTGTTTATTTTCGTCGTAAGGTAATTTTTGTATTATAAATATGTTTGTAAATCTTTTTCTTACATGCATTTCGACAACTAATTTAAATATGTAATAAATGTTTCCGTTCATAATGTAATTTTTGTATTATAAATAACTTTGTAAATCTCTTTCTTTGTTACATGCGTTTTTATGAGACAAATTTAAATATTTAATAAATATTTATATTTAAATAATTTGCTTTTTACCCCTCGCTAAGAGAGGTATTGCATTCATGCTAAAAATCACATATCCAGATTTTATTGAATAAGCACGTTTTAAGGTCCATACAATCCGATTTTAACATTTTTACGATGATATCTGTATGTGTGTGTATGTGTGTGGGATGTTGGAAGGACGATTACTCAAAAACCATAAGACTCTATATTTATTTAACTACGTATTTCCCAATCGGACATTCATGGGAAGATCTGAAAAGGTTTTGGTAACAATTGGAAAACCGGAAGTAGAAGATTCTTGAAAAAAAATCTTCTAAATATTATTTTTTGAATTTTTTTCTTGGGTATACTAAAGAAAATTAAATTCTCTTTCTGATACATTTATAGTTATTTAACTATCAAGTGTGTTAATGAGGGCGATTAATGATCGAGACATTTTTCGCTACGCTCACGCGTTAATTGTTGAGATCATTTATCGCCAATTAACACACGTGTTAGTTACAATATTTTTTCGTTGACCGTATCTTACTTAAATGGAAAATCTAATTTTATTCCATGACAAATTTTTTTAGGTTACGTCAAATTTTATGTCAGAAAATCAATAAGTTTTGTCATCAATTGATTTCAGTGGGTGCGTTCAGTTTACTTAATGCTAGACAACGCAAGCGGTTTTTTATGTTATTTGAGGAATTTTATTCTTTCAAATTCATTTAAAGCTATGCTACGTGAATATACCTAGCTAGTAAGTGTCAAAAGCATGACTTTTAATTCTGTCTACCTTTTTGCTACAACTTAGCGTTAGCAATATATGCTGTGTTCCATGTGGTGAACGCACCCAATAAATCGTTTATTAATAAAAAAATCATGCATTAATAGGGGTCATTAATGAATGATTTTCTATACATTAAAATAGCCTATTAATAAACGGCCGACGGAAAAATATTTTATTATATATTCTATAGATTTAGAGATAAAAGAAATATAATATATAAAATAATCTGTTGTAATAAATTTTACAGGCGAAAGAATGCCATGGAAAATAGTTGAGAATTTAAATTGTTTGTAACTGGCAGATAAATGTCAGTGTCAGAAATCCGGAGACATTACTGAAGACTTTTTATAGGAAGTACATACATTATATTATTTCTTATTGTATTAATAGTTAAATATTTAACATTATATATATATATATATATATATATATATATATATATATATATATATATATATATATGTATATATATATATATATATATATATATATATATATATATATTACACAAACCCTTCAGAAATACTGTTACGTCCGACAATGAATAGGAAACATCTCGAAATATTGGAAGAATAGGACAAAATTTCTTCATAGAATGAATTTAAATTTAAAATAATCTAAATATATGGAATAGATGTAAGTAGAATTTTTGGTGTAGAGTGTAGGTATACAAGAAATGTTAAATACATTAGCGCGCGAGCAGTCATGTGACTTGACAAGCAGATATGGGGCCGATGTCAGATTTTCAAATTCCATGTGGTTTATTTTCCTCGACAAGTAAATTCCACACTCCTGGTGACAAATTAACTACATACGTGAATTTAGAAAATCTTGAAATTTTTAATGAAAAATTCTGACATTTGACATCTATGTACATAATTACTAATTATCATTCTGAAATGGGCCCCCACATCTGCTTGTTAAGGCCGGCCAACAATGTAACATGACTGTTCGTGCCCTATACTTATGTAACCAAAAAAAAAGGAAGTGGCGAGAGGTATTGTGCTGGCCACAACAGATTTTTTGGTTTAATAGACTAATTTTATATTCAAATATAGTTTTCCAAGTAAGTAGATTTGAATTTAGCGCCAAATTTTCACACTGAATTCACAGTTATAAACATATTAAAAATGTAACTCCTTCTTCACGTCCGAGTTACACCTAAATTTGGAGCGGTGTAAATGCGGTAATTACCCCTCCCGTTGGCCACTGTCTAGTTATATTTGATAACAGTTGATAAAAAAATTGTGACAGAATCAAGAAATTCTGTTATTAATTTAACTTTCTATTCTATTTCTATTTCAAATATTTAACGTGAACGTATAGCTATAGCATACTATACTAATCAATTTGTAATAATATTTAGAAAAAATGCGTATATTTCAATAGGTAATTAACGGAAAAAATGCTGTATAGTAAATAGTATATAGTATCACTTTTTCCAGTGTCAAGAATATAGAATAAGGTTCATAGTTGAATATTTTGACGCTAGATGGGATCATGCTTCCCGCAAAATGTATTAGATGGCGGTACCAATTACGCGCCAAAATGGTAAGTATTAATAGTTTTCCTAGTTTATTTCAACCAAAATTTGGTTATTTTTCTTTTTGCACCTTTTCAAAATATCCCTAAACGTAAGATAACTTAGCGCACAAAACTCAATCCGGTGAAAGTCGAGCCGGTGTATTTGTCTTTGGCATAATTTAGGTTAAAAATTATTTTAAATAAAATTTGTGGCTCCAAAAAAGAACCGATTTTGTGGGAGAATGTATTCCCAAGAATAAAATTTTTTTACAAGTGCTATGTACACTTCCGGTTAGTGTTTGGATTAGCTTTTTTACATATCCATTGTGATGTATCCATTAATATTGAAAAAACTAATTTCTTTGCTAAATACAAAAGAAAAAGGAAAACTGATTTTGTGATCTAAAATATTTGAAGTGTTCTTAAGAATTTTCATATTTTTGTGTTACCGTATTTTTATTTATGCATGTATATGTTCTAGACGTTTCAACAATAAAAATTATTTTGATTTTTTTTGTACTCATCTATTTTAATTATTTGTTAATCAAATTATTTATAATCAGTGTTGACAAACATATAGTTTTTCATTATGAAAATCTGAAATATGCCGTAATGCCTATGATCTTATATGTCTTTTATGACAGGTGTGGCAGTTTTCCAGAGAACACATTGATTTTTACTTTTTTGCTAAATTTTGAACTATGACGTGATTGGTCAATTTTAAAGGCCTCCATTTCTTGTAAGAAGTATGTTAAACAAAAATTATTTCTAGATTTACTATCCTTGGGTCAGTTCTACCATGGGTTAAGCGTTGTATACCTGTACAGGAAAAGAAACAAAAATGGTCATTAAATATCGATATATTTTTTTAATATTATTCAAATAAATAGGAAATTTAAAATTTTAAAATAGAATATCTATATCTACATAATATACGTACCCATTTGATTTGCAATATGGTAATTGTTAAAAGTTATGTTAATTATAAAATAATCATTGGCTATGCATACTATAACTCAACGCCGTTTATGTACATTATAGGTACCTAATTTTGAAAGTGTATATTTTGAGTAAAATTTAAAAAAAAAGTTCTTCTGTTTAATATTGTTAATACATATCTACCAAGTTTAAATGAATGTACATTATTATATATTTTATAAAATCAAAAATAATTTTAATTATATTTCATTACTAGCCAGTAACACCGCTTATAGTTAATGCCTTAACTACACGTTAACAAAAAAAGTGCATATCGAAATTTTGACAGTAATATTTAACAACTCTTTACACATTTCGTTTCAATACGATGTTGCCAATTTAACCAAAAGTTACAACTTAACTACATGCGGTTCAATTGGCCATACAAATTTTAAGTTAATCTCGAATAAAATTTTGTAATATGAATAAATAATAATCAATCCTAGAAAATATTTTTTGTAAATGCTACAATAGTTATTTGTATATCAAGGCCACGAAATCACTCTTTAGCGTACCGAGTGAAAAATTGTCGCCGAGGCCGCTTGCGGCCGAGGCAAGATAATCTCGAGGACGCTAAAGGCTTTCGCGGACAAGGTGTACACAATATTTTTTGTGCAACCGTAAAAAATATGTAATTACAAATTTTATTAATTTTAAACAGTTTCACTGTAAATTGAAAGTTGGCTTTCAAGGTAGCTATGGAATTGACATTTGATAAACAAAACAATTGTCATACTGATTGTTTACTCAATTTCGCGGCCGCTACCATGACAGCGGCCGCGAAATCCATTTCGCGGCCGTTGCCATAACAACAAGGGAAATAGGTATAAAAACATTTCAAATATTATGTTAAAAGATCCTGTTAAAAGTCTTAAAACACCAGCAGAAATATGTACGAGTACAAAAAAGCCATAAGATATTAAGAAATTTTATAATTATCCATATTATGTTTATTATGTCACATATAAAATAAAAAATAGTCATTCTATACTTAACACTTCGGGAGCATATATCAGAAAAAAAATTAATTGGAGGAATAAAAAAATATAATAAAAATCTTTTTGTGCTGTGTCTTCATAAAACTTATATAAAAAAAATATACAAAAACTGTGCATTATTTCATTTTATAATTCATTAGATATTGATATTTTAATGGAAGTTCATAATTTAAATAATAATTTAATTATCGTCGTACCGTGTTTCGTACTTACATTGTAACTAGTAATATTGATTTTGTTATTATCCTTAACTTATCTTTAATGAAAAAGTACTTCATATTATTAGCGTAGCACCACGTTGAAGAAAATGACAGGATTAGCTAGGAATATAAATATTTACGTAAAATATATTCCCTATACAAATACATTAAGATAAAACTGAATAAATAAACCAAATGCATTTTGGACTACATGCAATAAAATAATTTTAAAATATGTGAGTTTACCGTGAGCTCTTATTACGAATAATTACCCGTGAATATGTACTTGAAGTTACATTTATATATGTACTGATTACAAATTAAATATTTTTGTATGTAGCTTTCTATAATTTAATTTTATATGATAAATTAAAATTATATAAGTTTATGGATAAAACTCTAACCCGCATATTTAATTTCGATAAGCACACACATTTTGATAACCCGCATATCATTGTAAACATTTTATTTATAAAAGAAAAAAAAGTAATTATAGTCTGTCTCATTTATGCCATTATCACTGTTGTTTGTCATAATAAATGGTATATTTGTAGTTTTCATAAGAATGAAAATATGAAATTACAGATCGTTGGATACGAGAGAAAAATCACTTTTTAGTCGTGCTGCTGCCTATTAGTTTTAGTGTTTCTGACGAGACGATCAAGACAGGAAACTACATTGTCTCGTCTCGTCTCGTTTAGAAAATAATAAATTAAGTCTCGTCTCGATTTTTTCTCGTCTCGAACAATGAAGTCTCGCCTCGGCCGAGAATCTCGACGAGATTTCTCGATGTTTTTTTTTTGTTAATAAATCCAATATGCAATTTATTTTAATATACTATATATACCGTAAATACATATAAATAATATGCAGAGTGGTTAAAAAAAATTGTCAAATAGCTATTTTCTTCACTATCTATTTAACACCTATAGTACAAACAGGTGTGTTTGAGCTGAGATATTTTATTAGCGCGAAAATTCGAATTAAATTAAAAAGACCGTGCATAACAATTAGTTAATAATACGTTAGAAAATATTTATATATATATATATATATATATATATATATATATATATATATATATATATATATATATATATAAATGTAGAAGACAGAGATATATTTGTTACGCTTAGATCAAAAATTAAACAGGATATTAAAGAAGCTTACTTGCGCTATTGCGAATCTATTCAGAGTGAATTACTTCAAGACCCAAAACGTTTTTGGTCTTTTGTCAACAACAAACGTAAATCCTCTACGATTCCTCCTACTATGACATATAATAATACTTTTTTGGATGATCCTCAATTAATTGTTGACCATTTTGCAGAATTCTTTTCCAGCTCCTTTAATAACTCTTCACAACCCGATACTTCAAACACTGACAATAACATTTCATGTTCAACACTTGCAATTAGTTCTATTTCTGAAAAGGACGTTGAATGTGCTATTTCGAAACTAAAATCTAAAATGACCATGGGTCCAGATTTCGTACCGTCATTTCTTATTAAGGATTGTGTATATGCCTTCACAAAACCTTTAACAATTTTATTTAATTTGATATTAAAAGAATCGAATTTCCCAGATGTTTGGAAAATTTCTAGAATTAATCCGATTTATAAAAAGGGGGATAAACACGATGTTAAAAATTACAGACCAGTTTCTTTGATAAGTAATTTCAGCAAGATCTTTGAAATAATTATTCACGACAAATTATACAATCATGTATCTGAGGTAATTTCTGGAAATCAGCACGGTTTTATGAAAGGTCGATCAACGGTAACAAACCTAATATGCAAAACCCAATATCTCTGCGAAGCTATTGAACAGCAAGGTCAGGTTGATGTCGTTTACACGGACTTCTCAAAGGCGTTCGATAAACTTGATCATTCAATCCTCCTAAAGAAGTTAGATGCTTATGGCTTATCAGTTGCCCTTATCGAATTAATTTCATCCTATTTGCAAAACAGGTATCAATTTGTTGAAATTCATGGTTTCAAATCAAACAAATTTCACCAGAAGTCCGGTGTGCCACAGGGTTTCGTTCTGGGACCTTTATTATTTAATATTTTCATCAATGATATTAGTAAGAATATTAATGTTCCATATTTATTGTACGCAGACGATTTGAAATTATTCCTAAAAATTGTATCTTTCCGTGATTGTGAAAAACTTCAACAAAATCTTAATGAGATTAACAACTGGTGTATTGAAAACAAACTTTATTTGAATGTGGAAAAATGCAATGTTATGTCATATACAAGAAAAACAACTCCAACTCGTTTTGATTATGCACTGAACAATGTCATTTTGCAAAGACCAAACATATTTGCAGATCTAGGTGTCATTTTTGATCCTTCATTGTCTTTTATACAACATGTAGAAACAAAAATTTCAACCGCCTTTAAATGTTGTGGTTTTATAATTCGAAATGCTCAAATGTTCAAGAATTTACATGTCTTCAAATTACTATCCTCATCCCTAGTTCGTCCACATCTAGAGTACTGCTCCATTATATGGCATCCAATATATTCTAATCATATTGAAGCAATAGAAAGAGTCCAAAGACAATTCATCAAATCTGTGAAATACGAGTATATAGCTGAGGGAATTTATCCACCAAAAGGTACTCAACATAATAGCTTACTTGAGTTTTTTGGTACAAATTATTTATACCAGCGACGTAATATGCATGCAGTGTTAATTTTATTTAAAGTAATTAACAATCTTATTGATTGCCCGTATATAACAAGTCAGCTAAACTTCCGTGTCCCTAGAACTTCATCTCGTTTAAAGAGTACATTTTATTTAGACACTGCAAAATCTAATATGTTAGCCAAATCTCCATTGCACTATATGATGAAATCATACCAGCAAGTAGAACAGTATGTAGATATTTTTCACAGTAATATTCGGAATATTCCATTGCATTGTATTAACCAAGAGTTTTATTCTCACCCTCTAATTGGGCATTTGCCTGTTGGGTGCAGTACGAAATAATAATAATAATAATATATATTCTAAAATATTTTGTTTGAATGTACTCAGCAATGGGTAATATTAGTGATGCCGCGAGACGAGAAACGGCGAGAAACAGTTCACTCTCGTCTCGTCTCGAAAATTCGAGACGAGATTTGTTTTCGTCTCGTCTCGTCATATTTTTCATCCTCTATTCTCGATCTCGACTCGAGAGTCTCGAATTTCTCGAATTTATAATTAGCTGTACGGGTGTCCCATAAGTTCGCAGCTCAGAGCGTGTTTGTATGGTTGAAGGTAACAAGCAGTGACGCTGTAATTATCTATTATTTGTATACAAATACATATAAAATAAATTCATAAAATATTACCTTTACATGTTATAAATTTTCTATACTTTCATCAATCAGGAAAATAAATTAGCATCAACTTGGACGTAATAAAGGAGTAAGTAGATAGGTACTACTGATTAAAACTTTATTTTTACTAAGTCTGGCATTTAACAGGTAAGTAAAAAAATACTGAACAAATATTACTCGCAGCAAGGGCATTTAATACAAACGTGGAGAGTACACCACTGGGAACACTTTTGTTCCTATTCTTTATACTTAAACCCTATAAATTTAAAATAAATAATAAACAGGCAATGAAAATATTTGTACTGATAATTATTTTTCTTATTGTATATCTTTAATTATATACATATTTAAAAAAATCGTGCAATCGAGATCTCGAATACTTACTCTCGTCTCGAGCAAATCTCGAGGGCATTACTCTCGTCTCGTCTCGATTTTTCGAGACGAGATTTATGATAGTCTCGTCTCGAAATTTCTCGATTTTCGAGACGAGATCTCGAAAACGCGAGATCCCACGGCATCACTAGGTAATATGCCGTGATGATATATTTATTTATTTATATATTAACATTACCCATTGCTGAGTACATTCAAACAAAATATTTTAGAAAACCTAACTTGCTATAATGAAATTAAAGAGGGTAGGCCAACAAATATGGGACGGGTCTTGTATACAAGTATTATGTTGAACATAGTTAAAAAGTATTTATATATGTTACTTGAAATAATTTTTAAACATAGTTAAATTATTTGAGACAAATAAACTTTGTCAAATTGATCATATATTTTTATAATTATTATCGATACTCGGTGAGGCAATCTATTATTATTGACATATATTAATAAGCTGTAGAAGAATTATAAAATAAAATGAGATAAATGTTGGACCAACCTCGGCTACTAACAATCCAATTTGGCCAACAGAGGCATCGAAGATCTCAGCATCCACTGAAAACCGTCACACATTAAAAATTCATATCACGAAAGTTAGTTTTACACTAAAAGAAACAAATATATACTATTTTAACTCCCCCAACAAAAGTTTTTCACGAGAATTGCACTTAATACCAGCAGAAGACATTCTCATTTGTAGGTAACAAATAAACTGACAAAAGACAGCAATAATAAACAACAAACACCGGTCTTAATATTAGCTCGAACTTGTCTGTTAAGAACCGATCTGTATAGTTTCACTGGTCGACGCGAAATTTAAATAAAAATTATAATGAATTATTTATTCACTTAACTAGTGTAGAATAACAAATAAATTACTGTTATTAAAAAATGTAAAAAATCGTGTCAACTAGTGGCAAAAAATATATATAAGAACCAAGTCTTTAGTTTTACGAATCTGACTTATGATCAATATATCATGCGGTATATGCCACTTAATTTTTACTTCCTTGTACGTAAGTAAAGGAAGTATTGTAATCGCGAAAAATTTCGGTTTTCAGATTTCAGCGGAAATATCCATTTTGATCATCCCTGAATCCATTTTGACTAATTTCGTCGTGTCGTCTGTACGTACGTACGTCCGTACGTACGTATCTCGCATAACTCAAAAACGGTAAGCCGTAGAAAGTTGAAATTTTGTATTTAGGACTCCTATAACATCTAGTTGTGCACCTCCCTTTCTGGTTATTATACAATTTCCAGAAGTGGCACTTTACATGAAGTCTATAATAGATTTTAATGAAAAACTTTTAAAATATAATCCAAAACTTTTCAAATTTGGTATACAAGACTTTTATGTCAATCGAAATAACATAATAGATTTTGGTTAAAATAGGCTAACCGGAAGTGGTACATTACTTGAAGTTGTTAACAGTTTTTCTTGAATAAAATGTTTTTATTTTGATTTCAGAAATAAATGCTTCAAATAAAAGTTTTAGAGAATTAATTTCTGCATCTAACACATCAAGTATTATTAAATTAGCCCTTTGTATAAGCGAGATATGTAAATTTAAAAATTATATACTTTTTTGTTTTTGTAATAAAGCTTGCTATGGATTAAGACAAAAACATAAAAAAAAATGTTCATGTCAAATTATGTTAAATACGTGCAATTTTATGATTCGTACAATAACAAATATTATATTTTTATTGTGAAATTAGTCATATTCATTGTTGTAATCAAATATTTCTTTGTTGTAATAAAAACTCTCTTTAAAAACTCCCTTTATGGTCGCTATATATCTTACTGTATTGAAGTTAAAAAAAATATTTTGTAATTTATTTATTAAAAAAATATGTATAGTTTAATAATCGTACAAGGAAGTCGTGTGGTGTCCACATCAGATTTTTTCCTAAAGTATTGGAACAACATGTATGTAAAGGGTTAAATAAATTCAAGTAATACATATTTAAAGTCTTACAAAACACAATGGCTGGTAGCATGAACAAATGATTAACTGTGATTAGCGAGCAATTGTTTTATCTGTTAATCGTTTTATTGTTATAATGAAAAATGTAATAATAATTAGTTTTACCAACAATTCAAGACCTGATTTACAAATTAACATCTTTAATAATTTTTAATCGATTTTACATATTTTATGACAAATCAAACATAATTTTGTTTGTCGTTCATAATATTTAACAATATACAAATTTCTCTTTCACGTGACTTCAATTTTGTAAGTGTATCTTTTGCTTATTTAAACATTATTTATTATAAAGAATCTCCATAAATAAGAAACTATTAAAATAAAATAAACGTTTTTTACCCATTACTGGGTGTAACACTTTGTCGGTAAGTGAACGTGAATACATCACTGTGACGTCAAGAAAGAAAGCAAGTAGTTTTATTTAAGAAATTTTAGCACGATCCTGTTTAAATTTATAGAAAAAAAAACAGGATAATTAATATAAATTTACAAAATGTTATAATAAATTTTTAAAAAAATGTATTTTTAAAAATTAAAAAATTGTCGAGAAATCTCGCAATAATTTTCGAGATTCGGGAATCTCGATATGTAAATCTCGTCTCGTCTCTTAAGTTGAAATAGCTTTCTCGTCTCGCCGAGACGAGAAATTTTGAGACGAGATGAGACGAGATTCGAGAATGTCTCGTCTCATCCGAAACACTAATTAGTTTATTAATCAAATTTGTTAATTTCATATATGTATATAAAACATATGAACATAGTGATTTCAAACAAAAACAATATAGAGTCCGATAGATGATTGTTTCTTTCTTGGAAGTTATCTGACAAAATAAAAATTGCAAAATTTGATTCTCTTCAAACATATATATGAGTCAAATGGCCTATTGCGAAACACATTTCAATTTTTATATGATTAATTATTAGTGGATTATATTAAGGGATTTATTATAGGTGGAACCAAGACGGATTTTAATAAATTTATTAACTTTTCAAAAATGCAATTTTTTATTTATACCGCTGCTGAACTGGTGAACCAAATACACAAGATTTTATTAATTAACAACTTTAGAAAATAATTGTTCTCTGTCGCAATCTGTCGGCTTTCGCGCCAAATAAACTGCAATTCTGATAACCGATTTTCTAATTAATCAGTTTACAAGAAAAAGAAATTGTTGGACGGGTATTCCGATTTAATGGATAGTCGGTTACTGGGAATAACCGGATAATTGGTTGTTATCAATTAGCTAGGGAAATTGTTTACAAGTTTTAGCAAACATTAACGTTTAATGAAATCGACGAAGATATACATATTACCCTAAGTAATTTATTTTTTTAATTTAAAACAGCATAATACTATTAGTGAGTTAACCGATAAACCGGTTACTTGTAGTTATATGGGTATATAAATGGTTTAAGACCTGATATTTTCATCTGTGATAAAAATGTCTGTTAACTTCCGATTAAAGGAAATATAGCATCGACATTGTAAAGAAAATTATTGTAAAATTACAGGTGTCAATTTGTCGATGCGACATTTTTCTATCAACTGACAGTGAAGTCGAAATTAACCAGGGATAAAAACACAAGGTCTTAGCAATTAAACCGACAAATGACGGTGCACGGTTAGTATTCACTATTAACGGGCTACCATTTTTTAAATTTCATTGGATTCTCATAATTAATATGGTTTATTTTGAGTTATGTTCATACAATACACATTTAACAATAAACCTGATTATCATAATTTTACAGTCTATTTATCTAGATCAATATAAAAAGGAATAAATATTCCTATTTATAGTCCATGCAATGAATAAAGACAGAATATGTAAATGTATTTGATATTACCTAGCGGGCCCATTAAAAGGATACATTAACTACACAATGATTATCGATTATCACAGAAAAAAAAACTTAAATTAGTATTTTCTTATACGGAGGTATGATAATAGTTCGTGCTCTCGTTTGTTTATTTAAAAATGCTTCACTATCATATTTTTCATTTGGCGGTGATTAATTTCTCTATTATCGTTGAAATGTGAATTACAAGGTTACAAGCGTTAATTGTAATGAGTGTTATTATGAGAAAAGATATCAGTTGAAAGAGATTTTTACTTTTCAGCTATGTATAATAGTATATTAAATAACCAGTTTTATAAGTTTGGCGCCTGGTGAGAATTGTGAAGAGAAGCGAAGGCGTGTCAAGTTCGCTGTGGTGAGAGCTGTAAAGAAAAGCGACTTGTCAGTACGGCAGTAAGACATGTCCTGCCTTAGACGCTGGAAGTTGCGGCGGCCGAGAATCATACCCGGGAATGTATCATGAGAGGGAGATGCGCTGACTACTAGACCGCTGGAACTGACTTCCGATCGCATATGACTTATTTTTTTCGCACGTGTCAAAATTTAGAAAACGAACACTGGCGAGTTTTCTAATTGGCAAGTAAGAGTCTTATAAAATGAGTTCTTTATACTATTTTTTGCGTTTTATATACTTACTAAAATATTTTAAAAAAACTGCTATATTAAACTTAGTTCATTTAGGAAAATTGTATATGTAATGATGTAGTTGATAACATTCGATTAAGATTTATTCAGTTATTTTAAAGTTCATGGTAATTAATTTATAATCATAAATATAAGAGAATATAGTGCAACCTTGGAAGATGAAATCAATAGGATGTTTGCAAGATTTTTGTATTATAAAATTATAATAATTCATATAGATAATGAATTATTAATTGTTAAAAAATGTGTATATTTTCAAATATATCACGTGATTAAAAACAGAGTCAGACGTCAAAAGGCACTCGTGGCAGCGCCTCCCAGGAAACAGCTTCAAATGTCAAACACAAAAGCACATGGCAAGTTTTGTTTACAAGCGACGGAGATAGAGAGACATGTCATTCCACGCGATGAACAAGGAAGTTTACTTGTGTTTAGACAGCCAATAGCAATAGGTGCCTTGTTACGTCTTTATAGTGGAGCATAGTTTTCATCTAGATTTTTTAGCGCGATTCTTTTTAATTAAATATTTTAAATGATCATCGGCAATATAAACATAAATTGACGCGGTGTTTCACGTTGTCGAACAGACGAATCAGTATATTCTACATCAATTTATTGACGTAGGTCTGGTAATATTGTCTTGTAAGTCGTCTATGGTGTGCACTCGAATTTTAATTTTTTTTTTTTTTTTAGAAAAGGAAATGTGAAATAGTCCAAAGGATTGTACTAATTAGTCAATCATCAAAAAATTCTCGCGGATATTCCAGAGTATGCAATATGTGGTCTAGCAGAATCATGTTGGATGTAATCATTTTCAAGTTCGTTATCATGAAGTTGGTTTATAAATGGTTCAAGAATATTATTATGATATTTTTCTGCATTTATATTTCCATGAAAAAAGATTGGACCAATGATTCTCCTTCGGGATATAACTATCCATGTTCTAATTTTTACAGTATGTAAACCAGTTTCGCCGTAGTATTGCGGATTTTCAGTGCTCCACTTACGCGTGTTATGAAAATTATTACCACTATTAAGATTTTCATTGAACAAACCGTAGTATACAATTCTCTTTAAATAATCGGGAGATAACAATTCCTGGTAAATCTTCAATTTGTATGGGTGCATCTCAAGATCTTGTGAAATAAGAGTATGAGCCGTTAACATGTTTGTATCTAATAGTTGAGATATTCGCTATTGAACAAATATCTTAATTATATAACATTTTCAGCTCTATAACGATGTCTTCCTGCTCTAGATATGTGATTTAAGGTACGGTTTCCTAGACGCGACAAGCCGCGGCGGCTGGTCGCCGCGACTTTACTCCGATCGCTAGTCGCAGAGCATTACTGTTTTCCTAGACGCGACAGCTGCAGTTCGAAATGAAGCGAATTATGTTACAAAATAATTACATTTTACAAATGTAAATTTCAATTTATAATAGCATTAAGTTTTTTTTATATTATTTCATTTACAATTACCTAATTTTTCTATTTTCTCTGTAATCCCCATCCATATTTCGTCTTTATATATTACATATTTATACTTATCATTGATCATATCATACAAAACATTATTTTCTCGAACTTCTTCAACTAATTTCCCATCATCTAAGGCTGAAAATGCTGATTTCGCCATCCTGTCGCCGGCGACTGTCGCGGAGTACTGCTCACTATACCAGTCATTCGTTTGTCGCCGCGGCAGACGATTTGCCGCGCAGTCGCGGTCGCGCCGAGGAAACCACTTCTTACAATTTGCGTATACGCAGAGGTGCCGCGCGACCTGTCGCCGCGGCTTGTCGCGTCTAGGAAACCGTACCTTTATAGAACCTTGTTACTTCAAAATATGCTACCTTGAAATTTTAGCGGAAAAAGTTATCATTTACTTCGAAATTTGGAAATATTTGCCGAAATTCTTGTTTGCAACCATGTAGAGAGTAAATCTGTCAAATTTCGTTGACTATGTTTTTTGTTCCTGAGCAAACGTACTGTAAAACAGATTAAAAAAAAATCTGTTGTGGTCAGCACAATACCTCTCGCCACTTTCGATTTTGATTATATAAGTATAGGACACGAGCAGTCATGTGTCATTGTTGGCCTTGACAATCAGATATGGGGGCCCGTGTCATAATGACAATTAGTAATTATGTACATAGATGTCAAATGTCAGAATTTTTCGTTAAAAATTTCAAGATTTTCTAAATTCAAGTAGTTAATTTGTCACCAGGAGGGCGGAATTTACTTGTTGAGGAAAATAAACCACATAATTGAAAAATCACTAAATTTAGAATGAAAAATTATGATATTTGACATCTATGTACATATTTACTAGCTATCATTCTGACACGGGCCCCCATATCTGCTTGTCAAGGCCAAAAAAGTGACATGACTGCTCACGCCCTATTGTATTTAACATTTCTTGTATACCTACACTCTACATCAAAAATTCTACTTACATCTATTCTTTATATTTAGATTTTTTAATTTCAAGGAAATTATGTCCTCTTCTAATTTTTGGAAATGTTCCCAATTCATTGTCGGGATTGACAGTAGTTTTGAAGGGTATATGTAATATATAGCTTTGATGCTTTGTCGCGAGTAGACGTGCTTCGTTGACGCTCCGTCAGATTCTATTTTTTATTATTACTATATTGTTCTCATCTTTGGCGATACAATAATGGTCGAAACCCGTAATTTGACAAATATTGTTCAGCAGACTATTAGTTCTCTTCTCACCAACGAAGAGTTCATTAATAAACTTCTTGACAAAGTCATGAACAGGTTTAACATGAAACTTGAACAGCAGAAAGTACACTACGAGGGAATTATAGAGGAACTTTCAACTGAGGTGAAACTCCTAGAAGACCAACTGGACAAGCAGGAGCAGTATTCTCGCCATAACTGCATCAAAGTATTTGGTGCTCCTGAGCTGCAGAACGAGAATCCTGAAGATGTGGTACGCGCTGTGTTTAGTGAGAAATTATCTCTAGATGTTTCGTCCGATTTAATCGAAAGGTGTCATAGGACCGGTAAGAGTAACACTTCTATTAATAACTCTAAACCCCGTCCAATTATAGTCAAATTTACCTCCTATAAAACTCGAGAGTTAGTAATCCACAATAGAAAAAAATTGCGCGGTACCAAAATTACTATCAAAGAAGATCTGATCAGAAATAAACTTGAACTTTTAAAATTAGTATCTAATAAATATGGTTTCAAAAATGTGTGGTCTAGGGACGGTGTCATCTTCACAAATATGGGTGGAACAATTAAAAAAGTTACTAAATCTGATATCTGTGTTTAAATGTTTAATTCTATGTTGCGTATATACTGCGGAGCATTAATTATTTATTTTTGACGTTATTTTTTCGGGTTTTTGTCTTTCAGAATTGCATTTTTTAAATAAGCATTTTTTTTTTAGTTTTATAAGGTCATTAAACTCAAGAAACATCGATCTACATACAAGTTTGTTAAGTTTTGATCTGTCTGTCTTGGTAATTTTTCGTCTGAATACAATATAAAGAGGTCTTTACACTGTAAAATTTCTTTGTGTATTTCGTATTTATTGTAGTTTTTACCATAATATTATCATTAACTTTTGTATTTATATTTCTTATATCTCATGAACATTTACTATCAGAATATTAGGGGTTTGAACAGCAAAACAGAAACCTTCTATAATAACTTAGGTTTCTCGGATTATGACTTAATTTGTTTAACAGAGACATGGCTTAATAACAGTGTACATACTTCAGAATTGTTTACATCGCATTGTAATGTGTATAGAAAAGACAGAGACGTATCCAGGGGTGGCAAAAAGCGTGGTGGAGGTGTACTATGTGCAATTAATAACAAATATAAATCAGTTCCTTTTAACATTACACTGCATGCTGATGCTCTTGCCGATCTTGTATGTGTTAAAATAATTTTATCTTCCCATACTATTATTTATGTTATTGTCATATACTGTCCTTCGCCGATTTCTCTTATACAGCAAAATTTCATTTTTGATGCTGTTGAACTACTTCTGCCTACATTTAACAAACTTCATAATTGAATAACATTTCTAAACTTATTGAAGCCAGGCAGCAACTAAATATAGATCCATTTACCTCAAATTTTGAAAACATCATTTCATTGTTAAATGCTTTACAGTATAATGAAGTCACAAATCATTACGGTTGTTTGTTTGATATTGTTGTGGCCAATATGCCTTGCACTGTCTCTCATGAGACTAGTCCATTCGTTGAGGAGGATCTCCATCATCCTGCTCTCTCCATATCGATATCATCTCACAGTACAGATAAAATTCCTAATTATTCTGTCAATTCGAATTCACTAATCTATAATTTCCGGTCTGCTAATTTTATAATGTTTTATGATCTACTGTCTGAAGTAGATTTAAATATGCGCTGCGTTTTCTAAATTTTATGAGATACTATACAGTATCATGGACAAAAGTATTCTTCGTAGGCACTTATCAAAATATCCCCCCTGGTTTACCTCTGAAATTATTTAAATAATTAAACTAAAAGATGAAAATCATACTTTATATAAACTACATAAAAGTGAGCAATACATTAAAGAATTCAAACGACTGCGTGCGCTTATCAAGAGTAAAATTAAAACTGAATATCAGGAATACTTAAACTCTGTTGAAAGTTCTATCAATCAGAACCCAAACAAACTATGGAACTTTATAAATATAAAAAATGACTTCTCGTTTACCTGGTAATATGCACTTTAATAATGCTACCTACAGTAGTACTCCCGATATCGTTAATGGTTTTGCTGAATTCTTCTCTAGTGTATACATAGATTCTGATTTTGTTAATTTTGAAGATCTTGAAAGTTCTCCTTCACTTGATGTTAATTTACATCTTGTAAATATTTCTTTTATTACAGACTCTAACATTCTGCAAGCTATTAAACGGTTAAGACCATCCCGTAATCCCGGGCCGGATAACTTACCAGCCTATATTATTAAAGCATGCAGTGATATTTTTCTTCAACCTTTTAACTATCTTTTTAATCTATCCTTAAAACATAAGTTCTGTCCTACTATTCTTAAGTCCGCCTACATCTGTCATATCTTCAAATCAGGCGACATAACCGATGTTTCTAATTACCGTCCTATAGCTATTCTGTCGAACATTTCCAAGATATTCGAGTCAATTATTTACAGTCACATATACTCCTCTGTATGTAATTAAATTTCGCCTCAACAGGATGGATTTATAAAAGGCAGATCGATCACTTCAAACCTCTAAACTTTACGGAATACACACTGAACTCTCTTCATGATAACACACAAGTCGATGTAGTTTATACGGACTTTAAAAAAGCGTTTGACAGCATTGATCACAATGTTCTATTGTATAAACTCAAGAAATATTTCAATTTCTCAACAGATTTCCTTACTTTCTTGCACTCTTTATTTATTTATTTATTATGAGTACTCAACAGGAACAAATGTTCCCAATTACAGAGTACTATTTAGATTACATATATACAAAGGTACATAAACAGTAATGAGTCGAATCAAATTTTAATTAACTAACAATGATTTGTAAAATATTCCAATATCTTATTTCTAAAGGTTGATAACGAATCAGAAAAAAAATGTCAATTTCTACAGGATTATTATGAAATTGGTTGAATAATAAACATGTACGACGTAAAGGACTTCTAGATTCATAATTTGTCCTAGGAGTTTTATAGGAAAAAATTACCCTGAATCGAGGATGATGTGACCGTGGAACAAAAATGTTTAGCTGAGATAAAAGACTGGAATCTATTATAATGTTATTTAGCAATTTGTAAATAAACAAGAAAGATTGTATGATACGCCTGTTTTCAAGTGAAATCATTTTAAAAGTAGATAAAGCGGAAGTATAATGAAAATCATAATAAGTAGCATTTTGTTTAAGTTTATACCAACAATATCTTGTAAATTTACATTGTATTGCTTCAATCGGTCTAACAGAGTTTTTGTATAGAGGATTCCAGATAAGAAAGCAGTATTCTAATTTTGCTCGCACAAAGCAATTAAAAAGGGATTTAAGGGTTGCTAAGTTCTGAAAATCACGAGAATTCCGTACAATAAATCCAAGGTTTTTATAGCTGCATGAAACAATGTCATTAATATGAGAAGAAAAATCAAATTTTGGGTCAAATAGAACCCCAAGATCCCTTTTTACGGCAACTCTAGATAACTCCGAACTATCCATTACATAATTGTGGATGATAGGAGACTTTTTCATCGAAAATGTCATAATATCACATTTGGATATATTAAAGAACAATTTTGCCTTGAATGACCAAGTTAAAAGATTATTAATATCGTATTGGAGTTTTAAACAATCGTCAACTGTATTAACTACTGTATAGAGTTTTAAGTCATCAGCATAGAGCAGGCATTGAGAGTAATTTATGCAAGTAACTATATCATTAATAAATAAATTAAACAACAAAGGACCAAGATTAGAACCCTGAGGTACACCAGAGCCGGCAATAAATGGATGTGAATAGAAACCATTAAAGGAGACACGTAAATTTCTAGCGGTTAAGTATGATGACAGCAATGTTGCTAAGTTAAAAGAAAAATCAAAATTGTTAACTAATTTCTCTATAAGAATTTGATGATTAACTCTATCGAAGGCCTTAGCGAAGTCTGTGTAAACTACATCAACCTGTAAATTTTCATAAAGAGCATTTATTGAGAATTCCGTAAAATTCAATAAATTAGTTGTAGTTGACTTGCCCTTCATAAAACCATGCTGGGAATCGGTAATTTTATTGTGAATGCAGGCGTAAATTTGATTAAATATAATTTTTTCAAAAATTTTAGAGACGTTGGACAAAATAGCTATGGGACGGTAATTAGAGATGTTGTGAATATCACCTGATTTGTGAATGGGGGTAATATTAGTTGATTTTAAGGAAGAAGGAAAAGTGTTAGTAGAAAGAGATAGATTAAACAAGATATGGAGGGGTTTCATAAAAACATCACGGCACCCTTTGATAATGAAAGCTGGAAGGTTATCAGGACCAGGGTTAGAAGATGGTTTTAATTTATTTATAGCATCAATAATTTGTGACTCTGATATATACACTATTGACACCAAATCGGAGGAAGTGACGTTAGAGTTGGGCGGAAGTGGTGTTGGAAAATCAGTGTCAGAAATATATACAGATGCAAAATAATCAGCAAAACCCTGTGCTATTGCAGAATTAGAATTAAACTGTTTATCATTCAAATTCATATAACTGGGATGACGAGATGTTCGTTTTTTGTTGCTAAGGTAACTCCAAAGTTTTTTGGGTTCATTAATTATATTATTCTCGATCGAGAGTAAATAATCCCTATGTGATTTTCTAATTTCTTTTTTCTTACTTGAATTGCCGTAATATGTCAATGAATCTCAACAATTTTACTTCCAATCCGTTTATTGCTACTTCTGGTGTACCTCGAGGCTCTAATCTTGGACCTCTTTTGTTCATTATTTTCATAAATGATATTATTTCTTCTATAAAACATTCTGAAGTGTTACTCTATGCCGAATTGTTAAAACAATTAGTTGTCAAAATGATTCCATTCTCATCCAGAAAGATATTGAAAGTATTCTGGCGTGGTCTCAAACATCTAAATTATTTTTCAACTACAGTAAATGTAAAATCATGAGTTGCTTTGTAAAAAATCTGATGTGACCATCACAGTACCTCCCGCCATTTACCTATGTATATAATTTTTATATTAATTTATAAATTTATCCATACAAGAAAAAGTATTAAAGCAAACTTGTAGAAAATGAAATAATCTTTAATTTTTATAGTAACAAATTGAGAAAAAATTACATTTAAAGGTATTTTTTGAAGAAAAACTATCTTAAGCTTTAAGTAAACTGCCATTTCCGGTTATCCGATTGCCACCAAAATCTAATCAGATATTTCCATATTAGAATAAGGTATAAATACATGGTTTCAAAACTTTCTGAATAATAGTATTTGAGTTAGAGCGTATACACTATACAGGATCCACATATACATACATACATACATACACACAGACATCATCGTGAAAATGTTAAAAATGGATTCTAGGGACCTTAAAACGTGGTCATTTACCAAAATTTCGATATGCGATTTTTAGCACGATCCCTATACTTCCCTTACCAAGGGTACCGGGAGGTAAAAAGACTGTTTATACATATCAATATAATATGGAAAATACATATCTTGATAGATTAACTCAGTTTAAAGACCTTGGCATATTATTTGACCCAAAATTAAGTTTTAATAGCCATATTGAATTGATTGTGAACGCATCATTTCGAAATCTAGGATTTCTCATTCGTAACACCAAATCATTTCATAATTTGTCTACGCTGAAACGTCTATATTCTGCATTTATCAGATCAAAACTAGATTACTGTCTTGTCATATGGAATTCTATGTATGTATATATCACCAAATTTGAATCAATTCAGAAAAAAATTGTTAAGTACTATTTTTATAAAGAGTTCAAACACTATCCTGGTTTTGATTATAAATACAATACACTGTTATCCAGAGTGAACTTGGTTTCTTTGCAAAACAGAAGAAAAATACAAATTTGTATGTATTTGTATAAAGTTCTTCATAATGTTAGCTCTAGAAATAAAATTACTTTTAATTGTACAACAGCTAGAACAAAATATGAGATGAAATCTCTAGTCAGACAGATAAATACAACGATACCATCTGTAATATTGACATTTTTTCTGACCAACTAAATAAATTTAAGATGACTTTGTTTAAATATTCCAATAGTAAAATATTACCTTCATGAGTATTTCGATGTTTTTCATGTTTATTATCATTTATATATTTATATTTTGTATTTTTTCTTTCATTTTCTATTTACTTGTATACACACATACTTATATGTGATTATTGTCTACTGTGACTAAGCTATGTTTATGAGTACCTTCTTTTAATCACCCTATAATTGGGATTGTATCCTGTTGGTTTGATTTATAATAAATAACTAAATAAATAATTTTAAATATTTAACTATTAATACAATAAGAAATAATATAATGTATGTACTTCCCAAACAAAATCTTCAATAATGTCTCTGGATTTTTGACACTGACATTTATCTGTCAGTTACAAACATTTTTTATTTTTTAATTGGTTTCCATGACATTGTTTGGGCTGTGAAATATATTATAACAGATTATTTTACACCTTATATTTCCTTATTTCTAAATCTATAACAGATATAATAAAATATTTATATGTATCAGATAGAGAATTTACTATTCTTTAATAAGGAAGAACAAGAATTTTAAAAAAATAATATTCACAAGATTTTTTTTAAGGACCTGCTACTTCCGGTTGTCCAATTATTCAGCTCTTCCCAGTAATGTCCGATTGAGAAATACGTAGTTAAACAGATATTAAGTATTATATAGTTTGAGATATCGTCCTTCCAACCGACCTACATACACACATCCATACACACACACACACACATATACATCCACACACACATACATTCACACACACACACACACACATACATCCACACACACATACATCCACACACACACACACACACACACACACACACACACACATACACACACACACACACATACATCCACACACACATACATCCACACACACACACACACACACACACACACACACACAGACATCATCGTAAAAAAATTAAAATCGGATTGTAGCGACCTTAAAACGTGCTTAATCATTAAAATCTGGATATGCCATTTTTAGTATGAATCCAATACCTCTCTTAGATTTGGCCTCAGCACATCTAACAGCTATCCGTTCTTGTTACTTATATTAAAAAATCTTTAGAACTGCACATCAGAATACTTTGTAATTTTTACATAAACTACGAGAGTTGAATAATTCGAATTATAGTTTATTTATGTAAGAACTATAAAAAATAAATGTTATTTGACGAGTATTTTCTTGCGTAAAATAGATCTTGCAACAGCGTATCTGACAACCATCTGTTGTTATTACTTATATTAAAATATGTTCTGAAATGCACGTCAACATACTTTGTAAGTTTTACATAATCTACGATAATTAATTAATACAAATTTGCAATGCAAAACATGATGCCTGTTTTTCGCGAATGGCCTGTTTGACTCGTTTCTTCGTATATGACTAGAGTAGAATAGTGAAGACTCGAAGCTCAGGATTACTGCCGGATTAATTCGGCTACTAAAAATGTTAATTTTGTATAATTATTTCGCTTATATATAATGTTTGTTATGTATGTATTCGTTATTGGGAATTTAAATTAATTATATACTCACTTTTTGTAATAAGCACAGCTTCAAGTACACACAATTCTTATTATTATTATAATTAATACAAATTACATTTTCTTTTGTATTTTTATCTATAGCAGTTGTAGTTAAATTATATAAAAAAATGTGCGTCTCACAGGAGGTTCCATATTAACTACATATTAAATATCCAATTTTTCTAAATTAATTACACAATAGTACACGTCTGATCTATCTTAAAAAATTAATTTTTATGTTAACACTATTGATTAATTACATATTAAAATTTAAGCGTCTTTTCTAGAGTTTCACGGCTTGACTTGATATTCAAGTTACTTGACTTGACTTGAAATCAAGTCAATCTCAAGTCAAGTAATAGTAGCCGAAAATCAAGTCAAGTCAAGTAGTTACATTTCAAGTACTTGAAAAATCAAGTAGTTATTTTTCAATTACTTGAAAAAATCAAGTAATTATTTTTTTATTTACCAGAAAAAGTTCTTCAAGACAACATTCCATTTTCATATAGTTCCTTATGTTTTATAACAATATCAATAATATACCTTGAAATATAAACTTTTATTCATAAAAGTAAATCATACATTCAAATTTAAAAATTAAAATAAAAGGTTTGAAAGTATATATGAATTAACAAACTATTTATAGTATATGTAATTATGGTGGACCTTAAAAGGGGACAAGTCGAATTTTAACTGGACCATCCCCTAAAATGGTTTCAAATGAATAAAAACAAATTATACTATCATTCCGCTTAATTTTAATATTTGACCGTGCCTAAATGCACTTGATTTTTTTCCCATTTAAATAACATGGCACATTTTGGAACTTTATTTTTCTCCGAGATATTAAGAGGTTTAAAAAACCCGTTCATTATTGGAATATATAATAGAATGAGTCGAGAATATGTGGACAAAATCGGAATTTCCAATTATTATTCTTATTTCGAATGGAGTATAGCTTTTTGGGCTTTTGTGCGATAGTTTAACCATCTACAGTTAACTTAATAATAATGATTCGGACTTCAAATTTTGTTGACATATTCTCGGGTCATTCTAGTATAATTCCAATATGGAATGAATTTTTTAAATCTGTGCACAGATTTTAACTTGCAGTAGTGAATCAGCACAGCATATGGCACACCACGCCGTACCACACACAGCTAGGTTATGATTCTACTGATTCGCGTGTTTACGTACATAATCGGTTCGTTATCAAGTAGCTTGAATTTGCTTGAAATTGCTTGATCAATTCAAGTAGTATCGATAGAAAATCAAGTCAAGTCAAGTACTGAATTTTTGAAAAGCTTGATTTTCAAGTCAAGTCAAGTCAAGTCAAGTAATTTACAAAAATATCAAACTACTTGACTTGATGAAACCCTAGTCATTCCTATACATTGCTCTAATGATCGAACCACCTTAATAAATATAACTTTCTGAAATTCTTTCATTAATACTACTTCCAGGATGCTATGATAAACAGAACAATAATTATGTAGACATATGTCAATATGACAAATATTCAAATTATGTGCTTTATTCCTCATGTTTATTATTTTAGAATAAAGTAAACTGTTTTAAGAACGATACACTATCGTTCTCTGTATATATTAGTGAAGAACACCATACTTTTATTTTATTTTATTTTCATTTCAATACCTTCCTTACATAAATATGACGGGTGGTTAAAAATTGGCACGAAAACAGGAGTATAACAACCGTAACTTATATACATACTTGTAATGTGTAGTTGAAAACTTTACAAGGATCAAAAATATACAGCTTCACGACTTTATATTAAATACTTATTGCTTATTGGTCTTCTACAGAAACTATGTAACAAAGTTTCTGATTTGCATTTTCCATTTTCATACCAAAACTTATGTCAAACATTCCGCTACTTGGAAAATATTAATCCTTTCAACGAAAGTTTCTAAACCGTGTATTATATCTATGAATGAAGTAACAAGAAAGTTGTGTTCATATACTGCCACGTGGAAAAGCAGACACCATTTTAAAAGTGAGATTCAAATATATATATATTTGAGAAAATGACGTATAGCGTTATTATAAGAAAGTAATTAAGCATGTTAAGAAGGAACGCAGGGGAATTATATGATAAATGTGTCATCAGAAATAAAGTTGTTGAAAGATAATTGAATCAGTATAGAAGAAATTGCGGGTTTAGTCAAACGTGGTGAGAATGAGATTTTCTGGAAGTGCGGTATAATAGTGGATAGATGTTATGAGGCTGGATTATTAATAAAGTAACGCAGAACGCAGGACGTAACGCAGTTTGTTCAAATAGAAGGTAAAGCAAACAAACTTAGCTGATTTATATTGAAGGCAGAATTTTTTCTGATAACAAATCAAAGTTCTTATATGATATAATATGTCAAGCTGTCAATCATACAATATTTTATAGAAAGATTTGTCGTATAAAATTTTATCTAATTTCGCTCTAAAAATTTGAATTTTACTTAACTTTATGACGTTATGAAAAGTAACTTTTTACATAATTGATATGAAAGAATTTTGTATAATTTCTTAAATATGTAGGATATGTTATTTATTTATATAATATGTGGAATAAAATCATTATTAACATACGCGTGTGAACTAACGAAGCTTTAGCTGAGTTATGTAGCCACATTCTCTATTTTATAAATATTATGAATGTGCATCGAGCGAAAGTAGTATGTTTGACTAGGAATATGTGGAGAAGGATGATTGTAACATGAATGCATGTATACATATTGCCGGGGTTTCCGTTAACCAACTTTTTCAAATATATTATAAATATACATATTGTAACGTTTTTATTTATATGGGTGAAGTGTAAAACACAGACAAATATTATTAACTAAAAGAATACGTTTATTAAACGATAATTAATTAAGGATTAAATATTAAAAGATAATAAAAACAACCAACACTATGATTAAATAATTATAAACACTAAGAATATTATTAAATGCTTAAACACTACGATTATTTATTTAAGTAACATTTATATCACTGCACTTATTTATATAACTACATTTATTTATGTTAACAACTTGTAAACTGTTTATTTATATCACTGAGTTCATATCTGGTTGCTTGTATATATGAGACTGTCCTTCCGTCTTCCTTCGGCCGGCATTTATACAGCGCACACCTTTCTAGAAACCTTCGAAGCGACAATGACCCGTATACAAAGGAACGAGGTCACGGCGCAATTAGAGTCCAGCCGCTGCGGCGCCAGGGATTTCGTCATCGCTCTGGAACGTTCTGTCAATGGCGGCGTTGTATACTTTTCTCCCGGGGGCGCACGTCACAATAGGTATATAAATGAACCAGGAATTATCTCGTTTATTATGACATTTCTGTTACAGTATGTAAACTCCTCCATATAATAGCGGAACTAGTTCAACATTATTACTTCCGGTTCTCGAGTATTTGATAATAATTTTTTATTTTCAAATGAAACACCCTATATATTTATTAAAACTTAAAAAGTACATGAAATTTTCTATCCAACAGTATATAAACAATTATGTCATATTAGTAAAAAATGCAATCGTGAATGCGCAAAAAATTACATTTTTATTAAATATAGTAGGCACTGAAATTCACTTTTTTAAAGAAATAGCTATTTTTAGTACAAGTGAGCAAAGTATGTCTTTTTATCACGCGTCCAGAAATTGGCCGCAAGAGCGAAGCGAGTGCGCCAACTGGACAAGTGAGAAAAAGACATGCTCACGTGTGCTAAACATGATTTTTTCCACAATCTTGAAATACAATTTTCCCAAAAGAACAAAACATTGTACTTTGTTTATAAATGAAAAACTCAGAAGTATATTATGTTTACAATTTGAATTTAATTAACTAAAAATAAATACAAAAAAAAATATTCCATCATGTAGAATGGTGCTCAGAGTATGCAACCAATTATATGCTCACTTGTGAAGAAAGTTATTTACTTTGCTCACTTGTGAAGAAAAATATTTACTTTGCTCACTTGTGATTCAATATGCTACTTTGCTTACTATTTTCAGTTGAATAAAAATGAATTTTGCTCACGATTGTGGAAAAAAGTACTTAACCAAATAACCTTATTCCCATTAATGAACAGGTAAAATAATAATTAATTTTAAATAAACTTTCAGCTAATAAATGTAAAATAAATAAATTTCATTGCCTACTACATTTAATAAAACATCATATTTTAAGTACTCGCATTTGTATTTCTTTATAATATGACATATAATGGTTTTATACTGTTGGATAGTAAATTTAATGTTCTTTTCAATTTTCAATAAATATATAGGATATTTCATTTGAAAATTAAAAGTTATTCAAGAACCAGAAGTAATAATGTCGAACTGCTTCCGGTATTATATAGAGAAGTTTACATATTGTAATATATGTTATGTAGTAAAAATCGCTAAACGTGATAATAAGCGAGATAATTACTGTGTTATTTCTAGACGAACAGCCTGTATACATACCGGGTGAATACCTGAAACCCGAACATTGCCAGTTACTACGGGAAAATCGTTTTCGGCAGACTGTTGTTCGCAGTTTCAACTGACTAAAATGTTTGTGCTATTAGTAGAAAGATAAAAAATTCTGCATCAAATTACATCAAATACATGTAAATTTGTAATATTTTAGACTCATAAATTAATTATTAAATTTATTCAATTTCTTATTAATATCGATAGCCATGATGGCTTTTGAATAAAATAACAAACAAATGTGTGTCATTTTATTTGTCAGCTATATTTTTTTTTATTTGAATATTTTTTACCTCTCGCTAAGAGAGGTATTGGATTCATGCTAAAACTCGCATATCCAGATTTTACTGAATAAGCACGATTTAAGGTCCATAGAATCCGATTTTAACATTTTTACAATGATGTCTGTGTCTGTGTGTGTGTGTGTGTGTGTGTGTGTGTGTGTGTGTGTGTGTGTGTGTGTGTGTGTGTGTGTGTGTGTGTGTGTGTGTGTGTGTGTGTGTGTGTGTGTGTGTGTGTGTGTGTGTGTGTGTGTGTGTGTGTGTGTGTGTGTGTGTGTGTGTGTGTGTGTGTGTGTGTGTGTGTGTGTGTGTGTGTGTGTGTGTGTGTGTGTGTGTGTGTGTGTGTGTGTGTGTGTGTGTGTGTGTGTGTGTGTGTGTGTGTGTGTGTGTGTGTGTGTGTGTGTGTGTGTGTGTGTGTGTGTGTGTGTGTGTGTGTGTGTGTGTGTGTGTGTGTGTGTGTGTGTGTGTGTGTGTGTGTGTGTGTGTGTGTGTGTGTGTGTGTGTGTGTGTGTGTGTGTGTGTGTGTGTGTGTGTGTGTGTGTGTGTGTGTGTGTGTGTGTGTGTGTGTGTGTGTGTGTGTGTGTGTGTGTGTGTGTGTGTGTGTGTGTGTGTGTGTGTGTGTGTGTGTGTGTGTGTGTGTGTGTGTGTGTGTGTGTGTGTGTGTGTGTGTGTGTGTGTGTGTGTGTGTGTGTGTGTGTGTGTGTGTGTGTGTGTGTGTGTGTGTGTGTGTGTGTGTGTGTGTGTGTGTGTGTGTGTGTGTGTGTGTGTGTGTGTGTGTGTGTGTGTGTGTGTGTGTGTGTGTGTGTGTGTGTGTGTGTGTGTGTGTGTGTGTGTGTGTGTGTGTGTGTGTGTGTGTGTGTGTGTGTGTGTGTGTGTGTGTGTGTGTGTGTGTGTGTGTGTGTGTGTGTGTGTGTGTGTGTGTGTGTGTGTGTGTGTGTGTGTGTGTGTGTGTGTGTGTGTGTGTGTGTGTGTGTGTGTGTGTGTGTGTGTGTGTGTGTGTGTGTGTGTGTGTGTGTGTGTGTGTGTGTGTGTGTGTGTGTGTGTGTGTGTGTGTGTGTGTGTGTGTGTGTGTGTGTGTGTGTGTGTGTGTGTGTGTGTGTGTGTGTGTGTGTGTGTGTGTGTGTGTGTGTGTGTGTGTGTGTGTGTGTGTGTGTGTGTGTGTGTGTGTGTGTGTGTGTGTGTGTGTGTGTGTGTGTGTGTGTGTGTGTGTGTGTGTGTGTGTGTGTGTGTGTGTGTGTGTGTGTGTGTGTGTGTGTGTGTGTGTGTGTGTGTGTGTGTGTGTGTGTGTGTGTGTGTGTGTGTGTGTGTGTGTGTGTGTGTGTGTGTGTGTGTGTGTGTGTGTGTGTGTGTGTGTGTGTGTGTGTGTGTGTGTGTGTGTGTGTGTGTGTGTGTGTGTGTGTGTGTGTGTGTGTGTGTGTGTGTGTGTGTGTGTGTGTGTGTGTGTGTGTGTGTGTGTGTGTGTGTGTGTGTGTGTGTGTGTGTGTGTGTGTGTGTGTGTGTGTGTGTGTGTGTGTGTGTGTGTGTAGTAAAACGTCAAAATACGCTTTTACGTTAAATGAAGAAGTTTAACTGACATTATTGAAGAATTTTTCAGAGATATTGGTAAGTTTACTATTTCTTGTTGTATAACAATAATAACAATTAAATATTGAAAATTATAGCTGAAATCCAGTCAAGAAATTGGAAGAAATTTGAACATTTAGAAGTATAAGAGAAAACTTCCTCAAAAAATAAATTTTAAATTATAAAAATAATCTAAACATAAAGAAAAGACATGAGAAATTTATAGGGCGCGAGCAGTCATATGACTTTGTTGGACTTGACAAGCAAATATAGGGGCCTGAGTTAGAATGACAGCTGGTAATTATATACATATATGTCAAATGTCAATTTTCCATCCAAAATTTCGTGATATTCCAATTCCATGTGGTTTATTTTCCTCATTTCCTCGACAAGTAAATTCCACATTCCTGGTGACAAATTAACCACGTGAAAAATTACTACATTTGACATTTATGTAAATAAATACTAACTGTCATTTTGACAAGGGCCTCCATATCTGCTTGTCTAGGTCAAGTATGACAAACTAACTACGTGAATTTAGAAAATCTTGGAATTTTTGATGAAAAATTCTGACATTTGACATTTATATACAAAATTACTAATTGTCATTTTGACAGAACCCCCATATCTGCTTGTCAAGGCCAACAATGTCACATGAATGCTCGCGCTCTATACTTATGTAACCAAAAACGGAAGTGGCGAGAGGTATTGTGCTGGCCATAACAGATTTTTATATTTTGTAATAAATTAGAAATGGCTTGAAATAAAATAAATTAATAAAATATTAAAAAATCTGATGTGGCCAACACAATATTTCCCGTTTAATTTAATTTATTATTATTCATGTAAATATTTAAAATAAAATAAAATTTTAATACCGGGTTCAATCCCGACCGACGCCAAATATTTCGAATAAGTGCTCATGAGGTGACACCTGGTAAACACCCGCACGGTACAAATATGTCATCATCGTTACCAAAATCTGTGTAAAAAGCAGATTGGCACACCCAACAATGGGTAATATGTCGTGATGTTATATTTATTTTATTTATTTATATACTTACCTATATTCACTGCTGGCGTAGAGAGTGCACCACAGGAATCAATTTTGTGTCATTTAAAATTCTAAAATATTTGGCGTCGGTCGGGATCGAACTCGGTACCCCTGATTCGCGTGAGGTGACACCCGCGCGGTACAAATATGTCATCATTATTACCGACATCTGTGTACAAAGCAGATTGACTCACCCAGCAATGGGTAATATACCGTGATGATATATTATATATTTTTATATCTTACCTATATTTATACATATTTACTTTTGCTGAAAACTGTATTAAGTTCTTTACCATATAATTATTGTTCCATTTACTATTTTATTTCTAAAACGTTAATATTATTATTTGAAATGATTAGTTTGTTGACATGACATATATCTATCAGTTACAAACATTTGAGATCTGAACTGTGTAATCTTGTGTATGAGTTGTGTTTAAAGCGTAGGCTCCGGGATTAAAACTACAAATAATTTTATAAATTTCTCCATAAAATATATACAAAAAATTATTTAATGCAAACCTGTAGAAAAATTAAAAAACTTTAATTTTTATAATAACAAATCTCAAAAAAATAACATTTAAAAGTATTTTTCGAAGAAAAACTATTTTGAGCTTCCAGTAAAGTGTCATTTCTACAGACATCATCGTGAAAATGTTAAAATTGGATTCTAGGGACCTTAAAACGTAGTTATTTACCAAAATCTCGATATGCGATTTTTAGTACGATCCTTATACCTCCCTTACTAAGAGTAGCGGGAGATAATAATAAAAATTGCACAAGTTAAAGATTATAAAGAATTCTGACTAAAAAAAGTCAAACTTTTGTCATTTTGTTCAAATGCCATGATGGCTATCGATATTAATAATAAATTGAATAAATTCAATAATTAATATATGGGGCTAAAATATTACAAATTTACAAGTATTTGGTGTGATTTGATGTACACATTTCTTTATCTATTAATACCACAAACATTGTTGTCAGTTCAAATGGCGAGCAATAGTCTGCGAAAAACGATTTTCCCGTGTTAACGGGCTATGTTCGGGTTTCAAGTATTCACCAGGTATATAAGTATAGCTACGTATAAGAAAGTAAAATATAATAATCAAGTTAATATATCCGTAAGTGGAATTTAAAGAATCGTAAAAACCAAAATTTCCGTTAACTTGAAAAATAATTGATATGATATTCTACTCGAAACAAAATAAACACAAATTATACGTATATAATTATAATTTGTATTATAATTTATTTGGTAAGACCTAGGATTCGCCTTCATATTACATGTTACTATTGATCTGTAAAGGGAAATTAATTTATTTTGTACAGTCAGAGAGAGTAAGAACGCAATCAACTAGACATATTCATATTCTAAATAATACCTACTTGGATTAATTTTATAATTAAAAATAAGCATGAATTATGTTTTCTAAGAAGGATTTGAAATTAAAAATTAACTCTAGTGAACTGAATCAAAGTATTATGAGGTGTATACCTTAATGGATTAGTACGGACAAGATAAATGAATAACCCTGTATATATGTGACTATGTAAAAATAAACAAAATGTAAGAGTGTTAATATCAACAAAGTATACATTTGTTTGTTATCTATTATTACTTACTTATAATTTACTTACTTATCTATTTATTTATTATTTATTTTCACAAAACAACCTAGAATATTTGAATAAAAATTATTTCTTATATATCTCAATTATTTTATTTTTCATGATTTTTTTTTTCAAATGCATTAATAAAGACTAATACATCGTTGAAAAGACAAAAAAAAAACGGTTTATATTTTAATAAAATAATTATAGGTTGCTATTTAAAAAATAAAAGTTGGTAGAAGTATCTTGAATAGAATAGAATAGAATAACTTTATTGATCAAAATCAAATAGCAAGAGTTCAGTAATCACTGTTCTTCCACTCTGCTAATACAAAATAATAATTACAAATTACAAATAGTTACAATGATGACAGTACAGTATTTATAATATTATGAAATCATAGTAAAAAATAGAAGGAAATTCATGTTTTGAATAATATTAATTATAAGAAATAAATTACAATTTGAAATTATTCTTCATACAATCATCCAAATATTCTTGTGTTGAATAATATTCCTTAGAAATTAGTATTTTTTTAATTGTAGCAAGTGCACGCCTTATTTTATATTTTCGGGTAAGAAATTGTATATTGTAAACGTGACTTTAAAAAATATCTATATCTGCCATCAAATAGTATATTTAAAATAATAAAAAAAATATGAGCCTTTTTTTCTTTTACGTATAATAAAAAAATTAAGCGGGGGGGTGGGGGGGGGTGTCTACCTAGACTCACTCTGTAAAACAAAGAAAGTAAAATAACTGAGATAAAGGATAGATTTATTTTTACTAATTTCCTACGAGAACGTCATTTAACTACAGTTTAAATAAATAATCAACTATCTAAAATTAGTAGTACAGATGTATGTAAGAATGTGGATAGTTTGCAGTAAATTATATGAAGTTGATTTTAAAGTTCACACATCAAAAGAAACAAACGAAAAACCCACAACATCGAGTAGCTAAAAAAAATAGTTTTGCATGAATATATATTATTGAACTTTAGAAGAATGGACCAGTATTCTGGTCTTTGATAAGTCTATATGTATTCATCATACGAAAACTATAGAACCTAAAAATAACCGGAGAAAGTGCATATTTAATGTTAGGCTTAGTCATGGAGCAGGTTCAGTAATGAGGTATGCAGGAAAATCAATAGACGGTAACAATAGATTGGTCGTCATTCATGAAGGCTCTTTGAGGGCACAGTGATATATTGACGGCATTTTATCGAATTATGTGGCACCATTAGTTCCATTTATCGGAAATAACTTTGTCGTGATGCAGGAAAATGCAAAACTGCATTCATTAAGACGCTTCACTAAATATCTGATAGAAGTAATAAGGATAAAAAAGTAAACTGGTCGACATTTTCTCCCAACGGTAACTATTTTTATGAGATGCAAAATTTCTGGAAGGCGTATTAGACTAGGTAATACGCAGCATTAAAACTATCGTATTTTCATGTTTGTTTAGTTCGTTCTGCAAAAATGCATTTTCTTTAAATATATCACGCATTATTTTCTTTAATTTACATTTTCCGTAATTATTTTACATTTTTTGATAAACCGATATGTAAGCATGCTAACTTTTTTTACATCCTAACAATAATTTTTGCATCAAAAGTTTTACTTAAATAAAAAAAAAAAATATATCATCACGGCATATTACCCATTGTAGGGTGTGCCAATCTGCTTTGTACATAGATATCGGTAATGATGATATATTTGTACTGTGTGAGCGCTTACCAGGCGCCACCTCACGGGAATTTAATGCTGTCGTGGAGAATGCACCATAGGGGTCAATTTAGAGCCATTAAAATTCAAAGTAATTTTTGGCGTCGGTTGAGATCGAACCCGGGTCCCCAGATTCTCGACCAAACACTCAGGCACACGGCTACGACTCTTAATTTATAGAAAAACAATGTAAATAATAAAGATAGAAACAGGTAGTAACTATGTTTCGGACTTGCAGTCAATAATAAAATTTATTCACGCCAAATTTTATTATTGACTGCAAGTCCGAAACATAGTTACTACCTGTTTCCATCTCCATCCCAAATACATTCGAATATCGTTTTTGAATTCTCATCAGTAAGTAATAAAAACTAACATTAGTTACAAATAGTATATTAAAGAACGAGTGTTATAAAACACGTTTTTTTCGCATGCGTCAAAATTTAGAAAATGAGCACTTTTGAGTATTATAAATGATACATGCAAAAAAGTCTTATAAAATGAGTTCTTTATATTATTTTTTTTTGTTTTGCGACTTTTAAATAAAAATTGTTAATTAAACCAGTTGATTTAGGAAAATTTGTATGTATAATGAGTTGGTAACTTTGACTTTAATTCTATTATTTAAAAGTTCATGACAGTTCTGATTTATGAACTTAAGTAAATGTCATTCAGTACCAACCTTCTAAAACAAAAAATTGCGTGTCTAAATGAAGAGTCTTTCAATACACAATTAGGTTTCGTATTGACTTCATTATGAACACAAAATATAAAAGTAAATATCGGTTATCTTTTTTGCATAAACGAATATATGAAGTAAATTTAAATGAAGTTTAATATTTACATTATGATATCGTATTTTACTGTTTACTTTTCAAAAATACAGGAAAACGATTTATGAACAAATTACTTAAAAATAATATATTAATTAACAGGGTTGTTAGAATTAAAAATATACGAGTATAAATTATTCTACTAATGCAATTTTGAATTTATTCCTCCTAGATTGAGAAAACTAATATATTACATACCGAGTGGTAAAATGTTCTATACAGCCGACCGCTGAGTTAGACCATCAAAATGCACCAAAATCAACTATAAGCGCGGGGTGGGATTACGTATTCCCGCTAAGTACAGTCGTACAATTTTATTCGCAACAATCAATTAGTGATAATTAAGTTAAAATATTAATTTTATTTTCTCTGATAGTTTTAAGGTATTATAATTTGTTTTGACTACTTTAACATATAGATTATAGCAGTATTACTAATATGTAGCATGACAAAATGTTGGACCTTATATTAACATTTGACATTGACTTGTGGAAATAATAATCGCCGCGTTCAGCACCAATCATCGCTGAGCACAGAAGTTTGCCGAACACAATGAATGGACGAATGTGATTGGTTCAGCAGTTGAATTCGGCAAAACATCGGCGCTCAGCTGCCAGCGCTGCCGGAGTGCCGAACACGCTCATTGTTTCCAAAATTTTGGAGGTTAGCAACACACTAGCAGTATAAAGTACGTGCACGTCGCGTTGATACCGAAGTCAAAATCAGATGAATGGAAGTGAACAGGGTATACTGTATCTCGTATAAGAATGCAGTGTTGCATGGTATAGGGACAATATTTCACGGCTTGTGATTAGTGCGAACACGAGATCGTTTTAATCTGTCCCAAAATTATGTAAGTATAGCAACTTCTTTCTGCATTTGCCTATAATAAATGAGTTTAGCTCAATTGAATGAAAGTGAAATAAACAATTTTAATATAAATACAATTGTAAATAACTAATAATGTACGTAAAAAGTTAATATAAATACAAAACACATCATTTTTGAACCTGTCAAAAATATTTCATTATGCAATAACTCGTGTCTGATCAAAATAGTCCTCAAATGCATAATATTGATGTTCCACCTCCAAATGATGTGTCTCCGAATAGTATAATGATATTATTTTACCAAAATAAAACTTAGATTCGTATTTAACCTTAAAATGTTGGTGCGTAATGCACAATGGAAGAATCAAAACGGCAAGAACCACGCCATTTAAATATTATGTTAAATTGACTATATAAATACTAAAAAAAAAAACATTTGCCAGATTTCTAGGGCGCTGCGTTTTTTTATTAATTCCTAATTTGTAAAAAAATAAAGGTCCATTAAATTATTTGCTCGTCTAGGCTAGGTTTCATAAAATCTAACTAACAAACTACTTTTAAAAAACTGAACAAATGCAACGCGATATTTTGACAGCAATGAATTTAATGTCATAAGGAACTGATTCAAATTTGTTCATACAATTAAATTTACTTTAGAAGTAAATTTAATCAAAGTTTTTTTTATGAAACCGGGCCTTACATTTTTTTAAATTTGTTCGTTTTTGTTTCCACAGCAAGAAAAAATAATGCCAGACCTGTACGTCGTTGCTTTTAGAAGATTTTCATAAAAATCTCCAAAATTACGAAAATTTAATATTTTTTTGCACGATCAAGTTTTTTTAAAACTTTACCGATAGGGTTTCCAATGCAGTAAGTTTTGTTTACAAATTACTGATCAGTAAATGATGTGGTACTGATCAGTAAGTGATGTGACTACCTACCGATCTGGAGGCGGTGAAAATTACATAAATAAAACATAAATGTACAATTTTTAAAGCTTTAACGATAAAACAACGATCATAGCTTACTTAAAAATGACAACTAATTTTTTAAAATGTCAAAATAATTTTTAAATAATTCTAAACTTTAATTTGTTATTATTGGGACGATCGTGCAAAAACTATAATAAGCATTGCGGGCATTAAGTGCTTCTTATCGGTATCGGATGTATTGGAGATCTCGACTTCGTCTCAATCTCCAAACTAATCCTCAACCGGTAAGGTGCACTTACTGGCCTTAATACTTAAATAACTATTAAGTATTATTTGGCATACAAAAATTACAAAATACATAAATTAAATATTGTCAAGTATTTACTGCATAAAAATGACAAAATACAAAAATTAAATATTGTCAAATATTTACTGAATAAAAAATTACAAAAAAAAAAACATAAAAGAAACATTAAATATTTTCTATATTACTTTCCACAGATATACTATATTCATGTACATCATATTTCTATTGAATTCGGTCTCTTCATTCATTAAATTCCTCTCGTCCTCTGAAATGAATAACACATCAAAATTTTGTTTTCATTTAATTAAATCAATTTAACAATTAAAAAAATAACCTGTTTGTTCGTCATGTAATAACCATTTAAAGTTTAATGTATTCTCATCTTGGAGCCATCCATAATCAGTAACTTCCCATTGTTCCAAAGGATTTTGCACGTCGCATTTTTGCCATAATTTTGTAATGTACGAGTATAAAATCCTCAACAAATATTGCTTGAGTTTCCTTTGATATGGAGGTAATGATGAAACATCAAAGTAGGTAATAGAATATTGGAATGATTGGTTTATATTTTTTACGTTATATTCTTTAAAAAATAACTCATAATGCGCATCATTGCCAGTATTTATTTTTTATACTATAAATACGACAAACAAATTCTTCCAGAATATTTCAAGTGAAGGTACAATTATTATATAAATAAAATATCTCAGTTCAGAAAAAGCTCTCTAGTATCTGTTGGAACTCAACTCATTAATTATTCTAAAGTTTTTTTACCTCTCCTAAAAAAAGATGGATTATAATCACCGTCCGTTAAGGCTGAATTTGGTTGAATTTTTTTTCGGCCAATATGGATTCAGGATTGCAGACCCAAAGCAAATGCACAGTGTTGACCACAATACCGGAATATATGGCTTTAACATGTAAAATCATACTTTCGTAATTTCCTCCTTCCTTAATTATTTTAGGTAAAAAAATATTCAAACAAGGTGAATTTGAAGGGTACAATTTACATTGTTTTGATTGTCCACACTATTAGTTGTTTATGTTGATTGTATATTTAAAGTATTATCAATTGAACTTTGATTAGCCTGTAATTGTAAATTTTCGCATAATTTTTGTTTCAATATCTGGTATTGTAATTAGAATAGCTGAACCTAAATTATTCGAATCACTGGTTTTCATTTGATACAATTCATGCCTACGACAAGCATCCATAATTCCCATAAATAATGCAACCTACAAAAAGTACATAATTATTTATAAATATATATTTAATTTTTGTTTTATATATAACTAACCTTTGACAGAAGGTAATCTTACTCTGGTGCTTCTTTAATAAATATATTAATTTCATTTGTTGTGAAGGTTTTTGATTTTTTGGGTCTAACCGTCGGATTTTTGTTTAAGAAATGCTTTTAATTTCGCGTATTTTGCTTTCCACGTTATTATTAATGTTGAGAGTTGTTCTCCACATAGAATACTGTGTCCATAAAGTAGAAGCTTTGTATTGTTTCGATATGTGACCAAACTAAGCCATCAAAACATTTTTCAAAAAATGATGTTTCATAAACTTTTCGCCAATCTATAAACAATTTATATGCCACCCCATATTTTTTCCCGAAATTTCCGGTAATAAATTTATAAACGGTACTTCCGCAGCTTCTATAATATCTAGGGGTGTTCAATTAAGAATTTCTTCGTTATCACTTTCCATTTTTATCTCGCAAAATCTTGAAACGACATTAAATGTCGTTATGAAAAATAATATTGTTCAATTTTTGTTTTGTAGCTAGCTGCTAAGATACTCATTTTCATACTGAAATCATTAAATTAACATACAATAGACAAACTAGCGAGCCAGACACGAGCAAATAATTTAATGCGCCGTTTTTTCTTTTCAATTTTGAAAATTCGTCTCTCATTATCGCAATAGAAGTAAGATGGCAGACTGTTGTTTATGACCTAATTAACATTTCGTGTATATTTTATTGACATCAATAAAATTAAAAAAAAACATGAATTACTTATTACGCAGGGACATACATGTTTGGCGATGAGATTTGTCTTAAGGTCTTTTTAAGTACTATATGTTTAAAAAGTGCTAGATGTGAGCAAATTATTTAGGGATACTTTTTATTTTTACATGGTTAGTTACATTATGTAATAATACAGCAATAATGGTTTTGCAGAAGTTGTCATTAGTGATTTTTATAATCAAAACTTCACTATTTTCAACGTCTGCAACAAGAGCAAATGACTTAAAAATTTGTCACCACGTTTCTAAACCAGATGCAGTATAATAAGTAATAATTTAATTTTTTTGCATCACGGTGGATCTGCAGGGTCTGTATCGGACTTGTGATAGTGATAAGATTCTGATATTTCGTCATATAAGTCAATTTTGTGTAACTAATACATTAAATAACAAATCTACTGAATTAAAATCTTATACGAGTAGTATATATTTCAAAATGATCGCAATATATTTATATTATTCATAAATGATATCACTACGTGTATACAACATTCCAATATTTTGCTTTATGCGGATGATATTAAAATATACAAAATTATAAATACAGTAGATGATTGTCAGAATTTGCAAACGGATATAGACAATTAAGCAAAATAGTCAGTGTCTTCCAAATTATATTTCAAATTCAATGAATCTAATGTTCTATTATTTATTAAAAAAACTTTAATTCAATCAGCTTATGACATGAATCAAAATATTTTGTCATGTGTAGATAAATTTACAGACCTTGGAATAATGTTTGATCCAAAATTTAAATTGATCAACATGTAACTTACATTAAAATTTCGTATAGAAATCTGGGGTTTATTATACGGAGTTCTCAATCATTTATTAATATAAATACAATTATGAGTTTATATTACTGTTATGTGAGATCTAAACTAGAACACTGCATACAAATTTGGAATCCATTTTATAATAAATATGTCATTGAAATTGAAAATATTTAAAAGAAGTCCTTAAGAAATTGTTGGTTAAAAAAAATTGAAATATACCTCTTCAGAAATCAATTATAACATAATGCTAAATGAATTTATACAGTCAAGATGAAATATTTTGTCTGTGTTGTATCTTATAAACTAATTCATAATAAAATTTATATTATTTTGTTGAATAAAATAAAATTTAATATTCCACGCGAATATTCGAGATAAAATATAACTTTTGCTATACCATTTTGTGTAAGAAATTATCAACTAAACTCACCAATAATACAAATGTGTAAATTGTGTAACAATATATGTACTTCTATTAATATTTTCCCTGATTTAATGACTTCTGTCAAAAATAAATTATCTCTTATATATTCATGTTATTAATGTATTAACGTATCTCAAGAATTAATTGTTTATTACTGTCTTTCTAAATAAGTTATATTTTTAAGTAACTATTTTCGTTTATTTATGTTCTTTATACTCTCTCTGTAATTCAGATAATTATTATCCTGTTGAGTGGGTTAAATAAATAAATAAATGACTTGAAATATAAAAAATCTAAAACATGTCAAATGTGACATGTGAATCAAATACTAGCATACGTTTACTTCCACACAACTGGTTTTCTATAGCCGATTCTGAATAAACTGTATAAAATATTATATTTTCAATACATAGGCACCGGTAAATTTACCACATTGATTACAAGTGGTGCATCAGGCGAGGATGTACCAAAAAAAAATGTTTCTTTCTCATTCATAGTCATATTTTTATTAACATTGACTATGCTATTGATTGAATTGTAATAAACATTTATTATTCTTATTTTTAAAAAAATCTAAATTTTACCATTACAGTTGCAGATTTGTCAACATATTCAGTTAAAGAATTTCGGTTTCACAATTAGAAATTTATTAATAATATAATCTATACTCATATTACACGATTTATGATTGTTTGTTATATCCCCCCTTGCGTACTTACTGCATAAGGCACGAATGATTCCAGGGGTCCTTGGCGGTGGTATATTTCAATATTGTATTAGCTCATTACGAACAAATAAGAATTTTTTATAGAAGTTTAAAATGGACATTACAGAATAAATTAAATTTCTTTAAGACAATATTAATCATTCTTATTTCTTCGTAGCAGAGCTCGCGCAATATTTTAATTCTGTGTGCACTACCCTGATTAAAATAAAATATTGTGGAAACTACTATACAAAAAGTAATTTTACTCCGCTAATACGCAATATTTTAAAATAATTACTATAAAACATGTTTGTTAAATTAAAATAAGTTTTTCTTTGCTTTAGCACGTAGTGATTATGAATGTTTGCAATTACAAAAACAAAGGTGCAGACGTTACGTGCTTTCAAAAAATTCCGTACCGGGGGCGAATACTGCACGCTTATCTTTATTTGAGTGGAATAGTTTGTGTTGTTGTGGCTAGACACAAGTAAGCGTGTTTCGTGTTAAACAGAATTTGTTATCTTTGTTGTTGGGTAGGTCGTTGGTCGTGGCGTGACGCCAGCAAGCAGTCATCACTCTCTCGTCATTTATATTATGGCCACCTATGTTTGTACTTCCGACCGCTTTCCTTATGCTCACTCTATTGTTTCACTCAGCGTTTGACGCTGGATTTAAACACACTTTTTATGTAAATATATTCATGATATTCAGTTACGTTGCCAACTGCAAAGTAGGATTACACAACTGCAGAACGCAATAACTTTGCGACATAGGACTAGCAAAGGTTTTATTGTAAAATTTTAGAATTACATTGGCTGGTACCAAAGCCTTCTATTGAAAACATTGTTTTGAAAATACCAAATTTCAATATTTAAATTCACCCTTATGTTTACACTTCTTTTTCAAAATATTTATTTGAATACAAACTTTGTTCTGCTTTAAAATAATATTTTGAAAACAATCGTTCTTTAAAAATAAGGGCGAAATTAAATTTGGAAATTTAGTATTTTCAGCGTTTTGAAAACAGGCCTTGTGATCCCAGCCATTGTTTCCATCTATTTACAGTTTATACTGATGTTAACCAAGTGTATTTGTTAAATAATAATAATAATAATAATAATAATAATAACTTTATTACCCAACAGTACTCCATTTATAGGGTAAAAATATAATAATTAATAACAATATCGATAATAATAATATGAACATAATACAAAATAGAATTAGGTTCAAAAGGTACAAAATAAAATATAAACTAAAAAGATATACAAGTAGAAAAATATATTATCACATTGCACTCTGAATCATTAAAATTTATCTTGGGTAAGCAAGAAGTAATAATTTAGAAGCTATATATGTCTCACATGAGCGCTGTTTTAAGAGCAAAATGAATTCCAGGTTGACGGTTTGTCGTAAGAGGTTTTGTACAATAATTTGTAATGAACAAAATTATTAAAATATAAAAAAAATTGCAGAGATACTTATAAATTCGTGTATGTGTGAACATTTGAATGGGATGTTATATTTTATTCCGAAAGTCGATGACAACAGGTGGCACGGCGCACACAATTTTTTTTTATAAAATATTGACGATTATAGGTAACTTTGTGAGTTTATGTACTCGAAAATCGTGGGTATACCACATTGTATAATAAATTTTATTATTATTAAAGCTATTTTGTTGTAAAATACCCGAGAAAGGCAATATTTTTCGCTTATCTACTCTAATTTGGTTGTCATTAACATGCGTAATATGTCACTTGCGAGGTTATGAGTACAAAAATATTTTATTTGAAATCGTCACTAAAGTGACTAAAAGTTTAGAAATCAGCACTAAAATAATCCATTATACAACGATTTCATACAAATGCAGTGTTGCCAACCTTATTAAAATTATTGTAGATGTAAGCTCATTTGGGCCGGTGTACGATGTATAATAGTAAATATGTACGTAAAATGACAAAAATGTACAAGAAGAACAAACTAAATAATTCCCATGAATAAGTTTCAAATAAAACACATAATCTTGAGTGTTTTTACGATAACTTCAGTGTCCGAGATTAGCAACATTGAATGTCAGACTGACAGATGATAGATATTTAATCATAATCTATAAAAATAAATATTCCTTTCATTTTTAATTTTTCGATTACGAATCAAATTTAATATGCACCTCGGCACTAAAGTTCTTTTTTATCACTCATATTGTTTATTTTCCTCAGCCCTATGGGCCTCGGCAAATAAATTCCACATTCGTGATAAAAAATAGGATTTCAGTACCTTGATACATAAATAACTATCTATTAAATAATGACTTCATATTTTCATTTTTCGATAATTACCTGCTGATGATAACAAACATTGTAATTATAGTGATACTTGGGGCCACGTCATATTTACTTGAGTGTCAAAATTAATCAATCGATTGTGTTAAGGGAATAGAAGGTCAAGGCTCATATGGATCAGCTAAAATATTTTATTATCAATAAAAAAATCTTGTAATATAGTTTTGTTTTTCAATAGACAATTGAACTTAATGAAATTTCAATAGGTCATCAAATATATAAACTAACCACTTTCTCATTATAATTATGAAAATTAAATATTATTTCCTAATAATAATATTATTTGCAATTAAATGTTTTGGAGGGATACGATGACACGAGCGAGGTCGGAGATTTACATCTAACGTTATGTCGTCTGTCTTCTCCAAAACTTAAATTCCAAATAATTAATCGATTTGAAAGGTAGGTACAGGTATTTTATTTCTTCGCCCAGTATCATATATATAAAAATCAAAATTTAGTTACATTCCCCATTTGTTTAAAAGGTTTTTTTAACATAAGTACTATAAACGGCTCCCTCAGATGATCTGATTCAAGATTGCTCTCGGCTGGCACACTGCTCCCCGCTCGACGCGAACCCCATCACGAACCTCTGGTGATGTTGTTCTAGCTCAAATTCATTAACTGTGTACGCGTAAAAATATAATTTTAGCTTGGGAACTTGCGCCGTGGGGGTGATCTTAAACTAAGTGAACATCATTTCCAGAAGATCGTGGTGTAGTTCTCGTCGAATTGGATTCGGCGTCAGATACATGGACAATTTTGAACCAGGACGCCCAAAAGAAATAGTTATTTAAGTATTAAGTCAGAAAGTATTTCCTACCGGTTGGGGATGATTTTGAAGATCGAGACGAACTCGACGTCGCCAATAAATCCGATACCGGTAGAATCACTTACGTTTTTTGCACGATGGACGAACAAAATTTAAAAAAAAGATTTGAAAATTATTTTGGCATATTAAAAAATTATTATAGTTATTTTTAAAGTAAACATTGACCGTTGTTTTTGTTATCGTCTCTACCTCCTGTACTGACAGCACGCACTTTAGAATTCTATCAAATGATGCATTTGTTTTCGCTTTTCGCCGCGAAGCGAAAATTTGGTAGCATGCATGTCTCAAAATATTCACCTGCAAACGTACGACTCAAGGCGAAAGTATTAAACTAACGTCTCAATTCAATTCAAAGACAATTTATATATAATTTAAAAATTTATTATTATACATTTGTCATAATAATTTCTATGTTAATAGTATAAAACCCGAAAATTCTCGAAACGAAAAGCTAATATATAATTCTAAAGTGCATGCTACCAAGATTCGTAAAAGTAAAATCGAATTCTGATCGGTGAATCTTATCACTTACTGATCAGTAATTTGTAAATATAACCTACTGCCTTGGAAATCCTATCAATAAACATTATAAAAACTCGATCGTGCAAAAAATGTGTATTACGGGTTGCATCTTGAGTACAAACGATCACTGCTATTCTACTATCGTATAATAAATATTTACATTAATGTCTTTTCATACTTAACTTTAAACAACTATCCAGCTTCTTAGCTACGTGTTCGGTAGGTACGTTTTAACGGCCTAGACCGGTAGCACATAGCAACGTCCTGTATTGTAAATTAAATAAAAATACGTTAAATAAATTGTACCTTAACAACGCATCATAGCAAACTATTCAATAGAAACACGACGCTTTTGATTAAATAGTAATTATTCTAAATATTTTGCTTCCAGAATATCTGTTGAGTATACAGAATACAGAAATTTTATACGACCCAAGACTGGTAGCTGCATTTACAGTCTCGCCGTAAATGCTTAGCTACCGGCCTAATGTTGTAAATAGTTCATACTGACTCTATGTAGACTAGTAAGTGGTATTTTTCATAACGTGATACGGTTTTTGAATTGTCATGAGCCACCCCTGCATACCGCTAATCAGTACTAAGGAAAGGTTATAGAGAATTTATAGTATCCCATTCGCTATATATTTATGTAATATCAATGATTATGCGCTTATTAAATAAAATACTGTTCTATGGCTCACACTTGGCAATAGAAAATAAGTTGTATTGTTCCAAATTTAAATTGTCTAACTTAAAGCATATGCCCGGAAATGCTCTATTTCAGTGTTATTCCTATGTTTATTATTAGAAAAGTTAACATCACTAATATCCAGATATACATAAATTATTATTTTTATTATAATAAATTTATAGGGAATAAAATTTTATTTACACAGATTAGGCGGGTTTTCAAGATTTTATTCGATAAAAATAAAATGCGTTTGAGCAATTCTTCCACTGTTATTTTCATTTTATTATCAAAAGGAAACCTTTTGCCCCTACGATTCTACCTTAACTTTTTAAATTAAAAGTAATTAACATGGCAGTAAATCAGAACTTTAAGTTGAATGTTGTAGCTCGGCAAATTCATTCTAATTTTTTTTTTCACAAAGTTAAATATTTATGTTTTTGCGTTATTTTTTACGGGTCACCTCACTTTCGAGTTCTCAGAGATGGAGTGGAGAGAGTATTATTATTACAAGCTTTTATTTAACTTCATTTGTTTGTTAGGGTCAAATCTTTTTATCCAGTTTTGTCCAATTTCCACATAAGATGCGATTGACTTGAAGCTTTTCTCTTACAAAAACTGAATGTTATTCAAGTATTCCGCCATTTAATAGTGGGTTACATCGCCTTTATTAGTAATACCAACTTTAATTCTTTTAGGCATTATATCCCTAAGGTCTGCAATTTTTTCTGAGAATTGTCCTATATGTCTTACGATGTATGTTTTTCTGTTCAAAATGGTATAGTTTTTAAACTATAGGATATTTAACAATAAATTCAAACGTTTCCACAAAACTAATCAAATAAGAGACCTAATAAAGTAAAATTATAATAATTTTTTAAATGAAGTTTGGTTGACAATGAATTATTATCGGCAAGGCCATATATTACGGCTTCAATTCTCAGGGTAGCCTAAAAATGAAATTTATGCTTAATTTCAACTATTAGATAGTATTTCATTCATTTTCTTATTTACTTACAGTGATAATACTTAGTCATATTCAATTCTGTTCCCATTTAAATTCGTACAGTTCTAAAAGTTGCAGTTAGTACATGAATAATAACTATTCTTTAAATGAAGAATTAAGGCTAGTTTACAATAAGTAGTACAGTTTGCGTCTAAATTTTGTATTTAAATATCGTAAAATAAAGTTGTAAGAGTGAAACTTAATATATCAATATTTAGATTAATTTATAACATGATTTAATAAACAAGGTCATTTCTTGAAATTTAAATGTAGCATTTTAAGTATCTAGTGTAATCACAATTTAGTTATTTTGGTTGTATTTCTTCTTAATCGTCGAATAGTTTTGATACTTTCAGCTGAATATTTAGTAGAGAATTGAGTTTTTGAATTTGAAGCGAGGTTGTGAAAAAGTCACTAGTGTAGTAATTAAAATCATCGGTTTGTAATTTTCTGTCATTTAAATTTTATTTCGGGCTAGTTTCGGTACGCGAATTCGCGGATAAGAAGTGCAGAAAATAATTTTGTGTTCCGTGCGAGAATTTTGACTTGGTTGCCGAATTAGTCCAAATCTTGATGAGCCATTTTAGTTTCTCGTCGAACACTGCTCTTCGGAAGATAAGCCTATTTCGAGCCATGATTATGCTAAGTCTTCGTCACCAGATGGGCTGTGTGTACTTCATCGAGGAGATCCCATATCTCCTAGATACTGAGTCTACAAGCTACTTCCGAATGCCCCCTCCCCGACTTCCCGCCAGGCGGCCACTACGCATCTGGTTGTCACTGGCAAGATTTTACAGGTGAGTGCTCTATTATTATTTTTTGTGAATTTGGTTAAAGTGAATTTTGAGCTTCAAATCATCACCATAAATCTGCTTGTGTCAACGACTATATTGAAAAACAATAGTCATTTTTATGTGTCTCAAGTTAAAATATAGGAATTATTATTACATAATAGCGATGGGTATGCAATTGAGGCCCGGTTTGTCAATCTCCTAACAAAGTGGCTGATAAATATAACTTCATAACAAAAAATCTGTTGTGGCCAGCACAATACCTCTCGCCATTTTCATTTTATGTTGCATAGGGCGCGAGCAGTTATGTGACTTTGTTGGCCTTGACAAGCAGATATGGGGGCCCGTGGCAGAATAACAGCTTGCAATGTACATAGGTGTCAAGTATCAAGTTTTTATTCAAAAGATTATGATTTTCCAAATCCATGTGGATTATTTTCTTTGACAAGTATATTCCACACTATGGATGACAAATCAGAATATTTGGAAATTTTGAATGAAAAATTATGACACATGACAATTGTGATATCTATGTAAATAACTACTAGCCGTCATTCTGACACGGATCTTCATATCTGCTTACCAAGGCCAACAAAGACGCATGACTGCTCGCGCCCTATAAGTAACGAATTTAACATTTCTTGTACACACAAATAATTGAAATTGTTTTTCTTCTTTCGTTCTATTAGAAATTTTATCCTACTATTCTAATATGTTCAAAATCCTTCAAATTCATTGACGGTATTAGCAGCTTTTCTTAAGGATATATGTAATATTAACATACCTATAATTTAAATATATATTTAATTAATACAATAATATATATTAAATGTACTCATACCTCCCAGAAAAATCTGACACTGACATTTTGCATTTATTTGTCAATTACAACAATTTAAATATCATAACTGTTTTTCGGGCAACGAGATTTATTACAACAATTTATTCTATATTATTATACACTATACCTCCAAACCTATACGAAATATAATAAAAAAATTAAATGTGTCAGATTGAGAATTTAATTATCTTTGATATTTGTAGTAACAAATTTTCAAAATATAATATTTAGAATTTTTTTTTTTAGAAAGTACCACTTCCGGTTGTCCAATTGTTACCAGAACCTATTCAACTCTTCCCATTACTCTTAGATTGAAGAATCCGTAGTCAATCAGATCTTTAGTCTTATAGAATTTGAGAAATCGTGTCGCCAACAACCTAACATACACACACATCCACACACACACACACAGACATCATTTTAAAAATGTTAAAATCGGATTCTATGAACCTTAAATCGTGCTTATTCATTAAAATCTGGATATGCGATTTTTAGCATGAATCCAATACCTCCCTTAACGAGAGGTAAAAATGTTGCATTGAAAAGTGACATAACGTGAAATTATTGCAATTTGAATAACAATTTCGATGTGCTGTTTTTAGTTTATTAGACAGATAATTTTATAAGGAGATTGACCTGGCTCGTAGGTGCTAATATTTTCTTTAAAATATGAAATATAAACGTCTAAAAGGAGAAAAAAAACAGGAGGTTTGACAGAAATTAATAAAATAAGGTGCTGTCAAAAGAGGTTGAAAATGAAAAGTCTTGAACATGGAACAATGAAAAATGAAAATAAATTAAAGATAGAGAAATCATAAGAATACCTATGCAGCCTATATTTTAATAAGGAAAAGTCTTAATTGGAGTCAAGCCACAAAATAATCCTAGTACTTAGGACAAGATAGCATAGAGGAAAATGAAAATTTTGACTTCACACCTACAGTATAGTACTAAATGAGGAGTATAGGGATAACTAGGAAAATATCTATATTAACACAAAATTCTTAATACGTTCAATGCGTTTAGGGGTCATTTTATCACTTTTTTGAACATATACTTAGCGCAGCAAAATATACCGACTTATGATTTTACAGAAATTGCAATTTTGCAATTGCAGAATTTTGAAATTTTCTAAACGGAGAACACATTTTAAGTACATCTTGTTTGAGGTGTTTAGTCCCTCAATTCATATGAAAATTATAAATCATGTATATACTTCAAATTGACAGATGTCAGTGTCAATAAAAAATAAATTAATGTGGCAGAGATGAGAATGTTGAAGTAGATATTGGGGAAGACACGGAAAGATACGGTAAGAAAATAACTTTAGTGTTACAAGTTTCTAGAAAGATACAAGAAAGACGATTACATTGGTTTGAACATGTCATGAGGAGAAATGAAGAATTATATTGGAACAAGAATGAATAGTTTAGTAATAGGAGGTTGAAGAAACAGAGGAAGACCAAAGATAAGATGGAAGGACTGTATTGCGGAAGATTTGAGAGAAAAGGAACTGAATGAGAACGACATGCAAAAATAGCGACCCCTAACGAATAGAAAAGCTAAAGAAGAAGAAGATGTCAGGTCAAGTGCAATTTGAATAGTTTGTTTATGAAATAATTTTACTGTAAATTTAGAATCTTTTGCAACAAAAATTATGTACCTATGGATTTTATACATTATATACAGAATTGACGGAAGGTATTGTGCTGGCCACAACAGATTTTGTTTTGTGTCTTTACTAATATTTTTCATGGTTGAATTGATTATATAGAAAAATCATGTTCGTACAAATAAAATAAAATTTAAAATTAATATTACGTATAATTAAGCCACTAATTTCCGCAAATATATTGAAAAAAATCCGAATACAAACAAGTAGCCGGTATGACATAAAACGAGGGAATTGGAAAACACAGACGGGAAATATTTGTGGAAAGTTATACGAATAAAGCGAAAAAATCTAGAACAAAATATATTGGATTATCCCGGAAATTGAAACGTGTCTCACGTTTTGAAATTCTACGAGGGGCTGCAGTTGTTTTCCGTTTGCAGTATTGATTCCGATGCTCCTTGTCGGCACGCGGTTTATAGCTTTGTTGAATTTTAAATTTCCTCATATTTATCATGATATTTCAACAGCACCTTCGCTGCGGATTTAAGTGCAAATTGTGCTAACTTTTGTCGTTTTTTTGCAAGTGAAATATGTCAGTAGTGTGTGTTGCAGAATAAATTTAGTTCTAACTGTTTGCTTTTAGATAATATATAGTCTGTCACGAAAAATAAAGTTGATAACAAAATTATTTTATAGTCGTTGTTTCTTTTCACGAATTTGTGATATGAAATGTATTTAGAGAAATATTAAATTTATGTACTTATATAGAGAAATATATCTTTAAGAAATATTAAGGCATGACAGATTTAAGTAGGTACTCAAAGAAATAAAGCATTTTTAAATCAATCAAAAAAAATTGGTTATACTTATTGTTTAAAGTAAATGGATTAATATACATATTATTCGTATAATGATAGAATAACAAATGTATATTTTTATCTACCTATATATTGTATTTTATTTTAAATACGACATAATATTTTACAATATATCGATAGCTTAAAGCACGAAGGTTGTATGTTTACTTTTACTGATGAAATAACTGCGATTGAAAATTTTATTATCAGATTTCACTACCTGCACCCTGTATATGTACATTCTATTGACAACTGTGTTCTAGTTTCTTTCTTTTGTAATAATGTTAAAATATGTTAAATATTTTTAACAAGGCGGACGTACAAATAAACTATTTACGTCATATCTTCTTCACTTTTTTCACATCGTAGGACATACAAGATGTTCCAAGATTATAATTTAACTCGGCAGTAGTCGCTAGATTATAAGTTACGCAAGTTGTGGCGAGTGAGCAATTTGCTCACACTTTAATATTTATAAGTTTAAATGTAAAACTCAATTAAAATTATTTTTATATAAAAATCTTATTGTTAGGTTTCTTACTGATAAATGCAGTAAAATATACGAGTACTCTAAATGTAACTATTGTTAGCAATAATCTTTTTAAAAAATTGTAATTTATTCTAAATTGAGTCATTTTTATGATTCTTTCGAATTAAAAAAGTTTAAATGAATTCAATTTGTATGTTTATTATATACATTTTTTTATTTTCCATTTTTCCGTTATATTGACTCGAAACCAATATCAGATTTATAGGTACGCCTGGTAGACGCCAGCATAGTAAAATTATGTCATTATTACCGAAAACTGTGTAGCAAGCCAGATTGGCACACCCAGCAATAGGAATATGCCGTGAAAATATTTTATTTATTTATTTATTTTTTTACTTATTTATTTATTCTCCTCGGCTCATTCTGAACAATGAAATTCAGGAGGTCTTGAAAAAAAGCAACGCTCGTCCTTCGTCCACATATTGTAAATGTGAGTTACTATAGCGACACCACTTATTACATTTATTTATGTATAAAATATGGAAGCTAGAAAGTTGTTTCTTTGATTATCTCAAATTTAAAAACAAAATGACTAAGATTGTATTTGCTAAGAGCTCTTCAGTTACTTGAACGTACACAAACTTTAGTTTTATAATTGTAAATATAATATAAATTAGGTTAAGAATATTTATCTAACATAAATATATGACACGGGTTGTTGCGCATAAGAGAAATGCTCACACTGCCGCCACCGGTTACAACAAAAAACTGACTAAATGTACTTTTAAATAACATTTAAGTTATGAACAAGTAAATTAAGAAGTCATAAAACTCAGATGCATAGGCGGCTAAGGCCAAAAAATTCCTACAAAAAATACCAACTTTTTAAGAAATTTATGAGCAAATTTCCTATATAACAACCACTGTTGTGTTATATAAAAGACTTAAAAATAATATAATAAGAATAATAATGTACAATAAAATATTAAAATTAAATCATATTTCATTGTTATAACTAACAGTATTAGCACGACATTAGTTACACTCTTCTTACCTTCTCATGTAAATTATTCTGAAATGAAGATTTTGTTTACATGAACTTGTCTATACTCGTACTTGTTTTAGCTTCTTTATTTAAATTCTTAGTTTAGTTGTTAAGGCTAAGAACAACTTGTATAACGTCAATACAATGGGCTACTTGCATGATACTAAGAAATTTTTTTTTTGGAATATATATATATATATATATATATATATATATATATATATATATATATATATATATAAAATAAAAGACCCCCTATTTTTTTCTTCTTTCAAAATTTTGTCACTTGCGGCTAAAATTAAATATTTTCTTTTTATGACGTCACAATCACGGATGACATACGTCCTAGTTCTGTAGTTTGGGAAGACAGAGACGGAGATAGCAGAACGTTGTCTGATCCTCGATCTTCCCTTCACCTCTCCCATTCACATTAACGAATCAAATGCTAGTGATTGTGTCGTCATCAAGATAGGAGGGATACATTTATGTTAAATTTATTAAATAATAACACAATGTATTTGAAAAATTTATAATGTAAATAATGTAGTTGAGTAAACTAAACTTGAAAAATATAATAGTTTTCAAAATCCTCTTGTATGGAAGTAGCCCATTGAAAGAACTGGTTTCGAATAATATACCGTAATTTTATTATTATATTTGTGCTTTAAGGCATAAAATAGATTATATTTATTCCCCAGAACCAGAGATAAGTATATTATACCGGCAGTTTATTTTATCAGTAAACATAACATGATTGAAAGTAATGTATTAAAGCGTTTATTTTATAAATAAACATAGGGATAATTAACATGACTAAAATAAATATTAAATTATATAACAGTTATAACACAAACTTATATTTTTTTAAATGGGATCAGTGTCATTTTGTTAATTATTCTATAAGATTTGCAATGATATATAACAAGTCTACTTTCTTTTCATAGCTCGTGAAATAGTATATCTTTTTGTCTTTTTTCGGATAAAATTAATGTTTTTATCATTTAAAAGTTGGCTATGAAATAAAAACTTGACCAAAAGAAGTGTGAAATACACAATGCTAACGAATGAAATATATCCATTCCAAATGAATACAAAAGCAATAAATTTGATTGTAGAAATCAAAACTTTGAATGCAACAATGCATTCATATTACGCGGGTGCGCAGATTACAATAAATTAAATACTGATTGCAACAATGACTTATATTATACAAATGAAGTTAAAATTCTTTCTCAGACATTTTACAATAAGAATTATAAACTCGTTTGTAGAAATCAAAACAATGATTACAACAATGTATTCATAAAATACTGATTACAAGAAATGATTGTAACAATTGTATGTTGATTGTAACAATGATTTATATTCTTAAACATATTAGAAATTAAAATCCTCTTTTTAAGTATTTTTACTAGATGTTTGAAAGGTTGAAAAATATATGTAATAGCACACTGTTGTTTATAAAGTTTTTTATTTATAAAATCTTTTCAATTATCGATTTCGGCTATGGATGGCCATCCTCAGATTGAAAGCTAAAAATTTTTGTTACAATATAGATATAAATATTTACATGTATAATTAAGTTTTAAAAAAAATCAGAAATTTAAATTTTGTTTGTTACAATATAGATATAAATATTATATACATGTATAATTAAGAGAATCAGAATTTTAACAAGTTAATGTATATGCAAAAAAAAATTGTTATTAAATTTACAATATAGATATAAATATCTGTCGTATGTATAATATATTTTTAAGAAAACAAGAAAGTAACAATTATGAAAAAATATTGTTATTAATGTTACAATATTAGTTAAATGTATGATCAAGTTTTAAGAGAACAAGAAAGTTAACAGAAAGTTATTGTATATGATTTTTTTTCCTTTTGGAAACATGTGGTTTTTGTACAGAATTTTGAGGTTAGAAATTGGTGTTTAAACTAGCTCTGAAAAGAGCTGATGTATCACAGAAAATCCTTAAATTGCGCTCCGTTATTTTTAATGCATAATCTGCATCTCTTTATAACTGCTCTCATAGAATTCATTATTTAAAATAGTTATTTTCTGGAATGTCGTTCTTACTAAAAAAATTATCTCGTCAATATTGTCAAAATTTTCTTTGTAAATCATTCCTTTTAACCTTCCGTTAGTCTGGTGGGGTCTGATGGACCCAGTCAAACCGTAAAATTGATTTAAAAGTTTAAATTTCGCGCTTTAAATGCTGCCAATTTTAGTATCTTCCTCTTTTGCATAACCTCAAACATGGTCATTCCCGGCTTGTCTGACATTGGCTCGAGTACGTGTTAATTAGAATATTTTTAACTCTTCGGGTTTAATAGACCCCACAGACTACTCACGTTGGTGATATTATTTTCGTAAGTTTGAGGTTTTTTATGTTTTTAGTCTAAAATTAAATAAATAAAATAAATATTTCATCACGGCATATTACCTATTGCTGGGTGTGCCAATCTGCTGTGTACACGGATATCGGTAATGATGGAATATTTGTACCGTGTGGGCGCTTATCAGGCGTCACCTCACGGGCACTCATTGTGTAAAATTAATATTGTTTTTATATTAAAAAGGTCTTATATTTTACAATGGGAGAAAATTGTTTTTATTTTTAAAAAATTTGAATCATAATTTTGTTCTTTTTTGTTTAAATTTTTTTTATTTGGTTTATTTTGACAATAAAACAATTGTTTATTGTATTCTTCCTTATTTATACCTATTATTAAAATAAGTGCAACAATGGAAGGAACTAAATACAGGAAAAATCATGGTAGTCCTGTGGGGTCCATTGGACCCCAGCAGACCACTAAGGTAAGAAAAATTCAGTAGACTAACGGAAGGTTAAATGTCCCCACAAAAAAAAATCTAGTGGTGACAAATCAGGAGATCTTGGAGGCCAGTATGTAGGTCCATGGGTTCTTAACCAATTATTTCCTACTAAATTATTTAAATAATTTCTAATGATGTCCGCATATGTACTGGACCTCCATCTTGTTGAAAATAGATTTGAAGAGAACGTTGTAACGGAATTTCGTCTAAGTTTTCTTCCAAATTCTGTTGTAAAATACCTAAGTACTTGAGAGAATTTATTAAGCCACACCATATATTAAAGCCATATCTTCCTAGCTTTTCCAAAGTAAAAGTTTGGTGATTAATTGTATCAGACCAAAAATTCTCGTTATTTATATTAAATATTCCGGCGCTAGTAATGCGAACTTATAAGGAATCTCAAATTTCAGTACTTAATATTAATAATAAATAATATTAAATTCATCACAAAATGATTTTAAAGCAGAACACAGTTTATATTCATATATTATACAACAAGACGATTGAAAATTCTCGATTATACGAAACGTGTTGCCTGAAAACACCACGAGATCGAAGGTCGAGTAGTATTTCCATTAGGCAACTCGTTGAGTATGTTGAGAATTTTCTATTGTCGAGTTGTATATAGGTAGATTATATCATGAATAAAAAATAAATTAAAAAGAAAAATTGTAAATTTATTGTAGACCTGTGGTCCATTTTATTTTGACAGAAACGTCAAACTGTATGCTACATAACCTATCTTTTTAAATATAGTTGTAGTAGTATGTAATATTACATTGAAATGCTTGTATTTCAAATAAACTAGCAACAGTGCAGTTTCTAGACTTGTGATACAAATAATTATTTGTTTATTTGTCAAATTTTTACTTCAGTAATGCCTTGCTGTCAAAGAATAGATGCGTTTAATTATTTGTTTTGGTGCACTTGGAGCTGTCAGTGTGATTTTAGATGTCTACTTAAATCATACAAAGCACGATTTTCCTCGTCAAAGTCTAACTACAGATTCATTTATATACACGATACTGTGTTCGAAGGAAAAAGATCATGTCCGTAAATATAATTAAAAATGGCATTGCCAATTCTGAGAACATAGAACAAAATAACCAAACGCACCTATAAGTGAATATACGAAGGTAGGTATATTCGAATATACAAAGGTTCGTATATTCGTTCACCATGCCTACTTAATAATAATCGCTGTAATACATGGTAACTAAGGAAAATCGCGCATTCTTATTGGTTTACAACTTAATGAATGATATAGTCTCGCTTATTATCACGTTTTCTTCAATTGTATGTGATAGTTTGACGAGTCTAACTATTCCCTATGTCTACACATTACACATAAAATAAACGCTTCAATACATTGCTGTCATTTCGGAACTATGGTAATGAAACTATTCTATCTATTCTGATAAAAAAAATCTGTATTAGTTTATATTTTTTACCAGAAGTTACCGCTTAGTAACTAAAAGCTGTTGTACTAAATGAGTATACATGAGTAATTTTCGTGGGATTTGAAATTTCTAATAGCCAGATTCAAATCTAGGTTGTTAGCTATAATTAGCCAGTTAACACGATCACTTCGTTTAGCAAAAATTGTGTTCTGATTTATATATTCCCATAGTACTGCAAAATTCAATGCCTCTTACTACTTTGAGCAAACATCAAGTTTTATAATTTCGGCGGGAATTAATAACAAATAGTGGTATTTTTAGGCTTTTAAAGGGAAAAAGGTTTGTAAAATTAACTTTTTTTGAGGGATTTAATCCCTCAACGTATATATTATTAAAAATATAGCACATATACGATTACAGACGATTAGTCCTTAGAACCAATTCAAGTCGTAATATGTTATTATCACTAAACTTGTTTCGTACATATTTTGTTGTCAATACAAATCCGCTTTTGTACGAGATAATAAAAGGTACAAAAAAGTTACGAATCTTTTAGCCGAAGAAACACTATATATAAAAGCTATAATAAAATGTTATATCTAATATATGCGGTAAGGGACCTAAGCCTCTCAACGACACTAAAGTTAGTAAAATCTGAATGTATACAATAGTACAAAACCTTTCCTCTAGTTAATACGAGTACGAGAATATATACTTTAAGAAGGAATATTTAAAATCCTAACTGTAGAATTGGACTTGCTATATATGATCCATTCGTATAATGTATAATCACGTTACAGTGAAATTCTAAACTTTATCTCCGCTGGGAACATGTTAAGCGCTTCATTAAGAAATATTAGAATATATACTTTATAATGAAAAAGTTTATTATTTTCAAGAACAAAACTAAAACATGATGCAAAATTTCCATTTTATTGAACTTAATATTTTAGTTTCTCAGTTTTCAGACAGAAAAGGAGAAAATTACTTCCGTGAAATGAATTATAAAGTAAGAACGATAGTTTAATTTCTTCTGGAAAAGTTACCAAGCTCGTTCCTTCTATAACTACATTCGATAAAGTCTTTTGGCAGATAAGTTTATTGGACTCCATTTGCTCTTAGTTTAATTCGAGAGATATATAGCACTTCCCATTTCCCGAAAGAGTGTCGTTGAATTTCTCGTACAAGTTGCTCAAGTCGCGTAGTCTATGCCATTACAACTCTGTAGAAAGTCTCGAAGATCAAGGAATTCATATGTAGTGCACGAAACGCGCAAATATTTACCATCCTGTATTGTACGCTACTTATATTGCGCCTCACTTGTTATAGATCTTGGCAAAGTTATACAACAGGAATTCAATTTAGTGCTTTATTAGTTTGCTCCTGAATAGCAAATTTAATAATAGCGGTAATAATGGCTTAAATGTTCTTGATATATCGAGGTAATGTCAAACCAACAATTGCTAACAAATGGAGTAAAATACAAAGGAAAGTAAAATATTTAAGGATAATTTTATTGTATTATATATTTATAATGGAATCAGTATTGCTCAAATGGATAGATAATTGTAAGAAAATAATGGCGGAGCCACTCTGAAAATTAATTATTTATTTATCGATAATAAAATATATAAAACAATGTTTGGAGGTCTGTCCGTCTCCTTCAGGTAGAGTTAATAATGTGTACAATAATACTCCATTATTTTCATACCAAGATATTTTATAAATTGGCACAAGTACTTCAGGTACTTCTGCATTGTATATATAATAAAACATACATCAAATGAAACCATTTTACCGAATGAAAATACAACTTTCCCTGAGCTGCACATATTTAAATGTTTACCGCCTAATATCATTTAACGGTAGCGCAAATATAAACGAAGATACATTTTTAGAAGTTCATGTTAATTTTGCCAAAAATAAAAGATCAAACAGAAGGATAAATTGATATAAACGAAGACAGTTTTTTGTGGTTTTTCTTTAATATCCTTTGGATTATTCCTAAAATTTCCGTTTTCCTACATAATGAAAATTAACATCACTTTTATTCGACAAGTGACGGGCAAGTCCTTAGTAATACATAGTATTTGCAATATATTTTATTTCTCGTAGTTCACACTTATAAAGACGTTTCGATTATGGATACAGTAGAATAGTTATACATATACAAATTTGTTTTCTTTTAATACATATTTTAATTAAAAAGTTAAATAAATTTTACAAAAGAAAACCGCTAAAATCAACATTTTGTATGTAGGCATTACTTTAACATCTTGAAACGCATTTGTGGAGTAGCCGAACAATTTTCAACTATATTTAGGATCCAAAGAAAATTTAAGAAAAACCACTTTTATTCCATGGACATTGAAAACTACGGTAAATTTTGATAAATTCAGTCACAATTATAATATTTCAAATTTTTACCATTATTTATAATTGCAGTGAATAACGAAAATTTAACCTGGACAGACACATCTGTTTACACTATTATTTAACTGAAATTTAAACTGAAAGTAACTTCTAAAATATTCTTTACTGAAATAGTTATTAGTAATTAGAAACTAGTTTCGACAAATGTGCTTTTTCAAGAAGTGAAAATACCAACTGGATAAAAACTGATAAATTTAAATTACATATTTATGTGTCAGATTCCAGTATCTTAGTAATGCGAAATGATAAGAAGGTGATTAATTTACTAATGTTGATATTAATTTCACTTAATTTTTATAAAATCTTTCATCTTTTATTTTAAAATGAAGATATTTTGCAACATACTTATTCATTAAAATCTGGATATGCGATTTTTAGCATGAATCCAATACCTCTCTTAGCCATAGGTAAAAAATATCAAAAATTGCAATTTTTACCTTCCGTCACCTTTAGGTAAGGAAGGTATTGTCTTTGGTCAAAAAATTCAATGATGAGTTTTTACTGAATAAGCACGTTTTAGGGTACATATAATACGATTTTACCATTTTTACGATGATGTCTGTATGTATGTGTGTCTGTGTGTCTGTGTGTCCGTGTGTCTGTGTGTCTGTGTGTGTGTAACAAAAGTTCCGGATTCCATAACTTAATACCACGATTCCAAAAATTATAATTTTTTCGTATTCCTCAAGTTTACATCCAGAAGAACAACTGATTAGATTTTGGTTATAATTGGTCAACCGGAAGTAGTCTCATTTGAAGATTTAACAGTTAAATTTGATTTATTGACATTTAACGTTATTATAACTTAATGAATATATTATTCTCTATACGATTTGATTACAATTTATACTTCATATTCAATAGATACAGAGTTAAAGAATTTTAAAGAAATTAAATTTTATAATTCAGTCAGCTATGCCAAACTTGGGAACTAGTAATCTATTCATATAATTCAAATTGACAGATGTCAGTATCAATAAAAAGTAAATTAATGTGGCAGATATGAGGATGTTGAAGTAGATATTGGGGAATACACGGAAAGATACGGTAAGAAAATAACTCTAGTGTTACAAGTTTTTAGAAAGATACAAGAAAGACGATTACATTGGTTTGAACATGTCATGAGGAGAAATGAAGAATTATATTGGAACAAGAATGAATAGTTTAGTAATAGGATGTTAAAGAAACAGAGGATGACCAAAGATAAGATGGAACGACTGTATTGCGGAAGATTTGAGAGAAAAGGAACTGAATGAGAACGACATGCAAAAATAGCGACCCCTAACGAATGGGAAAAGCTAAAGAAGAAGAAGATGCCAGTGTCAAGTGCAATTTGAATAGTTTGTTTATGAAATAATTTTACTGGAAATTTAGAATCTTTTGTAAAAAAAATTATGGAATTTATACATTATACACGAGAATGACGGAAGGTATTGTGCTGGCCACAACAGATTTTTTGTTTTGTTTTTAAATAGTTCAGATTTTGTAAAATGTAACAAAATAATAACAAATAAGTAAAAAACAATTATTTTTCAGACATTTTACAATTATTTAAAAATAATAAAATACTATTAAAATTACTTATATGGAAACTTATAACTGAAATTGTAATTAAAAGTTTAGTGTGTAGTTAATTACACATTTATTTTTAATTACTTTATTCCTTAGAAGAAATATTAAGAACAGAATTGAAACATAGGCCGTACAATTTTGTGTAACACTTCCACTTGGTCACAATATGGTTTCTTTTACACTTTAAAGGTTTATGGTCACGTGTATTTAGTTCGAAGTACACTTTGATATTTTTAAAATAAAATAAAGAATATAAAGGCGTCTTAGCTAATAAATATAACAATATAACGATAACCAGAGTATATAGAACTATCATTTTTATAATGTAAACAAGTAGAATGGCGGCCATATTCAATCCTACCATGAAAACTAAGCATGCGAATGGTACGTAAAGGGAAAACGTTTTTTTTTTTTAACTTTATGTCAACAAAATGAAAAAAAAATAGGAAATGTTATTTATAGAGAAACTGAGACAAATTTGAGGTACTTGTGAGTGTGGAACACAATAATTTATTACTAAATATTCACTAAAATAAAACAAAAAATCGCTAAACTTCCCTATTGTTCGTACAGACAAATCACATTTCTAGGTTCGCCCTTTGTGTTCTCTAAGAAACAATGGTCACTGTAATTACCACCGCGTTTCATCCGTTGCTAAGTGTGCCACTATACAGGGTTCAGTAATGACGATGACGATATACGAATATCTACCATTATACTGCATAAGCATATACTAGATCTTATAATACAGGCCCTCAAAACTACGTGTAGAGTAACATCATAGGGGAATCACATAGCAGTTTGGTCCAGTAGCTTTTAAGTTTTAATAATCTATACATGGCTTCTTGACCAGGATAATTATTATTAACCCTTAAGTGGTAGCTTAGGCGTAAAAAGTACTCCACGCGCGGTTAATCCTTTGTAATTTTTGAACCCAAAGAGCTTTGAATGCGCGCGCCTATGTAACCTCCCACCAAACTGTCTTCGATACATTGAGCAAGCCGCGACACTATCAGTCATCGTTACGCTCTGTGGAAAGGACTTCTTTTGCGCGTACAGGTTTTGGCGTATAAAATACGCCAAGCGACCATGTAAGTACCAAAATTTTTTTTATTTGACTTGGATTATATTTGTGTTTTTTAGGGATTGTGTACCAATAAATAATCCCAAATCGCTTACCGAAACGGAACAAAAAGCATGTTTGGACAAAATAATGGAGGAGCTGGAGAATGACGATATAGGCGGTATCGATATAGACGATTCTGATGAAGAAATTCAATTTAGTGAACACGACTCATGTTCCGAACAGGAAGTGGATATCGAAGATGAAAATCTTTATATCAATTATCCAGAAACAAGAACAGAAAATAGGGAACCCACCTTTACCTGCAGAGATAAAAACCTATTATGGTACAAACATCCGATGAAAAGCAAATTTGCGAAATATGACTCTAAAAATATCGTAAAAATATTTCCTCGCCCTATGATAAGCAAAGAACAAATTCCTGATGAGTTAAGTGCATTTATGTATTTTTTTACAGAAAATATGATTGAAAATATTGTAAAGCACACAAATGCATTTATTAGAGTTACCCAAGAGCACTATAATAGAGAACGAGATGCAAAAGAAACAAGTAAGGAAGAAATATTAGCCCTGTTTGGCTTACTTTATTTACTTGATCTAAAAAAACAAAGTCATACAGATTTTAGGGAAATCTGGACAACGGACGGTACTGAATCATTAATTTATCCCGCATGTATGGGATATAAACGCTTTCTCTTTCTCCTTAGTGCTTTGAGATTTGACAATAAAGAAGATCGTCTGGAAAGAAAACAATTTGATCGATTGGCTCCAATTAGGGATATTTTGGATGAGTTCGTCAACAACTGTCAGAAATATTATTGTCCAGGAGAATATATTACAATAGATGAGATGCTGATTCCGTTTCGTGGTAGGTGTAGCTTCATACAGTATATACCAAATAAACCAGCCAAATATGGTATTAAGGTATACTGCTTATGCGATTCCAAGATGTTTTATGTTTCAAATTTAGAAGTATATTGTGGGAAACAACCCGAGGGGAGGTACTCTGTTTCAAATTCTCCAACAGATGTGGTCCTTAGATTGGTTAAGCCTTTTGAGAATAACAATAGAAATTTGACCACAGATAACTGGTATACAAGTTATGCCTTAGCCCAGAAACTTCTTGAAAAGAAAATAACATTAGTTGGTACCCTAAAAAAAATAAAAAAGAAATCCCGCTAGACTTGCTTCCAAACAAAAATCGACCCATAAATTCATCTATGTTCGCCTTCTCCGAGAAATCAACGTTGGTATCCTACACTCCAAAAAAGAACAAATCGGTGATATTGCTTTCCACAATGCACACTAATGATTTCGTTGATCCTGAAACTCAAAAACCAGACATAGTCTTATTTTACAACTCCACCAAAGGAGGGGTCGATACAGTCGACCAAATGTGCGGGAATTACTCTGTGCAAAAGCGTTCCAGACGATGGCCTTTAGTAATATTTTACCAGTTGTTAAATATTGCTGGTCTAAACTCAAACATCGTATTCAATGCAACTCGCCCTACTGATGGCTGTGAAAACCGCAGAGTATTCCTGAAGAATTTGGCAATGCTTCTTATGAAACCGCATCTAACAACTAGGTCCGATATTAGAAACTTGTCCTTAGATGTCAAACAATTTCTTCGCAGATTCAAGCCAGATACAGAACAACCTGAATTGCATACAGAAAAGACAAAAGGCAGATGTGTTCAGTGCGGAAGAAAAATAAATAGAACAACGACAATAAAGTGCCAGAATTGTAATCAGCCAGCCTGTAAAGAACACGCCATCACAACACATACTTGCCTGAATTGCCACCAGTCCCAAGACGAGGAAGAAGACAGTCCTTAATTTTTATATTACAAATATAATGTATAAAATTTTGTTTTTTTTTTGTCGAATATTTTGCTTTAATATGAACGAAATATTAGCAATAAAATATTTAAAAATATATTAAAATGATTGTTTTATTGTGTGAATGACAAAAAATAAATAGCACAATATTTTGATATAGTGTGGTGTACTTTTCTATATGGCGTACAAAGTACGCCAAGCGACTGTCAATGACACTACAACTATAGCGACCACTTAAGGGTTAATTGTTATAGTGGTTAATGTAAAAAATTGAAAAATTACAGTTGAAATAACTTAGTCTTCAAAATAGACAAGTATTCTGAAATTGGTGTGTTAATATTTTATTTACATTATTTATATTTACAATTTAGTTGTGCTTAAAAGTTTATAAGTGTAGAGTATGATATATTATGATTTGAATTACCTTATATACTTCATACTCTACAATCATACCAAATTGTTCAAAATTCATACTTGCTCGCTCTGCGGAATATACCTTAGTTGTTGAAACATTAAAAAAAAAAATATTCAGTTTATTGTAGAAAGATTTACTATGATTTCTGTTATTGTTAGTCATATATCAGGTGCATATATAGAGGAGGGGACATCCCGCAAGTGAACGCTAATAATAATAATAATAATAATAATAATAATAATAATAATAATAATAATAAAACTACCACCTAATATTTATATAACTCTACAGAAGATTGCAATAAATGAAGCATGCGGAATAGTAAAAATTGTACTTAATAACGATTAAAAAATTAAATACAAAGTGATAATACGATCAGCAAAGTACGCTAGGATATTTGAACTTCCAGGAAGACCAGTACCTCAATTTTTTATATATTATTACTATATTATTACTATGTATTTTAAAATGTAAACCTCATAATCATATGTTGTATATACTTACCTCTTAATTCAAAGTAACATTTATGCATTCCATCAACCGTGAAGAATAGACGCATCACCCCCATATTGTAAAGTCAATGTTTTTCTTTTCTGTATATTGTAAATAAAGGTGATAAAATTTGAGACGGTTTTAATGTTAAACGATATTAACCAGAACATTGCATACCGATGTTATCAGTGAGGAAGTGTATGTAACGCGACCCAACTATCTCTTATACAGTACGATTGATTTTGTTTGCAGCAAATGGAATCTCTTTTATTAGTAATCTGACTATTTTTTTGATATATGGAAACTATTAAAAATGTACAAACTACACAGAATGGTCAGAATTGTGAAGTTTTTATATTAGTTTGATGTAAACTACCTTTAATTTTAAAAATTAAAGTTATTTAAGTAAATTGTTTATAGTCTAATAATTTTACGAATAAATTTGGAAAATGCATATTTTCATTTTTTGTTACATATGAACTTTCTATTGCGAGTAAAAATTTTCTTTATTTTTGAAATTAGAGGCACTTTACTTGAATCTGAAAATAGAAGATTCGTTCTTCTGGCCATTCTGTACATTATACAAATTGTGTATATGCATTTAGTAGTTCCAAAAAAATATAGGCAATACAATTTTGTCACAATAAAAATATTTTTCATAGCCTTCAATTAGTGAAACTAACATTAATCACTCTAAAGCAAGTATGTATATGCAGTCGATAGATTTTTACTTCCTTGTACGTAAGTAAAGGAAGTAGGTATTGTAATCGCGAAAAATTTCGGTTTTCAGATTTCAGCGGAAATATCCATTTTGATTATCCCTGAATCCATTTTGACTAATTTCGTCGTGACGTCTGAACGTTCGTACGTTCGTATCTCGCATAACTCAAAAACGGTAAGCCGTAAAAAGTTGAAATTTTGTATTTAGGACTCCTATAACATCTAGTTGTGCACCTCCCTTTCTGGTTATTACACAATTTCCAGAAGTTGCACTTTACTTGAAGCCTATAATAGATTTTAATGAAAAACTGTTTTAAAATATAATCCAAAACTTTTCAAATTTGGTATACAAGACTTTTATGTCAATCAAAATTACATAATAGATTTTGGTTAAAATAGGCTAACCGGAAGTGGTACATTACTTGAAGTTGTTAACAGTTTTTCTTGAATAAAATGATTTTATTTTGATTTTAGAAATAAATGCTTCAAATAAAATAAAAAAATTAAAATAAATAAATATTTCATCACGGCATATTACACATTGCTGGGTGTGCCAATCTGCTAATAAAAGTTTTAGAGAATTAATTTCTGCGTCTAGCACATCAAGTATTATTAAATTAGCCCTTTGTATAAGCGATATATGTAAATTAAAAAATTATATACTTTTTTGTTTTTGTAATAAAGCTTGCTATAGATTAGGACAAAAATATAAAAAAAAATATTCATGTCAAATTACGTTAAATACGTGTAATTTTATGATTCGTACAATAACAAATATTATATTTTTATTGTAAAATTAGTCATATTCATTGTTGTAATCAAATATTTCTTTGTTGTAATCAAAACTATCTTTAAAAAGAACTGGGTTAGATTATGGTCGCTATATATCTTACTATTTTGAAGTTAAAATTAATATTTTGTAATTTATTTATTAAAAAAATATGTATAGTTTAATAATCGTACAAGGAAGTCGGGTGGTGTTCACATCAGATTTTTTTTAATGGTTATGAATTCAGGGAAATCACATTAATATCCTCGAGCGGGATTCAATCCTGGGACCTTTGAATTGCAAGACGACTTCATTGCCTCTACGATATCCTTAAGGACTAGTATCAGATTATTATGCATATATTTATTGGTTAATATATAAACCATGGGATTTTTTACGCAATTTTTAACATTTTTTTTTAAATAATCATCTAGAATTACAGTTTTAAATGAAACAAAATAATGTAACAAATCATGTAGTTACTACAAAAATATCTTTCTATGTTTAAGTGTATTTATTTTTCAAAATTACTTCATTTAAATTAGTCCTAAAGAAACCAAAGGGCGAAATTTTAAATTAACATTTCTATTTAGGTTTAAATTACATATTGATATTTCCACTAACATTCTCCTTAGAATCTAATAAAGAAAATCATGAAACAATTTTTATTTATCTGAATTCAATTTAATAACGTAACAATTGCATTAGATTTACTCCATTCTGTTCTTGAATTCATCTCACGGACTTGAAACTATTGTAAATATAAAAGTTTGTGTTAGTTTTTTAGAAGAATCTTTTGTACAATAGCCCCAGAGGAACATTCAGGATTGTTGTTGGTATTAGTGCTGTGCGCAGTGTGCTGCCGGAATACGGAATTGCTTTTCGAGAAGAAAAGAAAATATTCAACGGAAACAAACCACACTAACGCTTGGGCTTTGCTTGTTGTTCCCGGAAATGTTAAATAAATATTAGAACTAGAATTTACTTTGCCCTGTTATTTATAAATATATGTGAAAAAGAGTATTATACTTTTTAGTAATTAAAATCGCAAACTCAAACTCCACATCCACGAAACCCCTCTTCTCAAAATTAAAAGACGCTATACAACCCATAGACAAAACAGACCTTGTGTATCAAGCAAACTGCAAAATATGCCCTAAAATATATATATCGGAGAAACTTCACAGCCATTGAAAAAAAGATTATATCAACACGACTACAATTGCAAGTTCAAAAATTACAATCACAGTGCCCTAGTAAAACACCACTGTGACACAGGTCATACTTTTAATTTCATTGAACCTAAAATTCTCCTTACAGAACAAAACAAACAAAAAAGACTCCTCAAGGAATGTTTGTTGATCAATATGAATAAGGACTCATGCACCAACAACCAAACAGACTATAACGGCTGTTTAAAATTCGCGCGGCACCACTCCTCAGCGCGCTCGAAAGGTAAAAAATTTTTTCATGGCTATATGTTGTCGCCCTGAACTTGACTCCATTTCCCGCTACGCTTTTGTGCGTCAGTCAGTCGTTGTCCCATCATTAAGATGTCGACCGACAAAAAAAATCTTAATTTTTTCAATTTCATATTTCGGACTTTTGCATATAATTAACTTCAAAATTCGTATTGTATTTTTAACTCAAATTAATTTCATGCATTTTTCTGGTCATCTCAATCCCTCATTTCAACAGGTAATTTCTCTTTACTACTTTATAAATTTTCCCTTATCTCACACGTGGTTATTCTAGTTTGTTGGTGATGTCCCCCACTTTCTCCTTTTGAGGATTTCGATATGCGAAGGAGGCCTAGACTTTTAATATTTTGTTTTAAAAATTGTTCATATTCAACCTCATAACTTTATAATGGTAAGTTCATGTCAATTGTTCTAATTAAGTTAAATTTAAGATTTTTTCACACATGTAATTGTTTCCAGTCAATATTTTAAAAAAAATAAACTTGTCACTTGTATGCTGAAGATGGGAGTTGGCCAACTCCCGAAACGTCCAAATTAAAAAAATTTTTTTAAAGAAACTTAAGTTTTGATGATCCAAATTTCTCTCACCTTTACCTCCAGTAGGCGGAAAGAAAGCACTCTTCCACAAATTAAAATCAACGAGGTATCATAGCACCATTTCCGAATAAAAATGGTAAAGTATGTTATTTATACATAACTATTAATAATAAAAAATAAAATAAAGAACAATAAATTGAAAAATTATAACAAATATTAAGAAAAAAAAAATTAGATATTTTTATTTATTTAAACATGCAGAGTACATATATTTTAAACAATTTATTGCATGCATATGTGCCGCATTGCACGCTATATAGGCTGTTTCTGACCACCCGTCTCGGGCTGAACTACTACGTCCTAGAGATTCAGGAAAAAAATTAGCATAACATAATCCTATCTAAAGAATTTAATGGTAGTAGTCTCGGCTTCTGGAATTTACCGGAAGTAGGCGTAACTACACTCAAGTTCAAAATTTCAAATAGGCACCTAGGTCATGTATGATATCGTTGGACGTTTATTATACAAAAAAATCTGTTGTGGCCAGCACAATACCTCTCGCCACTTCCTTTTTTTGGTTACATAAGTATAAGGGCGCGAACGGTAATGTTACATTTTTGGGCTTGACAAGCAAATGTGTGGGCCCGTTTCAGAATGATAATTAGTAATTATGTACATAGATGTCAAATGTTAGAATTTTTCATTAAAAATTTCAAGATTTTCTAAATTTACGTAGTTAATTTATCACCAGGAGTTTAAAGTTTACTTGTATGCCTTAGATATTTAACATTTAATTCTGCTCCACATGGAATTGGAAAATCACTAAATTTAGAATGAGAAATTATGATATTTGACATCTATATACATAATTACTAGCTATCATTCTGACATGGGCCCCCATATCTGCTTGTCAAGGCCAACAAAATCATATGACTGCTCGCTCCCTATTGTATTTAACATTTCTTGTATACCTACACTCTACATCAAAAATTCTACTTACGCATATATCTATTCCATATATATTTAGATTGTTTAATTTTAAATTCATTTTTGATGAAGAAATTTTGTCCTCTTCTAATTTTTCGAAATGTTTCCAATTCTATTAATACATTAAGAAATAATATAATGTATGTACTTCCCAGAAAAAGTCTTCAGTAATGTCTTCGGATTTCTGACACTGACATTATCTGTCAGTTACAAACAAATTAAATTTTCAACTATTTTCCATGGCCATTCTTTCGGCTGTAAAATTTATTATAACAGATTATTTTACATACTATATTTCTTCTATCTCTAAATCTATAGAATATATTGTAAAATATTTAAATGTATCAGAAAGAGAATTTATTTTTCTTTAATATTATCAAGAAAAAATTTCAAAAAATATTATTTAAAAGATTTTTTTTCAAGAATCTTCTACTTCCGGTTGTCCAATTGTTACCAAAACCTTTTCAGATCTTCCCATGAATGTCCGATTGGGAAATACGTAGTTAAAAAAATTTAAAGTCTTATAGTTTTTGAGTAACCGTCCTTCCAACATCCCACACACACACACACACACACATACACACACACATCCACACACACACACACACAGACATCATCGTAAAAATGATAAAATCGGATTGTAGGGACCTTAAAACGTGCTTATTCAATAAAATCTGGATATGCGATTTTTAGCATGAATGCAATACCTCTCTTAGCGAGAGGTAAAAACAACTTTTGTTGGAAAGATTTTTTACCATCCGTCACCTTTAGGTAAGCAAGGTATTGTCTTTGGTCAAAAAATTCAATGATGAGTTTTTAATGAATAAGCATGTTTTAGGGTCCCTATAATACGATTTTACCATTTTTACGATGATGTCTGTATGTATTTATGTGTGTCTGTGTGTCTGTGTGTGTGTGTGTGTGTGTGTGTGTGTGTGTGTGTGTGTGTGTGTGTGTGTGTGTGTGTGTGTGTGTGTGTCTGTGTGTGTGTGACAAAAGTTTCGGTTCCCATAACTGCAATACCACGATTCCAAAAATTATATTTTTTTCGTATTCCTCAAGTTTACATCCAGAAGAACAAGTGATTAGATATTGGTTATAATTGGTGAACCGGAAGTAGCCTCATTTGAAGATTTAACAGTTAAATTCGATTTATTGGCATTTAACGTTATTAGAACTTAAAGAATATATTATTCTCTATACGATTTGATTACATTTTATACTTCATATTCAATAGATACATAGTTAAAGAATTTTAAAGAAATTAAATTTTATAATTCAACCAGTTGTGCTAAACATGGAAACTACTACTATATTCATATAATGCAAATTGACAGATGTCAGTATCAATAAAAATAAATTAATGTGGCAGAGATGAGGATGTTGAAGTAGATGTAGGGGAAGACGCGGAAAGATACGGTAAGAAAATAACTCTAGTGTTACAAGTTTCTAGAAAGATACAAGAAAGACCATTACATTGGTTTGAACATGTCATGAGGAGAAATGAAGAATTATATTTTAACAAGAATGAGTAGTTTATTAATAGGAGGTTGAAGAAACAGAGGAAGACCAAAGATAAGATGGAAGGACTGTATTGCGGAAGACTTGAGAGAAAATGAACTGAATGAGAACGACACGTAAAAACAGGGACCCCTAACGAATGGGAAAAGCTAAAGAGGAAGAAGATGTCAGTGTCAAGTGCAATTTAAAAAGTTTGTTTATGAAATAATTTTACTGGAAATTTAGAATCTTTTGCAAGAAAAATTATGTATGGAATTTATACATTATACACAGGATTGATGGAAGGTGTTGTGCTGGCCACAACAGATATTTTATATTAGGTATTATTTACGAAGTAAATACAATAAAAAGTATGCAGTTCTTTCCACCGTGATCGGTATACAGCCAGCTTATTCCTGTTTATCAATGTTTAATTTGACATTTGAAGGACAGAATTCGGGACGTCTGCCGCTTGTAGAGTGAAAATTAAGAGCTAGCGCTTAGCTAGCGCAGTCAACAATGTCCGATATCGGATATAAAAATGCACCGAACAAGGTGGAAGGCTGTTCGAACATATATAGTTATTTAAGAATTAACGTCAGTAAGTGCTTCCTACCGGTTGAGATTGATTCCAATACACCCGATACCGGTAGGAGAGCACTTACTGACCGTAACGCTTATTAAGTTTTTTGCATGATCGACGCACAAAATTGAAAAAAATAAAATTCGAAAATTATTTTGACTTATTAAATAAAAATTAGTTGTCATTTTTAAAGTAAGCTTTGTTCGTTGTTTTTTACTTACCGCCTCCGTTTCCTGGTCTGTAAGTGATACACATCACTTACCGATCAGTAATTTGTAAATATAACCTATTGCTTTGGAAACCCTATCGGTAAACTTAAAAAAATGATCGTACAAAAAACAATTTTTGTATTTATTTCGTAAATAATACCTAATATAAAAAATGTTTTTGTTTATAGAATATACATCTAACGATACCACACATGACCTATGTTCCCATTTGAAATTTTGAACTTGAGTGTAGTTACGCTTACTTTCAGTAAATTCCGAGTGGAGACTACTACCATTAAATTCTCAGATAGGATTATGGTATGCTATTTTTTTCCTGAACCTCTATGAAGTCGTAATTCAGAAAAGAAGCCTGGGACGGATAATTTGAAACACCCTGTAAACATGAAAGATGTTTTACGAGTTTCATAGAGAAAATATAACAACATTTGGCATATATGTACCTCGTCAATTCTTCCAACCATTTTATCCGATCATAAATAGCCTCGATTCAAAGTTTTTATTTAGATATCTACTCGTACATGTGTATTTCTAAAATTAACATATAATAAACGCCTAAAGTAAATTAATAAATATTAGTAACAAAAATAAAAAAAATCTTGGAACGGAAATAATATGCAACACTGTTAGAAGCCAGGTCTACAATCGATGACCGCTTGTATTCAAATTTTAAATACTACCCGTATAAAATGTATTTAGCATACTAAAGTTATAGAAGGCCGTATAGTCAAGAACTACTCAGAAACCCGTCTGCACAATTAATATGTTGTTCGAATTATTACTGTTTAAAGACGCGTGGTCTACATATTACGATTTTTACGTAACTCCAATCCAACTTCAAGCCAACACCCCCCCCCCCTCTACCAAAACAGTGAGTACCCGCACAAATTTTGGTAAGGCGGCGCCCCTCTGTAAATTAAAAATCTTTTGGGCCCATACTGACGCCACTGGCATTAGGCGGATATTATGACGGTTAATATTAATGTAAATAAAATTTATATTGTGCAAAATAATATAAGTTTGTTGTAATACTCATAGAGTACATACACATCTGTTCGTTCTCAAAATCAACACCAACATTTATAAAATTTATTATTATTTATACCCTTAATTTATTTCACAGATATATTTTTCTTAATCACTGCTAAATATTATTTTTTACTACTTGTACATTTTCATATTTGAATTTATCCCAGACCTAGTTTTATACAAAACAGTGTTATTTAAATTTTAATTCATTTTATATTTTAATGACTAGAGTTATAGTATATTCATATAATACACAAAAATGATGAACTTCAAAAGTAGGTTAACACTCACATCTTTACATTTTAAATTCTTTTAACTGACGTGCATGTGACATAATGAAAAGCAAGCTCATGAAAATTTAAAAAGCTACATCACTTGTATTTATTATTGTAAAAGATTTCCTCGTACTTATTATTCATTTATTCAAAAAATCGCAACAAAACTGTCTGATCCTTTCAGAATACATCTAAAGCATAAAGTGAATATGAACGTGCAACCATGTGTGTAAAGCTCAACGTTACCTGTGGAATCTTGAAGAGTCTCAGTAAATTGGCGACTTGGATAGAAGTGACGCTTGACGCTGCTCCCACCACTCCAGAGATCACCTTGCGGACTTGCGTTTTATTGCAGTGGTATTCGGCTCCATCGATGTTGCTGATAGACCCTGTAACAGATTAAAATTATCAATATATAGACCATTATTTGATAAATAATAGGAATGAAATTACACAAATATTATAATATCAAGACTGAAATTCCATGACAAAGACATCCAACTAATCTGTATAATATAAATTTAATAATTATCCCTGACTGGCCTTCTTTGTGGCTCCTTAGTAGACAACAATCACAATGTGAACTCTTTTACTTACTAATATTAGTTAATTCTCTATGAACTTCTACATAAATATTGCTAACAATACAAAACATAAATATATCGTCGGGTGAGTTCTTATTTAAGACATATCCAAATATCACAACTTTGGGAATTTGACTTCAAAGTTTAAAAAATTAAATAAATCGAATTGAAGACATCTATTTAAAACTTATTTATTTTAAACTATCAATATACTAACTATCATTATTCTTACAAAATTTTGTTTGATTATTCTTACGCGTTTTTGAAAAAAAAAGATTTTTAATTTTGGATATGGAACAAAAAGTAAGCTTTTTGGAATTTTCTATAAAAATTTGTGGGCCATGTCCTACAAAAATCATAAATTATATTTGGTTGACAAAAATTAACAATTTATTTTGGTATATTCTAGTTTATTTTACATAAATACAGTTGTTTTATAAAAATAGACACATGAAAAACAAAATTAACAATAATTATTATTCTCGGTGTTATAATAAAACTTAAAAAGGTTATATCTATTACAAATTATTTTAATACTGCTTTAGTAACTATAATCTAATAAGCAAGGAAATATGTTATTTATAATATAAAAATATTTCTATTTGAGAGTGTTATTTATGAAGTTAAAAACCTGATAACACTGCTTCGTAGAATACTTTATCAATTTCTGGCATGTATGGGTACATAGATTTTATGTCTTTTATTTTTAAGCTGTCAATATTATTTATTTTAGATTTAAGCACCTGAAGTTTTGGTAAATCATTCCAAACTGTGCTGTTTGTTTTCGTTTTTCTGGTAGCTGTATTTTTAATTAATCGAATTGTTTGTAAATCTTCATTAAAATTTAGTCTACATTCAATATGATTTTGATCATTTTTATTGTATTTTAAATGTTTAACTTTTGTATACGCGACATTAATGAATAGTAGATACTTACAAAGAGTTTGATAATCAAAGAAGTCTGGTTTATTCAACTGAATTATTTTCAACTTCGCTTTTCTGTCTGGAATATCCGTCAACGCACGCAATAAAGAAATTGGACTGTAGATTTCTCTTCTCCGCAAGAAAAATTCTATTTTACTGTGTACCGCATCAACTTCTTGAATCAAACCATGTCCTGGTTCGGAAAATTTTTGTTCTATTGACTGAATTTTATGATCATCTTTATTTAAGAAGTCTTTTAACGCTATAGTCATTATGCTATTTCTGTTCTGGGGAACGCAAGAATCGGACCATAAAATAAGTTTAGTTAATTTTGGATTGTCTTTAACAATATTCTTTAATATTTTTATTAATACGCTTGCTAAATGGTTGGCAGCTCGACCTGATATTGCTTGATGCCAAATACCACAGTATGTTATACCATTGACTGAACAATGTGCTGTCAAGTTGTAAACATTAAATTTTCTTTTATAAAAAAAGTTCGAAACTTGAGCAGTTGGAAGAGCAAACACGTTTTGTAAATCAAAACATACAACTGCTGTATTTTCATGGCCTTTGGTATATAATTTTCTATCATTGTCTCTTTCTTCTTTACCTATTATTTTATTACTTGTATGAAGTTCTAGCGCATTTGCTTCTTGTTCAGTAATATTACCTTTCAACATTTTTATGCGTTCACAAAAATCGCACCTATCCTTTTTAGGTATTAATGGTGATAAATTAAATTCGGTGTTGAAAATGTGCCTATATTTGGATAATTTGACTGGATTGTTATTGAAAACAAATTTACTTTTAAGATATAAATCATACATAATTTGAACATTAAGTTTTGGGTCTAGATATTTTCTTTTCGATTCAGAACGGCAGTAATGGGAATCCATTACTGGAAACGAATTGATATGTTCTCTAACTCCGTTAAGAATATCATTCGATATACAATTTTTGGAAAATTTACCCTTAGTTGGTGTTATCGCTACACCTGTGGAAGCTTGATAATGGTATTTAAAAAAATAATAAATACGTGCTTTGGTTATATTCAGTGTAGTCAGAAAAAATTCCCTACATACACGAACACGCTCGTCATTAATTTCAAAATGATACTGATATACATTAGATTTCCTACTCTTAACAGCTAATGTCCTTTTTCTATTTGGTGTTTGTCTGTTTATGAATTTTGCATAAAAATGTAATTTTTTCTCTACTGTAAGTGACCAAAATCTTTTAAATAAATTTTGTCTTTCATTCTCATTAATAGAACTTGTACATTTTAAGTAACACTTTGGCAAACACAAACTTTTACTCACTTTAGCAGGATATTTTGTTCCTTTCTCATTTTCATATTCTTTACCTTGCTCCCTATTTACTTTCTTGATATTTTTTTTCCATTTATCTGAATTTCTCATACGCTTTTTTGGTTTTTTGGTCGGCGTTTCTTCTAATACTGGTAGCGATTCTAATATTTCTTGTGGCGATTCTAACACTTCCGGCGATTTTAATTCTAATGATGATCCTAATACTGGTGACGATTCTACTACCGATGATGCTTCTAATAATGTTGGTGGTTCTTCTATAAATTCTTCATTTTCTGATTCGATTTCATAATTTGAAATTTCACTTTTAGTAACATTGAAATCAGGATCTTTTATGGAATCGTCGCTGTCGAAGTGAATTTCATTACTTGAGCCTTCATTCCAAAAAGTATTGTCATAAAGTAGGTCATTCAATTCTTCTGGTAACATAGGTGCAGGAGATTCATCATCAAAAAGTCGTCTTTTCACAGGGCGATTTATATTCATGATTTTATTCTAAAAATTATGTTCATTTGATTAATAAATAATAAAACAATATCAAATATTTCAGTAACAATGTTGATTTACATACCTTGTAATCACTTATTTATACACAAACAAATAATTCTGATGTATACACAATTCTTTTAATTTTCAGGTTATAAATATTCGTATTGCGAGTTGCTGGATATGGCTCATTTAAAAGGTTGATTGACATTGTTGCAGGATGTGGAACAAAATAGAACTATGAATGCGTCGTTTGATTGGCTGTTGGACATAGACCAAAAAAGAATTAAGAATTAGGAGAAAAATGCGGATATAGAAGAATTAGGAATTATGTATCTCAAATTTGATTAATAATTAATTAATAATGTCAAATTGTATTATAAGTACAAAAATCAGAGATTTTAGCTGTACTCGTAACTGAAAAAACCCCAAAATGGTCTATAGACCAAATAAGAACTCACCCGACGATATGTTTATAAAATCATCGTCACGTAAGAAAATAAATTTAACTATAGTATAACAATACATATTAATAATACATAGTGTATTATCAATCAAGGGAAAGAAATGTATATTTTTTTTCGATGTGCAATTTGGTATAAAGTACGGAGGGAAAAATAATAATATCTCCTCTCACCATCGGGAGTAAATATACATAAAAATCCAAATTTTAAGAATTAAAAACTAGTGACAAATTATATTTTCATATTTGACAATTTCGTGAATTTGTCTTTGAGATTCACGCCTTACTAACGCAGACTTTTTTCATACACAATATTGAGTTTTCTCAAATTTCATTTGAGTTTTACAAGTATTTATGCAGTTTTAGCTTTCATTAAGAGAGGTATTGGATTCATGCTAAAAATCGCATATCCAAATTTTAATGATTAAGCACGTTGGGACCCTACATCCGATTTTAATATTTTTACAATGATGCCTGTATGTGTGTGTGTGTGTGTGTGTGTGTGTGTGTATGTGTGTGTGTGTGTTTGTGTGTGTGTGTGTTTGTGTGTGTGTGCGTGTGTGTGTGCATGTGTGTGTGTGCGTGTGTGTGTGTGTGTGTGTGTGTGTGTGTGTGTGTGTGTGTGTGTGTGTGTGTGTGTGTGTGTGGACGTTAGAAGGACGATTTCTCAAAAACTATAATACTTAATATCTGTTTCACTACGTATTTCTCAATGGGACATTACTGGGAAGAGCTGAAAAGGTTTTGGTAATAAGTAGACAACCGGAAGTAGCAGATTTTTAAAAACTCTTCTAAATATTATTTTTTTAAAATTTATATTCTTGCTAGTATTAAAGAAGAGTAAATTCTCTATCTGATACATATAAATATTCTATTATATCTTTTTTTGATTTAGAGATAAAGAAATATAAGGTATATAATAATCTATTGTAATAAATCTCACAGCCCAAATAATGTCATGGAAACCAATTCAAAATTAAAATGTTTGTAACTCACCGATAAATGTCAGTGTCAAAAATCCAAAGACATTACTGAAGATTTATTTCTGGGAAGTACATACATTATATTATTTCTTATTGTATTAATAGTTAAATATTATAATTATATGTATATTATATACACCCTTCAAAAATACTGTCAATCCCGACAATGAATTGGAAACATTTCGAAAAATTAGAAGAGTAGGACAAAATTTCTTCATAGAATGAATTTAAAATTAAACAATCTAAATATAAGGAATAGATGTAAGTAGAATTTTTGGTATAGAGTATTGGTATACAAGAAATGTTAAATACAATCGGGCGCGGGCAGTCATGTGAATTTGTTGGCCTTAAGAAGCAGATATAGTGGGCCTGTCAGATTGTATGTACATAGATGACAAATATCATAATCTCCCATTCTAAATTTAGTGATTTTCCAATTCCATGTGGTTTATTTCCTTGACAAGTAAATTACACACCCCTGGTGACAAATTAACTTCGTGAATTTAGAAAATCTTGAAATTTTTAATAAAAAATTCTGACATTTGACATTTATGTACATAATTACTAATTATCATTCTGAAACGGGCCCCCATATCTGCTGGTTAAGGCCAACATGACTGATCGCGCTCTATATTTTTGTAACCAAAAACGGAAGTGGCGAGAAGTATTGTGCTGGCCACAACAGATTTTTTTTTTCTGAAATGAAATATCAAGAATACATTGAAGAATTTTCGAAAGAAGTCCAGGCTTCTACAGCTGTTCTAACTAATACCAACGATTTCTAAAAAGTTGTACATTGCATCCTATAATATATATATATAGGTATATATATATATATATATATATATATATATATATATATATATATATATATATATATATACAGGGTGGAAACGAACTTAATGTCATAAATTTAAGGGTGAGTAGTATGACATGTGTAGATTACGAAACAAAAAGAATTTTTTAAAAATTCGCATATTTAAGGGTAGTTTTCATGAAACCAACATTTTTGGTACCACTGGACCACTGGCAACGCATTTGCATTATTTTATCTATTACACAATTATTTTCGTTAAAAATGCTATTTAATTTAATTATTAAGAATAATATCTTATACAACTAATTTTGAATGTACTTTTGATAACCATATTTCTAATGAAATATGAATTAAAACAGCAGTAAAAAAAAGTTTCTTAAGAAAAGTCGAAGTCCTGTATATATATATATATACTTGGTGAGGTTCGTCACTGATATAAACTGTAGTAGTAATTTTGTGGGGAGTCAGTGAAAGGGCAATAATTTTAGTTCTGGTTTATTTCATCAAGGTTTCGGATTTAATTTAATCCTTCATCAGGATGAATAATGTGAAGTTGTATTTTACAATAGTTTCGTTTATGAACATGAGAACATTAATACTGAACAGATTTGGAGAAATAATTAACCAGTTTTATGGAAATTGATTTCATCGTCCTTGATGAATATATGGTGAATTTTAATTGTGGTTTAAGCTGAATTACTTGTATAATTTTGACAAAATTTTGGTGTGATAGGCCGAAAAGTTTTTTTTTTATTTTAAGTCCTGATGCGTAGTTTCAAAAAATATGTACACAATATCTTCATTGTTTAACTTGGTGAAATATATTCTTCTTCAAATACAATTTAAGCTGAATTACGTAGAAAACAAGAATTATTAAAAATTTTGGTGTAAAAGGGCCGAAAAATTAGGTTTATATATTTATATATATTAGACAACAGAATAGTCAAAATAATAAAAACGCTGTAGGGTTTACTTTTGACACTTTTTTTACCTGGAGGCAAAATGTTTTTCTTCTTTCATGATTTTGATATCAGAGATATCGATTTTTAATCCCGGTGGTGAAAAAGAATACTCCTTGCATTATCTACTATGCCCATTAAATAGCATCAATTCATTAGTAACATATTTAACAAAAAACAAGAACAAAAACCGGGGGTATAAAAACGGTTCAAGATCATTATAAGCCTCTTTGCTTTCTACTGATAACACTTCAACGATGTTGAAACTTGAAACATAATTACGATTTAAAATGGAAATAGTAATTGACGTATTTTGCTTTCGTATTAATTTACGCTTCATCATTTCTTTTCAGATATTGAAAGAGCATCATCTTAATTTAATGAAATGCTGAAAATATCCTGTTTCACTTAAAATGAATATAAACTCAACGTTCAAGGTTTACATGACAAGAATCATATTGTCACTTTTGTATAATCATTTGTTATCAAAAAGTATTTAGATTATTGTATAAAAGGAAGAATTGTAATATTAAAAATGCACAGTATAGCGTCATCGATGACCAAACGTGCGATAAATCCAATGCCTCGTCCCTTAGCTACTGTTATAAATGCCAAAGGAAACGTAACAAAATATTATATTTATTTAAAAAAAAAAAAGTGTAATTAGTTCATAATTTGAATACTTTGGTTATCGTACGAAGTAATAATATTGTGAATATTTTCAACATTTTATTTACTCTACAAAACAAAAACAATAATTGTATTTTATTAATTATTTTTTTTGTATATGAACTACATATTTTAATTTCGAATAAAAAAAATCGAGTTTTAGGCTATTTTATAAAACATACCTAGTCAGCATGTTTGGTAGTTATTAAATTTTGACATTACGTATGTCAAATTTAATCAAAATAATTCATATTTAGAGAAATAACTCATTATTTTATTAGTCGCTGAACAATAAAACAGTTTACAATAAACTTCAGAGAACAAGAATCATAGAACACAACCATAAACCGTAAATTTAATGACTGTGTTCAAAATATTGCGCACCAGTTCTTTCACACGCGTCAATCCAAAAAGACCGTCTACTCTGGCTGTAGTGCCTGAGGTGTTATATTTGCGCAAGCTTCGCTAATTCTATTTTCCGTATCTTGTCTATCTACAATGGGTGTCCTATAAACAAGATCCTTAAGTGCTCACTCTATAGAATAATCGAGGGGCCATATCAAGGTTTCTGGAAGGCCAGGGATTTTTTGAACTTCGTAATATCAACCTATTTTCAGAATCTTGTTTCAAATATGTGCACACTTATCTGTGAATATGAGGAGACGGTGTGTCTTGTTGAAACCAGATTATGCGAAGTTTCTAAATTCACAACAATAGTTGAAGTCAAGAATATAGAAGTAAATTTAAGTAACTCATCTTTGTTAAAATATCATGAAAGAAAATTGTCCAATGATTTGGTCTCCAATAAATCCACATCAAACATTTGTAGAAAAAATTCTCTGAAATATACCTTCCACAATCCAACGTGGACTTTCCTGAGCATAATAATGGCAATATTGTTTAATGACTGCCAGAAGAAGTAATTTTTGCTTTGTAGAAAAATAAAACATTTTCCAGAAAACGTTCGTTCAAATAATTTTAGTATTGAAAAAATTGGCAGAGAGCAGTTCTTTTAGGATGATCAGTTTCTTTTATTTTTTGAACGAGAGAAATTTGATAGAACTTATTTTCTCTAATAATCCTACAAACTGACGAATAACTAATGCCAATTCTTTTGCCCATTTCACGCTAACCAATATGAGGTTCTTCCTCCAACAGCTCAAGAACAACTTGTCCATTATGCTAACCGGTAGCTATTCTTTGTCGAAATCTTTTAATAAGGGGTCAGTTTTCTCTTAATTGGGACTCCAGTCTCGTAAAAATTTGTATTGCAGGATATCTGTGAGGATATCAATTTAGATACAGACGAGCGATAAGAGAAGAATGTTTGAGACTGTTTCCGTAAATTAATATCTTATCAGTTTTTTTATTATTAGAATATGAATACATTTTATTCAACTTGAAAATGGCACAACGTATCAAACGGTCAATTTTATTTTGCTGCCGACCTGTCATTATATTCGTTAGAAATGAATTGCAAAAAAGTTCTTGAGCTAGGTATTGTTATGGAGCCATTATTTCCGAAGAACTAGAGTAGGAAGCACAACGCACATGTGAACTTGACAGTTTACGTATAGGCCAAATTGAAATTACATTGCCTGTTGCGATTGCGTCAAATTCAAAGCAAAATTTACCAAGTAGAAATTCAAATTGGAAACTGAAATTAATTTGTTCTGAACACAACTTAAATATCATTCGTAAGTAAAATACGTTAAAAAATATTAATCTAAGACCACTTGTACAATATTTTTTTTACACTTACATGCCTATAAAATTACTTTAATTTATTTTTTTAATATAACTATATACCTAATAGATTTCAATATAAGTATACTGATTACAATGTTAATTTTTATAAAAACATGATATACAAATGATATTTTTTGAGTCAAATCGTTTATATAATCATTAATAAAAATATTTATAAACTTTATCATTATAAGGATACAGGAAACCATAGATTATAAAAAAATAAATAAAATAAATATTTCATCACGGCATATTACCCATAGATTATAATTATGTTAAATTATTATTGAAAAACAACGTAGTAAAGTTTTAAATTCGATTTTCTTTATTAAAAGCTGATTGCCTTTACTTCGGTGACAGTAATTAAATTTCATTTGACTTCCGCAAATTAATAAAGCCACTTTGCGGTATTAAGCATAAATTTAAGCTCTGCATTATGCTTAAATTTAATACTTTTTATTGATTTTTCTAGCGCTTTTGAAACTATAAAGAGATTAAAGTAAATTTAATTACATGCCTTTTAGTTTCAAATTGTGTGATCTAAAAGCATAATGCAGTTCAGAATGTATATCTGAATCATATAAGGTTATACTCGTATAACCTGCTCGCCAAGTAGAGACGGCGCGGACTAATGATATAAACGATATAAGCGTAATGGAATCTCCTTCATAGTAACACATTAGAATAATGGTTCATTTATATTAAAAGTTTAAAAAGTTATTAGATGTAATACTCGTACTTCCAAAAAATTATTAGTTTTGATCGAATTTTTAAAAGCTTTTAATACTTACAATTAGTATCTACTCGTATGTCACACACCTACTCTATTCCAAAATCTTACTATTTTCAAGTATTCTGCTATCGCCTTTTTGAAATTTAGATATGTACTTATTCATAAACAAGCGTTAAATGTATAATGATATGTTATATGAAAACGAGTAATTAAATTCATAAACAGTTATTACATGAAACGATCAAAATATCTATAATTGTTAAATATAACGTTCCAAATTTCACTTATTATATTTAAAACGAATTGTTAAAAATAAATTTGACGTGTTTGGTTTTCTTGTAGAGGAAAGTTATTAAAAGTAATATATTTATTATTTTACTGGTCAATCTAAGGAATATGTCATTTAAGAAAAATATGTCCAGATGTTTTCAGATTCATCTTTTGCATCTACATTGACATCTGATTCTGATGACAATTTAATATGTCCTTACACAAATGCAATTTGCACATAACAATCTAGCGGCACTACTTAGAAGAAATAGTTGCTAAGATTAGGGCAATACAAACAAAGAACTGTCAATCATTCTCAGTATACGCTTGTGCAATGACATTCATGTACACTTCATAGCATATTGTTACCACAGGATTAATTCTAATTTAACCAGGTAGAAACACACAGATGTATTCTAATATTTTGAATCGGGTACAATGTTTAATACACAAAACATTAAAAATATACGGCATAAATAAACTCATAAGAATGAAATATACATGTAAAAAATAAGACAAAAAAAACAAAAATACAAGTAAAATTTAATATTGACTGACACTATCAAACAACGCTTGCATAAGCCTATGTTTGGCTATTAATTAATTTATTCATTCATATGGTACAACATATCAGATTCAGTAGAAAATGAGTTTTTAATTATATATATATATATATATATATATATATATATATATATATATATAATTAAAAACAGATTGGCACACCGAGCAATATGCCGTGATGAAATATTTATATATATATATATATATATATATATATATATATATATATATATATATATATATATATATATTTAGATTGTTTAATTATAAATTCATTCTAAGGAGTTTTGTTCTACTTTTCTAATTTTTCGAAATGTTTCCAATTCATTGTCGGGATTGATAGTATTCTTGAAGGGTATTTATAATATACTTATAATACACACACACACACACATACATACACACATCATCGTAAAAATGTTATAATCGGATTATAAGGATTCTTAAAACGTGCTTATTCACTAAAATCTGGATATGCGATTTTTAGCACATACAATATGCGCTAAAAATTACAAGTGCGCATTACGTTGTTCGTACCTGAATGTGTCGAACTCAGGAGAGTTACCAAGCCGCGCTACGCGCCCGATTCGAAAGGGATAATAAGAGTAAATTACATAGTATTTTATGCATCTAGGACGAAAAGTGAGTCTTTAAGGTTTGGGCAAGTTTACGGCCGAGGCCGTAATTACTTGTGAGTACCCTAAAGGCACTATTTGTCTGAGATACATACATAATTTTATGTCATACTGGTTTCTAGTTATTAAATTATTAAAAGAAATATGCATCAATTTAAAGCAGTATAAGTTTTGTATAATCAGGCTAAGTCGCAATTGTTCGAAAATCCTAGCAAAATTTTGACAGATTGACAGATTGAAATTGAATTTTTCTAGTTTCGTTAACATTCTTATTCGCTATAATGGATGAAAAATACATTCTTCGACAAATTTTGGATGAAGCTGCTCAATTGAAGAACAATTTAATGCCGTATAAACAAAGGATTCAGTATGAAGGTAAGATTTTAAAGTAGAAACCAGTATGACAATTTTTTTACGATTCCGTTACCACTAATTCTAAATCAAAATATATATCATTACGGTATATTACCCATTGTTGGGTGTGCCAATCTGTTTTGTACATAAATTTCGGTAATGATGATGATATACACTGCCGCTATTTTTACCTTCCGTCATTTTAGGTAAGGAAAGTATTGTCTTTGGTCAAAAATATCGATACTAATTTTCTAATGAATAAGCACGTTCTGGGGTCCTTAGAAGATGAATTTACTAATTTTACAATGATGTCTGTGTGTATGTGTGTGCGTGTGTGTGCGAGTGTGTGTGTATGTGGCGATCATTTCGGATTGCATAACTTCAATACTCCGATTCCAAAAATTATAATTTTTTCGTATTCCTCGAGTTCAAATCTATATGCAGACGTGATTAAAATTTGGTTGTAATTGGTCCACCGGAAGTACCTTAAATTACAACTTTTAACAGTTTTTCTTGAAAAAACACAGTTAAATATCATTTATTGACATTTAAGGGGTCGCGTGACCGTGTGCCTGAGTGTCTGGTCGCGAATCTGGGGAACTGGGTTCGATCCAAATTTTTAGAATTTTAAATGGCACAAAAGTGACACCTGTGGTGCACTCTCCACGCTAGCAATGGGTTCCCGTGAAGTGTCGCCCGGGAAATGTCCCCACGGTACAAATATGTCATCATCCTTCTGTATACAAAACAGATTGGCACACCCAGCAGTGGGTAATATGCCGTGATGATATATTTATATATTTATTTTATTTATTTAAAGAGTATAAATTTTAAAGAATATATTATTCTCTATACGATTTGGATGCATTTTATATTTCATATTCAATAAATAGAATTAAAGAATTATAAAGATATTAAATTTCATAAATCAGCCAGTTATGCTAACCATGGAAACTGATAATATATTCGGATAATTCAAATTATCTGAAATCTTGTGAAACGTGCCAAGTGTAATTTAAATATTGCATTTAATATTATATTAGAACAGTTTCACCAAGTATCGCAATAATTGTACTTTGTACAGTTTTTATTATTTACTGTTGGCCAAGCTCGTGGTTTTCTCGATAGTTGGCTCTGCATGGGGTTATTTACCTCTACAGGCTTCATATCTGTGTGGAATGTTTATCATCCGCCTGCTCAACCTTCTCAGTGACACCACACTGATGAGTTCCAATAAGAGCAAAACGCGTCTGTGGTTCTGGTTGCGTGGGCCAGTCTCTGACAAATGACCGAGAGGTTGATTCAGAGACTGAATGACTGAAATCTTGTGAAACGTGCCGAGTGTAATTTAAATATTATATTAGAACAGTTTCACCAAGTATCGCAATAATTATACTTCGTACAGTTTTTATTAACAGATGTCAGTATCAATGAAAAGAATATTAATGTGGCAGAGTCTAGGATATTGAGATAGATGTTGGGAAAGCCACGGAAAGATATGGTAAGGAATGGTAGGTAAGGGAAATAGCTCTTCAGTGATAAAGTTTCTAGAAAGATAGAAGAGAGACGATTATATTGGTTTAAACATGTTAAATTAGCATCTAAATTCGTGAATTAATCCTGATTTGAAGTCATCATACGAACTTAACGACTGAGAAATCCTTGAGCACATTTTTATCAGGATTCTGGTCGATGTTACTACCCTTCAATATAACACGCCTGTATGTACATATTCGCCTTATTTCTTTAGATTATGCAATCAAGGTAGGCATTGTTGTTCATTCTAGACATCAATGTTAAACTATTGACGTCGCTAGTAGACATAAGAAGAGCACAAACACTTAAACAAAAATTAGAATTCTGTAACACCACCACTTGTGTTACAGAGCTTCCTATGTCTACATTTATATCTTTATTATTTTTAGGAATATTGCGTACTGCGTAGTGCGTACTCGAATGTTTAATATATTCGAGAATTACAAGAATTATAAGTAAGTAAGCGTTTCCAATATTTTAGTAATATAAAACTTTATCCTATGCCATATTTGTTATCAATGTTTTGTACGAGTAGGTATTGCTTAATTGCACCAAAACAGCTTAGATTGACAAAAAAAACGTACCCATCAAAATTTTATCAGCAATATGTACATTGATGTATTTTCAATGCGATATTATTAATTTAAGGGATTTTTTTAAAATACATATGTTTAAAGGTAGAGATTGCTAATTTGCAAGAAAAATAAGATGATAAATGAAGATAATACAAGCACATCAAAACGTATTCAATTCGAGAACCGTGATGAAGTTACACAAATATTTTGCAATTTTTTTAAAAGGCCGGACCGCATGTTTGATACCTGTTTCGCTAGATTACGTGCAGGACCATTTACTTTAAAAAAATAACTATTTTTCTATAAAGTTAAAAAATTTATAATATAACTTTTATTGTATACAACGGGGTTATTGATATTAATTATGACGCCATTCGAGATAGATATTTATTTTTATTTAAAAAGGTTTCAGATTAGCACGGATTCCATTCCAGGCATCTCAACTTTCAGTAACGCAGCAAAAACTGGCATATCACCGTATAAAGACACAAACTGGATTATTAAGGTTTTTGTATGTCAGAAATGGCTGAGGGAAAAAAATATCGAAATGGACAATTTTGTTTTATCCCTCTAGTAATTCTCAGCTGTCGAAACTAGACAAAAATTATGACGAGCCGTTCGAGGTTATACCTTGTTTGTACTGTTGGAATGCGACACCCACCTTCGCTGTACGTATGTTAAATTTTTGATATAATGTTGGAACGCGGAACGTTTCACATTGTCTTAGATTTGAGACTGTTGAAATGCGGTACGCTTCGCAGATCTGTTTCGTTCTGAGTTTTGAGACTGTTGAAATGCGTTACGCTTCGCAGATCTCTGTTTTATGTATTGATAAAAAATAATTCGAGGATGAAGTAACTGTCAGGATTGGTCGTGCGAGATCTGCTCATATTTGTCATCCAAAATTTTGTTATTCAATATGCTATAACTACTATTTTACTATTTTAATTTATATTTGATTATATTAGTTATATGGCTATATAATTACTGAGATATATTATGTCATGTTCATGGTATTTAAAACGAAGTGATTAATTTATTATTATTGTTTCTCTGTTTAAAGGTGAACATTGCGGAATAAATTGACTTTCGTGTCCTAGTTGTTGTTCTTGTAAACCTATATATATATATATATATATATATATATATATATATATATATATATATATATATATATATATATATATATATATATATATATATATAAAAACATATACATCGTTATAAACAATTAGGTAACAAACTCATGAAAATTAAATATTGCACGTTGCAAAAAATTATAATTAAAGAGACTGGACAAATAGCCTATCAAAAACAAAAAAAAAATATGTGAAATAATATAAGTGTTTAGTTAAATTATACACTTGAAATAAATTCTTAAGTAACTTTTGATCAACACCGGCTCATCGGAAAAATAAAATATTTAATGGCAATGATTTGGCAACTGGGAACTGGACAAATGAACAATAATTTTAATATTTTATTTAATAATAACGAAGCTCTAAATTTAGAGGAAAATGAAAGAATGGAATTATTACCAAACTATCCAGTCATTTGTACGAGATATTATAATTTCGTGCTGCTTATGAAATCAAATTCGACTATTTTTCAAAATTATTATATGGAAGACAGGTATGTGAAGGTGCAATTTCAAATCCGGGGATCACCTCATGAGTATATATCCCTATTGTTAGCAATTAATTTTATTTTCGGCATTGTTGGAGATTAGTTTACATTCGATATTATTAAAATTCAGTTTTATTCTTGTTATGAAGGTATTATGAAACTTCAGGCTACCATTAATTTGTAAGTTGTTAATTTGAAGAAATTAAATTATAAATAATTGTTGTTATGCCATGTAACTGTTGATTACGAACCGCTGGCAGTCGTGATGAACTGACGAACGAGCAGTATCAATCGCGCTTGCGGTAGAAACAGCCGTTCGTATTTTGGGTGCATCAATAAACGTTTGAGTGGTAGTTTTCGTTTTTTTTTGTCTCTTCCTTTTTCAGTTCCTAACATCAGAAGTGGGATTCACCTTAGTGCCTAAACGTATCGGTGTTAGTGTGAATTAGTGTTGTGTTCTTGTGCTTAGTGAAAGAAAGAGGGTTGTGAAGGTTCAGTGCTGTGTTTTCCAGGGATTTGCAAATGGAGTCTCTCCTCGCTGAATTGGTTAAAGCCATAAAGACGCCCAAGACTACATCGGAGCAAATAGATATTCCAGTTTTCCGTCCTGATTTCACCGATGCTAAAAAATGGATATCACAACTGGAAAAAATAAAAGAAGAGTTTGAATGGAGCGATCAACAGCTATTACTGAGGCTTGGACGCTCGTTGAGTGGTGTCGCAAAAATTTGGTTTAACACATGGAATCCCGATAGTAGAAGTTGGGAAGTTTTCCGACGGGATTTTTCAGAGGCTTTTCCACCCAGAAAGAATTTGGGTCAATTGCTCACTGACGCCGCGTTATTTGGAAGCAAGCAGTGTAATACTTATGACACCTACGTATTTGAGAAACTCGCATTGTTGAGGAATTTACGAACTTCTTGGGAGGAAGCCGATTTAGTGGAATTAGTTATTCACGGGATACAAGAACAGGACGTACGAATAAACGCAAGTAATCATAATTTTAAAAAGATACCGGAACTGATTTCTTTTCTCACTTCTATCACTAAGCGTTCTAAAACCGGACGTACTGACTTTGAAAGGGATATTTCTGATCAACCTCCTCGTAAACGCTTTCGCGATAATCATAACAATACTTATCAGAATCACAAATTTGCTAAATGTTACAATTGTGGTAAAGTAGGTCACCTACAAAGAAATTGCACAAGGAAACCGATACCCAAAAAGGAAATGACTACAGTTACGAAATCAAGTACGATAACATCTAATGAAACTAAGCCAAAACTTTGCGACTTCTGCGCAAAACCGGGACATAGTTCCTCAGATTGTTTTACCCGTAGGGCAATAGAACAACGCAGGGCTGTAAATATTTGCAGTATCGGAACTCGTCTTTCACCAAATAAGGTAAAAATCGATGGACGTAATTATTTGGGTATAATTGACACTGGAGCAGATGTCTCCCTTATTTCAGAACGTTTCCTTCCTTACTTTTTACACAAACTTAAGCCATGCCATTTGACATTGTCGGGTATTCTACCGGGAAGTGTTACTATGGACCAGGAGTTTTCTGCCACTGTCGGTATTTGTGGTGAAACCACGGAGCTTAACTTTATTGTTGTACCAGACCACTTCCTTGACTACGATGTTATAATTGGTCGTAACTTATACAATGATCCAGATTTAATCTCTATTACGGATTATAGTGGAACTCGCGTTGTACGTAACCAATCTGCATTTGTACGCCGTGTCATGCCTGCTATTACTACCGAAACATCAACCGATGTTCCTGAAGAATTCCGTTCATCTGTTTTAACAATTCTTGGTAGTTTTCCTAATATATTTGCTGCTGGAAATGCAGTTCGTCCAGTTAGGAACACTGAGATGCAAATCCGACTACGAGAAGACATCGTAGTAAATCGTAATCCTTATCGCTTATCAGCGAGTGAGCGAGAAGCTGTTCGTGGTATTGTAGAGGACTTACTAAAAAATCAGATAATACAAGAAAGTGAATCATCCTTTGCGAGTCCTATTATCTTAGTACGTAAAAAGGAAGGCACATACAGGATGTGCGTCGATTATCGAGAATTGAATTCTCATACAATCAAGGACCGGTATCCTCTTCCCCTCATCGAGGATCAACTCGATCGACTAGGAAAAGGAAAGTTTTTCACATCTTTAGACATGTCATCTGGATTTCACCAGATACCCATTGCGTCGGATTCTATCCATAAAACCGCCTTCATAACGCCTGACGGGCATTATGAATATCTGAGAATGCCGTTCGGATTGGCAAATGCTCCTGCTGTTTTTCAGCGTGCGGTGAATACAACTCTGGGCGATTTAAAGAATTCTGTGGCTCTAGTATATCTGGATGACATCCTTATTCCTTCTAAAACTGCCGAAGAAGGGCTAGAATCTCTCGAACGAGTTCTTGCATCTCTGCAGGAAGCAGGATTCTCTTTGAACATCCAAAAGTGTCATTTCTTGCAAAGTAAATTAGAATACTTAGGTAGAGAGATATCAGCCGAAGGAATTAGACCTAGCACTCGTAAAGTAGAGGCGCTATGTAAAGTCACTTCTCCCACAACAGTTAAACAAGTTCGACAATTTATGGGACTTGCAGGCTATTTTAGAAAATTTATTCCGAACTTTGCATCTCACACTGCGCCTATTACCAAATTGGTTAAAAGTAAAGAGCCTTTCGCATGGGGTAAAGAGCAAGAAGCTGCCAAGAACTACGTAATAAAATGCTTAATTTCAGAGCCGTTGTTATCAGTATTCGACCCAGAACTTCCAACAGAACTACATACAGACGCTAGCTCGATTGGATATGGAGCAATACTATTACAGAAATGCGACGGAACCACGAGAATTATTAGCTATTTTAGTAAAAGGACCAGCCCAACTGAGGCCCGATACCACTCGTATGAGTTGGAGACGTTGGCCGTTGTGAATGCATTAAAACATTTTCGCGTTTACCTACTGGGTATTCATTTCACCCTAATAACTGACTGCAATGCAATAAAATCTACTGCAACAAAGAAAGATATTTTACCACGAGTGGCTCGATGGTGGTCGTATATGCAAGACTTCAACTTCACCATTTTGTATCGTAAAGGTAGTTCACTGGCGCATGTGGATTATCTTAGCCGGAATCCTATAACAGTAAGACGTGTTCCTGTTAACCATAACTGGCTCTACATTGAACAACGCGGTGATGCTGAAATTCGCCAATTAATAAAAGATTCAGAAGATGGACGCCTGGATTCTTCTCGCTATATAGTCCAAAATGGTATCTTATACTACAAGAGAGTTACTTTAGATGGCACGGTTACAAAACCGTTTGTACCACGTCAAAGCAGGCTTGGTCTGTTGAGAATTTTTCATGACGAACAGTGTCACGTTGGTACGGATAAAACTATTGACGCCATACAAAAGCACTTTTGGTTTCCCCAACTCCGAAAGTTCGTTAATAATTATATTAAACACTGTTTAATCTGCGCTGTAAAGAAAACCCGGTCGGGACCGCTACAAGGATTTATAACCAATATTGAAAAACCGTCAGAACCGATGCAAGTTCTTCATGCAGATTGTTTGGGACCATTACCGATTACACCAGATGGGCATAAACATGTACTTGTCTTGGTTGATTCATTTACAAAATATTGCGTATTACAGCCATTAAAAACAGTAAAGTCCAACGAAACGAAACTTGCATTTCAAATGTATATCTCCTTATTTGGAACACCTAAATGCATTGTGATGGACGCTGGAACCAACTTTAAAAATTTAAGCATTCCAGAATATCTTGATTCACTTGGAATTATGTATCATTACATAACACCTGACGTCCATCGTTCTAATGGTCAAGTAGAGCGGTATATGCGTACGATTATGAATCTTCTTAGAATCGAAACCTCAATAAAGTCAGGATGGTCGAGTGGATTATGGAAAATACAACTGGTTCTAAATTCAACGATTCACAAAGCCACCCAAACATCGCCTCTTAAAGCATTGATCGGTATCGAGGGCGCCACTCCACTCATCCAAAGTGTGCTGGGGAATTTAAGTAGCGACTTAAAACCAATACGCAATTTAGAATTAGATCGTGAACGTATCAGGAACCGACTGAGTGTACAAGCCAGTAAACAGCTAGGCGTTAATAAAAAGCGCAGAGATAGTGTACATTTTAGTGTGGGTGACTTCGTCTTAATGCACAGAGATGACAAAATGCACCAAAGTAAACTAAATTACGAATTCCAAGGTCCGTTTGAGGTTGTCGGAATTACTCCGGAAGGGCGATTCGAGCTCCGGAGAGTTGGCAAAACATTGGTTACAAAAGCGGCTAAAGAACAATTAAGACTTTGGCCTAGTGATTGGTCACTGACATTGAATATGCCTGAACTATTAGCTGTGTTGGAAAATGAATCAGGGTATGTACCAAGCAATGTAGTGGTTTGGACGTTGAAAGCGTAACGCTTTGCGTCATGGTGTTGAAAGCTTCGCGCTTTGCACAGGGTGTGTTGAAAGCCTTGCGCTTTGCACAGTGTAAGCAACTCTCGCCCTTAAGTGGTAGAGCCTGCGACGTTGAAAGCATAACGCTTTGCGTCATGGTGTTGAAAGCTTCGCGCTTTGCACAGTGAGTGTTGAAAGCCTTGCGCTTTGCACAGTGAGTGTTGAAAGCCTTGCGCTTTGCACAGTGAGTGTTGAAAGCCTTGCGCTTTGCACAGTGTTTGTTAAAAGCTTTGCGCTTTGCACAGTGCATGCAACTCTCGCCCTTGAGTGGTAGAGTCTGCGATTATAGTCATTGGTTTGTAAATTGCATTTTCATGTTATTGTTTGCGAATTAAAGAATGCACAGTATATTGAGTTGAAATTAACAGTTAACAACATTTGAATTTTGTTACAGAAGTGATGATGAGGTTGTATCCTTAGAGACCGAACCATCCCCTGGGACATCAAGTGAGCTTCGAGAGCGAAGCTCATGTCAGGATTGGCCGTGTTAGCAATTAATTTTATTTTCGGCATTGTTGGAGATTAGTTTACATTCGATATTATTAAAATTCAGTTTTATTCTTGTTATGAAGGTATTATGAAACTTCAGGCTACCATTAATTTGTAAGTTGTTAATTTGAAGAAATTAAATTATAAATAATTGTTGTTATGCCATGTAACTGTTGATTACGAACCGCTGGCAGTCGTGATGAACTGACGAACGAGCAGTATCAATCGCGCTTGCGGTAGAAACAGCCGTTCGTATTTTGGGTGCATCAATAAACGTTTGAGTGGTAGTTTTCGTTTTTTTTTGTCTCTTCCTTTTTCAGTTCCTAACACTATGATTGAAGGATGTTTCAAAATTTTATTCTTTTGATAAAATTAATGTCGACGAGTGTATTTCGTTTATTGACAAATTTATAACTTGCCCTTATGATCCAAGACCCAAATATAGTATTACAAAATAAAATATTCTGTTTTAATTATTTCTCACACTAATGCAGGACTTGGCTATTATCTGCACTTATTTTGAGTTCATTATTATTATTATTATTATTATTATTATTATTATTATTATTATTATTATTATTATTATTATTATTATTATTATTATTATTATTATTATTATTATTATTATTATTATTATTATTATTATTATTATTATTATTATTATTATTATTATTATTATTATTATTATTATTATTATTATTATTATTACAATTATTATTATTATTATTATTATTATTTCAAATATATAGTCCGTATTACTCTTTGTTCTGTTCTAGATTATATTTTGAATCTCTAACTTCCAATAAAATTTGGAAGAATATTCAAACCAATTAAAAATATGGAATCATTCCTGATAAGAATCTAAAAACTTAATTATAAATGATCATAATATAAATATGATTTAGGCATAAGATGATGACAACGTTAGAAATCAAGATAAAAATTGTACTTTGGAGAAAAATTACGTTTGTTTTTTTAACAAATTATTGATATTCATTGTATTATTAGTATAGTGTATCATATTTTATTGCATGTAATTTCAAACCTATTATCGGTGCATACTTTTTATTAATAATACGTAACAACATATTATATTATATTACACATGATTTAAATATATTTTCCTTTTCTGTATTATGAATTTATACATGTTTAACATAACATTTATCCATTAATATAATACATTCATATAATTGTCTCTTTTGTCGCCATTGTTTGTTTTTTCAACGATGTATTAGTTTTTATTATTGCATTTGAAAACATTCGAGAAAAATAAGATAATTAAGATATACAAGAAATAATTTTTATTCAAATATTCTAGCTGGTTTTGTGAAAATAAATAATAAATAAGTAAATCATAAGTAAGTAATAATAAATAAGTAACAAACAAATGTATACTTTGTTGATATTAATATTCATACATTTTGTTTATTTTCAATAGCTACCTATAATATTTGAATAAAATGATTTTCTATATATCTCAATTATCTTATTTTTCTCGAGTTTTTTTCAACTACATTAATAAAATCTAATACATCGTTCAAAAGAGGAAAAATGGCAGTTCATATTTTAGTAAAATTATTTATTATAAGTTGATATTTACAAAATAAAAGTTGATACCCGTATCTTGTAAAAAATATCTACATCTGCCATAAAATAGTATATTTAAAATAATAAAACTTTTACATAAGCCATTTTTTTTCTATTCCGTAATAAATAAGCAAATAAAATTCTCGTTTTCTAAGTAAAAACCTCTTATACCTCAGTACAAGATGTGTGTAATTGGTCATACACATAATTATTGTATTCGTTGTTGAGCTTAAAATCTCTTAATATTTTTGTTTCCCTCCACGCTGATGTAAAAGCAATGTTCACATCAATAAAATGCCAATCACCGATGCTGTTTGCTAGCAAAAGCACTACTACACATTTCGTATAATGCTTTTACAACTCAAGCGATTACAAGTCTTTGTAAAAATTTGATTTCACCTATTCTACGACTTGGCCGCTCATTTAGTTTTTATTAGAATTTTATTGATTTTTGTAGGTTTCAATATTGACTATACTAAAATAAAAAAGTTTGTTCTATTGGAATGTTTTATAACGAGGAAATATTATTTGTTCTTTCTCATTAAGTTCAAAATAAAGTTCTTGAAAATATATAAGAAAACAAATCGTATTGTAGCGTGCGCAGCCGATGCCACTGAGAACATAATCATTTCTCAGAAGGCAATAATTGGCGAGCCTCGGGCTACTGACGCGAGCGTGAACAAATGGGGGAGACAAGTTTAATAACCCTCGCTCGGCTAATCCTTTTGTTCTACTATTTTGGAACGTTACTAAAATGTTCTAGAATGATGGAGAGATATAAAAGCGACGCAGCTCTCTGCAAGCAGGCAGTTGAGTGGAGAGCAGTATAGACTTCACGAGTTCAGTGTAAACAGTTGGTGAAATAAATAACGTGTAAATAAATATTCTTATGTTATAGCTTAAATAGAAACGAAGATTCTTTGAAAATTTAGTCAAGCTTTCGGCTTTTATTTAAGGCTTCTTTAGGACTCTGTAAATTTACATTTGGAATACAATTTACATGAAGTAATTTTGAAAAATAAATACACTTAAACTTAGAAAGATATTTTTGTAGTACATAATTTGTTATTTTCTTTGTTATTTAAAATTGTAATGATGATGCAACAGTTTCAAAAACACTGGATTCCAACAAATTTTAACTTGTTTTACCTGCACACACCCACTGGTTTATACCACAATGTGCAAACATTCAACCTACAACCTGTAATTATCAATAACAGAAAACATGTGATTTTTTTACACTAATTTTAAATCTCAACAAATTTTAAACAATCATCGAAAATTATCATAATCACAATTATAAATGACAAATAATGTAACAAATGTTCATATGTATTTATTTTTCAAAATTATTTTATGTAAATTGTAAATAAAACAAATCATGTTTATTCGCAAAATTATTATATTACAAATTATAATTTTACATTCCTGAAGAAGCCTTAAATAAAGAGAGAAAACGACTAAATTTTCAAATAATCAACATTTCTCTTTAGGCCTAAATTATACATTGAAATACTAACATTATTCTTATATACAGCCCAACAGGAGTATTCCCAATAAAAGGGTAGGGAAACCAATAAAAAACACAAATTACAGGTTGATACAATTTGAGTAATTATAATTTGAGGTCGAATATAAAGCAAGATACACGATTTAAAATGCTACAATGAAGCTTATAACTTCCTCAAAAAATAGATTTAAAATTAAAAAAAAAATCTAAACATAAAGAAAAGACATGAGGGCGCGAGCAGTCATGTGACTTTGTTGGACTTGACAAGCAAATATGGGGGCCCGAGTTAGAATAACAGCTAGTAATTATGTACATATATGTCAAATGTCAATTTTCCATCCAAAATTTCATGATATTCCAATTCCATGTGCTTTACTTTCCTCGACAAGTAAATTCCATATTCCTGGTGACAAATTAACCACGTGAAAATTATGACATTTGACATTTATGTAAATAATTATTAACTGTCATTTTGACAAGGGCCTCCATATCTGCTTGTCGAGGCCAACAATGTCACATGACTGCTCTTGCCCTTTAGGCGATGGGAAATAAGATCGCAGCGCCAAAATGCAACTAATGTTAACAGGATAATTTGACATTTACTAATTGTATTTATGCATTAAGTGTATAATATTAACAGATATTACATATATGTAAACGTAAATATTATAAACATAATAGATAACACTTGTGTTTATAAAATCAAGAAAATGTCACGTGTATAATTTATCCCGGCAACTATTGTTCCGCAAAATACCACCAGATGTCATATTGCTTATTTCCCATCGCCTATACTTATGTAACCAAAAACAAAAGTGGCGAGAGGTATTGTGCTAGCCACAACAGATTTTTTTTTTCTACTGAAAGTATATTAGGTAAAATATAGAAAGAACTAAAGGTTATATCAAATGAAGATTTCGTTTTGTCAAACATGCTATGAGAATGAAATAAGAAAATAAAAAAAATAAAAGTATAAGTTTTTAAATTTTAAACGGGCAACAATAAAGAATATTCCACAAACGTTGGAAGACTGCAGCAAAATTAAAACAAAATTATAATTTTAATTTAATAAAACTTAGCTTGTTCTTCAAGATTTTAATAAAAACATTCTTTCTTTATTATGATACATAATATTTCTTGCGAATGATAAATAAAATGAAAATACTTTTAGAATTTCTTTTATGATTTATCTTGTTTCAGTACCTATCTATCTGTGAAATAATAAATGGTACATAAAAAGAACAGATTGGTATCCAAGATAATAAAATACTTTATTAAAAATAAAAATAAAGCGAAATATTTTAATATAATTTTTTTGATGTAACGAAATTATATGAATATAAAAATTCAATTAGAATTACATTACTAACTCAAAAAGCTACAACTTTTTTATGCAGTTGTTAATAAAACCATTTCATATCTCATCAAAAAAGAAAATAAGATAAAAATGAAGATTTGAACGGAGAATCGAACATTGTTCCAGTTTTAAATTAAAAAAGCCAAATGTAATTTTATACCGAAGTTATTAATATTCATTGAATACTGGACCAATGCTGATGGAAACTTTACAGTAAATTAAATTCTACTTTGAATTACCAATTTCTTGTACTTTGTTTTAAATTAAAGTTTCTTCCTCATATCTTACACCACAACTTCATTCTTTCTTCAGAACGTGCTGTCGAATAGGTATATTTAATTGGATTTAATGAAAAATAGCAAACTACAAAATAAAGGTAACGTAATTTCATTCTTCCTGTTTTTGTTTTTCTTTTTAGCGCTAACATTAATATTTGATGATACTGGAAAATAGAATACAGTGAAAACAGGGTAGTCCAAGTTTTATTTCTTCTTGTCAAAATGCCAGTTACTGTTGTGTGCAGACTTTCTAACTTTACAAATTTTATGGATTTTGTGTCACTGATTGTTGCGAAAAGGTTTTAAAGTTAAACTTTCATTAAATTTAAACATGTAGACGTAGAGATATGAAACTATGTGTGAAGGGGAAAAAAATGAATTTTTTGTATTATATTTACAAAGTATGTAGTATAATTAAGATGGATTTTATAAATACGCGAACAGTTTAACTTATCATGTGAAAGGCGAATGTGATAATCTCTACTCTTAGTTAATAAAATTACTTTCCATTGAAGTACGAGTAATGTACAAATGTTTTTCCCACATCTACCTTTAAAGTCTTTTATAACAAAAATTAAACATTTTCATCATTTTTTATTACTTTATATGACATTATTCATCTCTACATACTATACTATGTATTAATAAAGTTCCCTTTAGGTATTTCTCTGTCTGTGTTTGACGCTAATTTGGAGTACCACTTTCTAAGTAACTTAACGACATCGCTTGCTTCAATACTTATCTAGCCATTCTACCATACTGGCTGCTACATTAACTACATATTAATTAAACTATTGCTACCAGAAGCAACACATTCATATTTATTCATTTAATATTATAAAGGAATCGTCTACTACATAGACGCTCATATACATATTTGTGTATTATTCAGGGAATTGTTAACTACTGGATAAAGTACGCGTAAATACCGATAAATGTAACGGGTGTGTACCACGGAATTCAATAATATATTACTTGAGTGCGCCATTATGCTAAATTTCTATAGTAATACAACAGGACGAAAAATATAGCTACAGGGAGCTCGTCTCTCCTTTATGCTCTCGCACATTAGCTCTACATTCTGTATCTATGAAAATTAAATTGAAAAATCTGTTGTGGCCAGCAAAGTACCTTCCGTCATTTCTATGTATTTTATATAAATTCCACATAGAAACTTTCCTGTATTATTAGTAAAATTATTTCACAAATATAGTATCTAAATTAAACTTGACCCTGACATCTGTCAATTAGTAAATGGCGGCGCAGCAAAAATTGCAAGGTTTATAAAAAAAAAAATTTTTATCTCTAAATACATTGAATATGAAGAAAATAATGCAATGAGGTCGTAAAGGGAATAAAATAGTCTTTAATATTTTTAATTACATAAAATGTCAAAAAATGACATTTAACTCTGTTTTTCTAAGATTCAAATTAAGGTACTTCCGGTTGATCAATTGTAACCAAAATCTAATCAAGTCTTCATTTGAATGTAAGAATGAGGAATACGAAGTATAATTTTTGGAACTGAGATATTAGAGTTATCGCGGTAGAAATGTTCGTCAAATACACACGCACACACACACACACAGAGAGAGAGAGAGAGTCATCATCGTAAAAATAGTACATTCGTATCCTAGCAACCCCAAAACGTGCTTATTCATTAAAAATTTACCATCGAATGTTTCGACCAAAAACAATACCTTCCCTATCCAAAGGTGACGGGAGGTAATAATAATAACCCCACATGTCAATGTCAAAAAATTAATATAAAAATTAAGTCTCAATATGGTAAATAATAATAATAAATCTGAATGGAGCCCTTTCTTGAATATTTTCTTCTTCAGGTAAATTCAAAATTTTGCTTCACCTTATATAAATTCATTTCAAAATATATCTAATTTAGAGCCAGTTTTACAATCTATGGTTAAAATTTTAACTGTCAGTTATATAAACAAAATTGAAACGAAACGAACTGTCAAATGACAATTTAATCATTGCTGTCAATAATCCGACTCAATATTGTTTATTTAACTTGCAGTTAAAATTTTAACCAAAGATTGTAAAACTGGCCCTTAGTCATTTATTTATAATTTTTCGTAACTTTTTGAAATAAATAATATTTTTAACTGTTTTGAGTCCAATACAAGAGAAAATGGAAGTAGGTGATTCAATAATGTCAGCAATGAGAATAAAAATAACAGTATCGAAAGTGGACTGAAACTTAACTATTTGACATTCGTCAATGGAAATATTTTTTTAACTCGTAATGTGTGAAACAAGGACGGAAAACCCCCCGTCATGCTTTCTCTCTTCTTACAATTTGAATGTGAGGGCGCATTCCAGTAATATACTTATTAAGTTCAGTGTTGTGCATCCGGCAAGAGAGGACAGATAGTATGAATGAGAAGGATATAGATAATTCCATAAGTACATCACTGTCAAATTACAATGTGTCAAATTAAAAAATTGTGATTAATCCGGTATCGGTCACTAATTGGTCGAAAACGACATATATATTATATATATATATATATATATATATATATATATATATATATATATATATATATATATAAATACGAATGCCCCAACTTCACTGATCCAATTATGTGTCACACTATGTAACCATAATGAGCACTAGTTTTGTGTTATCCTTTGAGCAGTATTACGCTAGACGTGTTACATTTGTCATATTGATCATAATGACCGCCTTGCGACCGATAGCGTTACCATTATCATGGTAAATATAATTTTTATATTTCACAATGTAATTAAACAATTAAACGAACTTACCTTAAGTGAAATTCTATTCTAATTATACGAAGTGCTTAATCCGAGATACCTAAAAGAAGTTCACTATGTAGTTCCACTATTTCCACATCGTGTGTCCGCGAATTTTAAAGTAGTCAGAAAAAACACGTAGAGGGCAGCACCACACCACTGTGCTGCCCGTCCTCGTAGTCAGCCATAGTCATTCATTTCAAAGCCGAAAATACACAACTTTAAATCCCTGGGTAAAGGAATAAAAAGTACGTGGGAGGGAGGGAACTGGTATCTCGGATTAAGCACTTCGTATAATTACAATAGAACTTCACTTAAGGTAAGTTCGTTTAATTGTTTAATTATACTTGTACTTAATCCGAGATACCTAAAAGAAGTTCACTATGTAGATATTTAAAGTTTGATTAAAGTTGTGGATATGAGATTTTATTAAATATAACATACAAAATAAACTTTATTATTCCCGTGAACAAGTAACAAAATAGTTTTTTTTCCTTTTTTTTATAACAACCTTATAGAAATATATTTAATTGTACCCAATCAGTCTTCAATGTTACATACAGTCTTGGCAAAAATATGGTTAACATTGCTTTGTACTAATGGCCTGTTATAGTGTTTTGCAAAAACCTTTGATCTGTTAGACCATCCTACCGTTTTAAGGATTGCATCTATAGTAATTCCTTTCCTAACAGCTGCTGAGGTAGAAGCGTGACGTGTTGAGTGGGGTGTAAATCCTGTGATATCTACACCGCTCTCGTTCATCACTTGTTTTATCCATCGACTAATTGTTTGACAAGAAGCATATTTGTGGGGCTTTTTATACGTAAGAATTAATTTATCTATATTTTTCAGTTCCGAGGTTCTTAGTGCTTCTGTCATTTCTATATAAAATTGTAAAGTTTTTACGGGACAAATTTCTGGCTTTTTAAGAAAAAATGGGAGTGAGATTTTCATATGATTATTTTCCGGCGAAGAAGTCTTTAGAAGATCTGTTATATAAATATCTACCCCTAGATCTGTAAAAATTATAGTCTTCAAACTGATAACTGATAGTGTTTGTATACGCTGGGCGCTTGTCAGTGCTAGTAAGGTTACTAACTTTCTTGTTAGTATTTCTAAATCTAATTGCTCAAGAGGGTACCAATTTTCTAAATAATTTAAAACAATTGTTGGGTCCCAAGTGTTATCATATTTGGGCCTAAAAGGTCTCATTCTAAATATGCCTCTAAAAAACCTCTTTATTTGTGAATCTGTACCTAGCGCTGAGCCTATTAACAGAGATAAAGCTGAACGAAAGGTATTCAAGGTTTGATAAGAAGCACCTTCTTTAAATTTTTCAGTTACAAAATTAAGTACTCTGGGTACGGAAAAGTTATAAAGATCTTTACCCTTAAAGAACTTCCACTATTGTTTTAATGCAACGGTATACTGCTTAACCGTATTTTCTGATAGGGACGCAATCATTATACTAATAGTTTCCTCGGAAATTAAACTTCTCTGGAAGGCTGTCCTGATAATATGCAGGCTCCCAAGGAAAGATTCTTGTGTAGTGGATGTGGTGTTCTAAAAGGTGATAAAAGTAAGTTTTTAGATGGTTTAAAAACTAGTGTTTCTGATATAGTCAAGGTTTTCAGTAGTGGGAACCAGGGTTGAGTATCCCATAATGGAAACACTAAGATGCCTGTAGCTCTGTCTATTTTAATCTTTTGTATGACTTTTAGTATCAGAGAAAAAGGTGGGAAAGCATAAAACAATGTCAAATCTGACCAGCTTACTGTAAATGCATCAATATTAATTGCGTATGGGTCTCTATGCCAAGAAAAATAATTAGTGCACTTGGTGTTAGCTCTTGTAGCAAATAAGTCTACTGAAGGGTTACCAAAGGCTCTGACAATTTCCTGAAAAGCTACAATTGACAATTCCCAATCAGACACCACGTCTTTAAGTCTTGATTCTTTATCTGCTTCTATATTCTATTTAGATTTAATATATGAGGCAAATAATCAAATATCACGTTCTTCGCACCACTGCCAGATTTTCCTAGTTAAAAGGTTTAGGTTTGGATACTGTATACCCCCCATGCGATTTATGTAAGCGATAGCAGTGGTATTGTCTATACGCAATAATATCTGACAAGAGTTTAAGTCTTTTGCAAAACACTTTAATCCAAAGAAGGCAGCTAATAATTCTAGATAATTGATATGGCAATCTTGTTCGGTTCTTTTCCAGAACCCGCTAGCTACTTGTTCTCCGCAAAAAGAACCCCAGCCGGTCTGACAAGCATCCGTGAAAATTTCGAGAGTAAATTTAAATTGTCTTATCAGATTTTTTGCAACATTGATTTTTCTCTGCCACCAAAAACAGTCCAGTCTACAAGTTTTGTTTATAACCATTTTCATTTCAAAATTATTATTAAATTTTATTAAGGCCAAATATTTTTGTCTCTCTAGAATTTTAGTGTAAAGGAAGCCATACGGTATGGCTGGACAGGTTGACACCAACGTTCCAATTAATTTAGCGAATTCTCTAATTGTGCACTGTTCTACGCTCAAAAACACCTTGAGCATGCGTGATACAGACAACCGTTTTTTATCCGTTAACGAGAGAGACATTTCATTGGTGTTTATAACAAAGCCTAAGTATTCAATTGTTTTAGATGGTGTTAGGCAACTTTTATCCCTATAAATTATGAATCCTAGGCACTGAAGTAACTTAATAGTGGCTTGTGAATTTTTGAAGGCCTCTGTGTATGTACTACCAAAACACAATATATCATCTATATATGTGACTGACCTTAGCCCTTGTCTTCGTAAAACCGCTATGATAGGTTTTAATAATTTTGTAAAAACAAAGGGAGCAGTACAGAGACCGAATGGCAGGCAAATGAATTCATATAGAACATCCTGGAAAATAAATCTTAAATATTTTTTATAATCATCATGGATTTTTATTAAATAGTAAGCATCTTTCAAATCTATCGTGCACATATAATCGTCTTTGGTAACTAATTTGCAAGCTGTTCTTAAATCCTCGATTTTGAAATGTTCAGTAAAAATGAATTTATTTAAGTATTTCAAATTCAATATGAATCTATTTGTGCCATTCGGCTTGGGTACTGTGAAAATACTTGATAAAAATTGGCCGGTTTCATGATTGCAAATAGAAACGGCGCCCAGAGCTAATAATTTTTGTATTTCACTTTTCAAATTTTTACTATCAGTGTCTGAAAAATTTGCATTTGTTGGGACTGTTGCCGGACTAGGAATAGAACTAAAAGGGATCTTGTACCCTTCAACCCAGAATAAAATGGTTGTATCGGAAGTAATTTTTTCCAAACAAGGACGAAAACTTTCTTGTCTACCAGCAATATTATTTACCTTTATGTTTGTCTGACAGGTTTCTGAGAAAGCTGCCTTACTGGTGCTTGCTGTTGTTGAGGTCTTACAGGGTTCCTTTGTTGATACCTGCCCCCCACCGTTGTTTGTACGACCTCGATTGATTTGATCGAGGAGGGGCTCGAAAATTTCCCGAAAGGTTCCTGGGTGAATGCCGAGGGACCTTAGCAGCTGAAAAGTTTTTCAGTGCCGAAGTAGCAGAACTCTTCATCGCATTAGAAGATTTAATTGTTTCCTGAAAGTTGTCGCAAAACAAAAATTTGTCTCTTTTTATATTCTGGAGAGTCTGAGTGAGCTTTTTGTCCAGACTTGGACTGATTAATTTTCTCCTAGTGGAGGTGTCTTGAAAATGTATTTCGCTCAGCATTCGTGCGACATCACTTAGTGTCGTTAAGGCTTTTAAAGAATCAAAATTCTTTTTTAGTATATCATAAATAACTCTCATAATCGCTGATAAAGAGACGCCAAGGTGTTGTTGTCGTTCTTCTATTCTCTTATCTCTTGATTTAACCGTTTCGCTTAATGAGTTCTCCCAGTTCTACATTAAGCTTAGGAGCATCGAAAACTTTGCGTTATTGGGAATTAAGTATTTCTTTATTATAACTTCTTTTTGCTCCGTACTCAGTCCCTCGGTTAATATCTTTTCAATTCGTTTAAAAATCTCGTGGTGAATATCATCGCCATAAACTTTATCAGTATTGGTCGCTTCGCCCAAAGCTGACAAAACCGAATCCTCCAAGGATTCGGCCTCAGAAAGGGAAGGTTCGACCATTGCTATTGTCGCCTCATTGTTGGGCGAAGACCAATCGACCTCTGGTGAGATCTCTGGGTGCTCCAAAACAGAGGGTTCGTTGGATAAGACAAGTTAATTATCATTGTCTGTAAAGAATTGTATCTTTAGCTATAGATACTAAATTCAATTAATTAATTAATTAACAACCGACTCGAACTAGTTACCACGTAACAAAAAAAAAGTTCTAAAACTACCAGGTTAGAACAGTAACATGAAGTTGGTAAATATAGTTCACACACTCCACCGGAATGCCTACAGTAACGTATACCACACATTACTAAGTAGGTGACTAAGGTTAGTTTGTAACTAGTTTCCGACTAACCACTCCACCGGAGTCCCTACAGTGAAGTGTACCACACATCACCAAGTAGAAGTAAGGTTAGGTTCAACTTACAAAGTCGATAAGGAGTTATCTGCGTTTTCAAGTAAGGGAACAAATAAAAGTACTTACAGCTATTTTCGTCAGTTGTTTCCTTCTCCAGATCGGAACTGGAAGAAGTACTACGGGAACGTCGGCGTCGTTTAGCTAATTTTTTCTCCAGTCTTCTGATCTTTCTAATCTTTGCTTCACCTCGTTCACCTCTCCTCTTTGGCATAGTCCTATATCTTTTAACTATAAACACTAAGCACGTGTCTGACGATGCGAACACTACGGCGCGAAAAAAGCGAATGACTATGGCTGACTACGAGGACGGGCAGCACAGTGGTGTGGTGCTGCCCTCTACGTGTTTTTTCTGCCTACTTTAAAATTCGCGGACACACGATGTGGAAATAGTGGAACTACATAGTGAACTTCTTTTAGGTATCTCGGATTAAGTACAAGTATAATTGTATTTTATTTTAATTTAAATACATAGAAGAACAAGTGTACAAGATGAATGTAACGAACATCCTAGAGTGCTTCAAATGTATTTAAAATAAAAAAAATTAAAAACAAAAATTGCGTATAAGCAATATTCTAAATATATTTACTGCCAAATTTGTAATGCCGCCAAAATATTGAAACAAACTTTAGATTAAATTTTTAGAAAAAAATATTTTGTTATATCATGTATCATGATAATTTTTATACAATTTAATATTGTTAATATTCTGATAATAAATACTAGCAAATCAAATATTTAAATAAGTATTAAAAGCATTTTTTTTAATTACATATTTAATAAATTTTTAAAAGGGTATATTTTTCATTAAATTTATATCCGCGACAGATCCCGGGTTAAATATATATTTAATCGTGAAATGTGAAATATGTATGAGTACAATACTAAATTAGTACACAACAATATAAATCTTGTTTATTTGTCAAATTAATATTTATATAATTTTTTAATAATGCTATTTTCGTATATTTGTTACTTTCTCTTTTGATTAAGTTTTCGTCTGATTTGCCAATAAAACAAAACTCCCGAACCATTGTCATAAATTGAAATAATTAAATATCAATAAGGATAAAACTTAACAAAAAATATCAAACCTGTCAGATATATGAATAACAAGTAACGGAAATAAAGAAAACAAATCGGAATTATGTATGACTATCTCTTTCGATCTGGCTGGGTACAAGTGAAAGTTTACATACTCTGTCCAGTAGTTTATAAATCCCTGATTTTGTTAATAATGATATTGATGAAAAAGAAATATCATATAAATAGTGAAGTTTAATTGTATATCCGTTATCCGTATATAATTCTCTCGTTTCCTACAACATTTGTTTTGTTAAAATAAATTACATCAGTATCAAAATAAAGAATCAAGAATAAACATCTCTTTATTACTTATGAGGTCTCGTGGTCGTATGTCTGAAGGGTCTGGTCACGAATATGGGGACCCGGGTTCGATCCCGACCGACGCCAAAAATTACGTCGAAATTTAATGGCACAAAATTGACCCTTGTGGTACACTCTCCAAGCCAGCAATGAGTGCCCGTGAGGTGACGCCGGGTAAGCGTCCGCATGGTACAAATATTTCATCATTACCGATATCTGTATACAATTTGGGTAACATGCCGTGTGTGTTAAAAAAAGTCGGCGTAGGCTATAAACAGAGAAACGTAATATGCCTGATCTATTCAATTCAATTGATCAAGAAATATAATTTTACTGAAATTCATTTTAACAGGCAGCAATAGAATATTGCCATTCGCCGTTTTGTAATTCATTTTCATTTTTAAGATAAAATTCAAGAAGAAAAGCTTTGATTTCTTGAGATAACATTTTTGACAATATCTTGTGACAAATATTCCTAGTAATAATTTGTTTTTATAAAATATGTATGTAAGTGGAAAAGTGTGCAGTCTTAGCAGGGCCGGCCACAGAAAGAGGTGTAGTTGCAAAACAGAAAAACGAAATTCAATAATTATTACAATTTTTTTTCAGAATAGCAACTATAGTAATCATTTCATTACAACGTTTGCGACTATATCAAGTACAGAACGTCCTTTAAGTATACTAAATATAACTTATTCAACATTCTGTGAGGAACGGTTAAACAACTTTATTGTAAGTAGAGAGTCAATATTCACTTTAACATTTTCGCTTTACATATTATGGTATGAAGATGAAATGATAATTTCATAAAATATATTTTATGTAGATGAACCTGTTTTCATGATTCCGCTAGAGTTAACTGTTCATTTATTTTGTGAAATATTTGAAACATCCGTAATTTTATTATCATTTACATTCCGTAACCGGAATTAACAACACACATTTCTGGATACAATTTTTTATATTCATTATTATCAGTAATTGTAAATCATTAAAAAAATGTATAACAAGAATAGTAGGTAGATAATATATTTCAAATCATAAAGCAATTTTAAGCTACATTTGCATTCATATATTCATATATGAAACTGGAATATTAGTTCTCCGATTCTGATTATAGAACTTTACGAGTATCTGATTCATTATATTGCTCCATATTAGTAAACTTCAAAAATGTTGCATATTTAGATATTAAAGAATGTGTTTCATTTAAAAACAGATTGTAGTTATATTTAGTAAAATATATCAAACTAGAATAAGACATATTTTGGAAGCTTATACCGAGAGAATTCTGTGCATGCGTCATGCCAGAAGCAGGATATTTCCGATAATTCATCCGAAACTGTCGAATGTTCTCTTTTTGCTGAATAATCGGTATTTCTTCCACGTTTTGCACGACAGTTGCAACTGGGGTTACTAGATAGATAACTACGAACCACTAACGGAATTATAAAATATCCAAAGGTAAAGCCATATCAAATAATAATATTAAATCTCCAAACTATTCCTGTACTATGTTAATCAAGTTATTATGGCTTTCGGTAAACATTTTAATATTAAGCTGATTGCCTCGAAATATATAAAAAGACAATCCTACGTAATCCATAAAAACATGTAATGTAAGCAGTTTCACGTTGATGTTCATATGTATATGTGTCTTTCTACCTATCTATTTGACAGTTTTGTATATCTGTGAGTAAGAGTAGTTGCTCCTGTTTTTTTCAATCTTTTATGATTTTAATGGCCAGTTGCACCATTATTTTAATTGGGAATTAAACAAAAATTTACTTAAAATCAACAATTGTATAATACAGATGTCTTTGAAATACGTGGACATGGCTTAACCACGTTTCCTGGGCGCAAAGTAAGACGATTTAACTATCCGAAAGTACACTATTTAGCTATTATTCTGCTTCAAACTCATTTAAAAAAAAAAATTTGCTTATAATAACGAATCGCTTTATTTGATTTAAGTGAAATTTGGTACGACCATCCGTATATATATAGTTCATCTTTTAACATGCTATTTGTTATGGCAACGTCCATATCGTAAAATTGCTGTTCTCAGAAACATACAATCAATAGTAAACTTTCCTTTCTCTACGTAAGTTGTGATATCTGTAACGATTTAGACAGAAAAAAATCTGATGTGGCCAGCACATAACCTCTCGCCGTATATTTTACCTGGCTGTATGCATAAAGCAAAGAATATTTTTATAAATACAAATAATATATTCATATAAATCTATGACGTATAAACTTCTTTATTATTCAATAATAGCATGTCTCAACATAAAGATATTTACCATAAATTATGTTACAATAAATTACAAAGTAGAGTTTACCATATATAAATATTAGGCTGGTAACAGCAATTTTCAATTCGAACAACTTTGTTTACTTTCTCTTCATATTCTTCTAGTAAAAACATTAATTTTGGGCGGTCTAAAATGTATATATCTGGATTGTGCATCTATTCTTACATATCTTCTTTTACATTTTATTTTTTCATACTTGTTATATCTAAATAACACTAATTCCTTTTAATAAAGTGACGGATAGATTGCACTCCGATTATTCTTATATCGATGTGTAATTTTGTCAATATTTACAACTTACTTGAGAAGAATTTGATAGCTTTTTCGCAATTCAAAGTTACTCTAGTCTACAGTACTGGTGTACATTGTCCCATAATGTTTGAAACAAATTTAAGTCCTTCAACCTAGACTTGTCATCTCCATAATAGTCACAGATCAAGAACTAAGGGATTCTCCAAGTACATTTTTAATTCATTACTCATTATTTCTGACACTGACATTTATCTGTCAGTTACAAATAATTTAAATTATCAACTATTTTTCATGGCATCCTTTCGGTTGTAAAATTAATTACAACATTATTTTATATATTATATTCCTTTTATCTCTAAATCTATAAAATATGTATAAAAATATTTAAATGTATCAGAAAGAGAATTTATTTTTCTTTAATATTATCAAGAAAAATTTTCAAAAAATAATATTTAGAAGATTTTTTTTCAAGAATCTTCTACTTCCGGTTGTCCAATTGTTACCAAAACATTATGTATCAGAAAGAGAATTTATTTTTCTTTAATATTATCAAGAAAAATTTTCAAAAAATAATATTTAGAAGATTTTTTTTCAAGAATCTTCTACTTCCGGTTGTCCAATTGTTACCAAAACCTTTTCAGATCTTCCCGGGAATGTCCGATTGGGAAATACGTTGTTAAACAAATTTTAAGTCTTATAGTTTTTGAGTAACCGTCCTTCCAACATCCCACACACACACACACACACACACACACATCCACACACACACACACACACACACACAGACATCATCGTAAAAATGTTAAAATCGGATTGTAGGGACCTTAAAACGTGCTTATTCAATAAAATCTGGATATGCGATTTTTAGCATGAATGCAATACCTCTCTTAGCGAGAGGTAAAAATGTAAAATACTGCACCGTATAATTTTTTAAAATAAATTTTATCTAGCAGGCTATCCAAATATCTGTGTATCATTATTGTAAGAATTTTCATAAAATGTAAAAAAATTAAATAACTCTTAATTTGGCCACAAATTAGCTTCTTCCTTTTTGATCTATTACAATTCCCCCAAATATATGCTAGTTTAGTCCTTGTATATCAGTTCTTGTATTTATTTTGTAATCATATTTGATTATGTAAGATATCAAGAAAGATACGTTTGGAGTAATATTGTTTTTTTCCAAAATCTTGAAATTTTCTAAATCGAAAGTGTGTTTGCGTGTATTGGATTGTTTAACCAGAACAAATTTGTTTACCGTGTTGTTTGTGTTGATCTGCGATGTATTCAAAATTCGATAATGTGTGTACAATATACTCCATAAGTAGTGTTTCTGACGAGACGATCGAGATGGCAAACTACATTGTCTCGTCTCGTTTAGAAGACAAGAAATTAAGTCTCGTCTCGATTTGATTTTTTCTCGTCTCGAACAATGGAGACTCGTCTCAACCGAGAATCTCGACGAGATTTCTCGATGTTTTTTTGGTAATATTTTTGAGATATTTTATCAGAGCGACAATTCGAATTAAATTGAAAAAGAGCGTACATAACAAATAGTTAATAATACGTTAGAAAATATTTATATATTTACGGTAAATATATATAGCGTATCCGAACAAAATATTAATATATAAATATATCATCACGGCATATATTACCCATTACTGAGTACATTCAAACAGAATATTTTAGAAAACATAACTTGCTATTAAAGAGGATAGGCCAACTGATATGGGACGGGTCTTGTATACAAGTATTATTTATTTATTTATTTATTTAATAAATCATTCCAACAGGATTAAAAAGAAAAATCCCAATTACAGGAAGATTACAAAGAATACAAAAAAAATATATATGCGTAAGCATTAGTAATGAAAATATAAAGAGAAATAGAATTATTCTATTCTATTACAATATACATAAGTACTTATAACACAAAGATGAATTAATAAATATTTTGCAACGATATGAAAGTTTTGCATGTAAATAGTGAGTCTGCAAATATGTCAATGTCTGCACTGAAATTATTAAAAATCGAACATAGTTGCAGTACAGGTGATTTCAACTCATAATTGGTTTTGGCTGTTTTACAGTTAAATAATAATTTATGACGAGAAGATATTCGGGGAACATTAATTAAAATACGCTTCAAAATATTTGGATCATCAAAGATACAATTCACTAGTTTATAGAGAAATAAACATGACATCATTTTTCTTCTTTGTTCAAGAGATGTAACATGAAACTCAAGAAGAAGATTGATATAGTCGTAGTCATAACTAGGGTACTGTTTATGAACTTTGAAATAACAATATTTAATAAATTTTCTTTGAATAGATTCTATGGCCTTGACGTATTTAATATAGATAGGATTCCAAATTTGTAGACAGTACTCAAGTTTTGACCTAACAAAAGCAAAGTAGAGACATTTTAAAGTAGAAATTTTGTGAAAAGTCTGAGTATTTCTCATCACAAATCCAAGATTTTTGTATGAAGCTTTAACAGTGTTATCGATGTGAGCATTAAAAGTCAATTTATGGTCATACAATACTCCAAGGTCCTTGAACTGAAATACTCTATCAAGAACGGTATGATCTAGTTTATAAGTATGAGTGTATACAGTTTTTTTTACAAAATAACTCATTATTTTGCATTTACTATAGTTAAAGAATAGTTTAGAGGATAATGACCAGGCTAATAAGTTATTTATATCATTTTGAAAATTGAGAGCATCTTGAACAGTATTAATGGTTTTAAATATTTTCATGTCATCGGCATACAATAAAACTTCAGAATATTTAACAGATTCAACAACGTCATTAATAAACAGATTAAATAATAAAGGTCCGAGATTTGATCCTTGGGGCACACCGGAAGTGGCCAGATAGGGAGTAGATAGAAAGTTATTGAAGAAAACAGAACTAATTGAACTAATTTAATAATCATCTAATGAAAAGTTTAAAAATTATTCACATAGTTAAAAATTATTTATATATGTTACTTGAAACAATTTTTAAACATAGTCAAATTATTTGAGACAAACAAATTTTGTCAAATTGATCATATATTTTTATAATTATTATCTATTCTAACTAATATTAATAAGCTGTAGAAGAATTATAAAATAAAATGAGATAAATGTTGGACCAACCTAGCCTACTGTCAATCCAATTAGGCCAACAGAGGCATCGAAGGTCTCAGCACCTCAAGAAAACAGCAATCACTGCCACCAGGAATGTTTCCGGGAAGAAAATTTCAGTTATTTCATTATTTAGCCCACTGAAAACCATCAAACATTAAAAATTCATATCACGACAGTTAGTTTAACACTAGAAGAAACAAATATACACTATTTTAACTCCCCCAACATACGCTTTTCACGAGAATTACACTTAATACGAACAGAAGACATTCTCATTTGTAGGTAACAAATACACTGAAATAATAAACAACAAACACCGATCTTAATATTAGCTCGAACTTGTCTGTTAGGAGTCGCTGTGTAGTGTAGAATAACAAATAAATTATTGTTATTAAAAAATTTAAAAAAATCGTGTCAACCAGTGGTTCTAAAAATATAAACTTTAAGAACCAAGCCTTTAATTTTACGAATTTTAAAATAAATATCTGACTTATGATCAATATATCATGTGGTATTTGCCATTTATTTTATTCCTAAAGTATTGGAACAAGCTGTATGTAAAGGGTTAAATAAATTCAAGTAATACTTATTTAAAGTCTTACAAAACACAATGGTTGGTAGCATGAACAAATGATTAATAGTGACGCTTTTTACCCATTACAGGGTGTAACACTTTGTCGGTAAGTGAATGTTAATACATCACTGTGACATTAGGAAAGAAAGGCGGTAGTTTTATTTAAGAAATTTTAGCACGATCCTGTTTAAATTTATAGTAAAAAAAAAAACAGGATAATTAATATAAATTTACAAAATGTACCAATATTTTTAAAAAAAATGATTTTTTAAAAATAAAAAAAATGTCTAGAAATCTCATAATAATTGTCGAGATTCAAGAATCTCGACATGTAAGTCTCGTTTCGTCTCGTAAATTGAAATAGCTTTCTCGTCTCGTCGATACGAGAAATTTCGAGACGAGACGAGACGATATTCGAGAATATCTCGTCTCGTCCGAAACACTATCCATAAGAAATACAGTGCATTTTACTAATCTCAATTAATCCTCTAGGGCACGTACCAAATTTTGACACACAAGCGCACGCAGCGGTCTGAGAGGCCATTTGGCTAAACAACGAGGTTTATAGACAAAATAAGCCCCAGTAATTGGTAAAGAACAATAAATAATCGGTAAATTATTTATGTTTCAAGTTTTATATGTTATGAACCTTTCAGTGGTGCCGTGTCTATCTATAATGTATAATGTAAAAAAAAATCTGATGTGGACACCACACGACTTCCTTGTACGATTATTAAACTATACATATTTTTTTAATATCTAAATTACAAAATATTAATTTTAACTTCAAAACGGTAAGATCTTTTTAAAGAGAGTTTTGATTACAACAAAGAAATATTTGATTACAACAATGAATATGACTAATTTCACAATATAAATATAATATTTGTTATTGTACGAATCATAAAATTGCACGTATTTAACGTAATTTGACATGAACATTTTTTTTATGTTTTTGTCCTAATCCATAGCAAGCTTTATTACAAAAACAAAAGTATATAATTTTTAAATTTACATATCTCGCTTATACAAACGGCTAATTTAATAATACTTGATGTACTAGACGCAGAAATTAATTCTCTAAAACTTTTATTTGAAACATTTATTTCTAAAATCAAAATAAAATCATTTTATTCAAGAAAAACTGTTAACAATTTCAAGTAATGTACCACTTCCGGTTAGCCTATTTTAACCAAAATCTATTATGTTATTTCGATTGACATAAAAGTCTTGAATACCAAATTTGAAAAGTTTTGGATTATATTTTAAAACAGTTTTTCATTAAAATCTATTATAGGCTTCATGTAAAGTGCCACTTCTGGAAATTGTGTAATAACCAGAAAGGGAGGTGCACAACTAGATGTTATAGGAGTTCCAAATACAAAATTTCAACTTTCTACGGCTTACCGTTTTTGAGTTATGCGAAATACGTACGGACGTACGTACGTACGTACAGACGTCGCGACGAAATTAGTCAAAATGGATTCAGGGATGATCAAAATGAATATTTCCGCTGAAATCTGAAAACCGAAATTTTTCGCGATTACAATACTTCCTTTACTTACGTACTAGGAAGTAATAACCAAAAATATCTACAGATGTCCAAAAAAGGATCAGCAATCTCTCTTGTCCATTTTTGAATCAATAAAAACCATTTTTTACCCAATTAAAGGAAAAACAAATGATGCATATACATACCTTCAGTACTTCAAATTTATGAATTAGTGCTATTAGTTATATTTGTTCAAAAAAATATTTTGTAATGAGATTACCCTATTGCAGGTTTCACATAAATTATAACGCATAAAGACGTTATAGTAAATTATAACCATCAACAAACAACAACTTCGCAAGCAAACTAAGGCATCTAATTTAAAAAATGCCCTGCCCTCAGAGTTGTTAAGTAAATTAGATTTGGGAATGTAAGACGATATGTCACCACTGAAGGGTTAATACATTCGTTTTAATTCACTTTTATTAGAGAAATAATATATATTTTAAATATCGTTGATCCCTGACACCGGGTGCGTGTACTGAAGGCTTAAAAGTCAAACATAGCGTACTGCGATAATTATGTGAAGCTATTACTTCTCGCATGGGAGTAGAAAAACATATTTACAATAGATTTTTAAGAAACTTTTACATTAATAATTTGTTAAACGAGGATATAAATCAACAACTAAAATAGATGCTAAAATAGAAAAATGATTTGTGTTTTAGTGTAGGTAAACAAGGCTGAGTACTAGCTAATCAGAAGTACATTATTTTTTACATTAATAATTTGTTAAACGAGGATATGAATCAATAACTAAAATAGATGCTAAAATAGAAAAATGATTTGTGTTTTAGTATAGGTAAACAAGGTTGAGTACTAGCTAATCAGAAGTAGGTACAAAACCTGTTAGGTAAATTTTGAATTTAGTATTTTTAAATTAATATAGTTCAGTACAGTCCATATGAACCACATGAGATTACAAATGTCGTCTTTGTGTATTTTAAGTAATATTGGCATAAATTTTCATACTACAATGTAATTAATATCTCAATTTTGTGTAAATTGCCCAATCGGAAATTTCATGTTTTCAGCGTAATTTTATTATCAAATCGACACGAAAGTATACTTAAATCTAGTTTATAATGCAGCACAACTTAAAAATAAATAGGCGTCAGGCAACAGGAAGTTGTACTTTACGTAGGTCAAGGCAATGTATTAAGTGTTCGTTATTTTAGATTTTTTATAGCATAAAATAAATAATTATCCTGACAAAATATTTAATGTATAAATAAAATATGAATATTGTAGAAAAAAAGCGAACAATAAATTTTATTTTCTAAATTTTTGTCTAATATCCATTTTATATAACAAAATTATGAATAGATGAATTACTAAATTTTAAAATATGATTTTACAAATATACAGAAAAATAACCTATAAATAATTATAATTTAAATGAAAATAATATTTCTTAACAAACAATCAGAATATTCAACTTTATCATTCAAAAATATATATTTCATACTATATTCAAATTTTTAACTATTAGTGGAAGTTTCAAGGTAAAATTGAGTAATGAATAATTATTGCGGAATTTATATTTTACTGCTAATTCTTGGTGTGGAAGCATTCTATAAGTAGAAGCAACAAGGGAGGTACGAGTTAATGTTTCAGATTTAAAATTTGTTAAAAGATTGAGTCTACCATACATATCCTACGTGTATTTGAAGGTAAGATTTCAAATTTATACGTTTTGAGATAAGTAGTTGTCTATTTTTGCACTCTTTTGCAACTGATTTTTTGGTTATAAATTGCAGTTAAAAAAATTGCAGAAAATTAAAGGAGAGAAATTAAATTCAGGGTTTAGTTACACATTCCTGTGGACATAAAATATTTTTAGTTAATTGTTTTATTTCAAGCCATAGTCATGGCTATTCTCTTTTCGAGTAGGTGTATAAAAAAGTGCCCGTCATTTTACTTTTTAATAATGTAACATATGGATTATTTTACATGATTGTAAAGCAAATTTGATGTACTTTTCAAATATGTAAAAAATATAGTATGTTCTATTTCAAAGTTGATATTAATTACTAATAAACTGGAAGTGGTATCATGAATGTACATCCGTCATCAAGTAGCTTACATGTTGCTGTATAAATTATGTTATATGAAATAAATTACTAACTTAATAAATAAGCGAGATATTTGCTGGGTCCATTAAAATATACCAGCCTGTATACTTCTACGTCACACTATTGCTATCTTTCTTGCGCAGCCTACTATAGAAACTGGTGCGAGAAAAATAGCAATAGGGCTCGTAATAATAAAATGCAATTAAACTAAATAACCATAACTGTAGCCAATTTATCATGCTTTTCACAATACGTTTCTGAGGTTATTTATGACCGGGGATAAGTTGGCGTAATACATAGTGACTTCTCCCGTACCTTCGATTCCATAGATCATGGTCTACTCTTAACTAAAATCAGTTCATTCGGTTCATTTTCTGCTTTTTTTAACACTTTTATCTTCATGTCTCACGCACGGAAGCTGTTATGCTTACTACAATGGGTTTTCTTCTTTTAAATTCATTTCAACTTCAGGAGTACCACAGGGGTACTGTCTGGATCCTTTATTATTTGTTTCATTAATTAATAAATTACTGATTTCTTTTACGTGTCCAGTTTTTGCTTACGCCAGTAATATTAAACTGTTTCAAAGAATATCTTCAGCCTGTAAAATGAAAGTTAATTGGAAAGAGAGGAGTTAGCTTAATTACATTTTATTAAAGGAAAATTTCGTTGAGGATCTCTCAATGCTACAAAAAAATATCACGGTTCGACTCTCGCACTAGCTTTGAAATAGGTCATTTCCGGTTGTGAATGATCTGGCGGTGTATGTTACGTGCCTTGCATTGGGAATCTCCTACTGACACCTTACCTACCTCATCTCTCTCTAGCTGGAAATGGGCGATCTCCCGCGAGATGCTTTTATTTATTAATGTCAAGCATGCAATGCTCACTGCTTTAATGAATTAACTTATGATGTAATCTTTTGAGTTTGTAATATGATCTCTGATGAATTGAATTTACTATTTACCGGTGATTTGAGTATTATATTTCAGTTTGTAAAAATGTATTTAAATATAAATAAAAACACAATCAAATAATTTTAATTGTATTCATTAGTATTAATTACCATGCATATGAGAAAAGCTTGAATATATTTTTAGAAATTATATGAAAGCAGTTTAAAACTTCTGTCTTCTCTAGCTCATTGATAAAAACACATACTTATTTCTTTTGTTATCTTCTTTTTCCAAAACTTCGTCCTGTTCTATATGTATTTTAAGTCTCTTTAGATATTTTGTAGGAGTCTCTTGGGAACTTGATGTCCAACTTTTCATCCATCATTTATGGCAGTGATTCCCAAACTTACAGGGCTCACCGTTCTCTTTCCAAAGATTTTTTTTCTATGCATCTTCTCTGGAATTAGATTATAATCTACACAATCTCTATGTCTACATTCTATTATTCATTTATCCGTTTATCTGTGTGTCATATTTGAATTAACCTTGTTTGGGGTATCGTGGCCGTGTGCCTCAGTGTCTGGTCGCGAATCTGGGAACCCGGGATCGATCCCGACCGACGCCAAATTTATATCAAATTTAGTGGCACAAAATTGACCCCTGTGGTGCACTCTCTTCACTTGGTGATTTTTTATCAATTATGTTGGTAGCACTTTTCACTTTCACTGTATGTGTATTGTGTGTTGTGAATTTTGTCTGATTGTATACATTAATACATTAATACATTTTATCAAATAATGTGCTTATAGATCTTCTTAACGACGTGTTTTCAACGTTTTTTTATACTTAGAAAATTAATATGTAATCACATTTCAACAAAGTTCAATTTAACTCTTCGTATGTGAGGCGCATAGAATTAAAATCATACTAAAACTAAACATTTTTTTTTTAAATTGGATAAATATAATTTGATTCTGATATATCTAAATAAGACTATAATGAATTATTTTGGTAAGCAAGGTATTGTCTAGTCAAAAAAATTGATATTAAATTTCTAATGAATAAGTACGTTTTGGGGTCCTTAAAATACGAATTTACTATTTTTACGATGATGTGTGTATGTCTGGGTGCGCATGTGTGCGCGCGTTTGTGTGTGTGTATGTGACGATCGCTTCAGATCCCATAACTCCAATACCACGATTCCAAAAATTATATTTTTTTCGTATTCCTTGAGTTTAGATGCATATGCAGACGTGATTAAATTTTGGTTATAATTGGTCCACCGGAAGTACCCTCATTTGCAGCTTTTAGCATTTTTTCGTAAAAAACCCCAAATGTTATTATAAATTTTAAAGAATATGTTATTCTGTAAACGACGTGATTGCATTTTATACTTAAAATTCATAAATCAGCCAGATATTCTAACCATGCAAACTGCTAATATATTTAGATAATTCAGATTGAGATGAGGATGTTAAGAAGGTTGGGGTACACACGGAAAGATAAGACAAGGAATGAAAGAATTAAGGAAATAATTCGAGTGTTGGAAGTTTCTTGAAAGATACAAGAAAAACAATTACATTGGTTTGAACATGTCATGAGGAGAGATGAAGAATACATTGGAAAAAGAATGAATAGCATAGTAATAGAAGGTAGAAGAAACTAAGGAAGGCCAAAGATAAGATGGAAGGATTGTATTGCGGAAGCCTTGAGAGAAAAGGATCTGAATGACGACTGCACGTAAAACAGAGATCAGTGGAAGAAGAAAATAAAAAATAGCGATCCCTAACGAATGGGAAAAGCTAACGAAGAAGATGTGAGTGTCAAGTGCAATTTACATAATTTGTTTGAAATAATTTTACTGGAAATTTAGAATCTTTTGCAAGAAAATTTATGTATGGAATTTGTACATAATACACAGGATTGATGGACGGTAATGTGCTACCCACATCAGATTTTCTTTCTTGGATACCCGTCTTATTTTACATTTTACTGCTAAAAATAAGGTGTACGAATAATTTTATGAGCAACTCTACAAAATAACTGTTTCTAAGACAATAAAACGTGCGTATACGCGTATTAATACAAGATAAACAATTAAATTGTTGTGGTGGGCTGTGAACAGGCTGTGAGATTTACTACAACAGATTATTTTATAGATCATATATCTATATCTTTAAATCTATAGAAGGTATAATAAAAAAATTAAATGTGTCGGATAAAGAATTTTGTTTTTTAATATTTGTAATAACAAATAGTCAAAAAATAATATTCAGATTTTTGTTAAAATACTGCTACTTCCGGTTGTCCAATTGTTACAACAATCTATTCAACTCTTCCCATTACTGTCAGATTGAGGAATCCGTAGTTACACAGTACTTTAATCTTATAGAATTTGAGAAATCGTACCTGTAACAACCTAACACACATACCCACACACACACACACACACACCCACACACACACACACACCGACATCATTGTAAAAATGTTATTATCGGATTCTAGGGACATTAAAACGTGCTTATTCACTAAAAACTGGATATGCGATTTTTAGCATGATTCCAATACCTTTCCTAGCAAGAGGAAAAAGAACAAATTTCAGGCCAACATATTCTTTTTTGTAATTCTCTACATTTTGTTGGTACATAATCACTAATTTTTCGACAACGAATAGGAGTAGGAGTTAGTTCCGATGATGTCACCAAACAAAAAAACTAGTCGAGAAGACGTTTCCGGCTGTTTTCCGAATTATTCTATTGCCATTTGTATGATCTTGTAAGTGTAATACTTTTCCTATTAAAGTTATACATACTAAATTGTTTTTAAATGCTAGTAGATCTTTTAGAAGGTATAAATTTATACAAAAATGAGGATTTTGTAACATTAAAATTTGTATGATTGAGGTTTCGAGTAATTGTTAACACCTAATCTACAACACAATCGAGAATTCTTCCCAAATTATTAATATTATTATAGTTCAATGATAAATATTATAATTATGTACAATTATTAGATATCTACGATTCGTTTGATGTCTTTATACTCATATACATATATTTTTATTTACGTAAATACCAAGAAAATAACACAGATTTCCAGTTTTCATTTTATATCAATGTAGTAGCATTTCAAAGCAAAAATATCAATAAACAGCAATATAGGTTTAAGTATTTGTATTTGTGTAGTGGGCATTTCAAATGTATATCAACAACGTAGGTAACAAAAGTTTTCAGAAAAAGTTAAACCTTTTCATAAGGGATTGTTCCTGTAAACTGAGGGGATAATAAATCTAGTTTTACAACACTGATGGTACCATTAGGCTTGATTTACATTAGTGGTACAATGACAATATGTCAATTACGAGAGGCATATACATTAGACGGCACCACGACGGTACGAACATAATAAAATACCAAGACAATATAATTTTGTCTTTTATGTATTATGACAGTTTGTGGTGCATGTCATGTGTCTATCAAAAGTAGAAAATATCGTGTAAAAAGTAGAAGAAGAAAATCCAGAAAATTATACAAAATGATACTGTTTTGTACTTACTGTGATAATTTATGATGTATATTTTACGTTTATGTCATAAGCAGAGATATTTTATTCAATAATGTATACATTAATTTCTCATGTCTAGCTCATTTTGACTACATTTTGGTTTAACTAAAAGACAAATATCAAAAAGTCAAATCCATATCAGATGTCAATCACGTACTGGCACATGTTTTCTTCCACTCAGCGGATTTTGGTATGAACATCAACGTGATGTGCACGTACTCTTCAAACGCAACCTTCCACTCCCCGTTGCATGCAAATACTACGCAGTCACTATGATACAATATTTTTTCAATAGAAACAAAACTATACTGTATCGTGGTCGTATCGCTAATGTAAATCAGTGTATATCAATGTGCCGTTATCGTATCGTCATTGTACTGTCATCGTACATTAAAATACATTGGAGCAAGAAGTATCATACCGTCATCGTACCGTTATTGTACCGTCATTGTACCGCTAATGTAAATCAAGCCTAATATTCAATGAGACGCATTTTGTTAATAACTTGTCGCATTTGTATCTAGACGATATTAAATCTACTGCCCGGATCTTCAGAAATATTTTTGTCTGTTGATGATCGTTTTGGTATTTCTAATTGTACACTTTTCTGCTCTGTGTTTTCTATAAAATATTGGCTTCTTTATACTCTACAGCATCTGGAGATTAGTTCAAGCTGGACCGCTGCCCGTTTGGTTACATTATTTCTTCTTCGAAATTTTAAATCATATCTGACCAAATTTCTGCTAACAATCATCTTTAAAATTCCAAATTGTCGGAATAATTTGGAAATGACGTTCTAACTTTGTCTTGGCACTTTTAATGAGTCTGCTGATACAAATTTTTTTTCTGGCAATTTTAACATGATATATTATAAAATAACTATTATATATTTATTATGTCCAATGACAACTGTTTTAGGCCTTATTTAGTAATAAAATTTGGAGCTTAAGTTTTCTCTGAAAACTTTTGTTACATACGAAATATATGAGGAATATATAAATTCACGTACAAAATGGACAACTTTAAAAATAACTTATTACACAATGCCACATTTTCTATTAATTTATATGTCGAAAGGTATTACGAGTATACTGACGTTATAATCACCAAGAATATACGTATACCTACGATTAAAACGCTAAACAACGGCGACAATATTATAAAGCGTATTGTAATTTTAATTACAGTTCAAAACTTCAGAATGCTCAGTTAATTAATTTTATTTTGTACATACATTTATATGAAAGTATATTTTTTTGATCTCTACATATTCATATTATTTAAATTTTGTATATAGTTATTACATTATTAAACTTTTATTTAACAAAAGTTGTACCTTGTTAATTTACTTCACTTTTCTCGTAATATATGAAAATTTAATTTTAATGTCATACATCCTGGGAATTAAAAATTTTCTTACTTACACATTATTTTATGTGTTCTTTACGATTCAATGTCCGAAATTAGCAACATTGAATGTCAGACTGGCGCAGTAATGTAAAAATAACCTATAAAAATACTTATTCCTTTAGTATCACAATAAAACTTAATATGCAACTCGGCACTGTGATTCTTTTTCATAGCTCATATGGTTTATTTTCCTCGGCGCTATGGGCCTCGGGATATAAATTCCACATTCATGATAAAAAATTGAACTTAAGTGCCTTGATACATAAACAACTACTATTTATGGATTATGTAATGGTAATGCCCGTTACGCATCCAGAGAATACCAATATAGATACCCAAATAAACACCAACCTTCCTATCGCCTTTGCCCGCGTTATTTATCGACTAAGGGAAACTGGATCTACAGCTATATGGAGTTGTGTACAAAATGATGGTATTGAAGATGAAGAGAATATAATTGAAGCTGTTCTCGATAATGCTGAAATCAGCATGAGATGCGTCGATACTTAATTACATATGTCTCAAACACTGCAACCCACAAGACTATGGTCATCATTTAGAATTTTGCCATTGGTTTCTCCGTCAAACTGTGATTGACCTTTACTTTATTTCCAAAGTATTATGGTCTGATGAAAGTCAATTAACGAGAGATGATGTAATTAGTTTCCATAATTATCAGTTTTGGATGATTGAAAATCCGCATGCTATTGTTCTGTCGCCTTTTTAACAAATGTTTAGTATATGTACCTGGGCAGGGACAATATTTGATATTGAAGTAATAAATGAGCGATTAACAGATGATGGCTACAGAATTCTGGAAAACAAATTACATGAAACAATAGAAGATATTTCACTACTTGTATGGTAGCACATGAGTTATCAGAATGATGGTGCTCCACTCCACTATAGTAGACGAATGACTTCCAGAATTTTTAAAATACTTGTAGGTAGATTGGTCGTGGAGATCCTAGCTATTTGTATCCACGATATCCAGATTTACATCTTCTAGATTCTTATCTTTGGAGACACTTGAAAAAAGAAGTATATAGGGTAAAAATAAACACAAGTGAACATTTACTTGGATTATAAATATAAAATATCTCAATCAGTTTTTTGTGTACCTATTCATATTCACGAATAAATGGCACTGTTCCACTATCTTGATACATCCTGTATCAATTATATATATATATATATATATATATATATATATATATATATATATATATATATTTTAACCAAAATCTAATCAGCTGTTCATACGGATGTAAAGAAGAGGAATATGAAAGAATTATAATGTTTAGATTTGTAGCGTTGGCGTTAACGTCGGAGAAATTTTTGTCACACACACACGCAGATATCGTAAAATCTGTATAATCGTATTCTAGGGACCCTAAAACGTGCTTATTCATTCAAAACTCACCGCCGAATATCAAAAGAAAATGAATACTAGAAATTTAAAATAATAATCAAATACTCAAGCATGCTACTAGATCTAGGCTTAATACAACATACGTAAAACTCTAATGAAGTCATAAAATTGCTATGCCATTATTTAGCTGTCAATTATCGAAAAAAAATTAAAGCCCGATACTCAATAACAGACAGAAAAACGAATCCGCACCATTACCGGAATCCAATTTTCACATGGAACCAATGTGCGGATACGGTAGTGAAACCAATGCTCGTATTTGATTAGTCGATAAGCTGAAACGATGCTCTAAAATGAAATGAAAATAAAATTTGGACACCTCTTATAAAACTTTAATTTTCATGAATATTTAAATGTCCCTATTTCCTGATTTTTATAATATCCAAAATAACACACTTTTATACCGTAATACTTAGACCGAGAGGGCTACTTTTTATACAGAGTGTTAAAAAGGGTAAAACAAATGGGGGTATATACATTTCGATGCGCTGATCCTGAATTAAAAAGAATTTTTCCAAAATTATTACTTCTTATTTTCATTTAATTATTTTTTAGTGGACAATTATTTCTTATTATTTATTTATTTCTTTTTTAGTGGGCAACTGCCAACATACAATTTTTATTGAAAATAATTAATTTTCTAATCACGCAACAGATATTCAATAGGATATAATTACAAATTAATTTATTTTCTATTCAACGTCTGTTACGTGATTAGACAATTCATTATTTTAAATTTCATGTCGGCAATGACACATTTTGAAAAAATTCTTTTTGATCGAGAATCAGCACATCAAAATGTACATACCCTCAAAAAAATTATCCTTTTTTAATATACAGGGTGAGTCACCGAAATCGCCGTCTTCGATATCTCCCTTGTCGTTAGAAATACAGCATAAGTTTATTAACATAATTTATTCGTCTACTCAAGGAGCATAACGTAAAATTATTTTTACATATACAGGATGTTGCATTACGGCTCGGCGAGAATTGATTGTCTTTTTTTAAATGGAACACCCTATATATTTCTATATATTTTGAATTGTATTTTATTCGCCTATATGAACATATGAATTTTGTTTTAGTTTTCCACGGCGTTGCCAAGTTATTCCGTTTTTTCTCTAAAAAACACCGAATACACGCATTGCTTTATAAAGGCTTACTGAAGTTATTTTAATAGTAAGAATTAAGAATTTTCTTTTCTGTATAACTGTAATTATACTCTATGTTCTGGTATATTTTTTTTTAAATGTACTTATACAGGCTGTTCAATAAAGCGAATCAAATGTGCTCAATTTCAAATGACTATAACTCGTCATTTTCAAATGGAACACCCTATATTTTATTATTCAGTTGTGTGTATTTTTGTATTATCTTCATATGTTATTAAGGGTATCCCATTGCCTAAAACCAATAATTTTGGAGATTTTCACCATTTTTCTCTAAATTTATATATTTAACTAAAAATTAAATCTTGTATACCATGGATATTGTTTTTTGTATAAGAAACAATTGCAGTAATGATAGTATTTTCATTAGCCAGGTTATTATTAATAACAGAGTAATTAGTTTATTAATATGAGTCTCGCGCAAGAAGAACTTACGAATATGGTGTATGCTGGTTAGGCCAGGCGTCACCTCACGGGCACTCAATGCTGGCGTGGAGAGTGCGCAAGAAGAACTTACGAATATGGTGTACGCACTTGAAGCAGCGGAAACAAACCCTCTTTTGGCATCAAGAATTTATGCACAACGGTTTCCGGGACGACATGCAAATCCGCGTTCTTTTGAAAAACTGGAAAGGTTTGAAAGAACTGGTCATGTTCTGTACGACAAAAGAGGGTTTATTTCCGCTTCTCCAACTGCGTACACCATATTCGTAAGTTCTTCTTGTGAGAGACTCATATTAATAAATTAATTTACTTAATCCCTCTGTTATTAATAATAACCTGGCTAATGAAAATACTATCATTACTGCAATTGTTTCTTATTCAAAAAACAATATCCATGGTATACAAGATTTAATTTTTAGTTAAATATATAAATTTAGAGAAAAATGGTGAAAATCTCCAAAATTATTGGTTTTAGGCATGGGATACCCTTAATAACATATGAAGATAATACAAAATACACACAACTGAATAATAAAATATAGGGTGTTCCATTTGAAAATGACGAGTTATAGTCATTTGAAATTGAGCACATTTGATTCGCTTTATTGAACAGCCTTTATAATTACATTTAAAAAAAATTATGTCAGAACATAGAGTATAATTACAGTTATACAGAAAAGAAAATTCTTATACAGGATATATATATATATATATATATATATATATATATATATATATATATATATATACAGCAGGTTTCCTACAGCTTCTGCCGCATCCCGCATTTCGATCGCCACATATCTCTGTTTCGCCAGTCTTCTTCATCTATAGCTCGGTCAATCATATTTTGTTGGACTCCTTGTATCCACGATGTTGTGGGTCTTCCTCTTTTCCTTCTATTTGGTAATGCATATTGCAGGGCTCTTTTTGGCCAACGGTCTTCTCCCATTCTCATCACGTGGCCATACCATATTAATTGTCTAGTTTTTATTCTTTCTGCGCTTGTAAACACGCTTTTTGCCCGACGTCTGATTTCTTCATTTTTCACATGTTCTATTCTGGACAGTTTGCATGCTCGTCTTTTACAATCCATCTCTACTGTCTCAATCAACTTCTTGTCTTTGGCAGAAAGTTGCCAGCATTCAGCACCATACGTTAAAATTGGCTCTACAATCGCTGTGTAGATTGTCATTTTTGTTTTCAATTTTATCTGATTTGAACATAATACCGAGTTAAGAACTCTAATACTTTTTCGACCTTGTTGTACTCTGTTTTGTATGTCTTTTTTTGATGTTCCTTCTTTTGATATGATACTGCCTAGATATTTGTATTCCTCACACTTTTTAATGTTTTCATTTATTTGCAGTTCTGTATCTGACGTTCCTGTGTCATTCCCAACAACAAGGTATTCTGTCTTAGTTATATTCATGTTTAAGCCCCATTTTTTATATTCTTCTACTAGTTTTCTGTATATATAGTCCATATCGTCTTCATCATTTGCTATGATTATCTGATCATCGGCAAATAAGAGGGTCGTCAAGCAGTGATCATCCATTTCGATTCCCATCCTTGTCACTTTGCGTTTCCAATCGTTCAATGCTTCTTGAATGTATATTTTGAATAGGGTAGGCGATAAACTACAACCTTGTTTAAGACCCTTTGTAATCGAGAAAGGTTTCGAAATTGAATTTCCTATTTTAACTGCACTCTCGGCATTTCGGTAAATATTTCATATGGAGCGAACATACGTCTTATTAAGGCCAATCTTTGTCAATATTTCAAAAAGCTTTTTTAATGGAACCGTGTCATACGCTTTTTCTAAATCTACAAATATGAGATGTGTGGGTAGATTTCTAGCTCTTCGTTTTTCTATTGTTTATTGTAGTACAAAGATATTGTCAAGACATGATCTTCCGGCACGAAAACCACTTTGCTCTTCTATATCTTGAATTTCTGCTTCAATTCTTTTTTTTAGAATTCTGCCGTACAACCTCCCTAATGCACTAGTAACACTTATGCCTCTGTAATTATTGCATAATTTTTTGTTTCCTTTTTTACCTTCCGTCACCTATAGGTAAGGAAGGTATTGTCTTTGGTCAAAAAAATCGGTGGTGAGTTTCCATTGAATAAGCACGTTTTAGGGTCTTTACAATACGATTTTACTATTTTTACGATGATGTCTGTATGTGTGTGTGTGTGTGTTCGTATGTGCGTGTGTGCGTGTGTGTGTATGTGTGTATGTGTGTGTGTGTGTGTATGTGACCGTTTTTTCCTGCACGATATCTCCAATACTAGAATTCCAAAAATTACAATTCTTGCGTATTCCTCTTCCTTACAACCATATGCAGACTTGATTAGATTTTGGTTATAATTGGTCAACCGGAAGTACCCTCATTTGAAGATTTTAACAGTTTTTCTTGAAAAACTCAGTTAAATGTTATTATAACTTAAAGAATATATTATTGTCTATACGATTTGATTGCATTTTATATTTCATATTTAACAGATATAGGATTAAAGAATAATAAAGATAAAAAAATTCATATAAATTTCATAATTCAGCCAGCTATGCTAACTTAACCATGGAAACTGCTAATATATGCAGGTAATTCAAATTGACAGATGTCAGTATCAATTAAATGTAAATCAATGACAGAATAAGGGAAGTAACTCTAGTGTTAGAAGTTTCTGGATATAAGAAAGACGATTACATTGGTTTGAACATGTCATGAGAAGCGATGAATATATTAATAGAAGGTGGAAGAAACATAGGAAGACCAAATATAAGATGAAAAGATTGTATTGCAGAAGACTTGAGAGAAAAGGAACTGAATGAGGAAGACACACAAAACAAAAATGAGTGGAAGAAGAAAATAAAAAATAGCGACCCCCTAACGAATGGGAAAAACTAAAGAAGAAGAAGTAGATGTCAGTGTCTATGAAATAACTTTACTAGAAATATAGCATCTTTTGCAAAAAAAAAAAATATGTATAGGGCGCGTGCCTTTGGCAAGCAGATATGGGAACCCGTATCAAAATGACAGCAATTAATTATGTCCATAACTGACAAGTGTCATAATTTTTCATTCAAAATTTCATGATTTTCTTATTTCATGTGGTTTGTTTGTTATCAGGAGAATGGAATTCAGTTGCCGAGAAAGGGAATCATAAAATACCAAAAAATTAGAATCTTTTAGAAGAAAATTTATGTATGGAATTTGTACATAATACACAGGATTGACGGAAGGTATTGTGCTGGCCACAACAGATTTTTATAAATTGAGCTGATGTAAGCTAAATTCCAGTCTTGTGGTATATCGTCTCCTTCTACCATGCATTTATTAAACAATATTGCTATAATCTCATGTAAAACGTCTGGCCCATATTTTACTAGTTCAATAGGGATGTTTCCAGGCCCCGCTGCTTTTCCATTCTTTGAGTGCCTCAAAGCCTCTTGAATTTCTTTATTCGTTATTTTTTCCACATTTCTATTTTCCGGTATCTCCATATTTATGTCTTGTGTTTTGTACTCTTCTCTATCTTCGTTTAGTAGTAATTCATAATATTCTCTCCATTGGTTCATGTTTATTAGTTGAATATTATTTGATTGTTTTCCTTCCGTTCTTAAATTTTTTATAGTTTTCCACGCTTCCGTCACTTTCGTACCACCCATACATCTTTCTAATTTTTCACATCTTTTCTCCCACATTTTATTTTTGCTTTTTATAACTTCTTGTTTTACTGTTCTGTTCCAATACGTGTAATCTTGTCTATCTTTAGCTTCATGTGTTTTTAACCATTTTTGGTATGCTCTTTTTTTGGTTTCTATTAGATTTTTTTAATACCCTGTATAATTAACAAATCTGTGCCACTGATTTTTCCTCAACACCACTTTAAATACTTTCCCGTTGAGTGTATATTAATGGATGTCATTAATGTATACTCTTATTGTCAATGGTTTTCTTTTAATAGACGATAAAATAACCGTACTATTGCTAAACAATTAATGACAAAAAATTAAAAATCAAACGAGGCTAAGAATACACAAGAAGGTATTTTGTCGAGTCGGCGGCCGGCTGGAACGATTATCCCATCTTCACAATGGACGGCAGATTCATTATTCTAGCGGCGACGCGCCGAGTCGGCCGCCGTTTCGAGTTGGGACATCCTCCCGATTACAACCGACTTGGCCGCCAGCCGACTTGATTCATGCTGCCTCGTGTGTCCTTGCCTACCTATCCTAAAAAAAACTTGTCATGGAATAAATTTAAATTTTCGCAAAACAATTACTGGAAAAGATCTGGAATTAATTCGTGTATTAATTCCAGCATATAAAATGCCTTAATTATTAATCATACTTATCAAATTTGAAGGTTAAATAACAATAAAAATCGTGTTTGCTGAAAAGCATTATTCTTTACATTGCTCAATTATGTTTTCAAATGATATGACGAAAGAATACTAAATAAGTCGTTATTTTATTTGTTACACGTTTTCCCACAACGTTTTGCATTTAGCATATAAATCATGAAAAATTATTACTAAAATTTATGTTTCAGGCAAATTGCCACAGTAAAACGTGCTGAATTTTTAAATGAGCTAAATTTTTCTTAAAAGGGATTTTTATTTGATATTGTACAAATCGAGGTAGCAAAATAATGTGATTTATATTTCAAATAACTAACCTGTCATTCTAACTTCATAAATCTTATATCGCCCAGAATGTCAAAAGTAAAAACATAGTCCACTCGTATGTTTCTGACTTACTCGAATGAAATATCCTATACGTCATTAAAAACACAATTTATAAACATCGAAATGTTATTATTCTTGATTTGATTTCAGTTGTCAACTCTGGAAAATCGAAGAGTTGTCAAACATTCGTGCAAAGCCGTGAAATATTTACATACATATAGAAAATGGAGTTATGAATATATTATGCGGAGATCAATGCTTCTGTATCTCTCTTGGCGGGATCTATCAAGTATTCAAGTAGCAACGTCACAGTAAATGAAAAGATCACAGTATGAGCCAACACGTATCCGAGTTGGCTGGTTTGAACCACGTCATATCTCTAAAGCTTTAAAACGTAAAATTTACATTCGCAGGTATTGTTTGTCATGAAACACAAATCCTGATATAATGATGTTTATATTTTATATGTGGATTTAACAAAATGCCTGCTATTTACAAACGTAGCTAAGAAAATACTCTGATCATAAGACATACATACATATTTGTAGTATTTACTGAAGTTGGTACTGACTTCCACGTAAATGTAAACTTATTCATATTAGAATGCAGTGGAAAGGTATGTGAGCTTCATGTTTTTAAACATGCATATATTCATTTCACAACAATACGTACTAGCCTGTACACCGCAGTCTTATTCAGATTACAAACCATGTTTGTATTTTTACGTGTTTTATTCTATTAATGCAGACAATTCTGCTCCAAACGGGGATTACAATAAAAGATAGAAATATTACAAATCCATTTAATTACACAATAATATTCACATTAGTCCAACATTTAATGATTTTTTAATTAAAAACAGTAAATTTCTAGGTTTATAATTAGTGCTTACGTATAACATCCAAGTATAAAATAATGTCGAATTTCCTTCTTGAGGTCCAAGTTACGAGGTACGATCAAAAAGGAAAAGTAACGATAATTTTTGAATTTTGCGTGTTTGACTCCATTCTTTTTTATCATGATGGTACCACGGTGTATTAAGTGTGTCAAGTTTCATTCATATTAGACGCGTAGTTTGTGTTTCACAAATGTCACTACATTTTTTTAATAAATTTGTGTTAGAAATGGTATAAACTGCATCGAAGTGGTGCATATGTGCAACCACCGATTTAAGTGCGGATAAAATTGAAGAATGTGTTATGTAATCACTGAATAACTTTAAGGGATGCTGTTGAGGAACGTTTTTATACGATTATTGCGAAAAATTTTGTGCGTAAACAATTCCCGGAAGGTGAAACATAAGGGGTATTTTTCGCTACGCTATCATAGCGTTGTCTTGGGATCCCACCCCAGGTAACTGATCTACTGCCTCAATGAGGTGACAGGTTAATCTAATCGGCTCACCTGTCATTTCCTCCTTTCAACAGTAAAAACCGTTCTTCTGTCTAAGTTAATCGACTTCGTATAAATAACTTATATATCATCAAATTCTCAAAAATTATTCAGTATAATATTACTCGTATGTTACATAGGTCAAAAATTGTATACATTTTATTATTCATTTATATTTTACTTAATCTACAATAACATTTTATACCTTTTTTATATCAAATAATCTATCTGCAATGTTTAAAATTAGGAAACTCAGAAGCACAACATTTGTTTTCAAAATAACAAACGTACATGAAGTTAAAAGCAATATTTTTTCTGTAAAGTACATACTCGTATATGCACTCGTATACCTACTAAAATACTGAAACAACATTTACTTCGCTAAATATTTACTCAACTGTTTTTGTTTCTCCTCAACAGAAAAGTTTATTTCATTAAAAAGAGAAAAATCTGATGTGGCCAGTACAATACCTTCCGTCGACCCTGTGCATTTTTTACAAATTCCATACAAAATTTTTCTTGTAAAACATTATATTTCCAAATTATTTCACGAAAAAACTACATATGTAAATTGCACTTGACACTGATATCTGTCAATTATAATTATTTATTATTCGCAGTTTCCATGGTTATAGCATAGCTGGCTGATTTATGAAATTTAATAGCTTTATAATTTTTTAACTCTATATGTATTGAATATGAACATAAAATTGTAATCAAACCGTATAGTGAATAAAATATGCTATAATATTTATAATAATATAAAATGTAAAAAAAATACAATATATAAATGATATATGCAATTAATATTATAATTATCAATATTGTTATAATGGATATATTTTAGAAAGGTTTTTGATTATATATATATATATATATATATATATATATATATATATATATATATATATATATATATATATATATATATATATATACAGGGTGTCCCTTAACTTGGTGCACAAACTTTAAGGGCATATAATACTGATCAAAATGAGTAAAAAAAGCTCAGTCAAAATGTGTCCGATCTTTAATAGTTTCCCAGATATAACGCAGTGAAAAATGAGTTTTTACGAGATTTACCTTTGCTATCTCGAAAACTATAAGAATTACGATTTTGATTAATTGAGACTTTTTGTTTACCTTTGAGAGGTAATCTTAGATGGCCTTTTGTTATTTTATAAAAATCAAAAGTGAAATGTTGTGGCGACCTTGGTCAATATTTAATTTTCATATAACTACGTAACTATAAGAAATTGAGAAAAATGTTTCATATAAAATTTTATTGTTTTTTATAGTCTTTTTACTGACAGACAAAATTTTATTCGATCGCTATCTTTGTCAGTTTTTCTTAGATTTTTCGCTTTTCTCGGAAACAGTTGAAGATCATTCCTATGTTGATGAAGCTTTTTTATTCATTTTGGTCAGTACTATATGCCCTTAAAGTTTTTGCTCGAAGTTAAGGGACACCCTGTATATATATATATATATATATATATATATATATATATATATATATATATATATATAATATTTAACTGCAATTTTTCAAGAAAATTTATTAAGAAATTCATATCAAAGTACTTCCGGTTGACCATTTGTAATCAAAATGTAATCAGTTCTTCATATGGATGTAAAGAAAAGGAATACGATAGACTTATAATTTTTAGAATTGTAGTGTTGGAATTATCGTCTCTGAAAAAATTGTTACACACACACATATGTATATATATATATATATATATATATATATATATATATATATATATATATATATATATATATATAGAGAGAGAGAGAGAGAGAGAGAGAGAGAGAGATCATGCAAGAACGAACCAGCAATTAGCTCAGTTATTAAGCAAGATAGCGATTATCTTTAAAGAAAGAAATTTATTATACACAATATGGGAAATAAGATGTCGTATCAAGAAATGTTCTATTACTTCCAGTTCCGGAGTATGTAATACCAACTTCGATATTTCAAATGGAACGTACTATATTTTATTGTATTTTTGAAAAGCACACATAATTTGCTTTACAGTGGTAGTAAACAAGTAATATGCTATATTATTAAAAAATAAAATGGCGGGCGTTTGAAATATTAATATATTGAATGAAAAAAATCAAGTGCAATAGGTTTTTTTTGTTTTTGTTCATGAATGATAATATTATTTTAGGTAAATTCATTTATATAGTGTAACCTGGACAACAGAACCAATAAAACAAAATTTCACATTCTCTTGATTTATTATACAAGATGTTTTAAACGCCCGCCATTTTATTTTTTGATAATACAACGTACTACTTGTTTGCTACTATTGTAAAGCAAATTTTATGTACTTTTCAAAAATATAGAAAAATATGCTAAAGTTGGTACTTCATATTCCGGAACTTCTTGATACGAAATCTTATTGTCCACATTGCCTTTAGTAAATTTGCTCATTTGAAGATAATCGCTATCTCCCTTAATAAGGGAGATAATTGCTGGTTCATTTTGGCGTGATCAACATATATATACATATACACAAGAATGCACGCACACACACGCACAAACGTACTCACACAACATCGGAAAAATAGTAAAATCATATTCTATGGACCCTATAACGTGTCTATTCACTAAAAACTCACCATCGATTTTTTTGATCAAAGACAATATTTTCCTTACGTAAAGGTGACGTGAGATAAAAATATGTTTGTTTTTTGCAATGCCTCAATTACATATTTATACAAACGCAAATCGTTGTCATTCAACAATAAATTTTCATGTGTAAAGATGACAAAATAAAACAAAAGTGTACGACGATACAAATTAAACTGAAGGCTAAGTACGAGTAATATATACGGTGCATTTGTTTTCCTTGCATAATCCCGGTGACATCTGATACATTATGTCATGATAACAAATGGCACAGAAAACCGAAGGAAAGGGTTCCATTACAGAGGACTGATGAGGAGTCATCAGTGTGCCTGCCGCCATCTTACATATTTAACCGCTCTACTGAAGAGGTGAAGTCGACTGAGAAAGTTTTGAGTAAAATGGGAACAAAAGAAATACTTATCAAAGAGATAATGAGATTTATAGAGTGCAATTCAGTGGGGTTGGACTAAAGTTTGTACTTAGGTACTATGAAGTGGTGGAATTGTAGGTAATAGGTATTTGTCATATCTGTCAAATTTTAAATAAGATAAAATTGTAAGTAATGTAAAATGGTGCCAGAAGAATGTAAAAAGGCAAACTAGTTAAATGATAATTTTCACTGTTTTCGTTGTTGACCTATTTTTGTAACACGTCTTTTTTAATGACCACATCCGTATTTTAAGTATTATTTATTTTAACAGAAGATATACAGAGTTGTGACGGGTACTACTCTCATAATTTCCTGCTTCCCTAATAATTATTTTAGGTAAAATAATAATAAAAGTTGTAGAACATAAATTTTTGCATCTGAATTAAGTAAAATTAATTTTGAAAGGCTTGTAACTACAAGATATGTCGAAAGTCGAAAAGCAACAAAAATAGCAATGGCCACAGAATTGAAACAACAAATTAACAAATGTTTAACGATTTGTGTCAAGTTGATTTATCATTCTATTTTGGTGGCTTTGTGCTCTATAAACGCACTGAAAACACACTGTTTTTGGTGATTTTCGTTTCCTAGAGGAGGTATGACTGTTTTCAATTTTGACACGGGAATGATGTGTTGCAGGTATTTTATTTTCTTTAATCGAAAGAATAAGAAAAAATATATTACCTATCCGTATTTTTTATTTTTTTCAGATTACTTTTTATTTATAAAAAAATTGTTTGATAATATAATTGTTTAAATATTCGCTTCGCCTTTTGCCTAATGTCGTACATAAAGTTGTAACTAATGAGGGTGTCGCTTACGTTTGCTGCCTGTTGTAGTAAACGAATTGGATTGACAATTTAAATAAATGTCATTATGTCAATCATAATATTTATTGTTATTTTCTTTTTATAGGAAACAATCATAGTAGTTGTGTAATATATATATATATATATATATATATATATATATATATATATATAATAATAATAATAATAATTTTCAATAAAAATCTGTCATATTTTGCATTAATAATTTTGTATTCTTTCCACATTATTCCAATACATAATTCAATAGGTTATGGGCCCAGAGCTTAATCTGTTTATTTAGTTAAATAGTTATTTAAATATCGGAGACCATAAATGAATATAAGCCCTATATGTTCACCGGATCTAATTACGGAAACTGGAAGTATTGGTTGGAAGTATTATGAGTTGTTGGAATTTACAACAAGTTCTTGTCAGGAAATGTTTAAGAAATTAAAATTAGATAAAACTTATTCTGATTCTGACAGGGAAGCTGAACGACTGAAGACAAGGGAAGCTCTGGAAAAAGGCGCAAAGAAAGCTAAAGCTATAATTGTTAGCAGAATTTCAGACCGTTATTTGAAATACGCAAAGGATCTACAAAGTCCAAAAGACTTAATAGAAAGTCTATTGCTAGTCAATTATTTCTTTGGAAAAAGTTACTGCAGCTTAAATTTAAAGAGGAAGACTCTATGGAAATTTTTCTTTTAGAATTTGATAAAACTTTGAGGTAATTAAAATCAGTGGAAGCAAAAATTGAAGAAACTTTAGTGTGCCAGTTATTGTTGCTCTTCCAAAATCTTACGAAAGTTTAGTCACTGCTCTACAAACTATCGACCCTGACCAGTTAATGCTGGCTAAAATAAAAAGCAGATTGCTGAACGAAGAAAGGAAGAGGAAAGGAATAAATGAAGAAGAAAGCATTACTAATGGAAAATCTTCAGCTTTTCAATGCAATACAAATGGAAAATCGTTTATTTTTGTTGGAAAAGGTGTAAAAATGTATATTCCTACTCAATTTTCATTTAAATGTTACAGATGCGGAAAAATTAGACATCGTCGGTTTCAGTGCAGAGTTAAATTGCCGGAAAATAATGGAGCAAGAACTGGGGCTAATATTACTATTGCAGAAAAAGATGAGAATATCGATAGTTGCATTTCATTTTTAGCTGTCGAAGATTCAGAAATAAATAGTGCTTTTGTTGGAAATTTTAGTTCTACATTCGAATGGTATATAGATAGCAGAGCATCGGATCATATGGTCAAAAGTGAAGATTATTTTACAACATTGCAGAAACTAGATTGCCCGAAGAAAATAGCTGTAGCTAAAAGTGGAATAACATTTACTGCTGAAAAAACAGGTACAATTGAAATATTATCTCACGTCAATAATAAATCTATACCAGTAACTGTAAAAAATGTGTTACTTATTCCACATTTAAACAATAATTTATTATCAATAAAGAGACTAGAGAAGAAAGGCTTAACAATAGTATTTAAGAATAGGAAAGTTAAAATATATAACAGAAATGGACTTGTAGCTACAGGAATTGAGAAAGGACGTTTATATATTTTAAATTTTTCTTTAAATTTTAAACAAACACATAATTGCAGCACAAAAGATAATATTAATTTATGGCATAGACGTTTGGGTCATCTAAACATGAATTCATTATTGAATTTAAGTAGATCATATTCTGTGCTTTATAAAATATTCATAATATAATTACCGGACTTCATAACAGATTTTAAAGCTGGTTTAAAGCATAATATGTATATGTAGGTTTCATTCGCAGTGGGCCTCGGGCTAGAAAAGCTCCCATAGTTTATAAACATTTCGTATTCATTTTCTATGGGCAATTAAATACATACATGTATGTGGCAATATAATATTTTTACATTCATTAAAACGTAATTAATCAGGAATTTACGTTAAAGAAGACAGTAGATTGCGAACGACTATCATATCTCTAGATTTTTACGCAAGGATTCGTACATAACTTGGGCAGTATATCACCCAAACGGTACAGGTACAGTTATTTTCAGATAGTGGAATTAATTTTGAAGATTTTTTTTAGATCTAAGAAAATATTTCTAACTTAACAATGTTATAAACATTCATCACAAAACTTTGAAAGCCTTTTTGACATGTGATTGACATAAACACATAATAATAATAATAATAATAATAATAATAATAATAATTTTAAATGGCGTAACTATGTGCGTTAGACGATTTGTTTCGAACGGCTAGAATTCGATTCTGACCGACGCCAATCTTGAAATTTGAAATAATTTTCAAATAGCACAAATGATACACTCCACGGCAGTTTAAGAGCCCGTGCGGTAACGCTTAGTAAACGTTCTCAACTATTATTACTGATAAATCGTCATTACCGAAAGTTGAGAACAGAAGCAGATTGGTACACCCAGAAATGGGTAAGCCATGATGATTATTTCAAAAATATACATTTTGTAAAATTTCTTCATTTTTAAAATGCTTTTGGCAAGTACCATCTTAAATACCAAGGATTAATAGTTGTAGTAGGTACAACGTTTCGTCAGGCATTTACAATGTTTTGCAAAGGATATCTGAATTTTGTCTTCATTAAGTGTTCTTCCTGATCTACAATCTTCAATGAAACAGTATTTTCGATATTTTTACATTTTGTAATATGTACATAAAATTAATTAACGTGTGTCAATTTCAATGCAAATTGAGAGATGACAGTTACGTGTTGGGAACATTTCTAACCTTACACGCTGAGACATCTGGCGAATGCCAACTTCATAAACACGATATTTTTGATGAGTTGTTCCACCTTCTATTTATACACCGTGATTTTAAGTCAAATATCGCGGTGTGATCCCCATTTGTTGTGGCATAGACATTTTATGACATTGAGGTTTTTCCAGTATTCTTTTTTGATGTTCACAATGTGTTGTTTCTATGTTAAATGGGTCCAGTCTTCTCCCATTTATTTTAATGATTGGTTTAGTTATTGGAACGAGTCGCTTTGTAAATAGTATCTTATTTTATTTTTATTGTGATAGTTGGAAACCATTTGTTTTTGTACATTCTTGTAATTTATTTGATGCAGTTTGTAGTTCTTGTTTTAATTGTGTTCGTGTTTCTAATTTGTAATAAATGGCTAAATCATCTGCAAATAATGAGGTTTTTATATGTTTGGTTTACTTCGGAACAATATTGACAAATATATAATACGATAAAAAATGTAAATAATAATTCTTTATTAAAATAATAAATATTTAATTTTGCGCTACATAAATTTAAATTATATGCTTGAATTTTCAAATGTTTACATAATGCAAAGATAATTTTATTAACAGATGTTTTCAATTGAATCCAACATTACAAAGTTTGCATTGGTACAAAATAAATGAGAGTAATGAGGAATGAATATTTTTATATTTTAAAATTTTGCTGAAATTTATTTTCAAGCTTGATGTACCAGTTATTAAAATAAATTTGAAAGATGACAAAATGAAGGAAATATTAAAGATTATTTTTTAAAAGTCGAAATGGCGCAAGCCAAATAAAATATTATGGCGGCCAGCAAAGTGTCACTACGCACTTAATCAAGTTTAAATTTAAGCTTCCGACAATCATTTTAACTGATGTTTTAAGTTTGCCTATTCATGTAGATATAAAATTGAAAATTAAAATTTGTAGAACACACACACACACACACACATATATATATATATATATATATATATATATATATATATATATATATATATATATATATATATATATATATATATATACGAGTATATATATTTCTTTTATAAGAAAATTATTTCACCAATTTCTATGAGGATAGATTATTTTTCGCTATAGATATGTATCTACTTTCATCCACATCGTTATTAACAGAATATTACTTTAGTAACGAGATTTCAGTACATTAAATACAGATTACTTGTAGGTGGTAAAAATATAATAATTTATGCGAATTCATTTCAAAAACAAGCTGTAGCTACTATTGAAAATACAATTTATATCTAAAAATATGTATAAAAATCAAAGTGTACGAGCCGAATGCCGCATATATATTTGCATAAAAACTAGTTCCAACAAATTTCAATATGAAACAACAGGTTACTGTCATGCAAGGTGAAACGAATGGCGCGGTGCAAGTTCAGTAAATGAAGATAATAATGTAGCCGGTAGCATAGGCGACATTGAAGGTTTCACACCCCTGGCAAGGTAGGAGTAGCGCCCCTGCCATCAGCAGGAAATCAGTAACGCAGGACGCCGCAGGCTGCATTCACATGCGTCAGCCCTACTCCTCCAATTACGATCATACGGATAATGGAACTTTGCCAAAGAAAGCAAGTGGTTACAAATTAATAGTAGGTTCTTAATTAAAAATTAAATAAATTTATATGAGGTGAATAAATCGATTATAATGCATTGTTTATCGAAACAATGATAAATTAAACGATATGCATTTATAGATAATTAATTATTCACATAAAATGTATTATTAAATCTGCTTTAACATTACAGAATATTTTCTCTGCAATGAAATAAAAAAAATGAAAAAAAAGTTCATAATTTTCTTGAATACCTGTTTTCTTTTACTAAATATAGTTTCGCGCGTAATAAGTGGTATTACGTTATCATCATGACAATTTTCATAAATTAGAACACGGAAGTTGCTTGTACGCCATTGTTGAACTGTCACTCGATTCTTGTATTAGATTTTGATAGCTTTGTCACGTTGGTTGAATTGTCATGTATTAAATATACGTGAAAACAAAATAATAAACAATGTAGATGACTAATATGACCATTGAATATCAATATATAAATATGTACATTTATATATATATATATATATATATATATATATATATATATATATATATGTATGTATATTCACTTGTTATTACAAATGAATCAGACATTTACTGTTTGTAAACAAACTCCTCCTCACACCGCCCACCGAACAACTGTCACAAACGATGATATTTCATCAGCAGTAGGCATTAGTCCTTCGATTTGATACCGAAAAAAATCTACTTATTTAATTTCTGTAAAATTCAAAATTTTTAGTAACTTTAAAAAGTCATATCTTGTTTAAATTTACACTGAGAAAAATGAATATTTGGAAGTAAACAGTATTATTAACAATTAATGTATGATCATTTTGAATATGGCGGAACGAATGAAGCTTTGCAAGTAACGTATTATAAGTTTAAAATATACGAGTATACAACATTTTATGGAAATTTATAATGATTTAAATCAAACAATAAATATTTTAATAGTTAAAGTATATAATTTTTCTAACATTGAATAAAGGTATTTAATAAAATATTATTAGTTAACTATTAATGTTTACATTTTAATTGATAAAGTATAACGTTAATTGTAAATTTTCAAAAGATATTGGTAAGATAATGACTATTTTACAATTAAAAAAATACTGTTTTAAATAAAATAATATATTTTTAAATGAACACAGAACTTAATAGTTAATATATTAATTCCTTATAAATGAATATTATATATTATCTGCAGGTGAGTTATATTATTAATAGTTAATAAATTAATTTATAAATATATTGTCTGGCTATTAGGATTTGGATGTAGGTTATAGAAATTCATAAACATTTGGTAAATACATTTATTATAATATAAAATAAGTATACAATACATATATTTATAATTACAAAACTATTAAAAACAACTAAAATTCTGAAGTACATCCAGCAGTAACACAATATCGAATTCAATAGTTACACACATCTTACATCGTATTACCGAACTACTAACACTGTATAATTGAAAATGTTTATCGATCCTACAAACTTGGTTATTATTTTGTATAAGTAAATCATTCTTTCATCAGCCTACATAATATTATTTATAATATCAAATTGGGAATCTCCATACTTATTTCTATTTATTTGTGTAGGTGTATTTGATTGGAAATAAATTCAAAGTTGTCCTTAACTGATTTTTATATATCTATGTGAAAGTTTTCAGTGACCCTATAAGAGCTGTTTGCTGAAATATAAAAAAAGTTATACATTGATGAACGTTAGTTTACGTATTTTACTTACATCAATTAGGGATATCACTCATTTTTCTATTTAGATTCAACAGAATTTAATAAAAACACATTGAATCAATGGTACACACGTTGACGCTGCAAACAAATATGTACGAGTATATCTTACTGACCAGTGTGAACTAGTTGCTTCCATATTTTATGTGTTTCCTATTTTTTTAAATTAAACAATCAAAGAGAGATTACATAAGTTTAAATTAAAATACACATAATATTAAATATATAACATTTTATATGTACAAATAATTCGTTAACTGTTAAATTACTACTTTACCTATTATAACAGATTAAGTTTACCTAAAAAACGGATGAGGGTATATAGTAATTTACAATATGTATAAGAAGATGTTTGATATATTAAGTAAAATATAAATTTGTCATTATTTTCTTGTTAAATTTGTAGATTACATATAACAAAATAAGCTGTAAACAAATTATTCATTATATAGTAATATCTTGAAATTTTAGTATTTAAAATAATACTGTTTCAATTCAGATATGAGAATACTATTTAATTTATTGTATTAAATACAAAGAAACTATAACCAAACCTCGCATATGTTAAATATTAGAGGTTTTTTTCTCTCAGTGTAATGAGAAACACATTAATACTTTATATTTAGATTTAAAAAAAGAAGTAGCGACTAGTAGTTCCAAAAAATTAATAATGTAAGGTACACAATTAAGAGAATGTGTTTATAAAGACAGCCGATATATAAGTGCATGAATTTTATGGATGCTGTGTTCTAAGGGAGAGAATGTTTCAACAAATTGAAAAGTATATTTAGTAATCTATAGTATTTATTTTTAGATATTTCTTCATTGTCATTTTTATCCATAAATTATTTATGCAGATTTACAGATAATTTATTGCAAAAATACTATCATAAAAAAAATTATAGAGGAATAAAATTTCTCACAATGAATTTTCTGCGACGAAATTATCACCGTTAATTTTCCGACCACTATTTACGAAATAAACGAAACACTATTGTATCTGACTTGAAATAAAAAGATTTAGACCTCATAACCGTGAATTTAGTATTAAATTATTGTCATTTGTTGGTATTCCAATATTCGTTATACACCTACGCCTTTTTCTATTACTAAGAACAATAATTACTTGAACCTATTGTATATTTTTTTCCCGTAAGTACCACCTACTGTCAACTCCAGGCACGTTAAAACGCAAGTTTTCTGGGCGCCTGTTAACGCTGAACAGAAATAATAGTGAACGTCAGAAATCAGAGACTTATTCAAAGGTATTGTTTCGTTGACGTCAACCGTTCACGGTCGGCAGTTAGTGACAAATCGCAACAATTCACGGCACTGCGAGTTTATTCCGTGTAGCAAACTAAATTTGTAATGACGTAACAATATTTAATAAAAATGGATTCGGATTTTATTCATTTTTAGTTAGCTATTGAATCAAAACATGATTTAAAATTTAGGTTTTAATTAATTCTATTATTATCTCATTATCTATAAATTTGGGAGACATTTTTACAAACCGGTCACGGTTCGACTAGTCTTGAACCGACTGAAATCGTACATGTAAATCCCGTTTGTTGTCATACCAAACGCATAATATAATTCAAATATAGAGTCGGAACTAATAAGAAATCGTATGATCTCCAGAGCACAACACGTTCTCACAAAAAACCTATGATTTATAGGATACATAAAGTCCATATGACCTTGTGAAGAACCGTATTATGCTTTCCTCAAAACACCACCTTGTATATGTCAATTATCATCCATGACAGAATATTACACAGGTGTCTCTAAATAATTAGCTATAGGTTGAGGAGCGCAGGCACCTTGCCCTAAACAGTTCACTTTCGGATGTATAGATAAGTTTAGTTAAATTTTCTATTTTACGCCCAGGCATCTATGTATTTTAAAGACAATCTGTAGGATTAAATAAATAAATAAATACGTATTTTCCTATTCTGAAAGTGTACAGGGTGAAACAAATTCAAGTTCCTTGTATGAAAAACTTTCTTATTATGTCCGTTACTGAAAATTGAGGTAAGTCTTTGTGGGTCAACTTTTTGAGATAACAAGGTACCACAGGAATGTTTTATCGTTTTTTGTTTTTGAGCTACAGACTAAAACTTCATTTTCGTTTATTTGGAAAATAACTAATATCTCGCTTATTATAAAAGATGAAGAAAAAAAATTTAGATAATTTTTATACCGTTTTTTCCTATAATAACGAGGTTAATTTTTTTCAAAACATATTAATTCTGGAGATATAACACAAGCTTAATATTTTTTAAATGGGAACATTATATGTAGAAAATACCCTCAACTCTTTCTTTATTTTATAAGCTTTTCAATTATTTATAACAATTCTACATTATTTTGTTTTAAACATGAATAAAACATGAATTATATTTTTTTTAGGGTGCAAAATATTAAATTTATTAAGATTTTAGTGAAAACATCAATTTCAGATCATCATTTGTTTATTTTGATTCTATATCTATTACCTAATTAAATTCTCAAAATTATTTTTAATCAATTATTTTCGGATTGTTTAATTAATTTTTTATCGGCTTTATAGTTGGCTTTGACACAATTCGAAATATGTGGTTTAATATGCTTTCTGAAGTTCACCCCAAAAATTTAATAATTTATATTTTATTGATGTTTAAAACAAAATAATGTATTCTTATTGCATATCATTGAAAAGCTTACAAATATTGTTTGTGTTATATCTCGAGATTTGTTAAGTTTTGAAAAAAATCTAATTATACCACGTTATTCCACGAAAAAACCATATAAAAATGAATTAAACATTTTTTCCATGTCTTTTATAATAAGCGAGACTAAAGACGATAGAAAATTCCTATGCCTATTAATGTTGCCTCAAACAGTTGGCCCATAAAGGCCTACATCAATTTACTTACAATAGCGTGCACAATATGATAGATTTTCTATATGGAACTCGAATTTGTTCTACCTGTATATATAGGTTGTTCATTTTAAATGAGCTATTATAGCTTTTGCTATCTCGGAAACCATAAGAGCTACAAAAGCGGTTAAATAGGCAAGACAAATTTAATGAAAATTAAGGAATTAAATTTCGACTGGTGGTTCACAAAATACTAGATGTAACTTTTTTATTTCTAAATAAAAAAAAATTACTCGCTCTTTCGTTAGAGAAAAATCCTAGTTTTAATATTTGTAGCAAAAATATATTTTACAATAATTACACTTGTTTATCCGTATTGCCACTACATGAAATTCCCCTGTTACTTCTAAACTAATGTTTATTTATTAACTGGACGTTAGGAAAATATCGATTGTAAACTCTAGTTTAATTCTTGACTAATGGTTAAGAAAATATCATTGTAAATAGAGATGGCATGATCGGGCCTTAAAGAAATAAGAATTTCAGAATTCAAACTTTATTATTTACATAAATAATATTCTGTGTTATTTCACATTCAAAAAGGTACTTATGTACGTATGTAAAACTATAAATCAATAAAATTTAAGTTTTCAGCCATGCATTTTTTTCTGAATAACAAGTTCTTGTAAAATTTGGCTTCTTATTCTGCACAATGATAACTTCGGTTCAGTACCTACTGTTGATGCTCACCCTAGACAGTTTAATAAATTCAAATGTTTCATTCTTATGCTATTCGTAGTTTTATATACTATGCATGTATGTATATAATCGTTGTTTAAAAAGAAAATGGAATGGTGTATTGAAAAAATATAAACATTTCTATTTTTGAAGGTTAGATATAAGATATTTTATGGGTACTGTTATAGAATTTATATTATTTTATTATTGATGTTGAATAATTGAATATGGAATGCAGTAGGTATAGTTGTGTGCAAAAGTATTGAGCCAAACTTATTTTATGTCTTGTAAAAGAATATATTTTATTTGTAATATGCCTACATAGTACACTACTGTTAGGAATGTTAATTACATTATAATTTGTATATTGACATATTTTAAAATTTATATTCATTATATTTTATAGCACAACTGAAACTGTGCGTGTTGAAAAATATCGAGCCAAGTTATTGTTCAGAGACTGTATACTTTGTTTTTCTTACCTCCTGTCACAAGGTAAGGATGGTATTGTCTGTTCAAAAAAGTTTGTGATTGTGTATGTGTGTTTGTGTGTGAGAGAGAGAGAGAGAGAGCAGGTGCGTATGTGCGTATGTGTGTGTGTGTGTGTGTGTGTGACAAGGAAAGGTTTCGCGTGAGGTACCCGGTTTGCTATCTTACTAATGTCGATAAACGAACAGGAATGGAATTATTACCAAATACAAGTTGACAAAAACATTGGCTGACAAATAAAAAATCTTGCCAATGAGAGCCGAAGAACTGTGTCTCGACGTCTTAAAGAATTGGAACGTATTAGACGTGTCAATGTTAGAAAAAACATTAATTAGTAGAAGAAATGAAATGGCGAGACTAAATTTTGGAAAACCCTTCATTTTTGGAATATAGTTGTCCAGTGAAAAGTACTATTTTCGGATGAATACATATTTTAGCATAGAACATACCTCCTCATGACACAAAAAGTATGCCCTGGGGAGAGGTTTTTCAACAGAACAACATGCTTCATAATTTTTAGGCCAACAAAAGTTTGAATTTTTATCAGACCATTCAAATCTCCGGATGTAAATCCAATAAAAGATTTATGACAGATGTTAAAAATACGTGTCGGAAAAGAAAAACAAGCCTGAATTATGGAACCATTTAGAAATGAATGGCAAAATGTACCACAAGACAGTATTACAAATTTAATTAAATCAATGCTTGTACAATTTTCTCCAGTGATTGAATCAAAAGGAATAATGATAATCTGTTAAATATGTAGTACAAAATCACAAATCAAAAAAGATTAAACCGATTTTTTTAGTACTTTTAAAATACGTAGATCTTTGGCACAAAAATCGTGAATAAGTTACCTTGGTAATGACGAATGGAACAACAAATTGATAATTTTGACATGTCAAAAAATTATTAGAAATATAAATTTAAATGAAAAAAATCTGATGTGACCAACACAAAACCTTCCGTCAATCCTGTGTATTATGTACAAATTCCATACATAAATTTTCTTGCAAAAGTTTCTAAATTTCCAGTAATAATATTTCATGCAAATGGCACTTGATACTGACATCTTCTTCTTCTTTAGCTTTTCCCTTTCGTCAAGGGTTGCTATTTTTTATTTTCTTCTTCCATTTTATTTTTTGGTATTTTATGATTCCTTTTCTCGGCAACTGAATTCCACACCCCTGGTAATAAATAAACCGCATGAAATAAGAAAATCATGAAATTTTGAATGGAAAATTATGACATTTGTCAGTTATGGACGTAATTAATAGCTGTCATTTTGACAACGAGTCCACGTTCGTATTTGCTTGCTAAAGTCAGTAGTCACGTCACTGCACGCGCACTACAAATAAATTTTCTTGCAAAAGATCCTATATTTCTAGTTAAATTATTTCATAAACAAACTATGCGAATTGCACTTGACACTAACATCTTCTTCTTTAGTTTTTCCCATTCGTTAGGGGATCGGTAGTTTTTATATTATTCATCCACTAATTTTTATTTTGCGTGTCTTCCTCATTCAGTTTCTTTTCTCTTCTTTCATCTTATATTTGGTCTTTCTATGTTTCTTCCACCTTCTGTTATAAGCTATTCATTCTTCCAATATACTCATCTTTCCTCATGACATGTTCAAACCAATGTAATCGTCCCTCATATCTTTCTAAAAACGTTCAACACTAGAGTTATTTCCCTTATTCTTTCATTCATTTACTTTTTAATGATACTGACATCTGTCAATTTGAATTACCTGAATATATTAGCAGTTTCCATGGTTAAGTTCGCATAGCTGGCTGATTTATGAAATTTATTATCTTTATAATTCTTTAACTGTATATTTGTTGAATATGAAATATAAAATGCAATCAAATCGTATAAAGAATAATATATTCTTTAAGTTATAATAAAATTTAACTGAATTTTTCAAGAAAAACTGTTAAAATCTTCAAATGAGGGTACTTCCGGTAAACCAATTATAACCAAAATCTAATCAAGTCTGCATATGGTTGTAAGGAAGAGGATTGCGTAAGAATTGTAATTTTTGGAATTCTAGTAGCGGAGATATCGTGTCCGAAACCGCGGTCACATACACACATACATACACACACACACACACTCACACACACACACACACACACACACACACACACACACACACACATACAGACATCATCGTAAAAGATAAAAGACAATACCTTTCTTACCTAGAGGTGACGGAAGGTAGAAAGAGCGTTTGTAAAAAAAATAATGTATGATATACTTGTTAAAAGTGATTTTATTTTCAAAAGTCCGCTTCACGTCGTGTTCCAAACTTCCTTCTCACACAATAAAATGTCACTTTTAACATTTATATCATAAATAAATATTTTGTTTAAGGTTTTAATTAGTTTTTTTATGTATTAATAACATGCAGGAACAATGAACGATTTACTTACGAAAACTAAATCTCTTTAAAAAAATCTGTTGTGCCCAGCACAATACCTTCCGTCAATCCTGTGTATTATGTATAAATTCCATACATTCCATATATTTTCTTCTCCCACTCATTTCTGTTTTACGTGGCATTCTCATTCAGTTTCTTTTCTCTCAAGTCTTCCGCAATACAGTCCTCCCATCTTATCTTTGGTCTTCCTCTGTTTCTTCAACCTTCTATTACTAAGCTATTCCTTACCTAAAGGTGACGGTGGTAAAAAAAACTTCTTTAAACTAAACAATTTCGAAATTGTGCATTCAAATTAACATTTTTTTTATTTGCACAATTTTTAATATTTGCACGAAAACAAAGAAATCTTTAGTAGTAAGTCAAGATTCAGTTATTGGGTATAACATAATGTACATTCTTGAACTTCACAAAAAAATATGGCGGACGTGTCTTTTACATGATTACTTGATGTGTCATTTTAGGTCACTGTCAAATTTCAAATCCTCATTTTTTGATATTTTTGCATCATTAGTCCCTAAGATTCGTAACTATTTGCTTCAGGGCTTTTTGAGACAGATAGCGACTTATTTGTCTAGAAAATCACTTTAAAAATGCTAACATAAGCGGTAAGGTGGGATGTTTACGCATTCGAAATTCAATAATAACTACGTAGTAACGCATACAGTTAATCAGAAACTGGTTTCACTAAAACGTGCTTTGCCTCGCCATAGGAAATTACCTAAAACAAGAACACACAAGCTTCAGTATACAAGTAGTAGCAAAAATATACACCCAGGGGTGTGCAAACTCCCCACTGTACCAGTGAGGTTTAGCATACTAACGAGTATTTCATGTAGTTTCATAACACATTAATTTCGGTACATTTATTTAAACATAGCGACGAGTGCATCAATCGTATAAAATTGTTACATTTAGTACTTCCAACTATTAGCGTGGGTTACGACTTGTTTACCGTTAATAGTGCTACTGTGACAGTCATAAAATTTTCTTCCATAAAGAACTGTATCAATTCTGTTTTGTGATTCAATTAGCAACAGTGTTTGTTGCAGTTAGTTGCAATATAAACAGGCTTTACATGAAATTTTCAAGTTAGAATACGCATCCTGCAGATTTTTTAAAAAATTATACAGAGCGATTTAATAAATTCGGTTAATAACTACAAATTTTACTCAAAGAATTTGTTATGTGATGGTACGAAACAATTGCATCGTTGAATTAAGAATTAAATCCTCTAGCGAATAAGTAAATAAAAAATATATGTTCTTATTTAAAATAAAAAAATCTGACGTGGCCCACACAATACCTCCCGTTTATTTTAATTTTTATTTGTGTAAATACTTAAAATTAAATTAAATTTAAATACCGGGTTCGATCTCGACCAACGCCAAATATTTCAAATTTTAAATGGCACAAAAATGACCCCTATGGTGCATTCTCCACGCCAGCACTAAGTGCTCGTGAGGTGACATCTTGTAAATGTCCGCACAATACAAATATATCATCATCGTTACCGAAATTTGTGTACAAAGCATATTGGCACATCCAGCAATGGGTAATATGCCGTGATGATATATTTATTTTATTTATTTATGCATCATAGTGGTCAATTTTGTGCTATTTAAAATTCTAAAATATTGGGCGTCGGTCGGGATCTAACCCGGTTCCCAAGATTCGCATGAGGTGACTCCTGTTAAACGCCCGCATGGTACAAATATGTCATCATTATAACCGACATCTGTATACAATGCAGATTAGATTACCTAGTAATGGATAATATGCCGTAATGATATATTATATATTTTTATTATCTTACCTATATTCCGACATATTTGCTTATGCTGGAAACTGTATTAAGTTCCTTTCCATATAATTATTGTTCTATTTACTATTTTCTTTTTAAAACGTTACTATTATTATTTCAAATGATTAGTTTGTTGACAGTGACGTATATCTATCAGTTACAAATATTTGAGATCTGAACTGTGTAACCATGTGTGTGAGTTGTGTTTAAAGCGTCGGCTGCGGGATTAAAATTATAGATAATTTTATAAATTTATTCATGAAATATATACAAAAAGTATTAATGCTAACCTATAGAAAATTTAAAAAACTTTAATTTTTATAATAACAAATCTCGAAAAAATAATATTCAAAGGTATTTTTTATAGAAAAACTATTTTGACCTTCCAGTAAAGTACCATTTCAGTGATTTACACCAAAATCTAATGGCTTTATCCCATATAAGAGTAATACAAGGTTTCAAAATTTTCTAAACGATAGTATTCGTTACACACATAGGTACACATAGACATCATCGTGAAAATGTTAAAATTGGATTCTAGGAACCTTAAAACGAGGTCATTTACCAAAATCGCGATATGCGATTTTTAGCACGACCCCTATACCTCCCGTACCAAGAGTAGCGGGAGGTAAAAAAAATTGTTCCAAATTTTGGGAAGCGCTGATATAATACATAGTATATTAAAGAACGAATGTCATAATTGTCATTTTATTTTGTGAAAAGGAAGTTTTGGTCACGTCGTATAGCCGTGGTAAAGTGTAAACGCGGGGAAACGAAATATAAAATACAAAAATTAATATTTCAACCATCTTATTGCATCTTTAAAAATATAATTAAAATTAAAAATTAATGTTTGATATGATTTTTGATAATATTTAAGTGGAATATTATCATTCATACATCACTTATAACATAAAAAATATGAAAGAAAAGTTTCATCCGAGAACCAACTTCAGCAAGAGTAATTAGACGGCCACCGTGTTCAAAGCAATTTAACGGATGCAAAGATATTACATTTCACAGGGAATCCTTTTTCCGGCCCGTCAGTCGTTGCCACCGCGATAAGACCGATGGTGGGCTTGCTTGACTCGAAATCAAACCGACGACCGACGCTTTTCTATTCTTCATCCATCTTCCTCCTGTGTTAGCGCCCGCACTATCATTGTTTCCTTTTTATACTTTTGCGCAAGAAATACTTACTTGCACTGCGATACCTACCGGTGATCTATGCTTTCAATAAGGATTTTTTTTAAATTTTAAGCGCATTATACATTCTATCAATGAGAATAATGATCAAATAAATTCAGTGCATTATATCTTGTTGTAAGGCTTAAGCTCGGGGAATACATATATGTATGTAAAGAGCTTTATATATTATGAAAAGAATATCTCTAAGGATTTTCATACAAGTACGAGTATGAAACTCACGATTATTATGCAATGTATATGTACCTATTCAATTTTAAAATTAAGAAATAAGTACACAGTAGTTTGGTACATGAACAAACGATGTCTACAAAACATAACGTAAGGTTAGGTTAATCCTTTATCGGTTAAAAATAAATCCCTAAAATTTGATATTGGCTGTACCTTATGCTCTAGGTATGAATTAGGATGTGTAAGTTAGTGTTGACTGAAATAAGGCGCAGTGTTAACATCCCGAATCATCGTGAATGGGCTATACAGATTCAACAAAATTATAAGAAATTAGTAAGTATTGGTATATGTTTAATAATGAATGTAAATAAAGAAATATAATGCTATAATATTTTGATTGGCGACTGTAAAAGACCGCCTAATGAGCACAAACTGTTTCAAATAGATTTTAAAAACATTTAGATCCACAAAAAAACAACATGAGATGAAAACTCATATTCATGATATCACATTTATTTTTTCGAACTTTAGGGGACCATAACTCACTTATTAATATAATTTTTTCACCAGATTTTCACCAATAATCTTAGTTTTATTTACACCATTACGTGAAATTATACAAAAGTGGAATAGCACATTTGGTAGTTGCACTAAAGAAACCATTATTCACAAACAGTTGTTGATGTGACAATTGGTTTAGTTCCTAGTTTTTTGAATAGGCGTCTTTGAAAAATAAAAAATCTGATGTGGCCAGCACAATACCTTCCGTCAATCAGGTATTATGTACAAATTCCATTCATAAAATGTCTTGCAAAAGATTATAAATTTCCAGTAATATTATTTCATGCAAATGGCACTTGAAACTAACATTTTCTTCTTCTTTAGCTTTTCCCATTCGTTAGGGGTCGCTATTTTTTATTTTTTTCTTCCATTCATTTCTATTTTGCGGGTCATCCTCATGTCAAAATTTTTATTCAAAATTTATTTTTTTGGTATTTTATGATTCCTTTTCTCGGCAACTGAATTCCACACCCCTGATAATAAATATACTACATGAAATAAGAAAATCATGAAATTTTGAATGAAAAATTACGACATTTGTCAGTTATGGACGTAATTAATAGCTGTCATTTTGACACGAGTCCACATATCTGCTTGCCAAAGTCAGCAAAGTCACGTCACTGCACTCGCCCTACACATATTTTTTTTGCAAAAGCTCCTATAATTTCCAGTTAAATTATTTCATAAACAAACTATTCGCATTGCACTTGACACTAACATCTTCTTCTTCTTTAGTTTTTCCCATTCGTTAGGGGGGCGCTATTTTTTATTTTCTTCTTCCACTAATTTTTGTTTTGTATGTCGTCCTCATTCAGTTCTTTTTCTCTCCTTTCATATTATATTTGGTCTTCCTATGTTTCTTCCAACTTCTGTTATAAGCTATTCATTCTTCCAATATACTCATCTCTCCTCATGACATGTTCAAACCAATGTAATCGTCTCTCTTATATCTTTCTAGAAACGCCCAACACTAGAGTTATTTCCCTTATTCTTTCATCATTTACTTTTTATTGATATTGACATCTGTCAATTTGAATTACCGTGAATATATTAGCAGTCTCTATGGTTAAGTTAGCACAGCTGGCTGATTTATTTTATAATCTTTATAATTCTTTAACTCCATATCTGTTGAATATGATATATAAAATGCAATCAAATCGAATGGGGAATAATATATTCTTTAAGTTATAATAAAATTTAACTGAGTTTTTCAAGATAAACTGTTAAAATCCTCAAATGAGGATACTTCCGGCTGACCAATTATAACCAAAATCTAATCAAGTCTGCATATGGTTGTAAGGAAGAGGAATATGCAAGAATTGTAATTTTTGGAATTCTAGTATTGGAGATATCGTTGACGACCCGGCGGTCACATACACACACACACACACACATACACACACACGCACATACGAACACACACACACACATACACACATACAGACATCATCGTAAAAATAGTAAAATCGTATTGTAAAGAGCCCGAAACGTGCTTATTTAATGAAAACTCACCACCGAATTTTTTGACCAAAGACAATACCTTCCTTACCTAGAGGTGACGGAAGGTAAAAAAGGTTTCTATATGATATGCCACGGGCACGGTCAAATGGGCAAGGACGACTGTTCGATGGTCAACAAGACGAGTGAAAAGTGGACGCTGGTATCTGGGTGATAAAATAATAGATGTATAGAATTTTGTACTAGGTTAATTAAATTATGTTAAAGTTTGTTTAGAAAAATTAAAGCGTCACTTTTAACTATTTCGCTTGCTGCCATATCTTCGCATTCAAAACGAGTCGCTTACTAAAATATTTCTGTAGATATTGTGAAAAGTATTTATGCCTTGAACCTTGAGTATATTGATATTATTTGAGATTGTTATGATCATTTCACGCATCCAAATGTTGACAATTATTATTTTTCATATTATTCTGTACAGGTAGAAAAAATTCAAGTTCCTTACATGAAATTTTTTCATTATTTCTCATAGTAAGCGAGATACGAGGTATTGTCATATATTATACAACAAGACGATTGAAAATTCTCGATTATACGAAACGTGTTGCCTGGAAACACCACGAGACCAAAGGTCGAGTGGTATTTTCATTAGGCAACTCGTTGAGTATGTCGAGAATTTTCTATTGTCGAGTTGTATACAGGTAGACTATATCATGAGTAAAAAATAAATTAAAAACTAAATAGTATATTTAACGTAGACCTGTGGTCTATTTTATTTTGACAGAAAGGTTAAACTATATACTACATAACCTATCTTTTTAAATATAGTTGTATTAGTATGTAATATTACGTTGAAATGCTCGTATTTCAAAATAAATGTTTGTATTTCAAATAATCTAGCAACAGTAGAGTTCCAGATTTGTGATCCGAATAATTATTTGTTTACTTGTCAAATTTTTACTTCCATAATTCCTTTCTGTCAAATAATAGATGCGTTCAATTATTTGTTTCGGTGCACTTGGAGCAGTCAGTGTGATTTTAAATGTCTACTTAAAGCATACGACGCACGATTTTCCTCCTCAAAGTGTAACTACAGATTCATTTACATTCGTATACTCGATACTGTGATCGAATGAAAAAGATCATGTCCGTAAATATAATTAAAAATGACATTGTCAGTTCTGTGTACATAGAACAAAATAATCAAACGCACTTATGAGTGAATATACGAAGGTAGGTATATTCGAATATACCAAGGTTCGTATATTCGTTCACTATGGATACTCAATAATAACCGCTGTAATACGTGGTAGCTAAGGAAAATCGCACATTCTTATTGGTTTATAACTTAATGAATGATATAGTCAAAATAAGCGAAAATCAAATTTTAGCCTGTAACTCAAAAACAAAACAAGATCTAAAATTCATTTGATGCCTATTAAAGTTTTCTTAAAAAGTTAGCTCATAAAGACCTACATCAATATTCTGTTACGTGCATAATAAGAAAGTTTTTCATATAAGGAAGTCAATTTTTTTCTACCCTGTACATTGGTAACTGAAAATAAATACACAAGTATATTTGCACTTTTTATTTTTCTCACATTTTAGCACTTACTAGTAATGAATCTGTTAGACACACGCGACCTCCTTTGTAATTTTTCAGACCACGACCTCATGAGATTTAAGATCTGTGTCCCACTTGCTTCAGAGTAACGTACGAGTACGTTGTAATTTGTAATGCACGTCACTTACGAGAGACGTCGCTTCACTAGCCACAAGAGCTTAATATTCCGGAAAACATATATTAACTTCAAGTACAAGATGGACGCTGTTAAAATTGCTACATTTTGTTACTTAAAGATGCAACATATGTACATATAAATAAACGAAGTGCAAAGATAATAGTAGATGATGCCAACAAACAAAGAATGATGTCTACAAATACAATGATTTCAATACTTTTGAGTTTTTACCAGCTCCTTAAATTAAAATTTAATTGTTAATACGTACCTGTGAAATCCTCCATTACGTTCTGTTATTGTATAGATCGTATCCTACGATGATCAATAACAAGTACTAAAGGCTAGTAATAAGCAATTTATGCTTTAATTGTCCCTTAATATTATTACTTTTTTTTCTGACAGCTGTCGTTTACACAGAAGCTTAAAAAAATAATCATTTTGTAATGTAATAGTTATACAAAAATACAGTTTTATATTTTTTACATAATTCTACATGTTTACTTTATACAATCTTATAATTATTATTTGGTCAAATTGTACGAATATTTCCAGAAATATTTTTCACTTGGCATAAAGTGGTTGGTGTGACGTGTAGACAACCTCCAAGATGGTACACCATGGGCAACGTTCTGCTTACGCAGAGCGGCTAATAGTCTACACAATTGGCGACCGAACTGGACATAATGTCCCTCACGGTCAAAATCAGAAATATTTGGAAGAAAAGAAGACACACTAGGAAGACAGAACTAGCCATTCCGGCAACGCTTCAATGGTTAAGTTCTTCAGACACAGAACTATGAGATTGCCTTTTATTGTATTACAATTTATATTTATATTCCTGTAGCCATACGCAAATAAATAAATAAATTACTTTTATGGAATTTGGTGGCTAAAGTTTGAAAATTTTGAAGAACCTTCTATATTATTTGAAAAAAAACATAAAGTCATATTTTTAACAGATTTAGCCTTAATATAGAGTAATCGAAGCGGTGAGAAGCAAAAGAAAAAGGTTCCGTTAATGATATCGAGAAATCAATAAAAACTGATTAAGGAATATACCCTTAACTATGACAATGGAGTCGCGGAACAGCCTGCATAAATTTATTTTTAGGTAATTTTTTCGACTCGGGTGTAGATTAGGCATCAACAAATACACAGAATTTTATATTTTCTGGGAAGAATTTAAAATAATTTACAGTGATGCTAAATATTTGCATTGTCATCTAAAATTAACATAGTTATTAAATTTTCAAAGTTAAGAAATTTTAATGTATTATTTGTCTTTCATAATATTGGTGCCACTTAAGCTAAAATGATTGCAAGGACAATATTCCCGGAATATTTTCCTTTTACATCCTACTCGGATTCAGTTGAGTTGGTTATAGACATTTGCCATGTAGGGACTCGGAAAAGAATAATTACTAAAATTGTGATATTTTGAACAACAGGAACAGGGAATTATTAGGACAGAAATATTTTTGTGGTGAAACAAGTGCTGTAGATTTTACTACAATTGGCTTAAGGCTTACCAAAATGTATTGTCGTATATACAATAATGACACTGATAGAATGTAATATACTGGCTGTTTCAAAGAAAGTATAATTTTTTAAGGGCATATAGTACTGACCAAAATGAATAAAAAAAATTTTACTCAACGTATGTCCAAGCATCAATAGTTTCCGAGATATAGGCAGTGAAATATGAATTTGTACGGGGTTTATCTCTGGTATCTCGAAAACTATAAGAGTTACGACTTCGATTAAATGAGACTTTTTGTTTAACTTTCAGAGGTCATCATAGATGTGGTTTTGTATTCTTACCTTCCGTCACCATTAGGTAAGGAAGGTATTGTCTTTGGTCAAAAATTTTGATAGTGAGTTTCTAATGAATATGCACGTTTTGGGGTTCCTACAATATAAATTTACTATTTTTACAATGATGTCTGTATGTGTGTATATGTGACGATCGTTTCGGGTCGCATAACTACAATACCACGATTCCAAAAATTATATTTTTTTCGTATTCCTCATTTGCAACTTTTAACAGTTTTTCTTGGAAAAATAACATTTACTGACGTTTAATGTTATTCCAAATTTTAAAGAATATATTATTCTCTATTGGATTGCATTTTATACTTCACATTCAGTAGATATAGACCTAAAGAATTATGAAGATATAAATATCATAAATCAGCCAGCAATGCTATCCATGGAAACTGCTAATATATTCAGATAATTCAAATTGACAGATGTTAGTATCAATGAAACGAAAATGAAAGTGTCTGTTGAGACAGATGTTGGGAAAGACACAGAAAAATAGGGTAAGGCATTAAAGGATAAGGGAAATGAATCGAGTGATAGAAGTTTCTAGAAAGATACAAGAGAGGCGATTACATTGGTTTGAAAATGTATTTATAAATATAACAAAAAAATAATTATCTTTTACAACGAAGACGAAGAAATATAAACTTTACAAGTATTCAATCCTTCAAAGTTAATTTGATAATTTTGTCACCTAAATAAAAAGAAAATATAACATGTCACATTTATTGCATATACAAAATAAATAAAAAGCAAAATAGAATTGTAAACTATAGATTTACGCAACTGACCTCAATGTTTATTGAAATAACCAACAAAGTTAAGATCCAAATTTTTGTCAAACTGGTAAAAATGTTAAATGATTATTATCGTGTTATTTATTTCACCGTAATTATTTAGCAGTTCATAACCGAGTGGTTGTTTGAGGCAAGTATAGGTTAATATTATCGAATATATGACTAGTGTGGAATTTATCATTCAATCGCAGTTTCGATGTAGTTTGCCAATCCAATATTCAACGACTACTATGGTCCAAGGTTGAATATTGTCCTTTAGTTATTGTAAATTATCTTTCATTAGCTCATCACTTTCGTCATATGAATTAGAATTGAAATCACTTAAAAAAAGCCATCAAAATTTATTTTGTTACCTATATTAAGAACTTTATTCGCCTGTGTTATGACTGAGATTTTGTCGTCAATAAAAAAAATATTATTAAATATGTATTTATCCGTACTAAAACAACATGGCCATACAAACAAAAGTTGACAAGTTCTTAAAACTATAGACCTACCATTAAAAGTTTGAATCATTGGATCAGATTGTTTAAATTCCTTTCTGTTAATATTTTAACTCCAAATTTGTCTGCCATGTTATAAACAACAATACAAAAACTACGTACACACAATATTCGTAACTTAAAATAAATACTCCTAAAACACTTTTACTAATAAGTTACATCTTGTCTAGAACTTCGTAGTAGCCTTTACAAATATGCTGTTTAAAGTAACCAAAATATTGTGGTACAAACTTACGTTACTGTGTAGTTGATATTTACAGATAATGAGAAAGTTTTGTTCAGAAATAAATTGTTACTTTTATCACAATAATTATAGTATATTTCACACATTAAGCGTATGAATTGTTATAATATTATTTTTTTGCTATTTTGAGGAACTACAAAGTTTTAGTAATAAATGTAACACTAGAAGGAAAGTTTATCAGTTATTGTGATATTTTACGACAGTAATTTTCATTAAAATTATTATAATGAAGATAAAATAAATTTGCTGTTAATTGTATGTATGATTTTTTCCGTGGATATTTTTCTTTTGGAAGTCATTTGACACGGCTTTGAAAGTAATGTAAAATTTGAAATGATATAACATAATAATACGAAAAAAACAGTTATATGTATTACTCGTGACTGATAATTGAAATTTAGTACGTGAAGAGCTAAATTTTGGCACCTACCTATCTACTTCAGTTACAAATGTTTCAATGGTTAAGTGTGAATATTAACCCTTAAAAAGGCGTGCGGGGCACTAAGTGCTCCAGTTGTACAAAATGTTGTGTAACTTTTTACTTCTCGCTAAGAGAGGTATTGGATTCATGCTAAAAATCGCATATCCAGATTTTAATGAATAATCACGTTTTAAGGTCCCTATAATCCGATTTTAACATTTTTATAACGATGATGTCTATCTGTGTGTATGTGTGTGTGTCGGTGGATGTTGGAAGGACGATTTCTCAAAAATTATAAGACTTAATATCTGTTTATCTACGTATTTCTTAATCGGACATTACTGGAAAGAGTTGAAAAAGTTTTTGCAGCAATTGGACTACCGGAAGTAATTAGAAGAGTAGGACAAAATTTCTTCATAAATAAAGTGGTGCGTTAATTTTGTCCAGGAGTTTAGAATGAATTTGAAATTAAAAAATCTAAATATAAAGAATAGGTATAAGTAGAATTTTTGGTGTAGAATGTAGGTTTACAAGAAATGTTAAATACAATACTTATGTAACCAAAAACGGAAGTGGCGAGACGTATAGTGATGGCCACAAAAAAAATCCTATTGTGTTAAATCGCTCGAGACGTCATTTAACCTATGAAAACTATGTTTGTTATCGTGTGCCGCAAACATTTTCAATTCACATTAGCTGTGTCTCAAATATGATTGTTACGAGTATTGTTGCGGGAATTGATGCGGCATTGTCAAATATCAACAAACATATACAATTTTTAATATTTTAATTGGTTTCCCTTATTTTTTTTATTTTTTTTTCAATTATAATAATCTAAATTTATTTAGTTATTATAAATATTACATTAAAATACGATAATGTTCAATAAAATTTGCACTTTTTAAAAAGGGTGCACAACGTGCTTCGCGCGTCCAGTTTTATTAAAAAAAAAATAACGCGCCCAGTTAAGGGTTAATTAATTTTTGTTGTTATCTTTATATGTACACCAAAGCAATATTGTATAATTTTTTCTTCAGAATTTAAATGTAGGTACTACCCAATCAAATATAAAAATAAAATAAAATGTTAGATGAGTTAGCAATTGAAATTGGCGCTTATTGGAACGGGGTCACCGAGATTAGTACTACCACTTGAAAGGACCGAGTTGGTCAAGGTTGTGGAAGGCATTGTTGAGTAGGGTATAATATTTTCTTGTTTTACTTTTTCAGGATTGCTTTTTTACTAGTGCAACTAATGCGTCGCTACCACTTTATATACTAGCCATTGTGAAGAATGTAGTAGTAACTAGGAAATCCTCAAGATCCATGAGGACTGTCTGATCGCCGAGTTGGGTTAGTTCACTTATTATCCTTATCCACGAGGAGGCGAACTAGCTCTACATCAATATTGAATGTAAACATTTATTTTTAAATAACTTTTCTACATATATCTTGTCTTGGCCATGGTATAATATTTGATTAAATTAATCATGTTACTAAAATATGCTTTTAGCAAATATATATAAAAAAAGTTTATTGCAGATACTTTTATCTCTAAATTCATAAATTGCCCATATAATCTCACGACTATCTCGCTTACTTCCTCAACGGAAAATAAAATATGAAATATAAATTTATGAAACTGTATATAAGCCTGTATATCATTTAACTCTAGATTAAGAGTTCATTGTATACAGTTTGTACCTCGTTTTCAACAAATACACTAAAATATTCCCTTTATAAACGACAAATATTTCCAGCAATATTCATTAAATTATACGAGTAATCTAGGAAATTACTAATAGATTTGCAGAAGTTAACAGTTTGTTATTAGTTTACACTGTGTGTATTATGGCTAGTTTCAAAATAGTTTCAAATCAGTTTAACATGTTAAACTAGTGACGTACGCCAGAACACTGTTGCCAGATAGAATTTGCAAAATAATTTCTATTACGGTTTGTTATTTGATTTACAGACAGTGAAAAAAAGCCTCTAAAAATAGTTTATTAATTTATAGCACAAATGATAATTTATTTTATACGAGTACAGGGTGATCGAAAAAATAGGGATAAATAGTTATTTTCGTTATTATTAACTGTAGACCAATAGTTTACATTACAAAGTTGGGAGCGATGTTAAATGTCACTTTTTTATGTAAAAAGTTCTTAACTCTATTTTCAGTTTCGCTGGAAGCAAAATTATCGTTAAATTAAAAAAAAAATGGAATAGTACCTATATTTTCAGAAAGTATTTTAAATTAGTTTTACAGAGAGGCTAAATGCAGTAGACGCTTGCTATTCCGAATCCCGAATCTCTCTAATCCGAACATTCCAGTAATCTGAATTGCTCGATAATTATTTTTACGTAATTATTAATTTTACAATACTATGATATACGATCGGGAAAAAATATTTGTATTTAATCTATCAAGTATGTTAATGACGGTGATTAATGGTTCAGACATTTTAATTGTTGAGATTATTAATCGCCAATTAACACTTGTATTAGTTACAATATTTTTTCGTTGACCGTATCTTACTGAAGTAGAAAATCTAATTTAATTCCATGACATTTTTTTAGGTTGGTAACGTTTGACACAAAAATTTTGACAATTGCTCAGCAATGGTATGTGGTATCCATGGAGGTATGAATAATATGGAGGTAGTATTTGCAATCACTAGTGAAGTCGCTTTTCAGTCTACAATGTGCCCATATCATTTTGAAATTACAAGGTTATGCTGTCAATTGTGAATTGCAATGTTTTTATACGTCAACGTTTGTTGGAGAAGCGTTTGCCGTTTGCCACTTTTTGATATATTTCGTGTTATATATTAGTTTTTCTTTAGACTTTTCACGAATCCCCACTACAGTGTGTCCTAATACCGTACCTGCGTCCGTCCCCACTTACCCATAGTTCAAGTTTATGCTCTCTCCATATTATTCATACCTCCATGGTGGTATCTATGGTTACCCGCTAAAATCGTTTATTAAAAAAATGTACATTAATAGGGGTCATTAATGAATGATTTTCTATAAATTAAGATAAACTATTAATAAGCGGTCAACGAAAAAGTATTTTAATTTTACTCTCTTTTGAATTTTAGACAATTCGAATTGTCCGAAATAAGTTTTGCCGGCATTAGTGATAGTACTATGTTGTTTTTAATAAACTGTCAATAAAATCATACTTTAATGCTAATCGACAAAATATGTAAGTACTCATCATAGATAACTCATGTGGAGGTCTAAAACCCTAATTCCAAAGTTATTTCCTTCGGACTGTACATACTTCTCTCAGCAGTCCCTCCATTGATGCGTTTTAGAGAGGTTTATTTAAGCAGCATTTTCAGCTTGGGGATCAGTCAAACTACAAAAGAAATTTTGTCGGGAGTGTAGAATCTAAATCAAATACAAGAATATGAGCTGGTGTTAAGTTGAAATTGTCATGCAATTGTCAGCTGGCACAGATTCTGATATCTTGAGTCGCACGACATTACGGAAGCGACGGAGAACATGAAATTGTCAGCTGACACATATTCTATCTTCAGCATAAGACCTCACGGAAACGGCGGAGAACATTCATATAGTAAAAATGCAAACTGCAAAAGCAAATTGCGAATTTCTCCGAGAACAACATTATAATAAAACAACAAATAACCAAGGACACGTTTCGCACTATTTGGTGCTTAGCAGTGTGGTGTAACCGAGTGAGTTGACTCCTGGGGTAGAGGCAACAACTCGATGTGCTGGCAACGAGTATATGATCTTTTGAGATGGTAGAAAGCCTGTTAGTTGATGAACTTTGTAATATTTTTTTGTAATGTTGTTTCACGGCGAAATTCGCAATTTGCTTCTGCACTTTGCATTTTTACTAAATGGCTTTAGTCAAAGCATCTCTCAGTAGATGGCTCTGTGGGTACTAACATACCTCTACAGGCATTCTACTATTGTAAAAGATCATTATATCGCTGCCAGCACATTGAGTCGTTGCCCTGCTCCAGAAATCCACTCACTGTGGACCGGATAGAGGCCACAGGTTACACCACAATGATGAACACCAAATAGTGCGAAATGCGTCAGTGGTTACTTGTTGTACTGGCCGGCTTCTTACGATGGTTTCATTGAAGTCAACTCAGAAGTTGTAAACATTGACGTAACTTTGTAATATGTTTATTTCCCATAGTACTCTTCGTAAAGTTTTGGCCTAGGGGTGTTTACTTTTACGTCGTGCTGCACCACTACACGTGATATAAAAAAATCAACATCACTGATATGCGGCAATGTTTAAAAAGTTTAAACCAATTCTTAATTTGTAACATGCCTCTTCTAAATTGTTTTAACTTGCAAATCGCCAACGTTGACGCAGAATTTAACGCAATCCCACTGCTCAGCTCACTATCTTATTTCTACGAAAAATGTAAATCAAATGGGTGTTGAGTACACTCCCATGATGACAGGCTGCAATTTATGTATATGCAAATAGGTACCATCTACCCCTCAGTTAATTAATAGAAAAAAATCTCATTCATTTCATTGTATGAAATGAAAGACTCATTAAATTAGTTTAACATATTCATTTCTCATTCACACGATATGTACTTGTATGTATTTGCTATTTATTATTTTCTCATATCATAGATATTTAAACTATTTGAATAATATTCTAGTTTAATTTCATATAGATTGTTTATGTAATTATAAAGTACAAATGTTAAAATTGGGAAACTTGAAACGGAATGATTTGAATTTTGTCATTACAATTGAGTGAAATTCCAATAGATTGCAACAAGAAGTAATTTGCATATGAATTTATTTATTTTTTATTTTTAACACATTATACCTGCAATAAAATATTTATTTTATATTTTTTTCGACTCTCAAAGTCAAGGACTGCTTATTAAGTAGCCTTACTTTTGTATATTCTCAATATAGCCAAATGCGTTTTTATTTTCAACTCTCACCACTTCGATATTCTAACGTCCAGTTAAATTTATTAAAATAAGCATTTTCGAATCAATTTCCATATTCCTATGACACTTAAAACGTTGCCGTCAATAATTCGCGTTGCATTTGTTCATTCAATTAAATTTACAATGAAACTAAATTTAACCAGGCCTTCGGCCCAATTCTCTAAGCAAAGTTGTTATTTTTAACAACTGATTTTAGTTGTTAATTTCAAGGTCAGTTGTTAATGCTCAAAATGCAATTCTCTAATTTAAGAGTTGTTAAAAATTAACAACTAATCGTTTAAATTCAGTCGTTAATTAGCAACTGCTTTTCGGTCGTTGCTAATACTTTTAACAACTAGTTCACAAACTATTTCTTTATTGTATTTATGATGGAAGTAGTAGATAACGGCTTTTTACTACATTTACTTGTAGCCGAAATTCTTGATCGTCAAGAAAGGTAAGAAAGATAATTTTGATTTAAATTATTAACATAACCTAAAATTTTCATTTTGCAATCAGAGAAATATTGAGACGAACTCATTGACAAATAAGGGACAATAGTAATCCCTTTGAAATGCCGGAACAACGCTTTATGAAAATATTCAGATTGGGAATTAGCCTTTGATCTTTATAATCAATTAAACAATTTTTTACCACAACCCACGCGATCAACTTTTATTCCAAATCACTTAAAGGTAAAATATTTGATAATTACCAGTACTTGTCTAACATTTTAGTTTATTTCAGGTGTTATTAGCTTTAAACTTTTATGCATATGGCTCATATCAAGGAGTCGTCGGCGAAGATTTTAATTTTCCTTGCAGCCAACCTACAGTTAGCAGAGTAGTTAGAGTAATAAGTGATGCGATTGTAAATCATTTGTTACAAGATAAAATTATATTTCCAGTTACACTTGCAAATGTTGCTGTAACTCAATTAGAGTATGTTTTATAAATTCTCATATTTTAATTTAATATCTTACATATTCTTGTAATTTTAGTTTTTTAAACAAATTTGGATTCCCAAATGTATTAGGTAATGGTTAAGTATAAATGCATAAATATAAATTCTCATTACTTTCTTTGCAATAGGATGCATTGATGGAACTCATGTTGCAATTATTTCTCCGCCTTTGGAACATGAATTATATCCTGGGGCGGCTTATTATAATAGAAAAGGCTATACTAGTATAAATGTCCAAATAGTAAGGAAAATTTCAGATTTAAATATGCTTATTAAAATAGATTTTTTTTAGATGTGACGCAAATTTAAAAATCACGTCAATAAATGCACGATATCCTGGTGCAACGCATGATGCCGCAATTTGGCAAATGAGCAATATACAGCAGCATTTAAGAAATAAATATTATCTTGGTGAGCTCAATGGCTGGCTTTTGGGAGATTCAGGCTATCCTCTTCAGCCATGGCTACTAACGCCAATAGTTGATGCCCCAGAAAATTCGCCACAACAAAGATATACAAATTGCCATTGCCGAACGCGAAATACCATAGAAAGAGTAAATGGTGTGCTAAAATCTAGGTTTCGTTGTCTATGCAAACACCGAGTTCTGCATTATTTAGCACCAACAGCAGGAAAAATTATTTCTGCTTGTGCTGTTTTGCACAACATGTGCATAGATCGAAATATATATTTAGAAGATCTTGATGATGAAGAAGATATTGAAATGATAGAAAATGAACAAATCGATAGGAATATTTTATTACAGGGGCAAAGAATTAGAAACGGGGTAATAGAGAATTACTTTAATTAACACTGTAGTACAATGTAACAAAAAAATGTATTTCTTTTTATAATAAAAAATATTATTTCGCAGTTTTATATTTATGAAAGTCAGCTGTTTTAAGCTCTTATCAAATTGTTTAATTCATTTCTTAGCAAATTGCATGATAGCTTCGGCCAAAAGTTTATTTGACTCCGCAACATTATTTAAGGAACTAGAAAGGGAATTTAATGATGTGCACAATTTTTCCGAATTATTTTGATATATTTTTGAAGCTGCATCTATGCAATCCAGCGGTCGTTGTTGGCGTTGTAGTGGACGTCGAGCTAAAAGTTTTTTTTTTTTGTTTTAATTTAATTAAAAAGTTATCTTTTTGAATGTAAGTTACCTTTTGGTTTAGGTTTCAAGAAAGTCCTTGATGACCTGGGGTTTGGGCTTGCACTAGATATTTTACCGGTCCCTTCATTTTCTTCGTAAGTGTCAACTAGAACAACTAAATTTTAAATAAGTTTCTACCAAGGAAATGATATAAAATTGCCTGATCCTGTTTCGGATATTTCCGCATAAATTATGTCATTATTCTGATTATTGGTTTGTGCTTCAACATCATCAATAGGTCGATTTTCTAGTGGTAGACCTGGTTCAGGTAGCATTGGGTCTCCATCACACGAAACCCAACCCAATATTCCCATTAATTTTTCTTCTAAATCGCTCAGTTCATTATTTTTTCCTTTTCCACCACCTGTTCCTTGTTGGGTCAATTTTTAATGAACGAGCCTTGGCTCTGACTTTCGATTTGTATTCTATAAATGTCTGAAATTTAAAAATGTTACTAAATTTATGAAAATAATTTATATTTTTTTATTTATTACTCTTTTCCATTGCTCCGTAGATTTAATTGCTCCTCTAGTAGTATTTAAAAGTTGGGTTAGATCCTTCCAATAACCGTCAACTGCAATTATTTCTTGTGGGGACAATTTCCCCAACACCATTGTCTTGTGTTCGTCAATAAAATTGACAATTACCGATAATTGTTCATTAGAACATCTTGCACCTCTTCTTTTTTGATTATTTTCCATGTTCATAAATGTACGCGTTCACATTTGACGTTTTAAAAATTAATCTTAAACGACGCACGTAAGAATCATAGTACGCATGCGCACTGAACTTGTGTATCTAACTTCATGTTTTATTTTAACAACCGTGGTTAAATGCATTTCAGCTAGCAACGTTGTTAAAATAATAATTACAGAATACCAAAAATGTGTAAGTTGTTAAATTGGTTGTTAAAAACAGAGGTTAAATATTAGTTGTTAAGTAACAACTGTACTATCCACTTTCTTAGAGAATTGGGCTGCTTAGTTGGTTAAATTAGAATTTGGAGTAAAGTTTTATATAACTTTTTTCTTGATTTTTACCTCTCGCTAAGAGAGGTATTGCATTCATGCTAAAAATCGCATATCCAGATTTTATTGAATAAGCATGTTTTAAGGTCCCTACAATCCGATTCTAACATTTTTACGATGATGTCTGTGTGTGTGTGTGTGTGTGTGTGTGTGGATGTGTGTGTGTGTGTGTGTGTGTGTGTGTGTGTGTGTGTGTGTGTGTGTGGGATGTTGGAAGGACGGTTACTCAAAAACTATAAGACTTAAAATTTGTTTAACAACGTATTTCCCAATCGGACATTCATGGGAAGATCTGAAAAGGTTTTGGTAATAATTGGACAACCGGAAGTAGAAGATTCTTGAAAAAAAATCTTCTAAATATTATTTTTTGAAAATTTTTCGTGGTAATATTAAAGAAAATTAAATTCTCTATCTGATACATTTAAATATTTTATTATATATTCCATAGATTTAGAGATAAAAGAAGTATAATATATAAAATAATCTGTTGTAATAAATTTGACAGCCGAAAGAATGCCATGAAAAATAGTTGATAATTTAAATTATTTGTAACTGACAGATAAATGTCAGTGTCAGAAATAATGAGTAATGAAAGAAAAATGTACTTGGAGAATCCCTTAATGCTTGATCTGTGACTATTATGGAGATGACAAGTCTAGGTTGAAGGACTTAAATTTGTTTCAAACATTATGGGACAATGTACACCAGTACTATAGACTAGAGTAACTTTGAATTGCGAAAAAGCTATCAAATTCTTCTCAAGTAAGTTGTAAATATTGACAAAATTACACATCGATATAAGAATAATCGGAGTGCAATCTATCCGTCACTTTATTAAAGGGAATTAGTGTTCTTTAGATATAACATGTATGAAAAAATAAAATGTAAAAGAAGATATGTAAGAATAGATGCACAATCCAGATATATACATTTTAGACCGCCCAAAATTAATGTTTTTACTAGAAGAATATGAAGAGAAAGTAAACAACGTTGTTCGAATTGAAAATTGCTGTTACCAGCCTAATATTTATATATGGTAAACTCTACTTTGTAATTTATTGTAACATAATTTATGGTAAAATATCTTCATGTTGAGACATGCTATTATTGAATAATAAAGAAGTTTATACGTCATAGATTTATATGAATATATTATTTGTATTTATAAAAATATTCTTTGCTTTATGCATACAGCCAGGTAAAATATACGGCGAGAGGTTATGTGCTGGCCACATCAGATTTTTTTTTATATCAAACTACATATATCACTTGAAATAATAATAAATAAACTAATAATACAAACTCATACATCTCATGAAAAATAAAATTCTTTCTATACTTGTTGCACAATGAACTATTTCTCTTCAATAAATGTTTTGTTGCAAATAAATGTTATATTTATTTAAATTATAAAATACTTCGTTGGGAATTGTATCTTCTATCACATTATTTTTCTAGTGAAATCATAATTTATGAGTATGTAACAGTTCTTTTGTATTTTCATTTTTCAACATATTTTTTTTTTTTGTAACATTCACCATTCATACTATAATAGAAATGAGTAATTAACAATAGTGGTTTTATTTTACTCAAGTTTTCAATTATCTTCAACTCTTCATTGTACAGGGTTATTAACAGAGATATTTGATGCTATCATGCATTACAAATAAATTCATTTCAGTCGAGTTAATATAAAATTATTCATATATCAAAATATTTTTTCTTTTTACTTTTCGTCACCTTTAGGTAAGGAAAGTGGTCAAAGATGACAAGTTTTTAGTGAATAAGCACGTTTTCTGGTCCCTAGGATACGATTTTACAATTTTTACGATGATGGCTGTGTGTGTGTGTGTGTGTTTGTGTATGCGTGTGACGATTTTTTCAAAGACGATAACTACTATTTTAAAAATTATAATTCTTTTGTATTCCTTTTCTTTACATCCATATGAAGAGTTAATTAGATTTTGGTTATAAATGGTCAACCGAACGTACCATCATTTGAAGATTGTGACAGTTTTTTAAAAAAAAAAACACTGTTAAATATCATTTTTTGACATTTAATGTTATTTAAAGAATATTATATTATCTATACGAATTGATTGCATTTTATACTTTATATTCAATGGGTATGGAGTTAAAGAATTATAAAGAAATTAAATTTCATAAATCAGCCAACTATGTTATAACCAGGGAAACAACTACTATATTAAGAAAATTCTAATTGATAGATGTCAGTGTCAATGAAAAGAAAATTAATGTTGGGAAGATACGGAAGGATAGGATAAGGAATGAGAGGATAAGGGAAATGGCTTGAGTAATAGAAGTTTCTGAGATACAAGAGAGACAATTATATTGATTTGGCCATGTCATGAGGAGAGATGAATAATATATTAGAAGAAGACTTAACAGCTTAGTAGTAGAAGGTAGAAGAAACAGACGAAGACCAAGGAGAAGGTGGAAGGGCTGTATTGCGGAAGACTTGAGAGAAAGGGAACTGAATGAGAACATTAAGTCAAATAGAAATGAGTGGAAAATAAAATTTGTATGATATACAAAATATTTACTTACCATCCACCGTGCACGGTATTTCCTGTAACCATGGAAACCAATTGTGGAATACCAGTTTCACTCACTGTGTATAAAATTTTGTTATTAATAGATAACTTAGAATACAGGTATTGAAAAATTGTATTTTGTTTAAGAAAGTATAAAGAATTTAAATTGCGATTCAAATGTAACTAAAATATATAACGAAAATAATATTTTTTACAGAATAAATGTTAATTAACACTATGCAAATTTTATGATTAGCGGCGGGAATAAATTTATTTAACAATAATTAAAAATACTAACACGAGTTTTCATGTAAAAATGTTTTGTTAAACTTCATGAATAAAATTAATATTAATATAGAAAATAGTACAGCGCAAGTAAAGTAACGTATAACTGTAAACAGTATTTTTATATACAGAATGGAACAATTATCGTTTTCACTATAGCAAACTTTCCTCGCATAAAGAATGCATAAAGAGATGTCGTTTAATTGGGAAATTATTAGTATTATTTCCTTAGTTTAATTTAATAGTGTAATTTCAATACACCTAATTGAAGTGTAATAACAGAAATAAATATTTCATAAAGTCAAACAGAATATAAAATGCTATACGAGTGTATTTTATATTTTTAAAACAATCGATTGATTTTTTAAAATTACTTATTTTTTCACTCATGGTAAAATAATAATAATACGAGGGTGGACTGAAAAATTTCTGGAATCACTGAGAAGAACTTGGTTTTACGAAAACCATCTTGTCGTTGTTTTGTTTAACTCTTTTTTATTAGGAAGGAAAGACGGGAACGGAGATCAAGACCAGTTGGATGCTATCCTTGGGAATACTACACCTTCGTTTTCCACAGTGAGTTTTTGGGTTTCGGACTTTAAACACACATCTGTGATGAGCCACGTTCAGGTCACGCAAAATCGGCTACCACACCGGAAATTGAAGATAAAGTCCATGATATGGTTCTGAAAGATCGCCGAATGAAAATGCGTGAGATTGACGAAGCCATAGGAATCTTTTATGAACATGTAGTTCATATTTTACATAATGATCTGGGCATGAGAAAATATGAGAAAAATGGGTGCCGCATTTGCTTAGTTCGGAGCAAAAGCGCATTCGGGCACGAACTTCAGCCGAAAATTTGGAACTGTTTAAGAAAAATCCGTTCTATTTTAAAAGACGTATTATAACGATGGTTGAAACTTGGATACACCACTACACTCCAGAGATGAAAATTCAGTCGGAAGCATGGATTGGACTTGGTGAGTCGGCCCCGAAGAAAGCAAAGTCAGTTCAATCGACAGGAAAGGTGATGGTGTCGGTCTTTTGGGACGCCAAAGGCATTCTACTAATTGAATATCTTGATAAAGGAAATACTGTAACTGGATAATACTTATGCCGCACTTTTAGATAAGCTGAAAGCAGCAATTCAAAAGAACGCCCGGGAATGGCAAAGAAAAAGATCTTGTTTACCACGACAATGCGCCAGCTCATTCAAATATTGCTCAACTTATAATATATATTTTTTACATAATATCTAGTGATCCATGTTTTGTTTTCAGAAAAACAAATACGTAGATACCTGAATAAGTAATAGTTACAATCATACCTAGAATTGAATAGAAATATTTTACTATGACTACGTAATACACAAACCGCTCCTACCAACAATAGATTACCCCGAAGCAAGACACATGATTTATTAGATATCAACACGATTAAGTGGAACTCTCCCTTAACTCATCATCTTTCTTTATGTCATCGACTGTATTAATAAAAATTTCTTTTTCAAATTCTCTTATTAATGGTACTTCCAGAATGCTTTGATAAACAAAACACTTATTTTGATATATGTAAATATGGCAAATATTCAAGTTATGTGTTTTAGTCATGTTTTATTTTAGAATAAAGTAAACCAAGTTACACACGATACATGTAACGTTTTTTGTATATATTAATAAATAGCCTTATATTTTCATTTTATTTTAATTTTATTGACTGTTGTTGACAGTAATATTACCGTACGGATACAGTTATTACTTAGTTACCAGTCTACTGTTGTATAGTTGTATGAAGTGATATATGAGACTCATTATAGAATAAAGTTTTATGGGACTTGCGGCAAAGGTTCCTTGAGCCAGGTGACCGAACCTGAAATTTGCGTACTCTGTACTAAATCTGTGTTACTATGTTTTTTTTCTAATATGCAAATATTTTTCGCAGTTAATAAATGTAATAGTCCGGCCTAGCGACTATTGTGTATTTGTTTTTTAGTAATTTTTTCGTTAAATTTGTAGTTTTGAGTTTTTCGTTAGGTTGAAGTATTTATGAGACAGGGTAAAATTATACAAAAAGTCTCAAGGTTAGAGCTTTTGTGCAGAGCTGTAAGTTTTAAGAATTATTTGTCCGTTACTTGGTGTTCCAGTGAACACTAATAAGATTTCGTAATAAACTGGAAACTGTCTCGAGTTTGAGAGTTACTGGTTTCTACCCTTACAGAGTATAAAGTCAGAGTTTTGGCTTTGACTTTTGTTTTTTTGTTTTGAAGCCTGTGGTCTTAGTGACCGCTTGTTATTGTTGCTGTTACTTGTTGTCTGATTGTCTTACTTCGTGTACATTTGTTGAGCTGTGTGTTTGCTCATGTAACTAATTGTATTTAATTTGGTATTATTCTTTGTGAAGCGGTAATGAAAGATTTGTAGATCGACGTATACTGCTTGAGATTGATTTTATGAACTAGAGATTAAGAACTTAGAGTTTATATGGATTCAATTGATCGTGCTGTAGTTTTATTTGTTTTACATAATTTTATTTGTTCGCGGAGAATTATGAAAGATTATATAGTTTTGTTATTGTTAGAAATACATATTTGTTTTGCCTCATACCCATTTCCAGCGTGTGTCTCAGTGACCGTAGAACGCGTGAGTATCAATTTAATTAGTGACACTACTCAAATTTTGATTGATTGATTTGGTTAACCCGTTTGCCCGTGTGTTTCTATCCGAGGACTTCTAAAATACAGATAGTGTTGGTAGCGATTTCGTTACCTTTGACTTTAATAGTTTTTGCATTATCAAAATTAGTGTTTGACTCTCGGATTATATAAATTTTCATATTGTGCAGGACTAAACAGTGTTACACGCTACCCATCTCGATCACATATTTTTGTTTTCACTACCCTACCTGTTACACCTTTTGGTAGTTACCGGTGTGATATAAAAATACTGTTAGTATTCCTGTTGCATGAACTAAAATGGTGTATTTGTTGTATGTTTTTTTTATACAGCCCATTTCTTGATGCTTCCATGTTCAAATAATTTATAAGTCGTGACCGCTAAGCTACATAACCCTCCGCACAAGGTTGTAAACCCTTCATAAGTAAGTTTCATATATCGCTTCATAAAACTATGTAAACAAAGGCTTAATATCCTGAAACCGGTAAAACGTTTCAATAATACGGCGAGTAACAAGGGTTATACAATTTTAACTGATTTCGTATGTAGTACACCTGTATTTATGTACCTACATAATATTTTAACCTCTTTATCACATTATTTTTAATTCACACAAATTCTTGTAAATCCGAATAGAAAAATAAAGAGTACCTATAGAATGGGAAAAGAAAATATAATGAGCGTAATTTTTTTAATTCATGCCTAAAATTAAATAAACCTTATAAATTATATTTGTGTATTTTGAGTAGTTACGCTTTAAAAGGGACCAATTTTTTTTTTAAAAAAAGTAATACTTTTGTAAGATTAATAATAAAAATTTCCAAATTCTACCACCCAAAATCAATCACACTCTGTATATAATGTACCTAAATTTCACGTAAATTATTCGCACTAATTAACAATAAACTATTTTCTAATCCACAAATTAGTCAACATTGGCACAATAACTGAAGCAACTTTAATCAATATCTCTAAACAATTAATACGAAATTAGACACGAATTAGTAACCACTAAATCATAGTTCCGGCATGGCATAACTTGCCATCTGAATATCTCGTATCTCTTGATTCCTGACATTTCTCCTTGTCAATTTCGTGTATTAATATTTGCTACTAATAACTCGTGACGCCTGAATGGAATTCTATTTATGTCATCTGATGGTATTACACCAGAGAGCAAAGTATCTTTATGCTGAGTGAGCGACACTATTCAATGCCATTACAATGAACGGCGCGAGATATTATCGTTCATGGCCTTTACATCCAAATGCAGGATAATCTATCGTCGATGGATTTCTGTATGGAACCTACGCAATGAAGTCTTGGAAAGCTTATCGAAAGCGTGAGTTTTATCTTGAATTTCTCTACAAAATTAATATTTAGGTTCAACTTTATGTTCAGTATTATGGGGATTTTGAAAATTAATAACTTTAAAACAAAATTATTATTATTATTATTTTTATTATACGAGTACTTCGCATGATTGTATAGGTAGTCTACGTTTTTTTTTTTAATGAATAAAAAATGAATTATTACATTTTTAGAGTGATAAAAATGAAAAATATTAAGAAACAAATGAAAAAAATCTATTACAGATCTTCATTTGTTTTATTTAATGTTAGTTTTTTTTTAACATACTTTTCTAATATACCGAGTGTTGACCGCGACGCAGGGACATAGGATTTTAACATGCAAAACCATACTTTAGTAATTTCCTGCTTCCTTAATTATTTTAGGTAAAAAAGCTTGAAAATAATGTTGCAGAGAATAAAATACTACATCAGATTCAGAAACAAAATTATTCGTGCTCTATAATCGCGGATATTAGGCGTTGAAAATATCAAAAATCACCCCAAAAGTAGCGATAGCCATGGAATTAAAACTAAAAATTAAGAAATGTTAATGATTTATCTGTCAAGCTAGGTAAATTTATTTTTATTATTTATAGTGAAAAATTATTTATTTAAATTAATAAATAATTGTTCACGAGCAGATATTACAAATAATACCTAATTAAAATATATTAACCTAATTTGAAAGGCAAAAGCATTTTTATGTAAAATAATTAGGGAAGCAAAAATTGCAAAACTAATATTTTACATGTTAAACTCCTAGTTCTGGTGTCACGGTCAACGCCCGGTTTATAGGTACTTCAGGAAGTCTATTAAATCACATTTCTTCGAGGAGAGCTAAATATGACGCCAATACAATATTAATTAACCATTGTGAATTTAATAGATAAATAATCAAAATACATATAAACAAATGATAATTCATAATTCATGTTTTATTCGTGTTTGAAACAAAAGAATGTAGACATGTTATATATCCTTGAAAGCTAATAAAATAAGTAAAAAAATGAGGCATTTTCAATATATGTTCCCATTTAAAAATATGGAACTCGAGCTCACACGTAATCCTTTCTTTCATTAATCCATGTTTGAGGTGTGAGCCCGCGATGGATTGTTTGTGTTATAACTCGAGAATTATCAAGTTTTAAAAATCTAATTACACCACGTTATTCTATACAAAAATCTGTATAAAATGTATTTATACATTTTTTCTTTATATTTTATAATAATCGAGATATTTTCAAAATAAGCGAAAATCAAGTTTTAGTCTATAGTTCAAAAACAAAAGACGATCGAAAATTCCTGTGGTGACTATTCAACTTGTCTCAAGAAGTTGACACAAAAAGACATACATCAATATAATAAGAAAGTTTTTCATATAAAGACCTAGAATTTGTTTCACCCTGTACAGGTGTCCCAAAAACGCGATCTGCATGGGGATATCGAGATCTAAAAGAGAGGTTAAGTTAGACAAAAGTTGTCCCATTAGGAGAATATTTAGTGTAAGTTAGAAGCTCTGATCATGGTGAACTTAGTGCTTTACCAACTATGACAACTTTCACTAACTGGTGGCCGCTTGGATGGTCGCCCATGAGTATATTGAGGAGGAACACATACACTTGGTTTTATGATGAACTGATGAACACGTTAACTACGGACACAAACATACTTTGGTATTTAAACTAATTGTTATTTACACATATTTATTTGTACCTCCCGCTACCCTTGATAAGGGTCGTGCTAAAAATCGGATATCGAGATTTTGGTAAATGACCACATATTAAGGTCCCTAGAATCCATTTTTAACATTTTCACGATGATGTCTGTGTGTGTTTGTATGTGTGTGTGTGTGTGTGTGTGTGTGTGTGTGTGTGCCGATCCTCTTTACGCTCTAACTCAAATAGTGTCGTTCAGAAAAATTTTAAACCTTGTATTTCTACCTTATTCTAATATGGAAAGAAGCCATTAGATTTTGGTGTCAATCGGATCGGAAATGGCACTTTACTTGAAACTCAAAATAGTTTTTCTTCAAAAAATACCTTTAAATATTATTTTTCGGAATTTGTTATTATAAAAATTAAAGATTATTCCATTTTCTACAGGACTGCATTAATACTTTTTCTATATATTTTATGGATAATTTTATCAAGCAATATAAAAATTATATCTCGGAGCTTATGCTTTAAACACAGCTTCATGGTTACACAGTTCAGCTCAAATGTATGTAACTGACAGATAAATGTCACTGACAAAAAAATAATCATTTGAAATTAATAACAGAAAAGTTTTCAAACTAACTATTGTTCTGTTTACAATTTTGTAAATAGAACAATAGTTACATGGAAAGGAACTTCAGATACATAATTTCTAGTATTAGTAAATATGCAGGTATGTATTTAAATAAAAAAATATATTATCACGGCATATTACTCATTGATGGGTGTGCTAATCTGTTTTGTACAGACATTTCGTTAATGATGATGACATATTTGTATTATGCGGGCGTTTACCAAACGTCATCTCCCGGATACTCATTTCAGGCGTGGAGAGTGCATCACAGGGGTCAATTTTGTGCCACTTAAAATTCTAAATATTTGGCGTTGATCGGGATCGAATCGGGTTCCCTAGATCCGCAACCAAACATCAGGCACGCGGCAATGAGACCCCATAGGTATGTATCTAAATTAATAAAACATAAATGGCGGGAGGTATTGTGTTGGTCACATCAGATTTTTTACATTGTGACGCTGCTCCTGTTGGTGGTGGAGCCATCGTAGTTAAGTCCTCTCTGTCGACAGAGTTCCGTTTTGCTTGGGCGGCGGTTGCTGAAAAACAGGATGGACTGCCGGAAAGCTTTCGCGAAGGAAGGCCAAGGTTTTCATGATGAAAGCACGTGTTGTACTTAATCAACTAATTTATTCACGTTATACAAAACAAATCAATTGAAATAACTCTTATTAAGAACTGTGACTGACTGTGCTCAGACTATTATGGGACAGAGCTCCCGCGATGCGGCAATAGCCAGTCTCTGACGGTAGTAAGTAATAATGAAATATCATATGAAAATATTATTGTAAGAAAAATTAACAAAATACGGCCGAATTCCTCTACAAAAAGTATTGGAAAATTGGACGGCGGCGGTTAGCGACACACACACACACACACACACACACACACACACACATACTTTATATACCCGAGATTTTGCACATTGAGAAAATCACGCATATTTTAAAGAAGGGTCATTCAACAAAAAACTAATTTAATAAAAATTGCAACATTTGCAGACAGTCACAGTTTGCTTTATTATATAATACAAATATAACAGACATTATAAATTAATATTTTATAATAACCATGTTTGAGCATGCCATTGGCAAGCGTTTCTCACTTCTCTACGGTAAAACATAACCAAAACAGCTGACTGTTCTAGCGGTCAAATAAATGTACATAAAAATGTATAATAAACCGTATCTATAAAAAATAAATAGTACAGCAAGAATATATAACAGTGTACAACACATGGGTAAGTCAAAAATACAGTCGTAAATATCTGAATAGGTTATGATATCAGCACAAGGTGATTTCTTTCCAATCTACATAGTTTGTGGCTGGCTACAATAATAGGTAAATGCCTATGCAAGGTTTAGCAGGGTTCAAAGCGCTCTACATTGTAGGTTTTTACATCATAATAGCTGTGATACGTCAGGCAATGACATATGGCCACAAAACTACACGGAAAATTGTATTAATCCACAAGACACCTATGGCAACAAACTGAGACGAGGTATATAACGTCACAACACTAAACTTATTATTATTGATTACACTAAATACAATTAAACAAATCAACTAAATAGTTTCGTTTTACATTGTAATTCAGCTTACTAGCGACTAGTACGCGCTCAAAACCAACACCGACTTGAGATCATAAGACCGATTGCTTAATACAAAACTGTTGTCATCTTCATGAGAGGAATATGTCAGAGGAGATGACTGGTATCATATGGCATCCATATCGTTCAATTTTAGTGAATCAGTTCATTTTGCTCCGCTCAGTAAAATGAGTCGTTCATTCGGAGTCGTTCGCTTGAACGGTTATTTTCAAACGCGCAAGCGCACTTCATGTATGCTGTACTGCTGTGCTCACTTGCGCGAAGTGTGTCGTATGAAGCGTGCTCCGTGCTGTATTTAGTTCAGCCTTGAATATATAATATCAATAAGAATGGCAACGAAATGTATAAGCTTAAGAATCTGAGATTGACGCGCGCCATCCTATCTCAAATTGTAAACTATTTTCAAGATGTTGCCACTGTACGAACTAAAGAGCCGTTCGTCCTTGGCTCACCGAAGTGAGTCGTTCAAAATGAACGACCTATTCTTGAACGACTCATCACTTGTAGGCTTGCAATAACTTCTGGACTTAATTGTCAACGAATAAATGTCTAGTCCGTTGCCATTCAGACTAAACAATCAGTTAATGGAAAATGATAATTATTTCCAAACAAAATTTTGACTAACAGAGATACAAGTAAAACAGAAAAGAGTGGAAGAAGAAAATCAAAAATAGCGACGCCTAACGATTGGGAAAAGCTAAAGATGTCAGTAGCACGTCCAATTTACATTGTTTATGAAATAATTTTACTGGAAATATAGAATCTTTTGCAAGAAAATTTATGTATGGAATTTGTACATAATACACATAATTAACGGAAGGTAATGTGCTGGCCACATCAGATTTTTATATAATAATTATAGGTAACATAACACAATCAATTATATGTACCTCCACAGAAAGAAGAATATTTTCTTTCTTGTGTTTTCTATCTAAACCAAGAGTCTCTCATGAGACATTTCCTCAGATTCTTCAAGAATAATCATTATAAATTAATTCTTATTGGATACATGATATGTTTGAAATAATTTTTTATCTTTTAATAAATATTTTGGCTGAAATATATCTACTTAACTTCGTCAAAGCCACTTGTTAATTTATATATAAATATATGTTATTATTATAAAGAACTCAAATTTATAATCCAATAACAAATATTTAAAACGAGATGGCTCGCCCAATGATACTTTCTTAATGTATATGTATTTATTCAATTTTCTACAAATATGCATTTTCAAATTTAATAATGAAGCAGATGATTAATTATAAACGAAATGCAAAATGTACTAGTTTATTTAAAGCTTGAAAATTATAACATTTCGAAATATAAACAGGGTTATATTTTCAAAAAAAAAAAATCATTTTGTTAAAGTACTTGCTTCAACAGAACAGTTTCTGCTTGAAAACATTTAACAGAGCAAATTATTTTTATTTCAAACGTTTCATTTTTCACTGCAATTAAACTGCATTTTGTAAATTACTCATTTATATTGCAGTATTTAGTAAAACAAGGAATGTCAAAGGAACTGTTAATTAATTTATAATATGTATATAATCATCAATAACCATGGGGTACATATACTTTTGCATTTGTGCGGCCCTAAAACATTGCGCCACTAAGTCCAGAGACATATATATGGTTTACTGTAGCTAGGTTGGATGTTTATTTATGGGTATTTGTTAAGTTCTTTTAATAGATTTATAAGTTTATTTTGTTGACGATTTTTTAGTTACTTGATAATAAAATATGATTAATATCAGCAATGGAGAAATTAGAAGTCACAATGCGGTGTACTATTTAAAATTAATTTTGAATAAATGTCTTGGGATTTAACCATTGATTAAAATATAGTCTTCATAGGTATTTTTTATAAAATTTCGAAATGCTTTCAATGGAACCACTTTTTTATATTAATGTTTCTTATATTAAACAGTAGATTTTACCTTTTCATTTTACGCTGTTCTGGTAATCGTTCGCCCTTTCACTCCATATTTCCTAAATGTATGGTTTTGATTGATTAGTGTTTCTATACAAATACGTTTTAATTTTAAGGTTTCGTTACGTGTTTTAATAAATTTTTCATATATAAATGTTTTTATGATACTTATTAAATAAATCAACAGTCCCCTTAAAAAATTGACCTAGGTACCTACTCTTAGTTTAAAAACGAACTGTAGATAAAATTTCATAATTTCATAAGCTTTTGCAAATGAGACTGCACAACAACTTTTTGTACATACATGACCTGATGTAAATATTAAACGTGCTTCCCTCTTGTTTAATTTATCGTTATAAAAATGAAATAAGCCACTCTATAGAAGAAATAAAAAAGATATGCCAAAAAAATTATCCTATATACGCCGCGGGATTATTGCGCCGTGGTATTAATCCAGAGTTACACGAGCAGTATTATCCTTAGTGAGGCATTAATAGATAATTCGATTTTACGGAAAATAGTTAAATGTTATCCCTGTTCTCCAATAGGGAATTTATTATCAGCGTATAGAAAGCAGGGGTGCATTGTATGCTTGCAGGTTTAATGGCAATACTTCGGTATATGCTATTCACAAGCAATTATGGTAGGCGACGTAAACGCGACTAACAAATAGTTATCCTTTTCATTTTATTTCTACAGTTTTGCCTTTTATTTTATGCAATAACAATATCCCTTTTAATTTAAAATACTTTTTAATTTTGCACTTTTCTCAAATATTTTGTAATATTACTGTATTATATATGGATATTGTTGAATTCAGAAAAAAAATACTAAATCGAATAAGAAAATTAAAAAAATAGGTTGCCATTTACAATAAGAAAGTTGCACCCCGTACCTTGAGAACCACTGGCCCAAAATAATTCTTGTTTCGCTCATTTTAATAGTCTTATAATATAGAAACTGTTTGCTTATTTAACCGACCTCATAGCTTTTATAGTTCTCGAGATGGTAATAGTGTACCACTAAAAATGAAGACTTTGTATATAAGGGTAGTGGCGAAATGAACATAGATATTTAATGAAGAATTTTAGTTTTATGCAATTTCCAGCTCTTCTGTTCATTTACTGGCAAAAACTGTAGGGTGCAAAGTTGTCCAGAATTAAATGTTGAATACAAAAACTTTTCTTTTGTTTCTTATTATAACATTGGTTTCAACACAATTTTAAAATTCCGATTCATTGGTAGCAAAAGTTATGAACAATAAACAAGAAAATATATAATACGAAATTTTGGATTATATTTTGTTATCTTCTTCCTCAAAATTTTGTTAAAACCTCCTAGCTAAGAAGTATATCCGGTTTTTCATAGTCAAAATTTGATATATTGTTTCCAATAATATACGAGTTTTAAAATGTAATCCTCTTTTTAAATTTTAATATTTAAGCCTTTATATCAATGAGAACAACATATTTGATTTTGGATAAAATTAATAAATCGGAAATGGTACTTTACTTGAAGCAGATTTTCTTGAAATAATATATGAAAATGTGATCCAAAACTTTTTAAATTTGATATTTAATATAGTTTTTCATTAAAAATTGTTCAATTTTACCCAAAATCTAATCAACTCTTTATATAAATACAAAAAGCTTAAATACGGTAAATAGAATTTTTTGGTAGTTTGATATGAGAGTTATCGTGGAGGAACAAATCGTCACATACACTCACAAAGACAGATATTATTGTAAAAATAGTTAAAACTTGTTGTGGGCACCCTAATTTGTGCTTATTCACTGAAAACACACTATCGATTTTTTGGACCGAAAACATTACCTCCCTTACCTATGTACATCGGTTGCCGGGAGGTATAAATGTTATGAATATATAAAAAAAAATATATGAAACAAAAAAAATCAGAAAAAAAACATATTTTTTACAAATCCTGGTTGAAGAAATTTCCAGAGATTTTTCAAAGAAATAAAATAATTCCCAGAATAAAATTTTCAGCGCCCCATCATTATACAGGAGCATAATGTGTGTGTGATGAGACTACAATATTATGAATGAGTTTGTTTTGTATGTACCTATTTTAGTAACTGTTGGACAAGAGTAACAAAGCACAAAAATCTGTTGTGGCCAAGAAAATACCTCTCGCCACTTCAGTTTTTGGTTACATAAGTATACGGCGCAAGCAGGCAGGTGATATTGTTGGCCTTGACAAGCAGACATGGGGGCCAGTGTAAAAATGCCAATTATTAATTATGTACATAGATGTCAAATCCCAGAATTTTTCATTAAAAATTTAAAGGTTTTCTAAATTCACGTAGTTAATTTGTCACCAGGAGTGTGGAATTTGCTTGTCGAGGAAAATAAAACACATGGAATTGGAAAGACAAAATTTAGAATGAAAAATTATGATATTTCACGTCATTCTGAAACGGGCCCCCATATCTGCTTGTCAAGGCCAGCATAGTCACATGACTGCTCGCGCCCAATTGTATTCAACATTTCTTGTACACCTACTTATATATATATATATATATATATATATATATATATATATATTGTCCTGCTCTTCTAATTTTTCGATGTTTCCAATTCATTGTCGGTATTGACAGTCTTTTTGCAGGGTATATGCAATATACGTATGTATATATATATATATATATATATATATATATATATATATATATATAATTTTCAATATTTAACTATTAATACAATAAGAAATAATATAATATATGTACTTCCCAGAAAAAGTCTTCAGTAATGTCTCTGGATTTTTGACACTGACATCTGTCAATTACAAACATTTTAATTTTTCCTTTGGTTTCCATGACATTATTGGGGCTGTGAGATTTATTATAACAGATTATTATATACCTTATAATAATAATAATAATAATAATAGTAATTTATTGTAAAAGGCTTGGCCTATACAAGAGAGGTTACAAATTTGGGAGGATATGTTTACAATATATGTATTTATAGTTATATACTTATATAGTTACATTGTTGTTTGTTTGTATATGTAATTGCCATTGTAACATTTCAATTATTCATTGCAAATGCTCTTATTTGGAGGGCTGTTATAACAAAGTTATAGATGTCATACATTTTGTTGATGGGTAGGGGATACAGGATAATCCTGAGGAAGTTGTCTTCGCTCGTATGTTGTTGTAGATGTTTGATCAGGAAGGCTTGGCGTGGTGGCTCGTATATAGGGCATCTAATGAAGAAGTGGTACAAATTGTCAGTCTGTAAACAATTGCATATAGTACATATATTATTTAGATTAAATTTGTGTGCCGTTCCCTTTATATATATTTGTGCGGTATGTCGTGTGGAGGCTACACGAATTTGGCTGATGACTTTAATAACATTTATGTTGATCTCGTTTTCTAGATAGTTCAGGTTGCTGTCAGTGTGTATTTCTTTATACTGCGTACTGTATGTCGATTCCGCTATTTTGTTTATATCTTCGTTTCGTAGTGTTTCTGCATATTTTTCTATTAGTTCTTTCCCTGTGTTCTCTAATATGATGAAGCTTTGTTGGTTCCAGATATCTGTGCTGTTTATTTTTTCGAACATATTTTTAGCTTGTGTTGCCCAGTTGAGTTTAGAGATATTTTTTTTTATTGTTATCTAATAGTAGTAGTTTATTGTAACATAATTTTGGATATCTGTTATTGTTCATAAGGAGTAGTTTTTTTGCGTATTTCAGAACTGAAGCAAAGACAGTGCCTTCTAATTTCAATTGTTTTGTCTCTGTTCGAACTATGTAGTTGGGTGTGCATTTAGGCCAGTTAAATAGCTGTTTAAAGTAACCAACTTGGACAGTTTCTATATCGTTTACGTACTGCAAACTGTAGATTTCGGCTGCATATAGTAGTGTGGGAAGTACTACCGTTTTATATAAATGTTTTCTGGTGTCCCATGATTTTGTCTTCGTTGTGGCCATTAAGTTTTTGACAATTCCTGTTGTGCATCTAGCTTTGCTGATCATAACGTCTTTGGCTTGCTTAAAGTGACCTGAGCTAGTAAAGATTATTCCTAGATATGTGTATTCCCTAGTCATTTCTATTATGGAGCCTTGGCAATGGAAGTTTGTGATAGTAATAGGTGGTCTACCTCTGAAAAATTGCATCACTTTGGTTTTTTGGTTGTTAATGGTGAGATCATTGTTGTTGCAATAGTTTTCGAGACATTTTAGTTTACTATGTACATCGGCAGTTGAGTTGCATAATAAGACAAGATCGTCTGCGTATAGCAGCATCAGTATATCGGTACCGTGATTAATATATATTCCTTCTGAGCCTTGATTTCTAAAAAATTGTTCGATATCTGCAATGAAGAGACTAAACAGAAGTGGGCTAAGTGAATCCCCTTGCAATACACCTCTGTTTACTTTTATAGGGTTCGATTTTTGCTGGTTTGCATGCACAGTGATAGTCACATTACCGTAGATGTTCATAAGCAGTCTGACTAGTTTTGCGCTTACTCCAAGCTGAAAGATTTTGTTCCAGAGCTTTGTATGGTTGATCGTATCAAATGCTTGCTTTAAATCTATAAAGATGGCAAATGTAGTGCGTTTTTCAATAAGGCGTGACTGTATTATCGCATTTAAAGAGAATATGTTGTCTAAACAGGACCTGCGTTTTCTAAAGCCGCTTTGAGCTTCAGGAAGAATACTAAAACTTTCTGTCCATGTTTCTAGGCGTCTTGAGATTATTCCTGTTAGTACTTTTAGTGTCGTGTTTAACATGGCTAGTCCACGATAATTGTTTGGTGTGTTTTCGTCCCCTTTTTTGTAAACTAATATTAGTGTGTTGTTGCAAAGTTGTGGCGGCACAGTTTCTTTATCTAGACATTCGTTTAAGAAATTAAGTAGCGTGTTGAAACAGTTGCTCTCTAAAGATTTTAAAGCTTCATTTGGCAATAAATCAGGTCCTGGTGTTTTACTGTTTTTTAGTAATTTTAAAGTGTTTTTTAGTTCACTGTTGCTTATTTGAGAATCTAAATAGGGGTGTAAAACGTCTGTAAATTGTGTGTGTATCGTTATGTTATGTTTGAATATGTTTTTATAATGTGCCTCCCACTCTTCTATGCTTATGGGATTTGTAGTTTTCTTCTTTATTTTATATTGTTTGTACACTGTCCAGAATTGTTTATTGTCGCGTATATTGTTGATGCCTTCTTGTGTTTTCATGTAATGGCTTTTCTTGTGTTTGCAGAGTATACTTTTGTACTTTTTCTTGTCTTCAATATATTGGTTTAGTTTGTTATTATTTTTTCCTGTCTCTTGAAAATTTGAAGTAACTCCTTCTCATTTGTTTTTTACTCTCTCTGCATTCTTTGTTATACCACGGTTTATTTATTTTTGTGTGGTTGTATGGTTTTATAGTGTGGTAGATAGATATTTCTTCCGTTGCGGAATAACATACTGCTAGTAGTTTTTCATAGTCGTTGTTATAAGAATCTGTTATTTTCGTAATGTGTTCTTCGGTTTTTAGTTGAAATTCTTCAGATTTACTTGGGTCCCATTTAATTTTGTGATATGGCTCTGCGTTGTTTGCTTTTCGCATTTTTCTGTGAGTCTCCATGGTATTAAGTATTAAGCAGCACAGTAGGTGGTCTGAGATGAGGATTTTATTTTCAACTCGAAAATCTAGTATGTGCTTGATGCTGTTAGTATTAATCCAAGTTAAATCAATTGTGGACTGGCCTATTTTACTGATGAAAGTTTTTTGGGCTGGTGTGTCGCTTTCGGATCTTCCATTAAGGACATAAAACCCTTCGCTCTCCATAGTTTCGACTAACGCTTTTCCTTTTGAGTTGCTTTGTTCGTCTGCTCTTCGTGTCGGGTTTAATTTGGATGAATGAAATATTATTTCTTCAGCCTGGTTTAAGTTGCCTATTTGAGCGTTAAAATCTCCTGCTACTATAATTGGGTGTTGTGAATATTTGTCGTTAGTGTCTGTTATTAGATTAGAGAAAAGATCTATTATTGTGTGAAAATCATAGCTTTGTGAGAAGTAAGCAAAAATTAATATTATTTCTACTTTGTTTTCATTAAATATAATTTTCGCAGCTATCCAGTGAGCTGATTTTTCTAACAATGTTGTTGTAAATTTTTCGGTTTTAAAATACATGGATAGGCCGCCAATTGCTCTGCCTCGGCTAGCGTCTCTTACTGCAGCACTATGTAGATGAGAATATTGTTTGAGGAAGTTAGGGTTAATAGCAGTGTTTCTTTCTTCCCTCCAAGTTTCACATACACATAGTACGTCAAACGTCTGCAGATACTCTATCTGTGATATGTCTAATAAACTGAAGTTTTTTTGCCCCTGCATGTTCCAGAATCCGATTGTAGTTGGTGCCATTTCTTCTTTTTGGATTTCGTTTTTGTTTTTTATTTTTTTGTGGATTTCCCTGGAGTGTTTTGCGTTCTTGGTCGTAGTAGGCGGTCCATAGGGCCTTCTATTTTCTTGACTTTTGCTTTGCCGTTTTTTGGTAGTTTTCTGGTATCTGTACTTTCTGTTTGTTTCCTCATGTTTTCCGGTTTTTTGTATTCTGAGATGGTTTCAATTTGATGACTTTGTTTTCTTTCTGTCTTTTCTTGTATTTGACTAGTTTCTGGTGCTTTTTCTTCTTCAATATCCGACTCTTCCTCGTACTCTTGGATTTCTAGGTCTTCGATTGTATACTTTTCTCCATTTATTATTAGGTGCTGTCCACTGATGAATGCGTTATCTCCGGCTGTTCGCGCAGTTTTGAGATGTGGCAGCAATTTTTTCCTCGTCTGCATTTGAATTGAAGTGTAGTCTTCATCTATATAGATATTGTTCTCTTTAAATAACTTTCTGTTTCTTAGAATTTCACGTTTTGTGTTTAGGTTCCACAAAGTGATTGATATTAATCGTGCCTTTTCGTTTTGTTTTTTACCGAACCTGTAGGTGTTTTCTATATCTTCATTTTTTAAGTTTATTTGCATGTTTGAGAAAAATGTTATTAGTTTTTCTCGAAGTTTTTGTTTAGTCTCTTTTTCGTCTTCTGACATTCCATAGATGATATGGTTTTTAATTTTTGCATGCATCTCTAACTGATGTAATTTGTTGTCTTTTTCTTCGATGGCTTGTTTTAGTGTTTTGTTTTCCTCTTGTAATTTCTTTACCGTTTTTACTATCTCTTTGATTTTTAAATCTGATTGTTGTACCAATTGCTTTATCTCAGAGACTGCCGCGTTCAGAGCTGCTAAATTTGCGACTCTGATTTCTTCTATTTTGTTTAGAATTAATGTCGTAGTGTTCTCTTGAGTCCCATTCCCACCGTTCTCGATATTCTCAATATTCTCATTAGTGGACATTATTAATTTTAGCTCTGATTATGTTCGAAACGCGATTACCGGTACAATGGTTTGCAAGTATCAGTTATTTTTATAATTTTTTTATTATTTTATTTTTATTTAGTTATCAGACAGTTGGAAACACTGATCCAAGCGCGCCGTGTAGATGTCCTTGTACAAGTGCGCTACGCTACGCTATGCGATTCTCGACCGTAGTGGTTTCACTTTGTGTTATTGTCTTGATTTATTTTTTATATTTTTAGTTCTAAGCACTCGATTTGAACTAATAAAACTCACGCACTGTGCACCGCACTTTTTAGCGCTTCTGTCTTGAGCAATTTTTATTTCGCTGCAAATACGCGTGTACACACTATCACTCCCTATGTACCAATCGATTATTATATACCTTATATTTCTTTTTCTCTAAATCTATAAAAGATATAATAAAATATGTATATGTATCATATAGAGAATTTACTCTTCTTTAATACTAGCAAGAACAAAAATTTTCAAAAAATAATATTTCGAATTTTTTTAAGAATCTGCTACTGTCGGTTGTCTAATTATTAGAAAAACCTTTTCAGCTTTTCCCAGTATTGTCAGAATGAGATGAGAAATTTTTGCATATACATAGATACTTTTATGGATTCCTATAGTAGGACATTACAGAAATGTCTTTGAACTTAAAATAAAATAAAAAATAAATATATCATCACGGCATATTACTCGTTGCTTGTTGTGCCAATCTGCTTTATACACAGATTTCGGTAATAATGATGACATATTTGTACCGTGCGGGCGTTTACCAGGCGTTACATCACGGGCACTCATTGCTAACGTGGACAGTGCACTTAATATCATAATAATATTTATTCAAATAGTGTTTCACTTTATTCCACAAATCGTCTTCCTCTGATACAGTAGAAAGAGAATAGTTACATATTGACAGAATTAGGAATGAAATAGAGTGAGAGAAAGTTCTACAGATTATATGAAACTGGGATGGCAAGTTGAATATTCAAGCTGATCTAATCAAACAGAAAATTGAATGTAGTGAACAATTTGTGATTTTATTATTCGAATAGTCTGATTGGATACCGTATTGTGACGTGCCATACATTTTCTGTTTTAAAACTTGCCAGGAAAATCTAAAACGTCGAATGAATCGAATGTTTTCCACATGGCAGGCAAGTTGTAACGTTTTAAATTAAAATTTGTTTTAAACTGGAAACAAACACAATTCCGTTTTGTGAAATTGAAACTTGTAAACAAATACAAGCATTTAATGAAACTTTTATTACTTCATAAGTAAACTTACATGGCCAGGACAAAAAAGTAGTGACCCACTTAATTACCATAAAATTTTATTTATTTGTTATTATGTACCAAGAGGAGAAGGTATAGTTTGTCGGTCGAGAATTCAGTTCGCAATCTAGGTCCGAGATACTGTAAGCATTCAAAACCAAAAATTGCACTGCACGACTCGAGGTGCATATGAGATTTTTCTATCATATAAAATTTTCTAGAAATGAAATTAAGTAAATTTCATTTTGTACACACATCTGTCATATCAATAATTAATGAAAGTTTGAAAGTAACGGTTTAAGAAATTGCATTTTCATTTTTTACCCTAGATACCCAATGAAATATTTCAACCCGCTGCCTATGGTAACTACCTCTTAGATGTAATCTGTTACTGTCAATAAAACAACAACAATTGTCATATTTTCGTAGTAGGTATTTACGATACAAGTACTTTAGTTACAAATGGATCAGAATAAAATATAATTGCAGCGAAGGTTTTAAGATCCGTGAGTGACTGAAGATGCTTTACGTATATGTATCGTACAATATTGTATCTACGATAGAATCTAAACCCCGATAACTTTAAAAAATACTTTTATTAATGAATTAGAATTGCAATATTAAATGAGACGTTTATCATGATAACAAAATATTCATCCTGGTTATAGTTTTGCAAATTTAGTGTGTTTAATAGTATATTATTGTAGCGTGCGTGACCCAACGCCACTGAACGAGCGTCTAGGCTTGTCGATGACGTAATCGGGCAAGTAACCGGCGTAGTAAACAAACAACGTCTCTAACTGTTTAATTACTTCCGGGCTCCTGATCCTTTTTATTCGATGTTATTATCGTATAAAATATGGAGAACACTCTAGAAAACGACGCCGAAATATATAAACCCCGTTACAAAAGATGGCTGGGCATTCTGATATAGACACGCATCGTGAAATGGACAGTTAGTGATATAAATAGTTTACGGTGAAAGAAATTTCTTACCATACGCATGATTTATAATTTGTTTGTTGAAAATGTTAACCGGCCGAAATAATATGAGTTTGGGCTCGTAAATGTTACAGCCCTGATGTAACCATGGAGACCAATTGTGCAATGTTGCTTTAATTTATTTATAAAATAAAAAAAGTTATCATTGACCTCTGACTGACAAAGAGCTGGAGGAGATTGACCAAATGTGTGTGAACATGAGCACATGACGAAAAACGAAAATTTTGCTTCTGGAAATTGCATCCAGAAATGCCTATACAGGGTGTTAAAAAAAGTGTAATTTTTTTTGAGGATATATAGTATATACGAAAATTCGAGATATTTGAGACGAGATCTCGTAAATGCGAGATATCGCGGCATTACTAATTACTATAAATAATAATACAAGCACACATGCATGTAAATTGTACAAACTTAAAAAAATTGGCAATAAATAAAATTTACATGACTGGGCGCGCTGCAGGCAACACACCGCAAATTCAACCGGCTTTGAACCTAACTCATGTAACAACTGAGCGGGGATGGCATATGACACCAAATTTGTCGTTAGGTGGAGTCCAATAACATAAAGGAGGAATACCTAGACGCACAATATTACAGGGCTGCCCATATCTTAGTTTTTATAACAGTAAAATGTAAATTTGAGGCATTTTGCTATCAATATAGATCAAAACCTTTAAATCATATAATATACACGCACATTTTGTTACATTGATAGAAATGCAAGTAATAGATTTATTTTACAAAAAAATTCAATAAACTATATATTTTCCTTAATCTATGCTAGTAACAATCTGTCAACAAATTTCTTTTGTTTTTTGTAACGATTCAGAAGCTACTAAATGTAATGCAATAAAATTTCGAAATTATTTATTCTTATAAAAATAATGTTTATTTAATCCTTCTAACATGTTTCTTACTTAGGTACAAGATCTTGCAACCTTCTGGTCTGTTCACTCAATATACCTATGGAAACCGGTGGGCGAAAGCACTGTGCGAAGTGCATACCTTACTTTTGCCTACTTCCTTTCTCATTAATGAAATTAGAAATACACTGCAATAGATTTTATAACATTTCTTTTTTATTTATTTATATAAAAATTTACTTTGCAAATATTGAAAACAGAATAAATTGCAGTATAAACGGCACAGAAACACACAATATTAATAGTATATTAAAGAACGAGTTTTATAAAACCTGTTTTTTTTTCGCACTCGTTCAAGTTTCAAAAACTCGCCTGGCGGTGTACGACAAAAAACTTATAAAATGAATCCCTTACAATTTTTTTTTATTTTACGTCCTTTATACATAATATATCAAAATTTAAAAAAAAAACTGCTACACAGGTCTGGTCTTTTCAATAACTCGAATATTTTAAATATAAAAAAAGTTTCAAACGAAGTTTATTTTTAATTAAAATTTATATACATCTGCAGCCGTATTCATAGCAACTTCATTATTCCACACTTATTCCCGGTATAACTATTCCACCTAGTTTCAATTTAAAACTGGTTTAACACTTCGGTATTCATAGCAACGTTATATATTTTAAACTTATTGGTTTAACTATTCCAGATAAAACATTTGACAACATTGTATTTTTATTCTCTTTGACGTGTTTTTGTGGAAAACCGGTACGAGTAACAGGTAAGTTTTGATCTTTAACTACAATTTGCTATCTTATATTAAATATTAAGCAACATTTTAAAATTTTAGTGGTATTATAAAATGACAGCAAAAAAAGAAGAAATCCGAAAATTGGACGGAAGAGGAATAGAATTCGTTATTTGAATTAATTAAAATACACGGCAGACACATAATATGTAGATAAAAATTCAAATAAAAATAAAAAAGATAAAGCCTGGAATCAAGTTTATCTTGACATGTCATAATCATTCTCACTTTCTTAAGAATCTAAAAATTAAAAAAAAATGTAGATTGAATCCTTTAAAATAAATTTTACTAACCTATATATAATAATAAATATCCACAATCAATCTTGAAAAAATTAGGTTAAGTCTGTATCTGTATGCTTTAACTACGGCTATCTGTAGCTTTACGAGCGCACTATACTAATCATGCGCAGAACAACGCGGAAAATTTAAAATTGACAGGTCTTAAACCAACTAGTTTAACGATTTATACTCAGTACTTCTTGGTTTAAATCTATTACCTGTTGGTATAAGCTAAACCTAAACATAAAAGTGTTATGAATACGATTATTTGTTAAACCTGGTACAAAAAACAAGTTAAAGTTATTCCGGGTATAACTATTACTATGAATACGGCTGCTGAAGTATAAGTTTTTCTACGGGATGTTCCATTCCATTTTTGCGCAATAGTATGTAACTTTGCATTTTCAAATGAAACACCCTATATATTTATTCAAATTAGAAAAGTAATTTACTAGTCAACAGTATAAAAACAATCATATGTTATATTATGAAAATATACAATGGCGTATGATTTAAATAATACATCTTTATTAAACACAGAATACTTCACATTTCATTATGTTTACATTACACCTTTCAAAGTTAAACACAAATTTATTAAAAAAGAACAGACCGATAAATTGAGTTGGTTTAGGAAATTTATTCAATTATTTGGAACTCAATTCTTACATTTGTTTCTACGAGTATGTTAGTCCTAAAAACTTATCAAAACCCCCTAGTAATAGAGAATAAACATATATTTCTGATTATTGTACATATTGAATATAACTGATTGAAAATTTTATGCTTTCAGTTTGTTTTGATGTTAGACATTTCATTTGGCACTATCAATACCAACTTTGTTAAAAGCTTTTCGATACGCAATTTGGTTTCTTATTGACTCCATTGTGAACGCAAACTATAAAAAAATAATTTGCTTAACTTTTGTGAAAATTTATGTTAACACAAACTATAGCTGTCTACGCTGATTTACATTCCGTTTATAGCAATAAACCAAGTACATAATAGTAAATACCTAAATATTAAAAATATTGATATTTTCTAACATATAAAAAGCAGAATTAAATTAATACAGCACGCGGGAAGAAATTCAAATGCTTACTTGCGTGCCTTTGCATACTCTGCTATGCTTCCTATGCAAAAAATGTCATACTTGTGAGAAAAAAAATTAGTTTCATCATTTGTATCGTAGTATATAGTCATGGAAACATTAGTATATACAACTAATTTTCGTTTGGTGCTTGATAGCTAGAGGACTTCGCCCTATGGTTACAAAATGCATATCTGGAAAAATCTAGCATTTCTCTCCCTTGTGTGTCTTTTGGTTTCCGTGCCACTCTATTGAAATATTTAAATTATCTTTTGTTTTATATTTTAAATGCATTTAAAGTTTTAAAATACTTAACACCGTACGTTACATTTTTATTACTTTCTCCGAAGTAACCAATGTTCATTACAGTGAATGAAGAAAGTTCTATCAGCACAATATGCTGAATAATTTACAACATCGGTGCTACATCATGGAAAACCGTAAACCTTTTATAGCCTGCTCGCTTTCGAGTACTCGGAGATGGCATGGCAACCTTAAATATTCAACAGTTCAGCAGCCAGCGATTGTACGCTACGCCTTGCGAGTGCTTTCTTCAGCTATAAACCTTATCCGATGGACAGTGCCCCGCTTGTTGGAGATGACGATTCTAAAAGATGTTTGCCAACTGCCGAATGCGAGTGTGGAATACATTGGCGTGTTTCCTCCCTAGTTTGCTTGATATTTGTAGCAAAGTGATATCCTTTGAATGCAAGAGGATGTCATAAATTATAAAGTGGTACATGATATGATCTCTAGGGCTTTAAAATTAATCAGATGCAATACTATGTGCTGTCAAACAGATACCTATGAATTTTGCATCAACTATTGGTAATTTGATTTCATAGAAATGTTAAGATTTTTTATTTTTATTTATGGCCTGCTGAGCAAATGATTTATTGACAAAATGTTAAAACGTAAATTTTCTATTACTACCGCGATTAATAAAATCGGATGTGGCCAGAACAATACCTTCCGTCAATCCTGAGTATTATGTATGAATTCCATACATAAATTTTCTTGCAAAAGATTCTAAATTTCCAGTAAAATTATTTCATAAACAAACTATGCAAATTGAACTTGACACTGACATCTTCTTCTTTTTCTTCTTTATCTTTTCCCATTTGTTAAGGGTCGCTATTTTTATATTTTTCTTCCACTCATTTCTGTTTCCATGTCGTCCTTATTCAGTTCCTTTCCTCTCAACTCTTCCGCAATACAGTCCTCCCATCTTATCTTTGGTCTTCCTCTGTTTCTTCAACCTCCTATTACTAAGTTATTCATTCTTCATCCAATATATTCTTCATCCCTCCTCATAACATGTTCTGTTAAAATCTGTAATAAAGGGTACTTCCGGTTGACCAATTATAACCAAAATCCAATCACCTCTCCTTCTGGATATAAGCTTGAGGAATACAAAAATAATATAATTTTTAGAAACGTGGTATTGCAGTTATGCGATTAAAAACTTTCGTCACACACACACACACAGACAGACACAAACACACACAGACACACATACATACAGACATCATTGTAAAAATGGTAAAATCGTATTATATGGACCCTAAAACGTGCTTATTCACTAAAAACTCATCATTGAATTTTTTGACCAAAGACAAAGAATATAAGATTAAGGTAGATTATATAAAGTTTAAATTTTTTTCTGAACGATAATATTTGTGTTAGAGCGCAAAGAGGATCCACAAACACACACACACACATACATTATCGTGAAACTGTTAAAATCTCGATATGCGATTATTAGAACGATCCCTATACCCCACTTACCAATGCGCCAAAACCAGTGTGTTTAACTTAACGACTTGTTTTCAGTGCGTTTATAGACTCATAAAGACGCAGAAATAGAAAAATAATATTGCGATGATTGCTCGATTTCTTCTGGAGAGGTTTTCAAAGTAGTTGTATTTTTTTTACGTATCAAGCATTAATTACCTTGTGACATTTATGTCATTTGTACAAAAACAGACAAAGCAACGAATTCACTGAAGTATTTTTAATTTTCGTCAATATGCAACAATCTTAAAATGTACTCCACCTAATGTCCTACAAATGTAAAAAATCTGATGTGGCCAGCATAATACCTTCCGTCAATCCTATGTATTATATATAAATTCCATACATAAATTTTCTTGCAAAAAATTCTAAATTTCCAGTAAAATTATTTCATAAACAAACTATGCAAATCGCACTTAACAATGTTTTGAGTGTCGTTCTCATTCAGTTCCATTTATCTTATTTTTGGTGTTTCTCTGTTTATAGAGCCTTCTATTACTAAGCTATTCATTCTTCTTTCAATATATTCTTCATCTCTCCTCATGTATGTAATCGTCTCTCTGTATCTTTCTAGAAACATTTACATTAGATTCATTTCCCTTATTCTTTCATTCCTTACCGTATATTTCCGTGTCTTCTCCAACATCTATCTCAACATCCTCATCTCTACCACATTCATTTACTTTTCATTGATACTAACATCTGTCAGTTTGAATTATCTGAATATATTAGCGGTTTCCATGGTTAGAATAGCTGGCTTATTTACGAAATTTAATATCATTATAATACTTGAACTATATACCTATTGAATATGAAGTACAAAATGCAATCAAGTCGTATAGAGAATAATATATTCTTTAAGTTATAATAACGTTAATTGCCAATAAATGATATTTAACTGCGTTTTTTCAAGAAAAACAGTTGAAATCTTCAAAATAGGGTACTTCTGGTTACCCAATCGTTACCAAAATCTAATTACCTCTTCATATGGACGTACAAAAGAGGAATATGGAAGAATTATAATTTTTAGAAACGTGTCCCTACTCACACACGGTCACGCGCTTGTCCCACTAGTCAGCGACCGGCTGAAAAGAAGGCGCCAAGCAGAGGACAGGCAGAGAGTCAAGAGCTAGCTCCTCTCTACCTTTAACCTACAACGAGTTACGAACCTAGCTCCAGTTCCACTATCAACACTAGAGTGAGTTCTGACTCAACTCCTCACTACTCACTACTGGCCAATGTGCGGTCGCCGCTTCACTGACCCCACGACTCGCCGCAGCGAATCAGGCTGCGCGCTAGCACAGCGTGTACCGCCAACAATGGGTCTCGTTTCCGCCCCGGCCCGCTCCAAGCCGACCGACGACGACTGCTGACCCAGGGGACCAACCGAGCCGGACCTCGGTAATGACGCCTTTGCCGCCGCCACCGTCGTCCACCCCGAGTCCGCGACCTCGGCTCTAGCCCAGCGACCGTGCCATGGCGTACCCCGCGTCGGCCCGCTCCACGCCGCCGACGCTGTCTGCTGACCAAGGAGGCCAACCAAGCCGGACCTCGGTAATGACGCTGTCGCCGCCAATGACGCCGCCATCGTCGGCCACCTTGAGTCCGCGACCTTCCACGGTGGGACCTCGCCCATCTCTCATCTCCTGCCGACTCCAGGCCGGGGGTGGCTCTGTTTGAGCCTCAATTCAACCTTTTTGTTTCGTTTGCATTGTGTATGCGATCCGAAACGATCGTCACATACATACACACTCACACACCTAATAGAATATTTATAACATGAAATGTGCAAGAATTATTTCTAACATCGTATGTTCAATAGAAACTGTTAAAATCTTCAAATTAGGGTACTTCTGGTTAATCGTAACTAAAATCTAATAAACTCATCATATGAACGAACAAAAGAAGAATATGAAAGAATTATAATTTTTAGAATCGTAGTGTTGGTGTTATGCGATCCGAAACGATTGTCATATACATAAACACACACACACACACACACACACACACACACACACACACATACACATACAGACATCATCATAAAAATGTTAAATTCGTATTCTAGGGACCTCAAAACGTGCTTATTCATTAGAAATTCACTATCGAATTCGGGTTAATTCGGGTTTTCGTTTCAGGTCCCTGGTTTCTAGAATGTTTTGAAGGATCGTAAAAGTTCTCGGTCAAGTGCAATACAATATAAATCGTGCATTTTAAATTTATCTGAAAGGAATTTACAATAAAATTCCGTAATTATCCATAAACCTACTTTCTTTGTGATGTGCACGAAAATCAAGGAAAAATATAAAACAATATCACTTTCCTTTTGTCAAAAGCAGATTTTAAAGTAATCACGATATTGTTAGCACATTCTCGCAGAGGGTTTTCAGGTTCAGGGTTCAGATCGAAATGCTAAGAGCTAAGTAAATACTGGCGACAAGAACTGCGGTACAGTATGAAAACTTAAACCCAAAGAAAATGGAAAATTCGCGAAAGTTTCTTTTCTAAATATTACGGTAATTAAGTTACTGTCCAAAAGAGTTAGATAAGTCCATTATTTACTTGGAACTATTCAAATAAAAATTGTTCGAAATAAGAAATTTCACAGACGCTATTTTATAATTTAAATAAAAGATAAACTATAAAATGGTATTGTTAATTTTTGTAGCCGTGTGTCTGGTCACGAATATGGTGACTCGGGTTCGATTCCGACCGACGTCAAAAACTATTTTGAATTTTAAATGACACAAACGTAATCCATCCACGCGGTACACTCTCAACGAAAGAAATGAATTTTCGTGAGGTTATGCCTGGTAAACGCCCGCAAAGTACAAATATATCATCAGCATTATCGGTATCTGTTGTATAAAGCAGATTGACACATCCAGCAATGGGTAATATGTCGTGATGATATATTTTCAAATTATTTATTAGGTACTAAATTTTTATTAGTATTTTATTTTTATTAATATTGAAATTGAATTACAATTATAAATCTTTTTTCCCAAAGGTACCTAATACAATAAATTTGATCCCTCTGTATTTAAATTATATCATTCTCATTAACTACGTTTACATTATGTGTATCAAACAATATTTTTACATTTAAATTAAAATACAGTAATGATTTGTGATCTAATATTTAAAATACAATTAAGTTTAATATCACAGTTTTAATGATAGCGTAAATAAAATAAATTGTTGACCGAGGTAGCAGTTTAAATTGACGCATATTGTAATGGGGTGACCGAGGTCAGTATTATACTTGAAAAGATTAAGTTGGTTAAGATGATGGGAGACACCCTTGAAGATGATGTAGCACTGTTTTGTTTTCCTTTTTCTTAATTTTTGGAAGGTACAAGTGGAATTCACTTATAATGATAATAACATGGAAATAAAATGAAAGTAAATGCTCTATATTCTCAAAAATTGCCTGAGTGTCCGGTCGCGAATCTGAGGAAACGGGTTCGATTTCGACCCACACCAAATATTTCGAATTTGAAATGCCATAAAATTGACCCCTGTGGTACAATCTACACGCCAGCAATGAGTGCTCGTGTGGTGACGCCTGGTAAAAGCCCACACGGTACAAATATGTCATAAAAATTACCGACATCTGTGTACAAAGCAAATTGGCACACCCAGAAATGGGTCATATACCGTGATGATTTATTTATTTTATATTTCACATAGTAATACTGAACTATATAAGCATTCAAATAAGAGAACTACTACTAACTTCTTTTATCTGAGTGGATATAATTTTTGAGGACATTGTTGATATAGTAATCAGTTATTATAATGTAACGTGTGTGCGGCCGACGCCATTGAGTATAGCGAGACCGCGACCAACGCCAATTGTGAGACCGGTCTAGATCATTCGAGGAACGTAGTTACCGCTCAGTTGTTTAAACACACTGTCTTATTATATTGTTCTAGAATATTGCTGGAAATATCCACGACTATTCTAGAATAATGCAGTGGTATATGAAGAGGTAAACACCTCTGGAGAGTAAGTTGACTAAGTTGAGTCCAGTATAGAATGTAATTCAGTTCAATTAGTGAAGTCCAGCTTGTCGTTTCAAAATAAATTTTTAAGATAATCATTCAGAACACTGTGGAGCCATTGATTTAATTAATTTTGTTTAAATAAACAATCAAAGTGTTTAACTATTTAATAATATTTTTAGTCCTAAATTAGCTATTATATTTATTTAAAAGGGTCTCGTGGCCTTGTGCCTGAGTGTCAGGTCGCGAATCTGAGGAACCAGGTTCAATCCCGGTGAACACAAAACAGAAATGTTTCGAATTTTAAGTGGCACAAAAGTGGTCTCTGTGATGCATTATCCACGCCAGCAATAAGTGCTCGTGAGGTGACGCCTGGTATACATAATCATCATTACCAAAATAGGTGTAGAAAGCAGATTGGCACACTCAGCAATGAGTTATATGTCGTGATGATAATTTATGTATGTATTTATCGCTTAATATTTTAATTAACAATTCTCTAATTTTTACACTTCACCCAAATAAATAAACGTTACAATATACTGAAGAAATATTTTGTGAAAATTCATAGACTATTGGGACTTGAACTCGGATCTGTCTATATCTAAATACTTATTTACAAAGGCCTCTGAAGTCAGTGAATTATTCACCTGTCTTTTGCTAGTTTTCAACGAGTTCACTCTCAACAGACACTTAAAATACTGACACACTTGGTAGTTTAAGGACACTCATATCACTAAATATATCTTTCTTCTGCATTAAATCGTTTACGGCTGTTATAAAAATAACTGTGTAAAACAATTATTATAACACAAGAAAAAATAATCGAAAATATTGTCAACTGATTTATTGGAACAGAAACACTTGCAGGACTATAGAATCAGGGGTGTTTTGTTGCAAAACACCCCTCAATCGTCGATTAGGAGGTACCTAATAGTATTTTCTATTATTTTTTATGCTTGACTGGTGATCGAATTAACTATTTCTTGAATTCAGCTATACAAATTTCAATATAATGATTTATTTTATATATTTGGCACTTAATTGTAAAATAAACAAATCAAGTACAACATACAGTACTGTACAAAGATTTTAAGCCAAACAGACTTTTAAATCATATATTATATTGTAAAGGTTAAACAAAAATCAATCAGTTACATTAATAAACATATGCATAAATTATTTCCATATTATAAACCTGAAATTAAGTAAATAAAATTATGTAAGAACAGCATAATAAGATATACGTATTGAAACTACTAAAAAATCGATCATATTTCTTTATTTGTGATTTTTAACTCTATATTTAATAGTTTATCATCATTCCTTTTGAGGCAATCATTGCAGAACACTGCGGAGCCATTGATTTAATTAAATTTGAAATACTGTCTTGTGGTTCTATAATTCAGACTTGTTTTTTTTCGACGCGTATGCTTTCCTAAAGTATATCTATACATTTGAGAATCCATAGTACTCTTTATGTCGACTAATGAACCTACACCGTCATGTGAACATGCACAACATAAAATCACATTCCTTCAAAAAAAAAAAAAATCTGATGTGGCCAGCACATAACCTCTCGCCGTATATTTTACCTGGCTGTATGCATAAAGCAAAGAATATTTTTATAAATACAAATAATATATTCATATAAATCTATGACGTATAAACTTCTTTATTATTCAATAATAGCATGTCTCAACATGAAGATATTTTACCATAAATTATGTTACAATAAATTACAAAGTAGAGTTTACCATATATAAATATTAGGCTGGTAACAGCAATTTTCAATTCGAACAACGTTGTTTACTTTTTCTTCATATTCTTCTAGTAAAAACTATTTTCATGGCATTCTTTCGGCTGTCAAATTTATTACAACAGATTATTTTATATATTATACTTCTTTTATCTCTAAATCTATGGAATATATAATAAAATATTTAAATGTATCAGATAGAGAATTTAATTTTCTTTAATATTACCACGAAAAATTTTCAAAAAATAATATTTAGAAGATTTTTTTTCAAGAATCTTCTACTTCCGGTTGTCCAATTATTACCAAAACCTTTTCAGATCTTCCCATGAATGTCCGATTGGGAAATACGTTGTTAAACAAATTTTAAGTCTTATAGTTTTTGAGTAACCGTCCTTCCAACATCCCACACACACACACACACACACACACACACACACACATCCACACACACACACACACACACACACACACAGACATCATCGTAAAAATGTTAAAATCGGATTGTAGGGACCTTAAAACATGCTTATTCAATAAAATCTGGATATGCGATTTTTAGCATGAATGCAATACCTCTCTTAGCGAGAGGAAAATAGAAATTTTCACTAGTCGACTACATTCTAATGTTGATATGTTTTGCAAAATTTAGTCTCGTCTTTTTATTTCGTCTAGTAACTAAATTTTATTTTTAACACAACCCGTCCAATACGTCCAACTTCGTTAAGACGTCAAGACACAGTAACTCCACGGCTTATATTGGCAAGGTTTCCTATTTGAATTTTTTTCGAAATATCCACAATAGTATTCTTGAATCTGCTAAAGGTTTTAGTTTCATTATTTTATATGTTCGCTTTGTTGGTTTACAGGGTTTAGCGAATCTAGGTTTATCAGCTAATGATTTCGGCAACTTATATTTGGTAGAAATTCCATTTGCTGTGTTTTTATTGATCATTAGCAAGCTGGCTATCTCACGAGAAACCTCTTCTTGTCGAGAAAGGTTTATTATGGATTCTCGTAAATAAAAGTGGGTGTATTTCACCATATCCTTAGACTATAACTTAAATTAATATTAAATTAAAAATTTGATAACAAATATAAATAAACAAAGTAATTTAAAATTTTCAAAATATGTCAACTATAAACGTAATTAACATTCCTAATAGTACTGAAACGTTAAAATATTACAAAAAAATAAATCCTTTAATTAGAGATAAAATAAGTTTGCATCACAACTTTGCACGCACTATATTATTTCGTTTTTTGTCATATTTACGGTAATATGTATGTATGTATGTATGTATGTATGTATGTATATTGTTTCCGGATTTTCAACCCTTACAGGTTATATCCGTAGGGTGGTCTCACACACAACATCTATTTAATTTTTTACAATTGCCACGAAGTTCCTTGCGTAGATGTCATGTGTGTTGCCCACCCCAGCAAGCCCTTGTTACAACCACTAGCCGGTGCCAGATTAGCTTAGTGATTGCCAAGTTAATTGTATCCCAACTTGGAAAGGTAACGGGAGTAGATACCGATCAAGATCAGTCGAGGAAAAATCGACCTGACCCGGATTCGAACCCGCAACCTCTGAGTCCAGAGGCTAGCACTCTACCACTGTGCTATCCCGCCGTCTATTTACGGTAATGTACATTTATTATGCGTATATCCAAAAATATTCTCAGTTATACTCCGATTTTACGCAAAATAAAGCATATAAATTGGCTCCAAATATGATGAGGGAAATAGTCGTTAAAATTTATATTAGTGGAGTACAATTATTCTCTACAAGTTCGAATAAAATTATTTCAAAAGAGGAAATAGCGTTGGCCTGTTTAGTACTCCACTGTATATATTTGTGTCTATGAACAACCGGATCTGGTAACGCCATTTTTTTTCAGTACGTTATACCTCTTTTGTGTTGCACTGTGCAGTATATAAAGAGAAGTGCATTATTTTTAGACATTCTTTTAACAGATGAATGTGGTTACAAATAGGCTGAGCAACCACAATATTTTGTGCCCTAAATTTTGTGCTGACGATTCATTTGTGTTCAATTTGTACTTCACTGTGCAGCATTTTAAATTATTATTATATTATTATTAAACATTTTATTTCAAATAATCTTATTGTGGTTACAGGTCCTCGGTGCAACCATAGTCTGTTATGCACTATATTTTGTGCTTACGGTTGATTTGGGTTCGACTTTTGCTTAACTGTGTCGCATTTAATATTAATGTGACATTGTTATTAAACATCTTATTTAAAATAATCTTATTGTAGTTACGCGGGGTAAACACAGACTGTTGTGGCCTATATTTTGTGCTTACAGTTCATTTGTGTTCGATTTGTGCTCCACTGTGCAGCATTTAATATTAAAGTGACATTATTAATTAATATTTTATGGGTCCCCATATCTGCTTGTCAAGGGTAACAATGTCACATGACTGCTCGCGCCTTATACTTCTGTAACCGAAAACGGAAGTGGCGACAGGTATTGTACTGCTCACAACTGATTTTTTGTTTCTGTTTTCTATCGTTATTTTTTGTATTTTAACATTTTTCTTGTTTTTTTACACCCTATATGTTAGCTTCATATAAGAAAAATGTGTAATAATGTCACATTAATTTGAAATACTGCACAGTGAAGCACAAAATGAACACAAATGAAGCGTAAGCACAAAATATACGGCACAAAAGACTGTGGTTACTTCGCGTGCCTGTAACTTACAATAAGATTATGTTAAATAAGATGTTTAATAACAATTTCACATTAATATTAATGCTACACAGTTAAGCACAAGTCGAACTGAAATCAACCGTAAGCACAAAATATAGTGCATAACAGACTGGTTGCTCCGGGGACCTGTAACCACAATAAGATTATTTTGACTAAAATGTTTAATAATAATCCTAGAATACGAATTTACTATTCTAAGATGCTGTCTGAATGTATGTATATATGTATGTATGTGTGTGCGTCTATGTGCGTGTGTGCGTGTATGTGTATGTGACGATCGTTTTGGATCGCATAACTCTAATACCACGATTCCAAAAATTATATTTTTTTCGTATTCCTCGAGTTTAGATCCATATGCAGACATGATTAGATTTTAGTTATAATTGATCAACCGGAAGTACCCTCATTTGCAACTTTTAACAGTTTTTCTTGAAAAAACGCAATTAAATATCATTCAATGATATTTAATGTTATTATAATTTTTAAAGAATATATTATTCTCTATACGATTTGATTGCATTTTAAACTTCAATTTCAATAGACCGGCGTCAAAAATTACTTCGAATTTTAATGCCTCAAAATCGATTCCTGTGGTGTACTCTCCACATCAGCATTGAGTGCCCGTGAGGTGATGCCTGGTAAGCGCCCACACGGTACAAATAATTCATCATTTACCAATATCTGTGTACAAAGCAAATTGGCACACCAAGCAATGGGTAATATGCCGTGATGATATATTTATTTATTTATTTTATAATTCCATAAATCAGCCAAGTATGCTAACCGTGGAAACTGCTAATATATTCAGATAAATGAAATTGACATATATCAGTATAAATGAAAAGAAAATGCATGTGGCAGCAGTGCCGGATTACCCAATAGGCAGACTAGGCAATTGCCTATAGGCCTCGCGTCTTTTAGGGGCCCCGCGCCTCGCTACATTAGATTAAAATAATATTGATTTGATTTTGAGATATTTTTTTTTATTACAAACAAAGAAATCCTTAAATAAAGAAATTTTGATTACAACAAAAATGCTTATTTACAATAATGGAATCTTGATTACAATAATAAAAAATGTCAATCAATATTACAAGACCCTACTGTTTCAACTCGATTTTTATAATACCAATACCAAATACCAGTGTTTACCATTTTATGTTGATTTTCGTAATAATTCATTTGCATAACGATTAACGATGTTATAATTTTTTTGTATTTACCGTAAATGAAGGGCTTATTCTAATAACGTGATATGCCACAAAACTAAAAATTCGTAGTAATAGAATTTAAAGTTTTTCCACTTAAAACCATTTTTAAAAAATGTTATAGGTAGATTACTAATACGTATACTTTAATAGAGGCAGAAAAACAACGAAAAACCTTTAAAAATACTTATTTCAAAATAAATTTATTAAAAAAACCATTAAAGGTATGTACTTTAAAATTGAGAAAAGTGAATGTTTACATTTATTCGTTTATTTTGCTTAAAAGTATGTTATATTTTTTTTGATAATAAAATGTTTTTATTAAAATTGTTGGAGTAAAATCGTAAACTTATTAGGAGGGGGGGGCGAGATTTCGATTGCCTAAGGGCCTCCACATGGTTTAATCCGGCACTGTGTGGCAGAGATGAGGATGTTGCGACACAGAAAGACAGGATAAGGCATGAAAGGATAAGGCAAGTAACTCGAGTGATACAAGTTTCTAGAAAGATACAAAAGGGACGATTACATTGGTTTGAACATGTTATGAGGAGAGATGAAGAATATATTGGAAGAAGAATGAATAGCTTAATAATAGAAGGTAGAAGAAATAGAAGAAGACCAAAGATAAGATGGAAGGACTGCATTTCGAAAGACTTGCGAGAATAGGAACTGAATAACGACGACACGCAAAACAGAAATGAGTGGAAGAAAAAAAAAATAGCTACCCCTAACGTATAGGAAAAGCTAAAGATGTTAGTGTCAAGTGCAATTTGTATAGTTACTGGAAATTAAAAATCTTTTGCAAGAAAATTTATGTATGGAATTTGTACATAATACACAGGATTGACGGAAGAAAATGTGGTGGCCACATAAGAATTTTTTTATATACTGCACAGTGCAACACAAAAGAGGTACTTATAACATACTGTTCTTAGACACAATGGGTGATAACATGAATGGATGACTAGCAGGGATTTAACTCTGTCAATTATTTATGGTTTATTTTAGAGAAAAATACTTCAAATAACAGTTGGAGAAAAATTAATTGTACGCAACTTTTATTTGAAGTTAAAACATAAAAAGTTAAAATAATGTACTATTCTTTCCGATATATTTAATGGTTTATATTCGTAAATAAACAATTTAAACTAACCAAATATCCATTTAGGAACTCGTGATTCTTTATTTTTTCGATTGTTTTGGAAAGATACAAAAAATATAATGATCATATCTTCAGAGTACAACGGATTTATCGAAACCTCATAGTTGCCTTCTGTTTAAACTAGTGAAACTCATTATTTTATAAAGAAACCAGAGCATCTTAACCGTTCTCAAAAATAGCAAATACGTCGTTTGAACAATAATCAATAAAGTGAAAATGTCAAGTTAAATGTATTTTTTTTTTAAATTTAAGTTTGACATTTAATTTTATTTGTGCATGTTTTGTCTCAATAAATTACTTTTAGGGTTTGTTTTCTCTATGTAAATATCCTTGTTGCATGATACATACTCTATCTTTCGGTTGCGAACATTGAACTGAGAGATTTTATAGTCTGATTTAAGGAAATGAAGTTGAAACAAGATCATGAGTTGTTGAAATCGTTGTAGAATGCTTATTCACTCTTTGCATGCTATGAACGTGCTAGTCCAAAGACAGAATGCAATTTGCACATGAACGAATTTCACTGAACTGAAAATGTGTTACATTCTTTTCAAGCTACATAAATATATTGGATAATTTATAATAGCAAATGAAAAATAGTTTTCACAGAATAGAGAAATATTTCTACATGACATACATCAAAGAAAAATAATCATTGCTACAAGTTAAATGAATATTAGATGTTAACATTTACTCGAAATCTCGGAAATACATAATTTATTTTTGCTGTTTTGGTTGTCTAATATGTATTTTATGAAACGCATTTGGATGTCATAACGTACTTCTTAAAAGAACTGAAACCTAATTTCTGTTAGGTTGGTAACTACGTTTATAGATAATTGTCATTTCAAAGTAAATATTATTTCTAGAAGACCTATTATTCAAATGAAGTAATAATACTCGTATAAGTAAATATATAGTTTAAGCATTATTTTATTACATTGTAATATAATAAATATTGTATTTTAAATGAAAAGATTTTATACTTTCTTCGTAAACATAACCATTTCGCAGATGACAGTTGGGACACATGCAAATAAGTTTTGTAATTGTTATAATCAGTTTCATGGTAAATACGATAGTACGATTGATTAGGTACTTAATAATTAGATGAGTGTATCTTCAGTTTTATATAATTTCAAAAAGTAGAAATTTCACAATAAATATTTTTTAACAAAAGAACCAAAATAGAAAAATTAGGATAAAATACGCATCAGTGTTAAAAAGTGACAAACCATTGTTATTACTTTTAACACTTTTAAAAGCGAATTAGTTACTTTGATAATGATGTATGGAACAATAAATCGACATTTTTGATATATGTCAACAAAATAGAAATATAAATTGAAATGCAAAAATAGTATTTGTCAAAAAATAGTTTATGATATAGGCTTTAAAAGTGATTTTATTTTGTTCAAAGTTTTGGAAGACGACGCGAAGAAAATAAAAATGGCTTTCAACATTTATATAATAAATAAAGAAAAATAAATTTACAAAACGGTATTGTAAGAATAAATACTTTAGCGTTGAGCATTCGAGTAATTGTTAACATCTAATCTACAAAGCATTCGAGATATTTGCCCGCAAATTAACCTTTAATAGATTTGAGCTATTTTCAATACATATTTGAAAGTGTTCTTCTTTATAATTTACTGACGATTTATGAAATTTGCTATCTTCATGAGTGATTAGAGTAAAGAAAACAAGTAGTTTACAGTCGCTTCGCTGTGTATCGGAGAACATACGTATAATGTGACGTACCCGGAATACACTTTCGTAAGTCTGGAAGTATTAATTAATGTGAAGTATTTTACTTATAGTATGATATACATACATGGATTTATTAATTCTGCTACAGTAACATGTATATGCGGACGATATAATACTATTTGGAAAAAATAAACAACTGGAGTGAAGCCTTAAAGAAATTTAACCTAAAAGTAATCATACAGAAAATTGAAATAATGAACTACTATTACAAAAGAATTAAAATATTAAGGAGCTATAATGTATGACACCGGTACACTAGAACAAGAAATAGTAAGTAGAATAGGAAAAATCTACTCTGTACAGAACTTCAACCCTTTCTTTAATAAAAAAAATATTTCCAAAGTTACAAAACTCATAATCAACGAAGTTATTATAACTCCTATGCTAATATACGGGGGTGAGTCATGGGTTCTAACGGAGAAATTAAAAAAGAAAATCGGAGCATGTGAAATGAAAATTTTACTGAAGATATAAAGTAAAAAATTAGACAAGAATAGAAAAAAATCATCAGAAACAACCTTATAATCTAAAAGTGTTTTAACAAAAATTGAGAATCAACAACTAAGGTGGTTTACATATTTAGTCGTGAGTGAGGACAAGGTAGTGAAAGTGATGTGGGAAATGGAAACGGGACAGAAGAGGAAATGTGGTAAACCGAAAAAAAAGTGGAACGGTGAAATAACTAATACACTCATGAAATATGGAGTAAACTGGATTTGAGCTTTCCTAATCACCAATAGTAGAAGAAAAACAGTAAAGTAACCTATGCGCGAGGGTATTGCATTTATTTAGTAAAATTACTACAATCTTGCATTTTATTTAAATAAATAGAATATTACGTTATATATAGTAGGTCAGTCATATAGATTCCGATGTCAGTTAAATTCGATTCGATTCAACACAGCTGAAGATGAGACTTTAGATCTTCAGGAGTAGTATGAGAAATACATTGCTGAATATCGGTTTTTGTTGAAATAATCTACATTTATAATAGATAGAATATTTCAACACGCGCCTATCAAAAGTATGGAAAAATGCTTTTGTTTCTAAAAGTAGTCAGTTGTTAGTTGTCAATAATAAAATAGATATAAAAAACATGTACTTTACAAATAAATAAAAACAAACTCATTCATCCCAGTAAGAATTTATTAAATAATAGTGTATTATAATATTAAATAAATATATTTGTATTTATTTTTGTTTATTATTTAACTTATTTTTGTCAATAAATATTATACTTATGTTGTTTACTTTTCTATTTAAGTAATTTTAACTTATGCCTGCAAATCGAGGCCATCATTCAGCGATTTGTTACAGTACATTAAATCTCACGAAAAAACTTCACCTATTTTATTAGCAATTTCTTTTCAATATATTCACAAAGTTTGGGGCAAACGTAGATAGTTCTTAAACCCAGTCGCCTTTATGTAAAAATATGAACTATATATACATTATTTATCACCCAATTTATCATAGTTTCAAGAAAACAAACGTATTTTATACATGGCTTATTGATTAAATTGTTTGACTCAGATAAAATATTTAGGTTTTTCTGTCAACAACTGACGTTTCAGTGTACAAAAGTGTATACCAAAACGTTGATTTTATGAGGAAAATTCTGTATAACTGAGACTTCGTGTAATTGTTTATACCTAATAAATAAGTTTGTTGTTCTTATTAGTATGTATTCGAATAAAACAAGTAATTTTTGACAATTTAAAATAGTACTTTATAGAAAGTTGCGATGCCTTTGTTGAAATATATAGATGCGGAAAATAACATATAAACAAATGAAAACAAAAGATTTATTTCAAGGCACTCATTGATTTTGTTCTTCTTTTCGTCGTACGATAAGTAAGTAGTTTAATAGTAAAAAATGGTTCATATCTCTGAAATGGTTAAATTACGGATACAAATTTTTGGAAATGCTTTTTAAAAACATATAAAAATAGTTAATGAGGTTAAAGCTTATGAAAAATGCAGAAAAATAAAACATACATTATATTTATTTTATTCAGCGGCTTACTAAGAACTTAAAATTGATGCAAAAATTGACAAATGTAATGCAAGTGATTTGAGCTCAATTTCTAAAACTTTGTCAAGTTCTCAAAATTGGCAATTTTAAAACAGGCTTTATACAATTTTTGAGCTATTTTTTTCGTTGTTTGGGCTACTATTCATATACCGTAAAGCACTTGGCGATTTTTGGGCGTAAGATTTACAAATAATTGATATATTTGTGTATAAACACATATAAAAATAGATTGCGCCGATGTATAATACTATCCATAGGCGTTGAAATTGCACGAATCCCGAATCGTAACCGACCGAATAAATTCTATCTTAGCTGACCGCGAACGGCGCGCAACGCGAACCAACAAGTGCAATAGTACAGACAGTAAATATGTGCTTTTTATATGCACAAATTCCTACAATCTGTACATGTGCAGCCATAGAATTCGGTTATGCTAGGCGTAGCTACAGTATTTTTGACACTGTGTCTTCACTGCTAACGTTATTAGAGTGACTAATCCCTAACTAAATTAAACAAAAAGCATAACATGGCGGACGCCGGTACCGTAAGTTGAAAATGGCGAAACGAACAGTTCTAATGAAATACCCACAGACAACATCGTAAAATGTTTCAATCTAATTATTTTATGTACCCTAAAACGTACGTTTTTATAAAAATCTCCATTGCCTACAGTAAAAAACAAAATATAAAAAGACTTACTCAACAAGGTATGTAGTACGGATAAAACGGTTTTTTTCTGTTTTAATCCAGTCAATTTAGGATTTTAATCCAGTCAATTTAGGGAATTGAGAGGATTCGGATAATATTGAATAATTAAGCAATTTCTGATAAAATTGATTTTAACCGTTCATTTTCTAAAACCCCTGTAGGTACATGATAAATAACTGATTAAAGAAGATATATAGTCGGAAAAATGGTTTAAAAAATAAAATATATTTCTCTCTACTCGCATACATCAGGATTAAAATATTTAATTTAGGCCTTCACAAAATACGTTCCCTTTTTACGAGATCGGGATTTTCTGAAAATAAGTTGAAATGAAGACTATACGAGTACAGCCGGTTTCATAAATATACAAAAGCGAGTGGCTATATGAGTAGCCCATTTTTGCCAACAAATTTAGTGAATACACCAACTCATAGCGTTACTTATATCAAATTTAGTCGGAAATATAATAAGATGTAGTCCTTTCAAACAAATTGCTAAAAATGTAATTAATTTAAAATCGAAATAGATACTTCTAGCCCTAGCCAGTTGTAGAGATGAAATTGTTACCGAAATTGGTGATTATTTTTCTAAGATTTAACCAATAATACCCTGGATAAATACCAGTGTCACACTATATGTAAAATGACTAAAAAAAATAACATTTATTAGTTACAGAGTTACAAAAATGAATTTCAGGTAAGTAATACTATGATTCTAATGTCCTACGAAAAGGAAAATTCAAATAATCCTTGTTATTATTTGCAAAATGTCGAACTGTCGCTACTCGTACATAAATTGATACTTTTTAATAAAAATGGTGGTACAATTACAAACCAATTTTACAATTAATTGACAAAATTAATGTATTGCAATAAATCCAGGCTAATAGGATCTTTTTTAAATAATATGACCAGTTTGTGCCCTAAGATGATTCCAATTAAGGAAAAACAATTCAGGTAGAATTATTTCGTTTCAAATCTACGACGAAGCCTACCTGCAGGTACTTTATTTTTCCATCCAGTAGAATGGTTAAAAATTCTGCAGAATGTGAGAATTTATTACCATGAGATCTGATAAAGAGAAAAAGTTTCATTGCCCCAAAATTTCAATATAAGCTGATCGTAGAAGGTCGAAATTTAGGTAAAAATAAATCTCTAATATCGTATCAAATATCAGCAATTAATTTCTTTTAAACTTATAAAGGTCTTATACTATAAGACGTATAAAATAGCATGCGTTAAAGTTACAATAAGAATTAAGTAATTAATTATTTTTTTGCGTTTTTAGAGTTTGATTATTATATCAAATTATTGGATTTCAACTTTCTATAAACACATATAAAATGTTGGGTTCAGAATTTTTTACTATACTTCTACACCACTTGTCAGTTGATATACATTTTACAATTTTTTAAGTCATTAAATTATAATAAAATTCCTATATACAGGTGTATCGCAGTAAGTGAAACATAGGCGTTTAACATGGGAAATCAGTTTTTTCCGTGCACATTGCTCCCCTAATTATTTTAGACAAAAAGTTTCAATAAAATAAATCATTTTGGTTACTTCATGACTGTAGAAATAAAATTTGAAAATTTACGGAATTATAATTTAATAGTATTAGCCATGGCATTAGAAACAAGAGACGAACAAAAGCGTAACGTTTTATTACGTCAGTGTCAGAATAATGATTGTCAAAATAAATACTCATAATTTGACGTATAAAACGTTACGCTTTTGTTCGAGTCTTGTTTCTAATTCCATGGCTAATACTATTAAATTGTAATTCCGTGAATTTTCAAATTTTATTTCTGCAGTTATGAAGTAGCCAAAATGGATTTTTGTTATTGATTCGTATGTTGCTTTACAACATCCATTTGAAACTTTTTGTCTAAAATAATTAGGGGAGCAATGCGCACGAAAAAACTGATTTCCCATGTTAAACGCCTATGTTCCACTTTCCGTGATACGCCTTGTATGTAGGACTTACAGGGTACAACAGAAATAAGTATAATTTGTAAAATGTTTATACAATTGGCAACATTGCTTGTTGGTGAGATGTTCATAGAAATCTATTACCTATGGTTGAATTGAAATGGGACTTACAGATCGCACTACTGAAAGATTGTGAATGTCGCGTATAATATCACGTTACCGTCTTTGCACTGCCCCTTCGAACTAATATGCACAAAGTGGATTTAGTAGCTTATGGAAATTTATAATTATAAATATTTTATAGACTTACAAAATTTGAAATAATAACCACTGATTTAACTGTAAATAAATATTTATTTTATTGTTTTTAGACATAATTTTATTGAGAATAATTTAAATAATTAATAATTTCAAACTACATATGTATGAAAGTTTACGTATCATCATTATTTTATCTTGAAGTTTGTTCGATGTTCTTTTAGCCGCTTCTAAATTATTCTTTGGTTTAATCATAAGGTAGTTTATTGATGAATTGATGTTTTATAGATTTTAACCAAATATTATTTTCTAATGTTGATTGATGAGATACAGTGACAGATTCGTTTTGGTTCACAGCAGATATTTAAATATTTTCCTGTACATCTATATGCCATTCGCCTCTTTATTACTTGATGGTTACTCATTTAAACCTTTAAAGAATTACAAATTTTTATTAGTATTTCAAATAATACTTCAAGGAACGAAATTTAACTTACCACTGTTTAAAATATAAGCAAAACAATTAACTAATCCTTGCAATATCCTGTTTTTATACATGAATATATTTACTTTCGTTTGTTTATGGTTTCAACATGGTTCCAATTCAATCAATCAATTTCATTTACATGGAATGTCGTTATGTTATTTTTTATACATTTTCAACGGGCGGCAAGGTAATGAGAAGATATATTAGCGCCAAATTGTCCCCTATCAACATAATTCGAACTACAATAGTACAACAGGCTAGCTATTCTAGTTTCATAGGCCTGATGGGATTTTTCTGCGCGTGCGCCTACAAACAGTTGTTTTGTTTTTGTTGTGAATTGCGACTGTAATTGAATACAATTAAAGAATGAATGTCAACCCAAAAGAAAGATTAGAAACTGGTGAATAGATTGACAGATACACCAGAAGATGAAACTATACACAGATCGGGAAAGATAAGAGATAGAATAGTATACCTCGACTAAGGGAACAAAAAAACATATGTCATATTTTTATGTTACAACAGGTTGGACAATCGAAAAATGGTAGGACATTTATAAGATGCAGTCGAAAAAAAAAACAACTCTGCAATTGACGGAACAAGAAAATGCATAAAGATGCTGAAAAGTGATGCAGACTTAAATACAATAAATACCGTCAATGTCAATACAACACTGAAGTCGTCGATGAAATAATGTAACTGTTGTTATCTCAATATCCTCCAAATTGTCGTATGTGATACTCTGTGTTGTACTGCTATTCTTCTAGTACTAGACCCTGGATGAGCCCAAAATATCCTCTTCACTATTCTCTATGTGAGTTCTACTACGATCTTGAGCAGCAGACTTAAAGAACTGATGATCACGGAGATTTATTTATTTTAACAACATACAGGTATAAACGTGCGAACGTTTAGAATATGACGATTCAGAAAACGTTCCAAATAAATTTGCCGACCTTGGGCGGCGTTTCCCTGAGCTTCACCATAGGCCAGCACAATGTCTGTATACTCGTTATCCGCAAACGCAGGCATTTTGTCTAATAACAACTTTTATTATCATTTGTCAAAAACAATTGTTTCATTGTTATTACTACTGGATCATATTTTTAAGAAAATACCTAAACGACTTATTAAATTATGGAAGGGGGGGGGGGAGTAAAAATGCAAAAAATGAGATTTCGAGAAAAAGTTATTAAGAAATATTGTTGCTCTCGACGCGTTCTACCACTGGTTAAATTTAATGTACTTATTTTTGTTACACCCTGTATACAGCTGTTGCTACTTACCCTTTTCAACAGTACTTAACGAGTTTCAGTCTCTTTTACCACTGCTGTACTGCCGGGTGAATTTCAGCCAAGGCTACATTATTTAAGATGTATAAATGGTTAGCTAGCATCCGAGTGTAATAAATACAAGTAGCTGAATTTATTTTTTACGACAGATCAGTCAAATCACACATTATCGGTCGGTGGGATTCGGACGTACAGAATATGGTTCAGATGACGTCGCAGTGAGCTACGAGATGTATGCTAACCTGCAGGGACACCGGAAAAAGTTATAATAAAATATCAGAATGAAATTTTTCGTTTTGCCTATCCACATGTCAAAGTAGCGGCATTTATATATTCGTAGGTAAGGTTTCCTCAATTCACTCTACTTATAATGTCACATAGGTAGACAGTTGCTTCTCAGTTTATACCTACAACAAATAATTTTAATTGCAAGTAGTAAACATTAAATTCCTAAATGCATTATATTAATGGAATTTCTTAAGAGTACCTACTATAAAAGCAGAAAAGGATAAAAAATATGATACCCATTAATTTAGAAATTTCAACACTTCACCATAGACTATCTTGTAATTGGCTAAGAATGTTTCACTATACAGGTGTAAGAATAAGACATGTACTCTGTACTGAATTATGCGTCCATTAGGAAATTGCAATCATATTAAGTGAAGTGGTAAGATCGATCAAAGTCACACAAAGACACAATACCTTCATTTTAAATATTACTTATACTTATCAAAATGATTTTATTGGGCCAATTACGGATTGAGAAATTTTAGCTAAGTAATTAAAAAAATTGTTACCAGTATACTACTTTCTCACATTTAAACTTTACATAAATTCCGTTATTTTAATCTATGTAATTAGCTACAGACAATATAGATAATAATTTACTTTAAATACCTCTATACCAATATTTTACATAATTTCTATAAAATTGTTTTAATGTATTAAAATGATACGTTTCTAATTTTGAAATGGACAAAAAATTAATAAGATGTTATAAACAAAAATTGTATCATTGGTAGAGATTTTGAAGATGATCTCTTATTACTACAATTTAATTTAACATCTTTGCAAAAAAGACGTTTCATAGCCATCGTGAAATTTTTATACAAATAACATTGACTGTCCCTGGCTACTCATTTAAATTAATTAGTATCTACCACGCTTATTTTTTTTGCACGACACCACATACTAATTTACTAGGTAAATCTCAAATTAATATTATATGCAATAATTACAATAAAATTAGCTCTAAATGTAACATTTTTGAGAATAGCTTATCATTTATTACAGCCATAATAAATGAAACTGTTCAATGAAAACGTTGTTTTGCCTTGCCAAACTCTCGTTATTTGAAAAATTGTAAATGATTTTTATTTGTAAAATTGTTAACTATTTTTGTACATTTCTACATTCTTTCTTTCTGTTATGTCTTTTCCTGTAATTGTGTATTAAACTTGTTTGGAAATAAATGTATTATTATGATTAAAAATATTCTTCAATACATTAACATAATTTGCAATATATCATATTTACATCTACTTTGTTGACAAATACATAATATATAACTTAGAGGAACGAATGCATTTTGATTGAACAATTCCAAAAATGAAATTTAATATTTACCTTCCGTCACCTTTAGGTAAGGAAGGTATGGTATTGTCTTTGGTCAAAAAATTCGGTGATGAGTTTTTAATGAATAAGCACGTTTTATGGCCCCTAGAATACGGTTTTACTATTTTTACGATGACGTCAGTGTATGTGTGTGTGTATGAGTGTGTGTGTGTATGTGAGAGAGGGAGACGATAATTGGACAACCGGAAGAACCGCATCATTTGAAGATTTTAACAGTTTTCCTTGAAAAACACTGTTAAATACCATTTAATGTTATTATAAATATTAAAGAATATTTTATTCTTTAAATGATTTAAATACATTTGATACTTCATATTAAATGGATATGCATTTAAAAAATATAAAGGAATTAAATTTCATAAAGCAGCTAGCTATGCTAACCATGCAAGCAGGTACTATATTAAAGAAATTCTGATCGAAAGATGCCAGTGTCAAGTGCAATTGACTGTGTAATAATTTTATTGAAAATACAGAATCTTTTGCTAGAAACTTTCTGTATGAAATATGTACAAAATACATAGAAATGATAGAAGGTAATGTACGGAAAATATAGAATCTTTTACAAGAGACTTTCTGCATGGAATTTGTACGAATTACATAGTTCTACCGAACGGTAATGTGCTGGCCATATCAGAATTTTTCATGTTTATATTTGTAATTGAAAAAATATACCTCCAGTAAAATATACTTACACAAACAAATACATATAAAAATTATAATATAGGATTTTACAAAAATTTACACAAAGACAAATCCTGAAACAAATTATTATATTCATAGTTCCGTATGTAACCTGCCTTTATGAGGCAAATTAACAAACAATATTTTAAGTGGGTTCTAGAATTTTTGGTCTAGAGTGTAGGTATACAAGAAATGTTAAACACAATGGCCCGTACTACGATCACGGTTTTAACTAAAACGCTGTTTTAAGAAGTGTCAAATATCATTATTTAATAACAATAATAAATAATATCGAATTTATCAAAATATGTTTTAAAAGCAGAACATAGTTTGTATTCAAACAAATATTTTTAAAAAAATCGATCTTCAAAACATGCAAAATTAAATGTTGAAATATGAATTTGACATTTTTTAAAACAGCGTGTTAGTTAAAACCGTGATCGTAGTACGGGCCAATAGAGCGCGAGCAGTCATGTGACGTTGTTGGCCTTGACCAGCAGATATGGGGGACCGTGAAAGAATGATAGATAGTATTTATGTACATAGATGTCAAATTTCATAATTTTTCATTCTAAATTTCGTGATTTTCAAATTTCATTTCGTTTATTTTCCTCGACAAGTAAATTACACACTCCTGGTGACAAATTAACTATGTAAATTTAGAAAATCTTGAAATTTTTAATGAAAAAATGTGGCATTTGATATCTATGTGCATAATTTCTAATTGACATTTTGACACGGGCCCCATATCTACGTGTCAAGTGCAACAATGTCACATGACTGCTCGCGCCCTACACTTCTTATGTAACCAAAAAACGGAAGTGGCGAGAGGTATTGTGCTGGCCGCAACAGATTTTTTGTTTCTGTATCTCAAGCAGAGGCGTGTCATATGGCAAAGCCTTGAACGTATTCTATCGTTATTTTTTATATTTGAATATTTTTCTTCTTTCTACTAATATTAATATTACATACAAAGCAAAAATACACAAAATATTTGGGAAAAATTGATTTCCCATGTTAAACGCCTTTGCCGTTTAACAACAGATTTTTAATTTTGTCTGTTTGAAACTGACGCTGATGTGAGCTCATATTTGATTCTGTTAAAACTAAATTTTGAACAGTTTTAATATTTTCCTATGATTTTATACACACACACCGTCCGCACTTTTGGTATTCTCAATCGGTTCTTAGCCCCATTGAAATTCCTTATAATAAAATATCACCGTGAACTATGAAATCACTTCTCCCCATATACGTCAAACAATTTCTTTGATAATTTCTGTCCCTTAAATCCTGTTTTATTAAAAACATTGGGAGTATAACACTGGTATAACCTTTTTCTTTCTAAAACCTAATATGTGACCATAATATTCAAACTCCAGTCGAAAGTGAAAAACTTTTAATTTGAACAAAACATTGTATGTAAGCAGATATATATCACAGAAACTTCAATTTGGTACTTGCTTATGTTTTAATTTGGTAGATTATATAAAAATCTCACATCGTTGTGACATGAAGACTGAATTATTAATAACAAGTTTAATTTTTTTAGTTTTGATTCATAGAGATGTAGATAATCTTATTACTAGAAAATCTACATACAAAATAATTCATATTATTCATTCTTGTTTAAATTAGTACTTTCGATGTTCCTGGTTTATTTAGGATTTTAATCTGAATTTGAAGTCGTATTTAAAATGAAAGAATTATTATTAAATATTTAGAGTCTACTAAACTTTGTAGTCTGTGAGTTTTTTTTTTTAGGTTTGGGCACGGGCCCATTCGCTTCAATGTATGTCACTAGTATTTGTTATTAGGATTTTCATTTTATAAGTGTTTACGAATAATTAATAAAAAATAAACCGTGAATTAATTTCAATTTAATAAAGAATCTTAAAATACAAAATTAATCAAAATTCTTTTTTTAAGTTTGCGAACGACCCCATTTGCTTCTTACGCCATTAGTTTTTGTTATAAATTAGTAGGAGATTGATTTTATAAGGGCTTAAATTAATTAAAATCCTTTTCTACTGATACTAGATGTAATCACCACAGAATAACAAATCATATATGTCTTATTTTACATTATGATGTCTGACGTTAGTTTTACTAACGAAGTTCATAAAATAAATATTTGTTATTTGCATCTGTAAATTTAGATATGCAGTAGAAATTATATCAGTACAGCGCATATAAATGTAGCACATGCCTACACAACGGAAGAGAGGTGAGCGATGAGTTGGTTACTTAATTTATTAATATATAATGATCATTATGATTTTTATACTGCAGCGACAATACCCATATGTATTACTTTCAATATTTGTATTTTAATTAAAGTTATAACGTTTTAAAATTGTCACCTCAATATTCTAACGATATTTTATAATCTTCCATAAAATTTTATAAATCTTGTAAATATTTTTAGAATATAAGAATTCTATTAGAAATATTTTTAATAAGAGTAACTTTATTGCTGCACCTGTCAGCACTCTAAAATTTCTAATAAAAATTTATGAGCAGATTTTTATACAAGTATTATATCTATGATTTATAACTGCAGAAGTTAGAATGTATACCGGGCGGTAACATACGTCATGTGTTACAAACGGTCGCTTTAAAAGTTGCTAAGTAGTGCACATAGAATATTTCTCACGCACGTACAAGCAATTTGTTACAATAAACGATATGTTCCGGTCAAATGACTGTAACTTATTATTTTCTTGCAACGTTAAGTGATAAAACTGGCACTACTTCGATCAACCATCAACAATCTAGCTAAGGAGTTGAAATTTTATATAAACTAAACGTTAAACCTCGAACTATTTTCATCTGTATATAAGGCTGAAATTTTATATACATATATGTATACTCTATTTGACTTCTTGAACGACATAATAATTAAGCGTTTTATGAGTAGCAATTATAAACATTTATGAACTAGAAATATCAGGACAAAAGATAACAATATTACTAACTATCGTAAATAACGGGTAAATAGTGAATAGCTACGTTATATATCGAAACTGTACTTAGCGATCTCTGCAAATGTGGAATGAAAACTAAAGATTATCTCGAGATTGGTCGCGGAACTAAATTTAACGGGAGCGGGTGCAATGTGGTGATTTAGACTGTATAAAATATACCTTTTTTAAAATTTCATAAATGTGTTATTAACCCTAAAAAATGCTTATTTAAATGTTTTATTTTTATTATTATTTATTATTACAATGTTAACAATATTAAATTGTATAACAACAAGTGTTTCTAAACGTTTAATATGAAGTTTGTTCTAATATTTTGGCTTCACAAATCTGAGAGTAAATTACAGTCTACTTTTTAGAAATTGGAATATTACTTGCATGCAATTTTTGTTTTTCGGTTTTTTACCTTCCGTCACCTCTAGGTAAGGAAGGTATTGTCTTTGGTCAAAAAATTCGGTGGTTAGTTTTCATTGAATAAGCACGTTTTAGGGTCTTTACAATACGATTTTACTATTTTTACGATGATGTCTGTATGTGTGTGTGTGTTCGTGTGTGCGCGTGTGTGTGTGTATGTGTGTGTGTGTGTATGTGTGTGTGTATCCCCGCCGTTTCGGACACGATATCTCCAATACTAGAATTCCAAAAATTACAATTCTTGCGTATTCCTCTTCCTTACAACCATATGCAGATCTGTTTAGATTTTGGTTATAATTGGTCAACCGGAAGTACCCTCATTTGAAGATTTTAATAGTTTTTCTTGGCAAACTCAGTTAAATGTTATTATAACTTAAAGAATATATTATTATCTATACGATTTGATTGCATTTTATATTTGTTATTCAACAGATATGAGTTAAAGAAGAATAAAGATTATAAATTTGATATAAATTTCATTATTCAGCCAGCTATGCTAACTTAACCATGGAAACTGCTAATATATTCAGGTAATTCAAATTGACAGATGTTAGTATCAATAAAATGCAAATCAATGAAAGAAAATGGGAAGTAACTCTAGTGTTAGAAGTTTCTAGATATAAGAGAGACGATTACATTGGTTTGAGGAGAGATGAATATATTAATAGAAGGTGAAAGAAACATAGGAAGACCAAATATAAGATGAAAAAACTGTATTGCAGAAGACTTGAGAGAAAAGGAACTGAATGAAGACGACACGGAAAACAAAAATGAGTGGAAGAAGAAAATAAAAAATAGCGACCCCCTAACGAATGGGAAAAACTAAAGAATAAGATGTCAGTGTCTAGTGCAATTTTCATAGTTTGTTTATGAAATAACTTTACTGGGAATATAGGATCTTTTGCAAGAAAATTTATGTATAGGGCGCGTGTAATGACATCACTTTGCTGACTTTGGTAAGCAGATATGGGACCCGTGTCAAAATGACAGCAATTAATTATGTCCATAACTGACAAGTGTTATAATTTTTCATTCAAAATGTCATAATTTCTTATTATTATTTTTTTGTTATCAGGAGTATGGAATTCAGTTGCCGAGAAAGGGAATCACATAATACCAAAAATTTAGAATCTTTAGTAAGAAAATTTATGAATGGATTTTGTACATAATACACAGGATTGACGGAAGGTATTGTGCTGGCCACATCAGATTTTTTTATGTACATTTGAAGCACTTCAGGACGTACGTTACATTCAACTTGTATACTTGCATGCTCTTCTACGTATTTAATTTAAAAGAAAATACAATTAAATTGAGAAATTTAAAATAATATATCATATTTACCATGCAAGTTGCAACGCGGTGTAAAAGACCGAGAAATTGTAACGATATCTGTTACAAGACAGTCATTATGACCAATATGGCAAAATATTATTCAAAGGCCAGCACAAAATTAATTAGTATTCATTATGGTTACATAGTTTTCCTACACATAACTTGATTAGTAAGTTGTAGCATTCGTATTTACATAGATATATGCGTCAGAAATATTTGTCTTTATGATCAATTAGCGACCGATACCGGATTAAAAAATCTGATGTGACCAACACAATACCTCCCGCCATTTAATTTTAATTAATTTAAATACATACATATGTGATCTCATTGCCGCGTGCTTGATGTCTGGTTGCGAATGTGGGGAACCCGATTCGATCCCGATCAACGCTAAAATTTCTAATTTTAAATGGCACAAAATTGTCCCCTGTGTTGCACTCTCCACGCCAGCAATGAGGTGACGCTTGGTAAATGCCCGTACGATATAAATGTCGTCATTATCATTACTGAAATCTGTGTACAAAGCAGATTACCACACCCAGCAATGGGTAATATGCCGTGATAATATATATTTTTCATTTATATACATACCTGCATATTTACTAAAGCTAGAAATTATGTATATTAAGTTTCCTTCCATAGAACTATTGTTCTCTTTACAATAATTTTTGTTTTAAAACGTTACTGTTATAAAATTGAAATATTTTTTTTTGATAGTGATATTTATCTGTCAGTTACATACATTTGAGCTGAACTGTGTACCCATGGAGTTGAGTTTAAAGCATAAATTCCGAGAGACAATTTTTATATTACTTTATAAATTTATCCATAAAATATATAGAAAAAGTATTAATGCAAACCTGTAGAAAATGGAATAATCTTTAATTTTTATAATAACAAATTGCGAAAAAATAGCATTTAAAGGTATTTTTTGATTACAAACTATTTTGAGCTTCAAGTAAACTGCCATTTCCCGTTATCCCATTGACACCAAAATCTAATGGCTTGTTTCCATATTAGAATAAGGTAGAAATACATGGTTTCAAAAGTTTCTGAATGATACCATTTGAGTTAGAGTGCCTAGAAGATCCACACACACACACATACATACATACACACACACACACACACACACACACACACACACACACACACACACACACACATATACATACACACCCACAGACATCATCGTGAAAATGTTAAAATTGGATTCTAGGGACCTTAAAACGTGGTCATTTATCAAAATCTCGATATACGATTTTTAGCACGATCCTTATACCTCCCTTACCAAGGTAGCGGGAGGTAAAAATAGGAAATATGTATACATAGGCTACTCCCAAAAAAATATGTTACATGTTTTATTAAGAATAATACAACCTTTTTTAGTTTAGATTCTGTTATTAAATGATTTAGAAAAACCATTCTTCATTCTTAGTTACCTGTTGCTAAGGTTTTGTTATTTATTTATTTGTATTTGTTGATTTGTAATGCATGTTCATTCCTGAAGAAGGCAATAGTGTATATTGCCGAAACGTCGTTAATTTAATAAATATAACAGAATCTAAACTAAAAAAGGTTGTATTATTCTTAATAAAATATGAGTTCTGAAAGATTTTTTAATAATTTATGTTACATGTTTATTTACAGGATATAAATTCAAAATACGTAAGCACAATTTAGGGTTTGCTTGGGTTTTAAATGGGCTCTGTTTTTTTATTCGTCAATCTAGAGATTTGGTTCTCAATTGAAATTAAACGTATTACTTTAATCTTTATTCGATTTATTTATATCTTAATATATAGTTTAGAGTTATACTCCAATGGATATTTATATAACCATGACAAGTTTGAAATTATGGATCTTGGCCTCGATTTTGTAACTTTAAATTCTACTGGATATCAATTTCAATCAGAATTGAGATTTTTCTTCACTCTTTCTTAGAGTAGATTTCAAATCTGCCGGCCCGGAGCAGTAAAATTCATTTCTATCGTTTATGCCCGACATTTCTTTTTCAAGGTTAGTTTGAAAAATTGAATTATATCATATTTGCATTAATTATTCTTGCCCAATTCTAGTAGAATTTGAAATCCAGTAGAATATAAAGTTACAAAATCGAGGCCCTGGAGTCATATTTAAAACTACAACTCTTCGAGCTAGTCAAACGATCTGGTTCTATGGTTATAAAAAAAATATTGATATTATAGCAGTCCAAAGTAATATAATTAAAATTTTAAAATCCCCTAACAGAGAAAAAATTCTTCATTATGGTTGAATATTTTTAAGTTTTTTAAAATTAATATTGCATGAATTAAAGTTGATTACAATACCTGGTCCGCTCACATAAAGAGTAATCTTACACTTTGTACCGCGATGAGTACTTGATTATTGTCGTAAATGTTTGTTGAGGTGCGGAATGAATTTATTCCTTACCTGAAATACAGAAAAGAATAAATTAGATTTTTGGTTGTATAAAAAACAAAAAAGTGAACATATACACAAATAAAGTGTCAATGACATAAATATATGTAAATTACGTATTGAGCTACTAATGTAAATATATCTTTACTACTGCAATTAAAAGCAAAATTAATTATAAATCTATATATTTCAATTTCTTTCCACTTGTTTTGTTTAAAAATGTGCAAAGTTACACGTATAAAATGAGTAACATATTAAGCCTAATATTTGTAATATTGCTGTATCTTTTATTGTAAATATTATAACATAATATCAAATATAGTTAAAAAAAACATGTTTCAACGAGTGCTAGCACATACTTTAATTCAATTTATCCAATGTAGTATCACTGCGTCAAATTAGATTATCTTATTAATTACCCAAAGAATACGGATTTTCTATCTATTGTATAGATATAAAAACAAAACAAAATTATTAATGGCTCCCATTTATATAAACGTATAAGTTTTTGAAATTAAATTTCGTAGTAGCAATTGTACAGAAACTTTTAATTGAACAAAAATGTATTAAAGAAACTTTAGACATTATTTTATCTTAAATTATCTTAATTAATAATTTGAAAATTAAGTTTTATGTTTTACCAACCGCATCTTTGAAAACTTCAGATTTCAAGTTCAAATTTAATGCAAAATATACATAATTAGCTAAATAATTCAGAGCTTTTGAATATGGAACAGTTCAAATAAATTAAGTTAAAATAAATCATTGTTACGCTTACAATATTTTCTTCAGTTACATTTCAAATTAGAGAAAATTGTATATTTATGCACATTCAAATCCGAGTCGAACTTTTCGTACTCGAGTCTGCAAAGAAAATTCATTCGAATAATAGAACCTAAGGATATAAATTTCAAATTACTGAGTTGTGACAGATTTCAAGTTTATTACACATATATTTAAAATATATACTTACGTACATTCAGTATTTTACACGTTAGAATGGGATTGCGTAATAAAAAGTATATAATTCTTGCAGACATACGAAATTAAAGTAGTTTTGTCTTGTCATACAGGTTATAGAATCTTTTAGAATCTGTTCATAAAGTTAATTTGATGTGTAACATTTTAAGGAAAAGTCTTTGTACCTTCCGTCACCTCTAGGTAAGGAAGGTATTGTCTAGTCAAAAAATTCGGTGGTGAATTGTCAATGAATAAGCACGTTTTAAGATCTCTACAGTACGATTTTACTATTTTTACGATAATGTCTGTATGTGTGTGTGTGTGTGTGTGTGTGTGTGTGTGTGTGTGTGTGTGTGTGCGTGTGTGTGTGTGAGTGCGTGTGTGTGCGTGTATATGTGACCGCGGTTTCGGCCGCGATATCTCCAATACTAGAATTCCAAAAATTACAATTCTTACGTTTTCCTTTTCCTTACATCCATATGTAGACGTGATTAGATTTTAGGTATAATTTGTCAACTGGGAGTGCTCTCTTTTGAAGATTTTAACAGTTTTTTTTTTAAATATTATTTACACTATTAATGTTATTGTAAATATTAGAATATTCTATTATATATACGATTTAATTGCATTTTATTCTTCATATTCAGTGGATATAGAGTTAAAGAAATTAAATTTCATATATCAGTCAGCTATGGTATAACCATAGAAACAGGTACTATATTAAGAAAATTATAACTGACAGATGGTGGACAGATGAAAAGAAAATTAATGTGGCAGAGATGAGGATGTTGAAATGGATGTTGGGGAAGACATGGAAAGATACGGTAAGTAATGAAAGAATAAGGGAAATAACTCGAGTATTAAAAGTTTCTAGAAAACAAGAGAGACGATTACATTGGTTTGAACATGTCATGAGGAGAGATGACAAATACGTTTGAAGAAGACTGAATAGCTTAGTAGAAGGTGGAAGAAACAAAGAAAGACCAAAGATAAGATGGGACGACCCGCAAAACAGAAATGAATGGAAGAAGAAAATGAAAAATAGCGATCCCTAATGAATGAGAAAAGCTAAAGAAGAAGATGTCCGTGCATTTGCATAGTTTGTTTATGAAATAATTTTCCTGGAAATTTAGAATCTTTTGCAAGAAAATGGAATTTGTAAATAATACACAGAACTAACGGAAGGTATCGTGCTGACCACCAGATTTTTTTACAATTATTATCTATTTCAAATATTTTATTGAAATTGAAACGAAATTATATGTAGATAAAGTTGTTTGCAATCAGGAATCAAATAAAATCAGACAACATTACTATGATTGCAAAATTAGAAATAATAAATATAAAGCATCTTTATATACACATTTCGTTTCGGTACAATTTCAGTAAAGTTAAAAAAAATTAAATAGAAAATAACTGAAATGTTACACATAAAGTTAGATTCTGGTGTATCAGATATTGAAAATTTGAACAGTTTGAATTTCATTTTAACCAATTTATAATTAAAAAGCCCGTAAGATTCCTGCCAACATATTTGCTACTATTTTCTATTAGTTGCAATTTTACCCACAGATGTCTGACTGACGAAATGTATTCGTCACGTGACACCCACTGCCAAACAGTATTTTCCTATTTATACTAATTCAATATGTTTATTCTTACTTCAAGTTTAATATATTCAATGGAAATCAAAATTTATTAAATTTGTATAAATTATTATAATTTTTAAACTTAATAGTAACTGATTTGTTAATCAATTGTAACTGCAATATTTCCTATAAATCTTCTTGCAGCCATGAGGAAAATATCAAATATATCGAAACGTTGGCGGTCTTCTGATTTTTTTTGCTACCCCTGTGTCCAAATTCTGTTGATACCTTCAAAATAGTTTTTAACTAAGTTTTAAGCCAAATATGTTATCATTAATAATCAACTAATTTCATATACCATACTAAACTTGATAGTAATATTTGCTATTAATATGGTTTTGATCTAGACCGCCTCCAGATAGATCATAAAATTTTTGTTACCTACTAAAGTTTTCAACAATATCATGTTAATGTAAAAATTAAAATATGTTCATATTTCACATATCTTGTCAACTTTTAAAATTGCTACTAATAAAAATGGTTTCGACAAAAAATATTGATAACAAAATTGATTAAAATTGTGATATAAATTTTCGAATTACATTGTTAATTACGCGTGCATTATTAACATTGTTACTTCCAGTATAAAGAAATAAAACTTAGATGAACCAACTCCATTGTAACAGAGAAGGATTATACTGTAAAATCAACTGTTGCCTAAAAAGTCCTTGAGACTGCACACTTATCCTTTGAACCATGTATATAGTAAAAAGGTTAAATAATAGTACAAAACTTTTATTTACCTGAAAAAAAATAAATCCGATAGACAGGTTGAGTACTTCAAATCTACTGCGTACTACAACTAACGGCACAATACTACTCAAGTCGGCATGTTTAAAGATATGCCTAGCAAAGTCCTTTATTTACGTACATAAATTTCATTAGCGCAATTTTACAATTACAAGAGATATTACCTTTCTCGATACTTGCTCTGGAAAATTATTACTTTACCATTACAGAACAACACTAAAGTGCATGACAACTTTGTAGATGCTTTGAAATTTCATTCTAATTTTATATTGAAATTAGATTTTCTTTGTCGACGCATCTGACATACAAACTAAGTGCAATTTCTTGAAAGGAAATTGCATTTCTCTTATAACAATGTTTAAAGGTTTATTTTCAGAAATTACACAACAAAGTCAAGGTTGGGACTTTCAATATCATTTAATTTCATAGTGGTAATTGAGATTAGTTTACATGAAAAAGAAAGAGGACGTTGTTAAAAAACAGTAAATTTGAAATTAATAAATTTTGTAGTTTCTCGTATTAAGAGTTTCGCACATTACTCAAAAAATAAGTAAACCTTTTAATCTTTAAATAAGTACTAATAATTTGTATCTACTCCTGCTAATTTATACATACTTTTGTTTCTTGACATATTATAACTCTTTACAGGAAATAATGTACTTCCCATTTTTTGGTCCATAATAAATGATGATATTTCATGTCACAACATATTTATTTTCAAATGTTAAAATTTTGGACAGATACAAATTTTGCCCTTCTGAGTTAGAGCAGTCATCACACGCTAGTTGAATAATATACATACTATAATATATCTAACATATATGTAAGGACCCAGTTTAGTTGCATGCAGGGATATAAAAGCGTAAATTATCGGATAAATTGCCAAAGAAATTTCCGTGATATGAATTACAAAATTTTGTTACCGTAAATATTATTTACGCATTTGGAATATAGAGAGGATCTAAACAGTCGTAAGGTCCCTATTCTAAACAAGTTATATATTTTAGACTTCCACTCTCCACCTACAACTACTACAACTGAAAGATCATTATCAGTGTAAGCTAATATTTAAAAAAAAATGGAGACAATGCAAATATAAAAAGACATTTTTTTATTCTTCTGATGATTCTAAATCTGTTATCAACCATAATACCTCAGATTGATAAATTCATTTAAATCAGGTTTATTTTGTATTCTATAAACAGTGTCATGTTATATTTACGATTTCTTTAAAAACTTTTTCTTTTACTATTAAATATTTGACATAAAATTTACATATATAAATATTTATTATGATTTCAATTTTGTAATTATTTAAATAAAAATACTTATTTGTAAATACATGCACGGGCGGTAATTTCTATTCAGTAATTTATTGGTCTTTTCTCGGTAATTTATTAGTCTTTTACTGTTATTTAATAGCTATTCTGGAATTGTTGAGCATCACAACTGCCGCAGATGTAGGTTTGAAATCCGTGCTCATAGAGCAAGGATTTTTAAGACAATTAAGGCTTGTTATGGTTGATAAACATCCGTGGTTGGTTCAGTTGTTTATCGGTTTCAGAAAAAAACAACAAATATTTTCCTTGAATTTGGTTTAGATATGTAGAAAATATTTTGCCATAGTTAATACCAAAAATTGAGATTTGAAATTTTTTCTATATAGTTTAAACTCAGTTTTCCCATCAATTAAATTCACGAAACGAATTAACAATTACCATTTTCAGCCGTACTGGTTATTCGAAACAAACATAAACTAGTTTGATATTTACAGAAAATACTAACAGATTTATAACTGCTGGTCCAATCATTTTGGCAACATAAATTAGCTTCGTTCAACAGATTAACAAAATTTCCTTTAAACAAAAAATGATTTAAAAATGATCTAACAAAGAAATATGTTAGTATAACGGATTAAAACTATGGCTAAATTAGTTCATAAATTTAAAAATCGCCAATCCGTTTCTAATGTTACAACGTTAACACCATCTAATAATAATAACAATAATAATAATAATAATAATAATAATAATAACTATAGATAACACTACCGTACGATAACGCTTCCAAAAGTGTAAACATTTTTTTTTTAAATCAAAGTTTAACCGTAACTTACAAATCAAGTGGTATCATTAAATTTGTATTCGGTAAACCTAAAGATAAAATAGATACTAACAAAAAATGCGGCATTTATAAAATTAGCTGTAATGATTGTAATAAAGTTTACATCGGCCAAACTAAAAGACAAATTGACATTTGGTTAAAAAACATATTTGTCATCTAAAAAGCGATAATTTAGAAAAATCTAGCATAGCTCAACATATTTTCATTAATAATCATAAAATTAACAATTCTAATATTTTACTTTTAAAACATATTAATAGTGATAGATATTTAGATGCATAGGAGAGTTTAATAATAAATAAATTTAAAAATAATTTGATGAACGCATATCTCGGTCATATACCAAACTCTAAACTATTCGATTTAATATAAACTTATATTCTATTAGTTATTGGACGGTTTAAATTATAATGACGAAATAATCTTAATTTATAATTGGTAATCATTCCCGTCCCTATATAAACCAACAAAAAACTAAATTTTCATATTTAAATATCTATTTAATCTACTGAACCCAATACAAAATATCTGTTGTAGCCAGCACAAAACCTCTTGGGATTTCCATTGTAGGTTATATTATTATTGCACTCAACATTTCTTGTACACTCAAAAAATTACATCTTTTCGTAAAATTTAGATATTTTTTATAATTATAAATTCATTTTATAAGCTAGTTTTCTCCAACTTTTCTAAATGTTCGAGATTCTTCCAATTCATTGATATGATTGGCGATATTTCTGAAGGATATCGTGTAATACATCCATAATTTTAATTATTTAATTAATTCAATAATATATATTAAATGTCATTTCCAGAAAAAGCCTTTGGCTCTAACATTTATCTGTCATTTACATTTTTTTTTAATAATTTCACAATTGGTTACCATGGAGCTGTTTGGGCTTAGAGATTTATTTATTTATTTATTATTATTTTATACATTATATTTCTTATCTCTAAGTCTATAGAAAATATATTAAAAAAATTACATGTGTCGGATAGAGTATTTTATGTTCTTCAATACTTGTAATAACATAAATATTCAAAAAATAATATTTAGATTTTTTTAAAGATACTACTACTTATGAATATGAATATTATTGCATGTCAGTTACTGTAAAAATATTTTCATAATTTAACTGCCTGTCTTGAGTATAAGATGTTAACTACCTATATAGACTCCTCCACCCCACCTATCTTAAAACCTCTGCTAATGCAATTAATGAAAAACAAACTATCATATACATCCGTTACTAATAGAAGTAGGTAATTTAATGAAAAGAACATATTTATATTAAATTACGAGTATTTTTAACAAATGATTTTCCGTAATGTCACATGTAATAAATTGCTTCCGATATGTTCTCTTCCAAAGCCGGAGTCCAACAAGAAACTTTAAATATTAGATTTTTATGATAGTTCCCTGACATGAAATATGACCCATTTTCAAACTGTAACAGCTGCGCATTGACACTAAAATTGTTTTATGTAACCTTGTTATATGATCTCCGATTTCATCATGTAGAAACGTATAAGTAATTTTTAAATAATATAATATCAAATCAACACAAAAGTTCACGAACTTTAAGATATAAAGAATGAAAGAAATAGAAAGAAATCATTTAATTGTTTGTAATATTTGCAATTAAGGTTACGCAAGAGAAACAATTTTCCATAATCAGGCTTTTCAGAATACAACTTCCACTGATAATTATTAAATATTGTCTTACAATTTTAATAAATAATGGTATTGTTATTGTTTCATTGAACTGGTACCCTTTGCTTGGTCTGCAAATAATATTTCGATAATCACAAATACTTACATACATAATTATATTGAAATTGTATCAATATTTATTAGTATTGCAATCATAATACTATCATTAGGCGTTTTAATTTATTGTCTCGAAGAACTCTGATGCATCCTAAACGTTCATTTATTGTCTCAGAGCGGTACTATCTGCGTTCGTTTTCTATTTCATACCTCCCTGAGAGGAACGCTCTGTAGGGTTAGTGTACAAAATGCGCGAGAATCTGAGATATCGGAAACGGGATTTAAAATTTGCAATATTATAAATGCAACAGGAATTATATCATAAACAGAAATTTAATATTAATAATTCATAACAGTGACCCTTAGCTAATGGGAAATGCTAATGAGAAACAACTCAATATCAAGTGCGACTTACATTGTTTGTTTATGAAATATTTTTACTGCAAATATATAATATTTTGCAAGAAAAATTATGTATGGAATTTGTACAGGGTATCTGCCGTAAGCGGGCCACCATTGCTAACTTTCTTATTTGAAGAGATAAAAAGACGGTTAAGTGGATAAAGTTGGGCGATATTATACGGTAAATTTAACTGTAAAAAATGTAAAACAATTGAACATCATATACGCGACTTATTCAAAAAAATAACATTTTTACTTTCCGTCACCTTTGGGTTAGGGTCCCTATAATACGATTTTACCATATTTACGATGATGTCTGTATGCATGTGTGTCTGTGTGTGTGTGACGAAAGTTTCGGATCGCATAACTTTAATACCACAATTATAAAAATTATATTTTTTCAATATTCCTCAAGTTTATATCCAGAAGAACAAGTGATTAGATTTTGGTTATAATTGGTCAACCGAAAGTACCCTCATCTGAATATTTAACGGTATTCTAACTTAAAGAATATATTATTCTCTATACGATTTGATTGCATTTTATACATCATATTCAATAGGTGTAGAGTTAAAGAATTATAAAGTTATGAAATTTCATAAATCAGCTAGCTATGGTAACCATACTTCGTGGGAATATCAAAAAAAGATCTCTTTTCATTAGTGTAACTTTCCAATCTGGCATCCATATAAAAATTAATGCTTGAACATCATAATTCGATATCCAACAGTGATAAAAAATTGAATGTCGCCATTAGAAAGAGAAAAAAAGAGCCCATAAAATGTGCAAATTAAAATCCAGTATTATTTCACATTTCGAAGAAATTTTGAAAAGTAAGAAACTGTAAAATTTACATTTTTACCTAAATTTAGTGACCTATGCATTTTTCTCAAATAACAAAAGACCGTTAAAATGGCCTCCTAATAGAGTAACTTTTGTCTAATTTTATTCCGTCACCTTTAGGTAAGGCAGGTATTGTCTTTAGTCAAAAAAATTAGTGATGTTTTTAGTGAATAAGCACGTTTTAGGGTAGATATAATACGATTGTACCATTTTTAAGATGATGGCTGTATCTATATACGTGTCTCTCTCTGCGTGTATGTGTATGTGTGTGTGTGTGTGTGTGTGTGTGTGTGTGTGTGTGTGTGTGTGTGTGTGTGTGTGTGTGTGTGTGTCTGTGTGTGACGAAAGTTTCGGATCGCATAACTTCAATACCAGGATTCCAAAGATTATAATTTTTTCATATTCCTCAAATTTACATCCAGAAGAAGAGGTGATTAGATTTTAATTCCAATTTTTCATTTCCAGAAATTACAATTTATTATTGAAAATTGGGAAATAATCGGACACGCAGTTTGTGTAAAATTATTTATTTCCTGGCCTACGTTTCGACTGTGACTACAGTCTTCATCAGGGCTCTAAAAAGTATACATGGAGTAATAACATGAAAATTAAAACAATGAACAAATTACACTTATTTACACAAAAGTTTACAACAAAAAATTCTTTTTACCTTCCGTCACCTCTAGGTAAAGAAGTATTGTTTTTTGTCAAAAAATTCGGTAGTGAGTTTTGATTGAATAAGTACGTTTTAGGGTCTTTACAACACGATTTTACTATTTTTACGATGTGTGTGTATGTGACCGCGGTTTCGTACACGATATCTCCTATACTAGAATTCCAAAAAATACAATTTCTGCAGATTCCTCTTCCTTACAACCATATGTAGACTTGAGAAGATTTTGGTTATAATTGGGCAACCGAAAATACTCTCATTTGAGGATTTTATCAACTTTTCTTAAAAACCGCAGTTAAATATCATTTATCGACATTTAAACTTATTATAACTTAAAGAATACATATATTATTCTCTATGCGATTTGATTGTATTTTATACTCATATTCACATTAAATTTCATAAATCAGCCAGCTATGCTAACCATGAAAACTGCGAATATATTAAGATAACTCAAATTGACAGATGTCAGTATCGATGAAAAGTAAATGAATGTGGCACAGAGAAGGATGTTGATATGGATCTTGAGAAGACACGGAAAGATACGGTAAGGAATGAAAGAATAAGGGAAATAACTCTAGTGTAAGAGGTTTGTAGAAAGATACAAGGGAGACGATTACATTAGTTTGAACATATCATGAGGAGGATGAAGACTATGTTGGAAGAAGAATGAATAGCTTAGTAATAGAAGGTTGAAGAAACAGAAGTCGAACATAGATAAGATGGAAGGAATGTATGGCGGAAGACTTGAGTGAAAAGGAACTCAATGACAACGACACGCAAAACAGAAATGAATGGAAGAAGAAAATAAAAAATAGCGACCCCTAACGAATGGGAAAAGTTAAAGAAGAAGAAGATGTCAGTGCCAGATGCAATTTGCATAGTTTTTATGAAATAATTTTACTGGAAATTTGGAATCTTTTGCAAGAAAATTTATGTATGGAATTTATACATAATACAAATGATTGACGGAAGGTATTTGTGCTGGTAACATCAGGTTTTTTAGTTCTCGAGGACCCAAGTTGGAAAAATTATCCTGGACATGTATACCGACATTGGAATTAATGTATTGTGCGTACAGTGTGCAGGTTCACTGTGAAACTTGCATGGAAAATAGTGCTGAACTAATTTGAAACTTTAATGCCTTTTATCTTGTTTCACATTAAACTTTGTAGGTTTTGTGTATTTACAAGGTGTGACTATCGTATTTAGGATTTATTTTCACGCTGTGGAAGACTGTTACAAGAAATCTGGGTACTAATTTATATTTAATTTAATTCTGATCGCAGAATTATTAATTATATAGAAACATAGTTCAATTTTAAAACTAACAATTTTTTTATACATGTTATTATCTTATAAAAGTTAGTATGCCGAATAATTAAATTAATACAAAATTACTTTTTCAACATGAAATTACTGCCTCTATTATATGTAAGCCTACATTAGTTTAATAGTTACCTAACTATCAAAAAAATACCAATTTTCACACGCATTATTTTTTACTTGATCGTATCTCATAAATCTAATTTTACTCCACGACAATTATTTTTAGGTAATGCCGTTTCCACATTAAAAGTGTAATTATTAATGTTCACAACAAATATACAAAACGCTAGTACTTCTATCTTCGTAAGAAAATTATTATTTATATTTGTAAATTACTAAATGGAATTTTAAATTATTGTCATTTTATATTGTTTCAAGTTACTTGTAGTTTTAGAAACTCATTATTATTATTCTTTCAGCCGTAATAACTTTTTTTAATAATCTGTCCCATATTAGTACAAGTTTTGGTTATCACTGGTAGCCTATGTCATTCAACATATCCTTCGCTTTCATATCAACACATGTATTTGGTTGTGGCATAAATTTAAACAAATGTTATTTGTTTTACGTTTTACTTTGTTTCTTTTATTATTTTCTGTATTTTGAATAGAGTAAATGTGTGACGTAGATATAGTGATGAGAAATGGTATTAAAAACTATTATTTTAAAAACTAACAACTTTTTAAAAAGTTTATAGTCTTTAACATACAGTTTTAAGATCTAGTTTTAATAAAAATGACCCATGTTCTAATTTGTTACTGCGATAGAGGACCCCATTCTAATGAGAGAGTTTACTTGAATCTAGGCGGGATTATGATGTCCATTTGTCGTTATATTACTTTACTATGACTGAAGTGGTAATTTTGTTGATCGCATATGATGTATATTTAACCTTCATTACTATGACAGTTGTAGATAGCAGCTTTATGTTAGTAATGAACACCATGTGACCGTACTTCAAGACGCAAATTTCAATAGACAATGATAAAGTGAGTTTCTGTGTATTACACCAACTACTAGCTCGTAAAGTCTGCCTCACAAGGAAAACACACAACCGGCGAGATTGTGGGCCTGAAAGCTGAGTAGAGATGTACTATACGCACACTACAACACTAGTCAACAGTCTCACACATAATATAGAAAAAAATATTTTCAGTCAGTGAACACAACAACTGCTCAGCTGGAAATCTATGTATATTACGAAACTTTTTTAACAAAGCATTTTACCAAATTCATTTATTTGGATTCTTTCAAGATGTCATTACTCTTCTTTATGTATTCCAATGGTCCTTAAATGTGGAGTAAAGTTTAAACGAGATCTGGATGAATCCATATCTAGAATATTTTTTACTGTGGTGTACATATTATGAAGTATATCTTACAATTTTATTTTCGGCACTGTTGTTCTAATTTTTCTTGCATTATTTGTTTTGCTTCCTCACGTTCAGTTATTATTGATTAGCTCCATATCGTACTTATTTTTATTTGCAGACGTGTGTTTTAATTCAATTCAATTCAAAAATTGAAATCACAGTAAGCACGTTATATAAGCCAATAAAACTTTACTAATACGTTATTTGAATGTTGTATGTACACATAACAGTAGAAAAGAGCATACACATAATAATTGTGATAATTTAATCAAGTCCATAATATCTATAAAACTGAAGCATAGATAACTAATTATTAATCACAATTAAATTTAATAATGTACAGATAAATGTAAATTGACATTTAAAAGCAAAAGAGAACTTTAAAAATAATTCCAAATTAATTGTATGGGTACATGAAATTTGATTTTAATCATGTTAATTCTATTAAGTCAAATAAATAGAAATTACTAGTAGATATTTAAATTTAACGGGAAAAGTTTAAGCTTTATAACTAATTTAAAAGTGCTAGAAACACTAAGTTCTATATTCCATCATCGAACTTCATTCCACCCGATAGTCGTGAATCCTATTCATATTCAAGAATGCTTCATTCCAAAACTTTCGTTTAATAATAATTCAGAATATGGCCAAGTTCTTAATATTTCCTTGATGTTTACATTGTATGTTTTTATTGTTACATCAACATCATATTTCTTAATTTAATGATGTACATAGGCACCATGCAGCTGAATTAAATACATCTGACTTCTACAGTAGTTGGAATATTGGTAAGTATTTTCACTAAATAAATATTTCATTAAGTATTTGTTGTGTTATTATTGACTATTATTAAATATTCAATGGTTTTCAAAAGTTTTTGTTCTTTACCACGCTACAAGTAATTTGGATTCTCACAGTGGGTCTGCTAAATCTTACTTTAATGCTCTGTGATGTAATAAATATTTCAGTATTTGCTCCATGTGGATTTCAGTTTTCAGAACGTAAATGTAAGTTTGAGGGCGCGAGATAAGTGTGTGGCAAAGTGACGACAAGGGAAAACTCCATGTGTTACACATCCCTACAAAACAATGTGAAAATCATCATTGAAACCTGAAAACACGATTGTGTAAAGCTTATACCATTGTGTATTGTACATAGTTTCCGAGATATAAGGCAGTGAAAAATTTATTTTCAGTGTCTCGTTTTTCAATATTACCCGTATTAAAAATTCATTAATTTTCTAAATTTTAAATTTTATGGTAACTAATTTTGAAAACCAGTATGTGGTACATATGTATAGTGCATCACAGAATTTTTTCTACAACGCATTAAATTAACATTTATACAACTTACAATTATTTGAATTTGAACTCGATAAATATGGTTATTTTACGAGTAAAATTAATGCATAACAAAAAGTTTGTTGTGACTAACACAATACCCATCGTTAGTTTTATTTTATGGTATATAACTATCCAATTATGTACTATTTCTTGTAAAGAGGTTTGTTTATAATTCTATTAAAATTATATTCTCACCATGTTCCATTATCTATTCGTGTATCCTGTAAATTAAAACCGTTAATAACGCTCTTAGTATTACATGAAAGTTTCAGCTAAATATACCAAAGTATGGATAGATTTAGAACGATAGAAATTTCTAAATTATTATAAGCAGACTAAGAGTAGAACAAGAGAGTTTGTTGTTTAAATGGAAAGTAACTGCTCATACATATTGAACTCTATCTTCGAAAATCACAATTTTGCGTCAAACTGACCCTGTATGTAATAGATATAGAACTTAGACACGTATGAGAAAAAGTATGTTCCAATTTCTAATGAGTAAATACTAAATTATTTTAAATTACACATATAAAAGGAATTTCGTGTGCGTATACGATAATTGTTATTTACTATAAAGAAAATTTACCATACTCATTAAAATAAAATATTTTTTAATAACCCCCCCCCCCTGGCTACGTTACTGATTTGACAGCCCATGAGATATCGTAATATAAACGTTATTAATATCGTCTAAAGATAAAAACAGATTAACACACGCCGAAATAGGTAACACTGTGGTAATACGAGGTCTGGCTATTAAATAACGAGACTGCGCGCGCAGAAGGCGTCTTAGACGGGCAGGGGGAAGACGAATGCAGCGTTGGATAGCTGGAAGTATCTACTATTCCGGTACGAAAACAAGTTTTTGTCGCTGTAGTAGTATTTTTTCTATAGAGGTTAGAAACGAACGTGTTTTTTTCTCGTGCCGATAACAATGTGTGACGAAAAACACGAGCAACGGAACAATATGAAATTTCTCGATAAATTAAAAAAAATTCCGACCGAGTGCTATAAATTGTTGAAAGAGGCCTATGGTGAAAATTCTCTATCTGCGCGTGTTTTCCAATGGTATAAACGGTATTCTGAAGGCCGAGAGAGCACCAAAGATGACCAACGTCGAAATCAAGATTTAAAGCCATGCTAATCGTTTTTTTCGACATCAACGGCATCGTGATGACTGAATGGGTTCCCGAGGGTCAAACTGTAAACCAAACTTACTATTTGAAAGTTTTGCCAACACTGCGAGAACGAGTTCGTAAGAAACGGCCGGAGTTGTGGAAAAACAAGTCGTTGGATTTTGCACCAAGACAACGCACCTGCCCATAACGCGCTGTCTGTGAAGCGTTATTTAGCCGCTAGAGGCATTCCAGTGCTCGAACACGCGCCGTACTCGCCTGATTTAGCAACCTGTGACTTTTTTCCGTTTCCAAAGATCAAGTCTGCCTTAAAAGGAATCAGGATCGTGTCGATGGAAGAGGTGAAGCGAAAATCGGCGGAGCTCCTAAACGGTCTTACAAAAGAAGACTTCCAGCATTGCTTTGACCAATGGAAAAACCGAATGGAACGGTGTGTGGCGAGGGGAGGAGAGTACATTGCAGGGGAGTATTTGTTTATAAAATAATTTTTAAAATAAAACTTTTTCATAAGCAGTCTCGTTATTTAATAGCCACACCTCGTATATTTCATTTACTGTTCATATAAATATACATACCTTGCGGAAAAAATAAAAAATAATTCAGAGCTCTAAATTTACAGCCCGTGTAAACGTAATATATGCCATGATACTATGTTCACACAGCACGGCAACTATTGCATGTTATACTTTAATGAAAAATAAAATAATAAATTGATTAATGAGAAACTCTAAAAGTAAAATATTTAAGAGAATAATCGTGAAATGAATTTTCCATTAACTAACATTAATATCCATCGTAGAGAGTACTACAACTTTTGACACCGTGAGTAAACAGATGGTAGAAAGCGCACTGCTTTTATTTGACACAACAACTCACGGTTTCTGTGCTTCCATGACGAAAATAATGCGGCTACAGGACGTTTACAAACACAAATGCGTTTTCACAGAGCAGCCATTTTCAGGGAATAACGAGAACACAACACGGTGGAGGATTATACTTTCCTATCTGCGGCTAAACGGAATCTGGGGACTAAGCCATGCAAACCCTTCACGATTGTCGGTCACTTGTTATAGCACGCACTTGAATATTATGTTTGCTCGTAATAATTTATGCATGCTCTGATATAAAGATGCCAGCTTTTTGTTTCTTGTTATAAAAATGTCGTTTATAGTTGTTATTTTAATAAATGCTATTGTTGGTTTGTTTATATATTTATGTATCGTTATCAGCTGTAGCTTGGGAATTGAGAATGAGTGGAGAAATTGTATAGGTACGCCAAAATAAATCTTTCAGCAGAATAATATTGGAAAACGATAATATTATAACTTCACGCAACCCAACGGACAACCGGGAAACATTCCAATTCTCAAATTACTCAATCCGCACATGATTATCAATATATATATATATATATATATATATATATATATATATATATATATATATATATATATATATATATATATATATTTCAACAATACTTTTCTTCGAAAGTTCAATAGATACTTTTACATAAATAATGTATTGTTAAAATTATTTAAATTTGACCGTAAACTCGGCAGTTAGACGCATAGATAATGATAGAGACGAGATATTTAATATTAAATTGGCTAGCATGGATTAATTAGGCAGGCACCCCAAGCGAATTTTTTAAACTATTTTTATTAGTATTTTTAGGTTTGAGGCACCTATTTTTGTCTAAAAATAGGGTGTTTAATATTGCATCGGTAAATTTGCGAACAAAGTACATACAGTGTGTTAATTAAAAACCTGGCCATAGGCGTTTAACATGGGAAATCAGTTTTTCCTTGCGCAAAAGTTCCCAAATTATTTTAGACAAAAATACTTCAAATAAATGTTGTAGAGAATTAAATTCTGCATCCAGATTAGTAATAAGATTTTATTTTCGACGTTTCATAACCGAGAAAATCAATTTCAAAGTTTATCGAAAATTGCTGATTTATAGCGATAGCCATGGAAGTCAAACAAAATTACAAACAATTGTATGACATCTTAACTGTCAAAGAAAGTTTGTGTTTTGTGATTTTCGTTCAGTAACATATTTTTTTGGAAGTATGGAACAGTTTTCTCATGAAGAAAAGCTTCAGATTATAAAATGGTGTTACTGTGGACAAAGCTATAGAAAAATACGTGATTTAATAAGTGTAATGTGGTCACATCGACAAATTCCAAGTAAAACCACAATAGAATCTTATTACAAAAACTTAAAGCTGTAATTTCCAATGAATGTAGAAAAATAAATGCCAGACAGCTGCATAATGTTCGACATGGCTTTTATAATAGACTTGGGTATTGCTTAGCGCAAAATGGAGGGTTATTTGAACATTTAATATAAAATTATATTCATTCTAGTTTTCTGTTTTTCTTTTTAAATAAATACATTATTCTTGTTTTCATTTTTATTTTATTTTGTATATGTTGACAGCTATGTATTCTAAAATTAAACCATGTATTTAAGAAACATATTTGTTTTATACATTAAGTTAGGCTAATTCATTGTGTCAATGTCATACAATTGTTTGTAATTTTGTTTGAGTTTCATGGCTATCGCTATAAATCAGCAATTTTCGAAAAACTTTGAAATTGATTTTCTCGGTTATGAAACGTCGAAAATAAAATCTTATTACTAATCTGGATGCATAATTTAATTCTCTACAACATTTATTTGAAGTATTTTTGCCTAAAATAATTTGGGAACTTTTGCGCAAGGAAAAACTGATTTCCCATGTTAAACGCCTATGGCCAGGTTTTTAATTAACACACTGTATATATATATATATATATATATATATATATATATATATATATATATATATATATATATATATATATATATATTCCGTAATTCAAGCCAGGATCGCCATGTTCTATCAAATTATCCTTTCACATCCACCCTTACAGTCCAGACTTATTGCCATTCAACTACCATCTGCTGAAAAAAAATAGTTGGAATGGCAGATATTTGCTTCTGATGCCGAAGTTTTCAGTAGGAGGTTGTGAACATCGCGCACTGGACGGAAACTCAGCTGCATAATAACCTGAGCCTGGAAACGGGAACAAGAACACTTCCGAAGTAACTTTATAGCTGTTAAATATATATTTTCAAATAAAAATTAATGGTTTAGACAAATTTTGAAGTGAATAAATGATTTTGAATTAAATTTTTACCTTTTCTGTAAATTTTAGAAAATTTAAAATATAGGTTTTGGTGAACTGACATAATCTCCGTTACAATTTTCGTCCTCGGTTTATTAGAGTGTTCCTATGTAACGTTTTTTTTTTTTTAGAAAAGGTATTCATTATTGCATACATTGCTTGGCAGCATAGTATTTCGGATTTGTCGTACGTGAAATAATTTATAGACATAATTACGTTCGTCAGGGGTAAAATATGGATGAGTTATCATAATATCAAATTAAGGTACGTAACTTAAAATGTATGCAGGTATACGTTATTTATTGACTCACTCTTAGTAAAAGAGTGTCTACAATTATTTACAATTGTGTTCGGCAAATGAATGAATTTAAATTCTCTTTGATTTCCAATTTAAATGAAATAAACCTGGTTCGGCTTCAGTCCTAAATAGTTTTATTTTATTTTAGTATCTCGTTCAAATTTAAATTTAACGATGTAGGAACGCATTCAGTAGAATTGATATATTGTTTCATTTAACACTCGTACATCCGAAAGTGAGTAAAAAAAACCCGATATTTAATTTTTTGTTTGTCGTTTTTCTATAAAAAAAAATATGTACTGCCCTTCCATGTATTCCTCAATGAACATCTTAGACTCATTTTAGGGTCCTAAGCAATATAATTTTTTTTCCTAGTTATTTAATAGTAAATATTACAGGGTCAAATATGACCCAATATTGGTACAACAATGTTTCATTTTATATCATAGTTTGAACAGGTCTAAACTCAGGTGTCATTGGAAAGAAGAAGGAATGTTTTTTAGAATAGCTAGGTAAGATCTATTATTTTTTACTAAATACAAAATTATAAAAAATTAAATTATTTTATATTTTTTAGGCTTAGCTTTGATCAACCCAATATTGACAGACGTGTCCATGAAATAGAAACAGACGGTAGAGGTTTTTCTTCGAGTATTGTTGCTGCAATTGAAAGTATTGGGAGGAAAATAAGAAAAGGAGAACCACAATTATCAACGAAACGAGATCGGTGTAAACTATGTCGAGGTAACGACAACAAATACTGTAATAAATGTGAAAACTGCAAAAAATATATGTCCTAAACATAGCACAAAAGTTCTAAAAATTACATGCACAAATTGTCTACGTAATGAGGGCGGTAAATAAATATTATTATAATTAATATATTGTAATATCTTTTACTAAAATTAATGTGTATGTAATCAATAATTGAATAAATGTTTATGTTCGTAATTATTGCAATTTCTTGGCATGATCAACGAGTTTCATTGTGTAATAATAATTATTTTTTAAAAACATAAATAATGAATGTGACAATTTGTTATAAGTTTAACTAATAAAAATCACTAGATGTAACAAAAATAATACTGGGGCCAATTTGACCCATATTTGGTAGTATAAATTATATTATTTTATGGTTGTACGAGTGTTAAATAAAATTCGTAGCACTCGTTCCTGAAATGTCTGCTGAAATTATTTTTTCAAAATACTTTTTATCGAAATTAAAATAAGTCGACATAAGTCTGATCGTCAACTGTTTTCGAAAAGAACGAAAAAACGAACAAAAACTGACAAAGATAGCGATCGAACAAATTATTCTCTGTCAGTAAACAGAATATGAAGAAACAATAAAATTTTATGCGAAATAGTTTTCTCAATTTCTAATATTACAGACATTGAAAATTATAGATTAGCCAAGTACACCATATTTAACTTAGTACAATTATTTGATTTTTTAAGAAAAGCAAATACATATCTAAGATAACCTCTGAAAGGTAAACAAAAAGTCTTATTTAATCGGTCATAACACTTATAGTTTTCGAGTTAGCAGAGGTAAATCCTGCAAAAACTCATTTTTCACTGCTTTATATCTCAGGTCGGACCCATGTTGATTAAGCTTTTACTACTCATTTTGGCCAGTACTATACGGTCTTAAACAAAATACCCTTTTTTAACACCCTGTATAATTGTTAATTATATTAGGACATTCGTGTTGGCTTTTTGTGTCGTTCTATTTATCATGCTAACTTTTTTTTATATGTTATATTTTATATGTTATTCTTATATACATGTTATATTATCAAGTCAGTACATGTGTAACCTGGCAAATGTGACAAGAAAAACAAAAGACTAGTTGAAAAATAATAATATATTTGTCACGATTTAATAGATTTTATTTAATCACTTTTTTCCAAATTAGTTATGGTGTTTTATATCCTTTGAGCAATTTAATAATCCCAGTTGTTTTCCTTCCGTTCAATGATGAGTTTTTAGTAAATAAGCATGTTTTAGGGCCCGTATAATACGATTTAACCATTTTTACGATGATGTCTGTATGTATGTATGTATGTATATATATATATATATATATATATATATATATATATATATATATATATATATATATATATATATGTGTGTGTGTGTGTGTGTGTGTGTGTCTGTGTGTGTGTGACGAAAGTTTCGGATCGCATAACATCAATACTACGAGTCCAAAAATTATATTTTCTTCCTATTCCTCAAGTTTACATCCAGAAGAAAAACTGATTAGATTTTGGTTATAATTGATGAATCGGAAGTAGCCGCATTTGAAGATTTAACAGTTAAATTTGATTTATTAACATATAACGTTATTATACCTTAAAGAAGATATTATTCTCTATACGATTTGATTGTATTTTATACTTCATATTCAATAGATATAGAGTTAAATTAAATTTTATAAATCAGCCAGCTATGCAAAACATGGAAACTACTAATATATTCATATAATTCAAATTGACAGATGTCAGTATAAATAAAAAAGAAATTAATGTGGCAAAGATGAGATGTTGAAGTAGATGTTAGGGAAAACACGGAAAGATAAGTAAGGAAATAACTCTAGTGTTACAAGTTTCTAGAAAGATACAAGAGAGATGATTACATTGGTTTGAAAATGTCATGAGGAGAAATGAAGAATATATTGGATGAAGAATGAATAGCTTAGTAATAGAAGGTTGAAGAAACAGAGGAAGACCAAAGATAAGATGGAATGACTGTATTGCGGAAGACTTGAGAGAAAAGTAACTGAATGAGAACGACACGTAAAACAGAAATGAGTGGAAGAAGAAAATAAAAAATAGCGACCCCTAACGAATGGGGAAAGCTAAAGAAGAAGAAAATGTTAGTGTCAAGTGAAATTTGCATAGTTTGTTTATGAAATAATTTTAAAGTTTCGGATCGCATAACTTCAATACCACGATTCCTAATATTATAATTTTTTCATATTTCTCAAGTTTCCATCCAGAAGAACATGTGATTAGATTTTGGTTATAAATAGTCAACCGGAAGTACTCTCATTTGAAGATTTTAACAGTTTTTCTTGAAAAAAAAACGCAGTTAAATATCATTTATTGACATTTAACGTTATAATAACTTGAAGAATATTTTATTCTCTATACGATTTCATCGCATTTTATAATTCATATTCAATAGAGTTAAAGAATTATAAAGATATTAAATATCATAAATTAGCGAAGTTATACTAACCATGGAAACTGCTATATTCAGATAATTCAAGTTGACAGATGTCAGTATCAATAGGTGCATTCAATAAAGTAAGCAGTTCAAGCAAATGCTAGGTAAGCAAACGAAACTTGTTGCTTAGTACACAGAAAGATTTTCTAGCTATATGACGAACTGATATTCACAAATGTCACCGAGAAAGTTATACAGTTATGAAATATAATATGCATGTGTATCTCTCATATCCCTTTTATTGATCTGGTTATACAAAATGCATTTTTATATAGGTACAGTTATTTGCAGATAGTGGAATTAATTTTGAACATTTTTTTAGGTCTAAGAAAATATTTCAAATTTAACAATGTTACAAACATTCATCACAAAACTTTGAAAGCCTTTTTGACTTATAATTGATATAAACACACCATTAAATGAGACAGAAGCAATACAAGTTAAATTTATGTATGTATAATTTACATATCCCGCCATTATATTTCATAAGTAAGCAAGACAAGCGAAAAATTTGGCGCTTGGATAGCTTGCAGGCAAATCAAGCAAATGCTAGGCTAGCAAAGTCGTTCAACAAATTTTACTTCCGACTGCTTGTTTTCCTGGGGCTTATTTTGAACGCACCTAATGAAAAGTAAATGAATGTGGCAGAGATGAGGATGTTTAGATAGATGTTGGGGAAGACACGGAAAGATACGGTTTATCAAATTATGTCATTGAAGTTTCGTGCAGAGGTATAGGAACAGCCTGTATAATTAAATGGGAAGTTTTGCGCAAGGTAAAACTTATTTCCCATGTTAAACGATATTTAATGAACACGTTATATAAGTAAATAGTAATATATCTGAATTGCTAATATTGTTTGAAAATATGAATATTCCAGATTTTAAATATTACGAGTTACGTGTAGCATTTTATGTAAAATACACATATCTAGTTGTCTATTATTCAAAAAAACGTGTGGGTCTGTGGAATAATAAAAGAACAAAAGATTAAACGAGTTTGTGGTATATTGCGGTAATAAAATTAAAAGAACAATTAGTTTTTAAAACAAAGCTTTTAGTGCAACATTTAAATTGTAAAAGGCCTAGGAAATGCGGTAGGTGATATTTATATCTACATGTTTTGTTACCTTTGTTACCAAAATAAGACGTTAAATAATATGGTCGCAACTGTTTTTGAAGTTTAAAATTTATAGACATGCATTCTAGCACAAAAACATATCCCAAAGTCTGATAGTGCATGCATTTAAAGTTAGTTATAGTGGTTTAAAAAGTAAACAAACAACTCAAATAAAATGACTAAAAATGAGGAAAATGTGAGAATTTGAAACACTAATAAAAAAATCAAAACGTTGAAAACCTCGATTTTTATACACTAAATTACGGTGGCTGATAGTAAAACATGTACTTTCTTGAAAACGGCTGATAATTATACAGGGTGTTTGAAAGAAAGTGTATTTTTTTAAAGGCATACAGTACTTATAAAAGTGGGTAAAAGAAGCTCAATCAACATAGATCCAATCATTAATAGTTTCCCAGATAAAAGGCAATAACATAATGAATTTTTACGGGGTTTACCTCTGCTATTTCGAAATCTATAAGAGTTACGAAATTGATTAATTCATACTTTTGTTTACCTTTCAGAGGTCATCTTAAGATGTGCTTTTGTTTTTTTTAATTAAAAAATGTACTAAGTTAAATGCTGTGGCGACCTAAGCCAATATTTAATTTTCAAATATCTTCGTAACTTTTAGAAATTGAGAAAAATTTTCATATAAAATTTTATTGTTTTTTATAGTCTATTTACTGACAGACAAAATTTTATTCAATCACTATCTTTGTCAGTTTTTCTTTGATTTTTCGTTTTTCTCACAAACAGCTGAAGATCGGACCTATGCAGTGTTTTTACTCGTTTGCAGAAGATATGAACTCACTAATATGAGTGTGAATGATATTGATTTAAAATTGGATAACTAACAGTAAATATACCAGAAACAAAAACCAAAATTTCACGGCTTTCAAAAGCATCATGGATTGCTCTTATTATGAAATACGTTGAATTACGACCAACACACACTACACACACTCGATTTTTCGTAACTTACAGAAAAGGTAGATGCACAACATATCCAATTGGAATAAACAAAATTGGTGAAGTTCCCAAAAACATTGCACATTTTCTCAAATTGCCCAGTCCTGAACTCTATACGGGCCACTGCTTTCGCAGATCATCGGCCTCACATGTTGCAAATCAGGGTGGTGATATAATGACATTGAACAAACATGATGGGTGGAAATCTTCAGCTGTAGCAGAAGATTATGTAGATACATCATTGAAAAATAAAATTGAAGTTGCACAGATTATTTCAAATTTACTACAAGCTGTGGGATGTTAAAGTACTTCAAAATAACTCCCAGAATCTCATACCTGTACAAGAAAATGTGCTAAACCCAAATGAAACATGTCACATTCTTTTATCCGAGCAATCGCTCTCAGGAATTTCCTTTTCTGCCAGTAATAACGCTAGTATTACTGTAAAAACATATAATAACTGCACTATAAAAAGTGATTAATATCATGTGTATACATTTTATTTTCATATTCTAGTTTCCCAGTTGCGAGTGCGCCCACGATTGGTAAGTTGGATTAAGATTAAAATTAATAATTATTTTTATCTAATTAAAAAAAAAAACACTTTAACGTTAATAAATAAATCCATTTCACAGTACGATGTATTTATTTTACTATAAAATAAATTTAATTGCAGTATTTTTACATATGCAATAAATGACATGTGTTCGACATACAGACAGTTAGTTAATGTCAAAGATAAAATATTCCCTAGAAACAGCCATACAAAAATTTTCATTGTATCACTGTTTTCGATAAAAACAGTTGTACAAAATTCACATTATAATCGCGAAATAGGAAAACAATTTTATTTATTTACTCAGTTTGCTTAAGTTTGCCGGGGACGTCTGCATCAATAGAAAGGTTACAAGTAAAATATTGTAGTCTTCGGAAAACATTACCACCATCGCTAAATTATTAATGATTAAGACAAATCTTTTTGAAAGTTCTACAAAATTTCATAATACAATATAAGCAGACAAGTACTTTTTGTATTACACAGTAATTGTTATTTCCGTATTTGTTGTTTCCCGGTTCTTGATGAAGCAGATTTTTTTATGTTGAATATTTGTATGGATGTAATAACGTTTCCTCCCTTTACATTATATAACAATGTTAAATTTAATGATTTTCAATACGTAGAAAGTGATGTTAATGCAATGCAAGTAAAATACCATTCATAACTTAATTATTGTGGAAAATAGCCATTGTTATCGTTGTCAGTGTAATTAAATATTTATAATGCAGGTGTGTGGCAAATAGGATCAGTAGTTATAAAAAATTATATCTTTTTTTTTAACTACCGATGCTATTTGCCACACACCTACATCACGAATTTTTGTTGCATCACTACTACACAACACATTAAATATTTATAGTAATAGTAATATTTTTAGTAGGTACATGCATGACATTAATAAATAAGGGCTTATGAATGAAAACACATATTTAATGTGCATATGATTTACAGCCATTATTATTTAATTGATTAATATTATAAGGCGCTAGTAATTTACTGGATTATAATTTAAACAGGCTTATTTATATAATGTATAATATATTTCATAATTCTATATGCACACATTATATCATTAATGCCTAGTTACAAAGCTTAAATGCTAAACGTTCTTAAACAAAAAAAAATACATATCGGAATTATGAGAGCAATGCACAATAATTCATTTGACATTTTATTTCGATGCAATATTGTCAATTATAATAAATAAAATATTTTATCCACGACTGTCAAATAATATACCCATAATTCAACCATTTTTTATCAATTAATGACCTTCGTTGAATAATATTGACAGTTCGATGGAATAATATTATTCAATCGTTGTCAAATTTAAATCTTACCTTACAAAAAGTACAAACAAATTACTTATATATTACTTACCAAGTATATATATATATATATATATATATATATATATATATATATATATATATATATAAAGACCAACAAATTAAATTTATTCCTTTCTCTAATTGATCGCTCTTTGACATAAATAGCACTTTATTAAAAAAGCTGAACAAATTAGGTCAAGAAACAATATGCTACATAAAATTGCAGAAAATAGTTGAGCTGCAGATGCAAAAATCCTGAGAACATCAGCGCTTGGTTTGGTGTATTCAACGGCAGAATATTGTTGCCAGTTGCCATGTCTGATTTAATAGCAACCATACTAGGACTATTAACACTCATCTATATGAATATATGCGAATTGTATTTGGTATCATTAAGAGTACTCCACTTCAATGGTTACTGGTGTTTATCGAGTATAAGTCCTCCACATTTAAGAAGACATTCAGTTCTTCTACTTGAATGGGTCAAGTGGAAACAGCCAACTTCGCATATATCAGATTTGTTCAAGTCAAACAAACAACGATTAAAATCGAAAAAGCCTCCATGAAACCTTGGAAAAAATATTTAATGACAATTTCAATTCTGAAATCGTTTGTAGGGAAGAATGACTTCGAAGCAACTCAGACACTTTCCATCTGATTTTTGATCCAGTGCAGTGTCCTCCAGGATTCATGCTCCCGAAGAAAACTTGGGTAAAACTTAATCGACTGCGAATTAATAATACCTGATGTAACTACTGGACATACATATGGAGACCGCGAATGTGGTTATCCAAGAAAAACTCCTCACTAACTAACCCTTTACCTAAGATAACTTTCCCAGTAGAACATCTAAAAATTCAATTATAATATTTTTCATTGTGTATATACTTTTGGTTCTTTATTTACCTTATTTGATTATGTTCTTCATCTTTATGTTCATTTTATTATATATTTAACCATTATAATATTTAAAAACACTTGGCACAATTCACAAGATTTCAGTCTCTGTGGTTCTGGATGAGTGGGCCAGTCTCTGATAACTGACCGAGAGGTTGACTCAGAGACTGAAATCTTGTGAAGTGTGTCAAGTGTTTTTTAAATATTATAATATTTAGAAAAACTTCACCAAGTGTCGCAAATTGTACATTGTACAGTTTTCTATTATATATTTAACCGTTTATTAGCCATACGAAATAAATAAATAAAAAATAATGCTATTATTGTCCTGTTGTCTCGTTTAGTCTACTGGTCTAATAAAGACTATTTAAATGGTCGAAACGCGTCACTTTTAACATTAGTATTTGAATTTATGTGAAATACCCTATTATAAAATAAAATCTTATACGACACCTCTCATCACTATGATTGGTACCACAAGCCTTGTTTTGAAAATGTTGTTTTCAAAATGCCAAATTTCAATATTTAGTTCCACCCTTATGTTTAAAGAAAAAAAATCAATGTATTTATTTGAATACAAACTGTTCTGCTTTGAAATAATATTTTGATAAATTTGAATAATATTATTTATTATTAAATAATGAAATTTGGTCATTTTGAAAAGAACGTTTTTCAGTCATACTGATCAGGAATCATAGGTATGAAGAATAACAAATAAAGCTTTCAAATATAAGTAAATAGAGGGACCAAAATATAAAATTGAATAAATAAATTTATGCGATAGGCAGATACGACAAAGAAAATGTTATAGCATTTTTTTAAATATTTTGCTTGTATGTAGTTTGTGTAACTCCATAGTTTTTTAGCACAAGTTCGAAAGCTTGTGCTTTACCTATAAATTATATTATACAAATCAAGATAGGTATTCTGCATTTTTTGACATTTGCAACGTATTTGCAATCAATAAACCTATTAATAGATACCAAATATATTATTTAAAATTTTAATTATAGAAACAAAATTTTAGTTGAAGGCCAAATAATATCGTCTGTCGTGCATGTAAAAAAAGCGTTTGTATTCAGTATACAATTTACACGATGATAATTTGACAAATTTCTGGCTGAATATATCACGTGTTCAATGTAGTAATGCCAAATACGCCATATATATTGCATGACATGTAATGGGTTACTGCCGTGCAGAATTCGCATAATGGGCTGCACATACCTCTCCGCATACCCTTATATTCTGCAAAATATAATATATTGCTGGATATATTTACGAAGAAGAGCCCAAGGTTTTGGCGTTACTAACAATATTTACATTGCTTATCAAGACCTCGCTGATATTTGAAAATATAAAATATTTCAAATAATTATAGGATATATATCAGGATATGATATATTACCAATACTAACCAAAATGACTGACAATTTATTATATAAATTACGTACTATTTCTTACTTTCCTTTTGTAATTAAAGCCTACTTATAATAATTCTTATTTATTTGACGTATGGCTCAATATACAAAATAACTACAAATTTCATTTTTCAGAAATCAGCGTGTCCGCGCAACTGACATAGGGTTACACTGATACCCCAATGTCTTTTCTACGGGTGTTTCTAGTGCTTCATTATAAAGATTGCAATAATTTATAAATTGGGCTACATGGTCATTTTCTATACGCCATACAAATGTAGATTTAAAAATAATATAACCATATTTTTCAATTTTTTTAAATATTATTAGAATTCGGAAAATGATATTAGAGCCTTAATTCAACGAGAACGAAAGCGATAGGTATATATGATTTTCAGTGTTTCTGCTAACAAAAAAAGGTTTTCTTGTAAAAATATATAAATATTTTCTCTAAATTTAATAAAAAACACATATCCGATTATACAAACTCTTCTTTGAACTGTCATCAGAGAAGTCTTTATGAGTGATATATTGGATAAAAGCTTTGTTTCTTGCTTGGTAGGTGCATACGTCGTGACTCCGGCAAGTATGTTTCGACTTCAGTACGCAGCACGTCATATAATCTTACAGCGTTCAAAACTCACGCCGTTTAAATTCTATGCCGTCCAAATCCTATGCTATACAAAGTTCCCCGCACCACCAATCCATTACCGCCATAGCTATCAATACTAATAATAAATTATATAAATGATAAAATAACAAAAAAATTGTGGTCAATTTTGTTCATAACTAAATTTCCAAATATTTCCTTTTCTTGATTTATATGCTTTATTTTTGTACGTTTCAGATCTTCGCGGTTTCTAGTGATCTGTGAAATAAAATTATGATAATTATATTAATTTTTACACTGGGAGTATGCAAACTATTTCTGTGAAGATATCGAAATAATAATAAAAAAATCTGATGTGGCCAGCACATTACTTTCAGTCTATACTGTGTATTATGTACAAATTCCATACATAAAGTTTCTTACAGAAGATCCTATATTTCCAATTACTTCATAAACAAACTATGCAAATTGTACTTGACACTGACATCATCGTCTTCATATTTAGCTTTTCTCATTCGTTATGGATCGCTGTCTTTTATTTTGTTCTTCCATTGATTTCAGTTTTGCGTATCGCCCTCATTCAGTTCCTTCTCTCTCAAGTCTTCCGCAATACAGTCCTTCCATCTTATCTTTGGTCTTCCTCAGTTTCCTCTACATTCTAATACTAAGCTATTCATTTTTCATCTTTCCTCATGACATGTTCAAACCCATGTAATGGTCTCTCTTGTATATTTTTAGAAACTTTATCACTTGAGCCATTTCCCACCTTTCATTCCTTACACTATCGTTCCGAGTATTCCCCAACATCTATCTCAATATCCTAGTCTCTGCCACATTCATTTTCTTCTCATTGATACTGACATCTGTCAATTTGAATTATCTGAATATATTAGAAGTTTCTATGGTTAACATAGCTGGCTGATTTATGAAATTTAATATCTTTATAATTCTTTAACTCTATATCTATTGAATATGAAGTACAAACTGCAATCAAATACAGAATAACATATGGTTTAAGTTATAATAACGTTAAATGTCAATAAATAATATTTAACCGCGTTTTTTCAAGAAAAACTGTTAAAAGTTGCAATTGAGGGTACTCCCGGTGGACCAATTATAACCAAAATCTAATCACATCTGCATATGAATTTAAACTCATGGAATACGTAAAAATTACACTTATAATTTTTGGAATCGTGGTATTGGAGTTATGCGATCCGAAACGATCATCATATATATACACACACAGATGCACACACACACATACAGACATCATCGTAAAAATAGTAAATTCGTATTCTAGGGACTCCAAAACATTAGAAACTTTATTAAATTTTTTGACTAAAGACAATACCTTCCTTACCTAAAGGTGACGGAAGGTAAAAAGTTACCCATTTATTAATACCTTTTTTAATCACTCTGTAGTGTATAACGTCCAGATGAAGAATAAACATATGTATTCTCGTACAGTAGGTACGTAAACAAGTGTGAGCAATAGCACTGTGGTAACGATACGATTTGTTTGCACAAACGTTTTAATGGACCCATTTACGTTCTCAATACTATCAATTCACAAATCAGTGTTGCATTGCTTAATCAAAAAGTACTGGAACGATAATGCACAATGAATAGGCCCGATACGGCAAAACTTTGAAATCATCTTCTCAAAAATAATGATTTATTTCCTTATTTTTAAATTACTCTTAATTAATTTTTATTTCATCATATAGTACAAATTTTAAAAATATCTGTAAGAATTTTAAAAACAAACTATACAACTTTCTGTTCTTTTGCAATTAAATTGACATTAAATATTAATGATTACTTTTATTCAAAAAGTTTTAGAAAAGAATCTGGATCGATGTTTTTGATCATTTCGGCTCCAACACACCATTGGCCACAAAACTGAAACGATTACGAAATGATAATTATAATATACGAGTACAATTAATTGGCATTTACATTAGACGATACCAACACGATAGTACTTTCTCGTTAATGCAGTGACACAGTGACGCGATCTGTAAGCCAAGTTTTGTAAATGGCATCATACAATAATGTAAATTTTCAGGTCAATCTCCTTTTTACCTCCCGCTACCCTTGACCACGTTTTAAGGTCACTAGAATCCAATTTTAACATTTTCACGATGATGTCTGTGTATGTGTGTGTGTGTGTGTGTGTGTGTGTGTGTGTGTGTGTGTGTGTGTGTGTGTGAGTGTGTGTATACGTGTGTATGTGTTTATGTGTGTGTGGATCCGCTTTACGCTCTAACTCAAATACTATCGTTCAGAAAATTTTGAAACCTTGTATTTCTACCTTACTCTTATATGGAAAGATGCCATTAGGTTTTCGAATAAATCAGATAAGCGAAAATGGCACTTTACTGGAACCTAAAAATAGTTTTTCTTCGAAAAATACTTTTAAATGTTATTTTTTCGGGATTTATGTTATATAAAATTTAAAGATTATTAAATTTTCTACAGGTTTGCATTAATACTTTTTCTATATATTGTATGGATAAATTTATAAAGCTATCTATAATTTTAATCCCGAAGCCTACGTTTTAAACACAACTCATACACATGGTTACACAATTCAGATCTCAAATGTTTGTAACTGACAGATATATGTTACTGTCAACGAACTAATCATTTCAAATAATAATATTAACGTCTTATAAAGAACATAGTAAATGGAACAATAATTATATGGAAAGGAACTTAATACAGTTTTCAGTATAAGTAAATATGTAAAAATATAGGTATATATATATCCGGATTCATACAGCTACTGCCATCTCTCCGCTCCCAAACGCCAGCCTTCTCTATCCTCAGCATCTTCTATTTCAAGTTCTCTGGTTGACATAGCTTCTCTCATTCTTTCATTCCACGATAATCTCGGTCTTCCTACCTTTCTTCTACCAGGTGGTTTCCAGTTAAATAATCTATTTGGCCATCTATTCTCGTCCATGCGCAACAAGTGTCCGAACCATTTTAAACTTCGTATTTCAATTCTATGCAAAATGGTCTGTTCCGCCTGCATCCTGGTTCGAATTGTGTCGTTTCTGACTCTTTCTAATCTGGAAACTCTGGCCGATCTTCTTAAGTAGTCCATTTCTAAAGCCTGTAGTTTATTTTGGTAGTCTTTATGAATTACCCAGATATCACTGCCGTAGCATGTTATAGATTCTACTATGGTTTTGCCTATTCTTTTCTTGTTATGTTGGCTTATGTCCTTGTTCCACCATATAGAGTTCAAACATCCTATTGCTCGTTTTCCTTTACTTATTTTTTCTCTTATTTCTTCAGAATCTATGCCATTTTTAGTGATAATTACTCCTAAATATTTAAATCTGTCCACTTGTTTAATTTGAATATTATCTTCTATTAAGATTTCAAAATTTAGTTCGGTATTAGTTGCGAGGTATTCTGTTTTATTGAAATTTATTTTCATTCCCCAGTTATTATATGCGTCATGGAGTTTTCTCAGCATAAATTCTAGATCATATGAGTCTTGGGCTATAATAGCCTGGTCGTCCGCAAAATTTAAAGAGAAAAGTATATTGTTATCTATTGGGATACCCATTCCACTACAGCTTTTTTTCCATTTCATTAAAGCTCTTTCTAGATATATGTTAAATAACACTGGTTATCACCAGTGTTAAAAATATAGGTAAGATAAGAAAAACATATATCATCATAGCATATTACCCACTGATGGGTGAGTCAATCTGCTTTGTACGCAGATGTCGGTAATAATGATGACATATTTGTTCCGTGCAGGCGTTACCAGGCGTCACTTCACGCGAATATTGGGAACGGGTTCGATTCCGACCGACGCCAAATATTTTAGAATTTGAAATGGCACAAAATTGACTCCTGTGGTGCACTCTCCGCGCCAGCAATGAATATAGGTAAGTAAGTAAATAAATAAAGTAATTTATATCATCACGGCATATTACCCATTGCTGGGTCCGCCAATCTGCTTTGTACACAGATTTCGGTAACGAAGATGATGATATATTTGTACCTCACGAGCACTTATTGCTGGCGTGGATAATGCACCACAGGGGTCATTTTTGTGCCATTTAAAATTCTAAATATTTGGCGTCGATCGGGATTGAACCCGGTTTTTATATTTGATTTAATTTCAAGTATTTACATGAATAAAAATTAAATTAAACGGGAGGTATTGTGTTGGTTTCATCAGATTTTTAGCTTTATGTTTTCAGTAGTATGTGAAAATGGAGTTTGACGCAAAAAAATATACAAGTACCTAAATAAAAACCCTCCACACATCTTTGGATACGACAACTCTGCGCTTCTAATATATACAGAATTCAATATTTTTTTCAATAGAAATTTAAGCGACATTCGTATCGGTAATGGCAAATCAATTAAATATCGCAGAATTAATATCATACCGAAATCGTAAATATAAATGAGTTCATTAATAACATAGGAACAAATAAAATAACTACCTTATCATATACGACAATTAGTTACGTAATTACGAACATTATTGGTTGTAAATTCTAAATTGTGCATCTAGTAATTGCGCAGCTGGCTTAGCAATCAGTGTTTGAAGGGCCGAACACTTGCTGTCACTGCTCGGTACGCCGCTACTGTCACCGCCTAGATTTAACAGCTATTGGATTTACTCCACGTTGAAACTTTGATTAAAACTACTAGTTGAAACATGATAAAAAAGTTTCCAAGCAAAAAATCTTACTTTATTCTTCACTTCAGTGAGTTTCTGATTAAATTATATAATACTTTAGTATTGTAAGATTTGTAAGCACTTACTAACATGAACTGGCCAGTAAGTATGTGTGGTCCTTCACATTTATTTCATCTGTAGTTCGTAGATAATCTTAATTATTATTCCTGCTTGATGTGTGATCTGGTAAATTACTTGACTGGGATGGATGATGAAAGATAACGATATTTTTGGAATTCAATCAACTTAGTTTCATTCCCGACTAGTTTCGACACCTCAGAAAACTCATCCCCTGAGGAAGACACATGTGGCGTAGAAACTAGTCGGGTATGAAATAAAATTAACTGAATTTCAATATCGTTATCTTTCATTATTTGTTAAGCTGTAATCTTTTTTTAAAACATTCTATGACGAAGGTATTAAGCTAATGTCATATAAATTGATCCCTCGTATAACATACATTCTGTCAAGAAAATACCGGGAATTGTTTATAAAAAAAACCCGCTTAAAGGAGTGTCGAAATTATTGTTGTCGCTACGTTGGCACAACTGTCCTCTATGCTCACGCGGAGCATCTGTCATTTAGTTTGTTTACAGTGCTCCATTTGTCAGTTCATCTCAAGTGTGTTTTGCGATATTTACAATGGATACAAATATCGAACAAATAATCTGTCTCAAATTTCGCATTGCAAATGGAATTTCGTGTGCCGAAGCGCCGAAAATGTTACATACGATTTATGGTGAATCGACTTTATGAAAACACGTTCGTATGAGTGGTACAGTGCATTCAAAAGCGGTCGAGATGTGGTGGAAGATTTGCCTCGCTCAGGTCGGCCATCAACGTCTTCAACTGAACTTAAGATCGCTAAAGTACAGGAAATGGGGACTGAAAATCGTCGTTTAAGTCTGAAAGAGATAGACGCTGAAATTTCTGTCTCACTAATCAATTCGTACCATTTTAAACGATTGTTTGGGCATGAAACGTGTTGCCGCTCGACTAGTGCCGAAAGACCAGAATTTTCTGCAAAAACTCAGTTGCGTAAAGGTCGCTGAAGACATGCTATAACGAGTCAATTCCGACCCCACATTCATAAAACGCATTGTAACTGGTGACGAGACATGGGTTTACGAGTTTGACATGCAAACCAGTCAACAAACTTCGGAATGGCGCCTTCCAACTGAGCCGAAACGGAAAAAAGCAGATCAAATTCGATCAAAAGTGAAGGTGGTGTTGACAGTTTTTTTTTTTCGATTATCAAGGTGTTGTGCACTCGGAATTCTTGCCAGAAGGTGAGACAGTAAGTAAAGAATATTATCTGAGCGTTATGCGGCGTTTGAGAGAGCAAATTCGTCGAAAAAGACCAGATTTCTGAAAAGAAAACTCATGGAATTTTCACCACGAGAACGTAACATCTCACAAGGCTATCATTGTAAACGAATTTCTGGCCAAAAACTCAACAAATCTTATCGAACAACCACATATTCCCCTGATATGGCTCCGGCCGACTTTTTCCTCTTTCCAAATCTCAAATTACCACTTCGAGGCACCCGTTTTCAGTCGATAGAAGAATAGAGAATTCGCGGCGAGTCGATTCATGAAAATGCGTTTAAAAAATGTTTTGATGATTGGATTATTCGTTGGCATAAGTGTTTTATTTTGGAAGGGACCTACTTTGAAGGCGATAAAATAAATTTGCATGAATAATGCATATTTTGTGTTTTATTGACCAATTTCCGGTACTTTTTTGACATAGTATTATACATATATGTATCCACTCTCTATCTCCAAGTTGAACTCTACGTCATTAGTTACTGGTGCAAGAATTACTAAACTTTTATTTAGCATCTTTGTAGTACACACATGACATATGAGTCTTTTATTCACTATCATTATCGTCGGTGTTTCGGAGGGGTGTATGCTATCTCCGTCCCACCGACGACAAAAAAAGAGAAAGAAACTGTACTATAACCGCAGTAACAAATGTAATTTTTAAATATTTGAATTATTTGAATATTCATGTCATTCTTTCAGTCGTGTGATACAGATAATTTTTTTTTATTTTGGCGTCGGTAATTTGTTTCGTTATGTGTTGGTAGTGTTCTTAATTCTTGATTGAATTCATATTGTGCATTTGCTATTGCAAAGACGATGTTTCTAAGATTGCAGAGAATTATTGCAACATATTGCTTTTGGACAATAGAAAGAAGTATCCATATTTCATCCATAATACTTATATCGTATTTATTCAATTCGTTTAGTATTGCTAAAGAACTATTTATACTTAGAATTTTGATTAATAACAAAATTGGCACAATATAGGTTATATTTATTATAATACTGTCAGTTTTGACATTACATCAAAATTATTCAATTGATTTATTATTTCGAAATAAATGTCTTACTGCGAATTTTGATGAACAATAAAATTCTTATTCTTATTTTCAGCTAAAATCTATATAAAACCATATTCGTACTATGGTAAATTCTGAATCGGTTCTTATCCACTGTCATGTGTTTAGTTAAAATAGACTCAAGGTCAAATTTTAGAATTGAGCTGCCAATATCGCCCAAACAGGTTTATGAACTACTGTTGATTTTTGGCAATGACATTTTACTGTCATTTACAAACATCTGATGGTTACTATAGAGTTGTTTATATTATTATATACTACATCTCCAAACCTATAGGAGATATAATAAAATTTTAAAATGTATCGAATTGAGAATTTTATGTTCTTTAGCTAACAATAAAAAAAATCAAAAAAATAATATTTAGAATTATTTTTTTAAGATACTACTACTTCCAGTTTTCCAATTGGTACCAAAACCTATTCAACTCTTCCCATTAATGTGAGATTGAGGAATCCGTAGTCAAAAAGGTCTTTAGTATTATAGAATTTGAGAAATCGTGTCTCCAACAACCTCACACACACACACACATCCACACACACACACACACAGAAATCATTGTAAAAATGTTAAAATCGGATTCTATGGACCTTAAATCGTGCTTATTCAGTAAAATCTGGATATGCGATTTTTAGCATGAATCCAATACCTCTCTTAGCAAGAGGTAAAAAATAGTATATTTCTGAGCTCGTTTCACAAAAAAAAGTATACGAAGGTATGTCCGGAAACTTTTCGTTGCAGTGTTACAGGACTTTAAAAGTGCATCTAATAAAGCATATTTTTATTAATACCATACTAGTTGGAATAAAATTTTGAAACTTGATATGATTATACTACTTATTTATATGCATGTTTATACTTTATTTTATTTCTGTATCTCAACCAATGGCGTCTCATATGGGGAAGTCATGAACGTTTTTTATCGTTATTTTTTACGCATTAACATTTTTTTTATTTTTATTTACGAAATATTACATACAATGCAAAAATACATAAAAAAGTCATATAAACTTAGGTTCTTTTGGTTACGGAAT